>OZ038382.1:128273122-130747690 GCA_964036045.1 Eutreptiella sp. 'Long Island Sound 2002' | reverse complement strand
GGGGTCTCCCAAGGGATTGGTACACAACCTGCTTATGCAGTTTGTCACCCTGGGCAGCTCAAAAATCGAAGTTTTCGAAATGTCACCCTAGGCAGCTCAAAAATCGAAGTTTTCGAAACTTGTTTTTTTGATACCGTGATCACCTAAAATGATCATCCAAGGTATGTAAAGCATGTTTTAGCCGCTATTTATGTAGTTTCCACCCTATTTTCGGTGTGTGTTGCTGCGCGGTAGGATTCTCTGCGAGGTGGACTTGCCGAGGGCAATAGAATCACCTCGCAGAGGTTGTTAGATCAAAGCCAGGCAGCGTATATATGGGGAAAAAGCCACATACCCCCCCATTTTGGCCATTTTGGGGCTATTCGCGTACCCTACCCCAAGGGGTTGAATTGTTAGTTTAACCCCCTTGTAAAATCATTATTTTGTCCAATAATCGCATCCCCCAATGAGTTTTGGTCCGGACCCCCCCAGACCCCCCCCACTTGAAACCCACTTTTTTCAGGTTTTGAGGGAGGGGGGGGGGGGTGGGGGGGGGTCAAAAAAATGACCCCCCCCTTTTTTTGGGTCGAAAATCATGAATCTTTTGTTTTTTTCGATTTTGAGCCCAAAAAGTTTTCCGGGTCCCAAATCTATGGGGTTTGTATGGGCCGGAGTGGGACGAGCGCTTATGCAGTTTATGCACTTTTCGGCCATTTTTGCTATGTTCGTCGACCTCGGTGACCCCGTGGTACCTACTCTGAGGGGTGCAAGTGGGGATGTTGTGACAGTATATGCCTACTAGGATACGGAAGGACGTTTTTTGCAGTCTGTAGCCTTGCCTGGGGCCGTCCACAACCCGTGCCAAAGACGCGAAATGACTGTTTCCACCAATGATGGCTAGTGAATGGGCCAGTACACAACCTGCTAATGCAGTTTTTCAACCCGGACAGCTCAAAAATCGAAGTTTTCGAAACTTGTTTGTTTGATATTGTGACCGCCTAAAATGACCATCCAAGGTATGTAAAGCATGTTTTAGGCCGTATTACATGTTTTTCACCCTATTTGGGTATTAGGTTCGGGGGGAGGGGTGGGGGGGGGGGGCTCCCAAGGGATTGGTAAACAACCTGCTCATGCAGGTTTTCACCTTGGAGAGCTCAAAAATCGAAGTTTTCGAAACTTATTTTTTTGATATTCTGACCACCTAAAATGACCATCCAAGCTATGTAAAGCATGTTTTTGGCCGTATTTGGCTGTTTTGTCCCCTATTTGGGTATTGGCTGGGGGGGGGGGTCTCCCAAAAGAATGGTACACAACCTGCTTATGCAGTTTTTCACGCTGGGCAGCTCAAAAATCGAAGTTTTCAAAACTGGTTTTTTTGATGTTGTGACCACCCAAAATGACCATCCAAGGTATGTAAAGCATGTTTTAGGCCGTATTTACATGTTTTTTCCCCTATTTAGGTATTAGGTCCGGGGGGGAAGGGGGGGGCGGTCCTCCCAAGGGATTGGTACACAACCTTATGCAGTTTTTCACCCCGGGCATTTCAAAAATGGAAGGTTTCAAAACTGGTTTTTATGATATTGTGATCACCTAAAATGACCATCCAAGGTATGTAAAGCATGTTTTAGGCCCCATTTGCGTGTTTTTCATCCTATTTGGGTATTAGGTCCGGGGGGGGGGATTGGTACACAACCTGCTAATGCAGTTTTTCACCGTGGCAAGCTCAAAATGGAAGTTTTCGAAACTTGTTTTTTGATGTTGGACCACCCAAAATGACCATCCAAGGTATGTAAAGCATGTTTTAGGCCGTATTTACATGTTTTTTCCCCTATTTGGGTATTCGGTCCGGGGGGGAGGGGGGGGGGGGCTCCCAAGGGACTGGTACACAACCTTATGCAGTTTTTGACCCCGGGCAGCTCAAAAATGGAAGGTTTCAAAACTAGTTTTTATGATATTGTGATCACCTAAAATGACCATCCAAGGTATGTAAGGCATGTTTTAGGACGTATTCATTTATATTTCACCCTATTTGGGTATAAGGTCCCGGGGGGGGGGGGGCTGGTCTCCCCAGGGATTGGTACACAACCTGCTTGTGCAGTTTTTCACCCTGGGCAGCTCAAAAATCGAAGTTTTCAAAACTGGTTTGTATGATATTGTGGTCACTTAAAATGACCATCCAAGGTATGTAAAGCATGTTTTAGGCTGGATTTGCGTGTTTTTCATCCTATTTGGGTATTAGGTCGGGCGGGGGCGGGGGGGGTTTCCCAAGGGATTGGTACACAACCTGCTCATGCAGTTTTTCAACCTAGACAGCTCAAAAATCGAAGTTTTTGAAACTTGTTTTTTTCATATTGTCACCACTTGAAATGACCATCCAAGGTATGTAAAGCATGTTTTAGGCCGTATTTACATGTTTTTCACCCTATTTGGGTATTGGCCGCACCGGGGGGGGGGGGGGGGGGGGCTCCAAGGGATTGGTACACAACCTGCTTTTGCAACTTTTCACCCTGGGCAGCTCAAAAATCGAAGTTTTCGAAACTTGTTTTTTTGATATTGTCACCACTTAAAATGACCATCCAAGGTATGTAAAGCATGTTTTAGGCCGCATTTATGCAGTTTTTACCCTATTTAGGGTGTGTGTGGCTTGGGGTAGAATCTCTGCGAGGTGGACTTGCCGAAGGCAATAGAATTGAAGTTTTTGAAACTTGTTTTTTTGATATGGTGACCGCCTAAAATGACCATCCAAGGTATGTAAAGCATGTTTTAGGCTGTATTTACATGATTTTCACCCTATTTGGGTATTGGGTGGGGCGGGTGGGTCTCCGGCCGGTACACAACCTGCTCATGCAGTTTTTCACCCTGGACAGCTCAAAAATGGAAGTTTGTGAAGCTTTTTTTTTGATATTGTGATCACCTAAAATCACCATCCAAGGTATGTAAAGCATGTTTTGGGCCGTATTTACGTGTTTTTCTCCCTATTCGGGTAATGGGTGGGGGGGGGGGGGTCCTCCCAAGGGATCAGTACACACAACCTACTAATGCAGCTTTTCACGGTGACCAGCTCAAAAATCGAAGTTTTTGAAATTTATTTTTTTGATATTGTAATCACCTAAAATGACCATCCAATATATGTAAAGCACGTTTTAGCCCATATGTACGTAGTTTTTAACCTTTTTTGGGTGTGTGTTGTTTGGGGTAGATTCTCTGCGAGGTGGACTTGCCGAAGGCAATAGAATCACCTCGCAGAGGTTGTTAGATCAAAGCCAGGCAGGCGTATATATGGGGAAAACGCCACATACCCCCCCATTTGGGCCGATTCGCGTACCGTACCCCCAGGGGGTTGAATCGTTAGGTTGACCCCTTGTAAAATCATTATTTTGTCCAATAAACACATCCCCCAATGAGTTTTTGGTCCGGACCCCCCCAGACCCCCCTACTTGAAACCCACTTTTTAGGGGGGGGGGGGTGGGGGGGTGGGGGGGGATGGGGGGGGGGTTCAAAAATGTCCAAAAAATGACCCCCCCTTTTTCTGGGTCGAAAATCATGAATCTTTTGGTTTTTTCGATTTTGAGCCGAAAAAGTGTTTCCGGGTCCCGACTCCATAGGGTTTGTATGGGGCGGAGTGGGACGAGCGCTTATGCAGTTGATGCACTTTTCGGCCATTTTTGCTATGTTGGCGGTTTTGGCGACCGCGGTGAACCCGTGGTACCCGGCCTGAGGGGTGCAAGTGGGGATGTTGTGACAGTATATGCCTACTAGGATACGAAAGGACGTTTTTTGCAGTCTGTAGCCTTGCTTATGGCCGTTCACAACCCGTGCCAAAGACGCGAAATGACTGTTTCCACCAATAATGGCCTAGTGAATGGGGAGGTACACAACCTGCTTATGCAATTTTTCACCCCAGGCAGCTCAAAAATCGAAGTTTTTTCAAACTTGTTTTTTCTGATATTGTGACCACCCAAAATGACCATCCAAGCTATGCAAAGCATGTTTTAGGCCGTATTTACATGTTTTTCACCCTATTTGGGTATTAGGTCCCGGGGGTGGGGGGGGGGGTCTCCCAAGGGATTGGTACACAACTTGCTAGTGCAGCTTTTCACCCTGGGCAGCTCAAAAATCGAAGTTTTCGAAACTTTTTTTTTTGATATTGTGACCACCCAAAATGACCATCCAAGCTATGCAAAGCATGTTTCAGGCCGTATTTACATGTTTTTCACCCTATTTGGGTATTGGGCGGGGGCGGGGGGGGGGCTCCCAAGGGACGGGTGCACAACCTGCTTGTGCAGTTTTTCAACCCGGACAGCTCACAAATCGAAGTTTTCGAAACTTGTTTTTTTGATATTGTGACCACCCAAAATGACCACCCAAGGTATGTAAAGCATGTTCTAGATTGTATTTACGTGTTTTTCACCCTATTTGAGTATTAGGTCCAAGGGGGGGGGGGTCTCCCAAGGGATTGGTACACAACATGCTTATGCAGTTTGTCACCCTGGGCAGCTCAAAAATCGAAGTTTTCGAAATGTCACCCTGGGCAGCTCAAAAATCAAAGTTTTCGAAACTTTTTTTTCTGGTATTGTGACCAATCAAAATGATCATCCAAGGTATGTAAAGCATGTTTTAGGCCGTATGTACATCTTTTTCACCCTATTTGGGTATTAGGTCCCGGGGTTGGGGGGGGGGGGGGGCTCCCAAGGGATGGGTACACAACTTGCTAGTGCAATTTTTCACTCTGGGCAGCTGAAAAATCGAAGTTTTCGAAACTTGTTTTTTTGATACCGTGATCACACAAAATGATCATCCAAGGTATGTAAAGCATGTTTTAGCCGGTATTTATGTAGTTTCCACCCTATTTTGGGTGTGTGTTGCTCGCGCTAGTTTCTCTGCGAGGTGGACTTGCCGAAGGCAATAGAATCACCTCGCAGAGGTTGTTAGATCAAAGCCAGGCAGGCGTATATATCGGGAAAACGCCACGTACCCCCCCATTTGGGCCTATTCGCGTACCCTACCCCAAGGGGTTGAATTGTTAGTTTAACCCCTTGTAAAATCATTATTTTTTGATACCGTGATCACCTTAAAATGACGATCCAAGCTATGTAAAGCATGTTATAGGCCGTATTTATGTTCTTTTTTCCCTATTTTGTGTGTGTGTTGCTTGGAGTAGATTTTCTGTGAGTTGGACTTGCCGAAGGCAATAGAATTCCACAGCAACTACCGGGGCCAGCCCTGGAAAAACTGGGGCCTGCCCTGGAATTACCGGGGCTTTGGGCAAAAGGCAGGAGGGGGCTGGGGGGTACTTTTCACGTCCATGTTGGGTCTGTGTTAACACAACATAGGGGAGGTACTTTTCACCGCCTATCTTGGGGCGGTGTTACCATTTTCAATAGGTGGTGTTGTGTGATGTGTTGTTGTGTTGTTTGGTGTTGCGTTGTGTTGTGTTGTGTTGTGTTGTGTTGTGTTGTGTTGTGTTGTGCCGAAGGCGCTGTTACCAAAAGGCAAAAGGCCGGGATGTCTACCCACGGGTAAAGGTAAACGGGCTGGGCTGTGTGTGTTGTGTGCGCGCTGTGTGTAAGTGTGTTGTGGCATAGCCGGACCAGTGCACTCTCGCAGTTGGCCGACACTGCCTTGCCAACGCCTGCGCGCAGTCACACAGCGTCCCATTGGCCCACTGCACCCTGCGTGCCGCGCTGCACCACCAGTGCCTTCTGTGTGGTGCCGCACTGCTTGGTGCTCTGCACCACACTGCACTGTGTGTGCCCTGCTGCACTGTTGCTCACTGCCCGGGCGCAGTGGGCAGTGGACCTCCTTCAATGCACTGCCCCACTGCCGGCGCAGTGGGCAGTGGACCTCCTGCAACACACTGCCTCACTGCCGGGGGGCAGTGGGCAGTGGACCTCCTTCAATGCACTGCCCCACTGCCTGGGGGCAGTGGGCAGTGGACCTCCTGCAATGCACCGCCTCACTGGCTGGGGGCAGTGGGCATGGAACCCCTGCAATGCACTGCCTCACTGCCTGGGGGCTGTGGACAGTGCAAATCCTGCAACGCACTGCCTCACTGCCCGGGGGCGGTGGACAGTGCAACTCCTGCAATGCACTGCCCCACTGCCTGGGGGCAGTGGGCAGCGCAACTCCTGCAATGCGCTGCCTCACTGCCCTGGGGCAGTGGGCAGTGGAACTCCCGCAATGCACTGCCTCACTGCCTGGGGGCAGGGGGCAGCGCAACTCCTGCAATGCACTGCCTCACTTCCCTGGGGCAGTGGGCAGTGCAACTCCTGCAATGCATTGCCTCACTGCCCGGGGACAGTGGACGGTGCAACTCCTGCAATGCACTGCCCCACTGCCTGGGGGCAGTGGGCAGTGCAGCTCCTGCAATGTACTACCCCACTGCCTGGGGGCAGTGGGCAGTGGAACTCCTGCAATGCACCGCCCCACTGCCTGGGGGCAGTGGGCGGTGCAACTTCTGCAATGCACTGCCTCACTGCCCTGGGGCAGTTGGCAGTGCAACTCCTGCAATGCACTGCCTCACTGCCTGGGGGCAGTGGACAGTGCAACTTCTGCAATGCACTGCCTCTCGGCCTGGGGGCAGCGGACAGTACAACTCCTGCAATGCACTGCCTCACTGCCTGGGGGCAGTGGGCAGTGGAACTCCTGCAATGCACCGCCCCACTGCCTGGGGGCAGTGGGCAAGGGATTCGCGCAATGCACTGCCCTACTGCCTGGGGGCAGTGGGCAGCGCAACTCGTGCAATGCACTGCCTCACTGCCCTGGGGCAGTGGGCAGTGGAACTCCCGCAATGCACTGCCTCACTGCCCGGGAGGAGTGGGCAGCGCAACTCCTGCAATGCACTGCCTCACTGGCTGGGGGCAGTGGACAGTGCAACTCCTGCAATGCACTGCCTCACTGCCTGGGAACAGTGGGCAGTGCAACTCCTGCAATGCACTGCCTCACTGCCCTGGGGCAGTTGGCAGTGCAACTCCTGCAATGCACTGCCTCACTGCCTGGGGGCAGTGGGCAGTGCCACTCCTGCAATGCACTGCCGCACTGCCTGGGGGCAGTGGGCAGTGCAACTCCTGCAATGCAGTGCCTCACTGCCCTGGGGCAGTGGGCAGTGGAACTCCTGCAATGCACTACCCCACTGCCTGGGGGCATTGGGCAGTGCAACTTCTGCAATGCACTGCCTCACTGCCCTGGGGCAGTTGGCAGTGCAACTCCTGCAATGCACTGCCTCACTGCCTGGGGGCAGTGGACAGTGCAACTTCTGCAATGCACTGCCTCTCGGCCTGGGGGCAGCGGACAGTGCAACTCCTGCAATGCACTGCCTCACTGCCTGGGGGCAGTGGGCAGTGGAACTCCTGCAATGCACCGCCCCACTGCCTGGGGGCAGTGGGCAAGGAATTCGCGCAAAGCACTGCCCTACTGCCTGGGGGCAGTGGGCAGCGCAACTCGTGCAATGCACTGCCTCACTGCCCTGGGGCAGTGGGCAGTGGAACTCCCGCAATGCACTGCCTCACTGCCCGGGAGGAGTGGGCAGCGCAACTCCTGCAATGCACTGCCTCACTGCCTGGGGGCAGTGGACAGTGCAACTCCTGCAATGCACTGCCTCACTGCCTGGGAACAGTGGGCAGTGCAACTCCTGCAATGCACTGCCTCACTGCCCTGGGGCAGTTGGCAGTGCAACTCCTGCAATGCACTGCCTCACTGCCTGGGGGCGGTGGGCAGTGCCACTCCTGCAATGCACTGCCGCACTGCCTGGGGGCAGTGGGCAGTGCAGCTCCTGCAATGCACTGCCTCACTGGCTGGGGGCAGTGGACAGTGCAACTCCTGCAATGCACTGCCTCACTGCCTGGGAACAGTGGGCAGTGCAACTCCTGCAATGCACTGCCTCACTGCCTGGGGGCAGTGGGCAGTGCCACTCCTGCAATGCACTGCCGCACTGCCTGGGGGCAGTGGGCAGTGCAGCTCCTGCAATGCACTGCCTCACTGCCTGGGGGCAGTTGGCAGTGCCACTCCTGCAATGCACTGCCGCACTGCCTGGGGGCAGTGGGCAGTGCAACTCCTATAATGCACTGCCTCACTGCCCTCGGGCAGCAGGCCGTGCCACTCCCGCAATACACTGCCTCACTGCCTGGGGGCAGTGGGCAGTGGATCTCCTGCAATGCTCTGCCCCACTGCCTGGGGGAAGTGGGCAGTGGAACTCCCGCAATACACCGTCTCACTGCCTGGGAGCAGTGGGCAGTGCAACACCTGCAATGCACTGCCTCACTGCCTGGGTGCAGTGGGCAGTGCCACTCCTGCAATGCACTGCCTCACTGCCTGGGGGCAGTGGGCAGTGCAGCTCCTGCAATGCACTGCCTCACTGGCTGGGGGCAGTGGGCAGTGCAACTCCTGCAATGCACTGCCTCACTGCCCTCGGGCAGTAGGCAGTGCCACTCCTGCAATGTATTGCCTCACTGCCTGGGGGCAGTGGGCATTGGAACTCCTGCAATGCGCTGCCTCACTGCCTGGGGTCTCGGGCTGTGTCCCGCACAGGAGGCACGTTGTATCCAGCACCGTGCCCCGGTGGGAGGAACGGTTGGCCAGGACGGTCATGGTTGGGACGTTGTCCATGCGATGCGCCGTGATGTGGCGCTGCTGGTCGTGGTCGAACCAGTCCAGGGGGAGGCCCCCCCCTGGCATGAAATTTACCCCCCAGCGGGCTTCGTAGATGGCTTGCGCCGGTATGGAGGCCCGGTCCTGCAACCAGTCACTCAGCGCCGTCGGGGAGAGCTGGCACTGGTCGCGGAAGGGCACTGGGGGGATAAATGAGTAGGGGCGCCTGAGGAGCCACGTGAGGTCTACCTCCGGCGGCTCTCGCGTCGCTGCGTCCACACGGACGTTGAGGTCCGTGATCCAGTGCGACGGTGTGGTCACCACATTGATGGCAGACCTCGGGGAGAGGCGCTGCCCCCCCAGGACAGTGGCGTAGAGGTGGTGGATGCCATCTCCGCAGTGCCCTCCTTCCTGGTACGTGCGGAGGGCCCCCACTGCTGCCTCCGAGTCCGGCACCAGCCAGTAAACCCCCTGCTGTGTCGCCAGCCGGCGGGCATACGAGAGGAGGGCCATCGCCTCCCCCTCCTGGGAGGTGCCCACTCCTGAGGCCACCTGAGCCTGGTACTCCCCAGGCCCGCTCTGGACGACCCCGGCCATGGCCATACCCGCCTGCGTGGCCCCTGCATCCACCGCCACGACACTGCCTCGGAGGGTCGCCAGCGCAGGCAGGTCATGGAACCAGACGCCTGGGCGAGTCTCTGGGGCCAACACTCGCGGGGGGTCGGTCGCCCGGCCGTGGGGCGCCAGGAGGGCCATGTCCCCATGGTGCTCCCTGAGGTGGGTGCGCAGGGCCTGGTGTAGCTCCGCTGGCACTGTCCCCACCGTATCGAGGGAGTAATAGAGGGGTCCCTTGTGCGGGTGCCCCGGGCATTTGTGCGCCATGCACTCCGCTAGATATTGGAAACGCGCCACCGCCGCCGGGGCTATGGCGATCCACGGAAACGGCGGCAGCGTCGAGGTGATCGTCACGAGAGGGGCCTGCGATGCGCTGGCCCAGTTCCAGTAGGCAGCCTGGTTTTTGTGTTGTGTTGTGTTGTGTTGTGTTGTGTTGTGTTGTGTTGTGTTGTGTTGTGTTGTGTTGTGTTGTGTCGTGTGGTGTGATGTGGGGTGGTGTGGTGTGGTGTTTTGTTCCGTTGTGTGTGCCGGGAGGTCTACCCACGGGTACAGGTAAACGCGAGGGCTCTGTGTGTAAGCGCGCGCTGTGTGCTTGTGTGTTGTTGTACAGTAGGGACCGGTGCACAGTTGCGCTTGGACGGTGCTGTGTCGACGCCCGTGCACGGCCACACAAGGTCTATTGGGCCCACTGCACCATGTGTGCTGCGCTGCACTATCGGTACTTTGTGTGTGGTGCTGCACTGCTTGGTGTTGGGCACTGCACTGCACCGTGTGTGGCGTGCTGCACTGCATTTGTGGGCAGTGGGCAATGGAAGCGTCGCTATGCACTGCCCCTCTGCTTGTGGGCAGGGGGCAATGGAACTCCTGCAACACGCTGCCTCACTGCCTGCGGGCAGTGGGCAGTGGAAATCGTGCTATGCACCGACACATTGCCTGGGGGCATTGGGCAGGGCAATGGAATTGTTGCAGTGCACTGCCTCACTGCTTGCGGATAGTGGGCAGTGAAAATCCTACAATGCACCGCAGCTTGGGGGCAGGAGGCAGTGGAACTGCTGCAATACACTGCCACACTGCCCGGGGGCAGTGCTCAGCCGGACGGGTGCCCGCGGGACCGGGTATAGACAGGCAAGACAAACAAGAACAAAACAAAAAAGGGCATCGCCGGTATCCCGCATTGGTAGTTCGCAAGGCGGAGGATTTTCCTACGGCGCGTGCGGCGCGCAACTTGGGAAACCCTCCTAATTCGTGGAGCCTTTTAGATTCCACCTTGTTGTGCTCCCCGGGGGGCATGGGGCCCGATTTTACCATACAGTATGGCTTTTTTATGTAGCCATATTAATCTCTCCCCATCATGGGGACCTCGAGAAGGCACAGTTTATGTTGCGGGATGTCAACCTGGGGGCAAGGGTTAGGTAGCCAATATGCCCACATGTGGGCGATTTCTGATTTTGTCGCCGTGGTGAGCATTGGGAGCCATTGATTTCTCCCCAGCAGTGGGGGACACTTGTTGGATTCAATCGTCAGCCCATAACAAGGAGCCCATCGCGCGGGCCGCCGCCACCCACATTGAGCATTGTGTCGGATCCATCTACACTCCAGGCAGAGCCGCTAGCCTTGCTACCCTAGCAGTGCTCCACTCAGCAATGAGCGTGGGCGCACTCCGACTCCACCTTAGGCTCTTCTCTGGCGTCAGGCTCCGCCGACTATGTGTCTTCGGATACCAAGTACGCGCCACACGACATCCTTCTGAGTGATTAATTCGGCATCGTTGGTGTCGATGTGAGACGCCAAATGATTCGAACGTCGCAATTGAGAAGCGAAACGACTACGTCACAAAAATGGGCACCCTATGACCTAGGGGGCCATGGGCAAGGAAGTAGTATTGGGGCTCTGCTATTTCTAACCGAGGGAGTAACGCCCCTCTCTTTAACCACGGTAGAAGGGTGAGACTTCCCTGCCACGCTTTACATGTTGAGCAGGGGCCGTAGTCTTCACGTTGATGGAGTGATGTTGTCAAAGGATCAACGTCTCCCGTTTCTCAATCATCTGGTTTGTTTCCGGGACCGTCTGCAATAAAACAGGTTTCTCAAACCCGGCGGCCCGCTCTCAAGGGTGGCGCAACCTCGAACCACTCTTTCAGGGGCGCCGCGCCGCCCATTCTATGGGTTGCTGGGACCCCTCCCAATTGTTTGGAGGCTTCCGCCCGGCATAGGGCACGACCCACAAGAATGGGAGGGTTCCACCCAGCATAGGGCACCATCCACAAGTGCAGGTTCACAAGGGGAGGGAAAGGGGGTCCTACTGGGCCGTCCCACCGCTCCCTCTAGCCCGGCGGGTCCCCGTGTTTGCCCCACAACCCGCCACCTCTCGGCCCCCTTCCTTGCCACCCCATGGCAAACCTGGCCACGCCCCTGCATCAGGAGGCCTCCATGCCGCCGGCCGGCCCTCTTGCAAAGGGCAGTGGGGTGGAGCGGGCCTAGGGAGGCATGTCATCTCCCGGCCCCCAATGGTGGAGTCGCTGACGAGGCCATGGGTAGGCGCTGCCGCGCCTCACACGACCGCTGCATCCGGCAAGGTAGGGGGTTGAGTGGGCTCCGGGGGGGGGGAGGTTGTAGGGAGACTCTGCCGGGGCGGCAGCAAGAGTACCGTTGTACACTTGGGGGGGAGGGGGGGCACATGTCTCACCAGGCCGTGTCATTGTCCCCACCACCCCCCGCAGGCCTACTCTCCCCCTCCATAGCCTGCTGTCCTGTTGTCTCTTGTCCCTCTATCCCTAGCAGAGACCTCGCCACAACGCAGCTGATGAGGCCCCACTCTAGGGGGCCTCCACGCCGTCAGCCACCTCCCCCGTGAGGATGGGGCTGCAGGTGGGGATGGGAGGGGGACAGAGGGGCACGTTCGGGGGAGGCGGCGAGGGGAGCAGTTGCAGACAGCGCGGGGGTGGCGTGTGTGAGGGCTCTGCAAAGAGCCCTGTGCGCGATGCGAGCGCGCTGGGGGGAGCGGGAGGCAATGCCAACCGTCCTCACCAGGGGTCGATAGCCAATCCCGGAGCCTAGGCAGCCGGTACTAGGGGGCCGCGGGCTCCCTAGGGGTGGTGTTTGGCACTGGGGCGTGCGCACACCTGACACTATAAGTACACCACCCATAGGGTGATGCCCGGGCCCTGTCGTGTGGGGCTTTGCACCAGGCACCCATCCCATGGGTAGACCTCGGAAGTACGCAGCTGGAACTCCTGCCGGTGGCTACTACACCGCCCGTAGGCGGTGGGGAGTTGGCACTCCAACTCCTGTAAAGCACTGCCTCACTACCTGGCCACTGGGCAGTGGAACTCCCACAATGTATTGCCTCAATGCCTGGGGCGAGTGGGCAGTGCACCTCTTCCAATGCACTGCCTCGTTGCCTGGGGGCAGTTGGTAGTGCAATTCCTGCAATGCACTACTGGGGTGCGGTGCGCAGTGCAACTCGTACGATGCAGTGCCTCACTGCCGGGGGGCAGTGAAGAGCGCAATTTCTGCAATGCACTGCCTCACTACCTAAGGGCAATGGGCAGTGGAACATCTGCACTGCACTGCCACACTGCCTAGGGGCTATGGGCACTTCAACTCGTGCAATGCACTGCTTGGGGGGCGGTGGGCAGTGGAACTTGTGCAATGCACTGCCCAACTGCCTTGGGGCAGTGGGCAATGCAACTCCTGCAATGCACTGCCTCACTCCCCCGGGGGAGTGGGCAATGCAACTCTTGCAATGCACTGCCACAATGCTTGGGGGCAGTGGGCAGTTGAACTTGTGCAACGTATTGCCTCAATGCCTGGGGGAAGTGGGCAGTGCAACTCCTTCTCCCTCTTCAGCTGGGTGGGAGATGCCATCCCGGCCCCTCACCCGCCGCGACTTGGGATCACTGTATATTACATGATTGAGGGGAAGGTGGCGCTCCGCCTCTCGACCCCCAACGGGGGCACCCGCCCCGGCTAGTGGCTCCAGGCCATGGCATATGCGTATGCCTGGTCTGCCCCACCCCTACCCCGGGCAGTCCCCCCGGACACTCGGGCTTTGGTGCTCATATGCCAATGCCCAGTGCACGTCCCACGAGGAACTCCGGCGACCACCCCAGCCCATGGTGCACCCCACCCCCGTTGCACGTCTACATCAAGCGGGGGGACCGGTTTACCCCGGTGGACACGGCCCGGCTGGACCTCGGGGACCACCGGCCCACTCTCAGCCCCCTGGTGGAGCTTCCTTGGTCATCGCCACGCCCATGGTGGCTAAGGCCACCTTCTACAAGGCCCGGGGAGGGCTGGTCCTGATCCCCTCAGCCCCAAAGGCCTAGTAGCTCCGTGACGCTCACTGGAAGGGCTGGAGTGCGTCCTGGAAAGGGTACGCCAGGGCCCTCCAGCCTGTCCGCCCTGTGGGTTTCAAAGTCGTGGCAGCACATGCCCAAGCCCTGCGTGACTGGATAGTCCCCAAGTTCACCGGCGAGCGGCCAGCAGCAACCCCTTCCTTGACCACGGTGTTCGGCCTCATTGGGCGCGACCTGTGTGCTGCCAAGGAGTCTGCCAGCACCTCAGCGCCGGATGTGGGCCCCCAGGACGAACCTAGTCTTGCAGGCTCCGAGCTAGACTCAACGCCGGAGGGCCACGGCCTGTCGCCCTTCCAGAGTTAGGGCACGCCACAGGACGTGCATGCCGTCGGGTATGTGTGGCTCAATGTCCGTGACAAATACCTGCGGCAACGCCTGCTAGCGCAGGCCCTACACATGGCAGCACGCCGCCCCACAATCACATCCTAGCTGAGGCCCAATCCAAGGCAAGCCCTAAGGATCCCCCTTTTCGGGACTACACCCAGCACGTTGTGCTCCCCGTTCATGGAAAGACAGGGGCAGGCCTCGACGTGTACGTCCGCGCCGCCACTACCACCCGGGCCATCATACTCTGGCGCAAGGAGGACGCAAACGCCCTCCTCATGGAGGTGGTGACCCCGTGGGGTAAGCACCACATGTTGGCCGCCCATGTCCCCCAAATCAACATTGGCTGTGAGCCATATGTGCGATGTTGGGCAGGCATCTGGCGCGCGAGGTCATGTGCATCGTGGACCCGGCAACCGTTTTAGTGGTGACCGACACCAACCCGGCGGCCCGACCACCGGACCAGGGAACCCCTGCCCGAAGGGACCTTAGGGACCTGGTAGACCTACACCCGGTCCCGCAGGATACATACTCCTGCTTCCAAGGGACCGCGCGCTCCCGCATCGACATGGTCGCCTGCCACAGAGAGGCGACATTCACCACAGCTTCGTACCACTACTAGGGAAGCACCCTCCTGTCGGAAGACCATGTCCCCCTCCTCTTCACTGTCGCCCATCCGGTGGTCCAGCTGGACAAACCCAGCCCCAACACGGTCTCCGGCACGCCGGAGTACCACCTGGGCCTAGTGGCTCTACCGATTTCCAGAGCTCGGTGCTCCGCAGAGGGGACATCGACCCCCAACTCGCCCCAACCTGTTGGCTCAAAGGCCTGCAACAAGCCATCTATGACTTGGCCGACCCCGTGGGCAAAGTCCTGGTATTCTGCTTCCGGCACTACCACCTCCGGGCACGCCCTGCGGAGAAGACCCCCTCCTCGAAGTCCCCCGGGCCACCTTTCCCGGCGCGCAGTACACTCCCCTCCGTGGGACGTTTTACGGCGACAGCCCACAGCATTCTGGGCAACACAATGGCGGTGGGACACGCCCTCAAACGGAGCCTCGTAGCATTGGGAGAAGCCCAGCGCCAACAAAGCCTCCGGGATATTAAGCGCCGGGCCCTCCGGCGTACACATGAGACACGCAACCTCCGGCGCACCCCGGAGCAGTGGCGGGAAGTGCAATGGCAAGCTAAGGCCCCCGGCACGATATCACCGAAATCCCATTGGACAGCAACGCGCTCCTGAACCCCACGGAGACCTTGTCCGCCCAATATGCGAGCCAAATGCGGCTCTAGGGCCATATCTAACGGACCTAGGACACCCCGAACGGTGGGCCCTTTTCCAGCGGTACTTGGAGCTCCTACCCGAGCACGCCCCGCCGACTCGGATGGACTATGTCCAGACTCACCACCTCCGGGAGGTGCAATCCGGCAAGGCCCGCGGCCCAGACCTCCGCCTGCAAGGGGTGGACGTCTGCATAGACATCTCCTGGTAATGACACCTGATGGAGGCCAACCAGGTGACCCTTTACGCCGTCATGTGCAGCCCCCCAGTGTGCCGCACAAGGGGCACGCCCGGTCAGGTCGCCCTGCTCCTCAAGAACCCTGACAAGCCCATTCAGGAGATTAACCTACGGCAGGGCGCCCGGACCGGGGGGCACCCGCCAATCCGCTTGCGGGTGTGGGCCTTGTGGGGCTCCGCCGAGGGCGAGGCTGGGGGCTGCCTAGCCTCTGTGGGTAGGCACCGGCGAAGCCGGCTGCCTCGGCCCTCCGCACCGGTCGTCTTAGGCTTTGGTGAATCGGCCACGGCCACGGGCCTTTGTTGCTGCAGCTCTGGAGCTGCTGCCTAGCCCTTCGGTTGTGGAGGATCAGGGCCCCGGAAGGGGGGCGTTGGCCGCTCAGCCAGGCGTGCCGGGGGGCGCGGGCCTATTGGCGGGGGGCGCGGGCCTATTGGCGGGGGCCGTACGGCATTGTCGGCAGTGTCAGCTGTCGGCTTTTGGGTGGGCGGCCTCACCTGTGCAGGCGCCACACGCGGCGGCTGGCCAACGGTGTCGGCTATAAGGCGCTTGACGTGTGCTTCCGTGAGGGGGCGCCGATGTGAGCGCGTTGGGGGGGCGCCTGGGTTGGCAGCGCCTCCCGCCGGCCCTCTGCCAGGGCGTCATGCCGTGTATACACCGTGAGGCCACACATGACATTACAATGAACACAGTGGACAGGCCCATATGCCCTGGTGGGGATGCACCCGTTCCCAGGGCAGCACTGACCACAATGCATGCAGCCACCGCTTGAGCATTGGAGCGGAAAGTGAGGTACCCATGATTCTCTCCCCCAGAGAAGGCCTCCGCCACTCCTACCGTTCCATCCATCCACATAAAACGGTCCGCCAAGTGGCAGTGGGACCATCCCGCCGGGAAGCGTTGCAAATGCAATACGGTAGGCGCATCCCTGTTGCAGGCTGCTGCGGGGCTGGCGCCGCTGTTTCGGGGGGGGACATTTTCTGCACCTCAGAGACTTGGGGTGGTCTGCATCGCCCCAGTACGCCGTTTCGACTGTGTGGCTCACACGCTGGAAAGTTGTTTTCCTGTGGGTCCCCTAGGGACATGCCACCTTTTGTCGTGTACAGGGTCTTTTACCTTTATGGGTTTCTTTTGTTAAGTATGTATAGCACGAGCCACATCCGGGAGTCCGATTTGAAGCAGCAGGTGCCGCTTGTGGACGACCTGCAGCGATCAGTGTCAGACATCTCCAAGGACCACCAGGCACGTTCCAAAGGCCGGCGACATGTTGCATCAACTGCTATGGTGGTGGTTGAGATGACCGCATTCATGGTGGCAGTGGTGATGACTACATCCATGGCAGCTAAGGTGACGACTCCATCACTTGTGGTGCTGGGACAAATCCCTTTACGGCAATGCTGGAGATGACAGCGTCTAGGGTGGCAGTGGTGATGACTACGTCCATGGCAGCCAGCGTGACGAATACATCGATGGTGTTACAACTGTGGATGGCTGCTGTTTATTCCTGATTGTCATATATCCATCGCTCTTTATTTTTTCACAACTCTGGATGCATGCTTTTTGTTATTCATTGTCATGTGGACATCCGTGTTTATTTTTTTTATAACTCCGGATGGGTGCTGTTTATTCCTCATTGTCACCTGGCCACCTGACCCAGCTGCAAACATTAGAAATTTGGCGGCCACTCTGATCCCTTCCGGAGGGGAGGGGTTGACATGAAAAAAATTTGGTTACCATCATTGAATCCAACATCGTCCAGACGTAAAAAAGCTCCTCCTTCTTGGATGCACGGTCGGTGTAAGAATCAGAGGCAATTGCAAAAAACTCACAACTTTTAGCGGTGTTACCCCGAGCGGCATGGAACGGCTCAGGAAAGAAGCGCAAAATGTCTTTACCTGCGGGGCGGGAGTGATAGCTGGGGATGATGGTGCCTCCTGTAAAGAGAATGAAGTCGGCATCCCCTTTCAGATGTGTTAAAGGACCATAGTGCTGCACGAGTCTGTACACAGTACGGAAAAGTGCCATAATCCCCTCCTGCAGATTGACTGGCAAAGTACGAATCACGGAGGTGACGCGCCCACAAGACCGCCACAAGGCCACGGACACATTGTGTGTGCCCGAGTTCTCATGTTCCTTAATACTGAACAATTTGAAGTTGGGAGTTCCTTGCACGAAAGTCACGGAGCTGCCAAATTGTAGATGCGCACGGCACGCCTGGCACCACATGAGCACAAACACGGGATCGTACCGCAACCATGGGCGAGTCAACTGCCATGCAGGGGAGAACTTACGTGCCTTAGGAACAGGGTCAGGCGATACGGGCTCCCGCGCGGCACACCACGTATCAACACCATCAGTGGTGCATGTGGGATGCACACGGAAATGACATGCATGACATTTAACAGTGTGGGATGCCAACTCGTTCCCACATGCACGACAAGTACATGAAAAACATTGTACCACTCTTTCCACAAGTTGCATGCATGCCTCATCAACAACCCGGTGGCACCTGCTGCATGTGCGCTTGGTGCCGCAAATGTTTGCACCGCAGCAAGCACATCGGACGATCGTGAACCCAAACGTTGACAAATTGGGCGCGGGTGCCACAGCTGTGCGCTGCGGGCGCGCGGGGGAAGCCACCACATGGGATGATGGTTCGTCGAATGTGAAGGCGTAGCCGTCCCGAGTGGCGTTGGTTTTGGCGGCCCGCGCGACTTGGGTGTGCTCGATGCGCAGAGACCCTCCGTCCTCTGAACGTAGATAGCGGAGGGCCTGAGCAATGTTGGCGAAATGCATCCAAGCGACACCTTGGGGCGCAATGGGGCCAGGCGGCCGCACCCATATGTCAAAACCCATGCCAAGACTAATCAAAAGAAAGAGGGGGGGGTGCAATGACAGCGCAGAGGAAAGAAGGACACTCTTGTAAGCAACCTTGTTGTGCCCCCAAGTTTGGGGAGGAGGCCGCCCCTAGCACCGACATTTTTCTACTCTACAATTATTCTTCTCTTCTTTCCATACCTTTTTCATTACCCTACCCCACCTGTTGATACCAACGTTGTTGTGCCACCAAGTTTGGGGAGGAGACCACCCCTGTCACCAACCCTCTTCTACCCCCAAGCTTTGCTCTTAACCGTTCTCCTATGCATAGATTACCCTACCTCACCACGCGCGCGAAACATGCCTTGACAACCATGTAAGAATGGCAACAATGTGAAGAAAATCACAAAAGCACACAACTTGCAAGACAAAGAAGGTCACTTGCATCATGAAATAGTGCAAACATAGCAATTTACAGCAATTCACACTGAATTTACACCCGTCAACACTGCGGGGGCCCAAAAAGTGGCCGTTTTTGTAAAATTTACGCATTTACACGTAAATTTGCCATTTGGCCAGCGGCCTGGCCAGCATTTAATTCAAGGCTGCCCTCCTAGAGCACCGACCACTGCTTGGGCAAGACTCCCTGTCCCCCCGGGCTGCTGTGCCCGGGCCCTGGGGGCTGCTGCCCCCCGCGGGAGGCCCTCCTTGAGCACCGACCACCGCCTGGACAGGACTCCCTGTGCCCCCGGGCTGCTGTGCCCGGGCCTTGGGGGCTGCTGCCCCCCCCAGGAGGCCCTCCTTGAGAACCAACCACTGCCTCCACAGGACTCCCCGTCCCCCCCAAGCTGGTGTGCCCAAGCCTTGGGGATTGCTGCCCCCTGCGGGCCCTCCCTAAGCACCGACCACCGTGTGGGCAGGACTCCCCGTCCCCCTAGGCCGGTGTGCCCGGGCCTTGGGAGTTACTGCCCCCCGTAGGCCCTCCTTGAGCACCGACAACCGCCTGGACACGACTCCCCATCCCCCCAAGCCGGTGTGCCCGGGCCTTGGGAGCCGCTGCCCCCCGCAGGCCCTCCCTAAGCACGGACCACCGCCTGGGCAGGACTCCCCGTCCCCCCACGCTAGTATGCCCGGGCCTTGGGAGCTGGTGCCCCCTGCGGGCCCTCCTTGAGCACCGGCCATCGCCTGGGCTGGACTTCCCGTCCCCCAGGCTCGTGTTGCCCAGGCCTTGGAGGCCGCCGCCCCCCATAAGCCCTCCTAGAGCACCGACGACCGCCTTGGCGGGACTCCCCGTGCCGCAAAGCTGGTGTGGACGGGTATGGGAGGCTGCTGCCCCCAGCAGGCCTTCCTTGAGCACCTGGCTGAGAACACTGCTTGTCAAAGGGATTGCTTGCACCGTTAGGGTTTCCCCTAACCTGATGGGTGGTGCCCCTCCAAGATCATAGCCCCTCTCAAGGTTCGCACCTATGGGCGTCGTCTAAGTCAAACAAATTACCTCCCCACGGGCCGGTGCCACCTAGGCCGCCGGCAACGGACACCAGGCGTAACCTGCCATATCGCTGGTGCTCAAACAGGGCCGTAACGAGCACCGTGGGGCCCTCTATCCCGTGTCCGTCCTTCCCACACTGCGTACAGTCCTGTCCGACCAAGGGGGTGCCTTGGGATGGGGCATTCCTGGCGGACTCGTGTACCGTATCCCGGGGGGCAGTGGCCCCTCATACCCAACGCGTCATCCACGAGCCACCTAGGAGGTGGTCGGTTTTCAAGGAGGGGCCTTTGGGGGGGTAGCAGCTTCCAAGGCCCGGGCAACACTAGCCTGGGGGGATGGGGAGTCCTGCCAAGGCGGTGGTCGGTGCAGGGGTGGGTTACCTCCCTGGCTACATTAGTGGTGCAAATGTAAGAAGCAGGTACATTTGGACGCGGCGTACAACAGGTGATACCCTTAACGGGGGGAGTCACACATTGGCCCCCCTTTTGGAGATCCCCCATGCCAACCAACCACGCCGTGACGGGACAACGATAGGACAATGGTATGGACGGTCGGGCCCAATAGGCCCAATAGGCCCAACTGCGGGCCCTCCTTACGCATAGGCCACCGCCTGGATGAAACCCCCCGTCCCCCCAGGCTGGTGAACCCGGGCAGTTGAGAAAAGCTACCCCTTGAAGGCCCTCCTTGAGCACCGACCACCGCCTGAGCGGGACTCCCCGCCCCCCCAAATTGGTGTGCTTGGGCTGTTGGGGGCTGCTGCCCCGCAAAGGCCCTCCTTGAGCGCCGACCACCTCCTGGGCAAGGCTCCCCGTCCCCCCAGGCTTGTGTACCCGGGCTGCGGGGAACTGCTGCCCCCCGCGGACCCCTCCCTGAGCACCGACCACCGCCCGGTGGGAACTCCCCGTCCCCCCAGGCTCATCTGCCCGGACCTTTTGGGGGCTGTTGTCCTCCCCCAAACTCTCAACGCCGGCCACCGCCTAGGCAGACCTCCCCGTCCCCCAGGCTCGTGAGCCCGGCCTTTCCAAGGGCTGCCGCCCCCCTTGGAGCCAGCCCCCCCCCTTCCCCTAAAATTGAGGGCACCCCATAGGGGAGCCCTGGTTTCCCCCCTTTGGTGCTGCGCTAGTTGTAGCCGTGCCGCGCGAAGGGCCACAACGCGATAAGCGTACTGATGCGTGTGCCCTTAAGGCCGGCCGCCGAAGGCCACCCACGCGAGAGCTGGAGCGGAAGCCGGTGCCTTAGCACTGGGCGACCCGGTTATCACGGAGCGCAGTGCCCATACATGAGCTGCCCAACGCGCCTCCCCGCTCTCGTTGTGCAGCCCAGTGACACAACATGTTCCCTACAGCACCCGCCACCACTTATGCACAGCGCCCTCCGATCTCGGGGGGCCCGTTGGTGCCACACCCTGTGGGGTCCTCAAGCTACGCCGGGGCGCCCCCCCGGTATACCCATAGCCCCTACACGCCCAACCAGCCACTGCTGGTGGTCCACTCGCAGCCGGCCTACCCAGCGTACTATATACGGGAGCCACGCTATGGGCTGACTCAGCCCACCGACCACCCTCACCATTGCCGGTGGTGCAACCCCCTGATCAACGGGACTTGGAACTGGCCTACCTGCACGGCCATGTGGCAGGCCTGGACCGCCGCTCCGAATCCCTACGCCCCCCCGGGGGCCGCGCAGCAGGCACCTCAAGCGCGACGTGACCCCGTTGCCGACATGGTCGGCGGGACAGCGCCGGCGCCTTAGGCAGCACCGCCGTGTGCGGCCGAGCCCCGAGAGGACCGCAGTCCCGTGGCGCCCGCCGAGGCGCCGCATCCACCCCCGGAACCTGCCCACCGCCGATTCCCTCCCCCGGGAGGGAACCTGAAGGGCGCCACCGGGCCCGCGACTATGATAGTCCCGGCAGAGACGACCGTGCGGCTTATCGCCGGTCCTACCGCACCCCGGAGTGGTATGTTGAGCCACGATCGGAGAGGCGTGCCTCAAGCGGCCCAGCCCCCGCCACTCCAGGTAGTGACCGTGCCCCCGCCCGGTGTGACGACCACCCTCGCCTCGACACGCTCGACACCGCCCCTGAGAGAGGGCCCCATGGGCGGCGGGACTACATTGACCGGCGCCGACGTCGGTCCCCCAGCCCACATATTGCCCAGCGCCTGCGCTATGATGCGCCAGACACAAGGCGCAGGCCTGATTGGGGGCCCCGGACGGCTCCCCATACCCGCCCTCCACATATGACGCAGGAGGAGCCCCTGCGCAAACCCTAGCGCGGGCGTAAGAAGGACGCAGACGGCCGCCCAAGCATCTACTGGAACCCCACATAGGCCACCTACTCAGGCCCTCAGGGGCACCCACACAACGCCGGGCCTCGTAGACCCCACAAACAACACAGTCGCCCCGGGGTGGAAACCCACAAACGCCCCAGTTTGCCATGCCGGTAGCACAAGCACCAAGAGTATTGCGGGAACATCCAACACACACTCAGTGTGGCTCACATGCTGGACAGTTGTTTTCGTCTGGGTCCCCTAGGGACATGCCACCTTTTGTTGTGTATAGGGTATTCTACCTTTATGAGTGCCCACCCAAACCCTACCTGCCTAGTTCCGATTGTTGAGACCCTTTGGGTTTGAGAGCTCAAGTGGATAGACTAATTGCCCTTTGGGGCTTTATTACGGGAACAGCCAGCGCACACTGAGTCAAAGCTCCAAAGGGCAATTAGTCTAAAAAAACAAACAAGGATGACCAGTTCAAAATCAGAAATAAGCAGCACCCATCCAGAGTTGTAAAAGATTAAATAGTGATGACCAAATCACCATCAGGAATAAACAGCACCCATCCAGAGTTGTAAAAAAAATAGGCAGTGATGTTCATATGACAATCCGAAATAAACAGCACACATCCAGAGTTGTAAAAAAAACAGCATTCAAACAAACTGGTGTTAGTGGTGTCTAGGTCATATGCATGAATGACTAATTGCTTCTTATGAAACATTTGGGGAAAGGGTAGGAAGAAAGAGGCATGAAACAGGTAAAATGGTAGAATTTTTTTTGGATTTCTCTCAAAAAAAGGTGGGAAACACAAAAATTTGCACCAAAATTTACAATCTACTGGCCACTGGCCGAAAAGCCTCGGGCCAGGGTTTATTTCAAGGCTGTAGGAGGGCCTCCGGGGGGGAGCAGCTCCCAAGGCCCGGGCACACCCATCTTGGGGGACGGGGAGTCTTGTTCAGGCGGTGGTCGGTGCTCAAGGAGTGCCTGCGGGAGGCAGCAGCTCCCAAGGCCCGGGCAAACCAATCTTGGGGGACGGGGAGTCCTGTCCAGGCGGTGGTCGGTGCTCAAGGAGGGCCTACGGGGGGCAGCAGCTCCCAAGGCCCGGGCACACCAGTTTTGGGGGACGGGGAGTCGTGTTCAGGTGGTGGTCGGTGCTCAAGGAGGGCTTGCGGGGGGCAGCAGCTCCCAGGGCCCAGGCACACCAGTCTTGGCGGACGGGGAGTCCTGTCCAGGCAGTGGTCGGTGCTCGAGGAGGGCTTGCGGGAGGCAGCAGTCCCCAAGGCCCGGGCACACCAGTCTGGGGGGACGGGGAGACCTGCCAAGGCGGTGGTCAGTGCTCAAGGAGGGCCTGCAGGGGGCAGTAGTCCCCAATGCCCGGGCACACCAGTTTGGCGGGACGGGGAGTCCTGTTCAGGCGGTGGTCGGTGCTCGAGGATAGCCTGTTGGGGGGGGGCAATCCCCAAGGCCCGGGCACACCAATCTGGGGGCACAAGGAGTCCTGTCCAGGCGGTGGTCGGTGCTCAAGGAAGGCCTGCGGGGGGCAGCAGCTCCCAAGGCCCGGGCACACCAGTGTTGGGGGACGGGGAGTCCTATCCAGGTGGTGGTCGGTGCTCAAGGAGGGCCTACGGGGGGCAGCAGCCGCCAAGGCCCGGGCAACACCAGCCCTTGGGGACGGGGAGTCCTGTCCAGGCGGTGCTCGGTGCTCAAGGAGGGTCTGCGGGGGGCAACAGCCCCCAAGGCCCGGGCACACCAATCTTGGGGGACGGGGAGTCTTGTCCAGGCGGTGGTCGGTGCTCAAGGAGGGCCTGCGGGGGGCAGCAGTCCCAAGGCCCGGGAACACTACCCGACCGGGACGGGGAGTCCTGCACAGGCAGTGGTCGGTGCTTAGGGAGGGCCCGCGGGGGGCAGCAATCCCCAAGGGCCGGGCACACCAGCTTGAGGGGATGGGAAGTCCTGTTCAGACGGTGGTCGGTGCTCTACGAGGGCCTCCGGGGGGTAGCAGCCGCCAAGGCCCGGGCAACACCAGCCCTTGGGGACGGGGAGTCCTGTCCAGGCGGTGCTCGGTGCTCAAGGTGGGTCTGCGGGAGGCAGAAGTCCCCAAGGCCCGGGCACACCAGTCTGGGGGGACGGGGAGTCTTGTCCAGGCGGTGGTCGGTGCTCGAGGAGGGCTTGCGGGGGGCAGCAGTCCCAAGGCCCGGGCACACCAGCCTAGGAGAACGGGGAGTCCTGCACAGGCAGTGGTCGGTGCTCTAGGATGGTCTGCGGGGAGGTTGCAGTCTGGGGGGACGGAGAGTCCTATCCAGGCGGTGGTTGGTGCTCAAGGATGGCCTGCGGGGCGTAGCAGCCCCCGAGGCCCGGGCACACTAGTCTTGGGGGACGGGGAGTCGTGTTCAGGCGGTGGTCGGTGCTCAAGGAGGGCTTGCGGGAGGCAGCAGTCCCCAAGGCCCGGGCTCACCAGTCTGGGTGGACGGGGAGTCTTGTTCAGGCGGTGGTCGGTGCTCAAGGAGGGCTTGCGGGAGGCAGCAGTCCCCAAGGCCCGGGCACACCGGTCTTGGGGGGACGGGGAGTCCTGTTCAGGCGGTGGTCGGTGCTCAAGGAGGGCTTGCGGGAGGCAGCAGTCCCCAAGGCCCGGGCACACCAGTTTGGGGGGACGGGGAGTCCTGTTCAGGCGGTGCTCGGTGCTCAAGGAGGGCCTACGGGGGCTAGCAGCCGCCAAGGCCCGGGCAACATCAGCCCTTGGGGACGGGGAGTGTTGTCCAGGCGGTGGTCGGTGCTCAAGGAGGGTCTGCGGGAGGCAGCAGCCCCCAAGGCCCGCGCACACCAGTCTGGGGGGACGGAGAGTCTTGTCGAGGCGGTGGTCGGTGCTCGAGGAGGGCTTGCGGGAGGCAGCAGTCCCCAAGGCCCGCGCACACCAGTCTGGGGGGATGGGGAGTCCTGCACAGGCGGTGGTCGGTGCTCGAGGAGGGCTTGCGGGGGGCAGCAGTCCCAAGGCCCGGGCACACCAGCCTAGGATAACGGGGAGTCCTGCACAGGCAGTGGTCGGTGCTCTAGGAGGGTCTGCGGGGAGGTTGCAGTCTGGGGGGACGGAGAGTCCTATCCAGGCGGTGGTTGGTGCTCAAGGAGGGCCCGCGGGGCGTAGCAGCCCCCGAGGCCCGGGCACACCAGTCTTGGGGGACGGGGAGTTGTGTTCAGGCGGTGGTCGGTGCTCGAGGAGGGCCTGCGGGGGGCAGCAATCCAGGCCCGGGCACACCAGTTTTGGGGGACGTGGAGTCGTGTTCAGGCGGTGGTCGGTGCTCAAGGAGGGCTTGCGGGGGGCAGTAGCTCCCAAGGCCCGGGCACACCGGTCTTGGGGGACGGGGAGTCCTTACAAGGCGGTGGTCGGTGCTCAAGGAGGGCCCGCGGGGGGCAGTAGTCCCCAATGCCCGGGCACACCACTCTGGGGGGACGGGGAGTCTTGTTGAGGCGGTGGTCGGTGCTCAAGGAGGGCTTGCGGGGGGCAGTAGTCCCCAAGGCCCGGGCACACCAGTCTTGGGGGACGGGGAGTCCTATCCAGGTGGTGGTCGGTGCTCAAGGAGGGCCTACGGGGGGCAACAGCCGCCAAGGCCCGGGCAACACCTGCCCTTGGGGACGGGGAGTCCTGCCAAGGCGGTGCTCGGTGCTCAAGGAGGGTCTGCGGGGGCAGCAGCCCCCAAGGCCCGGGCACACCAATCTTGGGGGACGGGGAGTCTTGTCGAGGCGGTGGTCGGTGCTCAAGGAGGGCCTACGGGGGGCAGCAGCTCCCAAGGCCCGGGCAACATCAGCCCTTGGGGACGGGGAGTCCTGTCAAGGCAATGGTCGGTGCTCAAGGAGGGTCTGCGGGAGGCAGAAGTCCCCAAGGCCCGGGCACACCAGTCTGGGGGGACGGGGAGTCTTGTCCAGGCGGTGGTCGGTGCTCAAGGAGGGCCTGCGGGGGGCAGCAGTCCCAAGGCCCGGGCACACCAGCCTGGGAGAATGGGGACTCCTGCACAGGCAGTGGTCGGTGCTCTAGGAGGGTCTGTGGGGAGGTTGCAGTTCACAACGGCCCGGGCACACCACCCCGGTGGGACAGGGAGTCCTGTCAAGGCGGTGGTCGGTGCTCTACGAGGGCCTCCGGGGGGCAGCAGCCCCCAAGGCCCGGGCACACGAGCCTAGGGGGACGGGGAGTCCCGTCCTGGCGGTGGTCGGTGCTCGAGGAGGGCCTGCGGGGGGCAGCAATCCAGGCCCGGGCACACCAGTCTGGGGGGACGGGGACTCCTGCCAAGGCGGTGGTCAGTGCTCAAGGAGGGTCTGCGGGAGGCAGCAGCCCCCAAGGCCCGGGCACACCAGCCTGGGGGATGGGGAGTCCTGCCCAGGTGGTGGTCGGTGCTCTAGGAGGGCCTGCGGGGAGGTTGCAGTTCACAACGGCATGGGCACACCACCCTGGGGGGACGCGGAGTCCTGTCGAGGCGGTGGTCGGTGCTCTAGGAGGGCCTACGGGGGGCAGCAGCCCCCAAGGCCCGGGCACACCAGCCTGGTTTTTGTGTTGTGTTGTTTTGTGTTGTGTTGTATTGTGTTGTGTTGTGTTGTGTTGTGTTGTGTTGTGTTGTGTTGCGTTGTGTTGTGTTGTGTTGTGTTGTGTTTTGTTGTGTTGTCATGTGTTGTGTTGTGTTGTGTTGTGTTGTGTTGTGTTGTGTTGTGTTGTGTTGTGTTGTGTTGTGTTGTGTTGTGTTGTGTTGTGTTGTGTTGTGTTGTGTTGTGTTGTGTTGTGTTGTGTTCTGTTGTGTTGTGTTGTGTTGTGTTGTGTGGTGTTGTGTTGTGTTGTGTTCTGTGGGGTGCTACCGATGACTGAACCTCTCTCTTTGGGTGTCATAAGTGCATAAGTGGTCCAGCAATTGTTGCACCACCTTGGCATGTCTCCATTGCTTATATCCACAACACAACACACAACACAACACAACACAACACAAAATCTTCGGCTTTTTGTGTTGCCATGGGGTAGACAAGGGGGATACTTTTCACCTCCGTGTTGGGCCTGTGTTAACACAACACAGGAGGGGGAGGGGGGTTACTTTTCACCGCCTGTGTTGGCCGGCCGTGTTAACACGCCTTTTGCCCCTTGTTGTGGATGGTCATCTGACTGCCCTTTTGATACAGGCTCTGTCACAGAAGCCTCTTTCCCAGCTCCCCACCCCCCTTCTCCTTCGGGGGACTCAGATAACCCCCGCCCCCCCCCTCGCTTTGAGTCTGGTGATCCTGGTGATCCTGGCACCGTCTAGCGCCATGGCACCCCTGTGCCAGTTGGAGGACCACAAAATGTGCCAAATATTGGGCCAACACGATAATGCCACAGCATATTTAGGTTTTTGGACCACTCAAAATAGCAAAGTGTTTGGGTGCGTCAATAGAAGCAAAGGACACAAAAGCCTTACATGTGCAAGTGTGAAAACATCATTGACTGGCTGCCCTTGGCTGGCTGGTTGCCCTGGGCTCCCCTTGATTGGCTCTCTTTAACTGGCTACTGTTGCGGAAAAGCACAGGGATCAACTCTACCGATTGCTGCCATGTCATGGAGTCGACATGCAACGGAATAGAAGCTGGCACTTCTTCAGAGCTTCATGTTGACACAAGGAAGAACACCCCCTGAAAAATACATGCAGTTGATTGGGTGTATTGGTTCAATGCCCCTTCACTTATGGGTGATTTCTCAAACAGCATCATGGTAGGTTGCCTCAGTGGTAGGGTTGTGATGTTGTTTGCTTGTCAATCCCATAGCACCTCTTGTCAAGTTCCAGGTGAGGATTTCGCTTGCTTGTTCCTGCAGATGACAGATGTCAATGGCAAAGTCGTTCCAGAAGTATGTCTTCC
This sequence comes from Eutreptiella sp. 'Long Island Sound 2002', assembly GCA_964036045.1. Taxonomy (NCBI): domain Eukaryota; phylum Euglenozoa; class Euglenophyceae; order Eutreptiales; family Eutreptiaceae; genus Eutreptiella; species Eutreptiella sp. 'Long Island Sound 2002'. Next base: position 130,719,878 of record OZ038382.1, on the reverse strand, counting down.
TGCTGTCTCGTTGCCCCACCATGACTTGTATGAGGGGAGGGGAGGTGGGGCTACACCCCAAAAAGTCTAAAAACGTTAATTTTGAGGATTGGTACATATTTACACAAATTTTCAGGATTTGTCAACATTTGCCTGCCAGCCACCGTTGCTTTCTGCATTTTGTTCTGCTTACCCCAAACCAATCCTGCCACAATTTTGTCTGTCTGCTGCCATGCAACGCTTCCTTGTTCCTCATCTGATGCTATTCAACCAGAGCCACTGCAGCTGCAGCTGTTGCGAACCACCAGAAGTAAAAGATGTCTGATGTGTGCACCAGAAACGCCAGACCCAACTGGTGGAGCTGGGGGGAACACAAGCAGCGTTCTTGTATTGACCTCTATGTGGAGAAGGATATGCAGGGCGTGGAGCTATGCCCCCCCCCCCAAAAAAAAAGTACAGTTCGTGCATGGTGTGAAGCAATTGCTGATGACCGTATTTTGCAAAGTGTTGGACGACCTTCACTGCTGAAACCAGCTGAACAACCATCCGGAGATTCTAGGAATCAACAGCAAGCATTGAGGAGCCTCCAAGAAGTAACAACAAGCCTCACCGGAGGGGGGAGGGGGATTTCTGCGGGGGGATTTTGCGGCAGGGAAAAATCCGTATTTCAACTTGGTGCGGAATTTTCCCTGCTTTTTTTCACTGTAGGTGCGGAACATTCCCCGCCCCAATTCCACGAACAGTTACCCAGCAGCAATCATGAAGCGTACCCAGGCGCGTTCATAGTGCCTGTCTCATTTTTCGTTTTTTTTCAGTGCATGCACGTTGAATGCTCATACAGTTGATGGCTGGAGCTGCACCCACTCTTGTTTTATTTGTGTTCCTCAGCACAAAAACAAGATGCTCACCAAGCAAACACATATGGTGGGGTTCATCTCTTTGACAATCCAGACATCTCCAGGATTATTGCGGGCTGCTTTGTTGTATCGTGTGTCTTTTGGGGATCGCAATCCCAAGATTTCCTTCTAATGCACTCAAGATTTAGGAGGAGCTGAATCTTCCCCTTGATTTCTGGGACAGGTGCAGAATTTTCCCCGTGCAGAATTTTCCCTTGCGGAAAAATCCCCGTACGGAACCCCCCCCCCCCTCGGGTTTAATTTACAACAAGCATCCAACAGCCTCCAAGCATTAGCAGCAAGCATTCAAAAATTGATGGGAAGCATCCAGAACTTTGCAGGGCCCAATAGCAAGAATCTACACCGCTTTTTTCTACTAGTTAAAACACTTAAAAATAAGTTCTCTTTACTAAGTAAAAAAATTTCAAAAAAAATGCGCCCACTTGTGCGCCAATGCTTGTCCCTAACCCCGAAGCGTTGGGACCCCCACACAGCATGGGTTATGTAGCCAATCCGCCCAGTCGTGGGCCACTACTGATTTTGGTCCCCTGCTCCAAAGCGTTGGAGACCCCCAAGACGGCAAGGGTTATGTAGCCAATCTGCCCATTTGTGGGCCACTTCTGATTTTGTCCCCTGCTTTGAAGCGTTGGGGACCCGCCACACGGCAGGGGTTATGTAGCCAACCCGCCCACTTGTGGGCCAATTCTGATTTTGTCCCCGACTCTGAAGCGTTGGGGACCCCCCACACGGTAGGGGGTATGTAGCCAATCCGCCCGCTTGTGGGCCATTTCTGATTGCCCTTTGTGTTTGCAACAGTGTCCTCTAGCAATGCTCTGCGGATGGCACCAAGGCATGCACGAAGGCCACAATGAGTCTGATTGTCACAGATGATACCCTTGGAATACACATGTAGTGTACAATTGCTTGGTTGTTTGTGAATCTCTACCCTTGAGCTTATGACGGAGCTTACTCATTCATGTGTAAATAGTCACTCAGACCGTGGTGTATTACTGGTGGGCATTCCAAACCGCTCTCAGTGCGCATTGGGACTCAATGGGTGTGGCATGGGTTGTCTGTGACTTGTTGTGGAATGCCTCGTGCGCTAGTCCACAACGTCGACGGCAGTTATCGTGGGCAGATGGCACTTTGGAAGCGGCGCCCAGTGATATGTCTTTTGCACCACCCTTGATTGTGGTGTAGGTATATAATTTGGGCAATTTCCATTGGGTGCTCCGCTTGTTGTTGATTGCCCCAACTCGTGAATACCTCTGCCTTAAGTTTGACCCCCTATGTGACCGGCCACACATTGTTGGGGCAAACTAGGAGGAGTTGGAGGAGTTGGCTGTTGTTGATCTGATTGCCGAACGAGAAGGCATTCAGCCTTAATAGCGGTAGTGGGCAAGGATTTTGGATTGTTTTGGTGCCCTTTGATTTGCAATTGCACCCCTGCATTCCACCTTCGTCTAGCAAATTGATGTTGTCATCCGGCATGTCTCTTGACATTGCATTGTGCCTTGTCTCGACGCATTGTCAAGGGCATATTGCAAGTGCCACACGAGGATAGATTGTGGATGCTGCGTGAAATTGCGCAAGCTATCTTGCACTACAGTCGTTCCAAGTTGGCCTCCACACCTAGGACCCCGGCAATGGGAGGTAGCTCGGATGCACACCAGACCCAAATCTACGGACCACACTGACACATGCTTCTTTTGTGATGGCACACCTCACATAACGTGCCATGAATGTAAGGTTCTTCTTTTTTCCTTGCATGTGTTTATCTTGTGTCCATCGACGATATGTGTTGGATTGCGCCAATTTTGGGCGGCCTTTTGCTATTGCTATTTTTGCTGTTGCTACTGCTGCTGATGTTAACACCCATCCCAGTGGGTGGATCTGTCACAAATGGTATGCAGATCCTGCTCAATACCCCCAAAATGCTGATGGTGAACTAAGAAATGACCAAGAAAGCTGCAAGGGGAATTGAAAAAAAAACTATCTTTGGGATGTGCCCAATGAATTCTACAGAGGCAAGCAAACCCAGCCATACAGATACTAAGGCCGACTTGATCTTCAAGCGTGTCTTTTGTAACTACTTGTAAGTAGTTGGCACTAATGTTGGTTGTGGCCCTACCGGGTTCTCTTTTTTTAATTACACCCGGTTTTGTTCCCAGTGCCGTCACACTAGTGTTGGCCATGGCCTCGTCAGGACTCTTTTCTTGAGCCTGATTTTGTTTCTAGTGCCCAATCCCAATTATATCATGTCATATTGGCTGAGTGCCAACCAATGGGTGTGCATGATGGTTTTGCCCGGGTTTTGCGCTACTAACACAAGTGGCTGGGGATCGACCTGCGGGCTTTGTGCCCTGGAACAAAAGTATCACCTACCATCGAAATGTCCAGTTCCTTAGTAACAATGGGGTGGGGTATGGCAAGAAATAGTAGAAACGAGGTAACACTTAGTAAACAAAATTTTTTGTTTATTAAGTTTTACGTCGTTTCTGCTAATTCTTACCAAAGTTTCGAGGGGGGCGGCCCGTTCGAATTCCCGACCCCAACCCCCCACCCCCCTCCAGACCCCCCAAAGTTCTTGAACCCGTCTTTCTCCAATTTGAGATTTTGGGGAAAAGGGTCGGTGCCGAAAAAAAATTTGCCCTTCCTGAGGGGGTATTTTTTTTTACCCTATGTGTCTATACTCAAAATACTCAGAATTTGTGGAGAATTCAAAAATGTTTGAAAAACACAGAAAAATCTTTGACCCCTGACCTGACCTGAGGGTCTGACCTTGGCTGATGGGAGCCTGAGCTACTGGGCAAATTTTTCTGAAAAAAAAATTTTTTAACCCATTTGTGTATGTTCAAAATGATCAGCGCGTCATGGGGATCATGTTGAGGTATGTATGTTGCGGTACCCACTGACCCCCCTCTAGGGACCCCGGCGGCTGACCGGCCGACCCACCTCCCCCCCCCCCCCCCCCCGACTCCAGACCCCCAAAAGTTTTCACACCCGGTTGGGGTCTAGAATTTGAACAGGCCGCCCCCCTCGCAAATTTTACTAAGTTTTACCTCGTAACAAGTCTTACCAAACCTCCACCTGGTACACAGGTGCAGGGAACAGGGGAAGCTTCGCGCATTTTGTTGGAAGAGAGGGTCAACCGGCGGTATGTGAATCGACGATTACTGGTCTTCTGATGCTCTGCTAAGAACCACTCCAGCAGCTGCTTTTCGGGGTCATGGAGAGAAGGTGCTTGGGCAGTCTTTCTTCGCCCAGAAGCCCATGATCATATTCATCATCAACACCCATGCCTGCATGCATGCATTGCAACATGTTATCTCATCAAACAGGAGCGAAGCAATTATCCTCTCTGGGCTTTCCGCAACGTCATGGCATTGCTGGGGGTGACCACAATCGTCAATGTGACTGTAGTCAACTCGTTTGCAGACCTTATTGCAGCTTTCCTTGCTGCCTTTGTGTATGCGGTGGTGTTGCATCCCCTAGACACATACAAGACCCGCTTGCAGGCAGGCCTCCCAGGACTCAATCTTCATGGTGTCATAGGTGAGCCCCACCCACTGCATTCTACACACTGCATCGGAATAGAGACATAACGTCATCAATGCTGAATGGACATTGGCAGTGATTTTTAGCCATATTTCGGCAAACATGTGTTGCAACATGGCTTTGTCCAGACTGAAGTTCGCGGCCCATTTGTTTGTTTTTGCACTGTGCTGTGGTGACTTTCATATTGGCTGTAGGTCTCTACAGTGGACTTCTTTATGGGATATTGAAGGAGGGGCTGACCAAAGTTCTGTGGATGAGTGCGTTCCTTGCATTTAGTATGGCACCATTCAATATGGTCAATATGTATGGTGTCTTGCTTGCAGGTGCTCTCTGCTTCCCAGGGGGCACTGAGTAATTGAGGGCCATCGTGTTTGTTCTCCCACTGGCAGATTCTTTTTGTCTTTGGCATTAGTTTTAGTGTCATTTGAAGCGCCATGATTGTTCTATTCGCCTCATTGTCGAGCAAATCATTTGGATCCTCTTTGTTGTCGGGGCCCTTCAGGCTCACTAGCACAATCCACAGGTGCTTGGCTGCGTGATTAAACCTGAAGTGGGCCTACTGGGAACAGATTGCGGAGATTACAATCCTTGAAAACACTGGACCAGTGCTCCATGGGGTAAGTTGAGGGCAGGCCTGTGACGAAAGGGAGGTGCACGCCCTTGTTCTTTGAAACTGCCAGTCAGTTCCGCCCGACCAATCCCCCCCCCCCCTTTACTACGCTCTGGCCCAACCGCCAGAAGGTGCCCCAACCGCTTTTCCGACCACCAGGGACGCAGTGTGACGGACACTGGGGTTTCGGTAGCGAAGGGAAGGAGCGAAGCACGAGCTGCCAAGAACACGAAGAAATTGTCCAAAGATTGCGCAGTGACCGCTTGAGCGGGTTTGACGCCCTGACCAGGCCTGCACTTCCATGGGAGGTAGGCTGAAGCGGGGGTCTCAAGAGTGATTACAGTAGGGTGTGCTGCGTTGTTCCGAGTTTGGTTTTGTGTTGGTTGAAGCCCATAGTTGTGCCAGGCTGTATTTGGATTTACCCACCACCCCGCCCCCTTGTGGAGCAACCTCCCTCCAAAGTACAACAACGATCTCTCATTTACCGGAGACTTGCCTGCCCCTGGGAGCCGCGGAACAAAACCTCGAATACTGCTGTCCTGGGTTGCAACACCCGCTGCCCGCTGCTTTCCATTAAGATGAAACATCTCTTGTGCCCATCTCGGGGCAATTTATCACAAGCACTCCCAATCTACAGCGAAGCACTGAGGAATTCCCACTGTGCTAACCCAAACCCATCGTCAGGTGTGTGAGTGACAAATAGGGGTGTTGCGCTGTACGCAAGGCTGTATGCAAGGCGCAGTCGTGCCCCTCTTTCTGCTTGCATGCCTGACTGCTGCATACAGGAACCATGGCGATTACGATCAGCTCATTTCTGCGTGTCCCATTTGAAATGGTGTGCAAACGCAGGCAAGTGGGTTCTTTACAGACTGCAGGCCTTTTCACTATACGGGAAACATTGAGGAGCAATAGTTGGCAATTATCTGTTTGTTGGATGGTGACTGCTTTCAGGTCTATGTTGGAGGTGTTGGGACAGGGCTTCTGTGGGTGCAGCTCTGCAGACAGTGATTTGGCAGTAGGGCAGTGATTCTCTTGGGAAAGTGATTCCCTGGGTCCAGCTTCTGGGACGGACAGGACCCTCTAATTACACTATCTGGGGATGGATTGAATTTCAGTGGCAAAAAGTACCCAGATCAGGTCAATCATGCGCAATATCATAGAAAAGTGGAAAACTGGGTGTATGAAAACGGGGCTGGACTCGAAAAATGGGCAAGGAGGAAATGGGGCTGGACTCGAAAAGTTGGGGGAAATGTTAATTGATTTGAATTGTGCACATTTACGTTCCCCTCCCCTTGCAACCCCCCCCCCCCCAGAGGAGGAATGTCACTTTGGCATTTCTTCTGCAAACGGTTGGTTGTGACCCCACAAGGAAGTGGGTGACCGCTACGTGGTTCTCAAAGCTATTGGGCCAATCAATCAAGCCGAACACTATGAACAAGGTGATGGCGTTCGATTTGGGTATACGAAGGATAGATGTCCAAGGTCGACCGCTTGGCCAACACTTTGGGGATTTTCTGATTTTGGAGGGTGCTGCATCGTTGCTGTGTGCAGATGCACAGAGAGGAGCTCGGGTTGCCTTTGGTTGTCACTGCCAAATACACAATCCCCGGAAACCACAGCCCCCTGGTGAGGACCACAACTCACGAGAAGAGGAGCCAAAAACCTAGGAAGCAAAGACGGAGCAAGGCAACGAACATGTCAGCCAACTCAAAGAGTCAAAGTAGTAGTGTTGCCGGCATTTTTGAACCACGGCAATCCATACGCCACCAAGCTAAAGAGCCAATGTGAATCATGGTTGACCCACGGGGGGGACGTCTCCTCGGTTCTGGTACGCGACCCCCCCCCCCCCTCCTTGCCCTCCGGGCCCACTTAGTTGTCAAGGGTCAACAGCTACTGGCCATACATATGGTGGCGCCAAAGGCGCCCGAAATTTTTTTTTCATTCCTGTGCCCATTTTGTCCACTTTGCACCCCAACACTATCCTTGAAGCCAACCTTGACTCTAATGCCCACCCCAACCCTCAACCTACTCCTAACCCTACCCCCAAACATTATCCTTGACCCTAACCCTAACCAGGATTGAATATTGGGACCGAGCTGGTGGGGGAAGGAACATTGTCTAGGAGTCTTCAACGACAAATGAGGTACGCATTGGAAAGTGGATGAGAGCGTCTCAAAAGGCGCTCAAAATGAGCTGTGTTCATCCATTTGGGCACCACAACTGGACTACCCTAGTGGCCGAAATTAAAGTCAATATGGTTGATTTTAATTTTGAATCTATGAACCGGTTAATATATTAATCTCGCAAATATTAAGAGGTTAACGTTCAATTTTTTTTGATTGGGTCATTTGTACTCATTTTTCTATGCACATATGACGACCCATAAGGGGTGTTACGTGGTATATTGTTGCACAACGGTATAGTAGAGATGTTCCAATGTTGTGTTGGTGGGTGTCTTGGACACCCCCTCCTGTTGCCCGCATTCCCCCCCACTCCACACCACCATGTTCCCTTGTATAGCTCTTGTTATGCCGTTCTCTCAGGACACCCTTACCGAGCTTAACATGGCGCTCGTGCGTTTGAGTGGGGCCAAGAGTTTGTTGGACCCTTTGGTCTCCCAACTCCTTAGTGAGTGGGTGGCTTCCTCTCCCTTGGCCCGGGCCCGATGTTCCGAGGCCACGGAGGTTGGCTACCCCTCCCTCATTCGCGACAAGCAAAAGGAGGCGGTGAAGCAATATGCCTCCCACCTCTTCCCGGCCCCGGACCTCATCGGCCTCCTCATGGACTTGAACGTCCCCCAGCTTGGCTCTCGGCACATGATGGAGTATATGAGCCACCGGGGGTCGGCCTACACAGCCGCAACGGGCCTCCCGTTCGCCAAGCCCATCCCCGGTCGGGATGCTCTAGCACGTGCGTAGTGCACCACTCATTGGTACCCATGGCGCATTGAAGGGTGTTGGCAGCATGAAAGTAGATTGCATGTGCTCCCAGTCACCATTATTTGTTACCACAAGCATGCCCAAGGCATTAATTGGCATTCAAACACAACAATGAAAAATGGGAATTGAAAGAGTACCGCAGCTGTAAATGGCAAAATGGGTGTGTGTGATGTTGGGATTTTCACAACAAAACCCGGTCGTTGAGGCCACGAAATTTGTGCAAAACTCACTAGACGGTGACCCCAATATGTGTGTGTTCATCATCTAGATTGGATTCAATGCAAACACCCCCACCACGGACATCATTGGTGGCCCAAGCGGCCAAACTCCTTGGTGCCAACGGGTGTTGAAGCTTGTTTATGGTGTGGAAACGGTTTGCTGGTGTTGCCAGTCATCACTATTTCTCATTTGAAAGGTGCCCATGGCAATACGTAGCAAAAAACATAGTAGAGAAATGTGAAATTTGAAAAGGTGTGCACAAGAGATTGTCTTTCAACACCGAATTTGCAGCATTTAGAGCCCCAAAAGAGGTGCTTGGGGCCACCAATTGGGTAACACAGCCAATGGACAATGTCCCAAGTTATGTGTTCATGATCTAGATTGGTTGCAATTCAAATGGGCCCGGTCATCAACAAATGGCTAGAAAAACATAGCATTTTTTGACCATTTTTTGACAGGGTTTGAAAACCATGTATGCCACTTGCGACGATCCGTCCCGGTTGCTAATTGATCAACGTGCATGTGGATTGTGCATGCTATGGGGCGCCATGCAAAGACCCATATCAGATGTGATTCAACAAGCACATTTGTAGAATGGGCTTAAACCTTGCCGTTGTTTCACCCCTAGTGTTCCCATTGGTGTGCATAGTGGATGGTTTGGCAACCACTTGCCTACAGTTAATTGCTGCGCATGGAAAATGAGCCACTTGAACCCAACGGTTTGAACATCAAGAACGATCCAAGGTCACCCGTAAAATAGTGTGCTTTTGACCCTTTTGTGCATGCTTTTTGGTTTGCTCATTGCCGTTTCAAGGTTTTGTCGGAGCTTGCATGGCCTAATATGCGTCAACAGTGGCTCCAAAACGCCATGATCCTCTTGTTTAAGCACCCCACGTGGTTGTGGGGCAACTTTGGAAAAAACCCATTTTGAACCACTTTTTAACCCGTAGTTCACCCTCCCTACTCTAGCACGTGAGGAATGCACCACTCGTTGGTACCCATGGCGCATTGAAGGGTGTTGGCAGCATGAAAGTAGATTGCATCTGCTCCCACTCACCATTATTTGTTACCACAAGCATGCCAAAGGCATTAATTGGCATTCAAACACAACAATGAAAAATGGGACTTGAAAGAGTACCGCAGATGTAAATGGCAAAATGGGTGTGTGCGGTGTTGGGACTTTCACAACAAAACCCGGTCGTTGAGGCCACGAAATTTGTGCAAAACTCACTAGACGGTGACCCCAATATGTGTGTGTTCATCATCTAGATTGGATTCAATGCAAACACCCGCACCACGGACATCATTGGTGGCCCAAGCGGCGAAACTCCTTGGTGCCAACGGGTGTTGAAGCTTATGGTGTGGAAACGGTTTGCTGGTGTTGCCAGTCATCACTATTTCTCATCTGAAAGGGGCCCATGGCAATACGTAGCAAAAAACATAGTAGAGAAATGTGAAATTTGAAAAGGTGTGCACAAGAGATTGTCTTTCAACACCGAATTTGCAGCATTTAGAGCCCCAAAAGAGGTGCTTGGGGCCACCAATTGGGTAACACAGCCAATGGACAATGCCCCAAGTTATTCGTTCATGATCTAGATTGGTTGCAATTCAAATGGGCCCGGTCATCAACAAATGGCTAGAAAAACATAGCATTTTTTGACCATTTTTTGACAGGGTTTGAAAACCGTGTATGCCACTTGCGACGGTTGGGTCCGGCTGCTAATTGTCCAACGTGCATGTGGATTGTGCATGCTATGGGGCGCCATGCGAAGACCCATATCAGATGTGATTCAACAAGCACATTTGTAGAATGGGCTTAAACCTTGCCGTTGTTTCACCCCTAGTGTTCCCATTGGTGTGCATAGTGGATGGTTTGGCAACCACTTGCCTACAGTTAATTGCTGCGCATGGAAAATGAGCCACTTGAACCCAACGGTTTGAACATCAAGAACGATCCAAGGTCACCCGTAAAATAGTGTGCTTTTGACCCTTTTGTGCATGCTTTTTGGTTTGCTCATTGCCGTTTCAAGGTTTTGTCGGAGCTTGCATGGCCTAATATGCGTCAACAATGGCTCCAAAACGCCATGATCCTCTTGTTTAAGCACCCCACGTGGTTGTGGGGCAACTTTGGAAAAAAATGATTTTGAACCACTTTTTAACCCCTAGTTCACCCTCCCTACTCTAGCACGTGAGGAATGCACCACTCGTTGGTACCCATGGCGCATTGAAGGGTGTTGGCAGCATGAAAGTAGATTGCATGTGCTCCCAATCACCATTATTAATCACCACAAGCATGCCCAAGGCATTGATTGGCATTCAAACACAACAATGAAAAATGGGACTTGAAAGAGTACCGCAGATGTAAATGGCAAAATGGGTGTGTGCGGTGTTGGGATTTTCACAACAAAACCCGGTCGTTGAGGCCACGAAATTTGTGCAAAACTCACTAGACGGTGACCCCAATATGTGTGTGTTCATCATCTAGATTGGATTCAATGCAAACACCCCCACCACGGACATCATTGGTGGCCCAAGCGGCGAAACTCCTTGGTGCCAACGAGTGTTGAAGCTTGTTTATGGTGTGGAAACGGTTTGCTGGTGTTGCCAGTCATCACTATTTCTCATCTGAAAGGGGCCCATGGCAATACGTAGCAAAAAACATAGTAGAGAAATGTGAAATTTGAAAAGGTGTGCACAAGAGATTGTCTTTCAACACCGAATTAGCATTTAGAGCCCCAAAAGAGGTGCTTGGGGCCACCAATTGGGTAACACAGCCAATGGACAATGCCCCAAGTTATTCGTTCATGATCTAGATTGGTTGCAATTCGAATGGGCCCGGGCATCAGCAAATGGCTAGAAAAACATAGCATTTTTTGACCATTTTTTGACAGGGTTTGAAAACCATGTATGCCACTTGCGACGGTTGGGTCCGGCTGCTAATTGTCCAACGTGCATGTGGATTGTGCATGCTATGGGGCGCCATGCAAAGACCCATATCAGATGTGATTCAACAAGCACATTTGTAGAATGGGCTTAAACCTTGCCGTTGTTTCACCCCTAGTGTTCCCATTGGTGTGCATAGTGGATGGTTTGGCAACCACTTGCCTACAGTTAATTGCTGCGCATGGAAAATGAGCCACTTGAACCCAACGGTTTGAACATCAAGAACGATCCAAGGTCACCCGTAAAATAATGTGCTTTTGACCCTTTTGTGCATGCTTTTTGGTTGGCTCATTGCCGTTTCAAGGTTTTGTCGGAGCTTGCATGGCCTAATATGCGTCAACAATGGCTCCAAAACGCCATGATCCTCTTGTTTAAGCACCCCACGTGGTTGTGGGGCAACTTTGGAAAAAAATGATTTTGAACCACTTTTTAACCCCTAGTTCACCCTCCCTACTCTAGCACGTGAGGAATGCACCACTCGTTGGTACCCATTGCGCATTGAAGGGTGTTGGCAGCATGAAAGTAGATTGCATGTGCTCCCAATCACCATTATTTATCACCACAAGCATGCCCAAGGCATTAATTGGCATTCAAACACAACAATGAAAAATGGGACTTGAAAGAGTACCGCAGATGTAAATGGCAAAATGGGTGTGTGCGGTGTTGGGATTTTCACAACAAAACCCGGTCGTTGAGGCCACGAAATTTGTGCAAAACTCACTAGACGGTGACCCCAATATGTGTGTGTTCATCATCTAGATTGGATTCAATGCAAACACCCGCACCACGGACATCATTGGTGGCCCAAGGGGCGAAACTCCTTGGTGCCAACGAGTGTTGAAGCTTGTTTATGGTGTGGAAACGGTTTGCTGGTGTTGCCAGCCATCACTATTTCTCATCTGAAAATGGCCCATGGCAATACGTAGCAAAAAACATAGTAGAGAAATGTGAAATTTGAAAAGGTGTGCACAAGAGATTGTTTTCCAACACCGAATTTGCAGCATTTAGAGCCCCAAAAGAGGTGCTTGGGGCCACCAATTGGGTAACACAGCCAATGGACAATGCCCCAAGTTATTCGTTCATGATCTAGATTGGTTGCAATTCAAATGGGCCCGGGCATCAACAAATGGCTAGAAAAACATAGCATTTTTTGACCATTTTTTGACAGGGTTTGAAAACCATGTATGCCACTTGCGACTATCCGTCCCGGTTGCTAATTGATCAACGTGCATGTGGATTGTGCATGCTATGGGGCGCCATGCGAAGACCCATATCAGATGTGATTCAACAAGCACATTTGTAGAATGGGCTTAAACCTTGCCGTTGTTTCACCCCTAGTGTTCCCATTGGTGAACATAGTGGATGGTTTGGCAACCACTTGCCTACAGCTAATTGCTGCGCATGGAAAATGAGCCATTTGAACCCAACGGTTTGGACATCAAGAACGATCCAAGGTCACCCGTAAAAATAGTGTGCTTTTGACCCTTTTGTGCATGCTTTTTGGTTTGCTCATTGCCGTTTCAAGGTTTTGTCGGAGCTTGAATAACCTAATATGCGTCAACAATGGCTCCAAAACGCCATAATCCTCTTATTTAAGCACCCCACGTGGTTGTGGGGCAACTTTGGAAAAATCCCATTTTGAACCACTTTTTAACCCCTAGTTCACCCTCCCTACTCTAGCACGTGAGGAATGCACCACTCGTTGGTACCCATGGCGCATTGAAGGGTGTTGGCAGCATGAAAGTAGATTGCATGTGCTCCCACTCACCATTATTGGTTACCACAAGCATGCCCAAGGCATTAATTGGCATTCAAACACAACAATGAAAAATGGGATTTGAAAGAGTACCGCAGATGTAAATGGCAAAATGGGTGTGTGCGGTGTTGGAACTTTCACAACAAAACCCGGTCGTTGAGGCCACGAAATTTGTGCAAAACTCACTAGACGGTGACCCCAATATGTGTGTGTTCATCATCTAGATTGGATTCAATGCAAACACCCGCACCACGGACATCATTGGTGGCCCAAGCGGCCAAACTCCTTGGTGCCAACGGGTGTTGAAGCTTATGGTGTGGAAACGGTTTGCTGGTGTTGCCAGTCATCACTATTTCTCATCTGAAAGGGGCCCATGGCAATACGTAGCAAAAAACATAGTAGAGAAATGTGAAATTTGAAAAGGTGTGCACAAGAGATTGTCTTTCAACACCGAATTTGCAGCATTTAGAGCCCCAAAAGAGGTGCTTGGGGCCACCAATTGGGTAACACAGCCAATGGACAATGTCCCAAGTTATGTGTTCATGATCTAGATTGGTTGCAATTCAAATGGGCCCGGTCATCAACAAATGGCTAGAAAAACATAGCATTTTTTGACCATTTTTTGACAGGGTTTGAAAACCGTGTATGCCACTTGCGACGGTTGGGTCCGGCTGCTAATTGTCCAACGTGCATGTGGATTGTGCATGCTATGGGGCGCCATGCAAAGACCCATATCAGATGTGATTCAACAAGCACATTTGTAGAATGGGCTTAAACCTTGCCGTTGTTTCACCCCTAGTGTTCCCATTGGTGTGCATAGTGGATGGTTTGGCAACCACTTGCCTACAGTTAATTGCTGCGCATGGAAAATGAGCCACTTGAACCCAACGGTTTGAACATCAAGAACGATCCAAGGTCACCCGTAAAATAATGTGCTTTTGACCCTTTTGTGCATGCTTTTTGGTTGGCTCATTGCCGTTTCAAGGTTTTGTCGGAGCTTGCATGGCCTAATATGCGTCAACAATGGCTCCAAAACGCCATGATCCTCTTGTTTAAGCACCCCACGTGGTTGTGGGGCAACTTTGGAAAAAAATGATTTTCAACCACTTTTTAACCCCTAGTTCACCCTCCCTACTCTAGCACGTGAGGAATGCAACACTCGTTGGTACCCATGGCGCATTGAAGGGTGTTGGCAGCATGAAAGTAGATTGCATGTGCTCCCAATCACCATTATTTATCACCACAAGCATGCCCAAGGCATTAATTGGCATTCAAACACAACAATGAAAAATGGGACTTGAAAGAGTACCGCAGATGTAAATGGCAAAATGGGTGTGTGCGGTGTTGGGATTTTCACAACAAAACCCGGTCGTTGAGGCCACGAAATTTGTGCAAAACTCACTAGACGGTGACCCCAATATGTGTGTGTTCATCATCTAGATTGGATTCAATGCAAACACCCGCACCACGGACATCATTGGTGGCCCAAGGGGCGAAACTCCTTGGTGCCAACGAGTGTTGAAGCTTGTTTATGGTGTGGAAACGGTTTGCTGGTGTTGCCAGCCATCACTATTTCTCATCTGAAAATGGCCCATGGCAATACGTAGCAAAAAACATAGTAGAGAAATGTGAAATTTGAAAAGGTGTGCACAAGAGATTGTTTTCCAACACCGAATTTGCAGCATTTAGAGCCCCAAAAGAGGTGCTTGGGGCCACCAATTGGGTAACACAGCCAATGGACAATGCCCCAAGTTATTCGTTCATGATCTAGATTGGTTGCAATTCAAATGGGCCCGGGCATCAACAAATGGCTAGAAAAACATAGCATTTTTTGACCATTTTTTGACAGGGTTTGAAAACCATGTATGCCACTTGCGACTATCCGTCCCGGTTGCTAATTGATCAACGTGCATGTGGATTGTGCATGCTATGGGGCGCCATGCGAAGACCCATATCAGATGTGATTCAACAAGCACATTTGTAGAATGGGCTTAAACCTTGCCGTTGTTTCACCCCTAGTGTTCCCATTGGTGTGCATAGTGGATGGTTTGGCAACCACTTGCCTACAGCTAATTGCTGCGCATGGAAAATGAGCCATTTGAACCCAACGGTTTGGACATCAAGAACGATCCAAGGTCACCCGTAAAAATAGTGTGCTTTTGACCCTTTTGTGCATGCTTTTTGGTTGGCTCATTGCCGTTTCAAGGTTTTGTCGGAGCTTGAATAACCTAATATGCGTCAACAATGGCTCCAAAACGCCATAATCCTCTTATTTAAGCACCCCACGTGGTTGTGGGGCAACTTTGGAAAAATCCCATTTTGAACCACTTTTTAACCCCTAGTTCACCCTCCCTACTCTAGCACGTGAGGAATGCACCACTCGTTGGTACCCATGGCGCATTGAAGGGTGTTGGCAGCATGAAAGTAGATTGCATGTGCTCCCACTCACCATTATTGGTTACCACAAGCATGCCCAAGGCATTAATTGGCATTCAAACACAACAATGAAAAATGGGATTTGAAAGAGTACCGCAGATGTAAATGGCAAAATGGGTGTGTGCGGTGTTGGAACTTTCACAACAAAACCCGGTCGTTGAGGCCACGAAATTTGTGCAAAACTCACTAGACGGTGACCCCAATATGTGTGTGTTCATCATCTAGATTGGATTCAATGCAAACACCCGCACCACGGACATCATTGGTGGCCCAAGCGGCGAAACTCCTTGGTGCCAACGGGTGTTGAAGCTTATGGTGTGGAAACGGTTTGCTGGTGTTGCCAGTCATCACTATTTCTCATCTGAAAGGGGCCCATGGCAATACGTAGCAAAAAACATAGTAGAGAAATGTGAAATTTGAAAAGGTGTGCACAAGAGATTGTCTTTCAACACCGAATTTGCAGCATTTAGAGCCCCAAAAGAGGTGCTTGGGGCCACCAATTGGGTAACACAGCCAATGGACAATGTCCCAAGTTATGTGTTCATGATCTAGATTGGTTGCAATTCAAATGGGCCCGGTCATCAACAAATGGCTAGAAAAACATAGCATTTTTTGACCATTTTTTGACAGGGTTTGAAAACCGTGTATGCCACTTGCGACGGTTGGGTCCGGCTGCTAATTGTCCAACGTGCATGTGGATTGTGCATGCTATGGGGCGCCATGCAAAGACCCATATCAAATGTGATTCAACAAGCACATTTGTAGAATGGGCTTAAACCTTGCCGTTGTTTCACCCCTAGTGTTCCCATTGGTGTGCATAGTGGATGGTTTGGCAACCACTTGCCTACAGTTAATTGCTGCGCATGGAAAATGAGCCACTTGAACCCAACGGTTTGAACATCAAGAACGATCCAAGGTCACCCGTAAAAATAGTGTGCTTTTGACCCTTTTGTGCATGCTTTTTGGTTTGCTCATTGACGTTTCAAGGTTTTGTCGGAGCTTGAATAACCTAATATGCGTCAACAATGGCTCCAAAACGCCATGATCCTCTTGTTTAAGCACCCCACGTGGTTGTGGGGCAACTTTGGAAAAAAATGATTTTGAACCACTTTTTAACCCCTAGTTCACCCTCCCTACTCTAGCACGTGAGGAATGCACCACTCGTTGGTACCCATGGCGCATTGAAGGGTGTTGGCAGCATGAAAGTAGATTGCATGTGCTCCCACTCACCATTATTGGTTACCACAAGCATGCCCAAGGCATTAATTGGCATTCAAACACAACAATGAAAAATGGGATTTGAAAGAGTACCGCAGATGTAAATGGCAAAATGGGTGTGTGCGGTGTTGGAACTTTCACAACAAAACCCGGTCGTTGAGGCCACGAAATTTGTGCAAAACTCACTAGACGGTGACCCCAATATGTGTGTGTTCATCATCTAGATTGGATTCAATGCAAACACCCGCACCACGGACATCATTGGTGGCCCAAGCGGCCAAACTCCTTGGTGCCAACGGGTGTTGAAGCTTATGGTGTGGAAACGGTTTGCTGGTGTTGCCAGTCATCACTATTTCTCATCTGAAAGGGGCCCATGGCAATACGTAGCAAAAAACATAGTAGAGAAATGTGAAATTTGAAAAGGTGTGCACAAGAGATTGTCTTTCAACACCGAATTTGCAGCATTTAGAGCCCCAAAAGAGGTGCTTGGGGCCACCAATTGGGTAACACAGCCAATGGACAATGTCCCAAGTTATGTGTTCATGATCTACATTGGTTGCAATTCAAATGGGCCCGGTCATCAACAAATGGCTAGAAAAACATAGCATTTTTTGACCATTTTTTGACAGGGTTTGAAAACCGTGTATGCCACTTGCGACGGTTGGGTCCGGCTGCTAATTGTCCAACGTGCATGTGGATTGTGCATGCTATGGGGCGCCATGCAAAGACCCATATCAAATGTGATTCAACAAGCACATTTGTAGAATGGGCTTAAACCTTGCCGTTGTTTCACCCCTAGTGTTCCCATTGGTGTGCATAGTGGATGGTTTGGCAACCACTTGCCTACAGTTAATTGCTGCGCATGGAAAATGAGCCACTTGAACCCAACGGTTTGAACATCAAGAACGATCCAAGGTCACCCGTAAAGATAGTGTGCTTTTGACCCTTTTGTGCATGCTTTTTGGTTTGCTCATTGACGTTTCAAGGTTTTGTCGGAGCTTGAATAACCTAATATGCGTCAACAATGGCTCCAAAACGCCATAATCCTCTTATTTAAGCACCCCACGTGGTTGTGGGGCAACTTTGGAAAAATCCCATTTTGAACCACTTTTTAACCCCTAGTTCACCCTCCCTACTCTAGCACGTGAGGAATGCACCACTCGTTGGTACCCATGGCGCATTGAAGGGTGTTGGCAGCATGAAAGTAGATTGCATGTGCTCCCACTCACCATTATTAATCACCACAAGCATGCCCAAGGCATTAATTGGCATTCAAACACAACAATGAAAAATGGGACTTGAAAGAGTACCGCAGATGTAAATGGCAAAATGGGTGTGTGCGGTGTTGGGATTTTCACAACAAAACCCGGTCGTTGAGGCCACGAAATTTGTGCAAAACTCACTAGACGGTGACCCCAATATGTGTGTGTTCATCATCTAGATTGGATTCAATGCAAACACCCCCACCACGGACATCATTGGTGGCCCAAGCGGCGAAACTCCTTGGTGCCAACGGGTGTTGAAGCTTGTTCATGGTGTGGAAACGGTTTGCTGGTGTTGCCAGTCATCACTATTTCTCATCTGAAAGGGGCCCATGGCAATACGTAGCAAAAAACATAGTAGAGAAATGTGAAATTTGAAAAGGTGTGCACAAGAGATTGTCTTTCAACACCGAATTTGCAGCATTTAGAGCCCCAAAACAGGTGCTTGGGGCCACCAATTGGGTAACACAGCCAATGGACAATGCCCCAAGTTATTCGTTCATGATCTAGATTGGTTGCAATTCAAATGGGCCCGGGCATCAACAAATGGCTAGAAAAACATAGCATTTTTTGACCATTTTTTGACAGGGTTTGAAAACCGTGTATGCCACTTGCGACGGTTGGGTCCGGCTGCTAATTGTCCAACGTGCATGTGGATTGTGCATGCTATGGGGCGCCATGCAAAGACCCATATCAGATGTGATTCAACAAGCACATTTGTAGAATGGGCTTAAACCTTGCCGTTGTTTCACCCCTAGTGTTCCCATTGGTGTGCATAGTGGATGGTTTGGCAACCACTTGCCTACAGTTAATTGCTGCGCATGGAAAATGAGCCACTTGAACCCAACGGTTTGAACATCAAGAACGATCCAAGGTCACCCGTAAAATAATGTGCTTTTGACCCTTTTGTGCATGCTTTTTGGTTGGCTCATTGCCGTTTCAAGGTTTTGTCGGAGCTTGCATGGCCTAATATGCGTCAACAATGGCTCCAAAACGCCATGATCCTCTTGTTTAAGCACCCCACGTGGTTGTGGGGCAACTTTGGAAAAAAATGATTTTCAACCACTTTTTAACCCCTAGTTCACCCTCCCTACTCTAGCACGTGAGGAATGCACCACTCGTTGGTACCCATTGCGCATTGAAGGGTGTTGGCAGCATGAAAGTAGATTGCATGTGCTCCCAATCACCATTATTAATCACCACAAGCATGCCCAAGGCATTAATTGGCATTCAAACACAACAATGAAAGATGGGACTTGAAAGAGTACCGCAGATGTAAATGGCAAAATGGGTGTGTGCGGTGTTGGGATTTTCACAACAAAACCCGGTCGTTGAGGCCACGAAATTTGTGCAAAACTCACTAGACGGTGACCCCAATATGTGTGTGTTCATCATCTAGATTGGATTCAATGCAAACACCCCCACCACGGACATCATTGGTGGCCCAAGGGGCGAAACTCCTTGGTGCCAACGAGTGTTGAAGCTTGTTTATGGTGTGGAAACGGTTTGCTGGTGTTGCCAGCCATCACTATTTCTCATCTGAAAGGGGCCCATGGCAATACGTAGCAAAAAACATAGTAGAGAAATGTGAAATTTGAAAAGGTGTGCACAAGAGATTGTTTTCCAACACCGAATTTGCAGCATTTAGAGCCCCAAAAGAGGTGCTTGGGGCCACCAATTGGGTAACACAGCCAATGGACAATGTCCCAAGTTATTCGTTCATGATCTAGATTGGTTGCAATTCAAATGGGCCCGGGCATCAACAAATGGCTAGAAAAACATAGCATTTTTTGACCATTTTTTGACAGGGTTTGAAAACCATGTATGCCACTTGCAACGATCCGTCCCGGTTGCTAATTGTCCAACGTGCATGTGGATTGTGCATGCTATGGGGCGCCATGCGAAGACCCACATCAGATGTGATTCAACAAGCACATTTGTAGAATGGGCTTAAACCTTGCCGTTGTTTCACCCCTAGTGTTCCCATTGGTGTGCATAGTGGATGGTTTGGCAACCACTTGCCTACAGTTAATTGCTGCGCATGGAAAATGAGCCACTTGAAACCAACGGTTTGAACATCAAGAACGATCCAAGGTCACCCGTAAAAATAGTGTGCTTTTGACCCTTTTGTGCATGCTTTTTGGTTGGCTCATTGCCGTTTCAAGGTTTTGTCGGAGGTTGCATGGCCTAATATGCGTCAACAATGGCTCCAAAACGCCATGATCCTGTTGTTTAAGCACCCCACGTGGTTGTGGGGCAACTTTGGAAAAAAATGATTTTGAACCACTTTTTAACCCCTAGTTCACCCTCCCTACTCTAGCACGTGAGGAATGCAACACTCGTTGGTACCCATGGCGCATTGAAGGGTGTTGGCAGCATGAAAGTAGATTGCATGTGCTCCCAATCACCATTATTAATCACCACAAGCATGCCCAAGGCATTAATTGGCATTCAAACACAACAATGAAAAATGGGACTTGAAAGAGTACCGCAGATGTAAATGGCAAAATGGGTGTGTGCGGTGTTGGGATTTTCACAACAAAACCCGGTCGTTGAGGCCACGAAATTTGTGCAAAACTCACTAGACGGTGACCCCAATATGTGTGTGTTCATCATCTAGATTGGATTCAATGCAAACACCCCCACCACGGACATCATTGGTGGCCCAAGCGGCGAAAGTCCTTGGTGCCAACGAGTGTTGAAGCTTGTTTATGGTGTGGAAACGGTTTGCTGGTGTTGCCAGTCATCACTATTTCTCATCTGAAAGGGGCCCATGGCAATACGTAGCAAAAAACATAGTAGAGAAATGTGAAATTTGAAAAGGTCTGCACAAGAGATTGTCTTTCAACACCGAATTTGCAGCATTTAGAGCCCCAAAAGAGGTGCTTGGGGCCACCAATTGGGTAACACAGCCAATGGACAATGCCCCAAGTTATTCGTTCATGATCTAGATTGGTTGCAATTCAAATGGGCCCGGGCATCAACAAATGGCTAGAAAAACATAGCATTTTTTGACCATTTTTTGACAGGGTTTGAAAACCGTGTATGCCACTTGCGACGGTTGGGTCCGGCTGCTAATTGTCCAACGTGCATGTGGATTGTGCATGCTATGGGGCGCCATGCAAAGACCCATATCAGATGTGATTCAACAAGCACATTTGTAGAATGGGCTTAAACCTTGCCGTTGTTTCACCCCTAGTGTTCCCATTGGTGTGCATAGTGGATGGTTTGGCAACCACTTGCCTACAGTTAATTGCTGCGCATGGAAAATGAGCCACTTGAACCCAACGGTTTGAACATCAAGAACGATCCAAGGTCACCCGTAAAATAATGTGCTTTTGACCCTTTTGTGCATGCTTTTTGGTTGGCTCATTGCCGTTTCAAGGTTTTGTCGGAGCTTGCATGGCCTAATATGCGTCAACAATGGCTCCAAAACGCCATGATCCTCTTGTTTAAGCACCCCACGTGGTTGTGGGGCAACTTTGGAAAAAAATGATTTTCAACCACTTTTTAACCCCTAGTTCACCCTCCCTACTCTAGCACGTGAGGAATGCACCACTCGTTGGTACCCATTGCGCATTGAAGGGTGTTGGCAGCATGAAAGTAGATTGCATGTGCTCCCAATCACCATTATTTGTTACCACAAGCATGCCCAAGGCATTAATTGGCATTCAAACACAACAATGAAAGATGGGACTTGAAAGAGTACCGCAGATGTAAATGGCAAAATGGGTGTGTGCGGTGTTGGGATTTTCACAACAAAACCCGGTCGTTGAGGCCACGAAATTTGTGCAAAACTCACTAGACGGTGACCCCAATATGTGTGTGTTCATCATCTAGATTGGATTCAATGCAAACACCCCCACCACGGACATCATTGGTGGCCCAAGGGGCGAAACTCCTTGGTGCCAACGAGTGTTGAAGCTTGTTTATGGTGTGGAAACGGTTTGCTGGTGTTGCCACCCATCACTATTTCTCATCTGAAAATGGCCCATGGCAATACGTAGCAAAAAACATAGTAGAGAAATGTGAAATTTGAAAAGGTCTGCACAAGAGATTGTTTTCCAACACCGAATTTGCAGCATTTAGAGCCCCAAAAGAGGTGCTTGGGGCCACCAATTGGGTAACACAGCCAATGGACAATGTCCCAAGTTATTCGTTCATGATCTAGATTGGTTGCAATTCAAATGGGCCCGGGCATCAACAAATGGCTAGAAAAACATAGCATTTTTTGACCATTTTTTGACAGCGTTTGAAAACCATGTATGCCACTTGCAACGATCCGTCCCGGTTGCTAATTGTCCAACGTGCATGTGGATTGTGCATGCTATGGGGCGCCATGCGAAGACCCACATCAGATGTGATTCAACAAGCACATTTGTAGAATGGGCTTAAACCTTGCCGTTGTTTCACCCCTAGTGTTCCCATTGGTGTGCATAGTGGATGGTTTGGCAACCACTTGCCTACAGTTAATTGCTGCGCATGGAAAATGAGCCACTTGAAACCAACGGTTTGAACATCAAGAACGATCCAAGGTCACCCGTAAAAATAGTGTGCTTTTGACCCTTTTGTGCATGCTTTTTGGTTGGCTCATTGCCGTTTCAAGGTTTTGTCGGAGCTTGCATGGCCTAATATGCGTCAACAATGGCTCCAAAACGCCATGATCCTCTTGTTTAAGCACCCCACGTGGTTGTGGGGCAACTTTGGAAAAAAATAATTTTGAACCACTTTTTAACCCCTAGTTCACCCTCCCTACTCTAGCACGTGAGGAATGCAACACTCGTTGGTACCCATGGCGCATTGAAGGGTGTTGGCAGCATGAAAGTAGATTGCATGTGCTCCCAATCACCATTATTAATCACCACAAGCATGCCCAAGGCATTAATTGGCATTCAAACACAACAATGAAAAATGGGACTTGAAAGAGTACCGCAGATGTAAAAGGCAAAATGGGTGTGTGCGGTGTTGGGATTTTCACAACAAAACCCGGTCGTTGAGGCCACGAAATTTGTGCAAAACTCACTAGACGGTGACCCCAATATGTGTGTGTTCATCATCTAGATTGGATTCAATGCAAACACCCCCACCACGGACATCATTGGTGGCCCAAGCGGCGAAAGTCCTTGGTGCCAACGAGTGTTGAAGCTTGTTTATGGTGTGGAAACGGTTTGCTGGTGTTGCTAGTCATCACTATTTCTCATCTGAAAGGGGCCCATGGCAATACGTAGCAAAAAACATAGTAGAGAAATGTGAAATTTGAAAAGGTCTGCACAAGAGATTGTCTTTCAACACCGAATTTGCAGCATTTAGAGCCCCAAAAGAGGTGCTTGGGGCCACCAATTGGGTAACACAGCCAATGGACAATGTCCCAAGTTATTCGTTCATGATCTAGATTGGTTGCAATTCAAATGGGCCCGGGCATCAACAAATGGCTAGAAAAACATAGCATTTTTTGACCATTTTTTGACAGGGTTTGAAAACCGTGTATGCCACTTGCGACGGTTGGGTCCGGCTGCTAATTGTCCAACGTGCATGTGGATTGTGCATGCTATGGGGCGCCATGCGAAGACCCATATCAGATGTGATTCAACAAGCACATTTGTAGAATGGGCTCAAACCTTGCCGTTGTTTCACCCCTAGTGTTCCCATTGGTGTGCATAGTGGATGGTTTGGCAACCACTTGCCTACAGTTAATTGCTGCGCATGGAAAATGAGCCACTTGAAACCAACGGTTTGAACATCAAGAACGATCCAAGGTCACCCGTAAAATAGTGTGCTTTTGACCCTTTTGTGCATGCTTTTTGGTTGGCTCATTGCTGTTTCAAGGTTTTGTCGGAGCTTGCATGGCCTAATATGCGTCAACAATGGCTCCAAAACGCCATGATCCTCTTGTTTAAGCACCCCACGTGGTTGTGGGGCAACTTTGGAAAAAAATGATTTTGAACCACTTTTTAACCCCTAGTTCACCCTCGCTACTCTAGCACGTGAGGAATGCAACACTCGTTGGTACCCATTGCGCATTGAAGGGTGTTGGCAGCATGAAAGTAGATTGCATGTGCTCCCACTCACCATTATTGGTTACCACAAGCATGTCCAAGGCATTAATTGGCATTCAAACACAACAATGAAAAATGGGACTTGAAAGAGTACCGCAGATGTAAATGGCAAAATGGGTGTGTGCGGTGTTGGGATTTTCACAACAAAACCCGGTCGTTGAGGCCACGAAATTTGTGCAAAACTCACTAGACGGTGACCCCAATATGTGTGTGTTCATCATCTAGATTGGATTCAATGCAAACACCCCCACCACGGACATCATTGGTGGCCCAAGTGGCGAAAGTCCTTGGTGCCAACGGGTGTTGAAGCTTGTTCATGGTGTGGAAACGGTTTGCTGGTGTTGCCAGTCATCACTATTTCTCATCTGAAAGGGGCCCATGGCAATACGTAGCAAAAAACATAGTAGAGAAATGTGAAATTTGAAAAGGTGTGCACAAGAGATTGTTTTTCAACACCGAATTTGCAGCATTTAGAGCCCCAAAAGAGGTGCTTGGGGCCACCAATTGGGTAACACAGCCAATGGACAATGCCCCAAGTTATTCGTTCATGATCTAGATTGGTTGCAATTCAAATGGGCCCGGGCATCAACAAATGGCTAGAAAAACATAGCATTTTTTGACCATTTTTTGACAGGGTTTGAAAACCGTGTATGCCACTTGCGACGGTTGGGTCCGGCTGCTAATTGTCCAACGTGCATGTGGATTGTGCATGCTATGGGGCGCCATGCGAAGACCCATATCAAATGTGATTCAACAAGCACATTTGTAGAATGGGCTTAAACCTTGCCGTTGTTTCACCCCTAGTGTTCCCATTGGTGTGCATAGTGGATGGTTTGGCAACCACTTGCCTACAGTTAATTGCTGCGCATGGAAAATGAGCCACTTGAACCCAACGGTTTGAACATCAAGAACGATCCAAGGTCACCCGTAAAAATAGTGTGCTTTTGACCCTTTTGTGCATGCTTTTTGGTTGGCTCATTGCTGTTTCAAGGTTTTGTCGGAGCTTGCATGGCCTAATATGCGTCAACAATGGCTCCAAAACGCCATGATCCTCTTGTTTAAGCACCCCACGTGGTTGTGGGGCAACTTTGGAAAAAAATGATTTTGAACCACTTTTTAACCCCTAGTTCACCCTCGCTACTCTAGCATGTGAGGAATGCACCACTCGTTGGTACCCATTGCGCATTGAAGGGTGTTGGCAGCATGAAAGTAGATTGCATGTGCTCCCAGTCACCATTATTTGTTACCACAAGCATGCCCAAGGCATTAATTGGCATTCAAACACAACAATGAAAAATGGTATTTTAAAGAGTACCGCAGATGTAAATGGCAAAATGGGTGTGTGCGGTGTTGGGATTTTCACAACAAAACCCGGTCGTTGAGGCCACGAAATTTGTGCAAAACTCACTAGACGGTGACCCCAATATGTGTGTGTTCATCATCTAGATTGGATTCAATGCAAACACCCCCACCACGGACATCATTGGTGGCCCAAGCGGCGAAACTCCTTGGTGCCAACGAGTGTTGAAGCTTGTTTATGGTGTGGAAACGGTTTGCTGGTGTTGCCAGTCATCACTATTTCTCATCTGAAAGGGGCCCATGGCAATACGTAGCAAAAAACATAGTAGAGAAATGTGAAATTTGAAAAGGTGTGCACAAGAGATTGTCTTTCAACACCGAATTTGCAGCATTTAGAGCCCCAAAAGAGGTGCTTGGGGCCACCAATTGGGTAACACAGCCAATGGACAATGCCCCAAGTTATTCGTTCATGATCTAGATTGGTTGCATGGGCCCGGGCATCAACAAATGGCTAGAAAAACATAGCATTTTTTGACCATTTTTTGACAGGGTTTGAAAACCGTGTATGCCACTTGCGACGGTTGGGTCCGGCTGCTAATTGTCCAACGTGCATGTGGATTGTGCATGCTATGGGGCGCCATGCGAAGACCCATATCAGATGTGATTCAACAAGCACATTTTTAGAATGGGCTTAAACCTTGCCGTTGTTTCACCCCTAGTGTTCCCATTGGTGTGCATAGTGGATGGTTTGGCAACCACTTGCCTACGGTTAATTGCTGCGCATGGAAAATGAGCCACTTGAACCCAACGGTTTGAACATCAAGAACGATCCAAGGTCACCCGTAAAATAGTGTGCTTTTGACCCTTTTGTGCATGCTTTTTGGTTTGCTCATTGCCGTTTCAAGGTTTTGTCGGAGCTTGCATGGCCTAATATGCGTCAACAATGGCTCCAAAACGCCATGATCCTCTTGTTTAAGCACCCCACGTGGTTGTGGGGCAACTTTGGAAAAAAATGATTTTGAACCACTTTTTAACCCCTAGTTCACCCTCGCTACTCTAGCATGTGAGGAATGCACCACTCGTTGGTACCCATTGCGCATTGAAGGGTGTTGGCAGCATGAAAGTAGATTGCATGTGCTCCCAGTCACCATTATTTGTTACCACAAGCATGCCCAAGGCATTAATTGGCATTCAAACACAACAATGAAAAATGGTATTTTAAAGAGTACCGCAGATGTAAATGGCAAAATGGGTGTGTGCGGTGTTGGGATTTTCACAACAAAACCCGGTCGTTGAGGCCACGAAATTTGTGCAAAACTCACTAGACGGTGACCCCAATATGTGTGTGTTCATCATCTAGATTGGATTCAATGCAAACACCCCCACCACGGACATCATTGGTGGCCCAAGCGGCGAAACTCCTTGGTGCCAACGAGTGTTGAAGCTTGTTTATGGTGTGGAAACGGTTTGCTGGTGTTGCCAGTCATCACTATTTCTCATCTGAAAGGGGCCCATGGCAATACGTAGCAAAAAACATAGTAGAGAAATGTGAAATTTGAAAAGGTGTGCACAAGAGATTGTCTTTCAACACCGAATTTGCAGCATTTAGAGCCCCAAAAGAGGTGCTTGGGGCCACCAATTGGGTAACACAGCCAATGGACAATGCCCCAAGTTATTCGTTCATGATCTAGATTGGTTGCAATTCAAATGGGCCCGGGCATCAACAAATGGCTAGAAAAACATAGTATTTTTTGACCATTTTTTGACAGGGTTTGAAAACCGTGTATGCCACTTGCGACGGTTGGGTCCGGCTGCTAATTGTCCAACGTGCATGTGGATTGTGCATGCTATGGGGCGCCATGCGAAGACCCATATCAGATGTGATTCAACAAGCACATTTGTAGAATGGGCTTAAACCTTGCCGTTGTTTCACCCCTAGTGTTCCCATTGGTGTGCATAGTGGATGGTTTGGCAACCACTTGCCTACAGTTAATTGCTGCGCATGGAAAATGAGCCACTTGAACCCAACGGTTTGAACATCAAGAACGATCCAAGGTCACCCGTAAAATAGTGTGCTTTTGACCCTTTTGTGCATGCTTTTTGGTTGGCTCATTGCCGTTTCAAGGTTTTGTCGGAGCTTGCATGGCCTAATATGCGTCAACAATGGCTCCAAAACGCCATGATCCTCTTGTTTAAGCACCCCACGTGGTTGTGGGGCAACTTTGGAAAAAAATGATTTTGAACCACTTTTTAACCCCTAGTTCACCCTCCCTACTCTAGCACGTGAGGAATGCACCACTCGTTGGTACCCATTGCGCATTGAAGGGTGTTGGTAGCATGAAAGTAGATTGCATGTGCTCCCAGTCACCATTATGAATCACCACAAGCATGCCCAAGGCATTAATTGGCATTCAAACACAACAATGAAAAATGGGACTTGAAAGAGTACCGCAGATGTAAATGGCAAAATGGGTGTGTGCGGTGTTGGGATTTTCACAACAAAACCCGGTCGTTGAGGCCACGAAATTTGTGCAAAACTCACTAGACGGTGACCCCAATATGTGTGTGTTCATCATCTAGATTGGATTCAATGCAAACACCCCCACCACGGACATCATTGGTGGCCCAAGCGGCGAAACTCCTTGGTGCCAACGAGTGTTGAAGCTTGTTTATGGTGTGGAAACGGTTTGCTGGTGTTGCCAGCCATCACTATTTCTCATCTGAAAGGGGCCCATGGCAATACGTAGCAAAAAACATAGTAGAGAAATGTGAAATTTGAAAAGGTGTGCACAAGAGATTGTCTTTCAACACCGAATTTGCAGCATTTAGAGCCCCAAAAGAGGTGCTTGGGGCCACCAATTGGGTAACACAGCCAATGGACAATGCCCCAAGTTATTCGTTCATGATCTAGATTGGTTGCAATTCAAATGGGCCCGGGCATCAACAAATGGCTAGAAAAACATAGCATTTTTTGACCATTTTTTGACAGGGTTTGAAAACCGTGTATGCCACTTGCGAAGGTTGGGTCCGGCTGCTAATTGTCCAACGTGCATGTGGATTGTGCATGCTATGGGGCGCCATGCGAAGACCCATATCAGATGTGATTCAACAAGCACATTTGTAGAATGGGCTTAAACCTTGCCGTTGTTTCACCCCTAGTGTTCCCATTGGTGTGCATAGTGGATGGTTTGGCAACCACTTGCCTACGGTTAATTGCTGCGCATGGAAAATGAGCCACTTGAACCCAACGGTTTGAACATCAAGAACGATCCAAGGTCACCCGTAAAATAGTGTGCTTTTGACCCTTTTGTGCATGCTTTTTGGTTGGCTCATTGCTGTTTCAAGGTTTTGTCAGAGCTTGAATAACCTAATATGCGTCAACAATGGCTCCAAAACGCCATGATCCTCTTGTTTAAGCACCCCACGTGGTTGTGGGGCAACTTTGGAAAAAAATGATTTCGAACCACTTTTTAACCCCTAGTTCACCCTCCCTACTCTAGCACGTGAGGAATGCACCACTCGTTGGTACCCATTGCGCATTGAAGGGTGTTGGCAGCATGAAAGTATATTGCAAGTGCTCCCAGTCACCATTATTTGTTACCACAAGCATGCCCAAGGCATTAATTGGCATTCAAACACAACAATGAAAAATGGGACTTGAAAGAGTACCGCAGATGTAAATGGCAAAATGGGTGTGTGCGGTGTTGGGATTTTCACAACAAAACCCGGTCGTTGAGGCCACGAAATTTGTGCAGAACTCACTAGACGGTGACCCCAATATGTGTGTGTTCATCATCTAGATTGGATTCAATGCAAACACCCCCACCACGGACATCATTGGTGGCCCAAGCGGCGAAACTCATTGGTGCCAACGAGTGTTGAAGCTTGTTTATGGTGTGGAAACGGTTTGCTGGTGTTGCCAGTCATCACTATTTCTCATCTGAAAGGGGCCCATGGCAATACGTAGCAAAAAACATAGTAGAGAAATGTGAAATTTGAAAAGGTCTGCACAAGAGATTGTCTTTCAACACCGAATTTGCAGCATTTAGAGCCCCAAAAGAGGTGCTTGGGGCCACCAATTGGGTAACACAGCCAATGGACAATGCCCCAAGTTATTCGTTCATGATCTAGATTGGTTGCAATTCAAATGGGCCCGGGCATCAACAAATGGCCAGAAAAACATAGCATTTTTTGACCATTTTTTGACAGGGTTTGAAAACCGTGTATGCCACTTGCGAAGGTTGGGTCCGGCTGCTAATTGTCCAACGTGCATGTGGATTGTGCATGCTATGGGGCGCCATGCGAAGACCCATATCAGATGTGATTCAACAAGCACATTTGTAGAATGGGCTTAAACCTTGCCGTTGTTTCACCCCTAGTGTTCCCATTGGTGTGCATAGTGGATGGTTTGGCAACCACTTGCCTACGGTTAATTGCTGCGCATGGAAAATGAGCCACTTGAACCCAACGGTTTGAACATCAAGAACGATCCAAGGTCACCCGTAAAATAGTGTGCTTTTGACCCTTTTGTGCATGCTTTTTGGTTGGCTCATTGCTGTTTCAAGGTTTTGTCAGAGCTTGAATAACCTAATATGCGTCAACAATGGCTCCAAAACGCCATGATCCTCTTGTTTAAGCACCCCACGTGGTTGTGGGGCAACTTTGGAAAAAAATGATTTCGAACCACTTTTTAACCCCTAGTTCACCCTCCCTACTCTAGCACGTGAGGAATGCACCACTCGTTGGTACCCATTGCGCATTGAAGGGTGTTGGCAGCATGAAAGTATATTGCAAGTGCTCCCAGTCACCATTATTTGTTACCACAAGCATGCCCAAGGCATTAATTGGCATTCAAACACAACAATGAAAAATGGGACTTGAAAGAGTACCGCAGATGTAAATGGCAAAATGGGTGTGTGCGGTGTTGGGATTTTCACAACAAAACCCGGTCGTTGAGGCCACGAAATTTGTGCAGAACTCACTAGACGGTGACCCCAATATGTGTGTGTTCATCATCTAGATTGGATTCAATGCAAACACCCCCACCACGGACATCATTGGTGGCCCAAGCGGCGAAACTCATTGGTGCCAACGAGTGTTGAAGCTTGTTTATGGTGTGGAAACGGTTTGCTGGTGTTGCCAGTCATCACTATTTCTCATCTGAAAGGGGCCCATGGCAATACGTAGCAAAAAACATAGTAGAGAAATGTGAAATTTGAAAAGGTCTGCACAAGAGATTGTCTTTCAACACCGAATTTGCAGCATTTAGAGCCCCAAAAGAGGTGCTTGGGGCCACCAATTGGGTAACACAGCCAATGGACAATGCCCCAAGTTATTCGTTCATGATCTAGATTGGTTGCAATTCAAATGGGCCCGGGCATCAACAAATGGCTAGAAAAACATAGCATTTTTTGACCATTTTTTGACAGGGTTTGAAAACCGTGTATGCCACTTGCGACGGTTGGGTCCGGCTGCTAATTGTCCAACGTGCATGTGGATTGTGCATGCTATGGGGCGCCATGCGAAGACCCATATCAGATGTGATTCAACAAGCACATTTGTAGAATGGGCTTAAACCTTGCCGTTGTTTCACCCCTAGTGTTCCCATTGGTGTGCATAGTGGATGGTTTGGCAACCACTTGCCTACGGTTAATTGCTGCGCATGGAAAATGAGCCACTTGAACCCAACGGTTTGAACATCAAGAACGATCCAAGGTCACCCGTAAAATAGTGTGCTTTTGACCCTTTTGTGCATGCTTTTTGGTTGGCTCATTGCCGTTTCAAGGTTTTGTCGGAGCTTGCATGGCCTAATATGCGTCAACAATGGCTCCAAATCGCCATGATCCTCTTGTTTAAGCACCCCACGTGGTTGTGGGGCAACTTTGGAAAAAAATGATTTTGAACCACTTTTTAACCCCTAGTTCACCCTCGCTACTCTAGCACGTGAGGAATGCACCACTCGTTGGTACCCATTGCGCATTGAAGGGTGTTGGCAGCATGAAAGTAGATTGCATGTGCTCCCAGTCACCATTATTTGTTACCACAAGCATGCCCAAGGCATTAATTGGCATTCAAACACAACAATGAAAAATGGTATTTTAAAGAGTACCGCGGATGTAAATGGCAAAATGGGTGTGTGCGGTGTTGGGATTTTCACAACAAAACCCGGTCGTTGAGGCCACGAAATTTGTGCAAAACTCACTAGACGGTGACCCCAATATGTGTGTGTTCATCATCTAGATTGGATTCAATGCAAACACCCCCACCACGGACATCATTGGTGGCCCAAGCGGCGAAACTCCTTGGTGCCAACGAGTGTTGAAGCTTGTTTATGGTGTGGAAACGGTTTGCTGGTGTTGCCAGTCATCACTATTTCTCATCTGAAAGGGGCCCATGGCAATACGTAGCAAAAAACATAGTAGAGAAATGTGAAATTTGAAAAGGTCTGCACAAGAGATTGTCTTTCAACACCGAATTTGCAGCATTTAGAGCCCCAAAAGAGGTGCTCGGGGCCACCAATTGGGTAACACAGCCAATGGACAATGCCCCAAGTTATTCGTTCATGATCTAGATTGGTTGCAATTCAAATGGGCCCGGGCATCAACAAATGGCTAGAAAAACATAGCATTTTTTGACCATTTTTTGACAGGGTTTGAAAACCGTGTATGCCACTTGCGACGGTTGGGTCCGGCTGCTAATTGTCCAACGTGCATGTGGATTGTGCATGCTATGGGGCGCCATGCGAAGACCCATATCAGATGTGATTCAACAAGCACATTTGTAGAATGGGCTCAAACCTTGCCGCTGTTTCACCCCTAGTGTTCCCATTGGTGTGCATAGTGGATGGTTTGGCAACCACTTGCCTACAGTTAATTGCTGCGCATGGAAAATGAGCCACTTGAACCCAACGGTTTGAACATCAAGAACGATCCAAGGTCACCCGTAAAATAATGTGCTTTTGACCCTTTTGTGCATGCTTTTTGGTTGGCTCATTGCCGTTTCATGGTTTTGTCGCAGCTTGCATGGCCTAATATGCGTCAACAATGGCTCCAAAACGCCATGATCCTCTTGTTTAAGCACCCCACGTGGTTGTGGGGCAACTTTGGAAAAAAAACGCATTTTGAATCACTTTTTAACCCCTAGTTCACCCTCCCTACTCTAGCACGTGAGGAATGCAACACTCGTTGGTACCCATGGCGCATTGAAGGGTGTTGGCAGCATGAAAGTAGATTGCATGTGCTCCCAATCACCATTATTTGTTACCACAAGCATGCCCAAGGCATTAATTGGCATTCAAACACAACAATGAAAAATGGTATTTTAAAGAGTACCGCAGATGTAAATGGCAGAATGGGTGTGTGCGGTGTTGAGATTTTCACAACAAAACCCGGTCGTTGAGGCCACGAAATTTGTGCAAAACTCACTAGACGGTGACCCCAATATGTGTGTGTTCATCATCTAGATTGGATTCAATGCAAACACCCCCACCACGGACATCATTGGTGGCCCAAGCGGCGAAACTCCTTGGTGCCAACGGGTGTTGAAGGTTATTTATGGTGTGGAAACGGTTTGCTGGTGTTGCCAGTCATCACTATTTCTCATCTGAAAGGGGCCCATGGCAATACGTAGCAAAAAACATAGTAGAGAAATGTGAAATTTGAAAAGGTGTGCACAAGAGATTGTCTTTCAACACCGAATTTGCAGCATTTAGAGCCCCAAAAGAGGTGCTTGGGGCCACCAATTGGGTAACACAGCCAATGGACAATGCCCCAAGTTTTTCGTTCATGATCTAGATTGGTTGCAATTCAAATGGGCCCGGGCATCAACAAATGGCTAGAAAAACATAGCATTTTTTGACCATTTTTTGACAGGGTTTGAAAACCGTGTATGCCACTTGCGACGGTTGGGTCCGGTTGCTAATTGTCCAACGTGCATGTGGATTGTGCATGCTATGGGGCGCCATGCGAAGACCCATATCAGATGTGATTCAACAAGCACATTTGTAGAATGGGCTTAAACCTTGCCGTTGTTTCACCCCTAGTGTTCCCATTGGTGTGCATAGTGGATGGTTTGGCAACCACTTGCCTACAGTTAATTGCTGCGCATGGAAAATGAGCCACTTGAACCCAACGGTTTGAACATCAAGAACGATCCAAGGTCACCCGTAAAATAGTGTGCTTTTGACCCTTTTGTGCATGCTTTTTGGTTGGCTCATTGCCGTTTCAAGGTTTTATCGGAGGTTGCATGGCCTAATATGCGTCAACAATGGCTCCAAAACGCCATAATCCTCTTACTTAAGCACCCCACGTGGTTGTGGGGCAACTTTGGAAAAAAATGATTTTGAACCACTTTTTAACCCCTAGTTCACCCTCGCTACTCTAGCACGTGAGGAATGCACCACTCGTTGGTACCCATGGCGCATTGAAGGGTGTTGGCAGCATGAAAGTAGATTGCATGTGCTCCCAGTCACCATTATTTGTTACCACAAGCATGCCCAAGGCATTAATTGGCATTCAAACACAACAATGAAAAATGGTATTTTAAAGAGTACCGCAGATGTAAATGGCAGAATGGGTGTGTGCGGTGTTGGGATTTTCACAACAAAACCCGGTCGTTGAGGCCACGAAATTTGTGCAAAACTCACTAGACGGTGACTCCAATATGTGTGTGTTCATCATCTAGATTGGATTCAATGCAAACACCCCCACCACGGACATCATTGGTGGCCCAAGCGGCGAAACTCCTTGGTGCCAACGGGTGTTGAAGGTTATTTATGGTGTGGAAACGGTTTGCTGGTGTTGCCAGTCATCACTATTTCTCATCTGAAAGGGGCCCATGGCAATACGTAGCAAAAAACATAGTAGAGAAATGTGAAATTTGAAAAGGTGTGCACAAGAGATTGTCTTTCAACACCGAATTTGCAGCATTTAGAGCCCCAAAAGAGGTGCTTGGGGCCACCAATTGGGTAACACAGCCAATGGACAATGCCCCAAGTTTTTCGTTCATGATCTAGATTGGTTGCAATTCAAATGGGCCCGGGCATCAACAAATGGCTAGAAAAACATAGCATTTTTTGACCATTTTTTGACAGGGTTTGAAAACCGTGTATGCCACTTGCGACGGTTGGGTCCGGTTGCTAATTGTCCAACGTGCATGTGGATTGTGCATGCTATGGGGCGCCATGCGAAGACCCATATCAGATGTGATTCAACAAGCACATTTGTAGAATGGGCTTAAACCTTGCCGTTGTTTCACCCCTAGTGTTCCCATTGGTGTGCATAGTGGATGGTTTGGCAACCACTTGCCTACAGTTAATTGCTGCGCATGGAAAATGAGCCACTTGAACCCAACGGTTTGAACATCAAGAACGATCCAAGGTCACCCGTAAAATAGTGTGCTTTTGACCCTTTTGTGCATGCTTTTTGGTTGGCTCATTGCCGTTTCAAGGTTTTATCGGAGGTTGCATGGCCTAATATGCGTCAACAATGGCTCCAAAACGCCATAATCCTCTTACTTAAGCACCCCACGTGGTTGTGGGGCAACTTTGGAAAAAAATGATTTTGAACCACTTTTTAACCCCTAGTTCACCCTCGCTACTCTAGCACGTGAGGAATGCACCACTCGTTGGTACCCATGGCGCATTGAAGGGTGTTGGCAGCATGAAAGTAGATTGCATGTGCTCCCAGTCACCATTATTTGTTACCACAAGCATGCCCAAGGCATTAATTGGCATTCAAACACAACAATGAAAAATGGTATTTTAAAGAGTACCGCAGATGTAAATGGCAGAATGGGTGTGTGCGGTGTTGGGATTTTCACAACAAAACCCGGTCGTTGAGGCCACGAAATTTGTGCAAAACTCACTAGACGGTGACTCCAATATGTGTGTGTTCATCATCTAGATTGGATTCAATGCAAACACCCCCACCACGGACATCATTGGTGGCCCAAGCGGCGAAACTCCTTGGTGCCAACGGGTGTTGAAGGTTATTTATGGTGTGGAAACGGTTTGCTGGTGTTGCCAGTCATCACTATTTCTCATCTGAAAGGGGCCCATGGCAATACGTAGCAAAAAACATAGTAGAGAAATGTGAAATTTGAAAAGGTGTGCACAAGAGATTGTCTTTCAACACCGAATTTGCAGCATTTAGAGCCCCAAAAGAGGTGCTTGGGGCCACCAATTGGGTAACACAGCCAATGGACAATGCCCCAAGTTTTTCGTTCATGATCTAGATTGGTTGCAATTCAAATGGGCCCCGTCATCAACAAATGGCTAGAAAAACATAGCATTTTTTGACCATTTTTTGACAGGGTTTGAAAACCGTGTATGCCACTTGCGACGGTTGGGTCCGGCTGCTAATTGTCCAACGTGCATGTGGATTGTGCATGCTATGGGGCGCCATGCGAAGACCCATATCAGATGTGATTCAACAAGCACATTTGTAGAATGGGCTTAAACCTTGCCGTTGTTTCACCCCTAGTGTTCCCATTGGTGTGCATAGTGGATGGTTTGGCAACCACTTGCCTACAGCTAATTGCTGCGCATGGAAAATGAGCCACTTGAACCCAACGGTTTGAACATCAAGAACGATCCAAGGTCACCCGTAAAAATAGTCTGCTTTTGACCCTTTTGTGCATGCTTTTTGGTTGGCTCATTGCCGTTTCAAGGTTTTGTCGGAGCTTGAATAACCTAATATGCGTCAACAATGGCTCCAAAACGCCATGATCCTCTTGTTTAAGCACCCCACGTGGTTGTGGGGCAACTTTGGAAAAAAATGATTTTCAACCACTTTTTAACCCCTAGTTCACCCTCGCTACTCTAGCACGTGAGGAATGCACCACTCGTTGGTACCCATGGCGCATTGAAGGGTGTTGGCAGCATGAAAGCAGATTGTAGGTGCTCCCACTCACCATTATTTGTTACCACAAGCATGCCCAAGGCATTAATTGGCATTCAAACACAACAATGAAAAATGGGACTTGAAAGAGTACCGCAGATGTAAATGGCAAAATGGGTGTGTGCGGTGTTGGGATTTTCACAACAAAACCCGGTCGTTGAGGCCACGAAATTTGTGCAAAACTCACTAGACGGTGACCCCAATATGTGTGTGTTCATCATCTAGATTGGATTCAATGCAAACACCCCCACCACGGACATCATTGGTGGCCCAAGCGGCGAAACTCCTTGGTGCCAACGAGTGTTGAAGCTTGTTTATGGTGTGGAAACGGTTTGCTGGTGTTGCCAGTCATCACTATTTCTCATCTGAAAGGGGCCCATGGCAATACGTAGCAAAAAACATAGTAGAGAAATGTGAAATTTGAAAAGGTGTGCACAAGAGATTGTCTTTCAACACCGAATTTGCAGCATTTAGAGCCCCAAAAGAGGTGCTTGGGGCCACCAATTGGGTAACACAGCCAATGGACAATGCCCCAAGTTATTCGTTCATGATCTAGATTGGTTGCAATTCAAATGGGCCCGGGCATCAACAAATGGCTAGAAAAACATAGCATTTTTTGACCATTTTTTGACAGGGTTTGAAAACCGTGTATGCCACTTGCGACGGTTGGGTCCGGCTGCTAATTGTCCAACGTGCATGTGGATTGTGCATGCTATGGGGCGCCATGCGAAGACCCATATCAGATGTGATTCAACAAGCACATTTGTAGAATGGGCTTAAACCTTGCCGTTGTTTCACCCCTAGTGTTCCCATTGGTGTGCATAGTGGATGGTTTGGCAACCACTTGCCTACAGTTAATTGCTGCGCATGGAAAATGAGCCACTTGAACCCAACGGTTTGAACATCAAGAACGATCCAAGGTCACCCGTAAAATAATGTGCTTTTGACCCTTTTGTGCATGCTTTTTGGTTGGCTCATGGCCGTTTCAAGGTTTTGTCGGAGCTTGAATAACCTAATATGCGTCAACAATGGCTCCAAAACGCCATGATCCTCTTGTTTAAGCACCCCACGTGGTTGTGGGGCAACTTTGGAAAAAAATGATTTTGAACCACTTTTTAACCCCTAGTTCACCCTCCCTACTCTAGCACGTGAGGAATGCACCACTCGTTGGTACCCATGGCGCATTGAAGGGTGTTGGCAGCATGAAAGTAGATTGCATGTGCTCCCAGTCACCATTATTTGTTACCACAAGCATGCCCAAGGCATTAATTGGCATTCAAACACAACAATGAAAAATGGTATTTTAAAGAGTACCGCAGATGTAAATGGCAAAATGGGTGTGTGCGGTGTTGGGATTTTCACAACAAAACCCGGTCGTTGAGGCCACGAAATTTGTGCAAAACTCACTAGACGGTGACCCCAATATGTGTGTGTTCATCATCTAGATTGGATTCAATGCAAACACCCCCACCACGGACATCATTGGTGGCCCAAGCGGCGAAACTCCTTGGTGCCAACGAGTGTTGAAGCTTGTTTATGGTGTGGAAACGGTTTGCTGGTGTTGCCAGCCATCACTATTTCTCATCTGAAAGGGGCCCATGGCAATACGTAGCAAAAAACATAGTAGAGAAATGTGAAATTTGAAAAGGTGTGCACAAGAGATTGTCTTTCAACACCGAATTTGCAGCATTTAGAGCCCCAAAAGAGGTGCTTGGGGCCACCAATTGGGTAACACGGCCAATGGACAATGCCCCAAGTTATTCGTTCATGATCTAGATTGGTTGCAATTCAAATGGGCCCGGGCATCAACAAATGGCTAGAAAAACATAGCATTTTTTGACCATTTTTTGACAGGGTTTGAAAACCGTGTATGCCACTTGCGACGGTTGGGTCCGGCTGCTAATTGTCCAACGTGCATGTGGATTGTGCATGCTATGGGGCGCCATGCGAAGACCCATATCAGATGTGATTCAACAAGCACATTTGTAGAATGGGCTTAAACCTTGCCGTTGTTTCACCCCTAGTGTTCCCATTGGTGTGCATAGTGGATGGTTTGGCAACCACTTGCCTACAGTTAATTGCTGCGCATGGAAAATGAGCCACTTGAACCCAACGGTTTGAACATCAAGAACGATCCAAGGTCACCCGTAAAATAGTGTGCTTTTGACCCTTTTGTGCATGCTTTTTGGTTTGCTCATTGCCGTTTCAAGGTTTTGTCGGAGCTTGCATGGCCTAATATGCGTCAACAATGGCTCCAAAACGCCATGATCCTCTTGTTTAAGCACCCCACGTGGTTGTGGGGCAACTTTGGAAAAAAATGATTTTGAACCACTTTTTAACCCCTAGTTCACCCTCCCTACTCTAGCACGTGAGGAATGCAACACTCGTTGGTACCCATGGCGCATTGAAGGGTGTTGGCAGCATGAAAGTAGATTGCATGTGCTCCCAGTCACCATTATTTGTTACCACAAGCATGCCCAAGGCATTAATTGGCATTCAGCACAACAATGAAAAATGGTATTTTAAAGAGTACCGCGGATGTAAATGGGAAAATGGGTGTGTGCGGTGTTGGTATTTTCACAACAAAACCCGGTCGTTGAGGCCACGAAATTTGTGCAAAACTCACTAGACGGTGACCCCAATATGTGTGTGTTCATCATCTAGATTGGATTCAATGCAAACACCCCCACCACGGACATCATTGGTGGCCCAAGCGGCGAAATTCCTTGGTGCCAACGAGTGTTGAAGCTTGTTTATGGTGTGGAAACGGTTTGCTGGTGTTGCCAGTCATCACTATTTCTCATCTGAAAGGGGCCCATGGCAATACGTAGCAAAAAACATAGTAGAGAAATGTGAAATTTGAAAACGTGTGCACAAGAGATTGTCTTTCAACACCGAATTTGCAGCATTTAGAGCCCCAAAAGAGGTGCTTGGGGCCACCAATTGGGTAACACAGCCAATGGACAATGCCCCAAGTTATTCGTTCATGATCTAGATTGGTTGCAATTCAAATGGGCCCGGGCATCAACAAATGGCTAGAAAAACATAGCATTTTTTGACCATTTTTTGACAGGGTTTGAAAACCGTGTATGCCACTTGCGACGGTTGGGTCCGGCTGCTAATTGTCCAACGTGCATGTGGATTGTGCATGCTATGGGGCGCCATGCGAAGACCCATATCAGATGTGATTCAACAAGCACATTTGTAGAATGGGCTTAAACCTTGCCGTTGTTTCACCCCTAGTGTTCCCATTGGTGTGCATAGTGGATGGTTTGGCAACCACTTGCCTACAGTTAATTGCTGCGCATGGAAAATGAGCCACTTGAACCCAACGGTTTGAACATCAAGAACGATCCAAGGTCACCCGTAAAATAATGTGCTTTTGACCCTTTTGTGCATGCTTTTTGGTTGGCTCATGGCCGTTTCAAGGTTTTGTCGGAGCTTGCATGGCCTAATATGCGTCAACAATGGCTGCAAAACGCCATGATCCTCTTGTTTAAGCACCCCACGTGGTTGTGGGGCAACTTTGGAAAAAAATGATTTTCAACCACTTTTTAACCCCTAGTTCACCCTCCCTACTCTAGCACGTGAGGAATGCACCACTCGTTGGTACCCATGGCGCATTGAAGGGTGTTGGCAGCATGAAAGTAGATTGCATGTGCTCCCAGTCACCATTATTTGTTACCACAAGCATGCCCAAGGCATTAATTGGCATTCAAACACAACAATGAAAAATGGTATTTTAAAGAGTACCGCACATGTAAATGGCAAAATGGGTGTGTGCGGTGTTGGGATTTTCACAACAAAACCCGGTCGTTGAGGCCACGAAATTTGTGCAAAACTCACTAGACGGTGACCCCAATATGTGTGTGTTCATCATCTAGATTGGATTCAATGCAAACACCCCCACCACGGACATCATTGGTGGCCCAAGCGGCGAAACTCCTTGGTGCCAACGAGTGTTGAAGCTTGTTTATGGTGTGGAAACGGTTTGCTGGTGTTGCCAGTCATCACTATTTCTCATCTGAAAGGGGCCCATGGCAATACGTAGCAAAAAACATAGTAGAGAAATGTGAAATTTGAAAAGGTGTGCACAAGAGATTGTCTTTCAACACCGAATTTGCAGCATTTAGAGCCCCAAAAGAGGTGCTTGGGGCCACCAATTGGGTAACACAGCCAATGGACAATGCCCCAAGTTATTCGTTCATGATCTAGATTGGTTGCAATTCAAATGGGCCCGGGCATCAACAAATGGCTAGAAAAACATAGTATTTTTTGACCATTTTTTGACAGGGTTTGAAAACCGTGTATGCCACTTGCGACGGTTGGGTCCGGCTGCTAATTGTCCAACGTGCATGTGGATTGTGCATGCTATGGGGCGCCATGCGAAGACCCATATCAGATGTGATTCAACAAGCACATTTGTAGAATGGGCTTAAACCTTGCCGTTGTTTCACCCCTAGTGTTCCCATTGGTGTGCATAGTGGATGGTTTGGCAACCACTTGCCTACAGTTAATTGCTGCGCATGGAAAATGAGCCACTTGAACCCAACGGTTTGAACATCAAGAACGATCCAAGGTCACCCGTAAAATAATGTGCTTTTGACCCTTTTGTGCATGCTTTTTGGTTGGCTCATTGCCGTTTCAAGGTTTTGTCGGAGGTTGAATAACCTAATATGCGTCAACAATGGCTCCAAAACGCCATGATCCTCTTGTTTAAGCACCCCACGTGGTTGTGGGGCAACTTTGGAAAAAAATGATTTTCAACCACTTTTTAACCCCTAGTTCACCCTCCCTACTCTAGCACGTGAGGAATGCACCACTCGTTGGTACCCATGGCGCATTGAAGGGTGTTGGCAGCATGAAAGTAGATTGCACGTGCTCCCAGTCACCATTATTTGTTACCACAAGCATGCCCAAGGCATTAATTGGCATTCAAACACAACAATGAAAAATGGTATTTTAAAGAGTACCGCAGATGTAAATGGCAAAATGGGTGTGTGCGGTGTTGGGATTTTCACAACAAAACCCGGTCGTTGAGGCCACGAAATTTGTGCAAAACTCACTAGACGGTGACCCCAATATGTGTGTGTTCATCATCTAGATTGGATTCAATGCAAACACCCCCACCACGGACATCATTGGTGGCCCAAGCGGCGAAACTCCTTGGTGCCAACGAGTGTTGAAGCTTGTTTATGGTGTGGAAACGGTTTGCTGGTGTTGCCAGTCATCACTATTTCTCATCTGAAAGGGGCCCATGGCAATACGTAGCAAAAAACATAGTAGAGAAATGTGAAATTTGAAACGGTGTGCACAAGAGATTGTCTTTCAACACCGAATTTGCAGCATTTAGAGCCCCAAAAGAGGTGCTTGGGGCCACC
Organism: Eutreptiella sp. 'Long Island Sound 2002'; assembly: GCA_964036045.1. NCBI lineage: Eukaryota > Euglenozoa > Euglenophyceae > Eutreptiales > Eutreptiaceae > Eutreptiella > Eutreptiella sp. 'Long Island Sound 2002'. The sequence goes on along the minus strand of OZ038382.1, from coordinate 130,678,428 downwards.
AATTGGGTAACACGGCCAATGGACAATGCCCCAAGTTATTCGTTCATGATCTAGATTGGTTGCAATTCAAATGGGCCCGGGCATCAACAAATGGATAGAAAAACATAGCATTTTTTGACCATTTTTTGACAGGGTTTGAAAACCGTGTATGCCACTTGCGACGGTTGGGTCCGGCTGCTAATTGTCCAACGTGCATGTGGATTGTGCATGCTATGGGGCGCCATGCGAAGACCCATATCAGATGTGATTCAACAAGCACATTTGTAGAATGGGCTTAAACCTTGCCGTTGTTTCACCCCTAGTGTTCCCATTGGTGTGCATAGTGGATGGTTTGGCAACCACTTGCCTACAGTTAATTGCTGCGCATGGAAAATGAGCCACTTGAACCCAACGGTTTGAACATCAAGAACGATCCAAGGTCACCCGTAAAATAGTGTGCTTTTGACCCTTTTGTGCATGCTTTTTGGTTTGCTCATTGCCGTTTCAAGGTTTTGTCGGAGCTTGCATGGCCTAATATGCGTCAACAATGGCTCCAAAACGCCATGATCCTCTTGTTTAAGCACCCCACGTGGTTGTGGGGCAACTTTGGAAAAAAATGATTTTGAACCACTTTTTAACCCCTAGTTCACCCTCCCTACTCTAGCACGTGAGGAATGCACCACTCGTTGGTACCCATGGCGCATTGAAGGGTGTTGGCAGCATGAAAGTAGATTGCATGTGCTCCCAGTCACCATTATTTGTTACCACAAGCATGCCCAAGGCATTAATTGGCATTCAGCACAACAATGAAAAACGGTATTTTAAAGAGTACCGCAGATGTAAATGGCAAAATGGGTGTGTGCGGTGTTGGTATTTTCACAACAAAACCCGGTCGTTGAGGCCACGAAATTTGTGCAAAACTCACTAGACGGTGACCCCAATATGTGTGTGTTCATCATCTAGATTGGATTCAATGCAAACACCCCCACCACGGACATCATTGGTGGCCCAAGCGGCGAAAGTCCTTGGTGCCAACGAGTGTTGAAGCTTGTTTATGGTGTGGAAACGGTTTGCTGGTGTTGCCAGTCATCACTATTTCTCATCTGAAAGGGGCCCATGGCAATACGTAGCAAAAAACATAGTAGAGAAATGTGAAATTTGAAAAGGTGTGCACAAGAGATTGTCTTTCAACACCGAATTTGCAGCATTTAGAGCCCCAAAAGAGGTGCTTGGGGCCACCAATTGGGTAACACAGCCAATGGACAATGCCCCAAGTTATTCGTTCATGATCTAGATTGGTTGCAATTCAAATGGGCCCGGGCATCAACAAATGGCTAGAAAAACATAGCATTTTTTGACCATTTTTTGACAGGGTTTGAAAACCGTGTATGCCACTTGCGACGGTTGGGTCCGGCTGCTAATTGTCCAACGTGCATGTGGATTGTGCATGCTATGGGGCGCCATGCGAAGACCCATATCAGATGTGATTCAACAAGCACATTTGTAGAATGGGCTTAAACCTTGCCGTTGTTTCACCCCTAGTGTTCCCATTGGTGTGCATAGTGGATGGTTTGGCAACCACTTGCCTACAGCTAATTGCTGCGCATGGAAAATGAGCCACTTGAACCCAACGGTTTGAACATCAAGAACGATCCAAGGTCACCCGTAAAATAGTGTGCTTTTGACCCTTTTGTGCATGCTTTTTGGTTGGCTCATTGCCGTTTCAAGGTTTTGTCGGAGCTTGCATGGCCTAATATGCGTCAACAATGGCTCCAAAACGCCATGATCCTCTTGTTTAAGCACCCCACGTGGTTGTGGGGCAACTTTGGAAAAAAATGATTTTGAACCACTTTTTAACCCCTAGTTCACCCTCGCTACTCTAGCACGTGAGGAATGCACCACTCGTTGGTACCCATTGCGCATTGAAGGGTGTTGGCAGCATGAAAGTAGATTGCATGTGCTCCCACTCACCATTATTGGTTACCACAAGCATGCCCAAGGCATTAATTGGCATTCAAACACAACAATGAAAAATGGTATTTTAAAGAGTACCGCGGATGTAAATGGCAAAATGGGTGTGTGCGGTGTTGGGATTTTCACAACAAAACCCGGTCGTTGAGGCCACGAAATTTGTGCAAAACTCACTAGACGGTGACCCCAATATGTGTGTGTTCATCATCTAGATTGGATTCAATGCAAACACCCCCACCACGGACATCATTGGTGGCCCAAGCGGCGAAACTCCTTGGTGCCAACGAGTGTTGAAGCTTGTTTATGGTGTGGAAACGGTTTGCTGGTGTTGCCAGTCATCACTATTTCTCATCTCCCATGGCAATACGTAGCAAAAAACATAGTAGAGAAATGTGAAATTTGAAAAGGTGTGCACAAGAGATTGTCTTTCAACACCGAATTTGCAGCATTTAGAGCCCCAAAAGAGGTGCTTGGGGCCACCAATTGGGTAACACAGCCAATGGACAATGCCCCAAGTTATTCGTTCATGATCTAGATTGGTTGCAATTCAAATGGGCCCGGGCATCAACAAATGGCTAGAAAAACATTGCATTTTTTGACCATTTTTTGACAGGGTTTGAAAACCGTGTATGCCACTTGCGACAGTTGGGTCCGGCTGCTAATTGTCCAACGTGCATGTGGATTGTGCATGCTATGGGGCGCCATGCGAAGACCCATATCAGATGTGATTCAACAAGCACATTTGTAGAATGGGCTTAAACCTTGCCGTTGTTTCACCCCTAGTGTTCCCATTGGTGTGCATAGTGGATGGTTTGGCAACCACTTGCCTACAGTTAATTGCTGCGCATGGAAAATGAGCCACTTGAACCCAACGGTTTGAACATCAAGAACGATCCAAGGTCACCCGTAAAATAATGTGCTTTTGACCCTTTTGTGCATGCTTTTTGGTTGGCTCATTGCCGTTTCAAGGTTTTGTCGGAGGTTGAATAACCTAATATGCGTCAACAATGGCTCCAAAACGCCATGATCCTCTTGTTTAAGCACCCCACGTGGTTGTGGGGCAACTTTGGAAAAAAATGATTTTCAACCACTTTTTAACCCCTAGTTCACCCTCCCTACTCTAGCACGTGAGGAATGCACCACTCGTTGGTACCCATGGCGCATTGAAGGGTGTTGGCAGCATGAAAGTAGATTGCACGTGCTCCCAGTCACCATTATTTGTTACCACAAGCATGCCCAAGGCATTAATTGGCATTCAAACACAACAATGAAAAATGGTATTTTAAAGAGTACCGCAGATGTAAATGGCAAAATGGGTGTGTGCGGTGTTGGGATTTTCACAACAAAACCCGGTCGTTGAGGCCACGAAATTTGTGCAAAACTCACTAGACGGTGACCCCAATATGTGTGTGTTCATCATCTAGATTGGATTCAATGCAAACACCCCCACCACGGACATCATTGGTGGCCCAAGCGGCGAAACTCCTTGGTGCCAACGAGTGTTGAAGCTTGTTTATGGTGTGGAAACGGTTTGCTGGTGTTGCCAGTCATCACTATTTCTCATCTGAAAGGGGCCCATGGCAATACGTAGCAAAAAACATAGTAGAGAAATGTGAAATTTGAAACGGTGTGCACAAGAGATTGTCTTTCAACACCGAATTTGCAGCATTTAGAGCCCCAAAAGAGGTGCTTGGGGCCACCAATTGGGTAACACGGCCAATGGACAATGCCCCAAGTTATTCGTTCATGATCTAGATTGGTTGCAATTCAAATGGGCCCGGGCATCAACAAATGGCTAGAAAAACATAGCATTTTTTGACCATTTTTTGACAGGGTTTGAAAACCGTGTATGCCACTTGCGACGGTTGGGTCCGGCTGCTAATTGTCCAACGTGCATGTGGATTGTGCATGCTATGGGGCGCCATGCGAAGACCCATATCAGATGTGATTCAACAAGCACATTTGTAGAATGGGCTTAAACCTTGCCGTTGTTTCACCCCTAGTGTTCCCATTGGTGTGCATAGTGGATGGTTTGGCAACCACTTGCCTACAGTTAATTGCTGCGCATGGAAAATGAGCCACTTGAACCCAACGGTTTGAACATCAAGAACGATCCAAGGTCACCCGTAAAATAGTGTGCTTTTGACCCTTTTGTGCATGCTTTTTGGTTTGCTCATTGCCGTTTCAAGGTTTTGTCGGAGCTTGCATGGCCTAATATGCGTCAACAATGGCTCCAAATCGCCATGATCCTCTTGTTTAAGCACCCCACGTGGTTGTGGGGCAACTTTGGAAAAAAATGATTTTGAACCACTTTTTAACCCCTAGTTCACCCTCCCTACTCTAGCACGTGAGGAATGCACCACTCGTTGGTACCCATGGCGCATTGAAGGGTGTTGGCAGCATGAAAGTAGATTGCATGTGCTCCCAGTCACCATTATTTGTTACCACAAGCATGCCCAAGGCATTAATTGGCATTCAGCACAACAATGAAAAACGGTATTTTAAAGAGTACCGCAGATGTAAATGGCAAAATGGGTGTGTGCGGTGTTGGTATTTTCACAACAAAACCCGGTCGTTGAGGCCACGAAATTTGTGCAAAACTCACTAGACGGTGACCCCAATATGTGTGTGTTCATCATCTAGATTGGATTCAATGCAAACACCCCCACCACGGACATCATTGGTGGCCCAAGCGGCGAAAGTCCTTGGTGCCAACGAGTGTTGAAGCTTGTTTATGGTGTGGAAACGGTTTGCTGGTGTTGCCAGTCATCACTATTTCTCATCTGAAAGGGGCCCATGGCAATACGTAGCAAAAAACATAGTAGAGAAATGTGAAATTTGAAAAGGTGTGCACAAGAGATTGTCTTTCAACACCGAATTTGCAGCATTTAGAGCCCCAAAAGAGGTGCTTGGGGCCACCAATTGGGTAACACAGCCAATGGACAATGCCCCAAGTTATTCGTTCATGATCTAGATTGGTTGCAATTCAAATGGGCCCGGGCATCAACAAATGGCTAGAAAAACATAGCATTTTTTGACCATTTTTTGACAGGGTTTGAAAACCGTGTATGCCACTTGCGACGGTTGGGTCCGGCTGCTAATTGTCCAACGTGCATGTGGATTGTGCATGCTATGGGGCGCCATGCGAAGACCCATATCAGATGTGATTCAACAAGCACATTTGTAGAATGGGCTTAAACCTTGCCGTTGTTTCACCCCTAGTGTTCCCATTGGTGTGCATAGTGGATGGTTTGGCAACCACTTGCCTACAGCTAATTGCTGCGCATGGAAAATGAGCCACTTGAACCCAACGGTTTGAACATCAAGAACGATCCAAGGTCACCCGTAAAATAGTGTGCTTTTGACCCTTTTGTGCATGCTTTTTGGTTGGCTCATTGCCGTTTCAAGGTTTTGTCGGAGCTTGCATGGCCTAATATGCGTCAACAATGGCTCCAAATCGCCATGATCCTCTTGTTTAAGCACCCCACGTGGTTGTGGGGCAACTTTGGAAAAAAATGATTTTGAACCACTTTTTAACCCCTAGTTCACCCTCCCTACTCTAGCACGTGAGGAATGCACCACTCGTTGGTACCCATTGCGCATTGAAGGGTGTTGGCAGCATGAAAGTAGATTGCATGTGCTCCCACTCACCATTATTGGTTACCACAAGCATGCCCAAGGCATTAATTGGCATTCAAACACAACAATGAAAAATGGTATTTTAAAGAGTACCGCGGATGTAAATGGCAAAATGGGTGTGTGCGGTGTTGGGATTTTCACAACAAAAACCGGTCGTTGAGGCCACGAAATTTGTGCAAAACTCACTAGACGGTGACCCCAATATGTGTGTGTTCATCATCTAGATTGGATTCAATGCAAACACCCCCACCACGGACATCATTGGTGGCCCAAGCGGCGAAACTCCTTGGTGCCAACGAGTGTTGAAGCTTGTTTATGGTGTGGAAACGGTTTGCTGGTGTTGCCAGTCATCACTATTTCTCATCTCCCATGGCAATACGTAGCAAAAAACATAGTAGAGAAATGTGAAATTTGAAAAGGTGTGCACAAGAGATTGTCTTTCAACACCGAATTTGCAGCATTTAGAGCCCCAAAAGAGGTGCTTGGGGCCACCAATTGGGTAACACAGCCAATGGACAATGCCCCAAGTTATTCGTTCATGATCTAGATTGGTTGCAATTCAAATGGGCCCGGGCATCAACAAATGGCTAGAAAAACATTGCATTTTTTGACCATTTTTTGACAGGGTTTGAAAACCGTGTATGCCACTTGCGACAGTTGGGTCCGGCTGCTAATTGTCCAACGTGCATGTGGATTGTGCATGCTATGGGGCGCCATGCGAAGACCCATATCAGATGTGATTCAACAAGCACATTTGTAGAATGGGCTTAAACCTTGCCGTTGTTTCACCCCTAGTGTTCCCATTGGTGTGCATAGTGGATGGTTTGGCAACCACTTGCCTACAGTTAATTGCTGCGCATGGAAAATGAGCCACTTGAACCCAACGGTTTGAACATCAAGAACGATCCAAGGTCACCCGTAAAATAGTGTGCTTTTGACCCTTTTGTGCATGCTTTTTGGTTTGCTCATTGCCGTTTCAAGGTTTTGTCGGAGCTTGAATAACCTAATATGCGTCAACAATGGCTCCAAAACGCCATGATCCTCTTGTTTAAGCACCCCACGTGGTTGTGGGGCAACTTTGGAAAAAAATGATTTTGAACCACTTTTTAACCCCTAGTTCACCCTCGCTACTCTAGCACGTGAGGAATGCAACACTCGTTGGTACCCATTGCGCATTGAAGGGTGTTGGCAGCATGAAAGTAGATTGTAGGTGCTCCCACTCACCATTATTGGTTACCACAAGCATGCCCAAGGCATTAATTGGCATTCAAACACAACAATGAAAAATGGGACTTGAAAGAGTACCGCAGATGTAAATGGCAAAATGGGTGTGTGCGGTGTTGGGATTTTCACAACAAAACCCGGTCGTTGAGGCCACGAAATTTGTGCAAAACTCACTAGACGGTGACCCCAATATGTGTGTGTTCATCATCTAGATTGGATTCAATGCAAACACCCCCACCACGGACATCATTGGTGGCCCAAGCGGCGAAAGTCCTTGGTGCCAACGAGTGTTGAAGCTTGTTTATGGTGTGGAAACGGTTTGCTGGTGTTGCCAGTCATCACTATTTCTCATCTGAAAGGGGCCCATGGCAATACGTAGCAAAAAACATAGTAGAGAAATGTGAAATTTGAAACGGTGTGCACAAGAGATTGTCTTTCAACACCGAATTTGCAGCATTTAGAGCCCCAAAAGAGGTGCTTGGGGCCACCAATTGGGTAACACGGCCAATGGACAATGCCCCAAGTTATTCGTTCATGATCTAGATTGGTTGCAATTCAAATGGGCCCGGGCATCAACAAATGGCTAGAAAAACATAGCATTTTTTGACCATTTTTTGACAGGGTTTGAAAACCGTGTATGCCACTTGCGACGGTTGGGTCCGGCTGCTAATTGTCCAACGTGCATGTGGATTGTGCATGCTATGGGGCGCCATGCGAAGACCCATATCAGATGTGATTCAACAAGCACATTTGTAGAATGGGCTTAAACCTTGCCGTTGTTTCACCCCTAGTGTTCCCATTGGTGTGCATAGTGGATGGTTTGGCAACCACTTGCCTACAGTTAATTGCTGCGCATGGAAAATGAGCCACTTGAACCCAACGGTTTGAACATCAAGAACGATCCAAGGTCACCCGTAAAATAGTGTGCTTTTGACCCTTTTGTGCATGCTTTTTGGTTTGCTCATTGCCGTTTCAAGGTTTTGTCGGAGCTTGCATGGCCTAATATGCGTCAACAATGGCTCCAAATCGCCATGATCCTCTTGTTTAAGCACCCCACGTGGTTGTGGGGCAACTTTGGAAAAAAATGATTTTGAACCACTTTTTAACCCCTAGTTCACCCTCCCTACTCTAGCACGTGAGGAATGCACCACTCGTTGGTACCCATGGCGCATTGAAGGGTGTTGGCAGCATGAAAGTAGATTGCATGTGCTCCCAGTCACCATTATTTGTTACCACAAGCATGCCCAAGGCATTAATTGGCATTCAGCACAACAATGAAAAACGGTATTTTAAAGAGTACCGCAGATGTAAATGGCAAAATGGGTGTGTGCGGTGTTGGTATTTTCACAACAAAACCCGGTCGTTGAGGCCACGAAATTTGTGCAAAACTCACTAGACGGTGACCCCAATATGTGTGTGTTCATCATCTAGATTGGATTCAATCCAAACACCCCCACCACGGACATCATTGGTGGCCCAAGCGGCGAAAGTCCTTGGTGCCAACGAGTGTTGAAGCTTGTTTATGGTGTGGAAACGGTTTGCTGGTGTTGCCAGTCATCACTATTTCTCATCTGAAAGGGGCCCATGGCAATACGTAGCAAAAAACATAGTAGAGAAATGTGAAATTTGAAAAGGTGTGCACAAGAGATTGTCTTTCAACACCGAATTTGCAGCATTTAGAGCCCCAAAAGAGGTGCTTGGGGCCACCAATTGGGTAACACAGCCAATGGACAATGCCCCAAGTTATTCGTTCATGATCTAGATTGGTTGCAATTCAAATGGGCCCGGGCATCAACAAATGGCTAGAAAAACATAGCATTTTTTGACCATTTTTTGACAGGGTTTGAAAACCGTGTATGCCACTTGCGACGGTTGGGTCCGGCTGCTAATTGTCCAACGTGCATGTGGATTGTGCATGCTATGGGGCGCCATGCGAAGACCCATATCAGATGTGATTCAACAAGCACATTTGTAGAATGGGCTTAAACCTTGCCGTTGTTTCACCCCTAGTGTTCCCATTGGTGTGCATAGTGGATGGTTTGGCAACCACTTGCCTACAGCTAATTGCTGCGCATGGAAAATGAGCCACTTGAACCCAACGGTTTGAACATCAAGAACGATCCAAGGTCACCCGTAAAATAGTGTGCTTTTGACCCTTTTGTGCATGCTTTTTGGTTGGCTCATTGCTGTTTCAAGGTTTTGTCGGAGCTTGCATGGCCTAATATGCGTCAACAATGGCTCCAAAACGCCATGATCCTCTTGTTTAAGCACCCCACGTGGTTGTGGGGCAACTTTGGAAAAAAATGATTTTGAACCACTTTTTAACCCCTAGTTCACCCTCGCTACTCTAGCACGTGAGGAATGCAACACTCGTTGGTACCCATTGCGCATTGAAGGGTGTTGGCAGCATGAAAGTAGATTGCATGTGCTCCCACTCACCATTATTGGTTACCACAAGCATGCCCAAGGCATTAATTGGCATTCAAACACAACAATGAAAAATGGTATTTTAAAGAGTACCGCGGATGTAAATGGCAAAATGGGTGTGTGCGGTGTTGGGATTTTCACAACAAAAACCGGTCGTTGAGGCCACGAAATTTGTGCAAAACTCACTAGACGGTGACCCCAATATGTGTGTGTTCATCATCTAGATTGGATTCAATGCAAACACCCCCACCACGGACATCATTGGTGGCCCAAGCGGCGAAACTCCTTGGTGCCAACGAGTGTTGAAGCTTGTTTATGGTGTGGAAACGGTTTGCTGGTGTTGCCAGTCATCACTATTTCTCATCTCCCATGGCAATACGTAGCAAAAAACATAGTAGAGAAATGTGAAATTTGAAAAGGTGTGCACAAGAGATTGTCTTTCAACACCGAATTTGCAGCATTTAGAGCCCCAAAAGAGGTGCTTGGGGCCACCAATTGGGTAACACAGCCAATGGACAATGCCCCAAGTTATTCGTTCATGATCTAGATTGGTTGCAATTCAAATGGGCCCGGGCATCAACAAATGGCTAGAAAAACATTGCATTTTTTGACCATTTTTTGACAGGGTTTGAAAACCGTGTATGCCACTTGCGACAGTTGGGTCCGGCTGCTAATTGTCCAACGTGCATGTGGATTGTGCATGCTATGGGGCGCCATGCGAAGACCCATATCAGATGTGATTCAACAAGCACATTTGTAGAATGGGCTTAAACCTTGCCGTTGTTTCACCCCTAGTGTTCCCATTGGTGTGCATAGTGGATGGTTTGGCAACCACTTGCCTACAGTTAATTGCTGCGCATGGAAAATGAGCCACTTGAACCCAACGGTTTGAACATCAAGAACGATCCAAGGTCACCCGTAAAATAGTGTGCTTTTGACCCTTTTGTGCATGCTTTTTGGTTTGCTCATTGCCGTTTCAAGGTTTTGTCGGAGCTTGAATAACCTAATATGCGTCAACAATGGCTCCAAAACGCCATGATCCTCTTGTTTAAGCACCCCACGTGGTTGTGGGGCAACTTTGGAAAAAAATGATTTTGAACCACTTTTTAACCCCTAGTTCACCCTCGCTACTCTAGCACGTGAGGAATGCAACACTCGTTGGTACCCATTGCGCATTGAAGGGTGTTGGCAGCATGAAAGTAGATTGTAGGTGCTCCCACTCACCATTATTGGTTACCACAAGCATGCCCAAGGCATTAATTGGCATTCAAACACAACAATGAAAAATGGGACTTGAAAGAGTACCGCAGATGTAAATGGCAAAATGGGTGTGTGCGGTGTTGGGATTTTCACAACAAAACCCGGTCGTTGAGGCCACGAAATTTGTGCAAAACTCACTAGACGGTGACCCCAATATGTGTGTGTTCATCATCTAGATTGGATTCAATGCAAACACCCCCACCACGGACATCATTGGTGGCCCAAGCGGCGAAACTCCTTGGTGCCAACGAGTGTTGAAGCTTGTTTATGGTGTGGAAACGGTTTGCTGGTGTTGCCAGTCATCACTATTTCTCATCTGAAAGGGGCCCATGGCAATACGTAGCAAAAAACATAGTAGAGAAATGTGAAATTTGAAAAGGTGTGCACAAGAGATTGTCTTTCAACACCGAATTTGCAGCATTTAGAGCCCCAAAAGAGGTGCTTGGGGCCACCAATTGGGTAACACAGCCAATGGACAATGCCCCAAGTTATTCGTTCATGATCTAGATTGGTTGCAATTCAAATGGGCCCGGGCATCAACAAATGGCTAGAAAAACATAGCATTTTTTGACCATTTTTTGACAGGGTTTGAAAACCGTGTATGCCACTTGCGACGGTTGGGTCCGGCTGCTAATTGTCCAACGTGCATGTGGATTGTGCATGCTATGGGGCGCCATGCGAAGACCCATATCAGATGTGATTCAACAAGCACATTTGTAGAATGGGCTTAAACCTTGCCGTTGTTTCACCCCTAGTGTTCCCATTGGTGTGCATAGTGGATGGTTTGGCAACCACTTGCCTACAGTTAATTGCTGCGCATGGAAAATGAGCCACTTGAACCCAACGGTTTGAACATCAAGAACGATCCAAGGTCACCCGTAAAATAATGTGCTTTTGACCCTTTTGTGCATGCTTTTTGGTTGGCTCATGGCCGTTTCAAGGTTTTGTCAGAGGTTGAATAACCTAATATGCGTCAACAATGGCTCCAAAACGCCATGATCCTCTTGTTTAAGCACCCCACGTGGTTGTGGGGCAACTTTGGAAAAAAATGATTTTGAACCACTTTTTAACCCCTAGTTCACCCTCCCTACTCTAGCACGTGAGGAATGCACCACTCGTTGGTACCCATGGCGCATTGAAGGGTGTTGGCAGCATGAAAGTAGATTGCATGTGCTCCCAGTCACCATTATTTGTTACCACAAGCATGCCCAAGGCATTAATTGGCATTCAAACACAACAATGAAAAATGGTATTTTAAAGAGTACCGCAGATGTAAATGGCAAAATGGGTGTGTGCGGTGTTGGGATTTTCACAACAAAACCCGGTCGTTGAGGCCACGAAATTTGTGCAAAACTCACTAGACGGTGACCCCAATATGTGTGTGTTCATCATCTAGATTGGATTCAATGCAAACACCCCCACCACGGACATCATTGGTGGCCCAAGCGGCGAAAGTCCTTGGTGCCAACGAGTGTTGAAGCTTGTTTATGGTGTGGAAACGGTTTGCTGGTGTTGCCAGTCATCACTATTTCTCATCTGAAAGGGGCCCATGGCAATACGTAGCAAAAAACATAGTAGAGAAATGTGAAATTTGAAAAGGTGTGCACAAGAGATTGTCTTTCAACACCGAATTTGCAGCATTTAGAGCCCCAAAAGAGGTGCTTGGGGCCACCAATTGGGTAACACAGCCAATGGACAATGCCCCAAGTTATTCGTTCATGATCTAGATTGGTTGCAATTCAAATGGGCCCGGGCATCAACAAATGGCTAGAAAAACATAGCATTTTTTGACCATTTTTTGACAGGGTTTGAAAACCGTGTATGCCACTTGCGACGGTTGGGTCCGGCTGCTAATTGTCCAACGTGCATGTGGATTGTGCATGCTATGGGGCGCCATGCGAAGACCCATATCAGATGTGATTCAACAAGCACATTTGTAGAATGGGCTTAAACCTTGCCGTTGTTTCACCCCTAGTGTTCCCATTGGTGTGCATAGTGGATGGTTTGGCAACCACTTGCCTACAGTTAATTGCTGCGCATGGAAAATGAGCCACTTGAACCCAACGGTTTGAACATCAAGAACGATCCAAGGTCACCCGTAAAAATAGTGTGCTTTTGACCCTTTTGTGCATGCTTTTTGGTTGGCTCATTGCTGTTTCAAGGTTTTGTCGGAGCTTGCATGGCCTAATATGCGTCAACAATGGCTCCAAAACGCCATGATCCTCTTGTTTAAGCACCCCACGTGGTTGTGGGGCAACTTTGGAAAAAAATGATTTTGAACCACTTTTTAACCCCTAGTTCACCCTCGCTACTCTAGCACGTGAGGAATGCACCACTCGTTGGTACCCATGGCGCATTGAAGGGTGTTGGCAGCATGAAAGTAGATTGCATGTGCTCCCACTGACCATTATTTGTTACCACAAGCATGCCAAAGGCATTAATTGGCATTCAAACACAACAATGAAAAATGGGACTTGAAAGAGTACCGCAGATGTAAATGGCAAAATGGGTGTGTGCGGTGTTGGGATTTTCACAACAAAACCCGGTCGTTGAGGCCACGAAATTTGTGCAAAACTCACTAGACGGTGACCCCAATATGTGTGTGTTCATCATCTAGATTGGATTCAATGCAAACACCCCCACCACGGACATCATTGGTGGCCCAAGCGGCGAAAGTCCTTGGTGCCAACGAGTGTTGAAGCTTGTTTATGGTGTGGAAACGGTTTGCTGGTGTTGCCAGTCATCACTATTTCTCATCTGAAAGGGGCCCATGGCAATACGTAGCAAAAAACATAGTAGAGAAATGTGAAATTTGAAAAGGTGTGCACAAGAGATTGTCTTTCAACACCGAATTTGCAGCATTTAGAGCCCCAAAAGAGGTGCTTGGGGCCACCAATTGGGTAACACAGCCAATGGACAATGCCCCAAGTTATTCGTTCATGATCTAGATTGGTTGCAATTCAAATGGGCCCGGGCATCAACAAATGGCTAGAAAAACATTGCATTTTTTGACCATTTTTTGACAGGGTTTGAAAACCGTGTATGCCACTTGCGACGGTTGGGTCCGGCTGCTAATTGTCCAACGTGCATGTGGATTGTGCATGCTATGGGGCGCCATGCGAAGACCCATATCAGATGTGATTCAACAAGCACATTTGTAGAATGGGCTTAAACCTTGCCGTTGTTTCACCCCTAGTGTTCCCATTGGTGTGCATAGTGGATGGTTTGGCAACCACTTGCCTACAGTTAATTGCTGCGCATGGAAAATGAGCCACTTGAACCCAACGGTTTGAACATCAAGAACGATCCAAGGTCACCCGTAAAAATAGTGTGCTTTTGACCCTTTTGTGCATGCTTTTTGGTTGGCTCATTGCTGTTTCAAGGTTTTGTCGGAGCTTGCATGGCCTAATATGCGTCAACAATGGCTCCAAAACGCCATGATCCTCTTGTTTAAGCACCCCACGTGGTTGTGGGGCAACTTTGGAAAAAAATGATTTTGAACCACTTTTTAACCCCTAGTTCACCCTCGCTACTCTAGCACGTGAGGAATGCACCACTCGTTGGTACCCATGGCGCATTGAAGGGTGTTGGCAGCATGAAAGTAGATTGCATGTGCTCCCACTCACCATTATTTGTTACCACAAGCATGCCAAAGGCATTAATTGGCATTCAAACACAACAATGAAAAATGGGACTTGAAAGAGTACCGCAGATGTAAATGGCAAAATGGGTGTGTGCGGTGTTGGGATTTTCACAACAAAACCCGGTCGTTGAGGCCACGAAATTTGTGCAAAACTCACTAGACGGTGACCCCAATATGTGTGTGTTCATCATCTAGATTGGATTCAATGCAAACACCCCCACCACGGACATCATTGGTGGCCCAAGCGGCGAAACTCCTTGGTGCCAACGAGTGTTGAAGCTTGTTTATGGTGTGGAAACGGTTTGCTGGTGTTGCCAGTCATTACTATTTCTCATCTGAAAGGGGCCCATGGCAATACGTAGCAAAAAACATAGTAGAGAAATGTGAAATTTGAAAAGGTGTGCACAAGAGATTGTCTTTCAACACCGAATTTGCAGCATTTAGAGCCCCAAAAGAGGTGCTTGGGGCCACCAATTGGGTAACACAGCCAATGGACAATGCCCCAAGTTATTCGTTCATGATCTAGATTGGTTGCAATTCAAATGGGCCCGGGCATCAACAAATGGCTAGAAAAACATAGCATTTTTTGACCATTTTTTGACAGGGTTTGAAAACCGTGTATGCCACTTGCGACGGTTGGGTCCGGCTGCTAATTGTCCAACGTGCATGTGGATTGTGCATGCTATGGGGCGCCATGCGAAGACCCATATCAGATGTGATTCAACAAGCACATTTGTAGAATGGGCTTAAACCTTGCCGTTGTTTCACCCCTAGTGTTCCCATTGGTGTGCATAGTGGATGGTTTGGCAACCACTTGCCTACAGTTAATTGCTGCGCATGGAAAATGAGCCACTTGAACCCAACGGTTTGAACATCAAGAACGATCCAAGGTCACCCGTAAAAATAGTGTGCTTTTGACCCTTTTGTGCATGCTTTTTGGTTGGCTCATTGCCGTTTCAAGGTTTTGTCGGAGCTTGCATGGCCTAATATGCGTCAACAATGGCTCCAAAACGCCATGATCCTCTTGTTTAAGCACCCCACGTGGTTGTGGGGCAACTTTGGAAAAAAATGATTTTGAACCACTTTTTAACCCCTAGTTCACCCTCGCTACTCTAGCACGTGAGGAATGCACCACTCATTGGTACCCATTGCGCATTGAAGGGTGTTGGCAGCATGAAAGTAGATTGCATGTGCTCCCACTCACCATTATTTGTTACCACAAGCATGCCCAAGGCATTAATTGGCATTCAAACACAACAATGAAAAATGGGACTTGAAAGAGTCCCGCAGATGTAAATGGCAAAAGGGGTGTGTGCGGTGTTGGGATTTTCACAACAAAACCCGGTCGTTGAGGCCACGAAATTTGTGCAAAACTCACTAGACGGTGACCCCAATATGTGTGTGTTCATCATCTAGATTGGATTCAATGCAAACACCCCCACCACGGACATCATTGGTGGCCCAAGCGGCGAAACTCCTTGGTGCCAACGAGTGTTGAAGCTTGTTTATGGTGTGGAAACGGTTTGCTGGTGTTGCCAGTCATCACTATTTCTCATCTGAAAGGGGCCCATGGCAATACGTAGCAAAAAACATAGTAGAGAAATGTGAAATTTGAAAAGGTGTGCACAAGAGATTGTCTTTCAACACCGAATTTGCAGCATTTAGAGCCCCAAAAGAGGTGCTTGGGGCCACCAATTGGGTAACACAGCCAATGGACAATGCCCCAAGTTATTCGTTCATGATCTAGATTGGTTGCAATTCAAATGGGCCCGGGCATCAACAAATGGCTAGAAAAACATAGCATTTTTTGACCATTTTTTGACAGGGTTTGAAAACCGTGTATGCCACTTGCGACGGTTGGGTCCGGCTGCCAATTGTCCAACGTGCATGTGGATTGTGCATGCTATGGGGCGCCATGCGAAGACCCATATCAGATGTGATTCAACAAGCACATTTGTAGAATGGGCTTAAACCTTGCCGTTGTTTCACCCCTAGTGTTCCCATTGGTGTGCATAGTGGATGGTTTGGCAACCACTTGCCTACAGTTAATTGCTGCGCATGGAAAATGAGCCACTTGAACCCAACGGTTTGAACATCAAGAACGATCCAAGGTCACCCGTAAAATAGTGTGCTTTTGACCCTTTTGTGCATGCTTTTTGGTTGGCTCATTGCTGTTTCAAGGTTTTGTCGGAGCTTGCATGGCCTAATATGCGTCAACAATGGCTCCAAAACGCCATGATCCTCTTGTTTAAGCACCCCACGTGGTTGTGGGGCAACTTTGGAAAAAAATGATTTTGAACCACTTTTTAACCCCTAGTTCACCCTCGCTACTCTAGCACGTGAGGAATGCACCACTCGTTGGTACCCATGGCGCATTGAAGGGTGTTGGCAGCATGAAAGTAGATTGCATGTGCTCCCACTCACCATTATTTGTTACCACAAGCATGCCCAAGGCATTAATTGGCATTCAAACACAACAATGAAAAATGGGACTTGAAAGAGTCCCGCAGATGTAAATGGCAAAATGGGTGTGTGCGGTGTTGGGATTTTCACAACAAAACCCGGTCGTTGAGGCCACGAAATTTGTGCAAAACTCACTAGACGGTGACCCCAATATGTGTGTGTTCATCATCTAGATTGGATTCAATGCAAACACCCCCACCACGGACATCATTGGTGGCCCAAGCGGCGAAACTCCTTGGTGCCAACGAGTGTTGAAGCTTGTTTATGGTGTGGAAACGGTTTGCTGGTGTTGCCAGTCATCACTATTTCTCATCTGAAAGGGGCCCATGGCAATACGTAGCAAAAAACATAGTAGAGAAATGTGAAATTTGAAAAGGTGTGCACAAGAGATTGTCTTTCAACACCGAATTTGCAGCATTTAGAGCCCCAAAAGAGGTGCTTGGGGCCACCAATTGGGTAACACAGCCAATGGACAATGCCCCAAGTTATTCGTTCATGATCTAGATTGGTTGCAATTCAAATGGGCCCGGGCATCAACAAATGGCTAGAAAAACATAGCATTTTTTGACCATTTTTTGACAGGGTTTGAAAACCGTGTATGCCACTTGCGACGGTTGGGTCCGGCTGCTAATTGTCCAACGTGCATGTGGATTGTGCATGCTATGGGGCGCCATGCGAAGACCCATATCAGATGTGATTCAACAAGCACATTTGTAGAATGGGCTTAAACCTTGCCGTTGTTTCACCCCTAGTGTTCCCATTGGTGTGCATAGTGGATGGTTTGGCAACCACTTGCCTACAGTTAATTGCTGCGCATGGAAAATGAGCCACTTGAACCCAACGGTTTGAACATCAAGAACGATCCAAGGTCACCCGTAAAAATAGTGTGCTTTTGACCCTTTTGTGCATGCTTTTTGGTTGGCTCATTGCTGTTTCAAGGTTTTGTCGGAGCTTGCATGGCCTAATATGCGTCAACAATGGCTCCAAAACGCCATGATCCTCTTGTTTAAGCACCCCACGTGGTTGTGGGGCAACTTTGGAAAAAAATGATTTTGAACCACTTTTTAACCCCTAGTTCACCCTCGCTACTCTAGCACGTGAGGAATGCACCACTCGTTGGTACCCATTGCGCATTGAAGGGTGTTGGCAGCATGAAAGTAGATTGCATGTGCTCCCAGTCACCATTATTTGTTACCACAAGCATGCCCAAGGCATTAATTGGCATTCAAACACAACAATGAAAAATGGGACTTGAAAGAGTACCGCAGATGTAAATGGCAAAATGGGTGTGTGCGGTGTTGGGATTTTCACAACAAAACCCGGTCGTTGAGGCCACGAAATTTGTGCAAAACTCACTAGACGGTGACCCCAATATGTGTGTGTTCATCATCTAGATTGGATTCAATGCAAACACCCCCACCACGGACATCATTGGTGGCCCAAGCGGCGAAAGTCCTTGGTGCCAACGAGTGTTGAAGCTTGTTTATGGTGTGGAAACGGTTTGCTGGTGTTGCCAGTCATCACTATTTCTCATCTGAAAGGGGCCCATGGCAATACGTAGCAAAAAACATAGTAGAGAAATGTGAAATTTGAAAAGGTGTGCACAAGAGATTGTCTTTCAACACCGAATTTGCAGCATTTAGAGCCCCAAAAGAGGTGCTTGGGGCCACCAATTGGGTAACACAGCCAATGGACAATGCCCCAAGTTATTCGTTCATGATCTAGATTGGTTGCAATTCAAATGGGCCCGGGCATCAACAAATGGCTAGAAAAACATAGCATTTTTTGACCATTTTTTGACAGGGTTTGAAAACCGTGTATGCCACTTGCGACGGTTGGGTCCGGCTGCTAATTGTCCAACGTGCATGTGGATTGTGCATGCTATGGGGCGCCATGCGAAGACCCATATCAGATGTGATTCAACAAGCACATTTGTAGAATGGGCTTAAACCTTGCCGTTGTTTCACCCCTAGTGTTCCCATTGGTGTGCATAGTGGATGGTTTGGCAACCACTTGCCTACAGTTAATTGCTGCGCATGGAAAATGAGCCACTTGAACCCAACGGTTTGAACATCAAGAACGATCCAAGGTCACCCGTAAAAATAGTGTGCTTTTGACCCTTTTGTGCATGCTTTTTGGTTGGCTCATTGCCGTTTCAAGGTTTTATCGGAGGTTGAATAACCTAATATGCGTCAACAATGGCTCCAAAACGCCATAATCCTCTTGTTCAAGCACCCCACGTGGTTGTGGGGCAACTTTGGAAAAAACCCATTTTGAACCACTTTTTAACCCCTAGTTCACCCTCGCTACTCTAGCACGTGAGGAATGCAACACTCGTTGGTACCCATTGCGCATTGAAGGGTGTTGGCAGCATGAAAGTAGATTGCATGTGCTCCAAGTCACCATTATTTGTTACCACAAGCATGCCCAAGGCATTAATTGGCATTCAAACACAACAATGAAAAATGGTATTTTAAAGAGTACCGCAGATGTAAATGGCAAAATGGGTGTGTGCGGTGTTGGGATTTTCACAACAAAACCCGGTCGTTGAGGCCACGAAATTTGTGCAAAACTCACTAGACGGTGACCCCAATATGTGTGTGTTCATCATCTAGATTGGATTCAATGCAAACACCCCCACCACGGACATCATTGGTGGCCCAAGCGGCGAAACTCCTTGGTGCCAACGAGTGTTGAAGCTTGTTTATGGTGTGGAAACGGTTTGCTGGTGTTGCCAGTCATCACTATTTCTCATCTGAAAGGGGCCCATGGCAATACGTAGCAAAAAACATAGTAGAGAAATGTGAAATTTGAAAAGGTGTGCACAAGAGATTGTCTTTCAACACCGAATTTGCAGCATTTAGAGCCCCAAAAGAGGTGCTTGGGGCCACCAATTGGGTAACACAGCCAATGGACAATGCCCCAAGTTATTCGTTCATGATCTAGATTGGTTGCAATTCAAATGGGCCCGGGCATCAACAAATGGCTAGAAAAACATAGCATTTTTTGACCATTTTTTGAAAACCGTGTATGCCACTTGCAACGATCCGTCCCGGTTGCTAATTGTCCAACGTGCATGTGGATTGTGCATGCTATGGGGCGCCATGCGAAGACCCATATCAGATGTGATTCAACAAGCACATTTGTAGAATGGGCTTAAACCTTGCCGTTGTTTCACCCCTAGTGTTCCCATTGGTGTGCATAGTGGATGGTTTGGCAACCACTTGCCTACAGTTAATTGCTGCGCATGGAAAATGAGCCACTTGAACCCAACGGTTTGAACATCAAGAACGATCCAAGGTCACCCGTAAAAATAGTGTGCTTTTGACCCTTTTGTGCATGCTTTTTGGTTGGCTCATTGCCGTTTCAAGGTTTTATCGGAGGTTGAATAACCTAATATGCGTCAACAATGGCTCCAAAACGCCATAATCCTCTTGTTCAAGCACCCCACGTGGTTGTGGGGCAACTTTGGAAAAAACCCATTTTGAACCACTTTTTAACCCCTAGTTCACCCTCGCTACTCTAGCACGTGAGGAATGCAACACTCGTTGGTACCCATTGCGCATTGAAGGGTGTTGGCAGCATGAAAGTAGATTGCATGTGCTCCAAGTCACCATTATTTGTTACCACAAGCATGCCCAAGGCATTAATTGGCATTCAAACACAACAATGAAAAATGGTATTTTAAAGAGTACCGCAGATGTAAATGGCAAAATGGGTGTGTGCGGTGTTGGGATTTTCACAACAAAACCCGGTCGTTGAGGCCACGAAATTTGTGCAAAACTCACTAGACGGTGACCCCAATATGTGTGTGTTCATCATCTAGATTGGATTCAATGCAAACACCCCCACCACGGACATCATTGGTGGCCCAAGCGGCGAAACTCCTTGGTGCCAACGAGTGTTGAAGCTTGTTTATGGTGTGGAAACGGTTTGCTGGTGTTGCCAGTCATCACTATTTCTCATCTGAAAGGGGCCCATGGCAATACGTAGCAAAAAACATAGTAGAGAAATGTGAAATTTGAAAAGGTGTGCACAAGAGATTGTCTTTCAACACCGAATTTGCAGCATTTAGAGCCCCAAAAGAGGTGCTTGGGGCCACCAATTGGGTAACACAGCCAATGGACAATGCCCCAAGTTATTCGTTCATGATCTAGATTGGTTGCAATTCAAATGGGCCCGGGCATCAACAAATGGCTAGAAAAACATAGCATTTTTTGACCATTTTTTGAAAACCGTGTATGCCACTTGCAACGATCCGTCCCGGTTGCTAATTGTCCAACGTGCATGTGGATTGTGCATGCTATGGGGCGCCATGCGAAGACCCATATCAGATGTGATTCAACAAGCACATTTGTAGAATGGGCTTAAACCTTGCCGTTGTTTCACCCCTAGTGTTCCCATTGGTGTGCATAGTGGATGGTTTGGCAACCACTTGCCTACAGTTAATTGCTGCGCATGGAAAATGAGCCACTTGAACCCAACGGTTTGAACATCAAGAACGATCCAAGGTCACCCGTAAAAATAGTGTGCTTTTGACCCTTTTGTGCATGCTTTTTGGTTTGCTCATTGCCGTTTCAAGGTTTTATCGGAGGTTGAATAACCTAATATGCGTCAACAATGGCTCCGAAACGCCATAATCCTCTTGTTCAAGCACCCCACGTGGTTGTGGGGCAACTTTGGAAAAAAACGCATTTTGAACCACTTTTTAACCCCTAGTTCACCCTCGCTACTCTAGCACGTGAGGAATGCACCACTCGTTGGTACCCATTGCGCATTGAAGGTTGTTGGTAGCACTGAGGTAGATTGTAGGTGCTCCCACTCCCCGCTTGCTTGGACTTGCTCCGGGTGGAAAAGGACACGCTTCAAACCAACGGTTGGAACGTCAGCAACGATCTAGGGTCATTTTTGCAAGCATGCAGTATTGACCCTTTGGTGCCCCCTTTTTGGTATGCAAACACCCTGCTCCAAGGTTTTTTGGAATCTTGCATGGCCTAACATCAAAAATGGCTCAAAAAAGCCTCACTCCACTAGTTTGCGCAACCCAAGTCGTTTAGGAACAAATAACGACCACAATTTTTTACCCCTGTTGGAGGGGGGCAGGGTTAGCCAAATGTGTCCCCCACCCTACCGGGGCACATGTGCGTGGCACACTGCTTGCTCGTGCCATCAGACATTACATGGTGTTGGAGGTGCGGAAATAGCCTACAAATCCTAAATCATGATTTATCATCACAGGGGCGTCCAAGGCTATACATGGCAATCAAACACAATAAAGGAGTATGGGACTTATATAAATACACTCTGAAGGCGCATGATAAAAATTTCAGGTCGGTGTCAATGCTAAAATGGCCATTTTTGGCCCTTTTGAAGGCTTTTTGGGAGATTGCAAGGGACAATATGGGTCCTAAATGGCTCTCAAAACATCCCAAACCCACTTCAGCACTTGTAGGGGATGACATCCCCACTGATGGTTGCATGGTTGCGTGGATAATTGGCTCCCCAGGTCCCTACCCATGCCATGCCTTGATGCCGGGGACCAGTTGTATACACAAATTGCCCCCGTTTCCCCCCATTTTCCCCCATTTATCTTGCATTCCCCCGTTTTTCCTCTGGCGCACACCCCCACTGATGGGTAATAGGGTCCCTGGGCCATGCCTGGAT
Organism: Eutreptiella sp. 'Long Island Sound 2002'; assembly: GCA_964036045.1. Lineage (NCBI taxonomy): Eukaryota > Euglenozoa > Euglenophyceae > Eutreptiales > Eutreptiaceae > Eutreptiella > Eutreptiella sp. 'Long Island Sound 2002'. The sequence goes on along the minus strand of OZ038382.1, from coordinate 130,656,158 downwards.
GCCAGGGACCAGTTGCATATCCAATTGCTTCTCTTTTCCCCCATTTCCTCCCATTTCCCCCCATTTTTCCATTTCCTCTGTTTTTCCTTTGGTACACCATCAAAACTTCTGCCGGATATTTCTGAGCACTGGAATTTGAATCCTGTCAGTGCTGGCACGGTAGTGAACGCCATGGGGTTTGCAATCATGAGGAGTGTGACAAGCATTCCACTCTCACCCACAACCCTGCAGCCCCTAAGCCCCCTATAAGCTGTCCCAAACCATTCACCTCGACAAACAAGCAGGTCACACACAAGAGATGGCATTGGACAACGGTTGTGAACACAGTAACCAAGTGCCATTTTATGGAACACCCTTTTCATCTTGGTTTTTGCCATTCCCTACAGGCATTCAAACAGTGAACCAGGCGAGACCAGGAGAAGAAAGATGATTGCCTGATTGTTGTCTTTTTGCCTCTTGTTGATTTTTACTCCTTCCCCCACTGACAGTTCTCTGCCCCTGCTGTCTTCATGCGTGCAAATAGGGAACTTCAGACGTTCTTCTTGGCCGTCTTCATCTTTGCGGGTTTCGAAAAATGGGTTCCACTGTTCGTCAACAGTCCGTTGCCCATTGTTGTGCAGCTGCTGGGATGGGTCTCAATCTTTGGAGGGCTGGCCACTCTGCCCTCCACAGCAGCGGACGTCATAGCCACAGACCTCATGACAGAGACGGCTGATGAAGTGGTGTGTGTTGCCCAAGTCCAGCCCTGTTTTTTTACTCTCTTGTCTGCCTGCCTGCTCCCAAAGGCAAGGCTTGCCCCAGGGGGCACCAGCGGCAGAAATCACCCCCTGCATGATTCCATCACCCAACGTCTTGGTGAATTTTGAAGCTGTGCAAATGCTGCCGGAAACTGTCCCCGTCTGTGGGGGGCTGTGCTTTCAACTGGCTTTGGAATGGGTGGGGAGGGAGCGGCAGGGGCAGACACTGGAGAGGTGGGCGGTATCTGCCACCGAAATGAACAAAGCACCTCCGGTCATATGTGGTGCATTTTCTTGGGGCCTCTGAATCGAAAATATGTGGTGTTTTAGTTGCTCTTCCAGGTGAGGGCATAGCACAGCACTGGTTCAGTCATTTGGACGTTTGGGGGCCTTACTGCTCCCTAGTGTACGCAGAGGGGATAAGGAGCTGAAGAGCAGGGTACAGTGCAATCAACCCAGGGACTGCACAGAGTCCAGTCATAAGACAGATGTCCATCAGGGACCAAGGTGACTGCCATGTGTTTGGTGCCACCAACTCTGTCTGACAGGGTTGGGAGAAAGGAAATGTGATTTGGTGTGTTGCAGCCTCCTGAAATTGTTGTTAAATGCGTGAGAGCAACAGGGAACAGGAGTTTTGCGAGATGGCACAGCGCCATAATTTTGCTGTGCCCAAGTAAGCACTGGCTTGGGGTAGTCAATGCATACCTCACCCTGAGGAGTATGGGAGCTGCACCCAGGACTCCTTTTTGACCGGAAATTTCCGTATTTTGGCCGGATCAGGGGAAAACTACTAATTTGCAGAAACTACCAAATTCGACCTTTTCTCATTTTTCATAATTTTTCAAATGACCTTTCACCGGATCCGGTGAAACTATTTTAGATTACAATTTGATTGATTCTATTGTATTGTAGGACTCTCCAAATCATACTACTTTACACGACCTTACACTTTCGCCGGATCCGGCTAAACATACACCTGAGTTGATACGAAACAATTAAAGTACCATACATATATATATGGATATCATTCATGCGACCGGATGAGATAGGTCACTTACAACACCTGATACTACGGGGTTTCACCGGATCCCGTGAAACATACACGTGAGTTCACATCATCCAGTTACCATATGAATACATGGATACCATGCACACAACCTGATTCTTTTGGCGGCTATCCGACGTTTGACCGGATCCGGCGAAACAGTCTTTGATACCACAATGTGCAACAAATTTGCTGTTTGAGAGAAGCATAGAAGGCAAAAAGTCCAAAATTCTTCTCAAATGTCGATATCAGCTAAATATTCCTCTTTTGAGCAGGGAGGAACGAAGAAAACTTTCCGATAAAACATCCGCTCAAAGAAAAAATCAACCTCCTTGTGCGGGTTTGGTGGCTCTGGGACCGCCTGGTACACATTGACTACCCCAAGACTGGGCGAAAGTGTTCCGCGTTCGCATGTGTGTGACAAGAAGTGTTGCACCCGATTCTACAATTTATTTCCAATTTTGATGGTGTTCTCCATCTTTTCTGCCTTCGCCTTATCGGTCCTCTGCTTTCTACTGCAGGATGCACCCATGACCAGCCCAGCCCCAGATCATGCAGGACAAAAAGTGTATGGGCTGCTGGGGATGGCAGAACGCATTCTGATCAGTGCTGCAACCCTCTGGAATGAGGGGGGATTTGGAAGGCTGTTCCGTGCATGGGTGCCCCGCTTTGCATATTCAGTCGCGGCAGGTTTCATCTTCATGTCAGGGCTCATGATGCTCACGGCAGTTCCACAATCAATGCAGATTGTCTGATAAGTGCCTGGCAAGTGTTGCATGGCAAATGGGTTTGGGATTTTTTGGTGATCCTGGAGGAAATCTACCGTTTTTCAAATGAGGCCATTTCATGCTAAGGCAGGTGGTCAGTGGTGGGTAAAATGGGGTTTAAGATGCAGACTGGGATAGCAGTAGGCACAGCGGTTGTAGTATTTCAACACCCAAGTTCGACGTTTTTTTTTTGGAGGGGGTTACTCTCCCTGAACATGACCTGGACATGGCTAGTTTCCCTGCCAAGATACGAAAACCTGAGGACCCGGGTCGAAGTAGCCCCACATGCAGGTTTCACCAAGAGGTTTCCTATGAGGCTGCACAGGGATTTCCCATCATAGATTCAAGTTTGCAGATTTCGAATCTGTAATGGTCAATTCGGACTGGCACTCGGGTCCTGCATTAAATTACATGTCTCCATTAATTGTGGATCCCGTTGCAGAATGCGCCCAGCAAGGGGGGCGGCTTGTTCGAATTCCCTCCCCCCCCCTCCCCCCCCCCCCCTCCGGACCCCCCAAAGTTTTGGAACCCGTCTTTCTCCAAATTGAGATTTTGGGCAAAATGGGCGGCGCCATAGGCGCCGAAAATTTTTTTGCGGGCATGCGGCAAGCGGTAGAATTCCTTAACATCCCTATGTGTGTATACCCAAAATGTTCAGTTCGCACTGGGGATTTCGGGAGTACTCCCGGGGGGGGGGGGGGGCGGCCGGGCCTAGTCCTAATGCTTCTTTTTCATCAAGCCATCCGTGCTTTTGAGCGCCAGATATCGCAAGACGAGGCACTATACAAATGTCGTTTGTTGGGAGGTGCTTTCCAGCGGAGATCAGCAAGATAGGTTGCTATACAAATGTCGTTTGTTGAAGATACTGCATTTGGAGCAAAACCCTGGCCCAAGTGCAGCGCCACATTCTTTTAGGGGTGAACGCGGTACTGTGTTCTTTCTTTCTTTCTTGTTTCTTTTTCCCACGCTTTGTTGCGTGGCCCGTTGAGTTGGGGTTAGGGACTCACAATCCACGCTTTGTTGCGTGGCCCCTCGAGTTGGGGTTAGGGACTCGCAATCCACGCTTTGTTGCGTGGCCGCATCATTTGGGGTTAGGGTTGTATTGCCCTTGCCCTCGTACGCATGTGGTTTTTTTAAGTAAGTGGTCACCCGTGCGCAAAAGGGCTCCGAGACAAATCCCTGCACCAATGTGCCGATGAAATGCCATGTGCGCACGTGTGGCAAGTGGGTTTGCTCCTATGTTTTGGGGGACCATATCCGGGAAAGTCACCCAATAGGGCTACCGGCACCTTTGATTTCAGCAGAGGAACGGGCTGCTGTCCTTGCTGCCTTCTCACGTGGTCACAGGGCGGGCCGTACAGATCCTGTCCCTGTCCCTGTACCAGAAATTACCGCCTCGTCACACGTGCCAGCCACCAGCTTTGGATGTAGCAACAATGGTAGTAGCAGCAGCAGCAACAGCAGCAACAACAGCAACAGCAGCAGCAGCAACACCAGCAGCCTTTCAGGTTTGGAATTCCCGCCCTGAGATGTTGGTGACGTGTTGCCCCAGCAAGTTGTGACAAGCAAGCGAGCAATTTCCAAGGCCGCAGGGAAGGAAAAGAAGGCCCGCCGCTTTGGGGAATGGGAAGATGAGCCGGAAGTTGCGCCACTGGCGAAACGGCGACTGCCCTCTGAAGGCCGCCGCTGACAAGGCTGCTGAGTTGCAGGCGGCACCACGTAGAGCACAACGGGCACCGTGGACGACCTGTGTGCACTGCAAGCGCGCCAAGAAGTAATGTGTGTGCTGATTTGGCGACATTGTTTCCTAGCCTAAACCCTTGCCTCTTTGTTGGTACAAATGTGGTGACTCTCTGATGTGCATCATGGTTTGAAGCATGTTGGCGTTAGGGAAGCAACCTTCCCTGTTCCCTGAACAACCAAAATTTGGCCTCAAATTTAGTATCTTTTCTCACTCCTTTGTATACCACAAACCCCATGTTGTACACCTCACCCCATGAACGCCCCACTGCTCTGTATATCGCGAACCCCATGTTGTGCACCTCACCCCATGACCGCCTCAGGACCCCGCCCCTGAGGTTTCTAGTACCCATTGCCGGAAATACTCAAGCCGATGACACGCTATCCATTTGGTTAGGGGCGGTGCGTGAGTCAGGCTACCTGGGCTGCATACCCAACTGTTCGGAGGTGCCTGAAGCCCCCCCCCCCCCCCTTCATACCCCTGGGAAACACCCTCCCCGGCACTCCCCCCGGCGGCCTCCCAAACCCGGGTCCGTGGTAAAACTTAGTAAAAAAATGACCTCGAAGAGAGGTTGTTAGATCAAGCGCAGGCACGGGCGTCGTATACCCCCCTTTTGGGGGGTTATTCGCCTAGCATACCCCAAGGCATGATATTGGATGTCCAACCCCCTGTACAATCATTATTTTGTCCAATAAGACCATCCCCCAATGGATTTTATGATTCTGAGGCTTCTATCCCCTTAAACTGGATAACGCTTCTTTGAGGGGGGGGGGGGGTGGGGGGGGGTGGGGGGGGGTCAAAAGTTTTCGCTGAGAAGGCTCCAAGCAATGGGAGACACATTTGTGTCACAATCACCCCCGGTCGAATGGTAACACACCCGACTGCAGAATTTTAGGTTGGCGGTTCGATCTTGGTCGGCCGATGCCGGCCGCGGCGCCGCTGCCGTATTGGCCGCATCGGGGTTCGAGCTGCCGGCCAAAAAGTTTGCGGCCGCCTGCATCACCATTCGGCCACCGGCAATACTCAGAGCGATTGTTCTCCCCACTGCTTGGAGCCGTGTGTGCCACTGACAAAAAACCCAAAGTGTGTGTTTGTGTCTGACTGACTGCTGGCCTGTGTAACTCATTGATTGGCTGACCGGCAGCCTCTCTTCGAGGTGCACTGCCGAAGGCAATAGAATTTTTTTTGAAAAAAATTTTTTTGGTAATTTTCAAAACTTAGTGAAAACTATTTATTTACTAAGTTTTTCCTTTGGGGTTGGGTTTTTTACTAAGTAAATTACTTTGTAGAAAAGAATATTTTTTTTAGTAAGAAAATTACTTAGTAGAAAAAAAAATTTTTTTTTTACTCTAGGGGTGGGTTTTTTACTAAGTACCTGACGTAGGAGAAAAAAAATTTTATTAAGGAAATTACGTAGTGGAAAAAAAAAATTTTCAAAGTAAATTATTTAGTGGAAAAAAATTTTTTTTTACTAAGTAGATGACTTACCCCAAAAATGCGTTTTCCCACTTCCGACTGCCACTGGGCCCATTTGTGGGGTATTTCCGATAATTAAGGAAATTACGTAGTGGAAAAAATTTTTTTTACGAAGTAGATTATTTAGTGGAAAATTTTTTTTTCTTAAGTAGATGACTTACCCCAAAAATGCGTTTTCCCACTTCCGACTGCCACTGGGCCCACTTGTGGGGTATTTCTGATATTGTCCCCCCACTCTGAAATCCACGCTTTGTTGCGTGGCCCCAAACAAATAAGATTTTCCACTTGTGCCTGCTGCCACTTTTGATCGTGCCCCCTGCTCTGAAGCGGTGGGGACCCCCGGGGGCAGGGTTATGTAGCCACCTTGCCCACTTGTGGGCCACTTCTGATTCTGCCCCACACAATGGGCGTGGTGTGGGTTGTCCGCGACTCTTTGTGGAATGCCTCATGTGCCAGTGCACAACGCCGCAAACACCAGTTTGTCCCCCAACCTGGGTTGACCACCTTGACCTCCCCACTGCTCTCTTCTACAGGCTTTTGAAAGATTATTGCTGGATCATGATGTTTCGCTCACCCTCTCTACCACAGCAGGAACCCAAACAGGGTGGTAATGCGGAAGCGGCTCCAGCAATGGCTGCCGCCCCCCCTGCCGCCTCCTCTTTAGTACCCGAGGATGCCTCCCAGGCCGGGCTCCGAGCGGCCCTACAGAAGCAGCAGATGGAGCTGGAGGGCCGGAGGGCACGACTCGGGGCCCAAAAGCTTTCCGATAAAAGCGCTGTACCGGATCTGACGCTCAATGGCATCGAGGAGTTTTTGGGCAGGGACAAGATTCTGCAGTGGATGCGGGAATCATCAGCGGCACTCAAGCAGTTCTTGGCAGCGAACCAGTCGCCTACAAGACCTCCTGATGTCGGCGGAGATGTGCAGGCCCAGCCGCCGCCAGGTGATGCCCTGGCCTATCGCATCTGGGCAACCATGCTTCGATCCCAGGGAGCATACCAACAGCGGTATCACGCCCAGGAGATGAGCGCCAAGGCCAGGGAGACCCTAGACAAGTTGCCATGGGAAGAGGCCCCGCAGAAGGGGGGAGCCGCCTTCGTGTACCGTGGGGTTAGGTTCCTTACCGATGAGGGGATCCGGCAAACGGCAACCACATCCCGGTCAACGCCGCCCCGAGTGGGGATTGTCGCAAGTGCACATCCCTGGGAGTCGAGGAGGGCAAGCGCAGGCACTGGCACTTCCAGTGTCCCCACTGGTCGTGACTCTTCGAGTTCGACAGGGGCGCCCCAGCTGGGGCGCCTACCCAGCGGCAGGGTGACCTGCCGGCATCCAGAGGGGGGTCCCCAGATGCATCGGGAACCATGGTGTGGGGCCTGGAGGCAACGTCTTTTCGCCAAGCCAGGCAGCTCTGGGATGAGGCTGCCAAAGGAGATGGAGAAGGCGGCGTCCGAGCGAGGGCGGTGCAAGCATGGCGCCCCAGCACCCGTCAGCGGTATCGATCAGCCATCGGCCAACTGGCGGTTGTCGAGGCGCGGGAGAGCCCGGATCTGGGAATGACTGAAGTTCTGGTAGTGTGCCTCTCCGAGAAGTCAGACGAAGGCCAATCAGCATCGGGGATGCGGGGCATCTTCTCCGCGGTCCGTGCCCTCGAAGACATGTGCATCGTCCCACCCCTTGTCGGCGCTATCCACGGGCGCATCGCGGGGGGGGGGGGGTGGTGCCAAGCCAGGGGCGCACGATTATGCGACTCCGGAGATGCTCCGCCACCTATGGCAGCGGGCGATGTCGGAGAGGGACCGCCCCTTCGTGGCCCTTGTCGTCGTGTCCTAGATCTGCTTCTGGAGGGTTGGTGAGTCGGCGTCAGTCCGCCCCTTCGACCCGCTTGAGGCGGGTGGGGTGTCTTTCTACCGCACGAAGTCGGGCGGCCCCAGCGGATGGCATCGGAGACCGCTTTTCAAGTTTGGCATGTCCTGGGCTGACTCCCTGTCGGAGTACTGCAAGCGGCAAGGCCTCCCTACCGACCAGCCCATCTTCAGCGGGGGGGGAGGCAGTCCTTGAGGACTGCCTCACCACTCTCCTCCGCGGGTCGCGGTGGAGCGCTTACGCGTGGCACAGCCTCAGGAGAGGAGGTGCGGCCTCCTGTTGGAACCAAAAGCCAGGGCTGCCACACTTTAAATGGTAGGAGGCTGGGCTTCTACTGGGGTTGCCATGCGCTACGCGATAGCTTTCCTTGATCATGGAGTGTTGGCGTCGTTGGCCTTGCCATGCCCTGGAGCGGGAGTCGAGGAGCCTCCGGTGGTCAATTGCCTATCTCTTTGGGGTTGTGCTATGTTCGGGGCGGACGCAGTGGAAGAGTCCCTAGGCTACGTGGGGGCCGTCCTTGGTCCTGCTGTCCCACACCCTGGCGCTGTGGCTGCTGAGCCGCCTGCGACGGTGGTGGGGGGCGGCCATGGCGGCCCTCTTGGCCATGAGTCGGATAGTTCTTCTACAAGCTCCGAGGGTTCCAGCTCCTGCGAGTCATCCGACTCGGATGCCGGTCGGGAGGGGGGCTCCTACGGACCCAGCCTTCAGGATCGGCACCGAAGAGCGGCTAGCAGGGCCGAGCCAAGGGGGGGGGCGGGCGCCGCAAGCGCAAGCGGCAGGCACCCCCACCAACAACCCGGGACCGGCCAAATAGGCGCAGAGTTCGGGCTTTGGGCGTCCCCAGTGGTCCTGAAGGGGGGGGGGGGGGCAGATAGGCCCGCGGGTGGGAGTGGAGACTGGACGGGACCACCGCCTAAACGACGTGCCACTTGCGATGAGAGGCCGGGCCAGGGTACGATCCAGCAGGCCACAGGCCTTTCAACAAAATTCCAGGGACCCAAGAGGCAGTCCCGATCCCTTGTCTTCCCCCTTTTCGGGTTCCTCCTCTTCTGCGCATAGACATCTAGGCTCCCCCCTACCCCTTCCGCCTTCGCTGGGATTGCCCCCCCCAGGCCCCCCCCGGAACCTGCACAATGGGGTGGCGAAGGCGGAGCTGCCTTTGTTTGTCCTTTTCATGGAGGTCCTGGCACCATCTCTGCTGTGGATCGCACGTAAGTTGTCCTGCCCTTTGGAGCGCATGTTAAAGAGGTCCCATATGTTTCTGGAGCGGATCTTTAGCACGGCGGAGGATTTCAGGCTAGAGGAGGCGTTGCCTGTACTCTTGCAGAGCTTTACCGAGCTACGGGAGGATGCATGGGAAGGATTGGCGCACCTGGCCACTTCCCACATTCCCCAGATGACGTGCTCTGACCCGACCCTCGCTGCAAAGGGTTTGGGTAAGATGGGCTCCTACGATACCCCCTAGGACCTTTGGAGGGAATTGGTCCCCGAGTCCTTTTTGCGGGACGCACTCGGTTACAACGTTGAGGCAGACCCCAATGGAGGTTCGGGTACCGTGGGACCGGGGGTGGCGGAAATGGCGTCCACACTGATGAGTTCCGGGGTGATTGGCGAGACACCGTTGCTGCCCTCGTGCTTTCCGTTCATCATACCCAAAAGTAGCGAGCAGGTCAGTCTCATCCTATCCTGCTTGGGCATGAACGAGCGGATCGGCGACCCACCTACATTCCAGTTACCGTCTTGGGAGGGGATAGCACAGCCAGCTGTGGGCGGCCACGCCCCGGTCCTGGTGCCTTTTTTGCACCCACGTGGAGCTCACCAACGCTTTCTGGAGTTTTCGCCTCCCCCCACAGATGCGCGCGGCGTTCCGTTTTCGGGGCCGGCCGGCCGGCCACGTCTTTGCTTTGGATAGGTTGCCGTTTGGGTGGAAATTTTCGCCAATTTTTTGCTAGCGTATTTTGGGTGATTTGGTGAGACCCCTGGTGCCCCCCCACATGGAGTTGTTACATTACCTGGACAACTTTTTGTTGCCGGGGAGCGATCCCGAGAAGGTGCAGGCGATGACACAACGTGGTGGCAGCCCTACGGGCGGCATCCTTTATTGTCAGCCAGAAGTCCACGCTGCAACCCGTCCAAAAAATCTTTTTTTTGGGTAAGTGGTTGGACCTTGAGGCTAGGGAGATTAGGTCGCACCCTCGAGCCTTCTTGCAGATGTTCCATGCCTGGGTACGGATTGTGTGCAAGCCCACACCCAGCAGTAGGCTGCTGCCCAAGATTCTCGGTTGCCTACAGTGGCATGTCCGTCCCCGTCTTGGCACCGGTCCGTTCCTTGCCGGAGCCTACTGTCATGCCAGGTGGGGTAATTCGAGGTTGCCCACCCCGGTAAAGATCTTACATTCACTGATAACGGTTATGACGCGCTATGCGGAGCCATGGAGACCCCCCTCCCATCACACCTTTAGCCTGGCGCGTAGCATGTTTGTTGCAGAAATGACAGGCTCGGACTTTTTTGGGCCGTCCATTTTTGTCGATGCGGCGTGGGACAGGGGGGTGGTACCAAGGCGGGGTGTACGGTCCTGGGCAGTCCAGAGTCGGGTCTTCAATCAACAGGAGGCGGAGCTCCAGGGTGTGGCGTGGGCGATACGTCTGGCGTGCCGTTTCGGGTGGCGCACGGTTACTATCTTCACCGACAGCACGGCGGCCGGTTACCAGGCGGTGGGCCTTAGGGCTAAGACGTGGCTCAAACGCCAAATGCGGGTGCTCCGGGCACTGGTTTACCGGTTGGCAGTGTCAGGTATGGTCATGCGGTTTGTGTGGGTCCCATCCGCGCTGCAGCCAGTGGACCCCCTAAGTCGGCTTTTTTCAGACCACAACGGGAATAAGGGTGCGGCGGAAGTCGAGGCGTGGTGCATCTATGAGCGTCTTGTCTCTGTCCCTGAAGCGTGCTCTGTCTTCGGGGTGGTGCTTGTCTGACACGGGAGGCGCCCTGTGGGTCCCGCGTGTTTCGGAGCTGGTGGGGGGGGGGGACTGTCAGCTAAGCGGAGACTGTCCGTACCCCCGTGTGCAGAGGTTTTAACCTGCATGGTGCGACGCAAGCGGGCACGTAGACGCGCGCGGGGGCACCGTGGTGGCCGCCCACATCGCAGATCGGCGCAGGCAGTGGCCCGTCGCAGGGCGCGTGCGCGACAACATGTGCGCGAAGTGCAGTCTCGGCGTCTTGCGAGACGTCCTGTGCGGAGGGTGATCTTGGGCAACCAGGCCCGGTTGATTTTTGCGCAACCGTGCGCGGAACAGGAGGCACCGGCCCTCCTACAAGCGGCGGCGGTCGACTTAGCCACCCGCCTCCAGTCCAGCCCCGAGCAGGCCGTGCGGGGCGATGGCAACCCGGACGTCAAGGTCCCAGGCTAGCGCCACCACTGCCGCCATCGCTGGAGGATCCTTGTGGAGGGAGCGGGGGGCGGGGTGGTGTACCTATCCCTGTCGACTCACCACAGGGAAGGAGGCGTGGGCCTCCCTTATATTTGGGTACAGGGGACGCCGGCATCAGTTTGGCGAGTGGCCGGATTTTTCAGGGCCTGAACACACTGAGGGGCATGCCCCGTGAGCTTTATTGTTGAGGGTCTGACCCGGTAACCCACAGTCCTGCCTGTCGCACTTCCGCAAGTTGACCCGAGATAATGTCAACAATGAGCTGGCGCCGTGACCGTGGGCTGTGGCAGCCGGCTCCAGGGTCTTCCTCGCCTGATGCTTGTCGCGCAACGTGGCCGGCCTTGTCCTGAGTCGTGTCCGCCTGACCTTCCTCCCCCGGCCAGCCCCCATCCCCCTCTCTTGCCAGCCCCCCCCCCCCCTACTTGGCTTTTGCTGGGCCTCGTGAGTGGGAGTGGGGGAGGGTAGAAAGGTAAACCAGAGCGGTCTGCCTGCCCTGAGTCTTGGTGCTTGTGTGCCTTGGTAAACACCAGTTTGTCCCCCAAACTGGGTGTACCACCTCGACCCCCCCACTGCTCTCTTCTACAGGCTTTTGAAAATTATTGCTGCCCGCCCGCCCAACCAAGAGTCCGTCAGTGTGCAGAAGAACCATTGTTGCTTGCGCCTGTTAGGTTTAGTGTGAGTGAATCATCATGATCTTGCTTTATTTTCCGAGGCCAGCGAGTATGACGGCACTATGAGTCCGGAGTCAAGGCAGCCCCAGGGCCGCCCGTACGCGAGTGGAGGGTACTGCAGGTGTTGCATGGTGTCCAGGCTTACCTGAGTAATGCCAGCATATGTTTGTATTGCCCGAATGGGCATTACTCTGAACTGCAGAAGCACTGTCATCCTGTGTTTCGCGGCCCAGAGCGGTTTGCCCGCCTTGAGTTTTGGTGCTTGTGTGCCTTGGTAAACAGCTGGTTGGATCGTGGGCAGAGCGCACTTCGCAAGCGTTGTCCATAGATATGTCTTTCGTACCACCCCTGATTGTGGCGCAGGTGTATAATTTGAGCAATTTCCAATGGGTGCTCCGCTTGTTGTTGATTGCCCCAACTCGCGAATACCTTTGCCTTAAGTTTGACCCAGTGTGCGACCGGCCACACATTGTTGGGGCAAACGAGGAGGATTTGGGTGTTGTGGATTTGATTGCCGAGCGAGAAGGCGTTGAACCACAGCAGCGGAAGAAGTGGTCAAAGATTGTGGATGCTTGCGGTGCCCTTGCATTTGCAATTGCACCCTTGCATTCCACCTTCATCCAGCAGAATGATGGTGTCGGTGGCGATCCGGCATGTCTCTTGACATTGCATTGTGCCTTGTCTCGGCGCGTTGTCAAGGGCATATTGCAAGTGCTACAAGATCGATTGTGGTTGTTGTGTGAAATGGCTGAGGCTACTTTGTACTTCAGTCGTTCAAAGTCGGCCTCCACCCCAAGGAGCCCAGCGGTACATCCGGAGGTGGCTCGGATGTACCCCGAACTCAAATCTGTGGACCCCGTTGACACATGCTTTTCTTGTGATGGCACACCTCACATGGCGTGCCACGAATGTAAGGTTCTTCATTGATCCTTGCATGCGTCCATCTTGTGTTAATCGGAGATTTGTGTTGGGTTGCGCCAATTCTGGACTGCCAACCTTGCTGCTGTTGCTGTCACTTCTGCTGTTGTTGCTGCTGCTGCTGTTGACACCCACCCTGGTGTGCCTACTGTTGTTGCTGCTTCTGCTGTTAACACCCGTCGTGGTGTGTGGATCTGTCGCAAGTGGTATGCAGTGCCTCCTCAATATCCCCAAAATGCTGATGGTCAATTGAGAAACGACTAAGCATTTTGCACCGAGCTGCAAGGGGAGTTGAAAACGGCTTTGTTTGGGATGTGCACCAATAATCCCACAGTGCGAGGCAAACCGCGCCATGCACATACCAAGGCCGACTTGATTTTCAAGCGTGTCTTTTGTAACTACTTGTAAGTAGTTCCCACAGATGTTGGCCATGGCCTCGTCAGGACTCTTTTCTTGAGCCTGATTTTGTTTCTATTGCCCGACCCCAATTATATTTTGTTATGTTGGCCGAGTGCCAACTAATTGGTGTGCATGATGGTTTGGCCTGTGTGGGGCGTCACTAACACAAGTGGCTCAGAATGGATTCAGGGGCCTTTTGCCCTTAAACAAAAGTACCACCTACCATCGACGTGTTCACTACCTTGCCTAAAACGGCAGCCGGGGGGGGGGACTCAGTGGACCGAGGTAAAACTTACTAAACAAATTTTTTCTAAAAAATTTTTAAAAATTTTTTAACTAGGTTTTACCTCGTTTCTACTAAGTTTTACCAAATTTTACTCAGTGTTACCCCGTCCGGTACTAAGTTTTACCAAATACCCCCCAAACCCGCCCCCCCCAACAGCCCCCCCCCCCCCCCTTCAGACCCCCAAAAGTTTTCGCACCCGGTTGGGGTATAGAATTCGAACAGGCCGCCCCCCTCAGCGCCCAGGCATGTCACGGCATGCATGGGTCACCACGAATAGCTTGCTACCAAAGATTTGCCTAACACTAATGCATGGATGCACACAAAAACAAGGGCGAAGTCAGACTCACGATTTTTCAGCTCCTGAACATTTGATCCAAGAAAGAAAATCCCAGTTTGAGGTATTTTGAATGATGGACCAGACCCCACTGTTGTTTTTGTACTATAGCACTCTCATTCTGTTTTCTGCTTTGTGCGATTGCGCAAGCATTTGATCTGCTGCAATATGGGCCCACTGTAACATGCTGCACAAATGGGTTGATGCACATCTCCGCTCATAGGTGTGATTTTGGCTGGGGACGAGAGTATATTCAGCTGGCCAGTCGGCTGACCCAAATGTACGGCTGTATGCGGATTTGGATTGCGGAATTTTCCATCAGCCCCCCCTCCCCGTTTCACGAAGTTGCAAGGGGCTGCCTCACCGTGGGCAGAGAGGGTCATGGGCGCAAGGGCTTATCACCTTGGGACAAAGTGATGAGCCACCCAAAACACAGTTAGTTGTGGGGCAATTTGGGTATGAGGCTACGCGTGGTGCTGGGCTGATGGGACGGTGTGTCTCCTTGCTAGTGTCTGCATATCTGCGAGTATTCAAGCAAGTGGGACACCATGTGGTTAGGCTTCTTGCAAACATTGCCACTGGCAAAGCAACATTGGTTGCTGCCAAAGTGGTCGTGTTACTTAGCGCAAGAGCATTTGGGCTGTCAAAGAGAGGGAGGGTGTTTCGAAGCTGCCGAAAAATATCAAGTTTGGTTTTGAGCTCCCCCTTTTGCAGGAAGCTGTGTTATACAGTCTACCAAAGATTCCACCACACTTTCGCTTAGCTCACTTATAATTTGCCCCCCCCCCCCCTCCTCTAGTATCTGTCAAATTTGCAGCTGCAGCCGCCTAATCAAATTGCCTGGTGCAGGTATTGTCTCCATCTTACGCTGTGAATTCTGAATTAACCGTGTATCTGGTGTGCTGACCCGGCAGGCCACATATACGGCCATGCACTTCGCCATCTGTGTCGGTTGGCCGATACATACACCAAGCCAAAAAAAATGCCAATCAGTATGTACGACACTCTTGCACTGTAAAAACCTACTCCAACCCTGTACATTATCTGTCGCACGATGATCAGACTCTGCCAAGACAAGGCTGAGTCGCCATCACAACATGAATGATGAATATTCTGGGATGTCACCTTTGCCACTTTGCACCACAGGTGCTGATTTCAGGGGCATGTGTAGAGATATGAGGGCTTTGGGCTGGTGGCCTTTTACCTGTAGGTGAAGATATCATGCTTGGACTGGGAAAGCTGAGGTCAGCAGTGGGAGGGTGCACCCATGGTACATGCGGTTTTGGCATTACCGTTGGATGAGCCTTTTTCTCGTTGTTTGTCACAGCATTGGCTTGCTTTTGGTGTCTCTGTTCGTTTACTTGCTGAATGTTAATTTATGGCTGTACAAGAGGGGGGGGCTTTCACTTTATGTCTGTATGGGGGGCAACCTGCAATTGTTTGCAATTTACTTTGGACAGCACAGGTTGTGTATTTAGTTATCATTTGGGTGTTGGAGTTTTAAAACGCCTCTGGTCTTGCTGCACATTGTCAATTCAGCGCGTTCAGCGTGTTCAGCTTGGATCCGTTGTACTGAACGATAATCCTTCTGTTGACCATCTTACTACAGAACCTCAGCATTGCCATTTCGACGGCATGGGATAGTGCACCAAGCACATCCTTGAAAAGAGTTGACGGGAGAAGGGTTTGTGATTTGTGCCATTTCAGTAAGGTCCAGGGTTCTATTTCTGGGTTGTTGGTTCCAAAATTGGCTATTTTTCTGAGGACTGGCTGCCATAGATTGGGCAGCATAAATCACCTTGAAGAGAGGTTGTTAGATCAACTGCAGGCATGGGTTCCATATGCTGCCGTTTTGGAGGGTATTCGTGTAGCATACCCCAATGGGTGATATTGGCTGTTGTTGTCGTGTATGAGATGGGGCTGTCATTGTGCCTCAAATGTGGGGCTGCAGTTGTGACCAGTCGATATTAAATGACAGCATTTGTTGCATGTCGTGCCCTTGTGGCGCGCTCCGTGCCAATGCGGTGGTGGGGGAGGGGCCCCGCCGCGCCCAACACAGGTGGCGGAATCGTAGTCCGTACCCAAGGACTGTCGCGAGGTTTCGCGATATCCAGGAAAGCGTTTTTACGCGATTTCGACCGCACACTAATAAAGTTCAGGTCTTACCTGATGTTGCTGATGTTGGACAAAAAATGATTTGAAGCGAGGATTTTGAGGTACGGTAATGGATCGCCTAAAAATGAAACACAAAAAAATTTTCGACTGCAAATTCATAAATGGCATCCAAAAACGATCCAAATAGCAGTTGGAATTTGGAAAAACCGATCCGTTTTCGTCGTTTGGCGAAGCGTTTTTGTTCGGAAAATTTCGGAGTTTTCGAAACGCGGGTCATTTGGCGATAGGAATAGCCGTGCTCCTGTGACTCCTCCTCCATCACCTTCGGACAACTCCCGGGGTTGCGGAAATTTTTTTTTACTCCAAACGACCCCGTGGCGCCGAGATACGACCATTTGAGTGAGACCAATTTGGGCGAAAAAGTGCATTTTTTCAATCGTGGACCTTACAGAATTGGGCATTGCGCGAATACAACAATGAGGTACGAGGCCGCCCCCCCGACCAAATCGAAGCCCTACTGTGGCCCTTCGACCTATACGATGCGGTTTTGTGCGTGCCTTCGTGTCGTCATAGAACAGGAGCTGTCAAGTGGTCAGTTTTGGAGCATGCTGACGGCGGCGGAAATAGGTTGCATTTTTGGGCCATCATGGGTCTCCCCCCAAGTGGTAGTGCGAGGAGCCCCGGATCCATCTGCCTTGAAACGTTTTTCATCAAGGTCCTTCGTGGTGCGTGGCATGTGTTCGGATGGTATTTTGGTCCGCGAGGTTATAAAATGCAGCCGTTTTGTGCGTCGAAGGTTCGACAATTGGCGTTTTTTTTCAAGTTGCGCAGTCACATATTTTGGGCGGCATTTGGACATGTTGTGGAGTTAGGCCTTGGGACGAAGCTCATAACAATCCTTGACACATGTAGAAGAGAATGACCGGGGGACAGTGTTTGGCAGCTCCAAATGTTGAACGCCAAAAATACGCCACAAAAGTACTTTTTTTGTGTAGCAAACGGACGTTGTTTTTACGACTTTTATAGGAATTGTTTGGAAGTTCCAATATGTGGTCACTGGGAGTTTGCCCATGGATGGAAACGAATATGGCTGCATACGGCGCACCAATAGACCTAAGAATGCCGGGGTTTTCCCCTGGTTAAGTGCTATAAATAGGGCGGTCGGAGAGTTCGGGGTTTTGCGGACATGCACCCGTTGAACCCCAAAAGGACGCAGTTAGAAGCAATAGACTCCGAGGGTGAAGGTCTTGAACTGTTGGCATGGCAGGCTCAGCCGTTGAAAAAAAAGAGTGTACCACTTGTGTAGCACTCCGGGCCATTGGCGCACTAAAAAACACATGACTAGGCCGGGGAAGGGGGAACGTAGCGAGCCTGCTCAAGCGTAGCCAAAGCACGGATCCCCAAGATTCCCCTATATTTATTGTTTTATGATTTTTGTTGTCAATTTAGCCGATATTGTGCGAACCATTTGTTGAATTTTGTAATATAGTGGAACAGAAATGAGAGATTGTTGCATTTTGGTTTTTCTGCCGATAAGCATAAATGTTGAAAATAATATAGCGACAAGTTGTTCATATTTTGTAATGAGACAATCAGACGCCAAATGAAACAAAAGAACGGTGCCTACTACGAAATACTATGGGTTAGCAGAGCAGATGGTTGGTAGCTATGCTATGTGTCACCAGTAAAAAATAAGTGTTCTTTTTTTCAATATGTGCAAATAACCTTCCACAAGAAATATTCATGGCACTAATTGCAGGAAGCTATTGCCCAAAACAACAGTGGATGATAGGAACTTGCCATGTTTCTTTGCAAATCTCCATTTAACAGCTTTTGTTTCACGCAAACAACCCGCCTTCTGCCAACGTCTTGTAGCTCGGCCCGGGTGGGTAGGCATTCCAAACCGGCTTGTTGTTGGATGCAGCCGATGCAGGGTGATAGTAGTTGATGATATGTTACTGTGGTTGTGTCAAATGACGGTGGTTAAAATCATGATTTTGGCAAACAAAATGATCCCAATGAGAATTCTCGATTTTGACCTCTCCACCCCCCTACCCCGTGCAACCGGGTGCTGCATTTCAAGGAGGTGTGTGGGTGGACTTTCGTGTTGCGAACCTTGTGTGTCAATGTTGACCCAAGTCCTAAGCAGCATGTTTGTTGTACATGGACCTCCTAAACAGTAGTGGGGGTCTCGGGTGTGAACTCCGGGTACCCTAGTCGCCCGCCCCCCCCTCTGTGGGGGTTGTCGGGGTGGTTCCTACCAAAAACTCATTGGGGATTTCTAACATTGGACGAAATAATGATTTTACACCGAGTTAAACTCATCCTTCCGCCCCTTGAGGCCGGGTATGCGAATAGGGCCAAATGGGGGGGGCGTTATGTGGCCCTTTGTCATGTATGTGGGTCTGCGCGGTTTTCATCTAACAACCTGTGCAAAGAGATTTCGGCTAGCAACCAGAGGAAATCCTCATGGGCAAAGGCCTACCCCCCCCCCCCCGCACTCCCCCGGCCACGCTCAGCAACACCTTCTTGGGGAACGGCCGCGGTGGGGGCGAGGGGTGGGGGGAGGGCAAATGACAACCCCCTTGTTTGGGGCAAGAATCACCAATTTTTTGGTTTAAATTTTTTTATTTTGACCCGAAAAAGAGTTTCTTGCATCCCAACTCCTTAGGGTTTGTGGGGGAGGAGATGGATGCTGCTCATGCGGTTTAAATGGTTTTCATCCATTGTTGCTCTGCCAGCATTTTTGGCCAATTTAATGAACTCAAGGGGCGCGTGTTAGCGCGCCAGGCATCCTTTTTTCACCCATGCCCCACCGGTGACATGTTAGGGGGTGCACTGAGGGAGTGCAGTGCACTTATTTGGGTGTTTGGCCGTACTACAGACCCATGTTTTGAGATACCAGGGGCATCATTGTTGCCCCCGGCGAACGTTTTGTCTTCTGATTTTGTCCCCTTGTTTGGGGACCCCCGAGAATGCAGAGGTCACGCAGCACTTGCGCCCTCTTTTGGGTCCCCGAGAAGGCAGGCGTGAGCTAGCCACTTCCAATTTTGTCCCCGTTGTTGGGGGCCCCCGAGAATGCAAGGGCTATGTAGCACTTCCGCCCTCTTTTGGGTCAGTTTGTATTTTGTTGCATTTTACACAATTTTGCATTCACGGGCTAGTGTGTCACCCCCCCCCCCCCCTACGGACCATGGGACCATGCCCCGCCTCATGTTTGGACTGACCAAAGCCACTCGGCCACCACGCAAGATGAGGCAGAAGATGAGGTTGAAGTGTTTCTATGTTGTGTTGTGAGAAGTGCTCCACCGTCATTTTTTGTGATGAGTGTAAGGAGCACTATTTTACCAAGTGTATTGACACCCACACGTGTGGGACCAATGTTGTTTGTTAAATGCAGTACAAATGACATTTGGAGTTGTTGAATTCACAGTTATTGCCTTATTATGCAACGTGCTTTGTTGGGAAGGTGTGCAATTCAACGTGGTCTACTTGGGGGGCTTCTCCATGAGAGGGTTAATCTGGGGCTGAAGTCGGGACAGCTAATAGGAAAGTAGTGCGCCGGTCGCACACTTGGCAAATATTCCCCCATGGTACCCACTCTGAGGGGTGCAATTCGCGATGTTCACGCAATGTAATCATATCAAGATTTCAAAGGACATTTGTTGTAGCCTCCGCCTTGCCTAAGGACGGTCATGGCCTGTGTGAAAGATGCAAAAGGACCGTCTCCATTTACGATGGCCTAAATGTGTTGGGTGAAAGATGCATTTTTACGGCGACCCTTGCTAATGGTTGATGGTGGAAAACCCCGTTTTGAGGATGCTATTTTTTTTCTTGTGGCCCCCATGTTGTGCGACCATTTTGTGGCGGCTAGCACAGGTCAAAGGAAACTCGCAACCCCTACCACAACCCACCAAGCCCGTCATCCCCGCTTGGGCAGTCGGGCTTTCAATTTGGGGGAAGGGGTGTCAATAGAGCCCCCCAAAATTGGGGGTGGGGATGGAAGCCGGGAAAAGGGCTCAATGGAGAGGACCAGCAATCTGATATTATGAACTCTGGTGCCAAAGGCACGCAATTTTTTTTAGCATTAAAAATGGTAAATTTTTTCCACTAAATATATGACAAATGATGTTTTTTCTCAATCCTTTTGACATGCTTATTCCAAGAATCGCATTTTCATCCGATTTTCGCCTGTGGGTCACATGCGTGGCCGGGGCGTTAGTCTCGGTACGATTTTGGAGGTCCCGTCAATTGAACCCCGTTTTGGGGGGACGGGTCTAGCTAGGGGGATCTATCGCTCTCCCCCCCCCCCCCCTCTTCCCATTGATAGCGCATCCCTGGTCACCCTAATCCACACACCGTCAAGGGACGGAGGGACTCAAGCATCCTGTTGTGCCGAGGCCCATGTGGTCAAGCTGGACTGGCTCTCTGCGGGGGTCGGATTCAGTCCACCTAGTTCACACCACCCCGGCCGCCACACCAATATGCGGCTATTCGGGTAGCCCATACCCCTCTATTGGTTCTTGACCTTGCTCTTGTTCTGGCCTATGCCTCTGCCCCCACCCTTGCCCCTACCCCTCCCCTGTGACCCTACCGCTTCCCCGGCCGTACTCCCCGAGCCCCTACTACTGTACTCCGACCGTGCCCTTTTCCCTGCCTTGCCCTGCAGTCCTTCCCCTGCCCATGCTCATGCCTTTGTCCCGGTCCCTTCCTGTGACTCCAGTCCCGTAGGCGGCCGGATTTGCACAGAGACTTGACAGCCAAAATGTACATGTTGTGCCAATTTCAACGTCCACCTTTTGCCCCCCCAATAAGCATCCTTGTTTTCCAGTAAACAAGAACTGTGTTTGGTCATGTTGCCTGAGAAACTTGTCATTTCTTCTTGAGTGGGGTGCACCTATGCTCCACTACATGTGTCTTTAAAAACTTGGTGTTTCATTGTTTTAGGAGATGCAGCTCCAAATACATTCGGATCCCCTTTAAAAGTGGGTACTTCGCCATGTGTTGCTAGTCATGTCGTCTGGTATTTTTATACTCCCGCTTTTGATAGCCATTTGATTCCTACCCCACGACCAATATTGACGGCACTAGGAATGCATGTCACGGTGTCGGGGTGCTAGGAGTTGGTGGGCCATAACATGGTCGCTGGTCATACTCCCCTCAAGGATTTCGAGTGGCTGATGAAGCGCCTCTTTACTAACTGCACTCCGCCCCCCACCCCCACCCCCCTTGGTCTCGGCGGGGTGGTCATGGCAGACGATACAATTGTGTTGACGACCTTTGTGGCCGACTTGCAATTGGACAATGGCACTTTGGATGCGTCCTCTGCAACACATGTAGCCTCTAGGGTAGCATAGAATATTGGCGTACCATGGAATTAGCATACGCTCTTTCCTCCCGATTTTATTTTTTTCGGATAGGTCTTGCTGCCGCAATGGATGCCACAAGGCGGTTGGAATTTTTTTGGTTTGGTCCCATGGAGCCCGGAAATTTTCGGGTGAAAATCCACCTCCAAAGGAGCCCCCGATATCGGGTCCAATGCCCAGGCCGACTTGGCTGGCACACAGGGCCCGGAAAAAGCTGCTTGCCGGACCCGGTTTGTAGCTTTTGTTTTTCATTTCAATGACCAGGTGATCACACACATGCCTTGCCCTACCCTTCCCCGCCCTGACCAGCCCTGCCCAGTCTCTGTACAGGTTTTTTTTTGACCGGAGAGCCCCTTAAGTGCCGGCCGCGTCCGATGAAGGTGTCTATTGGGATGGCACTGGAGGGATGGGGGACCATGGAAACAAATGATACTATGCTCAGTGACATGCATGTTGAGGTCCCCTATCCGCCCAAACCGGCCGGATGTGATTGTACAATGTGCGAATTTTTGGTAGGTGGTGGCGTTCGATGTACTCCACCTTCGGTTGACTGCCTGCCATTTTGTTGCTTGCCTTTGTGCCTGTCTTGCACCGCAAACGTAACAGTAGAGGGGGTTGAGTGACTCACTTGTAGGCAGACAAGGGGATGTCACACAGCAAACTCACTACCCCCCCCCCCCCCCATGCCAATGGACCCCTCAGTTTCCCCCAGTTTCCTGAGTGTGACATTGTGTGTCTCATGCCTAATTCTCCGCCTTGCTTTGCTCTCACAGAATTTGACTATTGCTGTGCCCCAAAGCAGATAAAGGGGCTAGTTCGGGTTTTTTGATTGTTGCAGTCCTGAGTATTAGAATTTGCCTGGTGCTGTGCCCCAAAGTAGATAAAGGGGCTAGTTCGGGTCCTTTGATTGTTGCAGTCCTGAGTATTTAACTATGATGGTCTCACACCTCAAAACAGGTGCCCAAACCCCTGAAATTTCTAACTGCTGATGGTCTCACACTTTCAAAAAGGTGCCCAAACCCCTGAAATTTCCAACTGATGATGGTCTCACACCTCAAAACAGGTGCCCAGACCCTGAAATTTCTAACTACTGATGGTCTCACACCTCAAAGCAGGTGCCCAAACCCTGAAATTTCTAACTGCTCATGGTCTCACACCCCAAAACAGGTGCCCAGACCCTGAAATTTCTAACTGCTGATGGTCTCACACCTCAAAACAGGTGCCCAGACCCTGAAATTTCTAACTGCTGATGGTCTCACATCTCAAAACAGGTGCCCAGACCCTGAAATTTCTAACCGATGATGGTCTCACACCTCAAAACAGGTACCCAGACCCTGAAATTTCTAACTGCTGATGGTCTCACACCCCAAAACAGGTGCCCAAACCATGAAATTCCTAACTACTGATGGTCTCACACCTCAAAACAGGTGCCCAGACCCTGAAATTTCTAACTGCTGATGGTCTCACATCTCAAAACAGGTGCCCAGACCCTGAAATTTCTAACCGATGATGGTCTCACACCTCAAAACAGGTGCCCAGACCCTGAAATTTCTAACTGCTGATGGTCTCACACCCCAAAACAGGTGCCCAAACCATGAAATTCCTAACTACTGATGGTCTCACACCTCAAAACAGGTGCCCAAACCCTGAAATTTCTAACTGCTCATGGTCTCACACCCCAAAACAGGTGCCCAGACCCTGAAATTTCTAACTGATGATGGTCTCACACCTCAAAACAGGTACCCAAACCCTGAAATTTCTAACTGCTCATGGTCTCACACCCCAAAACAGGTGCCCAGACCCTGAAATTTCTAACTGCTGATGGTCTCACACCTCAAAACAGGTGCCCAGACCCTGAAATTTCTAACTGCTGATGGTCTCACATCTCAAAACAGGTACCCAGACCCTGAAATTTCTAACTGATGATGGTCTCACACCTCAAAACAGGTGCCCAGACCCTGAAATTTCTAACTGCTGATGGTCTCACACCCCAAAACAGGTGCCCAGACCCTGAAATTTCTAACTGCTGATGGTCTCACACCTCAAAACAGGTGCCCAGACCCTGAAATTTCTAACTGCTGATGGTCTCACATCTCAAAACAGGTGCCCAGACCCTGAAATTTCTAACCGATGATGGTCTCACACCTCAAAACAGGTGCCCAGACCCTGAAATTTCTAACTGCTGATGGTCTCACACCCCAAAACAGGTGCCCAAACCATGAAATTCCTAACTACTGATGGTCTCACACCTCAAAACAGGTGCCCAAACCCTGAAATTTCTAACTGCTCATGGTCTCACACCCCAAAACAGGTGCCCAGACCCTGAAATTTCTAACTGATGATGGTCTCACACCTCAAAACAGGTACCCAAACCCTGAAATTTCTAACTGCTGATGGTCTCACACCTCAAAACAGGTACCCAGACCCTGAAATTTCTAACTGCTGATGGTCTCACACCTCAAAACAGGTGCCCAGACCCTGAAATTTCTAACTGCTGATGGTCTCACACCTCAAAACAGGTGCCCAAACCCCTGAAATTTTGAACTGATGATGGTCTCACACCTCAAAACAGATGTCCAGACCCTGAAATTTCTAGCTGCTGATGGTCTCACACCCCAAAACAGGTGCCCAGACCATGAAATTTCTAACTGCTGATGGTCTCACACCTCAAAACAGGTGCCCAGACCCTGAAATTCCTAACTGCTGATGGTCTCACACCTCAAAACAGGTGCCCAGACCCTGAATTTTTTAACTGATGATGGTCTCACACCTCAAAACAGGTGTCCAGACCCTGAAATTTCTAACTGATGATGGTCTCACACCCCAAAACAGGTGCCCAAACCCTGAAATTTCTAACTGATGATGGTCTCACACCTCAAAACAGGTGCCCAAACCCTGAAATTTCTAACTGCTGATGGTCTCACACCTCAAAACAGGTGCCCAGACCCTGAAATTTCTGACTGCTGATGGTCTCACACCCCAAAACAGGTGCCCAGACCCTGAATATCTAACTGATGATGGTCTCACACCTCAAAACACGTGCCCAGAGCCTGAAATTTCTAACTGATGATGGTCTCACACCTCAAAACAGGTGCCCAGACCCTGAAATTTCTAACTGCTGATGGTCTCACACCTCAAAACAGGTGCCCAGACCCTGAAATTTCTAACTGATGATGGTCTCACACCTCAAAACAGGTGCCCAGACCATGAAATTTCTAACTGCTGATGGTCTCACACCTCAAAATAGGTGCCCAGACCCTGAAATTTCTGACTGCTGATGGTCTCACACCCCAAAACAGGTGCCCAGACCCTGAAATTTCTAACTGCTGATGGTCTCACACCTCAAAACAGGTGCCCAGACCCTGAAATTTCCAACTGCTGATGGTCTCACACCTCAAAACAGGTGCCCAAACCCTGAAATTTCTAACTGCTAATGGTCTCACACCTCAAAACAGGTGCCCGGACCCTGAAATTTCTAACTGCTGATGGTCTCACACCTCAAAACACGTGCCCAGAGCCTGAAATTTCTAACTGCTGATGGTCTCACACCTCAAAACAGGTGCCCGGACCCTGAAATTTCTAACTGCTGATGGTCTCACACCCCAAAACAGGTGCCCAGACCCTGAAATTTCTAACTGATGATGGTCTCACACCTCAAAACAGGTGCCCAGACCCTGAAATTTCTAACTGCTGATGGTCTCACACCTCAAAACAGGTGCCCAGACCCTGAAATTTCTAACTGCTGATGGTCTCACACCTCAAAACAGGTGCCCAGACCCTGAAATTTCTAACTAGTGATGGTCTCACACCTCAAAACAGGTGCCCAGACCCTGAAATTTCTAACTGATGATGGTCTCACACCTCAAAACAGATGTCCAGACCCTGAAATTTCTAACTGCTGATGGTCTCACACCTCAAAACAGGTGCCCAGACCCTGAAATTTCTAACTGATGATGGTCTCACACCTCAAAACAGGTGCCCAGACCCTGAAATTTCTAACTGCTGATGGTCTCACACCTCAAAACAGGTACCCAGACCCTGAAATTTCTGACTGCTCATGGTCTCACACCTCAAAACAGGTGCCCAAACCCTGAAATTTCTAATTGCTGACGGTCTCACACCTCAAAAAAAAAAAGGGGCCCAAACCCCTGAAATTTTTAACTGATGATGGTCTCACACCTCAAAACAGATGTCCAGACCCTGAAATTTCTAACTGCTGATGGTCTCACACCTCAAAACAGGTGCCCAGACCCTGAAATTTCTAACTGCTGATGGTCTCACACCTCAAAACAGGTGCCCGGACCCTGAAATTTCTAACTGATGATGGTCTCACACCCCAAAACAGGTGCCCAGACCCTGAAATTTCTAACTGCTGATGGTCTCACACCTCAAAACACGTGCCCAGAGCCTGAAATTTCTAACTGCTGATGGTCTCACACCTCAAAACAGGTGCCCAGACCCTGAAATTTTTAACTGCTGATGGTCTCACACCCCAAAACAGGTGCCCAGACCCTGAAATTTCTAACTGATGATGGTCTCACACCTCAAAACAGGTGCCCAGACCCTGAAATTTCTAACTGCTGATGGTCTCACACCCCAAAACAGGTGCCCAGACCCTGAAATTTCTAACTGCTGATGGTCTCACACCTCAAAACAGGTGCCCAGACCCTGAAATTTCTGACTGCTGATGGTCTCACACCCCAAAACAGGTGCCCAAACCCTGAAATTTCTAACTGATGATGGTCTCACACCTCAAAACAGGTGCCCAGACCCTGAAATTTCTAACTGCTGATGGTCTCACACCCCAAAACAGGTGCCCAGACCCTGAAATTTCTAACTGCTGATGGTCTCACACCTCAAAACAGGTGCCAAGACCGTGAAATTTCTAACTGATGATGGTCTCACACCTCAAAACACGTGCCCAGAGCCTGAAATTTCTAACTGATGATGGTCTCACACCTCAAAACAGGTGCCCAGACCCTGAAATTTCTAACTGCTGATGGTCTCACACCTCAAAACAGGTGCCCAGACCCTGAAATTTCTAACTGATGATGGTCTCACACCTCAAAACAGGTGCCCAGACCCTGAAATTTCTAACTGCTGATGGTCTCACACCCCAAAACAGGTGCCCAGACCCTGAAATTTCTAACTGCTGATGGTCTCACACCTCAAAACAGGTGCCCAGACCGTGAAATTTCTAACTGCTGATGGTCTCACACCTCAAAACAGGTGCCCAAACCATGAAATTTCTAACTGCTGATGGTCTCACACCTCAAAACAGGTGCCCGGACCCTGAAATTTCTAACTGCTGATGGTCTCACACCTCAAAACAGGTGCCCGGAGCCTGAAATTTCTAACTGCTGATGGTCTCACACCCCAAAACAGGTGCCCAGACCCTGAAATTTCTAACTGATGATGCTCTCACACCTCAAAACAGGTGCCCAGACCCTGAAATTTCTAACTGCTGATGGTCTCACACCTCAAAACAGATACCCAGACCCTGAAATTTCTAACTGCTGATGGTCTCACACCTCAAAACAGGTGCCCAGACCGTGAAATTTCTAACTGCTGATGGTCTCACACCTCAAAAAAGGTGCCCAGACCCTGAAATTTCTAACTGATGATGGTCTCACACCTCAAAACAGGTGCCCAGACCCTGAAATTTCTAACTGCTGATGGTCTCACACCTCAAAACAGGTACCCAGACCCTGAAATTTCTGACTGCTCATGGTCTCACACCTCAAAACAGGTGCCCAAACCCTGAAATTTCTAATTGCTGACGGTCTCACACCTCAAAACAGGTGCCCAAACCCCTGAAATTTTTAACTGATGATGGTCTCACACCTCAAAACAGATGTCCAGACCCTGAAATTTCTAACTGCTGATGGTCTCACACCTCAAAACAGGTGCCCAGACCCTGAAATTTCTAACTGCTGATGGTCTCACACCCCAAAACAGGTGCCCGGACCCTGAAATTTCTAACTGATGATGGTCTCACACCCCAAAACAGGTGCCCAGACCCTGAAATTTCTAACTGCTGATGGTCTCACACCTCAAAACACGTGCCCAGAGCCTGAAATTTCTAACTGCTGATGGTCTCACACCTCAAAACAGGTGCCCAGACCCTGAAATTTTTAACTGCTGATGGTCTCACACCTCAAAACAGGTGCCCAGACCCTGAAATTTCTAACTGCTGATGGTCTCACACCTCAAAACAGGTGCCCAGACCCTGAAATTTCTGACTGCTGATGGTCTCACACCCCAAAACAGGTGCCCAGACCCTGAAATTTCTAACTGATGATGGTCTCACACCTCAAAACAGGTGCCCAGACCCTGAAATTTCTAACTGCTGATGGTCTCACACCCCAAAACAGGTGCCCAGACCCTGAAATTTCTAACTGCTGATGGTCTCACACCTCAAAACAGGTGCCCAGACCCTGAAATTTCTGGCTCCTGATGGTCTCACACCCCAAAACAGGTGCCCAGACCCTGAAATTTCTAACTGATGATGGTCTCACACCTCAAAACAGGTGCCCAGACCCTGAAATTTCTAACTGCTGATGGTCTCACACCCCAAAACAGGTGCCCAGACCCTGAAATTTCTAACTGATGATGGTCTCACACCTCAAAACAGGTGCCCAGACCCTGAAATTTCTAACTGATGATGGTCTCACACCTCAAAACACGTGCCCAGACCGTGAAATTTCTAACTGATGATGGTCTCACACCTCAAAACAGGTGCCGTGACCCTGAAATTTCTAACTGCTGATGGTCTCACACCCCAAAACAGGTGCCCAGACCCTGAAATTTCTAACTGATGATGGTCTCACACCTCAAAACAGGTGCCCAGACCCTGAAATTTCTAACTGCTGATGGTCTCACACCCCAAAACAGGTGCCCAGACCCTGAAATTTCTAACTGCTGATGGTCTCACACCTCAAAACAGGTGCCCAGACCGTGAAATTTCTAACTGCTGATGGTCTCACACCTCAAAACAGGTGCCCAGACCCTGAAATTTCTGACTGCTGATGGTCTCACACCCCAAAACAGGTGCCCAGACCCTGAAATTTCTAACTGCTGATGGTCTCACACCCCAAAACACGTGCCCAGACCGTGAAATTTCTAACTGCTGATGGTCTCACACCTCAAAACAGGTGCCCACACCCTGAAATTTCTAACTGCTGATGGTCTCACACCTCAAAACAGGTACCCAGACCCTGAAATTTCTAACTGCTGATGGTCTCACACCTCAAAACAGGTGCCCGGACCCTGAAATTTCTAACTGCTGATGGTCTCACACCTCAAAACAGGTGCCCAGACCCTGAAATTTCTAACTGCTGATGGTCTCACACCTCAAAACAGCTGCCCAGACCCTGAAATTTCTAACTGCTCATGGTCTCACACCCCAAAACAGGTGCCCAAACCGTGAAATTTCTAACTGATGATGGTCTCACACCTCAAAACAGGTGCCCGGACCCTGAAATTTCTAACTGCTGATGGTCTCACACCTCAAAACAGGTGTCCAAACCCTGAAATTTCTAACTGCTGATGGTCCCACACCTCAAAACAGGTGCCCAGACCCTGAAATTTCTAACTGATGATGGTCTCACACCTCAAAACAGGTGCCCAGACCCTGAAATTTCTAGCTGCTGATGGTCTCACACCTCAAAACAGGTACCGAGACCCTGAAATTTCTAACTGCTGATGGTCTCACACCCCAAAACAGGTGCCCAAACCGTGAAATTTCTAACTGATGATGGTCTCACACCTCAAAACAGGTGCCCAGACCCTGAAATTTCTAACTCCTGATGGTCTCACACCTCAAAACAGGTGTCCAAACCCTGAAATTTCTAACTGCTGATGGTCCCACACCTCAAAACAGGTGCCCAGACCCTGAAATTTCTAACTGCTGATGGTCTCACACCCCAAAACAGGTGCCCAGACCCTGAATTTTCTAACTGCTGATGGTCTCACACCTCAAAACAGGTGCCCAGACCCTGAAATTTCTAACTGCTGATGGTCTCACACCTCAAAACAGGTGCCCGGAGCCTGAAATTTCTAACTGCTGATGGTCTCACACCCCAAAACAGGTGCCCAGACCCTGAAATTTCTAACTGATGATGGTCTCACACCTCAAAACAGGTGCCCAGACCCTGAAATTTCCAACTGCTGATGGTCTCACACCTCAAAACAGGTGCCCAGACCCTGAAATTTCTGACTGCTGATGGTCTCACACCCCAAAACAGGTGCCCAGACCCTGAAATTTCTAACTGCTGATGGTCTCACACCTCAAAACACGTGCCCAGACCGTGAAATTTCTAACTGCTGATGGTCTCACACCTCAAAACAGGTGCCCAGACCCTGAAATTTCTAACTGCTGATGGTCTCACACCTCAAAACAGGTACCCAGACCCTGAAATTTCTAACTGCTGATGGTCTCACACCTCAAAACAGGTGCCCGGACCCTGAAATTTCTAACTGCTGATGGTCTCACACCTCAAAACAGGTGCCCAGACCCTGAAATTTCTAACTGCTGATGGTCTCACACCTCAAAACAGCTGCCCAGACCCTGAAATTTCTAACTGCTGATGGTCTCACACCCCAAAACAGGTGCCCAAACCGTGAAATTTCTGACTGCTGATGGTCTCACACCTCAAAACAGGTGCCCAGACCCTGAAATTTCTAACTGCTGATGGTCTCACACCTCAAAACAGGTGCCCGGACCCTGAAATTTCTAACTGATGATGGTCTCACACCTCAAAACAGGTGTCCAAACCCTGAAATTTCTAGCTGCTGATGGTCCCACACCTCAAAACAGGTGCCCAGACCCTGAAATTTCTAACTGATGATGGTCTCACACCTCAAAACAGGTGCCCAGACCCTGAAATTTCTAGCTGCTGATGGTCTCACACCTCAAAACAGGTACCCAGACCCTGAAATTTCTAACTGCTGATGGTCTCACACCTCAAAACAGGTACCCAGACCCTGAAATTTCTAACTGCTGATGGTCTCACACCTCAAAATAGATGTCCAGACCCTGAAATTTCTAACTGCTGATGGTCTCACACCCCAAAACAGGTGCCCAGACCCTGAAATTTCTAACTGCTGATGGTCCCACACCTCAAAACAGGTACCCAGACCCTGAAATTTCTAACTGATGATGGTCTCACACCTCAAAACAGGTGCCCGGACCCTGAAATTTCTAACTGCTGATGGTCTCACACCTCAAAACAGGTGCCCGGACCCTGAAATTTCTAACTGCTGATGGTCTCACACGTCAAAACAGGTGCCCAGACCCTGAAATTTTTAACTGCTGATGGTCTCACACCTCAAAACAGGTGCCCAGACCCTGAAATTTCTAACTGCTGATGGTCTCACACCTCAAAACAGGTGCCCAGACCCTGAATTTTCTAACTGCTGATGGTCTCACACCTCAAAACAGGTGCCCAGACCGTGAAATTTCTAACTGCTGATGGTCTCACACCTCAAAACAGATGCCCAGACCCTGAAATTTCTAACTGCTGATGGTCTCACACCCCAAAACAGGTGCCCAGACCGTGAAATTTCTAACTGCTGATGGTCTCACACCCCAAAACAGGTGCCCAGACCGTGAAATTTCTAACTGCTGATGGTCTCACACCTCAAAACAGATGCCCAGACCCTGAAATTTCTAACTGCTGATGGTCTCACACCTCAAAACAGGTGCCCAGACCCTGAATTTTCTAACTGCTGATGGTCTCACACCTCAAAACAGGTACCCAGACCCTGAAATTTCTAACTGCTGATGGTCTCACACCTCAAAACAGGTGCCCAGACCCTGAAATTTCTAACTGCTGATGGTCTCACACCCCAAAACAGGTGCCCAGACCGTGAAATTTCTAACTGCTGATGGCTTCACACCTCAAAACAGGTGCCCAGACCCTGAAATTTCTAACTGCTGATGGTCTCACACCTCAAAACAGGTGCCCAGACCCTGAAATTTCTGACTGCTGATGGTCTCACACCCCAAAACAGGTGCCCAGACCCTGAAATTTCTAACTGCTGATGGTCTCACACCTCAAAACAGGTGCCCGGACCCTGAAATTTCTAACTGCTGATGGTCTCACACCTCAAAACAGGTGCCCAGACCCTGAAATTTTTAACTGCTGATGGTCTCACACCTCAAAACAGGTGCCCAGACCCTGAAATTTCTAACTGCTGATGGTCTCACACCCCAAAACAGGTGCCCAGACCCTGAAATTTCTGACTGCTGATGGTCTCACACCCCAAAACAGGTGCCCAGACCCTGAAATTTCTAACTGCTGATGGTCTCACACCTCAAAACAGGTGCCCGGACCCTGAAATTTCTAACTGCTGATGGTCTCACACGTCAAAACAGGTGCCCAGACCCTGAAATTTTTAACTGCTGATGGTCTCACACCTCAAAACAGGTGCCCAGACCCTGAAATTTCTAACTGCTGATGGTCTCACACCTCAAAACAGGTGCCCAGACCCTGAAATTTCTGACTGCTGATGGTCTCACACCCCAAAACAGGTGCCCAGACCCTGAAATTTCTAACTGATGATGGTCTCACACCTCAAAACACGTGCCCAGAGCCTGAAATTTCTAACTGATGATGGTCTCACACCTCAAAACAGGTGCCCAGACCCTGAAATTTCTAACTGCTGATGGTCTCACACCCCAAAACAGGTGCCCAGACCCTGAAATTTCTAACTGATGATGCTCTCACACCTCAAAACAGGTGCCCAGACCGTGAAATTTCTAACTGCTGATGGTCTCACACCTCAAAACAGGTGCCCAAACCCTGAAATTTTTAACTGCTGATGGTCTCACACCTCAAAACAGGTGCCCAGACCCTGAAATTTCTAACTGCTGATGGTCTCACACCCCAAAACAGGTGCCCAGACCCTGAAATTTCTGACTGCTGATGGTCTCACACCCCAAAACAGGTGCCCAGACCCTGAAATTTCTAACTGCTGATGGTCTCACACCTCAAAACAGGTGCCCGGACCCTGAAATTTCTAACTGCTGATGGTCTCACACCTCAAAACAGGTGCCCAGACCCTGAAATTTTTAACTGCTGATGGTCTCACACCTCAAAACAGGTGCCCAGACCCTGAAATTTCTAACTGCTGATGGTCTCACACCTCAAAACAGGTGCCCAGACCCTGAAATTTCTGACTGCTGATGGTCTCACACCCCAAAACAGGTGCCCAGACCCTGAAATTTCTAACTGCTGATGGTCTCACACCTCAAAACAGGTGCCCAGAGCCTGAAATTTCTAACTGATGATGGTCTCACACCTCAAAACAGGTGCCCAGACCCTGAAATTTCTAACTGCTGATGGTCTCACACCCCAAAACAGGTGCCCAGACCCTGAAATTTCTAACTGCTGATGGTCTCACACCCCAAAACAGGTGCCCAGACCCTGAAATTTCTAACTGCTGATGGTCTCACACCTCAAAACAGGTGCCCAGACCGTGAAATTTCTAACTGCTGATGGTCTCACACCTCAAAACAGGTGCCCAGACCCTGAAATTTCTGACTGCTGATGGTCTCACACCCCAAAACAGGTGCCCTGACCCTGAAATTTCTAACCGCTGATGGTCTCACACCCCAAAACAGGTGCCCAGACCGTGAAATTTCTAACTGCTGATGGTCTCACACCTCAAAACAGGTGCCCAGACCCTGAAATTTCTAACTGCTGATGGTCTCACACCTCAAAACAGGTACCCAGACCCTAAAATTTCTAACTGCTGATGGTCTCACACCTCAAAACAGGTGCCCGGACCCTGAAATTTCTAACTGCTGATGGTCTCACACCTCAAAACAGGTGCCCAGAGCCTGAAATTTCTAACTGCTGATGGTCTCACACCTCAAAACAGCTGCCCAGACCCTGAAATTTCTAACTGCTGATGGTCTCACACCCCAAAACAGGTGCCCAGACCCTGAAATTTCTAACTGATGATGGTCTCACACCTCAAAACAAATGCCCAGACCCTGAAATTTCTAACTGCTGATGGTCTCACACCTCAAAACAGGTGCCCGGAGCCTGAAATTTCTAACTGATGGTCTCACACCTCAAAACAGGTGTCCAGACCCTGAAATTTCTAACTGCTGATGGTCTCACACGTCAAAACAGGTGCCCAGACCGTGAAACTTCTAACTGCTGATGGTCCCACACCTCAAAACAGGTGCCCAGACCCTGAAATTTCTAACTGCTGATGGTCTCACACCTAAAAACAGGTGCCCAGACCCTCAAATTTCTAGCTGCTGATGGTCTCACACCTCAAAACAGGTACCCAGACCCTGAAATTTCTAACTGCTGATGGTCTCACACCCCAAAACAGGTGCCCAGACCCTGAAATTTCTAACTGCTGATGGTCTCACACCTCAAAACAGGTGCCCAGACCCTGAAATTTCTAACTGCTGATGGTCTCACACCTCAAAACAGGTGCCCAGACCCTGAAATTTTCAACTGATGATGGTCCCACACCCCAAAACAGGTACCCAGACCCTGAAATTTCTAACTGATGATGGTCTCACACCTCAAAACAAGTGCCCAGACCCTGAAATTTCTAACTGCTGATGGTCTCACACCTCAAAACAGGTGCCCGGACCCTGAAATTTCTAACTGCTGATGGTCTCACACGTCAAAACAGGTGCCCAGACCCTGAAATTTTTAACTGCTGATGGTCTCACACCTCAAAACAGGTGCCCAGACCCTGAAATTTCTAACTGCTGATGGTCTCACACCTCAAAACAGGTGCCCGGACCCTGAATTTTCTAACTGCTGATGGTCTCACACCTCAAAACGGGTGCCCAGACCCTGAAATTTCTGACTGCTGATGGTCTCACACCTCAAAACAGATGCCCAGACCCTGAAATTTCTAACTGCTGATGGTCTCACACCCCAAAACAGGTGCCCAGACCGTGAAATTTCTAACTGCTGATGGCTTCACACCTCAAAACAGGTGCCCAGACCCTGAAATTTCTAACTGCTGATGGTCTCACACCTCAAAACAGGTGCCCAGACCCTGAAATTTCTAACTGCTGATGGTCTCACACCTCAAAACAGGTGCCCGGACCCTGAAATTTCTAACTGCTGATGGTCTCACACGTCAAAACAGGTGCCCAGACCCTGAAATTTTTAACTGCTGATGGTCTCACACCTCAAAACAGGTGCCCAGACCCTGAAATTTCTAACTGCTGATGGTCTCACACCTCAAAACAGGTGCCCGGACCCTGAATTTTCTAACTGCTGATGGTCTCACACCTCAAAACGGGTGCCCAGACCCTGAAATTTCTGACTGCTGATGGTCTCACACCTCAAAACAGATGCCCAGACCCTGAAATTTCTAACTGCTGATGGTCTCACACCCCAAAACAGGTGCCCAGACCGTGAAATTTCTAACTGCTGATGGCTTCACACCTCAAAACAGGTGCCCAGACCCTGAAATTTCTAACTGCTGATGGTCTCACACGTCAAAACAGGTGCCCAGACCCTGAAATTTTTAACTGCTGATGGTCTCACACCTCAAAACAGGTGCCCAGACCCTGAAATTTCTAACTGCTGATGGTCTCACACCTCAAAACAGGTGCCCGGACCCTGAATTTTCTAACTGCTGATGGTCTCACACCTCAAAACGGGTGCCCAGACCCTGAAATTTCTGACTGCTGATGGTCTCACACCTCAAAACAGATGCCCAGACCCTGAAATTTCTAACTGCTGATGGTCTCACACCCCAAAACAGGTGCCCAGACCGTGAAATTTCTAACTGCTGATGGCTTCACACCTCAAAACAGGTGCCCAGACCCTGAAATTTCTAACTGCTGATGGTCTCACACCCCAAAACAGGTGCCCAGACCCTGAAATTTCTAACTGCTGATGGTCTCACACCCCAAAACAGGTGCCCAGACCGTGAAATTTCTAACTGCTGATGGCTTCACACCTCAAAACAGGTGCCCAGACCCTGAAATTTCTAACTGCTGATGGTCTCACACCTCAAAACAGGTGCCCGGACCCTGAATTTTCTAACTGCTGATGGTCTCACACCTCAAAACAGGTGCCCGGACCCTGAATTTTCTAACTGCTGATGGTCTCACACCTCAAAACGGGTGCCCAGACCCTGAAATTTCTGACTGCTGATGGTCTCACACCTCAAAACAGATGCCCAGACCCTGAAATTTCTAACTGCTGATGGTCTCACACCTCAAAACAGGTGCCCGGACCCTGAATTTTCTAACTGCTGATGGTCTCACACCTCAAAACGGGTGCCCAGACCCTGAAATTTCTGACTGCTGATGGTCTCACACCTCAAAACAGATGCCCAGACCCTGAAATTTCTAACTGCTGATGGTCTCACACCCCAAAACAGGTGCCCAGACCGTGAAATTTCTAACTGCTGATGGCTTCACACCTCAAAACAGGTGCCCAGACCCTGAAATTTCTAACTGCTGATGGTCTCACACCTCAAAACAGGTGCCCGGACCCTGAAATTTCTAACTGCTGATGGTCTCACACCTCAAAACAGGTGCCTAGACCCTGAAATTTTTAACTGATGATGGTCTCACACCTCAAAACAGGTGCCCAGACCCTGAAATTTCTAACTGCTGATGGTCTCACACCTCAAAACAGGTGCCCAGACCCTGAAATTTCTAACTGCTGATGGTCTCACACCCCAAAACAGGTGCCCAGACCCTGAAATTTCTAACTGCTGATGGTCTCACACCTCAAAACAGGTGCCCGGACCCTGAAATTTCTAACTGCTCATGGTCTCACACCTCAAAACAGGTGCCCAGACCCTAAAATTTTTAACTGATGATGGTCTCACACCTCAAAACAGGTGCCCAGACCCTGAAATTTCTAACTGCTGATGGTCTCACACCTCAAAACAGGTGCCCAGACCCTGAAATTTCTAACTGCTGATGGCTTCACACCTCAAAACAGGTGCCCAGACCCTGAAATTTCTAACTGCTGATGGTCTCACACCTCAAAACAGGTGCCCAGACCCTGAAATTTCTAACTGCTGATGGTCTCACACCCCAAAACAGGTGCCCAGACCCTGAAATTTCTAACTGCTGATGGTCTCACACCTCAAAACAGGTGCCCGGACCTTGAAATTTCTAACTGCTGATGGTCTCACACCTCAAAACAGGTGC
This sequence comes from Eutreptiella sp. 'Long Island Sound 2002', assembly GCA_964036045.1. NCBI lineage: Eukaryota > Euglenozoa > Euglenophyceae > Eutreptiales > Eutreptiaceae > Eutreptiella > Eutreptiella sp. 'Long Island Sound 2002'. The sequence continues at coordinate 130,619,848 of OZ038382.1, read as the reverse complement.
CTAGACCCTGAAAATTTTAACTGATGATGGTCTCACACCTCAAAACAGGTGCCCAGACCCTGAAATTTCTAACTGCTGATGGTCTCACACCCCAACACAGGTGCCCAGACCCTGAAATTTCTAACTGATGATGGTCTCACACCCCAAAACAGGTGCCCAGACCCTGAAATTTCTAACTGCTGATGGTCTCACACCTCAAAACAGGTGCCCGGACCCTGAAATTTCTAACTGCTGATGGTCTCACACCTCAAAACAGGTGCCCAGACCCTAAAATTTTTAACTGATGATGGTCTCACACCTCAAAACAGGTGCCCAGACCCTGAAATTTCTAACTGCTGATGGTCTCACACCTCAAAACAGGTGCCCGGACCCTGAAATTTCTAACTGCTGATGGTCTCACACCCCAAAACAGGTGCCCAGACCCTGAAATTTCTAACTGATGATGGTCTCACACCTCAAAACACGTGCCCAGAGCCTGAAATTTCTAACTGATGATGGTCTCACACCTCAAAACAGGTGCCCAGACCCTGAAATTTCTAACCGCTGATGGTCTCACACCCCAAAACAGGTGCCCAGACCCTGAAATTTCTAACTGATGATGCTCTCACACCTCAAAACAGGTGCCCAGACCCTGAAATTTCTAACTGCTGATGGTCTCACACCCCAAAACAGGTGCCCAGACCCTGAAATTTCTAACTGCTGATGGTCTCACACCTCAAAACAGGTGCCCAGACCGTGAAATTTCTAACTGCTGATGGTCTCACACCTCAAAACAGGTGCCCAGACCCTGAAATTTCTGACTGCTGATGGTCTCACACCTCAAAACAGATGCCCAGACCCTGAAATTTCTAACTGCTGATGGTCTCACACCTCAAAACAGGTGCCCGGACCCTGAATTTTCTAACTGCTGATGGTCTCACACCTCAAAACGGGTGCCCAGACCCTGAAATTTCTGACTGCTGATGGTCTCACACCTCAAAACAGATGCCCAGACCCTGAAATTTCTAACTGCTGATGGTCTCACACCCCAAAACAGGTGCCCAGACCGTGAAATTTCTAACTGCTGATGGCTTCACACCTCAAAACAGGTGCCCAGACCCTGAAATTTCTAACTGCTGATGGTCTCACACCTCAAAACAGGTGCCCGGACCCTGAAATTTCTAACTGCTGATGGTCTCACACCTCAAAACAGGTGCCTAGACCCTGAAATTTTTAACTGATGATGGTCTCACACCTCAAAACAGGTGCCCAGACCCTGAAATTTCTAACTGCTGATGGTCTCACACCTCAAAACAGGTGCCCAGACCCTGAAATTTCTAACTGCTGATGGTCTCACACCCCAAAACAGGTGCCCAGACCCTGAAATTTCTAACTGCTGATGGTCTCACACCTCAAAACAGGTGCCCGGACCCTGAAATTTCTAACTGCTCATGGTCTCACACCTCAAAACAGGTGCCCAGACCCTAAAATTTTTAACTGATGATGGTCTCACACCTCAAAACAGGTGCCCAGACCCTGAAATTTCTAACTGCTGATGGTCTCACACCTCAAAACAGGTGCCCAGACCCTGAAATTTCTAACTGCTGATGGCTTCACACCTCAAAACAGGTGCCCATACCCTGAAATTTCTAACTGCTGATGGTCTCACACCTCAAAACAGGTGCCCAGACCCTGAAATTTCTAACTGCTGATGGTCTCACACCCCAAAACAGGTGCCCAGACCCTGAAATTTCTAACTGCTGATGGTCTCACACCTCAAAACAGGTGCCCGGACCTTGAAATTTCTAACTGCTGATGGTCTCACACCTCAAAACAGGTGCCTAGACCCTGAAATTTTTAACTGATGATGGTCTCACACCTCAAAACAGGTGCCCAGACCCTGAAATTTCTAACTGCTGATGGTCTCACACCCCAACACAGGTGCCCAGACCCTGAAATTTCTAACTGATGATGGTCTCACACCTCAAAACAGGTGCCCGGACCCTGAAATTTCTGACTGCTGATGGTCTCACACCCCAAAACAGGTGCCCAGACCCTGAAATTTCTGACTGCTGATGGTCTCACACCCCAAAACAGGTGCCCAGACCCTGAAATTTCTAACTGCTGATGGTCTCACACCTCAAAACAGGTGCCCGGACCCTGAAATTTCTAACTGCTGATGGTCTCACACCTCAAAACAGGTGCCCAGACCCTAAAATTTTTAACTGATGATGGTCTCACACCTCAAAACAGGTGCCCAGACCCTGAAATTTCTAACTGCTGATGGTCTCACACCTCAAAACAGGTGCCCGGACCCTGAAATTTCTAACTGCTGATGGTCTCACACCCCAAAACAGGTGCCCAGACCCTGAAATTTCTAACTGATGATGGTCTCACACCTCAAAACACGTGCCCAGAGCCTGAAATTTCTAACTGATGATGGTCTCACACCTCAAAACAGGTGCCCAGACCCTGAAATTTCTAACCGCTGATGGTCTCACACCCCAAAACAGGTGCCCAGACCCTGAAATTTCTAACTGATGATGCTCTCACACCTCAAAACAGGTGCCCAAACCCTGAAATTTCTAACTGTTGATGGTCTCACACCCCAAAACAGGTGCCCAGACCCTGAAATTTCTAACTGCTGATGGTCTCACACCTCAAAACAGGTGCCCAGACCGTGAAATTTCTAACTGCTGATGGTCTCACACCTCAAAACAGGTGCCCAGACCCTGAAATTTCTGACTGCTGATGGTCTCACACCCCAAAACAGGTGCCCAGACCGTGAAATTTCTAACTGCTGATGGTCTCACACCTCAAAACAGGTGCCCAGACCCTGAAATTTCTAACTGCTGATGGTCTCACACCTCAAAACAGGTACCCAGACCCTGAAATTTCTAACTGTTGATGGTCTCACACCTCAAAACAGGTGCCCGGACCCTGAAATTTCTAACTGCTGATGGTCTCACACCTCAAAACAGGTGCCCAGAGCCTGAAATTTCTAACTGCTGATGGTCTCACACCTCAAAACAGCTGCCCAGACCCTGAAATTTCTAACTGCTGATGGTCTCACACCCCAAAACAGGTGCCCAGACCCTGAAATTTCTAACTGATGATGGTCTCACACCTCAAAACAGGTGCCCAGACCCTGAAATTTCTAACTGCTGATGGTCTCACACCTCAAAACAGGTACCCAGAGCCTGAAATTTCTAACTGATGATGGTCTCACACCTCAAAACAGGTGTCCAGACCCTGAAATTTCTAACTGCTGATGGTCTCACACCTCAAAACAGGTGCCCAGACCGTGAATTTTCTAACTGCTGATGGTCCCACACCTCAAAACAGGTGCCCAGACCCTGAAATTTCTAACTGATGATGGTCTCACACCTCAAAACAGGTGCCCAGACCCTGAAATTTCTAGCTGCTGATGGTCTCACACCTCAAAACAGGTACCCAGACCCTGAAATTTCTAACTGCTGATGGTCTCACACCTCAAAACAGGTGCCCAGACCCTGAAATTTCTAACTGCTGATGGTCTCACACCCCAAAACAGGTGCCCAGACCCTGAAATTTCTAACTGCTGATGGTCTCACACCTCAAAACAGGTGCCCAGACCCTGAAATTTTTAACTGATGATGGTCTCACACCTCAAAACAGGTGCCCAGACCCTGAAATTTCTAACTGCTGATGGTCTCACACCTCAAAACAGGTGCCCGGACCCTGAAATTTCTAACTGCTGATGGTCTCACACCCCAAAACAGGTGCCCAGACCCTGAAATTTCTAACTGCTGATGGTCTCACACCCCAAAACAGGTGCCCAGACCCTGAAATTTCTAACTGCTGATGGTCTCACACCTCAAAACAGGTGCCCAGACCCTGAAATTTTTAACTGATGATGGTCTCACACCTCAAAACAGGTGCCCAGACCCTGAAATTTCTAACTGCTGATGGTCTCACACCCCAAAACAGGTGCCCAGACCCTGAAATTTCTAACTGCTGATGGTCTCACACCTCAAAACAGGTGCCCGGACCCTGAAATTTCTAACTGCTGATGGTCTCACACCTCAAAACAGGTGCCCAGACCCTGAAATTTTTAACTGATGATGGTCTCACACCTCAAAACAGGTGCCCAGACCCTGAAATTTCTAACTGCTGATGGTCTCACACCTCAAAACAGGTGCCCGGACCCTGAAATTTCTAACTGCTGATGGTCTCACACCCCAAAACAGGTGCCCAGACCCTGAAATTTTTAACTGATGATGGTCTCACACCTCAAAACAGGTGCCCAGACCCTGAAATTTCTAACTGATGATGGTCTCACACCCCAAAACAGGTGCCCAGACCCTGAAATTTCTAACTGCTGATGGTCTCACACCTCAAAACAGGTGCCCGGACCCTGAAATTTCTAACTGCTGATGGTCTCACACCTCAAAACAGGTGCCCAGACCCTGAAATTTTTAACTGATGATGGTCTCACACCTCAAAACAGGTGCCCAGACCCTGAAATTTCTAACTGCTGATGGTCTCACACCTCAAAACAGGTGCCCAGACCCTGAAATTTCTGACTGCTGATGGTCTCACACCCCAAAACAGGTGCCCAGACCCTGAAATTTCTAACTGATGATGGTCTCACACCTCAAAACACCTGCCCAGAGCCTGAAATTTCTAACTGATGATGGTCTCACACCTCAAAACAGGTGCCCATACCCTGAAATTTCTAACTGCTGATGGTCTCACACCCCAAAACAGGTGCCCAGACCCTGAAATTTCTAACTGATGATGCTCTCACACCTCAAAACAGGTGCCCAGACCCTGAAATTTCTAACTGCTGATGGTCTCACACCCCAAAACAGGTGCCCAGACCCTGAAATTTCTAACTGCTGATGGTCTCACACCTCAAAACAGGTGCCCAGACCGTGAAATTTCTAACTGCTGATGGTCTCACACCTCAAAACGGGTGCCCAGACCCTGAAATTTCTGACTGCTGATGGTCTCACACCCCAAAACAGGTGCCCAGACCCTGAAATTTCTAACTGATGATGGTCTCACACCCCAAAACAGGTGCCCAGACCCTGAAATTTCTAACTGCTGATGGTCTCACACCTCAAAACAGGTGCCCGGACCCTGAAATTTCTAACTGCTGATGGTCTCACACCTCAAAACAGGTGCCCAGACCCTGAAATTTTTAACTGATGATGGTCTCACACCCCAAAAAAGGTGCCCAGACCCTGAAATTTCTAACTGCTGATGGTCTCACACCTCAAAACAGGTGCCCGGACCCTGAAATTTCTAACTGCTGATGGTCTCACACCTCAAAACAGGTGCCCAGACCCTGAAATTTTTAACTGATGATGGTCTCACACCTCAAAACAGGTGCCCAGACCCTGAAATTTCTAACTGCTGATGGTCTCACACCTCAAAACAGGTGCCCAGACCCTGAAATTTCTGACTGCTGATGGTCTCACACCCCAAAACAGGTGCCCAGACCCTGAAATTTCTAACTGATGATGGTCTCACACCTCAAAACACGTGCCCAGAGCCTGAAATTTCTAACTGATGATGGTCTCACACCTCAAAACAGGTGCCCATACCCTGAAATTTCTAACTGCTGATGGTCTCACACCTCAAAACAGGTGCCCAGACCGTGAAATTTCTAACTGCTGATGGTCTCACACCTCAAAACGGGTGCCCAGACCCTGAAATTTCTGACTGCTGATGGTCTCACACCCCAAAACAGGTGCCCAGACCCTGAAATTTCTAACTGATGATGGTCTCACACCCCAAAACAGGTGCCCAGACCCTGAAATTTCTAACTGCTGATGGTCTCACACCCCAAAACAGGTGCCCAGACCCTGAAATTTCTAACTGCTGATGGTCTCACACCTCAAAACAGGTGCCCGGACCCTAAAATTTCTAACTGCTGATGGTCTCACACCTCAAAACAGGTGCCCAGACCCTGAAATTTTTAACTGATGATGGTCTCACACCTCAAAACAGGTGCCCGGACCCTGAAATTTCTAACTGCTGATGGCTTCACACCTCAAAACAGGTGCCCAGACCCTGAAATTTCTAACTGATGATGGTCTCACACCCCAAAACAGGTGCCCAGACCCTGAAATTTCTAACTGCTGATGGTCTCACACCTCAAAACAGGTGCCCGGACCCTAAAATTTCTAACTGCTGATGGTCTCACACCTCAAAACAGGTGCCCAGACCCTGAAATTTTTAACTGATGATGGTCTCACACCTCAAAACAGGTGCCCAGACCCTGAAATTTCTAACTGCTGATGGTCTCACACCTCAAAACAGGTGCCCAGACCCTGAAATTTCTGACTGCTGATGGTCTCACACCCCAAAACAGGTGCCCAGACCCTGAAATTTCTAACTGATGATGGTCTCACACCTCAAAACACGTGCCCAGAGCCTGAAATTTCTAACTGATGATGGTCTCACACCTCAAAACAGGTGCCCATACCCTGAAATTTCTAACTGCTGATGGTCTCACACCCCAAAACAGGTGCCCAGACCCTGAAATTTCTAACTGATGATGCTCTCACACCTCAAAACAGGTGCCCAGACCCTGAAATTTCTAACTGCTGATGGTCTCACACCCCAAAACAGGTGCCCAGACCCTGAAATTTCTAACTGCTGATGGTCTCACACCTCAAAACAGGTGCCCAGACCGTGAAATTTCTAACTGCTGATGGTCTCACACCTCAAAACGGGTGCCCAGACCCTGAAATTTCTGACTGCTGATGGTCTCACACCCCAAAACAGGTGCCCAGACCCTGAAATTTCTAACTGCTGATGGTCTCACACCCCAAAACAGGTGCCCAGACCGTGAAATTTCTAACTGCTGATGGTCTCAAACCTCAAAACAGGTGCCCAGACCCTGAAATTTCTAACTGCTGATGGTCTCACACCTCAAAACAGGTACCCAGACCCTGAAATTTCTAACTGCTGATGGTCTCACACCTCAAAACGGGTGCCCGGACCCTGAAATTTCTAACTGCTGATGGTCTCACACCTCAAAACAGGTGCCCAGAGCCTGAAATTTCTAACTGCTGATGGTCTCACACCTCAAAACAGCTGCCCAGACCCTGAAATTTCTAACTGCTGATGGTCTCACACCCCAAAACAGGTGCCCAGAGCCTGAAATTTCTAACTGCTGATGGTCTCACACCTCAAAACAGGTGCCCGGACCCTGAAATTTCTAACTGCTGATGGTCTCACACCTCAAAACAGGTACCCAGAGCCTGAAATTTCTAACTGCTGATGGTCTCACACCTCAAAACAGGTGTCCAGACCCTGAAATTTCTAACTGCTGATGGTCTCACACCTCAAAACAGGTGCCCAGACCCTGAAATTTCTGACTGATGATGGTCTCACACCTCAAAACAGGTGCCCAAACCCTGAAATTTCTAGCTGCTGATGGTCTCACACCTCAAAACAGGTACCCAGACCCTGAAATTTCTAACTGCTGATGGTCTCACACCTCAAAACAGGTGCCCGGACCCTGAAATTTTCAACTGATGATGGTCTCACACCTCAAAACAGATGTCCAGACCCTGAAATTTCTAACTGCTGATGGTCTCACACCCCAAAACAGGTGCCCAGACCCTGAAATTTCTAACTGCTGATGGTCCTACACCTCAAAACAGGGACCCAGACCCTGAAATTGCTAACTGATGATGGTCTCACACCTCAAAACAGGTGCCCGGACCCTGAAATTTCTAACTGCTGATGGTCTCACACCTCAAAACAGGTGCCCGGACCCTGAAATTTCTAACTGCTGATGGTCTCACACGTCAAAACAGGTGCCCAGACCCTGAAATTTTTAACTGCTGATGGTCTCACACCTCAAAACAGGTGCCCAGACCCTGAAATTTCTAACTGCTGATGGTCTCACACCTCAAAACAGGTGCCCAGACCCTGAATTTTCTAACTGCTGATGGTCTCACACCTCAAAACAGGTGCCCAGACCCTGAAATTTCTAACTGCTGATGGTCTCACACCTCAAAACAGGTGTCCAGGCCCTGAAATTTCTAACTGCTGATGGTCTCACACCTCAAAACAGGTGCCCAGACCCTGAAATTTCTAACTGCTGATGGTCTCACACCCCAAAACAGGTGCCCAGACCCTGAAATTTCTAACTGCTGATGGCTTCACACCTCAAAACAGGTGCCCAGACCCTGAAATTTCTAACTGCTGATGGTCTCACACCTCAAAACAGGTGCCCAGACCCTGAAATTTCTAACTGCTGATGGTCTCACACCTCAAAACAGGTGCCCAAACCCTGAAATTTCTAACTGCTGACGGTCTCACACCCCAAAACAGGTGCCTAGACCCTGAAATTTTTAACTGATGATGGTCTCACACCTCAAAACATGTGTGTCCAGACCCTGAAATTTCTAACTGCTGATGGTCTCACACCTCAAAACAGGTACCCACACCCTGAAATTTTTAACTGCTGATGGTCTCACACCTCAAAACACGTGCCCAGAGCCTGAAATTTCTAACTGCTGATGGTCTCACACCTGAAAACAGGTGCCCAGACCCTGAAATTTCTAACTGCTGATGGTCTCACACCTCAAAACAGGTGCCCAGACCCTGAAACTTTTAACTGATGATGGTCTCACACCTCAAAACAGATGTCCAGACCCTGAAATTTCTAACTGCTCATGGTCTCACACCCCAAAACAGGTGCCCAGCCTGTGAAATTTCTAACTGATGATGGTCTCACACCTCAAAACAGGTGCCCAGACCCTGAAATTTCTAACTGCTGATGGTCTCACACCTCAAAACAGCTACCCAGACCCTGAAATTTCTAACTGCTGATGGCTAGCACCTCAAAATAGGTACCGAGACCCTGAAATTTCTAACTGCTGATGGTCTCACACCTCAAAACAGGTGCCCAAACCCCTGAAATTTCTAACTGCTGATGGTCTCACACCTCAAAACAGGTGCCCAGACCCTGAAATTTCTAACTGCTGATGGTCTCACACCTCAAAACAGGTGCCCAAACCCCTGAAATTTCTAACTGCTGATGGTCTCACACCTCAAAACAGGTGCCCAGACCCTGAAATTTCTAACTGCTGATGGTCTCACACCTCAAAACAGCTACCCAGACCCTGAAATTTCTAACTGCTGATGGCTAGCACCTCAAAATAGGTACCGAGACCCTGAAATTTCTAACTGCTGATGGTCTCACACCTCAAAACAGGTGCCCAAACCCCTGAAATTTCTAACTGCTGATGGTCTCACACCTCAAAACAGGTGCCCAGACCCTGGGATTTCTAACTGATGATGGTCTCACACCTCAAAACAGGTGCCCAAACCCCTGAAATTTCTAACTGATGATGGTCTCACACCTCAAAACAGGTACCCAGACCCTGAAATTTTTAACTGATGATGGTTTCACAGCTCAAAACAAGTGCCCAGACCCTGAAATTTCTAACTGATGATGGTCTCACACCTCAAAACAGGTGCCCAAACCACTGAAATTTCTAACTGCTGATGGTCTCACACCTCAAAACAGGTACCCAAACCCTGAAATTTCTAACTGCTGATGGTCTCACACGTCAAAGCAGGTGCCCAGACCGTGAAATTTCTAACTGCTGATGGTCTCACACCCCAAAACAGGTGCCCAGACCCTGAAATTTCTAACTGCTGATGGTCTCACACCTCAAAACAGGTGCCCAGACCCTGAAATTTCTAACTGCTGATGGTCTCACACCTCAAAACAGGTGCCCAGACCCTGAAATTTCTAACTGCTGATGGTCTCACACCCCAAAACAGTTGCCCAAACCCTGAAATTTCTAACTGCTGATGGTCTCACACCTCAAAACAAGTACCCAGACCCTGAAATTCCTAACTGCTGATGGTCTCACACGTCAAAACGGCACCAACACTAAGATTATTGAGCAGCGCGGAACTTGTGCCGTAATAGGTGGTTGCCCGGAAAGTTGTACGGATGGGGTTGGCGGGAGCCCGGAAATTTTTGCCTGCATATTGCCCTCCAAAGGAGCCCCCGATATCGGGTCTGATGCCCAGGCCGACCTCAGTCCCCGGATTGAAAAACCGGGTGTCCGTCTTGGGGCCGCAAAGCGTGGAAGAAACGCCACCCCTGGAAAATTTTCGGGAGCGGGGTGCGTGGCACTTATGCTGAGCATAACACCATTCTATGCTAGGCGTCGAGGCACAATGTGACCTCTGGCACCTCTAGCTCCCTGACCCGTAGTGCCTCGTTGATTTCTCATGATGCAGTGTTGTCCCTGGAGGTCCCCGAGGCACACAACATTGACTCCTTGGCTTCCATGGCCCCAACTTCAAAAAGGTATGTTACACCCTGTGAACCCGTGGGTCACCGCACTATTGCACAGTGTAATTTCTCCCAAATTGCAATCAACGAGGTTGCGCCCATCTACCAAGACTGCCATGAAATGGGATCTTTGCTTAGTTCGGGAGTTGCAGCTCTGAAATCTTGCATCGAATTCATTGTTTGAGTCAAATTCACGTTGTTGGCTCCTATCACGGAACAGGCCTTGCGAAGAAGTAGTGGGACAAAGGACCCCTCTTTTTGCGCAATTCAAAGGCGGTTGTCCAGGGTGTTGCATGACTGCTATGCGGGGGTGCGTTAAGGTTTGGGACCATTGGACAAAGATTTGGGATATATGGTCTCCATTACTATGGGGTGGTATTCAAGCTTTGGGCATCAAGTTTGTCTACCCCACCGTTAATCTTGTGTTTGCATCTCACTACTGCTGCACGTAAACAGCCGTGTTCTTAGGGAATGCGGATCTCTTGCGGCAGTTCCTCTGCTCCAAGGAATATGCTACCAAGGAGGAACTATCTCGTGCCGTAGAAAGGTATGAGGGTGCTCAGTCCTTTTCATAATGGGTGTTAGCCCCCTAGGATGCTTTGAGAAGTAGGAGAGGTGCTAGGAATTGTTTTCAACAAAGGGAATGGCATGAGCTTGATTTGCAGCCTGAGCTTTCATTTTGTGTTATTGAACAAGAGTTGTTTAACACATGGTCTCTCCTGCATAAAAGGTGTGGCTCCCAAACCAAGAGGACAACATCCATCGAGCCTACCCTTTGTGTATAGCGCGGACTATTTCCTCCGATGGGCCACTGTCCCTATTCCATAATGTCGTTCGCTGGTCAAGCACAAAACATGTTCGCAGATCTTTGGAGTTTGTAACAAGGCAAATTTGTGGTTGGACAATTTTTGTAGACGAAATGGTAGGCCCGTACCCGGTAATGAGAACCGGTCTCTTAATCGGACAACAGGTGCTATCCTACGGTAGGACAAGCTGGTGGACGTAGTACCTTCGTTTCCAAGGGTATTTGTGGTGAGCCAAAGGATAGGCTATGTCGGGGACTTTTTAGCCCAAGCCACCAAAGCTTCATGGATGGTTTACGGGGTTTGATGCGGGACCAGTGCGGTCTAAGGACGTGTGTTGTCCTTTGGTCATTCGATAGTTTAACTAACCCATTTTGGATACTTTTCTCTGTAATGGAGAGATCAATCTGCACAACCGGCAGTGGAATTGTTGCAATGCACTGCCTCACTGCCTGGGAGAAATCTTGCAATGCATTGCTTCACCGCTTGTGGGGAGTGGGTAGTGGAGCGCCTGCCATACACTGCCTCACTACTTGAGGGTAGTGGGCAGTGCAACTCCTGCAACGCAGTGGCTCATTGCTTGGGGGCATATGGCATTGGAACACCTGCAATGCACTTTGGCAGTGGCCAGTGGAACTCGTACAAGGCACTCCCTCACTACCTGGTGGGTAGAGGCACTCGAACTCTTGCAATGCACTTCCTGACTGCCTAGCGGCAGTGGGCAGTAGAACTCCTCCTATGCACTGTCTCAGTGCTTGTGGGCAGTAGGCAGTGGAAGTCCTGCAACGCACTTCTTTAATTCCGGGGGGCACTGGGCAGTGGAACTGCTGCAATGCACTGCCTCCGTGCCTGGGGGCAGTTGGCGGTGGAACGCCTGCAATGCACTGCCATAGTGCCCGGGGGCAGTGGGCAGTGGAACTGCTGCACTGCATTGCCTCACTGCCTGGGGGCAGCGGGCACTCAACCTCCTGCTATGCACTGCTTCACTGCCCTGTGGCAGTGGGTAGTGGAATTTGTGCCATGCATTGCCTCACTACTTGTTGGCAGTGGGTAGTGAATATCCTGCCATGCATTGCCCTCGTGAAAGGGGGCAGTGGGCAGTAAAACTTGTGCCATGCGCTGCCCTAGTGGCTATGGGCAGTGGCGCGTGGAATTCCTACAATGCAGTGCCTCACTGCCTGGACTTACCGGGCATTGGAACGTCTGCAATGCATCCCCATGAAGCTTGGGGGCAATGGGCAGTGGAACGTTGTGGAGGCTGTGGCTCGCCCCGTTAACGTTCATAGCATAATGCACATACAATCTCACTGAGCAAGAGCACTTTGGTCAACTATCCCTGCCCACGCCCTCAGGTATGGTGGCGGCGCATTGCACGAGTTGCACTGCCGACTGCCCCTAGGCCGTGAGGCAGTGCATTGCAAGAGGTCCACTGCCCACTGCCCCCAGGCAGTAAAGTAGTGCATTGCAAGAATTGAACTGCCCACTGCCCCTAGGCAGTGAGGCCGTGCATTGCAAAAGTTGCACTGCCCGTTGCCCCCCGGTCAACGAGGCAGTGCATTGGAACAACTCCAGTGCCCGCTGCCGCTGGACAGTGAGGTAGTGCATTGCACGAGTTCCACACGTTCCATTGCCCGTTGCCACCATCAATTGAATTGGTGCATTGCAAGCGTTCCAATGCCCATTACCGGTGGGCGATGAGGCAGTGCTTTGCGGGGGTAGCACTGCCCACTGCCCCTTGGCAGTGAGGCAGTGCACTGTAGGACTGCCACTGCCTAGTGCCCCCAAGCCGTGAGGCATTGCGTTGCAAGCGTTCCACTGCCCACTACCCCTAGGCAATGAGGCAGTGCATCGCAGGAGTTCCAGTGCCCACTCCCAGGGTAGTGAGGCAGTGCAATGCACAAGCGGCACTGTCCACTGCCACCAGACATGCGGCAGTGCATTGCAGGAGTTGCACTGCCCACAGCCCCTAGGTGGTGAGGGAGTGCATTGCATGAGTTCCATCGCGACTGCCCCCACGTAGTGAGGTAGTGCATTGCATTGCCCCGTGCCCCTAGGCAACGAGGCAGTGCATAGCAGGCGTTGCACTGCCCAGTGCCCCGAGGCAGCGAGGGAGTGCATTGCAAGAATTCCACTGCCCACCGCCCCCAAGCAATGAGGTAGTGCATTGTAGGAGTTGCACTGCTCACTGCCCCCAAGCAGTGAGGCAGTGCATTGCAGGAGTTGCAGTGCCCATTGCCCCCTGGTAATCAGGCTGTGCATTGCAGGAGTTGTACTGCCCACTGCCCCTAGTGAGTGAGGCATTGCATTGCAGGCGTTCCAATGCCCATGGCCCCCAGGCAATGAGGCGGCGCATTGCACAAGTTCCACTTCCCAATGCCCCAAGGCAGTGGGGCCGTGCATTGTAGGAGTTGAACTGCCCACTGCCCCCAGGTAGTGAGGCAGTGCATTGCACGCGTTGCACTGCCCACTGCCCCCAGGTAGTGAAGCATTGCACTGCAGGCGTTCCACTGCTCACTGCCCCCATGTAGTGACTTAGTGCATTGGAGGAGTTCCACTGCCCACTGCCCACAAGTTTTGAGGCACTGCATTGCAGGAGATGCAATGCGCACTGCTCCCATACAGTGACCCATACAATGCATAACGGTAATTTGATTGCCCACTGACCCCAAGCAATGAGGCAGTGCGTTGCAGCAGTTCCATTGCCTATTGCCCCAAGGCAGTGAGGCGGTGCTTTGCGGGAGTTGCACTGGCCGGCTGTGAGGCAGTGCATAGTAGGAGTTCCACTGCCCAATGCCCCAGGGCACTGTGGCAATGCATTGCGGGAGGTGCACTGCCCACTGTCCCCACGCACTGGGGCAGTGCGTTGCAGGAGTTCCAGTGCGCAATGCCCCGAGGCAGTGAGGAAGTGCATTAGAGGAGCCAAACAGGTTCAAAAGATGCGTTGTGGTGTGAACCAACTCGCGTCTGCTCATTGCCTTCACACTGCACATGACTCAGGCAATCCGGGAGGACTAGGTGCCGTCCACAACATTGCATGGTGTGCGCCAGGTGTTGTGGGTGAGTCTCAACACCGCTGCACCACGGGAACGCGTGGCGGTACCAATCCCCTAGCATAGGAAATTGGGGAATGCTACGGAATACCACACCATCGCCAGCTATCATACCAAAAGATAGCACCACGTGTCGCGAGCGCGTGCACACTGTGTCTGGTACACATAGCAATACTCGACTGAAACCCCCGCCTCCGGATGTGTGTATACTGCATGACGGCCCAAAGTGCCATACGCCGTGGGGACCAGGACCCCCGAGATCAGCAGAGGAAGCGTCAATGAACGTACCGAGCACGAGGGCAAAGCGCTCCCGGCACGACAGTTGGCTCCGTCCGATCACGCCCTGACAGGGGCTACAACACGGTTGGATCCACAACCCTCCTGCCGATGCAATGCATCAGTGCCATGAATTTGTTGTGAACCACGTCGTGTGGTACGTTAGCGGCAATTGCACTTGGGAAGAAGCACTCCGGCATTTGTGGGGTCAAGGGCATGTGCATCGTGATGACGTGCGCCGTCTCTTGGAGCTGCCGAATGCACATGCCGTTCCGCAATGGCAAATCGAAGACGTCCTGCGTGCGACGCAAGGCGGCCCAAGTGGCCTTACTGTACGCCACCGGATCTTGCGGCACGTGCCCAATGTAGCACCACCCCCCAAAGTGCCCCCCCGCGTAGCAGTGTGGTGGAAGCACAGCATGAGTTGCAGTTGTCAAGTCGCCTGATGCAACCCCCCACCGGCCTCGCCCGACCGGGGACTAGGGCCCCTGCCGCTTTTGCATCTTTTAACCTCTCATCGATGTTTCCCTACCGGGCAACCACAGATAACTGGTGCACGGCACCATAGGAAAAGAAAGAAAAAGAGCCCAGCCACTTGCAGCAGTGCGCCCCGCCACCGCCCCCGCACGATGGGAGGCTGCCACCCCACCCGTTGTTTGCCTTTGCCCGAGCCCCCGCTCCGCGCGAGCGGCGACTCGAACAGTGGGGTTCAAACCTGGGACCAGCGGCGCTGAAGTCCAGGGTGCTTCCACTGGGGCACATGGCGCTGCAACCCTACTAGGACACAACAACCACACAGCCGGTACGACAATCAAACATTCCAGCGCCTAGCCATCCAACCCCAGTCATAAGGCCAAACGGGTCTGATTTGCTGTGCTGGTAACATCGCTTCGTAGGACAGTGGGTATAGCACACCTCTTCCATCCTGTGGAGGTGGGTTCGAACCCCGGGGGGGATAGCGACCCGCCGAACACCCCGAAGAACCCTATGTTTGAACTGCCAGGTCCCGGATATCAGCAGGTAGAGTGGCCTCGCCGGACGGGTGCCCAGGGGCCTTTTGTTTGTACTGTGCACATGAATAACCACAAGAGTCGTTGTACAATACCTATCAGGCCTGCACTGGAGAGCTGTCAGTGACAGACTGATTCGAAGTGATTTGTGCGGAGCCGGAGCCTGTGAGCGGGGGTACCCGGTTAGCCAAGTATCCGACTCTATGCCAGCAAGGGCAAAAGATCGGACATTTGGACCTATGGCAAACATTAGCCTAAGGATTCCAAATGCCTCGTACACGAGTAGAGGCCAGCAATTGTACAAACAGGGACATTGGGACCTATGGCAATCATCACACTAAAGATTTAAAATACCACGGTTGGCAAGGGCAAAAATTGGGGCGTTGGGACGTATGGCAAGCATCACCCTAAAAATTTGAAATTCTTGGTGCACCAGCAGAGTCGTGCAACGGCAAAAAAAGGGACACTGGGACCTATGGCAAGCATCAATCTAAGACGTTCAGATTCCTGGTACACAAGCATAGGGCAGCCATGGCAAAAATTGGGATACTGGGACCTATGGCAAGCATCGGACTACAAATTTAACATTCCTGGTACACCAGCACAGCGCAGCAAGGGCAAAAGTTTGAACACTAAGACCCATGGCAAACATCAGACTAAAGCAATTAAAATTCCTAGTACACGAGCAGAGCCCAAGAAGGGGCAAAAATTGGGACACAAGGACCTATGGCAAGCATCAAACTAAGAATTCCCAATTTGTGGTACACCGGCAGAGGCCAGTAGGGGCCCAAATCGGGACACTGGGACCTATGGAAAACATCAAACTAAGAAATTTAAAATTCATGGTACACCGGCAAGGGCCAGCAAGGGCAAAAAATGGGACAAAGGGACCAATGGCAAACATCGAACTAAGAATTCCCAATTTGTGGTACACCATCAGAGGCCAGCAAGGGCAAAAATTGGGACTCTGGGAGGTTTGGCAACCACCACGCTAAAAAATTTCAAATTAATGGTACACCAGCATGGGCCAATAAGGGCAAAAAATGGGATATTGGGACGTATGGCGAACATCACCCTAAGAATTCCTAATTCTTGGTAAACCCGCAGAGGCCAGCAAAGGCAAAAATTGGGACACTAGGACCCATGGCAATCATAACACTACAAATTTAACATTCTTGTTACACTAGTACAGGCCAGCAAGGGCAAAAATTGGTCCAACAGAACCTATGGCAAACATCAAACTTAAAACTTAAAATTCCTGGTACACCAGCACACCCCGCAAGGCCCGCAAGGGCGAAAAATGGGACAGTGGGCCTATGGCAAACATCCGATTAAGCTCTTGTTGGCCTGTGCTGGTGTACGAGGCATTTGGAATTCTCCAGTTGATGTTTGCCATAGGTCCTAGTGACCCATTTTAGGCCCTTGCTGGACGTTGTTGGTGTACCATAAATTTTAGATTTTTAGTGTGGTGCTTGCCATACGTACCAATGTCCCAATTTTTTCCCTTCTTGGCCTCTGGTGGTGTACCAGTAATTTCAAATTTTTTTAGTCTAATGTTTGCCATGGGTCCTAGTGTCCAAACTTCTGCCCCTGTTGGCCTATGCTGATGTACCAAGAATTTTAAATTTTGCGTCCGATCCCTGCCATAGGTCCCGGAGTCCCAATTTTTGCCCTGCCTGGCCTCTGTTGGTGTACGAGGAATCTCAAATTCTTCGATTGATGCTTGCCATAGGTCCCAGCGTCCCAATTTTTGCACCTTGCTAGCCTTGGCTAGTGTAACAACAATTTGGAAATTTTTACTGCGATGCTTGGCATACGTCCGAGTGTCCCAATTATTGCACTTGCTAGCCTCTGCTGGTGTACGAGGAATTGGGAATTCTTAGCCTGATGTTTGCCATAGGTCCAGTGTCCAATTCATTGTCCTACCGGCCTCTGTTGGTGTAACAAGAATTTGGAAATTTTTAGTCCGATGCTTGGCAATGGTCCGAGTGTCCGAATTTTTGCCGTTGCCGGCCTCTGCTGGCGTAACACGAATGCGGAATTTTGGCAAAAATTGGGACAACGGGACCCGTGGCAATCATCACACTGAAAGTTTACAATTCTTGTTATGCCAGCACAGGCGAGCAAGGGCAAAAGTAAGGTCCTTGGGACATATGGCAAACATCAGACTAAAATATTTAAACTCAATGGTACACCAATAGAGGCCAACAAGGGCAAAAAAAATTGGGACACACGGACCTATGGCAAGCAGGGGACTAAAGATGTCCAAATTCTTGGTACGCCAACAGGGGCCATCAAGGGCCAAAGTCGGGTCACTGCGACCTATGGCAAACAATAGACTCAAAAATTTGAAATTCATGGTACACCAACAGAGGCAAGGGAGGCCAAAAATTGTGAAACTGGGACCTATGGCAAGCATCACACTAAAAATTGTAATTGCTCGTACACGAGCACAGGCATGCAAGGGCAAAAAACCGGGCATCGGGGGCTATGGCAAGCATCAATCGAAGAATTGTAAATTCCTAGTACACCAGCAGAGGCCACCAATGGCAAAAATTGGGACACTGGGACCTATGGCAATCATCAATCTAAGAATTTGAAATTTATGGTACAGCGGCAGAGGCTAGCCAGGGCAAAAATCGGGGAACTCGCACCTATGCCAAGCATCGGACTAAAAATTTCAAAATTCTTGGCGCACCAGCACTAGCCAGCAAGGGCACAAGTTTGGGCACTAGGACACATGGCGGACATCAGACTAAAAAGTTTCAAATTCTTGGTACCCCAGCAAAAGCCATCAATGGCAAAAGTTGGGTCACGAGGACGTATGGCAAGCATCAGACCAAAAAAATTAAAATTCCTGATACACTAACAGAGGCCAATAAGGCCAAAAATTGGACACTGGGACCTATGGCAAGCATCACACTAAAAATTTAGAATTCCAGGTACAACACCAGAGGCCAGCAAGGGCACAAATTGGGACATTGGGACCTATGGCAAACATCAAACTAGATTCCCTGGATTGTCGATACAAAAAAAGGCAAAAAAACGGGAAGATACAATGTTGTGTTGAAAAAAAATCAGCAAGTAAAGTAAAACAACAGGTTACACGAATTCATGGCACCCACTCACCCTAGCCCAAAACCTCCCGCATCCCCCATCCCCCTCCCTAAAATCCCCCAATATGGGCTTTGGGCAGCAAGTTGTGCCCTAAGAACAACAAAAAACGCAAAAAAAAACACACCTAAACCTGGGGAAAAAACCACTTTTTGTGGACCAACCCGTCAACTCGGCAACAGCCTTGGTGACGGGCGTTTAGCCCAGGCCTGGCCAAGGGAAACGGCGCCAGGCGGTAGGCCCGGATGGACAAATGGAGTACCACATCGGCTATTAGGCCTCATACAGGATGAGCACCTGCACATGCTAGACGACAGTGTGTTAGACGTCTGGAAAGTTGGTGACATACTGACACCCTGGTTTCACTCAGAAGTAGTGGTCAAGTATCAAAAGGTAGACCCGGAGCGACCCGACAACTACCGCCCCATAGCCATCACAAACAGCATATACCGAGTCATCATGAAGTTACATCCAGTAGGCCTACAAAGACTATTAGACCACGTCGCCATCCCGGAGCAATACGGGTCTCGACCACAACGCATAGCAACTGAACAAGCCTGCAACCTCATCAGTACCCAGCATGAAGTTTCAAAGGAAGGCCACGAACCCTACGTCGTGCTACTTGATGTGGGAAAAGGCGTTCCCCTCCACCCTGCACGCAGCCATCGTTGAACTGTTCAGGCCCGCCCGCTACCCCAAGAATTATGTGGCAGCTATCAAGAAAGTGTACCAGCACACCGACGCATACTGCGACCTCAAAGGACAACACATCCACTATAAACCCACTAGAGGAGTGAAGGAAGGATGCGCTTGCTCTCCACTGCTCTTCTCCATCGTATATGAGCTGCCGCTGAAGCGACTGATTGGAAAATACCCAAATGTTGTCGTTTGCGTAAAAGATATCGCCATCATTCCTGAATCTCAAGATGAATTTGAAGGACTTTTTGCACATTTTTCCGTTTGGCGATCACGTATCGGAATCCGTTTCAAACCAGAAAAGACTGAGGTGTTCCACTTCCACCGACCCAATTCTCCAAGTCTGGCATCCCGAACTACGTGTGGCGGGGGAAAGACCGCTTGCCGATACGTAACCCTATCTTCACCTACTTAGGGCATACTATCGCTGGCACTGGTTATAACGGGAAGCCGTGGGACGCTGTCTTTGCATCCGTTCAAGTACAAACAGTCGCCTACTATGAATTGCCGCTCACCAGCTTTGAATGCGCCCGGATCGTTAGCTGTGTACTCCTACCGCGGTGGACGTACACAATTCTTTTCCTATGGGACGTATGCTGGAGCAACAGGTTGAAGGCCACATTCGATGTATACGTGCGCGCAGCACCCCGGGTAGAAAAGTATTTGTAGCACTGCCTGTACACGGATACCGCATGTGGGGGTGTGGGCTGACATAGTGCATCAAGGGCAAGCATGTGTGCCCTTATCCAGCTGGTCCAAAGGGCGCTCCGCCTCCCCAACCACAAGATGCCCACTCAGGCACGCTGAGGCCACATGCCTCAAATGGTGGAGTGGTACAGCAAAATCCTACTCTCCTTTGGTATGGAAATGGGATGCCTACCCAAGGCGCACTCCCTTGCTCCGCAGAGTGGTTTCGAACGCCCACGAGACGACTACAACCACCATTTTGACGAAGAACACTTGGATCTTGCACACTACGACTTCCTGGTCCCCCAGCGGTACTTACACTCCCTTCAACCGAAAACGGTCACCTCCTCATTTCAAGCCTACACGTTCGGCGACACCTCGAGTGGTACCAAACTGCCTCGTCAACGGTAATATGCGCATCAAGGCACGTACACCGGGCCCGCAGACAATATACCAGGCAGAAATGTACGGCACATCGATCGCCGCCACCCTACCCCAGGCATGTGTCAGCATTGTACTAGACAACAGGGCGGTCACTAAGGCATTCGTGTACACACCGTACCTTCAGTCGTCAATCTAACACCTGCAAAAGGCCCCTTACTCGCTAGTCACCGCCAAAAACCTTGCGCTAGGATAGGCGAGAGTACACAGCGACCCAAAGGAGGCGCACAACCTACACGACTACCAGGACCGAATGGGAAACGAACTGGCTGATGAGGAGGCAAAGAAGGCAATTGCCTAGGGGCAGTGGCCAGTGGGATTCGTGCAATGCACCGCCTCAATGCTTGGGGGCAGTGGGCAATGGAATTGTTGCAACATCGGGCACTGAAACTACTGCAAGGCACTGCCTCACTGCCCGGGGGCAGTGGGCAATGGAATTCCTGCAATATCGGGCACTAAAACTACTGCAATGCACTGCCTCACTGCCTGGGGTCAGTGGGCAATGGAATTCCTGCAATATCGTGCACTGAAACAATTGCAATGCACTGCCTTACTACCTGGGGTCAATGGGCACTCGAACGCCTGCAATGCACTGCCTCACTGCCTGGGGGCAGTGGGGAGTGCTATTCATGCAACATCGGGGAGTGAAACTACTGCAATGCCCTGTCTCACTACATGGGGTGAGTGGGCATTGGAACCCTTGCGATGCACTGCCTCACTGCCTGGGGGCAAAGTGCAATGGAATTGCTGCAATATCGGGCCCTGAAATTACCACAATGCAGTGCCTCACTACCTAAGGTGAGTGGGTAGTGCAACGCCTGCAATGCACTGCCTCACTGCTTGGGGGTAGTGGGAGTTCGAATTCCTGCAATATCGGGCACTGAAACTAGTGCAATGCACTGCCTCACTACCTGGGGTTCGGTGGGCACAGGAACGCCTGCAATGCACTGCCTCACTGCCTGGGGGCAGTGGGCAGTGGAAGTCATGCAATATCGGGCACTGAAACTATTGCAACGCACTGCCTCCCTACGTGGGGTCATCGGGCAATGCAACTCCTGCCAACCAGTGCCTCACCGACCGGGGGTCGTTGGTAGGCAGCAGTATAAGTCGTGGTATGCACTACTTCACTGCATGAGGGCAATGTCTAGTGGGATTCCTTCAATGTACTGCCTCGCTGCCTGGGGTGTGTGGGCAGTGGAATTCGTGCAATGCGCTGCCTCACTGCCTGGGGGCAGCGGTCTGTTCAACTCTTGCAATGCACTACCTCACTGCCTACGATCCGTGGGCAATGGAATCCGTGCAATGCGCTCCTCACTGCCGCTGGGCCGTGGGTAGTGGAATTCTTGCAAACCATTGCCTCACCGCCCGGGGGATGTGGGCAGTGCAACTCGGGCAATGCACCCCCTCATTGCATGGGGGCGGGGGGCAGTGCAACTCGCGCAATGCAATGCCTCGCCGCCCTGGGGCGGGGGGCCATGCAACTCCTACAATGGAGTGCCTCACGGCCCGGGGGCGGTGGGAAGTGGAACGCTTGCAATGCACTGCCTCACTGCTGGAGGGCAGTGGGCAGCGCAACTCCTGCAATCCACATCCTCACTACTTTCGGGCAGCGGGCAGTGGAACGCTCGCAAAGCACTGGCTCACTGCCTATTGGCAGTGGGCAATGGAACTCGTGTCATGCAGTGCCTCACGTCCTAGGGGCAGTTGGCAGTGCAACTCTTGCAATGCACTGGCCCCCCGACTGGGGGTGCTGGGCAGTGGAATTTGTGCAATGCAGTGCCACATTGCCTGGGGGCCGTGGGCACTGCAACTCTTGCAACGCACTGCCTCACTGCCTAGGCGTAGTGGGCATTGGAATTTGTGCAATGCACTGCCTCACTGCTTGGGGGTGGTGGGCAGTGCGATTCGTGGAGTGCACAGCCTCACTGCCGGGGGGCAGTGGACATTGGAACATGTGCAACGGTGGGTAGTGCAACTCTTGCAATGCACTACCTCACCGCGTGCGGGCCGTCGGTAATGAACCTCCTGCCGTACACTGCCCCTTTGCCTCACCACTTGGGGGCAGTTGGCACTGCAAGTCGTGCATTGCACTACCTCATTACCTGGGGGCAGTGAGCAGTGCAACGCGTGCAATGCCCTGCCTCAATGCTTGGGGGAAGTGGGCAGTGAAATCGTGCAAGGCACAACCTCACTGCCTTGGCGCAATGGGTAGTCGGACCCTGCAATGCAGTGCCACAGTGCCTCGGGGCAGTGGGCAGAGGGGGTCGTGCAATGCACTGCCTCCTTGCCTCGCGGCCTGGGGCAGCGGGCAGTGGAATTCTTGCAATGCACCGCCTCACTCCTTGGAGGGAATGGGCAGTGAAACTCCTGCAACGGTGGGCAGTGCAACTCTTGCAATGCGCTGCCTCGCTACCTGGAAGCAGTGGGCAATGGAATTCCTGCAATGCAATACGTCATCGCCTTGGGGTAATGAGCAGCGCAAGTCATGCAGTGCACGGCCTCACTTCCTAGGGCAAGGGGCAGTGGAAGTCGTGCAATGCACTGCATCACTTCCTTGGGGCAGTGGGCAGTGCAATTCTTGCAAGGCGCTGCTTTCTTGCGTGGGGCTAGTGGGCAACGCAACTCTTGCAATGCACTGCCTCGCTACTTGACGGCAGTGGGCAGTGCGACTCTTGCCATGCACGACCTCAGTGTGTGGGGGGGCAGTGCGCAGTGGGACTTCTTTAACGCACTGCCTCCCTATCGGGGGGGAGCAGTGCAGCAGCTGCTGCCCCCAGTCAGTGAAGCAGTGCACCGCAAGACCTCAACTGCCCACCGCCCCCAGGCGGTGAGGCAGTGCAATGCAGGAGTTGCATTCCCCACTACCCCCACGTAGTGAGGTAGTGCATTGCAGTAATTTCCCTGCCTTATATTGCACAAATTCCACTACCGACTGCCGCAGGCAGTGAGGGAGTGCATTGCACGAATTCAACTGCCCAGTGCCCCTAAGCAGTGAGGCAGTGCGTTGCACGAGTTGCACCGCCCAATGCCCCTAGGCAGTGTGGCACTGCATTGCAGAAGTTCCACGGCCCATGGCCGTGAGGCGGTGGGGTAGTGCATGGCAGGAATTGCACGGTCTACTGCCCCAACGCAATGGGCTTGTGCATTGCAAGAGTTGCACTACCACTTGGGCCCAGGCAGTGATTGCAAGAGTTGCACTACCCACGGCCTCCAGGCATTGAGACCCTCAATAGTGGGCACTGGAACGCCCGTAATGCACTGCCTCGCTTCTCGGGGGTAGTGGGCACTGCATTTCGTGCCGTGCACTGCCCCCCTGCCTCAGGGCAGGTGGCAGTGGACGTGCTACAACGATGGGCAATGGAACTCGTGCAAGGCACTGCCTCACCGCCTAGGCAATGCAACTCCTACAATGCATGCTCACCGCTTAGGGGGCGGTGGTAGTGGAACTCTTGCAATGCAGTGCCCCATTGCCTGGGGGCAATGGGTAGTGGAAGTCGTGCAATGCATTGCCTCACTGCATGGGGGCAGATGGCAGTGCAACTCGTGCAATGCCCAGCCTCATTGCCTAGGGGCATTTTGGGCATTGGAATTCGTGCAATGCACTACCTCACTGCCTGGCGGCGGTGGGCAGTGGAAGGCCTGCAATGCACTACCTCACCGCCTGGGGGAAGTGGGCGTTGGAAATCGTACAATATCGGGGAACGAAACTACTGCAATGTAGCGCCTCACTACCTGGGGTCATTGGGCAATGCAATTCTTGCGAACTAGTGCCTCATCGCCCGCGGGCCGTTGGCAGGCGGCAGTATAATTCCTGGTATGCAGTGCTTCACTGCCTGGGGGCATTGCGCAGTGGGATTGTTGCAATGCACTGCCTAGGTGCCTCGGGTCCGTGGGGAGTGAAATTCGTGCAACTCACTGCCTCACTGCCTTCGGGCAGTAGGCATTGCAACTCCTGCAATGCACTGCCTCACTGCCTCCGGTCCGTGGGCAGTGGAATCCGTGCAAATCACTGCCTCACTGCCGCTGGGCAGGGGGTAGTAAAATTCCTACGATTGTTCGCAAGGCAACTCCTGCAATGCAGTGCTTCAGGGGTAGTGGGCACTGCAATTCGTGCAATGCAGGGCTTCATTGCCCCCAGGCTATTCGGCGGTGCGTTGCAAGAGTTGCACTGCCCACTGGCCCAAGGTAGTAGTGCATTGCACGAATCCCACTGAGCACTGCCCCCGGGCCGTGAGGCCGTGCATTGCAGGAAATCCAATGCCCACTGCCCTTAGGCAGTGAGGTAGTGGATTGCAAGAGGTGCACTGCCCACCATTGCACAATTTTCATTGCCCACTGCCCCCCAACAGGGAGGTAGCGCATTGAAGTAATTTCACTACCCACTTCTCCAAGGCCGCCATGCACTGAGGCACTGCATTGCAGGACTTCCACTGCCCACCGCCCCTAGGCAGTGTGGCACTACATTGCCAAAGTTCCACTGCCCACTGCCTTCAAGCGGTGAGGCAGTGCATTGCACGAGTTGCAATGCCCACCATTGCTGAAGTTCCACTGCCCACCACCGCAAGGCAGTGAAGCCATGCATTGCAGCCATTGCACTGCCCACGGCCCCCCTCCCAGTGAGGCAGTGCATTGCACGCGTTGCACTGCCGATCATTGCATGAATTCTAGTGGCCACTGTACCCGGGTAGTGGGCAGTGCAACACTTGCAATGCGCTGTCTCACTGCCTGCGGGCAGTGGGCAGTGCAGCTCTTGCCATGCACTGCCTCAATACGTAGAGGCAGTGGACGCTGCAATTCTTGCGATGCACTGTCTCACTGCCTAGGGGCAATGGGCAGTGTAATTCGTGCAAACCACTGCCTCACCGCCTGGGGGCAGTTGGCAGTGCAACTCCTACAACGCACTGCCTCATTGCCTTGGGGAAGAGGGCAATGAAGCTCCTGCAATGCGGTGCCTCACCGCGTGGGGGCGGTAGGCAGTGCAACTGCTGCAATGCATTGCCTCACTGCCTGAGGTAGGTGTGCAGCGGAACGCCTGCACTACATTGCCTCACCGCCCGTGGGCGGTGGGTAGTGGAATGAATGCAAACCCTGCCACACTGCCTGGGGGCCGTGGACAGTGCATTTTTTGCAATGCATTCCCTCACTGCCTAGGCACAGGGGGCACTGCAAATCTTGCAATGTACCGCTCCACTGCCTTGGGGCATTGGGCACTGCAACTCGCGCAATGCACTGCCTCACTGCATGGGGGGAGCGGGTAGTGCAACTCATGTAAGGCACTGCCTCACTTCCCGGGGGCAATGGGCAGTGCAACACCTGCAATGCATTGCATCGTTGCCCGGGGGCAATCGGCACTGGAAGTCTTGCAATGCACTGCCTCACTGCATTAGGGGCTGGGGGCAGTGGGTAGTGGAGTTCCTCTGATGCACTGCCTCAGTTCCGGGGGTCAGTGGGCAATGGAAATTGTGCAATGGTGGGCACTGCAGCTCCTGAAATGCACTGACTCGCTGCCTTGGGGCAGCGAGCAGTGCACCTCCTGCAATGCACAGCCTCACCGCCCGGGGGCAATGGGTAGTGAAACTCGTGCAATAGTTGGTAGTGCAACTCGTGAAATGCAGTGCCTCACTGCCTGGGGGCAATCGGTAGTGGAACTCGTGCAATAGTCAGGAGTGCAACTCGTGAAATGTAGTGCCTCATTGACTCAGAGCAATGGGAATTCTTGCATTGCACCACGTCAACTCCTCGGGTCAGTGGGTAGTGCAACTGCTGCAATGCACTGCCTCACCGCCTACGGGCCTTGGGCAGTGGATGTCTTGCAATGCAGTGCCCTAGTAAATCGGTCGGTGGGCAGTGCAATGCCGGCAATGCAGTGCCCCAGTGATTGGGGCCAGTGGGCAGCGCAACTCCTGCAATGTGCTGCCTCACTGCGTGGCGGCAATGGGTAGTGCAAGTCCTGCAATGCACGGCCTCAGGGCGTGGGGGCATGCGCAGTGGGATTCGTGCAATCCACTGCCCAACTACCTACCGGCAGTGGGCAATGGAACTATTGCAACGGAGACCCGTTGCCTTCGGGCACTGGGCAGTTCAACGCCTGCAAGGGCCTGTCTCACTACTTTGGGGCAATGGGCAGGGCAGCTCCTCCAATGCACTGCCTCACTACATGGGGGCAGTGGGCACTGCCATTCTTGCAATGCACCATCTCACTGCCTTGGGGCACTAGGCAGTGGAACTCGTGCAATAGACTCTCACACACCCGGCGGCATTGGACAGTGCAACGCCTGCAATGCACAACGGCATTGCCTGGGGGCATGCGTAGTGGGATTCCTGCAATGCACTTCATCAGTGCCTAGGGGTAGTTCGCAGTGCAACTCGTGCAATGCACGGCTCCACTGCCTTTGGGCACTGGGCACCGCAACTCGTGCAATGCACTTCCGCATTGCCTCGGGGTAGTGGGCAGTGCAAGTCCTGCAATGCACTGCACGATTGCCCGGGGGCACTGGGCAGTGGAATTCCTGCAATATCGGGCAGTGAAAGTCTTGCAATGCACTGCCTCACTACCTACGGGTTGTGGGCATCGCCACTTGTGCAATTCACGGCCTCAGTGCGTGGGGGCAGTGGGAGGTCCAACTCCTGCAATGCACTACCTCAGTGCTTGGGGGCAGTTGGCAGTGGAATTTTTGCAATGCACTGCCTGACTGTTTGGGGGCAGTGGGCAGTGGAATTTGTGCAAAGGTGGGAAGTGCAATTCCTGGAATGCACTGCCTTAGGGCCTGGCGGTACTGGGCAATGCAATTCCTCCAATGCACGGCGTCACCGCCTGGGGGTAGTGGGCTGTAGAAGTCCTGCAACGGTGGGCAGTGCAACTCCTGCAATTCGCTGCCTCGCTGCATGGGGGCTGTGGGCAATGCAACTCGTGCAATGCACTGCTTGGCATGCACTGCCTCACTGCCTGGGGGCAGTGCGCATTGGAATTGGTGCAATGCATTGCCTCACTGCCTTGGGACAGTAGGCAGTAGAATTTGCTATGCACTGCCCGAGTGCCTTGGGGTGCCGGGCAGCATAATTCCTGGAATGCACTGCCTCACGGCCTGAGGGTAGCAGGCAGTTGGATTCCTACAATGGTGGGCAGTTCAACTGGTGCAATGCACTGCCTCACTGCCTATGGGTAGTGGACCGTGCAATTTCAGCAATGCATGGCCTCAGTGCCTCGGGGCACTCGGTAGTGGAACTCTTGCAACGCAGTGTCTCACTACTTGGGGGCAGTGGGCAGTGGAAAGGCTGCGATGCATTGCCTCAGTGCCCTGCGGCGGGGGACAATATAATTCTTGCAATGCAGTGCCTCACTGCCTGTGGGTAGTGAGCACTGCACTTCCTGCAATGCACCGCCTCACTGTCCGGGGGCACAGGGTAGTGGAACTCGTGCAACGCACTCCCTCACTGCCTGGGGCAGTGGGCAGTGGAACTCGTGCAACACACTGCTCCACTGCCTCGGGACAGGCGGGTTCAACTCCTCGTACGCACGCCTTCACGGCTTGGGGTCAGTGCTTAGTAAAACTCGTGCAATGCACTGCCTCACTGCCTGGGGTCCGTGGGTAGTGGAATTCGTGCAATGCACTGCCTTACTTATGGGGGGCAGTGGGTGATGGAATTCCTGCAATGGTGGGCATTGCAACTCCTGCAATGCACTGCCTCACTACCTGGGGGTAGTGGACTGTGCAACTCCCGCAATGCACGGTCTCGCTTCCTAGGGGCAATGGGCACTGGAACACCCGAACGCAATGCCTCACTGTGTGCGGTTAGTCAGCACTGCAATGCACAATGCACGGCCTCACAGCTTGGGGGCAGTGGGCAGTGGAGTTCGTGCAATGGTGGGCAGTGGAACGGTTGCAATGCACTGCCTCACTGCCCGAGGGCCGCGGGCAATGCAAATCGTGCAATGCATGGTCTCACTGCTTGGGGCGTGGGGGAAGTGGGTAGTGGAATTGCTGCAATGCACTGCCTCATTGCCAGGGGTCAGTAGGCAATGGAAATTGTGCAATGTTCGGAAGTGCAAATGGTGCAATGCACTGCCTCACTACTTTGGGTAGATGCAGTGCAGCTCCTGTAATGCACGGTCTCAGTGCCTGGGGGCAATGGGCAGTGGAATTTGTGCAAAGGTGGGCAGTGCATCTCTTGCAATGCATTGCCTAACTGCCTAGGGGCAGGGGGCAGTGGAATTCTTGCATTGCACTACGTGACGGCCTCGGGGCAGTAGGCAGTGCAACTCCTGCAATGCACGGCCTCATCGCCTCGGGGCGGTGAGCAATGGAACTCTTGCAATGCATTGCCTCACTACCTCGGGTCAATGGGCAGCGCAACTCCTGGTATGCAGTGCCTCACTGCCTTGCGGCATTTGGCAATTCAACTCCTGCAATGCACGGCCTTAGGGCGTGGCGGCAGTGCGTAGTGGGATTTCTGCAATGCAGTGCCTCACTACCTAGTGGCAGTGTGCATTGGAACTCTTGGAACGCAGACCCATTGCCTGCGGGCACTGGGTAGGTGAACGCTTGCAATGCACTGTCTGACTACCTTGGGGCAGTGGGCAGCTCCTGCAATGCACTGCCTTACTACCTCGGGACAGTGGGCAGTGCTCTTCTTGCAATGCACTATCTCACTGCCTTGGGGCACTGGGCAGTGGAACTTGTGCAATACAGTGTCTCACTGCCCGGGGCAATGGGCATTGCAACTCCTGTAATGCACGGCCTCATGGCGTGGGGGCAATGCGCAGTGGGATTCTTGCAATGCACTACCTCAGTGCCTAGGGGTAGTTGGCACTTCAACTCTTCCAATGCACGGCCCCACTGCCTTTGGGCAGTGGGCACTGCAACACTTGCAATGCACTCCCTCACTGCCTCCGGGCAGGGGGCTGTGGAGCGCCCGCATTTCCTTGCTGCACTGCGTGGGGGCAGTGGGCAGTGCAACTCCTCCAATGCACTGCCTCACTGCACGGGAGTAGTGGGCAGTGGAATTCTTGCAATATGGGGCAGTGAAAGTCCTGCAATGCACCGCCTCACTACCTAAGACCTCTCCACCGCCCGCACCTCTTCATCAGCCTCTCCACCCGGGTATACACTTTATTTGGGCAGTAATGTCTCCAGAGATAAAAGGCACAGGTCACTATTCGCAACAACATGCATGTGCGGCTACCGCCAGGGGCTTACGGTGGGTAGCGTAGTTGGCAGTGAACTCAAGACCTCTATGACCACTCAACCAGTGTCGAACCCCCCTCTCGTGGTCGCATGCCCTCATGCCCCACCAATGCATCGCATCTAATCGTGCATGCCTACGCGGCGAACGGGGGTGGAGCGGGTACACAAGGAAGATAGGCATGGGGAATGGGCTTAGGGGGGGGAGACAAGGGGGCCATAGACAAACAGTATAGTACAACACACATAGTATACAAAAGCCTACATAGGGAGCATGGCGGGGGGGGGGGGGGTAGCAAAAGAACGGTAGGTTGCAAGAACCCATAAACCCCCACTCCACGAGCACACCAAGACCCTGCCACGCATACTTTGGTGCGTATGAGCCCGCAAGCTACCATCTTGAGGGTTTTTATAATGGTGGCGGATTGCGCAATAGGGCCATGGGGGTATTGAACCAACGCGAGGGGTCTACATTTGGCACGGATACAACATTTGGGGATGTACTAAATTTCGGGGGCTCGTAAATTTTGGAGTGGTCAAAGAACCCACAAAAATGCCTAGATTGTGAACAAATAGCTTGGTAGGGGCCTGGAAGTGCCCAAGTTCACCTTCACACCTTGAGAACCGTGTGCAGCCTCCCACCTCCCTCCTTTCTGCCTTGCAACCGCCAGCCCCTAGGAACCGTTGAAACCACAAAACAGCCGCGAAGCATCTCAAGGTATGATCAACGCCGCAATAATGTCACGGTACCTCCCGGGGGGGGGGGGGCGACTCCGCGGGTCCTAGGACGCCAACCCCCCGCCCCCCCCCAGGGGCCTCGGGCCCACAGTTAGTTGTCAAAGGTATGAGCCCAAGGAGCCAATGGGCGCCATAGGTGCCCCGGCGCCAAAGGCGCCCAATGGGGTTATGTAGCCACCTTACCCACTTGTGGGCCACTTCTGATTTTGCTCCCCGCTGTGATATGTGAAAAAGTAACATCCGGTGATCATGCAAACATCCGTCACTTTTGAAACAAAACGCCCCCAAATTTCCTTCTGCATGCCCAAAAAATAGACAAATACACGCTTGTGCACATCCGAGGTCCCCCCCCGCGGCACGTAACCCCCCCCCTTTTCGAAGAGGCAAATTTTAGGCAAGACCCATTACTTCACATTTCGCGAAACATCCCCCCCCCCCCCTGGCAAGGGATATATGGGGGGCGGGGCACTGTCACTGAGGGCATCAACGCTGTCCACTTGGTTACCTAGCGAACCCAACAACCTCGCCGCTAGCCCCCTTTGACCAGCTGGAATGGTTGGTTAATATTGTGGAGGAGTGTCCGCGGGCGTTGCTTCCCAATAGTGTAATTTTGGAAGCAAGGCGTGCCCCCCCGGTCCGGCCAACCTTTCCAATGGGTATAGGGGGAGTGGCCCACGGCTATGTTGGCGGCTCCACTCCCCACAGCCTGTACGTCCCTTGAACCATGGGGTGCCCCCCCCGGTTGTAAGGCCTCATGGCCGGTCTTGGTGTACACCAAAGGGGAGTGGTTACGCCTCCGCAATGGGGCACACCTCCCCGAATGTGTTGGCCAAAGGGGACAGGGGGCCAACCCTATGATGTAAGGCGAGGCAATGGGGTCCTCTGCGGGAGCTCTCCGCGGCCGTCACCAAGTTCGCAGCGCCAAGCTTGGGGCTGCCACGACGACGGTGTACCAACACAGGTATGCGGGGTGCGTCAGACGGCGTGGGTGAGTGAGAACCCCGGGGGTCGGCCTACGCCGGGGCCGGCATTTTTTGGTTTGTTTTGGTTGTGCTTTCTTGCTTCCTTTGCGGGACTACCATCAAGAATTTTCAGGCGTGCTAGGGCTTTGTTTCGAGTTTTCTTTTTCTTTTGTTCTCAGGAGAGTGCTTTGAACGCCACCAAAGGGGGCGGTAGGGGCTGGCCAAGGCCGTGGCACAGCGTCCAACCCCGGCCGTCCCGCTGTCTTGCCCGGCAAGGCAAAAGACCCCTGTGGGCCCCGCGGCCCCTGGCGCTCTAGGGGGCACAACAACATGGTTGCACTGCGCGGATGTACCCGAGTCCCTGCGGTCTAGTTCAAGCCGTCTTGGGGGATCGGGACGCCCGATGGCAGGGCTGCTGCACATGTGCACCCCCCCCCCCCCCCCTCCACGCTGTCGCGGATACATACCAGTCCCCCCGGTCTGATGCGGGCCGCGCACGTGGATAGGGGCGCCTAGTGGGGGGGGGGGGTGCCGCAAATGTTGCAATCCCATCCACCCCACGCAACGGCGGACACAACCGAGTCCCCCTTATCTATTGCAGACCGTGCTGGGGGATGGGGACGTTCGGTTGGAGGGTGATGCAGGTGGGTGCAACAGTCTCCCGCCGTCCCATGCAGCGGCCGATACAAACGAGTCCCCCCGGTCTGGTGTACACCGTGTTCGGGGACAGGGACGCTCGGCGTGGGGGCACCGCAGGGGTGCCAGTTGTGTCCCCCGCCGCATCCCGGAGGGGGCCTCCGTCGTTTTGGAGCCATTGGGGCCCTCATCACATTGGGGCCGCGGCTTTTTTCACGGTGTGACCCCTGGGGCGCCCACCACATTAGGGCAAGGGCCTCTTTTGTTGTGGGATTGGTGCGGGCCCCTGCCTCAGCAGGGCAGTAGCCTTCGTCGCTTTGGCGCCTTTGGCCCCCCCCCCCCCCGCATCTAGGCGCGGGCCCCTATTCGCAGTGGGATTACCCGGGGGCCCGTGGCATCCGGGCAGGGGCCTCGGTTGCATTGCAGCCCTTGGGGCCCTGCGGCATTAGGGCAAGGGGCCTCTTTCGCAGTGGGATTGCCGAGGCCCCCGCCGCATCGGGCCGGGTACCTTTGTCGCAGTCGAACTGCCAGGGGGGCCGCAACATCATGGGCGGGAGTTTGCATTGGTTTGGAGCCTTTGGGCCCTCCGCCGCATCAAGTTGGGGAAATCTTTTGCAGTGGGATTACCCGGGGCCCCGCCGCATGAGGGCACGGGCCTCCGTGGCAGCTATGGGTATAGTAACCAAATGGGCTATTAGCTGTTAGACTTCAGACTTTTATGGACCATCACCCTAAACCCTCCCCTCCCCAGCCCCCGAAGCTAGGCTTTGCCCCCCCACCCCCCTTGAGATCGGACTTCTGCTCCATGACACGTTTACATGCCCTCCCCCTATATTAGACTTTGTTATGAAAAATGGGAAACTAGGAAACTTATGACATCGAAAATGCCCCCTCCCAATATCATAGGTCTCTCATTGTCAAGCTACCCTCTCCACACCAGAGAAATGTGTAATTTACAAGTTTAAGAGGCGGAAGGAGGGGGTGGTGGGGCAACGGCTTTGGAAGCCCTGAAAGAAGCACAGACACGCCCAGGACCCCTGGGGATTTGCCCCCCCCCCCCCCCCCCACAGCAACCAATTGTTGGACTGGGAGCGAATCATGTGCAACAAGAGGGCCGACACACTGGGGATGCAGTTGCGGGAGATGTGACACCATTGCACATACGGGGTGACCCTCCCAGATTTCACGGAGTGGGCATTGCCCTACATTCGCATCAAGGACGAGGACACAAACACATGTACCACCGGTGCCCAGCACAGAACATTGAAAGAGAGACCAATATTGTCCCGTTGCCGGTGGCAATTTTAGGAAATCTGTACCGACGTGCATGCGATATGCTTCGGTCCGCCGCTTGGAAGTTTTCGAAAACCCTTGGAAAGATGCTCGGAAGTTTTGGCAGCCAGATCGGCCCCCCAAAACGCAACCGATATCGGTAGGAATGTACCATGGGCTTCCCAGCCGACCGTGCCGGGGGAGCTCGGAAGAAATTTCTTAGCCCGACCCGTGTGGAACTTTGGTTGGATGCTTGTTGCCTACCTTGCCTGCAAGATGCCATGGAGAACAGTACGTTGAAACTAATGTTTGTCTACCCTTTGTCTTTGCCTACAAAATTGCATGCACTACACTGTGCTCAAGCTTATGATTGCTTCCCCTTTGAGCTCCTTTGTGAATTTGCAGTTTTGGTTTTTACATGTGCAATGCTAGTTTGGTCCTTGGTGCCTGCTTTGCCTGCAAAGTTGCATGGAGAACACTGTACTCAAGCTTATGACTGTTTGCCCTTTGTGCCTTGTGAAGCCTTTTGCCTGCTTGGGTGGTTTTCTTTTTGCATGTGTGTCGCTTTTTCACCTTGGCCCCTTGCCCAGAACACTTTTTGTCACCTGTGTCCTATGTCCTGTGTCCACTATCAAATGCACACTCTGTGGATCTCAACTCATGTCACTCAACCCTCTAATCACCTGTGTGCACTGGAAGGACACGCATACGTGTCGGTACATCCCCTCGGATTCCAATGTGCCCAGGCACATCCGAGTGGCATAGGTCAGAGGTGAATTCATTCGCTATATCAGGATCTGCAGCCACCCACATCTGTACCAGGTATGTTGTTGCAGACTGGTCTCAACGTTGCGCTGGCTTAATTACCCGTGGGAGGTAATCCAGTCTAAACACATCCCGTGGGGTGAAAGAAACAGGTTCAGGACGCTGAGACGTGATGTTGTGCCCTCTAGGGTGGCTATGTCGTTGTCCCAATCTGAAATCATGAGTTCCAGGCATAATGGTGTGATGGGTGGTGGGCGGGAACCTTTTGGACAGGTGCATGGATTTTGCCCCCCCCCACCCCCACCCAAATATCAGACTTGTGCTCCGCCCCCTACATCAGACAGGGGGGGCGGAACCCATGAGGGAAACCGGGCACCCATAGCCCATAGTGAGCCCCACTGGCCTCGTGAAGGGAGTTTTAGGGTAACAGGCAGACCCTGCTCCTGCCCAGGCCCCTACTCCCGCCCCTGCTCTTGCCCATACCCATGCCCCTGCCCTTGCCCCAGCACCTAGTGGGCCTGTCTTCCCCCCAGGAGAAACCCTCCGCCCGCGGGTTTACTCCTTTTTACCTCTCAACAACCAGAATCAAATAACGATGGACCCCAGCTGCACAGAACTAGCCCCATTATCTGCTCTGGGGCACAGCAACATCAAAATGCAAGTATCCGGGTTTGCGAGAACTAGCCCCTTTATCTGCTTTGGGGCACACCAATATCCAAATTCAAATAACGATGGACCCCAGCTGGACAGAACTAACCCCATTATCTGCTTTGGGGCACAGCAACATCAAAATGCAAGCATCGGGTGGGGCAACAAGCGTTGTCCTCCTCACCCTTCCAGCGGTAGGTAAGGTATGTAAGCCCAGGTGGGGCCACCCCGTGGTGGAGTTCGTGATCGCTGGTAAGATTAGGAGAAAAAGAAAGGTTGACAGTACCCTCGTGCATGCTCGTGCATTCACACACGCATTAAAGGGTAGGCCACGCGAAATGCGCACGGTAACCTTGTTTAGGTTACCCAGGGGCTCCTCGGTACGTTCTTTAAGAGAACACGAGGAGTCTCTTAACGCTTGCTTGCTTGACATGGGTGTTTGAGGACAGCGTATTATAGGTCACACTGAGAAGCGTATAATACGTGGAGTGTGGCTTGGTTCCTCAGCCGCAAACACCCCTTCATTGGCCTTTGCTTTACAGGTGGGCAGGTAGGGTGATTGGTGCAGCAGCGTCCCTTTTTTTTCTTGCCCTGCTAAACAAGGGCGCTGATCCCACAATCAATTAACTGCGCCTCAGCCAGGAGTGGCGAGGGAAGTTCGACTCCATCGACATCCACGCTGTGCACGCCACCTGTGCGCCTCTCCCCTCCAAGCCCTAGCAGGGAAACGTGTTGTGACATCCCTGTTAGGCCACAGCTGCTTAGCAGCGCTGTGTTCTCTTGTCTTCTTCACAGGAGGGTCATTAGGACCCACGACTTTATCTTCCACACCACCCAGTAGAGCGTGAGTGTAGGAGTGGTAATCCTGAGTGGGGGCTTGAGCCAGTTGCAGTAGCGCTCGCTCACCAGCATGGTGCCACTGTAGGGTGTGTAGGACCTGTAGTGCGTGTGTCACTGTCCCACCCGTTTCCTGCAATTTTAGCAGGGTTGGTGGTCTCTGGCAATGGTTAGGTCAGCGTTTTGGCCACTTAGCAAAATGGCGTTTTCATGCCTTCATAGCTTTTGGCCAACCCTCCCTGTAGTAGACAGATAGGTAGGGAAAACAATACCTGGATTAGTACGCTGGGTATTCCCCCAAGGTTTTGCGCCAGCACAGAAATTGGGCGCTTAGGGGAGGGGAGACCCGGGGCGTACCCCGTGGCATCAATAAGACAACCCTCCAGGTTTAGCAAGCGTGCAGACTTGGGTATAATTAGGACACCACTTCTGCGGCTTGCTCTCAGGACCTTAGGAATAGCACACTCACACATACGCTTAGGCAGGTAAGGGTAAGGTTCGGTCCCTAGCTTTATTTAGTCTTGGAAAAGTGAGCTCCACTATCCGCCCCCCCTTACAGGGGCCCACTGTTTCAGATTTTCACAACCAGGGGCTCTTTGTAAAGTCCCAACCACCAGCTTTCATGAGAACCTTGTTTTGTGGAACTTTACCACAGCATCACAGAATTGCAAGGCTCCAAAGTGAGCTTGACTATCCGCCCCCCTACAGGGGCCCACTGTTTCAGATTTTCCCAACTAAGGGCTCCATGTAAAGCCCCAACCACCAGCTTTCACCACAACCTTGTTTTGTGGAATTTTACCACACCATCACAGATTTAGAAGGCTCCAAAGTGAGCTCGACTATCCGCCCCCCTACAGGGGCCCACTGTTTCAGATTTTCCCAACTAAGGGCTCCATGTAAAGCCCCAACCACCAGCTTTCACCACAACCTTGTTTTGTGGAATTTTACCACACCATCACAGAATTAGAAGGCTCCAAAGTTAGCTTGACTATCCGCCCCACTACAGGGGCCCACTGTTTCAGATTTTCCAAACCAGCTGGTGACCTGGCACCAGTCTAAAAACCCTCACGATGGTAGCTGTGGGACGGATTGCCCACACGCACTGCCACGGTCGAAGCTAGTTGTGATACGTCTCGATTTCTCGTGCGTCTTCCCTGTGTCAGGCCGGGCCCACCCCGCCCGCCAACCGTCCAGGACCCCTCCCCGGGCCAGACATGCAGTCTTGTGGGGGACAGATGCACATACGTGGCCTCCCCCCGACCGCCAGACGCCAACGTGGCGCCTGCCCCGACAGCTCTGCGCCGACATGGCGCGGGCTCAGTGGCAGGGCACCATCGTGGTGCCGCGAACGTACCCGTGCGCCGTCGTGGCGCGGCCTTCAGGGCAGAACGCCGTCGGGGCGCGGCCTTCTCAGCAGAGCGCCGCCACGGCGCCGCCCAAACAATCCAACGCCAACGTGGCGCCACTTCAGTGGCAGCACACCACCGTGGTGCAGCCAACGTGCACGTGTGCCGCCGTGGCGCAGTGTTCGGGGCACGGCGCCGTTGTGGCACTGCCCAGACAGCCCTATGCCTCCGTGGCGCCAGTTCAGTGGCAGAGCGCCATCGTTGTGCCGCCAACGTACATGTGCGCCATCGTGGCGCAATCCTCAGGGCAGAACGCCACCGCGGCGCTGCCTGGACAGCCCTGCGCCGACGTGGCGCCAGTTCAGTGACGTGGCACCACCGTGGTGCGGTCAACGTACACGTGCGCCGTCGTGGCGCAACCTTCAGGGCAGAGCGCCACCGTGGTGCTGCCCAAACGGTCTTCGTGCGCCAGCCCGGCCATGGTGTGTCCTCCAGGCCCATACTCAAGGCACCATGGCGGAGTCTGCACCCGGCGCTCCGCCACCCTCCGTGACACCCCGTGTAGAGGTGACGAGTCATCGGCGGTACTCACCGCCTCACGTGCCATCGGCAAACGTCGCCGTCTCGCTCGGGCACCATCGTGGTGCCATTTTCTCGGTCACGTGCCGTCTCGGTACACGTATCGTGGGGCTCGTCGTTTGGGCTCGGCCTTTGCGGCCGGGCGTCGTCGGTGACCTCACATGTACCACCGGTGCCCAGCACAGAACATTGAAAGAGAGACCAATATTGTCCGGTTACCGGTGGCAATTTTAGGAAATCTGTACCGACGTGCATGCGATATGCTTCGGTCCGTCGCTTGGAAGTTTTCAAAAACCCTTGGAAAGATGCTCGGAAGTTTTGGCAGCCAGATCGGCCCCCCAAAACGCAACCGATATCGGTAGGAATGTTCCATGGGCTTCCCAGCCGACCGTACCGGGGGAGCTCGGAAGAAATTTTTTAGCCTGAACGTAGTGGAACTTTGGTTGCATGCTTGGTGCCTACCTTGCCTGCAAGATGCCATGGAGAACAGTACGTTGAAGCTAATGTTTGTCTACCCTTTGTTTGCTTTGCCTACAAAATTGCATGGAGAACACTGTGCTCAAGCTTATGACTGCTTCCCCTTTGAGCTCCTTTGTGAATTTGCACTTTTGGTTTTGACATGTGCAATTGCAGTTTGATCCTTGTTTCCCAGCTATGGGTATAGTAACCCAATAGGCTATCAGACTTCAGACTTCAGACTTTTATGGACCATCACCCCCAACCCCCAACCCCCCAAGCCCCCCATGATAGGCCTTTGCCCCCCCCCCAAAATATCAGACATGTGATATGATGTGATGTATTGTGGTGAGGAACCGATACTTGGAGTTCTGAAATAAGGGGTGGCCCCCCCGTCCCTGCCTCTGCCATGCAGGGCGACCTCGGAACGGTCCCGAAACGATAGTGAATCAAGGGGAGGCCCCCCGGAGACGAATTTGTTTGGAACCAAGGGGGGGCGCCATCCCCCTCAGGCCCCAGATGTGTAGGTATCAAGTAATGTACGTACGTTACTGAAAGAACCACAGTATTGTATAATGTACGCCTCCGGCCAACAGCCAGGGAGGGCCGGAGGTCCGGGTAAAAGCCCCGGACCCCCCAACGGCAGCCCCAAAGGTGAGCGCACCACTGGAAGGGGCATGTCTGCGGGGTAAAAACATGCGCTTAGTAAACATCTAACGTAATAAATAGTGCTTGCTGCTGTAATTTTTTTTAATGCGTGTGTATGTGTGTATGTGTGGGCATGCGTGGGTGTCTGTATGTTTGCTCTGGGTCCCCCTGCAAGGGGGGACTCATCGGCTGGGCAGCTATACCCCTTAAACCCCTCCCCTCTGCTCTCGACCCCTTCCCCGACCCTCTGTTAAACAACCAGCACAAACAAAAGTCAGTTAAACACAAGGGGGCCACTGACAGCACCGCTTTCGGAAATTTTTTTTTTCATTTTTGGAGAACACTTTCTTGCCTGTTAAACGGTGCTGTCTGATGGCGGGGTGCCTGGGCAGGCAGGCTTGCCTTCACTGCCCTACAGGGGGGGGAGGAGAGGACGCCCGGGCACCCAAGGGGTCAGAGAGAGCAGGGTGGGATGTAAAAATAAAAAACTGTAAGTTCCTCTCCACCCTCCCCGCCTGGGCGGTCCACATGGACCAACCCCTCCTGGCTTCGGCTTCCACACATTTTTAAGGGCTTTAACAGGTTAGGGATGTTGCAGACAATACAATTTTCTGTGATTTGCCCTAGTGCTTTAGTTAGGAATAGCCCCTGCACTGTACCGCACCACACTGCACTACACTCACTGCACTGAAACTGAGACCCCCTGAATTGACCCCGGGCTTGAGTTTCCCCCCTTTCCCCAGCCCATGCACTCCGCGTGTTCTGCACAGGTCAATTGTTTACCTGATTTGGATTCTGTCTTTTTTGTGTTGTGGTTGTGAGTACTACGCACAAAAATGGCCAAGGGGTCGAATGTGCGCACCTTTCAATCGTGCGCACCACCCCAAACTCCAGCAGAAAGCTCGTACAGCTTGAATAAGGTCTGCAGCGAAACTCCTGATTCTGAGACCCAAGCTTCCGAAATTTCAAGTTTTTCCTCTTTTCCTGCCGTGGGTGTGTGGTTGGCGATGTAGTAGATGGAATTTTACCACACCATCACAGTTTTAGAAGGGTCCAAAGTGAGCTCGACTATCCGCCCCCCTACAGGGGCCCACTGTTTCAGATTTTCACAACTAGGGGCTCTATGCAAAGCCCCAACCACCAGCTTTCACCACAACCTTGTTTTGTGGAATTTTACCACACCATCACACATTTAGAAGGCTCCAAAGTAAGCTCGACTATCCGCCCCCCTATAGGGGCCCACTGTTTCAGATTTTCACAACTAGGGGCTCTATGTAAAGCCCCAATCACCAGCTTTCACCACAACTTTGTTTTGTGGAATTTTACCACACCATCACAGAATTAGAAGGCTCCAAAGTGAGCTCGACTATCCGCCCCCCTACAGGGGCCCACTGTTTCAGATTTTTACAACTAGGGGCTCCATGTAAAGCCCCAATCACCAGCTTTCACCACAACTTTGTTTTGTGGAATTTTACCACACCATCACACATTTAGAAGGCTCCAAAGTGAGCTCGACTATCCGCCCCCCTACAGGGGCCCACTGTTTCAGATTTTCACAACTAGGGGCTCTATGTAAAGCCCCAATCACCAGCTTTCACCACAACTTTGTTTTGTGGAATTTTACCACACCATCACAAAATTAGAAGGCTCCAAAGTGAGCTCGACTATCCGCCCCCCTACAGGGGCCCACTGTTTCAGATTTTTACAACTAGGGGCTCCATGTAAAGCCCCAATCACCAGCTTTCACCACAACTTTGTTTTGTGGAATTTTACCACACCATCACAGTTTTAGAAGGCTCCAAAGTGAGCTCGACTATCCGCCCCCCTACAGGGGCCCACTGTTTCAGATTTTTACAACTAGGGGCTCCATGTAAAGCCCCAATCACCAGCTTTCACCACAACTTTGTTTTGTGGAATTTTACCACACCATCACAGAATTAGAAGGCTCCAAAGTGAGCTCGACTATCCGCCCCCCTACAGGGGCCCACTGTTTCAGATTTTTACAACTAGGGGCTCTATGTAAAGCCCCAATCACCAGCTTTCACCACAACTTTGTTTTGTGGAATTTTACCACACCATCACAGTTTTAGAAGGCTCCAAAGTGAGCTCGACTATCCGCCCCCCTACAGGGGCCCACTGTTTCAGATTTTTACAACTAGGGGCTCTATGTAAAGCCCCAATCACCAGCTTTCACCACAAGTTTGTTTTGTGGAATTTTACCACACCCTCACAGTTTTAGAAGGCTCCAAAGTGAGCTCGACTATCCGCCCCCCTACAGGGGCCCAGTGTTTCAGATTTTTACAACTAGGGGCTCTATGTAAAGCCCCAATCACCAGCTTTCACCACAACTTTGTTTTGTGGAATTTTACCACACCATCACAGAATTAGAAGGCTCCAAAGTGAGCTCGACTATCCGCCCCCCTACAGGGGCCCACTGTTTCAGATTTTCACAACTAGGGGCTCTATGTAAAGCCCCAACCACCAGCTTTCACCACAACTTTGTTTTGTGGAATTTTACCACACCATCACAGAATTAGAAGGCTCCAAAGTGAGCTCGACTATCCGCCCCCCTACAGGGGCCCACTGTTTCAGATTTTCACAACTAGGGGCTCTATGTAAAGCCCCAATCACCAGCTTTCACCACAACTTTGTTTTGTGGAATTTTACCACACCATCACAGAATTAGAAGGCTCCAAAGTGAGCTCGACTATCCGCCCCCCTACAGGGGCCCACTGTTTCAGATTTTTACAACTAGGGGCTCCATGTAAAGCCCCAATCACCAGCTTTCACCACAACTTTGTTTTGTGGAATTTTACCACACCATCACAGTTTTAGAAGGCTCCAAAGTGAGCTCGACTATCCGCCCCCCTACAGGGGCCCACTGTTTCAGATTTTCACAACTAGGGGCTCTATGTAAAGCCCCAATCACCAGCTTTCACCACAACTTTGTTTTGTGGAATTTTACCACACCATCACAGAATTAGAAGGCTCCAAAGTGAGCTCGACTATCCGCCCCCCTACAGGGGCCCACTGTTTCAGATTTTTACAACTGGGGGCTCTATGTAAAGCCCCAATCACCAGCTTTCACCACAACTTTGTTTTGTGGAATTTTACCACACCATCACAGTTTTAGAAGGCTCCAAAGTGAGCTCGACTATCCGCCCCCCTACAGGGGCCCACTGTTTCAGATTTTTACAACTAGGGGCTCTATGTAAAGCCCCAATCACCAGCTTTCACCACAACTTTGTTTTGTGGAATTTTACCACACCCTCACAGAATTAGAAGGCTCCAAAGTGAGCTCGACTATCCGCCCCCCTACAGGGGCCCACTGTTTCAGATTTTTACAACTAGGGGCTCCATGTAAAGCCCCAATCACCAGCTTTCACAACTTTGTTTTGTGGAATTTTACCACACCATCACAGTTTTAGAAGGCTCCAAAGTGAGCTCCACTATCCGCCCCCCTACAGGGGCCCACTGTTTCAGATTTTCACATTTAGGGGCTCTATGTAAAGCCCCAATCACCAGCTTTCACCACAACTTTGTTTTGTGGAATTTTACCACACCATCACAGTTTTAGAAGGCTCCAAAGTGAGCTCGACTATCCGCCCCCCTACAGGGGCCCACTGTTTCAGATTTTTACAACTAGGGGCTCCATGTAAAGCCCCAATCACCAGCTTTCACCACAACTTTGTTTTGTGGAATTTTACCACACCATCACAGTTTTAGAAGGCTCCAAAGTGAGCTCGACTATCCGCCCCCCTACAGGGGCCCACTGCTTCAGATTTTTACAACTAGGGGCTTCATGTAAAGCCCCAATCACCAGCTTTCACCACAACTTTGTTTTGTGGAATTTTACCACACCCTCACAGAATTAGAAGGCTCCAAAGTGAGCTCGACTATCCGCCCCCCTACAGGGGCCCACTGTTTCAGATTTTTACAACTGGGGGCTCTATGTAAAGCCCCAATCACCAGCTTTCACCACAACTTTGTTTTGTGGAATTTTACCACACCATCACAGAATTAGAAGGCTCCAAAGTGAGCTCGACTATCCGCCCCCCTACAGGGGCCCACTGTTTCAGATTTTCACAACTAGGGGCTCTATGTAAAGCCCCAATCACCAGCTTTCACCACAACTTTGTTTTGTGGAATTTTACCACACCATCACAGTTTTAGAAGGCTCCATAGTGAGCTCGACTATCCGCCCCCCTACAGGGGCCCACTGTTTCAGATTTTCACAACTAGGGGCTCTATGTAAAGCCCCAACCACCAGCTTTCACCACAACTTTGTTTTGTGGAATTTTACCACACCATCACAGAATTAGAAGGCTCCAAAGTGAGCTCAACTATCCGCCCCCCTACAGGGGCCCACCGTTTCAGATTTTCACAACTAGGGGCTCTATGTAAAGCCCCAATCACCAGCTTTCACCACAACTTTGTTTTGTGGAATTTTACCACACCATCACAGTTTTAGAAGGCTCCAAAGTGAGCTCGACTATCCGCCCCCCTACAGGGGCCCACTGTTTCAGATTTTTACAACTACGGGCTCTATGTAAAGCCCCAACCACCAGCTTTCATCACAACCTTGTTTTGTGGAATTTTACCACACCATCGCAGAATTAGAAGGCTCCAAAGTGAGCTCGACTATCCGCCCCCCTACAGGGGCCCACTGTTTCAGATTTTCACAACTAGGGGCTCTATGTAAAGCCCCAACCACCAGCTTTCACCACAACTTTGTTTTGTGGAATTTTACCACACCATCACAGATTTAGAAGGCTCCAAAGTAAGCTCGACTATCCGCCCCCCTACAGGGGCCCACTGTTTCAGATTTTTACAACTAGGGGCCCTATGTAAAGCCCCAACCACCAGCTTTCATCAGAACCTTGTTTTGTGGAATTTTACCACACCATCACACATTTAGAAGGCTCCAAAGTGAGCTCGACTATCCGCCCCCCTATAGGGGCCCACCGTTTCAGATTTTCACAACCAGGGGCTCTCTCCTAACGCTCTGCCAACCCTCTCCCACCCTCTCCCAACCCTCTCCCACCCCCTCCCAACCCTCTCCCACCCCCTCCCAACCCTCTCCCACCTTCTCCCACCCTCTCCCAACCCTCTCCCACCCTCACCCAACCCTCTCCCACCCTCTCCCAACCCTCTCCCACCCTCTCCCAACCCTCTCCCACCCTCTCCCAACCCTCTCCCGGCCTCTCCTAACCCTCTCCCAACCCTCTCCCAACCCTCTTCCAACCCTCTCTCAAACGTCTCCCAACCCTCTCCCACCCCCTCCCAACCTTCTCCCACTCTCTCCCACCCTCTCCCAACCCTCTCCCACCCTCTCCCAACCCTCTCCCACCCTCTCCCAACCCTCTCCCAGCCTCTCCCAACCCTCTCCCAACCCTCTCCCACCCTCTTCCAACCCTCTCTCAACCGTCTCCCAACCCTCTCCCACCCTCTCCCAACCCTCTCCCACTCTCTCCCAACCCTCTCCCAACCCTCCCCCACTCTCTCCCACCCTCTCCCACCCTCTCCCAACCCTCTCCCACCCTCTCCCAACCCTCTCCCACCCTCTCCCAACCCTCTCCCACCCTCTCCCAACCCTCTCCCACCCTCTCCCAACCCTCTCCCACCCTCTCCCAACCCTCTCCCACCCTCTCCCAACCCTCTCCCAACCGTCTCCCACCCTCTCCCAACCCTCTCTCAATCGTCTCCCAACCCTCTCCCACCCTCTCCCAACCCTCTCCCACTCTCTCCCAACCCTCTCCCAACCCTCCCCCACCTCCCCCACCCTCTAACAATGGGGCAGGGTGTCTAATCTCAGTGGATTCCGGTAGCAGTAGAGGCGTTAAGTGAACCGTCATGCTTGCCTTTTCGTGTGTTTCTTTGCTGAGGTGTGGGATTTGGGAACCAAGAACGGTGTAGTTCATTGTACAAAAAACCGATGGAAAAACGCCTGGAAGTTTTTGAAATCCCTCGGAAAGATGCTCGGAAGTTTTGGCAGCCAGATCGGCCCCCCAAAACGCAACCGATATCGGTAGGAATGTTCCATGGGCTTCCCAGCCGACCGTGCCGGGGGAGCTCGGAAGAAATTTTGGCTCGGACTTCCGAGATCAACCCTGCAATATGAGTCCCATTTGCTGAGCATGAATGCTGAGCATCCCCAAATATCCTGAGCAATATGCTCAGCATTTTCCTGCCATTTTTTACCTTCTATGCTGTGCGTCCCAGCACCATGTGTCCACGGCGGTGCACCACCGTGGTGCTATGGCCGTGACGCACGTCCCGCACTCACAGAACCCGGGGGTACCCAGGCCACCGGCGGTGCGCGTGATCGTGTGGCGTGACCGTACTCGCGACGCCGGCGGTACTCAGCCCACCGGCAGTGC
The DNA here is from genome assembly GCA_964036045.1 of Eutreptiella sp. 'Long Island Sound 2002'. Lineage (NCBI taxonomy): Eukaryota > Euglenozoa > Euglenophyceae > Eutreptiales > Eutreptiaceae > Eutreptiella > Eutreptiella sp. 'Long Island Sound 2002'. The sequence goes on along the minus strand of OZ038382.1, from coordinate 130,575,022 downwards.
GCATAGTCGTGCTGGGCCGCGTTCTATTTAGCCCGGCGACGTTTTCAAGTCGGGGGTGAGGCCCCGGGAGACCCACACCTTCTCAGCTCACGTTGATCTTGGAACGCTGACTCGGGTGGATCCAGGACAGTTCGGGGCAGTCGGTGGCCGGGACTGGAAAGCTGATCGGACCGTAGCGTGGTCGTACACCGGCGCTTTGACCCAGACGGCCTGCTGGGAGGGGCGTTCTCAGGTGTGCGACGAGATTCGTCTTACTCTAGCGGAGTTAAGACGGAGGACTCCCTCGGCTGTGCCTGCGTGGGGCCCCCGGGGGACGACGCCACGGCTCACCGTACGTGGGACCACGGCAGGCGCTCCTCCTCCTCCTCCTCCAACCAGGGGCTCTATGTAAAGCCCCAACCACCAGCTTTCATCAGAACCTTGTTTTGTGGAACTTTACCACACCATCACAGAATTAGAAGGCTCCAAAGTGAGCTCGACTATCCGCCCCCCTACAGGGGCCCACTGTTTCAGATTTTCGCCACTAAGGGCTCTATGTAAAGCCCCAACCACCAGCTTTCATCAGAACCCTGTTTTGTGGAATTTTACCACACCATCACAGAATTAGAAGGCTCCAAAGTGAGCTCGACTATCCGCCCCCCTACAGGCGCCCACTGTTTCAGATTTTCCCAATTAGGGGCTCTATGCAAAGCCCCAACCACCAGCTTTCATCAGAACCTTGGTTTATGGAGTTTTACCACACCATCACAGAATTGCAAGGCTCCAAAGTGAGCTCGACTATCCGCCCCCCCCCCCCCCCCCTGCAGGGGCCCACTGTTTCAGATTTTCCCAACCAGGGGTTCTATGTAAAGCCCCAACCACCAGCTTTCATCAGAACCTTGTTATGTGGAATTTTACCACACCATCACATACTTAGAAGGCTCCAAAGTGAGCTCGACTATCCGCCCCCCCCTACAGGGGCCCACTATTTCAGATTTTCCCAACCAGGGGCTCTATGTAAAGCCCCAACCACCAGCTTTCATCAGAACCTTGTTTTGTAGAATTTTACCACACCATCACAGAATTAGAAGGCTCCAAAGTGAGCTCGACTATCCGCCCCCCTACAGGCGCCCCCTTTTTCCGATTTTCACAACCAGGGGTTCTATGTAAAGCCCCAATCACGAGCTTTCATCAGAACCTTGTTTTGTGGAATTTTACCACACCATCACAGAATTAGAAGGCTCCAAAGTGAGCTCGACTATGCCCCCCCCCCATGCAGGGGCCCACTATTTCAGATTTTCCCAACTAGGGGCTCTATGTAAAGCCCCAACCACCAGCTTTCATCAGAACCTTGTTTTGTGGAATTTTACCACACCATCACAGAATTAGAATGCTCCAAAGTGAGCTCGACTGTCCGCCCCCCTACAGAGGCCCACTGTTTCACCCTCTCCCACCCTCTGCCAACCCTCTCCCAACCATCTCCCACCCTCTCCCAACCCTCTCCCACCCTCCCCCACCCACCCGCTCCCAATCCTCTCCCAACCCTCCCCCACCCTCTCTCAACCCTCTACCACCCTGTCCCAACCCTCTCCCAACCCTCTCCCACCCTCTCCCAACCGTCTCCCACCCTCTCCCAACCCTCTCCCACCCTCTCCCAACCCTCTCCCACCCTCTCCCAAGCCTCTCCCACCCTCTCCCAACCCTCTCCCACGCCCCCCCAACCCTCTCCCAACCCTGCTGAGGAACGGGGCTTTCATGTTTACAGGGCGTTGTCTTGCCCACTGAACATTCACATTTCAAGCTTAAGTGAACAGTCATGCTTGTCTTTTTGTGTGTTTCTTTGCTGAGGTCTGGGATTTGGGAACCAACAACGGTGTAGTTCATTGTACAAAAAACCAATGGAAAAACGCCTCGAAGTTTTTGAAAACCCCGGAAAAGATGCTCGGAAGTTTTGGCAGCCACATCGGGTCCCAAAACGCAACCGATATCGGTAGGAATGTTCCATGGGCTTCCCAGCCGACCGTGCCGGGGGAGCTCGGAAGAAATTTTGGCTCGGACTTCCGAAATCAACCCTGCAATATGAGTCCCATTTGCTGAGCATAAATGCCGAGCATCCCCAAATATCCTGAGCAATATGCTCAGCATTTTCCTGCCATTTTTTACCTTCTATGCTGTGCGTCCCAGCACCATGTGACTGGGCGGGTTGGCATGACATTCAGGGGTTGGAGAGGGTGTGCCACGCAGATGGGTTGGAAGAATGGGAGAAGACGCCTGTACAGTTTTTGATCAACAAACCCCTGAAGAATGCCCAAAGCTATGCCTCACCCCCCCGGTCAGCTGCCTACCGTAGTGTGGCCCTACGTGTGTGGCACGATGCCTACAACCTGCTTGGACAGCGTAAAGTTCATGCAAGATGACTTCTGCACACCCTTGGGGCTTGTATGTAGCATCTTTGCTGCATGGGGTGAGAGAGTGTGTTGGGGGGGCGGACGTGTGTGCCCCACAAGTTGTTCACCTTGGACATACCATACAGTGTGCATGGAAGGCACTGCCGGACCGTGTGAAGCGGTATGTCCTTAGACGGGTTGCATTGCAAGACAAGCCTGCACCAACTAACCTTCAAATCAAGGTGACTACGGGGTCCACCTAATGGGTCCTACCCTAGCCTGACCCTTATGGTGAGGGGCTGTGTGGAACATTGGACAGCCTCCATGGATTGTTAAAGGGTAATATGGAACATTGGAGGGTCTCTGGGGAACTTTGGAGGGTCTCTGTGGAACGTTATGGGTCTGCATGGAACATATGAGGGGCTCCCTCGAACATTATGGGTTTTTGGACATGGACGATTTGGGGTCTCTGCACAATGTTCGGCTTTGTGGAACATTTCAGGGTGTCTGGAAAGAATGGTCTCCACGCAACACCCCCCCCCCCCACATTCCCATGACACCTAACCAGGATCCCCCCAAGGGTGATCCAAGTGAGTCCGACGTCCCTGCCTGTGCGCAGCCCTCCAACATTGTACAGGGTGTGTGGAATATTCACGGGCTCCATGGAACATTTAGGGTCTCCGTGGAGGAGTTAGCACCTGCAAGGAACATTTGACGGTCTCCGTGGAACGTTTGACATGTCCATGGAATATTTGGCACCTCCAAAGAACATTTGACAATTTGAATGTCCTCCGTGGAATACTTCACACCTCCGTGGAATGTTTAAACCCCTCTGTGAAATGTTTCATACGTGCCTCGAATATGTCACTCCCTCTGTGGAATACTTGACACCTCCGCGGAATATTTAACCCCCTCTGTGGAATATTACATACTCCGTGGAATATTTAACCCCCTCCATGGAATATTTCATACCTCCGTAGAATATTTAAGCACCTCCGTGGAATATTTCATACCTCTGTGGAATATTCAACCCCCTCCGTGGAAAATTTGACACCTCCATGGAATGTTTAAGCCCCTTTGTGGAATACTTCATACCTCAATGGAATGTTTGACCCCTCTGTAGAATATTTCATACCTCCGTGGACTATTTGATACCTCCGTGGAATATTTGACACCTCCGTGGAATGTTTAAGCCCCTCCGTGGAATATTTCGTACCTCCGTGGAATATTTCACCCCCTCCGTGGAATACTTAAGCACCCCCCTGGAACATTTCCGACCTCCTTGGAATAGTTGACACCTCCCTCGAATATTTGACACCTCCGTGGAATATGTCATACCCCCGTGGAATATTTAACCCCCTCCATGGAATAATTGACACCTCCGTGGAGTATTTAAGCACCTCTGTGGAATATTTAAGGACCTCCATGGAATGTTGAACAGCCTCCGTGCAATATTTAAGCACCTCCGTGGAATTTCTCAAACCTCCGTGGAATGTTTCAGCACCTCCGTAGAATATTTGACACCTCCGTGGAATAGTTAAGCACCTCCTTGGAATATTTAATACCTCCGTGGAATATTTAGCCCCCTATGTGGAATATTTCATACCTCCGTGGAATATTTCATACCTTCGTGGAATATTTCATACCTCCGTGGAATATTTCATACCTCCGTGGAATATTTAAGCACCTCCGTGGAATATTTCATACCTCCAGGGAATATTCAACCCCCTATGTGGAATATTTGACACCTCCGTGGAAGGTTTAACGCCCTCTTTGGACTATTTGACACCTCCGTGCAATATTTAACCCCCTCCGTGGAATATTTGACACCTCCGTGGAATATTTAACCCCATGCGTGGAATATTTCATACCTTTGTGGAATATTTGAACCGTCCGTGGAATATTGGACGCCTCCGTGGAATGTTTAACGACCTCCGTGGAATATTTAAGCACCTCCGCGGAATATCTCGAACCTCCGTGGAACGTTTCAGCACCTCCTTGGAATAGTTGACACCTCCGTGGAACATTTAACCCCCTCCGTGGAACATTTGACACCTCCGTGGAATATTTAAGCACCTTCGTGGAATATTTCCTACCTCCGTGGAATTTTTGACCCCGTCCATGGAACATTTGACGCCTCTGTGGCATGTTTAACAACCTCCGTGGAATATTTAAGCACCTCCGTGGAAAATATCAAACCTCCCCGGAATTTTTCAGCACCTCCGTGGAATATTTGACACCTCCGTGGAATATTTTAGCACCTCCTTGAAATATTTAATACCTCCGTGGAATATTTACCCCCCTTTGTGGAATAGTTCATACCTCCGTGGAATGTTTTATACCTCTGTGGAATATATAACCCCCTCCGTGGAATATTAGACACCTCTGTGGAATGTTTAGGCACCTCCCTGGAATATTTCATACTTCCGTGGAATATTTAACCCCCTTTGTGGAGTATTTGACACCTCCGTGGAATGTTTAGGCGCCTCCGTGGAATATTTCATACTTTCTTGGAATATTTGACCCCCTCCGTGGAATATTTGACACCTCCGTGGAATATTTAACCCCCTCCGGGGTTTTGACACCTCCGTGGAATATTTAGGCATCTCCGTGGAATATTTCATACCTCCGTGGAATATTGAACCCCTTCCATGGAATATTTGACACCTCTGTGAAATATTTAAGCACCTCCGTGGAATAGTTAATACCTCCGTGGAATATTTGACCCCCTCCGTGGAATATTTGATACCTGTGTGCAATATTTAAGCACCTGTGTGGAATATTTGACAACCCGTGAAATATTTAAGCACCTCCGTGGAATATCTCAAGCCTCCGTGCAATATATAAGCACCTCCGTGGAATATTTGACACGTTTGTGGAAGGTTCAAGCCCCTCCATGGAATATTTGACACCTCCGTGGAATAGTTAGGCATTTCCGTGGAATACTTCATACCTCCGTGGAATACGTAACCCCCTCCGTGGAATGTTTGACACCTCCGTGGAATATTTAAGCACCTACGTGGAATATTTCAGCCCCTCCGTGGAATATTTAGGCATTTCCGTGGAATACTTCATACCTCCGTGGAATATGTAACCCCCTCCGTGGAATGTTTGACACCTCCGTGGAATATTTCAGCACCTACATGGAATATTTCATACCTCCGTCGAATATTTAAGCAGCCCCGTGAAATATTTCATACCTGCGTGGAATATTTAAGCACCCGCGTGGAATATTTCATACCTCCGTGGAACATTTAACCCCCTCCGTGGAATACTTGACACCTCCGTGGAATCTTTAAGCACCTCCGTGGAATATTTGATACATTCATGGAATGTTTCGTACCTATGTGGAATATTTAACCCCCTCCGTGGAATATTTAAACACCTCCATGGAATATTTCATACATTTGTGGAATGTTTAAGCCCGTCTGTGGAATGTTTGACACCTCCAACGAATAAATAGGCACCTCCGTGGAATATTTCATACGTCCGTGGAATATTTGGGCACCTCTGTGGAATATTTCATACGTGCGTGGAAAACTTAAGCACCTCCGTGGAATATTTCGTACCTTTGTGGAATATTTCCTACCTCCGTGGAATGTTTCATAACTCTGCGGAATGATTTGACACCTCCGTGGAGTGTTTACGCCCCTCCGTGGAATATTTGACACCTCCTTGGAATATTTAAGCACCCCCGTGGAATATTTCATACCTCCGTGGAATATTTAACCCCCTCCGTGGAATATATGACACCTCCGTGGAATCTTTTAGCACCTCCGTGGAATATTTCATACCTGCGTGGAATATTTAAGCACCTCCGTGGAATATTTAACCCCCTCCGTGGAATACTGGACACCTCTGTGGAACATTTAACCACCTCCGTGGAATATTTCATATCTCCGTGGAACATCTAACCCACTCCGTGGAATATTTGACCCCTCCGTGGAATGTTTACCCCCCTTCGTGGAATATTTGACACCCCTGTGGAATATTTAACCCCCTCCGTGGAATATTTGACCCCTCCGTGGAATGTTTACCCCCCTTCGTGGAATATTTGACACCTCTGTGGAATATTTAACCCCCTCCGTGGAATATTTCATACCTCCGTGGAATATTTAAGCCCCCCTCGTGAAATCTTTAATACTTGCGTGGAATGTTGAAGCACCTCCGTGGAATATTTAACCCCCTCCGTGGAATACTTGACACCTCCGTGGAACATATAACCACCTCCGTGGAATATTTCATATCTCCGTGGAACATTTAACCCACTCCGTGGAATATTTGACACCAGCGTGGAACGTTTACCCCCCTTCGTGAAATATTTGACACCTCTGTGGAATATTTAACCCCCTCCGTGGAATATTTGACACCTCCGTGGAAGATTTCACCACCTCTGTGGAATATTTAAGCACCTCCGTGGAATATTTCCTATTTGTGTGGAATATTGAAGCCACTCCGTCGAATATTTGATAAACCTGTGGAATACTTAAGCACCTATGTGGAACATTGACGCCTCCGTGGAATGTTTAAGCATCTACGTGGAATATTTCATACCTCCATGGAATATTTAACCCCCTCCGTGGAATATTTGGCACCTCCGTGGAATATTTAGGCATCTACGTGGAATATTTCATACCTCCATGGAATATTTAACCCCCTCCGTGGAATATATGACACCTCCGTGGAATCTTTCAGCACCTCCGTGGAATATTTCATAGCTCCGTGGAATGTTTGACCCCCTCCGTGGGATATTTAACACCTCCGTGGAATATTTGACACCTCCGTGGAATATTTACGCACCTGCATGGAATATTTCATACCTCCGTGGAACATTTGACACCTCCGTGGTATGTTTAAGCAACTCCATGGAATGTTTCATACCTCCGTGGAACATTTAACCACCTCCCTAGAATGTTCGACACCTGCGTTGAATATTTAACCCCCTCCGTAGAACATTTGACACCTCCGTGGAATATTTAAGCACCTCGGTGGAATATTTGACCACCTCCGTGGAGTATTTCATACCTGTGTGGAATTTTTGAGCCTATCTGTGCAATATTTGACACCTCCGTGGAATATATAGGCACCTCCATGGAATATTTCATACCTCCGTGGAATATTCAAGCACCTCCGTGAAATGTTTCATACCTGCGTGGAATGTTGAAGCACGTGCGTGGAATATGCAACCCCCTCCGTGGCATACTTGACACCTCCGTGGAACATTTAACCAACTCCGTGGAATATTTCATATCTCCGTGGAATATTTAACCCCCTCCGTGGAATATTTGACACCTCCGTGGAATGTTTACCCCCCTTCGTGGAATATTTGAAACCTGTGTGGAATATTTAACCCCCTCCGTGGAATATTTCATATCTCCGTGGAATATTTAAGCACCTCCGTGAAATCTTTCACACGTGCGTGGAATATTTAAGCACCTCCGTGGAACATTTAACCCCTTCCGTGGAATACTTGACACCTCCCTGGAATGGTTACCGCCCTTCGTGGAATATTTGACACCTCCGTGGAATATTTAACCCCCTCCGTGGAATATTTGGCACCTCCGTGGAAGATTTAGCCACCTCTGTGGAATATTTAAGCACCTCCGTGGAATATTTCATATTTTTGTGGAATATTGAAGCGACTCGGTGGAATATTTGATAAAGCCGTGGAATACTGAAGCACCTATGTGGAACATTTGACACCTCCGTGGAATATTTAGGCATCTACGTGGAATATTTCATAACTCCATGGAATATTTAACCCCCTCCGTGGAATATTTGACACCTCCGTGAAATCTTTCAGCACCTCCGTGGAATATTTCATAGCTCTGTGGAATGTTTGACCCCCTCCGTGGGATATTTGACACCGCCGTGGAATATTTGACACCGCCGTGGAATGTTTACGCCCCTCCGTGGAATATTTGACACGTCCGTGGAATATTCACGCACTTGCGTGGAATATTTCATACCTCTGTGGATTATTTGACACCTCCGTGGTATATTTAAGCAGTTACGTGGAATGTTTCATACCTCCGTGGAACATTTAACCTCCTCCCTGGAATGTTCGACACCTGCGTTGAATATTTAACCCCCTCCGTGGAACATTTGACACCTCCGTGGAATAATTAAGCACCTCCGTGGAATATTTAACCACCTCCGTGGAGTATTTCATACCTCTGTGGAATGTTTGAGCCTGTCTGTGGAATATTTGACACCTCCGTGGAATATATAGGCACCTCCGTGGAATATTTCATACCTCCTTGGAATATTTAAGCACCTCCGTGAAATGTTTCATACCTGCGTGGAATGTTGAAGCACGTGCGTGGAATATTTAACCCTCTCCGTGGCATACTTGACACCTCCGTGGAACATTTAACCACCTCTTCGGAATATTTCATATCTCCGTGGAACATTCAACCCCCTCCGTGGAATATTTGACACCTCCGTGGAATGTTTACCCCCCTTCGTGGAATATTTGACACCTCCGTCGAATATTTGACCCCCTCCGTTGAATATTTAAGCACCTCGGTGGAATGTTTCATAGCTCCGTGGAATATTGAAGTGAGTCGGTGGAATATCGGACACAGCCGTGGAATACTTAAGCACCTCCGTGGAATATTGGACACCTCCGTGGAATATTTACGCACCTCCGTGGAACATTTCATACCTCCGTGGACCGTTTCATAACTCCGTGGAACATTTGACACCTGCGTGGAATGTTTAGGCCCCTCTGTGGAATATTTGACACCTCCGTGGAATGTTTAACCCCTTGCGTAAAACATTTCATAGCTCGGTGGAATATTTAACCCCCTCCGTGTGATATTTGACACCTCCGTGGAATGTTTACGTTACCTTAATGGAACTGTGGAATATCTGACGGGTGTTCGGAATATTTACCCCCCTCTGTGGATTATTTGACACTTCTGTGGAATATTTTTGCTTTTCCGTGTAATATTTCATACCTCCGTGGAATATTGACCACCTTTGTGGAATATTTCATACCTCCCTGCAATGTTTGATCCCCTCCATGGAATATTTGACACCTCCGTGGAATATTTAAGCACCTACGTGGAATATTTCATACGTCCGTGGAATATTTAAGCACCTCCGTGAAATCTTTCATACCTGCGTGGAATATTTAAGCACCTGGATGGAATATATAACCCCCTTCGTGGAATACTTGACACCTCCGTTGAAAATTTAACCACCTCCGTGGAATATTTCATATCTCCGTGGAACATTTAACCCCCTCCGTGGAATATTTGACACCTCCGTGGAACGTTTACCCCCCTTCGTGGAATATTTGACACCTGTGTGGAATATTTAATCCCCTCCGTGGAATATTTGACACCTCCGCCGGATATTTGACCCCCTCCGTGGAATATTTAAGCACCTCGGTTGAATGTTTCATAGCTCCGTGGAATATTGAAGTGAGTTGGTGGAATATTGGACACAGCCGTGGAATACTTAAGCACCTCCGTGGAATATTGGACACCTCCGTGGAATATTTAGGCACCTCCGTGGAACATTTCTTACCTCCGTGGACCGTTTCATAACTCCGTGGAACATTTGACATTTGCGTGGAATGTTTACGCTCCTGTGTAAAACATTTGACACCTCCGTAGAACGTTAAATCCCCTGCGTAAAACATTTCATAGCTCGGTGGAATATTTAACCCCCTCCGTGTGATATTTGACACCTCCGTGGAATTTTTACGCCCCTCCGTGGAATTGTGGAATATTTGACGGGTGTTCGGAATATTTACCTTCCTCCATGGATTATTTGACACCTCTGTGGAAAATTTCGGCTTTTCCGTGGAATATTTCATACCTCCGTGGAATATGTTACCACCTTTGTGGAATATTTGATACCTCCCTGCAATGTTTGATCCCCTCCATGGAATATTTGACACCTGCGTGGAATATTTAAGCACCTCCGTGGAATATTTCATACGTCCGTGGAATATTTAACCCCCTCAATGGAATATATGACGCCTCCGTGTAATTTTTCAGCAGCTCCGTGGAATACCTCTTTCGAATATTTGACCCCCTCCCCGGGATATTTGACACCCCCGTGGAATGTTCAAGCCCCTCCTTGGAATATTTCATACCTCCGTGGAATGTTTAACTCCTTCCCTGGAATTTTTGACACCTCCGTTAAATTGTTTAAGCCCCTCCGTGGAATATTTGACACCCCGTAGAATATTTAACCCCCTCCATGGAATCTCTCATAGCTCCTTGGAAAATTTTAGCCCCTCCATGGGATATATGAGACCTCCATGGACTATTTAAGCCCCTCCGTGGAATATTTCATAGTCTCCGTGGAATTTTTAACCCCGTCTCCGGAATATTTGACACCTCCGTGGAATGTTTACGCCCCTCCATGGAATATTTGACACCTCCGAGGAATATTTAACCCCCTGTGTGGAATATTTAGGCACCTCCGTGGAATTTCATACCTCCATGGAATATTTAACCACCTGCGTGGAATATTCCAGCACCTCCGTGGAATATTTACGCCCCTCCGTGGAACATTTGACACTTCCGTGGAATGTTTACCCCCCCCCCCCGTGGAACATTTGACACCTCCTTGGAATATTCAAGCACGTCTGTGGAATATTTGATACCTCCGTGGAATATTGAACCCCCTCCGCGAGATATTTCATACCTGCGCAGAAAATTCAAGCACCTCCGCGGAACATTTAAGCACCTCCGTGGAATGTTTCATACCATTGTGGAATATTTAACCCCCTCCGTGGAACCTTTGACACCTCCGTGGAATATTTGATACCTCCGTGGAATGTTTAACCCGCTCCGTGAAACGTTTCATACTTGCCTAGAATATTTGAGCACCTCCGCGGAATATTTAAGCACCTACCCGGAACGTTTCATACGTGCGTGGAATACACCCCCTCCATGGAATGTTTCATACCTCCGTGCGATATTGAACCCCCTCTTTGGAATATTTGACAACTGCGTGGAATAGTTAGGCACCTCCGTGGAATATCTCATACCTTGTGCAATATTTAACCCCTTCTCCGGAATATTTGACACCTCCGTGGAACTTTTAACCACCTGCGTGGAATTTTTCATCCCTCTATGGAATATTCAACCCCCTCCGTGGAATACTTGACACCTCCGTGGAATATTTAGGTTTTTCCTTGGAATATTTCATACCTATGTGGAAAATTTAAGCATCTCCTTGCAATTTTTAGGCCTTTCCGTGGAATATTTGACACCTCCGTGGAATATGTAACCCCCTCCGTGGAATATTCAAGCACCTCGGCAGAATATTTCACACCTCCGTGGAATATTTGATCCCCTCCGTGGAATATTTGACACCTCCGTGGAACATTTAAGCACCCATGTGGAATATTTAATACCTCCTTGGAATATTTGACACCTCCGTGGAATCTTTGACACCTGCGTGGAATATTTAAGCACCTCCCTGGAATGTTTCATACCTGTGTGGAATACACCCCCTCTTTGGAATGTTTCCTACCTCCGTGGAATATTTAACCCCCTCTGTGGAATGTTTGACACCTGCGTGGAATATTTAGGCACCTCCGTGGAATATTTAAGGACTTCCGTGGAATATATGACACCTCCGTTGAATGTTTACGCCCCTCCGTGGAATATTTGACACCTTCGTGAAATATTTAACCCCCTCTGTGAAATATTTGACACCTGCGTGGAATATATAGGCACCTCCGTGGAAGATTTCATACCCTTGTGCAATATTTAACCCCCTCCGTGGAATATTTGACACCTCCGTGGAACTTTTAACCACCTCCGTGGAATTTTTCATCCCTCCGTGGAATATTTAACCCCCTTTGTGGAATATTTAGGCTTTTCCGTGGAACATTTCATACCTATGTGGAATATTTAAGCATCTCCGTGGAATTTTTAGGCGTTTCCGTGGAATATTTGGCACCTCCGTGGAATATGTAACCCCCTCCTTGGAATATTTAAGCACCTCCGCGGAATATTTCATACCTCCGTGGAATATTTGATCCCCTCCGTGGAATATTTGACACCTCCGTGGAACATTTAAGCACCCATGTGGAATATTTAATACCTCCTTGGAATGTTTGCCACCTCCGTGGAATATTTGACACCTGCGTGCAATATTTAGGCTTTTCCATGGAATGTTTCACACCCCCGTGGAATTTGTAACCCCCTCCGTGGAATATTTAAGCACCTCCGTGGAATATTTCATAGACCCATGGAATGTTTGATCCCCTCCGTGGAACGCTTGACACCTCCGTGGAATATTTAAGCACCTTCGTGGAATATTTGATACCTCCGTCGAATATTTCACCCCCTCCATGAAATATTTCGCACCTCCGTGTATTATTTCAGCACACTCGTGGAATATTTCATACCTCCGTCGAATATTTGACCCCCTCCGTGGAATATTTGACACCTCCGTGGAACATGTCAGCACCTCTGTCGAATATTTCATACATCTTTGGAATATTTTACCCCCTCGGTGGAATATTTGACACCTCCGTGGAATGTTCAGGCCCCTCCGTGGAATATTTGACAAACTACGTGGAATGTTTAACCCTCTTGGTGGAATATTTGACACCTCCGTGGAATATTTGACACCTCCGTGGAATATTGCAGCAGCTCCATGGAATATTTGACATCTCCGTGGAATATTTAACCCCGTATGTGGAATATTTGACACCTCCGTGGAATGTCTAAGCCCCTCCGTGGAATATTTCATACCTCCCTGGAACATTTAACCTCCTCTCTGGAACATTTGACACCTCCGTGGAACATTTAACCACCTCCGTGGAATATTTCATACCTCCGTGGAATATTTCATACCTCTGTGGAATATTCTACACCTCCGTGGAATATTTCACCCCCTCCGTGGAATATTTGACACCGGTTAGGAATGTTTAGTCACCTGCGTGGAATGTTTCGTACCTCCGTGGAATGTCCAAGCCCGTCTTTGGAACATTTGACACCTCCGTGGAATATTTGAAACCTCCTTGGAATATTTGACCCCCTCTGAGGAACATTTGACACCTGCGTGGAATATTTCAGCACCTCCCTGGAATATTTTACCCCCGTGGTGGAATATTTGACACCTCCGTGGAATGTTTACGCCCCTCCCTCAAATATTTGACACCTCTTGGAATATTTGACCCCCTCCGTGGAATATTTGACACCTCCGTGGAATATTCAAGCACCTACGCGGAATATCTCAAACAGGATTGTGTATAGCGACCTAGTCGGCTATGAGACATCAGACATCACACTTTTATGGACCATCACCCCCAACCCCCCCCCCCCCAACACCCTTTCTAACCCCCCCCCCCCCTTCTCAGACTTCGCCCCCCCCCATTTCCCCTCCAATATGAGATTTGTCCCATTGTCACCACACCCTTGAGGTGTAGAAGTGGGTTGTGGTCTCCACCCTAGCGTCTGAAACACAACCAATGCTTGCAACCCCTTCAATGATGGTACGTGCCCCCCCCCCCCCCCCCACCCCACCCCACCCCACCCCATCTCTCCGACTCAAACCGATTGGGGGGCTGATGTGTGACCGAAGACAGTGGGAACAGAACCCTGATGTCTGGCCCAAGCAACCTCACCTGAGCTAATCGGGTCAGTTTTGCTGGTGGGGTGGGTGGGTTGGGGTTCATCGGGTTGGGCTGGAACTGTTGAGAGGGGGGGTAGTGGGTTTCGAGCATGGCACAGCACAGCACGGCACATCACAGCACATCACAGCACATCACAGCACACCACAGCAGAGCACAACATACAGCATAGCACAGCATATTACAGCACAACACAGCACAACACAATCCCTACGGCCGCCCAAACGAGCCTCCCTCCCTCCCTCCCTCCCTCCCCTCCCTCCCTCCCTCCTTGCCACCCTCTCATTTCCCTGCTTGTGTGGTTGAGGTTAGGGAGGGTATGCCTGGTTTTCTTTTTCAAGTTTTCTTTGCTAGTAGAGTGCTTTCCCGCCAGCTTACCAAGGTCCGAACCCCAAAAAAAATAAAATAGCAGGTATGTTACTCCGTTCCTAAGTTAGTTCCGGTGGAGGGTGGATGGGGCACCACTCCCCCAGGCACCCCCTTGACACCTGTTTGCCCCTCTTGGTGGAACATTAGACACATTACGCACCTGTATACCCCTCTTAGTGGAACATTGGACACATTCGACACCTGTATACCCCCCTCAGTGGAACATTAGACACATTAGACACCTGTATACCCCCCTCAGTGGAACATTGGACACATTCGACACCTGTATACCCCTCTCCGTGGAACATTAAACGCATTACAGACCTGTATACCCCCCTCAGTGAAACATTAGACAGAGTCGACAGCTGTATACCACCCTCAGTGGAATATTAGACACATTAGACACCTGTATACCCCTCTTAGTGTAACATTTGACACATTAGACACCTGTATACCCCCTCAGAGGAACATTAGACACATTAGACACCTGTATACCCCCCACTTGGGAGGGCTGTATACCCCCTCCCTAAATAATTTATCCACTTGGCAGGGTGGCATGCGTCGAATATTTGACGGACATACATCCGTCAAATATTTCGGGGGTGTAGACCCCCCAAATATTTGACGGACATACATCCGTCAAATATTTTGGGGGTGTAGACCCCTAAATATTTGCCGGACATACATCCGTCAAATATCTTGGGGGTCTACACCCCCCGGATACCTGATGCATGGGCATGCGTCAAATATTTGACTGACATACATCTGTCAAATATTTTGGGGGTGTAGACTCCCCAAATATTTGACGGACATGAATCCGTCAAATATTTTGGGGGTGTAGACCCCCTAAATATTTGACGGACATACATCCGTCAAATATTTTGGGGGTCTACACCCCGCAAATAACTGACGCATGGGCATGCGTCAAATATTTGACGGACATACATCCGTCAAATATTTTGGGGTTGTAGACCCCCAAAAATTTGACGGACATACAACCGTCAAATATTTCGGGGGTCTACACCCCCCAGATAACTGACGCATGGGCATGCGTCAAATATTTGACGGACATATATCCGTCAAATATTTTCGGGGTGTAGACCCCCCAAATATTTGACGGACATACATCCGTCAAATATTTTGGGGGTGTTGACCCCCCACATATTTGCCGGACATACATGTGTCAAATATCTCTGGGGTCTACACCCCCCGGATACCTGATGCATGGGCATGCGTCAAATATTTGACTGACATACATCTGTCAAATATCTTGGGGGTGTAGACTCCCCAAATATTTGACGGACATAAATCCGTCAAATATTTTGGGGGTGTAGACCCCCTAAATATTTGACGGACATACATCCGTCAAATATTTTGGGGGTCTACACCCCGCAAATAACTGACGCATGGGCATGCGTCAAATATTTGACGGACATACATCCGTCAAATATTTTGGGGGTGTAGACCCCCCAAATATTTGACGGACATACATCCGTCAAATATTTTGGGGGTGTTGACCCCCCACATATTTGCCGGACATACATCTGTCAAATATCTTGGGGGTGTAGACTCCCCAAATATTTGACGGACATAAATCCGTCAAATATTTGGGTGGTGTAGACCCCCCAAACATTTGACGGACATACATCCATCAAATATTTCCGGGGTCTACATCCCCCAAATAACTGACGCATGGGCATGCGTCAAATATTTGACGGACATACATCCGTCAAATATTTTGGGGGTATAGACTCCCCAAATATTTGACGGACATACATCCGTCAAATATTTTGGGGATGTTGACCCCCCACATAGTTGATGGACATACAACCGTCAAATATTTCGGGGGTCTACACCCCCCAAATAACTGACGCATGGGCATGCGTCAACTATTTGACGGACATACATCCGTCAAATACTTCGGGGTGTAGACCCCCCTAATATTTGACGGACATACATCCTTCAAATACTTTGGGGGTCCACACCCCCCAGATAATTGACGCATGGGCATGCGTCAAATATTTGAAGGACATACATCCGTCAAATATTTCGGGGGTGTAGACCCCCCAAATACTTGACAGACATGCATCCGTCAAACATTTTGGGGTTATAGACCCCCCAAATATTTGACGGACATACATGCGTCAAATATTTTGGGGGTGTAGACCCCCCAAATCCGTCAAATATTTGGGGGGTGTTGACCCCCAAATATTTGACGGACATACATCCCTGAAACATTTTGGGGGTGCAGAACCCCCAAATATTTGACGGACATACATCCATCTATTTTGGGGGTGTTGACCCCCCACATATTTGACGGACATACATCCGTCAAAGATTTTGCGGGTCTACACCGCCAGATAACTGACGCATAGGCATGCGTCAAATATTTGACGGACATACATCCGTCAAATATTTTGGGGGTGTAGACCCCCTAAATCCGTCAAATATTTTGGGGGTGTTTACCCCCCAAATATTTGACGGACATACATCCGTCAAATATTTTGGATGTGTTGACCCCCCACATATTTGACGGACATACATCCGTCAAATATTTTGGGGGTCTACACCCCTGGATAACTGACGCATGGGAGTGCGTTCAATATTTGACGGACATACATCCGTCGAATATTTTGGGGGTTTAGACCCCCCAAATATTTGACGGACATACCTTTGTCAAATATTT
The DNA here is from genome assembly GCA_964036045.1 of Eutreptiella sp. 'Long Island Sound 2002'. NCBI lineage: Eukaryota > Euglenozoa > Euglenophyceae > Eutreptiales > Eutreptiaceae > Eutreptiella > Eutreptiella sp. 'Long Island Sound 2002'. Next base: position 130,557,987 of record OZ038382.1, on the reverse strand, counting down.
GGGGAGTCTACACTCCCCAGATAATTGACGCATGGTCATGCGTCAAATATTTGACGGATATACATTCGTCAAATATTTTGGGGGTGTAGACCCCCCGAATCCGTCAAATATTTTGGGGGTGTTGACCCCCCACATATTTGACGGACATACATCCGTCAAATGTTTTGCGGGTCTACACCCCCAGATAACTGACGCATGGGAGTGCGTCAAATATTTGACGGACATACATCCGTCAAATATTTGGGGGATGTAGACCCCCCAAATATTTGATGGACATACATCTGTCAAATACTTTGGGGGTGTAGACCCCCAAATATTTGACGGACCTACATCCGTCAAATATTGGGGGGGTCTACACCCCCCAGGTAATTGACGCATGGGCCTGCGTCCAATATTTGACGGACATACATCCGTCAAATACTTCGGGGGTGTAGACCCCCCTAACATTTGACGGACATACATCCGTCAAATATTTTGGGAGTCTACACCCCTCAGATAATTGACGCACGGGCATGCGTCAAATATTTGACGGACATATATCCGTCAAATATTTTCGGGGTGTAGACCCCCCAAATATTTGACCCACAAACATCCGTCAAATATTTTGGGGGTGTTGACCCCCCAAATATTTGACGGATATACATCCGTCAAATATTTGGGGGGTGTAGACCCCCAAACATTTGACGGACATACATCCGTCAAATATTTTTGGGGTCTACATCCCCCGGATAACTGACGCATGGGCATGCGTCAAATATTTGACGGACATACATCCGTCAAATATTTGGGGGGTATAGACCCCCCAAATATTTGACGGACATACATCCGTCAAATATTTTGGGGATGTTGACCCCCCACATAGTTGACGGACATACATCCGTCAAATATTTTGGGGGTGTAGACCCCCCAAATATTTGACGGACATTCACACGTCAAATATTTTGGGGGTCTACACCCCCCAGGTGACTGACGCATGGGCATGCGTCAACTATTTGACAGACATGCATCCATCAAATACTTCTGGGGTGTAGACTCCCCCAATATTTGACGGACATACATCCTTCAAATACTTTGGGGTTCCACACCCCCCAGATAACAGACGCATGGGCATGCGTCAAATGTTTGACGGACATACATCCGTCAAATATTTCGGGGCCGTAGACCCCCCAAATATTTGACGGACATACATGCGTCAAACATTTTGGGGTTATACACCCCCCAAATATTTGACGGACATACATCCGTCAAATATTTTGGGTGTGTAGACCCCCCCAATCCGTCAAATATTTTGGGGGTGTTGACCCGCAAAATATTTGACGGACATATCTGTGAAACATTTTGGGGCCGTAGACCCCCCAAATATTTGACGGACATACATCCATCTATTTTGGGGGTGTTGACCCCCACATATTTGACAGACATACATCCGGGAAATATTTTGCGGGTCTACACCCCCAAATAGCTGACACATGGGCATGCGCCAAATATTTGACGGACATACATCCGTCAAATATTTTGGGGGTGTAGACCCCCCAAATCCGTCAAATATTTTTGGGGTGTTGACCCCCCAAATATTTGACGGACATACATCGGTCAAACATTTTGGGGGTGTGGACCCCCGAAATATTTGACGGACAAACATCCGTCAAATATTTTGGGGGTGTTGACCCCCCACATATTTGACGGACATACATCCGTCAAATATTTTGCGGGTCTACACCCCTAGATAACTGGCGCATGGGCATGCGTCAAATATTTGACGGATATACATCCGTCAAATATTTTGGGGGTGTAGATCCCCCAAATCCGTCAAATTTTTGGGGGTTTTGACCCCCCAAATATTTGATGGACATACATTTGTCAAACATTGTGGGGGTGTAGACCCCCCAAATATTTGACGGACATACATCCGTCAAATATTTTGGGGGTGTTAACCCCCCACATATTTGACGGACATACATCCGTCAAATATTTGGGGAGTCTACACTCCCCAATAATTGACGCATGGTCATGCGTCAAATATTTGACGGACATACATCCGTCAAATATTTGGGGGATGTAGACCCCCCTAATATTTGACGGATGTATGTCCGTCAAATATTTGACGCATTCCCGTGCGTCAGTTATTTGGTGGGTGTAGACCCCCAAAATATTTGACGGATGTACGTCCCTCAAATATTGGACGCATGCCCATGCGTCAATTACCTGGGGGGTGTAGACCCCCCCAATATTTGACGGATGTATGTCCCTCAAATATTTGGGGGTCTATACCCCCAAAGTATTTGACGGATGTATGTCCGTCAAATATTGGGGGCGTCTACAACCCCCAGGTAATTGACACATGGGCATGCCTCCAATATTTGACGGACATACATCCGTCAAATACTTCTGGGGTGTAGATCCCCCTAATATTTGACGGACATACATTGGTCAAATACTTTGTGGGTCTACACCCCCCAGATAACTGACGCATGGGCATGCGTCAAATATTTGACGGACATATATCCGTCAAATATTGGGGGCGTCTACAACCCCTAGGTAATTGACACATGGGCATGCGTCCAATATTTGACGGACATACATCCGTCAAATACTTCTGGGGTGTAGACCCCCCTAATATTTGACGGACATACATTGGTCAAATATTTTGTGGGTCTACGGCCCCCAGATAAAAGACGCATGGGCATGCGTCAAATATTTGACGGACATACATCCGTCAAATATTTTGGGGGTGTAGACCCCCAAAATATTTGACGGGCATACATCCGTCAAATATTTTGGGGCTGTTGACCCCCCACATATTTGACGGACATACATCTGTCAAATATTTTGCGGGTCTACACCCCCAGATAATTGACGCATGGGCATGCGTGAAATATTTGACGGACATACATCCGTCAAATATTTTGGGGGTGTAGACCCCCCAAATATTTGACGGACATACATCCGTCAAATATTTTGGGGGTGTAGACCCCCCAAATATTTGACGGACATACATCCGTCAAATATTTGGGGAGTCTACACTCCCCACATAATTGACGCATGGTCATGCGTCAAATATTTGACGGACATACATTGTCAAATATTTGGGGGATGTAGACCCCCCAAATATTTGACGGACATACATCCGTCAAATACTTTGGGGGATGTAGACCCCCCTAATATTTGACGCACATACATCCGTCAAAAATTTTCGGGGTGTAGACCCCCCAAATATTTGACGGACAAACATCCGTCAAATATTTTGGGGGTGTTGACCCCCCAAATATTTGACGGACATACATCCGTCAAATATTTGGGGGGTGTAGACCCCCAAACATTTGACGGACATGAATCCGTCAAATATTTTTGGGGTCTACATCCCCCAGATAACTGACGCATGGGCATGCGTCAAATATTTGACGGACATACAGCCGTCAAATATTTTGGGGGTATAGACCCCCCAAATATTTGACGGACATACATCCGTCAAATATTTTGGGGATGTTGACCCCCCACATAGTTGACGGACATGCATCCGTCAAATATTTTGGGGGTGTAGACCCCCCAAATATTTGACGGACATACATCTGTCAAATATTTTGCGGGTCTACACCCCCAGATAACTGACGCATGGGCATGCGTTAAATATTTGACGGACATACATCCGTCAAATATTTTGGGGGTGTAGACCCCCCAAATATTTGACGGACATACATCCGTCAAATATTTTGGGGGTGTAGACCCCCCCAATATTTGACGGACATACATCCTTCAAATACTTTGGGGTTCCACACCCCCCAGATAACGGACGCATGGGCATGCGTCAAATGTTTGACGGACATACATCCGTCAAATATTTCGGGGCCGTAGACCCCCCAAATATTTGACGGACATACATCCGTCAAATATTTTGGGTGTGTAGACCCCCCAAAACCGTCAAATATTTTGGGGGTGTTGACCCGCCAAATATTTGACGGACATATCTGTGAAACATTTTGGGGCCGTAGACCCCCCAAATATTTGACGGACATACATCCATCTATATTGGGGGTGTTGACCCCCACATATTTGACACACATACATCCGTCAAATATTTTGCGGCTCTACACCCCCAAATAACTGACACATGGGCATGCGCCAAATATTTGACGGACATACATCCGTCAAATATTTTGGGGGTGTTGACCCCCCTAATATTTGACGGACATACATCGGTCAAACATTTTGGGGGTGTAGACCCCCCAAATATTTGACGGACAAACATCCGTCAAATATTTTGGGGGTGTTGACCCCCCACATATTTGACGGACATACATCTGTCAAATATTTTGCGGGTCTACACCCCTAGATAACTGGCGCATGGGCATGCGTCAAATATTTGACGGATATACATCCGTCAAAGATTTTGGGGGTGTAGATCCCCCAAATCCGTCAAATTTTTGGGGGTTTTGACCCCCCAAATATTTGATGGACATACATTTGTCAAACATTGTGGGGGTGTAGACCCCCCAAATATTTGACGGACATACATCCGTCAAATATTTTGGGGCTGTTGACCCCCCACATATTTGACGGACATACATCCGTCAAATATTTGGGGAGTCTACACTCCCCAAATAACTGAAGTATGGTCATGCGTCAAATATTTGACGGACATACATCCGTCAAATATTTGGGGGATGTAGACCCCCCTAATATTTGACGGATGTATGTCCGTCAAATATTTGACGCATTCCCGTGCGTCAGTTATTTGGTGGGTGTAGACCCCCAAAATATTTGACGGATGTATGTCCGTCAAATATTAGGGGGGTCTACACCCCCGAAGTATTTGACGGATGTATGTCCGTCAAATATTGGACGCATGCCCATGCGTCAATTACCTGGGGGGTGTAGACCCCCCCAATATTTGACGGATGTATGTCCGTCAAATATTTGGGGGTCTACACCCCCAAAGTATTTGACGGATGTATGTCCGTCAAATATTGGGGGCGTCTACAACCCCTAGGTAATTGACACATGGGCATGTGTCCAATATTTGACGGACATACATCCGTCAAATACTTCTGGGGTGTAGACCCCCCTAATATTTCCCGGACATACATCGGTCAAATATTTTGTGGGTCTACGGCCCCCAGATAACTGACGCATGGGCATGCGTCAAATATTTGACGGACATACATCCGTCAAATATTTTGGGGGTGTAGACCCCCAAAATATTTGACGGGCATACATCCGTCAAATATTTTGGGGGTGTTGACCCCCCAAATATTTGACGGACATACATCCGTCAAATATTTTGGGGGTATACACCCCTCAGATAACGGACGCATGGGCATGCGTCAAATATTTGACGACCTTCATCAGTCAAATATTTCGGGCGTCTACACCCCCCAAATAACTGACGCATGGGCATGTGTGAAATATTTGACGGACATACATCTGTCAAATATTTGGGGGTGTAGACCCCCCAAATGTTTGACAGACATACATGGGTCAAATATTTCGGGGGTCTACACCCCCCACATAACTGACACATAGGCATGTGTCAAATATTTGACGGACATACATCCGTCAAAAATTTTGGGGCTGTAGACCCCCCAAATATTTGACGGACATACATCCGTCATATATTTTGGGCGTGTGGACCCCCGAAATATTTGACGGCCATACATCCGTCAAATATTTTGGGGGTGTTGACCCCCCAAATAATTGACGTACATACATCCGTCAAACCTTTTGGGGGTGTAGACCCCCCAAAATTTGACGGACATAGATCCGTCAAGCATTTTGGGGCTGTACACCCCCCAAGTATTTGACGGACATCCGTCAAATATTTTTGGGGTCTACAGCCCCCAGATAACTGAGGCATGGGCATGCGTTAAATATTTGACGGACATACATCCGTCAAATATTTTGGGGGTGTAGACCCCCCGAATCCGTCAAATATTTTGGGGGTGTTGACCCCCCAAATGTTTGACAGACATACATCCGTGAAACATTTTGGGGGTGTAGACCCCCCAAATATTTGACGGACATACATCCGTCAAATATTTTGGGGCTGTTGACCCCCCACATGTTTGACGGACATACATCTGTCAAATATTTTGCGGGTCTACACCCCCAGATAACTGACGCATGGGCATGCGTTAAATATTTGACGGACATACATCCGTCAAATATTTTGGGGCTGTAGACCCCCCAAATATTTGACGGACATACATCCGTCAAATATTTTGGGGGTGTAGACCCCCCAAATATTTGACGGACATACATCCGTCAAATATTTGGGGAGTCTACACTCCCCAGATAATTGACGCATGGTCATGCGTCAAATATTTGACGGACATACATTGTCAAATATTTGGGGGATGTAGACCCCCCAAATATTTGACGGACATACATCCGTCAAATACTTTGGGGGATGTAGACCCCCCTAATATTTGACGCACATACATCCGTCAAATATTTCGGGGGTCTACACCTCTCACATAACTGGCGCACAGGCATGCGTCAAATATTTGACGGACATACATCCGTCAAATATTTCGGGGGTGTAGACCCTCCAAATATTTGACGGACATACATCCGTCAAATATTTTGGGGGTCTACACCCACCAGATAACCGACGCATGGGCATGCATCAAATTTTTGACGGACATACATCCGTCAAATATTTCAGGGGTGTAGACCCCCAAAATATTTGACGGACATACATCCATCAAATATTTTGGGGGTATACACCCCTCAAATAACGGACGCATGGGCATGCGTCAAATATTTGACGGACATACATCCGTCAAATATTTGGGGGGTCTAGACCCCCCAAATACTTGACGGACCTACATCCATCAAATATTTCGGGGGTCTACACCCCCCAAATAACTGATGCATGGGCATGTGTCAAATATTTGACGGACATACATCCGTCAAATATTTGGGGGCTGTAGACCCCAAAAATATTTGACGGCCATACATCCATCAAATATTTTGGGGGTGTAGACCCCCCAAATATTTGACGGACATACATCCATCAAATATTTTGGGGGTATACACCCCTCAAATAACTGACGCATGGGCATGCGTCAAATATTTGACGGAAATACATCCGTCAAATATTTAGGGGATGTAGACCCCCCAAATATTTGACGGACATACATCCATCAAATACTTTGGGGGTGTAGACCCCCCTAATATTTGACGGACATACATCGGTCAAATATTTTGTGGGTCTACACCCCCCAGATAACTGACGCATGGGCATGCGTCAAATATTTGACGGACATACATCCGTCAAATCTTTTGGGGGTGTAGACCCCCAAAATATTTGACGGCCATACATCCGTCAAATATTTTGGGGGTGTTGACCCCCCAAATATTTGACGGACATACATCCGTCAAATATTTTGGGGGTATACACCCCTCAGATAAGGGACGCATGGGCATGCGTCAAATATTTGACAGACATTCATCCGTCAAATATTTCGGGCGTCTACACCCCCCACATAACTGACGCATGGGCATGTGTCAAATATTTGACGGACATACATCCGTCAAAAATTTTGGGGCTGTAGACCCCCCAAATATTTGACAGACATACATCCGTCAAACTATTTGGGGGTGTGGACCCCCCAAAATTTGACGGACATACATCCGTCAAGCATTTTGGGGCTGTAGACCCCCCAAGTATTTGACGGACATCCGTCAAATATTTTTGGGGTCTACAGCCCCCAGATAACTGAGGCATGGGCATGCGTCAAATATTTGACGGACATACATCCGTCAAATATTTTGGGGGTGTGGACCCCCGAAATATTTGACGGCCATACATCCGTCAAATATTTTGGGGGTGTTGTCCCCCCCAAATATTTGACGGACATACATCCGTCAAACCTTTTGGGGGTGTAGACCCCCCAAAATTTGACGGACATACATCCGTCAAGCATTTTGGGGCTGTAGACCCCCCAAGTATTTGACGGACATCCGTCAAATATTTTTGGGGTCTACAGCCCCCAGATAACTGAGGCATGGGCATGCGTCAAATATTTGACGGACATACATCCGTAAAATATTTTGGGGGTGTTGACCATCCTCATTTTTGACGGACATACATCCGTCAAATATTTTGCGGGTCTACACCCCTAAATAACTGACGCATGGGCATGCGTTGAATATTTGACGGACATACATCCGTCAAATATTTTTGGGGTGTAGACCCCCCAAATCCGTCAAATATTTTGGGGGTGTTGACCCTCCAAATATTTGACGGACATACATCCGTGAAGCATTTTGGGGCTGTAGACCCCCCAAATATTTGACGGACATACATCCGTCAAATATTTTGGGGCTGTTGACCCCCAAAATATTTGACGGACATACATCCATCAAATATTTTGGGGGTATACACCCCTCAAATAACGGACGCATGGGCATGCGTCAAATATTTGACGGACATACATCCGTCAAATATTTGGGGGGTCTAGACCCCCCAAATATTTGACGGACCTACATCCATCAAATATTTCGGGGGTCTACACCCCCCAAATAATTGATGCATGGGCATGTGTCAAATATTTGACGGACATACATCCGTCAAATATTTGGGGGCTGTAGACCCCAAAAATATTTGACGGCCATACATCCATCAAATATTTTGGGGGTATACACCCCTCAAATAACTGACGCATGGGCATGCGTCAAATATTTGACGGAAATACATCCGTCAAATATTTTGGGGATGTAGACCCCCCAAATATTTGACGGACATACATCCATCAAATACTTCGGGGGTGTAGACCCCCCTAATATTTGACGGACATACATCGGTCAAATATTTTGTGGGTCTACACCCCCCAGATAACTGACGCATGGGCATGCGTCAAATATTTGACGGACATACATCCGTCAAATCTTTTGGGGGTGTAGACCCCCAAAATATTTGACGGCCATACATCCGTCAAATATTTTGGGGGTGTTGACCCCCCAAATATTTGACGGACATACATCCGTCAAATATTTTGGGGGTATACACCCCTCAGATAAGGGACGCATGGGCATGCGTCAAATATTTGACGGACATTCATCCGTCAAATATTTCGGGCGTCTACACCCCCCAGATAACTGACGCATGGGCATGTGTGAAATATTTGACGGACATACATCTGTCAAATATTTGGGGATGTAGACCCCCCAAATGTTTGACGGACATACATCCGTCAAATATTTCGGGGGTCTACACCCCCCGCATAACTGACACATAGGCATGTGTCAAATATTTGACGGACATACATCCGTCAAAAATTTTGGGGCTGTAGACCCCCCAAATATTTGACAGACATACATCCGTCAAGCATTTTGGGGCTGTAGACCCCCCAAGTATTTGACGGACATCCGTCAAATATTTTTGGGGTCTACAGCCCCCAGATAACTGAGGCATGGGCATGCGTCAAATATTTGACGGACATACATCCGTCAAATATTTTGGGGGTGTGGACCCCCGAAATATTTGACGGCCATACATCCGTCAAATATTTTGGGGGTGTTGACCCCCCAAATATTTGACGGACATACATCCGTCAAACCTTTTGGGGGTGTAGACCCCCCAAAATTTGACGGACATACATCCGTCAAGCATTTTGGGGCTGTAGACCCCCCAAGTATTTGGCGGACATCCGTCAAATATTTTTGGGGTCTACAGCCCCCAGATAACTGAGGCATGGGCATGCGTCAAATTTTTGACGGACATACATCCGTCAAATATTTTGGGGCTGTTGACCCTCTACATATTTGACGGACATACATCGGTCAAATATTTTGCGGGTCTACACCCCTAGATAACTGACGCATGGGCCCGCGTTAAATATTTGACGGACATACATCCGTCAAAAATTTTGGGGGTGTAGACCCCCCAAATATTTGACGGACATACATCTGTCAAATATTTTGGGGGTGTAGACCCCCCAAAATATTTGATGGACATACATCCGTCAAATATTTTGTGGGTCTACACCCCCCAGATAACTGCCGCATGGGTATGCGTCAAATATTTGACGGACATACATCCGTCAAACCTTTTGGGGGTGTAGACCCCCCAGAATTTGACGGACATACATCCGTCAAGCATTTTGGGGCTGTAGACCCCCCAAGTATTTGACGGACATCCGTCAAATATTTTTGGGGTCTACAGCCCCCAGATAACTGAGGCATGGGCATGCGTCAAATATTTGACGGACATACATCCGTCAAATATTTTGGGGGTGTTGACCATCCACATTTTTGACGGACATACATCCGTCAAATATTTTGCGGGTCTACACCCCTAGATAACTGACGCATGGGCATGCGTTAAATATTTGACGGACATACATCCGTCAAATATTTTTGGGGTGTAGACCCCCCAAATCCGTCAAATATTTTGGGGGTGTTGACCCTCCAAATATTTGACGGACATACATCCGTGAAACATTTTGGGGGTGTAGACCCCCCAAATATTTGACGGACATACATCCGTCAAATATTTTGGGGCTGTTGACCCCCCACATATTTGACGGACATACATCGGTCAAATATTTTGCGGAGTCTACACTCCCCAGATAATTGACGCATGGTCATGCGTCAAATATTTGACGGACATACATTTGTCAAATATTTGGGGGATGTAGACCCCCCAAATATTTGACGGACATACATCCGTCAAATACTTTGGGGGATGTAGACCCCCCTTATATTTGACGGACATACATCCGTCAAATATTTCGGGGGTCTACACCCCTCACATAACTGGCGCACGGGCATGCATCAAATATTTGACGGACATACATCCGTCAAATGTTTCGGGGGTGTAGACCCCCCAAATATTTGACGGACATACATCCGTCAAATATTTTGGGGGTCTACACCCACCAAACAACTAACGCATGGGCATGCGTCAAATATTTGACGGACATACATCCGTCAAATATTTTGGGGGTGTAGACCCCCCAAATATTTGACGGACATACATCCGTCAAATATTTTGGGGGTCTACACCCAGCAGATAACTTACGCATGGGCATGCGTCAAATATTTGACGGACATAAATCCGTCAAAAATTTCGGGGGTGTAGACCCCCGAAATATTTGACGGACATACATCTGTCAAATATTTTGGGGGTATACGACCCTCAAATAACGGACGCATGGGCATGCGTCAAATATTTGACGGACATACATCCCTCAAATATTTGGGGGATGTAGACCCCCCAAATATTTGACGGACATACATGCGTCAAATATCTTGGGGGTCTACACCCCCCGGATACCTGATGCATGGGCATGCGTCAAATATTTGACTGACATACATCCGTCAAATTCTTTGGGGGATGTAGACCCCCCAAATATTTGACGGACCTACATCCATCAAATATTTCGGGGGTCTACACCCCCCGGATAACTGATGCATGGGCATGTGTCAAATATTTGACGGACATACATCCGTCAAATATTTTGGGGGTGTACACCCCGAGATAACTGACGCATGGGCATGCGTGAAATATTTGACGGCCATACATCCATCAAATACTTTGGGGGATGTAGACCCCCCAAATATTTGCCGGACATACATCCGTCAAATATTTTTGGGGTATACACCCCTCAAATAACTGACGCATGGGCATGCGTCAAATATTTGACGCAAATACATCCGTCAAATATTTTGGGGATGTAGACCCCCCAAATATTTGACGGACATACATCTGTCAAATATTTTGGGGTTGTTGACCCCCCAAATATTTGACGGACATACATCCGTCAAACATTTTGGAGGTGTTGACCCCCGAAATATTTGACGGACATGCATCCGTCAAACATTTTGGGGCTGTCGACCCCCCAAATATTTGGTGGACATACATCCGTCAATCATTTTGGGGGTGTAGACCCCCCAAGTATTTGACGGACATACATCCGTCATATATTTTGGGGGTGTGGACCCCCGAAATGTTTGACGGCCATACATCCGTCAAACATATTGGGGCTGTAGACCCCCCAAATATTGGACGGACATACATCCGTCACATATTTTGGGGGTGCAGACCCCCCAAATATTTGACGGACATACATCCGTCAAATAGTTTGGGGGTCTACAGCCCCCAGATAACTGACGCATTGGCATGCGTCAAATATTTGACGGACATACATCCGTCAAATATTTTGGGGGTGTGGACTCCCAAAATATTTGACGGACATACATCCGTCAAATATTTTGGGGCTGTAGACCCCCCAAATATTTGACGGACATACATCCGTCAAATATTTCGGGGGTCTACACCCCCCAATTAACTGACGCATGGGCATGCGTCAAATATTTGACGGACATACATCCGTCAAATATTTGGGGGGTGTAGACCCCCCAAAGATTTGACGGACGTACATCCGTCAAATACTTTGGGGGTGTAGACCCCCCTAATGTTTGACGGACATACATCTGTCAAATATTTTGGGTGTCTACACCCCCCAGATAACTGACGCATGGGCATGCGTCAAATATTTGACGGACATACATCCGTCAAATATTTCGGGGATGGTGACCCCTCACATATTTGACGGACATACATCCGTCAAATACTTCGGGGGTGTAGACCCCCCTAATATTTGACGGACATACATCCGTCAAATATTTTGGGTGTCTACACCCCCCAGATAACTGACGCATGGGCATGCGTCAAATATTTGACGGAAAAACATCCGTCAAATACTTTGGGGGTGTAGACCCCCCTAATATTTGACGGACATACATCCGTCAAATATTTTGGGGGTGTACACCCCCAGATAACTGACGCATGGGCATGCGTGAAATATTTGACGGACATACATCCGTCAAATTTTTTTGGGCCGTAGACCCCCCAAATATTTGACGGACATACATCCGTCACATATTTTGGGGGTCTACACCCCCAAGATAAGTGACGCATGTGCATGCGTCCAATATTTGACGGACATACATCCGTCTAATACTTTGGGGGTGTAGACCCCCCTAATATTTGACGGACATACATCTGTCAAATGTTTTTGGGGTCTACACCCCCCAAATAACTGACGCATGGGCATGCGTAAAATATTTGACGGTCATACATCCGTCAAATATTTTGGGGGTGTAGACCCCCCAAATATTTGACGGCCATACATCTGTCAAATATCTTCGGGGTGTTGACCCCCCAAATATTTGACGGACATACATCCGTCATATATTTTGGGGGTGTGGACCCCCCAAATTTTTGACGGACAAACATGCGTCAAATATTTTGGGGGTGTAGACCCCCCAAACATTTGACAGACATACATCCGTCAAACGTTTTGGGGGTTTTGACCCCCAAAATATTTGACCGATCCACATCCCTCAAATATTTTGCAGGTGTAGACGCCCCAAATATTTGACGGACATACATCCGTCAATTATTTTGGGTGTCTACACCCCCCAGATAACAAATATTTGACGGACATACATCCGTCAAATATTTTGGGTGTCTACACCACCCAGATAACTGACGCGTGGGCATGCGTCAAATATTTCACCAACATAAATCCGTCAAATATTTTGGGGGGATAGACCCCCAAATATTTGACTGCCATACATCCGTCAAACATTTCGGTGTGGTGAGCCCCCACATAATATTACCGACATACATCCGTCAAATACTTCGGGGGTGTAGACCCCCCTAATAATTGACGGACATACATCCGACAAATATTTTGGGGGTCTACACCCCCTAGATAACCGACGCATGGGCATGGGTCAAATATTTGACGGATGTACATCCGTCAAATACTTCGGGGGTGTAGACCCCCCTAATGTTTGACGGACATACATCCGTCAAATATTTTGGGGGTCTACACCCCCCAGATAACTGACGCATGGGCATGCGTCAAATATTTGACCGACATACATCCGTGAAATATTTCGGGGGTGTAGACCGTCCAAATATTTGATTGCCATACATCCGTCAAATATTTCGGGGTCGTTGACTCCCGAAATATTTGACGGACATACATCCGACAAACATTTCGGGGGTGTAGACCCCCCAAATATTTGACGGACATACATCCGTCATATATTTTGAGGGTGTAGACCCCCCAAATATTTGATGCCCATACATCTGTCAAATTTTTTGGGGCTGTTGACCCCCCCAATTTTGGACGGACATACATCCGTCAAATATTTTGGCGGTGTAGACCCCCCAAATGTTTGACGGACAAACATCCGTCAAATATTTTGCGGATGTAGACCCCCCAAATATTTGACGGACAGACACCCGTCAAATATTTTGGTGGTGTTTACCCCCCAGGTAACTGACGCATGGGCATGGGTCAAATATTTGACCGACATACATCCGTCAAATATTTTTGGGGGTCTACACCCCCAAAATATTTCACCGATCCACATCCGTCAAACATTTTGCAGGTGTAGACGCCGCAAATATTTGACGGACATACATCCATCAAATATTTTGGGGGTCTACACCCCCCAGATAAATGACGCATGGGCATGCGTCAAATATTTGACGGACATACATCTGTCAAATATTTTGGCGGTGTAGACCCCCCAAATATTTGACGGACATACATTCGTCAAATATTTTGGCGGTCTACACCCCCCACATAACTGACGCATGGGCAAGCTTCAAATATTTGACGGACATACATCCGTCAAATATTTTGGGGCTGTAGACCTCCCAAATATTTGACGGACTTACATCCGTCAAACGCTTTGGGGGTGTAGACCCCCCAAATATTTGACGGACATACATCCGTCAAATATTTTGCGGGTCTACACCCCCCAGATAACTGACGCATGGGCATGGGGCCTATGGGGGCCTATGGGGACCTTTGGGGACCTATGGGCACCTTTGGGGACATTTGCAGACCTATGGGGGCCTATGGGGACCTTTAGTGACCTTTGGGGGCCTATGGGGGTCTATGGGGACCTATGGGGTTCTATGGGGACCTATGGGGGTCCTTGGGGACCTATGGGGACCTACGGGGACCTTTGGGGGGCCATGGGGGTCTACGGGGAAGTTTGGGGACCTATGGGGACCTTTGGGCACCTTTGGGGACCTATGGGGATGGGGGCTGATGGGGACTCATCGGCATCTAGGGGGACCTATGGGGGCCTATGGGGACCTTTGGGCAGGGGGGGGGGGGAAAGTGCAAATGCACTTTTTTCCATTTTTTTTGGCACTTTTCACTTTGAGCCATTTTTTGCACCTTTTGCACTTTTTTGCATTTTTTTCACTTGTTTCCACTGCCCTGTCACAGCTGTTTTCGCTTTTTTGATGTCCGTGACGCAGCCAGAAGCTGGTGCGCAGGCACATACAAATGATGAGGAAGAGCAAAATGAACCTGATTTGCTGGAGAGTGACAGTGATGATGATGAGCCCAAGGCAAAGAAGTCAAAAACATCAGCTTGCTGATTTGCACCACGATTTAAAAAACCTGACAGCCCTCCAGTGTCCCATCGATGATGCTGAGTTTAGGGCTGAGTGGCATACATATTGTCGGGTTGAGAATCATTCCATTGACAGTGCGAGTGCTTTGGCTTTATTTTGGGCCAACCGTGGAGGTGATCTTGCAAAGCGGGCAATTCTTTTTGATCCATGTGCCAACACCTTCTGCAAGTGTCGAGAGAAGTTTCAGTTTGGCTGGCAATATGGATACGAAGTATGGGCATGGTCTGCCAAATAACACCCGCCGCTTGACAACGATGTTGATGTTCAATGGTGATGTGGAAGGTAGGTTCAAAGTGGCGTAATGCCGAAACCAAGAGCACTATTCAATGTTTCGTTTGGAGCGCATTGTGTAGTGCACTGTTGTGTATTGTGTTGCCTTGTCATTGCATTTTTATGGTTGCATTTTTTTGCACTTTTTTGCACATATTTGCACTTTTTTGCATTTTTTTGCACTGCATTCTTTGGATAGTTCATTTGCACTCCCCCCCCCCCCCTGCTCTGGGGGCCTATTGGGGCCTATTGGGGCCTATGGGGGCCTATGGGGACCTATGGGGACCTATGGGGGCTTGTGGAGGCCTATGGGGGCCAGTAGGGACCTATGGGGGCCTATGGGCACCTTTGGGGGCCTATGGGGGCCTATTGGGGCCTATGGGGACCTATGGGGACCTATGGGGGCTTGTGGAGGCCTATGGGGGCCTGTAGGTACATATGGGGGCCTATGGGGACCTATGGGAGCCTATTGGTGCTTGTGGGGACCTATTGGGGCCTATTGGCACCATTGGGGACCTATGGGGGCCTATGGGGACCTTTGGCGGCCTATGGGCGCCTATGGGGGCCAATGAGGGCCCATGGGGGCCTACGGGGGCCTATTGGCACCTTTGGGGACCTATGGGCATCTTTGGAGGCCTTAAGGGGTCTATGGGGACCTTTTGGGGCCTATGGGGGCCTATGGGGGCCTACGGGGGCCTATGGGGACCTTTTGGGGTCTATGGGGACCTACTGGGGCCTATGGGCACCTTTGGGGCCCAATGGGGGCCTATGGGCCTCTATAGGGGCCTATGGGGACCTATGGGGGCTTGTGGAGGCCTATGGGTGCTTGTGGGGACCTATGGGCACCTTTGGGGACCTATGGAGACCTATGGGGGCCGCCGCGGACTCATTGGCATCTAGGAGGACCTTTGGGGACCTATGGGCACCTCGGGACACCTTTGGGGGCCTATGGGGGCCTATGGCGGCCTATGGGGGCCTATGGGGGCCTATGGGGACCTATTGGCACCTTTGGGGACCGATGGGAACCTTTGGGGGCCCATGGGGGCCTATGGGGGCCTATGGGCACCTTTTTGTTTGCCACTTTCCTTGCTCACACATTTTCCCCATTTTCCCATTTTGGTGTTCAAAGTCTTTTTCCTTTTTTACTGCCATGTTTCTGATTGTCCAAGGTGGTTCCCCAATGATTTTTCAATTGTGTCCTCCCTTTTTGTTTTCTTCATTTTGGGGGGGGGTTGATTTAGATTTAGGCATAGTTTCTCCCAATTCCCTCTAGGCATTAGACCCCTAGACCCACCTCCAGTAGATGAGAATATCAGACATCTTCTTGGACAGACCGCACACACAACATCCCTTATCAGACATCAGACATCAGACTTTATACACAATCCTGATCTCAAACCTCCGTGGAATATTTAACCCACTCCGTGAAATATTTCATACCTCCGTGGAACGTTTAAGCACCTCCGTAAAACATTTAGGCACCTCCGTGGAATATTTCATACCTCCGTGGAATATTTAAGCCCCTCCGTGGAATAGTTGACACCTGCGTGCAATGTGTTCGCCCCTCCGTGGAATATTGTGCACCTCCATGGAATATTTAACCCCGTCCGTGGAATATTTCACACCTCCGTGGAATATTTAGGCAGTTCCGTTGAATATTTCATACCTCCGTGGAATCTTTGACCCCCGGCGTGGAATGTTTGACACCTCCGTGTAATATTTCAGCACCTCCGTGGAATATTTGCCACCTCCGTGGAATATTTGAACCATCCATGGAATATTTAACCACCTCCGTTCAATACCTCAAACCTCCGTGGAACATTTAAGGACCTCCGTGGAATATTTCATACCTCCGTGAAATAGTTCAGCACCTCCGTGGAATATTTGACACCTCCGTGGAATATTTGAAACATCCATGGAATATTTAACCACCTCCGTTCAGTACCTCAAACCTCCGTGGAACATTTAAGCACCTCCGTGGAATATTTCATACCCCCGTGAAATAGTTCAGCACCTCCGTGGAATATTTCAGCACCTCCGTGGAAGGTTTAAGCCCCTCCATGGAATATTTGACACCTCTGTGGAATGTTTAAGTACCTCCGTTGAATATTTCATACCTCCGTGAAATATTTCACCCCCTCCGTGGAATATTTCATACCTTAGTGGAATATTTCATCCCCTCCGTGGGATATTTGACCCCCTCCCTGGAATATTTAGGCACTTCTGTGGAATATTTCATACCTCCGTGGAAGATTTGACCCCCACCGTGAAATATTTGACACCTCCGTGGAATATCAACCCCCTCCGTGGAATATTTAACCCCCTCCGTGGAATATCTCAAAACTCCGTGGAATATTTGAGCACCTCCGTGAAATATTTCATACCTCCGTGGAATATTTAAGCACCTCCGTGGAATATTTGACACCTCCGTGGAATGTTTCATACCTCCGCGGAATATTGAACCCCCTCGCCGAAATATTTCATACCTCCGTGCAATAGTTCAGCACCTCTGTTGAAACTTTGACACCGCCGTGGAATGTTTACGCCCCTCAGTGGAATATTTTGCACCTCTGTGGAAAATGTAAGCATCTCCGTGCAATATTTCATACCTCCGTGGAACATTTAACCCCCTCCGTGGAATGTTTCATACCTTTGTGCAATAGTTAATACCCCCGTGGAATCTTCCACCCCCCTTGTGGCATATTTGTCACCTCCGTGGAATAATTAAGCACCTCCGTGGAATATTTCGTACCTCCGTCGAATATTTGACCCCCTCCTTGGTATATTTGACACCTCCGTGGAATATCTACCTCCGTGGAATATTTAAGCACCTCCGTGAAATATTTTAGCACCTGTGTGAAATATTTCAGCACCTCCGTGGAAGGTTTAACCCCCCCCGTGGAATATTTGACACCTCGGTGGAATGTTTAAGCACCTCCGTGGAATATTTGATACCTCCGTGGAATATTTAAGCACCTCTGTGGAATATCTCAAACCTTCCGTGGAATATTTGAGCACCTCCGTGGAATATTCCATACCTTCGTGGAATGTTTCATACCAACCTGGAATATTTCACCCTCTCCGTGGGATGTTTACGCCCCTTCGTGGATTATTTAAGCACCTCCGTGGAATATCTCAAACCTCCGTGGAATATTGAAGGACCTCCGTGCAATATCTGCACCTCCGTGGAATAGTGAACCCCCTCTGTGGAATATTTCAGCACCTCCGTCAAAGGTTTAAGCACCTCCGTGGAATATTTCATACCCCCGTGGAATATTTAACCCCCTCCGTGGAATAATTGACCCCCTCCCTCAAACATTTAGGCACTTCCGTGGAATATTTCATACCTCCGTGGAATTTTTGACACCTCCGTGAAATATTTAAGCACCACCGCGGAATATTCCATACCTAAGTGGAAGTTTCGATCCCCTCCGTGGAATCTTTGACACCTCCGTGGAATATTTAATCCCCCCCATGGAGTATTTCATACCTCTGTGGAATATATCACCCCCTCCGTGGAATATTTGACACCCTCATGGAATATTGAACCCCCTTCGTGGAATATCCAAGCACCACCGTTGAATATTCAAGCACCTCTGTGAAATATTTCATACCTGTATGGAACATGTAAGCACCTCCGTGGAATATTTGACACCCCCGTGGAATGTTCACGCCCCTCCGTGGAATATTTGACACCTCCGTGGAAGGTTTAAGCCCCTCGCTGGAATATTTGACACCTCCGTGGAATGGTGAAGCATGTTCGTGGAATATTTCATACCTCCGTCGAATATTTAACCCCCTCCGTGGAATGTTTCATACCTTGGTGGAATGTTTCATACCTCCGTGGAATATTTAACCCCCTCCGTGTAACATTTGACGCCTCCGTGGAATGTTTCTGCCCCTCCGTGGAAGTGTGGAATATTTGACACCTCCGTGGAACATGTAACCCCCTCCGTTGAATCTTTTACACCTCCGTGGAATATTTGACACCTCCGTGGAATATTCAAGCACCTCCGTGGAATATTTCATACCTCCGGGGAATATTTGATTCCCTTCTGTGGAATATTTGACACCTCCGTGGAATAGTGAACCCCCTCCGTGGAATATTTCAGCACCAGTGTGGAAGGTTTAAGCCCCTTTGTGGAATATGTGACACCTTCGTTGAAAGTTTAACCGCCTCCGTGGAATATTTCATACCTCCGTGCATCATTTAACCCCCTCCGTGGAATATTTGACACTTCCGCGGAATATTTAAGCACCTCCGTGGAATATTTCTTACCTCCGTTGAATATTTGACCCCCTCTGTGGAAGAGTGAACCCGCTTCGTGGAATATTTGAGCCCCACCGTGGAATATTTGACACCTCCGTGGAATATTTCAGCACCCCCGTGGAATATTTCATACCTTTGTTGAATATTTGACTCCCTCCGTGGAATAGTGAACCCCCTCCGTGGAATATTTCAGCCCCTCCGTGGAATACGTGACACCTCCGTGGAATGTTGAAGCACCCTCGTGGATTAATTCTCAGCTCCGTGAAATATATCACCCCCTCCATGGAATATTTGATACATTCATGGAATGTTTTGTACCTATGTGGAATATTTAACCCCCTCCGTGGAATATTTGACACCTCCGTGGAATATTTAAGCACCTCCATGGAATATTTCATACTCTCGTGGAATTTTTGATCCCCTTCCGTGGAAACTTTGACACCTCCGTGGAATATTTGACACCTTTGTGGAATAGTGAACCCCCTCCGTGGAATATTTCAGCACCAGCGTGGAAGGTTTAAGCCCCTTTGTGGAATATGTGACACCTCCGTGGAACATTTAACCCCCTCGGTGGAATATTTGACACCCCCACGGAATATTTAAGCACCCCCGTGGAATATTTCATACCTCCGTTGAATATTTGACCCCCTGCGTGGAAGAGTGAACCCCCTCCGTGGAATATTTCAGCCCCTCCGTGGAATACTTGACACCTCCGTGGGATGTTTAAGCACCTTCGTGCATTATTTCTCACCTCCGTGAAATATTTCACCCCCTCCATGGAATATTTCATACATTGGTGGAATGTTTCGTACCTATGTGGAATATTTAACCCCCTCCGTGGAATATTTGACCCCCTCCCTGGAATATTTAGGCACCTCTGTGGAATATTACATACCTCCGTGGAATATGTAACCCCCTCCGTGGAATGTTTGACACCTCCGTGGGATATTTAAGCACCTGCGTGAAATATTCCATACCTCTGTGGAATTTTTGATCCCCTTGGTGGAATACTTAACCCCCTCCGTGGAATATTTGACGCCCTCTGTGGAATATTTGACACGTCCGTGGAATATTCAACCCCCTCTGTGGAATTTCTAAGCACCTCCGTGGAATATCTCAAACCTCCGTGGAATATTTAAGCACCTGCGTGAAATATTTCATACCTCCGTGGAATATTTAGGCACCTCCGTGGAATATTTGACACCGCCGTGGTGTGCTTACGCGCTTCCGTGGAATATTGACACCCCCGTGGAGTATTTAAGCACCTCTGTGGAATATCTCAAACCTCCGTGGAATATGCAATTACCTCCGTGGAATATTTCATACCTCCGTGAAACGTTTCAGCACCTCCGTGGAATATTTGACACCTCCGTGGAATGTTTAAGCACCTCTATGGAATATTTCATACCTCCGTGGAATATTTAACCCCCTCCGTGGAATCTTTCATACCTCCGTGGAATATTTGAGCCCATCCGTGGAATACTTGACACCTCTGTGGAATATGTAAGCACCTCCGTGGAATGTTTAACCCCCATCGTGGAATATTTGATACCTCCGTGGAATATTTAAGCAACTCCTTGGAATATTTCATACGTCCGTGGAATATTTAATCCCCTCCCCGGAATCCTTGACACCTCCGTGGAATATTTAACACCCTCCGTGGAATATTTCATACCTCCGTGGAAGGTTTAAGCCCCTTCTTGGAATATTTGGCACCTCCGTGGAATGTTTACGCACCTCCGTGGAATATTTCATACCTCCGTAAAATGTTTCACCCCCTCCATGGAATATTTCATACATTCATGGAATGTTTCGTACCTATGTGGAATATTTAACCCCCTCCGTGGAATATTTGACCCCCTCCCTGGAATATTTAGGCACCCCCGTGGAATATTACATACCTCCGTGGAATATGTAACCCCCTCCGTGGAATGTTTGACACCTCCGTGGGATATTTAAGCACCTGCGTGAAATATTCCATACCTCTGTGGAATTTTTCATCCCCTTGGTGGAATATTTAACTCCCTCCGTGGAATATTTGACCCCCTCCGTGGAATAGTTGACACGTCCGTGGAATATTCAACCCCCTCTGTGGAATATCTAAGCACCTCCGTGGAATATCTCAAACCTCCGTGGAATATTTAAGCACTTGCGTGAAATATTTCATACCTCCGTGGAATATTTAAGCACCTCCGTGGAATATTTGACACCGCCGTGGTGTGCTTACGCGCTTCCGTGGAATATTGACACCTCCGTGGAATATTTAAGCACCTCTGTGGAATATCTCAAACCTCCGTGGAATATGCAATTACCTCCGTGGAATATTTCATACCTCCGTGAAACGTTTCAGCATCTCCGTGGAATATTTGACACCTCCGTGGAATGTTTAAGCACCTCTATGGAATATTTCATACCTCCGTGGAATATTTAACCCCCTCCGTGGAATCTTTCAGACCTCTGTGGAATATTTGAGCCCATCCGTTGAATACTTGACACCTCTGTGGAATATGTAAGCACCTCCGTGGAATGTTTAACCCCCTCCGTGGAATATTTGATACCTCCGTGGAATATTTAAGCACCTCCGTAGAATATTTCATACGTCCGTGGAATATTTAATCCCCTCCCTGGAATTTTTGACACCTCCGTGGAATAGTGAACCCCCTCCGCGGAATATTTCATACCTCCGTGGAAGGTTTAAGCCCCTTCTTGGAATATTTGGCACCTCCGTGGAATGTTTACGCACCTCCGTGGAATATTTCATACCTCCGTAAAATATTACACCCCCTCCGTAGAATATTTCATACATTCATGGAATGTTTCATACCTCGGTGGAATATTTCACCCCCTCCGTGGAATACTTTACCCCCTCCCTGCAATATTTAGGCACTTCCGTGGAATATTTCATACCTTTGTGGAATATTTAACTCCCTTCGTGGAACATTTGAAACCTCCGTGGAACGTTTACGCCCCTCCGTGGAATATTTGACACCTCCGTGGAATGTTGAACCCCCTCCGTGGAATATGTCATACCTCCGTGTAATATTTCACCCCCTCCGTGGAATATTTCATACATTTGTGGAATGTTTCATACCTCCGTGCAATATTGAACCCCCTCCGTGAAATATTTGACACCTCGGTGCAATATTTCACGCCCTCCGTGGAATATTTCATACCTTTGTCGAATAATAGACCCCCTCCCCGGAAGATTTGACACATCCGTGGATTATTGAACCCCCTCCGTAAAATTTTAGAGCACCCCCGTGGAACGTTTTAGCCCCTCCGTGGAATATTTGACACCTCCGTGGAATGTTTAAGCACCTCCGTGGAATATTTCATACATTCGTGGAATGTTTGACCCCCTCCGGGGATCATTTCATACCTTCGTGGAATGTTTCATACCTCCGTGGAATATTTAACCCAACCGTGGAATATTTCACACCTCCGCCGAATATTGAAGCACCTCCGTGGAATATTTCATACCTCCGTGGAATATTTCACCCCCTCTGTGGAATATTTGACACCTCCGCGGAATATCTAGGCACCTCCGTGGAATATTTAACCCCCTCCGTGGAATATTTGACCCCCTCTGTGTAATGTTTCATACCTCGGTGGAAAATTTGACCCCTCCGTGGAATATTTGACACCTCCGTGGAATAGTGAACCCCCTCCGTGGAATATTTCAGCACCTCCGTGGAATATTTGACACCTCCATGGAATATTTAAGCACCTCCGTGGAATATTTCATACCTCCTTGGACTCATCCCCTCCGTGGAACATTTAGCCCCCTCCGTGGAATACTTGACACGTCCGTGGAATCTTTCCGCGCCTCCTTGGAACTGTGGAATAGTTGACACCTCCGTGGAATATTTAGGCACTTCCGTTGCATATTTCATACCTCGTGGAATATTTAACCCCCTCCGTTGAATATTTGACACCTCCATGGAATATTTACCCCCTCCGTGGAATATTTCATACCTCCGCGGAATATTTGACCACCTCCGTTGAATATTTTACACCTCTGTGGAATATTTCATACCACCGTGGAATATTTGACTTCCTTCCGCGCACCAAGGTTTCCCACGGCAGCATGCCATAGTAGAGGCGGAATAGTGTTGGTGAGAGGGGACATCACGTGTGGGGTTTACACACAACTCACTGCCAGTCACGGAGGGCACGGCGAGTGCGCTCTGGTGTATTTCTCCCACTAGGCGCACGATAGGCCTAGGGGCACTTGCAGAGAGTAATATGTATGTGAGCATGGGTTTAGGGACACACCGGAAAGTCTTGGCCACATCAAGGAGGGCTACCTCTCTTGATGTGCGTGTATGTCCTTTTGCGGCTCGTTTGGTGGTGTCCCTACCTTGCACCTGCATTCTAGACGTTCAGCGGGCCAAACCCCATGGCTTGTGCGAGTCGCCTAAGGATTAGGCGGGTCAGTATGCCGTAGATGGTGGTGGATGTGGCACGGTTGTACGATCCGCGCTTCCATAATTTCACTGCTGCAATGACGGCACTACCCATGTTTATTGCTAACTCCCCCATCGCGGCAGCAAGGTACATGCTAGCCACCCTAACCCGGCCACCCACCAGAAACGACGACGTTTACCACGGATGGCTCTGCAACGCCATACATGATGTGTGGCGGGACAATCACATTCCAACAACGTGGCTGTACTCATCAATGGTCCACATTTTGAGGAGAAAGGACCCATAAGGCCAGTGGAACTACAACCCCATGTACATGCGATGGTGAGGTTCATGCCTAGGGATGCGCATGTGGTATTGTTTGCCCTTTTGTTGGTGCGGGGTTGCGAGCAATGGATCTAGAAGATCACCGGTGGCTCGGCACATATGCCATGGCCTTGTAGGGTTGGGTGACAACACATCGGCGTTATAGTCTCCCGGTTAATGTAGGCTTGCATGGAGCAAATAAGTTGGTCCACCTCTTGTCTCACCCATATGGTGAATGTTGAGTACATGCACACAATGGATTTGCGGGGGCCATGGGGAAGTTGCGACCGCTTTGCTGCGGCGAGTCCGTGAGGGGAGTAATATGACCTCCAATATGAAGGGTACCTGTGCGTTGCAGATGAGGAATGCTACGCGTGGTTGGTTTCCTAGTGCTGCATAGCATTTATAACCATTATGGAGGGCAATGGTTGCTGCCCTATACAAACGGGACCCAGGGTATTCTTGAATGCCATATGGTCAATGCGACAATCGCGGATCAGCGGCGTGATGTTGATCCACCGCTGCGGGCTAAGTTTTCTTCCTACTCCCTCGGTGTCCAAGTGGCAACAATGCTTGAGTCGCTGTAGTGCATTATTATCGAGATGGGGACTTTTTGGATGCTCCATATTCGATTAGTGGGCAAGCTGGCACACAAATTCACCAGATGGTCGTTCAAAGTTGTCGCTGGTGTTAGCCATACGTCCTCTCAATGTCGTGGATCAGAGTAACAAGTGGCTTCCAGTGCTTCTGGGCGACATCTTGCCGTACGTGCATATCCGCAACATTTTTGAGGTGGGCAAACAGCGCATATCAAGCATGTGAGCAAGATGAGCGGCAGCCTGATTAGGGGAAGGGGGCGGGTAGAAAAATACACACACCGTGTAGTTTTGCGTTCGGCTTGGAAAGAGCCACCAAGAAATGAACCTTTGCACCTCCACCCAAGTTTTGCTAGAGATGTGGCACAGCGTGAGTTTTGTCAAAATGTCATGAATTGCATCGTGATCAACAGACAACATCTCCCAAGCATAGTGGCTCTAGTGTGGCCTCCTTGGGCCCAACGAATTGCAAGCCTTCCGGCGGTGTCATGTGGTTCCTTGCGTACTCCTATTGAAGCCTTTGCACATTTCTAGCCACATGGGAACTAATTGAAATATACTCCGAAACATCTTAGGGAGGGGGTTAAATATTCCACGGAGGTATGTAACACTCCACACAGGTATGAAACATTCTACGGAGGGGGTTAGATATTCCACGGAGGTATGAAATGTTCCGGGGAGGTGCTTAAACATTCCACGAAGGTGTCAAATATTCCACGGAGGGGCTTAAACAGTCCACAGAGATGTCAAATATTCCACAGAGGTGCTGAAATATTAGAAGGAGGAATAAAGTATTCCACGGAGGTATGAACTATTCCACGGAGGGGGTTAAATATGCCACGGAGGTGTCAAATGTTCCACGGAGGTGCTAAAATATTCCACGGATGGAATCAAATGTTCCACGGAAGTATGAACTATTCCATGGAGGTGCTTAAATATTCCACACAGGTTTGAGATATTCCACGGAGGGGGTTAAATGTTCCACGGAGGGGTTTCACTATTCACTATTCACCTCCGTGGAATATTTCATACCTCCGTGGAATATTTCACCCCCTCCGTGGAACATTTAACCCCCTCCGTGGAATATTTGACACGTCCGTGGAATGTTTACGCCCCTCCGTGGACTGTGGAATACTTGACACCTCTGTGGAATATTTAACCCCCTCCGTGGAATATTTGACACCTCCGTGGCATATTTAGGCACTTCTGTGGAATATTTGCCACCTCCATGGCTGAAGCTGGGGTGCAACCCCCCCCCCCCCCCCCGCCCCCCAAGATCCCATGGCCCCCGACCAGGATCACCCCTAGAGGTGATCCAAGTGAGTCCGACGTCCCTGCCTGTGCGCTGCGACTGGGACTCCAAGGTACATCTAGTGGTGTCCCTAGTGACATAGGTACACCCAGTGATGCAGCTGCTGTGCACCACGATGATCAGATGCAGGAAGGAGATATGAAGGAGGCCACTGGTGCAGGTGCCATCCATGGTGATGCACAACAATGCCTAACCCCACAACCCCCCCCCCCCCCAAGTCCCGTGAGTGCTGACCAGGATCCCCCCAGAGGCGATCCAAGTGAGTCCGACGCTCCTACCTGTGCGCTGCGACGCGGACCCCAAGGTGCATCTGGTGGTGTCCTTGATGACATGGGTGCACCCAGTGTTGCAGATGGTGTGCATGGAGATGATCAGATGGAGGAACGAGATATAACGCAGGTCACAGGTCCAGGTAGCATCCATGGTGTTGCACAGGAGTGCCTAACCCCACACTCCGGCTGTGGTGATGTGACACCCTCGGATCAGGAGTCACGGGTGCCCCTAGCACAGCGCCCACCACAGGTTATGTTAAGTGGGCAAGATAGTGACATGTCCTCCCCTAATGTGCATAGCAGTTTGGGGACTGCACCCACAGTCATGGCACCCAGTCACTCCAGCACCGAAGGCTCAGCTGCGCAAAAGCCCCCCCTCAGGCAAGAAAGCTGTGCCCAGGGATGCCAACCCTCTGCCTGCTGCAAAGCATTTGCGGGTAGGGGATGACATGGCTGCACCAATTGAGGTGGACGATCCTCACCTGAGAGTTGAGGAGGCCCCGAGTAAGGCTCAGGCCTACGATCCGTGCATTGAAGTTCCGGTTACAACCTGATGACTTTGTCGCTGGTGCATGCTTCTTTTTTACAGCTGCTCTGAGCCTCCATGCTCTCCGCAATCAGACCCCCTTATGTGGTGCGGAACTGCGGGTGCAGGCAACCATAATGTACCGGGAACGGTGTGGCATAGAGGTGTAAGAGAATGCTCTGAGTGGCTGTAGGGCCTTGGAGTAGGATGCATGGGGTGAGCGATGTTGGGGTGGTTTGCCAGACCATGTTCGAAATCTTGCCACCCACACCGATGGGAAGGTTGTGTTGTTGCGTACAAACACACCAAACATTACGGGATCAAGGTTTGGCACCAACAGTGCTGCGACGCGTGCTCTAGTTTGGAGTCCGGGTAAGGCAGAACCCAAAGTGTACCGTACGACCCGCGAGATGGAGGAAGCCTGTGAACAAGCATGTGTGATCCTCATTGGTGAGGCCGAACGTGATGGATACGGGCGTGGAGGACATTTCCGAGGTGCCAGCTATGACCGCTCTCTGCAGGTAGCACCGTTGTGTTTCTTGCATGGCATTATGGGGACACTGGTGTACACAAGAGAGACGTTCGGGCATTTCTCCTTGTGACGGTTGCAGCTGGGTGTAGGCGGTAGCAAACGGCATACAGGGAAGGGGGATGTGCGCGGGTCACGGCTTGTGCACGGCACACAAGAGCATGGCCCCGTTGTGTTGATGGTGAACCACGTTGCACGGGGTTGGTGCCAGAGTGGTTCACATGGACTACAATACAGCTATCATGCAATGACAGGACAGATCCCCATCAGCATCGTTTTGACATTACCCCATGGTCAACAGTGTTCTCAACTGGGCAGCACTTGGGTGGTGAGATCTGGGTGGAAGAGGGAGGTGTCGGGAGTGGACCGCGTGGCAGACCAGGGAGAAGGCATTGCCCCGACGGCATTAACCATGCAGGCCATAGGTACCGTGTCGATAGGCAATTTGTAGTGCTCCGCACCGGGGCATGGCATGCTACCTGCCCATGGGAAGGGGACAAGCGATTGGTGGTGTTTTACGGCCTTGCAGATTGGCCGAGTTTGCCTCCATCGCACCGTGCCTTCTTGCACAAGCATGCCTTCCGCCTACCTGCAGGTTAGTGGTGGTCCGCAAGGTGGAGCATGGCAACGGCCATGTGGCATGGCAATTCCCAAAGTCACAATTGGTGCTGGCTTGGTACAACATTGCAGTGCCTGTCCCTGGCCTCTGGCGGACAGGAGGCCTTCCATGATGAGTGCCCAGATGATGTGGCGGTGTGGGCTACACTTTGGGTTGACATGCTGGCAGGTACGACAGGTGCTGTGTACCATCCACATGCCATTGCACGTCTCTTCGCGGAGGAGGGGCAGCCAACCGTTACTCCGTGCCATTGTAGTGGTCGGTGTCAATGTGTTAGGAAGGCTCCCAATTTTGAGTGGATGCAGCAATCCGAGATGGCTCAGTGTTGGAAGCACATGGTACCGAAGCTGGTTGGTGCTGGTGTTTGTTCTCTGTCCAACTGCTTGTCTCATGAGCAATGGTGGCAGCGGTGCCCAGTGTGCGACAAGAAAGTCCTCCAAGCTGGACGCGAGATGGCAATGGCCGCCCAAGTGTTGCGTGTTACTAACCAGGGGCAACGCCTGCGGATGCGGATAAGGGAGGGAATGAGGGGCCGTTTGTTGGACCGCCCTACAAACGCCCCCCCCATGTGGCTGTGGGGGAGATCTCCAAGAGGCCCCTATACTAGCGTCACTGGTGTTCAACAAGTTGGCTCCACTCCATGTCCACAATCAACAGCTTCACAGCTTGACTGTGGATCATGAGTTTGTGGATGTCAACGGGTACCATTGGTCCCTTCGGGCCATGGTGCTGCACATTGGAGCAACTAGGGAGCAAGGGCACTTTGTTGTTCACATTTTAGTTGGCGATGAGTGGTGGTTGTGTGATGATGCCTCAGTGACAAGGGGATGGCCCCCTGCCGATTCGCGAAAGGTGACATTCCTATTGTATGAGGGTACTCCCACAGAGATGGTGGGTGTATCACAAGGCGGTTCACAAAGAGGTGCTTGCAATCGTGGTGCACGTGGTGCCCCATCTCAGCCTGCAGCAACAACTGTCAACAGGCATGTCCCGAGCATGCCAAGTAACACCGCGTTGCCAGCCATGGCGTTGGCAACGGGGGACCCAGAAAATACCAGCTGCGTTGGGGAAGCACAGCCCTCCCCCTTGCACTCTACAGCACCAGCTGTCAGCAAGCATTCCCCGAGCCTGCCGAGTAACACCCAGTTGGTAGCCATGGTGCTGCCAATGGGTGACCCCGAATGTACCACACATGTGGGGGATACCGAGCCCTCCACCGAGTTTGTCGAAGCTGTGGCAAAGCTTCTACAAAAACAAAGGGTACGGGTGAAACAGCATTTGCGGGTCCGTGTGCAAGCCCACCAGGCAAGCCGGGGAATAATGGGTGCCGTACCGGGTGCCAAATCCAATTTGCGCCGTAAATTACGTAAATTTTTGTAAATTGCTCAAAAAGTGGCGTAAATTTGTGTAAAGTTGTGTAAATTCGGTGTAAATTGAGGAACCCAAGTACTTTGCATGTTATTAGGTCGATATTTAGATATGTAGGAGGTCTACAATTGTGAGTATTGAACATGAAAATTTCTTCTTTGGTGTGTCAACTTTTTCAGGGATTTAGCTACCTTCATCAAACCGTCCATGCTTTGAGTGCTAGATTCCGCAATACGAGGCGCTATACAAATGTCGTTTGTTGCGTGCTGGATATCCCACTCTCGAGAGCTAGCCCGGCTCGAGTGTGGTGCATGCAAGGGCGGACGCCGATGGTTACATAGTGCGTCTTATCCCCATTGAATTGGAGTATTTTGCACGTTATAACATTTATATATCTAGCAATTGCCTTGGTTGCCATGAAGGTTGTACATTGCTGCTTGTTTTAGTGCTCTTTGTCATGTGACGTGGGTGCGCAAGTAGTGGGGTGGCAAGAATTTCCATGTTAATGACTAAGTCCGAGTACGT
This sequence comes from Eutreptiella sp. 'Long Island Sound 2002', assembly GCA_964036045.1. Taxonomy (NCBI): domain Eukaryota; phylum Euglenozoa; class Euglenophyceae; order Eutreptiales; family Eutreptiaceae; genus Eutreptiella; species Eutreptiella sp. 'Long Island Sound 2002'. The sequence goes on along the minus strand of OZ038382.1, from coordinate 130,527,512 downwards.
TGTATGTTATAAGATTTCCACTTTTAGCAATTGGCTTGCTGGTAGGGCTGCTTCCACATTGCTATTTGTTGTGGCAGTTTTTGTCATGTGATGTGGGTTCGCAAGCAAGAAGCGGACGCCCAGTGGCAAGAACTTTACACCCGCCGCCGCCCTCAAGCACATCAAGGCCGAAGGTGCACCCTCGACGCTGCAGCAAGTGCAGATCGAGCGCGCCGCCAAGAACTCCAAGCCCCGCAATGGCTTTGAGTTCTCATACAACCCGCCCGCCGCCGCCGCGCCACAGCAACCCCCACAGTCCCAAGCCGCCTCCCCTCCCACTACGACGCAATCCGCAAATTGACTGCCTGCACTGCTTGCGACTGCATTCTGCAATTGCCTGCCTCCCTGCACTGCCTCCACTGCCTGCAACTGCATTCTAAAATTGACTGCCTGTACTGCCTGCGACTGCATGGTGAAATTGCCTGCCTGTTTGTTGTTGTAAGACCTGATGTCTTTCCGCTGCAGGCCTTGCATTGGAGCACCTCAAGCCTCCTGAAGGATTGGAGGCTTGGATGGAAGAGGAGCCCGAGGCCTTGGAGTTATGGCTACGAGGCGTCAAACAATGATGCCACGCAGCAATCAGCGGCGAGCAGTGCCGCATTCTATTTTTCTGATGTGCAACTTGTCTTAACTTGCCTCTAACCTGCTAACCTTTTGTCCTGTTATGCCTGCTTCCCCGGCCCCCGAGAAAGAAAATTGCTAAACTGATCGTGTAACTCTTTTTTTTTTAACGTAGACTAGTTCGAACAATGTTCAGGGCCGGGGCACCACCCCATGCAATGTACCGGCGAAGGTATACATACAAAGGGGAAGGTAAGATCATGGGTCGTGGGTCATGCGGTGCTCAGGTTATGCGGTCAGCCTTGTCCCTACTTTGCTCGCTTTTTGGGTGGTGCTGAGGATGGTTTGGGGAAGGGCCTCGGGCTCAGGAGTGGTGGGTGTGGTGCTGGGAAGGGAGGTGCATGTGGTTGTAGCATTGTGCGGAGCGGAAAAGATTGAGGTTTGGTTGGCTGTGATCTGGAGATGGGTTGTGACCTTTTCCTCACCTTCAGCGGTATGGGTGACGGTGGTGTGTACCCCTGGGGTGTGCTACGTTTTTTGTGTCCCTGAAGGTAAGACGTGCTATAGATGGAGTTCGGCGTGGCGAAATGATTGATGCCTGAGCGTGTACTTCATCTTTTGTGAGAAGCCCAAAGATAGGTGCCGGTTGTGCCTGGAAAGTAAGTGACGGTATGACGGGGGCACAGCAGGTAATGAATGCGGGGTGGTGGCCGGAAAAAAAGTTTGATGTGTCGATGTCGGCGTCAAGAATAGGGTGGGTTGTTGTAAATTGGGGAGAGGCGAAGATGTAGTCGAGTCTGGCTTGGTTTTGGTGGTTGGTGGTCCAGTATCTAGAGAATTTCCTTAGGTGTGGATGCTGATCACGGAATGTGTCGTGTAATGCCACTCGTTGCCTGTTGACTTTGTTGGAAAGCCATGGCAAGGCATTTGAGGAGACGATATTGTCGGTGTCTAGTGAGAAATTAATGGATGCATTAAAATCCCCCCCAATGATATGCGAAGGGTATTTACGAAGCACGATGTCCAGTGCTTCTGAAATCACTTGGCGAAGACGTGTGTCGTGTGGGGGGCAGTAGAGGAAGATGAGTAATGTGGGGGGTGACCCTGGGAGGGAAAGAAGTAACAGCGTCATGAGCCCTTCCCAGTCAACATGTTTTATGGGTGTGCAGAAGGGTGCTATGCGGTCAGAAACATAAATGGCAATCCCTCTACTGTACTCCCTGGTTTTCGGTAAGTTGTACCATGTTTTAGCAAGCGCAGAATGGCACTAGGGTGGTGGGAGTGAAGAGGGCTTTAGAAGCTCCTGTCCAAAAAGAACATCTCTGTTTTGGTAGAGGTGTGAAAAGACTTGTGGTGCTGGTGATTTTTTTTTAAAATTGTGCGTTGTGAATTTTAGTTGTGTGTGTGGGGGGGGTATTGTAAAGATTTTTGGTTTAGTTTTGGGCGGAGAGTAGTGTAGCTGGGCTTTGTTTGTGGGAGGCGAAATTCGTGATAGGAGACCGCTTCCTGAGCTGGAAGGTCCAGTTAAGAAACCTTACTCAGGGGAGGCGTGGAGTCGGGCCGTAATGAGGGTTCAGGGCAAGATGGGACTCTTGTTTGTAACCTGTGTATATATCTACTCACCCCGCCACACACTGTAAACTAACAACATACAACGAAACTAACATATGTACCCCCACCCCCGCCGCAACGACCTCCTTCCCCTGCTCAGAGTGCACCAAAATTTTTGCCCTTTGCTTCTGAATTTTTCACCATCTTTTTGCCCTTGTGGCAAGACAAAATTTGGACCACAACCTGGGTCCATGGTGCATTCCCCATCCCCCACGACCCCCTCTCCCCCCCGGCAGTGCTTGGGCAAACCCACCTAAAACAAACCCTGCCTGCTGGTATATATAATGCAAACGGCGGGAAAACGCCACTTGGGGTCACAAGGCCCAAGCAACCAATCACAAAATTGTACATTACTTTTTTCTGAGTTTTGCACATTGGTTGAGCTGATGAGTGACACCGTCCTTTTCTTAAATTTACACTTTTTGAAGGAAATTTACGCCACTTTTGGGAAAATTTACACCAATTTACACAAGGTGGGTGCCGGGTGCCAAAAGCACTGTAAACACTCGTAAATCTCCGCCTTGCCACCAGGTCCATCTCTGGGCGCGTCATGAGAAGGAGTGGGATGAAAGGCATGCAGGTCAGGGCATGTCACACCGGTCTGTTGCCGAGTCCATAGAACAGGATGGAGCCCGGTCTGCCGCATTGGCTGCAGCAGGGAGCAATGCTTTTTCTGTGATGCTGGGGGCAGCCCCCAAGCAATGGACATGTGGGCCAAAGACGTTGCAAGCCTTTGTGGATGGGCATTGGCAGTTGCAGTTCACTGTTGAAGGGGGTGTAATGTGCATATGTTGTGCATGGGCTGCTCAAACGGATTGTCCCGGGGTGAAGGGGCCACCGAAGGCTGCTTCAGCCTTCGTGAATGGAACGTATGGCATAGGCATGCGTATGATGATGGCCGGACCAAAGACATGGCGTAAAGATGTCCTGGAGGGCGACCTGGGTGTGTCACGTGGCACGACAAGCAGCCGCAGGAAGATTGATAATCCGGCACCGATGGATGTGCACATGCGGAGCCCAATGTATACCTCCACCAAGCGTGACAAAATGGCTACCACCGCGTCGGTCATAGGTACACCGAGGTCCATGCCTTCACCCCTAATGAACACAGTGATGTTCTCTGCCACATTGACTGCACACAGAGATGCACTAGGGCGCGGCGCCCGAAAACGTTCTGCACAATGCACCCGGAAACTCTCCTCGGCAGTCCAGTGGTGGCGGCCCATCAGTGAGCGCATTCTTCTGCATTGCACGTTGACTTCCAAACCGGGCCATCATGCCTCGCGTCGATGGATAGTTGAGAAGGCCATGGTTGCAATGCATGGTGCCATGCAAGATGGTGTGTCACAGACCATGCAAAGGGCATTGTTCATTGCCTTGTTGTTCGATGGATGTGACCGGCAGCGGCCTCGCATCAATGAGTATGCCATCCTGCTCCTCTTCCTAGGCACTGGGCCAGGAGGAATGTGTGAGGTGTTCCTTGGTGTGGTGGATGTGGCTTCAAGGGAGGCACAGGAGGTGACAGCACAGGTGGAGGCAGTGCTGCTGTCCTGGATACCTGACCGTGCCTGGTGGGCTCAGAAGGTTGTGGCTTTTGATGTGGATGGTGCCTCTAACCTTGGTGTGCGTGGTGCCAATGCACGACAAGCTGTTGATGTGTTGGCAATGGAGCACAATATTTTTGAAGGCTTGTGAAGTGGTTGTGCTTGCTAACCCCCTTGGGTGAGCCATGCCATGTGGTTCAGCGCAACCTCACATACACACACACAAAGACGATGATGAACGCACCTCCACACACCCATCCCCTCCCACACCTGTCCCTCGTTCCTTCTTCCTCTATCCTCCCCCTCCCCTGGCGGTTAAGATTAAGGAGGGTATGCCCTTTTCTTTTTGCAGGTTCTTTATATGTGTTATGTGTGTTTCTTTCGTGCATGGTGACTACCTGGCAGCTGTGGGTCCCTCATTGTACAACGGTGCGCGCCAGTGGAAGGACCTCGAGAGGTGTGTCCAAAAGAACACCAGACCCGATACACGCAGCGGGTTGCGTTTGATCCCTGCCAGTCACCGTATCCGGTGGTCTGAGGCAAATGCCCGTTGCAACAAGGTGTTCTTGGCCAATGTGCCATGGGTGGCGAGGCATTTGGATTCCAAAACGCACCTCACCACCAAGCTGTCGTGGGTAGTGGTATATGGAGACATTCGACACGGCACACACAGCTTCAACAATGTTGCACAGTTGCATGCACCAGCAAGTGCCCACCCCACCAAAGCAACCGAAATGTTGCAGGCACGGGTGGAAAAGGTGGCAAGGGAGGAGGGGCCAGGGTGGACTCAATTCAAAGAGCAAACTGTGACGGGTGCATGGCATGGTGTTGAATTGGTCCGGTTTGATACCGATGGCCAGAAGTGCACAACCAGCCCCCCTTTTCCAGCCACAGAGGCACGTGCAGTCACAGACGCATTGCTTGCTGGCATCAGGGAGGGAGAGGGGACCATTGACCCCCGGGGTGTTCTTGAGTGTGCTGTGTTGCTCGACCATGGCCGTTTGCTCGCTCTACCACCGGCTGATCGGGCCACATTTGGAGTGGATCTACTGAAGCAATTCATGGGTACACACCACGCTGAATTGGCAGCGGCGCATGTTAATGCTGCCTGTGCATTTGAAGAGTGGGCATCCTTCAAGGAGCATGTCGTTCAGACATTTGCCAAGACCCCCATGTCCCGGATGTGGGAGGCCTTGACGCCAGAGCGGGAGCATCTACCATGGGTGAATTTTTGGTGTGTATTCTCATTGCTGTGCACATATTGCCCTGCTGAGGCTGCTGTTGAGCGTGCCATTTCGTTGCGTGGGAGGTTCGCCAGCAATATGCATGATATGGAGGACACACATGTCCTTAGCATGTGCATGGCGTTGCATTGTAATCTGCCACCTTTGCGGCAGTGGGTGAAGGGGCAGGGTGTCCAGGTAGCCCGCAAGCTAGCAGCCAATGCACGCTTCGATGTGCGTCCCCGGCATAGGGCAGTAGGGTTTTGCAGCGCATTGATCCACGTGCATCTGTGGAAGCGGCCATGCTGCAGTGCCTAGAGGGGGAGGCCGTAGTGGCCGACAATGGTGACATTTTGCCATCTTTTGGGGGGTCGGAGGTGCCACTGGCTTGCCAAGGCCCAACACGCAAACGGGCAGACCGACAAGCCCCGTCTGAGGACACTATGGTCGAACCAGATGGTAGTCGTGCTCTGCATGGTGGCAACCATGATTTCTTCACTTTCCGAAGGGGCATGGAGTGTGCAGTGTGCAGGCAGTCTGTGCGCATCTGGTGCAACACATGTCTGGTTTGCCACACATGCTTTGTCAAAGATCCAAGACCTTGTGGTGAGGCAATGGTGCAGGTTGTGGATGATGCAGCCGAGGCTGCTGAAAATAACAGTGAAGAGGAAGCAGTGGCACCACGGAAGTCCGACCCAAAGCGTGCCTTGGCCCGTGCACAGGCCAAGCTGGTATGTGCCGCAAAGGCAGGCACATTGCGTGACTGGACACGCGCTCGCATCTGTGACTGCTTGGGTGCCATGGGTGTGAAGGTGCCATATAACATGAACCGGCGACAAGCCAGAGACATTGCAACAGGCATTGCCTTTGCTAGCCCAAATGGACTCTGATTGGGTCCCCCCAATAGATCGTGTTACCCGTTCTGCTGCACCACCCAGCAGCTCACAACCGAGCTCCCAGGTGCCCGTGGATGACATGGATGGCCTCATTGATGAATAACACAGCTAGGGTTGCAGTGCTATTGTGCTTTTTCATGCCTGCTGTGCCAATGCCCATGGTACCCATTTTCTCCTTCTATGCAGGTCCATTCGTACATTAACAACCATCAACATGAATTGTATTTTTCATTTTTTGCCGTATGTTGTGCTCTAGGAGGTCTAATGTTTTCCCATTTCCCTTGGTTTTCCCTTTCCCACATTTTCCCTAACACCCCATTTTCCGAGAGGTTTGGGTGTCTGGGGGGGGGGCACTTTTACCAGACTTTTCCTAGAATTGCCTTTTCCACTTTTTCCAACCCCATATTTTCCCCAACCCATCATTTTCCTGAACTGAACGGTTCTGTGTTTGGGGGGGGGGGGGGGATTGTATCAAACTTTTCCTAGAATTTCCTTTTCCACATTTTCCATTCCAACCCCCCATATTTTCCCCAACCCACCATTTTCCTGAAGTGAAGTTCCTGTGTGTCTGTGGGGGGGGGGGGGTACTGCACTTTTATCACATTTTCCTGAAGTGAAGTTCCTGTGTGTATGTGGGGGGGGCAGGCTATAATTAACTGCTATTCAAGTCGCTAGTCAAATTCAAAATAAACGTGTTTATGCATTTATTTTTCAAAAAACGCCCGTTTTGGGGCGAGAATCGCTGTTTATCGATGTTTATTGATGTTTATTGGTGTTTTCACATATTGTTGCATGCATTGGGGAAGGTTTTGGGTTGCCTTGTTGTGCCATTCGCTTGCAAGTTGTCATTCCCGGTAGGTGTCATTTAAATTTAAATACTCATAAACGCCATGTCGTTCGCTTACAACAAAGAGGTTAGGGAAATGTGCCTCTTGACACTTTGTGACGGATTGCATTTGTACATCCACATTAGAACAACAAGCTTCAACACAAAATAAACAAAGTTCTCGCTTCTAATTCACCGCATGTCCGTGCGCATTACCATAAATAGATAGACAAAGCCTGAACTTTGCTGTTTCCTATGTTTGTCCATTGTGCCAGAAGAATTATCATCTCTCGTCTTCTTGTTTGTTCACCCTTCAGACCCTCTTTTCCTATCTCGCATCTCGGGACCGGTGGTGATGTATGGATGCGCCGCCTCGGTCCGGTCGCTCCCGAGGGTGCTGATTGGATGCATTTCGGCAATGCCGCGGCTGCCCTCCGGTACCTACACTCCCCCGACGGTGGGTCATTGACGAAGTTGGCCCACACCCAAGTCATGCACGCCGCCAAGTCGGATGGCACGCGCGATGGCTGGGCCTTCACCCTCAAGAAGCCGGCGTCTAGTTCAGGCGCATCGGCTGCCCCACCTCCGTCGTCCTCACGTGCCACCCCCTCAGACAGACCTCAATGGTACCAGCCACATGGAACAAAGTTGTGTCCTATGAACCTGCAATGAAAGGAATGGGTATAAGGAGGCAAGCAGCTGCAGAACGATCATTTTTGCAAACAATTTGTTCAAAAAAACGGTAAAAAAACAACAAATTTTCACCAAAATAAACAAGTTACTAGTCACTAGTCAAATGGCCTTTGGATAGTGTTTAATTAGAGCTTGGGGGGGGGGGGTACTGCACTTTTATCAGACTTTTCCTTGGATGTGCTCTAATTTGGGTCTGCGACACGACATGCCAAATCGGACTTCAGACTTCAGACTTTATACCCATAGCCGCTCCGTCGCTTTGCAGCCCTTCAGGCCCCCACCACATTAGGGCAGTGGCCTCTTTCGCAGTGGGATTGTCAGGGTCCCCACCGCATCAAGGCGGGTACCAATTTCACAGTGGGATTGCCGGGGCCCCGGCAGCATCATGGGCGGAGGCCTGCGTTGCTTTGGAGCTTTTGGGGCCCACGTTGCATCAGGGCCGGGAACTCTTTTGTAGCAGGATTGCCTGGGCCACTGCCGCATCATGCGTTGGGGCTTGTGTTGCTCTTGAGCCTTTGGGGCCCGCACCACATCAAGGCCGGGAGCTCTTTCTCAGTGGGAATGTTGGGGCCCCCGCTACAGTAGGGAGGAGGCCTCTGTCGCTTTGGAGCCGCCCGGGCCTTCGCCGCATCTAAGAGGGGGCTTGGTTCACAGTGGGATTGCCGGGGGCCCCGCTGCATTCCGGCCAAGGCCTCTTTCGCAGTTCGCAGTGGGATTGCCAAGGCCCCCGCCGCATCAGGGTGGGGGCCTCCGTCGCTTTGGAGCTGCCGGGGCCCCCGCCACATTAGGGCGGAGTCCTTTTTCACCATGGGATTGCTAGGGCTGACGCGGCATTAGCACGGGGTCCTCCGTTGCTTTCGAGCCTTCTGCACCCCCGCCACATCAAGGCGGGTACCTCTTTGGTGTTTGGATTGCTTGGGGCCCCGCCGCATCCGGCAGGAGCCTCCGTCCCTTTGGAGCCCTTGGGGCCCCTACCGCATCAGGGCAGGTACCTCTCTTGCATTCAGATTGCCGCGCCCACGCCGCATCAGGGCGGGGGCCTCTTTCGCTACGGGGTTGCCGGGGGCTCCGCCGCATCATGGGCGGGGGGCTGCTTCGCTTTTGAGCCTTTGGGCCCTCCGCCACATCAAGTCGGGGAAATCTTTCGTAGTGGGATTACCGGGGGCCCCGCCGCATCATGGGCGGGGGCATGCGTCACTTTCGAGCCTTCGGGGCCCGCGCCACATCAGGGCCAAGACATCTTTCGCAGTGCGACCGCCGAGGCCCCGGTTGCATCTGGGCAGAGGCCTCTTTCGCATTGGGTCTGCCGGGGGCCCCACTACATCAAGCCGGGGCCTCCGTCCCTTTGGAGCCTGTTGGGCCCCCGCCGCATGAGGGCCGGGACCTCTTTTGCAGTGGGGTTGCCGGGTCTTCCACCACATCAGGGCGGGGGCCTCTGTCGCTTTGGAGCCGACGGGGCCGCCACCGCATGAGGCCGCGGGCCCTTTCACATTGGGACTGATGGGGCCCCCGCCGCATCAAGGCGGGGGCCTCTTTCGCAATGGGACTGCCACGGCCTCCGCCGTGTAAGGGCAGGGGCCTCCGTCACTTTGGAGCCCTTGGGGCCCCTCAGGGCAGGGGCCTCTTTCTCAATGGGATCGCCCGCGCCCCCGCTGCGTTAGGGCGGGGGCCTCTTTCGCGGTGGGTTTTTTGGGGGCCCCGCCGCATGACGGCGGGTCCCTCTTTCGCAAAGGGATTGCTAGGGGCCCCGCTGCATCATGCGCGGGCGCCTGCATCGCTTTCAAGCCTTTGTGGCCTTTGCCGCATGAGGGCCGGGACCTCTTTCATAGTGGGATTACCGTGGCCCCCGCCGCATCATGGGCGGCCGCCTGTGTCGCTTTCAAGCCTTTGGGGCCTCTGCCGCATGAGGCCCAGGACCTCTGTTGCACTAGTTTTCCCGGGTCCCCCACCACATCAGTGGGGGGCCTCCGTGGCTTTGGAGCCACTAGGGTCCCTTGCCGTATCAGCACGCGGGCCTCTTTCACATTTGGATTGCTGGGGCCCCCGGCGCATCAAGGTTGGGGCCTGTTTGGCTCTGGGATTGCACGGGTAGCTGCCGCAATAGGGCGGGGCCCTTAGCCACTTTCAAGCCACTTTGCAGCTCTTGGGGCCCCCGCCGCATTCGGGCCGGGGCCTCTTTTGCAGTGGGATTGCCGGGGCCCCCGCTGCTCAGGGTGGGCCTCTTGCACAGTGGGATTGAAAGGGGCCCCGCTACAGCATGGCGGGGCCCTCCGTCGCTTTGGAGCCTTTGGGGCCCCACCGCATCAGGGCCGCAACCTCTTTCGCATTTGGATTGCCCGGGCCCCTGCCGCATCAGAGCGGGGGCCTCCGTCGCTTTGGAGCCTTTGGGGCCCGTGCTGCATCGGAGTGTGGGCCTCTTTTGGAGGTGGATTGCATGGGCCTCCACTGCATTAGGGCGGGGGCCTCCGTCGCACTGCGACCATTGGGGCCCCCGCCGCATTAGGGGTGGGGCCTCCTTTGCTTTGGCATTGCTTGGGCCCTGGTGCATAATGCCCGGTGCCTCCGTCGTTTTGGAGCCATTGGGGCCCGCACCGTATTAGGGCTGGGGCCTCTTTTGCAATGGGATTGCCAGGCCTCCCCCCCCACATCACGGCGGGGCCCTACCTTGCTTTGGAGCCATAGGGGCCCCCGCCGCATTAGGGCGGGGGCCTCTTTTGCAAGGGGATCCCCCCCCCCCCCCCACATCAGGGCGGGGACCTCCGTTGACTTGGAGCCATTGGGGTCCCCGCCGCATCAAGGGGGTGGCCTACGTCGCTTTGGAGCCATTGGGGTCCATGGCGCATTACGGTTGGGTCCTTTTTCATAGGGGGATTGCCGGCCCCCCCGCCGCATCAAGGCCGGGGCCTCCGTCGCTTTGGAGCCGCCAGGGCTCCCACCGCATCACGGCGGGGGCCTTCGTTGCTTTGGAGCCATTGGGACGCCTGCCGGATTACGGTGGGGTCCTCTTTCGTAGGGGGATTGCCGGGGCGCCCGCCGCATCAAGGTAGGGGCCTCCGTTGCTTTGAAGCCACAGACTGCCATTCCCGGGCGTGGACAAGGCCGAGAACAATACACAGCTAGAATGCGGTATGCCATACATACCGAGAAGTCCAACAAGGCGGGCAACAGTCTGAAGGAGATGGGCCAGCCCAAGGGACATGTGTGGCGCCGAACGGCCATGTGCACGTATTGCCACATCCCTCATACCCGGTGCCATGTGTGCATGCGCATCGTCGGTGCAAAGTGCGTGCGTTCACCCGCCGCATGTGGCATTCCCTCTCGCAGCCACAGTGTGCATCTTTGTAGGATGTCTGCAGCTTCCGGTGAAGCCGAGGCCGCCAGCGTGCGCAGCCGGCTACCGGCGCAAAGCCCTCATCATCAGCCAAGACGACTGCCTTCAACCTCTTTCAAAAGCGCCTGGAGGTTGTGTCCGTCAACTAGGGCGACAAGAAGAAGAAGTAGGCCTTTGGGCTACTTACCGTCCGTGGCTTGCGTCCCTAGTCGTGGGTCATATGTAGTTGCTTGGATGCGTTGCCGATGTACATTGCTCGCTCCTGCTAGGTGCGACATTCTATGTGTGCAGGGCCCGTGACCCCATGCATTGTGGAGGAGGGATGCCATATCTGTGGTTCACTGTCGGAATTCGGATAGTATGCTTTGGGTCTGCGGGTTCCATGCCCGTGGACTGCTTTCTCTCATATATTTTGGTGCTCCACGTGGTCCCATCCTTGAGGACCCTTGGGTTCTTTGTGGCCTTGTTCTTTTGTTGCGCCCTGCACACTGTTGTTTTTGACATGTGCATTCCATTGTACATGAGCATGTAACCGATGCACTCTCACTTGTCTTGGAGTGGCAGAATTCTGACAGTACCCTGCTGTTGCACAGGTGTCTGTGCAGCGTATCCTTCACCACGCGTAGTGCATGCTAGGCTGAATGGCCATTGTACAATAAGTACCTCACGTCTTGTTGCCACAAGTGCTCTTTGAGTCTTTTGCAGGACCCATGTGCCAGCGCAAAGCATGCAGCGTGTCCTCCCCTCCTACAGGCACGCATGTGGCGTTGTGCTGCTCACTTTCTTGCACGCCCAATGCGTTTCATCGCAGAATTTGGCATTGTGCTGTGGGGGCCGCCTTGGGTGTGGCTGTCCCGCGCCGGCTGCTCACATGTGTACATTGCCATTGCAGTATATGCCCCTCAGTCTCGGCTGTCAGAATTCGGATAGCCAATGTTCAGTGTGCAAACACCACTTACGGCATGCAACTGCGTTGACGGCTGCAGGGACACACCGGTGTGCCCCTTTGCTGCAGTCCGTCGGGCCTGTATATATGCACCATCCCTTGCACCTGCACATTCCTTGGTGATCCCTTACCTGAGCAATACACGCCTTGTGGCATGCACGTTGACCAGACACAAGCACCGCACGTATGGCACTCCACTGCTGGTCGATAGATATAGATCTATGCGTATGCCCGTGGCGTTTTGCAGCATTTCATTCAATCTTGTCATAAGGCCGGGGCCAGTTCAGAGCGGCGAGTCGTGCAATGTACATACCTAGTGCTGCATAGTATGTGGGTTGCTCTGTGCCTGCATGTTGCATGTGCAGCGCGGTAGCCTCCCTTGTGGCTCACACTGGCATCACCCACCATCTAGCGTCACCCACCATCTGTGCATTACAACTGGGCCACATCGTTTGTCTTGTAGCATTGTGCATGTTCCACTGCAATTTTTTTGGGCACCACGGTCTACTGGTGCCAGCCGCGTGTGTATGCGCAATGTCTACTGTCACCTGTCACCTTTACAGTGGCACCTCATGTTGCTGTCGCTGGAAGTGGTTGCAATGGTCGCACTGACTGTGAAGATTTTGCGCACTACACTTAATAGTTGCGTTGTGCTCCATGCTGTGCGTTCCGTTCCTGATACCAAATGTGCCTCCTAAAACCAAATGTGCCTCCCGTATTGTGGCCACTTTTACAGCGGTGGTTAGGTCACCAAACAGGGGTTTATAGAAAAACAGCTGGCAGAATTTTGACGGATGACAGCGATCGTCCCGGTGCACCTACGTAGGCCTTGAAATTGTCCCTAGAGCCATGGTTGCGTGACCACCCGATTTTCCACCTGCTGCAAGCCATACGACATGGACCCGCCAATAGATCACTGGTTGCAACCCTCCTCAAATTCGCTGGTCTGTTCATTTTGCCCATCAAAAACACCCGAAACCCCCTTTTTCACCTAGGTTTTGAGTACCAGGAATTGGGCCCCACAGTGCCCAAAAGTCACCCAAAGGGGGTGTCCTGTCATATCCCAAAGACGAGCTGCCCACAAACATGGATTTTCATCACTCACTCACTTTTCACTAGCAGAATTCTGCCGGTGGGGTTTTGGGGGCACCCCCAAATGGGCCGCCTAAGTAGAAGAAGCATTCTTGGTCAAACAATCCACACATTGCAAATGAGAGGGCACCCAACTTAGGGACTCGACCTCCTTAGTGGACAAAACATTCTTGAGAATAGCAATGTCAATGAGCAACCACTTCTCTGTTGCTCCTTTGTGATGGTGCACCGTGTTGTACACACTCTTGCCATCAGTTCTCACTGCAATTGATTTCGGGCATGCCCAATCCTTCAGCTGAAGTGAGGAAGCTGGGGATCGCTTTGGGGATCGCTTTGGCTAGAGCTATGGTACTGCCTCCGAAGGCTCAGCTGGGTATTGTAATGTCTCCAACTGCAGGGGCCTGGTGCGTTGAGCTTCAAGGTGCAGAGGTGCTGTTTCCAAATTTGTTGGGTGTTTCGAGACATCTTTTGGGGGGCTTGAAGGTGGAGGTTGGGCCTACTGATTTTTGGTGTACCCTATCCTTGAGCCGACCTCGACCCGACCAAGAAACATTCGATAGCCACAGTTGAGTGGCAAAGTCAAGGCCATATTTGGTACTGGTTGAAGTTGAACTGAGTCGCATGAGGTGAGGATCATGCTGGTTAATTCAAAACCTGACGTCATGGCCCACCCTCAAGGATGCCTCCGGCCGACAGGTAGTTGGGTCAAATCCAAACCGACGGGTTGACCCCCCATAATCAATCCAGCCCATCAGTCACCTCTGTTTGACTTGCCTTGCCAAGGGCAATAGAATTTGCGGGATAAAGATAGACTCAATGGTGCAAGCAACAAGAGGTGTAATGCAGGGGGGGGGGGGATTTCGCGATGGGAATGTTTCGCTGTGGGAAATTTCATATTTCAAATGTGTGCGAAATTTCCCGCTCAATTTTCAGGCTGCTGTGCGAAATAAACCCGGCGCGAAATTTAGCCACGATGCTTGATCTAGAGTCATTTGAAATGCGAAAAAGATCAGTTGCACCGTACAAAACAGAAAGGAATTTTGGGCACGAAATGCCACTACTTGCATGCCTCCTCCTTGTGCCGCTTCTTCTCATCTACACCTGCACTCGGGACACACAGCTTGGTCTTTTCTGTAGCAGGGTCGTTGTCACTGCCACTATCACTATCACTGTCACAGGTGCAGAAATGGATAGAAAGGAGGCACGCAAGTAGTGTTTTTTTTTTTCAATTTCAAATGACATCTTATCAAACAGTCGTGTATCATGGACTGAGTGGTATCCAGTCAAACAGTTTTTCAACTGTTTTCAGCCCAACAGTTCTTCAACTGTTTTCTTTCCAGCCCAAATTCTTGATTGACAGCCCAAGTATTGTTTGCTTGCCTCTTTCCTGCCCTCTCCCGTGCTCTTGACCAAAGGATGTGTTGCAATGTATGCCACTGCTAACAGTCCAAAAAAGCGCCAGAAAAAGCGCCAGAAAAACCAGAAAAAGCGCGACAAAAAGCGCCCAGGAATCGAACCAACGCCACCTCAGGTGAGAGTGTAGGTTCATACCACTAGGGTATCACATGACTCTGCTTAAATAGTGGTTATGGGTAGCATGGATTCCGGACAGCCTTCCAAAAAAAAAAACACACATACTTTGGGTTTCAGGTCACTATGCAAAGCCCTGGTGATGGCTTTTTTTAACCAAAGATGGTCCGCCCGGTACACTGGCCCGTACAGTGGACAATCCTGGAAGGCGCGAAATTTCCCACTCAATTTTCAGGCCACTGTGCGAAATAAACCTGGCGCGAAATTTTCTCGTGCGAAAAATTCCCCGTGCAAAATCCCCCCCCCCCCTGTATATGCAAAAAGCAACTTCACAATGTCTTTGAGTGTGTACCACCCCACACAGGTTTGTGACAGTAGCAAGGGCAATGGCATCATGAGACCATGAGGTTCGCTGCTTGCTGCATAAAGTTTAAGTGTCAACTGTAGGCACGCAATGGGCAGCACAGCTGCCACGCACCAGCGACTTTTTATGTCATGTGTATTTTTTTTTGTGTTTCACAGCCCCATGAATGCACTCTCTGGCACTGGAGGCACACCCAAGAAGGCCAAATGTGGCACAGTACCACCTGTCCACCCCAAAAAACACCAGAGGTGCATGTGCTGGGTAACTGTCCAAAAATTTACTCTTTCCTGGGTACATTCCAGCAGGGGGAGGGGGTCCACACCAGATCCCCTCCCCCTCCCTTAGATCCCCCCTTCCGCCCCTCAAGCAAGTCCCTGTGTGTAGGCTCCTGCAAGAACTAGTGCAGGTGCCCCTGTATTGAAGGTTGAAGTCAGGGCAGAGATGTGCAGGTGCCCCTGTGTTGAATGAAGTCAGGGCAGTGGGGCTGGAGAGGTGGGGATGCCAATCTTAGGATACTGATGAGGATCATTTTGTACAGGTTCAGAATGAGGCACCCCTGCAATTTCGCATTACATCAGTGGTGGAGGAAGGGTGCACAGATTTAGCATGGAGGGAGAGGCTAGGCTTTCTCGTCTCAGAGGACAACGGATGCACAAAGGGTCAGTGAATTGAGGTTGTTGTGACATCATGCAGCTGTATGAAAAGGGTTCTGAGGTGCTTTTGCCCACATTTGTTTGCATGATACTTGGTGGGTGCCAAGAAGGGTGGGTGGTGGAATTTAGGGGTTGCTTGGGCTGTTGGTAGATGTGCACAGGAAAGGCTTGTTGACGATGCTTGGGTGGTTGTTGGGATTGTTCCTCTCAACTGAGGTTGGGTTCATATCAGCTCATGACTCGCCATCAGTGACATGTCTTTCATCATTTTTCGGGCAAGTGAGCAGTGTTTGGCATAGGGTACCCTTTCAGATGGATTTTAGTGATCCTCTTGACACATGCTGGACAGCCAGTCCTCTTCTTCATCCTGCTTGCACAGTGTCTGTTTCGTTGGGTGAGAATGTCAGAGTCTCAGCCTCCGCCACCACCTCCCACGAAAATGCAGCTGCTTAGACAATTTGCCACTGTCCTCAGGGGCAATCAAACTGTGGCCCAAAAGTTGGTGTTCTACACTGTTCTGATGTTCACAGTCCCAATTGCCACTTTTCTGTTTCTTGATCGCGTGGTATTGCCTGATTTCGACATTGAGGAAGGGTTGCGGAACAGTATTGCAGCATTTGTGGCAGTTGCTGTGGTGCAATTTGTGATTGCTGCTTATGTCATGGATGCTATGAGGGAGGATTCTAGGGGACAGAGTGACGTCCAGGCTGGTGACAGCAAGAAAGAGGATTGAAGGCTAGAAGATGCCACCGCATTTGACCGATTTGGCATGAGTGCTTTGGGCGCTTAAACATTTGGCTAGCCTTTCTAAACTGAAGTCTGGTGCTGGAACTGGTGAAGACAGGTCTGAAGAATGTTGAGCCGCATATTTCTGGGAAGATTGTTGCGTGGGAGATGCGAACCTCGGCGAAGTGGTAGTGTGGCAGTTTGTGGTCTATTAAGGAGGTAAGGGAGAATAGGTGGTGTACCCCCCCGGGGATGGGTACTTCTTTGATTTTCATTGGCAAAGCGTCGGGTTCATATTCCATGGGATGACACGCAGTGGACGCCTTTGGCGTTGTTGTGGTCAGTAGTGAATGTGTTGCAGTTAGCAAGTACGTTCCTAGATTGCACTGTACTTGTATGTGCCGTGCATTTAGCCTTGTCTGGTCGTCTGGATTTTCTTTGAGTTGTTGTTGTTGTTGTTGTTGTTTCAGTATTGTTGCCTTCGGCGTCAGCATCATAATCACCAGTTGTTATTGTTGGTCTGCTTTGGTTCACACCCACCCAGTCCCGGGGGGGGGGGGGGGCGACTCTGCAGGTCCTAGGACGCCAACTACCCCCCCCCCCCCCAAGGGGCCTCCGGCCGACAGTTAGTTGTCAAAGGCATG
Organism: Eutreptiella sp. 'Long Island Sound 2002'; assembly: GCA_964036045.1. Lineage (NCBI taxonomy): Eukaryota > Euglenozoa > Euglenophyceae > Eutreptiales > Eutreptiaceae > Eutreptiella > Eutreptiella sp. 'Long Island Sound 2002'. The sequence continues at coordinate 130,510,833 of OZ038382.1, read as the reverse complement.
AGCCCAAGGAGCCAATGGGCGCCGTAGGCGCCCCGGCGCCAAAGGCGCCCAATGGGGTTATGTAGCCTCCTTGCCCACTTGTGGGCCACTTCTGATTTTGCCCCCCACTCTGAAGCGGTGGGGACCCCCCAGGCGGCAGGGGCTATGTAGCCACCTTGCCCACTTGTGGGCCACCTCTGATTCTGCCCCCCGCTCTGAAGCGGTGGGGACCCCCCAGGCGGCAGGGGTTATGTAGCCACCTTGCCCACTTGTGGGCCACCTCTGATTTTGCCCCCCGCTCTGAAGCGGTGGGGCCGATGATACCCTACCCTCTATTGTGGGAAGGGGCGGTGCGAACTGTCGGATCACATCTGGCCGCATACCCAACTGTTCGGAGGTGCCCGCCCCCCCCCCCCCCCCGGGGAACCGCCCTCCCCGGCGCCCCTCCCAGAACCCCCCCCTCCCAGAGCCCCCCCCTCCCAGCCCCCCCCCCCCCCTCCCAAGGGGCCTCGCGCCGACAGTTAGTTGGGGGGGTAGTTGGCGTCCAAAACCGAGGGGTCGCCCCCCCCCCCCCCCCGGGACCCAGTCGCGCTTTATCACGAGATGTTGGATGATGTGTACACAAGACATCAATTCTGGTCTGCTTTGTTGCAGTGTCCTGCATTGGAAACTGCATGTGGATAAGATTGTCGTTGACGTGGTCACAGTGGTACTGGGGGGGGGATTCAGATGGAGGATTCTTCTGCGGGGAAAATTCAGTATTTCAACTTGGTGCAGAATTTTCCCCACATGTTTTCACTGTCGGTGCGGATTATTCCCCACCCCGATTCGACCCACAGTGACCCAGCAGCAATCACCTCTTCACACATTTTACACTTGGTTCACCAAAATCGCCACGTGCCGCCGTCCTGTCAATCGTTGTTGTTAGTCGTCAACTCAGCAGGGTTTTGCAGCCTACCTCATGCGCCATATGCGACATCTGCAGAGTTATTGCTGGCTGCTTTGTTGTATTGTGTGCCTTTTGGGGATCGCAATCCCAAGATCCGTTTCTTTCCAATGCACTCAAGATTTAGGAGGTGCGGAATTTTCCCCTTGGTTTTTTAGGACAGGTGCGGAATATTCCCTGTATGGAAAAATACCCCCCCCCCCCCCCCGATAGTTGTCATGCAGCAGAAATTGATGTGCAGCGCGAGTTTTTTTATTGCGTCTCTGAAGTCAGTGTGGTGCATTAGCCTTCTGGACCTGCATTCACTATGATATGGGCCTGTCACCTTGTTGCTGTGTTTTGAGGACAGAAATTTCTTTCACCTTTAATCCAACAGGAATATTCTTTTTTAATGAAGGCTTTCAGTTGGACCATACCACATTTTCATGGAGGCTATTTCATTTATTTTTAGCATTGTATTTGGCACCTTGCAAGCTTCATAATTTTCCTCATCCCGATAGCCCTTTTTGGATTCCAAAACATTGAAAACGTCGGCTTGTGATGTTTTGCTGTGTGCCTGTGATTCTGCAGCCTCTGTAGAAGCAGGGCCTATGGCTGGCAGGTTTTGACCTACACTCTCGGCTCACTCGCTTCGTTCAAATTACAGTAGGTGTCACATGTTGGGGTGTGCCGTTCAATCCTCACCTACGATTCCGAAGAGCTGCAAAAAAATGCCTTGGTTTCCAATATCTGCACTCCTGTTTCCCTGCTCTGCATTTTTCTTCTTTCCCTGTTGTCAAATCTCAGCTCAAAGGTTCGAAATAAATGCGTGCCGTTCAGGAGTGAGGCTTCCTTTGCTGGTTCTCTGCTATTAAAAGACTAATCTTCGAATCAGATTCAAACAACTCTACCACCTTCTCCTTTGAAATCCCCCTCCACATTTGCAATCTCGGGGCCGAACTGTCATTTTGACTTTTCTTTTGATGATGGATGGTTGTTTCGTACTCTTTTCTTTCTCTGCTGGTGCCACCTGTTAGCATTGTCTGCACATTCCGCTTCAGCCTCATCTTCCAATCCTCACCCTGTCCCTGAATTGCCCACTGAATATGTCCAGGAGTTCAAGGTTGTTTGGATTTGCAAAAACAAGTTTCGTACAGTGCCTGTGGACAGGGCGCGCACACAATGGCAACATCATGTTTCAATAAGATTGACACTACCGTCAATCCTCTACAAACAAAGCACCACACTGTGAGTCACATTTCTGACCATAAAAATCGCGGTCCAAAAAATCCAGAAAAACGACGGTCAGAGAGGCTCATGTGCTTGGACAAGGTAGTGCTTGGACAAAGGGGGGGGGGTACGTGTTTCCATGGGCCATATGGAGGGTACGGTAGTTGTCTTCACATCAAAAATTGCTGCAAATACAAGAGTACACCACATACTCATGCAACTCGGTACTGGATCAACTCCATATGTTCCTTACGATGCCCCATTGCCACATGCATAAGAACAAGTGCTCAATACGTGCCTTGTAGAAACCATGAACATGATTGTACTCCTTTTGTTGCTCGGTCAAATTCTTTCGACCAATAAATGACAATGCCACACGGAGGTGCCCCTTGTATCCACCATCCATGGAGCCAATCTCATAATCCATATAATGCCCGCCCCTTGCTCCTTTTGGGCCCTTCGCGATCCCAAATGAGAACATCTGCCAATGTCCAACAGACGGGGGCCAACACAAAAATCCAAACGATGTTCCCAAAACTCAATGGCAACCAATACTTTATATACACAACGAGCATATTTTAGATTGAAGAGGACATCACAAAGGATGTATGTATGTAAGCGATGGGCATAACCTCCACGTAATGTGTGACGAAATACGGAAAGTGTGGGATGTTGTTATCCTCAATAGCACCGGAAGGTTAACGATAATTGGCCCAGTTTCCTCACTAGAACCGGAAGGTTGAAGGCTCACAATTGGGCCGACTGCCTACATCACCCGTGCCTTGTCGGGGTCCCCATGGTGGGGGGAAATCAACGTAGAAAAAGAGTGGATGTGGTGGAAATGAGCAAAAAATGTGTGCAAAAAGGTAGAAATGGGTGAAACAAGGTGAAAATGCAAAAATACCATATCCCCAATCCTTCAAAACCTGCTACCACACAACAACGATGCCCAAAGAACCACAAAGTATGGGTTTCTACTACGGCCATGCGCCCAAATAGTTGCACTCCCGCGCACTGCTTAAGGTGCCCCCCCCGAAAGACGTTCCCATGTACGCTGCCGGTGAGCCTGTCTTCTATCGGCGATGAGATGGCTCTCTTGTTTCAGCCACTCTGTTGGGTCCCGGTGCCCCGTCTGAGACAGTGTAGATAGAGTACAAACACAATGAGTGTCTGGTGAAGCACCCGGTCCTTTGATGTTCATTTGTCAGTGTTGAACTATGGGAAAGGAGGGTGCACATACCAGGGCACAATACGCTGGAAAATTTTTTTCTGAGGTCCAGGGCTGCTCACGGTAGTGCGCCAGAACCACACCCTGGTTCCGCGGTTGAATTTGGGGGGGGGGGGGGGCTTGCGCCTGGTTCTGCGGTCGAACATTGCCGGTTGAAGCCAAAAAAAACTATGCACAGAACAAACAAGCACCAAAGCCGCAAACTGACAACGATGCTGGAGTGTGGCAACCAGTCAATTTCAGTGTTGGCCTTGCTCAAAAAAGGTGCAACGGGAAAACAGCATCCATGCAATAAAAATTCACAACACAGGGTGCCAGTGGAAGTAAAACAGCACCGAAAGTGGGTCATGAGAGGGCCAACAGAGCCTGGTGTTTTGGGTAATGGGTTAGCGGTGCATGCAGCAGCACTGCCAAAGCCACTTGTCATGGCTATATCAAGACCACACTGGCCACATCCCCCTGTTGAAATCTCCCTCCTTTTGTCGTGACGGGTGGGGTGGGGGGGTTTCCAACACAACACCATAGCACTATAGCGGCAGCAGTGCGTGCCAAACGCCAACGCGACTTTACTGTAAAGCACTTGGAGACAATGCTTGATTGTCCTTCGGCCTTGATCATGATTTTGAGGTCCGACACAGCCCTGCCTCCTGGAGATACCCATGATGGGGGGAAACAACATGGATACATCACCTTTGCCTTCTCGAGGTCCCATGGTGGGAAGAAATCAATTTTGATTTTAATTTTTGTTACAAACTTACCAGGGTTACGTTATCATATTGTTCGCGGTGTTTTGATGCAGCTAGTGTAAAAAATAGAATGCAAAGAGGTTCAAAAATGGGAACTCGGCGTTCCAAAGGTGAAAATTTGTCTTTAGGTTAAAAGAACCTCTTAAAATGACATTTTAGAAATAATAAGATTATGTCAAGAAGAAGACAAGGTGAAAAAGCGCCGCGTTATTCCGGATGCAATTTATAATAGCACTTTCGTTTCTCTTATAATTAGTAAAATTTCTGAAAAATGGTAGAAACGGCTATAGCGCAACAAATTTGTTATCAAGCAACAGTCTGTGCGTTAAGATTTTTTAGAAGTTTTGCCTTCAAGCTATAGTTAATATTACTCCTCGTGTTGAAGTTAAAGGAAGTTAAAGGAAAGAGGAGCTGGATCATGCTTGTAGTAGTTCCTCTTGCTCATACCAACATCCCACTTGCGATTGCAACCTAATGCTGCTTGTGCTGGTTTGATTTTTAGCTGTGGCTCATGTTGCCACTCCTGGTACCACGGATGGTGGGCATAGAACTATGTAACAGCAGACCACATGTAGAATAAGTTTCAAAGTGTCATAGTGCTATTATGTCACGCAAAAGTGGTCAAAATGGGACGTTGTGAAGGTCTGGGCTCTGTAGAGCCCAGCCAACAGGGAAACCTTCATAAGCACCCCTTAAGTTGTTGGAACATCCTCACATAGGCTTGGTTTTGGCACTTCCATCTGTGTGGTGCCTGGTGTGGCACGCGTCTTGACCATTGCCCACCAGTCATGTATGCAGGAGTTGTATCATTGATTCTTGTTCATGCTGACCGAATCGGGGACAATGTTTAGGCTGACTATGGTAGAGTGTCGGGAAAAGTATACCACTTCACCGAGCGCCATGTCGCGTGGCCACTTGACGACTGTATACATGAGCCAATTGTTGTAACGAGGGTGGGCACAAAGGAAATAACTTGTAGCCTGGGCTCTACGGAGCCAGCTGATCTAAAATGTGTAATATTATGACATACACAACTTGTCTGGGCTCTGCAGAGCCCATCCTGATGCACAAATGCAATTTTGCGCTCCTATTTTAGCATATGCAAAACACCACCCACCACCCCTTTTTTCGCCAAAATGATAGGGGGCACTATGGGCCTCCTAAGACCAACCATGCCTCCATGCCACTCCTCCATGTTGTTGTTGGCTCGGTAGTTGTTTTTGCTTCCCTACACCCTCGAGGTGTAGATTTTTGTTCCGCGGCCTCAACCCTAGCATTGTAGACCACAAATCTAAACCTCTCCCCCCGCTTCTACTTTCATTACGGCGTGCCTGTGAGCCGCATCGGTTGGTTATGGTCCAAACCCTAGCGCTCAGCGACCAAACCTCGTCTAACCCACTGTGTGCCCCGTGAGCCGCAATTCCAGTCCGCCCTCACGCCCGTCGACGGAACTTCATCTCATCCACTCAGTCGTGTTCAAGGCCATGGATTCAAAAAACCCCCTCAAGACTAGATGGGGGGGAAAGCCAGAGCCAGTTGCGCCACCACCCGGGGGTGTGGATTTTGTCTCGGTCCTTGCGCCCGTTGACTCATTATTCGCACCACAGGGTGATCAACCCTCATCATCATCGCTATCATCATCACGGGTTGCTAGCGAGCCGCAACCGTCCACCCTTGTCGCGGCCCTGGCGTCGGTTTTCTGGGGCGCACCACATGGTGGTCAGCCCTCCGCACAAGCGCTGCGTGCCAGCAAGCCGCAGCCGTCCGCCCCTGTGCCGGCCCTGGCGCTGCTTTACTCGGGCGCACCAGAGGGTGGTCAACCTTCCACACAACCATGGCGTGCCCCCGAGCCGCAGCCGTATGCCCCTGTCCCGGCCCTGGCACCGGTTGAGCTGTGTCATGCCCGTCTGCGCCATGTTCTACACGCCGGGCTCATGTGCTTAAACAAGCCCGTGCTTGCACGCCATGCAAGGATGCATGTCGCCGGGAACCTGCCCATATCTCACCCTAACCACAATCATTGCAAGACTGCGTGCACACTCAACACTGTGTGCCGGCAAATTGGGCATCAACAACTATGGAATAGAAGCCCTTTCCAACCTTGTGCCTCATCTTGAACAATTGCACATGGGCGCGGCTTCAGGTTTTGGAAGGGATATAGGCTTTCTATCTACCTGTGGAAAAAACTATCATCAACAATATCTTTGGTGAAGCTTGCCCTACAAGAAATGGCGAAGGCCCTAAATCCCATATCCCACTTTGGCCCACACAATTTGCACTTCATCATCCTCTCGTGATTTCCCGATTGTGGTAATTTCTGCTGTGTTGCTTTTGTATTGTGTTTTACAAGGGTGCCACGGTGGTATTGTGTAAGTATCATAGTTAGCAGCCATTAAAGAGTACTATACAACAAGCCTTAGACTGTTTGCACGCAGGTGTAGTTGGAGATTGGTGAAGTGATGTTTCTATTGTTGTGGCGTGTCTGATTCTATTCGAGTTTCCGGACACATTGTTTGCAATATACCCTAATCTATTGCAATTGACTTTTTTGCATACTGAGCAGTGCTTTCATATTTACTATCTAGTCATATGTCCCATATATTAAGTGCATGTAATTTGCCATTTTCTTTTTACAACACCCATGGCTGATTTTCCACATGCTAGACGTGCGGAGGTGGATGTACCGGGTTCCGGCCAGGATACCGAAGGAGATGAGGTTGTAGGACCTGTACTCTTACAGGTCCCATCGACCGGTGAAACAGCAGCGCATGCTGCAGCTAAGCTCGCCTTGCAAGAGGCGATTATGTTTACGGGGTCAGCACCCCCATCCCCACCGCGGCCGCCAAAGCTTGTCCCCAAGGACCAGCCAACCCCACCAAAGGCCTCCCTCAATGACTCATTGACTCCAAAGACAATGGAGTTGCTAAGGGACAACAGTGGTGACCAGGCACGATGTTTCGTGCAGTACATCTGGGGGCTTCGTGCACGGTTCCGTTTTGCATTGCGGAACCCAATGCGCAACCCCCTCGTCACATGGCAACAAGGGGATCGGACGAAGGCGGATGAACCGGGTTCCGGCTAGGATACCGAAGGAGATGAGGTTCTAGGACCTGTACCCCTACCGGTCCCATCGACCGGTGAAATAGCAGCGCATGCTGCAGCTACGCTCGCCTTGCAAGAGGCGATTATGTTTACGGGGTCAGCAACCCCATTCCCACTGCGGTCTTTAGGTTTGGCAAGGGTACAGGGGGACAAGTAGGGGGAAGCAACAAGACGGACCAAATCGCAGGCAGAGCGGGCCGCCACAGAGCCAGCACTTATGCACCTCTGAGTGTACATAATGAACTCCAAGAACGCTTGATCACTGCAGTGGCTACGATCCCAGTTTTGAGGGGCTGAGGGGAGCGTTTGAAAACCTCAAATGAGACAACCGCGGCCACCAAAGCTTGTCCCCACGGACCAACCAACCCCACCAAAGGCCTCCCTCAATGACCCATTGACTCCAAAGACAATGGAGTTGCTGAGGGACAACAGTGGTGGCTAGGCGCGATGGTTCGTGCAATACATCTGGGGGCTTCGTGCACGGTTCCGTTTTGCATTGCGGAACCCAATGCGCAACCCCCTTGTCCCATGGGCAACAAGGGGATCGGATATGCCGATCCCATTTTCTGTCACGCAGCGAGGAGCGGGCTGCATTGATCCTCGATACACTTGATTTAGAATCACGTCCCTGTGTTGAGTCGTCTTCCCATCCCCGTATCCCACCTCCTGGGCCACTTCCTCCCCCGGATGGTGACCAACCCACACTTACACAGATTGATGGGCACAACTCCGATCGCCATCACATACGGTCCCTTCGACCACCTATGAAAGCAAACCACACCGGTGGGCAGTCAAAATACAACATGTTACCACCCGTGCCTTTACCACATGAAACCACCCCCCCTGCCTTGAGTCGCACTTCAATCACCTCCAGTGGTAGGCGTTCAATTGGTTCCCCGGTGCCCCTGTCTGATAATGCGGTACCCCGAAGGAGTTCCCTCCTGCACCCCCCCCCCCCCCCGGGTGCACTTCTGTGTTGCCCACTGCCGCTGGTGCGGATAACCGACAAACTCGAGGTACTGACTCTTGCCACATGTGCATGTAGAATTGTCGCCGGGTGTGGCTCCATCTGCGTCCCCACAACCATCTACTGTCCTAGTTAAGAGAAATGGTCAGTATCGGTCACGGTGGTCATTACTACCCGATAAGCCACCGCCAAATACTGGAAAACTATGTAATCCATTAAGTATTTGGCCTAGTTCCCATATGTGTGTTATGCACCCCATTATTATCACTTTTTGGGACCCTGGGCTCTGCAGAGCCCAGCCTGTGCCAAATGCTACTTTTACCCCTTCTCGGTTACTTGCTTGTGGCTCGTGGCTCCCTATGTCCCCTCTGCGTATTACACGGCCCGCCATTACCAATTTCCGTATGCTGGGCTATGCAGGGCCCAGCTTCTTTCAACAACCTAATTTCATGTCTTCTATGCATGCCACCGCAATGCAAGCCCGTACTTCTTTTACCTCACGTGTGAATTCAGCTCCCACTATGCACGGTATGTGCTAGTCCACGCCTCTAGTGACCTGTTTTGGTTACCACCTTTTCGTGTTGTGCCACCCAGACTGTATTCTCACTATGGCACCGGTTTCTATGGCGTTGCATGTCAGCTACATGCGGTCTCTTTGTAAGAAAGAATGCCGCACTGGTCACCAAATGATATTGTCGGCGGTGCGCCATGGTGTGGCGAAGGAATTCATAAAATTCTGTGCGGGTCTGCGTGTTAACAAGCGGTCCCGCATTACGCTCGACCGCATTTGCAAGGTGTTGGCACGAAAACAATGGCCGCGTTGGCTAACTAATTTTTCCAACGACGCCTATTATGTATGGCGGTGTATGCGTCGCATGGCCTTGCCACAAGCGGCCGTCCCCAGTGGTGAGAGCACCATTGCTGTCATGCGGGCAGACAGGCGCAAGCTGGTGCACGCAGGTCTCACCAAGCTGTCCCGGTTGTCTATTGCAGACCCGGGGGCATTGCACTTCCGCAAACGGTGGCTCGGCATTGTTCGGCGTGCAATTGTGGTGTGGGTGGACAACTGGTAGCATGCCCAGTTTCGGGCCAATTCAATGAAACCCAATGTCTGTCTAGATGTGACCGCCATAGCGGTGTTGCACACAACCCCCCTCCCCCTTGTTCTTGGTCACCCGATTCTGCATCAACTAGTGGACCAACCGGGTTGACACGATGGCCATGGCAGTTGTTCAACAACATAGAGAAATGTTGAAGGTGTGCACTGATATGTGCAATGCACCCATTTCTCGGAGAACTATCCGTGCCCCCCTCGATATTGCCCGGGAGGCTGGAAGACAGCAACTCTTTTGGAAGCCATTTGGCATATATCAGTCCGGTACAGGTCAGAACCAAAAGCTCTTGGATCGTCGATATGCTACGCAGTACCCAACGGCATTGTTAGAACTCGATGGCATTGCTCGTTGATTGCAACATCCCCTACCGGGTGCTCAAATTTTTTGTACTCTAGAGCAACCACTGACTGGAATTTTCCGGATGGGTTGCAGGGCATCTCGTTGATTTACGGCGTGTGGCAGCCCTACAAACATGTCTGCACTATCATGTGGCGTATTTTCTTTCCTTTGTTTTCGTATATCACCGCTCCCGTGTTTGGGGCCGGTGCGCGCACAAATGACCGCGCCAAACTCATTGTCATAGAGAAAACTATCGCCGCAGGCTCTCTCTCAGCCCCGGACATACAGGCACAACTTCGGTAGAAAATTACCCTGTTTGAGGGACGCGCCGACCAAGCAGCCCTAAACACACAGGATGGGTTGCACATCCTTCCGTGCCCGGAATCCCTCCGTAATTATTACCTCCCAGCCATCTTTGTAGTGGGACACTTAGTGCGTAATCTGCTGGGCGCGCCGACGGGTCGGGTATAGTAGCCACGTATGTACTTCAGCGCTGTGTGGGTCTACTTGTTGACCTTGCCGGTCCATCTGCAGCCAAAATGGACTATGTCCACACCATATTTTGCACACTTCTGTGCAACACGCAATGGCATGACGACACGCCTGGTGCCGCCCATCTGGAGCAATGTTGTTAGGCCGTGCTCGCAAAATAGCGGGCACGGTGCAAGTAACACCCCAACAAGCACACGGCGGATGAGGTTGGTGAACTTTTCCACACCATGCCCCCTCGTCAGCAGGCACGTGTGTCAACAGGCACGTGCAACGGACTCCCTCTCCGAAAGTGTGTGTGTAGAGATGCGCGATAGGGTACGGGCACCTATGCGTGGTGTAGGACGGGAGGAGCATCCCACTGTGCGATGGTCCTCGGGTCCAGTCAGTGTGGTTGAGGCAGAAACGTACGTGTTCCCCAACAAGGGAACCGGGGTATGCTAACTGTTGCGTTTATGAAATCTATTCTAAAGCGCCTTCTGCGCACGCTGGTAGGTGGACAAGGGCTCCGCAATGATGCCATGGATTACATACGGCAACATATCTCACTTAGACCACCCGTGAAGTGCTGCGAGGCCCGGGCAGCTGTAGAAACAGTTGGGTTCATACCAATTGCAATGGAGCACATTGTTCCCCCAATGCCAAATGCCATGTTCATTGATCATGGGCTTCCCCCTCCTCAGGATGGTGTACCTGTGCTGTGGGCCACGGCTGCTGTAGATGTTGACGCCCTGTGTGATGGCCCTGTACCTGTTATGCTCACTGAGGAGTTGGGTGAGTTTGACCTGATAAATTCAAACTGATCACGGGGAGGGGGTGTGGCAATGCAAACCCCCCCCCCCCCAAAAAGCCCAATTTGATGTGTACAACCCTGTTATTGCTGTACCCCAAAGGTTTGGGCTCTGCGGAGCCCGGCTTTGTCCGACACTGAGTTTTGAGGGGTTGTATTATTGGTTCTTGTTACTCTGGGCCCTGCAGAGCCCAGCCTGTTACCAATGCCCAACATGTACCCCCATCTGGTCATTTTCCGTTCCTTTGTTAGTGCTAGGCCAGTCGTGGACCATGCCATCACCATGCTTTGATGTGTGCACACATCTCCATGCTTTCGTATTGTAGTGTGCACCCGCTGCGTCAGCCTGTTTGACCATGGAAGAGGTGTGCCTGGCACTGCCGTAGTGATACATTGTTACGATGTTTGAAGGTAAATTGCCACAAGCAGGTTTGGCTTGGTTTCGGGTTGCATTCCAGCAAAGCATCGCATTGTACAAAGGGCAATCACCTGTTTGTGTTCCACCATCTTGCCGAGTGCGTCCGTGAAGGTGGCACCACACGTCAAGGCCATTTGGGCAGCTGGCCTCATTTGCTTGACGATTGTCTTCGTATTGCCGGATTTCGCAGTCAGCCCCACCTCCACGATTGCCTCACGAATCAAGGTGACAATTGTCTTCTTACACTGTGTGTCCGTAGCCGCCGGTTGTAGGAAATTGTTAAGCAGTTGGGGTACATTGCTCTCACATCCACCGTGTTGCGCCCTATTGTGTTGTCCAGCCAGCTTTCGCCTGATCTCGAGGGGTGGATCAAACTTCAAGATGCGCACGTTAAATTTGTCATCCAGTCCTCAATCTCGCCCATCCTTGCTGTCACATCCTTGCACATTTCATCACACGCCGCAACGCCGTGTTGGCTTCCGATCACCCATAGGGCTCCCACTAAATACAACAGCATGCCACATCACACAGGGTGGGCCAATCAGCCAATTACGTTGATCGAATTGCGTCGTAACATTTCCATAGCTTCGGCGTCCCAAACCAGAAGCTACAGTTGGCCATTGGGGGGGTTTGCAAGTAGGTCCTCCTCTACCTCTGCCACGTGGTCCCAATCGATGAGCCTAGATTGCCCATACTCCATGGACCTATCCATCTTCAGCTCCTTGCGTGGCACCTTCGTTCTCCTCACCTCCACGTAGTTTTGAATGGCCAGTACGCTTGTGGAGTCCTTGATGCTACCCATCTTCCTTGCACCACCCTTGTTCCCCACTTGCGAGGGGGATTGGCTGGCTTGGCTGGCCCCAGCAACAGTGCTGCCCGGTACAGCTTCCTCTATGGAGGGCGCTGGCTGCGGTGCATCCACTTTCTCGGCTTACGATGTGTCCATCGGTGGTGTCTCAGCAGCGTTGCCATCCATGGCAATGTTGTTTGGTATGTCACACATGTCTCAGAAACACACCGACTTTAGAGGACAAATCAGGTTGGTAAAAACAACACAACAATCACACAATTCAAAGCATCAATGATGGCAAATGGCAGATTTGGACAGCAAATTAGGTGGATCGAAGCATTCAAATTGGCACCTGTAGGGGTTGAAACGGGCAAACATGTCTTCAAAACAGCTAATCACTGCAGAGGCATCTCAAATATAATGTCCAGGGCGCGCTGATGGTCACAACATCCAACAGGCCCACCAAAGCGTCCCTCGTTGACACATGTATAGAACAACTGCAAAATTGGGCCTTCAACATTTCTGGCGTGTATGCTATACTCCTATACCTCCTATACTACGACATCCTACTAAGGGAAACCAGGGAACGACTTCTGGATGCCTGCCTCTACGTATTTGTCGACGACAACGCCTTATGAGCACCCACGACAGACACACTACTGCATACCCTCGATGCACTTCACGACGTGGCGCATACGATGGGGTTAAGCTTTAACAAAGACAAAACCAAAGTGTATCACTGGTCCCAAAACTATAGCCTGGAGCCAATCAACTGGCAACACCAACAAATACCCGTGCGCCCACCCATACCAACATACCTAGGCCACATTTTGGCCCACCCCATACAAGAAGACCACACAACTATACCATGACATAGCGGCATACATAACCTGCCGCTAAATGGCTACGAGAAGGTAACTATAATCAACGCCGTCCTCATCCCCCGGTGGACGTACAGGGGGCTCTTCCTGGGAAAAAGATCCCCGATGGCACTGTGGGACGACATACTCTTACAGTATTTAAGGGGCACACCCGGATAGAACAGCAAATGAACAAACATCGCCTCACGACAAACCTAACTCACGGGGGACTAGGCATGCGCCAACTATGGTTGTCTTGCATCACCCGGTGGATCACACATGGGCAGCAAGAGCTACAAAACAACGGCCCTACACAACAACTCACGGCAACCCAATATGAACATATCGACGCCATCCGCATCCTAGGGGGCACGGTGGGTCAACGTATCTCCCAACATAGACAGCACCGCCCCTTAGCACAGGGCCTATAGGACTCAGAAAGCTCGGAAGAGGACCAGGAAATAAGCGCTGGTAAAACACGAGCGGCAACCAGCCGTCTCGACTATGGCTGGGTGAACCCACCCGACGAACCAACCCCCGAGTAAACCCTCAAGGTGGCACATACACTACCCTACCAGCAGAAACTCCATAGTATTACCCTTTACTACACGGGCGAACCCACCACCACAGTGACGGATCGAAACGACAACGTAGAGCGGGGGGAGGAATGTACAACGGGAATTAACGCGCAGCTTTCCGTGTACACGGACCGCAACAGGTATACCGCGCTGAGACAATCGCCTGCGCTTTGGCCTCCGAGCTGGCAAAGGAGGGGGACAAGATCATTTTAGACAACCAAGGCGTGGTCAAAGCCACCCCTATGAAACGAAAAGGGGTGGTCAAAGACCAAGATTTCCGCAACATAGGATATCACAACGCCTCTACGAAACGACTCACCATACGGTGGACCCCCGGGCACCGCACACTTGATCAAGCAAATACCTACAACGAGTACGAGGACGTACAAGGGAACAACCACTCCGACATCCTAGCGAATATAAGTGACAACTTGCCCATGGATTCCCAACAACCACAACCACACGATATTGTCCTCATCGGATAAATCATGCCCAGGCCTGCAAAGACATGGATCATGCAAGTGCGTAGACAAAAACACACCACAGACGTACACTGGGTGAGCTGGCTCCCCATGAAACACTACCGGCGAAACACGTAGACCCCCTGGCTGTGGGGTCAAGTAAGATGGTGGGGATCAAGCGCACCCTGGGAGCAATTACCTGTCTTGTGTGCCCATTGCGCGCAACATCGTGGGGCGTCAGTGCAGTCACGACTAGCTTGCTGCCCTGCCTCGGATGAATTCTGGGATCTGTGGTGCAGGAGCTGGACCGAGTGGACGCACTACGCCTGCCAGTGGCGGACCACGGCCACGAGCCATGAACTGTGGTTATGCGCAAGGTTACTTATCCCAGTGTTCCTCATCGACGCCATACCCAAAACGGAAAGACACAAGCTACGGGCAAAGGGCGGCCTCTTCCAGTTTCGCATCATCCAGGCCGCCCGGACCGCGAGACGAAAGCTAGCCGACCCCACACCACAGCAGCCCCTGTCACCCCTATGGCTGACTAGGTTTACCGCACAGCCACTACCACCATGGGAAACCGCACGGAACCTACGCGACCAAGTCGGAGCGCCACTGCAGTATCTTGCCCGGAACCAGAAGCGTAAGGCAGAAACGACAATTAGCATCTGCGCCCGTAGACGCCGAACTGTGGCTCCAAGCAGCACACGCTGCAAACGCTGGGGAGGCAGTGACCTGGTTTACTAACATACATAAAACACACAAACAGACACACGAAGAGCGCACATCAAAGCGACGGCGCCTCAACAACTTACCCATACGACAGGAGCACTACCCCTCGTGGTTAGACAAATTAGCCTCTGAGCACGCACAACGTGCGTGTGAGATCTACTGGTCTGCGCAAGTCACAGAGACCGCACAAAAGCACTTGCAGGAGCTACGCACAGTGTACACCAACACACTGATGGCCAAGAAGGATTACCATTTGCTGGTGGCAAAAGTGCCGAAGGAACACATAGAGACACAACGACTACACAACGCGTACACAGCAATGTGTCTGGAACGCCGAAAATGGTACCACCAGGCAAAACGCGACACCATGCGACAATATGCAAACATGAAAATGTCACTACTCTCATACGAGAGGTTTGAGAGACTGCGCAAAGACAGTGATGTGGTACTCGCACACCATACGCAACAGGCACTATACACATGGCTGCAGCAGGAACGCATCAATCGATTGGCACATAAGGCAGCAAAAAGCTACGGACTAAAGACAGCCCTATACTAGGGCGCTTCCAGATAGCCATGACGCACGATCTACTTCATACGGAAGCCACGACATGAGCAATGGGACCCCACTTTGCGGGAAGTCCCGCTGCAGCCACTACCAAAACGACAAAAAGCGCACGGGGATCCAAACGAGTGGGAAATCCCTCTAACATGACCACACCCACATGAACGGGAAAACATCGGGGCCCCGCCAAGAGTTGAAGCCCATATGCTCACCTTGGCACTGCCAAAATCTGTATTTAATGCTGAACTCGGCCCATGCGGCACCTGGCACATTCAGAGCTGGCCTATTTGAATAAAAAATTTTGTGGCGTGTATGCAACCACATGGCTTCGCCGAAGAGTACAGTACCGGGCTTCCAGAAGCTGGCAAAGGAGCTCCGCGCTAGGGAATTGTGGTGGTATCACTTTGGTCATCCCGACATGCCGGCTGAGCGCATCCACCCTTCAAGACGTATGCTGTTGCCTTGTAAACCCCCTCCCTTTTGTTGTGATTCCGATTCAGTGGGCCGCTGCGACAAGTAGCCTGGATGAAGTGTAATGACCGATTTCAGTGTGACACCAAGCAGCTTGAGTCTGCTAGGCTCTGGAGAACCCTGGATCCCATGGGATGCAGATTGATTGGATCTTAAGAGACGCTGTGCCTATTGGAACTTTCGCAACTTCACTGCAGATGACTGGTGCAACCTTACCTGATGATGTCCAAGAACGCCCCCCCCTCCCCCCAAACACCCCCTAATTCACCATTTTGGTCATGCCCGGGTCTACAAAGCCGAGATAAACCACATTGACCAATTTTAGCCGTCATATTACCATCTTGATAGTATTGGGCTCTGCACAGCCCAGGATCCCCCTGGGATGCCAATTGATTGGATCTACAAAGACGCTGTGCGTGTTGAAACTTCCGCAAGTTCACTAGTCTCAACCGGTACAACTTTGCCTAATAATGTCCCAGGGACCCCCCCCCCCCCCTAGACACCCAGCCAGACACCTAGAGCCAGATGTGCGGGATAACCAGTACGCCGTGCAGGTCCACAATGACCTAATCAACGGGCTGCTGGGGTCTATTGGTTTGAACTCTGATGAAGTCCATCTCCTTCCCGGAACAGACCCACGGAACTCGAAGCTGTTCTTCATAGAGCTAAATGAGGAACTGGTGAATACCGTGGTATCACCTTAGGAGGCCCATAGTGCACCCTATCGTTTTAGTGAAAGAAGGGGTGATGGGTGGTGTTTTGCGTATGGTAAAATGGGGGTTCAAATTTGCATTTTTTCATCAGGCTTGCCTTTGCAGAGCCCAGACCAGCCGTGTAAGTCATTTCTGGCCCCAACATTACACATCTTAGATCTCTGGGCTCTTCAAAGCCCAGGTTACAAGTTATACCCTCTGTACCTACCCCCCGGTACAACACTCGGCACCTGTATACAGTGGTCCAGTGGCCACGCTACATGGCGCTGGGTTAAGTGGTATACTCTCGTTGACATTGTAACACATTCAACCTAAACATTGTCCCCACACAGGTCAACAGTAACAGTATTCAAGGATACAACTCCTACATACATTACCAGTGGGCAATGATCCAAGACGCTTACCACACCAGGCATCACATAATCTAGATGGAACTGCCTAAACAAGGCTTATATTAGGATTTTTCAACAACCTGGGCTCTGCAGAGCCCACAGTTCATAAACTTGGTGCTTGAGGGGTGCTTATTAGGGTCTCCCTGTTTGCTGGGCTCTGCAGAGCCCAGATCTTCACAACTTCCCATTTTGCCCCCTTTTGTGTGACATAATAGCGCTATGACACTTCGAAACTTATTCAACATGTGGTCTGGTAGTATTTTTTTCTATGCCTTTTTGCCGCGTTGCTGTTGTATCGTGTATTAC
Source organism: Eutreptiella sp. 'Long Island Sound 2002' (assembly GCA_964036045.1). Classification (NCBI taxonomy): domain Eukaryota; phylum Euglenozoa; class Euglenophyceae; order Eutreptiales; family Eutreptiaceae; genus Eutreptiella; species Eutreptiella sp. 'Long Island Sound 2002'. Next base: position 130,493,637 of record OZ038382.1, on the reverse strand, counting down.
AATGGTGCACCCATGGCATTGTGTAAGTATGACAGTCGCCATTTAGGAGTACGCTGCAACAAGCCTTGGACTGTTTGCACGCAGTGTAGTCCAACAGGGGTCCAGTGGGGTAGTGTTTCTATTGTTGTGGTGCGTCCGATACTATGGGAGTTTTAGGACACATTGTTTGCAATATACCCTAATCTATTGCAGGTGGTTTTTGTGCATACTGTGCAATGCTGGTACATTTACTATCTGGTCATACGTCCCGTATATTAAGTACATGTAACATGCTATCTTCCTTTTACAACATTCATGGCTGATTTCCCACATGCTAGACGTACGGAGGTGGATGTACCGGGTTCCGGCCAGGATACTGAAGGAGATGAGGCTGTCGGACCTGTACCCTTACCGGTGCCATCAACCAGTGGAACAACAGCGCGTGCTGCAGCTATACTCGCCTTGCAAGAGGCGATTACGTTTACGGGGTCAGCACCCCCATCCCCACCGCGGCCACCAAAGCTTGTCCCCACGGACCAACCAACCCCACCAAAGGCCTCCCTCAATGACCCATTGACTCCAAAGACAATGGAGTTGCTGAGGGACAACAGTGGTGACCAGGCACGATGGTTGGTGCAGTACATTTTGGGGCTTCGTGCACGGTTCCGTTTTGCATTGCGGAACCCAATGCGCACCCCCTCGTCACATGGCAACAAGGGGATCGGATATGCCGATCCCATTTTCTGTCACGCAGCGAGGAGCGGGCTGCATTGATCCTGGATACACTGAATCCGGAATCACGTCCCGCTGTTGAGTTGTCTCCCCATCCCTGTATCCCACCTCCTCGGCCACTTCCTCCCCCGGATGCCGACCAACCCACACTTACACAGATTGATCGGCACCCCTCCGATCGCCAGCACGTAAGGTACTTCCATTACTCTTGGAAGCAGACCGCACCGGTGGGCAGTCAAAATACAGCCTGTTGCGACCAGTGACTGTACCACATCGAGGCACCCCCCCCGCCCTGAGTCACAGTTCAGTCACCTCCATTGGTAGGCAGTCAGTTAGCGCCCCGCTGCCCCTGTCTGATAATGCACTACCCCCAAGGAGTTCCCTCCTGCATCCCCCCCCGCGCACTTCTCTGTTGCCCACTGCCGCTTATGCGGACAACCGACATACCCCCAGGTACTCACTTTTGCCACATGCGCATGTAGGATGGTCGCCGGATGTGGCTCCATCTGCCCCCCCACAACCATCTACTATCCCAGTAAAGAAGGATGATCGTATCGGTCACAGTGGTCATTACTACCTGATATGCCCCCGGCCAAATACCGGAAAACTTTGTGGTGCATTAAGTGGTTGGTCTACTCCCCAAATGGGTGGTATGCACCCCCAACTATCATTTCTTGGGACCGTGGGCTATGCAGAGCCCAGCTTGCGCCAAATGCTACTTTTACCCCTTCTCAATTCTTTGCTTGTGGCACGTCCCTCCCTCTTTTTCCTCTATCTATTACACGGCCCGCCATTACTGATTACGGGACGCTGGGCTCTGCAGAGCCCAGCACTCATAATCTTGGTACTTGAGGGGTGCTTATTGGGGTTTCTCTGTTGGCTGGGCTCTGCAGAGCCCAGACCTTCACCACTTCCCATTTTGCCCCCTTTTGTGTGCTAGTATACGCCTCTAGTTACCTGTTCTGGTCACCACTCTTTCCTGTTGTGCCACCAAGACTGTCTTATAACCATGGCACCGGTTTGTATGTCGTTGCATGTCAGCTACATGCGGTCTCTTTGTAAGAAAGAATGGCGCAATGGTCGCCAAATGATATTGTCGGCTGTGCCCCATGGTGTGGCAAAGGAATTCATAAAATTCTGTGCGGGTCTACGTGTCAACAAGCGGACCCGCATTACGCTCGACCGCATTCGCAAGGTGTTGGCACGAAAACAATGGCCGCGTTGGCTAACTAATTTTTCCAAGGAGGCCTATTATGTACGGCTGGGGATGCGTCGCATGGCCTCGCCACAAGCGGCCGTCCCCAGTGGTGAGGGCACCATTGCTGTAATGCGGGCAGACAGGCGCAAGCTGGTGCACGCAGGTCTCACCAAGCCGTCCCGGTTGTCTATTGCAGACCCGGGGGCATTACAGTTCCGGAAACTGTGGCTCGGCATTGTTCGGCGTGCAATTGTGGTGTGGGTGGACAACTGGTGGCATGCCCAGTTTCGGGCCAATCCGGTGAAACCCAATGTCTGTCTAGATGTGACCGCCATAGCGGTGTTGCACACAACCCCCCTTCCTCATTTTCTTGGCCACCCGAGTCTGCGTGACCTAGTGGGCCGGGTGGACACAATGGCCATGGTAGTTGTTCAACAGCAAAGAGAAATGTTGAAGGTGTGCACTGACATGTGCAATACACCCATTTCTCGGAGAACTATCCGTGCCCCCCTGGATGTTGCCCGGGAGGCTGGAAGACAGCAACTCTTTTGGAAGCCATTTGGCATATATGAGTCCCGTACAGGTCAGAACCAAGAGCTCTTGCATCTCGTCGATATGCTACGCACTACCCAACGGCATTGTCAAAATCCTATGGCATTGCTCGTTGATTGCAACATCCACTACCGGGTGCTCAAATTTTTCTACTCTAGAGCAACCATTGACTGGAATTTTCCGGATGGGTTGCAGGGCATCTCGTTGATTTACGGCGTCTGGCACCCCTACAAACATGTTTGCAATATCATTTGGCGTAAATTCTTTCCTCTGTTTTCGTACACCACCGCTCCCGTGTTTGGGGCCGGTGCGCGCATATATAACCATCCCAAACTCATTGTAATAGAGAAAACCATCGCTGCCCTCCTTCTCTCAGCCCCGGACATACGGGCACAACTTCGGCAGAAAATTACCCTGTTTGAGGGACGCGCCAACCAAGCAGCCCTAAACACACAGGATGGGTCACATGTACCACCGGTGCCCAGCATAGAACATTGAAAGAGAGACCAATATTGTCCGGTTACCGGTGGCAATTTTAGGAAATCTGTACCGACGTGCATGCGATATGCTTCGGTCCGTCGCTTGGAAGTTTTCAAAAACCCTTGGAAAGATGCTCGGAAGTTTTGGCAGCTAGATCGGCCCCCCAAAACGCAACCGATATCGGTAGGAATGTTCCATGGGCTTCCCAGCCGACCGTGCCGGGGGAGGTCGGAAGAAATTTTTCAGCCCGAACCCAGTAGAATTTTGGTTGGATGCTTGGTGGAAAGATGCTCGGAAGTTTTGGCAGCCAGATCGGGTCCCAAAACGTAACCAATATTGGTAGGAATGTTCCATGGGCTTCCCGGCCGACCGTGCCGGGGGAGCTCGGAAGAAATTTTTCAACCCGAACCCAGTGGAATTTTGGTTGGATGCTTGGTGCCTACAAGATGCCATGGAGAACAGCACGTTGAAGCTAATGTTTGTCTACCCTTTGTCTGCTTTGCATACAAAACTGCATGGAGAACACTGTGCTCAAGCTTATGATTGCTTCCCCTTTGTGCTCCTTTGTGAATTTGGACTTTTGCTTTTGACATGTGCAACGCCAGTTTGATCCTTGGTGGCTGCTTTGCCTACAAACTTGCATCGAGAACACTGTACTCAAGCTTCTGAATGTTTGCCCTTTGTGCCTTGTGATGCTTTGTGCCTGCTTTTGTGGTTTTCTTTTTGCATGTGTGTCGCTTTCTCACCTAAGCCCCTTTGAGTAGACTCACTAATGTATTCCCTTTTTGTGCTCAGAACACTTTTTGTCACCTGCAACAGACATGTCTGGTAGTCAAGGCAGTGCCGCTAGTGCCTCGTCTTCGTCCGCTCAGCCCCCCCAGCCCGTTCAGCAGCTCCCGGAACAAGATTTGGAGCTTGAGGGCGAGCTCATTGACGCGGACACAGCCAATACCGAAGTTCCCGAACCGGGTGATACACAATCGCGCCTCCAACACGCCCTAGCAGCACTGTGCCTGCGGCATAAGCCGTCAGAGACCATTGAACCCAGAATGCTAAGGGTTTTTTTGGACAGGGTCGTCCCTGATGCATACCGCATCCAGCCCAAGGATACCTTGCTGGCTATGCTTATGCATAAGCATTTTTCAATCCCTGTCTTGACGACACGGGAGGCTGTGGGCAAGACAAGCCCCAGCAAACATGAGACCTCGTACGGTGTACAATACAGAAACCTCTGCATTGTTGGTCCGGATCCGAAATACAACACGGACCGGACCTTTGCAGAGGAATCTGAAGAGAGGCTGCGTGTACATTACATGTACTTGAAATCAATACTGTCCACACACCCGGACAGTACCATTCGCGAGTTAAAGTGGACCCAGAGCGATGTAGTTACTTGGTTCAAAGAGGCCAAGATCAAGAAGCGATCCAAAAAAGTAGTTTCCTGCAACGTGCAGTTACCCCCCCTCTCATTTATTCATGTTCCGTTCGAGGTTTTGAGGGTTATCATAAACGATGCCTTCTGCGAGTCCCCACATGCAACGATTCACAGCGCCCTCAGAGCCACCATCACAGGTGCACATGTGGTAGAGGTTTTCGGAGAAAAGGACGGCTGGCGGGTGTGGGACCAAGCCCCCTCAGGCACGTGGGAAAAGGTGGTTACCCCCCCCGACGGTGAGGTTTTCAGAACAGACCAGCAACCCACGTACCATGCGCACGGTGTCTTGTGGGGCATTGAGTTTCTTTTGGCCCCAGCCCCCAAACCTTCTTCCGAGGGCGCACCAAAGCGGCAGCGACTTACCATCTTAGGTGCATGGTTGCAGGCCAAGGGTGAGGGCCAGGGCCAGGTTGGGACCGCAGAAGCCCCCCCCCCTGCCTAAGCTGGGGATGCACTGTGTTGGGTCTTCATGAGCCCTCTTTTTCGCTCTGATGTCTTCCATCTCTGCTGCCCTGGCTGCCCGCGCCCAGCCACCAGCTCCCGCCGCCGTCCCCATCTCCTCGGGTCGACTGGCTGAACTTGGGAGTGGGAACCCCAGCGCCGATAGCAGTGCCGGTGCCAGCAACCCTTCGCCAGCCACCCCCGCTTTGTGGGAGGCGCCAGCAGTCGGAGGAGCAGCAGGAGCAGCAGCAGCAGAGCCCGCCGCCGCAGCAGAAGATGCGGAGGACCCCAAGGGCATGCGGGCTGCCCACTGCGCAGCTTTGTTGGCGGCTGTTGCAGCTGTGCAAGTCCAGATGGTGCTTGCACAGCTGAGTAAGAAGACAGTGACCTGGTTCGCGGCCGGGGCACGCTACGGGCCAGAGGGGGAGGGGGTGGTGGTGTGGGTGACTCGGGGGGCCGTGACCTCCCGCAGGCAAGTGGAGCATCGTGCTCCAATTGAGCAGACGCCCCCAAACGTGGCCAAGGTGGTTGTGGACCTGGCCATTTCTGACCGGAGTGTGGCATTGTGTGGGGAGTTGGGGGTTCCGGACCAGTTGAGGAAACTGGTCCTCAAGGGTAAGGGGAAGGGGGGGGGTGATTCAGACTCTTCAGACTCTGCCCCAGAGATTGTAGTGGGTAAGGGGAAGGGGAAGGAGGAGGGTAAGGGTAAGGGGAGGGGGAAGGGGAAGGGGAAGGAGGAGGTGGTGGTTTCAGACTCTGAGTCATCTGACTCAGACGTGCCTATTTCCTCGACAGGGGTGAGGAGAGGGCAGGTGGCCCCTAAGTCATCTGACTCAGATTCCAAGGTGCCTGTTTCCTCCACAGGCGTGAAGAGAGGGCGGGCGGCCCCTGACTCTGGGGCCCTTCAGGTAAGAGGAGGAAGAAGATCAGCCGCAGCCCATATGTAGGCTGGAGTGGAGGGGGACCAGGGGACCAGGGGTCACTGCCCCTTCGCATAGTCACACAGGTCAGGACTGTCATTGACTATGTGAAGGGGTCTGCCCACCGACCTCGCAATTGGATGAGGTCCTTCCCCCTCATCCATGGGGGTGATTCCGGGCCAGGGGAGTTGATTCTCCTCATTGTGCCCCCTAAGGCCAAGGCCGAGGCCTCTCACAAGGCACAGCCTTAGCCTGAGCCTGAGTCTGAGGGGGAGGACTGAGAGGGAGGTATATATTCCCATTCAAGGCACTGAAATGAACTGCAGCTGCACCTGAACTGCCTGTTGGCATCCATTCACGCTTCCAGCCCAGCTTGTGCTTGTTGTGCCTGTGGCAGGGGGCGGATAGTCGAGCACACTTTGGACCCTTGGATCTCGAAGCTGGTTGAAGCAATCCTGGCAAATGAAGGTTCTGGTGAAAGGTACTGGTTGGGGCTTTCCATACATGGTTTCCTTGAAACCAACCAAAACAGTGGCGCAGAGGGAGGGGGCGGATAGTCGAGCACACTTTGGACCCTTGGATCTCGAAACTGGTTGGAGCAATCCTGGCAAAAAAAGGTTCTGGTGAAAGGTACTGGTTGGGGCTTTCCATACATGGTTTCCTTGCAACCAACCAAAACAGTGGCGCAGAGGGAGGGGGCGGATAGTCGAGCACACTTTGGACCCTTGGATCTCGAAGCTGGTTGGAGCAATCCTGGCAAAAAAAGGTTCTGGTGACAGGAACTGGTTGGGGCTTTCCATACATGGTTTCCTTGAAACCAACCAAAACAGTGGCGCAGAGTGAGGGGGCGGATAGTCGAGCACACTTTGGACCCTTGGATCTCGAAACTGGTTGGAGCAATCCTGGCAAAAAAAGGTTCTGGTGAAAGGTACTGGTTGGGGCTTTCCATACATGGTTCCTTTGAAACCAACCAAAACAGTGGCGCAGAGGGAGGGGGCGGATAGTCGAGCACACTTTGGACCCTTGGATCTCGAAACTGGTTGGAGCAATCCTGGCAAAAAAAGGTTCTGGTGAAAGGTATTGGTTGGGGCTTTCCATACATGGTTTCCTTGAAACCTACCAAAACAGTGGCGCAGAGGGAGGGGGCGGATAGTTGAGCACACTTTGGACCCTTGGATCTCGAAACTGGTTGGAGCAATCCTGGCAAAAAAAGGTTCTGGTGAAAGGTACTGGTTGGGGCTTTCCATACATGGTTTCCTTGAAACCAACCAAAACAGTGGCGCCGAGTGAGGGGGCGGATAGTCGAGCACACTTTGGACCCTTAGATCTCGAAACTGGTTGGAGCAATCCTGGCAAAAAAAGGTTCTGGTGAAAGGTACTGGTTGGGGCTTTCCATACATGGTTTCCTTGCAACCAACCAAAACAGTGGCGCAGAGGGAGGGGGCGGATAGTCGAGCACACTTTGGACCCTTGGATCTCGAAACTGGTTGGAGCAATCCTGGCAAAAAAAGGTTCTGGTGAAAGGTACTGGTTGGGGCTTTCCATACATGGTTTCCTTGCAACCAACCAAAACAGTGGCGCAGAGGGAGGGGGCGGATAGTCGAGCACACTTTGGACCCTTGGATCTCGAAGCTGGTTGGAGCAATCCTGGCAAAAAAAGGTTCTGGTGACAGGAACTGGTTGGGGCTTTCCATACATGGTTTCCTTGAAACCAACCAAAACAGTGGCGCAGAGTGAGGGGGCGGATAGTCGAGCACACTTTGGACCCTTGGATCTCGAAACTGGTTGGAGCAATCCTGGCAAAAAAAGGTTCTGGTGAAAGGTACTGGTTGGGGCTTTCCATACATGGTTCCTTTGAAACCAACCAAAACAGTGGCGCAGAGGGAGGGGGCGGATAGTCGAGCACACTTTGGACCCTTGGATCTCGAAACTGGTTGGAGCAATCCTGGCAAAAAAAGGTTCTGGTGAAAGGTATTGGTTGGGGCTTTCCATACATGGTTTCCTTGAAACCTACCAAAACAGTGGCGCAGAGGGAGGGGGCGGATAGTTGAGCACACTTTGGACCCTTGGATCTCGAAACTGGTTGGAGCAATCCTGGCAAAAAAAGGTTCTGGTGAAAGGTACTGGTTGGGGCTTTCCATACATGGTTTCCTTGAAACCAACCAAAACAGTGGCGCCGAGTGAGGGGGCGGATAGTCGAGCACACTTTGGACCCTTGGATCTCGAAACTGGTTGGAGCAATCCTGGCAAAAAAAGGTTCTGGTGAAAGGTATTGGTTGGGGCTTTCCATACATGGTTTCCTTGAAACCTACCAAAACAGTGGCGCAGAGTGAGGGGGCGGATAGTCGAGCACACTTTGGACCCTTAGATCTCGAAACTGGTTGGAGCAATCCTGGCAAAAAAAGGTTCTGGTGAAAGGTACTGGTTGGGGCTTTCCATACATGGTTTCCTTGCAACCAACCAAAACAGTGGCGCAGAGGGAGGGGGCGGATAGTCGAGCACACTTTGGACCCTTGGATCTCGAAACTGGTTGGAGCAATCCTGGCAAAAAAAGGTTCTGGTGACAGGTATTGGTTGGGGCTTTCCATACATGGTTTCCTTGAAACCAACCAAAACAGTGGCGCAGAGGGAGGGGGCGGATAGTCGAGCACACTTTGGACCCTTGGATCTCGAAACTGGTTGGAGCAATCCTGGCAAAAAAAGGTTCTGGTGACAGGTATTGGTTGGGGCTTTCCATACATGGTTCCTTTGAAACCAACCAAAACAGTGGCCCACTGCAATCTTCTGTTTTCCAGGCACCATGTTTCACCATGAATTTGTTGTGAACAACCATGCTATATGGGTGAAGGGGGAGATCTCCAAGCTGGAGGCATTTGCCAGCATATGCCCTATTCCAGCTGATCAATTCATGGTGTCAGCCTTTGCCATGAACTTCCCCACGGCCACCCCCTTGCAGGCCAAGGACCTAGACCAGCTACAGCGCCCCCCAAGTGGCACCTTCACAGTTGTGCGTAGGTCCCTTGGCCCTTTGCCTACCACACAGGCCACATCAGTCACCCAAGCACCAGAGTGCCAGGCCGCTGCACTTCGCCTTCGCCATGAGCATGTGGTGCCAGCCGCTGTCTTGCGCACCTTAGACCATCTCCAACCAGGGCTTGGTTGGTCAATGGTTGCTTTAAGGCAACAGGAGGACCTGCATCTTCCTGCAGTGGACTACTCCCTGGACAACAGGAAGTTGTTACCACAGCTGTGCCACCTACTTCTACAGAAGTGTGGCTCATTGGCTGCCCAAGGCCGGCACAAACCCCCACCACCCCATGCCACCCTGACCTTAGGCCTCTACGCCGACGGTTACCAGCCCCGGGGCCGTCCAAATATTAACACAAAAATCAGTATAATTGATTTCCAGGGACACTGGTTCCCAATGTCTGGCAATGTGCCTAGGTGCACAGACATGTTGACCTGGCAAGAGCTTCCCAAGGTCAGTGATTGCCAGTGGCTACCCAAACGTGCAGAGGCCTTACAAGCCCTGCCTTCTTGTAAATTTAAGCAACGTATGAAGTATGCTGGTGCAGTGTACAACACCACCCTGCAGATAAGGCTCGGGGCAATCACTGCCGATCACCACCATTTGTGTTCTGAGTGCCGGCAAAAGGGCTGTGTGGCGTGTCCCTGGGTGAATAAGGATGGGGCGGGAGAACTCTTTTTGCACAAAGGGGGATGTCTCAATGGTGTGCGTGGGTCCCATAAGTTTCAGGGGGTTTCTAACCTGGAAGAGGTATATATTGTGCAACCTGTATTGCACAACACCAAAGGAGCAGCCTCCAGGATCCTGGGTGTCATAGGTCGAACACTACCAGCGCCCTACAACCATGAGCTACTCCAGGTCATAGCACATGTGGCAAGGAGGTATGATCCTGGATCTTTGCCACCTGATAGCAGGCAGCACATGCGTCACGTACGAGGTAGATTTCAGGCAGGCATTAGCCTCACAGGTCGCGAGGCCCGCACAGTCATGGGCAGACTAGCAGGGGGTATGGTGCTCCCCCTGCCTTTCCATTCCTTGGTGGTGGCATTTTGCCACATGGTGCATCTATGCTATGGTTGTAATAACCTGGCAACTGTCACATGGCAAGCTATGGGGATGTTGTACACATATATTGTGCACATCATCCCCGAGTTTGCTGAAGAAGGTTGCACTGCAACCTTATATATGCATGGGTGGTCCCACACATGGTTTAATCCACGGACACCCATGCTGTATTCCGATGAGGCCGGCGAGCGGGATCTGAGGGTGGCCAAGAGATATGCCCCCGTCACTAGTACCAGGCAAGATGCCAGTATTAGTGAAAGTTTGAAGCATGAGCTGTATCAGAAGTTCGTGCAGAAAAAAAAGAAGATCCCCTGTGCCAAAATTTGGGCGCCCGTGCAACGAAACGTTGTTCTTGAGGCGTGCATGGTTGCTGCCAATGCCGTGTGGCATGTGGTCTTCCAACGCCTCTTAGAGCATTTGCTGGATTTCCAGGAGGGAGGTGGTTGCTCCCTATATATGCACCCAGACACCCGTTCGGTGAAATGCGCCTTTCCAGGTGCAAATCCCGAGACTGATGTGGTATGTCTGTGTGGGACCTGTGGCTCAAAGCGTGGTGTCCGTCAATGGGTACCACTGGACAGGGAAGGTGTCTGCAAGTGGCCCAAACTGGGTTTGAAGAGCCGTGCCACATTTAAGTCCTGTGCTGCACGCCGTAAGGCGCTGAAGGACAAGGGAAAGGGTAAGGGACGTGTGGGGCCCATCCCTCAAAGCCGAGTTTCTAACCCTGCGACAGTTGATATTGTACCCCCTTCGGAGGGCGAGGACAGTGCTGCTTCATTTCAAGGTCCTACAGGTTTGAACGAGCAGCAGCGTGTTCAACCCATGAGGCGTACGAAGTTGGCGCGTGTACCCATTGTTGATAGCGACATTGAGCAGCAACTTGTGTGCCCTCGTGGCAGTGGCAGTAGCAGCAGTAACAGTAGCAACAGCAGCAGCAGCAGCAGCAGTTGCAGCAGCAGCAGCAGCAGTGATAGTGGGAGCAGTAGCAGTCCCGAGGATAATGATTCGGATGATGATGCTGTGCACCTATCTGGTGCCTCCACAGTAAGTGCCTCAGATTCTTCCTCATCATCCAGTGACAACCCTGAACCCCAACCTCAACCCAAGAAGTATCGCCGTGTGGTGGTGGATGTGGATGCCATGTCAAGCGATGGCTGTCCTGTGCAGATGCTCAGCGAAGGAGATTACAGCATTCACAGTTCAAGCTGAAATGAACAGGCAGGGCACTGAGCATTCACATTTCAAGCGTAAGTGAACGGTCATGCTTGTCTTTTTGTGTGTTTCTTTGCTGAGGTGTGGGATTTGGGAACCAAGAACGGTGTAGTTCATTGTACAAAAAACTGATGGAAAAACGCTTGGAAGTTTTTTAAATCCCTCGGAAAGATGCTCGGAAGTTTTGGCAGCCAAATCGGGTCCCAAAACGCAACCGATATCGGTAGGAATGTTCCATGGGCTCCCCAGCCGACCGTGCCGGGGGAGCTCGGAAGAAATTTTGGCTGGGACTCCCGAGATCAACCCTGCAATATGAGTCCCATTTGCTGAGCATGAATGCTGAGCATCCCCAAATATCCTGAGCAATATGCTCAGCATTTTCCTACCATTTTTTACCTTCTATGCTGTGCGTCCCAGCACCATGTGTTGCGCATCCTTCGGGGCCTGGAATCCCTCCGTAATTATTACCTCCCAGCCATCTGCGCAGTAGGACACTTAGTGCGCAATTGCACTTGGGTTGGGCGCGCCGACGGGACTGGTATAGTGGCCACGTGTGTACTTCAGCGCTGCGTGGATCTGCTTGTTGACCTAGCCGGTCCAGCTGCAGCAAAAATGGACTATGTCCATACCATATGCTGTGCACTTCTGTACAATACACAATGGCACGACGACACGCCTGGTGCTGCCCACGTGGAGGAATGTTGTGAGGCCCTGCTTGCAAAATTGCGGGCACGGTGCAAGCAACACCCCGACAAGCACACGGCTGATGAGGCTGGTGACCTATTCCGCACCATGCCCCCCCATCAGGAGGCACGTGCAACGGAGTCCCTCCGAAAGTGTGTGTGTTGAGGTGCGCGACAGGGTATGGGCACTCATGCGTGGTGCAAGACGGGAGGAGCATCCAATTGTGCGATGGTCCTCGGGTCCAGTTAGTGTGGTTGAGGCAGGAAGAGACACAACGTACGTGTTCCCCGAAAAGGGAACCGGGGGTACCCTAACAGCTGTGTTCATGAACTCTATTCTAAAGCGCTTTCTGTGCACCCTAGTAGGTGGACAAGGGCTCCGCGATGATGCCATGGCTTACATACCTCAACATATCCCACTTAGGCCACCTGTGAACCGCCGCGAGGCCCGGGCACCTGTAGAAACAGTTGGGTTCATACCAATTGCAATGGAGCCCATTGTTCCCCCAGTGCCAAATGCAATGTTCATTGATCATGTGCGTGCCCCCCCTGAGGATGGCGTACCTGTGATCCGGGCGAGGGATGCTGTAGATGTTGATGCCCTGTCTGATGGCCCCGTACCTGTTGTGCTCAGTGAGGAGTTGCGTGAATTTGACCTGATAGATTCGGACTAATCACGGGGGGGGGGCTGGCAATGCAGACCCCCCCCCCCAAGACAGGCCAATCTGCTGTGTACAGGCCCCTTATTGCTGTACCCCAGAGTCTGGGCTCTGCAGAGCCCAGCTTTCTCCGCCACTGAGTTTTCAGGGGTTGTAATACTCGTTTTTGACACTCTAGGCTCTGCAGAGCCCAGCCGGTCCCCACTCTTTGATATGTACCCGTATCTGGTCATTTTCAGTCGCTTTCTTGTTGCTTTTATAGACTCAGACTGATCATCGAGGGGGGTGGCAATGCAACCCCCCCCCCCCCAAACAGGCAAATTTGATGTTTACACCACTGCTATCACTGTACCCCAAGTCTCTGGGCTCTGCAGAGCCCGGCTTTGCCTGACACTGAGTTTTAAGGGGTCGTATTGCTGGTTGTTGTTACTCTGGGCTCTGCAGAGCCCAGCTTGTCACCACTGCCCGATATGTACTCCCATCTGGTCATTTGCTGTTCCTTTCTTAGGGCTGGGCCAGTCCTGGACCATGCCATCTTCGTGCTTTGATATGTGCACACATCTCCATTCTTTCGTATTGCAGTGTGCACCCGCTGCGTCAGCCTGTGTGACCCTCGAAGAGGTGTGCCTGGCACTGCTGTACTCACTGTTACGATAATTGGAGTTAAATTGCCACAAGCAGGTTTGGCTGTGGTGCTGCAGTCCATTTGCACAGGCCCAATTTCTAGCTGGTTCATACATGTGTCAACGAGGGACGTTTTAGTGGGCCTGTTTGATGTTGTGACCATCAATGTGCCCTGGACATTGTACTTGAGATGCCTGTGCAGTGATTTGCTGTTTTGGAGGAACTTTTGGCTATTTCAACCCATGTGGGTGCCAATTTGAATGCTTTGATCCGACTAATTTGCTGTCCAAATCTGCCATTTGCCACCATTGATGCTTTGAACTGTGTGATTATTGTGCTGTTTTTGGTGACTTGATTTGTCCTGTAAAGTCCGTGTGTTTTCGGACCATTTGTGACATACCAAACGAAGTTGCCATGGCTGGCAACACCGCTGAGACACCAGCGATTGACACACTGGAAGCCGAGAAAGTGGACGCACTGCAGTCAGAGCCCTCCATAGAGGATGCTGTACAGGGCAGCACTGTTGCTGGGGCCAGCCAGGCCAGTCAATCTCCCTCGCAAGTGGTGAACAAGGGTCGTGTCGCAAGGAAGATGGGCAGTATTAAGGACTCCTCAACCGTACTGGCCATTCAAAACTACGTGGAGGTGCGGAGAGCGAAGGTGCCGCGCAAGGAACTGAAGATTGACAGGTGCATGGAGTATGGCCAATCCAGGCTCATTGATTGGGACCACGTGGCGCAGGTGAAGGAGGACCTACTGGCAAACCCCCCACGATGGCCGACTGTAGCTTGTGGTCTGGGACGACAAAGGTATGGGATTGTTGCGACGCAACTCGATCAACGTAATTGGCTACGTGGCCTGCCCTGTGTGACCTGCCATGCTGTTGTATTCAGTGGGAGCCCTGTGGGTGATTGGAGGCCAACACGGCGTTGCGGCGTGTGATGAAATTTGCAAGGATGTGACAGCAAGGATGGGCGAGGTCGAGGACTGGATGACTAACTTTGACGTGCGCATCATCAAGTTTGATACATCCGTCGAGATCAGGTGAAAGTTGGCCGGACAACACAATAGGGCGCAGCACAGTGGGCGTGAGAGTAGTGTACCCCAACTGTTGAACAATTTCCTACAACTGGCGGCTGAGGACGCACAATGCAAGAAGACAGTTGTCACCTTGATGTGTGAGGCAATCGTGGAGGCGGGGCTGACTGCAAAATCCGGCAACACAGAGACAATCGTCAAGCAAATGAGGCCAGCTGCCCATATGGCCCTGACCTGTGGTGCCACCTTCGCGGATGCACTCGGCAAGATGGTGGAACGCAAGCAGGTGATTGCCCCTTACACAATGCGATGCTTTGCTGGAATGCAACCCGACAATTTGTGGCGCGTATGCAACTACATGGCCTCGCCGAAGAGTACAGTACCGGGCTTCCAGAAGCTGGCAAAGGAGCTCCGCGCTGGGGAATTGTGGTGGTATCACTTTGGTCATCCCGACATGCCGGCTGAGCGCATCCACCCTTCAAGACGTATGCTGTTGCTTTGTAAGCCCTTGCCTTCTGCTTTGATTGGGTCGTTGCGACAGGGAGCCTGGATGAAGTGTAATGACCGATTTCAGTGTGACAGTTTGGGTCTGCTGGGCTCTGCAGAGCCCAGGATCCCCTGGGTTGCCAATTGACTGCATGCAAGCTTGCAAAGAGACGCTGGATCTGTTGGATTGTTCGAACTTCCGCAACTTCACTCATGACCACCGGTGCACTCTTGCCTAATGATGTCCAAGCCCCCCCCCCCCCCCGGGAGAACCCCTAATTCACCATTTTGGTCATGCTAGGCTCTGCAGAGCCCAGATGGAGGGAGTGGACCAATTTCAGACGCCATATTACCATCTGGAGAGTTCTGGGCTCTGCAGAGCCCAGGATCACCTGGGATGCCAATTGACTGCGTGTACAGAGACGCTTGATCTGTTGGATTGTCCGAACTTCCGCAACTTCAGTCCTGATGACCGGTGCACTGTTGCCTAATGATGCCCAAGCCTTCCCCCCCCCCCCCCCGGGACACCCCCTAATTCACCATTTTGTCATGCTGGGCTCTGCAGAGCCCAGATTGAGGGAGTTGACCAATTTCAGACGCCATATTACCATCTGGAGAGTTCTGGGCTCTGCAAAGCCCAGGATCCCCTGGGATGCCAATTGACTGCATGTACAGAGACGCTGGATCTGTTGGATTGTCCGAACTTCCGCAACTTCACTCCCGATTACCGGTGCACTCTTGCCTAATGATGTCCAAGCCCCCCCCCCCCCCCCGGGACACCCCCTAATTCACCATTTTCGTCATACTAGGCTCTGCAGAGCCTAGATGGAGGGAGTTGACCAATTTCAGACGCCATATTACCACCTGGAGAGTTTTGGGCTCTGCAGAGCCCAGGATCCCCTGGGATGCCAATTGACTGCATGTACAGAGACGCTGGACCTGTTGAAGCTTCCTTGACGCTGGACGTGTTTACCACTGCGGCCTGGCCTATTGATGTCCCACGAACCCCCCCCCCCCCCGGGCCACCCCTTAAGTTGCCAATTTAGTCATGCTGGGCTCTGCCCAAATGAACCACAGTGACCAATTTCAGCCTTCATGTTACCAATTGGACAGTACTGGGCTCTGCAGAGCCCAGGATCCAACAAAATGCAAATTTACGCTTTGCCGGATCGCTGTGACTTGGTGGATCGCTGCCCTCCTGCCCTCCTCTATGGCTCCTGTACACACAGGCACAAAGACTGAAGTGGCTCGCATCTCAAAGAAGTTTCGTCACCGTCTGCGAATTTTGGTGCATGGCAAGGGAGCTGGGAGTACAGCGAGAGCACGCCGTGGCCACCGCTCCAAGCGCTGTTGAAGGCAGGTCTGTGGGTCAACGATCGAGAAGATGTCGAAGCCCATCGCACACTGCTTGTGAGACCAGTGTTGAACCCAGCTGTTGAGGTGTCTGGTGGCGAGGTGGCAAAGGTCAATGTTGGCAAGGGGTCAGAATCTGGAGAAATTTGGGCGTACGATGGATCGGTGACCGCAGTCCCAAATGAGATCAAAATGCTGACGTACAATCTCGTCATTGTTAAAGTCCCGCGGCGTGGAGGGTGGATTCGTGGTGCGCAGATCGTGCATGTGCTGTCTCAAGGGGTACTTGGCGCCTTTCATGGACACCATGGGGATTTCGTCGCTGTGGAACAACACTTGCGGTCGCAATTGGAAGATTTCTACCCAACGGCTTTGCGCATGGCTGTGTACCACCTGGGGCGTCGAGAAGAGCCATATTTGTTTGAGCAGTCAACCTTGTTGCTTGTGAAGACCCATGGGCTGGGCCCTGCAGTGCCGCACTTCCTCACACAAAAGTCGTTCACTGAAGGTGTGTGGCTGGGTCTGGCTATTTTGTGGTGGTTGGTGAATTTGCTGGAGGACCCCAACGACGACTCGGACGACACGCTCATGGATGGTGATGTATCGCGCTGCCTGTGGGCACTGTACTATGGCCGCCGCCCCGACCTGAATAGTGTGGGATGTATTCACTTGCCTGTCCCGTTGAATTGCGCATGGGGTGTACTATCTGATGGTCCCTATAATGCAGCTGATGTGGTTAACCTGCTGAAGACGAGCGTCCGGAAAGGGGACACGGAGGAGGATGTTGAGTGGCGGAGTGTCACGCACTGGGCAAGCCCGGGCAGCCGCTGTTCCGGCAGGAGTCCCCTGACCAGGCAGCAGACGCGGACACGAGTGAGTCAGAAGTCAAGGAGGTGCCGGATCCGCAAACTCCCAAGCCAAAGGGGAGAAACACCGAAAAGCAGCGGCAGAAAGAGCATGGGAAGGCGGAGCGCGAGTTGCGGAAGCAAGAGGAGGCACGGGAGAAGCAACGTAAAAAGGAGGAGAAGGAGAAGGAGAAAAAGGCAAAAGAGGACGAACGAGCAAATCGCAAGAGGAAAGAAGAGGAGGATAAGTTGGCAACGGCAGCCGCTGGGTCGTCCCCATCGCAGAAAAAAAGGGCAGTTGAGGGCCTGCAGGCCACCCTGCAACGTGGTGTCTGGGTTGGCTTGTCCAAGAGCAACGGCAAGAGCAACGGCTAGTGACTAGAGGCCCCACATACCGCTGGATCGTGACTGTCGCTGGACCATACCGGACATACAACCACAGACGCGTCCGTGTTACTGTGCTAGTTTTGTGAGCGCCTGATGTGACTGGGCCTGTCCTGTGCCGTCCCAAATGGTTGTGGGATTGTGAATGATGTGCCTGTTTGACGCTGTACGTGTTTGTGGTTGAATTTGACGCTCAATTTTTTAATTTGCACTGAGCTGGGATCTGCAGAGCCCAGCTTGCCAGATTTGCTTGATTTGCCCTCGAATATGAACAATTTTGTCCTGTTGGGCTCTGCAGAGCCCAGCATGCTGTTTCAGGCCAATTTGCATGCCTCCTGGTGGTACACAGTGCTGCTTTCATCTCAACAGTGTCCCTGTGTCCCTGTGTGAATTGGGTTGTATCAGCACAACATTGTGCTATGGCATTTCTTTTGGTACGTCCCTCGTTGACACAGTGTGCCAACTGTCGAGTTTTCTCACAATTGCGGTCCATATACGGTGCCAGGTTTGTGTGTATGAGCCCCAGATCATTTAATTCTTGCTATTTTTTTACTAGTCCATGCCCTGCAAAGTCCAGATGCCTTTTGTAACCCTGATTTGGTCCTGACATGTTTTGTTGCCCGTGCCTGGGCCCTGCAGAGCTCAGCTGAACGTATCTGTCATTTTGAGTTTACCGGGTATGCCCTGAGTCCAATTTCAAGTCAGTAGTTTGGGCACAGGTTTGCTTTTTATCGCTGAGCCACGTTTTATTCCTTGCTGTCATGTATGCTCAATTGCATTGATCTGTTGGGCCTGTGTCTTTTCATTTCTCCAGCGGTTGACAGTGCGTATGTTGGACAATGGCCTGACACTGCCTACTGTGCGATGCTTAATTTTTTGATGCGATTTGTGGCAGGTTTTTGTTGGTGTCAACCATTTAGCGATAGTTCAACATTTGCTCGGAATTTAAAGGGGGAACAGTCTTTGTGTGGCCAGGTGTTAGTAGGTGCTTGTGAACCACATCTGGGGACACATCAGTGTGTAGTCAATACCGCATCCAATTTTGTTGTTCTGGCGGACCTCCTACAGCGCACATAACAGTTTTTACAACTTCTGTGCCTTGTTTTGTGTGTGTTCTTGCCTTAGACTCGTCAACTAGTGTGTACAGCTTCCATGCCTTGTGTATGACTGGTGCTCTAGTGGTCTATCGCTTATTGGACTGGGATTTTTTTCGCGGGGGGGGGGGGGGGGCGGGGGGGGGTATAGTCCGATGCCTATTGTAGCCATTACTACACTGGTGGTCTGGCTTGTTTATCAATAGCGTAATTCATGGGTGCTTTGTGATGTTTGTATTGAGCTGGGCTCTGCAGAGCCCAGCCAGTAGGAATTCCCTATTTAACGCCCTGTCACTACCTGTTTGCCTGTACAGTGTTGTGTTGGTGTACCACCCTGTACTATTACCCCTGTTTTTAGTGAATTTCATGTATCTGGGCTCTGCAGAGCCCAGCCTTTCAGAAATGCGGCCTTGCACCCTCTGTTTGTACAGGTGCTGTTCTCTGTTGTGATAGGGGACACCTTCTTCACAGGCGGTGCATGTAAGGTCATGATTGCCGTTGCATTACCACGGGTGCTAGAAGAACCGCAGCACGTGCCGTTGCCAAATACGTGCTCCATTTGTGATATTAGACTGTGAAACATATTTTTATGGTGCGACTGGTCCATTTTCGGTATTTCAGACCTCCAAAATTGGAAAAAACAGTGGCTGCGCTTGCATGCTGTGGGGGCCCAAAATGGTGCCTTTTGGCTACTTCGCACCCCTAAATTGCGTGTCGTCCCTCCTCCCCATACACCCAGGCTGGGAACCACCCCTCCGTTACGCTTGGCTATGCAGCAGAGAGGCTAGGCTCTATGCAGGACATGAATTTTTTTTTGAAAAAACGATAGGGGGCACTATTGGCCTCCTAAGATCACAGTTTGGGTCCAAGCCAAGGTTCCAGATCTAGCGAGTGGAATGGTATCAAGGGGCAAACTTGACCAACATGTTTGCTGTCTATGAGGTATGGATAAAGAAGACACACAAGGAAACATGGTCTCCCATGCTGTATGCCTCAGTTCTCGCAATGTTTTGGACAATCCCGGGCGTCTTGCAGGCGCAATCGCCAGTGAAAATCCACGTGCTGGGACCCAGTAAACTACTGCTGGGACTCACAGAAACTGGGCACTCGCTGTTGAAGACAAGGTAATGTAAACTGGTGGCTGCCATCGAGGCTGTCTTCAAGGACTTGAGGACAGGACAGTTCCTCGACACGGACATCATCTCCAAGCCCACAGTTCCCTCGACATGGAAGAAGGAACTGGTAGGCACAATGTACATTCTGGATGTGGCACCGTGGTGGTATATCTTGGAGCTGACTGATGCCCTTGCTCCTTCGGTTCATTGCCGGTACATCGCAGACCGCGTCAGATGGAGTGTTGAGGAGATGCGCACAGCTACATGGCGATTGACCGGGGAAAGTGTGACGCAGCTGATTCGAAAAGTCTACTTGTCGGATTCTGGGATGCCTCCGATGTTTGTGATCTCCGAGGCGGATTATGAGGCGCGGAAAAGGCGTATCACAGATCGGCCCAGAAATACAGATGATGCAAAGACACGCAGGCAAGGCCTAATCACAGCGGGTGAAATGGCCAAGGCCATGGAGTTCGATGACCAAGTCGACAAGGTCATCAGCTCCCTCAAACGGAAGCGGGACTTGAAGGAAGATGAGGCTTCGTCGTCCAATGGAGCAGCGCGATGACGTCAGCATCAAGCATCCCTCTGAGCAGCACGCTCAGAGTCTTGTCCCAAAATATCAATGGGTTTCAAACGAAAATAACCATGAGAAAGCGTAAGCAAAGGCGCATAGTGGCCCTGGGGTCACTGCTGCGGTCCCTGGAGGTGGACTTCTTCGCCATCCAAGAGCCCCACTTCGTCACGGTGGAGGATCGTCAAGCGAGGATTGTCAAGCGGGCATGCAGTGCTTATCAAAGTACGGGTATGGCCTGGACAGACCACTTCATGAAGAAGGACGGGGAGGAGTGGCATTGGCGTGGAAAACATCCAAGTGGACACTAAAATCAATGAAGTTCTTGTCTCTCAGGGCGCTGGAAGCCTCACTGTCGAGTGGTCCATTGGAGATTACCGTAGTTGTGGCCCACTTCCATCACAAGCATACGCGTCGACAGTCGCAGTGGAAAGACATTGCCAAGGAGTTACATGGACCGAACCCGATTTTATGTGCTGATCACAATGGTTTAGTTGTAAAACACAGGGATGCCTTTGCGCCCCGAGAGTTTGAGCATGACACGTCTTTACGTGCAAGAGAGAGGAGGTGACAACCCCGGCAAAAGCGGGTCTGCAGGACGTCTGGGTGGACATCCACTGTCCAACTGTGACGGACATCAAGGACAAGGAATCATCATGCCCGACGGGCTTCACATACGGCTACCCTCAAGAAGGACAGCGGCTCGATCCGCAAAGGTTACGCCGTATTGACCGTATACACACGACGCCCGACTTGTTGAGCCTGCCGACCAGCGTGTACCCCATGTTTGCTGCGAACTCGGATCACAAGGCAATCCTGGCTGAGTTCACACCCCCGTCCTTCGAAACAGAGGACACAGTTCCCAGATTCTACTGCCCACAGACCATCCTCCAAGACTCACAGGCAATGGAAGATCTGGAAACCTCTCTCAAGTCTATCAACTCAACGGGAGATCAATGGTGGGAAGAGACACTGGGCTGCATCCAAAAGAAGGCGGTCAGCTACCAAAGGGAACATAAAAACAAAAAGCAGTCGGTTGAGGTACAAGCCCTACGGCTCCTGCGTGGTTCCACAAGAGACTCTGTCACACCAGCGGTCTACCAATTTCTTTCGTCACTGGGGATTGCAGCGACGGATGCGGCAACAGCCTACACCCTCGTGGTGGGGGTGTATGAAAAGGCACAGCGTGACAGAATAGGTAGGAAACACTTTCCAAGCTCAAGGGGGTGATCGCGACGGGGGAAACCTCAGCGGATTTGAGAACGCGAAGAAACGAATTGTATCGGCTTATGCGGGAGCTGCAAGAGCGAAAGAAACTTCAGCAGCTGGCATCCAGGACAGGCTCGGCAATACGCGGAGCAAAGGCTGTGGCAAAAGAGCTGGTGGACCATTGGGATAAAGTGCGCACCCCAACGGGAACCACAGAAGAAGAATGTGTGGCCTATCTGAAAGCGTTAGGAGTGGAGCAGCGGTTGCGCAAGCCAGGTCGACTCCTTTTCAAGTAGCTATCCCTGGACATAGTTCATGAAGGCCTTAAGAGGCCGAACAGCAACAGCTCCCCTGGATTGGATGGCTTCTCGGCAAAATTCTTTAAGAGGTTCTCGGACATCTTTGAACCGCAAATGTATGAATCACTGAAAAGCTTCCTCGATGTGGGTAAAATGCCGGAGACATGGACCTCGGGAGTGGTGACAATGATCCCCAAGACCAAGGCAATGCAGACGCCAGACTCACTTCGACCAATTGCACTGCAAACGACAAGGCGGAAGTGGCTCACCAACATTCTCCTGATCCAGTTAGAGGATGTACTTCTCCGTTGCATCCTGTTACAACAAACGGGTTTCCTTCGCCACACAAGCATCCTCCAGCATGTCTACGGGTCACGGGCACTCTGGGATGGCTTACGTGAAGGAGCGGCGTTGTCATTAGACTTCAAAAATGCTTTCCCCACAATGTCTCACGAGATGGTGTCGGCGGCGCTGGGTCCAATGTGCATACCATTCCAATACATCCGGCTGATACTGCACCTTTTGCGTGCACCGTATCTGTACTCGGTTGGAAAAGGATATGTCCCAGGTGTCTACCACCACCCGCGGGTAGGCACGCGCCAGGGGGATCCTCTCTCCCCGGCACTATTCTCCCTGGTGGCATCTTTTGTGATTTTCCCACTACAAGACCTGGGTCCAGGGCTGACGATCATGATCTGTGCGGACGACCTCATCATCTTCTTGGACAGACGAGCCAACCCACAGCTGCTGAGGAGGGTATGGGAAGTGGTGTCTTGTTTTGGACAATTTTCTGGGCTGAAGGTCAACCTGAGCAAAACGGCAGCGATAGTTCGCAACTGTGGGGGAATGGAGTGGGCGAGGTGCTTTCGGGACATAGGAGTGGATGTCAAAAACTTCGTCAAGTATCTGGGTGTACGCTTCGGGAATATTCGGCATCAACAGGATGACCAAGGATGGGGGCTGACGATAGAGAAGGCTTTCGCACCAGCACTGCAAGAGGCCTTTCGTCGCGCACGGGTGGTATCCCCGGTGCAACTGTCAATGGACGAACGTGCATTCATGCTGACATCATGGATCCTGCCGGTTGTGGCCTGGGTATCCAAGGCATACTACGCCCCAGTCTGGGTGATCGGACAGCTGAAGTTGGTGTACCACGTGACCATGGGTACCAACAGGTGGGGAATCACTCTGCCATTCCTTTCATGACCGAGAACGCAAGGGGGACTGGCACTGCCAGAGCCAGAGCTGTTTCTCATGCACTAGGCAGCATCTCCGTTCGTCAACCTTTTGGGGGAGCCTCACAAGTATCCCGACAAGGCAGTGGAGACCTTCTATGCATGGGCAGCAACCATCGGGTTCACACCATCCAAAGACAACCTCCCATATATGCAGCTGGGCATGGTCCGAACGGCAGAACTGACGTTCCTGGGATGGTCGGCAAAGGCACACTCCAATATCCAACGGGTGGTCCCGCAGGTGGCCCCCCCGGCAAACCGGGACCACCTGCCATTATGGCACTCTGTGTACTTCCGAAATGAGTTCAACTGCTCCTACTACAAAACGAAAATGATCCGGCAAGGGGTTCTGACGTGGGGTCAATTGCAATCCTTGGAGGACGCAAGATTGTTCAATGCACTGCCTCGGACATGGAACGGGGTCTACAATCATGGCGGACGAGTCCTCAACAAAGTCCCGTCACAAGGGGGGTTTGATACCCCCGCAGTCCACGCCCAAAACCGGACCGGGGCATGGCTGCGACAGTTCTACGCCTCTCAGCCAGGGGTCCGCGACCCGCAAACGGCGGAGGTATGGGAACAACGGGCACAGGCACAACTACCGCCGAGGGTTCGGGACTTTGCGCAAAAGGTGTTGTGGCACAAACTGTCTGTACATGCGAGAGTCTACAAGAGGTCGGGCACGGACAACTGCCCGGTGTGCTCACAAAAGGATACGCTCAAGCACGCGATGGTTGAATGCCCCATGTTCAACGCGGCGGCGGCGGTTATACAGCATTACTATGGCCCGGTGGACACTGGTAACGGGAAGTCAACAGTCCGAGACATGATGGAGTCCGACCACCAAGAGTGGTTACTGAACACGAACCAAGGTTTGGCGATGTGGTCAGCAAGAAGTGCCCACTGGCGATACCGATGCGAAGTCAAAGCAGGAGCGTCACCGGCCTTCACGTCATACCTGACAACATGGCTAAGGGAGCTGTGTGAGTGGGTGGGATTTTACTGAGGAGAGCGCAAGGAACAATGGAGAGGCTTTCAAAAGTCACTGGAGCAGCTTCGAGATACCGGAGTGCAGCCGCGACAAGGGGAAGTACAAGTTCATGGAGGATTGAATGCATGGTGGCAAACACACACAGAGTGCTTCACTCAAGAGAGATGAGCCAACAACCACAGTTGGCATAGGGAAACAGAATCACGCCCGAAGCGCCCGGGGCAGGCAGGCCCGGGAGTGCTACAAGGAGTGCAAGAACTCATTGCAGAACTGGTGGCAAAGGGCAACAGGATTGTGTACACCGACGGGTCGTTGAAAAGACTGGGCCACAAGGACATGCGCAGGGCCGGGGGATTTGGCGTGTTCGCAGCGGAAGATGAGCAGGGATCAGAGGTACGCTTCTGCGGCTACGTACCCACACGCCAGAACAAAAAACGGAGCGGAGCTTTGGGCAGCCGTAGAAGCCTTATAGGGGGTTAGGGTGCCAAAACTGGCAATCCTCACCGACTCGCCATGCCAGCTGGGGGCGACTGGCAGGGCCCAGCACTGGAAGTCAAAGGGATGGACAACCACATTTGGAAAGCTGCAGGTCCACGTCCCAGGCTGGGAAATGCTGCTCCAAGAAATGGCGACTCCGGGAAGAGAAATCAGGTGGGAGCATGTCCCAGCTCATGTCAACGTGCAGGTCAATGAGGTGGCGAATGGATTGGCGATGGAAGGCATGTGTTCGAGCCCGCTGTGGTCTCAGCATATTGCACGAGACTCATCATGAGGGTCGGAATCTACGGTAGGCTTGAGAGGAGGATCGGGATCAAAGTCACAGGACACCAAGGGACTCTGGTCATCCTTGGGTATGGTACCCATGGATAGTGATGAGCTGGCAGGGGAAGCATTCGGGGAGCCAGCGCCACGTGAAATGGGATCATACGCCTCAAGGAGTAAAGAAAGTGAGGACATGAGGACAGGACACACACACCAGGGAGGTTTGTTGAATGAACTGTCAGCAGCGGACATACTGTCCTTCAGCACAGATGTGAGCGACACCAGGCGGCAGCGCAAGAAGCGAAGGCTCAGGAAAAGCAGGAACCCAGGACAGGGTCCATAATGACAGAACCTGCAGCCCCTGCATAATGGTGCGGACATTTCACAGGTTTCAAGCACAACAATGCATGAATGTCTGAAATCTTCGTTCTGACGCAGAGCTTTTCGTCACTCGAGCCGCGCCTTGTCGCGGCGAGCAGCAGCACATAGAAGAGACCACCTAGCGGCTGAACTCCGCGTCCTGTCTCGGACAGGCACCCAGGCGTAATGCCGCCTAGAAGGACACTGCAGGAGAAGGGATCACGTCAGCAGCGGCATGGCCCATACACACACATCCAGCCAGCCCCAAAGAAGATCAAGCCTCAGCAAGAACGCCAGCGTTTCAAAGTGCAAGCAGTGAGCCAGCCAGACGCCATTGCGAGTGAAGGACTCCAAGCAGGTGAAGCACAGCTGACCACAATGGCCTGGGTCGCAATCAGCAGATGTGGCTCTGACTGGACCAACGACATGACACCAGGATGCACTACGAGATCGTGGACAACCATGGGGAACCATTGCTGATGAGCAATGAGGAGCTCTACTCAGTGATGGTCCAGATCAACTGGACTGTGAGGTCTCAGGCTCTGGCGAACATGCAGGTCCTGTGGCGACCCAAAAGTGCAGGCAAGTGGCACCCGTTCCAGTGGGAGGCGATCCTCCACTGTCCGACGGCACAGGGACACAGAGCGATGCCCTCCTCGGTGAGCAGAACTGGAGATTGCATGCATGTGTGGCTGGCAAGCCGAGCGGACCTCTTGCGGCTTTTCCAAAGAACGCTCTTAAGTCAGGCGGACCCGGTACCCGGGGACGCTGTGCGGTTCCTCTACACGCTGTTGAGCACACCCCCATGCGAAAGAAGATACGCATGACAGGGGATGACACACGGGGGGGGTAGGAAAGAAACATTGGAGCACGTGCTGCAGATACCCAGTCGTCGTGGCCCAGTGGATACAGCACACCTCTTCTGTCCTGTAGAGGATGGTTCGAACCCCGGGGGGGATAGAGATACACCGAACGACCCGAACCCCCCTTTTTTGGGCGAGAGGGGGAGAGAGAGAGAGAGAGAGTAGGACGCAGTGGGAAAGGAACTGAGAGGAGCAACAGGGATGAGAGAGTGAGAGAGTGGGGCGCAGGAGAGAGAGCAGGAGAGAATGGGAGGGAGAGAGTGGGAGACAGGGGCAAGACCTGCAGGGCAAGGGTTAGAGACTAACCGGCACTGTGGGTTGGTGGTGGGTGCGAGCTGACCTTAGTGTCCAGAGGACCAGAGCCAGTGCACAGTCAGCAACCACCTGGAATGGTACAAAACTGGTCTACGATGCAGTGCAGCAAGCAAAACACTGAACAATGTGGTTATGACCATGCGCCTGTGACACGGGGGCGTATGCGAGCCCAGTTTCCGTTGCCTCATGGCCCTAGACACCCCCTTCATTTGCCAAATTTTGAAAGATGCATTTTCTTGGTGGGACTCAATCATGACATTCATGTCGAACACAACATCTGCCCGTGTATAGATTGCCTCTGTCGGCGTGGTGAATCATGGCAGGGTCTACACCCTTCAATGAGCCCTTGCTCTTGTCCCTGAGAAAGCCTCACAGGGCCCTCCTTTTTGGAGCTGATTCACAAAATATGAGAAGGGGCTCTGCATCGGTTGATGTGTGTAGTGAATGTACGTTGCATCTCTAACCCTGATGCTGACTCTTGAGGCACCAAACCCTGATGGTAGGCTCAGCCTTGGCGCTCTGCCTCACGTGCTTCGCATCCTTCGCCATGCACAGGTGTGTTCCCCCAAGGGCTCGGAAAGGTCGAAGTGCACATGGACCATGTAGTGCTATGTGCTATCAACTTAGGACGCCCATAGTGGCTCGCATCTCCAAGAAATTAACTCACCGTGTGGCAAATTTTGGTACATGGCAAGGGAGCTGGGAGTACAGCGAGAGCACGCCGTGGCCACCGCTCCAAGCGCTGTTGCAGGCAGGTCTGTGGGTCAACGATCGAGAAGATGTCGAAGCACATTGCATACTGCTTGTGAGACCAGTGTTGAACCCGGCTGTTGAGGTGTCTCGTGGCGAGGTGGCAAAGGTCAATGTTGGCAAGGGGTCAGAATCTGGAGAAATTTGGGCGTACGATCGATCAGTGACCGTAGTGCCCAATGAGATCAAAATGCTGAGGTCTAATCTTGCAATTGTTGAAGTCCGCCGGCGAGGAGGGTGGATTCGTGGTGCGCAGATCGTGTGTGTGCTGTCTCAAGGGGTACTTGGCGCCTTTCATGGACACCATGGGGATTTGGTCAATGTGGAACAACACTTATGTTCACAATTGCAAGAATTGTACCCAATAGCTTTGCGCATGGCTGTCTACCATTTGAGATGCACACAAGAGCCGTATTTATTCTAGCAGTCAACTTTGTTGCTTGTGAAGACCCATGGTGTGGGCCCTACCGTGCCGCACTTCCTCACACAAAAGTCGTTCACTGAAGGTCTTTGGCTGGGTTTGGCTATCCCGTGGTGGTTGGTGAATTTGCTGGAGGACCCCAACGACGACTCGGACGATACGCACGTGGATGTTGATGCATCGCGCTGCCTGTGGGCACTCTACTACGGCCGCCGGCCCGGCCTGATCAGTTTGGGGTGTATTATCTGATGGTCCCTACAATGCAGCTTATGTGGTGAACGTGCTGAAGACAAGCGTCCGAAAAGGGGGCACGGCGGAGGATGTTGATTGGCGGAGTGTCCTGCACTGAGCAAGCACAGGCCAACCGCCGTTCGTGCAGCAAGAGTCCCCTAACTAGGTAGCTGACGCGGACAGCGGTGAGTCAGTTGAGGAGGTGCCGGATCCAGAAACTCCCAAACCAAAGGGGAAAACGGATAAACAACGGCAGAAGGAGCAGGAGAAGGCTGAGCGCGAGTTGCGGCAGCAAGAGGAGGCACGGGAGCGGCAACGTAAAAAGGAGGAGAAGGAGAAGGAGAAAAAGGCCAAAGATGACGAGCGAACAAATCACAAGAGGAAAGAAGAAGAGGATAAATTGGCAACGGCAGCCGCTGCGGCATCCCCATCGCACAAAAAAAAGGGCAGTTGAGGGCCTCTAGGCCACCCTGCAACGTGGTGTCCGGGTTGGCTTATCCAAGAGCAATGGCACCAGCAACGGCAAGGGACTGGAGGCCCCACGTACCGCTAGATCATGACTGTCGCCGGACCATGCCGGACATACAACCACTGACACAAAACGTGTCATTGTGCTCGAATTGTGAGCGCGTGATGGGACTGGGCCTGTTCTGTGCAGTCCCAAACAGCTGTGGGACAGTGAATGATGTGTCTTGTTTGACTCTCTGCGTGTTTGTGACTGAATTGGACTGTCATTTCTTCAATTTGCACTGAGCTGGGCTCTGCAGAGCCCAACCTGCTAGATTTGCTTGATTCGCCCCCAAATATGACGAATCTTGTGTTGCTGGGCTCTGCAAAGCCCAGCATGCTGTTTGAGGCCAATTCGCATGGTGTTGAAGGGTCATAGTGTTGCCCTCATCTCAACAGTGAGTACTGTCCCTGTGAATTTCGTTGTATTAGCACAACATTGTGCTATGGCCTTTCTTCTGGTACGTCCCTCGTTGACACACCGTATGAACTGTGGAGTTTGTTCGCAGTTTTGGTGCACATACGGTGCAAGGTTTGTCCCTAGATCCTCTGTTTATCTGCTATTTTTTCATCAGCCCATGCACAGAAAACCCCAGATGCAATATGTACCCTTGATTGGGTCCTGGCATGTTGTGTTACATGTTCTTGGGCCCTGCAGAGCTCAGGCGAATGCGTCTGTCATTTTGAGTTTACCAGGTATGCCCAGAGTCCGATCTCCAGTGTGTATTTTTGGCAGAGGTTTGCCACTATTCGTTGAGCCACATTACATTTTGCGTTGTCATGTATGCTCAAATTTCATTGCTCTGTCTGGCCAGGTTTTTTTGATTTCTCCAGCGGTTGACATTGCGTATGCAGGGCACTGCTTTGCCACTGCCCACTGTGCGACGATACATTTTTCGGTGCCATTTGTGACCTGTTTTCGTTGGTGTCAACCATTTATTGATAATTCCTCATTTGCTCGGGATTTAGATATACTCCTCGAATAGTGTACCGAGGAGGAACGTACTCGAGATTGGGTGGTCTTGCTGACCAACATAACCTTGAACAAGGTCGTCCCACCGGCTGGAGAGAGTGTCTATCAGGACGCCAAGGGACAGCCCATGCCACCCCACAGATGGCCAACGGAATTTCACTATGTGCATGCTTTGTCTATGACTCGTGCTCTGGTGGTTTGTCGCTTATGTGGGGGCTGAAATTTCGGGGGGGGGGAGGGGCAAGGCCATGCAGTGCGACGCTTCTTGTATCCATTACCACACTGGTGGTCCGGCGTGTTTATCATTAGCGTAATTCATGTGTGCTTTCTGTTGTTTCTATTGAGCTGGGCTGTGCAGAGCCCAACCAATAGGAATTCCCTCTTACTACCTGTTGGCCTGTACATTGTTGCGTTGGTGTACAACCCTCTATTATTACCCCTGTTTTTATAGTGAATGTCGTGGTTTGCACAGCCGTGCAGAGCTCTACAGAGCTTTGCCTTTCGAAAATGCTACTTTGCACCGTCCTTTCATACAGTTGCTGTTGGCTGTTGTTATCGGGTACACCTTCTTCACAGGCGGTCGATGTACCGTCATCATTGCCGTCACAATACTACGACTGATAAGAGAACCGCACCACGTGCCGTTGACAAATACATGCTCCATTTGTCATGTCAGACTATGAAACATAGTTCTATGGCTGGGCTGGTCCATTTTCCGTATTTCATCACTCTTAACATAACTTTTGGTTCCTTTTTGCTGCTCTGCACTCCTAAATTGCGTGTCGTTGCTCCTCCCCATGCACCCTGGCTGGGAACAACCCCTCCGGTACCCTTGGCTATGCAGGAGAGAAGGTGAGCTCTGTGCACAACATGAATTTTTTTCTTAAAAAAGGATAGGGGGCACTTCAGTCTTAGTGCGTGTCCGCACACGAGCCATGCAGGAGGGCATGTGGCAACAGGATTCAGCGGTCCACCAAGTCACGGCGATCTAGCACAACGTGAATGTGCATTCTTTGGGATCTTGGACTCTGCTGAGCCCAGTACTCTCAAATGGGTAATGTGACGGCTGAAATTGGTGTGCTTCATCGGGGCTGTGCAGAGCCCAACATGGACTTTGGTACAAAACAGGGCCTGAGAAAAAGGTCAATGCAGGGGTTTGTGCCTGTGCACAAACCCAACCACAGCAACCCATCCCCACACAGTGTCCCCACACATCCAATAAGAATCATTGAAGGCGATGCAACTGGTGTGGTGAACGTGAACCAATTCACCTACAGTCATAGCATCACAACTAAGACTGCAGGCAGGGTATGCTGCCTCAAGGGGTAGCATCATGACCGGTGCAAATTGTATGAAAGGATTTCGGACTCACAAATAAAAAGGTCATGGTAACCACAAGAACACCAAACAAATGCGACATATTACATCCCAAAGGGGGGGCAGGCTTTTGGAAATGCTCCGGCAAGGCGGAGGGCCGTTTCCCATTGTACATGAAGACACACATGGACCACGAAGGAAAGCAAAGCACGGAAGGCAACATTCAACAAAGTAGCTCGGGTTCAAAGAAAATCTGGCACACAGCTGAGCCCCTTCTTAGATGTCCTTTTTTTGAAGATGAAGGTCGAATACACCCTATGGGGAGTGGTATGGACCCCTCAGCGACGTCCTTGTAGGTGCCCATGGAATTCGGGGTTGCCGCTCTGAGGCACTTAGAGGCTGTGGTGAAGACCGGAGCTGTCTCCCTCCTGATCACATGGCACGAAGGGTGCTGGCGGCCCGGGCCTTCTCAGCAGACAAAGCGCACAAGCGCTTCCTCTCTGTGCAGTGCATTCATGTGTTGAAGGATTTGTAGGGGGCAGTTCTCAGTGCACAAAATGGTGCGTTTTGTGACCTCTTTGTCGAGACGAAACAGATCTTATGAAAAAGGTTCCTATAGGGGTTTGCGGCACAGCACAAACCCAACATCGGCAGAGCATCCCCGCATGGTGCACAAATGAATTAGATCATCACTTCAAGGGTTGCGAAGAGGAGGTCATCCAAGCAATGGGTGGGTACATGCGACCTACACTCCACCTACACTCACAGTGTCACAGGGCTTTTCCATATGCTCATACGCCGGGGAGGGGGAGGGTTGGTGTTTTCCCTACTTTTTGGTCTTTTCTGAATCATTTTTCATACGTCCTGGAGAAAAACGCACAGCATAAAGGAAAGCAAAGCATGGAAACATGGAAAGCGTAGCAAAATGAAGCATGCAAAGCACAAGGGATGTGTAGCAACACTAACAATAATAGACCGAGCATAAATGTGTGCTAAGTAAATTGCCCACAAAGACAGGGGGGGGTTCACGTTTCCCATGTCAGTTGTTTTCTTGGGGGGGGGGGGCGTAGGGGGTTGCATGTTTCCATGGCAATTTGTTTCCTTGGGGGGGGGGGTGCTTCAACGCACCTATGGGAGAAGGGATGGAAGGAATTAGAAGGGTGGGTGGGTCAGGGGGAATGTTCACCACTTGGGGGGGGGGGGCTACTTCCCGTGGGGATGTTTGATGTGGGTCGTAGACGCGGTGTGTGTGTGTGTGTGATATAGTACATAATCAGGGGGACTGGGGCAGGCGTGTTCATGGTTGGGTAATGGCGGTCCATAAAAGTCTAACCTCTGATGTCTGATGGCCGACTTGGTTGCTATACATAATCTTGCAATTCCCGTGATTTAGATTGGTAGCCTTTGTAATGAGTTGGAGATCTTAAGAACATCCGGGTTTGTGGTAGGTCCACGTAATGCTAATATGAGACAAAGTGGTTTCCAGTAGTCGCAAGCTGCTTGTGGTGTATAGGACGGTCGTAGGGCGGATAGTGGTGGCACGGCGGGGAACATCACTGCCTCTTGCTAGGTTTCGACGGCCGCCTAGTGTGGAGTCAAGGAAGGTTGGGGCCTGAGAGGAGGATTTGCAGTCGGTGGAGAAGGAGTGGTTGGGGGTGCTTGGAGGGATGGTGGTGGAACCAGGGGTGGTGTCAACATGGGGGGCTAGGGCCGGCACCATATGAGGCTCTAGAGACATTGCGCTGTGCGAAATTGCAACTATCTCAAGAAGTTCCACCTAACCAAGATATTGTGATGCGAGTTATGGCTGCATAAGGACCATAATTTTAGGCGATTTCGCCTGAGCAGAAGAGTCATATCATCTAGCGGCCCATTCACTGAAACACCTTGCAGCATGATAGTCCCAGAGCGATGCGGATTGGTCCCCAAACGTAGAAGCTATGGCGAATCCCTCCACACCCGATCCTCGTGGTGAAACGAAGGGTCAGAGGGCATTAATGAGGCCACGCTAATGGGCCTCGATGACATAGTGAGTTGAATAGAGAGGGTCACATTTGCTCGCCACCTTGGCACGCTGGCGGCGGGGGGGCCGTAGGGGGGGGGCGGGGTTGGACACCGGAGGTTGGGGAGGGCAACCCGGACTACTTCAAATGGACACTAACATAGTGGAACAAGCTGGCGACCGAGCCCTTAAGCTGGCACGGCC
This sequence comes from Eutreptiella sp. 'Long Island Sound 2002', assembly GCA_964036045.1. Lineage (NCBI taxonomy): Eukaryota > Euglenozoa > Euglenophyceae > Eutreptiales > Eutreptiaceae > Eutreptiella > Eutreptiella sp. 'Long Island Sound 2002'. The sequence continues at coordinate 130,461,304 of OZ038382.1, read as the reverse complement.
TGAAAGCACCTGCTTTCGTGAGAGCCTTGGGTACCCTGGGACCGCTTTTATTCTGTAAGCCAACTCACCCGCAACTCTTGTGCGGAAGACGAGGATAATCTTGGACGGCCCAAGTTGCCCACCCCGGTAAATTGGCCCAAAACACCCAAAAAGGGCCATTTCGGCCGGTGGGAAATTTCATAGCCTGTTTTTTAGTCATTCAAACGCGTACCTGAATTTGACTGCTTGACAGTCTATTTTTGTGATTCTCATATCCACGCACACAAACCCAGGTGACTGCGCATGGTCAATTGTTACGCTTCAGTGAACAAGTTTTGCTTTGTGCTGTGTTGTCTTTGTCCACCTATGTACCCTTCTCTTGGAATTTCGAAGAGTGTCTAGAACTAGACAGTCTTTGACATTCCACCCCTATCAAACCCACTTTTTGAGGTCGCAGTGTCTGGTTCCAGACAAACTAAACAATTTACACCCTTTTTGGGGGGGGTCACCAGTGTCTTGCTTTGTGCTGTGTTGTCTTTGTCCACCTATGTACCCTTCTCTTGGAATTTCGAAAAGTGTCTAGAACCAGACACTCTTTGAAATTCCACCCCTGTCAAACCCAATTTTTGAGGTCGCAGTGTCAGGTTCTAGACACTCTCCACCAATTGTCTGGACACTGAGCAGGTTTGTTTCCTTGTTGTTACCGTTTTCTTTAGTCTGGTTCTCTTCCACTGTTGATGAGCTAGGTGACCACTGCTGCCACAGATCCCTTTGGTCTCCTGCGTGAAGCCAGCAGCAGCAGCTGATGGGCAGCAGGACCTCCTGGTCTTCAGTATGGTCACCAATTTTCAGTTGACCATCTTTTCCCTTTGGTGTGTCACCACGTTTCCGCTTGGACTTGGATGGGGCATCGTCCAGGGCACTGAATTGGGATGCCAGATCAATTGAGGGGTCTGCAGAGGGTTCGCTGCTACCTTGCGTAAGGCCGGACATGTTGGAACCAACCGGGCGCAAGACGCAAAATGACACAAGTGCGGGCCGTTGGGCAATGTGATTTCAACTTTCCAGGCTTGCCGACGTAAGCATACCGTTTCCACACTGAGACCACATCATGTTCAATACAAAGGGGTGTAAAAAACACATTGTGTCTGGTTCCAGACACAACAGTTTGCTTTTGGAGTGTGCAACCGGTGCGAAACAATTTGTTGTCTGGTTCTAGACAGCCATGTAATGTTCTGGCAATTGACAGGCCATAAACAGTCAGTGTCTGTTTCTAGACACATATGCAGTATAATTCCGACTTAGCGCGCTACCCAATGTGATTCTAGCGTGTCCACAAACAGACTAGATGGCCTTGAAGACAATGGAGGGCACGAAACACAGTCTGTCTGGTTCCAAACACAACAGCTTGCCTTCAGGACATGAAATGGGTGCAAAACCATTAATTGTCTGGTTCCAGACGGGCATGTACTTTTACGGGCACTGGATGGGGCACAAACAGTTGGTGTCTGGTTCTAGACACACATGCATGCAGTGTTTATTCTACTAGCTTCACGCGACTGACCGTCCTTTGTCACTTTTTTCGGACATTTTGTTGCGGACCACAGTTCCTTTTGTGGAATACAGTAATTTTTCACCAGGTTTCTCGTCTTGTGTCTGGAACGAGACAACTTTTTGTGATTACCGTCGGTGTGCAGCAGGTTTTGGTAAGATCTGTCTGTTTCCAGACAATTTTCCGTATTTCGCTGTCTGCAGAACAAAATTTGAGTAACATGGTACGCGTCTACGAATAGTGCCTCCGCTGGTGCAATGATATTGAAGCGTGCATAGACACACATGCATTCCGTGGGGATCCTCCTTAGAATTTGACTATTTTTCCCATATTTCACAGGACCCAGCCTCAAGTTGGTGTTGTGCGCAAAATGCCAAAAACGTATATGGGGGTAGTCAAAACCGAGGGGAAACAAACGGGCGCTGCTTGTTGCTAAAATTTCACCCGTGTAGGCACACCCTAAAAGCAACATTGGTTGCATAGTGCAACCGGCGGCTTGCAAGGAAGGCGTTCCAAGGAGGAAGGCCGTATAATGAGCCTCATCGCCCTCCGTGGTGCATGGGATATTGTCCCCCTCCCAAGCCCCCTTTTGGGCGTTCCATATCTCTTCATGGAACATGGAGCCCACTTGAGGGCATGTGGACACCCCAATCACCCTCTTTGTCCATGGTTGGTCCCCCCCAAGGATCACCTTGGCCTCCTTCTTGGTGGCCCCCCATTGGACGAGGCAGGTGTTGATGAGCTCTTGAATCACCTAAACAAGGGACGTTGGTGGTGGTTGGTTTCGTTTTAGTCGAGGCGTTCTAGTGTTCTAGCGAAAGCTGTCCGAGGCAAACTAGAGCAAAACTAGAACGGGTGATGAGCACTAGATGAGAGGAAGACCTCCCAATTGCTCTTCCACAACGTGCCAAGGCTGTCCATGGTCTTCTCATCGAGATTTGCCATGCTCAACACCCAGAGACCCACGGGGGAGCGGGGCAAGCGATCAAAATTGGCCGAGGAGATTGTGCGTTGGGTCCAAGTGCCCCCGTGATAGCGTAGGCATCCCCCCGGACGATGAAGGTTAACGGGTAGGAGCGGTCGATAGACCTTACCAACCCCAGCCGGGAGAGGATGTACTTGACCCATGAGGCGAAGGGCCATGAGATCCCGGTGGCCTTGGGCAACACCGCGGCAATGGGTTCATCCAATTCCACCAGGCCTACCAACTCTTATTAGCGGGCTTGGAAGTCCTGCTCGGTGCAAATGGGCCGCGTGTAGGGGCCACCGGGAACGGTGCGGTGGTACTCCAAATTGTGGACTTGTAGAGCTCTGAAAGAGTCCTCCACGAAGACTTGGGGGCACGCAAGTTGAGCACTAGCTCGCACATGGCGAGGGGACGGAGTAACGACGGGGTACATGCCTCAATGGCAGCCTTGCATGCCTCACCCGTGGTGTGGGGGGAAGTGGTGGTGTTAACATATTGGACGGCCCTATTGAATTGCTGCCGGCCTAGGGGCATGATAGTGCCCACACGGCCAAGTAGTGGCCCACCCGGTCACCTTGCCGTTGGCAGCCCCACTCAAGTCCCGTGTTGCCTTAGACAATAGGGAGGGCCCCTCCCGGGTAGATGATGGAGTTGAGGGACGTTTCATTAGGATGAACTATCAAAAACCTAAGCGTGAGAGAGGGGGACATGGAACAATGCACCATAGGCAATAGCAAACATGCACGACCAGGTAACAAACAAAATGGCACTTCCAGGTCCAAATTATATTGTTCTACTATTGATCTAATCTAGCCTACAAGACCGACGCGATCTAGGCTAGAACAATGTTGGGTCTTCTAGCTTGTACCATGGGTTCTTCCAATTTTCCTGCTAATAATGTCAACAAGGGCTCAACTCATTTTTCAACCGTTGGCAGCGTTACTTCCAACATCCGAAGCGTTTTCCCCGGCCGATCTGTGGGGGCAGTGCACCCAACTGCGATGAGCACTTTACAACCATTCATGGGAAGCATCGCGTCCGACATTGGAAGCGTTTTTGGAGCCGATTTTTTGGTGCGTGCACCCAGTGTGAGGTGTGTGACATACCTCAGGAGCATCATAGAATGACCCCACCTTATGCGTAAAAAAATACCAGTTCCTCAAGTCGTGCCCCTGCCTCACCCAACCACCACCACTACCACCACCATCACCCATATATGTAAAGTACACTATTGTACATTGCTCCGTGGCCGGGGTGGTCGACATGGGTAAAGGAGCGGCTCGGGGCAGTGGTGGCTGGGACGGTGGTGTACACGACTGTGGCTTAGCGAGGTCTACCAAGGGTTTCTCACCATTTCAGTCCCATGGGTCCTCCTGAAAATCGCCATATTGTAAGCTCTATGGCACTTCGGACCATCCCACATGAAGGAAGGGGAGATAGTGCTTGGGATTGAAAGGGGATGGCATGGGACTGGGTGTGTACTAAAAGAAACACAAGTGGTTGGGAAACCACGTGCCCCCACCCCAAAGAAACCGCCCATAGTGTGCACAAATCAGGTTGACCATCAGTGCAGACGGTTCTCATACATGATGTGACAATATTTCATATGCACACCAACGCATGGCACTAGTGTTGCACCGCCGGCAAACAAATGCGCACAAAGGAAGACAATGGATCCCCCAAAAAAGCCGACTAGGTTGTTTCAAATGAAAACGCGACTGTCGACCATGCCCCGGATAGACCACATGAATCTGTTCATCGCTCATCCCCACCCGCATCCCAGGGGTTAGTCGCGCCGCCGGAACTCCGCAGATTCCAATTTCAAGGGAAGGGGTGGCGGTGGGGGTGGTGCCCTACCAAAAAGGAAAGAGACTGCCCTTCAAGATTTTGCGCTACTTTGTGTGTCACCACCTTCGGGGCTTGGGGGGGCGAGGGCATGATGTTTGTTTGGATTGTTTCAATATTGGCCCAAGCAAGGGATGGAAACCCTCTTGAATGAACAGTGGTGACACAAATGTTTGTGGAGAAGGGGCATGCCGGTCAGGAACAAAGCACCTTCTTAGGTGGCCGCTTATGCGCACGATTTTCTCGTTTCCGGCGTGCAAAAAGGACCCCCCAAAATTTTGGATTTTGAACCCCTCAAAATTGGGATTGTGATTAGCATTTGTCGCGGCTAGAGGAAATGTTAGTACCCAGGTCCGGAGTCATTCAGTCTACCACCAAAACGGAACACCCTTCCCTGCATGGAAACCCATATCAGTGCAAGGGGGGGGGGGGGTATTTGCCAGCTTTTGTACATCCACTGCGCTGCATTGAACTTCTTTCCAAACGCTTGTTTGACCAACGGTCCCAGAGGTATTTTAAAACCATTTTCTAACCCAAAATTGGGTTGCACCGCGCTTGTTTTTTAACATTTTTTTGGAGTTTGACGCCCTTTTCTATGCTCCACACGCCCTTCAAGAGACCCGATTCTGATTAATCATTCATCACTAATACGTTGTGTTTGAATCAATTGTTCAATCGCACTGCGCTTTAGCGCAGTTTGTCTCTTTCTTTTTGGGGTACACTGATTTATGTTTGAATTCTCAAGTCACATGATCCGGACAAAGTTGAAGTTCTTTGGGACGACGATGGTCATGGCTTGCATTGAACTCCACTGACTGCATGTCGCAATACTCACAATATTTGGTGTATCCCTTGTTGACATGGGTACTGTCATGGGCCATGGATCCTGTACCATTCCGTGTGTTCTTGGTACAGTCGGTGTTCACCTGTGTTGATTACCTAGCAGATGCCGCACTACCAGGCATTGTTGCTAGGGAATTTGTCAGTTGGTCGCTTCAGTTGCGGGGGAATGAGCGCTCTAGATATACAAGGGGTGATTTCTTTGCAGCAAAGGAAACAGGTCCAACTGGGATTCACGGCCTCTTAGTGGTACAAGCCTACAAGAAACTTTCAATCTTTGGAGGCCGATGCATGCACGTTGCTTGCCTCGGTCCAAGTGTCCATTGGAGACAGTGAGTGGGATTGGCCGCAAAGAACGCCGTCTCTTGAGCAAAGCTGGAGTGTTTGCTGCTGGGGTTTAGTCACACGCTCATCGAGCTTGTGCTGTAGCTGCAGCGCTATGGGAACAATTATGTGGGTCACAGCATGTCCTAGATGGACAATTTTTACAAGCGGCGTTTCGTGCTCGAGTCTAATGATGTGTCCCTAAATTGCACACCTGCTACCATTCTTCCTACGCCTCGGCCGCTGAACGTGTATACAGGGTTTTCCTCATTGTATTCCCTGTTGAGCCGTGTTGGGGGTGGTGTGGGTGCATTGCGGCAAAGTCACCGTCAGTTTTGCAATGCTGTTCAGACTATTGCTGCTGAGCCGGTACCACTGAAGGACATCCGCTGCCCCCTTGATGTGAGCCGCAGGCGTGCACGCACCCACCCATGGAGACCATTTGTGTTGTCACAACTGGGGGTTGGTGCACACAGGGACTTGGCACATGGCACAATTGCTGCACATGTTGCGGGGAGTACAATGGCACACATTCTGCTTGTTCTCGTTGATGAGAACACTTATTGCCGCATTTGTACAGTTGTCTATGGGCAGTTGTATGCACAGCGGAAATTAGGCAGCTTCCTAGGCCGGATACTCCCCATGCGGTACATGGGTACCGCATGGTACACCATCTAGCACCCCTACAAGTATACCGTAACGAGGTGTTACTCTGTGTTCTTCACGTTCGTGATCTATGTTGCTTATGGCAAGTTGCCTTAAGGATATCCGTTACCTACTTCACACAAGCTAATTTTCAAGGAGAGGCATAGTTTGGTGCCTTACCACGCAAACGGTCAGGTACAGCAATGACACAAGTGCGCTTGGTGAACCGGCACACAAGATGGAAGCCTTCAAAGTCGTCTAGGCTTACAGTCACAAACTGCCAACCACTGGTGGCCTCAAGGTCTATGAATTGCCGCATAGCAAATTTAACAGCCACATTCCGTCCCGCAAATGTAAGTGGTGTGCCCCTTTCCAGTGCAGTAACCAGTAGGGGCTGCAGAATCTGCAACAATAGATGGAACATAGAGTGATACACAATCTTACGAAATCGCAAATGTACCACGGGTGTGTTTTACATACCATGCTATAGTTCAGAGCGCCCAGTTTTTGCACCACAGGCTTGCCAGACACAATAGGTGCAATACAGACTTGTTGCCCGTCACCCTCTCCCATTGCCAGTATTCTCTCTTTGTCCTCGGCGCATCCGATCATGGTAGGTCGTGCAACAGGTTTTCCCACAATAATACGAAAGTATTCCCATTCATCACTGGAACAAATTGGAGCCTTGGCAATTGCATCCCAGCTGGGCCACGGCCTGGCTTCGGACCATACCCACAGACCCATATTCACTTTGTTGGCACCGGGCTTATCTTTTAGCAAACACTTTACCTTTTCCAACTCCTCATGATTACCGAAAGCATTGCAGTGTTGTAGGAGGAGCCAGGAAATCAGCACACGGCCGCACGTTGACAGTGGCTACTACAATAACATACGCTTGGACGCATGCAGTATGGGGTTCTGCGGATGCAAAAACACTAGTTCCTAGGTGCAATCCCTTTTGATACTGCAAAGTAGGGCAGGCAATCCACCAGATGTGCACACCTCGGAATTCATGTGGGTCTAAATCTCTCCAATGGAATCAGGCGCCAGACCTAGGATACCCCTCAATGAAAAGGGGTCACGATCTGTCATATGGAAAGTAAAAATCGGATCACAATCGAGAAAGTGCGCTGCAGCGCGTAAAATCTGACAGACGTGCAAAAAACATCATACTTTCACCACTTTCAATCTCAAAGGCCTCCACACTTGGGCTAGCACGCTTACTAGCCCATTCCACAAAGGATACAATGGGTTTCCAATTTTTTCAGAGGGCGTCTTCTACAACAAATAACAACAAACTCGTAACAGTGACGGTAAATTGTGGTACACAACATTGACAAAGACACACCGCAGTGGTTGAAAATCCTAGCGTGCCACACTACGCAGAGTAGTAAGAAGAGCTGACTTGGGGTCATCACAGGTTCGCATTTCACTGTCCACGCAACGGCAGATGTGTCCAACAATCCGATTGGTAGCAGCATGCGTTGCAAGCGAGGCGATGTACCAGCTATGTGTATAGCGACCTAGTCGGCTATCAGACATCAGACATCAGACTTTTATGGACCATCACCCCCAACCCCCCCCCCACCCCAACACCCTTTCTAACCCCCCCCCCCCCCTTCTCAGACTTCGCCCCCCCCCCCCCCCCCCTGTGTCCCCCCCCAATATCAGACTTGTCCCATTGTCACCACACCCTTGAGGTGTAGAAGTGGGTTGTGGTCTCGACCGTAGCGTCTGAAACCCAACCAGTGCTTGCAACCCCTTCAATGATGGTACGTGCCCCCCCCCCCCCCCCCACCCCATCCCACCCCATCTCTCTGACTGCAACCGATCAGGGGGCTCATATGTGACTGAAGACAAGTGGGAACAGAATCCTGATGTCTGGCCCAAGCAACCTCACCTCAGCCAATCGGGTCAGTTTTGCTGGAGGGGTGGGTGGGTGTGGGTTCATCGGGTTGGGCCGGAACTGTGGAGAGGGGGGGTCGTGGGTTTCGAGCACGGCACAACACAGCACGGCACAGCACGGCACATCCCAGCACATCACATCACAACACACCAAAGGACAACATACAGCATAGCACAGCATATTACAGCACAACACAGCACAACACAGCCCCTACGGCCGCCCAAGAGAGCCTCCCTCCCTCCCTCCCTCCCTCCCTCCCCTCCCTCCCTCCCCTCCCTCCCTCCCTCCCACCCTGTCATTTCCCTGCTTGTGTGGTTGAGGTTAGGGAGGGTATGCCTGTTTTTCTTTTTCAGGTTTTCTTTTCCAGTAGAGTGTTTTCCCACCAGCTTACCAAGGTCCGAACCCAAAAAAAATTAAAATACCAGGTATGTTACTCCGTTCCTTAGTTAGTTCCGGTGGAGGGTGGATGGGGCACCGCTCCCCCAAGCGCCCCCTTGACACTTATTTACCCCCCCATCAATTTCATATGCCCCCCCTATCAATTTTCCTAGCCCCCCCCCCCATCCATTTCATAGCCCCCCCCCACATCCATTTCATAGCCCCCCCCATCAATTTCATAGCCCCCTCCCATCAATTTCATAGCCCCCCCCCATCCATTTCATAGCCCCCCCTATCAATTTCGTAGCCCCCTGCCATGCATTTCATAGCCCCCCCCTATCAATTTCATAGCCCCCCCCCCTCCATTTCATAGCCCCTCCCGCATCAATTTCATAGCCTCCTCCCATCAATTTCATAGCCCCCCCCTATCAATTTTCATAGCCCCCCCCCATCAATTTCATATGCCCCCCCCTATCAATCTCATACCCCCCCCCCTTATCAATTTCATAGCCCCCCCCATCAATTTCATAGCCCCCCCCCATCAATTTCATAGCCCTAGCCCTAATCAATTTCACAGCCCTACCCCCCATCAATTTCACAGCCCCACCCCCATCAATTTCATAGGTCCCCCCCATTCAATTTCATAGCCCCCCCCCATCGATTTCATAGCCCCCTGCCCTATCAATTTTGTAACCCCCCCTTAGCAATTTCATAGCCCCTCCCCCATCATTTTCATAGCCCCGCCCCCATCCATTTCATAGCCCCCCCATCAATTTCATATGCCCCGCTATCAATTTCATAGCCCCCCCCCCCATCCAATACATAGCCCCCCCCCTATCAATTTCATAGCCCCCCCCCATCAATTTCATAGCCCCACCCCCATGAATTTCATAGGTTCCCCCCATTCAATTTCATAGCCCCCCCCCCATCTATTTCATACCCCCCCCCTTGACTTCATAGCCCCCCCCCATTGATTCACAGAGGGGTGTAGACCCCTCTTAGGAATTGGCGCGTGGGCACGCTCCGATTCCTAGAGGGGTCTTATTTGGGGGGTCTAGACCCCCCAAATAATTGACGCATGGGCATGCGTCAATTATTTTGGGGGTCTACGGCCCCCAGATAACTGACGCATGGGCATGCGTCAAATACTTGACGGACATGCATCCGTCAAATATTTTGGGGGTGTAGACATCCCAAATATTTGACGGATGTATGTCCGTCAAACATTTAGGGGGTCTACACCCCCAAAATATTTGACGGATGTATGATATTTGACGGAACCCCTTCCGTGAAATAGTTTGGGGCTGTACACCCCCCAAATATTTGACGGAACCCCTTCCGTCAAATATTTGGGGGTTGTACACCCCCCAAATATTTGACGGAACACCATCCGTCAAATATTTTGGGGCTGTACACCCCCCAAATATTTGACGGAACGCCATCTGTCAAATATTTGGGGGCTGTACACCCCCCAAATATTTGACGGAACCCTTTCCGTCAAATATTTGCGGGTTGTACACCCCCCAAATTTTTGACAGAACGCCATCCGTCAAATATTTGGGGGCTCTTCACGCCCCAAATATTTGACGGAACCCCTTCCGTGAAATATTTTGGGGCTATACACCCCCCAAATATTTGACGGAACCCCTTCCGTCAAATATTTGGGGGCTGTACACCCCCCAAATATTTGACGGAACCCCTTCCGTCAAATATTTGGGGGGTGTACAGCCCCCAAATATTTGACGAAACCCCTTCCATGAAATATTTTGGGGCTGTACACCCCCCAAATATTTGATGGAACCCCTTCCGTCAAATATTTGGGGGTTGTACACCCCCCAAATATTTGACGGAACGCCATCCGTCAAATATTTGGGGGCTGTACACCCCCCAAATACTTGACGGAACGCCATCCGTCAAATATTTGGGGGCTGCACACCCCCCAAATATTTGACGGAACCCTTTCCGTCAAATATTTGGGGGTTGTACACCCCCCAAATTTTTGACGGAACGCCATCCGTCAAATATTTGGGGGCTCTTCACGCCCCAAATATTTGACGGAACCCCTTCCGTGAAATATTTTGGGGCTATACACCCCCCAAATATTTGACGGAACCCCTTCCGTCAAATATTTGGGGGCTGTACACCCCCCAAATATTTGACGGAACCCCTTCCGTCAAATATTTGGGGGGTGTACAGCCCCCAAATATTTGACGGAACACCATCCGTCAAATATTTGGGGGCTGTACACCCCCCAAATACTTGACGGAACCCCTTCCGTCAAATATTTGGGGGCTGTACACCCCCCAAATGTTTGACGGAACGCCATCCGTCAAATATTTGGGGGCTGTACACCGCCCAAATATTTGACGGAACCCCTTCCGTGAAATATTTTGGGGCTATACACCCCCCAAATATTTGACGGAACCCCTTCCGTGAAATATTTTGGGGCTGTACACCCCCCAAAAATTTGACGGAACCCCATCCGTCAAATATTTGGTGGCTGTAGACCCACCAAATATTTGACGGAACCCCATCCGTGAAATATTTTGGGGATGTAGACCCCCAAAATATTTGACGGAACCCCATCCGTCAAATGTTTTGGGGGTGTAGACCCCCCACATATTTGACGGAAACCCATCCGTCAAATGGGGACGTATGGGGACGTATGGGGACCTTTGGGGACCTATGGTGGCCCATGGGGGCCTATGGGGACCTATGGGGGCCGATAGGGACCTATGGGTGCCTACGGGGACCAATGGTGGCCAAGGGGGGGCTATGGGGGCCTATGGGGACCTTTGGGGGCCTATGGGGACGTTTGGGGGCCTATGGGGACCTTTGGGGGCCTATTGGCACCTTGGGGACCTATGGTGGCCCATGGGGGCCTATGGGGACCTATGGGGGCCAATGGGGACCTATGGGTGCCTACGGGGACCAATGGTGGCCAAGGGGGGGCTATGGGGGCCTATGGGGACCTTTGGGGGCCTATGGGGACGTTTGGGGGCCTATGGGGACCTTTGGGGGCCTATGGGGGCCTATGGGGGCCTATTGGCACCTATGGGGACCTATGGGGGCCAAGGGGGCCCTATGGGGGCCTATGGGGGCCTATGGGGACTTATAGGGGCCTATGGGGACCTTTGGGGGCCTATGGGGACCTTTGGGGGCCTACGGGGACCTCTGGGGGCCTATGGGGGCCTATGGGGACCTTTGCGGGCCAATGGGGACCTATGGGTTCCTATGGGGACCTATGGGGGCCTATTGGCACCTATGGGGACCTATGGGGGCCAAGGGGGGCCTATGGGGACTTATAGGGGCCTACGGGGACCTTCGGGGGCCTATGGGGGCCTATGGGGACCTTTGGGGGCCTATGGGGGCCTATGGGGACCTTTGGGGGCCTATGGGGACCTTTGGGGGCCTATGGGGACCTTTGGGGGCCTATGGGGGCCTATGGGGGCCTATGGGGCTCTACGGGGGCCTATGGGGACCTTTGGGGGCCTATGGGGGCCTATGGGGGCACCTGGGGACCTATGGGGACCTATGGGGACCTATGGGGCCCTATTGGGACCCATGGGGGCCTATGGGGACCTATGGGGGCCTATGGGGGTCTATGGGGACCTATGGGGGCCTATGGGGGTCTATGGGGACCTATGGGGGCCTATTGGCACCTTTGGGGACCTATGGGGACCTATGGGGGCCAATGGGGGCCTATGGGGACCTATGGGGACCTATAGGGGCCTATGGGGACCTTTGGGGGCCTATGGGGACCTTTGGGGGCCTATAGAGGCCTATGGGGCTCTATGGGGCTCTATGGGGGCCTATGGGGACCTTTGGGGGCCTATGGGGGCCTATGGGGGCACGTGGGGACCTATGGGGACCTATGGGGGCCTATGGGGACCTATGGGGGCCTATGGGGACCTATGGGGGTCTATGGGGGCCTATGGGGACCTTTGGGGGTCTATGGGGACCTATTGGGGCCTATGGGGGCCTATGGGCACCTTTGGGGGTCTATGGGGGCCTATTGGGGCCTATGGGGGCCCATGGGGACCTATGGGCACCTATGGGGGCTTGTGGAGGCCTATGGGGGCCTGTGGGGACCTATGTGGACCTATGGGCACCTTTGGGGACCTATGGGCACTTTTGGGGACCTATGGGGACTCATTGGCATCTAGGGGGACCTTTGGGGACCTATGGGCCTTCTGGGGACCCATGGGCACCTTTGGGGGCCTATGGGGGCCTATGGGGGCCTATGGGGACCTATTGGCACCTTTGGGGACCTATGGGAACCTTTGGGGGCCCATGGGGGCCTCTGGGGGCCTATGGGCACCTTTTTGTTTGCCACTTTCCTTGCTCACACATTTTTCCCATTTTCCCATTTTGGTGTTCAAAGTCTTTTTTACTTTTGTACTGCCGTGTTTCTGATTGTCCAAGGTGGTTCGCCAATGATTTTTCAATTGTGTCCTCCCTTTTTGTTTTTTTCATTTGGGGGGGGGGGTTGATTTAGATTTAGGCATAGTTTCTCCCAATTTCCTCTTGGCATTAGACCCCTAGTCCCACCTCCAATAGATAAGAATATCAGACATCTTCTTGGACAGACCGCACACACAACATCCCTTATCAGACATCGGACATCAGACTTGATACACATAGCTGCGATGTACCGGCTCCTCTTGGAATGCCTGTGGAGGTAAGCCCTCATGCCACCGGGACCACGGCAGGCGGGCAACCATAATGGACCGTACATACTCGATGTGGTGCTGCTTAGGCACACCCAGGTACATTATTACGTGCATAGTCCCATCCAAGATGTCTCGTGAAGTTTGCCTAGTGGTCCCACCCTAGTAATAGTCTTGAACCTGGGTACAAACTAAAAATAGGGCAGGCATTTACTCATAGACAAGCATCTTCGGAGCATTCAATTGGGATAGTGCCAGGTAGGTTGCAACGGAGTGCGGCCTAGCCCGCCTAGAAATAGCCGTCACCTGTAGATTCAGCATATCTCGCACTTCATCAACAACAACCAGTAAGGAGGCAAATAGCATAGAAGACGCTGAAATGCAACATGCCGCTGTCACTGGTTGGTTGGTGTGGCTTACACGACTTACCGCAAAAATGAAAAAATTACACGACTAGACGATTTTTTTTTGTTACATGCATTTACCGCAGAAAAAAAAAATTACACGACGTGACGATTTTTTCCTACACGCGTTTCTTGCAAGAATAAAAAATTACAAGCCCTCACCGCAAAGAAGCAATTACCAATTTTACTGAAAATGGATGCATGTAGGCGATGTGCCCACCGGTGGCCAGGTAGCGGCCGCTAGGCCTATGTAGCCCGTGCCATGGGCCCTCCGGGCGCCCGAGAATTGTTGTTGTGTAGGCTATTATTTGGTGGCACCTGAAGATTTTTTCACATTTTGACTTTTTCGGAAACCCTTTTGTTGCCCCTAGGTTGGGTTTGGGTGACCATTTGGTGACAATACGGGTACTTGAGCGCCCATGGGGACCCACGTAGTGGCCACTGGGCCCATCTAGCCCGAGCCATGGGCCCCCCAAAAATTCGAAATTGCTGTTTGTAGGTGGTTCAATGGCATTTGGTGTGTGCACAAATTGCTCCAGCAGTTTTCCACCCTCTGCAGGTCAAAAATGGAAAATTTTGCACAAAAAAGTTTGAATTGTGAGCACTCACAATGATGAAATATGCTGCGTAAAGCATGTTTTAGCCCCTCTTTATATGGGGTTCACCCTATTTGGGTGTTGGGGGGGGGGGGGGGGGCTCCCAAGGGGTCTAGGGCACAACCAGCTCATGTAGTTTACTAGCCTCGGCAACTCAAAAATCGAAATTTCCAAAAGTGACTTTTTTTTATATTCTTACCATCCAAAATGATGAAACATCCTATGTAAAGCATGTTTTAGCCCCTCTTTATGTGTTTTTCACCCTATTTGGGTGTTGGGCGGGGGGGGGGGGGGGGGGGCTCCCAAGGGGGCCGGGGCACAACCTGCTGATGTAGTTTTCCAGCCTCGGGAGCTCAAAAATGGAAATTTCCAAAACTGATCTTTTTGATACTCTGACAATCCAAAATGATCAAATATCCTATGTAAAGCATGCTTTAGCCCCTCTTTATGTGTTTTTCACCCTATTTGAGTGTCGGGGGGGGGGCTCCCCAAGGGACTGGGGCATTGCCTGCTTATGTAGTTTTCCAGCCTCGGCAGCTCAAAAATGGTCGTTCCTCTCCCCTCTTCGAGGTGCTGCTCGTGCTGTGCGGGCCGTTGAAGCGCCCTGTGGACGTATGGGGGCATGTGGGGACCTATGGGAACCTATGGAGGCCTATTGGGGCCTATGGGGACCTATGGGGGCTTGTGGGGACCTATGGGAATCTATGGGGGCCTATCGGGGACTATCACGGCCAATGGGGATTTGTGGGGGCCTATGGGAACCTATGGGGACCTATGGGCACCTATGGGGACCTATGGGGACCTATTGGGACCTATCAGGGCCTATGGGGACCTATGGGGACCTATCGGGACCTATGGGGGCCTGTGGGGGCCTATGAGGACCTATGGGGGCCTATGGGGGCCTTTTGGGACCCATGGGGACCTATGGGGGCATGTGGGGGCCTATGGGGACCTATGGGGACCTTTGGGGACCCATTGTCACCTATGGGGACCTATGGGGACCTATCAGGGCCTATGGGGACCTATGGGGGCTTGTGGGGAACTGTGGGGGCCTATGGGGACCTACCTATGGGGACCTTTGGGGACCCATTGGCACCCATGGGGACGTACGGGGACCTATCGGTGCCTATGGGGACCTATGGGGTGGGGGGCATCAACTTTTTGCACACCCATTTGGACACCAACCCCCCCCCCCCCATCTTCCTCCACATTGTTCAGTGCTTTTCTCGCTGCACTGCAGCGCAGACCAGTTCTGTATCACACCAGGTGGTTGCTGACTGTGCTTTGGCTTTGGTCCTCTGGACACTGAGGTCAGCTCGCACCCACCACCCTCCCACATTGCCGGTTAGTCTCTAACCCTTGCCTTGCAGGTGGTGCTCATGCTGCCCCTGTCATGCACTTGCTCTCTGGCACGTGAGGATGTGTCGTACCCGAACTTCCGGGGCGCAAAGGCGCCTTTGGTGGTGCAAAGGCGTCTCAACATTTCAACAAAAGTTTTGGCAGCCGGACACTTCAACAGGTCATTGCGGTACTGTGTGTGGCGCATACCTTTTCAGCACCACACCATGCGTGCACAGGCCGCCCACATTTTCACGTCTACTCGCTTCCAATATCCTCACATGGGCCGCATTCTCATTGCCCTTGTCATGCTTCGGCTTTGCAACAGGTAACGACGTGTCGCGCGTGTGCTCCAGGCGCGCAATGGCGCCCCGTTGTTTCACCATTAAACTGCTCTGTGCTGCCATGGCGTCCCATACACCCTGGTCATCTAAAGCCCACCACCCTCCCTTTACTGAACAATGTGGTTATGACCATGCGCCTGTGACACGGGGGCGTATGCGAGCCCAGTATCCGTTGCCTCATGGCCCATCTTCCTCCAAGCATTAGATCTATATCAGACATATCACTTACCTTG
This sequence comes from Eutreptiella sp. 'Long Island Sound 2002', assembly GCA_964036045.1. Classification (NCBI taxonomy): domain Eukaryota; phylum Euglenozoa; class Euglenophyceae; order Eutreptiales; family Eutreptiaceae; genus Eutreptiella; species Eutreptiella sp. 'Long Island Sound 2002'. The sequence continues at coordinate 130,445,283 of OZ038382.1, read as the reverse complement.
TTGTATACACTGCAAAAACAACATGCCACATGAGACATCCGACTTTCTACACAATCCTGCCATGGCCCTGTCAGGACTCTTTTCTGGGGCCTGATTTTGTGTCTAGTGCCAATGACTCCATGTGAAACTATGTTATATTGGCCGAGTCCCAACTAATTGGTGGCCACGCAGACTACTATGTGCTTTGTGGACCCGGCGTCCCATCGTTAAGGTTGCTATGGGGTGCCATACGGAACCGGCAGCTGTACATATTGCGCATGTATTGCAAAGGTTGCATTTCTTTCAATTTTTCCATCTTTTTTTTATAATTTACACGACTTACCGCAAAAAAAAAAATTACAGGCATGTACCGCAAAAAAAAAATGCACGACTAGACGATTTTTTTGTCCACAACTTCCATTTTTCACGATTGGTTGGGTACTGCGGAAACTGAAAATTGTACCTTGCGCTGAGGACTAGGAGATCTTGCTGTTGTGTGTTACACAGTTGCCCCACCTGCCTGCCCTGCTCGCAACCTGCTAGAGTCAAAGGTAAATGTCGTTGTTGCGTTCAATGGGAGATTAGGCCTGTTGGATGAGTGCAGCTTGTCTGTGAGTAAGTGTCTGCAAGGATTTCGATGCAACCTATGTGATTGAATGGGATGGCGTGTGCAAGGGGTTGTTGCGTGGTGAGGTTCAGATGTTTCAAACATGTGTTGTCGGCGATGGAGCACAGGATAATGACGACCCCCATGATTCCGATGCTGACGTGTAGGACTGTAGTGCCACGTCCCGGCTTTCTCAGTGTCTATTTTTTTTCGATTGACCCACAAGTTGCTTTACGTGCGATGTCCGCGCTGGCTCGGTACTTGCTCGGGAAAGACTGGCCATAAGACTTGGTTGTGTCACACTTCGGTGTGTTGTTCTGGTTTGAACCCACACGACGCCCCCTGCTGCACAGGCCAAATGAGCGCCCTAGCACAATGTACACCTGGCGATCCGGTGCTCTTACCTGCGGAATCCAAGCAGTTGGCCTACAACTCGCTCATCGACCAATCCCAGTTCCTCCTGCAGGACAAGCTGTATTTGAACGCTGGGATCGATCCGAAGAAGTCGTGTACTCTTGCCAGTGTCTTGGCTGTGGACACGACGCCGGGCATGCAGCGTGTGTTTTGGGGAAACTCCCCTAGTATTGTGATTGTTGGCCCAGAGGCAGACACGGACCAGATTTTCCGGGTGGCTGATTGCGTTGCTCGCCTGCATACGACGCTGGTACAGCTCTCCATTGTTATTCTGCTTATTATACTGCACGAATACAATCTGCGACCGTTGCCAAAACGCCAATGCTTGAATCTCCCAGAAGTGACACATTCAGAAGAAACGGGGAGGGGGGTGAGAGAGGTGACCCCCTTGCCGCAGGCCACATCGTGGCTGCTGTCCGAGGCGTCATTTGTCTTGGAGGGCAAGGAGGAGGGGACGCTTGATGCGCGCGGGGAGTCTCCATACGACTTGTCAGTGATAACGGTATCGGAGGACGAGGAGGGACGGGGGGAGTACGGGCAGTCGTGGGACTCAGGGGACGAATCCCTGGTAGATGAATATGTGGCGTTCGTGACCCAATTCCTGATACTGGGCCCCAAGCAGCGCAAGGGCGACGCGTGAGGCGGTGCAACATTGATGAGCTGAGTGCCTAGGCCACGAATGCCCGACCCTTCAACCCTACCCGCGCTTCGCTTGGGCGCAAGCTAAAGGAGATCAAGTGTGCCCTTCAACCCTCCTATGTGTTCTGTCTGCATGGGTTGATACCTATTGTTGCACCTCCGTACCGGACTAACTGGTATGGGAGGCAGTGTGGCATAGTGGTAACCAACGTCCGCTGTCATCGCATAGATCGCCGGTTCGAACCCGGCCTGTAGCAGTGCTCCCACCCACTGGCCTCGCCCGACCGGGGACTGGGGCCCCTCCCGCTTTTGCATCTTTTAACCTCTCATCGGTGTTTCCCTACCGGGCAGCCACAGATAACTGGTGCACGGCCACATAGGAAAAGAAAGAAAAAGAGCCGTGCCACCTGCAGCAGTGCGCGCCGCCACCGCCCCCGCACGATGGGAGGCTGCCACCCCACCCGTTGTTTGCCTTTGCCCGAGCCGCCGCTCCGCGCGAGCGGCGACTCGAATAGTGGGGTTCGAACCCGGGACCAGCGGCGCTGAAGTCCAGGGTGCTTCCACTGTGGCACATGGCGCTGCACCCCTACTAGGACACAACAACCACACAGCCAGTACGACAATCAAACATTCCAGCGCCTAGCCATCCAACCCCAATCATAAGGCCAAACGGGTCTGATTTACTGTGCTGGTAACATCGCTTTGTAGAACAGTGGGTATAGCACACATCTTCCATCCCGTGGAGGTGGGTTCGAACCCCGGGGGGGATAGCGACCCGCCGAACACCCCGAAGAACCCTATGTTTGAACTGCGAGGTCCCGGATATCAGCAGGTAGAGTGGCCTCGCCGGACGGGTGCCCAGTGGCCTTTTGTTTGTACTGTGCAAATGAATAACCACAAGAGTCGTTGTACAATACCTATCAGGCCTGCACTGGAGAGCTGTCAGTGACAGACTGATTCGAAGTGATTTGTGCGGAGCCGGATCCTGTGAGCGGGGGTACCCGGTTAGCCAAGTATCCGACTCTATGACAGCCACGTCCCGTTTGGCTTGGGACGCAGAGTGGATACCCTGCACGCCCGGGTGGCGTACGGCGTGTCGGCCCAGCCGGCCCTTAACTGCACGTTCTGGGACCACGCCACGCAGTATGTGGGGTGACACGGGACGGCCCCGCAGCTGGTGGGGGGGGACTTTAACTTTGACCCGGATTACCCGCTTTGAGCGCCGCTGTCTGTCCTGGCGTCCCTCCTGACTTTCGTGCTGGTGGATGCGGACCTTCAGCTGGCGGCCGCCTTGGGGAGGAGCCCCTCCTGCTCGTACCACGGCCTGGAGGGAACTCGACCCTCGCGCCTTGACGGCCTGCTGGTTGACACGCGCCTGGCGGCGTTGCTCCATGCGGCGGAGAGGCTGCCGCGTGGGGCAATCTCGGGACACACCCCGGAATGTTTTGACCTCCACCCGCGGGGGGTGTCGCAGCGGGTGGTCAAGTTTGTCCGCCCCAAACCAGTGGTGTCGGCCTAGCGGGAGGAGCACGAACTACTCCTCCTCGTACAACGCCCACTCGACCCGCTGGAGGCGGGCTGGCAAGCGGCCCTGGCTGCCGGGGACGTGGACCGCGCCTAGGCCTTTTGGACCGCGGCCGCAGAGGAGACTCTTCTCGGCCTGGCGTGCCCGGACATCACTCCGGACACCCTCCCGGCCAGGGCCACCCTCCCGCCGGCCCCTCCCCACCTCCCCCGCGGCAGCGGCACGGACCAACTGCTCCGGGAGCTGCGCCTCTGCCCCAAGCAGCGGCGAGACACCGGCGGGCCCCTAACCTGCCCGGTGGCGCGCATCCAAGCAGCCCAGGGACCCCTCCGGGAGGTCTTACGCTGGCTGGAACGGCCAGCGCGGGGGCCAGGCGTGATGCCGTGTGCGGTGCAGCACAGCTTTGGGTATAGTAACCCAATGGGCTATCAAACTTCAGACTTCAGACTTTTATGGGCCATCACCCCCAACCCCCAACCCCCCAAGCCCCCCATGATAGGCCTTTGCCCCCCCCCCCCCAATATCACACTTGTGCTTTGACCCCCATATCAGACTTGGCTCCCCCCCCTTTTCTCTTGCCCAATTGTGCACCTTGCTCCCTTTGCAGACCATGACGGTAGGCATGAACTAGGTATGTGAATAACAACAGGGTCAGTTTTGCTGGTGGGCTACCCCAACGCTCAACCCGAAACCCCCCATCAGGCTTTTCTCCCCCCCTCCCCACCCTGTCCGCAAAAAAAAACGCAAAAAAAATTAATTATTGGCTTCACACCTTACGCAAAAATGGGTTCCGCAAAAAAAATCGCAAAAATAAAATAATTTTTGCCCCTGCTCCCCTTTTTGCAAGAATGCCAGAATCGCGGGAGAGTTTGCCCCACTGCTTGTTGTCCCCCTCTTCCGTGTCTCATGCCCCGTTCTGCACCTTGCTTTGCTTTCGGAGAATGATGTATACAGGATTGTGACAAGTGTTAAAATACCGTGCGACGCACGGTAGTGGAATTTGGCTGCTGATGTGCCCCAAAGCAGATAAAGGGGCTAGTTTGGGCCGTGGATATTTGAAGCTGGTTGGTGATGTGCCCCAATGCAGATAAAGGGGCTAGTTCGGGATGTGCATATTTGAATGTGGCTGTTGATGTGCCCCAAAGCAGATAAAGGGGCTAGTGCAGGATATCGCGTTGCCAGTCTTTTTGTGATTGCAATTTGTTTGTTGGTTGTTGGTACAAAGGAGTTTTAGTACATTTCGGGGGGTTTTTTAGTACATTTCGGGGGGTTTTTTAGTACAGTTAGGGGGGTTTTTTAGTACAGTTAGGGGGTTTTTTAGTACAGTTAGGGGGGTTTTTTTAGTACTTTTGGGGGGGGTTTTTAGTGCATTTCAGGGGATCTTTTAGTACATTTCTAGGGGTTTTGTAGTACGTTTTGGGGGGCTTTTTAGTACATTTCGGGGTATTTTCGGGGCAATGTGAGCCCTGAATCTCAGTCCAGGGAGACAGGCGATGCAGGGTCATGGAAGCACATGTGATTGTACATTCAGTGTTTTGCTTCACATTGCTCTGTGTATGTGTTTTGCATTCTTTGTGTGTCTGCCTGGAGGGGCATTCTGCTTTGCTTCACAAACCCCGATTTCAGTGGGGTCCCCCATTTAGTGTGGGGGACCCAATTTTTCCATTGTCTACCGTCTACGGTCTACCCCCCTCTCCCTGCTCTCGACTCTTCCCCTCTTTTTTTCAATGGAACGGGGGCCCGCAGCAGTGTCTCTTCTGCCAAAAACAATTTTTTTTGCAGGTGCGCCTGCTATTTTCCACATGGCATTTTTTTTCTGTTAGTTAAACGACACTGTCTGCAGGGTTGGTGCCTTGGTGGGTTGCAAGGGGTTCTTCGCCGGGTGTGGGGGGCCCGAGAGGACGCCCAAGCACCAGGGAGTCCAGGAGAGCGAGGCTGAGGGGGGGGTTGTGAAAAGGGGCTCCAAGGGCCACAAGCTTACTTCCTCAGTACAAATGTCTACACTTGTTGGTTTAACAAAATTTTTCAACATACTTCAGCATAGTCACTTATCCAGGGTGCCCTGAATTTTCTTGGGGTCCTATAAGGACAGTCATAGTTATGTTTTTTTTTTCCACTACGGGAGCCACTTTCTTTTTGCCTGTGCTTGTGCCTGTGCTTAGCTGCTCGGGTTCCCCTGCGAGGGGGGACCCTGTCAGTTAGTTAAAGGTCAACTTTTTTTTCTTTTAAGGAACATTGGTTACAGGGTTACCCTGAACTATTTTTGCATCTTACCCCATTCTGCCCTTTGCTTGGCTTTTAGAGAACGTCGGTGACGGGAACGTTGGTTGATTGCTGGCGGGTGCATGATGTTGTTTTTAATTTGTGTGTATGTGTGTATGTGTGGGCATGCGAGGGTGTCTGTATGTTTGCTCTGGGTCCCCCTGCAAGGGTGGACTCATCGGCTGGGCAGCTATACCCCTTAAACCCCTCCCCTCTGCTCTCGACCCCTTCCCCGACCCTCTGTTAAACAACCAGCACAAACAAAAGTCAGTTAAACACAAGGGGGCCACTGACAGCACCGCTTTCGGAAATTTTTTTTTTCATTTTCCGAGAACACTTTCTTGCCTGTTAAACGGTGCTGTCTGATGGCGGGGTGCCTGGGCAGGCAGGCTTGCCTTCACTGCCCTACAGGGGGGGGGAGGAGAGGACGCCCGGGCACCCAAGGGGTCAGAGAGAGCAGGGTGGGATGTGAAAATAAAAACCTGTAAGTTCCTGTCCACCCTCCCCGCCTGGGCGGTCCACATGGACCAACCCCTCCTGGCTTCGGCTTCCACACATTTTTGAGGACTTTAACAGGTTAGGGATGTTGCAGACAATACAATTTTCTGTGATTTGCCCTGGTGCTTTAGTTAGGAATAGCCCCTGCACTGTACCGCACCACACCCCACTACACTCACTGCACTGAAACCGAGACCCCCTGAATTTCCTGTTTGTGGTTGCGATTGTGCATTTGTTTCTTGTCAGCATGCCTCAGTGTGCCACCCATGACATCTCTTGTGGCCAGACCTTGGCACTGCTACATCCTCCAATGCACATTTGCTTTTCGCTGAACGTTCTGACACTGCTGACAGTTCCAACAGTTCTTTTGACGATTCTTCGGACACTTCTTCTGATGATTCTTCGGACAGTTCCTCTAAAAGTTCTTCTACCAGTTCCTCCAACAGTTCTTCTGACGATTCATCTGACTAGTCTTCTGACAGTGACCCTAACTATGGTTCTGTGTGCAGTTGACCTACTGAATCGGACAAAGGGTGTGTGGGTCTGAGCTAACGTCTCAGGGATTTGCCCATTTGCCTAGGCCCATTGCATCTCATTGCGGTGTTCTTCCCCTCCCTGCGTACCTTGTCCCTCAATCTTTGTGAAAATTCTGTGGTAGAGAGTGTGGCACATGCGCTTGCAGCGCTGAAAGATGCCGCCTCACTGCATACCCTCTACCTCGATCTTTGTGCAAATATCGTGGGAGGCAGTGGGGCACAGGCAGTTGTAGCGCTGAAGGATGCCGCCTCACTGCATACCCTGTCCCTCCACCTTTGTGGAAATTCTGTTGGAGACAGCGGGGCACAGGCGCTTGCAGCGCTGAAGGATGCCCCCTCACTGCATATGCTGTCCCTCAATCTTGGGCAGAATTCTCTGGGAGACAGAGGGGCACAGGCGCTTGCAGCGCTGAAGGATGCCCCCTCACTGCATACCGTGTCCCTCGATCTTGGTGATAATTTTGTCGCAGACAGTGGGGCACAGGTGCTTGCAGCGCTGAAGGATGCCGCCTCACTGCATACCCTGTCTCTCAATCTTAGTGAATTATTTCACCCCTCCGTGAATTCTTTCACCCCTCCGTGAATCGTTTACCCCCCTCCGTGAATTATTTTACCCCTCTGTGAATTGTTTACCCCCCTCCGTGAATTATTTTACCCCTCTGTGAATTATTTACCCCCCTCCGTGAATTATTTTACCCCTCCGTGAATTATTTACCCCCCTCCGTGAATTGTTTGACCCCTCCGTGAATTATTTACCCCCCTCCGTGAATTATTTCACCCCTCCGTGAATTGTTTACCCCCCTCCGTGAATTATTTCACCCCTCCGTGAATTGTTTACCCCCCTCCGTGAATTATTTTACCCCTCCGTGAATTGTTTACCCCCCTCCGTGAATTATTTGACTCCTCTGTGAATTATTTACCCCCATCCGTGAATTATTGTACCCCTCTGTGAATTGTTTACCCCCCTCCGTGAATTATTTTACCCCTCCGTGAATTATTTACCCCCCTCCGTGAATTATTTTACCCCTCTGTGTATTATTTACCCCCCTCCGTGAATTATTTGACCCCTCCGTGAATTGTTTACCCCCCTCCGTGAATTATTTGACCCCTCCGTGAATTATTTACCCCCCTCCGTGAATTATTTCACCCCTCCGTGAATTGTTTACCCCCCTCCGTGGATTATTTTACCCCTCTGTGAATTTTTACCCCCCTCCGTGAATTTTTTTACCCCTCTGTGAATTATTTACCCCCCTCCGTGAATTATTTTATCCCTCCGTGAATTATTTACCCCCCTACGTGAGTTATTTTACCCCTCCGTGAATTATTTACCCCCCTCCGTGAATTATTTGACCCCTCTGTGAATTATTTACCCTCCTCCGTGAATTATTTTACCCCTCCGTGAATTGTTTACCCCCCTCCGTGAATTATTTGACCCCTCCGTGAATTATTTCACCCCCCTCCGTGAATTATTTACCCCCCTCCGTGAATTATTTCACCCCTCCGTGAATTGTTTACCCCCCTCCGTGAATTATTTTACCCCTCCGTGAATTGTTTACCCCCCTCCGTGAATTATTTGACCCCTCCGTGAATTATTTACCCCCCTCCGTGACTTATTTTACCCCTCTGTGAATTGTTTACCCCCCTCCGTGAATTATTTTACCCCTCTGTGAATTGTTTACCCCCCTCCGTGAATTATTTTACCCCTCTGTGTATTATTTACCCCCCTCCGTGAATTATTTGACCCCTCTGTGAATTATTTACCCCCCTCCGTGAATTATTTCACCCCTCCGTGAATTATTTACCCCCCTCCGTGAATTATTTCACCCCTCCGTGAATTATTTACCCCCCTCCGTGAATTATTTGACCCCTCTGTGAATTATTTACCCCCCTCCGTGAATTATTTTACCCCTCCGTGAATTATTTACCCCCCTCCGTGACTTATTTCACCCCTCCGTGAATTGTTTACCCCCCTCCGTGAATTATTTGACCCATCTGTGAATTATTTTCCCCCCTCCGTGAATTATTTTACCCCTCCGTGAATTATTTACCCCCCTCCGTGAATCATTTCACCCCTCCGTGAATTATTTTACCCCTCCGTGAATTTTTTACCCGCCTCCGTGAATTTTTTCACCCCTCCGTGAATTATTTACCCCCCTTTGTGAATTATTTCACCCCTCCGTGAAGTGCTTACCCCCCTCCGTGAATTATTTTACCCCTCTGTGAATTGTTTACCCCCCTCCGTGAATTATTTTACCCCTCCGTGAATTATTTACCCCCCTCCGTGAATTTTTTTACCCCTCCGTGAATCGTTTACCCCCCTCTGTGAATTGTTTACCCCCCTCCGTGAATTATTTGACCCCTCCGTGAATTATTTACCCCCCTCCGTGAATTATTTTACCCCTCCGTGAATTGTTTAACCATCCGTGAATTATTTCACCCCTCCGTGAATTATTTACCCCCCTCCGTGAATTATTTGACCCCTTTGTAAATTGTTTACCCCCCTCCGTGAATTATTTTACCCCTCCGTGAGTTATTTACCCCCCTCCGTGAATTATTTCACCCCTCCGTGAATTGTTTACCCCCCTCCGTGAATTATTTTACACTTCTGTGAATTATTTACCCCCCTCCGTGAATTATTTCACCCCTCTGTGAATTATTTACCCCCCTCCGTGAATTCTTTCACCCCTCCGTGAATTATTTACCCCCCTCCGTGAATTATTTGACCCCTCTGTGAATTGTTTACCCCCCTCCGTGAATTCTTTACCCCTCGGTGAATTATTTACCCCCCTCCGTGAATTATTTCACCCCTCCGTGAATTATTTACCCCCCTCCATGAATCATTTCACCCCTCCGTGAATTATTTACCCCCCTCCGTGAATTATTTGACCCCTCTGTGAATTGTTTACCCCCCTCCGTGAATTATTTACCCCTCCGTGAATTCTTTACCCCCCTCCGTGAATTATTTCACCCCTCCGTGAATTGTTTACCCCCCTCCGCGAATTATTGTACCCCTCCGTGAATTATTTACCCCCCTCCGTGAATTATTTGACCCCTCTGTGAATTATTTACCCCCCTCCGTGAATTATTTCACCCCTCCGTGAATTATTTACCCCCCTCCGTGAATTATTTGACCCCTCCGTGAATTATTTACCCCTCCGTGAATTATTTACCCCCCTCCGTGAATTATTTTACCCCTCTGTGACTTGTTTACCCCCCTCCGTGAATTATTTTACCCCTCCGTGACTTGTTTACCCCCCTCCGTGAATTATTTTACCCCTCCGTGAATTTTTTACCCCCCTCCGTGAATTTTTTTACCCCTCCGTGAATTGTTTACCCCCCTCCGTGAATTATGTGACCCATCCGTGAATTATTTACCCCCCTCCGTGAATTATTTTACCCCTCTGTGAACTGTTTACCCCCCTCCGTGAATTATTTTACCCCTCCGTGAATTGTTTACCCCCCTCCGTGAATTATTTACCCCTCCGTGAATTATTTACCCCCCTCCGTGAATTATTTTACCCCTCCGTGAAATATATACCCCCCTCCGTGAATTATTTTACCCCTCCGTGAATTATTTACCCCCCTCCGTGAATTATTTCACCCCTCCGTGAATTGTTTACCCCCCTCCGTGAATTATTTGACCCCTGTGTGAATTATTTACCCCCCTCCGTGAATTATTTACCCCTCCGTGAATTATTTACCCCCCTCCGTGAATCATTTCACCCCTCCGTGAATTATTTTACCCCTCCGTGAATTGTTTACCCCCCTCCGTGAATTATTTCACGCCTCCGTGAATTATTTACCCCCCTCCGTGAATTGTGTCACCCCTCCGTGAATTGTTTACCCCCCTCCCTGAATTATTTTACCCCTCTGTGAATTGTTTACCCCCCTCCGTGAATTATTTTACCCCTCTGTGAATCATTTACCCCCCTCCGTGAATTATTTTACCCCTCCGTGAATTGTTTAAACCCCTCCGTGAATTATTTGACCCCTCCGTGAATTGTTTACCCCCCTCCGTGAATTATTTGACCCCTCCGTGAATTATTTACGCCCCTCTGTGAATTATTTTACCCCTCCGTTAATTATTTGACCCCTTTGTAAATTAATTACCCCCCTCCGTGAATTATTTTACCCCTCCGTGAATTATTTACCCCCCTCCGTGAATTATTGTATCCCTCCGTGAATTATTTACCCCCCTCCGTGAATTATTTTACCCCTCCGTGAATTCTTTACCCCCCTCCGTGAATTCTTTCACCCCTCCGTGAATTATTTACCCCCCTCCGTGAATTATTTCACCCCTCCGTGAATTGTTTACCCCCCTCCGTGAATTATTTTACCCCTCCTTGAATTGTTTACCCCCCTCCGTGAATTATTTTACCCCTCCGTGAATTGTTTACCCCCCTCCGTGAATTATTTGACCCATCCGTGAATTATGTACCCCCCTCCGTGAATTATTTGACCGCTCTGTGAATTTTTTACCCCCCTCCGTGAATTATTTTACCCCTCCGTGAATTATTTACCCCCTCCGTGAATTATTTTACCCCTCCGTGAATTATTTACCCCCCTCCGTGAATTATTTCACCCCTCCGTGAATTGTTTACCCCCCTCCGTGAATTATTTGACCCCTCCGTGAATTGTTTACCCCCCTCCGTGAATTATTTGACCCCTCCGTGAATTATTTACCCCCCTCCGTGAATTATTTTACCCCTCTGTGAATTGTTTACCCCCCTCCGTGAATTATTTTACCCCTCCGTGAATTATTTACCCCCCTCCGTGAATAATTTTACCCCTCCGTGAATTGTTTACCCCCCTCCGTGAATTATTTGACCCCTCTGTGAATTGTTTACCCCCCTCCGTGAATTATTTTACCCCTCCGTGAATTGTTTACCCCCCTCCGTGAATTATTTTACCCCTCTGTGAATTATTTACCCCCCTCCGTGAATTATTTTACCCCTCCGTGAATTATTTACCCCCCTCCGTGAATTATTTGACCCATTTGTGAATTGTTTACCCCCCTCCGTGAATTATTTCACCCCTCCGTGAATTCTTTACCCCCCTCCGTGAATTATTTGACCCCTCCGTGAATTGCTTACCCCCCTCCGTGAATTATTTGACCCCTCTGTGAATTGTTTACCCCCCTCCGTGAATTATTTTACCCCTCCGTGAATTATTTACCCCCCTTCGTGAATTATTTGACCCCTCTGTGAATTGTTTACCCCCCTCCGTGAATTATTTTAACCCCCTCCGTGAATTATTTTACCCCTCGGTGAATTATTTACCCCCCTCCGTGAATTATTTCACCCCTCCGTGAATTGTTTACCCCGCTCCGTGAATTATTTTACCCCTCCGTGAATTATTTACCCCCCTCCGTGAATAATTTTACCCCTCCGTGAATTATTTACCCCCCTCCGTGAATTATTTTACCCCTCCGTGAATTGTTTACCCCCCTCCGTGAATTATTTGACCCCTCTGTGAATTGTTTACCCCCCTCCGTGAATTATTTTAACCCCCTCCGTGAATTATTTTACCCCTCCGTGAATTATTTACCCCCCTCCGTGAATTATTTCACCCCTCCGTGAATTGTTTACCCCGCTCCGTGAATTATTTTACCCTTCCGTGAATTGTTTACCCCCCTCCGTGAATTATTTGACCCCTCCGCGAATTATTTACCCCCCTCCGTGAATTTTTTAACCCCTCTGTGAATTGTTTACCCCCCTCCGTGGATTATTTTACCCCTCCGTGAGTTATTTACCCCCCTCCGTGAATTATTTGACCCCTCCGCGAATTATTTACCCCCCTCCGTGAATTATTTTACCCCTCTGTGAATTGTTTACCCCCCTCCGTGAATTATTTTACCCCTCTGTGTATTATTTACCCCCCTCCGTGAATTATTTTACCCCTCCGTGAATTATTTACCCCCCTCCGTGAATTATTTCACCCCTCCGTGAATTGTTTACCCCCCTCCGTGAATTATTTTGCCCCTCTGTGAATTGTTTACCCCCCTCCGTGAATTATTTGACCCCTCCGTGAATTGTTTACCCCCCTCCGTGAATTATTTTACCCCTCAGTGAATTGTTTACCCCCCTCCGTGAATTATTTTACCCCTCTGTGAATTGTTTACCCCCCTCCGTGAATTATTTCACCCCCCTGTGAATTATTTACCCCCCTCCGTGAATTATTTTACCCCCCTGTGAATTATTTACCCCCCTCCGTGAATTATTTGACCCCTCCGTGAATTGTTTACCCCCCTCCGTGAATTATTTCACCCCTCCGTGAATTATTTACCCCCCTCCGTGAATTATTTGTCCGCTCTGTGAATTGTTTACCCCCCTCCGTGAATTATTTACCCCTCCGTGAATTATTTACCCATCTCCGTGAATTATTTTACCCCTCCGTGAATTGTTTACCCCCCTCCGTGAATTATTTGACCCCTCTGTGAATTGTTTACCCCCCTCCGTGAATTATTTACCCCTCCGTGAATTGTTTACCCCCCTCCGTGAATTATTTTACCCCACTGTGAATTATTTACCCCCCTCCGTGAATTATTTTACCCCTCCGTGAATTATTTACCCCCCTCCGTGAATTATTTGACCCTCTTGTGAATTATTTACCCCCCTCCGTGAATTATTTCACCCCTCTGTGAATTCTTTACCCCCTCCGTGAATTATTTTACCCCTCCGTGAATTGTTTACCCCCCTCCGTGAATTATCTGACCCCTCTGTGAATTGTTTACCCCCCTCCGTGAATTATTTTACCCCTCCGTGAATTATTTACCCCCCTTCGTGAATTATTTTACCCCTCCGTGAATTATTTACCCCCCTCCGTGAATTATTTTACCCCTCCGTGAATTATTTACCCCCCTTCGTGAATTATTTTACCCCTCCGTGAATTATTTACCCCCCTCCGTGGATTATTTTACCCCTCCGTGAGTTATTTACCCCCCTCCGTGAATTGTTTTACCCCTCTTTGAATTATTTACCCCCCTCCGTGAATTATTTTACCCCTCCGTGAATTATTTACCCCCCTCCGTGAATTATTTCACCCCTCCGTGAATTGTTTACCCCCCTCCGTGAATCATTTTACCCCTCTGTGAATTGTTTACCCCCCTCCGTGAATTATTTGACCCCTCCGTGAATTGTTTACCCCCCTCCGTGAATTATTTTACCCCTCAGTGAATTGTTTACCCCCCTCCGTGAATTATTTTACCCCTCTGTGAATTGTTTACCCCCCTCCGTGAATTATTTTACCCCCCTGTGAATTATTTACCCCCCTCCGTGAATTATTTGACCCCTCCGTGAATTGTTTACCCCCCTCCGTGAATTATTTCACCCCTCCGTGAATTATTTACCCCCCTCCGTGAATTATTTGTCCGCTCTGTGAATTGTTTACCCCCGTTCGTGAATTATTTACCCCTCCGTGAATTATTTACCCATCTCCGTGAATTATTTTACCCCTCCGTGAATTGTTTACCCCCCTCCGTGAATTATTTGACCCCTCTGTGAATTGTTTACCCCCCTCCGTGAATTATTTACCCCTCCGTGAATTGTTTACCCCCCTCCGTGAATTATTTTACCCCTCTGTGAATTATTTACCCCCCTCCGTGAATTATTTTACCCCTCCGTGAATTATTTACCCCCCTCCGTGAATTATTTGACCCCTTTGTGAATTATTTACCCCCCTCCGTGAATTATTTCACCCCTCTGTGAATTCTTTACCCCCTCCGTGAATTATTTTACCCCTCCGTGAATTGTTTACCCCCCTCCGTGAATTATCTGACCCCTCTGTGAATTGTTTACCCCCCTCCGTGAATTATTTTACCCCTCCGTGAATTATTTACCCCCCTTCGTGAATTATTTTACCCCTCCGTGAATTATTTACCCCCCTCCGTGAATTATTTTACCCCTCCGTGAATTGTTTACCCCCCTCCGTGAATTATGTGACCCCTCTGTGAATTGTTTACCCCCCTCCGTGAATTATTTTAACCCCCTCCGTGAATTATTTTACCCCTCCGTGAATTATTTAGCCCCCTCCGTGAATTATTTCACCCCTCCGTGAATTGTTTACCCCGCTCCGTGAATTATTTTACCCCTCCATGAATTGTTTACCCCCCTCCGTGAATTATTTGACCCCTCTGCGAATTATTTACTCCCCTCCGTGAATTTTTTAACCCCTCTGTGAATTGTTTACCCCCCTCCGTGAATTATTTTACCCCTCCGTGAGTTATTTACCCCCCTCCGTGAATTATTTTACCCCTCCTTGAATTATTTACCCCCCTCCGTGAATTATTTTACCCCTCCGTGAATTATTTACCCCCCTCCGTGAATTATTTCACCCCTCCGTGAATTGTTTACCCCCCTCCGTGAATTATACTACCCCTCCGTGAATTGTTTACCCCCCTCCGTGAATTATTTGACCCCTCCGTGAATTGTTTACCCCCCTCCGTGAATTATTTTACCCCTCAGTGAATTGTTTACCCCCCTCCGTGAATTATTTTACCCCTCTGTGAATTGTTTACCCCCCTCCGTGAATTATTTTACCCCCCTGTGAATTATTTACCCCCCTCCGTGAATTATTTGACCCCTCCGTGAATTGTTTACCCCCCTCCGTGAATTATTTCACCCCTCCGTGAATTATTTACCCCCCTCCGTGAATTATTTGTCCGCTCTGTGAATTGTTTACCCCCCTCCGTGAATTATTTACCCCTCCGTGAATTATTTACCCCCCTCCGTGAATTATTTTACCCCTCCGTGAATCATTTACCCCCCTCCGTGAATTATTTTACCCCTCTGTGAATTGTTTACCCCCCTCCGTGAATTATTTTACCCCCCTGTGAATTATTTACCCCCCTCCGTGAATTATTTGACCCCTCCGTGAATTGTTTACCCCCCTCCGTGAATTATTTCACCCCTCCGTGAATTATTTACCCCCCTCCGTGAATTATTTGTCCGCTCTGTGAATTGTTTACCCCCCTCCGTGAATGATTTTACCCCTCCGTGAATTATTTACCCCCCTCCGTGAATTATTTCACCCCTCCGTGAATTCTTTACCCCCCTCCGTGAATTATTTCACCCCTCCGTGAATTGTTTACCCCCCTCCGTGAATTATTTGACCCCTCCGTGAATTGTTTACCCCCCTCCGTGAATTATTTTACCCCTCTGTGAATTGTTTACCCCTCTCCGTGAATTGTTTTACCCCTCCGTGAATTATTTACCCCCCTCCGTGAATTATTTCACCCCTCTGTGAATTGTTTACCCCCCTCCGTGAATCATTTTACCCCTCTGTGAATTATTTACCCCCCTCCGTGAATTATTTGACCCCTCCGTGAATTGTTTACCCCCCTCCGTGAATTATTTGACCCCCCGTGAATCATTTACCCCCCTCGGTGAATTATTTTGCCCCTCCGTGAATTGTTCACCCCCCTCCGTGAATTATTTCACCCCTCCGAGAATTGTTTACCCCCCTCCGTGAATTATTTGACCCCTGCGTGAATTATTTCACCCCTCCGTGAATTATTTCACCCCTCCGCGAATTATTTACCCCCCTCCGTGAATTATTTCACTCCTCCGTGAATTATTTACCCCCCTCCGTGAATTATTTCACCCCTCCGTGAATCATTTACCCCCCTCCGTGAATTATTTGACCCCTCTGTGAATTGTTTACCCCCCTCCGTGAATTATTTACCCCTCCGTGAATCATTTACCCCCCTCCGTGAATTAATTTACCCCTCCGTGAATTGTTTACCCCCCTCCGTGAATTATTTTACCCCTCCGTGAATTGTTTACCCCCCTCCGTGAATTATTTGACCCCTCTGTGAATTATTTACCCCCCTCCGTGAATTATTTGACCCCTCCGTGAATTATTTACCCCCCTCCGTGAATTATTTTACCCCTCTGTGAATTATTTACCCACCTCCGTGAATTATTTTACCCCTCCGTGAATTATTTACCCCCCTTCGCGAATTATTTCACCCCTCCGTGAATTATTTACCCCCCTCCGTGAATTATTTGACCCCTCCGTGAATCGTTTACCCCCCTCCGTGAATTATTTGACCCCTCTGTGAATTGTTTACCCCCCTCCGTGAATTATTCACCCCTCCGTGAATCATTTCACCCCTCCGTGAATTATTTCACCCCTCCGTGAATTATTTACCCCCCTCCGTGAATTATTTCACCCCTCCGTGAATTGTTTACCCCCCTCCGTGAATTATTTGACCCCTCCGTGAATTATTTCACCCCTCCGTGAATTATTTCACCCCTCCGTGAATTATTTACTCCCCTGCGTGAATTATTTCACCCCTCCGTGAATTTTTTACCCCCCTCCGTGAATTTTTTCACCCCTCCGTGAATCATTTACCCCCCTCCGTGAATTATTTGACCCCTCTGTGAATTGTTTACCCCCCTCCGTGAATTATTTACCCCTCCGTGAATCATTTACCCCCCTCCGTGAATTAATTTACCCCTCCGTGAATTGTTTACCCCCCTCCGTGAATTATTTTACCCCTCCGTGAATTGTTTACCCCCCTCCGTGAATTATTTGACCCCTCCGTGAATTATTTACCCCCCTCCGTGAATTATTTGACCCCTCCGTGAATTATTTACCCCCCTCCGTGAATTATTTTACCCCTCCGTGAATTATTTACCCCCCTCCGTGAATTATTTTACCCATTCGTGAATTATTTACCCCCCTCCGTGATTTTTTTCACCCCTGCGTGAATTCTTTACCCCCCTCCGTGAATTCTTTCACCCCTCCGTGAATTATTTGACCCCTCCATGAATTATTTCACCCCTCCTTGAATTATTTCCCCCCCTCCGTGAATTATTTGACCACTCTGTGAATTATTTACCCCCCTCCGTGAATGATTTTACCCCTCCGTGAATTATTTACCCCCCTCCGTGAATTATTTTACCCCCCCCGTGAATTATTTACCCCCCTCCGTGAATTATTTCACCCCTCTGTGAATCATTTACCCCCCTCCGTGAATTATTTCACCCCTCCGCGAATTGTTTACCCCCCTCCGTGAATTATTTGACCCCTCCGTGAATTGTTTACCCCCCTCCATGAATTATTTACCCCTCCGTGAATTATTTACCCCCCTCCGTGAATTATTTTACCCCTCCGTGAATTATTTACCCCCCTCCGTGAATTATTTTACCCCTCCGTGAATTATTTACCCCCCTCCGTGAATTATTTCACCCCTCCGTGAATTGTTTACGCCCCTCCGTGAATTCTTTCACCCCTCCGTGAATTATTTTCCCCCCTCCGTGAATTATTTGACCCCTCTGTGAATTATTTACCCCCCTCCGTGAATTATTTTACCCCTCCGTGAATTATTTACCCCCCTCCGTGAATTATTTCACCCCTCCGTGAATTATTTACCCCGCTCCGTGAATTCTTTCACCCCTCCGTGAATTGTTTACCCCCCTCCGTGAATTTTTTCACCCCTCCGTGAATTATTTCACCCCTCCGTGAATTATTTCACCCCTCCGTGAATTATTTACCCCCCTCCGTGAATTATTTCACCCCTCCGTGAATTATTTACCTTCCGTAAATTTTTTACCCCTCCGTGAATCATGTACCCCCCTCCGTGAATTATTTTACCCCTCCGTGAAGTTTTTACCCCCCTGCGTGAATTATTTCACCCCTCCGTGAATTATTTACCCCCCTCCGTGAATTATTTCACCCCTCCGTGAATTGTTTACCCCCCTCCGTGAATTATTTGACCCCTCTGTGAATTATCTCACCCCTCCATGAATTATTTGACCCCTGTGTGTGTGTCAATTATTTTGGGGGTCTAGACCCCCCTAGGAATTGACGCATAGGGTTGCGTCAATTATTTTGGGGGTCTAGACCCCTATAGGAACTGGCGCATAGGGTCGCGTCAATTATTTTGGGGGTCTAGACCCCCCTAGGAATTGACGCATAGGCTCGCGTCAATTATTTTGGGGGTCTAGACCCCCCTAGGAATCGACGCATTGGGTCGCGTCAATTATTTTGGGGGTCTAGACCCCCATACGAATTGATGCATAGGGTCGCATCAATTATTTTTGGGGTCTAGACCCCCGTAGGAATTGACGCATAGGGTCGCGTCAACTATTTTGGGGGTCTAGACCCCCATAGAAATTGGCGCATAGGGTCGCGTCAATTATTTTGGGGGTCTAGACCCCCATAGGAATTGACGCATAGGGTCGCGTCAAATTTTTTGGGGGTCCAGACCCCCACAGGAATTGGCGCATAGCAGGGGGGTGCACCACCTCAGTGGAATATCTATCCAGAGGGGGGGTGTACACCACCTCAGTGGAATATTTATCCACAGGGGGGGGGGGGTACACCACTTCAGTGGAATATTTATCTAGAGGGCGAGGTACACCACCTCAATGGAATATTAATCCACAGGGGGGGGGGGGTACACCACCTCAGTGGAATATTTTTCCCAGCCTCCCATTTTCCCCAATGCCCCATTTTCCACCCTTTTTTTTCTTTTGGGCGGGGGTGTTCCCCTGTGTTGCACGGACTCCCATTCTTCCCAACTTTCAATTTTCATGATGGTTTTTTTTGTGGTGGCTGGCTGTGTTCGGGGAGGGGGAGTGCCAGACTTTTTCTTGTCCCTTTCTGACAGGAAGGAAGGAAGGGAGGGGGTGGGTACCACACTTTTATCAGACTTTTGCTGAGATGTGTTCTATTTTATGTCCTTGACACGAGATGCCAAATCAGACTTCAGACTTCAGACTTTATACCCATAGCTGGTGCAGCAGGCGTGGGCGGCCCTCCGTTGCCGCGTGGACAGGCTCCGCGCGCTCGGCCCGGAATATGCGGACTTTGAGCCGGGAGGCGCGCCCGGCAGGCTGGCCCCGCTGGCTTCCCTGTGCCGTCTCAGCACGGCGCTTGCGGGGAAGGTCCGGGCAGCGCTTCGGGCGGAGGACAAGGACCGCGCCCGGGAGTGGCGCGCCCGGCGCGAGGAGTCCTTGTCCTCGGATCAGGGGGCCGTATACCGCTGGCTGAAGGACGAGTCCTACGCCCCCCCCGGTCACCTTCCTCTCCAGGCGGGATGGCACAGCCACGGCCAGCCTGGCGGAGATGGATGGCCTCGTGCAGGACACCTGGCGCCCCATTAACCGCAAGTACACGTCGGACCCAGAGCCGGACCCGGCGGCCCTCCTGCGCCGGTATGGTTGCCACGTGCGGCGGGTCCCCATGATTGCCTCGCAGCTCGACGGCCCCCGCCTGCGCAAGGGGCTCTCCCGCATGAAGCCCTCGGTGTTAGGGCTAGACGGATGGAGTTTGGCGGACCTCCGCTCCCTTCCCGACAGGCTGCTGGGCTGGCAGGCAGACCTCCTGCGCGAGGTGGAGCGGCTGGGAAAATGGCCAACCCACCTGGCCGAGGGCTACACCGCCCTCATCCCCAAGGAGGGGCCGCCGGGGCCCCTGAACACCCGCCCGCTCACTGTCCTTTCCATGGTCCACCGGCTGTGGGCAGGGGTGCGCCTGGTGGACGGCATTGCGTGGCAGGAGGCCCGGGCCCACCCGGCGGCCTTTGGCTTCCGCCCGGCTAGGAGTGCCCTGGACGGGGCGGCGGTGACACAGGTCCTCTTGGAGCTGTGTCGCCTCCGGGGGTTGGCCGTTGCGGGGATGAGCATTGATTACGTCAAGTGCTTCGATCTCATCCCCCAGGCGGTCGTGCTGGCCCTGGCGTTGGAGCTGGGCATGTACCCGGGCACGTGTCGTGCCTAGGGGGCCATGTACAAGCAGCTCCGCCGGGCCTTCGGCCTATGGTGGCAGGCCACCAACGGCATCCTCCAGGGGTGCCCCTTGTCGGTGATTCTGGTGAATGTGCTCACCACGATCTGGAAATGGGAGGTGGACTCCCTGCGCCGTCAGGTATGCGCACAGACGGCCGCCCTCCCGCCGGACCTGGACGAGGACGCGGTGGACGACCTGGAACGGGGGGTCCTGCTCCCCCTCAAGGATGCCGGCCCCGGCTACGCCGCGGTGGGGTCGTTGGGCCGGGCGTGGCCGCACTCCAAGACACGGTCCCCGCGACGGAGGAGTGGCTGCGGATCACGGGGCACGACGTCCGCGTGGACAAGTCCTGCTCCTGGGTCCAGGGGGTCCGGCGGTGCTGCTCCGGGGGGTCCCCATCCCGATGGCGACGACCTTCCGCCAGCTCGGCGTCGACATCGCCATTGGAGGCTCCAAGGCCACGGGACGGGTGCTGTCCCGGCGTCTGGAGGCGGGGAAGAGCGCCCTGCGTCGCCTACCCCACCTCTCGACCTATGACCGGCGGGAGCGAGCCATCAGCACCCTGGTCACCCCGCTGGCCCTCCATGGGGTGGCCGTGGCGTCGGTGACGGAGCCCGGCCTGAGGGGACTCGAGACCGCGGTTGTGCGGGCCCTGTGGGGGCCGGCGCGCGTGTCTCGGCCCAAGGAGGTCGTCTTTACCGTCCTTTCCAAGGGGCACCGTGTGTCCCCGATCATGCACACGCGGTATGAGCGCCTCCTCTGGCTGGCCCGCCTGGCCCGCCGGCCGGGGGTCACGCAAGTCTTTGCCCAAGCTATTTGGGAGTCGGGGGGCCGCCCACCCGGGACGGGCCGAGTGGGGCGCGCGCTCCGCACGGCGGCCTCCCTGGGCTGGACCCCGCCCGAAGGCGGGTGGTGCTGGGACGTCCCAGGGCAGGAGCACCCCCTGCACTTCGTGCAGGAGCCGCTCCGCCAGCTCTAGCACCGGGTTAGGGACAGCCTTCGCTGCCACTCCTCGCGCCAGCTGGAGGCGCGGCGCCCCGTCACCTTCGGTGGGCTGGGCGATGGGGCGGATGGCCCGGCCTGCCGCGCGGCGCTGCGGGCGGCCTCCACGGAGTTGGAGAAGTCGCTGCTGCGCGGGCTCCTGGCCGGGGCCATGTGGACGGCGGCCCGGGTGTCGGGCCACGGCATGCGGGCCAATGCCGCGTGCCCCCACTGCGGCGCGGCGCACAAGGCCCCTGGTGAAGCGGGCCTTTTCCCCCTCCGGCTGGCACAGGGGGTGGACCGGGACCTCCTCGACGAGTTCCTGTACCGCCTGTATGGCATGTACTTGGCAATCCTCGCGGCCCGCATGGCGGCCAGCGCGGGGGATCAGCCGGGCCACGGCGACTCCCTCTTCCCGGAGCAGCCGCGTCCGCGGCCCCGCGACCCCTACCCATGGGACGCCTTCATTGGCCCCATACCGGGGGACGCCGTCCGCCACCAACTGCGGCTGCAGCCGGGGGTGCCATCGGACTGGAGGTGGCCCTAGGACTTCATCCACGACCTAGTCAGGTGGGCCCGGGCGCTAGCCTGGATGCCGGGGCCGGCGGAGGTCTCCTGGGCTGAGGTGGCCCTGGACTATGAAGCCTTCGTGGGGCGGCCTGCCACTGGGGGAACGTGCCCAAAATCTGCGCAAGGCGGTGGGGCTGGCGGAGCGCCACCTGGCGGCGGGCGCACTGCTGGGCGGGGCCCCATTGGGGCGCTGTCGCTCGCTCCTCCCCCTCGGGGGGCGCGTGTGCGCGGGGCTCTCGGCTCGATCGTACTTCGCGGCGCGCCACGAGGTCATGTTGCAGCAGATGCGCCTGGCGGCGCACTGCCGCGACTCGTGGGCCCGGCGCCTGTGGGCGCCGGCACGCATGCGCATGCGCCCACAGCACAGTGACCGCTTTCTCATGGATTATTTCCCCCGCCCCCTCGAGGGGGGGCTCCCCCTGCTTCCGTATGCTCGGCGGCCCCCGCGGGCTCCGGCCCGCAGCGTTCTGCTCGCGGCGCCGCACCGCAGCCGCCCCCCCAGGTGCGGGCAACGGCACGCAGGGCGCGCTCTGCTTGGAGCATGGGGCACCGTCGTGTGCCCGATGCAGGAGCCTGGGCTGGGGTATCAGCCGCTGCTGCCGAGCTGGCCACGAAGGCCACGCGGGCTCCTCGGGGGGCTCAGGCTGCCCCATAGCCCCGCCCCGGGTCGCGCCGGGTCGGCAGATGCTCATCCCCGAGGCCCGACGCGCGGGGGCGGCGGCGTTGTCCTCCTGGCTGGGACGGGCCCGCCCGGCATCCCAGGCCCTCCCTGACTCGGGCCCCCCAGCGGCACGCCGGTGCGCGGCCCCGCCCAGAGTGCTGGGCACACGCCCTTCCCCTGCCCTGGGGCCAGACGCCGCCAGGCCCGCGAAGCGCCAGACGCCTAACCGGGCCAACCGGGGGGATCCGGGGGGGGTGTCACACCGAACGACGGGTGGGGGGGCGGCAGACCCCCTATCACCACAGCCAGCGGGGGGGGGGGGGGGGGGCGGGGGCAGCAACCCGGGACCGACCCCCTCGTCTTCCTCCGCCCGCGCGGGGGCCGTGGGGGCACCACCGGGTGGAGGGGCAGCAGACCTCCTCTCGCCCCGGCCAGCGGGGGGGGGCGATGGCCCGGGGCCGGCCCCCTCCTCATCCTCCGCCGGTGCGGGGGTCTCGGTGGAGCCGGTAGGGCGGCAGGACCCCACCCCCCCCCCCCCACCCCCCCCCCCCCAGCAGAGCGACCCCCACCGTCGCTCCCAGATGTATTCAGCCGCATCTCAGCGGCCCTGAGCAGCCGCGCTCCGCCGCGGCGGCGGTCCCCTCCGCCGGCACGACAACGGCCCCAACCCAGGGCCACCAAGTCGGTGGCGGACATGCTGCGCGCGCGTCCGCCCCCCCCCCCCCCCCCCACGAGCCACGGACGGCGCAACCGGGGGGGCCTCCTCCTCCTTTGACCCGGTGGCGGACGCGCCCTCGGCGCCGTCGCCATCACAGTCCACTCTGCCGCCGCGGCGGCAGCACGGCAGGGCCAGCACGGAAGAGACCTAGTCCCCTCCGGCTCGTCCCTCCTAGCCGCCGTGCAGGCATAGGCGGGGGGCCTGTAGGGGAGGACATGGGCGCCTGAACTCGACTCAGCCCACCTCCCCGCCCCTCTGCCTCCGTACATAGACCAGTGGACGTGAATCGACGAATGCCCTCTGTATGTGTTTTTCACCCTATTTGGGTGTCGGGGGGGGGCCTCCCCAAGGGCCTGGGGCACAGCCTGCTTATGTAGTTTTCCAGCCTCGGCAGCTCAAAAATTGTCGTTCCTCTCCCCTCTTCGAGGTGCTGATCGTGCTGTGCGGGCCGTTGAAGCGCCCTCTGGACCTATGGGGGCCTGTGGGGACCTATGGGGGCCTATGGGTACCTATGGGGATCTATGGGGGCCTATGGGGGCCTATGGGGGCCTATCGGGGCCAATGGGGACTTGTGGGGGCCTATGGGGACCTATGGGGACCCATGGGGACCTATGGGGACCTATCAGGGCCTATGGGGACCTATCGGGACCTATGGGGACCTATGGGGGCCTATGGGGACCTTTGGGGACCCATTGGCACCTATGGGGGCCGGTGGGGACCTATCGGGGCCTATGGGGACCTATGGGGGCTTGTGGGCACCCATGGGGGCCTATGGGGACGTATGGGGGCCTATGGGGACCTTTGGGGACCCATTGGCACCTATGGGGGCCTATGGGGACCTTTGGGGACCCATTGGCACCTATGGGGACCTATCGGGGCCTATGGGGACCTATGGGGCGGGGGGCATCAACTTTTTGCACACCCATTTGGACACCAAAGCCCCCCCCCCTTTCCTCCAAGCATCAGATCGATATCAGACATATCACACATCTTGTTGTATACACTGCAAAAACAACATGCCACATGAGACATCCGACTTTATACACAATCCTGTCATGGCCCTGTCAGGACTCTTTTCTTGGGCCTGATTTTGTGTCTAGTGCCAATGACTCCATGTGAAACTATGTTATATTGGCCGAGTCCCAACTAATTGGTGGCCACGCAGACTACTATGTGCTTTGTGGACCCGGCGTCCCATCGTTAAGGTTGCTATGGGGTGCCATACGGAACCGGCAGTTGTACATATTGCGCATGTATTGCAAAGGTTGCATTTCTTTCAATTTTTCCATTTTTTTTTATAATTTACACGACTTACCGCAATAAAAAAATAACACGCCCTTACCGCAAAAAAAAAATTGACTTTTTTTTTTATAATTTACACGACTTACCGCAAAAAAAAAAATTACAGGCATGTACCGCAAAAAAAAAATGCACGACTAGACGATTTTTTTGTCCACAACTTCCATTTTTCACGATTGGTTGGGTACTGCGGAAACTGAAAATTGTACCTTGCGCTGAGGACTAGGAGATCTTGCTGTTGTGTGTTACACAGTTGCCCCACCTGCCTGCCCTGCTCGCAACCTGCTAGAGTCAAAGGTAAATGTCGTTGTTGCGTTCAATGGGAGATTAGGCCTGTTGGATGAGTGCAGCTTGTCTGTGAGTAAGTGTCTGCAAGGATTTCGATGCAACCTATGTGATTGAATGGGATGGCGTGTGCAAGGGGTTGTTGCGTGGTGAGGTTCAGATGTTTCAAACATGTGTTGTCGGCGATGGAGCACAGGATAATGACGACCCCCATGATTCCGATGCTGACGTGTAGGACTATAGTGCCCTGAAGCCGGGTACACCTGGAAAAATCCCCAGACCTGTCACTGTGAAGTCTCTTGCCCAAAAGGGCAAAGGTCCTCAGTCTGACGGAAAGAGTGATGGTAATGCACTGAGCCCATTCCACTCGCGTGTACAGCAGAAACACCTGCCAGTAAGACTAAGAATAAGTGATGTGTGTCCGATGTGGTATGTATTTGTTGGTTTGCAATGCTCTGATTCATGTTTTGAAGGAAAAGCACGCTACATCGCGCTTTCGTCGTCAAAACTGAACTTTACACCCTATTTATGCCAGTTTTGAATATAAAAGCGCGCTGCAGCGTGCTGGAATGCGAATTCCTCTTTTTTGGTGCCCACTGGAGGAGCCATGTGCCTACAGGCAATGTGTTTCAATTTGTGTTTACCTAACTGTTTGATGCTACATTTCATTTTTGACTCGTATTTGATACTATTTGGAAGGGGTGACCCATGGTAGGTCGCCATTGTACCCAAGTCGAGCAAAATGTCTTGAATTTTGTTTCCTCTCGTCCCTGTGTGACAGATGTGCATGAAACAGGTATTTCGAACATGGCGAAACCAGTGGTCAAAACCCAAAAATGTTTTGACGCGCTGTTGGGGGTGAGAAACAGCTTGCTTTTGTCCATTTTTAGGGGCGGAAATTTTCATTTTTAAAAGTTGTGCCCAAGTGGCCACCCAAGACCTTCATTTTCTGTGGCCATTGTGTTGTACAAAGAGGGGGGGAATCACGGAACGTGTCCTCCAACAATGCACCTATTTGGGGCATGTAGGGGCAGATTGCATTGATGCGGGTGGCTATGTCATGAGTTGGTTTAGCACTTTTTTGAAATCCCATGGGATAGGGGGGCGACTTTGGGAAGCATAGGTCCTTGGTACTCCATGCCATTGCCCATAGCGTTCTCGAAGCAATGCTTGGTGTGACGGCAGGCAATCATTGGAGGCAGTGGTTCCGACAAAGAAGCGATGTCGGAAGTTCGGCTTGCGAACATCGGAAGCAATCATCGGGAGCGTCGCTACCGAACATCGGAAGCATTTCCCGGCCGGTTTCAGCAGGCACGCTTCTGAGACGCTCAGGCCGACGGGAAATCGGCCGCAGCACTCATCTAGATGTTCCCAGCAGCGGGCCTGATTGACGTGACGATTTCGGAAGGAACATGCCAGGCACTTTATCCAAAAACTCCTAGGAAAAAAACAATTCCGCGCTGTGCAAGTGTGCGACATGTGTGACGGCACGCAAGGCGCACTGGGCTATTCGGTGTGCAGCACTGGCGCACTGCCGCGCTGCCCTCCGCCTCCCCAGACTTTAACACATTGGTCGCCAAATGGTTGGATGAGCCGAGGGGCTGCTTCCTTGGGAACTGCTACAACAAGATCTACAGACCAACCATCCACAAATTTTTCAACTCACTCATGCATTACAGTCAGGAAGGTACCTTTCCCCCCAAGCACATCAACTGGCGGTTGCGGTCCTAGAGCCCAGGCACTAAATCGCTTGCCCACAAGTCAAAGAAACAAAACCGTGACGATCGGAAAGCAACCGTTGGACAGCAAGTCATTTCAATCCACAACGTATATCTTACAGAGGAGTGGGATATTTTTCATTTCGACGGCTCAGCCAAGTCCTACCACAAGGTAGGCATGTTGGGCGGTTTTGGCAGGTGCCACCTAGGGCACCAGGAATTTTTCTCACCACTAGATACGCTCGAGAAACAGACGAATAACAAGGCTGACCTCAAAGCAACAATCTTGGCAGTAATGAAAGTCACACGGAAAATGGTAATTTCTCGGAGACTCACTGTGTGTACTCAATGGAGTAGCAGGTAAAGCGTACGGATGCCGTCGATAGCAGTGGTGTCTCTCAACGGGCCCAGACTTGAACTCCCACCTATGGGAGGGGCGTTTACCTGCCATTGACTCTGCCATTGACTCTGTGCATCATGTAATCCGATGGGCATGTTCCCGATCCCAGGGGATCCAGGGCAATGAACGCTCAGATGCGCTAAATCGGGGAGGTGAGCCCACCCGTTCTTTGCTCTACCCATCTCCACAGAAAACAGATCTTCCATGCGAACTAAGCCCGCTAGCTACAACTAAGCATTACATACCATGGCCGTGTACTTTTGACACACACGAAGATTGCCCTATGGCAATGGCCTTGTTCAACACCCCAGACGAAGAAACTATAGACAGCTCATCTGATGACGCTACAGTTTCTTCCACCCCTCCATTGCCAGCACTATGTGATGTGCTGAGGACCCCACTGTCATTGGCCACACTGTCACCCAGGGCAGTTTGGCAGGCACTCGGCTTAGAACCTATGACGGAAGACTTCCAAAAGTTTGGGGACAAGGAAGCCCTTTCGCCGGCCTCGTAATTCCTCTACCTTCGCTTGTAGTCGGTTCCAGACCCTGAACCTCCAGAACCAATTGAGCGTGCCCTGTTTAGTGATAGGGAGGACTATAGCAGTGATGTTAGTGACAGGTGCGTCCCAAGGCGCAATGTATGTGCTATGTATTGTGCCATGTACTCATGCCATCAAATGAATGGTCTCCCCAGCAGTGTGGTCAGGGTGCTGGGCCAACTCATCTTCCTTGGCGCTCATCGCGCCGCCTCTCAAGGTACAGCATACGTCCCCGGCAGATGATTGGAAGGCCTTCTGGGCAGCAAAGCTGCCCCCGCTTTTGCAAGACTTTGTTTTTCGGTGCTTGTGGTACAAGCTGAAGGTACGGACCCGAATAGAGCCTTGGCTTATGACCCCAGATTGCCCCTTTTGTGGGGCACGAGAGACAGTGCTTCATGCCCTTCACAACTGCGCCCCATTGTGGTGAAACGACCACCCTGCATAGCAAACAGGTTGTTGTGCATAACAAACACTTGAGGCATGCCAGATAAAAGTTGAGGCAGGTCGGGATGCTTAGGAGAACATTCTCCATGAACATTGGTGGATGGCTATGGCGCATGCCTTTGACTACTGTTGAGTGGTTTGAAGCTTGCTCAGCTTGATAATTTTGCTCGTTTTTCAGCGAACCACCCAACGAGCACAAATTTCTCATCCCATGAAGCCTAATGTTGCTTTGTCAATGTGTTTGCCAAGGGGAATGGTATTTCGCCAAACGTCCTATAGCACAACACGCCATTCTTTTTTTTTGGCGCACAAGGAAGTGTGCTCAAATGACCAGCACCTGGTCAAACGGTGCTTTTTGGCCTGAACACGCTGTCCAATGACCACCTGCTGCTCAACACTACTGGCCGTCACGGAAGTAATAGGTAGGTGGTTGCCATAGATCTTGGGTGCAACACACAATGAGCCCACATGCTGAATTCATCAGCATTGTTCAGCAAGGTGAGTGAAAGGGGTTGCAAAAGTCACGCTGGTGTGGTTCCTCATTTGAGGCATTAAACCAAAGTGTGGGCCATAGTGCAGTCGCCGAGTAAGGTCCTGTGAGGAGCACTGCAGAACAAAGGACTCCAAACCAAATTGCATAGGCTCAACAGCAGCTGTCAGTTTGCAAACACAAATAGCATGATTTCGGACCAAGAGAGCATCACTAGATATGCTGTGGAACATCGTTCTTTGGTATTGCCATTGCAGTAATGTAGACATGTAGATAACAATGGAGGGCCACCCTTCTGGTGCCCTTTCCTGGGCTGTCATATCCCCATTTTTGGACAGGGAAGCCATCAATTGCTTTGCTTGTGGCAGTGCTTGCTGAAGGTGAGTTAGGTACTCTGTGCAAGAACCCATTTGCCCACTCCTCTGCCTCCGTGTTCGCTTTGTCCCTCCACATCCACAGCCACAGATTTTATCAGAATGGCCGCTGCACAAGGTTGGGGTACTGCTGCTGAGTGGGGTGCTGGTGGCGATGGCTGGGGCACGGCTGCAGCTGGCAACTGGGGAGCAGGTTGGAACCAGGGTGCTGCACAAGGCGGTGCCTCTACCACTGTGTGTGTTGTCAACCTTCCAGACACACTGACCCCACGAGAGTTCAGATTCATCTTCAAATTTGCCCAGGGAGTGGAGCGCTGCATTATCAACCATACCAAAATGGGCCACCAGGTTTGTGACTGAGCAACTTAAGGGGCAAGATTCTGAGCCCGGCCCCACCATGCCTGGTCTGTTACACCTCGTCCCCATTGTTTGAAATGGAATGGATACAAGAAAACAAGCCCTCTGTGGCAGGGAGGGATGGGATAGTGACATCTTTATTTTGGTGCGGAGGAGGGCTCTGAGGGGCCCGAGATGACGAAATGACGCTTGCGGAACTCATTTGTCCCTCTTCTCGGGGCATATTGCGCGCACTGCGCACCAAGTTTGTACAGGACCATACCCAAGCTGCATAGCAGTGTCTAGTACCAGTAACAATGAGCCTTGTTGTGCATTTATATGAGTTGCCTGCCTTCCAAGCTTTGCCTTTGGCCTTTTCCTTTGTGGCAATCATTGAAGACACTCCGTGTGAGACAACCTTCCCTATCCCGGAGAATGACAAAAAAGGATGTCACCAAGGTCATGAACAAGTATCCTTCGTCCGTGATCATGCTTTCATTCGCTTTCTTGATGTTCATGTTTGTGCCCGTGATCATGATTATGTTTGCCATGTCAGTATGTAGATGGTCTACATAGGCAAGAATATTGCCACTTGCCCCAAAAATCACCAATTTCGCCCTGTAGCATGCACAGTGTGCACAAACACCCCCTATGGTGAAGGGTAAATTTTGGCAGTGAAGCCGCCGAAATTTTTTCTGGGGGGCCAAAATGGTCCAAATTTTCACAAAAAAATTCTTCCAAGAAATGTCATGAGGCCCATCAAATTGATTGGTGGAATGTGCTGAACATGAAGATGTATGTGGTGGGGGTCAAAAATGACGGATTTTTTTCAAGGGTCAAAACTGGCCAAAATTGGTCTGCCGAATCTCATCGTCGTCATTTCGTCATCGCCCCCGTCCCCCCAGTTTTCTCCATCCCTGCACTGTGGTGCAATCCTCACATGGATCAGCCAAGGAATCAGACAAACTCTGCAGCATGGACCACAACTTCCTCTACCCCAGGCCCACCTTTATGCCAAACCCCTGGCCCGTCCGCCCTCCCACGACTTTGCGCTGGGACTCCAGGGTCCGCTGCTCCTCAGCCCAAGTACAGAACTTCGGGGGGCCAACCAACCAACCAACCTGACCAACAAGCAGGTCAGGCAAAAGACACTGCAATAGGCACTGGTTGTGCTATGGGCATAAACCCCGAAGAGGAAAAAATCTTTATTGATTCCCCTACCAGCACTGATAGTCTTCACTCAGGTCATTCCCAAACCAGAAAACAATTGGAGGGTCCTCTCCACCACAAATGAGTTGCAAACGGTACCACAGGGGCAGGGGGTCCCTATGGGCAAGTGGTACACATCAGTAGTGCCCTGCATTTCCAGCAATTGTGCCTGTGGTGTTGCTCATGGAGTGTGCTCCTGGTGCCACAAGCCGGGTGAGGTCATTCGTCTGGGACATTTACGGGGTGCTGCATTTTTGTGGTGAGAGGAGCATGCTTATGATTGCCGCGTGCCCCTGGTGTCCCTTGAAGAACCCTGTTTTGAAGGATTCTACAACACCGGGGGGGGGGTTGATTGCTGGGGATTTTGCCTCTTGGTTTAAATAGCTGGGCCTGGTCTGGGGCTTTAGAATGAGACCAGAAGCTTCCATCCCAGTTGCTCAGAAGTGGAGCAGTTAGCATCCATTTTCTGCTGCAGCCAGGGCTCGTGCCCCTGGATGGTTGACCATGGCACTCCTTGCCCACAAGTCTGAATTTGTTCTGTACCCTGTGAAGATTAGGAGCGCGCTGCAAGGGCAGGCTCCACCTGTGGGTTTCACAAGAAAGGGTCCAGGTGGGTGGGTGTGAACTTGAGTGGGTGGGTTGTTGGCTGAGGACCACCACCCCTTCTTACAGCCGCGGGGGTGTTCAGGGTCCACAGCACAAGGCTGGGATATGATGCAGTGATGTCTCTTTTACTTGTTGTGTACCCATGCACATAGGATTCCCCGCTGGTTGTTTGTGGCTGTGGGGCGACAATTTCTGACGTGCCTAAGGCCCAGTGGGGGGATTTTACTTTTTGGCATGTACCATGGCATCACTGTACACGCATGCCTTGGGGTTTTGGTGTAGTGTGTGTGAGCTGTTTGGGTTATGACTTGGATTTTTGGAGGGGGGAGCGGGTTGGGATGCCATGGACTGAATGTTGTCGTTTATCGATGAATGTTGTTGTTTATGGACTGCCCCCATAGACACCCATACACACATACCCATACATAGAGTGTGGTCAGCTCACCCACCAGGAAGCCTAAAGCAGCAAGCACGCAAAGCATGAATACGGATAGCCCACTGCGTCGGTTGGTGGGACGGGCAGAGATGCCGCGGAAGACAATCATAGGATATCCCGTGTATTGATTCCTCGGTAAGGGACTCTGTGTTAGCTGCATCACTTGTTTACTCTCCGATCACCCGGTCCATGGCACTGCATTCAACCATTTCCTCTCTCACCTTTGGTGAAGTTAGTCACACTCAGCCCACAGTTGTCACCACCTCCACTATATTTGTGAAGAGTGATTGGTAGTGATCATTATGACACCATCTAGAGATCTGTGGTGATTCACGCACTCTAGAGTAGAGGGGTTGAGCAGTCCAACATGCTAAATGCCGCAAAGTGCAACCGCTCACGCACGAGGGTGCGGAGATTTTTTGATTAACCCCAGGCAGGAGCTCGGCGCACCCACCACACGGAATGTGGACGTGGACCGAGGCCCACCTCGGGACCCCCTCCCTACTTGCCCGAGGTACGAGAGGGTACACATCCGGGCTAACTGTGGGGTGTGGCTCATCACACACGGCCGTTGGTGCAGGGACACACGACCACCGACCCATAGGACATGCTGGGGGAACACTTGCCTGGGACGCCACAGAGAACACGCAAAGAGATACACTGCGACAGAGCACACATGTAACGCAAAAATAAGACGCGCACAAAACACGCCCAGACCAGGTGCTACAGTAACAGTATCCTCAACTCACAAGAACTGGTGCAGTTGCATACACCTATCTGCTCCATCATTACATCGGCAGGCGATCATCCGAAACTGTGTCATGTGTGTTACACAGACCATCAGGTATCCCTCTCTTTTCCATTCAGTTCGTTCGAGAGGTGCGCTTCAACCCTTGGAGGCCACCACACCTGCCATGCCATTACTTGAGCGGGCCTGATCTGCAGAAGGGAGCACCCCGTCAACATGACAGGCTACCTCAAGGAAGCTAGCTAAATTTTCCACCGTGCTACGTTCCCTGTTAGCTTGGTCTTCGTGTCATGCTAGACCTTTCTGCTCCATCTACTACACTGCATCCCTCCACTGGCAAGCGAAAACGCTCGGAAGAGGGTCGGGCCCGCCACACGGCCCGTGATGCCCGACGCAAGGCCGAGCACTACGAGGGACAAGCCCAGCCGCACTACACATTGGGGACTATTGACAGGGGACAAATGCATATTCACTTTGACCCTCTAGTCCCCGAAAAGTTTGTGGAGGCCTCTTTCAAAAGCTTCCAGGGATGGCTGGTACGTGCTCTTCGCGCTCGATGGCCGGCGGCAGCAGCTGTTCAACTTCGCAGCAACGAACCGCAGGGCAGCCATTGGTCGCAAGCGCTTTGGCAAGCCCAACTCGGGGGCACCCGAGCGTTCGATCCATTTGTGAGCGTCACTTCGTGTAATTATGCGACAATGCAACAACGTTTTGTTCTTCGAGGCAAAGCAGACTTTGTGCAGGACATCCATCAGTTGCTCTTTCCCCGTTCGTCACCCTCGATCTTGTTTGGTGAAGTGATATCCATGCAGTAAGTGACAGTTGTGCCTGTAGGAGTCTTGAGCTGATCACTTCATGCTTTTTCTAAACGGATGCTCCGGCTTCAAACCCCACCACTCACTGACAGCGTCCGGGGATTCTGCCGTTTGCCTGACGAGTGGATTTGTGGTAATCGCTGCTGATCAACCCTCTAGATTGTGTCCTGGCACTACCGGCGACCTCCGCCTCCCCACATCCCCAACTTGCGCAGTGGCTATGTCATTTTGCATGGCGCCTTTGGGAGACAAGGGTTCGGCGGTCGTTCCCGCTCGGGGGACTCCAGTCTACGACGCACCCTACCCTTGCCTACATGATTGTCCACTGGGCAGTGTCCCTCATACCGCTCGGCTTTTGTCTGCAGTCCGCCATGCGTCCATTACCTGCAGCACTCACTGACTTGCCCGGCTGGTTTTTGCGATTTCGAGAGCGCAACATGATGCCTCGCCAACAAATAATGTTGTGTGACTATGCTGCGGATTTCTCTTTTCCAGCCCTTCATGAGGCCATTCGGGCGCTATGGGATATAACCAACTAGGCCCCTATACATCTTTGCGACTCGTGGCGGTGCTTTGCGTTGGAGGGAGAGTTGTGCGCCGTCAATGACCTGCAGGCAACTTTGAGCATGAATCGAGTGCTCTTGACCATCACCCCCGGAGTCAAGACACATACAGGGGTGCCAATAATCACCCACTACCCGGTTGCCATCATCCAATGCTTACCGCTGCTCGTTTTCGCGCAAGCTGCTGATACCAACTCACAAAAACCTATACTACGATGGAACCCAATTTTCCGGTTGATATATGGCAATTCATTCTGAACCTGGCTTCCACAACTTTTGGGTCTCACTGAACTAGATGAGATGCCGGAGTTGCCGGGGCACTCAGTATTTTGACCTGGTGCTCGATCCCACTCCCAACGGTTGCCTCCACAATTAAGAGCACCGTGGGCAAAGTGGCACCAAAAAAGATGCTACAAGACAGTGGGCTGCCATCATTGACATGCCCACCACGGGGGGCTCGCCAGGACCCGACCCTTTATGCCGACCCCCCCCCCCCCCTTGCCTGAATTTGGCCCGAAAGTGCCGGACCATGGGCGCCCAAGGCGCCCTAAGGGAAATTTGCTTCATCTAGTAGAGGGTGAAAATATTGGTTTTCACCTCATGTGTCTATACTCAAAATAATCAGTTTTTTCAGAAGAACCCAATAATGCATGAAAACCAAACTGGACCAAACACCAATACCACCCCAATGCAAAATTTTCTCAGAGATGGCCCATACCCTAGTGGGTAAAGTCGTGTCTCTGCAACGCAGGGTCATGGGTTCAATCCCCAGTGGGGGCAACATACAGGAGGACCCTAGGTAGGGTCAAGGACACAGTAGAATATATTTTTCTAGGTTTTTCCGTTGTTTTTTTTTTGGTGCTTTGATTTGTTCCCTTTGTTCGGGACCCCCAAGAATGCAGGGGTGATGTAGCATTTCCGCCCACTTTCCGGCCCCCAAAAAGGTAGGATTGAGGCAGCCAATTCTGATTTTGTCCCCCTGTGTTTGGGGATCCCCGAGAATGCAGGGGTGATGTAGCAATTCCGCCCTCTAAGGCCACGACCGGTTGGCTGCTGCCCTCAAGCAACCGAGGCGTGGTCACGTTTTTGATGTCCCCACACAGGCACATTGTGAAAAACATGCCAATTGTTAGGGACCTGGTGGCCACGGCGATGTGCTATGGTACCGTCATTTCCCTCACCATCCTATACGTACGAACCGTGACGGATGCTGGTGGCCGCCAAGCTATGGACCATAGCCATGGCGTTATTGAGTCGTCCACCACCTTCTTCGTCCATGGCCAATTAATGCCATTTGAGCACTGCCCCGGCCCGGATTTGCATGTGTGGAATGGCATGTTGAATCCGCGAGTCGTGCAAGTGCGTGGTGAGCATTGCCAATTTGTGACCCTTGAGAGCAACGTGGAGAACAAGTGGTACCAGCAGACAAGCACATTGAAGGTATTGGCTGAGTGGTGCATTCATTGTGCTCCCACTGTAGTGCCCACTGTTCCACGGGATCCCTATCCCTGCATGTCCACGGCACCCGCCGATGATAAGGTGGCAACGGAAAGTGGTCAGAACAGTGTGGAATGCCAAATTTGCCCACAGACTGTGCCGCATCGAGTGCTACGCCCGCACATTGGGCAACACATTCTGCGTGGTCACCACATCAAAGGACAAATGGGAGGGTCGTGCGCCAATATTTTCGGTTTTTGTGGATCATGGGATGAGTGCACAATCTGCTTGCCATTGCAAACGCGCTCTACACGTAAGCGGGTAGTGGTGGCGGTCAGCTCTTGCCCATCGCAGCCATCGGCAATCTGTTGGAGCCGAACGTCAACGGCAACCAAGGCCAACCCTTGCACCAACCGACCAGTGAATTGCCCCCAGTGCACAACCCTGCTTTGGTTGTACAGCATGATCGCCCATTTTGCTGCCGTCCATCCCAATGATCCCATTCCACATGGCCTTCAGGTCACCGAGGAGGAGGAAGCATCCGTCCGCGGATGGAACATTGATGCCTTGAAGAGCACCAAGAAGAAGCAAAAAGTGGCCGGTGATATGCCTGCTCATTCCATTACCCCTTTTACCAACACCTTTGCCAATTCCTCCTCCTCCTCCTCCTCCTCCTCCTCCTCCTCCTCCTCCTCCTCCTCCTCCTCCTCCTCCTCCTCCTCCTCCTGTACAACTCCCCCAATGGCACCAACGACATCTCATGCTTCATCCATGCCACCCTCTAAATTGGAGGCCAGTACGGAGGGGGATTGTCGAAGGCGGCCGTTGAAGACCACCGGAAAGCGAGCAAGGGACAAGAAGCGGCGAGACGCTCTTCTCGAGGGCCGAAGCAAAAGAGCGCGTCCAACAAGCGATGAGTCCAGTGATGATGAGGACTACTTTGATCGTCCCTGCGACAAGCGCTATTAGGCCTCCTTTCTTCACCTCCGTCATCTCCACCACTGCCATCACCCATGTTTTGGGACCTTGAGGAGAACCACCCCATGAAGGGCACGGGACGTGTTCCTGCACACGACGTGCCACTGGTGTACGTGCGCTCGTTGTGGGCACATAGTGCACGAAGAGAGTGTTTTTTTGGGAAAGGAGCAGTGCACGCGGTGCAAACAGCCCCTCCCCCCGTTGCTCCTCCAACGGGTTTCGGAACATACATCAGCCTTGCCCTGAAAACAAGCATGGTTCGGCCCGGCCGGGGCGCCACTAGCAATAGTGGCCGGGGATTGACTCCGGGGTGCTATGCCCTTAAACAAAAGTACCACCTACCACCCCCCCCCCCCCCCGCCTTGTTTCAATTTTTGTTCTCCAACATACATTCTTCGAAGTGATTAGTGCGATGAGGCAGTCATTTTATGCCATATATGCCGTGGTATGAAGCGTACCCCCCCCCCCTCTTCTTGGCTGTCCCCGGACCCCCCCCAGACCCAGCCCCCCCCCCCCTCTCCCCCCCCTCCCCCGTCCCCCACCTTGAAAGTGGTCGGAGAGTGGGAAGGAGTCAGCTTATGGCCCGATGCTACGCCCCCCCCCCCCCCCCGTGATGCCCCTCCCGTCCATCTGATGTACCCGCGTGTCATGTGGTTGGCTGCCAACCTTGTGGCCACCCCCCAACAAAAGTTCCCCGCGGGGTCTCCCTCCCATGTCAAGGTACAGCGAGTTCCGGCTGGCCAAGCGCTGCGCGTCCTGGAAGCCTCCACTCTGTCGCTTCGCGAGGAGGACATGCTGGGCACGTTTTGCCTCTGTGGGTGCCCGCCTCTGTTGTGGCACTGCGTCTACTGTTTGGTCTGTGCGAACCTATGGCCCCGTGCTCCCCCCAAGAGCTCTTCCATACCCTTTGTGTCCCGGACCTTTCTCTAGCATATTGGACTACGCATGGGGCCCACAACACACCGGCCTCTCGCTTTAGCCCGACGTGACACTGGCCGGTTTCTTTCCAAATTACCCCCCCCCCCCCCACCCGCAACCGGATCCACAACGCTGTCCACTAAAGAAATTTTGGAAAAGTTGACCCATGGTGACTTAGTGCCAATTGACCTACTGTCACCATTTGAGGAGGCCATCCCCATGGCGACGTTCGGGAGCGATGACGTGCTATTGGACCGCGTGATGGGGGATCATCGTTAAGTTTTTGAACGGCTCTAGGTGTGTAAAGAGGCGCCACAATCTCCGCCCTGAGACTTGGCGCATAAAAACCAGTTGCATGATGATGCGGGAGCCCGCCTCCAGGCTACAATTGATGACCTGCAAACACATGTCAGGAAGTTAGTATTTTGAGCCGAGTTTGAGTCCGTGCTTGAGATGCCTCCGCCTCAGACATCTCCCATCAACAAGCTTCCCTCTACAGCCCCCATTGTTGATGTTACAAATTTTGAAGACGATGGTTCTCAGATTAGGTGATCTGAAGTGATGGGTTCTTCTGTTACGTCGGGGGTGTCACATAGTCACACTGTTTCGGGGTTAGCCTCGGATTTTCCGCCTCCGGTGCCCAATGGGTTTCTTACCTGGTTGAACACTGTCGACGACAAGCAAGTCAGTGTTGGTTCTTATCCCAACATGCACTTAGCATGGTGTGTCATTCCTGGTGTTTCCCCTGACTCGTTGCGGTAGCAACGGAAAAACCTCCGTTCCCCTCTACCCCCAACCCTGGCGGTCACATAGGCCTTCGCCCATTTTGTCCAAACGCACCCTCAAGATACCACGTTTGTCCTTGCGTTTGGACCAGGCCCTACGGTGAAGGCGCAAAATCAATCCGCAGGTGTACGGGTAAGAGCAGCAGACCCCCCGCCCCGCGCGGAGAGAGTGAGTGGCCTGTGCTCCCAAAGGTGGCCGGCGCTAGCTCATCCCTTACCCTTGCCGGTGTAGGGTGTCTAGGGTTGTGTGTATGAGTTTTGCCACTAGATCCTTTACCCGCGTCTCATGATCAAGCCTCCCGGTTCCAGTATTGTTCGGACTTCCTTGAGGACCCCGACGTCAGCAAAAGACGCCTGTGCGCTGACATATTCAGCCAACACCATGCACAGGTTATCATGGAAGTGACAACGTAGGAAAGCGGCCAGGACCCGGGCGCACATAGGCGGGGCCACAGGATCGGAGACGGGCATCCAGTGCACGTTGCAACCCACAGGAAACCGTGCTAGTTCTGAATGTACCCATTCCCGAGAACCCTCTCCACTTCCAATGCGGACACCGTCAAAGAACTGGACGTAGCACAATACCACGAATGCAACAGGCGTCAGCGCTCGGATGGCGCCACCATTCTCGCTCCTCCTCTCCGGAGCGCTGATATAGGCGGCACGGCCGAGTCTCGGTGTCCCCCCCCCCCCGCCCCGCCGACAGGCTCGGCACGTGGATTGGTATTGCAGCGACCCCGTTTCAATACAGCATGGCGTATAGGTATCTTCTTTTGCACATTGCCGCACAGTGCGGCAGCTACGTGCACTCACACCTACCGCTCGCCCCCCCTCATGCACTCACAGCCTTCTTCCATACCAGGGAAATGGACAGACTAGCAATGTAGCAGCTTACACGATCCCCTCGGCCCCTCCACAAATTTGACACAGTCTGAAGGTGACGAATTTTTTCAACCCCAAAACCCTCTAGGATCGCTCGCACGGCGACTAATTGTGTGGTTACATTGCTCCCCATCACCGGTAACCAACAGTCGGAATATGTCCTAGATGATCATAGGCTTGTGGGTTTTGTGCCCACCCCCCCCTTACCGTTTGCCTCTCTAATACCCATGGTAGGAGCTCTGGTTAATGTTCCCCTAGCCCGCAACGTGTTTGACGACACGGGGTGCGGGCGCAGTGGAGTTCTCAGTGTGGGGTATACCCGTTGTTGGGGCAAGCCACGGCGCTTTTACGTCGCCATCGCGCAGAAGAGCATGTTTTTCCGTTAGACTCGGGTCGCGTGTACTACCTACCCCCAAAATTTTTCGCCCGTGACAGGTTCAATTTTGGGCTAGTCACTACATGGTCCCTCACTCTCCCATTGACGGTTGTCAACCCGGTACCTCTTCGATGGCTCCTGCAGAAAGTACTAAGTGTAGGCAGCGGGTCCCTTTGTAAGTTATAGACAACGCTAGACTGTTTGCATGAAATGCCACTTAGCCCTGTTCTTCAGAGCGTGCCACCCGAGTGCCCCTCAGCCGCCATGGACTTAATAAACCCTTAATGTGGAGCACACAGTAAAAGCGGCGGTGGCTCTCCTCCACGAGGTAGGTGTGCTACCTAGTCGGTTTGTGTTTTAGCGTTTGAACTGGCACACCTACACCACGGTCTCCACCTTGTTGGCCGGTGTGGGCGTAGTGGTTTGGCGTGACTCCCAGCTACACATTGGGCATTTCACACACCATCCGGAAGGCAGGGCCATTGTGCTCAAAGTCACCTATGGTGACAATCTATTCCGGATGATAAACCTGTGCATGGCAGCCAAAGGTACAGCTAAACAGTAACGCCTGTGGCTCTACCGGTTGCGTGCGCATGTCGCTCCGGATTGGCGAATGGGCTTCTTTGGGGGAGAAGTCCGGTGTAACCCACGGTTGTCAGCAGGTTGTGTGTCTGTTCACACAGAAATTGGTCTTGTTGTGCTAGAGTTTGTAGTTCACATACATTTGCATTGTTTCGTACATAAGATGCAAGGACCCAAGTGGGTGACTGCACCATGTTTTGTGGGAGCAGTGCACTTTTTCTGCTGTTGCAATGCTTTCCAGGAGGTTGGCGTTGTTGGTTTACAATGTGAAGCAGTCTTCCCGTTAGATCACTACGTAGTAGGGTTACTCCTCCGTTTTTTTGCCGGGTTTAAAGGCCTCGCAACCCCTTGCGAGAGCCCGCTACCAAATGGGCTCTAGCGTCCCCGAGCAGCAACAACCATTGTTTGTGGACAGCTGTGCGAGCTTGCTCTACACGCCCCCAGCAACGCGTTTAGACAAGAACCACCATTTTGTAGTGACCCAAGCAGAAGCAATTTTCGGGCCTCGAGCGCCCCCAACACTATTTCTAGGCTAGTTTTATTTGCGGCGTGTGTACAACACAGTCGTGTGCGAGCACACCCCTGCCGGTTGCCCTTTTGCGCCTATGGTGCACAAGGTTGTGGTGTCTCACAAAGCTATTCGCCAAGCCTGGGACGTGGTAAGTTTGGAGTGCTCATTAGCAGTGGTGCCCTTGGCCCCTCCCGCGGGTACTTGGGGTTTGCAGAAGTCAAATTCTTGCCGTTTCGTACGCAAATTTTTCACCCCACCAATTGAACCCGTGACGACGAGATTAACAGACTAAAGGCTCTTGTCTTGGCGGTTTGGACGTTTACGGTGACGTCCGTGTCCACATATCGCGGTAAAAGGAGTCTTGACCCCAAAGGAGCAGTTGACGAGCGGGAGGCGGAAGATGACGAGCCCAGCCTGCCGGCGAGATCGCAAAGCTGTACGGGGGCCGCGGAGGCAGAAGCGGTGGCACGCAGGCTCGTGGCCATGACGGCCAAGCTCCGAGTTGAGGGAGATCACAGGCTGTACACGAGGAAGCCAGGCGCGGAGCCGATGGACGTAACGAGCGCGCCGGTGACAGCGTGTCGGGCTTGCAAGAACGCGGGGAGGGGCGTGAAGCACCACTAGTTTCATGAATGCCCAGTATTTGACTTATGGGGGCGCTGCCTATTTGGACGCCAGGCGGTTGAATCCCGTCAAGGTGTGGTGGTATTAAAGCCACCGGACTTTCGGGATGGGGACGACGTGGTTTGGCGCCTGGTATGGGCAGCGTGGCGGCGGTTGTGGAAGGAGGATGAGATCACCTTAGTCGATGCCCCGCCGGCGTCCTCCTGGGTGAAAAGCACAATTGGTACATACTGTACCCATTCCAGGAAGCTGGCCCTCCGGGTTGGATACACGCCGATCGATGGCTTGGGGACCGAAGCATGCAGGTACCTGTTCCAGCTTTGGGGATCGGGGTATTCAAGGAGCTTTCTCAAGGGGGCGGTATCAGCGATGCATGCATTGGAACAGATGGGGTGGCTCCCGGAATTTGTTACAAGAAGGGTTTGGAGGTGCGCAAAATGGGCCACATCTCCAGCGGTGGCACGCCCCTACGCGGGTCTTGAGGAACCCAGGAGTTTCGCGAGAGCGTGTGATGGCAGGGCACAATGGACGGTATACGGAATTGGGGTCCTATCGTTGACATGCCTCCTACGGCTCGATGAGGCAGCCCCCATCATGCGTGGAGGGTCCCGGAGTAGAGGCCTGGAATTTCACACTTCGTCCGAAGGAAGCTCGGGGGCTACGGCAGGGTGTGGCTGCCATGGTTGGACCGTGAGGGGTCCACGTCCGCGATCCCATTGGCGCACTTCTGCCCACAAGGGTCCGCCTACCCCCAGATGGTCATGGCAACCGCCCTCAGCGGATGTTAGAGCGCCCATGCGTGGTGGCATGTGCGGAGGCGGGGTGGATGGGCGGCCTTACGCTAGTTGGGTTTGCCGGTCTGAGGGCTTGCATGCTGGGGTCGCTAGATGTGAGAATCGGTGGCGGCCCACTATGGTGACGCCCCAGATGACTTCATCGTGGCAGACAACGTGGAGCCACCGTGGCCCAGTGCGCAAAGGGATATGGTGTGGGAGTGGTGGGAGGTATCTCTTAAGGACATTTTCCCGGGGGAGCTACTGGCCCTCTATGTGCGGGAGAGGGATGTGGAGCCGGAAGAAGAGCTCGGGGTGTGGAGGGGTTCAGATGCAGACGCCGGGTGCCGGGCAAACCGTAGTCAGCGCGAGAACGGGCGGGAGCAAGGATACAGCCAGCCTGCCGGGCGGGGTGGTGGGGAGAGCGGTAGAGATAGTCCCGCCGGAGGCGGGGACGCGAGGTTCCTGGATATTCCTTTGGCCTTTGTGGCTGTCGAGGGGCGACCGGGGTCCAAGCGTGCGGGAGAGCGCCCAAAGAGAGATGACGTCTTTGACGTTGACGCTGCCCCCCCCCCCCCCCCCCCGTCGGCAGGCACCTCCTCTATCCGTCGGCTCCGTATCGCGGCACACAGGACGGGTGCAGTCGCGTTGGTCTTGGGAAGGAGGAAAGTAGGAGGCCAATGTCGTGGGTGCAACTACCCGAGCCACAGCTCCAGGCCGCGTCGGAGGTGGAAACGCGGCGGGAAGGGGTCCGTGGGCTCGGGAGCACCTGCGGTGCGGTGAGTGGGATGCGTGGCTGCGTAATCTGCGTGCATGCCTGCCTAGAGCCCCGCCGGGTTTGTTTGTACAG
This sequence comes from Eutreptiella sp. 'Long Island Sound 2002', assembly GCA_964036045.1. Lineage (NCBI taxonomy): Eukaryota > Euglenozoa > Euglenophyceae > Eutreptiales > Eutreptiaceae > Eutreptiella > Eutreptiella sp. 'Long Island Sound 2002'. The sequence continues at coordinate 130,403,176 of OZ038382.1, read as the reverse complement.
GCGCCTTATCCAATTTCTAGATTGGGGGGTGGAGGCGGCTAGGGACATGCAGCAGCCGGATTTTTCGCCCTCAATTATTGCCGCGCTGTCCTCCCCTGGATGGTGGGGTTCGGGAGTCCCTGCCTCACAAATCTACGTCACCGAAATTGCTGATGCAATACATACGGGAAGAAGTGTTGCGTTGGGGGTTGGGGGTAGTGGGGCATATTCCTATCCCGGCTGATATTTGGAATCGTTAATTGCCGGAGTGGTTTGTGTCGGTTGCCAGTCGTCATTTCTCAACAATTTGGCCGCCGTCGGACGAGGCAGTTGTTATATTGCATGCTTTGCGTAGCCCGAATGTGTTGTTCCCCCTCCCGCCGTGGTGACCAGGTCCGAACGGGGGAGTTTTCGCCATTCCAAAAACTCTTGATAAGTCTAGCCTGATTGTAACCTTGGTGTCAGTGAATAGAGAGATGCCTGAGAAGCCTGAGAAATTTTCGCTGCCCTCAATTGAAGTCCTTGCCCTTTTGGCGAAGGTGGCGCAACAGGGATATTCCTTTTTCCTCCCCCCTTTCTATAGTAGAGCTTGATGCCTTCGGCCGGTGTGGGAGGTGCTAGGGCTCCGGGGGGGGGATGAGGAGCTGTGTATGTGCCATATTAACCTCAGTAATTGTTGTTGGTCGCCGCGCCTCCCCGAAACATTCTGGGGAGTTTGTATCTCAGATGGTGAAGGAGGAGTTGTGTTGTTTAGGTGCTTGCCGTTTGGTTGTAAGTACAGTCCCATTCTTTGCTAGAAGGTATTGGAACGTTTAGTGGAGGAGATTGGTTTGGTGGAGGTGTTAGTTTTGATCTACATCGACAATGTGCTCATTGTGGGACGGGATAAAGGGCGCGTGCGTGAGCAGGCTATGCGCGGGGTGCAGGCGTTGCGTGCGGCGGGTGGAGTTATAGCCCGAAGAGCACCGTGGAGCCGGTTACGCGACTGGTGTGGCTTGGGAAGGACGTGGACCTAACACGGTACGGCACACAGGACGGGTGCAGTCGCGTCGGTCTTGGGAAGGAGGAAAGTAGGAGGCCAATGTCGTGGGTGCAACTGCCCGAGCCACAGCTGCCCGCCGCGTCGGAGGTGGAAACGCGGCGGGAAGGGGTCCGTGGGCTCAGGAGCACCTGCGGTGCGGTGAGTGGGATGCGTGGCTGCGTAATCTGCGTGCATGCCTGCCTACAGCCTCGCCGGGTTTGTTTGTACAGGCGCCTCATCCAATTTCTAGATTGGGGGGTGGAGGCGGCTAGGGACATGCAGCAGCCGGATTTTTCGCCCTCAATTATTGCCGCGCTGTCCTCCCCTGGATTGTGGGGTTCGGGAGTCCCAGCCTCACAAATCTACGTCACCGAAATTGCTGATGCAATACATACGGGAAGAAGTGTTGCGTTGGGGGTTGGGGGTAGTGGGGCATATTCCTATCCCGGCTGATATTTGGAATCGTTAATTGCCGGAGTGGTTTGTGTGGGTTGCCAGTCGTCATTTCTCAACAGTTTGGCCGCCGTCGGACGAGGCAGTTGTTATATTGCATGCTTTGCGTAGCCCGAATGTGTTGTTCCCCCTCCCGCCGGGGTGACCAGGTCCGAACGGGGGAGTTTTCGCCATTCCAAAAACTCTTGATAAGTGTAGCCTGATTGTAACCTTGGTGTCAGTGAATAGAGAGATGCCTGAGAAGCCTGAGAAATTTTCGCTGCCCTCAATTGAAGTCCTTGCCCTTTTGGCGAAGGTGGCGCAACAGGGATATTCCTTTTTCCTCCCCCCTTTCTATAGTAGAGCTTGATGCCTTCGGCCGGTGTGGGAGGTGCTAGGGCCCCGGGGGGGGGGGGGTGAGGAGCTGTGTATGTGCCATATTAACCTCAGTAATTGTTGTTGGTCGCCGCGCCTCCACGAAACATTCTGGGGAGTTTGTATCTCAGATGGTGAAGGAGGAGCTTTGTCGTTTAGGTGCTTGCCGTTTGGTTGTAAGTACGGTCCCATTCTTTGCCAGAAGGTATTGGAACGTTTAGTGGAGGAGATTGGTTTGGTGGAGGTGTTAGTTTTGATCTACATCGACAATGTGCTCATTGTGGGACGGGGTAAAGGGCGCGTGCGTGAGCAGTTTATGTGCGGGGTGCAGGCGTTGCGTGCGGCGGGTGGAGTTATAGCCCAAAGAGCACCGTGGAGCCGGTTACGCGATTGGTGTGGCTTGGGAAGGACGTGGACCTGGGTGGGGGCAGCTTGCGGACGGCACGGAATGCGTGGGACGCCCTGCTGGCCCATTAGTTGGGATTGTATGTCGGTGTCTGCAATGTGCGGCGTTTGGAGTGGTTTCTGGGGCGCGCGCAATGGATCTGTAGGCCTCATTTTGGGCATAGACCCCACTTGTCAAGGGTTTGGGCCCATGTGTTATGCCCCCCCCACCCCCACCCTGCCTGCAGTTTACCGCGCTTAAGTTGCTACCCTCTATCTGTGTCTCGTGTGTGTTGGCTTTTCCGGGTTGGTCCTTGGTACCCCTGACACTGGAGGTGCGTAGATAGCCGCTGTTTGTGTATTTTGATGCGGCGCTCGATGGGGGGGTGTACCCGTTGGGGCTTTTTTCGCTCGCGCTTGGTTTGCGGTGAGTGGTGACAGCCGCTGAAATACCCATGCACGGAGGCGCGTGCTGTTTTGTGGGGATTGAAATTTTGTGTGAATGTGGGCATGTGCGAGGCGCATTTGTTTGGTGACAATGCGGCGGAATTGGTCCACTTTTTGACTTGCAAGGTATTCGCGCCTGCAGTGCAGCAATGTCATTTGCCTTGTGATGCTGACAGTAGAAATGATTTACGTTCTGTTTGTCTGTGCACGGTACATGGCCGGCAACCAGTGAGTGCTTGCTACAAATTTATTTGGAGACAGCAAAAATATGCGCTTTGTTTGTCCAGACTCCACGTACTTCCCAAATGGGGGTCAAGACAGCACCAATGGCACAAGGGGGGGCCGGGTGTGATGAAGCAGACCTGCCAAAACCCTACACACAGACACGGGCCATGGTGATGAAACCAAACACGCCCACAACCGTGCTGAGGATGGCAGGAGACCTCCACCAGCGAGCCCAGCGGAGTCATGAGGAGACCACGTTGGGCGAGATCATTGCAAGCTTGGCAGAACTATGCTAGCAAGGAGGAGGAAAGAGCCAGAAAGAGGTGACACTTGATGGAGACGAGATTGCGAGCATCATTCAAGATCCGGGTTTGGAGTACTAGGATTATGAGACACCAGAAAAAATTGTATGATCTACTGCCAACAGTAGACTAAAGAGTTTCATGGTACGTGGAGCATTGCATGGACACCGCGGCGATGTGACCCTCTATATTGAACAAGAAACATGCATTTACATTCTCGTTGTCAGTGACGCAGTGGCGGAGACTCGCAAACTTGCTCGGGATGATGTATGGCTATCCAGATTTGCTGCCTGCAATCGAAAAATTCGACGAGTCAAGGGTCCCGGGTCCGTTACTGTTCAAAAAGTCCGCAGGGTACATGCAGCACTGGTACTGCAGGAATTCATGGAGTGGTTGACGGATCCGTCGGCGAAAAAAGTCAGGGTGAGCACACTGAACCTTAAATGGACGGAGTTGCGCCACCTGCAGGGCATCTACACCTATGTATACCACCCAAACGTGCCAATTCATGACTCGCAACGTATGTCATACATGTTCCGTGGGCAATTTGCTATCTGGTATACCAGCTTTACTGCTGATAGTGAGACTGAGTTCTGAGTGTTCGTTCCGACCACTTCCGTGCGACGAGCCTGGTGGATACAAACGTAGGTGCCTTTTACTGCTGGCAGTAGAACACCGTGTCCAATTGGAACCCTGTAGTCTTATCTTCTTAGCTAGTGAGAGCACAGTGAAACGTCTGATGGCTTTGGACAACCGGTGGTGGAGTTGGGGTTTTGCACAAAACGAAGGCACACATTAGCGGGCAAACTACCCAATAGTGTGCCGCCCCCCATGCTACGCCATCGCCCCTACCAACTCCCCCAACCTATGTTGCAGGAAAAAACTTCATGGAATTCCCCCCCCCCCCACCTCATACGAACGGATTCCCGATCTCTACGCTTGTGGAAGCACAAAAGGACCCATCGAGATGCCCAGGGTCCACAGAAAAGGTGTCTTGCGGTCCGCAAAGGCCCACAGATCGCCTACTCTACGCGCCGCAGCCTTGTCGGCCAGGCCCAAATCACCATCAAACCGGCCTTGCAGCGTGCTCATTGGGTCGGGCAGATTCACTGCACCACTCACCCAGGGAATGTAATTCGTAAAACCCGGGCAGGGCACCCACAGGTACCTGAAACACTTGAGCAGGCGCTGCTGGTAAACACGTCCCACACTCGCCTTACACCGCAAGTAATACGGTTGCACCTCCCCCACCAAGCCTCAGTTGCAGGCTTGCCCTGATCTTGTCCACTTATATGCTGCTCAATGGACGTGACGGTGCATGGCACCGCGCTCCACGCCACACCATCTGCTTCAGTGGTACGTACCCGTGCTATGGAATCCATTTGCTGACCTGTGTTAGTGCTGCTTGCGCCTTTTCGTCCGTCCAATGCTGTGTTGCGTCCACTGTCTGCTCACCTCCACTTTCCGTCTCCTCCTCGTTGTAATCCCCCTCCTCCTGCTCCTCCTCCTCCTCATCGTCATCGCCTGCTAGCTGTGCATCCCGGTCCTGTCCTGTGCCAATGCCAGCGCCTGGTGGTGCATCAATGATCGCTTCCTCAATTTCGTCCTCGGAGAGGTCCGCGGCACGATCGGTCAACGGAACGTTTGGGGCAGGAGAAGTCCATGAGGGGGGGGCTGCTTTTGCAGGCGGCCTAGTATCCTATTCACCCCCGCGAGCACTGGCGTCATCACAAAACCATTTCACTACAAGTGGTCCCATGGGTAGATAACAAAAAAACACTGTGTCATGCATCGTATGTGTCACGTACAAGACTTTCCGGGTCCTGGCCACTCTTTACTTGCTGTAAAGCACCTCTTACGCCATTTCCATTTCTTTACATTTCGCCCTGGTGCAAGCGTGCAAGAGAATTCCCACAATGATTGTTCTGCTGGTAGTAGAACAGGTCACGGTGTCCATCAAGGGTCACAACGTAGTGGTGCGCTCTACTGCTACCCCATTGATTTCTACGTTGTCCACCGTTGTGTATTCACATGTTCACTTCAGTGTGCGCTCACTGCATTTTTCGTTGCACTGCTTTCATGTTATATCCTGGTGCCGTTCACGACACGTGCCTTGTTGATGTATGGTTCCCGTCCCATTGTACACACATGTTCTCTTGTGCCAGCATACACCGAAGACTGTTGTCACACGTATTTGTATGCCCTATGCATAAGTGCCGTGTGTGACAAACGTTGGAACATGGATCAACGTCCACCTTGTTGGGGTACCAATCTGCTACTGGCTTTACAATACACAGCGCTGCGTTGAGTCCTACTAGTAGTGCGTATAACAGGTACATCAATGGAGCTCTACCAACATACGACATATTCGGTATGGTGGTGTACCACTCCTCGGCCACCTAGCCACAAGGTTAGACTTGTTCTACTGATGACAGTAGAAGCTCCCCTCACGTTGTGGTTTTCTGCTAGACACCCATATCCTGCACCCCGCCCTCCGGTGCCATTGACTTAGACATGTGACGTAGTCTCCTTAACATGGAGACCGGCTATTAATCCGCCGAGGATCTATGTGGGGATGCTGTTGACGGCGGTCCGGTCGAGTTCCTCGTGAACTTTTGCTTGCAGCTACGCATCAACCCCGCCGGCACAACTCTTCGCACATTTTCAAGGAGGACTGGGAGGACCGAGAGTGGAAGTAGTGGTTACGGAGGTTGACACCAACCATCTTTATGCTATACAGTACCCTGCGTAAGGTTAGTCATCCAGATACTTCCCGTGCAAGCCTGCCTCAGGACACATCAAGGGTTAGCAAAGGGGTTCGTGTTCAGCTTGCCGCTTGTGGTTTTCTATCAGCCCGTCAGGCGCTTGTGGCGACCCGGGTAGATATTAGTGAGCAGGAGGTGCTACGGATGTTGCAACACAAGGGGGGAACACTTGTTGCTTGGGTAGATCAGTTCAACAAAGCCCGGCACTCCGAGAACCCGGCCAATGGACGCGGCATATTATTGTCAATAACGGGAATGGCGCTAGGTGAGCACATATACCTCGTATGGAGAGATAAATAGCCAAAATGAGACGCTCCTGAACAATAAGGGAAGGATATGCATACAGTTGTCCTGCCGCTGGGTTTTGAAGGACCCTTCGTATTCACGTGCCACCATGAATGTAAGGAAAACACTATACATATGATCAACACAGTACTTATACTATATAGTTATATAGATGCCGGAAACCGCACAAGGGACGAACGGAGCCACACACCTCGCGCACTGGGAATGGCTGCATCCAGCAACTGTACAACATTTTCAAGTAGTTGTAGTATATTGTGATGTCGCATAACATCGGTAAGAGTGGTGCTGAACAATTCTTAGCCAACTAAAGAACGCCACACATGGCCTGGTGAAACCCAAAGGTAGCGGAGATAGGCACATCCCTAATAGCTAAGGGGTACCATGGTGTAACCTCAACGCCCTTGCGCCAAAGGTCCAACGGGCACCATACCTCCTCAAAACCTCTATGTTGAAGCACAAGGTGCTTTGTCGCTGCCGTAAAGGACAACCATGCATCCTGTAAGTCCGTAACATGCTCAGCCACATCACTATATAGGGAGTCAGGCATGGGATGCCCTGCAAAATGTCCCCTCAAACTACCAGCAAGTATAAGCGACTTACGTTCTACTGCTAGCAGTAGAACACTTAAAGATAAGTTGTTGGCAGGGCTATACTGACTTGTTTTCCAATATGCCCCGGCCCTACTTCGTTTTGGTATCATAGTGCGCGATTGTCTGTGGTACCACCGAACACCCGGTACCGGTGAAGCAGCCAGGCTTTGCCGATAGGTTTCTCTTTCTTTGATTGAGATCTTGAAACCGCAACACAGAGACTGCTTACAAGCGAGCTTTGCACTTAGCACTACGAATGCGGTCCCTATACCACTCTTCCCTCCGTGCACCTGCCTTTGTGGAGGAGAAGGGGGAGGCCCTATTGTCGCGTTTGGCGCGGGCAGTGGGTGAGATTACCAACATTACCAGCGGTGATGACTACCGGAACGCTTTTGTTATCTTACGCCACTAGTAGCCTGGTACTCGGAAGCCCCTAACAAGCCCCCACATCACATGCGAGTCAGTACGAGCTCTAAGCATGCATCTTACACGGTTGCTAGCATGCATTCATGCTGGTACTGTGCTGGTTGTTAAACAGATGGCTGCTGGGCCATGCCCCGGTGCCAGGGCTGCCAATACCCTGCAAGCTACTATGCAGTGGCCGGAGGACCCTACTTTTCCACCTTGTTTCAACACCCGGGTTGCGGATGCAACCTTGCTGTGTGGGGCATACCGTTCGCTGGACGCGTGGTTTTTAGTGTGACAAAGATAAAAAGTCAGCCAAGGTTTGATACAGCAAGGGCGCATCTACCTCGCGTTGTGGCTGAGGTGCCTGTGCACCCTGCGTTCCGCGAGTTCAAGCAGTTGTTCATGAACTTTTGTGCCCATTTTAGGTATACACGCCCGCACCCCTTCCCCGTTCACGGGGATGCTATGTGGGATCCAGACCCCTGAACGCGCTTGCATGGGGGGTGGTCCGTATCCCGCTCCAAGTTGTACCCAGGCCCGTTGCAGCAGAGCCTACACCACGGAACCCCGTGGGTCCTATTGTGGATGGTGCTGATGCCACTAGCAGTGATGCATCATCATCTGATTTATCGAGCTTGACGTCGGCTGTTGTGCACGTTGTGGACAGTGACAGCTCGGACGGGGTTCATAGTGTGACTGTTATCAATTAACTCCGTTGTTTTACTGCCAGCAGTAGAAGACCACGGCCCATGCTTGGCCCCCCATTGCAACTGCATGGGATGCATATACGGTGCGGGTGTGTGCTGCTTTTGTGTGTTATGTGCGTGGAGTTTGCAGAGTGTTTTACTGCCAGCGGTAGAAGGTACTTTGGGTAACTGCAATGTACGCCAATGTCTGTTGTGTCCTGCGACGTCACTTTGGTACAACACCAGTTCGGCATGGAGTGGCTATGTGTTCCGCACAAAATTACTGCTTGATGTTCTACTATCAGAAGTAAAAGGTGGTACGAAGTAGCAAGTAGTAAACATATTTCCGCCTCTGAGATGTAGGTTCCTGCCTGGGTGATGACTCTTGAGAACTGTGTTTCGGTGAAACGTTGCAGCCCTCTTCTGCGGCTCAAGCAACAAGGATTGTAGCATTTCTATTCTTGGAAGCTGCGCCTGGGGTTGTTGTGTGTGCATACACATGATACGCGGAAGCTTGAATCTGCTGGGTTTAGCCACGTAGGGGACAGGCCAAATGACTACATGAAGCCGTGTGCCAAAACATAATCTGAAAGTGCCAACTTTGCCTGTAACTCAAGCCATTTGGGCCTTTTTTTGGATTTCTTTGCATTGCCCACCTAGTATACATTGAGCTTGGGCCCGAGGAACCGATGGACACGATCCCTGTAGTGCTGGGAGCTAGGTTGTTGGCTGATGGGACCCCCTGCGATGATGTATGGACGGAACAGGGAGCACGTAGCCATCCTTCAAGAGAGGCAGCCTGTGCAGTTGCAACATGGCAGAAGACCGAGATTGCGTTGTACAGTATAGGGAAACAGACATGGTTTCGAAGGCCAGCCAAACTAAGTTCACATGCAGTGTTCACCGCAGTGTGTTGCTGCAACCTAAGAAATTCATCTTGCATCCTCCATACATGGTTGTGAATTACCCATGGCACACCTCGATGTTGCGCTGGTAATATGAACTTCTGGTCCCATCGATGAATGTGCCAGCAGATCCAGCATATCCCATGCTGTTGGTGTTTCCCGCGTCTTGCCGCTCAGCACATCAAATTTTGAAGGCAGTGTCAGCCCTTCTGGTGTACTTTGTGCGGTGGACCATCCGCATCTTGGAGTGCATGGGCATGCCACCCAAAAGCATGCAAAAGGTGCTGTCGGAGGTAGTGACGACCACACATAACGCACTGCCGTTGGATTTTGAAGGTGAGTTGTCCTTGTTTGCCAATGGTACTCTGGTCACCCCGGCTGCGGTAGGGGCTGTGGACAAGCGCTGTGAGGAGACAGCGAGATAGGCAAAGAAAATAGTCAAGCAGGTGATGAAGCAAGAGGCCAAACAGGACGCCAAGCAAGCTATCACGGAAGCAAGTACGCTGAAGGCAGCCGGCAAGAGGACCAGTGCATCATCCCAAGTGTCACGTTTGTTGGAGAGCTTCTTTCCCCTGCCTGCCCCGGATGAGAACCCTCGGCACAACACAACAGGGCCAATTGCTGCTGGCACTCTGCAGAGTAAGGCATCTGAGTTCAAAGTCAGCCCTACAGCTAAGCCGTTTGCCAATGCCTCCCAGTCTGCTCCTGTACTGGAGGCCACAGCCGCAAGTGCAGAGGTGCAGCAAAAGACCCGCGGAGTGAAGAGGCCAAGGCCTCCCGTTAATAATTAGGAGGAAACCCAGACAGGCCGGGCAACACGCTCTAGCAGTTCCACCTCTGCAGCCACCAAGATCCCCACTGCACAGGACATGTAGGAGTATTTCGAGAAGAGCGGGGGAAAGGGGAAGAAGAAGTAATCATAGAGTCTGATGCCTGCTAGTGTTGTACTGCTGGCACTAAAACCCCCGGCCCCGTGGATACTGGTTGCTGCCCGGCACTACGATGCATTGGTGCCTTGTGCGTGGGTGCAATTGCGCTCTCTTGCATCGGTCTTAGGAGGCCCATAGTGCCCCCTATCGTTTTGGCGAAAAAAGGGCTGATGGGTGGTATTTTGCGTATGGTAAAATAGAGGTGCAAATTTGCATTTTTTCATCAAGCTGGGCTCTGCACAGCCCAGACGAGCTCTGTAAGTCATTTCAGGCCCCAATATTACACATTTTAGATCTCTGGGCCCTGCAGAGCCCAGGTTACAAGTTATACCCTTTGTACCTGTACCCGGTACATCACTTGGCTCATGTATACAGTGGTCAAGTGGCCACGCTACATGGCGCTGGGTTAAGTGGCATGCCGTCGTCGACACTCTAGCATATTCAGCCTAAACATTGTCCCCGAATAGTTGATGAGCAACGACACTCTAGCATATTCAGCCTAAACATTGTCCCCGAATAGGTGAGCAGCAACAGGAATCAAGGATACAGCTCCTTCATACATTACCGGTGGGCAATGATCAAAGATGCGTGCCACACCAGGCATCACATAATCTAGATGGAACTGCCAAAACAAGGCCTATATTAGGATTTTCCAACAACCTGTGCTCCGCAGAGTGCAGCATTCATAAACTTGGTACTTGTTTCCCTGTTGGCTTGGCTCTGCAGAGCCCAGACCTTCACAATTTCCCATTTTGCCCCCTTTTGTGTGACATAATAGCGCTATGACACTTTGAAACCTATTCTACATGTGTTCTGGTAGCATATTTTTCACTGCCTTTCTGCCGCGTTGCTCTTCATGGTGTTTTACAATGGTGCCAGCATCAGCTCTGGGTATAGTCACCAAATGGGCTATCAGACTTCAGACTTCAGAGTTTTATGGACCATCACCCCAACCCCCCACCCCCTCCTCCCCCGATGTTGCCCCCCCCCCCCCCCTCTTTGAGAGCAGACCTTTGCTCCCTGACACGTTTACATGCCCTCCCCGTGTATCACACTGTCTTCACATACTTCTACCACTGTCACCCACCAAAGGAGACCGGGAAATTGAGGGCATACTGGCAAGAACGGGGAAAGTTGGGAAATGGAACCCCCCCCCCCCCTCTCTCTGAGGCCCTGTAGTCTAAGACCGGGAAATTGAGGGCATGTTGGCAAGAATGGGGAAAGTTGGCCAATGGAACCCCCCTCCCCTCTCAGTAGCTGCAGTCTAAATGTTTCTGCTCTTGTTTCAAATTGATTATGCAGAACACCCTGGAGGTGTTTTGGTTGTTTGTGGTCTAGGCCTTGGCGCCTACGACCATATACGCCTTCAGTGATGAATATGCTGACTACAGCTGAGAAGGGGTTTGGACATGTTTGTTTTTGCATCCGATCAGAATGTGCTCACAATTTGATTATGCAGAACATCCTTGGGGTGTTTTGGTTGTGTGTGGTCTAGGCTCTGGCGCCTACGACCATAGACCCCTTCAGTGATGAATACGCTAACAACAGCTGAGAAGGGCTTTTGACATGTTTGCTTCTGCCACAACCATTACAATTTGCTTACTGCGAGCCCCTTCAATGACGATGCATGACAGTTGACATGTGCTGCCTAGGCCTCTCCGTAGCCCACACCAAACTTCATGGGATGTGGATTTTGGGCTGTGGATTGTCCGGCACGACACAATGCTCCGTCCCGCGTGGGTCTTCTTGTGGACCCTTGCAGGTACCTTTTTCTTAGGACCTGTTTTGTGCGGACCGAGCTTTTTAAAATTCAAAAAACTTCGCGGCCGAGGAAAGGGACATCTGCTGCACTGCCACCAGCAGTCAATCTACCATGTCCGACCGAATGCGCACCATGTCCTCCAATGGCCAGCAAGCATTTTGAAAACCCTTGTTTGTCAATGTCATGTGCAAGCAACATACATCTGAGAAGGGGCTTTGCAGTGAATTTGAATTTGATTTGCTTTTTTTAACCCGACCCTCTTGTGCTGCACTTCGCTCTGCTCACGCTTTGTTGCTTATTCCCCGGATCTGGTGGCGACCATAAAAAACTCCTTGTCCTCTTCGTGCCCTGTCTTGCCGTATTGTGCCTTGTGCTATTTCTTGAGGAAGCATGGAAAATCATGCAGAGAAATCCATACTGTAGGGAAAACACCCCCCACCCCTCCCCGTGCGTAATCGTATGGAAAAGCCTGCCTTGAATCTTTCAATGCAATGTGTCACATGGTGTGTTCAAAGAATGTATGCGTGTCTGTGTTGTTTGATGTTCTTTGGCTTACCATGACCATTTGATTTGTGGATCCGAATTTAATTGATACCAATTGCAATGGTCATGCAGTCTGAGCTGTGACGCTTTGACTGCAGGTGATGTGCACCGCGTATGTACCCTCCCATTTGCCATTGTTTGCATTTTGTCCTGTGTGCAACCCCTTCAGTGATGATCTCATTCATTTCAGTACCCTGTGGGGCTGGTCTGCCGAAGTTGGGTTTGGGCTGTGCCACAAACCCCTGCAGGGACCTTTTTCTTAGGCCCTGTTTTGTGTCGGCAGAGCGGTTGAGAAATGCACCGGTTTGTGCACTGGGAACCGCCCCTTGTGGATTCTTCAACACATGGATGCATAGCGCAGCATGCAGACGTTCAGCCTTTGTGCGCGCTGAGAAGGCCTTGTCCACTAGCACTAGTCCACCGGCGTGCCATGCCATCAGCAAGCACACAAGTCCACTCTCCACTGCGGCCTTTCTATGCCTTAGAGTGACAGCCCCAAAATTCCACGTGCACCCACCAGGTGTTCCTAAGGGCTCCCCCACAGGGTATATCCGACCTTCATATCCAAAAACAATACATCTGAGAAGGGGCTCTGCTATGTGTCACATTTGCTTCACAATTGAACTCACTTTGTTGTATGGTGCCTTCTGTGTTTTGCTTTCATGTTGACGTCCACGTCCGTCTTCACGCAATGGGAAACAAATTGGAAAACCCCCTCCCCCCCCTCCCCATTCTGCGACCACATCCAAGAGCCCCCCCCCCCCCTTTGACAATAGCATGGCGCATTCATTTAGTGCTCCCGTGGTCCAACATGCCCCCTGGCCAATCTTCCATGCTCCCCTATACTTGATAGCCTTTGTTTGCCCACTACAACCTCCGAGTTGTAGTTTTTGCTATGTGTCACATTCTCCTTGTACCTATGTCCCTTCAGTGCTTATCTATTCTTTGTTGTGCATGTCTCTCTTGACACAAAGGGAAATCAGTGTATTGCATAGGAGACAAGTGTGCACTGAGCGTCTCTTACACATAGGGCACTCTTTTGTTTGCAACCTCCCCCTTGAGGCGAGGAAGTGCGTCTTGGGTCAAGACCGTCGCGTCTCTCACCCGGAAATTTGAGTTGGGCCTGCCCCAACACCCACGCGTTCATCCCCCACCCACTGCGGGTTGCAATTTGCCATGTCGTCTAGCCCCCTTAGCCTGGCCTCTTCCGTCCCCTTTAGCCCTTCCTTCCCGGAATGCGGCTGGGGGGATGTGCCGGAGCTCCTGCGGTTTGGAGACCAACCCCCATCGCCACCGTGGGACTCTGACGCTGAGTAGTGTCTGAGCGAACTGGCCTCGCCCCAGCCTCCATTGCTGACACCGCCCCCCTCTCCCCCTTCATCGAGCCGTGCACCAACAACCTCTCCAGCGCCAGCAAGTCCTCCGCCAAGACCCCACGTTACCTCAACTCCATACCAGGTAGCCCTAGAAGCCGTGGAGGAGGCCCTGATGTGCACTGCCGTGCCGCCGCCATCCCCCCCACAACCCCCCAAGTACGTACCCAAGGACCCCCCCAAAACCCACTATTCACGGGCCCTACAGTGCCAAAACAATGCAGCTCATACGGGAGAATCACGGGGGTGGGATTCAGTATTTCGTAGACGGGGTGCTGAACCGCCGAGCGATGTACCAATTTGCCGTTTCAGCAGCCCAAGCCTTGCCTAATGATGCCCCACCCCCCCCCACACCCCCTTCGTTGGCCAATTTGGTCATGCTGGGCTCTGCAGAGCCCAGATGAAGCACAGTGACCAATTTCAGCCTTTAAATTACCCATTTGACAGTACTGGGCTCTGCAGAGCCCAAGATCCAACAAAATGCAAATTTAAGATGTGCCATATCGCTGTGACTTGGTGGATCGCTCAATCCTGGTGCAACCTGCCCTCCTCTATGGCTCCTGTGCACACAGGCACTAAGACTGAAGTGGCTCGCATGTCGAAGAAGTTTACTCACCGTGTGGCGAATTTTGGTGCATGGCAAGGGAGCTGGGAGTACAGCGAGAGCACGCCGTGGCCACCGCTCCAGGCGCTGTGGAAGGCAGGTCGTTGGGTGAGCGATCGAGAAGATGTTGAAGCACATCGCAGACTGCTTGTGAGACCAGTGTTGAACCCGGCTGTTGAGGTGTCTGGTGGCGAGGTGGCAAAGCTCAATGTCAGTAAGGGATCAGAATCTGGAGAAATTTGGGCGAATGATGGATCGTTGACCGCAGTGCCAAATGAGATCAAAATGCTGAGGTCTAATCTGGTCATGGTTGAAGTACCGCGGCGAGGAGGGTGGATCCCTGGTGCGCAGATCGTGTGTGTGCTGTCTCAAGGGGTACTTGGCGCCTTTCATGGACACCATGGGGATTTGGTCAATGTGGAACAACACTTACGTTCGCAATTGGAAGATTTGTACCCAATAGCTTTGCGCATGGCTGTCTACCATCTGGGACGCCGAGAAGAGCCGTATTTGTTCGAGCAGTCAACTATGTTGCTTGTGAAGCCCGGCCGTCTATTCCGTTCCGGCAACCAAAAAAGTGTGGTGGAACCAATGCGACATATCACCCGCGCCTGATCTTTGGGGGTGCAAAGTTACCCTTTTCGGGGTAACTTATCCAAGGGTGGTTTGGGGGCACCACGAACACCCCCTTTTCATAACAAAATCTCACAAATGTGCCCAGACTCAAAAATGCATTTTAGGCTTCACAGCACCCCTACTAGAACCACATCTGAGACGCCCACTCGTTCTACTGCTAGCAATAGAACTCGCCTGTAGAGGGTCGAAAACATGAATGTGTGAGGAAATGGTAATCGGAAAAGGCGCAGTTACAGGGCAAGACCTACAACTTGGTATGTTCACATGGTACGGAACAGTAGAAGGCAAGCATGCACAACATTGTCTCCTCATGAAAAGGAAACATAGTGGCAAGTCTCATACCAGTGTTTTACAAAACAGTACCTCTATTTTTTCCGTCAGCAATAGAACTTGCACCACAGGAACCAGATACAAGACCTTTTGTCACGACAGACCTATGGACGTCCTAAATTGAGTCAAAGGGAATACAACACAGTCCAAGTGCAAAGAAACATACAATGCCGTGCCACCAGGCCACAGGACAGCTGTCAGGTGAAGGCGGCACGATGCGGGGTAATAAGTGGACACATATGTTGAAGGATAGCAGTATGAGGGTCCTGCTGCCAGCAGAACTAAGAAGAGCAATACTGTTACAATGTCGGAAAGAAGCCCGGGAGGTCCGGGACATCAAGGGTAGTGTGTGTGCAGGGGTGTTGCAAAGCAGGTAACAGAAGTGGCAAGCACACACAACTTGTCTGTTACTGCCAGCAGCAGAACACAATTGCACACTGACAGGTAGCAACGGACCAACTTAGGAGGCCCATAGTGCCCCCTATCGTTTTAGCGAAAAAAAATTCATGTCGTGCACACAGCCTAGCCTTTGTGCTGCATAGCCAAGCGTAATAGAGGGGTGGTTCCCAGCCAGGGTGTATGGGGAGGAGGAACAACACGCAACTTAGGGGTGCGAAGCAGCAAAAAGGCACCATTTTGGGCCCCCACAGCATACGAGCCAGCCACTGTTTTTTCCTATTTTGGAGGTCTTAAATCCGGAAAATGGACCAGCCGCACCATAAAACTATGTTTCACAGTCTGATATCACAAATGGAGCACGTATTTGGCAACAGCACGTGCGGCGGTTCTTCTAGCACTCGTGGTATTGTGACGGCAATGATGACCTTATATGCACCGCCTGTGAAGAAGGTGTCCCCTATCACAACAGAGAACAGCACTTGTATGAAAGGAGGGTGCAAAGTAGCATGTCTGAAAGGCTGGGCTCTGCAGAGCCCAGAAAAATGAAATTCACGAAAAACAGGGGTAAGAATACAGGGTTGTACACCAACACAACAATGTACAGGCAAACAGGTAGTAACAAGGCGTGAAATAGGGAATTCCTACTGGCTGGGCTCTGCAGAGCCCAGCTCGATACCAACAACATAAAGCACCCATGAATTACGATAATGATAAACAAGCCAGACCACCAGTGTGGTAATGGCTACAAGAGGCATCGCACTATATGCCCCCCCCCCCCCAAAAAAATTGCAGCCCATAAGCGACAGACCACCAGAGCACCAATCATGCACGAGGCATGGAAGCTGCGTACACACTAGTTGACGAGTCTAAAGCATAAACACACACAAAAGAAAGCACGGAAGTTGTAAAAACCTTTACGTGCGCTGTAGGAGGTCCGTCGGAACTCCGAAATTGGATGTTGTACTGACTGCAAATTAATGTGTCCCCAGATGTGGCTCAGAAGCACGTACTAGCACTTGGACACACAAAGACTATTCCCCCTTCTAAATCCCGAGCAAATGTGGAATTATCAATAAATGGTTGACACCAACGAAAACAAGCCACAAATGGCACCAAAAAATGAAGCATCGCACAGTGGACGGTGTCAAAGCACTGCCCAACATACACACTGTGAACCGCTGGAGAAATCAAAAGACACAGGCCCGACAGATCAATGCAATTGAGCATACATGACAGCGCGGAATAAAATGTGGCTCAGCGAAAAAAAAGCAAACCTGTGCCCAAACTACTCACGGCACATTGGACTCTGGGCATACCCGGTAAACTCGAAATGACAGACACATTCACCTGAGCTCTGCAGGGCCCAGGAACAGGTAACTGAACATGTGAGGACCGAATCAAGGGTACATATGGCATCTGGACTTTGCAGCGCATGGACTGGTAAAAAAATAGCAAGTGAACAAAGGATCTGGGGCCCATAGACACAAACCTGGCACTGTATATGCACCAAAATTGTGAACAAACTTCGACAGTTGGTACACTGTGTCAACGAGGGACGTACCAAAAGAAATGCCATAGCACAATGTTGTGCTAATACAACCAAATTCACACAGGGACATTACTCCACTGTTGAGATGAAAGCAACACTGGGTACCACCAGGAGGCATGCAAATTGGCCTGAAACAGCATGCTGGGCTCAGACTTGTACTTGCTTGTACTTGCTTGTACTGCAGAGCCCAGCAGTACAAAATTGTTCATATTCGGGGGCGAATCAAGCAAATTTGGCACACTGGGCTCTGCAGAGCCCAGCTCAGTGCAAACTAAAAAAATGACAGTCCAATTCAGCCACAAACACGTACATCGTCAAACAGGACACATCATTCACTGTCCCACAGCTGTTTGGGACTGCACAGGACAGGCCCAGTCACATTAGGCGCTCACAACACCAGCATAGTAACACGATTGTGTCTGTGGTTGTATGTCCGGTATGGTCGAGCAATAGTCATGATCCACGGTATGTGGGGCCTCCAGTCACTTGCCGTTGCTCTTGGATAAGCCAACCCGGACACCACGTTGCAGGGTGGCCTAGAGGCCCTCAACCGCCCTTTTTTTCTGCGATGGGGACGCCGCAGCGGCTGCCGTTGCCAAATTATCCTCCTCTTCTTTCCTCTTGCGATTTGTTCGCTCGTCCTCTTTGGCCTTTTTCTCCTTCTCCTTCTCCTCCTTTTTACGTTGCCGCTCCCGTGCCTCCTCTTGCTTCCGCAACTCGCGCTCAGCCTTCTCCTGCTCCTTCTGCCGTTGTTTATCGGTTTTCCCCTTTGCTTTGGGAGTTTGCGGATCCGGCACCTCCTCAACTGACTCACCCGTGTCTGCGTCAGCTGCCTGGTTAGGGGACTCCTGCTGCTAGAATAGCAGCTGCCTGGTGCTTGCACAGTGCATGACACTCCGCCAATCAACATCCTCCTCCGTGTCCCCTTTCCGGGCGCTTGTCTTCAGCAGGTTCACCACATCAGCTGCATTGTAGGGACCATCAGATAATACACCCCATGCGCAATTCAACGGGACAGGCAAGTGAATACAACCCAGACTGATCAGGTCGGGGCGGCGACCATAGTACGGTGCCCACAGGCAGCGCGATGCATCAACATCCATGTGCGTGTCGTCCGAGTCTTCGCTGGGGTCCTCCAGCAAATTCACCAACCACCGCAGGATAGCCAAACCCAGCCAAAGACCTTCAGTGAACGACTTTTGTGTGAGGAAGTGTGGCACTGGGACAAGGCCGCAAGGGACAACACAACCGAACTCAGCGGCGGCAGCCCGCGTGCATCACGACCTCCTCCTGCCCCGGTTGCCCCCCGGCCTGAGTTGGCTGTCGACAGGGGCAACGGATTTGATGGGGTCACCGGGGTGTCGCAGGAGGCTACCGCAAGTTCCACACCGACCGCAGGAGGTGCTTCCGACCCAATCGTCATCGACATTGACCCCCCATAACCCCAAGTAAGCAGATAGGCAGGTTTGGGCGTGTTGGCACCTCCAACCTGCGCTCGGCCAAGCCAGGCGTCTGAGAATGCGAGAGTGCTGAACATGACAATTGTGATCCTCCGCTTGCTAGTGTTGTGCACATGTTGGAAACACTGTGATGGTGGAAAGAATGAATGCAGATCACTTCCCTCTGGGGCCGGGAACACTCCCCTTGCTAGTTGCCAGTGGCTCCGTCGCCCTCTGGCCATTGACGACCTAGGGCGGGTCCCCCAGCTGGTTACCAAAAAAGTATGGCGATGCAGCAAGCAACCGAAAGACCCGGAAGCCACGACGCCATGCACAGGGTTGCGCATGGCGCCCCTTTGCACAAGTATGTATCTGTATCAGTGTATCACCCGCAACCAATGGACTTTGTTCGCGATGGCGGCGAATTCATTCAAGTGCCTCCTACATGTGGGAGAAGCGGCGCCGCGACGAGGGGGAGGTTCATGCGCCCGAGCACTGAACTTCCGTATAGTCAAGAATGACCCCCGGCCGGTGGTGCGTGCCCTGGGAGCTTGGCCACATGCTTGGCTCTAGTGGCTGCACAAGGAAGGATGGAGAGATGCTGCCCGTTAGGCCCGCTTGTGCCCTCAAGGGGCCCACTACCGACAAAAGATCATGCGGTGGTTGCTGCGAGGGACCGAGGCGGAAAGCGTGCGATGGCAAGCATGGTGCCGCGGCACTGCGATGGCTTAGCCTCTCCATTTCCCACCTTGGCTAGTGGGGACGCTGGTTGTCGGAGTTTGTTGATGCGGGGTATGGGGACGCGCCGGACGATTTCTCAACCGCTGAGAATGTCGTCTTGCTGTGGCCACGTAATGGATCCTTCCAGTGGAGCGCAATGGGTGTTTGGGATGTCTTCCCTCACGACGTCCTCCAGCTTTGCACTCCAATTTAGTCACCCCATGCGGGGGGGGAATATGTGGCAGCCCCCCCCTCCCCGAATGAGGTCGTGGTTCAGCGCACAGAGCCAAATCGGGGGAGGAAGATGTGGCGGCTGCCAAGGACTTGCAGGGATGTCACTGCTAGTTTGTCTTGAGGTACGGCAGTGGAATGTACTAAGTTTTAGCTGGATACACCACATGCGCCACTTCGCCATCGCCACCTCAAGTTCGCAATTGGTGGCGTGCATGGTGTTTCTACTTCCAAAGTTGTGGCCACATGGTACATTCACACGACACGGACATGGGCAACTCGATGACGTAGCATGTCGTTGGGTGCCGTCTCATGACAGCAACGGAGGCAACTGTGGTGAAGTGCGGGTCAGGAGGTCCGCCGTGCACTTCGCGAAGGGAGGGGTCGAGGACTCTTGGTTCCGCTGGGCCCAAGAACAACAGTTTTGAGGGATAGGGAGGCCTAGTGGGAGGGGGGGATACAGGTGTGTGCACCCCTTCCCCGCGTCCTCACATAGCAGCAGTTAGACCCGAATCCCCTCGGTCTGATGAAGACCGCCGTGGGGGATAGGGACGCCCCATGAGAGGGGGTAAGGTGTGTGCAGTGCTTCCACGCGTCCCCACATAGCGGTTGTTACACCCCAGTCTCCATGTTTTGGTGAAGACCGTTGTCTGGGATAGGGACGCCCCATGAGAGGGGGTATAGGTGTGTGGAGCGCTTCCCCCCGGCCCCACACAGCGGGGGTTACACCCGACTCCCCCCAGTCCGATGCAGACCGTTTTGGAGGATAGGGGCGCCCCATGGGAGGGGGCCGCCGTTGTGTGGAGGCGGGGGGAAGCACTGCACTCCCTCCCATTGGGCCTCCCTTTCCCCCAAAGCGGTCTGCACCAGACTGGGGGGATTGAGGTGTATCTGTGTGGGGCCGCGTGGAAGCGCTGCACACCTGCAGCCCCTACCACCGAGGCCCCCGCCACATGGGCTTGGAGACCTCCTTCGGTGTGCGGCCGCAGAGGCCCCCCGCCGCGTTGAGGCGCGGGCCTCCCTCGCGTTTGGATCATCGAGGCCCCCGGCGCATGGGCTTGGGGGCCTCCACCGCTTTGGGACCAACGAGGCCCCCGCCGCATGGGCGTGGGGCCCTCCTCTGCTTTGGGGTTACCGGGGTCCCTGTCGCGTCTGGGCGAGTGCCCCCGCCTTTTGGTGAATACCGGCCCCCCCGCTGCATTAGGGCGGAGGCTCCGTCGTACCGGACTCACACGGCCCCCGTCGCATTTGGACGGGGCCTTGTTCCCTATGGACCACCGGGGCCCCTGTCGCTTCGCATCGGGGGCCTCCATCGTATCGACAGCACCCCCCCCGCTCTGAAGTAGTGGGGACCCCCAGGCGGCAGGGGTTATGTAGCCACCTTGCCCACTTGTGGGCCACCTCTGATTCTGCCCCCCGCTCTGAAGCGGTGGGGACCCCCCAGGCGGCAGGGGCTATGTAGCCACCTTGCCCACTTGTGGGCCACCTGTGATTCTGCCCCCCGCTGTGAAGCGGTGGGAACCCCCTAGGCGGCAAGGGTTATGTAGCCACCTTGCCCACTTGTGGGCCACCTCTGATTCTGCCTCCCGCTCTAGGGGGACTCACAATCCTTTTTTAATTTTGCTCCCCGCGCTTGGCGCTGGGGACCCCCAAGAATGCAGGGCTGACGTAGCAATTGTGCCCTCTTTTGGGCCCCCCCTTTTTCCCTTTGCCCTTCGTGTTTGCAATAGTGTCCTCCAAGCAAAGCGTTGCATTGTCCCTTGTCTTGGCGCGTTGTCAAGGGTATATTGCAAGTGCCACAAGATCAATGGTGGTTGTTGCCTGAAATGGGTGAGGCTACTCTGTACTTCAGTCGTTCAAAGTTGGCCTCCACCCAAAGGACCCCAGCGGTACATCCGGAGGTGGCTCGGATGTACCCCGAACCCAAATTTGTGGACCCCGTTGACACATGCTTTTCTTGTGATGGCACACCTCACATGGCGTGCCACGAATGTAAGGTTCTTCATTGATCCTTGCATGCGTCCATCTTGTGTTAATCGGAGATTTGTGTTGGGTTGCGCCAAGTCTGGACTGCCAACCTTGCTGCTGTTGTTGTTGCTGCTGCTGCTGTTGACACCCACCCTGGTGTGCCTACTGTTGTTGCTGCTTCTGCTGTTAACACCCGTCGTGGTGTGTGGATCTGTCGCAAGTGGTATGCGGTGCCTCCTCAATATCCCCAAAATGCTGATGGTCAATTGAGAAACGACTAAGCATTTTGCACCGAGCTGCAAGGGGAGTTGAAAACAGCTCTGTGTGGGATGTGCACCAATAATCCCACAGTGCGAGGCAAACCGCGCCATGCACATACCAAGGCCGACTTGATTTTCAAGCGTGTCTTTTGTAACTACTTGTAAGTAGTTCCCACAGATTTTGTTTCTACTACCCAACCCCAATTATATTTTGTTATGTTGGCCGAGTGCCTACTACTTGGTGTGCATGATGGTTTGGCCTGGGTGGGGCGACAAGTGGCCGAGAATCGACTCGGGGGCCTTATGCCCTTAAACAAAAGTACCACCTACCATCGAAGTGTTGACTACGTTGTTTAAAACGGCAACGGGGGGGGGGGGGCTTAGTGGACCGAGGTAAAACTTACTAAAAATTTTTTTTTTAATTTTTTACCTAGTAAAAAAAAAACTTCAAAAATTTTCACCAAATGCCCGATTGTAGGACCCCTGATTTGGAGGTGTCACTCTAAGTTGTTTGTGCATGGAAAACCAATTTTCTCAGCAAGACAAGTGACAAAAAATGCAAAGAAAAATCCGTCAGGGATTTGAACCCACGCCAGCGAATTATCAGCATAGGGTGCATTCAACTAGACCACTGCCTTGTACTGCCATAATACCGCTCAGGAACCATGTACATACCGAGAGACGGTTGCAGATCAGTGCTGCACACCCACCCAGCACACAGTAAGATGCAAATGGGAAGGCTGTGTGCATTTATCTTTTTTTAGCAGGCTTTGTTTTTGCATGGAAAACCAATTTTCTCAGCAAGACAAGTGACAAAAAATGCAAAAAAAAAGTTGGGCCGGGAATTGAACCCACGCTTGCCAATTTGCGGGACAGGGCATATACCACTGGACCACCGCCGTGCATAGTACCCCGCAGAGACCATGTACAGACCGAGAGACGAGAAAAATTTTCCGAAAATTGAGAGATGTTTTGGGTTTCACATGACTCTAACTACTGAGCAACCAGGTGTGTTTGAGGCCTGGGACTGAGATCCAGGGCACTGGAAGCCTGTTTTGCCGAAAAATCGGTCCACAGATTTATTTGTTCACCGTTACCGATTTGGGGGGGGGGGGGGTTTGCAGTACCTTGGAACAAGTCGATCTCAACTGAAAGCAATTCAGACCGTGGTGGCAGGCGCCATTGGAGTTGATTGCAGTGCCGCAAACCTGACCCTCTGTGGCCCACAGCGGGAAGAGGGGGGTGGTCTCGGTGGGTACCAGGATGGGGGAGCCCTCCCCTTTTTATAGCCGAAGCCTGCTCAAGGGCCACTCACAGAGTTGAGGAAACGGACACCGATGCCTGCTGAAAAAATGCTGGGAGTGAATCGCATGAATAATTCTTTTTTGACTTGGCTGATGATGATACCATTGCGGAACACACGCACTGTAGTATGTGGTTGGTATGCAGGGTAGTACTTGATGCAATTCAAAGGGTATGCGTAGTCATGTGTGTTTTCGGTTTCAAAATCCAGAATGTGCATACTGGGTGGTGTTTGCAGATGAGCGCTACCGTTTTTGGTGTATGTGCAGGATGCAGGGCATGAGTATTGCTGGGTGTGTCAGCATGCAAAGTCCAGAGTATGAACACAGCCCATGCCCCTTCATCCAATGTCCACTTTTTGGCCAGAATTGCCGCTGCACTTCCACTGCTACGCTTGCCTTTCAGACCTGCACATTGCTTCAGGTGGGGTATGCCCGATTCTCCAATTTGCATGACGCCCAGACTGCAATTGAATATCTGAATGGCTTCCCCTTGGACGAGGATTTCCCCACCCCTGTCAAAGCGTTCATGTCCACAACGCAGCTGAATGTATGCAATCTGCCCTTGTCGGGTTCAGGTAGGACCGCTCTGAGGGCTACAGGACCACTGCCGGGCTCATGTTCGGTGGATCTTGTGTGATTGCATGTGGAGTAGAGAGCAAGTTGCAATAAACTACGATGCCATGCAGTATCAGTTGTGTGAATAAGAGATGCCAGGATCGCAGCCTCTGGAGGAGCAGTCCAAAATATCCGATTGCGGAAGCATTCAGCAAGGCAGTCACTGCCAGCAGCCTCAGGAAAATGGTGCTCTGAGAATCGTGCAAGAAAGGGCTGAAGGTGCCCTTGTCGGCACAAGGTACCTGATAAACATGTGGTAAAATAAGAACAAGGAGACACAGGGGAACCAGTGCTCGGAACTGGTTGCACGCCTGTCTCTGCATCTCCCTCCATCTTCCTCCTTAGTCTCTCCAGACTCCCCCTGAACAGTTTCACGTGTGCCCTAAGAAATTCTTCAACCGACGGCCAGCATCATTAGAGTGTACCGAACGCTCGTGGGCTGGCTGCTTTGTGTCGCATGTCGGGCATCCGCATTCTTTTCCCACCATGCATCTATCCTTCTTGCGATATTCTGCACTCACTGTTTTTGCATTAGGTCCGCCAACAGCTTATCATGGTCATCAAAATCATTGTAACCCAGGGTGTAGGGTTTTGTTAGTTGATGATGAAGGAAGCAGCTGCTGTCGGTGAGGAATAGCTGCGAAGCAGGGTCAATCAACCGCTGACTTTATGCCTGGAATCGCTACCCATGTCCTTTCCTTCAATCTCTGTGATATTCCCTCCCTCCCTCCCTTCACCTCGCCCCCCCCCCCCCCCACCCCCGGCCCTCAACCCACCCCTTCTTGCTCTCTCATGTGGTCACCTGTATTGCTAGGACACAATGACCACTCCTGGCCAAGGTCGCAAGCGTCCGATGGATGAAAGCTGGGGTGCCTCGCCCGAAAAGATGTTTAAGGGAGCTGGCGGTAAGGGCATGGGTATGGGCATGGGCAAGGGAAAAGGCGTGGCTGGTGGCAAAGGGAAGGGTAGTGGTGGGGCGGTCACCAACACGACGTCAGTGTACGTGGGAGGAGTACCCCATGATTGGGATGAGGCGATGTTGCAGGGGCTCTTTGAGTCCTCAGGAACTATCACTAAGGTATGTCTCATGAATGTGTGCACACGCTGCTGCATTAAGCCTGCTTGTTTGCCCAAGAAGCAAGCTTAGTAAGATTACCCTGCCCCCTGGGGAGAGGGGTGGATCAGGGGGGGGGGGGGGGGTTGAGTGGTTGGGTTGGGTCCAATTTTAGTCATTTTTGGCACAAACAGCAACGCTAGCAGGGGTAGCGATTGTGCTTTCTGCTCCTTGCGTGTTGGGTTCGGGGCAAGATGGAAGTTAATGGCCTGCGATGGCTCATGGACGCTGCCATTTTACCTCTTTTCTCCCCTGGGCGCCATCCGACAGCTTCCCTGGATCTCGTTCCTCCTATCCCCACCATGGGCATGATGCGTTTGAGAACGACATTTGTTGAGGTATTGTGGAAAGTCCCAGATGGTGTGGTGTCCTTCCTCTGAATTGCAGCCGACCAGAGTCATGGGGTTGCAAAGGTATCTTGGGACGAGGAGTCGAGCTGAGGGACACCGTTGCATGCAGCACACCAGGTGCCGAAATCGTAACTCTTGAACCAGCTACAGCATGACCTAGACTGAGAAGTGGGGAAGGTAAACCACAATGGCAAACCACCAAAAACGGGGGCCGAGCCATGACCGTAAGTTGCAAGCTTCTGGCAGGGGTCCTAGTACCCACCCATCCCCGAAGGCTGCCATAATAGCAATCGTTTCTACAAATGTGGCCACAAGGCCCCTGGATAGGTATGCTGGCCATTGCCAGCCGGAAGGTACCGGGAACAGGCTTACACTGAAATATGCACTCACTGGATCGAATTGCCATGGCGATGCTGACCATGACAGTACACCACCGTGTGTCAAGCAATCACATACCCAAACACATGGGCTTGGATGATGTGGTCTCTTTTTTCACTGGTGGTGTGTGCATGCCTGCAGGGGCGGGAAGGCAGAGGATAGGACCGGACACCCTCAGCTGAATCAACACCCGTGAGCACCCGGTGGGTTGCTCTGTTAAACAGGACGTCTCCTGGAGGCTCCATCTACCCTTTGTATCTTCCTACTGCTCACATGTAAACTTGTGGGTCTTTTTCAAGAGTGCATGTTACACAGCGGCATCTGAATATCATTGTGTGGCCATTTTCTGCCACACATGGTTTGCTACACTGAGCAGACTGTTCGACGGTGTGGTGGTCACGGCACCATGACAGCAGCCCCCCCCTCCACCGCCCTGCCGCCCCCACTGGCGACGCCATTCTTCAGTCACCCATTTCTGATTGCTGGCAATCCATACAAAGATGCCTGGTCAACCAACTCCAGATTTGAAGCACCCTCACCAAGTGTGCACAGCCTACATTTTTTGTACCCTGCACAAGGTACGGCTACATATGTGAAGTAAGGAAATTTCTGTCACATTTGTCCTGTGTTGCTGTTCCACGGAGACCATGGCAGGCCCTGGGCAGGGCAGGATCTTCTGTCACGTGCCTCTGCATGAATGGATTCCTTTCAGCGTGGGGTGGAACACGGAAGTCTGCTGGCGGTTTCATTCACACATCTGCTTTTCTCATGTGTGTGTGTGTGTGTGTGTGTGTGTGTGTGTGTGTGTGTGTGTGTGTTGGGTTATGCTACATCATGCTATATCGCGTGTGCGTGTGTAAAACATGTACTGGTCAATGGCACTCATGCATTGTTTCTTTTCAACCCCGACCCCAACCCCAACCCCAACCCCAACCCCTGCCCTGTGTGTGCGCGCGCCTGTGTGCGAAACCTGAAGTCTGTGAACCTTTGACCTAAAGAGCGTGACGGGAATCTATATGCAGATGCGCGTGTCCCTTTATGTGTATGTGCACGTGTGTGTCTGTGTGTGTGCTTGCCTGCCAGTGGGCATGCACGTGTCCTGTGCGCGTTATGTGGTGCATTCAATTGCTGAAGCTCAGTTCATCAAAAATGAGCGCTTTTGGACGACCAATGCAACTGTACCGACTGTCACTTAATTTCCCATTATCCTGCCGATTGCTTAGATCAACCTGACAAGGGGTAAGAACCCAGTCGGAAACATTGCGTTCGTGCACTACTCCTCTGCAACAGAAGCACAAACTGCCATTGAGAACATGAATGGCTATGCTGTGGATGAAACCCGCTACTTGACAGTTCGCGGGAACACCAGCACTTCTGCTTCCTATTAGGTTTTCTTCTCATGTCCTGAATTCTGTCAAGCCTTCGT
Source organism: Eutreptiella sp. 'Long Island Sound 2002' (assembly GCA_964036045.1). Lineage (NCBI taxonomy): Eukaryota > Euglenozoa > Euglenophyceae > Eutreptiales > Eutreptiaceae > Eutreptiella > Eutreptiella sp. 'Long Island Sound 2002'. The sequence goes on along the minus strand of OZ038382.1, from coordinate 130,376,421 downwards.
GTTGCCTGATGACCCACATCCTAATTGCCATCATGCCTCCCGATGCGCCTACCATATCCTGACACCCCTTCCAGTGCCCAAGTTTGAGTGCTGTTTGATGTCCATTTTTGAGAATGAAGACATCATTCAATTTTCTTTTCAGTTAGGGACTTTGCTCAGCAAAGCATAGGTGAATTCTATTTCCACTGCAGCTTGTGCTGCAATTTTGCATGAGGTATACCACATCACAGTGATGGCCCTGCATGGCTACACCAACAGCCCCTTTATGCGCAGGTGCTGTGCAAGCATGGCGTGTGTCAATTTTTAGGTACGGATGTTGAGCTGCGAGGAGCATAGGTATGCCCCTCATTGACATAGGGACTGCCCATGCTGTCTTGCATGACTTTGAGTGCGGGCTGCATCCCACCTCTCAAGTGCAACAGTTGGGGGTTCCAAAGGTTTGGACAACACTTGGGGTGCACTGTGTGCACATGTAGAGCCGTAAACGTGGGGCGTGCAAGTGTGAAAAGTGCTGTAAACACCACGGATATTTCCATTAAGTATAGGGATTGCCAAAAAGGAGATGGTAGGCGGTTTGGCACACTTGTAACGTAAGTGTTTGCAGCGCCACCGCCATAAACTTTTACGGCGCTGGTGCCGTAAATTGGCGAGGGGTATTGGAGGGGAAGCAGTCAGGTGGCAGGGAGATTTGAACCCCCCAGGGGAATAGAGACAACACCCCTCCTTGGATTGCTGTCCAACGGAGAAGGGGAGAGATGGACAAATTGGGAGGAACCTGCATAGTTCATTTGTTGCGTCATGCTGATATGGGGGTGAACTCAAAAGCTTTCCACACAAGCCCAACGGGACACACCAGTGAACACCACGAATGGGCAGGGGTGGATCATTCTGTAGTGAGTACACATTTGCGGCACCACCGTCATCAATGTTTACAGCGCTAGCACTGTAAAATGAAGGGGGCAAATTTAAACTGCAAACTGTACAAGCTGCCACATGCAAACTGCCACATGCAGAGGTCATGAAAATATGGGGGTGATCTCAAAAGGTTTCCACACCATCCTAATCGGATCCAACAGTTGAACCTGCTAGGTTGTCTTTCAGGGGGAGGTTTGAAGCGGGCTATAAGAGTTAGAATTTCTTCCAAGTGGGGAGCCTCCCCAGTCTCACTAGTCTCACTACAGTGCACCAGCTTCCTGAATCTCTTGTTTCAGCCGATTATTGTTGATAATGGGGTTTTTGTGGCACTGCCTATAAGAAGGCTTTTCCTGTGGCACCTGTGGCGCACATTTTGGGAAACTGCCTAATTTGTGGAGCTTTTTAGATTCCACCTTGTTGTGCTCCCTGGGGGGCATGGGGCCCGATTTTACCATGTAGTATGGCCCTTTTATGTAGCCATATTGATCTCTCCCTACCATGGGGACCTCCAGAAGGCACGGGTTATATTACAGGGTGTCAACCCGGGGGCAGGGGTTAGGTAGCCACTATGCCCACATGTGGGCCACTTCTGGTTTTGTCCCCGTGCTGAGCATTCCCTAGTGACTGAAATTAAACCCAATATAGTCAATATCTGGCCAAAAATTAACACGTTAATCTCAAGTTCAATTCTTTTAAGGGGGGTTAGGGGGTTTGCCGTGGAAATTATGACCCCCATGGGTTGCTTTACGGGCTTGGGTGTCATTTTCCCCCGGGGGTTGGTGGGGGGGTCCTACCCATGTGGTTGTTTCAAAATGTTAAAATGGCTCTCAACTTTAATTTTTGTTTTTAATTTTTGCATTAATATTTGAAAAGTTAAAAATTAATCAGTCGCCAGCATCAATATTAATCGCACAAATATTAACTCTATTCCCCAAATATTAACCCTCCTAACAATGGTACAACACAACATGTAATGCATCATGTGTGTGTTCACACATGTTGCGCATGGCCATTGTGGCCCATTGGGTCCCTATGCGGGCCCTCACACCTCATGGGACCCCGTAATGGGGTCCCATGTCTTCGTGGGTCCGGATGGGGGGTTAGCGGGGTTAGTGGGTTTGGTGGTTGGGTTCGGGTGCGGGAGGTTAGTCTCTTCGCTTGTGGGGGCGGGGGGTTTGGGCTTTTTCTTGCCCGACCGGGCCTCTTCCTGGTACCGCTCGGCCTCCTCGGGGGTGGGGAAGAGGAGGTGCCGGGCCACCTCGTAGAGGGTGGTGCCGCCCGGGTATTCCACCCAAACGGCACCATACGTCCGCCCGTGGACGGTGCCCTTCTCTATCCCGGTGGGGTAGGGGACGTGGGCGACCGTCCCGACGATTGGATCGCCAGGACGGTCGTCCTTCTTCTCGGCCGTTGCACCCTTGGGGGTGTCGGTCTTGGTCGGGAGGGGGGGGGGGTGGGCGGTGGCGGTCTTGGGGGTGGGGGCGGCGACGGCCTTCGTAGGCCGTGCGGTGGGGGTGGGGGGGGTGGGCTTTTTGCCACGGGGAATCGCCGCGTCGTCGCTCTCCGAGCCGGATTCGAAGGCGAACCGTTCTTTCGAACGTTTTTTTGAGGGGGGTTGGGGGGGGTTGGGTTGCGGCTTGGCTTGAGGGGGGGTTTGGCGCGGTGGTGGTGTACGCCCCCCCCCTCCCCCCCCTCCTCCTCGTCGCTCACCCCACCCCCTCCCATGCTCCCCCACAACCCCTCATCTTCCCCCCCCCCCCGCATACCCCACCTCTTGCATTCGAGCCCACTCGCTGGCCCGGAAGTGACGCGACGTCACCCAAACGCCGCTCACCACACGCGAGGTCTCCTAGTCATGGAGACCGCGCAAGAGAGCAAGGCCCAAGGGTGGGTCTCGGGCCACGATGCGTTGGAGGGACCCCAGGGTACTTCTTGGGATCCCTCAGCGTCCTGCTGGGCCACCCGGATGGGCGTGGCATGCGTCGCGTTGACCACGACGTCCATTACCTACAGACATAAAACAAAAACAACACAAGTGTGAATTAATTTTTCCAGCGATTTTTTTAATTTTCTGACATTCATATTAACGTTTATCTTTTAATATTTCGAGCGGCGGTTCAAAAATTAAATATTAATCTCGAGAAATGCATGCTAGCGACCTAAAAATTAAATGAAACAAACAAGCACCATACCTCAAACGTAGCATTGGTGCCTGCTGCCTATACTGCCCCCATGGCATCTCGGAAGTGAGACGCTACGGTAGGGGCCTCAATGGGGGCTCCCACGCTGGCCGTTGGGGCCAATTGGGCCGCCGGCTTGGCCACGTTCGCGGCCACCGAGGCCGCCTTCGCGCTGCGGGAGTTCGGGATCAGGCCCTCGTACGATGGCTGACACCCCGGATCATAAATGGGTTGGGGCAGGGCCAGGACAATGCCCTAGTGGACCCCGAACACGACGACGTTGCCTTGCCGCCAATGCTTGACCCAGCCCAGCTGATCCAGTGCTGTAGTAGCACCTAGTAGTGCGCCGTCCGGAAACGGACGGCACGGGGGTCAAACAACAAATTCAGTGCGGGCAAACTGCCCGCACTGATGGTCTCGGGCATAGGGGCCAGGGGGGCACCAGGGAGGGGTTTCCAGACCCAAACCCTCCCCCTGGAGGCATCCTTACCCCAGGTGCCTCTATGTTCCCCCTCCTTCCGGCGAATCAAACAGCAGGTTAACCTCCGGAAAATACAAATGGTCGTCATGTGGCTATGCGCGGGGGAGGAAAAAACGGGTTGATCCCCCGCGCAAATGCACGAGCGTCATGCTAAGGTTGGTAAGGGTGTCCCGAGAGAAAGGCATAACAAGAGCTATACAAGGGAACATGGTGGTGTGGAGTGGGGGGGAACGCGGGCAACCGGAGGGGGGGCTGTCCAAGACAACCACCAACACAAGATTGGAACATCTCTACTGTACCGTTGTGCAACAATAACCACGTAACACCCCTTATAGGTCGTCATATGGGCATGGAAAAATGAGTACAAATGACCCAATCAAAAAAATTGAACGTTAACGTGTTAATATTTGCGAGATTAATATATTAACCGGTTCATATATTAAAAATTGAAATTAATCATGTTGATTTCAATTTCGGCAACTCGGGTTGGGAGCCATTGATTTCTCCCCATTAGCGGTGGACAGTTGTTAAATGCAATCGCCAACCCGCGGACAAGGGGGCCCTCGCGCGGGCCACCGCCACCCACATTGAGCATTGTGTCTGATCCATCTACTCTCCAGCCACTCAGCAATGAGTGTGGGCGAAGCGTGGAGCCGTGTGACCACCGGCGTTTGGTGGCCGTGTGGCAACCTGGGAGTGGAATTGCGGTACACAATGTGCAATGTGGGGTATTCCATTTGTTGGTTTGTTTCGCAACCCCATATTGGTCAGTATTGTTACGCCATACACAAGGCAAGCTTGTGGCTGTCATCCTAACTGTTGCGTTGCGCTGCGTGGAATAGTGAATATTTGTTCTGTGTTCTGGTGATTTCAGATTTGGCCAGGTTTCATCTATCATGTCTTCCATGCTTGGCGAGGTAGACCAAAGAGAAGGGTGACATCGTTGTCCCATTCTCCCTGCGTGCACTTCGCTTTACATAGATGTGTAGCATAATTTCTTGTGTTTTTTTGTTCCAAGCTTATTTTACACACCCTTGCAATGCTTTTTCGAGTTGGGCTCTGCTGCTTCTGACCAAGGGAGTAACGCCCCTCCTCCTTAACCATAGTAGAAGGGTGAGACTTCCCTTCCACGCTTTACACGTTGAGCCGGGGCCGTAGTCTTCACATTGATGGAGCATTGGTATCAAAAGATCAACGTGTGCTATTTCTCCGTTATCTGGTTAGTTTCTGGAACAATCTGCAATAAAATAGGTTTCTCAAACCCTATGGCGCCTGCGGCGCGCAGAAAGCATTCTCCATCAATACCAATTGACAAACGTGACTAGCATGTGTTTGGGTGCACCTAGCCCATGTGTGCTACAATTGTGTGTGTGCAGTATCGCGGACCCTGGGGGTCCGGCAGCTCAAAATTTTGATTGTGCCTGCGTGCAATCACATTTTTTGCCAGAATTGCTTCACTTTTTGCGATATTGTTATGGTTTTTATGGATTCTTCCAACAAGTGCCCCCAGGTTAGCTGAACTACGCACACACCCATTCGCGTAGCATACCCCAAGGCGTGATATTGGATGGCTAACCCCTTGTAAAATCATTATTTTTGCCCCACAAACGATCCTCCAATGGATTTTTTGATTTTGAGGCTAGATACCACATTTTAGGGGGACGGGGGGTTGGGGGGGGGGGATCAAAAGTTTGTGCTGAGAGGGCTTCAAACCAGGGCGGGGTAAAAAAAAACTTGAGCCAGTCGGCTCGTGCCGGCAATCGCCGGCTAGGATTTGAACCAACGACTGTTGGGGGAGTGTTGTACCATTTCACCAATGGTCATTCCCGTAGCCTTATGTTTCCCCACTGTTTGTTGTCCGCCAGTGCTAAAAGCCAAAATGTGTGTTTCCGCCTACATCTTTGCCTGCTTGCCCCACTGATTGACTGATTGATTGGCTAGCTGTCAGCCTCTTTTCGAGGTGCCTTGCCGAAGTGTCAGTGCGTAATTTTTTGAGGTACGGGGGGTGACCACGGGGCGGGGGGGTTTATGCCCACTCGCTCCCCCCCACCCATGCCCTCTCAGACCCTAAGGCCGGTGACCTTGTCGTGGTGTGGGGGCCCGGTGGACAATGGGACAGCGCGAAGAGACTGGAAAAGGCGGGTCCCGGAGCGGACCAGGAAGTTTGATAGGGACCCACCCTCCATCATCCTCGAGACACTCACTTTGTAAGTGTCTATTTTTTTTTTTGGGTTATTATTCCATGCCTCACCAGACCCGGCATGGGGTCCTTGATCAACTCGCGCGCATGGCATCCGCCTCGGTGTGCCTCTTGACAGGCGCCAAGTGGGGAAGACACCGATTGGTCCGTTGATACCGCGAAACCCTCACGTCATTATGCCACTAACAATAGTGATCAAAGCCGGTTCCCGCTCAATGGACCTCAACCCACCCCCCTTGTGTTCTCACCGGGTTTTAGAGTGAGGAGCAATGGGGGAGCGGGTGGGTGTCTCCCCTGGCTGGTTTCTATCCGCCATTTTTCTCGCGTTGGCACGGTACGTTGAATCACCATGAATAAATGTCACAAAGAACGGTGGCTTTCAGCTGGTTGTGATGAACTCAACTTAGCGATTCCGCGTCACATGTTATCTCGATGGTCCCCCGTCCGCTTCATGAATTATTGATTTCCAGCACTCCGGACGTCCATTCTCAAGTCATCTCCTCTTTTTATTCTTCCTCCGGTCTTGCTTTCGAACCATCTCCATACATTTGTGCCGTCGAAATCATCACTTCTGCGCGTTGCTTGTCGAACTAATATGTATCTCTCGGAACCATTCCCCGCCCATGCCTTTTCTCACGTGGTGCTGGCCCCAGCACGTGCCAACCTTCCAACCCCACGGGTACCTGAAAAATGTCGTTTTCATATGATTCACTTCCTCATTCGGGCCAAGGTACAAACCCCACAATTGCACATACACGAATCACAACAACCTAATCCAAATCAAGATGTTTAGCCAACCTCGGGAACTAAATATTCTCCGCTCCACATCCATTTACTTGTGTCATGTAATTGCCTCACTTTTGCACAATTTATGTGCAGAGCACTATGTGGTGGATGTGATTCTCACCCCTCCCTCGTATCCTATTTTCTTTTCTTGACTCACCATCCGTCCAACAGCCCTTAGATCTTCACAATGGGAAAGCGTAGCAGCGCCGGGCACTACAATCAAATCCGCCGTAGCTGGAGACGATCCAAGTATAAGAAATCCTACCCCTGGAAGCTGCAGCATCGGTAATATGTACATATGCGTTTAGATGCTCATGTTTTGGAAATAGAACTCATGCCTCCTATGCCGATCAATACCGCTCGCGCTGCATTTGAGTTTTTCAGGGAATGGTGTGTCCGCACTGTGTATCCGTTGTGGCCAAATGTGCACGTCGAATTGCATTCCTCCAAGACAGCCGGGACTCACTTGCACGACCAATGATGGAGATCATGGTCCAATCAATCAAACCTCCGAGGACTCGTATTTGCGTTTACATCTCATCAAGGGAACCAACGGTTCCATTTACCGGGGGTAGCCCATCTGTTGCGATAGTTGTGAGACGTGTTGTTCCCGGTCCCCGACTACAACCACGTTGTTGCGGCCCCTCAATGGACGTCGCATGACGAGGAGCATCCTCGTGATGACAGTCCGCCGCTACTGCCTTGCGTGAACTACTCCCAGGGTTGGATCTAGTGCGAGCTTTCTTTGTGCTTTCGGATGGAGAAACAACCCGGTGATCAAGCATTCCCATTTGCGATGCTTAACAATATGGTCTGCTGCGAAGACCATCGCTTCTGTCCCATTTGCCTTAACCAATGGTCGGAACCTTCAAATCCTCCTCATGCGCTTCATACTGCCATGAGCTGTGCTTTGTACCACTCTATCTCCCGCATTGCAACCCACCAGAAGCCCTAGCTTTGTTATGCCCTCAATCTCCTTAGATGCTTGTCTACCCCGAAAGACCCTGCCCCTGCGTCCTTCCCATGCAAACCTCGCTCTGTGTCCACACATGTATTATCTTTTCTTCCCACACCACTCATTGCTCGGTGCATGCATGCCCACTCATCTGGAGGCGACTTCAACTCTCACTCGCTACACGCTATGTGTACCCAACAGGGCATAGACCGGTTTCCTTTGGAACGAGCTAACCCCATGATTCGACCTCATGCCACTCCACACCGCTGTGACACTGTACCACACTTGGCCCACCTGATTATTGATCATGCAGCATGCGCACTCCTCTGGTCAACAATTTTGTGTCTTTCCGGACCGATAGATTCCCCATCTCAAGGCCATGGTATGATCAGAGCCATAACCTCACGTGTACTTTAGTCTGATCAATCCTTCTTATAGACTGCTCTCCCACTAGAACGTTAATTACCCAACCCTATGTACGCTTTCTGTGAACGTCCGTGCCGATCCCCCCGCTCTGCACGCCGAAATGTTCATTATTTGTGGTCCGTTTCGGATTCACCTGAGCAAAGTGTCGCATGATTCAGCCCATTTCACTCCTGACGTCCTCGTGCAAGCTAAAACAGGCTTGGGTGAGCTATGGAACCATGAAGCCGCGGGGATTGGTGATGCTCTTCTCTGGGGCGTCCTACGGGGCCACTTGCAGTCTATCTCATCCATCCTTGGCCCTAGCGTCCGCTTTCCCGGCTGCTGTGCGTCCGTTTGCGTCCGTTTTTAGCTTTGGGGGTGTCCGTTTGCGTCCGTTTTCACCAAAATTTCAATCCCATCTTTGAGCAGCAAGTAATTTGACTGGAACCCCTTTAGTACCGGCCGCATCCAATGCATGATGGTGTCCATTGGTATGGCACCGGAGGGGTGGGGTTTTTTGTCGTCCTCACCTTCTATGACCAACGAAAGTTGCTTCACAAAACGAACCAAGAAGCAGGCTTGAGGTTGTTGTTAACCCACACTGCGGAGAGGCAAGCATGCAACACCAGGTGTATGAATCGATAGCCCATGTGGTATGAAAAGACGGGCACTTGGCGCTATTGCATGGGTGGAAGACAGAAGTTGCCTGGGCCACTAGGTAGTGTGGTATGCTTGTCAAAAAGGAGTAGACACTCACACGTTCAGCCAGAGCATAACGCCACATCTCCGTCAGCACGAGTCATTGACCCCAGATTTGGATGATCCAATTGTGCGGGTATTTGTATGCTTGTATATTCATTCATTTGCATCCTCTTCGTTTTTGAACTACCTAAACTTTTACAATGTTTAGTCAATGGGTTGTGAAGACAACAAAGAACCGTCGTGACATTGCAACCAACAGCACCACATCTAATAAACACCCATCAGACCCAACAGCAACAGTAGTAGCAGCAGCACCGGCGACATACAACAAGAACCCCAACAAAGCACACAACCAACAACACCAACATCCCCCCCCCCCCCCCAAAGTTCACCAGCACAAACAACAACCCCCACACAAGCCCCCACAAAGAGTGCCAAGCAGCCAAGGCTACCCGACCTTCCAGCACAACGCCAAAGAGGAAGAAATTCCCAGGAACCACACCAGATTCCCAACAGAAGGGGAAAATGGCAAAGTGTGTAAGCACGAAAATTGAAGGCGGTTTTCAGCATGGATGCATTGTGGGTCGTCCATAGTTTTGCTTTGGACCCGGTCGAGGGATGTGGTGCACTATATGCCTTACCTTACATGACACCAAGACAGTGCAAGGTCTACGTGCGGCTTCGAATCCATTGAGGTTTCCAACTGAGTCCTATCGGTTTGAGAAGGTAAAAAACCATGACATCCGTGGCTTCCATCTACATGCACTCACTCTCGAAACATTGCACAGTGCGGCTTCTGTGGAAAATTTGGCCATTGCGCTCCGCCCAGCAGCAGTTCCTCAAGCAAAAGTTTTGTTTCGGACCGTGTATGTCACGGTGAAGAAACGAACTGGTGACATTTTCCAGAAGTCCCTTGTTGTCCTTCAAAAGGCAAATGGAGTGGAGTACAACGTATGGTACAAAACCCGTAAGTATTGTCGCACTGTGAAGCGTTTCTTGGCCAGGGCTCTCAGGGATGTGTTTGCACCCACTTTTTTTAAAGCCCGCTTTTGATCATTGATGCTTGACGCAGACAAGGTGGGGGATAAGGAGTGGATGTCCGTTTGTGCCCGCATGTGTTTGGAGAATGTTGTTCGCACCACAGCTTTTGGGATCACACATGTTGGGGAAGATAGGGACTGTAGTGCCTTGTTGCAGGCTTTGGTTGAGATTTTGAAGGAGAACAAGATTCCGAAGGAAGCATGGCAGAATGTTCGGACAGTTGCATGGGTTGTTGATGGTGTAGCTGTCTTACTGCAGAACACGGGCAAAGAACTGATGGACCTTATTTCTGGCCTATATGTTCTGTACCGTTGTGCTCATCATCTTCAACGTGTGGATGCAGCTATTACGAAAATCCCAAAGGACGAGGAATTGAGTGGAGCAACCAAACGAGTATGTCGTTGTGCTTAGGCATTTTCGGTTTGGGACAGTACTACTGCAAGTCGGATTAAAGAACGTTTTCACAATTGCATAACAGATATGAAAGCTAGCATGGTTTACACCCTGCACTGTGAAATTATGTAGGTAGGTTCAATTCCCAATGAATGCACCATTGATGTCCTCTTTTTTTCAGAAAATTCTCAGCGATTTTTTCCCGAAAATTTCAGCCTAGCGTTCACAACACGTCACACAGCGCACACAACACGTCACAGAGCGTGCACACAGCGTTTACAACACATCACAGAGCGTCCACAACACATCACAGAGCGTGCACAAAGCGTCCACAACACATCACACAGCGTGCACAGAGCGTCCACAACATAGCAGGGAGCGTGCATAGAGCGTCGTCAACACATCACAGAGCGTGCAAAGAGCGTCCACAACACAGCACACAAGGTGCACAGAGCGTCCACAACACATCAGAAAGCGTGCACAAAGCATCCACAACACAACACAGAGCGTGCATAGAGCGTCCACAACATATCACAAAGCATGCATAGAGCGTCCACAACACAACACAGAGCGTGCATAGAGCGTCCACAACGTATCATAGAGCGTGCACAACGCGTTCACAACACAACACAGAGCGTGCATAGAGCGTCCAAAACACATCACAGAGTGTGCAAAGAGCGTCCACAACACAACATAGAGCGTGCACAAAGCGTCCACAACACAGCACAGAGCGTGCGGCAGAGCGTCCACAACACATCACACGGCATGCACAGAGCGTCCACAACACAACACAGAGCGTGCATAGAGCGTCCACAACACATCACATAGCGTGCACAGAGCGTCCACAACACAACACAGAGTGTGCACAGAGCGTCCACAACACATCACACAGCGTGCACAGAGCGTCCACAACACAACACAGAGCGTGCACATAGTACAAAGCGTGCACAGAGCGTTCTCATGTTGGGGCCTGGATGTACTGCTCTATTGTGTCTAGGTGCAACGTACTGCCATGAAAAGGGACAAGTGGCTCAACGATGTGGCGAAATTCTTTGGATATTCTACAAAATGTTGGTGTGGATTCAAGCGAGTGGCTAGACGATTGAAGAGGAAGCGAATTTTGAAATCGGCGGGTGCAAAAGACCACATTTATGTAATGGAAGATGCGGGCAGCACGAGCATTCAATGTTGGCAAATGGCCTTTGGTGTTTTACCTTCGTGAATTGGAAGCTACTGCAAAGGGCAAAGTGAAACATACCACAGGTCGATTGCTTCACAGGGTATTGAATATTCGAAATTTTGCAATCATGGTGGTCTATGAAGCCTATGCTACGGCATTGTGTCATTTTTCACTCCAAGTTCAGGGTGAAGCTGCTGTTCTGCCAACGTTGCAGCACTCTCGCAAATGGTGCATTATGGCGTTGGAAGCCCTTCTGACATGCTTGGCCCGCTTCAGGAGGTTGTTCAATTTGCCGAAGATGCAATATGGTACACTTGCCCTTTCTCGAACCAAGGAGGACTATTTGCATGTTTGCTCTTGGGTAGATCGACTGCACACACGTGCTGTTGAACTGCTCAACAACCGCTTCCCTCAGTCTGAGCCCATCATGAATGCTGCAGCCATCTGTGATGGAGGGACGTGGCCTGGCTCCCTACAATTTGACAAGGAGCATGTACAGTGCCAACTGCACGTGCTGTCACAGAAGTTTCCACAAGCGGAGTTGGTAGTGGATGCTGGTCTGTTCATTTCGATGGCAAAGCGTGCAATGGCAGAAGTCCCACTTCGTCCGAACAAGCAGGGTCACGTGTGGAACACGGATTGCATGCATTGGGTTACAATGTTGCTGCAGTGGACAGCTTCTTCAATGTGTAGCCTACAAAGGATGGCTGCTCTCCTCTTGTCCATTCCTGTGTTTTGGGCACACACAGAAACTATGAATTCCATTCTCAAGAAACAAGTGAGCACAACACGGTATCACTTGAATGCTTGTATTGTGGCACATGAAATGGCCATACGCTTGCTTGGTCCAGAAGTGGAGGATGCCGAAGATATCATTCATCCGGCACTTCACACTTGGCCCGTGGGTATGCAACGTCCGCCTGAAATTGGGTCCGATGGTGACACATCTGACAGTGATGTTCCTCGTCCAGTGGCACTTCAATATCATCCAAAGGCACATCTTGTTCCTCATTGTGCAAGCCGTCAACCACAAGCTGCGGTACATCATTGGACACATGTTCTATTGGATCTCTAGATGAGGATGCGTTGCCAAATGAGCAGGGTATGGATGAAGGTGCTAGTGCAGAGGGTGCAAACTCTTGAGATGGGGCCCAAGCTGCGGATACTTCACAATGTCAACAAGTTGATTTTCTTACTCGGCTGGGAACAATGAAACCGCGTCTACAGAAGTTCAACGGGCAGGGTACAATGAGATAGATGCCTTGAAGTACATCAATGTTCGTGAGATATCAGAAATGGGAATGTCAATTGGTGATCATGCAATTCTACCTTCAACCATGGAGGTATTCTTGGGCACCTCATGGATACCACCTCAATGATATGCTGCCACAAAGTGCGTAAACACCACCACCATTTTTTTTTTGTTCAGGTGAGCTGGGGGTTCCCAAGGCCTCCCTGCTATGACCAGAAGATGTGACGGCACAAGAAGAAACCCATTGAATTGCGTCCGTTTTCAGCTCTGGGGTGTGTCCGTTTGCGTGTGTTTTCAGTTTGGGGGGCGTCCGTTACCATCCGTGAAAACAGACGCTAGGGCCAAGTATGGTCTCATTTGTGGGCGCGGTTTTAATCCCTTGGGGAATCCGGCTTCAGTGCACGGCAACTCACTGTGATTTTGACGGTGCCCGGGCAACTCACATTTTTTTCATTTGGCACTGGCAGCAGGCCCTACTCCCTTCCAGTATCTCCACGACCAGGACAATCCATTGGTGGCATCCCTTATCTCCGCTTGGTCGCCCGCCATGGACACCATCACCCTGCGCAGTTCCATCACACGCATGTTACAGCGCGACGTTGCCTCTGCTTTAACCTGTAATAGCAAAACTATTTAGTAGCAACTCATAAAGCCCATCAACAGATTCATCACACAGACACTTGTCCAACGTTTCTGGGATTCCGTCCTACTTCCCGAGGCACTACAGATGCTTTGGCGTCTACCACAAGAACTTTTTGTTACAGTACCCGCAGCCTATCACGGCCCTTTGGTGGATCTTTGGTATGATCTACTCTCCTAGTCATCCTCCGCCGTCCGCATTGGTATCGCTTCCGGGGTCCCCCGTCAACCCCTGATATTGAATGTCAAGGACCCATCCACCTTCACCGCCTGTTACGAAGCATCCACGGTACCGTTGTGTGACTTCCCTCGTTTGCGGGACCTCATTGGAGATTCTGAAGTGTCACGGGCCATAGCCCCTTCCGTGTGCATCCTCAACCGGGCACCTGACATTTTGATGACTCCCTCGAGACGCTATTCACCAGGCAAGGTCGTTGAGTACCCGGGACATGCTGTAGCCTTTTCGGCTCCCATAAACTTTAATGTTGACCCAGCAGAAATCATGTCTATGCAATCGCCCAATGAATCTACCGTTGTGTCATTGGCCACACCCGATTGCCATGAACATCAATCAGCATCAGTCATGATTGACCTCACAATGGACCCTAAACCCCCCCCCCGATTATAAGCAAGCAAAGAAATATAAGCAAGCATACCTGCTTATATTTGTGTGGTCTCGAATATAAGCAAGCATGGCAAAATGGCGAACTCAGAGGCAAGACGAACACAGAAAAGAGAGGCACAAGCATGCTTTGTCTGCCACAGTTTTCCCAGCCCATGGGACGATAAAGTTGAAATTACCTCCTGCACATGAAGTCGCTGATAGACATTTGCTTTGGGCCCGCCTCAGGCTTAGCCTTCGGGGCTGGAGCATTAGAGCCCTCTACTGCATTGGGCAAAGCATCTGCAGGGGGGTTGAACTGATAAGGAACACGCAATTTAGCTTCCACAGGGTTCAAATATCCAAGGGATTTAAACAGGGCAGGCACATCAATTTTTCTGGATGCGGCCTTAAGGCCCTTGTAGGACAATTCTACAAACAAATTGCGTGCCTCTGCAGCTGTAACTTTCCTCAACAACGGCTTCATCCTCCTCTCGGGCTGCTGCGATGTCATCATAAAAGAAATGGGGGTCATTGGTGTCAAGCAAAGCCATCTTTCTGCGGGGAAACAGGGGGTGTTCCAAATATAAGCAAGCAAAAATTATAAGCAAGCGAATAAATGTAAGCAAGCGCTTGCTTATAATCGGGGGGGGGGGTTTACCACTCCCGACTCATTTGTTGACGCTTTGCTTCCCAAGTTTGATGCAATCTCAAACCAATTTGATGAGGAATGCTGCCGACTCCAAGTAGAACTACGAGTGTCCAATCTTCATTGGATCATCTGCGCACGTAGTCGTCGCAACAAAAAGGCCAGCTGGCATCGGAAAAAACCAAGTGGTCAAAAGTAATGGCCTCCAGTAAGGAATCCCACCTAAACAAGCTGTGCGCTCTACATAAACGCATTGGTGCACTTGCATCCGATCTCAATGCGGCTGAAGCGGAGGTTCAGAGATTCCGGTCCATTCCACGAACCCCCCCGGACCTCCCCTTTTTGATGGGCATCTTAAGGGCTGTCCACTCCCATCCAGATCTCGTGCGCGAACCCATCTTACGTGCGCTCACTGGTCCACTTCCTTGGGGTAAATACCAACTGCCCTCAGTTTCTTCCCCACGTTTATTATGGTGCATCCCCCTCATCGTGGCTATCGTTTCCCTGTCGGAACCTGGGGACATCGACTGAAAACCCCTAGTACGTTCCCTCCGACCGGCGAAAAAAAATCGGTTTCCAGGTCTTTGAGGTTGCACCCTCTACACCCCGCAAATCCTCTTCCAACGCATCTCGTGCCCCCTCCCCCTCCCTTTAAAGTCCTTCGCCGGTAGTCCCGGCTGTTGGTGCGCCCGCATCCTTTCTTCCTACCCTCGCTCCCCTCTCCACCCCCCCTCCCACCAAGGGCACGACCGTAGCACATTTTCTACCATGGCTCAACAGCGTTTCACCGTCACGGGAAAGCGAGGAGGCCCGCCGATTTCATCTTGTTCTCAATCTGTCCCGCCCCCACGACGCTCCACCCCTGGACTTTGCTCGTGATTCCCTATATGCACAATGGGAGTTTCTCGTTGACACGTTGACATTCATGAAATATCTTCTCAGACGGTTTTGAGCTACCTTGCTAGTAAGGAACTGCAATCCTGCAGTCAGCATACGGCAGCGGACAATAAAGTCATTGCAGGTTTGCAATAGAACCACCAAAAGGGCAACGCGGATCCACCAAATACACCAAAAATTCTGGAGCTGGCCCGGATCCCAACATTTACTCGTTTGCACTCTACGTAAGGTGGTCAGCGAAAGCTAAGATGTCGACAGCGCATCCCATGTGTCTAGCCAAATTGGCTGCCCTAGTCGAAGACGTGTTCGGGCAAAATGAGGTGTGTTTTATCACTAACGACCCACTGAGAGGGCAGGACAATGGTTCAAAATTAGGGTGCACTGTTATCGGTGCCAAACCTACGGCGGAACAGCATCCAGGGCAACCCCGCGCTGTGGTTGATGGTGCTTTCCTCCTCACCATCCAGAAAGCCAACAGGCAACCGTGGAGGCCTTGGACCAAGGGTATGGAACCGGCAGCTAAAAGGCAATGAACCCAAGAAACGCCCTCCCCCGCATCCCCTTCGACCCTTGGGCCTCTATACCCCCCTCCTGCATACACCTATCCTGGAGCACCGGCGGTGTACCCCTATTACTACGCATCCTAGTAGCCAACAACCACCGCCTATCCGATGCCCCCACCCCCTCCTCCGACCATTTCTCCCAGCAGTTTGTACCCCCCCCCCCCCTATGGCCCACCCCCGTCGAACCTGGGACACGGTCAGTGAACCCCCCTCCCCTCTCCCATCCCCCCATCTTCCGGTTGCTGATGACGAGTTTACTAGTCAATCCGCATATTTGCTTTGCTTCAGTCGTGACTCTCTTGTCGTTGCTGTCACCCAGCGAATGGGCACCAGGCAGTGGGGACTGACAAATGATCCAAAGGGGCACTCCTCTGTTTTAACCCGGTGTGTGGTTTCGGGTGATCTTAATCGCAATCCAGGCTTGGTTGGCGGGATTTCCCCGGGCGCTGCGGGATGCATCCGAGCTATTTGATCAGATCTTGGATCCATCACTCGCACGGGCTGAGTTCGCCAACATATCCCCCACTTGGGTTGGTTCCCAGGGATGGAGTAATGTGCTTGATTAGATTCTACTGCGCATCCCCACCTCCCTCCCCCTAGCCTACATACACTCTTCCTCTCCCTTCCCCTTTGATCATTTTCCCGTTTATCCCTCTTTGCCACTGTGTTACGGTAAACAGGAACCTGAACTATGGGAAACCAAGCGGCGCTACCATCTTTGTGAGAAGATACCCCCAGCGATGCGTCAACATTTCAACACATGTTTTGCTAAATACCTCCCACCCGATTGGGAGGACAAAACACGTTCGGAAATTTTCCACTTTATTTAGGCAAGCATACTGCATGCATCGGAAGTCGTGTTTGGCCCCCCCGGAGACGTCGGCTCCACCCCTAGTACAGCCGTTGTGCAACATCGCGCTTTGAGCAAGTTTCTTCTCAAAAACCCGCGTCAGTGGTCAGAAAGGTGCCATGTTATCACGTTCTTACAATTGCGGGAACAAGTACCTTCGGCCTAGGGAGTGATTGGCCTGGAGCTGGAGCTGCAGTTAGGTGCAATCCCTCTTCGGCAGGCATCAGAGCCACCTTCTGGGTCATCCTATCGGGTGATCTATCGTAAACCATATTCACAAGCATTGGACCCCAACTAAATCGTTTCAGTATCCGCTCCCCCTCATTTGCACGTGGGTATTGTTCTGGACCAAATTGCGTCAGCGTCATTTGAGACCTCTCACCCACTGAACGCCGACGCAAGTGCATCACATCATGGGGTGGAAATCGCCATGCGCACTCTTCCACATTCCAATGGTATCCTTTCTCGCCCTGTGCGCGGCCCTATCTGGCACACCCCGAACAACCCCGTATCGCGATCTTATTGAGTACCCCATGGTCTCTCTCCTTAACAATGAAAATGTGTCCATCTTAGTGAATTTTTATGATCGCCTTTTATCAAGCCCTAAAGTGGAAATTCTCCACTTTGGGGACTTCACCCTCCTCCCAAAGGAAAGCCCACATGGAGTACTTGCGAATGGGCGCCCGCACTGTCAAAATTTTCAGTCATTTGGAAGTTTTACTCCATGGTGATCACGAAGGCCCTACAAACTGGCTGACGGACCATGATCGCATTTCTCGCACGCAAATGCCTATGCAGCACTCCACCTCTGTTGTGCACCTGCTACGCATCGTTTTTGACCGGATACAGCAAAGCTTGTGGAGCCGGCTGTGGGCGTTTCTTCTTCTTGATGAGTTGTCCATGCGTTTGGCTCAGTAAGTCATGACACCCTGCGCTCCTCCCCCCTCTCCGCGGGCGTGCACCCCTCTCTTACCGACCTCATCCTGTACCCGGTCTAGCATGTGACCTTGCACATGGGGGGGCACCGGGTGGTTCGCCTCTTTCGGGCCATGTACGAGGCAGGCATGGGCCGAGGCGACCCCATTTCAGCTCTCCTGTACTGTTTGGTGAACGAGATCAAGGTACAGCTAGTCCTACAATCAGCTAGCCTAACCGCCACCCCTGGTTGACCTTTGAGGAATTTCAGGTGGATCGACTCTTTGTGGATTACCACGTCGCATAGCTACATTCAGCAGGGCGGCTTCCTGTCTACCCATGGCCGGCAACCTTATGAATCTCTTCTCAGATGCCACGAAGACCATCGGGTTTGGCACCGCTTTACGGGGCAAGCGGGTCACCTTTGGCCGTCAATCCATCCACTTTTCGCGTATGCCCCTACGCATACCGGAGGAAGGGCCGTACATTCTACTCCGGGGGAAGGCATGCCGTGCCTCATGTCTTCCACCGACAGGACCTCCGGAAGCTCATGGCATCCTGCCGTCGGGCAGTTGCACCTGTTCCTATGGGCACCCTGCCCGCCCATTATCCGATACACATGTATAACGCCGTCGCTGGTGGCATTCAGAGGTGGAGTTCTGCAGTGCGCCCGCCCCTCCCTCGTGCAACGCGATTGGCCGACTTGCCAGTGGCCTCCCTTCTGCGCAACTTTTGGAACATCAGTGCGGATCATCCGCCTCTGCTTTTTTTTTGTAGCCTGTTACGTCTAGCTGGACTGGTCTGTGCGGTGCTTTGCCTACTATGGTGTTATCCTTAATGTCCACGCTCCAGCACCATTTGAACCACCCCAACCCGCGTGGCAGGGCGTCTACATGCCACGGGCGTCTTCCAGCTCTCACCCGGTTCCACCGCGACATGCCCTGTCTACAACAAGGAGTTCTACATGTTTGTCTGGCTCACAACGACGACCATTTCTTATTTGTTATATTGTGCCATCACCTATCCATTGACATGCATGCTCCACTCCATGTGTTACACATGCCTCTCCTCAAGTGCCCCCTCTATCAGGCGACCTTCCAATTGCAGGTGGAGGATGCCACCTTTGGATGGCACTGCCCTACCACTCTCAAGACCAGGCCATCCGCTCCAGGTGGCCTGTCGGTTTCCGCCCCACCTCCTTCCCAATCCCGTTCTCAGATAATATATCCACGGTAATACCTCATCTCCCGGCCTTTTCCATGGCCCCGTCCGACGTTGTTTTCCTTCAAGATGAATCTTGGTTCCCAACAGGGCGTCATTCTGGGGGTGCTATAGCTGTCCTAGATGTGGACACGGGTCATTACACTTTGCATCAAATCCCCATCCCCATTTTCTGCGACAACTCGTAACAGGCCGAGTTGTGCGTCGCTTGGGTAGTCCCGCGTGCCCGGGCTCGCGCATGCTGGTACACGCGTGATGAGAGGTGGTCCCTCACGGATTCCAACTCTTATATCACGGCGCTTGGGTCTCACAACGATAGCACTTCCCCTTTGGTCACATCCCTTTTAGCTGCCTGCCGCGCCTTGATTCGACACACCGCCTCTCCTCGGCACCTATACTCCCACTTAACGGGCACGTTTTTGGACTGCGTGATGGATGTTGTGGATTGTTTGGCGCGGGAGGAGGGACTGTCTCAAATCCCCTGATATAGATGGATACCAGAGCTCTAGCCGCTCCAGGTTCTTTTCATGCACAATAATGGACAAGTGCAAGACCTGCAAGCTCTCTTAGTCAAAAAGATTCCTGCTTGTGTTCTATCCACCCTGAGTGTACCGTACTATCCCCCCTCTACCAATCTGCTGCTGTACGAACAAGTTGTTATGTCTTGTGCCGTTAAGGAGGATATTCACCTTTGAGCAGTTGCCATCATGCAAGGCCTGTACAACCCCCCTGCATCTACCACTTGCTGCATGTGTGGGTCCACAGTCACCCCACGCCGCCATACCCGAGAGTGCCCACTTTTGGACTTCTTCCTCTTCCGAATTGCTATACACACTCAACTTGCTTTGGCCATTTCCAACTTTGTGCCACGCTGGTCTGTTAATTGTGTTACACCGTCGGGCATTCTAGTTTTCTACGGGAAGTCTTTTTTGGCATCACCGTTGGTCCCGCAGCTCTGGCATGTCGTGTGGCGTATCCCTATGCCAATTTAGGTTTTACTGGTGAGGTCACGCCCGCAGATGAGAAGCTTTTGCTTAGTAGGGGTATCACACGCCGCGCTTTGTGTCATACATTGGGTTTTGTGTTGCGTACCGTAGTCGCCATTCATTCCCGGCATCGTTTGCTTGCCGTTCCGTCGCTACCCCACCACCGTTCCCACATCTCGGGGAACGAACATTTGTTTTTGTTGTGGATTCACCCTAGTCCAGAGGAGCATCTGCCTTAGTCCTGGTCCTTTTCAGCCCCTAGGGCCATACAATGGCTACATCCTGCAATCCTGCGTTGGGTGGTTGCCGTGTTTGCGATGTTGTTGTCCGTACCCCAATTTTCAGTTGGGGGGGGATCACCCAAGGTCCTCTTGCGCCGTCCTTAGACTTGTTTTCCACTACTCTCCTACAGGGTCGCACCCCACCCCCATTCTTTGCCCGGATCCACAAGTGCATTTTCGATCTCCCCCCCACCCGGATCCCCCCCCCCTACTGTGGTCATGGTCGCGTGTTGTGGTGTATGGAGTACGGATATCTGAGTCGGCATCTCAATTTATGGCTGGATACCAAGCTGCCTGTTGGTCACCGGCAAGCAGCACTCCGGCTTGTTATGCAGAGAGCTCTTTCCCTGGTGGGTATCCCACCTGGACATAGCTATGCGGACATCACGGTGGCTCTTCTCGAAGTGGACTTACACAAGAAGACTGTGTGGGCTACTTTGTTGGTTTGAATGACACCTGCTACACTTCTCATTGTGCTTCGATAGTTGTGAGCACTCCACACATCATCACTGGTTGCACAGTGGTGGCCCCCCCAACCCAAGGGGCGCCGCTTGGGGGCTGCATGTCAATTAAGAGAGGGTCCCCCGCGTTTCCGTGCCCAAACTCTGGCCACGGGGGGGGGGGGGGTAACAAGCATAAGCTGATCCCTCCTCCTCCTCCTCCTCCCCCCCCTCTCCCTCTTGGAATTTGGTCCGGAAGTGCCGGACCATGGGCGATAAAGGTGCCCGAAGGAAAATTTGCTTGATCTGGTAAAGAGTGGGTAGAGGGTGACAAAATGGGTTTTCACCCCATGTGTCTATACTCAAAATACTCAGATTTTTCAGGAGACCTCAATGAAACCCATGTTTGATCAAATATCAATACAAAGCGTGTGCACACATTTGTCAGAGTTGGCCCATACCCTAGTGGGTAAACCATTGCCTCCGCTACAACAGGGAGGCCATGGCCCCTTTTCGAGGGACCCCCGAGAATGCAGGGGTTATGTGGCATCTCTGCCCCCTTTTGGGCCCCCGAGAAGGCAGGGGTGAGGTAGCCAAATCTGATTTTGTCCCCTTTCCTTTTTTGAACAAGCCATTAATCCATATTTTTATGCTTGTTGTTTTGCACTGTAGCAAGCATGTATGCATTAAGAACTTGGCCGCAACGGGTCCTTTTGGCAAGGATGACTATTGTGCTACACTCCTCTTCCTCCCCCTCCACAACTGCCCCGATGCTACCAACAACATCTCATACTCCATCCATGCCACCCTCTGAGTCGACCACTACAGAGGGAGATTCTCGTCGGACACGGCCGTTGAAGTCCAACGGGAAGGGAGCAAAAGACCGGAAGTGGTTAGACGCTCTTCTTGAGGCCAAAAGGGAGAGAGGGCCTCCGACAAGCGATGTATCCAGCGATGACGATGACTACTTTGATCGTCCCTTGGACAAGCGCCATTAGGCTTCCTTTCTTTACCTCCCTCATCTCCACCGCTTCCATCACCGATGTTTCGGGACCCCGAGGAGGAGCACCCCATAAAGGGCGCGCGACGAGGCTCACACACAATGTGCCACTCGTGTACGTGCGCATGTTGTGGGCACGTAGTGCACGGAGAGAGCTTTTTTTTGGGAAAGGCGCAGTACGCATGGTGCAAACACCCCCCCCCCCCTTGCTCCTCCAACGGGTTTTGGAGACAAGCATGGTTCGGCCCGGGTGGGGCGCCACTAGCAATAGTGGCCGGGAATTGACTCGGGGGTGCTATGCCCTTAAACAAAAGTACCACCTTCCATGCATCCCCCCCCTTGTTTCAAAAAAATTTCCCCCAACATACATGCCTCGAAGTGATTAGCGTGATGAGGCGGTCATTTGAAGCCATATATGTTGGGGTCCGGGAGCCTCCCCACCCCCCTCCTGGCCGGCCCCCAAATCCCCCTCCAAGACTCAGCCCCCCCCCCCCCCCCCCCTTGAAAGTGGTCCGAGAGTGGGAAGGAGTCGGCGTATGGCCCGATGCTACGCCCCGCCCCCCCCCCCGTGGGCATGACGTCAAAAGAAATACACGATGTGACAGCAAAAAACAATGATGTGACAGCAAAAAAAAACAATCACATGACGTGACGAATTTTTTTTGCACACACCCCGAAAGTAATGAAAAAAAATTACACGCACTGACAGTAAAAAACCAATTTATACCACCTAACAACACAAACTGTTGAGCATTGGGATCCCGATAAGGCATAAGGTAGGGGTTAGATAGCCATCTTGCCCAGATTTGGGCCATTTCTGATTCTATTACCGTGCTGATCAATTGGAACCCCCGAGAAGGCAAGGGTTATGTGCCCTTGGGTACCAGGGATCTCCAAGAAGGCAGGGGTTATGAGGCCAATTTCGTTTGGGCCATTCATGGTTTTGTCACCATGCTGAGCACTGGGGACCCCTAAGAAGGCAGGAGTTATTTACCCATCTTGCCCAAATTAGGGTCATTTTTGATGTTTGTCTGTTTGTCTCTGTGTTGCACTTGGAGACCCCGCGAGGGCAAGGGTTGTGGACCCATCTTGCCCATATTTGGGCTATTTCTGATTTTGCCCCCGTGCTGAGCACCAGGGACCCTGAGAAGGTAGGGTTTATGCAGCCATCTTGCCCAGATTTTTGCCATTCCTGATTTTTGTCCCTATGATGAGCACCGGAGCCCCTTGGGAAGGGAGGGGTTATGTGGCCATTTTGCTTAGACTTGGGCCAAGTCTGCTTTTGTCCCTGCGGTGAGCAGTGGGAATCCTCAATAAGGCAGGGGTTATGTTACCTTTTTGCCCATCTTTGGGCCACTTTTGATATTGATATTGATTTTTTTCCTAATGCTGAGCATTGGGGACCGCAAGAAGGCAGGGGTCATGTAGCCCTCTTGCCCCAATTTGGGCCAATTACAACGATGTTCCCATGCTGAGCAATGGGGACCCCAGAGAAGGGAGGGGTCATGTAGCTAGATTTGGGCCAGTTCTGACGTCCCGTGACTGCAGCCTCAAAGAAGAAGGTGCCGCCGCCAATTTTTCGTGGTCAACGGCGATCATAAAACGGGGCTACACTGGTTTCTTTGTGCTGTGGTTCGTCGTGAACCATTGAGCTATTTCACAATTTGGGTGTGGAACCCCATGAGCTCAATTTCATTCACCCTTTTGAAGGGCCTCAAAGCCCTCAAATAGCCCACCGAGCACATAGGATTAGGTTTCCAAGGTGATGCTCAGTCTTGTGGTTTTCAAAGCTTGCACCGTATAATGCAGTTGGTCGAACATCATGGTCCTCTTGCTAATCTTTGTGGCGTACGTGTTCAATGTTGTGAACAATGATCACTCTGCACGGGTCATTCAACCCCCCGGTGAGGATTTTGAGGGTGTTGATGAAGTTGACCCTCCTTCCAACTCCGGAAGTGTGCTAGTGGACGATCTTGCCTTGCCACCCCCATCCCTTCCTAACAATAGTGCCCCCACACCCGTCCAGAAAGCACCAACATTGTTGCAGCAGTGATGCTAGTGATAACACCCAACCCCGGTGTGTGCATGTGTCAAGGGGTATGCGTTACCTCGCGAATGTAACCTTTGTGAACTGTCCTTTTAAATGGGACTCCCTTTTAACCAAAATTTTTGCTTGTTTCGTTTGTTGTGCCGTGCTACTTTGCCTGTTTGCCATGCTTTCTTCACCCAAAATTCAACAAAATTATGCATTTGAAAATGCACTTCGGTGTTCCATTCCCATTCACACCACCATTCACCAAAAATTACATTCACACTCACATTCTCATGGACATTCACATGGCGGTCACATGGCTAATGCAAATACGAATTTCGCATGAATTTCACATTCGTTCTTTTGTGCAACAGAGCTTTCTCATATTCTTGCGCCCATGTTGCAACACTTGTCTCAGCCCACGTCCCTCCCCAACCCTGCCGCTGATACCCACTCCTACTCCTAGTTTTGCCCCATGTTGGCCCACCATTTGGAGGAGTCACCTCTGGCTCCGCAACCTCCAAATTGCGGACATAGTGGAGTGGGCAGGAGAGCAGAATGCCGCGCCTACATTAACGCACATTGACATGCGTTGTGCACGCGTCGGTGGGCAGAGATGCTGGTGGTGATCCCAGGCATTTTAGGCATTAGGCTGACCCCTGGTGAAATCAGTAGAAACTCTTTTGGGGATTATGCAAGGGCACGGGCACAATAATGCACATGAGCGGGTTTGTGCAGTGTACCTGGTTGACGACCTCATCACCCGTCCTGTTGTATGCGACATGATCGCTCTGCATCATATTGATACTTCCAAGAGAAGGCTTTTCCTGCGGCGCCTGCGGCGTGCCCTGTAGCATGCAGTTTGGGAAACCTACCTAATTTGTGGAGCTTTTTAGATTCCACCTTGTTGTGCTCCCCGGGGGGCATGGGGCCCGGTTTTACCATATAGTATGGCCCTTTTATGTAGCCATATTGATCTCTCCCTACCATGGGGACCTTGAGAAGGCACGGGTTATATTACAGGGTGTCAACCCGGGGGCAGGGGTTAGGTAGCCACTATGCCCACATGTGGGCCACTTCTGGTTTTGTCCCCGTGCTGAGCATTGGGGGCCATTGATTTCTCCCCAGTAGAGGGGGACACTTGTTAAATGCGATCGCCAATCCGCGGACAAGGGGCCCCTGGTGCGGGCCACCGCCACCCACATTGAGCATTGTGTCCGATCCATCTACTCTCTAGGCGGAGCCGCTAGCCTTGCTATGCTAGCGGTGCCCCACTCAGCAATGAGTGTGGGCGAAGCGTGGAGCCGTGTGACCACCAGCGTTTGGTGGCCGTGTGGCAACCTGGGAGTGGAATTGCGGTACACAATGTGAAATGTGGGGTGTTCCACATGTTTGTTTGTTTGTTTCACAACCCCATATTGGTCAGTATTGTTGCGCCATACACAAGGCAGGCTTGTAGCTGTCATTGTAACCGTTGCGTTGCGCTGCGTGGAATAGTGAATCTTTGTCCTGTGTTCTGGTGATTTCAGATTTGGCCAGGTTTCATCTATCATGTCTTCCATGCTTGGGGAGGTAGACTTCGGATGTCAACTACTCGCCAGACGGCATCGTTGTGAGTGATTAGTTCGGCATAGTTGGCGTCGAATCGAAGCGCAAAATGACCGGAACCACAAAACGTCGCAATTGCGAAGCGAAACGACTATGTCACAGAAATGGGCACCCTGTGACGTAGGGGGCTATGGGGAAGGAAGTAGTATTGGGGCTCTGCTACTTTTGACCAAGGGAGTAACGCCCCTCCTCCTTAACCACAGTAGAAGGGTGAGACTTCCCTTTCACGCTTTACACGTTGAGCCGGGGCCGTAGTCTTCACATTGATGGAGCGATGGTGTCAGAAGATCAACGTGTGCTATTTCTCCGTTATTTGGTTTGTTTCCGGAACAGTCTGCAATAAAATAGGTTTCTCAAACCCTACGGCGCCTGCGGCGCGCAGAAAGCGTTCTCTAAGGCTCACTCGCTTGAGTCGCCCCTCTTGACTCCCTTCCGATGGTAGATCTCCCAACCACATAGGTGAGACGATGTGGGCATCACCCGACCCACCCCTGGGTTGCCCCTGAGCACCCAATGTCCGACTTCACCACACCCACGCTGTACATGACCACTAGCCAAGCTTGGTACTAGTACGCCATCATGGAGAAACAAAAGCGGTGGACCAACCTAGAAGCTTGGTGGACCTTCATCCAAGGAAAGGGAAGGGAAGGGCAATCGGCCAATAGGCGCCACCAACTGCAGACGAGAAATCCAAGGCGACATGCCAAACCCCCCACATCCCACGCATGACGTGGACTGCCCCCACATCCCCACGTGGGGGCCATTGGGCGTGGAAAAGAGAAGGCACGCTAAGTAACCGACAGTGCGAGTGCCCGCCACAACTCTGTAGCAGTGCATCGCAAGGGGCATGGCATGTAGTGGACAATTGAGCTGCCGATGGTGTTGAGGATGGTCTTGCGGGCACCACCATTGACGCTCGTGTTGAGCCATGAAAGTGTGCCACATGGGGGAAGTGGTGACAGTCATGCTAAGTTCATGCAGCTCACCCACACGCGCGATGGAAGCACTCCATGAGCATTGCTACGTACTCGTGGAGGTGAAGGGTAAGGCTGTATGGATCCTTAATGTATTGGTCAACGCAACCTGCCACCATGGAGAAACAGAAATGGCGGACCAAAACAGCAGTTTGGTGGACCTTCATCAAAGGAAAGGGAAGGGAAGGGTGGCGAATGGCGATCAGCCAATAGGCGCCGACAGTTGCAAACGAGAACAACAAACCCAAGGCGACATGCCAAACCACCCACCCACCCCTCTCCCATGCATGCCAGTTTCGTTGATGGATTGGTGTACACGGTCATCAAAGGTCTTTTGTCAAGCTCAGACAGTTAGCTGACATGGCAAAAGATTCAAAAAATTTTTGAGGCACGGAAAGACAAAATCCTCAAGCAGTTTGATTTTTTTCTGTGGAGGGGGTAGATGAGCAAAGGAGGGCTCCAGAACTGCCCCAACGCTGGTAGTCGAAGCCCAGAACCTCAGCTGCCAGGTGTGGGGCAGTTGAGAAGAAAATTGTGGACAGACTACCTGGACACATTGGATACACAAAACCAGCTTTGCCACACCTTCCGTGGCTGTGACACCTCCCGTGGCTCTGCAGTGTTGCCCCCATGTAATGATGATGATGTTTCTGAATGCCAGCTGTCAACTTTTTTGGTTCTGTCCCTGCACTATTGTATCAGCATGCAGGCTGGTACCGCCTATGGGGAGGCTAGCAAAACGCAATTTGATGAGTTGCTTCCCTCACAGGGTTATCTGCTTGTCTTGTCTTGTTCACATTGAGGCACCATGGCATGCCTGCCTCCCCCCCCCCCCCCCACCGGCACCAGCCGCCATGCGGTTTTTTAAGCAGCGTCCAACCGACAAGCAGCACTGGCACATAGTCAAGAACGAAAGACATCTTGACCCCTTGCCTCTGGAAGGCACAAAACAATTTACAGACATGATCTCCATCTCCGTCTCCTCCCTGCTTTTGGATACAGCGAGGAGAATGTAGCCCTCAAGATTTGCATGCATCTCCTCGATTTGCAGGCTTTTCCGCTGCTCTTGGCTCATCCTAAGGAACAACGCAAGGTGAATACAGAAGATGCTGTTTGTTCATTGCCCGCAAAACAGAGTGTTGCACCCATGATGCATGCCAGGCCCTTTTGCACCCCCTTGCCCTCGTGCTGCATTTGTCCACAGGTTTCTGACAACGGTGTCACCTACATAGCTCAAATACGGAGGTGTCACATCAGCTGAAGAAAACTGATGGGGTTGACGTTCGTTGGACACGGTGGCATGTGGGCGGGTGGTTTGTGCCAGTGTATGATTGGGGTGTCGCGTAACTTGTTGTCGTGCAGTGTTTCGCAGAATTGCGCTCTGGTGGAATGGCAGAATGCAGAGCTGCATGATGCTGGTGCACAATGGTGCATGGTCATGCAACAGTGCACTGTGCTTGTTGCATGTTCTGCTGTTCACATGGCTGAGAACACAACAACGCAGGGCATTTGAAACCTTATATTAGGCCAACACAGCTGAACTATTAAGATTTCGTTTCGCCAGCTGCTGCATGGCAGAGGAGGTTCTGAGCCCAAGCGATGATGGGAGGAGGTCCCGGGCGAGCTTACGCTGTAGCTGTAGTTGTCTGTCCATTCGCTCAGCCCGCGTTCTGTTAGGACTGCTGACTTGGAAGTGTACCCCACTTATGGTCCCTCCTGAGTTTGATACTGCCTCCAGAATATGCCGCACACACACCAGACAGCTGGATTAACTCATATACAGCCATGCCAGCCGTGAGTAGTGAGCTTCAAGAGCTTCAGTGGCTGGCAATGGCGGCAGCCAGTGTTGTCACAGCCATCACACTCACAGTTGCACAGTATGTGGAGGATGCAGTGCACCCCAAAGTGTTTTCTTGCACCAAAGTGTTTTCTTGCACGTACACTGCCAAACAGGTTGAGTAGCCATATGATTGTAGAGCTACGTATCTCCATCTCATGCAAAGTCACATAGATTGTCGCAGGTTTTCGCAGTTCTCCAGGTCCCCTTCCACAATATTTTAAGCTGACAAATCATAGAAGGCTTGCAGCACCAATCCAATGTCGACAAGAAACTGTCTATAGCTCTTGTCAACAGTTCTTTTCCACGTGTACCCCCCCCCCCCAACCGGTTTTCCTCTCTTGCCAGTTTCTCCAATCTCATGCTTTTCCTCTTTTTTTTCACGTTAAGGGATATGTGACGCCACGTGATGCTTCCCTCATTACGGGTCTATCCTGGTAAATTTGCGCCCTTGTCAATCTTGCTGTCTGTTCCCTGGCTCCCAACCGCAGCAGTGATCTTGAACAACCCGTGTAGGAGCAGATATCCATCAGATGTTCTGTAAGGTATAACACAGAGGATTTGCCTCTTGCTTTTGGGTTTGGGATGCCCTTGCCTGTATCAAACCCTTTTTTTTTGAGCAATTTCCCAGACATACTAGATCCTGAGAACTGCCATAAAATAGCGTACCATGTGGCCAGCAGCCAAAGGGGGTTTTGTTGCTGTGGCTTAGGGGAGCTGGATGACCACCAGAGCACTTAAAGGATTGTCCCCAAGGTGCACTCACATGAAGATTCTTGTGTCATCAGCCATACAATTCAGATGATCCCATGTGCATTGACATGTGCAATGCTTGATCGTGTGCGCAGTGCGTGGTCTGTTTGCCTGGAGAGGTTCTTGCATTGTGTCGCAGAGTCTTGTGTGCATTCTTAGCACTGCTGAGGCATCAAGCCTGCAACCATCTGAACGCGCTTAAGAAAGAAGTCTACTGCTCAAAACCCATGATCAACCAATGCATTCGGCTTTTCAATCCCAGAAACAACGTCTGAATGCTCCGAATCTTGTTTTCCCAAACTCATCTGACAATCTCCGCCCCAAACTCTATATCTACGAAAGCAAAATGGTCAGGATGTAGGACTGGACACATATCCACTCCCCCGCCCCAAAACATGTCCAGCAATGCACATACCAGGCGTGTGACCATGACCAGGGGCTGTCCACTGCAACACAAAATCTGGCTCTGTGACTGGAAGGTGTTCCCAGTCACAAGTCATGTCACATGCATTTGGCCCTTTGGAGCAGCATGCCATTGGAATGTTGTGAAAGCATGCTTAAAGGCTGATAGTAGATGTGGGCGGTCTTTATGCATTAGCTTACTCTTCCAGTTGGATAATGGTGGTCGTTGGAGAAGTAGCAAAAACTCCGTGGCCCATTTGCGATTCATGATGACATGATGTCAGTTGGCGGGTACCATGATACAAAATTCCTTGTTGCCTGCTAGTTCCCTGTCATTTGCAGGGTCAGGCAGGCAGAGGGGGTTGTTCTGATGTTTATCCCTGCATCATCACAACAGCAAGCAAAACAGCATATCAGAAAAAGAATACCAGCGACCCAATCTTTTTTGTATGGTGAATTTTCTTTAAAAGTTGCCCAAAATACCACATTCAGCCAGTCAAATAAGGCCTGAGTTGGGCACGACCGTCTGTGCAGGTCCTCAGCAATGTGTCTTTGAGTTAACTCCATGAGGGCTCGCCTCCTCCGTCTGGGGATGCGGACCCCCTCCAACTGTGGCCGAAGCTCCCTGGGGCGGGCCAAGGGGCCAGGTCAAGCAGTTGGGGCTTGGAAAGGGAGTTCTGGTTGGGGCTAAGCAACTTGATACCTACACTTTAAACAAGTTGCTCCTAGGGTTGGGATTCCACATTCATCTGTGCATTTACAACGCACAAGCAGACAAACCCCCGCACATGCGCAACAAAACAAAGTTGTGTGCTCTCTCCACAAAAAAGGATCAAATCTTTTTCAAACAAAACACTTTTTGCTTCTTCACTCAAAAGGTTTAAACAATTTTGCCATCAATATTACAGTGACCCCAATCAACATTGAGTATTGGGACCAAACTTGTGGGAAAGGGAGTCCACATGGTCCGGGCTATATGGGCCTAGCGGCTACTACGTGGGTCCGCGTGGCTGCTTGAGTGCCTGTATTGTCACGAAACAACCACCCAAACCCATCTCAGGGGTGATAGAAGGGTTGAATTAAAAATGCATGTTTCGAAGATTTCAATTTGACACTAAACTTGCCAAAAGAAATAGCAATTTTGGGGTTTCCAATCAAAATGTTGTTGGAAAGAACAACGATGTTTCGAGTTTCTTGTGTCTGGTTGAACGAAATGATGCTTTGTCCCAGTCCGTGGCAAATCCTGTTGGTTGCTCTCGTGTTCATGTTCTCAGAGTTAAGCATCATGCTTGCATCCTTATGTGCTAGTGTGCAGCTCTACATCCTCTCAGAGATGGACACACACTCGGAACATATTGATGTTGTGCAGGCGCTCGAAGTATTGGGCGTTTGGTGTGTCACTATTCATGGACATTTTCGTCCAGTCCTGTGCACAAACACACAGAATAATTGTTACGCAAGAGGATGGTGCGTCATATGACTTAGAACTATTTTATGGAGCCCCATGTACCTCCCTTCACATTTGGAAGTTCCTCAAGTAGGTTAAGTACCACAAGGGCCCAGAGAAGGCCAAGGACTAGGACACGAAAAAGACAGCCATGTCAGGCATTTGAAATGAACATATCGCGTAACATGTCTCACACGAACACAACGTGCGCTACATGCTTCAAACTCCTTCAGCAAAAAGTGTTTTCTGACAACAAACTGGAGGCTGAGGTTTGTGAATTGAGGGCATGGTGACGTGTGTGGTGATCCAACACAACAACTACACATGTGCATCGCCCACATGCAAAGAGCACGTGCCATGGGCACCTGCTTTCCTTTTATCATGTCCGATGTCTGACATACCCCATAGACAACACAATGAACAGTAATCATGCAGCAAAAATTTGTCAGCTTCAAATAATTGTGCAAATA
Organism: Eutreptiella sp. 'Long Island Sound 2002'; assembly: GCA_964036045.1. Lineage (NCBI taxonomy): Eukaryota > Euglenozoa > Euglenophyceae > Eutreptiales > Eutreptiaceae > Eutreptiella > Eutreptiella sp. 'Long Island Sound 2002'. The sequence goes on along the minus strand of OZ038382.1, from coordinate 130,345,366 downwards.
AACAAACCATAGCATCCATCAGACACAAAACGCATGTCAGACACCTCACACACCAAGATATAGTAACACAGAACATTTCATCATTGCCAATGGACTTGGGGTTGCTGATACACTGGGCATACATGGTACAGAGATGAAGGGCTAGTGAAGTGTACCCAGGTAGTGTGTTGTGCAGTGTAGTGCACCACATTGCAAAGCAAGGCAAATAATGCACACCTACGCATACTTCCATGATACAACGTCCACCTTTGTTTGTGCTTTCGATGGAGTAGCAAACGGACAAAAGACAAAGGGATATGACCCTCATTCTTGCAGGTGTCAGGCATATGACACATAACTATTTACTGTGGGGCACAAACCACTTATAACTGATTGGACAAAATATTTTCAATGCCTGTTTTATCCTTTGGTTTGAAAATGCAAAAAAACCCTTGTCAAATGCATGTCAGATTTGTGACGTCAAATTTCAGGCTCTCTAGCTCACCATAGCTTTGCACCTTGAACCCTACGTCACTAACCACAACAAGCGGTGCACCACCCAAGCAATGGGGGCGTGCAACACCCCCCGACATTGCCCAACGGTCCCACGCCCCATCTACAACAACCGAGCGGACCCATGAGTCCTCAGCCCCTCCCCTCGTGAAATGCACGGTAGGCCTCCTACAGTCCTAACCCACAGGACCGCTCAAGTAGGGCTTCGGGGCGGCACGTTGCCACGCTGGCGTTTTTCGCAGCCGGCTTGGTCGGGCGCAGGCTAGAGGGGACGACCCGCCCAAGTCTGCCAGGCTTCTTCCCACTGGGGCGAGGGGGGAATGTCAATGGCGATGGGTTGGAAATACCCATGCCAACGGCCGTAGATGAACTTGTGGCACCCTGCCGCGACGCCCTGGTGACTCCACCGGTCCGGTGCCCCTCTCGACAGCCAAATTGGCCGGAGGTGGGCACTCCGGGCAGCATGAGGTTGTGGTGCATGCAGGTTGGTGCTGCTCACTTTTGTTGCATGGTCGCTTGCGGCCTTGCCCCGTATCTCGCTCCCCCAACCCCGCTATGTGTGGGGTACCTAGCGCCGCACCGTGGGGGGGGGGGGGATGCGGCACAATCCCCCGCCCCTTCCCCCCCGCAATGGGCAACCCAACTTGAGCGTAGGGCCGGAGGAAGTCGCTAGGGAAGACCTGTCGAAGACCCACTGCCCCCCACTTGAAGGGTCCATTACACAGTTACAGGGTCATGGCAGGACGATGTTGTCAGCTAAAAAAATCCGGCGCATCTCCATACACCGCGGGAACAGGACTCCGACAAATAGCGTCCCTACAAAGCAAGGTGGGGGACGAAGAGGCCAAGCCAAGCACCGCTATAGCGCCGCCTCATCGCTGTGTACGCCATCGCCTGCTTTCTGCCTCCGTCCCTCGTAGGGACCACGCCACAATCTCTTGTAGGTAGTGGGCCCCTTGAGGGCAGAATAAGCCCATACTGGCAGCACCTGTCCATCTTTGCTTGCTCCGCCACTCGAGGCGGGCTTGCGAACAAGCCCCCAAGGCGGGCACCACCGGCCGGGGGTCATTCTTGACCGTATGGAAGTACAGTCCTCTAGCGTGTGAACCTTCCCCTCGCAGGCGCACCGCTTCTCCCACATGTAGGAGGCACGAGAAGGAAATTGCCGCCATTGCGAACACCGTCCATTGGTTGCGGCCGGTACATACGTGTGCGAAGAGGGGTGATCCATCCACTCTTGTGTATGTGTGGCGGCGTCCCCGTCTTTCGGTTGCTTGGTGCACCGCCATACCTTCTTGGTGACCATCTAGGGGATCCATCCCAGACCTTGATGAGGCCCAAGGGCCGACACAGCCACTTGCAAGTGACCCTATAGGAACCTTAGGTAGCGGCATGCTTCCACCTCCACATATCCCATGGGGGAGATGCCAAACCACAAGGAGAAAGTTGTGTAATGTGTACAGTAGGTGCCCATCGTCCCAATCTACACCAGGTCCAGCTAGAAGAACAATAGTATGGTAACCAAATGCAGCCAAACCCATAAAGGGGCACGCAACATTGCACCAAATAGGATAGCCATCACAACCGGCCTACAAAATTTTCCAATGTCCAGATCACACCTTTGCAAGATGACATTTCCATGTATAGTATAGGTTGGGATGTTTGGTAGCGGCATCCATTCCGTGTATGATCGGAGGAGGAACGCCGGTTGATAGTCATTCCAGACGGACACGCGGTCCCATTGGTTCTTGGCGGGGTCCTCAGGGTTCCTGTCTTCCTGGCTCCATCAAAGGTACGGTTCGGCAAGAATGCCTACCCACCACAATTAGCGATAGATGCTACTACTTTACACCCTGATGTGGGCCACCCCAATTGAATCCACCAATGGCACGCGCCGACACATCACGCCACACACCCACACATCGCGGTATCACCATGGTGCTCCACACCATGCGCACGACGCCCCTACTCCGGCACGTGTGTTCGATGGCAACTCACATACCACTGCTGGCATAACACACACCGATTCCGGCACTATTCTTTCTTCCTCCTCTTCGTACATGTTTTCGTGGCGTCTCATATGCTGTACCCCAGCCCCACCACCCGACCCATCACATGCTACCACACGTGGCCCCCGACGAATATCTTACCCCCCATATGCAACTTATTGCCGTGGGACATTGCAAAATGTCTACAATTGCCTTAGGCGGCTCTCTCCAATGGTTTACCTCACGCCGGCCCTAAGGACTGCCTTGGGTCTGGGCCAAGCGATCCACACTTTGTCCCGGGGTGGTTGCTCGCTTCGTTGTCATAATGACCCGCATTTTTTTGATGACACATGCTGGTAGTTCATACCAAAACGGTGGAAATATGGTATGGATTCTGCAAGGTATGACAAAGAACGCGCTTCTGAGCGGTTTTTTTTTCTTCAAAAACCACACTTTTGTACACCCATTGGAGACTTGTTGTAACACAGAGACGTGCTTGAATGAACTACACCCAATCTCCGGGTCTTGTATACCGAGGGGGTTGTCCACAGTGGAATGCAATGATGGGGATCTGCCATCCATCGTCTTTCTTAATGGAACCCGTTGTCCATTGCTTTTCCTTCAAAGGAAGGTACGTGAAAACCTCTTGTGTTCAAGAGAACGAGTTGTAGTGCGTTATTTTGTGTATTACCAAGAAATGATATGCCATTTACATATGTTGAGGTATGCCCCTTCGTACACATTGGAATTATGTGTTTCGGTGCTTAGTGTGGTTTGCCCGTGTTTGTCACATTTGCATACTTGTTACGTTGTCATTGATATTTTTTAGGGTTAAACATCAAAGTCGTATTGCCTGTTACCAATCAAAAATACATTTGACGGACATCGACAACCAGCTTTGTCACCAATCCTAGTGCCACTATCCGCATACAGGAGCCAGCTCCGTCAGTATGGCATGTGCTCATGCCGGCCCACACGGAATTACATAATCAATCAATGACACCAGGAACTGTGGAACGGCCACATCGTGCAGGAACTCGAGGATTGCATGGTCACGCATGTGGCACTTGCCGCACCGGACAACGAACTGCCCCTCTTTGAGTATTCCTATATTGCCCCCTACACGGGGACCTTCATTAGCTGCTCATGCGGGATGATCCGCCGCGCCAACACATCCAGCTGTCGCATGTGAACAACCTGTACGGCATTCAACAAGCGAAACCAACGAAAGGCAACATGATCACAAACATATCATTACATTGTGCTAGACAGTAGTCGCTTACGGTTATTGATCCTGTGTCTAGGTATGGTTCATTGGGAGATTGACTTGCTTGATGTGCTGTGTGATCCGGGGTTGCTGACACTTGGAGGTCAAGGGTTCCTAGTGTTGCCTTTAACGCGGCACTTGTCTATGCAACATGCGCTCCCCATGAAACATTACAGGCGAAACGCGTGGACCCCATGGTTCTGGGGGCAGGTAAGGTGGTGGGGAACAGGTGCCCCTTGGGAGAGGTCCCCCACCCTGTGCTCCACATGTGGCCAACATCACGGAGCGTCAGTGCAGTCAAGACTAGCGTACTGCCCCGCCTGGGGCGAGTTCTGGGACCTGTGGCGCAAGAGCTGGACTGACTGGACCCAACACGCCTGCCAATGGCAGAAAACGGCCACCAGCCTCGAACTGTGCCTCTGTGCCAGACTGCTCATCCCGCTGTCCCTTATCAACGCTATACCCACCACGGAACGACATAAACTACGGGCAGAGGTAGGCCTCTTTTAGTTCCGCATGATTCAGGCTGTCCAAACCCTAAGGCAGAAACTCGCCGACCCTACACCTCACCAGCCGCCATCACCCCTATGGCTGACTAAGTTTGTTGCGCATACACTGCCCCCACGAGAAACGGCACAAAACCTACGCAACCACATTGGAGCGCCAATGCGGAGCGGCAGGAAACGAAAATGTAGGACTGAGGCCACGACAGCGGAACCCATAGACCCCGACCTATGGATTCGGGATGCGCGCGCTACAAACGACGACGAGGCGGTGGCGTGGCTGGCAAGAATGCGAGCAACCAACACGACCCAGGAAGAACAAGCCCAAAAGCGCCGACGCCTCGATGTTGACACACGGCGGTGGGAACAGTACAAAACGGCCTCCGACAGGTTGGCGCAGGAGCACGCGCAGCGCGCCTACGACACATACCACAGCGCACACGCAGCAGAGGTAACACGGCGGCACCTATGCAAACTGCGCGCATTATACTCCAACACACTAACCGCCAAAACAGACTATCACATGCTTGTGCCAAAACTGATCAAAGAACAAATGGCAGCACAACGACTGCACTGCACGCATACAAACATGTGCCAGGTACGCCGACAATGGTATGAACAAGCAAAACACGACACAGTGACGTGGTACGCGGACGCAAAGACGTCACTGCTAACCCGCAAAAGATACGAGGAGATGTGCACAGAAACCAACAAGCTGCTGGCCCATTACCTATGGCAGGCACACTACATGTGGCGCCAACAGGAGCACATTGTGAACGTGACGCAGTGCTTCAACGACAACTGCAAACAGAAAAAAACACAATACTGGGACGCCTCCAGACAGGCACGACAAACAATCTACCTCATACGGAAACGGCCACGGGAACAATGGGACCCCACCTTGTGGGACGTCCCATTGCAACCCCTACCAAAACGACACAAAACGCACTGAGATCCAAACGAGTGGGAAATCCCACTGGCATGACCACAACCACCTCAACGGGAAACCATGGGGGCCCAGCCGTGAGCTGAAGCCCGTATGCACACCCTGGCATTGCCAAAATCTGTACTTGCGCTGAACTTGGCCCACAGCGGCCCATGGCACATTATGAACTGGCCTATTTGATAAAAAAAAAACAAAAAAATGGTGTTGGGTATAGGGGTAAGGCCAGGGATGCGCTCTTCGCCGCCCTACAAGCTCAGGTAGCCGCATACACCATCCTCCCGTTGACAAGCTTCGAGCGGGCACAAATCGTCCATTTGGTACTTGGGTGTATAAGAGTCTCTTTATGTGCGATGTGTGCTGGGGCAATCGCATGGAGGCCGCCTTCGAAGATTTTGTCATACAAGCTCCCCGCGTGGAAAAGTACCTGCAGTACCGCATCTACATGGACGTCACGGAAGGGGAACTGGGCCTCCACGGCGTATCTTGGGTTGGTTTATGCGCCCTTATCCAGCCAGTCCAACGGGCCTTGCGAGTTCCACACAGGCCTATGACGAAGCGTACCAACTCAGGTCATCTCCCACACATGGTAGAGAAGTAGTGCAAAATCTTGCTGTCCTTTGGTATGGAAATGGGGCGCCTCCCTCGCGCCAACCAATCCGCGGGTCGAAAGGCACTGGATGCTATCGTGGTCTCTTCGCAGTGCTCAGGGAATGTTAGCCCCATGACGTACCACACGGTCGCCATGCCCACCTTTGACCACCGACTTGTCCTAATGACCACAGGCCGGACCTCCAAGGACTATGAGGCCTTCATCAAAGCCACGCACCCGGCCAAGTCGGGCAAGACACCCCAATGGACGCAGTATCACGCGCTGATGCGGTCCTCAAGGCAGTGGCGCAGGCTGTCATTCGGCAGGTGAAGCGCGCCAAGCGGACCCGCCTCAAAACTAACGCACAACAATGGCAGAAGCACTTCCAAGTTGTCTTAAAGCGCATCGCGCAGAAGCTGCGCGGAGTTGCCCAACAAGCGCCTCTATACCATGCGTCATGCTGCCCTCCGCAAAGATGGGGTATTCTTCCGCTTGACCAAAAACCGGACACGCGGACCATTGAAGCCCACGCAAAAGCAGCCCAGTCTGGACCTAGTGCGCGCTTTGCGAGCCAACTTAATGGCAATCCCCCCTATGACATGCCAGCCATTGAAGCACTCATCCTACAGCTCATCCCACAGGGGCACATGTTAGATGACCCGCCAAGCTTCAATGAATTCAAACGGGCGTGCATGTTCAAGCGCAAGAAAGCCGTGGGCCCCGATGGGGTTCCGCACCGCTGGCTGCGTATGGTGCTTGACGATACACTACAAACGTTGTATGAGGGGGTGCTGGAAGTGTGGAGAATAGGAGATATCCCGCAGCATTGGCTGCGGTCCGAAGTGGTGTTGATGTACAAGAAAGGGGATCCTGACCGCCCTGAGAAATATCGACCCATTGCCGTGGCCAACAGCATATATTGTGTTATCATAAAGTTGTACACACCCCGTCTACAGCGCCTCGTGGACTGGGTTGCCAGCCCTGAGCAGTATGGGTCAAGGCCATTGCACACCGCGACTGAGCAAGCTGCAAACTTAGTCAACTCCCTCCATGAGCACCAAATGGAGGGACGGGAACCCTTTGTTGTTTTGTGGGATGTTGCCTAAGCTTTTCTGTCCACAATCCATCAGGTCATTTTCTCCATCTTGAACCATGCAGGGCTCCCGCCAAATTATGTGGCTGCCTTCCGCACGATCTATGCACATGCTGACACATACACGGACATACAAGGAGAATGGATTTATTTCAAACCCACGCGGGCCGTCAAAGAAGGATGCCCCTGCTCCCCGCTCCTGTTCGCTATTGCATATGAGTTGTTGATCAAGCATTTGATCGCCAAGTACCCGGACACATTCGTTTATGTTGATGATATTGCCATCATTGTCAAATATTACTCTGAATTGGAACGACTCCTCAGTGACCTCTCCGCTTGGGGGTCTCAGATTGGGATCCACTTCAATCCTAACAAGATGGAAGTGTACCACTTCCACAGACCACGGTCCTCGGGCGCTACCTTAGGGGGCGCTTAGCAGGCAAAACATATCTGCTGGGGACAGCATCGCCTCGACTTCAAGGATCCCATGTTCACTTACTTGGGCCACACACCCAAACAGGTAGACGATGACCTCGAGTCACTCTTCGATGATGACTCCAATGACTAGGTTTGAGTCGCTTGTGCCTCACAAGCCCCTCCAATCCGTGCGTCCCAAGACCGGCACTAGTCCCGTGCAACCCAACGTTGTGCAATCAGGACGTGCCTGGCACCAGCAAGGGCAACCCACTAGGTCGACGTGGTACAGTGACGGCAGCCTGTTGGAAGGGCCAGCCGGCACAGGGGTGGTCAACGGACATATGCGCATGCAAGCAAGAGCACCGGGCCCGCAAACAATTTATAGGGCTAAAATGTACGGCGTATGGCCTGCAAGATTATCAAGACGGGATTGGCAACGAATTGGCTCATGATCTAGATTGGTTCCAATTCAAATGGGCCCGGGCATCAACAAATGGCCAGAAAAACATAGCATTTTTTGACCATTTTTTGACAGATTTTGAAAACCATGTATGCCACTTGCGACGGTTGGTCCCGGCTGCTAATTGTCCAACGTGCATGTGGATTGTGCATGCTATGGGGCGCCATGCGAAGACCAATATCAGATGTAATGCAACAAGCACATTTGTAGAATGGGCTTAAACCTTGCCGTTGTTTCACCCCTAGTGTTCCCATTGGTGTGCATAGTGGATGGTTTGGCAACCACTTGCCTACACTAAATTGCTGCGCATGGAAAATGAGCCGCTTGAAACCAACGGTTTGAACATCAAGAATGATCCAAGGTCACCCGTGAAATAATGTGCTTTTGACCCTTTTGTGCATGCTTTTTGGTTGGCTCATTGCCGTTTCAAGGTTTTGTCGGAGCTTGCATGGCCTAATATGCGTCAACAATGGCTCCAAAACGCCATAATCCACTTATTTAAGCACCCCAAGTGGTTGTGGGGCAACTTTGGAAAAAATGATTTTGAACCAGTTTTTAACCCCTAGTTCACCCCCGCTACTCTAGCACGTGAGGAATGCACCACTCGTTGGTACCCATTGCGCATTGAAGGGTGTTGCCAACATGGAAGTAGATTGTAGGTGCTCCCACTCACCATTATTTATCACCACAAGCATGCCCAAGGCATTATTTGGCATTCAAACACAACAATGAAAAATGGGACTTGAAAGAGTACCGCAGATGTAAATGGCAAAATGGGTGTGTGCGGTGTTGGGATTTTCACAACAAAACCCGGTCGTTGAGGCCACTAAATTTGTGCAAAACTCACTAGACGGTGACCCCAATGTGTTTGTTCATCATCTAGATTGGATTCAATGCAAACACCCCCACCACGGACATCATTGGTGGCCCAAGCGGCGAAACTCCTTGGTGCCAACGGGTGTTGAAGCTTGTTTATGGTGTGGAAACGGTTTGCTGGTGTTGCCAGTCATCACTATTTCTCATCTGAAAGGTGCCCATGGCAATCCGTAGCAAAAAACATAGTAGAGAAATGGTAAACTTGAAAAGATGTGCACAAGAGATTGTTTTTCAACACCGAATTTGCAGCACTTAGAGCCCCAAAAGAGGTGCTTGGGGCCACCAATTGGGTACATCACCCACGGATATCCTCTTGAACAACCATGTGATGCCGTCCCCAGCCTGTAAGTGGATAATTAAATCACGCCCCCGGAAGCTGGTACCCGAGGCGCATTGGGCGTCATGGCTGCCGTTGCGCGCGATCAACCGGGATAAGTGGGGTCCATGGCTGTGGGGGACACTGCGATGCCCCATACCCTGGGAAACTGGACCGGTGCTGTGCCCATGATGTAGGCGGCGCCATGGCCCCGCAGTGCAAGAGTGCCTTTTGACATGCCCCTCCGAGTCCCGGTTTTGGGACATTTGGACCGACGCATGGGAGGCATGGAAAGCGGAGGCAATCAAGTGGCGGCAAGCGGCGTCCACCCACGAACTGCACATGTGCCCCGGCTTGCAGTTCCCGCACTCCCTTCAACAATCCTTCCTCCCAGTTCAGCCGCACTGGGCAGTGGCACTTCCACCTATTCCAACGATTGCAGGCGTGGGTCGTTGACAAACTGCAGCACGCCCCATCTTTCGTGAGCAGTAAGCGGCCCACGCACATCGTCCCATTTGTTGCTGGGGCTCCGCCGCAGGTAGCTAAACCTACGGCTTGCAACATCTGGAACCACGTGAGAGGTGTTCTGTCGATCCCGCCGCGATCAGAGCCACGTTTCACAGATACCGCGCCCACGGTGGAGGAACTTCGGTGGCAATTGACACAATCAGTCACCACCGCCGAGTGCACATGGATCTTGGAGGCCATGGCCCGGCACCGCCATGTAGCATCGCCGCGCAAACGGCCCAGAGAGCCGTCGCCGCCACCGGCACCGACTCTGGCCTCACCGCTGTGTGAGCCTCGTGAAATCCATGCCGGACCTTTCTTGGAGCAGGCAAGGCGGGCCATGCTACACGCCCAAACGCAAGCCGCGCGATTGTGTCTAGAAGAGCCCGGACCATGGGTGTCCGGTTACTGTTCTGTTTGGCTTGCGGCCAATTGTGGCTTTTGTGTTTCCCGTCTGCATGCCCCCCTCCTCTCTTTGAGGTGCCCTGCTGAAGGCATAAGAATTTCAAGCCGTGTGTCTTTCTGTTTTCCCCTCCATCAAGAACAGCCCTGTATTCGCCTTGCCATTTCACCGCTTGCTACATGTCTGTCAGATATCTTGTCTCTGTTGTGTCATGGACTCACCATACAGCCGACCTGATTCCCCGGTTTCATCCCACATATGGGCTGATCAAGATTCGGACGAGGACAATTACCAAGAGGATGTGTTGAAGGTATGCCTCAACAATACGGAGCATGCTTCAGTGCTTCAGGCTTAGCAGAGACACGCTGGGCAGGTGGCAGGGCCGGGGATCCCAGGTAGGGGATGCAAGGGGCGACGTCAGAATGCTTCCAATCAAGGCAATTGTTGCCAACCCGTCTCTCTGGCTGCAGCAGGAATGAAAGGATTAGTGAAGATTTTCGCATTTGGGAGGGATTCAAGTCGCGAGGGGCACGACAACAGTGCAATCCGACACTATTGTCACAGCGGAAGGCGGAAGAGCCCAACGTTGTGCTGGACATTCTGCATCTAAGTGCACCAAACCCGTTTTTTGCAGGCACTCTGGGTCATTGAACAGGACCAGGCCATTGCCCAGTGGCAAACAGAGGGCGGTGTTCAACCGGTGGATGGGTGGGTTTGGCCCATTTGTTCGGCCATTTTCTCCAACCATACCCATTCCCCCTCCCATTTTGGGGGGCTTGGGTGGTGGCAGATTGGGAATGGTTGCCACCGAAGCACAGGTGTTGGCTGTCCTTCATTGGGAGGATGCCATTCGGCAATCTCAGTTTGTCTGCTTGCCTTCAGGATATTCTTGTGCTGTTTCACCGTTGTTTTCTTACACCATGACAACAGTTGTTTGCTCATGTGAGCACAAACCCACAATGGGCCGAATGCCAAGGGGGAGCATTTGAACTAAAAAGGCTAACCTTTCAGCCGAAAGTCATAGTGCCTGAGCGGAAAGGGTCGTCCAGGCCTGGGTGTGTGAACGGGCAACAGTCAATCAGTACCCCAATTGCGCCACCACTGACCCATATTCAAAGATGACATTATGTTTGCCCATGGCTGTAGGAGTACCCCGGACTTGAGGAAGAGGAACGGAAGGAACAGGAGCTGAGTAAGAAGCGGAAACGAAGTGAGATGGATGTCGAGGATAATATGAGTGAGGAGAACATGAAGTATTTCACTGAGCGATGGTCGAGGTGTGTAAAACCCAACGCATGTGTCCCCATATGCATCCTGAGTTGTGTGTATAGTGTGAAGTGTCACCGCGAGTGCAAAAAAAAAACAATACAAAGAAGATATGAAAATTTTTTTGAGTGTCACAACCCATGCCCAGCCCAAAAGGCCGCACAAGATTTGCACTAGGGCCGACACTTTTGTGCACACCACCACTCGCGCCACTTGTTCTGGGGGTGTTAAGCAGCCCCCTCTTTGAAAGGATGGTTGGTATGTTTCCAATGGGGATTCAACCCGAGAGGAAAATTTCACCGAGAGGAAACCGGGGTTGACCCCACTCCATGACACCGCAGTTTTCTCTTTTCCCAATGAATGATCCCCCCCCCCCAAAAAAAATTCAGTCCCTCCCCCAAATTTAGGACCCCCCGGCTTTCTTGAGCAATCTTAGCAAAATTAGTGTCCCCCTTGAGCCTCCCAAGCAAACGGAACATGAACAAATTGATGGTACACTTTTTAGAGCTGGCAGCGTCACTTGAAGAATGAAGTTTGTTTTTTTCTTTCTTTTGCTTCTTTGTATTGGAAGCACCAGTAGAGGCATGAGCCACAGCTGCAGAAGATGGTGCATTGGCTCCATCCGCCCCTGGAACAACACATCTTCGAAATGCTCCTCCGGATCAAACTAGTAGTCTGGCAAAGATCGGAGGCTCACAACCTCACCCTGACCCCATGTGTACCCAAGCTTGCCAAAAGCCTCCAGATGTGTGGCAGCAGTTTTCCCCACTGTGGCCTGCCAAGCATAAGCCACGGCCTTCGTGATCAAGACACGCTTCTCTAAGGCTGAGACACACTTTCTGCCACCTCTTCCACCATTTCAGAACCATCATCCAAAGTATTGTACAATGTGTCTTCCCAGATAGCGAAGAAATAACCATCCAAATATTGCACAAAAGAAGTGGTACCTACTGGAATACGGCAGACCCATGTGTTGGCTGCATGGGACATTCAAGATTGTTCATGGCTCCCTAAATGGGGAGTTGGGATTTGGCTAGTCTCACCCGGTGAGCTTGGGATGTTTCATGGCTTCACAAAGAGGGAACTAGAATTTGGCCAATCTCATCCCATGAGACTCAGATTCTTCATGGCTCCCCATCTCGGAGTTGGGATTTGGTCAGTCTCACGCGGTTAGACTGGGATGTTTCATGGCTTCTTATCCAGAGAACTGGGATCTAGCTAGTCTCCCCCGGTGAGACTCACATTTTTCATGGCTCCCGATATGGGGAGTTGGGATTTTGCCGGTCTCACACGGTGAGGGTAGGATGTTTCATGGCTTCCTATACAGGGAACCGGGATGTGGCTAATCTCACCCGGTAAGACTCAGATTTTTAATGGCTCCCTATATGCGGAGTTTGGATTTGGCCAGTCTTACCCGGTGAGACAGGGATGTTTCATGGCTTCCTATACAATAGGGAACTGGGATTTGGCCAGTTTCACCCGCCGAGACTGAGATTATTCATGACCCCCTATGCAGAGAGCCACAATTAGGCCAGTCTCACTTGGTGAGATTGTGATTTCTCATGGCTCCCTATACAGGGACCCGGGATTTGGCTAGTCTCACCGGGTGAGACTGGGATGTTTTATGGCTTCCCATATAGGGAAGTGGGATTCAGCCAGTCCCACCCGGTGAGATTGGGATGTTTCAAGGCTTCCTAAAAAGGGAACTGGGATGTGGCGAGTCTCACCCGGTGAGACGGATATTTGTCATGTCTCCCTATACAGGGAATTAGGATTTGGCCAGTCTCACCGGGTGAGATTGGGATGTTTCATGGCTTCCTCTACAAGGAACCGGGACTTGGCTAGTCTCACCCGGTGAGACTGCGAATTTTCATGGCTCCTTATATAGGGAACCAAGATTCGGCCAGTGTCACCCACCGAGACTCAGATGATTCATGACCCTTGATGTTGACAACCAGGATTGGGCCAATCTCACCCGGTTATGGTGTGATTTTTGATTGCTCCCTATGCACGGAAGTGGGATTCAGCTAGTCTCACCCAATGAGACTGAGATTATTCATTGCTCCCTATCCAGGGGGGGGGGGGGGGCACCGGTTGCACCAAGCTATCCTTTGTTTTGGTATTTCAAATAGGCTATGGAGTATCATATATTATTGTGTTGTATGGGTTGGTATGCTATGGTGTTGTATGGTGTGGGACCACGCAGTGTGGTGAAGGCACGAGCTAGGAAGCATTAGCTGTAAAGATTCACCCTTCAATTTGTTGCCACAAAGAAGCATCATTAAGTCGGTAGCTCCAAGTTATATTGGTTGCAACCCACTTGGCACCATCAAAAAATAAGGATCTTCATATCCTTGGTGGGCATTGCGACGTGGGGTCTTGACACCCTATGTGCAATCGGGTCAATATACCTTTATAGTTGTTGGTCAACATAGACTGCGCGCATGACATGGGGAACGGGTTTGATCAACAAACTAGAGGCAGTCGATGCCATTGAATTGTTGTAAATTATTCCCCGATTGGAGCAACACCACTACTCCTCTTTCATGGATTTATATCTGCCGTTGATCGGGTTTCATTTGCGTTCGTGAGGTTAATATATTGGTCATGTATTCGTGAAGGGTCAGTGTACCCTTGATCTTCGTGAGGTCAGTGCCGTACGAAGGATAGCAATGCGCATTGGAAACTAATGTTTCCGCATTTTCTTAATGCAAGACATGCGATGCGATCGGAGTCCCCCGTGCTGTACATAGTTGACCCCTTTGAAGAGGAGTTTTGCCTTGTCTTCAGGTCGTTGCTCCAACAATTCATACACAAGGACTTTTCGCTTTCCAGCGTGATACAAATCGTAGGGTCCTCGATATCGTTCCGTCAACCAACTCACGAGCATAGGCCTAGAAGAGTGGAGATGGTAATCATCATCATACCCGACCCCCTCATTGCATCTTTGGTATGGGCTCCTCGTAACCAAAAGAATTGCTTATCTGAACCGTGGGTTTGGAGCAAGACACTCACAATAAGTTGCCTATGGAAATTGTCACAACAACCCTTGACATCCAATGCAACCCTGCAAGAGACCAAAGTCGTACAACACAACCATCCACCGCAACCCTCAAAGGAGTTGCGGTATCCGCCTTCAAGTTGATCTCTGTGTGCATATAGAAATACTCCAACCAATTGCATCCATACCCAGTGTCTGAAGAGTTGTTGCACATAATTCACAACGAACCAAAGATACCGTTAGCCGTCGCATCCCGCAAGAGAAACTTGAATGGGCAATGTGTTCTTTGGATGGGTTCACTGATGCTTCCACACATGGGCCATAGTCGTTGGAACTCATGCTTTGCTGCGCTAAATGCATGTGGGTGACCCTCTAGGTGCATGGATTCCATTCCCAAGTTGCGCACAAGTGCAAGAACTTGGGTATCCGTGAAGGTAACCCTCTTGGAAACCACATTCCCTGATGACACGCTTCGATCCGTGTCCGTACCGGTGATGTATGATATGTACCATGTATGATACGGTTGTAGGTACCGTTTGTGTCCACCCATACTTTAGTATCACCGAGGGGCATCTCGTATTCATAATCAGCAGCCCCTTTTGTCTCGTTTTGGTGGGCTGCACACTCGTGCAAGCTTGCACCCGTGTCATCATTAGGCATCCCGTAATCATAGGGTGAATTGGAGTATGTATCATATTGCTAGGTGCAGATTCTTGCAAGTTTTCATGCACACTCTCCGTTTGCATCCCTTGCACATATACATCCACCAAACTCCCCCACAACACACAGAACCCTCATACTATGGTGTCCCAGTCATTAGCTCGTTGACATGCGGAATAAGGTACGTCACACCAGTATACGAAGTCCAAATTTCCAACGCAGGGTATTGGAAATGGTGTTCAGCCTCTGCATAGTACGTAGTGCCATTGTACTCATAACTGGATGTCGTATGCTCCATATGTGGACACGTCTTAGTAGAGTGGTGTTGTACTTGATTGTAGTACGTGGTGCTGTGATGCTCACACGTTGATGCCGTACCCAGGCCGTAAACCATAGTCTGTTTTCACGCAGCAAATGTGCCGGAGTGGGTTGCGGGAGTTGGACTGGGCGAGATGGATGATACATGTGGCCCTGGAGGCGGAGAAGTCGGGCGTGATCCAGTCCATGAAAACGGTTTTTCCACATAGTGTGTGAGGTTCCTAGTAGGAACGCACACACAAAGAAGATGGTTGAGCGTTTACTTGATGATACGTACCTATTACACGATTCTTGGTGGCTTGATCCACTACACCTCTTCATACCCTTGAGGTTCTCTGTGGCTATTGTCAATTCGATGCGAAGAAAGGGTTGTATGCGCATGACGTCTATAATCCCTTTGTGTCACCATCCCCTTCATGTGTTGGATAACCACCCTAAGCCCTTTCTCATTGCTACAACGAACAGGACCAGAGGCCGCCCACATGTGGTCCCGGTGGCTACATAACCCCTCATGTCTGGGGGTCCCCACCGCTTCAGAGAGGGAGAAAGAATCAGAAGTGGCCCACACATGGGCCCAGTGGCTACATAACCAATGCCGTATGCGGGGTCCCCACCGCTTTGGAACAAGGTACAATATCACAAGTGTCCCATAATTTGGTCTTTGGGCTACGTAACGGCTACCTCATGGGGGATCCCCACTGCTTGAGACCGCGGGACAAAATCAGAAGTGGCCCACAAGTGGGCTTTGTGGCTACGGAACCTCTTCTGTTTTGAGGATTGCCACCGCTTCACAGCGGCCGACAAAATCAGAAGTGGCCCGCAAGTGGGTTCTGTGGCTACGTAACCCCTTCTGTTTGGAGGACCCCCACCGCTTCACAGTGGCCGATAAAATCAGAAGTGGCCTGCAAGTGGGTTTGGTGGCCACATCACCCCCGTCGTTTGGGCGGTCCCCCACACTTTGGAACAGGGGATTAACTGAGTTTATGGTAGTTGTGTGTTACATATAACCCTGCTATACTGACCCCCTTCCCATTATGAAAGGTAATGGGGTTAGGTGGCTAATTAGCACACAACTACGATACTTGGAGCACTACTTGTGGCACGTGTGTATTAACCACTTGCACTCCCAATACTCCTTGAATGGGAAGTATGGTATAAATAACTTGACGAAGGATCGTGTTAGCCTTTGAGGATGATTGTCAGTCGTGGGTCTTGGCGCCCTACACTGCTTGGTACTCGGTTTTGTTGGTCAACAACTGTGGTTTGTTGAAACACCTACGTGGTCTGTAAACAAACAGGGTCAATATGCCGTATACTTTGCAAGAGTGTCCTTCTCGTCGACGATACATGACGCCACGGAGAGTTGAGTCCAGGGTGGAACCAATGGCAATACTTATTTGCGACCTCCCAGCGTGGCATGCGTGTTGCGTCAACAACGGCTTGGAAAACTTGCACAACAAAGGTATGCGGTCCTTTATGCTTCTCGTCTCTCACCAAGATGTTCAATATTCTCATGCATGCATCTCTGGTGAATATTGAACATCTTGGCGAAAGACTATGCATGCGTTGCTGGTGTTCTCCCGCATGTGCAACGACATTTCCAAATTCTTGGTCTCGGTGAGCCATGCCGGAAGGTCATAACAATGCCGTACTCCGGCATGAGCATAGCATATTTGGTCCCCGAGATATTATATTCCTCTGGTGTACTCTTGAATGAGGTCATGCGGACCATGAACGTCAGCGACGCCGTGGTTCTTTATCTCCTCCAATAGAAGGTAAGCTAAACACGAGGCCATTCTTGGAGTACGGTCTCGATTTCTGGATCATACTACCATTGATACATACCACCCTTTCTTTGTATCTTGGTTATCAGGAAGATAGAAACTTCCCGGAACAAAGAGAATTGGGGGCAGCATGATATGATTGGAAAATGGATCTTATCATCCCTGGGGTAAAAGTACCCACAGGTGTTGACACCTTGTTCTATTATCAGGCCAATACTCCTGTGTTTGTCCAACATGACTACCATGCATTAGGGTCCCGACACCCTAAGCAAACAGGGCTCTTTTTCTCTCTCAATCGGCCTTTGGGAAGGCATTGACCTCCCCAAATCAAAAGAATGTCGCATTCATATCCGTAATTTGACCCGTTGCCTTTGGCTGAACACCCATAGGTCCAATATGCGGCATAAGGGACACCACGGTGTCTCATCTGGAGAACAACATCATCCCAGCATGGAGGCATCAATTGAGCCGCAACGTGCACATCGCCAACTCTCGATATCCTAATGGAATCACCGTCGAATTCAGAGTGCTGCCACTGTCGCATATTGTAATATCTTTATCACATTTTCGCTTGTTGAAGGACAACTCAAGGAGATTGCAACACGGGCGGCGTACTCGAAACACAAAAATTCTACTAGGATCGTCGGGGATAGAGTACAGTATGAGGTCAGTAAATGGGTCATATGCCTCAATGGAGAGCGTGAGATGAATGCCTTGTGGTGTGAGAACCCCACTAAGATTTTTGACGTCAACGGAAATCAAGTCACCGCAGCCACATTTCTTCAGCCATGCGGTCCAAGTAGTGTTCGAGATCCATGATGTGTCTACAAGAAAAACCAAGTGACGATGCGCAATGTGTTACTCGATCTTGAGTGGACCTTGTCATCCTTAGCCGCTCTATCCACTATGGGTCTTGACACCCTTGATACTCAAATTGCTATCGTCCTTTGGGTCCGACATGTGACGAGGTCTACAAACCAGCAGGGTTGGAAAACCTTTAATGGGTTCATATGTTCCGACATGTGTACTCACTTGGTGGTTGGGTCAATGCGACCCCATCCAACCTCATCATACATGCACTTCTTGATGCGCAAAGGTAAGCAAGCGGTCCAAACCCATGCGCAACATGACTCTGATGTTGATGTTTGCAAGGGGCAAAAACGGCAGTTCCTCGTGGAGAGCGACCAATGGTAGAAGTTGAAAAAAAGTCGGGTGGCTAAGCTAAAGTTCCGAAGAATGGATTTGAAGAAGTGTGCACGTTTGGTTTGTGACACGTCCATTGGACTCTTCAAGATGTTGCCAGCCAGCACTTGCAGTGGCAGATTGTTGTCGTTTACCCCAGCCAGACGAATCACTGCTTCTAGCTTTGCGTGGTGGCGCCGTCGCACCTCCGCGCGCCGTGCGTCCTGCCGAGCCACCTTCTAGCCGACCCCCACGGCGCGGGCGCTGGGGGACCACCACAGTACTGCAACCCTCGGAGTAACCCGAGGAATTACCCCCGTGACTGCCGTAACCGGGCCGCCAATAGAGACCCCCGTTCCATGGGAATACCCTACAGGGTATTGGGCCTTATTACCCTGGTCGGGACTATAGTATGCGGCGACCCGGGGCAGGCGGCTGAAGCCTCACATCTCCTTTATATATAGATATATATATATATATATATGTATATATATATATATATATATATGTATGTATATATATATATATATATATATATATATATATATATATATGTATGTATATATATATATATATATATATATATATATATATATATATATATATATATATATATATATATATATATATATATATATATATATATATATACATATACACATGTATATATATATATATATATATATATATATATATATGTGTGTATATATATATATATATATATATATATATATATATATATATATATACACGATTATGGTGTACCTGAACCCAGGGGACACGGCGGCCCCATGGGTATGCTTACGTGCCAAGGGCACGGTACCATACTTGGGCCTGCGCCTCGATCCCAGGGGGATGGCGACCATGAAGGAGAAACATGTACTCCGGTGTGAAGCTCTGTTGGGCTGGTGCAAGAACACGTTAGGGCCGGCGTCGGTGCCTCATGAGGTGATGGCGGCTGTGGTTGGAGGCATCGTGCGGTACGCGGCGCCCTACCTGTCCGACACGGCGGAGGCGGTGGTCAAGCTGAATACTGCCATCAAGGCTGCGGCCCTGCAATTCGAGAAGCTGCCCAAGGACCTGTCCAACGTGGCGGTGCGGTCAGGTCATGGGCTACGGCTGGCGGATGTCCGGGTTATATGCCGCGACTCCGTCGTGGCGACCATGGCTCAGCTCACCCAGCACAGGTCGACGACAGTCCGGGATGAGCTGCGGGCCATGCTCCGAGACATGCACGTGCAGTACGGAGTGTGCGGGCAGTTCATGGTGCCCTCTGCGTCATTCGCCACACACGCTGGCAATACGTGGGTGGACAGGGTACTCAGAGCGATGGGGACGTTGCGCGTAGGACTTCTCATGCCATCGTCGGTGTACTCGTGTGTACACGCCCATCTGCCGCAGGTGCAGTGGGCGGGGCGGAAGTGGGTGTCCCAATCCTATACCTTCAAGGGTAGGGACATCTGCATTCTCTCGGGGCCCCGCACAGATGCGACAGTACAGTCCCTGACTGATCCCGCAAATGACCTCCTGCATGCGCGGCTCCCCTGCCCTGCGCCTGGGCACTGGGCTGTCCAGCTTCAGGAGTGCCATGAGGACCACCTGCACCTTCCGCACGCGGGAGTAGGGCCCCACCAGCTGGACCACGTGTGGCTCACGGGGCTCCGCGACGTCTTCTGGCCGTAGCTGCCCGGTCCGGTGACTCACCGGCTAATACACCCGGTGCGCCGAAAGAAGGCCAGCAAACGCAATAGACAGTCCGCTGTGGGGGACGTGTATGTGGTGGGCGGATACAAGGAGGAAGAATGGGACCCGGCCAACCCGGGGCTGTCCATGCCGTTCATCCCGCTAGCCGCCCTCCTGTTTCTATTGGGGGACGTCTTTGAGGGCTACCAACAGCAAGACGATCCGGCGTCCGTCCCCCTGCTCACTCCTCACGCTGGGGGCGGCATAAGCCCGCCACCAGTGTGGGTTGTGCACGGGCGGCCAGCGTTTTCCAGGGCATGCGCGGCGTGCACAAGTGCAGCGAGTGGGCAATTGTTCTTCTGCTGCCAGCAGGCCCAATCCCGGATCCGGATGAGTACTCGGTCCCGGAAGTGGTCCGGATGTCCAACGTGCCGCACGATCCGCACGTCGCCGTCACGTCGTTGCGTGATGGCGGCGCAGTGGAGCAGGGGTCTGTGGTGGTATACCAGCCTTCCTGCTCCGCAACAGTTTGGGGAGCGGAGTATACCAGCGCCCTGGACGCCATAAAGTCAGTGTATCGACCGAGGGTGGTCCTGTCCCCGGAGCTCACGGCCTCCAGTGCGGCGTCCCTGGGAAAGGTGGTGCAGAGCCCCCACTCCGACGTGGCGTGGCTGGAGCCCCACCGGTACTGCTGGGTGCCGGTGGCGACTAAAGTCACATCGTCTGACGCGTCGCCCCAGGGAGACGACGCCACAAACGTGGCGGTGGCCAGCCACGGAATCCCCACGTGGACGGGTGCCATCTACGGCACGCACCCGGAGGCAGAGATCATTGGCGCGGCGGCGTACTTGTTGCACACGCCCCCGTCAGCGTGCACGGTACACGTGGTGGATGCGTCCGTCATAGGAGCGCATCTCCGCAGGGCGCAGGAGGCCCTGTACCGTGGCATCAAGGGGCCGACATCACATCTGGTCAATCAGCACGCACTGAGCTGGATAGTGAAGGGGCTGCGGCGGCTGCCGCGCCGAGTTGGGGGGCCGCACCACTGGGTGGTGAGGCCGAGCTCGCACTTGGCGGCGGTCCCGCTCGAGGCACCGGACTCTGCCGCGGCCCGCGCAATGGCCCCGCCTGTCCATCTTGTCCTGCCAAAGGAGCACGCCATCCTCTTGGTGCCGGGGGATAATGGTGAGCTCGAGCCGCGTGTGCCATCCATGCAAGCCCTTCAGCAAGTCCGGGAGATGGAGTGGCGTTCGCTAGCGGCTCGCACCAGGGCGCACACGCCACTGGCTGGCGCCTGCGAGGCGATGCCCCTGGGAGCTGTGCACCACGGCCCAACGCACAGAAATATGCTGCGGGCACGTGACGGTCGCTTGTCCACCATGCAGGTCATGCGACGGTGGAGACAGAAGCTCACGCGTATGGCAATACCAGCCCACCCCTGTATCTTCTGTGGGGGGCCGGAGGAGGACATTGGCCACATGCGCCTACTGTGTGCGCGGGACGAGGAGGTGGCTGGGCTCCTGTGCAGGCGTGTGGAGGAGTTCACGGCGGAGCTACCCCTGACAGACAGGGCGGTGGAGTTCGTGGCGTGGAGGGAACACGGCTGCAGGTGGACTGAATCCCTGATGGCGGGTGTCGTCCCCGGGGACCTGAAGCGGCTGTTCGCTGCGGTGCGAGCGGCGTCGTCCCGGGGCCCTGCCAAGGCCAGGCTCTTTGTGGAGGACATGGTCCAGATTGGGGAAGATGTGTATGCCAGCAGGAACCATCGGCTCACCCAGATCATGCAGCTGCCGATGCAAGATCGAAGGAGAGCGGTATACGCGCTCCTGCGCGGTGACACACCCTTCCGCCCGCCGGCAGGGAGGATCGTGCAGCGTCCGCCGTGGAACCCGTTTGCCGGCCTCCCCGGCGACCTGCGGGCAACCTTTCAGAGGGCACCGCTGCACGCACTGCTGGTGTCGCGGTCGTGCATCGAGCATGAAGAGGCCCTGTCCTTGTTCCCTCACTGGATGGCGGCGGTGGCGCACGCCTTCGACCTGTGGATCGGTTCCTGGGTGGCGCGGGACATCACGACATTCAGGGAGTTGTCCCGCGTGGTGTCGGCGCAGTCGTGGGCCCCGGTGCGTGGTACCAAGGTGAGAAGCCCTGACGGCCAGAGTGATCCCTGGCTTCAGGTGTACGCCAACCATCCAGCTGTGGGGAACGTCATGGGCTGGCCTCGCGAGGTGCTGCCGGTCCTTCAGCAACCTCTGTGCAGTCTCCCAATCCTGGCGGTGGCTGTTGTACTTGACGTGGGTACGTTGTGGCTGTATGACCGGCAGCTGCGACGAGTCGTACCAGCGGTCACGGAGCAGCGGTCCATGGCGGTGTTAATGGGCTCCAAGCAGCTGGCACGGGTACAGGGCGACGACGCGCAGGGCCACGTCACGGAGGCCATGTTCTCTCTGCCAGAGGGGGACCACCACGTGGCTGCCGATGCCCGTCACACCCTTGACACCCTAGGCCTCGAGGCGGTCATTGAGGCTCGGGCGGGAGGACAACGCTTGGTTCTGGCATCCGCCAGGGGCCCGGAGCAGGACGGGGTTGATGTCATCGGGGAGGTTTTACAGGACTACGGTTGGGAGCTCCTTGCGCATGGCACACACAGTCCCAAAGTGGCGCGGTGGCCCCGGCTGCTTGAGAGCCTGCCGGTGATGCCCGACGGGCGACCGATACTCCGGCCGGTGTCCACCTGGGAGGAGGCAAGGCGCAGCCTCCTCAGTAGTGCCACAGCACGCACGCTGGCGGGTGCCTTGCTCGGACTCCAGGACGCGTGCTGCGATGTATGGCAGGACCTGTGGTCGCAGTGTTGTGATGGTAGCTGCGTTCCGTCGCGGTCTGTGCTTCCGCAGCGATGCCACGGGTGCGGGGAAACGGTGTCAGTTTGGGTTCATCAGTGTGCCTCCATCCCGCTGTGCGGGATCTGTAAGGAGCGTGCCGATAGGGGATGGCCTAAGGCGAGGTGGGCACTGCGGCACTCTGGACAGATGTCCTCTAGCGCCTGGAAGACTATCCAGGGTGGCCTGAAGAGCATCCAAGTGGAAGGGGTACGGTGCCCTGGAGCGCCGTCTGCGGCCCTGACCCTGATGCTGTGGTGGGCGGCTCTGGAGGGCGACTCACGGATACTCTGGTTGTGGCATCGCGGAGGAATTGGTGACGGCGTGGGGGGGGGCGGGGGTGCAGATTGATGGGGTTGGGAATTGTGGGTGCACCAGCTACCGTCCCTACGCTGGACGCAGCGGAGGGGGTAGCGCCTGAGAAGCAGTGCCTTCACGGCCTGATTGTGCGGTACTGGCAGGCGGCGTATGACGGCCAACGCGATGTGACAGGTCGTGCCGGCCTGATGGTGAGCCGTACTGCCCCCGTGCATGAGGGTCGGACAGGGATGCTTCACCCGCCTGCCCCGGGTCGCCGCGTACAACAGTCAGGTGTCATGGGTCGTCCCGACCAGGGTAATAAGGCCCAAACCCCTGTAGGGTATTCCCATGGCACCGGGGTCTCTACTGGCGGCCCGGCTACGGCAGTATTGGGAGTGGTTGCTCGGGATACACCGGGGGTGCACGGAGTTGCTTGGGGGTTACGGCGTCACGGCGCCCCCTGGGAGTGTTACAAGGGGTTACGGGGACGGCTCGCAGGCCCCGGGAGCGGCGACGAGGCGAAGATGTGTGCGTAGAAGGGTATGGCAGTGGGGTCGTCAGGGGGACAGTATGGCGGCTGTCGTGGAGACGGCGTGGCAGCCTGGGAGGAGCGCTCACGGGGGGCACGTGGAGTTCAAGGTGACGGTGTACTGGCGTCTTGGGGGTATACGCGGCGGTACTGGGGTCCGTACGGTGGGGGTACGCGGCGGTACTGGGGAACCGTACAGTGGGGGAGCAGCGGGGATGCATGGCGGTACTTGGGTGTCCCCCTGACCCCTCTAACAACTCAGGGGGAGCGTGGGGGCATCCCCTGGCCCCGTTAACAAACTAGAGGGACCGTGCCTGCGGGCATGTACATAGTCTAACCTCTGACCATGGTCTTGTGGTTGCGGTGGTGCGTGTCGTGGCGGCTCGCAGGTGGCATCGGCGTGGCAACAGCGGTATTGCGTGGCGTCGTAGCGAAGAGTATGCGGTCGCCTCACCATTGTAACGGCTTACCCCTGGGGGGCACCGGTCCGGTCGGCTAGAGGCGAGGAGGGAGAAGGAGCGGCATGCTGAGTGGTCCGGGGGGTGACGCGCGGGCCAATGCTATAAGTAGGCTCACCACGTCGTCGGTGGGGGCCGAACCTGCGGCCTGGCCGCTGCTGTGGCGGAAGAGGCGCAACCACGGGAGCTGGCCAATCAGTGCAGGTAAGGGTCAAGGGTAGGCGCCAGGGCAATGTATGTGGGCCAGATGAGGTGCACCTGGTTACCACAGCTCGGGGCGAGCCTCTGGTGGGTACCCCTACAGGGGGTCGATAACCAAGCTACGGCACCCACCAGCCCGAATCCCAGCCAGCGATATTCACGGGTTGCGCCACTCCCGTCGCGTAGCGGCCGGCGTCCCCCCCTGTAGACCCTCAAGTTATATTATACGTGGGCAAGTGGATGCCTCGAAGCTGATTGGGTGCTGGCCCCTGACATGGAGTGCCGGCATGGTATATATCTGGGGTGTGGGAGCAGCTCAGGACTGCGGGGACGTGGAGTTGATGCCGTGTTTCTGTACTATACTAGGGGACTGGTGCGGTGGATCGGCGGCGTACATTGTGGGGACATGGGGGCGATGAAAGCTGAGGGCCAGGCTAGGCTGGAGCCTCCCAGAAATCCTGGCTATGCATATACGGGCTATTGCGTGCTGGCAGAGGGAAACATGGAGTCAGGGGTGGTGGACAATTACGAGTACGCAGACGGCAATGGATTCCGTGGGGTCACGGGTGATGGACGTCTCCACGGTGGCGGGGGTACGCGAACGACGGAGGGTCCGCTCTCGCTTCGCCGCATGCGTGCTGCTTTGTTCCTTGGTTGCCGCTTTGCGCCGGACGGAGAAGCCCTTGCTTTCTGCTTGTTGCGATGCTGCTGCGTTGCTGTGCCTTGCCCCCCTACCCCCGGCGAACAAACGGGCCAGCGTCCGTCGCCGTTGCTAATGCTAACGCAATGCAGTTGCCACTGCCCCCAAAGCCTGGTTGACCGGTATCCCCGGTCCTCTGGGTCCTCCGTCATGCTGTGGGCCACCTCAGGCAGCCCTGGGACCCACGGGATCGAGCGAGGCAGGAACCACCTGTCGGCGCGAGATGCCCGGTAACTCCAGTAGACGGCATGATAAGTGGTTATGACTATGACTATGACTATGACTATGACTATGACTATATATATATATATATATATATATATATATATATATATATATATATATATATATATATATATATATATATATATATATATATATATATATATATATATATATATATATATATATATATATATATATATATATATATATATATATATATATATATATATATATATATATATATATATATATATATATCCTCCAATCTACACCCCTCTCCCCGACTCTAGGTGGCTCCACCATACGGCTCTAAGGTACGTGCGAACGGCACAAAGTGGTGCATACGTGTGGTGGAAGGGGCTAAACTCGGTCAAAACGGGCTCAAAATGGGCTAAAAACACTTGTTTGAGCATCATAAATGGTCCGGGATCACTTTTGAAAAAACGTGTTTTTGACCCATTTTTGACCCATTTTTGGTCCCAAAACGACCCATTTTCAAGGCATTTTGGGATTTTCCATGGGCCAAAACGTGTCACCATGGGCTCAAAACGGGCTAAAAACACTTGTTTGAGCATCCCAAATCGTCCAGGATGATTTTTGGAAAAATGCGTTTTTGACCCATTTTCGACCCACTTTCGGTCTTGAAATGGCCCATTTTCAAGGCATTTTCGGAATGTTCATGGCCCAAAACGGGCTAAAAACACGTGTTTGAGCATCCCAAGTGGTCTACGAACAACTTTGAAAAAAATCATTTTTTTCGCCCTGCTGACCTTGGTGGACCCACCGTTGGCCCCCGCCGTGCGCACGCCGGGCTGCCCTCCGGCTGTACCAAGTTACCACTGGTACGGTTCTCTGGGCGTCCGTTTGGGCGATTCCGAGGGGTGGAAACCACAAAAAGTGGGGGGCTGCGGGTGGGCTAGGTGCCCTCGGAATTCGCTTTTGAGCCACATAGCCCAAGATACGGCCCGTGCTTGGTTTCGGGGTGTTGGTGCACATTGCTCAGATTTTGGGGTTTTTTGGCGCCTTTCTGGGCCGTTTCTCGGACATATTGTGGAGTTGAAGGGCACTAGAGGGCTCTTTGACACGGTGAACTCAAGCCGCACGTGGCGTGCGGCCACCATTTCCCTTCGTTTGGGCGTTTCGCCTTGGTTTGGGGGCTATTTCGGGCGAAAAATGGCTACCTTTGGCCCAAAACTGCGCAGGTTTGGGAAGGCACCTCCCGACTTGGCGCCACCGCCCCCGGCCGCCACCGGTGAGTTTCTGGCTCAAAACTTGGATTTGGCAAGGCCACCACCTAGGCTCCAAGATGGCTAAAGTAGATTCACGCCCGAGGCGATGGGAAGGGGCAATGGCCTAAACGGAACGGTGACGTGTTTGTTGCTTGTTGTTGCTTGTTGTTGCTTGTTATTGCTTGCTAGCTAAATTTAAGGGGAGAGGGGTGTAGTAATATATATATATATTACTACACCCCTCTCCCCTTAAATCTAGCTAACAAGCAAGCAACAACAAGCAAGCAACAACAAGCAAGCACTTCTCCTCACCGTTTTGGCCATTGCTCCACCTCATCGCTTCGGGCTCTACTCTACTCTAGCCATCTTGGAGCCTAGGTGGTGGCCTTGCCAAATCCAAGTTCTGAGCTAAAAACTCAGCGGTGGCGGCCCGGGGCGGGGCTGCCAAGTCGGGACGTCCCCTCCCAAATCTGCGCAGTTTTGGGCCAAAAACAGCCATTTCTCGCCCAAAACAGCCCCAAAACCCGGGCGAAATCCCCAAACGAAGGGATACGATGAGTACACTGCACGTGCGGCTTCACTTCACCGTGTCAAAGAGCTCTCTAGTGCCCTTCAATTCCACGATATGTCGGAGAAACGGCCCAAAAAGGCGCCAAAAAGCCCCAAAAACCTGCGCAATGCGCACCAACACCCCGAAACCAAGCACGGGGCATATCTTGGGCTACGTGGCTCAAATCCGAATTCCGAAGGCACCTAGTCCACCCGCAACCCCCCACTTTTTGTGGTTTCCAAGCCTCAGAATCGCCCAACGAGCCACTCACACCCCCGTACCAGTGGTCACTTGGTGGAGCCGGAGGGCAGCCCGGCCCGCGCACGTTGGGGGCCAACGGTGGGTCCACCAGGGTCCCCGGGGCGAAAAAAATCATTTTTTCCAAAGTTGTTCCTAGACCACTTAGGATGTTCAGAGAAGTGTTTTTAGGCCGTTTTGAGCCAGTGGTGGTGCGTTATGGGCCACGAAAAATCCCAAAATGCCTTGAAAATGGGCCGTTTTGGGACCAAAAATGGGTCAAAAATGGGTGAAAAACGCGTTTTTCCAAAAGTGATCGTGGACCATTCGGGATGCTCAAACAAGTGGTTTGGACCCATTTTGAGCCCGTGGTGCCGCGTTTTGGCCTTTTTTATCATGCTACATGCCGTCCTTGTGCGCCTCAGACATGGCAGAGAACCTATTGAATTGCACATCTCTCACAACTTTGGCTCTGAGTTTGCGCAACGCAAAGAATGAAGACGGGTTGGTAACTTTTATGGACGATAACACATCGAATCGCGTCTTCAAAGACGTTTTCTGTAAGGGCATGCATATGCTTAATTTACTCCACCTCGATCTCTCCTCTGGGTCCATCACTAATAGTGGTGCATGCGCGTTGGCAAATGAATTGTGCAACGCGCAAACACTTACCCACATGCATCTAGACCTAGGTTACAACCACATAGGTCCACTTGGGGTGGCCTCTTTATTTCGTTTGATGGGACAATATAAAAAGCTGCAAAGTTTCTATTTGAACGTCCGTGCAAATCAGAAGTGGGGGACCCAAAATGAATTGGCCAAACCCTTTTACATCCAAGAACTTGCAACCACTTTGTGTTCCATTCAACTGGATTTCCAAGACATTGGTCTTGTTGACCATAGTGTGATTGACCTCGTCAACACCTTGGTTAACAAATGGAATCCGCAAGTGTTGCAACAAAGCAACACATCCGCACTGCTTTCGCTAAATTTTCTCTACAATTATAATATTGATATGGCAGGGGTTTGTGCATTGCAAGTGCTAGTAAACCACTTTGCCGTTGACGTGCATACAACAATTTCATGTGATGCATTCGATTCACCCCATTTGTATAGTGACGACGACTAGGTCCTTCGTCAGCAATTCTATGCAATTTAAAGCCTGTTCCCTTCGATTCCACGCTTTTCTAGTACCCAAGAGTTCCAACCAGTTCAGGTTGCCATCCGTGGGAGTTCCCAATGTACGGGTGTACTACTAACAGAATTACCTTCCCCTTCATCCCATGTCTAAACCTTGGGAGCAAAGGTTACAACTGTTTCTGTAAAGTGATTACCACGAGACTCGCAAGTAATTCCTTCACGTGTTTTGCCAACTGTGCTTCGTTCCTCCAACACTGCCACACGGTTACGGTACATTGCGCTTTGATGGACATACGTACGGATGGGCTCTTTCTGAGCAGATATAAATTCCCATTAGCCTTCCCCTCCACCTTGTGCTCAACTCCCACATAATAAACCCACGTGTCTTTTAGGAGAGGGGTGTAGATTGAAGGATATATATATAGATATATATATATATATATATATATATATATGTATATATATATATATATATATATATATATATATATATATATATATATATATATATATATATATATATATATATATATATATATATATATAAACCGCTGCTACACTGCACGTGTGGCTTGACTTTCTCGTGACCAAGGGACCTTTGTTGCCCTCAAACAAGTGGTTTTAGCCCATTTTGAGCACGTGGCGACGGGTTTTGGCTCATGGAAAATCCCAAAATGCCTTGAAAATGGGCCATTTTGGGACCAAAAATGGGTCAAAAATAGGTCAAAAATGCGTTTTTCCAAAAGTGATCCCGGACCATTTGGGATCCTCAAACAAGTGTTTTTAGCTCGTTTTGAGCCCGTTTTTGAGCGAGTTTAGCCCCTTCCACCACATGTATGGACCACTTTGTGCCGTTCGCACGTATCTTAGAGCCGTGTGGTGGAGCCACCTAGAGTTGGGAGAGGGGTGTAGATTGGAGGATATATATATATACATATATATATATATATATATATATATATATATATATATATATATATATATATATATATACATATATATATATATATATATATATATATATATGTGTATACATATATATATATATATGTATACATATATATATATATATATACATATATATATATATATATATATATATATATATATATATATATATATAATATATATATATATATATATATATATATATATATATATGTATATATATATATATATATGTATACATATATATATATATGTATACATACATATATATATATATATATATGTATATATATATATATATATATATATATATATATACATATATATATATATACATATATGTATATATATATATCCTCCAATCTACACCCCTCTCCCAACTCTAGGTGGCTCCACCACACGGCTCTAAGATACGTGCGAACGGCACAAAGTGGTCCATACATGTGGTGGAAGGGGCTAAACTCGCTCAAAAACGGGCTCAAAACGAGCTAAAAACACTTGTTTGAGGATCCCAAATGGTCCGGGATCACTTTTGGAAAAACGCATTTTTGACCTATTTTTGACCCATTTTTGGTCCCAAAATGGCCCATTTTCAAGGCATTTTGGGATTTTCCATGAGCCAAAACCCGTCGCCACGTGCTCAAAATGGGCTAAAACCACTTGTTTGAGCATCATAAATGGTGAAGGATCATTTTTGAAAAAAACGCATTTTTCACCCGTGTTTAACGCATTGTTGGTCCCAAAACGGCCCATTTTCAAGGTATTTTTGGATTTTCTATGGCCCAAAACCCGCCACCTCGGGCTCAAAACGGCCTAAAAACACTTGTTTGAGCACCCCAAGTGGTCTAGGAACAACTTTGGAAAAAGTCATTCTTTTCGCCCCGGGGACCCTGGTGGACCCACCGTTGGCCCCCACTGTGCGTGGGTTGGCCGGCCCTCCGGCTGCACCAAGTGACCACTGGTACGGGGGTCTACGTGTCTCGTGGGGCGATTCTGAGGTTTGGAAACCCTAAAAAGTGGGGTGTTGCGGGTGGACTAGGTGCCCTCGGAATTCGGTTTTGAGCCACGTAGCCCAAGATACGGCCCGTTCTTGGTTTCGGGGTGCTGGTGCATATTGCGCAGTTTTTGGGGGTTTTTGGCGCCTTTTTGGGCCGTTTCTCGGACATATCGTGGAGTTAGAGGGCACCAAAGGTCCCTTGGTCAGGAGAAAGTCAAGCCGCACGTGGAGTGTAGCAGCCGTTTGCCTTAGTTTGGCTGTTTTGAACCCTTACTAGGGCTGTTTTGGGCGAAAAATGGCTGTTTTTGGCCCAAAACTGCGCAGATTTGGGAGGGCATCTCCCGAGTTGGCGCCACCGCCCCGGGCCGCCACCGGTGAGTTTTTGGCTCAAAACTTGGATTTGGCAAGGCCACCACCTAGGCTCTAGGATGACTAAAGTAGAGTCAAGCCCGAAGCGTTGGGAAGGTGCAATGGCCAAAACGGAATGGTGACGTGCTTGTTGTTGTTGCTTGTTGCTTGTTAGCTAAATTTAAGGGGAGAGGGGTGTAGTATATACATATATATATATATATATATATATATATATATATATATATATATATATATATATATATATATATATATATATATATATATATATATATATATATATAATATATATATATATATATATATATATATATATATATATATCCTCCAATCTACACCCATCTCTCAACTCTAGGTGGCCCCCCCCCCTGCAGAGGGACAAGTGCCGCGCCTCGTGCCTGCGCCATGCTTGCGTCGTGCCTGCGACGTGCGTGCTACGAAGGGAAGACGACAAGGGCGCCCCCCCAAGGGTGGGGGATGCAGGTAGGGGGCGCAAAAAGCGCCCCCCCCCCCCGAGGACAAAGCGGCAGGGTGGGGAGGCAGCGGCGAGAGGGTGCGGGACGGACCACACGACCGTGCCCATAGAGTGCACGCGCCGTGCAAGCCCCAGCGGGGGGACCACCGTGGGTGCGAACGCAGGGTAGGAAGGGTGACGACGGGAGCCACAAGGCATGCCCCCCACCCCGCAAAGGGACAAGTGCCGCGGCTCGTGCCTGCGCCGTGCTTGCGTCCTGCCTGCGACATGCGTGCAACGAAGGGAAGACAACAAGGCCCCCCCCCCCCCCACACACCTCCGCCCCCCCAAGGGTGGGGGATGAAGGTAGGGAGGGGCGGACAGCCCCCCCCCCCCCCCCGAGGACAAAGCGGCAAGGTGGGGAGG
Source organism: Eutreptiella sp. 'Long Island Sound 2002' (assembly GCA_964036045.1). Lineage (NCBI taxonomy): Eukaryota > Euglenozoa > Euglenophyceae > Eutreptiales > Eutreptiaceae > Eutreptiella > Eutreptiella sp. 'Long Island Sound 2002'. Next base: position 130,313,976 of record OZ038382.1, on the reverse strand, counting down.
CAGCGGAGAGAGGGTGCGGGACGGACCACACGACCGTGCCCGTAGGAAGCACGCGCCGTGCAAGCCCCAGCGGGGGGGGCACCGGGGGTGCGAACGCAGGGTAGGAAGGGCGACGACGGGAGCCACACGGCAAACCCCCCCCCCCCCCCTTGCAGAGGGACAAGTGCCGCGCCTCGTGCCTGCGCCGTGCTTGCGACGTGCTTACGCCAGAGGACGGACAGCGAGAAACCCCGAGGGTGGGGGATGACGGTAGCGGAACGCGGACCCCCCCCCGAGGACAAAGCGGCAGGGTGGAGAGGCAGCGGAGAGAGGGTGCGGGACGGACCACACGACCCTACCCAAAGGGAGCACGCGCCGTGCACGCCCCAACGGTGCGACCGCAGGGTAGGAAGGGCGACGACGGGAGCCACACTACAAGCCCCCCCCCCCCCACCTGCAGAGGGACAAGTGCCGCGCCTCGTGCCTGCACCGTGCTTGCGACGTGCTTACGCCAGAGGACAGGCAGCGAGGACGCCCCCCCCCCCCCACCCCCTTCTCCTCCACCCACCCAAGAAAGGGGCGAGGAGAGCGAGGAGACAGCGAGGGGACATGGGGGGGGGGCAGAGGACAGACCGAAACGCCGGGGGGAGAGACGAGTGGCGAGCGGTGGAGATGCTAAAAAAAAAAAACAAAGGACACCAACGCGCCAGAGCGGGGACAGACAGCAGGGGCAGACGGGACACGGCAGGAGCCAGGAAGCACGGCAAAGGGCGCGGGAAAGGGGGGCACCCCTGGGGAAGAAAGCTGGGAGGCGGGGACCAACACCGCAGCGAACGGGGGGGGGGGGCGGGGTGACAAGAGCCCGCAAAAGACGCTGGTGAGATACCTGACCTCAGGGGTTTTGGGGGCCCCCCCGGGTCCGTATCGGCCCCACCTGAGCGGAGGCAATAAGGTGGGTTACGCCCGGGACGGTTGGCCAGCGGCCCGAGGTGGCACTGGCCCTGGGGGGTGGCCAATGGGCCTGACCAAGAGCACTCCCCACGGCACGTACTGCGGTTCGTGTCCAGTGAGGGGCTGCGGGTAGGGCACACCGTCCATCGGGGCAGGCAAGAGACGCGCCTATCCCGCAAGGACTCCCCAGAGACCCACAGTGTACCCGACCCCGGTGTGGGGAAGGGCCGACGTACCTGGTTACGGCGCAGGTCCATTTGTACGGAACGGGTACAAATGGACGGCCCGTACAACAGAGTTACACCCTGACGGGGAGTGCATGCATCGGCCCCCCCGTGGGGAAACTCCCGGAGGGAGGGACCAGAGCCAGCGTCGGGCGCCCCCCCCCCCCCCCCAACCCTGCCTGGCAACACACCCACCAACAACCGGGTAGAACCAAGAAGCACACCTAGGGGGCGACACCGGGGGCAAAGGAGCACGAAAGGGAAGGGGGGGGGGCGCGCAAGAGGGGAGGATAACTGTGTCGTGCGATGTGTCATGAAACATAAGGCCAGCAGCGAGTAGGACGGGCCACAGAGTCCACCCGTACTGCCAAGTCCATAGCTCACACAGCCTTCGTTAGCTGAATGTCGCTATCTGTCCCCACCAATCCCGCGGAGTTGCCAGCCTTCCGGCGACGTGCCCGGCGCCTGGTAGACACGGTGTCTGATCTCGTCAGACACGGGCCGCACACGTATGCGGCGTTCCAGGCGCGCGTGGACGCGGACCGTCCGGCGAGGGACAACGGATGGGACCACTTCGTCGACGTCTGCTTGCGGCAGATGTTGGCCCGCGATCCCCACCCGTACAACGCGCCTGACGTTCAGGCGCGGTTCGCGCGTGCTGGCAGTGGGATATGAGGAGTCAGGGCTGGTGGGTATATACGAGTACGCAACTGACAATGGATTACGTGGGGTCACGGGTAGTGGACGTCTCCACGGTGGCGGGGGTACGCGAACAACGGAGAGTCCGCTCTTGCTTCGCCGCATGTGTGCTGCTTTGTGCCTTGGTTGCCGCTTTGCGCCGGACGGAGAAGCCTTTGCTTTCTGCTTGTTGCGATGCTGCTGCGTTGCTGTGCCTTGCCCCCATACCCCCGGCGAACAAACGGGCCAGCGTCCGTCGCCGTTGCTAATGCTAACGCTTTGCAGCCGCCACTGCCCCCAAAGCCTGGTTGACCGGTATCCCCGGTCCTCTGGGTCCTCCGTCATGCTATGGGCCACCTCAGGCAGCCCTGGGACCCACGGGATCGAGCGAGGCAGGAACCACCTGTCGGCGCGAGATGCCCGGTAACTCCAGTAGACGCCATGATAAGTGGTTATGACTATGACTATGACTATATATATATATATATGTATATATATATATATATCTACATATATATATATATATATATATATATATATATATATATATATATATATATATGTATATATCTATATCCTCCAATCTACACCCCTCTCCCAACTCTAGGTGGCTCCACCACGGGGCTCTAAGGTACGGGCGAAGGGCACAAAGTGGTGCATTTATGTGGTGGAAGGGGCTAAACTCCATCAAAACGGGCTCAAAACGGGCTAAAAACACTTTTTTGAGCATCCCAAATGATCCGGGATCACTTTTGGAAAAACGCGTTTTTGACCCATTTTTGACCCATTTTTGGTCCCAAAATGGCCCATTTTCAAGGCATTTTGGGATTTTCCATGGGCCAAAGCGCGTCGCCACGGGCTCATAATGGGCTAAAACCACTTGTTTGAGCATCATAAATGGTCGAGGATCACTTTTGGAAAAATGCGTTTTTGACCCATTTTTGACCCATTGTTGGTCCCAAAACGGCCCATTTTCAAGGCATTTTGGGATTTTCCATGGCCCAAAACGTGCCACCACGGGCTCAAAACGGCCTAAAACCACTGGTTTGAGCATTCCAAGTGGTCTAGGAACAACTTTGGAAAAAATCATTTTTTTCGCCCCGGGGACCCTGGTGGACCCACCGTTGGCCCCCACTGTGCGTGGGTTGGCCGGCCCTCCGGCTGCACCAAGTGACCACTGGTACGGGGGTCTACGTGTCTCGTGGGGCGATTCTGAGGTTTGCAAACCATAAAAAGTGGGGGGTTGCGGGTGGACTAGGTGCCCTCGGAATTCGTTTTTGAGCCACGTAGCCCAAGATACGGCCCGTTCTTGGTTTCGGGGTGTTGGTGCATATTGTGCAGTTTTTGGGGCTTTTTGGCGCCTTTTTGGGCAGTTTCTCGTATATATCGTGGAGTTAGAGGGCACCAAAGGTCCCTTGGTCACGAGAAAGTCAAGCCGCACGTGAATGTAGCAACCGTTTGCCTTCGTTTGGCTGTTTTGAACCCTTACTAGGGCTGTTTTGGGCGAAAAATGGATGTTTTTGGCCCAAAACTACGCAGATTTGGGAGGGCACCTCCCGACTTGGCGCCACCGCCCCGGGCCGCCACCGGTGAGTTTTTGGCTCAAAACTTGGATTTGGCAAGGCCACCACCTAGGCTCTAGGATGGCTAAAGTAGAGTGAGGCCCGAGGCGTTGGGAAGGTGTAATGGCCAAAACGGCACGGAGACGTGTTGTTGCTTGTTGTTAGCTAAATTTAAGGGGAGAGGGGTGTAGTAATATATGTCCGAAAACTTGGGGGGGGGGTCATTGATGGTTTTGATGGATTTTTGTCAGTGTTGGCCTTTGTCCCATTGCTACGCGTCTCGTAGGGGGGGTATGTTATACCTTTTTGAAATGGCCTTGAAAAGGGCTTTTTCGGAGATGTATGGGTTGGAGGGGGGTAGGTGACCATATTTTCTCGAAATTCGGCGGGGACTGTCCGAGGTTCGGGGGATTTCAGCAGGTCTGCGCAGGGTTCCGCTGCCCTGTTTTGGCGTGCCGTACAGTGTCGGTTGATTTTACGGAGCATGGTGTTTCGGAGGGGGGGGTGTATTGTACCTTTTCGGAACAGTCTTGGAAAGGGCTTTTCATAGATGTATGGGTTGGGGTAGGGTAGGGGACGATGTTTTTGAGAAATGGGGCCGGGATGGTCGCGGGTTGTGTCGCGTTTGGATTTGTCAATCTCTAGGCACCAAGAACATGCAACAAAGAGAAAAGGGTGAGAATAGCCGCAACATACCATTAAACCACACCCCAACACCTTCAAAAATGGATTCCCCACCCCCAAAATAGGGGGGGGGGGGTGGCCTAACCCACCAAAAACCTACAAAAAGCGGTGCCGGTGACGTGGATATTGCAATTATGGCCCCGGTCACCAGCGTGGCAGTAGCAGCCGAAAATGGCCAAAATTTCAACAAAATCCAGATTTTCTCAAACATATCGTCAAAGCATGAGCTGAAAACTCATGAAATGAATCAGGCACCCTCAAAATGGGGGGGGGGGGTACCCTCAACACCCCATAATACTCGAAAAAACCAACAGCCCCGGACCCGAAAACAATCAAAACCTCCGAAAAGGGCCAATGACCCCCCCCCCCCCCCAGGTTTTCGGACATATAGAAATGTATACAAAAAAAAACGCCACGGGCTCAAAATGGGCTAAAACCACTTGTTTGAGCATCCCGAATGGTCTAGGATCACTTTTGGAAAAACGCGTTTTTGACCCATTTTTGACCCATTTTTGGTCCCAAAAAGGCCCATTTCCAAGGCATGTTGGGATTTTCCATGGCCCAAAACGCGCCACCACGGGCTCAAAACGGCCTAAAACCACTGGTTTGAGCATCCCAAGTGGTCTAGGAACAACTTTGGAAAAAATCATTTTTTTCGCCCCGGGGACCCTGGTGGACCCACCGTTGGCCCCCACGGTGCGTGGGCTGGCCGGCCCTCCGGCTGCACCAAGTGACCACTGGTACGGGGGTCTACGTGTCTCTTTGGGCGATGCTGAGGCTTGGAAACCATAAAAAGTGGGGGGTTGCGGGTGGACTAGGTGCCCTCGGAATTCGTTTTTGAGCCACGTAGCCCAAGATACGGCCCGTTCTTGGTTTCGGGGTGCTAGTGCACATTGCGCAGTTTTTGGGGCTTTTTCGCGCCTTTTTGGGCCGTTTCTCGTATATATTGTGGAGTTAGAGGGCACCAAAGGTCCCTTGGTCACGAGAAAGTCAAGCCGCACGTGAATGTAGCAGCCGTTTGCCTTCGTTTGGCTGTTTTGAACCCTTACTAGGGCTGTTTTGGGCGAAAAATGGCTACTTTTGGCCCAAAACTGCGCAGATTTGGGAGGGCACCTCCCAACTTGGCGCCACCGCCCCGGGCCGCCACCGGTGAGTTTTTGGCTCAAAACTTGGATTTGGCAAGGGCACCACCTAGGCTCTAGGATGGCTAAAGTAGAGTCAAGCCCGAAGCGTTGGGAAGGTGCAATGGCCAAAACGGCACGGAGACGTGCTTGTTGCTTGTTGCTTGTTGCTTGTTGTTGTTGCTTGTTAGCTAAATTTAAGGGGAGAGGGGTGTAGTAATTTATTTATTTCTATGTATGTTACTACACCCCTCCCCCCTTAAATTTAGCTAACAAGCATATATCCTCTAATCTCCACCCCTCTCCCCAGCTCTAGGCAGCTCCACCATATGGCTCTCAGGCTCTAAGCACTTGTTTGGGCATCCCAAATGGTCCAAGACTTTTGGAAAAATGCGTTTTTGACCCATTTTTGGTCCCGAGACGGACCATTTTGAAGGCATTTTGGGATTTTCGATGCTCCAAAACGCGTCACCATGGGCTCAAAATGGGCTAAAATCACTTGTTTGAGCATCCCAAACGGTCCAAGATAACTTAAGGAGTGGCGCATTTTTGACCCATTTTTGACCCCTTTTTGGTCCCAAGACGGCCCCTTTTCAAGGCATTTTGGTATTTTACATGGGCCAAAACGCATGCTCTCGGGCTTAAAATGGGCTAAAAACACTTGTTTGAGCATCGCATATGGTCTAGCATCACGTTTGGAAAAATGCGCGTGTGGTGACGGGGCAATCAAGGCGCACGTGGAGTGTAGCAACTGGTGGCCTTCGTTTGGCCGTGTAGACCGGGTTTCGGGGCAAGTAGGGGCCAAAAAAGGCTGTTTCGGGGCAAAAACTGCGCAATTTTTGGAGGGCACCTCCCGACTTGGCGCCCTAAGGGTTTCACGGGGACCCTAGACCAAGTCTTACTGCCAACGTGGAAAGAAGTCTTGTGGCTGGGCACGGGGGTTGAGGGAACGGTGGGGCTTGCCAACAAGGATATGATTGATGCCATCTGTAACCCCATGGAACCCGATCTTGGCCACTCCTGCGCATTCCAACCCGCATTCCTCTCGTGGAGCAACCCCCACATCGCCCACTTCCCAGTCGGGGAAGGCCAAGTCATTTTCTAGCGGGGACCCTACCAGGTCGAGGTCCGCAAGACCGGGCCCACCAACACGCATGCCACTGTCCGCTTTGCCCTCGGTGGTGTGACCCCACCAACGCGCCCCGCAACGGCATGGCAACTCATCAACGCTGTCCTTGCCTAGAGTCCCTCGAAGCAAGCGAAATCGGGGTTGTGGCCTATCACATGCCCATGTGACGTGCAGGTACGCCTTTGGGGTGCACACTTGGTTGAGTGCGCACATTGCATGTCATTTTCGCGCGAATTTCGCGTCAATTTTGTGCGAATTCCGCACGAATTTCACAGAATTCGAATTTTGAGTTGAATGTGTTGTACCACAAATTTAGCACAAACTTAGTTCGAATTTCCCACGAATTTCGCGCGAATTTCACACCAATTTCACCTAGCTATTACACAACTCTCGCAGGAGAAGAGCCCTCACCCCAGGCCCTACCATGCTAAGAGTCACTTCAAGCCCCACACCTAGCAGCACCCTGAGACGGGGCCTGCGGTCCAGCCGGTCCCATCTGGCGTCGCAGTCCGGCCCGGGGCCCCAGGCCGAGTCCAAACCCGAGCCCAGGTTGGATCGCCAGATCCGTGTCATCCCCATGCCCATTCGTGGCACTGGTGACACAGGGTGCAACGGGCCCCTATTTGACAGGCTGTTTGTTTGCCCACACCAAGGCACGCCGTTTGCCTCGAAGGCACCCCTGCCCCACCGGGGGGGGGGGGTCGAAGTGAATTCTTGGGAGCAGTCTTGTGTTTGAATGTCACCACCCCCGATCAAGCAGAAGGCGATGCCTCCCACACCATCAGCTTTCCCTGTCATGTGGCCATGTAGGAGGGTTTTGCCGTTGGGTGGGCGCGGGACAATGAGGTTTTGGTGGCTCGCTTTGGCTACCGCCTCAAGAGCGGCCACTAGAAAGTGGATGCCGCTATCCACCGTGCAGCGGGGGGGGGGGGGGGGGGTTTTCTACAAAGGGCTGTGTGTGTTGCCCCTCAATGCCATTAGGCATTGGGGGGCATGCAATGATGACTGGCTGGACAATGCATGGCTGTGCATGCGCAACCATGCCAGTCGGTGGACTCGGGCGGGGGGGTCTAAGGGGAGGGGGGAAGAGAGGGAGGGGGATGACGACGCGAGGAGTCACCGGGGGTGGGGGGGGGGGTCAGTGGGGGAGGAGCCGCAGCCCAGGTAGACCTAGACGGCCAAGGAAAGTCCCCCGAGCAACCACCCCAGCTCTAGAGGACGTTGCACCGACAACTCTCGGTGGACATATGCTGGTAGTGGTGGACCAGTTTTAGTGCCATGTGTGTGTTTGCATGGCAGACATGGTGGTTAACTGGGGGATGACCTAAAGCGGTGGAGGGAGTATAGTATTGCAATGGCTGAAGCCCATCTACAGTTGCAGTGGGGGAAACTTTGATGGTCCCAATTGTGGATGGACCACATGTATTTTTTTGCTCGCCGGTGGCGAATCCTCTCCAAATTTGCATGTTTGGCAATGGAGGGGAGGCATAGGCGACAGAAAAGCATGTTGCGCAATAGTGGGGGCGTAAGCCTCTTGCGGGGCACGTTGGGCCTGTAGGTGGTGGTGGATAACCACACCATTGCTGACAGTCTCCGCCACCAGGGATGGGATCCCACCAAGCGGAGCATGCTCAGCCAAGGGCCCCTGAGTGTGCGACTCCTTGCCGCTCCAGCACGCCGAAAGGCACTTAGCGACCTAGGCTATGTTAAGACTTTGCAGCAGTGATTCCGGGCACACAAGAGGCGGCGTTGACATGAAAACCATACTAGGAAATGGTACCTCTTGTTTCGCATACCTTGTGGTTGTGTGTCTTGTCATGTGGAAATTCACCAAAGCGAGTGTGAATTTCGTGCGAAATTCGCACCAAATTCGCACACAATTCACACTACATTCGCATTCACAAGTTAACAAGCAGGATGCACGTTTGGACCCATGTGAATGGAAGAAAAATGGGGACAGTGAGGCTATAGTGCACCAAGGATTAGTCATCCTTGGTTGTGGGACCCAAGGAAATATTTCTGTAGAATTTTTGGGCACACAGCTACCTTGTAACACGGGCGGGAAGGGGGACTTTACGACAAAACATGGCCCCATTCACACCAGGTTCAACGCCCGTTCAAAAGGAATGTCATCGCCCATTCACAAAGGGTACATTTAAGGTGAACATGTGAAAATCAATGCGGGGCCAAAAACATAGATTCGGGCAGATTTTGGAAGAAACAAGAGGGTTAGTGGTTTGTGTATATACAAGTGAAGAGGGCACCCCAAGTGCCGGATGACAGTGATGCATCTTTGCTCTTTGTCGCAGACTCTGCAGGGATTCTCCATTGCATGTCTGTTGAGAAACACACTTGCGTAAATTGGGCATTGGAGGAGCATAACAATCGCCTGCTGCGCATCATATGGTGCATGCTGCACCTTCAACACTTGGTCCAACACCACCCCCATGGGCCATGAAGTCCAATGCAAATATTTAGGATGCGGGCATGCTCAACAACATGTACCACCTCAGCTACACCACTCTTGCTCCAAGGACCCCGTCTCTAGTGAGCCCAACTACTCGCCTCATGAGAAGTAAATATCACTTACTCTAAACTCTAAACAATCCATGAACCATCATGAAACAGAAGCAAAGCTGAAACACAAAACGATTTGAAGTGCCAGAGATTACTCCATGTGGGTAGGCACCCCATGAGGTTTGGGCAGGCAAGGCAAGTGCCTTGAGAAGAGAAGGGTGTTGGACACGGGTGAGAGGACGTGTATGTTGTAATTTGTGCAATTTTTCCTTTTTTGCGGTAAATGCGTGTCACCAAAAAATTGTCACGCCGTGTCATTTTTTTTTTTTGCGCTGACTCGTTTAAACCCGTTACACGCATTACCGAAAAAAAAATACGTGACTGGACAATTTTGTCGTACACAAATTTACCGGAAAAAAATTACATGATGTGACAATTTTTTTGACGCGTTTGCTGCAAAAAAGAGCATTACGCGACGTGACGATTTTTATACACGCGTTTACACCAAAAAAAAATTACACGGCCTTGCCACAAAGAAAAAGATCACCAATTTTACTGAAAATGCTTGCATCTAGGCGTGTGGCCCACTTCTGTCCCCCGCTCTAGGTTGGGGACCCCCAAGGCGGCAGAGGTTATGTAGCCACCCAGCCCTTTTGTGGGACGTTCCCTAAGACCCTCTGTTTTTTTTCTTGCCCTCTAACTCCACGATATGTCCGAGAAACGGCCCAGAAATGGCTAAAAATGACCCAGAATGTGTGCAGTTTGCGTCAAATTGCCCCAAAACCAAGAACGGGCCGTATCTTGCGCTACGTGGCTCAAATCAGAAATTTGAGGGCATGGGTGAGTGAGGCAACCACTTCTGATTTTGTTCCCCTTTGTTGGGGATCCGCAAGAATGCAGGCGTTGTGTAGCAATTCCGCCCTTCAATGATGGTGATGCCCTATTTTTTTACCAAGGGGATCCCTCAAAGAAACGAGGCTTGAACGGACAACCCATTACGGTGTAACAGGGCGTTGATGGTGCTGCAAATGCCGAATGGAAATACACGTTGCGCAAGATTGAGGAAGAGACCTCAATTACGTGGGAGGAATTTTGTAGCCTTTCTCCGCATCCACCGTGTGATAGCGGGTGGTTGTACTTGTGTTAACTACTGTGCGTTCGCGATGTGTGAGGGTGTGTTGTTGTGGCTCCAGTTCAAGGAACCGGATTTTGAGGTACCCTCTCAATACTCTTGGGAGATTCTCGCACCACGCCCTTTTAAGTTGGGGGGTGTTGAGCGCAAGATGACTGCACGTGCCGAGCCATCAAGAAAGGTTTGCACCCGCTAGTCACAAAAAACTGCATCCCCCCCCAAAAAAGCACTTGCAAAAAGCCGCAGGAAGGTGGTGGCCGGTAGTGATACCGATAGTGACGTTAATGTCTCCACGCTTGCTCACAAGGCACCCAGTGATGGTGGGTCTCAGTCTACTACTGTTGCTGCACCCATGGAGGTGCATCGGAGGAAATGGCATTGCCGAAATATCTTTCGGCCACCTTATGTGTGTGGCCAATGTCACAAGACCGTGTACCTGTGGTGCATGCATTGTGAGGGGTGTGGCTTTTGCCTGCACACATTGGAGTGTCCGGTTTGTGGAAGGGCCCACCCTAACACAGACAAGTGGTTCTTTGAAAAGTGGCGTCAGGAGGTAGACGTTGAGGACGTTTTGACCGCCACCCTCCCGCCCTCCCCAACGAACCCGTGTCCAGTGACGAGGAGTTGGACGTCCTTTCTAATCCTATTGTGGCCTCTCCCCCAGGTAAGGAGGTGAAGCAAAGAGAGGTATGATCATCTAATTCGGAGGTGGACCTCTTTGCGCCTCCCCCTACGGCCCCTGTGCCACAGTAGAAGGAGAAGGGAGAGAAGGCATTGCCAAGTGCCCCCCCCCCGTTGCCAAAGAAGAAGGTGAAGTCAAAGAAGACCTTGCCGCCTGCCCCCACCCCCTCGTGCCGCAGAAGAAGGTGAAGGGAAAGAAGGCCTTGCCAAGTGCACCCCCTGTCGACCATCCCACTTCCAAAAGGCGTACTCGAAGAACCATCCTCAGGGAAACAACCCCTCTAGGGGTGGGAGATTGGTTGTTGGACAAGGATATCTTGTGTTGGTTGAACCAAGAGCCCCGCCACATGGAAATCGATGAAGCAGGTGCGTGGACTTTGGTATATCAAGAGATTGTCCAAGTGCATGCGAATGGTTGAATCCGGCACAATACCGGACAATATGGCTTGGTGCCGTCGCCACATTTTTGTTAATACCGATGACAAAGAAGGGGCACACCGGTTTGTGTGTGTCTTCGATCCTCGTGTCCGGTTGGAGCTTTTCATGATTTGGGTTTGGGAACCCCAGAGCTGCATTCATTTGATCCGTCTTTTCTTGACAACCATGAAGAACGCTAACCACCAAGCACCGGGCATTGGGATTCCAAAATGACGGTTGGTCTTGTGGTTTTGAGAGCTTGAACATCTCGAAGCTGGCAATGGAGCACCGAGGTTCTTTTTCCGATGTGCCCCTCGTCCCAATGGGTCCTGGTTTAGTGGACTATGTGCTCGGCATTTTTCATGTTGATCGCGCTGTGCGGGTCGTTGAAGCGCCCGGTGATGATGTGGAGGGTGTGACCGAGCTTCCTTGCCCTCTTGAGTCCCCCCCCCCCCCCAGCACCCAAGTTGAGGGTGCACTTTGGTGGATCGGGGAGAGTGTTCAAGCCACCCCCACCCCACTCAAAGGCAAGGAGGCCTCCACCGAGCAAAGCGTGGACAGCCCGGAGGCTAGGACACAACCTTCCATGGCCACTCCCGCAGAGGAGGACACCCGTCCCAAGGTCCTCATCCATGGAGAGTGCCGGATGGCTACCGGAGAGATGCATCTGGCCAGTTGGAACGTGACCAACCTTTCATCAATGACCTGGCCAAGCGGCTAGTAGCGGAGTTGCGCGGCGCTTGTCAGCTTAACCCCAGTCCTGATGCAAAGCCCAAGTCCAGCGACACAAAAGTTGACTTGATCTACAAGCGTGCATTCTGCAACTACTTGTCGCCGGTGCATGTTTTGTGGGCTGTGTTTTCCTCCGTCCGTTTGGTGTGCCAATGGTGGAGCGTATAAGCATGCTATTATGTTGGCCCCATACCAGTGCCCTGGTGGCCTATAATGGTGGCACTAGCATTGGCCATGGCCTTGTCAGGACTCTTTTTCTTGGGCCTGCTTTTGTTCCCGGTGCTGGCACACTGGATGTTGGCCATGGCCCCATCAAGACTCTTCTCTTGGGCCTGATTTTGTGTCTAATGCCAATGACACCATGTGAAACTATGTTATATTGGCTGAAGCCTGACTAATTGGTGGCCACACAGAGTACTAGGTGCTTTGTGGACTCGGCGTCCCATCGTTCAGGTCGCCATGGGGTGCCCTACGGAACCGGTAGCTGTACATATTGCTGATGTATTTCAAAAGTTGCATTTCTTTCAATTTTTCAATTTTTTTTTATAATTTACACGACTTACCGGAAAAAAAAACTACACACATGTACCGCAAAAAAGCATTTCCACGACTCAACCATTTTTTTGTACACGAGTTACATTTTTCGTGTTCTGGACGTTCTGAGCAAGGACGTTCTGAGCAAGCGCGCTTCCACGCAAAGGGTGTAATGGTGGCATGTTGGGGCCTCCTGGGTACTTTGGAAAGGCCAGTAATTTGATTTATTTTCAGTTTTTAAAGTTGGGAAACAGGGTGGTAATCTGGGAAGAAACAGTGAAACCCAAATCCTGTGGCGCCTGAAAGTGCCTGTAAGCATTCTCTAATGCCTCTCGCTTTGCCTCAGCACGTCTGCTACCGTGTTCCTTAGGCCTGTTGAGGGTTTCAGAAGGCTAAACAAGATTGATGAAGGGGCATATGGTGTTGTGTACCGTGTCAAGAATCTTAAAACAGGCCACACTGTGGCCCTCAAGAAGGTGAAGATCAAGAAAGAGGGTTCCCGTGGCGAGGGGTTCCCACTGACAGCGTTGCGCGAAGTGGACTTACTGATGTCATGTCATCACCGCAATGTGGTGAACGTTTATGAGACCGTGGTAGGCCGGAGTCGTGATGAGGTGTGGTCAGGCTTGCACTTGCTGGGCGCAGTTGTACAGGTGTTGTTTGACAGGGGTGTTCTGTGCACTTTCAGCTTTGCAAGTCCCTGAAAGTCTCATGCAAACGTGGTCCGGTCATTTCTGACCCTCCCACTGGTGGCCTGAGCCCCAGCACTGGGCACACCCCCACAGGGGTGGGGATCCAACTGGGCATCCCACCCACCACCCTAAGTGCTGGTGTCTTTGCTGGGCCACAAGCCGCCACCTTCTCACCCCACAAACATGCCCCCTTGTGCAGCAATTCCCAACCGGTTTGTGTGCTGAGCCCCTCCCCCCCCCTCCCCTCGCCTGCCCGCCGTTGCTGCGCTTCAAGCTGCGCTTCAAGGGCTAAAACCAGCAATTGTTTTTCTGGCGATGGGATCATAATTTTAGTTGATACTTGGAACCAACATTCACAGCACATGTACCTCCATTCCCCCCACATGTACCTCCATTCCCCCTTGGCAGAAGGAACCACCACCCGCTTCACAGTGTATGTCAAGCGTGTATTGTTAGTTTTGCGGTAAATGTACCTACCGAAAAAATCATGCATTCATGTAATTTTTTTTGCGGTAAAGGGGAGTACACAAAAATTATATGGGGGAGTACGGCAAACCGGATGCTGCCATTTACCGGAAAAACAAATTACACGGCGGTACCATTTTTTTTTGTCGCTTTTGGACTCGCAGCTACCGCTAAAAAATTACAGGATTGTACGATTATTTCTTTGCTCACGTTTACCAGGAAAAAAATTGGACGCACTTACAAGGAAAAAAAAACTAGCGGCCACGAGCCCCTTCTGATTTTGTCCCTGCTGTGGGCACCCCCAAGTAGGGCAGTACTTAAGGAGTCTTTTTTTTTGCTTAGGACTGCCCTTAAGGGGGGAGCGTAAGCGCGCCGGGCATGTTTTTTCACCCGTGCCCCACCGGTGACCTTGTCGGGGGTGCACTAAGCGCAGTGTGCGCGCAGTGCAACTATTTGGACGTCTAGCCGTCCTAGAACCCCATACTTTGTGATGCTATGGGCTTTGTTGTCAAGCGTAAAACAATGTGTGTTCACCCCATGTGTCTCTACTCGGTATACTCGGAATTTGTAGGAGGATTCAAAAATGGGCAAATGTTGGCACTTTTCAAGGAGCACAAAATTAGTATCCCATCTTTGACCACCAATTGTTAGAGATGGCCACTACCCTCGTTGGTGGTGCACCAAACCTGCAACTTCTGAGTCTTGGGTTCAATCCCTAGTTCCGATAGCATTGGGCCACAAGGTGATAGGGGTGGTATGGGGCTGGAAATGTTTTGTTCCTTTTTTTTTTTTGCCAATGCCTCATCATGAATCTACTTTTCCAAGGCAGGGATTATGTAGCCACATTTGTGGACCGGGGGTCCACAAGTTAAGGTCGCCATGGGCTGCCGTGCGGAACTAGAGATTGTACATATTGGATGCACATTGCAAAAGTGGCATTATTGCAGAAAAATGTTTGCTCTCCTTTACGGTAAAAGAAGATTGCACAACGTTACCGCAGAAAAGCTTGTGTGGACCGAGAGAGGGCAAAATAATTTCTGCACCAATGCCACTTTTGCAATGTGCACAAAATATGTACCATCGCTGGTTCCGCGCGGCAGCCCATGGTGACCCTAACGTTGAGACGCCTAGTCCACAGAGCACAAAGTACGATGTGTGGCCACCAATTAATTGGGACTCAGCCAATACAAGAATATGGAGATCTAATGGAGGTTGGCTGCCAAAGAGAGCTCTAGAGGAAGGTACCAGTAGCTTACACACTACCCGCAAAAAAAAAGGGAGGTAGCTTACCGCTACACCGCTACAAGTAATGACACATTTAAAAGCAATTTTTACCGAGCTGGGTTTACCCTGTTGAGGTTTTACACCCCTTCTTAGGGTCCAAGGATGAGCAACACATTTTAGCAGCAACAAGCAGTAGCAGCAGCAGCAAGCAGCAAGCAGACGCAAGAAAACTCCTTTCGAGGGCATTGTGGCTCAAAACCGGGATCCAAGTAGCTCAAAACGACCGTAGAGCAAATGCGCATCATATGCAACAAGTTTTGTGCCGTTTTGAGCTGTCTAGCCCATTCTATGCCCGATTTGGTGTCCAAAAATGACCGTTTTTGGGTTGTTTTTAGGAAGATCGTTTAGAAAACCCAGGGCGATCGCGGGTGTGTCAAGTGGGCTTTTTCAATGAGGCCCGTTCTTCTTCCATTGCGAATGGGCTTTCAAAGGGATGCAAACGGGTCTTCAATAAGGCGTGCGCCATGCCGTGGTGCCATGCGGTGGTCAATTTTGAGGTGAAAAATGGGCCGTTTTTGAGATGTGTGTCAAGACGATCGTCCCGACGTTGGAGGCATATCCGCAAAGCAAGCAGTCTTTCTTCCACGGTGATTTGCAATGCGTTAAGCAAGGCTCGGACCCAGCTCGGTCCTAGTAGTCGGTCTTGATATACCACATTTGGTACACCAAATAAATGGAGGAAACATAGGAACACAACAAGGCTACAAAACATGCACCCCCTGCAAATAGTTGCAGATTGCATGTTCGTAGATGAAGCTGGTTTGGAATCACAGGACATTAGCTTTGCACCAAGACTTGTGTTCCTCTTACAAGCCTCGTACAAATGAGTATTCAGATGCTTGGTTAGCTCATTGATGAACTGTTGACAACGCTCTAGCTTGCTAGTTGTAGCTTTGGGGTAGCTATCTACCACCCAGGCGCACTTTCCACAAATGGACCTTCTGATGGGTGCACTCTTGTGTGGCCAGATGGACTAGGTACGGTTGCCCTGTGCACTCTGAGCCTTCCATGCTTTACTGAGAGCAGGGTTTACCATTGATTATGAATAAAAAGAACTATTAATTCGAAAATATTTGGAAATAATTAGAAATATTCGTCAACATTCGTAATGTTTGGAACTAGCAAGCCTTGCTTTGTTTCGGAAATATTCGGAAATCAACCCTGCTGCATTGGTGGGCTATGTATGGGGCCTCGTGAATGCCGATCGCTCTTCGCGGATCGTTCAAGCGCCCACTAATGATTTGGAAAGGGTGATTGAGCTCTCTTGCCCTCCTCCTTCATCCCCAACATTCGAAGCTCATCGTGCATTTTCCGGGACCTAGGAGAGTGCTCAAGCCACACCCACCCCGCTCAAAGGCAAAGATGCTTCCTCTTAGAGGCATTGGGGTGAGGCAGACATCCTCAAAGGAACCCAGGTGTTCAACCAACTAGTTTGTGTTGTGCAAGCTGTGAAAACCACAAGACCAACCATCCTTTTGGAGTCCTAAGCCCCGGTGCTTGGTTGTAAAGCCGTGCAGCTTGCGCACCACTAGAAAACAGCAGATCAAATCCATGGAGCTCAAGGGTTCCCAAACATAAATTATGAGATGGTCCAACCAGGCACTCCGTGCCACAAACCATCCAATGCAACGCCTCTGTGTCATCACTTCTACCCACAAAAGTATGGCGACAACACCAAGCCATTTTTTTAGTGCGGAGCCAGATTCAACAGTTTGCATCCGCTTGGACAATTCGGTTTTATAATGAATAGCACAAAGGGAAAAAGGCATTCCTGGGTGTGCCTCTTGTTGCACCTACTGCTTTTGGCAAGCGTACTCAGAGTACCATTCCTCGCGAAACAATCTTGTTGGCCGCGGGAGATGGGTTGACGCACAAGGTACATGCAAATCGATGAATCCAGTCTGTGGACTCTTGCCTTCCTCGCTTGCTGCACCAGTCCCACAGCGGCTAGAGGAGGTGCCACGGGAGCATTTCTTCCCTTCCCCTTCTTCCCCAATACCCCACTTCAAGTTGGCGGAGGGTCCACAGGATGAAGTGCAAAGAGGTCCACCTCTTCTTGATAAGATCCCCAAACCTCTTTCTTCTTCCCCTTCGTACCCAGTGGAGAGGCCAAAAGAGGGTTTGAATAAAGCTCCAATTCGTGGTCAATTCCACGAAATCAACTTCGGATTGCTTTGGGGGAGTGGCTGTTAAACCCTCCAGAACGTCCACAACCAAACACCACTTTTGGAACAACGATTTGTTCTCATTAGGGTGGGCCCTACCACAATCAAGACACTCCAAAGTGGGCACACAAAAGCCGCACCCTCCGCAATGCATGCACATGAGGTGGATAGTTCTATGACATTGGACACACACTTGACTAGGCGGTGCCCTCAAGTTGTGGCCCCCGGGGATAGTGAGCTGGCCTTTGCTCATCTTGCTGCCGCTGCACCCCAAAACCGTGACAGAAAGTAAGTGCATTGGAAGCACAAGCATTGCCTCACCCTCTTTGGCCCCATTCTGGTGTTGGCACATTGGTGTTGCTATCGGCGTCCCGACTAGCCGCAGCTTGGCAGCGGCATTTTGTAGCGGCCTTTTTCTTCCGCAATGCCTCTTGCTTTGATTGGCGTGTGCGGGCCTTTTTCGGTGGCTCGGCTATTGCTATCACGTTGTGATCAAAACAGCCGAACTTAAAGGGGTGTTCCGCAACAATCTCCCATAAGTATTGCGAGGGCACCTTGAAGTCCAGTTCCTTTCCCGGGGGGGGCAACTCCGCGGCTCCTAGGGCGCCAACTACCCCTCCACCCCCAGGGCGGTCTTTAAGGCACCACTTTTTTTTTTTGCTAAGGACCACCCTTAAGAACCGCCCCAACGGACCACCAACTGCCAACCGCCAACTCGCATCCACCGCCAACCGCCACCAACCATGGTTGAGCACATGGAGTGCCCGCGGGCTTTTTTGGGAAAACTGGTTCCGGAACACTTTTTGTTCCCCGTTAAGGATCGCCCTGCCCCGCCCCCTAGGGGCCTCCGATCAACAGTTAGTTGCCAAAGGTGTCGTACTCAGGCGTCCATGGGCGCCAAAGGCGCCCGACGCTCCATGAACACCAAAGGTGCCCTACGGAAAAATTTGTCCACTTTGCACCCCAACACTATCCTGAAACCCAACCTTGACTCTAACGCCCACCCCCAACCCAGAGCCTACTCCTAACCCTACACCTACACCTAATCAAGACTGAATATTGGGACCGAGCTGGTGGGGGAGGGAACATCAGCTATGACCGGTGAGGGACATCGAGAATGATTCACACATTGATGGCTCTTGACAAAGTGGAATTAGCTTGCAAGTGAACCCCATCACCACGAGGCCCACTTTCAAGGCTTTTTGGACTTTTGAGGGGCCAAAATGCCTCAACATGGGCTCAAAATCGGCTCATTTCACCCGTTTGTGCACCCCAAATGGTCTAGGATGAGGTTTGGAAAAATGCGTTTTTGACCCATTTTTGACCCATTTTCGGTCCCAAAACAGCCCATTTTCAAGGCATTTTGGGATTTTCTGAGGACCAAAACGGGCCACCACAAGCTCAAAACGGTCCAAAAACACTTATTTTAGCGTCGCACATGGTCTAGGATCATTTTTGGGAAAGGTCATCTTTTTGCCCCTACTGGACCCTGTTGACCCATTTGGGCACCCACTCGTTTGGGCGTCCGTTTGGGCAATTCTGAGGGGTGGAAAGCACAAAAAGTGGGGGCTTGCGGGTGGAGTAGATGCCCTCGGAATTGCATTTTGACCCATGTAGCCAAAGATATGGCCTTTTCTTGGTTTGTGGCCGTTGGCAGCCAATCTACACAAAATTTGCGGCTTCTGGGGGCCTTTTTGGGCCATTTCCGGGACATATGATGGAGTTAGAGGCGCAAAGAGGTCATTGACACGGGGAAGTCAAGCCGCACGTGGAGTGTACCCATCGTTTGCCTTCGTTTAGCCATTTTGAATGCGTTCCGGGGCTTTTTTGGCCCAAAAATGCCTGCTTTTGGCCCCAAACTGCAGTTTTTGAAACTGAGGTCCGCCACTTGTGAATCCCGTTCCTGGCCGCCACCGTCGAGTTTCTCGCTCAAACTTTGTGTGATTGTACTTCACACCCATAGGTATCACACACCAAAATTTCAACCAAATCCAAAGCACCACGACAGAGTTTTGATTTTTACCCATTTCGCGTGTGCTGTTGCTTCCTTGCCTGCTTGCTTGCTGCTACTAAACCTGGTAGGTCCACCCTAGACACTAAAAAGGGTTATTAAACCAAGACTGGTTCCACCGGCTCGGTGACCCTAACCCCAACCCTAGCCCTAGCTCTCACCCTAGGCTAGGGTCAGAGTGAGTGTTGGGGTCCAAAATGGAGCAATGATGTGGCAAAAGTAGCCATGAACGAATTTTGGGGCATCTTGTTGAGCCCAATCAACATGGCTGGCATGGCCAAACTAGGTGGCTGCAATGGTTAGGGTTAGGTTTATGGTGATGGTATGGTTAGAGGGAGGGCAAGGGGAGGTAAGGGGAGCCTGTGCCCCCCCCCCCCCAACACCCCAAATCGCCCCACTTGGACCCCCCCCCCTCCCACCACCTTGAACTGCCCCACTTAGACCCCCCCCCCCCCCCAAGGTGTGCCGCCCAGCAGGTGTCCTTTCTCCCGCCCCGGCGTGCGATGAGCGGCCACGCCCGTGGTGCACAACCTCACCGGTGTCCTACCTCCCGCCCCGGCGTGCGCAGACCGGCCACGGCCGGGATGTACTCTCCCCCCCGTCCCCTATCCTGCGGGGGAAGATCGGTTTATCGGGGGTATCAGGGTGCAGGACGCGGCGCCCGGTTTGGGTCTTTGCGTCATAGGCACCATGGCAGACATCCGCGCCCTTTCCCTAGCTGTGCAAAGGCTCCACCTCAAAGCCCACCCGCAGCAGGTGGACCGTGTGCCCCTCGTGGAGGGGGCTCTCCCGACACAGTACAGCACTAGCCCGCGGTCACTGATGTTGTGGGGATGCCCCTCACGGACGCGCTCGCCCACGCGCTGGGCATGCAGCTCTCCATCCTCACGGGCAACGTGACCAGGGCCGAGCAGGCGCTGTTGGCGGCAAGGAGGCCCGAGGGCCTGTGGATGTCTGTGCCGGACGTGGTGGACTAGTACCGCCAAGAGATCCTCCCCAGGGGCGGCGACCATGAGCTCCAATTCGCGGGGTCGGTCTTGGGCCACATTCGCTGGGGCAACTGGCAAGAGCGGTGCAGGGACAAGCTGAACCGCGAGCCCTACCACCTACGGCGCCTCCTCAACCAGACTGTGAGTCCCGCGGGCCCCCAGTGGCCTCGCACTGGCTGTGGCTCTCGATAACCCTGACTGCCGCGTGGGCCGCCAGGAGCTCCTAGGAGCTTGTCTCGGGCGAGGTCCCCGATGCCAACGGGTACCCCGTCGACTGCCCCGTGGCCCCGCCGCACATGACGGGCCTGATCTCCGGCTCCCTGCGCCTAGTGAAGGCTAGCCCGGCGCTCCCAGAACCGGCCCAACCTGGGGCGCCCCCCGCGGCGCAAGCTGATTTTGTCCCCCATGTTTTTGGGGACCCCCGATAATGCAGGGGTGATGTAGCATTTCCGCCCACTTGTGGGCCCCACCAATTCTAATTGGGCACCCTAGAAGGCAAGGGTTAGGCAGCCCATTCTGATTTTGTCCCACTTCCACTCTTGCACAAGCCATTAATGCATATTGCCATGCTTGCTACTTTGCTCTTTAGCATGCAATGGCATATGTATTAAAAAATCGGCCCCAACGAGTCCCTTTGACAAGGTTGACACCCTATTGTAATACACTTGGATGCAAATTGGAGGTGGTGCACTCTTTTGTCAACCATGATCTTTGGGCTTTTGGAGCAAATGGCCTGAGTGTCTTGGTTAGACAAAGAGGCCACACTCTATGCTTCGTATGCAAGTGGGGGACCGATCATTTGGGGGCAATTGTGTGAAGTCGTCCGCTAGTTTTTCTTGGTGGTGGCCATAGAGAAACTGATGACCGGGGATGGGGCGTGGTCCTTGGGCATCTAGGCACGTCGGCTGAAGCCAGGCCTGCTACGACGAGGTGGATGCCGAAATGGAGCTGAGAAAGGCCCGGGGAGTTGTGGTGAGCCTTCTTTTCCGGTTTGTATTGTTGTTGCATGATATGGG
Source organism: Eutreptiella sp. 'Long Island Sound 2002' (assembly GCA_964036045.1). NCBI lineage: Eukaryota > Euglenozoa > Euglenophyceae > Eutreptiales > Eutreptiaceae > Eutreptiella > Eutreptiella sp. 'Long Island Sound 2002'. Next base: position 130,293,013 of record OZ038382.1, on the reverse strand, counting down.
ACTATCCAACCCATGGCGTTTGCCAAAATCTAGACACCATCTTTCCCAAATAATTGCACACAGAGAGGCTCCAAAATGGTACGAGCGACCATGCAACATGTGGGGAAAGAAAGGGGTGCACAAGAAATGTGACGCTTGCTCTGTCTCCTACCACAAAAAATGCAGGCACACTTGCATCCCCGTTTCGCAACAACCCAGTCAACCCCCCGTTCGTGACTATAGGATTGCTCCGACACTTCTATTCTTGAAAGTCCCATCGAAGGTGGCCGCTTGCCACGGTGTTTGTGGACACCCCACGGCAGTTACTGGGTTGTGTGGTTGTACGCCACAACGATGTGGTTGCGGGCATCACTTCAACGACACTGTAGCTGCCGCTGAGGGGCGACAACACTTCGAATTGTCCAAGAAGCACAAGGCTTGGATAGCTCCTACTGCCCTAGTTCAAACACTACCCAAGGCCGGGCCTATGGATCGCTTCGTCAATGTGTTCTCCCCTGAGCCGCCTTCAGAGGACACCTCCATCTTGTGCTCTCCACCGCCGCCTCCTTCCACATCCATTCCCGCCAATCTTGACATGCCCTCTGAGGCCGCACCCAAACGCATGTACAAATGAAGTGGGACTCTACTAGGGCGAGCTCGTGGTTGGCTCATTGCCAACTACCCCCACCTACGTTGCGCGGAACGTCATCTTCACCGATGGAGGCGTGGCATGGAGTGCTTGGAGCATGTGGACTTTTCGGGCAAGGCCGAGGAGGAGGGAGTTCAATGCAACAAATGCGCGGAGCTTGAGGATTGAAGCCATTGTCTCGGATGCTGGAGGTTGCGTCATCACCAAAGCCGCGTACCCCAATGCAATATCACGGCATGCAGGCAATGTGCAACGCCCTTGAGGACCAACGTGCAGCACGGGGAAAGGAGTTCATGAGAGTTCGGAACCTCCAATGGCAAATGGCACGTCTCCGGGAACGTGTTTCTTTGTACGAGCGTTTGGTTGCCGCCGTTGCCAGCCGGGATGTGCAACGCATTGCTTCCATTATCCACACAACACGCCGTCGGGGTTTTGGGCTGAAGCAGATGGTGGGACTCCTTGAGGATGCAGCACGGGCAAACCGGACACGGTACACAGAACGAGAGTGCGCAATGGCGGTGTTATTATACCGTGTTGGTCGCCCCACCGCAGTGCAAATTTTGCATGTTGCCAATTTACTCCCCTCTGTGAGGTACACGCAACGACTTGCGGCACGTATTACGCAGCAGGTGACCCACGAGTTGTGCATCCGAATTGCTGACCAAGCTTGGGAGGAATTGCAAAAGGCGCCCGTAACGGTACACTTTGACGAGATCTCCATTGTGCAGCGACTGGTACTCGGCCCGGATGATGAAGTTTTAGGGCTATGTGAGCATGCCCCACGTGTGTGGTTCAAGTCCATGTCCGATTTAGCTCCCATCATCACCAATGTGCAGAACGGGACATGGCAAGTTGCCAAGCATGGTCGGGTTGTTTCGGTGTGACGCCACTGAAACCGGAACTATGCTGCCGTGCCCATAGCGTCCATCGCTATAGCCGTGCCCATAGCGTCCTGCAACTGATTCACGTCCGAAGAGGCTAGAGCTCAGACGGAGAAGGTGCGCAGCCTTTGGAATGAGGTGAAGGACAAGGTTGGTCCTATCATGAGCTACGGAACGGATGAAGATGCAGGGTGGCGAGAGGCGTTGAATGAGATGGTGCAAGTTCAATCCAACATCCCTGGTTGCCCACTCCTACGATATCTCCGTACGAAAGAGGGGGCCACCATCTCCAAAGACCAACGCCACATCACGAAGCGGTGCACGTGCAAGATGTGCAGTAGTACAGCCTTGGAAATCGCGGGTGTCGCCATCTCAATGACCGTCCTAATCGTTCTCGCCGCCAAGTTGGGGACCGCCAAGGAGACGGATTTTATGTCAGTTGTCAATGCGTTGCGCATTATACGTGGCATCATGGACGTTGCAGAAGCAGACCATAGTGCATTGGACCCCTCCCGGCATGGACAAGCGGAATGCACTGGTTCTTGAGGCACACGGACGACTACTATTATGCTAATTACCGAAGCCTTCAAGACCGTTTGTCGTCCGCCGCAGCTGCTGCCATTCACTTCTGCCACTGGCAGCAAGAGCACAACTCGTTCTCCAAGGCGTTGTACATGGACATGCAGTGCGACCTCTCCGGTGTCTTTGCTGACATTGAGTTCATGCACAAACATTTTCCCACCCGCCAATACTTCATCTGCTTGCGGGGCAACGACCGGATTGAGACGCTCTTTAGCATTGGGTACACGGCACGTGGGACGGGAGGTGTCTTAGACATCCTTCAATTGCGCCATCGCTTGGACGTAGCTGCCCAACTTGAGGAGTTGTTTGCCCTTGACCCGAAGTGGCGTCTCAATGGGAAACGAGCACGATACGGTGACAACATGACCCCGGCCATGGCAGGTCCTTGTTATGTTGGGGATGTCGATCTTTGCAAGGCGTGGGTCGATGGATTGGCGCGGGCTGAGCGAGAACTCGGCATAGCTATTGAAGTGAAGGAGGGATTTGGGTTGTTCTCTCCTCATGGGACCATCTTTGAGGTAGACAACAAGGATTTGCAAGAGGACGACCGCATCGATTCCGATGAGGATGACGAGGATTCGGATGAGACTTTTGTAGAAGTAGCAGATGAAGCGGAACAAGCTTTGCACGAGACGTCCGCCATTGCGTACAGCGGCGCCGTTGTTGGCAAACAACATGTCTTGAACGACTTGATCAACAATTCCTTCGGGAAGTTAGGCCACGACCGGTTGGTTGCCGCCCTCAGCCAACCGAGGCCAGGTCACGTTCTTGATGTTCCCACGCAGGCACATTGTGAAAGCATGCCAATTGTTGGGGACCACGGCGTGCTGGCCACGGCAATGTGCTACGGTACGGTCATCTCCCTCGCCATCCTACGTAGCATACGTACGTACGTAGCATACGTACGAACCGTGACGGATGCTAGTGGCCGCCAAGCTATGGACAATAGCTATGACGTTATGGAGTCGTCCAAGAACTTGATCATCCATGGCCTGTTACTGCCATTTGAGCACTGCCCCGGCCCGGATTTGCATGTTCCGAATGGCATGTTGAATCCGCGAGTCGTGCAAGTGCGTGGCGAGGATTGCCAATTTGTAACCCTTGACAGCAACTTGGAGAACTACCCTAGTGGCCCAAATTAAAGTCAATATGTTTAATATTTGGCCAAAAATTAACACGTTAATCTCAAGTTTCAATTTTTTTAGGGGAGGGTAGGGGGTTTGCTGTGAAAATTATGACCCCCATGGGTTGCCTTACGGGCTTGGGTGTCATTTCCCCCCGGGGGTTGGTGGGGGGGTCCTGCCCATGTGGTTGTTTCAAAATCTTAAAATGGCTCTCGGCTTTACTTTTTGTTTTTAATTTTTGGATGAATATTTGAAAAGTTAAAAATTAAAGAGTCGCCAGCATTAATATTAATCTCACAAATATTAACCCCATTCTCCAAATATTAACCCTCCATAAAAATGCACAACAACAAACCAAACATGCTAGGGGGCATGCATAATTGTTGTGCCTTACCAAAATGGATGTCCCCCCTTCCCCTTTTTCTGCACACACACAGACACACACACACACACACACACACACACACAGAATGATATTGGCACCCCCACACACCCGAACTCTGCCACACACATCACTCTTTGCCCCTTCATCTCTCCTCCCGTTGCCCTTGCTCTCAAGGTTTGGGAGGGCCCTTTCTTTCCGCAGGTTATTTTTTTGAAGGAAAAATTGAAAATTGTTGAAGATCATTGAAAATTGAGCAAGGAGAAAAAGGTTGTAGGTGTGTGTGTTTGTGTGTGTGTGTGTGTGTGTGTGTGTGTGTGTGTGTGTGTGTGTGTGTGTGTGTGTGTGTGTGTGTGTGTGTGTGTGTGTGTGTGTGTGTGTGTGTGTGTCTCCCCGGTAACGGGGGGTACGTCCAGGAGACAACATCCGAATCGTCCTGGTGCAGGGTACTGAGGTGAGGGCTCCAAAACAGTCCCATACCCGGGCATGGTGCATGAGTGACCCCTGCTTTTGCCCTTTGCAGGCCCTTGGCTTAGCGCTCTGCGCGGCTGCCAAGGGCTGGAGACGGTCATGATCCGGGGACAGGATGTGCCACGTCCCTCTACCCTGTACTACAGAAAGGCGCCTAGCCGACATGCTCTTTCATTCCCTCTTCTACTATTTTTCGGCTTGACGAGATTCGTTAACGTCCAGTGCTGTGGACCGCTTGATCACGCCTGTTCGTCTGCGTTCATCGTGTGTGCACTGCTGTTGAGAAGCCGCTTCATCGTTCAGCAGTTGTTGTTGGATCCTGGTGTTTACTTCCGATTACATTAACATTATATTTACCGATTTTCCAATGTCTTCTGATTCACCTGACGGACGAAAATTTCGAGATGACATTTGTATGAGGTGCCATCGTTCTGGCCACAAGACCGCCGACTGTCCACATAAGCCCAGAGGTCGTTCTGGGAATAATCCCCTTCCAGATCCGTGTTGGTCCTGTGGCGAGCTTCATTGGGCCCATGAGTGCGAAATTCAGAAACAACGCTCCGCCGATGGTGTATGTATCCTATGTGGGGACGGCAATCACTGGCTCCGTGCTTGTTCTCTCTCTGACCCAGCTGTTCATGTACGAAAAAACACGAGGCCGGGGGAGAAAAGCCGAGGCTCCCCGAAGGTTTCGTATGTGGTTCCCCGGCGCTCAAAAATCCCATGGTGTTTGAGGTGTGGCAACGACCAACATCACACCGCCGACTGCACGTCCAACGACCCCCCGGTTAATTTCCCGCCGGACGCCGACGGTGAGAAGTGGAAGGAAATCTGTCTGTGGTGTGGCGTCCGAGGCCATACTCTGACACAGTGCTGGAAACGGGCCCCGGTTGAGACACAGGCAAATTCAAATGCAATCGCTAGCATGCAAGAGGAAATGAAGGGAATCAAAAAGAGTTTAGCAAATGTGGAGCGCCTGCAAACGAATGTTGATTCCCTGAGCGATCAAATGCAGCGTTTGGTAGAGTGGCAACAGTCGGAGGCGAATCCGGCGATCACCCTGGCGAAAAAGACAGCGACACTGGCTGACACATTGACGCGGCGGGTTGACTCGCTGGAGCAGGACTTCATGCAGAAGTCAGCGTTTCATAAGTGGCTAGATGGAGAGTTCCAGGGAGAGAAGGAGGTGGCGCATGCAGCACTACCGCGGTCCGAGTTTGAGTCCTTTTTGGCACAGGAGGAGGAAGAGCTCAGAGGACGCTCGAGTATGTCACAGGGAGATGCCGAGATGGAACGGGCGGCCCTCACGGGGCAGAAACGAGCCAACGAAGAGCCGGAGGACACCGGTAGCCTAGTGGCACGGGCGAAACGACATCATGGGAAGGGTACGCAATCCCAGCCAGCGTCTCCGCCGTCCACCCCGGGCTCGGATGCGTTCGGGGCTATGGGACCGCCAAAGACTCTAGAACGGACGCCAGATAAAAGCCAGGACACGCGTCGCAGTTTGCTGCTGACAACGCCAGACAAGCAAATCAGTACCGGGGCGTCAGCAAAACCGCCTGTCGCACCACGATCATCGGACGACGAGGTATGGCTTGCCATGGAACCGACATCAAAAAGTGCATGGAGTGAGCAGGCACTGGATCCTCTCCTGAAGGAATGGTCACCGGTGTGTGATGACAGACTAGCTCGATGGGTGGAACACCACTACGGCCTGGAGATGACGGCTACAGCAGTGGCAGTCGCGACTGATGAAGGGTTCACCGATGAAAAAGCGGGAGGAATTCGAGCTATTTTGACGAAAATGCGTATGCCACCCCGGGCTTTCACCAACCTGCAGCCCGTGCAGGTAAAGTGAGTGGCTCCACCGGTGCCCCATCAGGAGGTCCCCGTAATCCGGGGCAACCGGCACAGGACGAGCGTGTGCTGATGCTGATGTTTTCTGAAGCACCTCATCCAAGAGGTTCCAAACAGTTTTCAGGTCCTGCGGGTAAATGATGTCGCTTCCTGGGTCACTTGGGCGGGGAAACAAAGGCTAACACACATTACAGAATTGGACTGTAAAGAGCCCTTCAATAAGATTAAGCCAAGTTGGATTGATGAGTACCTAAAGGAGGGAATTGCATTTATTGCTAAGCGTAGGCGGTGGAGAATGTCCGAGGTGATGTGGAGTGTGCACCACACCGCCCCAGCTCTGGACCGGCCAGGGTTGGGAACGAGCAAATCGTTCCGGTACATTTTGCACCAGGTTTTTTCCGAGTACGTGCGGTTTGAACTGCAGCGCAACAATAAGTGCTGGGCGGTGGGGAAGCTGTGGAGCCGGGACCTATGTATCCCAATGGGGGGGAGTTTTTCGGCACAGAGTGCTGACTTGCACTCCGTATGGGGGGCGTACACAGGGCGACAAGAATTCCGGAGGTTGGGCGCCTTAACCATTTCCCCGGAAGGGTACGTTCTGTGGAAAGGCCGCTGACGTATATCCATGTGTCAGTTTAGGGACAATATCCTGATGGCCACAGATGCGGGAGTGGAGGACCGCCGGGAGGTGGTTTCATTGGTTAAATCTGTCCTAGAAAAAGTTTGGGGCCTGCCGGTCGAATGCAACTGAGCGGACAAGCAAGGGAACTGTCAGGGCGCATGTTTGGGACCAGTTCTCCGATGTATGGGTTTTTGCATTTCACTGGGAGGGGAAGGGAAAGGATTAAACCACGTCCAACCGGCGGCATTAACAGATACGTGGGATGTTCGCCTTGGGCCGTCCCTTATGAATCCCAGGCACGCGTACAAAGGATACCTCAGTGGTATTTTCACAGGGGCCTTAGCAAATGGACGGGCCTGGGTGAGCACATGGGCGGGAGAGATCCTGAGTGCGCTGGCGTGGCTGCAAGCAGGGATGAGAGCAGGGTACACCAGGCAAGAGAGTATGCGTGCGATGCACAGGGCGCTACATCGGGCGTTCGCTGGGGAGCCACATTTCTGCCTGCTACAGTAAAGGCTGTGTATACCCTGTCCCACAGACTTCCTGCTCCAAAGTGTGTAATCGTCGCGGCTGTGCAGGAACACTTGAAACAGTTTGCACACTGGGAAGGGGAAAGATACACATCATGAGCACCCAGGGGGTGGCCAGGGCTGCACGCATATGAGGTAATCTGGAATTATGACTGGCGGGCTTTGGAGCGTGTACGTGAACAGTGCTGCCCCGGGGCAGGCTGTGTGTGCGTGTCTCCCCGGCAACGGGGGGTACGTCCAGGAGACAACATCCGAATCGTCCTGGTGCAGGGTACTGAGGTGAGGGCTCCAAAACAGTCCCATACCCGGGCATGGTGCATGAGTGACCCCTGCTTTTGCCCTTTGCAGGCCCTTGGCTTAGCGCTCTGCGCGGCTGCCGAGGGCTGGAGACGGTCATGATCCGGGGACAGGATGTGCCACGTCCCTCTACCCTGTACTACAGAAAGGCGCCTAGCCGACATGCTCTTTCATTCCCTCTTCTACTATTTTTCGGCTTGACGAGATTCGTTAACGTCCAGTGCTGTGGACCGCTTGATCACGCCTGTTCGTCTGCGTTCATCGTGTGTGTGTGTATGTGTGTGTATGTGCATGTGTGTCCATTGTGGCTAATTTCTAGGTTGTAGAATGCCTCAAAGGACATAAAGGGGCTAGTTCAGGTTTCATTGGCAATGCCACCCCACCCCCCTTGGTATTGTGGTGTGTGATGTTTGGGGCTATGGGGTCTAGGGTTATGGTTCCTAGGGCTGTGGTGTGTGGGTGTGTGGGTTTGTGGCGCTGTGGTGTGTGGACCTATGCTACGTCTCGGTGTGGTTTCTAGGGCTGTGGTGTGTGGGGCTGTGATGTTTGGGGCTGTGCTGTGTGGGGGAGTGGTTTCTAGGATTCTGGTGTGTGGGGCTAAGGTTTCTAGGGTTGTGGTCTGTGTGGATGTGGTGTGGGGTTGTGGTGGGTACGGCTGTGGTATATGGGTGTGTGGTGGACATGTGTGGGGTTTGGTGTCACGTGCTGTGGTGTGTGGGGCTGTTGCATGGGGTGGGGGGGGGGGTGCTGTGGGGGTGCGTTGCAGCCCTGTGGTGGGTTGTGGTGCATTGTGGGTGAACAAAATCAGTGCACGAGGGACTTGGGGGCATAATTAATTTTTGGGGCGACTTTTTAATTTCCGGTAGGTTAATATTATCGGTTAATTTTTAATATTTGGAACGCCGGTCCAAAAATTGAATTTTAATCTCAAGAAATTAAGACCGGCGGTCTAACAATTGAACGGAAACAATGGGGGCAATGTGGGGCTGTGGTGTGTGCCCTTGTGGTGTGTGGGCCTTTGGGGTGTCTGGCTAGGGTGTGTGGGGTTGTGGGGTGCGGTGATGTAGTGTACATGGCTGGGGTGTGTGGGGCCGTGGCCTGTGGGGTTGTGGTGTGTGGGGCTGTGGCGTGTGGGCCTTGGCGTGTGGCCCTGTGGGGTGTAGGGCTGTGGTGTGTTGGGCTGCAGGGTGTGGGGCTGTGGCATGTTTGGGGCTGTGGTGCTTGCGCCTGCGGGGTGTGGGCCTTGGTGTGTGGAGCTGCGTGGTGTGGGGCTCTGGGATGCAAGGCGGTGCGTTTGGGGCTGTGGTGTGCAGGGCTGTGGTGCATGGGGCTGTGTGTGCGGTTTTGCTGTGTGGGGCTGTGGGGTGGGATGCTGTGTTGTGTTGGGCCGTGGTTTGTAGGGTTGCGTGCCGTGCTGTGACAATTTGGATTGTGGTGCTTGGGGCTGTGGGGTGTGGGGCTGTGGGTTGTTGGGCTGTGGGGTCATGGTATGCCGGGCACGGTGCCCTTTGGGGCTGCGGTGCTTGGGGCTGTGGGGGGTGCTGTTGTGGGGGTTTGGGGTTTGTGGTGTGGGGCTGTGGGATGTTGGGGGTGTGCAGTCCAAAAAAAGCAGAAAAAACCAAAAGTTAACTTTTGACCCCCTAGAACAATTTTTGGAAATTAATATTATCGAGCCAAAAATTAATTAATATATTAAGTATTAATCGACGCGAGCGTTAATATTAATCTCGAAAAATTAACGAAAGCGATGCAAAAATTAACGTGAAAAAAAGTGCATAACGCACAACCACCTCACCATTTCAGGCACCCTGGGGGCCGGGAGACTTCCGGGGGGGGGGGGGGGGGGGGGGCTTTAGGGGTGTGGGGGGGTTGCATACTGGCGGCGGGGGGGGGGGGGGGCACAGCCCCACACAGCATAGCCCGAAACATCACACCCCCACACACCACAGCCCTAGAAACCACACCGAGACGTACCATAGGTCTACACACCAGCCCCACGAACCCACACACCCACACACCCACACACCACAGCCCTAGGAACCATAACCCTGAACTAGCCCCTTTTATCTCCTTTGGGGCATTCTACAACCTAGAAACTAGCCACAATGGACACACATGCATGCACACACACACACACACACACACACACACACACACACATACCTATAACCTATTTCTCCTTGCTCAATTTTCAACGATCGTCAACAATTTTCAATCGTTTCTTCAAAAAAACAATAACCTGTGGAAAGAAAGGGAATACCTTCTCAAACCTTAAGCGCAAGGGCAACGCTTAGGAGGCCCATAGTGCACCCTATCGTTTTAGCGAAAAAAGGGGTGATGGGTGGTGTTTTGCGTATGGTAAAATGGGGGTTCAAATTTGCATTTTTTCATCAGGCTGGGCTCTGCAGAGCCCAGACCAGCCGTGTAAGTCATTTCTGGCCCCAATATTACACATCTTAGATCTGTGGGCTCTTCAAAGCCCAGGTTACAAGTTATACCCTCTATACCTACCCCCCGGTACAACACTCGGCACCTGTATACAGTGCTCAAGTGGCCACGCTACATGGCGCTGGGTTAAGTGGTATACTCTCGTTGACATTGTAACACATTCAACCTAAACATTGTCCCCAGACAGGTCAGCAGTAACAGTATTCAAGGATACAACTCCTACATACATTACCAGTGGGCAATGATCCAAGACACTTACCACACCAGGCATCACGTAATCTAGATGGAACTGCCTAAACAAGGCTTATATTAGGATTTTTCAACAACCTGGGCTCTGCAGAGCCCAGAGTTCATAAACTTGGTGCTTGAGGGGTGCTTATTAGGGTCGCCCTGTTTGCTGGGCTCTGCAGAGCCCAGATCTTCACGAACTTCCCATTTTGCCCCCTTTTGTGTGACATAATAACGCTATGACACTTCGAAACTTATTCAACATGTGGTCTGGTAGTATTTTTTTCTATGCCTTTCTGCCGCGTTGCTGTTGTATCGTGTATTACAATGGTGCACCCATGGCATTGTGTAAGTATGACAGTCGCCATTTAGGAGTACGCTGCAACAAGCCTTGGACTGCTTGCACGCAGTGTAGTCCAACAGGGGTCCAGTGGGGTAGTGTTTCTATTGTTGTGGTGCGTCCGATACTATGGGAGTTTCAGGACACATTGTTTGCAATATACCCTAATCTATTGCAGTTGGTTTTTATGCATACTGTGCAGTGCTCGTACATTTACTATCTGGTCATACGTCCCGTATATTAAGTACATGTAACATGCTATCTTCCTTTTACAACAGCCATGGCTGATTTCCCACATGCTAGACGCATGGAGGTGGATGTACCGGGTTCCGGCCAGGATACTGAAGGAGATGAGGCTGTAGGAGCTGTACCCTTACCGGTCCCATCAACCAGTGGAACAGCAGCGCGTGCTGCAGCTACACTCGCCTTGCAAGAGGCGATTATGTTTACGGGGTCAGCACCCCCATCCCCACCGCGGCCGCCAAAGCTTGTCCCCAAGGACCAGCCAACCCCACCAAAGGCCTCCCTCAATGACCCATTGACTCCAAAGACAATGGAGTTGCTGAGGGACAACACTGGTGACCAGGCACGATGGTTGGTGCAGTACATTTTGGGGCTTCGTGCACGGTTCCGTTTTGCATTGCGGAACCCAATGCGCAACCCCCTCGTCACATGGCAACAAGGGGATCGGATATGCCGATCCCTTTTTTTGTCACGCAGCGAGGAGCGGGCTGCATTGATCCTGGATACACTGAATCCGGAATCACGTCCCCCTGTTGAGTTGTCTCCCCATCCCCGTATCCCACCTCCTCGGCCACTTCCTCCCCCGGATGCCGACCAACCCACACTTACACAGATTGATCGGCACCCCTCCGATCGCCAGCACGTAAGGTTGCTTCCATTACCTGTGGAAGCAGACCGCACCGGTGGGCAATCAAAATACAACCTGTTGCCACCAATGACTGTACCACATCGAGGCACCCCCCCCGCCCTTAGTCACAGTTCAGTCACCTCCCGTGGTAGGCGGTCAGTTAGCGCCCCTGTCTGATCATGCACTGGCCCCAAGGAGTTCCCTCTTGCATCCCCCCCCGCGCACTTCTCTGTTGCCCACTGCCGCTTATGCGGACAACCGACATACCCCCAGGTACTCACTTTTGCCACATGCGCATGTAGGATTGTCGCCGGATGTGGCTCCATCTGCCCCCGCACAACCATCTACTATCCCGGGGGGGGGGGGGTATAGTCCGAAGCGTATTGTAGCCATTGGTCTGGCTTGTTTATCAATAGCGTAATTCATGGGTGCTTTGTGATGTTTGTATCGAGCTGGGCTCTGCAGAGCCCAGCCAGTAGGAATTCCCTATTTAACGCCCTGTTACTACCTGTTTGCCTGTACACTGTTGTGTTGGTGTACCACCCTGTACTATTACCCCTGTTTTTAGTGAATTTGATGTATCTGGGCTCTGCGGAGCCCTTTCAGAAATGCTGCCTTGCACCCTCCTTTTGTACAAGTGCTGTTCTCTGTTTTGATAGGGGACACCTTCTTCACAGGCGGTGCATTTAACGTCATGATTGCCGTTACAATACCACGGGTGCTAGAAGAACCGTAGCACGTGCCGTTGCCAACTACGTGCATCATTTGTGATATCAGACTGTGAAACATAGTTTTATGGTGCGACTGGTCCATTTTCGGTATTTCAGACCTCCAAAATTGGAAAAAACAGTGGCTGCGCTTGCATGCTGTGGGGGCCCAAAATGGTGCCTTTTGGCTGCTTCGCACCCCTAAATTGCGTGTCGTTCCTCCTCCGCATACACCGAGGTTGGGAACCACCCCTCCGTTACGCTTGGCTATGCATCAGAGAGGCTAGGCTCTGTGCAGGACATGAATTTTTTTTGGAAAAAACGATAGGGGGCACTATGGGCCTCCTAAGCAACGGGAGGAGAGAGGAAGGAGCAAGGACGGATGTGTGTGGGAGGGGTTGGGTGTGTGGGGGGTTGTCGACCTGATTTTGTGTGTGTGTGTGTGTGTGTGTGTGTGTGTTTGTGTGTGTGTGTGTGTGTGTGTGTGTGTGTGTGCGTGCGTGCGCGTTTCTTCCCATTGCATACAAGAAAAGGTGCATTGATGTTGTATATTTTGTATGTAGAGCCCACTATGGGCCATCTAGAGGCGCCAATGAAGCGGTGCACTAGGGGGTGGTCATCCCGAATGGCTAGCTCACCGGGCTCCCTAGGTGTTGCCCACTAGGACCCCTTGCGGTCATCAATAGACTTCAACACCTCCAAAAAAACCATGTGTTAATATTTACATAATATTTACATTAATTTCTCGAGATTAATATTAAGTTAATTTTTTCAGTCGGCGTTAATATCAACCAAAAAAAAAATATTGATCTCGAGAAATTAACGCAAAAAACGCAAAAATTAACAAACAACGAATGGGCCACAAACCTTCAAGTTGTCGGCACATATCGTTGCAAGTGCCGCCATGTCCTTGTCCCCGCACACGGCCATCCCTATCACCCACAATTACGCGGGTGTGCGGCCCCGTGCGCCGTGGTTGAGGAGCCCAATGGAGAGTTGGGTCCAACTACCACTGGCGCACGGGTACACCTCCCCACGCACAATGAAGGTGAGGGGCCTTGTCCAATCGATGGTGTCCACTAGCGATGGGCGTGATTGGACGTACCGGGCCCATGAGAGTAGCGGCCAAGAGCGCCCACTCGCGGGGGGATCAGGGACGGACACGGGTGGTCGTAGGTCAAATGGGGTGACCAACTCCTTCCACGCGTCCGTGAACGCTTCCCGAGTGGGGATGGGGCGGGGGAACGGGAGGCCCGTTGCGGCCATGTAGGCCGACCCCCGGCGGCTCATGTACTCCGACACGTGCTGGAAGCCAACCTTGGGGACGTTCAAGTCCATGAGTAGGCCAATGAGGTTAGGGGCCGGGAAGAGGTGGGAGGCATATTGCTTCACCGCCTCCACTTGCTTAGTACGAATAAGGGAGGGGTAGCCAACCACCATGGCCTCGGACCATCGGGCCCGGGCCAAGGGAGATGAAGCCACCCACTCACCAAGGAGTTCGGAGACCAAAGGGTCCCGCAAACTCTTGGCCCCACTCAAACGCACGAGCGTCATGTTAAGCTTGGTAAGGGTGTGCCGAGAGAAAGGCATAACAAGGGCTATACAAGGGAACATGGTGGTGTGGAGGGGGGGGGGATGCGGGCAACCAGAGGGGGGGTGTCCAAGACGCCCGCCAACACAACATTGGGACCTCTCTACTATACCGTTGTGCAACAATATACCACGTAACACCCTTTATAGGTCCGCATATGTGCATGGAAAAACGGGTACAAATGGCCCAATCGCAAAATTTTGACTTCAACTTCTTAATATTTGCGAGATTAATATATTAACGCCCTCATATATTAAAAATGAAAATTTAACATATTGACCTTAATTGGGGCCACTAGGGAAGTGTTACCAGCAGACCAGCACATTGAAGGCATTGGCTGAGTGGTGCATTCATTGTGCTCCCACTATAGTGCCCACTGTTCCACGGGATCCCTATCCCTGCATGTCCATGGCACCTACCGATGGCAACCGATAGTGGTCAGAACAGTGTGGAATGCCAAATTTGCCAACACACCGTGCCGCATCGAGTACTACGCCCGCACATTGGGCAACACATTCTGCGTGGTCACCACATCGAAGGACAAGCGGGACGGTCGTGCACCAACATTTGTGGTTTTTGTAGATCACGGGATGAGTGCACGATCCGCTTGCCGTTGCAAACGCGCTCTACGCGTTAGCGGATGGTGGTGGCGGTCAGCTCTTGCCCATCGCAGCCATCGGCAATCTATTGGAGCCGAATGTCAACGGCAACCAAGGCCAACCCTTGCACCAACCGACCGGTGAGTTGCCCATAGTGCACAACCACGGTCTGGTTGTACAGCATGGCCGCCCATTTTGCTGCTGTCCATCCCAACGATCCCATTCCACATGGCCTTCGGGTCACCGAGGAGGAGGAAGGATCCGTCCGCGGATGGAGCGTTGATGCCCTGAAGAGCGGCAAGAAGAGGCCAAAAGTGGCCAGTGATATGCCTACTCATTCCATCACCCCTTTTATCAGCACCTCTTCCAACCCCTCCTCCTCCTCCTCTTCATTCTCCTCCTCCGCTTCCTCGTCCTCCACAACTCCCCCGATGCCACCAACAACATCTCATACTTCATCCATGCCACCCTCTGAATTGAAGGCCACTACGGAGGGGGATTGTCGGACGCGTACGTTGAAGTTCACCGGCAAGCGAGCAAGAGACGAGAAGCGGCTAGACGCTCTTCTCGAGGCCGGAAGGAAAAGAGTGCGTCCGACAAGCGATGAGACGAGTGATGATGAGGAGCACTTTGATGGTCCCTTGGACAAGCGCTCTTAGGCCTCCTTTCTTCACCTCCGTCCTCTCCACTACTTCCATCACCCATTTTTTGGGACCTTGAGGAGGAGCACCCTACGAAGGGCACGCGACGCGTTCCTGCACAAGATGTGCCACTGATGTACGTGCGCTCGTTGTGGGCACGAAATGTGCGGAGAGAGCTTTTTTTTTTTGGGAAAGGCGTAGTGCACGTGGTGCAAACAGACCCCTCCCCTTTCGCCCCTTGCTCCTCCAACGGGTTTCGGAACATACATCAACTCTGCCTTGAAAACAAGCATGGTTCGGCTTGGGTGGGGTGCCACTAGCAATAGTGGCCGGGAATTGACTCGGGGGTGCTATGCCCTTAAACAAAAGTACCACCTACCATGCCCCCCCCCCCCCCCTTGTTTCAAAAAGTTTTCTCCAACATGCATGCTTCGAAGTGATCAGCGCGATGAAGCGGTCATCTTATGCCATAGTTGTCGGGGTATGAAGCTTTACCCCCCCCCCCCCTTCTTGGCAGCCCCCCTTCCCCCCCCCCCCCCAGACCCAGCCCCCCCCCATGAAACTGGTCCGAGAGTGGGGGGGGGGTCGGCGTATGGCCCGTTGCTACGCCCCCCCCCCCCGTGGGTTGTTCTCCTCTACATCTCTCAAGGATTGCAATGAGGTGTGCTTAGAGGCCTAACTCCACAACGTGTCCCAAAGCCGCACACAATACGCGACTAGACATCTTCAGAAAGCTGCCAACTCCCAAACCTCCAGTGACCGGCAGGCCAGCCCGGTGCAAACTGCACCTGTGCCCTGCCGCCACTACTGGCACAAGCCAAGGGATACCGAGTGCCGCAAGCACACCAGGTGGTGGCCGTTGCCAAACCTCAACGCCCAGGGGTCGCTCAGGAGGTTGAGGGCCCCCAACACCCCCGAGCTCACCCTGTCCCCTAGCGGGCACATGGGACCGCCCGGCACTGGTTGCCAGTGCCCGGCGCCCCCTTTGGCGGGGTCTTTCCGCCACTCCCCCTTGCCCTCCCCATTTTTCCTAATGAGGCACCGAAAAACTCGGCCCATGTCCCACCGCAAGGTATAGTGTGGGGTGAGGTAAAATTGTTTGGTTTTGGCCCACAGCCCTGTTCAAGGACTTGGGCGGACCAAGGGGCAACGGCTGCCTTGTGGCAGAGCGTTGATTCTTTGCTTCTTTGCCGAGGGCCTTTTGCAGCCACTCGGGGAGGGGTAAAACAGGGGGTTGGGGGGGGGGGGGGGGGGGGCTCTTCCAAGACTTCATCCCCATTCTCATCCCCATCACCGTCCTCGGCCTCTGGCACCAACTCCCCCTCCTCCCCCTTCACCTCGACCCCCACCCCCTTGTCCCTGGCTGGCCCTCCTCTCCTCCTTTGCCCTCCTCCTTTTCTCCCTCTCCTTGCGCCGCTCCTCTTTCTCACGGTGCTGCTTCTCCTTCACTTTACGGCGGCTTTCAGAGGAGGCGGCGACGGACGTCGCCCCCCCTCCCCCCTTCCGGGGCTGGGGAACCGCTTGCTACTATAGCCGGAGGAACTAGAGGTGGAGCTAGAGGAGCTGAAACTAGGGTGTGCTGCACCCTGCTGCAGGGGGTCCTCCACTTTTGCCCTTTGCAAGCAAAAAGAGATGCAAAAATTATCTAGGGGTTGAGATCTTTTTTTTTAATTTTTAATCCTTCATTTTTAGTTTTAATTTTAAATGTTTCAGCAACCACCAACGTTAGCATCAAACGAAAAGCAGGGACGCCCTTTTTAAATTTGAAACTAAAAACACTTACAAAAGTGCCCTCGAGAGGCAAGCAAAAACACACACTCGCAAGGACATACCACTTTGTCGGTCATCTTCTACACCATTCGCTCCATTAACACCTCCATTGTGGCGGAGTCCATGGATAGGGGTAACAAGAGCTGGAGGTGCAAGGGAAAGGGCATCCATGAGCGTGGCCATTGTACATGGGGCCATATGGGGGGTTCCTAGGGTCCTAAGGGGGAGATCCCCTTTCAAGAACCACCAATCCCATACTTGCAAAACAACCTCCGCCTCCCGTTCTGGAGCTGTGACTGCTAGAATCCCCCCCCCCCCCCCTCGAGCCTTGTGATCGTTGTAGGCCCGTTTCAAGATAGCATTTGGACTTTCTACCACCTGCACAGACACCGCCCCCCACCGCACTCCAAAGCGTGCCGCATTAGCCACCGCCGTCGTGACATCCTGCTCAAGGTCGAAGAGGTAGTTAGACTGGCAGATGGCCTTGCGGCCGTGCGCGCGGTCGTTCCGCGCGACAGCAAACGCGCCAGGTCAGTGAGAGGGGGCGTGCGGTTGTACAAATCCCGAAGTAGATCCCTGATGCCAACAACGGCTTGCCATTCGGGTTCCTCTGGTGCATAGGCCAATAGTGGGCCCATCTCCTTCCACGCAAGGAAGAGGGCCCTGGCCTTCTCCCCGTCGGGTGCGGCGCAGGCACCCAGCTTCACCCCCTTGCGTGCCCGGTACGACAACCGTTGCACGGCCTTGGCATTCTCCTTGGGGAGTGCCTCCGGGCGCGCCTCAACAAAAGCGGCTGGAAGGCGGCCGATGGCCATGCAACAATGGAGGATGCACAGGAAAACCCAACACCAGTCAACCACGATGCAAGGTTCCGTTATGCACCCCCCATTATTCAAGCTCCCACCCGCCACTTGATATTGGTGACGGGCGGCCGCCTCATTGTCCAAAGTCCGGCGCACATGCACCCGCCACCACGTCGCCGCCGCCTTGTCCCACACCCCCATATTGTAAATAGACCCCACTTGGGGCGACGTGAACACCCCAATGAGGCGGCGAATAAACGGCTGGTCACCCCCAAGGACCGGCACAGCCAGGAGCCCAATGGACAATTGGGTCCAACTCCCACCCACGCATGGGTACGCATCCCCGCACACAATAAAGGTAAGGGGCCGGCCCCAATCAATGGTGTCTCCTAGTGGTGGACGCGATTGAATGGAGCGGGCCCGTGAGTGCACGGGCCAACTGCGGCCATTAGCGTGTGGGTCGTCCACGGTCGCGAGTGGCCGCAACTCTAGCGATTTAGCCATATCGTTCCACGTGTCGAAGAAGGCTTGCCGCGTTGGGATGGGTCGCGGGAAAATGCGGCCGGTAGCGGCCGTATAGTCAATCCCTCGCCGGGTCATGAACTCGGAGAGGCGGCGGAACCCCGTCTTTGTAACATTGAGGTCCATGAGTGGCCCCAAACAATTCGGGTGCGGGAAAAAGGAAGGAGGCATATTGCTTCAACGCCTCCACTTGCTTAGTACGAATAAGGAAGGGGTAGCCAACGTCCGTGGCCCCGTCCATTGGCCATTGGCGAAGGGAGATGAAGCCACCCACTAACCAAGGAGATGGGAGACCAAAGGGTTCCGCAAACTCTTGGCTTCGCTCAAATGCACAAGCGTCATACTAAGCTTGAGAATGGTGTCCCGAGAGGAAGGCATAACAAGTTCTGTACAAGAGTAGTGGAGTTTTGGCGGTGGACCCAAAGAAAAGCACTAGGGGTTGGACCCCCAACCCTTAGGCAATCCAACATCTCTACAAACCCATTGTGGAACATTGTACCACATAAAACCCCTTCGAATCCCTAGCATACTTATGCAATTGACATTGCAAATGGTTTTATATCTAGAAAATGTTAGGTATTCCCGTTTAACATGTTACAATTTATTGGTTTCACATTTAATGCCCTTCAGAAATTAAAATTGAAAATTGAACATACTGGATTTAAGGTAGGTCTCTAGGGTCGCTTCGGCTCCCGCCTCAAGAGCGGGCACCGGAAAGTTGATGGCGTCATCCATCGTCCGGCGGGGGGGGGGGGGGGGTTCTGCAGCGGGTTGGTGTGCTGCCCCTCAATGCCATTAGGCATTGGGGGCCGCACAATGATGACTGGCTCGACAATGCATGGCTCTGCATGCGCAACCATACCGGTGGTGGGACTCATAAGAGGGGGTTGAGGGGAGGGAGAAAGAGGGGGAGGGGGACGGCGACGCGAAGAGCGGGTCGTCACCGGGGGGGGGGGGGGGGGTCAGCGGGGGAGGAGCCGCAGCCCAGGTAGACCTGGACGGCCA
Organism: Eutreptiella sp. 'Long Island Sound 2002'; assembly: GCA_964036045.1. Classification (NCBI taxonomy): domain Eukaryota; phylum Euglenozoa; class Euglenophyceae; order Eutreptiales; family Eutreptiaceae; genus Eutreptiella; species Eutreptiella sp. 'Long Island Sound 2002'. Next base: position 130,274,114 of record OZ038382.1, on the reverse strand, counting down.
AGGAAAGTCCCCTAAGCAGCCACCTCAGCTCTAGAGGAACGCCCCCTACACCCCGACCTCACCCATTGGGTGCACCAGTAGCAGCAGCAGGCAGAGTAGCGCGACAAGGATTTGGAATCCATGCACAGCAACCTTGAGGTATCGCGAAGCAACACCCATGTGGCCGTGGAGCCGCGGAACAGCTAGCGCAGCAGGATAGGGACCTGCTTCACGGCCGAGTGGACGCCCTAAAGTAGCAGCTTACTGCCCGTCCTGGGCAGAAGCCGAAGCAGAGGCAATAGCAGCAACAACAGCCCCAGCAGGACTTGAAGCAAGCCGCCCCCCCGGCCCCCCAGCACCCCCACCAACGCCGAGGGGTTCGTTTTTTGCTTGCGAGAACACAAGCATGGATGAGGGCGGCCGAGACCATACGGGGGCAGCTGGCTGCTGCTGAGGGGCTGGTCCGGTACCAGCTGCGGGGGTCCAGCCCCAACGCGCGTTTTGCTAGCGTTGTGCCGCACGTGGGGTCTACGTTGGAGGCGCTCGTACGTGCGAAACTGATGCGAAATTCGTGAGAAATTTGCGTGAAATTCACAACCACAACAGATGTGTGCTAACATGTGGCTGTGAATGTGAATTTTGTGCTAATTGCGCGCGAAACTCGCCCGAATGTTATGAATTTTTTTCAATTTTGCCCCGCAGCTTTCGTGCCATGGAACCATGATCCCACGGGGTTGTGATGAACAATACTCATGTAGTGCAGACATCCAGCTATTTGTCCGCGTGTACGACATTGCATTTTGCTTTGTTCAGCATGTGCACAATGCCCCGCGGCACTGCAAGCAAGGCCCTTGGTCCTTTCTACACCATGCGTTCCCGAACCCCCATCTACCGTAGACTGAAGTCATTGGAAGAGGTAGTTGGGAAGGAGTTGGGAGCGCCTTAGAGATGCCACCTTATCCCGGAGCCGGGGCAAATGGTGCTAACCCCCGAGACGGAGAGCATGTCGCCATGGAACCGAAGCAATGGGACAACACCATTTGCGCGGTATGGTGTTTTCGGTCACTGCACGTATTGCGGACGGAGGCTCATTAGCTCGCACCGCAGCTACGAAGCGGCATAACATGGCCTCACATCTACGACACCCTACGGCAGCTAATTGAACAACCTGCACAAGCCCTTGAAGCGGTAGACGGGAATGGCACCATCGTCCACCGTGCAGCATGCCCCTTGCCCACGCGGGTGAGAAACTTGTACGAGTGTCGCGTTGTACCTCCTATAGATGTTCGGCAGCCTGGACCCCCTAGCGCCATTGGCTTCCCATGGCCATTAAAGGCCCCATGGCTATGTGCATTGCACAATAGGAGGTACCACTAATCTTGACGAGCTGACAAGTTGGTGGCCAATGGGAGGCTCAAAGCAGGGGAGCACGATCTATGCGTTAGCGCAAGAGGTGGATTTCGACCAGGAGGTCGTTGACGCAAGCAAGGTCACCACCGTAGACGCCGCAGGGGTAGCATGACAACCCCTCTTCTTCCTTTGCGCCGATGGAAAGGCGCAAATCTTGCTGGGTGGGTGCAAGAACTAGATGGGCGAATCTCCTCACGCAATTGTGTGTTGGGTATGTGGCCGTAATAGGGCGGATTGCCTAGCCAAGTTTGGCACCAAGCAAACAATAGAAATGATGCGGGATTCCAACCTCCCCATCAGTGTTGTTTACCGGCACATCTCGCCCGCACACCGCATCCCTGATTGCGGGTTGCACGGTGTTATGTGGGTTTGTATATGTGGTATTTATGGTATGAGGGATGCAGTAGCGGTATTCATTGGCAAGTTGCCAGCCGTGGTGGCCCGCACCCTCCTCCAACCTATACCAAACGTGGCCCGGCTGGCGGCGAAAATATGTATGCGATGGACGGCAAATTCTGAGGGGGCCATTGAAATGGGGAAGGGCCGACTTGAGTCTGCAGCAGCAGTGCACCTCATGCACAACAAGGGGTGGGAAAGCCTAATAGATGCGTGTGTCCGTAAGGGGGGGTTGGAAGGGGGACGTGTTGCAGGACAACTCTGGGTGGACATATGCTTGTAGTGGTGGACCAGTTTTCATGCCATGTGTGTGTTATCATGGTAGACACGGTGGTTGACTGGGGGTGACGTGAAGCAGTTGAGGGAGTATAGTATTGCGATGGGTGAAGCCCATCTACAGTTGCACTGGGGGAAACTTTTGTGGTCTCACTTGTGGACGCACCACATGTATTTTTGCTCGCTAGTGGCGAATCCTCTCCAAATTTGCATGTTTGGCAATGGAGGGGAGGCATAGGCGACGGAAGCGCATGTTGCGCAATAGTGGGGGCGTAAGCTTCTTGCGGGGCACATTGGGCCCGTAGGTGGTTGTGGATAACCACACCATTGCTGACAGTCTCCACCACCAGGGATGGGATCCCACCAAGCGGAGCATGCTTAGCCAAGGGCCCCTAAGTGTGCGACTCCTTGCCGCTCCAGCACGCCGAAAGGCAGTTAGCGACCTAGGCTATGTTAAGACTTTGCACCAGTGATTCCGGGCACACAAGAGGCGGCGTTGACACAAAACCATTCTAGGAAATGGTACCTCTTGTTTCGCATACCTTGTGGTTGTGTGTCTTGTCATGTGGGAATTCACCACAGCGAGTGTGAATTTCGTGTGAATTTTGCGCGAATTTCGAACGAAATTCGCAGGCACGTCACACTAAGCTCGCATTCATAAGCTAACAAGGAGGATGCACGTTTGGACCCATGTGAATGGAAAAAAAATCGAGACATCGAGGCTATAGTGCCCCTAGTGATCTACATTAAACGCAATATAGTGAATATCTGGCCAAAAATTAACACGTTAATCTCAAGTTTTTATTTTTTTTAAGGGGCTTAGGGGGTGTGGCGTGAAAATTATGGCCACCATGGGTTGCCTTAGGGCTTGGGTGTCATTTTCCCCTGGGGGTTGGTGGGGGGGGGGAGCTACCCATGTGGTTGTTTCAAAATGTTAAAATGGCTCTCGGCTTTAATTTTTGCTTTTCAATTTTGGATTAAAATTTGAAAAGTTAAAAATTAATGAGTCGCCAGCATTAATATTAATCTCACACATATTACCTCTATTCACCAAATATTAACCCTCCGAACAATGGCACAACACAACATGTAATGCATTATGTGTGTGTTCATGCATGTTGTGCATGCATTGGGTCCCTATGCGGACCCTCACACCTCATGGGACCCCGTAATGGGGTCCCATATCTTCGTGGGTCCGGATGGGGGGTTAGCGGGGTTAGTGGGTTTGGTGGTTGGGTTCGGGTGCGGGAGGTTAGTCTCTTGGTTTGTTGGGGCGGGGGGTTTGGTCTTTTTCTTGCCCCACCGGGCCTCTTCCCCATACCGCTCGGCCTCCTCGGGGATGGGGAAGAGGAGGTGCCGGGCCACCTTGTAGAGGGTGGTGCCGCCCGGCTATTCCACCCAAACGGCACCACCCTTCCGCCCATGGACACCGCGGACGGATAGGGGACGTGGGCGACCGTCCCGATGATCGGATCGCCGGGACGGTCGTCCTTCTTCTCGGCCGTTGCACCCCCAACCTTGGGGGTGTTGGTCTTGGTAGGCGGGGTGCGGGGGTGGGCGGTGGCGGTCTTGGGGGGTTGGTGGGTTTGGGGGCGGCGACGGCCTTCGTAGGCTGTGCGGTGGGGACGGGGGCGGGGGGGGGTTGGGCTTTTTGCCACGGGGGATCGCCGCGTCGTCGCTCTCCGAGCTGGACTGGAAGGAGAACCTTCGTTTCTTTGAGGGGGGTTGGGGGGGGGTTGGGTTGCGGCTTGGCTCGGGGGGGGGGGTAGGCGCGGTGGTGGTGGACGCGCCCCCTCCTCCCCCCCTTCCTCCCCGTCACTCACCCCACCCCCTCCCATGCTCCCCCTCAACCCCCCCCCCCCCCCCGCAAACCCCACCTCCTACATCCGAGCCCACTCGCTGGCCCGGAAGTGATGCGACGTCACCCAAACGCCACTCACCACACACGAGGTCTCCCAGTCATGGAGACCTCGCAAGAGAGCAAGGCCCTAGGGTGGGCCTCGGGCCACCATGCGGTGCAGGGACCCCAGGGATATTTCCTAGGATCACTCAGCGTCTCGCTAGGCCACCCGAATGGGCCTGGCATGCGTTGCGTTGAGCACGACGTCGGCTACCTACAAACATAAAACAAAACAACAAGTGTTAATTAATTTTTCCAACGACTTTTTTAATTGTTCGCCATTAATAGTAACCTTTCAATTTTAATATTTCAACCAGCGGTTCAAAAATTAAATATTAATGTGGAGAAATTAATGCTTGCGACCTAAAAATTAAGCGAAACAAATAGGCACCATACCTCCAACCTAGCAGTGGTGCCTGCTGCCTGCACTGCCCCCATGGCATCTTGGAAGTGAGACGCTGCGGTAGGGGCCTCAATGGGGGCTCCCACGCTAGCCGTTGGGGCCGATTGGGCCGCCGGCTTGGCCACGTTCGTGGCCACCAAGTCCGCCTTTGCGCTGCGGGAGTTCGGGATGAGGCCCTCGTACGACGGCTAACACCCCGGATCATAAAAGGGTCGGGGCAGGGCCAGGACAGTGCCCCAGTCGACCCCGAACACAACGGCCTTGCCTTGCCGCCACTGCTTGACTCAGCCCAGCTGGGTCCAATGCTGTAGCAGCACCTGGTAGTGCGCTGTTTGAAAACAGAGGCGCAGGGGTCAAACAACGAATTCAGTGCCGGCAAACTGCCCACACTGGTGGTCTTAGGCATGGGGGCGAGGGGGGCACCAGGGAGGGGTTTCCAGACCCCCCCCCCCCCTGGAGGCATCCTTACCCCAGGTGCCTCTACGTTCCCCCTCCTTCCGGCGAATCAAACACGCCTGACTCCTGGAATGGGCGCGTGGGCGGCGGGCGACTCTCCACGGCTGGTGGCAGGGCTGGCGGAGGAGCTGGAGCTTGTGTTGGAGCTGCTACCGCCAATCGTGCCTCCACTTGGGCCATCCGTGGACAGACACACGCGAAAAAACAAAATTATTTTTTTTTAGTTTTAAGCCCCCGAGTTAATTTCTTGAATTTAATATTATCAACCGAAAAATTAATTAATATCTTAAATTTTAACGGACGCGACTATTAATATTAATCTCGAAATATTAACAAACTCGCCGCAAATATTACTCGGAACACACAAGCAAGCGTGCACAAGCAAAACACACCAGGGCTCGATTGTTGGCTGCCAACATTTCGGACAACATCTTTTGCATTGCCAACGCGTCCATGGCAAGGCAAAAATAAAGCTGGCGGAGGGGAAGCAAGGGTGGAGGGCGGGGGGCTACGGGTGGCCATGAGTTTGGCCATGGTGCATGGGGCGGTATGGGGGGTCCTGTAGTTGCGCAACGGGAGGTCAAATTTTAAAAACCACCACTTCCACACTTGCGAAACTACCTCCGCCTCCCGTTCTAGTTGGGTTGCCCCCGGCATCCCCCCCCCCCCCCGGCCCGAGTGGTCATTGTATGCGCGCTTAAGGATGGTGTTGAGGCTCTCCACAACATCCGCGCACACGGCACCCAACCCAACCCCCAAGCGGCGTGTGTTGGCCACGGCCTCGGTGACATCCTCCTCCAAATAGAGGAGGTAGTTTGATTGCCACGCCTCCTTGCAACAATGTGCAATGTAGGCGCGCGCCACCTCGGCCGCACGTAGGTCCCCGCGGGGCGGCTCGTCCGTGTACAACTCCCGGAGGAGATCACGCATGGCCACGACGGCTTGCCATTCACCATCCTCCAGGACGTAGTCCAACAACCGACCAAGTTCCTCCCACGCGAGGAACGACACACGGGACTCCTCCCCGTCGGGCCCCCCCGACACACCCAATCTAAACTACACACCTGTGCGGGCCCGGTAGAGCACCCGTTGCACGGCGTCGGCGTTCTCCTTGGGGAGGTCCACGAGGCGTGTCTCGATGAACGCCACTTGGAGCCGGCCTATGGCCATGCAACAATGGAGGATGCATAGGAAAACCACGCACCGTCAACCACAATGTGTGGATCCCCTATGCATCCCCCATTCTCCAAGCTACGGACGGTCTCCTTGTAGCAGAGGCGGGCCGCCTCCTCACGGTCCAATGTGCGCCGTGTCGCCACGCTAACCCATGCCACCGCAACCTTGTCCCACACCCCCATATTGTAAATTGAGCCCACCATGGGTGAGGTGGACACACCGATGAGGCGCCGCACGAAGGGTTGGTCTCCCCCGATGACCAACCTGCTTGGCACCCAGCGCGACACCGAGTAGAACTTCTTGCAGTCTTGTATGGACTGCAATACCTACAAAAAGGACATGGATTAATATTTGCATTAACTTCTCGACATTAATATTAAGTTAATTTCTCAGTCGGCGTTAATGTTAACCGAAATCTACATATTAATCTCGAGAAATTAACGCAAAATTTAACAAACAAGGAATGGGCCACAAACCTTCAAGTTGTCGGCCCATATCGTTGCTGGTGCCGCTATGTCCTTGTCCTTGCACACGGCCATCCCTATCACCCACAAGTACGCGGGTGTGCGGCCCCGTGCGCCGTGGTTGAGGAGCCCAATGGAGAGTTGGGTCCAACTACCACTGGCGCACGGGTACACCTCCCCACGCACAATGAAGGTGAGGGGCCTTGTCCAATCAATGGTGTCCACTAGCGATGGACGTGATTGGACGTACGGGGCCCATGAGAGTGGCGGCCAAGAGCGCCCACTCGCGGGGGGATCGGGGATGGACACGGGTGGTCGTAGGTCAAGGGGGTGATTAACTCCCTCCACGTGTCCGTGCACGTATCCCGAGTGGGGATGGGGCGGGGGAACGGGAGGCCCGTTGCGGCCATGTAGGCCGACCCCCGGCGGCTCATGTACTCCGACACGTGCTGGAAGCCAACCTTGGGGACGTTCAAGTCCATGAGTAGGCCAATGCGGTCCGGGGCCGGGAAGAGGTGGGAGGCATATTGCTTCACCGCCTCCTTTTGCTTGTCGCGACTGAGGGAGGGGTAGCCAATCTCCATGGCCTCGGACCATCGGGCCCGGGCCAAGGGAGATGAAGCCACCCACTCACCAAGGAGTTGGGAGACCAAAGGGTCCCGCAAACTCTTGGCTCCACTCAAATGCACAAGCGTCATGCTAAGCTTGGTAAGGGTGTCCCGAGAGTAAGGCTAACAAGACCTATACAAGGGAACATGGTGGTGTGGAGTGGGGGGGAATGCGGGCAACCGGAGGGGGGGGGTGTCCAAGGCACCCGCCAACACAACATTGGGACCTCTCTACTATGTACCCTTCGTGAACCGGCCGTTTGAATCCGAGATTCACGGTACCGTGAATTTCACCCAATTTTGCTGTGTTTTGCTCGTAACTTGGTGCTATCGTGTGCTTTTGTCGTGCTACCTTCGCCCAAAGTAAGATGCAACAAATAGGTGCAATTTAGAGGTTTAAAGTCCCCGCATGGTTTAACAGATTTGGTGAGATTCACGTGAATGTGAGATTCACGCACCTAAATTCACGCAGAAATTCACGCTAGATTCACGGATTCACAGTATGTGAAATTCGTACGAAATTCGTACGAATTTCGTACGAATTTCGTACGAATTTACCCTCATTTCCACTGTTTCGCTTTCCCACAGTTCTCAAACTCTTTGACAATGTCGCAGCAGACTATGTCGCAGCTCGCCAGCCTGGCCTCGCGCCCCGACCCCGCAGCCGACACCCTCGCCCACTACCAAGCCCTCCCCGTTGCCCACCATCAACTGGAGGAGGCAACGTACGAGTCGGAGGCACTGGGGGTGGATGCCATCGTGGGCTGGGCAGCCTCCCTCGACCCCTCCCCCGATGTCATCCACATCGACATGCGCAGCCCCACCCGCAACAGCTACCTCGGGGGGAGGGGATGGGCCACAACCCCGTGGAGGGAACTGCGCCACCAACTCCCCACCCTCAAATTTCTCCATCTGACCCCTCTCCCCTCTAGTGTTGACCAGCTCCTCAACTCGATGAGGAATAACCCTGTGGGGAAGCCTAAGGACGCCCACGTCCAGGTGTACCCCACCGCTAACCTCGTCCACACCCCCCCCCACTGCGATATGGTGTGCCTGCAGGATCTTGCTGCAGGTGCACCAGCAGGCCACTCTTTTTTCCCCTTTTCTTGGCATCTTGCCAACCCCCGGTGGTGGGATGATTTGGGCGTCGCCCCGTTCCATCCCACCATCCCCCCCCAGGTGCACGTCCCCGACGTCACCCACCCCACCTTCTACAGCACAACTTCTTTGCAATGGTACCGTGGTGCCTCATGCGCCCCCCCCTTCATTTCGAGTGAACCCCCCCTCCGCACCGAACCCCTTCCCGACCCCCCTCATGGGGTGACGGGCAGCCCTGACCCCGCCCCCGACAGGGTTGGCCCCTCTCAGCCGCCCCTCAACTTTGTTGATGGGAACGGCTACATTGTGCTTCGGGGGCTTGTGGAGGAACGGGATTGTGAGGTGGGGTGGAACAAGGTGATGAAGGCGTGGGGCAGCGGCGACGAAAAAGTCGTCGCAAAAAATTTTGAGCTCCTTTTCAACGCCGCGCGGAGTGAGGAGCAGGCCAAGGATCCCGAGCCCCCCCGCCGGTGGCAAAGCAAGAGCGCCTTGGGGTCGGGGGTGGGGGGGCCTCTCTTCAAGAAGTTCCACCCCCACCTCACCGAAAGTGTCCCTGGGGTTGAGGACCTCCACCCAATGACGCCGGGCAGCGTCATTGTGGCCAGTGTGGGGAGTGGGCCGCAGCTCCCCCACACCGACGTGACCACCCACCCCGAAGTCCTCCCCCCCAGCGACAAGGCGGTGGGGGACTGCCACCTGAGTAGCTTCCTCTGCTTGTCAGAGGACTACCAGGTGGCGGTGCAGGCGGGGACGGCCCTGGGGGAGGCGGCGGAGGCGCGCTGGGACACCGTTCAGCTGCATCGGGGGGACATGCTGCTGATGGTGGCCACCAGCCGCCATCATGGATTGCCTGCCCACCCTGACTCCAAGGATGGGCTGCAGGGGGCTCTTTTTAACTTGTGGACCCCCGACCCCCGACACAAACACCACCAGGCCAACACCACACACTTGGACGCCATCCCCCCCAAGGAGGCCCTGGACGTTGCTGGGGATTTGTCCAGCTGGGACCTCCCCAGCGTGGACCAGGTGTTGTGGATGGGGAAGGGGGCGGTTGCGAGGGTGGGGTTGTGGGAGGGGGAGGCTGCCCAGGCCCTGTTCGCCGACCCCCCGCAGACGCTCCCGGCAGGCCCCCCCACCTGCCCCTTCCACCCCACCTTCATCTCCCGGTTGGCCCCGGGCGCCGACCTCGCCGTCATCGAGGTCGGCCCCCAGTGCATGCTGTTCTTCCTGGGCAGCGTGCACCAGCTGGAGGTCGTGAAGGGGGGCGATGTCGACGCGGAGTCGGAGATCCACTTCGCCTTGTCCGGCATTGCCCCCCCGGGTCGGCCGACCACGCTGTGGCACCTGGTGAACACGGTCCCAGCGTGGCGGTCGCCCAAGTGCGCGAGGACCGGGGCATAGAGCATCACCTGCCCATGCGACTGCAAGGTGTGGCTGCTTGTGTGTTTGCTTTGTGTATTTGCAACAATTGGACGAAATTCACGTGAAATTCGTACGAAATTCGTACGAAATTCGTACGAATTTCGTACGAATTTCACGTGAATAAATTTGTGTGAATTTTCTCGAGATGTGAAATTCGTACGAAATTCGTACGAATTTCGTACGAATTTCGTACGAATTTCTGTGAATTTCGTCCAATTTGCTCCTTTTGCTCTTCCATTGCCCCGTGTCCACTCCCCCTTTCTCAATTTTTGCCTTGCACACCTCCCCACATCTGCATGCAGGTCCCGTTCACCGCTTGGTCGCCGGATATTCGGCACCACACCAGGCGCCAGTACAAGCCCCGGCCCCGATTGCCTGAGGAGCACGCCGAGCCCGCCGAAGGCCCCGGTGGCGCCCAGCCCGCAGGCACCGGCGGTGGACGGGCACCAAGCGAGGCCGGCAGCGTGCGCAGTGTGGGGTCGCAGCGCTCTCTGCGTTCGGGAGGCAGCGAGGCCAGCAACGCCAGGGGGCATATGGCGCGCGAGGTGGTGGTGCCCCAGCCGTCCCGCGACGAGCTGGGCGAGGCCCACACCGACCCCCCCCTGGACCGGGTCACCCTGGCCGCCAGGCAGCCGGATCCGGCCTGGACCCAGCAGGTGCCGCCCGGGCCGGATGGGCGGCAGCGGCACCTCAGTGCCGTGTGGGACATGGAGTTGGAGTCGCGGGGGGTGCAGGGCACCCTCCGCATCTCCTTCCCCTGCCCCATTGTGCTCCGGGGGGGGTCCAACCTGCCTGCGGGGCAGGAGCTGGTGGGCATGTTTGCCTACCGCAGGGGGGGGGGGGGAAATGCGATTCGCATTTTTTCGCATTTTCCGCATTTTTTTTCGCATTTTCTGGGCAGGTCCCTTAGTGTAATGTTCAAGAGGATACATTCAAGTGGCATTGTGTAGTTCAACTAAAGGGTAGTTTTGTAGTCAAGTCAGTGTTTGCATACCTTCCCAACACCGCCACTTTTGTTTGTTACATGGCTCCTTTTCCCTTAGACATGTCACATGCTATGCCCTCCCATTGCCCTCCTTCTGAGCCCACATCTGATGATGGAAATAGCCCACCCCGCCGCAAAGTACGTGGTAAGGGGAGAGGTGGTGCCGGCGCAAAGTATTGCACCATGGGCCCTGGGAAGCGGAAGGAACAATTCCCTGGCCATCCCCTGAGTCTCCGCACCAATGATCTTGGTATTGAAGTACTATGGTGCGATGCGTGTGGATGCCCCGTGAGCCACACAACGAAGAGCACAGTCCAATGTCATTTGGACTCCAAAAAGCACCAGGTGGCCGTTGAGACTATGCAGAAGAGGGAGAAGGCACGGGTCGAGCGCCGCCTAGAGGCAGAGGCAGATGCTCTACCTCATAAAGCCGCAATGAGGCAGCCCAGCCTACAATCCGTTGTGGCGTCATGCAACGACAAGAACAAGGCCGCTGATGATACGGTCTTTGCCTTCGCCGGTGCCGGCATCCCGTTGGACAAGCTGGATCACCCCCTTGTGCGTGCTTGGTTGCAGAAGTACACCACCATTGCCGGTTGCTTGCCGCAAGGCAGCTCTGACTTCCCCAAAGTCAACGGCCAGCGTGTGCTTGACGGGCACCGAGGAGCAATTCACAAGAAGACTGCCGACCGCAACACCACACTACTTTTTGATGAGTGGACAGATGAACGCGGGGTGCCCGTTCTTGCAATTATTGCCCATGTTGGAGGCCGGTTGAAGTTCTGCATCGACGTTGCTTTCCTCGAGGGCAAGGGTCCGCAGCGGGGTGTGGAGCACAAAGAGATCGCGGGTGCCCTTCTGAGCTCCTTAGCCACTGCGCAAATTCATCCAGACCGCATCAACTTTGTCATTTCCGACGAGGGAAGCACCGTGGTCGCCGCTGCAAAGCACGTGTTGCAGCATGTTTGGAGGAACGCCCGGTGGTTTTTGTGTTGGAGTCACAAGCTAGCTGGCATTGGTGACATCCTCCGGAAGCACGACGTGTTCTCCATGATCAATCTTCTTTATCGCTCATCTTCTCTGGTTAAAGTACCAATGCATTCTGCCCGCCGACGCCGCTGGCGAGAGCGCTCTGGCTTGGAGACGGTCCCTCCCAATATTGGAGATACGAGATGGACATCGTGGCGAGATGGTGCTGCGTGTGCTCAACCCACGCAACCTCAGTGACATGGATACAAACTTGTCCTCCTACAAGTCGCTGAAGCTGGATGAAGTTCCTGGCGTCCAAGAGGAGTGGAATTTGTACCGCAGAACGGAGTTCCGGAACATCAACAACGGTGATGAACTTCTTGCATGGTGGGAGAGTCGGCCAGACTCCCTTTTCAAGGAGGCGGTGTTGTTCTTGATCACCATCCCTACCAGCAGTGGGGCAGTGGAGAGGTTCTTCTCGCAAGCTGGCAACGTCTCCAAGAAGCAAAACAAGTTGTTGAATCAGATGAGGCGATTGGCTTTTATGGCGCGCTTCAACTTGGATGTCGAAGGGCGCCTTGTATAGTGTAGCTTCCGACAGCCGCCAACGTATACCTACGGGCGGTTAAGCTATCCAACTCGGGGCGAATAGTCGGAGGCAACGCACCGCGAAACACATCGATACGCCAGGCTCACCGGATTGGGCACCCTGTGGGCTTGGGAAGGCTTCCGACAGCCGCCATTGTATTCTTACGGGCGGTTAAGCTATCCATTGAGGGGCGAATAGCCGGTTGCTTCAATGGGGTATGGGGCGGAGGCAGTATTGGGGCTCTGCTGCTTCTTGCCGAGGGTGTAACGCCCCTCCTCCTAAACCACAGTAGAAGGGTGAGACTTCCCTACCACGCTTTGCATGTTGAGCCGGGGCCGTAGTCTTCACATTGATGGAGCGATGGTGTCAACAGATCAACATGCGTCTTGATAAAAATAGGGGTTTTGGGAGTCCTATAGCATTTTAGCAAAACCGCATTTTATGCCGCATTTTTCTCGCATTTTCCGCATTTTTTCCGCATTTTTCCGCATTTTTTTCCAATCCCGGCGACCGCATTTCCCCCCCCCCCCCCCTGCTACCGGCTTGTGAGTGGGCACTGGCGGGTGCACACGGGGGTGTCGGGGATCGGGGAGGGGGGGATGGTGACGACGGCAGGGATTTGTGGGCTGAATGTGCTCACTGGTTGGGAGCAGTGGAGGCCGGAGTTGGTGGACGTGGCATGGGTTGCCATGCGCGTCCATGTGGGGAGGCAGCGGAAGATGGGGGTGGTGGCTGACGTCATTGACGTCGAGGAGGACGAACCCCCCCCCACGCGCAAGCGGAAAGGGCGCCCCGAAGGGGACACGGGCCCCACCCCCCCCCCCAAAGCCCCGCGTACGGCCACCCCGGGGGAGCGGGCAGGGCGGGCGGAGCAGGCGGAGCCGTCGGGGGGGCGGGGGCAGAGGGGGGTGGTGCAGGAGTGGGTGGACCAGCAGCGGGCGGGGGCGTGGGAGGCACGCGCCATCAGCGCGGAGGCCGCCAACCGCGACCTCGAGGCCCGTCTGCGGGACTGCAAGTCGCGGTTGGCGGACGTCACCAGGGAGCGTGACCGGCTGGCCACCAAGGTGAAGACCCTGGAGCGTGACGTGGCGACGTTGCGCAAGGCAAAGCCAGCGGCACAGCCACCAGACGCAGTGGAGAGGGCTGAGGGTGCCGAGGCCCCCGCCCCCCCCCGGGTGACAGGGGGGGGGCCAGTGCTGCCGGTGTCCGGTACCTCCTGGCCGGCGCACAGGCCTGGCATGCCCAGGCCGAGGCATGCGCCGGCCAGGTGTCCGCAGTGTCCACCGGCCTGCGGATGGCCATGATGGCCAGTGGCCAGCAGGTCAATGTGGACAGCGTGGCCCCGGACGCCACCAAGGTGACTGCCGCAATGGAGGAAGTGCGCCGGCAGTACCCCCCCCACCGCCTCACGTCGGCGGCCATGGACCCCTCCTTTGTGGAGGCGGTGGCGGAGCAGAGCTCCTAGGGCTCCGCTAGCCGGAGCTCTGCTCCCGGGGGGGGGGGTGCGTAGGTACCCTCCGGAGCACCTGTCCTTTCTAACCATGCCTTTCTAACCACGACGAATGTTATCCTGCCCCCCCCCCCCCCAAGCATGGGCAGTTTGACCGATATGTGGGGTACTCCCCCCCCACTGTGCGAAATTTTCTGCAGCACTGTTTGTACATTACCCCCTGACCTGATGTGCCCCCTGACCTGTTAACCTGTTAACTTGTTAATTTGCGATTCCTTTCTGCGGAACTGTTTGTATATTACACTGCTGGCTGAGTGACAGCCGGAATGACAGCATGAGACAATGACAATGACAATGACAGCATGAGCACCATCCTGAGCTTGCTTTGTGAGGGTCAACGAGGGCACAAGGATGAGGCTTTGGCAGAAATTCTGTGACAGTCATGTGAAATTCGCACGAAATTCGTACGAAATTCGTACGAAATTCGTACGAATTTTGTACGAATTTCACATTTTCAGAATATTCACACATTTCTATTCATGTGAAATTCGTACGAAATTCGTACGAAATTCGTACGAATTTCGTACGAATTTCGTGCGAATCTATGTGAATTTCTTTTAATTGCATGCGAATCACAGTAGAGAGAGTGGTCTGCGGCAGGGGGATGGTAGAAACTTTGCGATGACTGCCTGCCCATTCAACAGGTCCTGTATCTCACATCATGCCACGGCCCAAGGAGCCATTCCATCTGGTAGCGGATCGTACACGACGGCGGCGCGTACAAGAGCTCCAGGAGGTTGTTTCCAAGGAGCTTGCAGCACCCTACACCGTCAAGTACCTGCCCGACACGGGGCAAATAGTGCTTACCCCCGAAACAAGAATTGTAGCCACCGTCCAGCCCGAGCCCACCCAGGAGGAGAGGTTGATTATGGCCGTGTGGAGGATCCGGTCATTGCACCTCTCTAGGACAGAGTCCCGGTACCTGGTGGGGAGCATGACGTACGGTGTGGTATGGGACCAGGTGTACGGCATGCTCCGGCAGCTAGCGTTGCCGGAGTCCCGGGCGTTTACTGCCTATACGGGTGACGACACGGCCATCAATGGTGCGGCCTGCTACCTACCTGACCGCATCGCCCACCTATTCAAGTGTCGACCACCACCACCCTCGGCCATCATGCAGCCCGGTGACCGACGGCTGCATTGGTTGCCTATTGCGGTGGACGGTACATCGAGGCATGAGGCCTCGTACGTCCATTGCACGCTTGGTGGCACCGCCAGCCCCAACCAACTATCTAGTTGGTGGCTACTAGGGGGCAGTGAAAAGTGGGACACCCTCTACGCGGCCTCCCAGGAAATTGATTTTGATGATGAGTTGCGCAAGGCCGCAACCGTAAGTTTTAAGGATACGGCAGGGAACGATAGGCAGTCCCTTTTTTTTCTGTGTGCAGATGGTAAGGCACAGGTGCTCATGGCGGGCTGCCAAAACTGGAAGGCAGAATCCCCTGGTGCCACTGTGTGTTGGGTCTGCATGCGTAACCGTGCTCTGTGCCTTGCTACCTTTGGCACAGCAAGTGCGATAGACGGCAACTGGGAACCAGCCGTTGCCATAAGTGCTATATATAGGACCATTATGAGTGATAGGCGAGTGCCTGATTATGGCCTCCATGGGGTCCTTCGTGTCCTGTTGTGTGCAGTCAACGGGACACGGGACCTAGTTGTACAATTGACAGGGAAGGCACCGGCCACTGTGGCACGCACCATGCTGCAACCGGTTTTAGATGAGGCACGGCTTGCTGCACGAACTTGCACCCGTGCCTCATTAAATAATGACAAGGCAAACAGCAAGGGGAAGGTGAGGATGGAGTGTGCTGCTGCCATCCATTTCATGCGCAATAAGGGTTGGGAGAAGATAATAGATGCTTGCCTAGAGCAGCCTAGTGTCAGGCAGCATCAAGTAGGGGGAAAAAGTTGGGAGTCGGTGTGCAAAACGTGGTGGGAGAATTTTGCAAGCATGTGTGTATACGCGTGGCGTTCCGCATGGTTCTCCGGGGCCGACTTGGGGCGGCTCCGGAACCATAGCATAGCCATGGGCGCTGCCCACAATGAGCTCCAGTGGGGCAAACTTCTGTGGACGCATCTTTGGATCGACCACATGTATTATTTTGCAAAGAAGTGGAGAATCTTGTCAAAGTTCTCCTGCTTTGCCATGGAGGGAAGTCACCGGAGGCTGAAGCGCATGTTGCGCAACAGCGGGGGCCTAAGCCTCCTCCGGGGGAGACTAGGGGTGCAAGTGGTTGTGGACAACCACACCATTGACGATAGCCTTTGGTTGCATGGGTGGGATGCGACCAAAAGGGCTCAACATGGGCAAGGGCCCATAAGTGTACAAACGTATGCAAGCCGCACAAGAAGACGGCTTCTAACCGACATGCAGCACCTTCAGACTCTACAGCGGCGGTTCCGGTGCCGCAAGAGACGGACATGAGATGACCTTACGAACCCAGACCATTGTTGCCTGTGACCGGGGTGCATGCTGGGGGGCTTAGTAGGGGTGTGAGGACAAATCAGGGGGTGCACACGGGTAACATTAGTGTAAATTCACGTGAATTCACGCGAATTCACGTGAAATTCGTACGAAATTCGTACGAAATTCGTACGAATTTCACGTGAATTCACGTGAATTCACGGCTGTGAATCGGCTACAGGCTTGCCGGGTTCCGGCACCTCTCGTTTTGGGCACGGTGCGGTCATGATGCATGCTTTTGGGGCGGGACTTTCATTGGATGATGCGTAACAAAGCTAGGGGAGGAATTTTGGCCCCTCAAAGCCCTTGAAGCGAACCAAGAATATGGCATTTTCCCCCAAAAACCTCAAATTTTGGGTAAATTCATGTGAAATTCACGCAATTATTCAAACGGCCACTTAACGGCCGTTCACGAAGGGTACATATACCGTTGTGCAACAATATACCACGTAACACCCCTTATGGGTCGTCATATGGGCATGGGAAAATGAGTTCAAATGACCCAATCAAAAAAATTGAACGTTAACGTGTTAATATTTGCGAGATTAATATGCTAACCGGTTCATATATTAAAAATTAAAATTGACCATATTGACTTTAATTTGGGTCACTAGGGGCACCAAGGATCGGTCATCTCTTGTTGTGTGACCCTAGGAAATATTTTTTTAGAATTTTTGGGCACTTTGGCTACTTTGTAAGTGGGGCAGGAAGGGGGACTTTATGACAAAACATGGCCCCATTCACACTAGGTTCGACGCCCATTCAAAAGGAACGTTATCGCCCATTCACAAAGGGTACATGCCACTCGTCTGATCACAAATGCGAATCGCAAATTGGTTGGTGTGAGGGACTTAAGATACCCGGAAACCCTGAGACGGTACTCAACATACCCGGGACACCCAAGATGAGTCGTAACGGTAAGATGTTGTGGGAGATGTCTTGTATCCCCGTGGCCGTTTATTTTGCACACATTGTACGCGATCATTTTAGTGCGTACATAGCGCAATATCTCGGTACCATGTGCCATGCAGTATGGAGATGTTTTGCTTTGTTTTGCTGTTGTGCAGCTTCTTGAATTTTCTTATTGGTAGGACCACTCAAGAAGCTTCCGCATAGGCCCCCACTTAGGAGATGCGGGACCAAGCACATGTTGCCGGATGGCGTTGGGACACCGTGTCCCTTTGCTTTGTGGCTCCGTTGGATTTGGTCGCCTGGACGGGGAGTGCCCCTGCCACCCTCCTTGCAACCCTTGTCAATGAGGGGAAAAAGGAGGGTGGCTTGGCCAACTTGCACCGTTGGGAGATCCAAGATCGGGATCTCGAAGAGGGTGTGCCTCCCGCAATTCATCTCCCATTGACAAAAGAGCCCACATGCCACATAGCAATCGTGCCTCTACTGTGCAATCCATCCGGCCACTCAGCGCAATTGGTGTTTCACTAACAACAAAGCCCAATTCCCACATAGCACTTGTGCTTTTACTATACATACCATCCGGCCACTCGGCGCTATTGGTGCTTCATTGATAAGAAACCCCAACACGCACATAGCAATAGTGCCTGTATTGTGCAGACCATCCGGCCACTTAGCGCAATTGGTGTTTCATCGATGAGAAAGCCCAAATTCCACATAGCACTAGTGCTTGCACTGTGCAAACCATCCGACCACTCATTGCAATTGGTGTTTCATTGATAAGAAAGCGCAAATCCCAAATGGCAATAGTGCCTGAACTGTGTAGACCATCCGGCCATTTAGTGCAATTGGTGGTTCATCTATAACAAAGCCCAAATCCCACATAGCGCTAGTGCCTGTACTGTGCAAACCATCCGGCCACGCACCGTAATTGGTGTTTCATTGATAGGAGAACCAAAATACCACATATCACTGGTGCTTGTGGTCGGCAGACCATCCGGCCACTTAGCGGAATTGGTGTTTCATTAATAAGAGAACCCAAATGCCAAATAGCAACAGTGCGTGTACTGTGCAGACCATCCGGCCACTCAACGCAGTGGGTGTTTTTTTGATAAGAAAGCCCAAATCCCACATAGCACTAGTGATTGTACTGTGCAGACTACCCGGCCACTCAATGCAATTGGTGTTTCATTGATAAGAGAACCCGAATCCCACATAGCAATAGTGCTTGTACTCGGCACACCATTCGGCCACTCAACGCAATTGGTTTTTCATTGATTAGAAGGCCCAAATCCCACATAGCAATAGTGCCTGTAAGGGTAGACCATATGGCCACTTAGCGCAATTGGTGTTTCATTGATGAGAAAGCCCAAATTCCACATAGCACTAGTGCTTGTACTGCGCAAGCCATCCGGCCACTAAGCGCAATTGGTGTTTCATTGATAAGAAAGCGCAAATCCCACACAGCACGAGTGCATCTACTGTGTAGACCATCTGGCCACGCAGCGCAATTGGTGTTTCATTGATAAGAAAGCCAAATCCCACATGGCACCAGTGCCCGTAGTGTGCAGACCATCCGGCCACCCAACGCAATTGGTGTTTCATTGGTAAGAGAACCCGAATTCCACGTAAAAATAGTGCCTGTAGTGTCCAGACCATCCGGCCATTTAGCGCAGCTGGTGTTTCATAGATACAAAAGCCCAAATCCCACATAGCAACATTGCGTGTACTGTGCAGACTATGCGGCCACTTACCGTAATTTATGTTTCATTGATAAGAGAACCCCAATCCCACATAGCAGAAGTGCCTGTACCGTGCAGACCAGCCAGCCACTCAGCGCAATTGGTGTTTCATTGATAAGAGAATGCAAATCCTACATAGCGATAGTGCCTATACTGTGCAAACCATCCGCCTCTCAACGCAATTCGTGTTCAATTGATAAGAAAGCGCAAATCCCACATAGCACTAGTGCCACTTTTGTGCAAACCATCCGGCCACTCAGCGCAATTGGTGTTTCATTGATAAGAAAGCCTAAAATCCCATGTAGCAATAGTGCCCGTACCGTGCAGACCAGCCGACCACTCAGCGCAATTGGTGTTTCATTGATAAGAAAATGCAAATCCTACATAGCGATAGTGCCTATACTGTGCAGACCATCCGGCCTCTCAACGCAATTCGTGTTTCATTGATAAGAAAGCCCAAATCCCACATAGCACTAGTGCATCTACTGTGTAGACCATCCGGCCACTCAGCGCAATTGGTGTTTCATTGATAAAAAGAACCCAAATCCCACATAGCTATAGTGCCAATACTCTGCAAGCCATCCGGCCACTAAGCGCAATTGGTGTTTCATTGATACGAAAGCCCAAATCCCACATAGCACTAGTGCCACTTTTGTGTAGACCATCTGGCCACTCACACTATTGGTGTTTCATTGATAAGAAAGCCCAAATCTCACCCAGCTACAGTGCCTATACTGTGCGGACCATCCGGCCGCTTGGTGCAATTGGTGTTTTATTGACAAGAATGCCCCAATCCCACATAGCAACCCACATAGCATCCCACATAGCAATAGTGCCTATGCCGTGCAAGCCATCCGGCCACTCATAGCAATTGGTGTTTCATTGATACGAAAGCCCAAATTTCACATAGCACTAGTGCCTCTTTTATGTAGACCATCCGGCCACTCAGCGCTATTGGTGTTTCATTGATAAGAAAGCCTATCCCACCCAGCAACAATGCCTATACTGTGCGGAACATCTGGCCACTAAGCGCAGCTGGTGTTTCATTGATAAGAAAGCCCAAATCCCACATAGCACTAGTGCACCTATTGTGTAGACCATCCGGCCACTCAGCGCTATTGGTGTTTCATTGATAGGAGAACCCAAATCCCACATAGCAATAGTGCTTGTACTCGGCAGACCATCTGGCCACTAAGGGCAGCTGGTGTTTCATTGATAAGAAAGCCCAAATCCCACATAGCAACAGTGCCCATACTGTGCAACCCATCCGGCCATTAAGCGCAATCGGTGTTTCGTTGATATGAAAGCCCAAATCTCGCATAGCACTAGTGCTTGTGTTGTGTAGACCATCCAGCCACTCAGGGCAATTGGTGTTTCATTGATAAGCAAGCCCAAATCCCACATAGCAATGGTGCCTTTACTGTGCAGACCATCCGGCCTCTCAACGCATTTGGTGCTTCATTGATAAAAAGAACCCAAATCCCACATAGCACTAGTGCATGTACTATGTAGACCATCCGGCCACCCAACGCAATTGGTGTTTCATTGATAAGAAAGCCCAAATCCCACATAGCAATAGTGCCTATATTGTGCAATCCATCCGGCCACTCGGCGCAATTGGTGTTTCGTTGATACGAAAGCCCAAATCCCGCATAGCACTAGTGCTTGTGCTGTGCAGACCATCCAGCCACTCAGCGCAATTGGTGTTTCAGCGCAATTGGTGTTTCGTTGATAAGAAAGCCCAACCCGCATAGCAATGGTGCCTTTTCTGTGCATACCATTTTGCCACCTAGCGCAATTGGTGTTTCATTGATAAGCGAACCCAAATCCCACATAGCAATAGTGCTTGTAGTGTGCAGACCAGCCGGCCACTCAGCGCAATTGGTGTTTCATTGATTAGAAACCCCAAATTCCATATTGCACTAGTGCGTGTACTGTGTAGACCATCCGGCCATTTAGCGCAATTCGTGTTTCATTTATAAGAGAACACAAATCCCACATGGCACTAACGCTTTCAGTGTCCAGACCATCCGGCCAATCAGCGCAATTGGTTTTATTGATAAAAAAGCCCCAATCCCACATAGCAATAGTGCGTGTGCTGTGCAGACCATGCGGCCACTTCGCGTAATGGGTGTTTCATTGATAAGAAAGCTCAAATACCACATAGCACTAGTGCGTGTATCGTGTAGACCATCCGGCCACTCAGCGCAATTGGTGTTTCATTGATAAGAAAGCGCAAATCCCGCATAGCACTAGTGCCTGTATCGTGCAGACCATCCGGCCACCGTTTCGAGAATTTTAGGAGTGAGTGTTCAACAAAGCATTGCTGTGACCACGTATGGTTTCGTCACGAACCAAAAGGGATATGGTTGTGTAGAATGGGCCAAGAGATTGAGAATGGGTGGCGGGTAGCTTGGTCAAGTGCTCTAATGAAGTTGTTTTCTGTGTTGGGGGTCTGTTACCCATGTCGGTAGTGGTCGCTCGCCAACCACCCTGAGACCGGGAACATTCCACGGACCAACCCACTAACGGTTACATTAGGCACAAAAAGAAACCCAAAACAAGTAATAGGCTAAGGGCATCAACAACAGAGACAAGAATTAATGGGTACTTGCTATTGTTGGAAAAAAATCGTTTCCGGGTCCAATTTTTTGTTTCTCAATTTTAAAAAAAAAACCCCCTTCCTTGTGATCCCCCCCCCCCCTTGGGGGGGAACGGTCACTTGGCCCCAAAGGCATAGAAAATACTTGGCGCCAAAGCTGATTTCCGCTGTGATATTGTGGTACAGTTTTGTGGTGCAACCCCCCCCCCCCCCAAAGGGGGGAACCGTCACTTCGTGACCGTCCCAATCCCCCGCCCCCCACCCCCCGGGGGGGGGGGGAACCGTCACGACATTGGTGGGGAGATTACAAGGGGGGGGAAGGCATCATGAAAACTAAAGTTTATAAAGTAAACTTGAGTTTAAATTGGGCAAGGGGGTGGGAGGAGGGCACCTTGTGCGCGCTCGCCCAGTGTTTGTTTGTTTTGTGGTGTGCCATCGGCAGTGGCTGCCGGCACAGCAGCCGACTGGTCACGCGACATGACGTTTGTGAACTGCAGCAATTCTCGTGCCCGTGTGCTGTGGATCGGGGGGCAGTGGATGTGGTGTTGGGCGAGGATGGGGGGAGCGGGCTGGGTGGGGCAAGGGCAAGGTAGCAAGTGCCAAGCCAAGGGGGGTGGAAACAATTTAAACTTGTATCAGCCTACCACCTGCAATGGTGCATCTTGAGGGTTGGACCAATGGTAGCTCCATGATCTTTGTTTTGTTTGGTTGCTCACATTTGTCCTTTGGGTGCTTGGGTAGAGGAAACGTACTATTTTCGTGCATCGGTGGTTTCAAAGTTACCTTGAAAATTGTAGTAGGGGACTTTGTGACATTTTGTGCGTCCCAAGCCTAGTCACAACACTAATGTCATCAATTGGCTTATGCTTTATTTTATTGTGTGTTTGTGATTCCCTTTGTTGTTATTTGTGTAAGATGGGTGAACTTTTGCTGTAGGAAATGTTGTGCTTCTTTAGGTTGTATTTCTTTTCCCATAATGGATCGCACAAAGGTAAAAGGGGGTGTTTTGGGCAGCTGTAGTAGCATGTAGTAATGTTCGTTGTACCACACATTATTGTTTTGGTTGTTAGACAATATTTTGTGCGTCGTTGCTGGACCCGGTGGTGTGGGAGTCCTTTTTACAAGACTCCACATCCCCGAAATTACTGATGTAGCGAATCAAGGAGGAGGTGTTGCGGCGCGGCTTGGGTGTAGTGGGGAGTGTTGAGATCCCCCGTGATATTTGGGACCGGTATGTGCCGCGCTCTTTTGAGTCCGTAGCGGGTAGCAATTTCTCCAGGCTGGGTTCACCGTCGGATGAGGTGGTGGTTATGCTGCGTGCAGTGCACTTATTGTCTTACCGCCGGGGTCCCCGGGTCCAAACAAAAATGGGGGTGTCTTTGCCATTCCAAAAACACTGGAGAAATGCCGCCTGATTGTCAATCTGATCCCGGTGAATAGAGCAATGAAGGAAAAGCCGGAGAAGTTCTCTTTGCCATCTGTGGAGGTCTTGGCTCTTCTGACGCAGGTGGCGTAGCAGGGTTCGTCCTTTTTTCCTCCCTCTTTTTACGTCGGGGCGAGGTGTCTCTGGCCGGTATGGGAGGTTTTGTGGGTGGAGGGGAGGATGGTGAACTGTGCATGTGCCACAGTGACCTCGGTAATTGTTTTTGGTCGCTTCGCCTCCCGGAGGATTTCTGGGGCGCTTTCCGTATTTCGGACGGCGAGGGGCGGGTGTTGGCATTTCGGTGTCTACCGTTCGGTAGGAAGTACAGCCCGATCCTCTACCAGCGGGTTTTGGAAAGGCTGATGGAGGAAGCCCGGTTGGTCGGTGTGTTAATTTTAGTTTACTTGGATGATGTGTTAATTGTGGGCCAGGGGCGGCTGCGGATGCGCACGCAGGCGCGGTCATAAGCCCCAAAAGCATGTTGGATCTGGTAACGCACCAGGTGTGGCTTGGGAAGGACGTTGACTTGGGGGGGGGGGTGTTGCCGACAACGGGGAATGCCGGGGAAGCACTGTTGGCGCACTGGTGTAACAGGGCCAGAGCCCTAGCCCCTTGGGTTCTCCTGGTCTTGGTGTTTGACGGCCATTTCTTGGCTGATGTTTGATGTTGGTAGCTATGTAATTTGCCCCAAGTGGCCTAGTCGAAGACGAACCTCAAGACAGGCACAGAAATGCGCAAGAGGGCTCCACAGATGTGCTTATGAAGACATGTTTCGAGCCGACTGGCTCCTCATCAATTCTGAACGGGCAAACAGTAGGCATGTTGTGCACACATATATGGGGGCTTGCACAGACAGTGCAAAATCATGATTCACATGTAGAGCAACCGGTTAATTCACAGGTGCACAGAAAATCAAAACAATAGAACAAAATATCACCGTCACGTGTGTCGCCCCGGCGCGCGGTGAAGGCGCGCGATATACTCCTGATACCAAAATTCAGCAAAAAATCACAGCCTGAAATTTTCGAAAATTTTGGTCCCACCATCCACACCCATCAGGAGTTCAACGTAACTTCAGTAACAACTCTTGTGTTGGCATGTCCACTATATCCACTTGGCGCATTATGCGGCGTTCAAGCGCCAATAAAGATCGGATCTTGGCGCCATGAAAGCGCCTCGGTAGGTTAAGAGAGGGTTGCAAAATGCAAAAAAGGCGCAAAGCAGGCATCACCTGACGAAGGTTATAGCACAGACTTTTGACCGGTTTGCCCCAGTTCACACGTATAACCCCATTGTAGTTCAACTTGAAAACGTGAACCACCTCTCTCGGTTGCCTCATCTTACGATGCATATACATGTGCCGTGAGGACCACGCCAAGGGAAAGGGCGAAAACCAAGAAGATGGATAGCCCAGGCGCAGCAAGGCCAGGCGTAGGCGTCTCAGGCATGCAGTGTGAAATGCACTGTGGGAATTCAAACGTAGGTAGCGTACACATTCCCCATGGATCCATCCCCTTCAAATGTGAACAGGCGTGTCACTGTTAAAGGGGATGTAATTGCACGAGTGTGTCTCCTTAAAATGTACACAGTGAATCCGCGGCGAAACAGATACCACCCGTACGTCCAGGAAATTGAAACCTCCTGTGACCCCCACCACGTCCACAGTGAAAGGGAGGTGGGGCGGAAAGACGGATTTTAGATGTGACACAACGTGAGGGGTATGTGACGAAGGGTGCACCAGGCATACGTCATTGATGAAACGCGCCACCCCAATGGGGGGATGCTCAGGCTTGTCAAAACAATTAACTCTCTCGTAATAGCGGAGGATCAGGTTGGCCCAGGGTGCGGCACAGTTGGTGCCCATGGAAAACCCAAAGACCTGGCGGTAGACCCCTTCAGTAGGTGCGTGGAAAATGTTGTGGGCCCACACGAAGTTGAACCACACTAGCCCTATGCTTAACTCATCTGAATGGGGAATGGACAGATAGGGCAAGGAAGCTTGTAGGGATTCGAAGTCATCTACACTTATAGGTGCCAAAAGCCACGATGCGAACAGGACCTCATTAGGCGTAAGGATTCCCTGGTTCTGTCGAGTGAGAGTGTGGCAGCGCCAGTAAGAGAAGGCCTGCAGCACGTCTGTCCAAACGAAATTCGTATACAGGGCAGAAAAATCAATAGAAGTGAACCTCAAGTCGTTCACACCGTCACACTTTGACCAAGTACGTAGTCTATGCACAAAATCCAAAGAATCCAAGAGGGGGGCATTCATCGGGTCAACCACACGATCCAGTTTTAACATCAGAGAGCCCAACGTAGACAAAAGGACCGAACAAAATGTCGTTGACCAGCGGGACAACCCCACTACCGGCCTACTCGGCCAGCGATCGTTTGTGATTGTAGTGCCCTTGTGGCTTTTGGCCAGCAAATAGAAAACCGGGAGCTTCCGAACATCGAAGGCGTCCATGAAGGTCATCATGGGTTTGTGTAATTGCTCGGGAACCGTAGTTAGAACAAAAGAGCGTACGGCAAACATCCACGACCTTCCTTGGTCAATCCAATGTTGTTGGGAGGAGAGGGAAGGCAGGCTCAATTTTTCATACACCGGTTGGCCACATGGATGCAAACCCAACATGTGGGCTCGTTGTTCAAGGCAATATGAGTCTAAACTCATGGTAATATGATCCTCATCCTTGTCGCATGCCACCACGCAATGCTCAGCAAAATATTTCTCCAATTTATGTGGCAACCAACAAACCCCTCGAACCGAAAAAGCGGAAGAGTCCAAATCTGCCAAGGTGAAGCGGCACACATCACGGAAAGCACACAACTTATTCGAAACTAACACTCCGTCTGGCCCTAATTTGTCGAGAACAAATTTGGGTGGGGGGACCCCTGACGCTTTTAAGAGTTCTTTGTGCGGAAACGTGTCAAAGAAATTTTCTCTTGGGTGTTTGTGATGGTAGAGTGACCAAAGAAGCACTCGTTCAAGTCGGTGCACTTCATCCGTTGTTTGTTTTTTCCATATCCGTGTGGTCTTGGCCGCCGGTGTGAATGGGGTGAGTTTGCCACCGTAAGAAAGAAGAAAAGACAAATATGGCGGCACGGGCGTGGAGTATTTGTCCCCATGCAAAGTGGTAGGCATGAAATCTCGTTGTTTCAAGCGCGGGGCAATAGGTCTTGAACCAGTCACCATGTGCGGTGCGTGCAAAGCAATGAAGCGCCGCTTCTCATCGTAAGCCTTCTTGCGGCGAAGGCTATTTAATGACTTCGTGGGCGGCGTGCTCGCGGGGCGGCATTGTTTTCCGAATGGCTTCTTTTCCGTCCCCGTTTCGGCCTTGTCGGATTTTGAAACCCCACTCTCAAATTGGAAGAGCAGGAAGAGCGAGAAGAGCGTGTAGATGTTGTAGAATTAGAAGAGCGCGACGAGCGCGACGTGCGCGAAGAGCGTGATGAGCGTGATGAGGAACTTCTAGAAGAGTGGCTAGAACGACCATTAGAGGAGTTGTGACGCGATGAACGATTGGAAGAACCTCCTTTACGCTTTTTGGTCTTGGAGTGGTCACGGGGTAGTCTCATGTGTTGAAGCAAAAGCCGTAAGTCCGACACTTGGTCCGCCAAGTCCTTTTCTCTCTCGGCGTCTTCGTCAAGTGCTTCACGCAAGATTGTTTGCTTGTTGATCTTGATCTCGGCCTCACACTTTTTTCTCGTTTGATTTTCCTCCCATTTCTTCTTGCGATGGGTATGAGCGCACACGATGTCACTCGTAGCTTTGGTAATGCATTGCACCACGCATGCTCGTTGAGTAGAATAATCATAAGGCGCTAAGAAGCCACCTTGTGCCCATTTGCCATGCATTGTTTGTGCTTCGGTGAAATATTCCGTGAGTGCATCTTGTGCTTCCTTGAACTTGGAATCCGAGTGTGCTTGCCGTTCACGAATGGCGGCCTTGAGAAGATCGATCTTTACTACATATTTTGCATCATGTATTTTCTTTTGAGCTTCTTCTTCCAAAGTGCGGCGGATAATTGTGCCTCCGTCATAAAAGACATCCTTCTTGGCAACAAACCCGTTTTCTTTGAAATGTTCTAGTTTGTGTAGCGCAAACTTCTTGTTGTAGAGAGCTTTGTGTGCAAGCAAAAATGATAATACCGCCGGCTTCACTCCCGATGGCACATCCCGTAGGTCCCAATGAAACTTGCGGTCCCCACGGCGTGGTTTGTTGTTCTCCTTCTTGCGCGGCATAACGGCGCTTGAATGCTTGATGGCTATTGTTTGATGTTGGTAGCTATGTAATTTGCCCCAAGTGGCCTAGTCGAAGACGAACCTCAAGACAGGCACAGAAATGCGCAAGAGGGCTCCACAGATGTGCTTATGAAGACATGTTTCGAGCCGACTGGCTCCTCATCAATTCTGAACGGGCAAACAGTAGGCATGTTGTGCACACATATATGGGGGCTTGCACAGACAGTGCAAAATCATGATTCACATGTAGAGCAACCGGTTAATTCACAGGTGCACAGAAAATCAAAACAATAGAACAAAATATCACCGTCACGTGTGTCGCCCCGGCGCGCGGTGAAGGCGCGCGATATACTCCTGATACCAAAATTCAGCAAAAAATCACAGCCTGAAATTTTCGAAAATTTTTGAAAATTTTCGAAAATTTTCGAAAATTTCATGTTGGATCTGGTAACGCACCAGGTGTGGCTTGGGAAGGACGTTGACTTGGGGGGGGGGGGGTGTTGCCGACAACGGGGAATGCCGGGGAAGCACTGTTGGCGCACTGGTGCAACAGGGCCAGAGCCCTAGCCCCTTGGGTTCTCCTGGTCTTGGTGTTTGACGGCCATTTCTTGGAAGCTGGAGTTGTCCGGCGGCTCCTTGAGGGTTGGGTCTCTCCACCGTTGGAGTTCAATACCTACCCATTTCCCTTTGGGACCTGTTTGGGTTGAACTTCTTTGTTCCTCTCCCACGTGTACTTGTTCACTCCATGTTTGTTCCGCTGATCTCCGCCTGCTGTTTCGGAAAAGCCATGATGCTTTTATCCAAAAATGCTGCAAACAACACCTGAACCCCGTCAGTGGCATGCAAGCTCAACGCGCACCGTGTCGTCTTTTGCATCCTTCTGCATGAGGTTCATCCATACCCATTGTACGAAAGATTCATAGACCCTTGCCGGGCCTCACCACTGGCCCATACCTACAGACACGTAACATACAAAGAACAGGGCATGCACCTGGCCCTTTCGTGAACGATCTACTCTACAACATTCGAGAATCGTCTTTATAAATTCGGGCATTCGCAATAACTATAACTACAGCGTACAAAAGGCTTTTTATACTATAAATCCGTGAGTTTCATAAACTCTGTAGTCAATGCTGACGGTCACATCTCTGATCTGGCGACCGCGACTCGCGCTTTGCGGCGCGCTCTGTCTCCAAGCTCGCAAACAATAATAAAATATGCAAAAGCATATATAAAAAATAGACAGAAAAAATAGAAATATTAAACACGGCGCTGACCATTACGAGGTCTGTGCCGAAGACGGTCGTGGGGCAGCCGGACCGGCTTCACTGGCTATGCTTTTCGGTGGGGGTTTGCAGTGTGCGGAGGTTGAAGCAGTTTTTGGGACGCGCGTAGTGGCTCTGCCTTTGGGCATTGTCCGCACTTGTTGGGGGTCTGGGCCCATGTGCTTTGGGGACCCCCCCGTCTGCAGTTTACTCCCCTCAGGCTTTTGCGTTCTATGTGTGTGGCGTGCGTGTTGCCGTTACCGGGCTGGTCAATGCTGTCCCTCCCCAGGGAGTTGGGCAGGGGTCTTGTGTTTGTGTATGTGGATGCAGCGCTTGATGCGGGCGTCTACCGCTTGGAACTGTTTTCACTAGGGTTGGGATCCCCATCTACTGTTCCGTCGGAGTAGCCGCCCAATCAACCGTTCGCAGAGCCGAAAGCCCTGCTAAGGGGTATCAAGTTTATTTTGAATGTTGGTGTACACGGGTATTGTTTTTGCAAAGGGGACATGGGCAGGTATCTTTCAAATTTGCTGCGGTGAGATAAAATAGTTGGCTGGTGGTGAAAATTTTGTGATGCTGCAAATTTCAGGAGACAGAATGAGACATTTTCGCGTCCATTTCCTGAGGCCTGAGGTCTCTGCAGAAGAGCCACCTGACCACAATCTCCCCCTCCCACCCCCATGAGGGAGCATTTACAATCCGCAGTGGAGCCGCAGCAGTTATCATGCAGTTACAAAGCAGCTTGGTACACCTTGTCATGCAACACCTCTTGTCTTCCACATACACAGGCATACTGGCAAATGAGGTCTGGATGCCAAACCAGGGGCATGGGGTTCGAAAGACACACTGCATTATTCATAAAGGTGCGTTCTGAGGTCAGTTTCCCTTTGCCTCAGACACTGATGACTGTCCGGGTTGGCTGAAGGGTTGCATAGCTGCATGATGGCTGGAGTTCGGAGTCAGGCATACTTGTTTTTATTTACTGTGTGAATCACCCCTGGTTTTTCACAGGTGTTCCTGGTGATGGAGTTTGTGGAGCATGACCTGCGGACGCTCATGGAGCAGCGGAGCATTCGGTTTACGGCACCAGAAGTGAAATGCTTGATGAGGCAACTGTTGGAGGCGCTGGAGTATTTGCATGCGCACTTTGTGCTGCATCGAGATCTGAAAACCAGCAATATCCTGCTGACATCCAAAGGGGTTCTTAAGGTGTGTCTGCACATGCGCATGTGCGCAGAGGCCAGGACAGTAGTCACGACGTCGCTGTTGTAGGAAAATTTTTGGGGGTCAGATTGGAAGGCTGTGCACCGACCCCCAGTTACAAATGAGTATTTTGTACTCTGCATTGACCACGTATTTGCACGCATGAAGCAGTGCTCCACGGGAGGTCCTAGAATGTGTGCATGTTGTCCTCCACCTGCGCTCTGTGTCAACAGATGAAACAAGGGCAAACCAGTAACCCCTCGATTAATCCCTGCCCCCCTTTCTCAAAACCTGCCCCCTCGTATTAATACTCCACCTGACATTGGGGCTGTTCAGAATGGCAGCAGTGAGAGAATCCTGCCAACACCCCATACCCCCTCCCTCCTCCCTTTTCTCCATGGGTCAACCACTACAGCGTTCTGAACCTACCCACCGTCCTGTTCTTCCCTAGAACAGAGTGCAATCCAAACACAGGTGAACCCTACCCCCCCCCCCCCCTATGGAAGCACCACCTTGTCTAAGTACCGGGATCTGGTCTGACCGTCGTTTTTCCGACCACAGTTTTTATGGTCAGAAACTTAACAGAACGTGATTGTGTGCCGATTGTAGAGGGAAACAGGGGCTGTGTCATGTTTGGGATGAGTCCTCCTGCTCATAACAACATTATGCTTGCTACTGCAACCCACTGCTGTTTGTTTTGATGTGATTTTCAGCCATGACTAATGTTGTTACTCCTGGCTTAGCTGGCACTGCCCGTCGCGTGCAAGCACCGCCTTCTCCATGCACCGGGACCCGGTCTGACCGTCGTTTTTCTGACTTTCCTGGTGCTTGCGCAAGGGGGGGGGGGGGGGTAGGGACAGTGGTCACAATGGTCCCTCCCAAACCAAAGTCGGTAGATTCCGCAGCAATGCAGGCTGCCCATAGCAAACATGGCCACCCAAAAGCACCACACCCGCATTCGTAGGACACAGCAAACAACTTACTAACTGTTTGGGGAGACCCTCATTTGTCCAGAGGGAGCCTTGATTTGGAAACCACTCCCACCACTGTTGGACAACACCACCCAACACAGCACTCACCATCAAATGGCAGCACAAAACACAGCCAGCCAGCATCTCCAAACCCCCAACTAATACAGGAACACACCACTGGTGTCCCCACACACACCCCACGCACAAAGCACTGATGAACGCACACCACCAATTGGTGCCACACAAACCTAGCAACAAACCAGCCGAGGGCCACAAACATTCCTCCTCTCCACACCAGGCAAAGTTCAGGCTCAGCTGTTGTTGCGCACAGTTGGCCCCAAGCATGGCAAATGCCATGACTGATGTGACCACGTGCCAACCCTGCTATATCACCAACCCAGTTGTTGTGTAAAGAAGTTTGCAAATGAGCGATGAAGTCTTACGCATGCACTGATGGAGGAAAGCACCCCATGTGTGAGAAAGAGCACAAGTTCCAATGTGCAGTGTGCAGTGCATCGCCCATGTGTGGTAGGAGTGTAGGTGGCATGTACTTGTACTCGTACTTGTATGGGCGGTCCTACACTGTATTTGCTCCCGCCTGAGCTCATGCTATACAGTCTGGGTGCACAGCAACAAGCACGGGAAGTGTTCAAAGCGCAAAGGAGAACAAAGACACACTGTTGTCAGACTTTGAGTGCATCTCCTCATGAGGATTTAATTTCTGCACCTGTTTGATGGTCATCTCTACACAATCCTCTACGTTGCATCTAAGTCTCACCCTAGTTCACAGTCATAGGAACGACTGAGTGTGAACCTTGCTACTGCTGGCATGGGGAGGATGCCAAGGGGTAGAAGCAGCACTTATGGGTAGAGGGACAACGGTACCACACTCAGCAGCGGAAAACCTTTTTCCCAATGGCTAGTAGGGGGCGCACTTAGATCGCTGGCCATACTAGAGACCCGCACTTTGTGATACTAGGGGCATCATTGGTCTTTGAGAGTAGGTTTGCAGGCTTCTTCCACATTGGGATTTTGGAGTTTTACCTAAAATCACCGTATTCCACCCTTTTTCACACTTATTTTTGCTCATTTTCCACCACATCCACTCTTTTCTAGGCTGATTTTTCCTCACCATGGAGAACACGAGAAGGCACGGGTGATGTAGCCATATTGATGAATTGGCAATGCAAAATGGATACCCGGGGAAATAAAGTGGACATTTTCTACCCGAGTTAAGGCTAGTTAGGGCCGGGGGGTTTCTGAGAAATCCCATGCCATGAGGGGTTTTGGAAACCCCCCCTTTTTTTAAAATGGTCTGTGGGGGGTTTTTAAGGGTGATTTTCTATGCAAGTACATCTTTTGTGCGATTTTTGATATTTTTTTAGGATACATATCCGGAGTTTGGTCCTTGCCCCCAATGCAGCCACTTTTGATTTTCTCCCTTTTGCTGGGGACCCCCAAGAACAGAGGGGTTACGTAGGAATTCCACCCACTTGTGGGCCCTCGACAAGGCAGGGGTGAGGCAGCCAATTCTAATTAAACCCCTCTTTTGGGGACGCCCGAGAATGCAAGGGTTACGTAGCAATTCCGCCCATTTGTGGGCCCCCGAGAAGGCAAGGGTGAGGTAGCCAATTCCGATTTTGTTCCATTGTTCGGGAACCCCCGAGAATGCAAGGGTTACGTAGCAATTGCGCCCACTTGTTGGCCCCCGACAAGGTAGGGGTGAGTCAGCCAATTGTGATTTTGTTCCATTGTTTGGGGACCCCCGAGAATGCAAGGGTTACGTAGCAATTCCGCCCACCTGATGGCCCCCAACAAGGTAGGGGTGAGTCAGCCAATTGTGATTTTGTCCCCTTCTTTGTGGGGCCCCAAGGCAGGGGTGGTAGCCAATTCTGGTTTTGTCCCCTATGCCGGGGGCCCCCAAGATTGGAGGGGTTCTGTAGCAATTCCGCCAATTTGTGGGCCTCCAAGAAGGTAGGGGTGAGGCAACCAATTCTGATTTTGTCCCCTTCTTTGGAGACCCCTGAGAATGCAGGGGTTACATAGCAATTCCGCCCACTTATGGGCCCCCGAGAAGGCAGGGGTGAGGCAGCCAATTCTGACTTTGTCACCTTCTCTGGCGACCTCTGATGCATTTCCCACCCCATGGTGTATTTCCAACCACATGGTGTATTTCGAACCCCATGACCGCCTCGGTGACCCACAATCCCGAGGTTTTTGGTACCCATTGCTAGAAATACCTTGGCTAATGAAACCCTAACCGGCAGATTGGAAGGGCGTTGCGAATTGTCAGATCACACTTGGGCCGCATACCCAAACGTTCGGAGGTGCCCGACGCTGTGTGAGAACCATAATGTATTTCATTTGGTGTGCATGTATGCTAACATCTTAGGCCACCAGGTGCATTTTGGGTGTGCCAAGGGGGCGAGGGGGGCTGAGGGGCCCTTCTCACGCACGATACCCCTGCGGTGCGAAACAACCCCCTTAACCCCCCCCCCCCCCCACCGAACCCCCCCTTTTAATCTTGGCCTTTGGGGGGTTTTATCAGGATATCCGATTTTTCAAACCCCCCCCCCCTCCCCGGGGCTAGTGTCCTGCCACCCCCTAGCACAGATACTTTGAAATTTCACTTAATTTTTGTCACCTGATTTTAATTCACCTCGGTGATGCGAGAGGGAGATGGAGAGGCGCCATGCATGGCACTCCCTGAAAAGTAGAATCCACCTGTTGCAACGTAGGTGGCCATTGCTTTTCTTAACGACAGAGGACCCGTTGGCGAGCACTTGCCGCATGTCCCCACTCACCCTGTGGGCGACCGTTCCCACCGCGCTCCATAGCACGGCTGGGGCGTGCTCCGTGGACGCGGCAATGCCAAAGTAGAGACGGGCCTCCGAGCCCAAGTAGACCAGGTAGACAGGACGCACTAGCAACCTTGCGAGGCCTTAGCTACCCACCTCTCCTAGACGCCCAAAAGTGCAAATTTGTGCTTCATACCGGGGTTAATTTTTGGGGTACTAATTAGAGGACGAGTTAAGACATTGCCGAAGACTCCGTTTCAAAAGACAACCTTTCTTCGCATACACATGAAGCTTTCTCAACCACCGAAATCAACCCCGCAAATTAGCCAATTGCAATTATGATGCGAAGTCTCGCGTCTCATTTGAAAATACGTGACATCATATCCATTATTAGCCCCTTTTAGGTCCAATGAGACGCGAAATTTCGCCATTTCTTCAATTTTGGATGATTTGATGCCTTGCTTTTCAATGGTCATTTGCGATGTGTGTTTGTATTGTATTGTAACCAATTTGAAGATGATTTTTTGTGGGTCCCCCCATCTTTATTACCCACTTTGTTCATTGATTTGCGGCGTGTTAATCTGATTCATTGCTGTGAGCTGCCCACAGGCGATGGATCGTGCACTGTTACGTGTGTACGTCTAGACATGAATTTCAGGCCTCAGAGCAGTTGCTGACGGATGTTGCGAATGGTGGATGTGCTAGGTTCTTTGCCGTGTGGGCACTTACCATGCGAACTAATAGATGAACCGGGAAGGATCTTACGCAACTGCTATTTGCTCATCGTGTCCGCAAGAAGCCCCGTTGGTACATTGTTTCCTCAAATCAGTCGAGGTGCCTTTTGAGACTACTGCGAAAAATGTTGCTCCCTAGACTTTTGGTGCCTTAGATTCCACACTTGACCCTTCTAATCTTCTCTTGCCTGGTTCTCCCAGACTCATCCTCTCTTTCTTCCTCAATTCTCCAACGTCTCTCTCCACATCCATTCCAATGATGTTATCCACTCTTTCTCTCTTCGTGCTCTTGGTAAGAAAGTTGACGCTGTTCCGGGCCGTAACTGCCATCTCTCTCTTTCCGGACTTGTTCCCGGTTTGTATATTGGCTTTGCTTTTTTTTTTGCAGTTTTGAACACGCTTTTATGCCCATTAACCTTTGCATCTTCTACACCCCTACACTTCTAATCTCCCTCCTTTTTCCTCCTTCCTTGTGCTCCTTCTTTTTCTACGCCTTCTTTGTCCTTATTCTCCCTTGACGAATCGCCTAATTCTCGCTTTTATCGCCCACTTCCAACTTGCTACCTTTGTCTCCCCTTTGGTGGGGCGGCAATTGCAAATTCTGCCCGTGTCCTGCCAATATTTTCTACGCCATCTTTCTCCTTATTCTCTCCCGCGCCAAGCCTAGTTCTTGCTTTTCTTGCCTACTTCCACCTTGCTACCTCTTTGTCCTGATTGGTAGGGCGGGATTAACAGTCCCGCCCCTTGCTTTCTGCCCCTTCTTTATACATATTCTCCCCTGTTCCTTGGCCTAGTGATCACTATTATCGCCCACTTCCAACTTACTACTTCTTTCTCTTGATTGGTATGGCGGAATCTAAAATCCCCCCCCCCCCCCAGCCTCACAGTTTTCCTGCTTTTTCCTCTTTTGTGCTCCTGTCTTTTCTACGCCTACTTTCTCCTTATTCTCCCCTCGCGATTGGCCTAGTGATAACTATTATCGCCCACTTCCAACTTACTACCTCTTTCTTTTGATTGGTATGGCGGGATCCAAAATCCCGCCCCTGATAATTTCCCTGCTTTTTCCTCTTTTGTGCTCCTTCATTTTGTACGCCCTTTTTCTCCTTATTCTCCCCTGCCCTATCGCCTAGTGATCGCCTTTATGGCCCACTTCCAACTTACTACCTCTTTCTCCTGCTTGGCGGGGCGGCAATTGGAAATTCCGCCCCTGTCCTGCCAAGATTTTCTACGCCATCTTTCTCCTTATTTCCCCCCGCCCCCAGGGCCTAGTTGTCGCTTTTATCACCCACTTCCAACTTACTATCTCTTTTTACTACTTGGTGGGGCGGAATTTCCAATTCCGCCCGTGTTTTGGCTTGATTTTCAAGGGCCACTTTTATCCATATTCTCCCCTACCCAATCCCCTAGTTCTCACTCCTATCGCCCACTTCCAACTTACTACCTCCTCTTTGATGGCTCTTGCTCCCTCTAGCTCTTTATGGGGTTTGTATGGGCCGGAATGGGAAGAGCGATTATGCGGTTTATGCACTTTTTAGCTATTTTTGGGATGTGGGGGGTTTGGCAACCTCGATGACCTCGTGATACCCACTCTGAGGGGCGTGAGTGGTGATGTTGTGACAGTATATGCCTACTAGGATACGGAAGGACGTTTTTTGCAGTCTGTAGCCTTGTTGAGAGCCCGTCACAACCCATGCCAAAGCCGCGAAACGACTGTTTCAACGATAGTGGCCTAGTGAATGGGCCAGTGCACAACCTGCTTATGCAGTTTTTCACCCTAGACGGCTCAAAAATCGAAGTTTTCGAAACTTGTTTTGATGATATTGTGACCACACAACATGACCATCCAAGCTATGTAAAGCATGTTTTGGGCCGCATTTACGTGTTTTTCACCCTATTTGGGTATTAGGTCCGGGGGGGGGGGGGGTCTCCCAAGGGATGGGTACACAACCTGCTTGTGCAGCTTTTCACCCTGGGCAGCTCAAAAATCGAAGTTTTCGAAACTTGTTTTTATGATATTCTGATCACCTAAAATGACCATCCAAGGGATGTAAAGTATTCTTTAGGCCCTATTCACATGTTTTTCACCCTATTTGGGTATAAGGTCCAGGGGGGGGGGGGGGGGCTCCCAAGGGATGGGTACACAGCCTCCTTCTGCAGCTTTTCACACTGGGCAGCTCAAAAATCGAAGTTTTCGAAACTAATGTTTCTGATACCGTGATCACTTAAAATGACCATCCAAGCTGCGTTAAGCATGTTTTAGGCCGTAGTTAGGTCGCTTTTTCCCTAGTTTGTGTGTGTGTTGCTTGAAGTAGTTTCTCTACGAGGTGGACTTGCCGAAGGCAATAGAATAGAGAATATTGGCATAGATAGCACCAGGGGCGGGATTTCTCGAATCCCGCCCTAGGAAGCAAACAGAAGCCGAAAATAGCTAGGAAGTGGGCGATGAATGTGGAAATTGGGGGTCTCCGGATTACGAGCAATGACTGAGAAAAAAGGCGTAGAAAGCAAGGGGTGGGATTTCTCCGCATTCACTGGTAGCCCAGCCTTAGCAGCAATTATTGGGAAAAAAGGTGTAGAAAACAAGGGAGCCGGATTTTTCAATTGGCCCCGGACATCAATAACACGAAATTGGAAGCAGAAAGTAGGCGACGGATGTGGAAAATAAGCCCCCTGTTAGGACCAAGAATTGAGAAAAAAGGCGGAGAAAACCGAAGAAATGGAGTCGGGACCCGGATACACTTTTTCGGCTCAAAATAAAAAAAACCAAAAGATTCATGATTTTCGACCCAAAAAAAGGGGGGGTCATCCCCCCCCCCCCCCTCCCTCAAAACCTCAAAAAAGTGGGTTTCAAGTGGGGGGGATTTGGGGGGGTCAGGACCAAAAACTCATTGGGGATGCGTTTATTGGACAAAATACTGATTTTACAAGGGATTAAACTAACAATTCAACCCCTTGGGGTACGGTATGCGAATAGCCCCAAAATGGCCCAAAAGGGGGGGTTTGTGGCGTTTTCCCCTACGCCTGCCTAGCTTTGATCCAACAACCTTTGCGAGGTGATTCTTGCTCCTATGGCCACGCCCCTGTGAATGCTCTCATTGCCTAGTTCCTGGCTATTTCCCCCTAGTTTTTCCTTCCTAGGGCGGGATTCGAGAAATCCCGCCCCTTGCTTTCTACACCTTTGTTCTCAGCAATTGCTTCTACCCCCCCCCCCCCCCTAATTTCCACATTCATCGCCCTATTCCAGGCTCCAACTTTTGCTTCCTAGGGTGGGATTCGAGATAGCCCGCCCCTTGCTTTCTACGCCTTTCTACCCAATTTTTTCTACTATAGCAACGCCCCCGCTTTCCATTTTCATCACTTTCTTTGTGGTATTATCGGCCTGTTTCTGCTTTCATCTTTGTCTTTCCATCTGCCCCTTTGTTTGTACGCATTTTTTCTCAATAATTGCTCCTATCACGGGAGCGTCCAACCTCTCTCTACTCCTATTTGGGGCGGTATTTCTCAATACCCTCCCTTGCTTTCTACGCCTTTTTTCTTAGTAATTGCTCTTCTAGCTGGCCCCCCCGTACCCACTCTCATCGCCCACTTCCTAGATCCTACTCGTGCTTGGGGCGGTATTAAGAAATACCGCCCCTTGCTTTCTACGCCTTTTTCCCCAAATATTTTTTGGTATGGCCTTGCTCCCCAATTTCTACATTCATCGCCCTGTTCGAACGTCCAACTTCTCTCTACTGCTACTGCTACGTGAGGCCGTATTTCGCAATACCGCCCCTTTCTTTTATGACTTGTTTCTCAGTAATTGATCCTATAGCTGCTCCCCCACCCATGAATACTCCCATCGCCCACTTCCTGGATCCTAGTTCTCCCGAATCCTTCCTAGGGCGCGATTAGAGAAATCCCGCCCCTTGCTTTCTATGTGGTTCCCCCCAATATTTCTTGGTATCGCCGGGCCCCTCGGTTTCCACATTCGTCGCCCAGTTTCACGCTCCAACTTTTGCTTCCTAGGGCGGGATTCCAGAAATCCCACCCCTTGCTTTGTACGCCGTCCCCCCCCCCCCCCGCCAAATATTTCTAGCTATCGCGGAGCTCCCACTGAATACGGGGAAATCCTGCCCCTTACTTTCTACGCCTTTTTCCCTAGTAATTGCTCGTATGGGAGGCCCCAGTTCCTACCTTCATCACCCAGTTTTAGGCTCCAATTCTATCTACTGCTGCCTTGGGCGGTGTTACTCAATACCGCCCCCTTGTTTTCTATACCTTTTTTTGTCAGTAATTGCTCTTACGGGGGTGCCCCACTTCTTACCTTTATCGCCCACTTCGTGGATTCTAGTTCTTTCTACTGCTGCCTGGGACCAGGGGGGGGGGGGGGGTTCTGAGAAATCCGATACCGTGGGGGGTTTTGAAAAACCCCCCGCTTTTTAAAAAATGGTCCGAGGGGGGGTTTTAAGGGTGTTTTTCGACGCACACACATCATTTGTGCGATTTTTTTTTCTGGTGTTGTTCTTTTGGACTCCACAT
This sequence comes from Eutreptiella sp. 'Long Island Sound 2002', assembly GCA_964036045.1. Classification (NCBI taxonomy): domain Eukaryota; phylum Euglenozoa; class Euglenophyceae; order Eutreptiales; family Eutreptiaceae; genus Eutreptiella; species Eutreptiella sp. 'Long Island Sound 2002'. Next base: position 130,235,602 of record OZ038382.1, on the reverse strand, counting down.
GCAGAGTTTTGTCCTTGCTCCCAATTCAGCCACTTTTGATTTTGTCCCCTTAGCTAGGGACCCCCCACAATGCAAGGGTGACGTTGCATTTCCGCCCTTTTTTTGGACATTTCTGATTTTGCCCCCCGCTTTGAAGTGGTGGGGATCCCCGATACGGCAGGGGTGAGGTAGCCACTTTGCCCATTTGTGGGCCACTTCTGATTTTGCCCCCCGCTTTGCAGCGGTGGGGATCCCCGATACGGCAGGGGTGAGGTAGCCACTTTGCCCACTTGTGGGCCACTTCTGATTTTGCCCCCCGCTTTGCAGCGTTGGGGATCCCCGATACGGCAGGGGTGAGGTAGCCAATTTGCCCTTATGTGGGCCACTTCTGATTTTGCCCCCCGCTTTGAAGCGGTGGGGATCCCCGATGCGGGAGGGGTGAGGTAGCCACTTTGCCCACTTGTGGGCCACTTCTGATTTTGGCCCCCGCTCTGCAGCGGTGGGGATCCCCGATACGGCAGGGGTGAGGTAGCCACTTTGCCCACTTGTGGGCCACTTCTGATTTTGCCCCCCGCTCTGCAGCGGTGTGGCTCCCCGATACGGTAGGGGTGAGGTAGCCAATTTGCCCACTTGTGGGCCACTTCTGATTTTGCCCCCCGCTCTGCAGCGGTGTGGCTCCCCGATACGGTAGGGGTGAGGTAGCCAATTTGCCCACTTGTGGGCCACTTCTGATTTTGCCCCCCGCTCTGCAGCGCTGGGGATCCCCGATACGGCAGGGGTGAGGTAGCCACTTTGCCCATTTGTGGGCCACTTCTGATTTTGCCCCCCGCTCTGCAGCGGTGGGGCTCCCCCATACGGCAGGGGCGAGGTAGCCAATTTGCCCACTTGTGGGCCACTTCTGATTTTGCCCCCCGCTCTGCAGCGGTGGGGATCCCCGATACGGCAGGGGTGAGGTAGCCACTTTGCCCACTTGTGGGCCACTTCTGATTTTGCCCCCCGCTTTGCACTGGTGGGGATACCCGATACGGCAGGGGTGAGGTAGCCACTTTGCCCACTTGTGGGCCACTTCTGATTTCCCCCCCGCTTTGAAGCGGTGGGGATCCCCGATACGGCAGGGGTGAGGTAGCCACTTTGCCCACTTGTGGGCCACTTCTGATTTTGCCCCCCGCTCTGAAGCGGTGGGGATCCCCGATACGGCAGGGGTGAGGTAGCCAATTTGCCCACTTGTGGGCCACTTCTGATTTTGCCCCCCGCTCTGCAGCGGTGTGGCTCCCCGATACGGTAGGGGTGAGGTAGCCAATTTGCCCACTTGTGGGCCACTTCTGATTTTGCCCCCCGCTCTGCAGCGCTGGGGATCCCCGATACGGCAGGGGTGAGGTAGCCACTTTGCCCATTTGTGGGCCACTTCTGATTTTGCCCCCCGCTCTGCAGCGGTGGGGCTCCCCCATACGGCAGGGGCGAGGTAGCCAATTTGCCCACTTGTGGGCCACTTCTGATTTTGCCCCCCGCTCTGCAGCGGTGGGGATCCCCGATACGGCAGGGGTGAGGTAGCCACTTTGCCCACTTGTGGGCCACTTCTGATTTTGCCCCCCGCTTTGCACTGGTGGGGATACCCGATACGGCAGGGGTGAGGTAGCCACTTTGCCCACTTGTGGGCCACTTCTGATTTCCCCCCCGCTTTGAAGCGGTGGGGATCCCCGATACGGCAGGGGTGAGGTAGCCACTTTGCCCACTTGTGGGCCACTTCTGATTTTGCCCCCCGCTTTGAAGCGGTGGGGATCCCCGATACGGGAGGGGTGAGGTAGCCACTTTGCCCACTTGTGGGCCACTTCTGATTTTGCCCCCCGGTTTGAAGCGGTGGGGATCCCCGATACGGGAGGGGTGAGGTAGCCACTGTGCCCACTTGTGGGCCACTTCTGATTTTGCCCCCCGCTCTGCAGCGCTGGGGATCCCCGATACGGCAGGGGTGAGGTAGCCACTTTGCCCACTTGTGGGCCACTTCTGATTTTGCCCCCCGCTCTGCAGCGCTGGGGATCCCCGATACGGCAGGGGTGAGGTAGCCACTTTGCCCACTTTTGGGCCACTTCTGATTTTGCCCCCCGCTCTGCAGCGGTGGGGCTCCCCGATACGGCAGGGGTGAGGTAGCCAATTTGCCCACTTGTGGGCCACTTCTGATTTTGCCCCCCGCTCCGCAGCGGTGGGGATCCCCGATACGGGAGGGGTGAGGTAGCCAATTTGCCCACTTGTGGGCCACTTCTGATTTTGCCCCCCGCTTTGCAGCGGTGGGGATCCCCGATACGGCAGGGGTGAGGTAGCCAATTTGCCCACTTGTGGGCCACTTCTGATTTTGCCCCCCGCTTTGAAGCGGTGGGGCTCCCCGATACGGCAGGGGTGAGGTAGCCACTTTGCCCACTTGTGGGCCACTTCTGATTTTGCCCCCCGCTTTGAAGCGGTGGGGATCCCCGATACGGGAGGGGTGAGGTAGCCACTTTGCCCACTTGTGGGCCACTTCTGATTTTGCCCCCCGCTTTGAAGCGATGGGGATCCCCGATACGGGAGGGGTGAGGTAGCCACTTTGCCCACTTGTGGGCCACTTCTGATTTTGCCCCCCGCTCTGCAGCGCTGGGGATCCCCGATACGGCAGGGGTGAGGTAGCCACTTTGCCCACTTGTGGGCCACTTCTGATTTTGCCCCCCGCTTTGAAGCGGTGGGGATCCCCGATACGGCAGGGGTGAGGTAGCCACTTTGCCCACTTGTGGGCCACTTCTGATTTTGCCCCCCGCTCTGCAACGCTGGGGATACCCGATACGGCAGGGGTGAGGTAGCCACTTTGCCCACTTGTGGGCCACTTCTGATTTTGCCCCCCGCTCTGAAGCGGTGGGGATCCCTGATACGGCAGGGGTGAGGTAGCCACTTTGCCCACTTGTGGGCCACTTCTGATTTTGCCCCCCGCTCTGCAGCGGTGGGGCTCCCCGATACGGCAGGGGTGAGGTAGCCACTTTGCCCACTTGTGGGCCACTTCTGATTTTGCCCCCCGCTCTGCCGCGCTGGGGATCCCCGATACGGCAGGGGTGAGGTAGCCACTTTGCCCATTTGTGGGCCACTTCTGATTTTGCCCCCCGCTCTGCAGCGGTGGGGCTCCCCGATACGGCAGGGGTGAGGTAGCCAATTTGCCCACTTGTGGGCCACTTCTGATTTTGCCCCCCGCTCTGCAGCGGTGGGGATCCCCGATACGGCAGGGGTGAGGTAGCCAATTTGCCCACTTGTGGGCCACTTCTGATTTTGCCCCCCGCTCTGAAGCGGTGGGGATCCCCGATACGGCACGGGTGAGGTAGCCACTTTGCCCACTTGTGGGCCACTTCTGATTTTGCCTCCCGCTCTGAAACGCTGGGGATACCCGATACGGCAGGGGTGAGGTAGCCACTTTGCCCACTTGTGGGCCACTTCTGATTTTGCCCCCCGCTCTGAAGCGGTGGGGATCCCCGATACGGCAGGGGTGAGGTAGCCACTTTGACCACTTGTGGGCCACTTCTGATTTTGCCCCCCGCTCTGCAGCGGTGGGGCTCCCCGATACGGCAGGGGTGAGGTAGCCACTTTGCCCACTTGTGGGCCACTTCTGATTTTGCCCCCCGCTCTGCCGCGCTGGGGATCCCCGATACGGCAGGGGTGAGGTAGCCACTTTGCCCATTTGTGGGCCACTTCTGATTTTGCCCCCCGCTCTGCAGCGGTGGGGATCCCCGATACGGCAGGGGTGAGGTAGCCACTTTGCCCACTTGTGGGCCACTTCTGATTTTGCCCCCCGCTCTGCAGCGGTCGGGATCCCCGATACGGCAGGGGTGAGGTAGCCACTTTGCCCACTTGTGGGCCACTTCTGATTTTGCCCCCCGCTTTGCAGCGGTGGGGATCCCCGATACGGTAGGGGTGAGGTAGCCAATTTGCCCACTTGTGGGCCACTTCTGATTTTGCCCCCCGCTCTGAAGCGGTGGGGATCCCCGATACGGCAGGGGTGAGGTAGCCACTTTGCCCACTTGTGGGCCATTTCTGATTTTGCCCCCCGCTTTGCAGCCCTGGGGATCCCCGATACGGCAGGGGTGAGGTAGCCACTTTGCCAACTTGTGGGCCACTTCTGATTTTGCCCCCCGCTTTGAAGAGGTGGGGATCCCCGATACGGCAGGGGTGAGGTAGCCACTTTGCCCTCTTGTGGGCCACTTATGATTTTGCCCCCCGCTTTGAAGCGGTGGGGATCCCCGATACGGCAGGCGTGAGGTAGCCACTTTGCCCACTTGTGGGCCACTTCTGATTTTGCCCCCCGCTCTGCAGCGGTGGGGCTCCCCGATACGGCAGGGGTGAGGTAGCCACTTTGCCCACTTGTGGGCCACTTCTGATTTTGCCCCCCGCTTTGAAGCGGTGGGGATCCCCGATACGGGAGGATTGAGGTAGCCACTTTGCCCACTTGTGGGCCACTTCTGATTTTGCCCCCCGCTCTGCAGCGCTGGGGATCCCCGATACGGCAGGGGTGAGGTAGCCACTTTGCCCACTTGTGGGCCACTTCTGATTTTGCCCCCCGCTTTGCAGCGGGGGGGATCCCCGATACGGCAGGGGTGAGGTAGCCACTTTGCCCATCTTTGGGCCACTTCTGATTTTGCCCCCCGCTCTGCAGCGGTGGGGCTCCCCGATACGGCAGGGGTGAGGTAGCCAATTTGCCCACTTGTGGGCCACTTCTGATTTTGCCCTCCGCTCCGCAGCGGTGGGGATCCCCGATACGGGAGGGGTGAGGTAGCCAATTTGCCCACTTGTGGGCCACTTCTGGTTTTGCCCCCCGCTTTGCAGCGGTGGGGATCCCCGATACGGCAGGGGTGAGGTAGCCAATTTGCCCACTTGTGGGCCACTTCTGATTTTGCCCCCCGCTCTGAAGCGTTGGGGATCCCCGATACGGCAGGGGTGAGGTAGCCAATTTGCCCACTTGTGGGCCACTTCTGATTTTGCCCCCCGCTCTGCAACGCTGGGGATACCCGATACGGCAGGGGTGAGGTAGCCACTTTGCCCACTTGTGGGCCACTTCTGATTTTGCCCCCCGCTCTGAAGCGGTGGGGATCCCCGATACGGCAGGGGTGAGGTAGCCACTTTGCCCACTTGTGGGCCACTTCTGATTTTGCCCCACGCTCTGCAGCGGTGGGGCTCCCCGATACGGCAGGGGTGAGGTAGCCACTTTGCCCACTTGTGGGCCACTTCTGATTTTGCCCCCCGCTCTGCCGCGCTGCGGATCCCCGATACTGCAGGGGTGAGGTAGCCACTTTGCCCATTTGTGGGCCACTTCTGATTTTGCCCCCCGCTCTGAAGCGGTGGGGCTCCCCGATACGGCAGGGGTGAGGTAGCCACTTTGCCCACTTGTGGGCCACTTCTGATTTTGCCCCCCGCTCTGCAGCGGTGGGGATCCCCGATACGGCAGGGGTGAGGTAGCCACTTTGACAACTTGTGGGCCACTTCTGATTTTGCCCCCCGCTTTGAAGAGGTGGGGATCCCCGATACGGCAGGGGTGAGGTAGCCACTTTGCCCACTTGTGGGCCACTTCTGATTTTGCCCCCCGCTTTGCAGCGGTGGGGATCCCCGATACGGCAGGGGTGAGGTAGCCACTTTGCCCACTTGTGGGCCACTTCTGATTTTGCCCCCCGCTCTGCAGCGCTGGGGATCCCCGATACGGCAGGGGTGAGGTAGCCACTTTGACAACTTGTGGGCCACTTCTGATTTTGCCCCCCGCTCTGCAGCGGTGGGGCTCCCCGATACGGCAGGGGTGAGGTAGCCACTTTGCCCACTTGTGGGCCACTTCTGATTTTGCCCCCCGCTTTGAAGCGGTGGGGATCCCCGATACGGCAGGGGTGAGGTAGCCACTTTGCCCACTTGTGGGCCACTTCTGATTTTGCCCCCCGCTCTGCAGCGCCGGGGATCCCCGATACGGCAGGGGTGAGGTAGCCACTTTGACAACTTGTGGGCCACTTCTGATTTTGCCCCCCGCTTTGAAGAGGTGGGGATCCCCGATACGGCAGGGGTGAGGTAGCCACTTTGACCACTTGTGGGCCACTTCTGATTTTGCCCCCCGCTCTGCAGTGCTGGGGATCCCCGATACGGCAGGGGTGAGGTAGCCACTTTGACAACTTGTGGGCCACTTCTGATTTTGCCCCCCGCTCTGCAGCGGTGGGGCTCCCCGATACGGCAGGGGTGAGGTAGCCACTTTGCCCACTTGTGGGCCACTTCTGATTTTGCCCCCCGCTTTGAAGCGGTGGGGATCCCCGATACGGCAGGGGTGAGGTAGCCACTTTGCCCACTTGTGGGCCACTTCTGATTTTGCCCCCCGCTCTGCAGCGGTGGGGATCCCCGATACGGCAGGGGTGAGGTAGCCAATTTGCCCACTTGTGGGCCACTTCTGATTTTGCCCCCCGCTTTGCAGCGGTGGGGATCCCCGATACGGCAGGGGTGAGGTAGCCACTTTGCCCACTTGTGGGCCACTTCTGATTTTGCCCCCCGCTCTGCAGCGGTGGGGATCCCCGATACGGTAGGGGTGAGGTAGCCAATTTGCCCACTTGTGGGCCACTTCTGATTTTGCCCCCCACTCTGAAGCGATGGGGATCCCCGATACGGCAGGGGTGAGGTAGCCACTTTGCCCACTTGTGGGCCACCTCTGATTTTGCCCCCCGCTTTGAAGCGGTGGGGATCCCCGATACGGCAGGGGTGAGGTAGCCACTTTGCCCACTTGTGGGCCACTTCTGATTTTGCCCCCCGCTTCGAAGCGGTGGGGATCCCCGATAAGGCAGGGGTGAGGTAGCCACTTTGCCCACTTGTGGGCCACTTCTGATTTTGCCCCCCGCTTTGAAACGGTGGGGATTCCCGATACGGCAGGGGTGAGGTAGCCACTTTGCCCACTTGTGGGCCACTTCTGATTTTGCCCCCCGCTCTGCAGCGGTGGGGCTCCCCGATACGGCAGGGGTGAGGTAGCCACTTTGCCCACTTGTGGGCCAATTCTGATTTTGCCCCCCGCTCTGCAGCGGTGGGGATCCCCGATACGGCAGGGGTGAGGTAGCCACTTTGCCCACTTGTGGGCCACTTCTGATTTTGCCCCCCGCTCTGCAGCGGTGGGGCTCCCCGATACGGCAGGGGTGAGGTAGCCACTTTGCCCACTTGTGGGCCACTTCTGAATTTGCCCCCCGCTCTGCAGCGGTGGGGATCCCCGATACAGCAGGTGTGAGGTAGCCACTTTGCCCACTTGTGGGCCACTTCTGATTTTGCCCCCCGCTCTGCAGCGGTGGGGCTCCCCGATACGGCAGGGGTGAGGTAGCCAATTTGCCCACTTGTGGGCCACTTCTGATTTTGCCCCCCGCTCTGCAGCGCTGGGGATCCCCGATACGGCAGGGGTGAGGTAGCCACTTTGCCCACTTGTGAGCCACTTCTGATTTTGCCCCCCGCTCTGCAGCGGTGGGGCTCCCCGATACGGCAGGGGTGAGGTAGCCAATTTGCCCACTTGTGGGCCACTTCTAATTTTGCCCCCCGCTCTGCAGCGGTGGGGATCCCCGATACGGCAGGGGTGAGGTAGCCACTTTGCCCACTTGTGGGCCACTTGTGATTTTGCCCCCCGCTCTGCAGCGGTGGGGATCCCCGATACGGCAGGGGTGAGGTAGCCACTTTGCCCACTTGTGAGCCACTTCTGATTTTGCCCCCCGCTCTGCAGTGGTGGGGATCCCCGATACGGCAGGGGTGAGGTAGCCACTTTGCCCACTTGTGGGCCACTTCTGATTTTGCCCCCCGCTCTGAAGCGGTGGGGATCCCCGATACGGCAGGGGTGAGGTAGCCAATTTGCCCACTTGTGGGCCACTTCTGATTTTGCCCCCCGCTCTGAAGCGGTGGGGATCACCGATACGGCAGGGGTGAGGTAGCCACTTTGCCCACTTGTGGGCCACTTCTGATTTTGCCCCCCGCTCTGCAGCGGTGGGGATCCCCGATACGGCAGGGGTGAGGTAGCCACTTTGCCCACTTGTGGGCCACTTCTGATTTTGCCCCCCGCTCCGAAGCGGTGGGGATCCCCGATACGGCAGGGGTGAGGTAGCCACTTTGCCCACTTGTGGGCCACTTCTGATTTTGCCCCCCGCTTTGAAGCGGTGGGGATCCCCGATACGGCAGGGGTGTGTGCAAAGTGTTGATCTCAAAAAGGTTTGCGAAAGGGGGACAGCGTGTGCCACAGCCATCCTTGAGCAACACCCACAGATTGGTTCATCTGTGCACAATGTCTTGGAATTTCTTTACCAAGGCGGTGCAACGCTTTTGAAACCATGTGGTGCACCCCTTGTCTTGGACAAAGAAGATGAATTTTTGGGGACCGCCCCGGACACCAAAGGAGTGGAGGATAGCGATCCTACCGATGCTTGTTCCCTGGAATCCTCGCTGCGTTGTCATGGTTCCGACCGAAATCGAGCCTATGTCCCATGCGCCAACGGACACACGGTGCACATTACACAACTTGTCAATGAGTATTTCAACGGCAACGTTGAACATGCGTCAACTGATCTGCTGCGGCGCACGGCACAAACCGCCCGGTTTGGTCAAACCCCCACGAATGTAAACAATGTTGCATCGTCTGACAATTGCCATTTTGATGAGGACGCGGTCACAGTGGGTGCTATCTTTCTTGCACTTGTGACCTTCATATGGGGCTCGCACCGGACGTGTTCCGTGGGCACATTTAGTTTTTCATGGTGCACCGTTGACGGTGCACGGGTTTATGGTACCACAAAGGAGGCGCTTGCGACGGGACATGCCATCCCCGTAACGGGTCAATTTTTGCCTTTTGTCGCCATGACCAGTGATCCAACCTTGTTGCGGTGGACGGGGCAATTTGGTCCGGAATGTGAGTTTCGGAATGGGCATGTGGTTTTTTTGGATGCCCAAATGGATGCCGATGGTCGTTGGCTGATTCCAGTGGGCACCTTGTCTGCCTTTGTGAAAGCCGCACAGGTACCCAATTGTCCTCAGTTGCGTGCAGAGCCATACGCTGGTGTGGCACATACTAGCGTGCGGCCCGCAGAAGCAACAGAATTTTGTTTGTCTTGTGGAGTGGCCGTTGCTTTGGCAAGGATGCGTCATTATGTGGCACTGCACTTGCAGAAAGGAGAGGTGGTAACGGACCCAAGGATGCATGGTGAGACCGAACCTTGTGGTTTTTGTGGACGCCCAACAGGCACGTGTACCACAAGTATTGTGGGCAAGAAAATCCGTAGCACATGCCCGTGTGTGGGCCCATTGAAGCTCGCAATGGCCACGCGCAAAAAAGAAAACATGCCCCGTGAATGTCCTATTCCCGGGTGCAGTGCCACCCCGTGGGTTTTGAACATCAAAACTCACTTGGCTCGGTGCCATCCAACCGTGTCACCCAACACCGTTGATTTGACGGAATGGGTTGTAGTTGGGCAGGACGATGAGAAAAAAAAGGGGCGAGCCAAAAAAATTCCCATGGTGATGAAGCCCAAGATCACTTTGAAAGTGGCAACGGCGGTGGACAACGAGAGTGCGTCCTTCTAGGAGGATGCAAGCTCTGTGGAATCTAGGTCTTCCGCAGATAACGATTCGTCTAGCGGTAACGAGAGTGCCGCAACTTCCGAGGATGGCAATAGCTCCTCTTCTTCCTCATCTTCTTCCTCTTCCACCTCTTCTTCCGTGGTGGAAGTTGTCCCGCAAAAGAAAGCCGTTCCTGGCAAGGGCACAAAGCGGCCCATCAGCGCTACCAAGCAAAATGCGAAGAAGCGTTGCACGGTGAAGACGTCAAGGCGGAAGAAGTAGGCGGAGCTACATGCACACATACACACACACACACACACACGTCACAAACGGATACCTCCCCCACCCCCTACACCCTTTGCTCTCCCTCTCCTTCCCTTGTAGTTGCATGCACACTAGGACTGGAAGGCCCACACAATGGCGCGGGGAGGGAGGCCTGGCCAGCCATAGCCTTAAGGGCCTCCCGAGTTGCGTCGGCCGACCAGTATAGCCACACACACACACACACACACACACCCCTTCTTTTAGGCCCTCCCCTTGCCGCATTTCTCACCCCATGGTGTATTTCTAACCCCATGATGCATTCCGAACCCCATGACGGACCTTGATGCGGGTCAACCCCCATGCTGCAATTCTAACCCCATGGTGTACTTCGAACCCCATGACCGCCTTGGAGACCCACAGTCCCGAGGTTTCTGGTACCCATGGCCGGAAATACCCAAACCGATGAAACCCTACCATAGATGTTGGTAGGGGCGGTGCGAATTGTCGGATCACACCTAGGCCGCATACCCAACTGTTCGGAGGTGCCCGACACTATGTTCTTCATTGGGGGGGGGGGGGGGGGGAGGGGGGCTTTGGGGGGCCGGGGGGCCGTTTCCGCGGACAATACCCCCGCGCAGCGAAAAACCCCCTTAAACCCCCCCCCCCAAAACCCCCCCCCCCTTTTTTAAATTTGGCTCTGGGGGGGTTTTAAGCATGATATCCGATTTTTGAGAATCCCCCCCCCCCCCTGCCTGGGACGGAATTGAGAAATACCGCCCCTTGCTTTCTACGCCTTTCCCCCCAATATTTGCTGCTATGGCCGTGCTCCCCAGTTTACACATTCATCGCCCATTTCCCGGCTACTTCTTTTTCTCTTTTCCTAGGGCGGCGTTCTAGAAATCCCGACCCTGGCTTTCTCTCTCTTTTTGAAGGCTGTTGTTCTCTTTCTACGCTTTTTCCCCCAATTCTTGCTCCTATGGCAGTGCCCCACTTCTTACGTTTATCGCCCACTTCCTAGATCCTAGGTCTTTCTACTGTTGCCTGGGGCGGTATTGAGAAATACCGCCCCTTGCTTTGTACGACCTTTTCCCCAATACTTACGCTATGGCGGGGCTTCCATCGAAAACGACGAAATACCGCCCCTTGCTTTCTATGCCATTTTTCTCAGTAATTGCTATTGTCGCGGTCTTACCTTTATCCCCTCTTCCAGGCTACTTCTTTTTCCCTCTTCCTAGGGCGGGATTCGAGAAATTGCGGCCCTGGCTTTCTCTCCCTTTTTTACTGTCCTTCTCTTTCTATGCCCTTTTTCTCAACAATTGCTTCTATCGTGTCGCCCACACTTCTTACCTTTATTGTCCACATCCTAGATCCTAGTTCTTCATACTGCTGCTTGGGGCGGTATTGAGACATATTTTCTGCGCCTTCTTCTCAATACTTGCTGGTAAGGCCAGCCTCGCACTTTTTGCCATTTTCGCCCAATTTCCACATTCATTGCCTACGGTCTGGTTCCAACTTCTCTCTACTGCTGCTTGGGGCGGTATTAATAACTACCGCCCCTTGCTTTTTACGCCTTTTTTCTCGATTCCTGCTCCTATCGTGGGGCTCCCAGTGAATGCTGCCATCTCTTCTTTCCCCTTGTTTTCTACTGCTTTCCCCCGAGTAATTGCTCCCGTCACTGCCCGCTATCATCGCCTACTTTTTGCTTCCAACTTTTTTCTACTGCTCCCTGCAGCGGTATTGAGAAATACCGCCCCCTTGCTTTCTACTCCTTTTTACCCGATAATTCTTGCTAAGGCCGGCCTCACACTTTTTGCTATTTTTGCATAGTTTCCACATTCATCGCCTACTTTCCGGTTCCAACTTCTCTGTACTGCTGCCTAGGGCAAAAGTGAGAAATCCCGCCCCTTGTTTTCTGCGCCTTTTTTCTCAATTGTTGCACCTCATGCTCCCATCTCTTCTTTCCCCTTCTTTTATTTGTTACTCCAACGGAGGCATCCACTCTACCTCCTTATCATTGCAATGGTGGTTGTGGGCGGCCACACCCCTTGCTTGGCGAGGGCCGATATCTTTGTTGGTGGGGTCGCTAGGAAAGCATCAATTAAAGTGCCCCCGTATTATGCCACCCCTCCGGATGAATGGGAGCTTGTGGAGTCTGTGCGACTCCCATGGCCTACCGATTGTGGTGTCACATGGAAACACCCCTACTTGGCGTTACTGTGGCCCAAGTCTCTCGGAGACCTCTTTGGAGACACACCCAAAGTCCCGCGGCCAGAGCTGGCTTCCCAAAGGTCGCAAGAGCCTACTACAACCAAATGTGTCCATGACAAATCCGACGGAGGAGCGGAGGAACCTCGGCGCATAGGAATTTCCAGGGGCGAACCAATCATCGTTCCGGAGGCTCCTCCAGGTCAGCCCAAAGGCCGACGGCCGCAAATCGCAGCGGTTGGATCAACAGCCCGGGTGCCAAGGAAACACCAGCGAGCACATCGCATTGGAGACCTGATTCAGAGGCACCCGCCAAGCCAAGGAGAGAGCTGTACCGGCCCAGTGTAGTTGATGTCAACCACCCGGCCGCAACACTAGCACGCACGAGTGCGGAAGTGCCCCCGCGGATGGACTCAAGGCGAGCGGGGGATTATCCGCCTCAAGGGTTGGCGGTTATACATTGTCCGAAGGATGCAGTTCCAAGTTCACCGAACGAGCGAGGCTCCCAGCTTGCACCAAACCATCCGCGGCTACATCCTGGCCTCCCTGGGCTATTGTGATGTTTTGGTCCTCCACAATCTTGATAGTTTTCAAGTCATAGGACACGGGAGCGTGCGCGTCAACGGCACGGCGAGTTCTCTGTACAGCGCTCCGTGGGCAGCAGGGGCCATTATAAGTGTTAAAAGTGTATTGGAAACGACCGCGGACATCCTGTGGTTGGGCAAGAAATTGTCCTTTTCTGCATGGAATCTAGGGGTCCGTTCTTTGGCATCCAGCCGGGCAACACTTGTGGGTCTTTGGCTTAGGTTTGCATTTCTCCCCATAACGAGAAAACAAGCGTGGGGTATTTTAGGCCGGTTCACCTAGGCAATTTGCCCCTCAGTGGGTTGCATACCTTGTCTTGCGGGTTGGTGGAATTTTTGCCAATTGGGCCAAAATTGGATTTGAAGCTGCCTCGTCACCCTCCTCCGCATCCTCATCCATTGTTTGCTTTTGGCTTTCGAGGGCTGGAGGCCTTGTACTCTTCTCCCCTTTCATCTTGCGAAGAGGGGCACCATTTGCGTGGATGCAGCCTTTGATAGGGATAGATTTAACATCGGCCTTTGGGGAAAGTCTTTGGTTGGCAAGGTCTTTCATTATAGCTCCTAGATGTGCACCCACCAAGAAGCGGAATTGGAGGCACTGGTTCGTGGTGTGTGTTTTTGTGAGCAGGTGAGTTGGCCCGTATTTTGCCTTGTGGGTGATAATATGTCTGTTTTAGAGCAGGTTTCATCTTTCAAGGCAAAGTGGGGCCAACATTGGCACAATAGGCATCTCAAGCGCCACTTGCAAGTGACCGTGTGTCTCGCTTGGCCTCCAGGGGACCTCAACCCCGCAGATTGCTTAGATAGGATAGACTCCAATTGTTCAAGCGACTTCCACAAGGCAAAGGCTTCTGCACAGAATCAATTAATAGCTCTCAATTCGTATTATATGATGGCTTGCCCACCCCGGTCTGGATTTTGGGTTTCCCTAAAGGTCATGCCGAGCTTTTTGCAACGTGGAAACTGCGACACTGCGGGCGGCCGGGAGGGGGGGGGGCGTTGGGCCCACAAACAAGCATAGAGACCACGGGGTAATGACAACATGCCATCATCTTGTTGCTTTATCTTGTATGTGCAACTCTTGTTTACCATAAGGAAACATGGGTTTTATTGTTTTGTTCTTGTATTATTGTTATTGCTTTCAATCTCATTTTAACTGTTGCTTTGCAAGCCCCACACGCCTAGCCTAGGGGGTATGCAAATGGTCCCGCCCACGCACCATGTATTGCAGTGCTTGTATGGTTTAATGAGAGACGCACGAGATATTGACAATATGCCATGGTCTTGTTGCTTTGTCTTGTACGTGACACGTGGTCCAAAAGTAGCGCGCACTGCAAGGACACCCTTGTAGACAATTTTGTGCGGAAAACTCAAAACCAATGTGCATGCCCGGGAGTACCAACCGGCATAGTTATTAACCTTTATGGCAACTCTTCGTCCCCAAGCAACGTCATTGGCTGCTTCTTCTTCCCGCCACCTTTGTGCTGGCACGAATCCACAACTGCTGCTACAATCTCGCTGAAGGTGGTTTCTTTATGCATCTGTTAGGCACGCTGCAGGCCTCCTGCCATCCTCAAAATTGCCGCTTGCGTGTCTGGCCTCGTAACCACAGCCCGCACATGTCACCGCAGTCCTCGTCCTACATAAATTTTATAACGCGTATTCTTGCCTCCGTAGGTTTGGAAATAATTTGTAGACCCCACCTGCATCGGCACGCACAAGAAACCCGGAAATATGCGTGGTCCCGGACAAGGACCCGCACCTGTAGTTTTGGTGACCCCCCCCCCCCCCCAACCAAAAGGCTTGTAATTTTACCTGTATTAATTTGGATGAGGCAGGTTGGTCCGATATGTCTCCGGCGGTGTACATGCTGTCGGAAATGGAGGAGTTCCAATTGAAAGACTGATTGGCAACAACAGCATATTTGCGTTTGTTGTGTACCGTGTGGAGGTAGGGCCGCCGTAAGGACCCTCCTTCCCTTGCGGCGTGTGGTACCCCTGGCCACACATACACAAGCTGATGATACCGTAATGATAGTCAGGGGTGGTGCAAACTGTAAGATAAAACGTGGGCCGCATACCCAACTATTCGGAGGTGCCCGACACTTTTTTCCATCTTTTTTGATTTATCTTTACAAGGTGGTTTTGTCTCACTTGGTTTCTCTCTTTACCTGCAATTCGTGTAGGTGTTGCCTTCAAGACAACCCGTCATAAGTCATAAGTGCCTGCAATTTACCCGCAATTCATGTAGGTGGTGCCTTCCAAACCACCCGTCATAAATGCCCGTAATTTTACCCGCAGTGTGTGTAGGCTTTGGTAACACTTACGACATTAACACACCCTGGGAAATCTCCAAGGAAAACGGCACTCTGTTTTCGCGGGCAATATTGAAAATCTTGCAGGTAATTTTCCTTATTTTTGTGTACCCAAATGATTAGCACCACCGTGACATGTGGTATGTGAATATAGGCCTTCGGCAGGTTGCCCTCATTGAAACTACCACCCCTTTGCGCCACGGGAGCCGCCTTCAGGTCGAAGATTTCCCGCCCCACAACCGAGATGTGTGCCCTGCAACATGCAAGTACGTGGAGTGTGAGAGCAGAAGATCGGCACAGTTTTCTAATGCTTGTAGTAGTGCTCCAAGGGGAAATTAGGCAGGCACTTCAGCAATTAGCATTGACCTACGAGACGTGGGACACCAATGGAATGTCTATTTCCCACCCTAATCCCATGAGCACAACAAAAACATGGCCTAGAAGAAATATCTGCTAGATCTAGCAGATGCGTTGTCACCTCCGGCACCAAGCCTGGTAACTGGAGGCTTGTCTAGACCTCCTCCAAACGTCGGCCGCCAAGGGGTTGGGATTGTCCGCGATAGTGTTGTCCCTACGCGACTTGCTACTTCAATGGCACATACCCCTTCGGGGCTATTCATTTCTGGATTTTTGTAAGGTGTCACGGAAGCCCGACCTGAAGCATGGTGTTGCCAGAATGCACGCAAAGGTGGCGCTTGAAGCAAAGTCTGGTAGGCTACGTGACTAGTTGAAGGTTACCATTTCCCATTGCTTGGTTGTACCTGGTGTCAAGCTAGCAAGTGGCGGCACCTGTCGACAAGATAGGGACATCGCATTGCAACATGCACCGCCCTTGATGGCCAACTAGGATGCCTTTGTTCCTGAGAATCAATGTGTCACCTGTTCTGCCGCACCACCAAGTAGCTCACAACTGAGGTCCCAAGCACCCGTTGATGACATGGATGTACTCGTCGATGAATGAGATGGAGTAATCTTCATGTGTTTGTGCCTGCTGTGTATACCGATGCCTGTATGGTCCTAGCCCCTTTGTCCCCAAGAGTCAATGTATGCAATGGTGCCACATTTTTACATTTTTTTAGATTTTCTCATTTTCCACATTTTGCCCTCTTCCACATTTTTCCATTTTCCACGTTTTCCCGTTGACCCGTGTTCCCGTTTCCCTATTGTTGACCCTCCCCCCCCCGCGCGCCAAGGTTTTGTTGGTCCCTCCCCCTTTTCACCCATCTTGCCATTTCCTAAATTGCCCTTGTCCCTTTTTTTCCGGGGGGGGGGGGGGGGGCGTTGGGCACACACAAGGAAAATTGGTCGTGTTTTGCTTCAAAAGTGACGGACCTTTGCGTGCTGAGTCGATGCTGCTGTTTCACATATCAAGTGTGGCAGGGACGCGGTGGCCTAAGGGGTTAGCATACAACAACGGAGGCCTTGACTCTACCTCCTCACCAATGTCTTGGTGGTTGTAGCCGCCCACACCCCCTACTGGGGGGGGGGGGTGCATGGACAAGTTCTCTTCGGCGCAGCCAACACCGAGGAGGGTGCCTCACAGGGTGCCCAATGCTGCAACACTTTCACTTCAATCCCCATTTCCTCAAGGCATTGCTTGCACAGCGTTTGCCCCAAGCCCCCCGTCATAGCGCAACGTCTTATGCACTTGCCTGTGCATCTCAAGTAATTGTCTACTTCCGCTGCCTTTTGGATTCGCTACTCGGCTTCCGTTCTGTTGCTTAAAGCTTTCGTGCCGTTGATGTCCATGAAGCTGCCACCGCAGGTGGCGTCGTGCTTGTAGATGATCCCATTACACGTAGCGTTACCCAAACCGGATGGGCAAAATTTCTGAGGCATGTTGCTGCGCCATTAGACCCAACACTCCATTGTGAGAAGTAGGGTTGAGGAAAACATAATGCATGATTTTTGAGGCCGTGTCTTGTGCAATAGACTGTGCCTGACTCCCCATCCCACAGAATGCCATTCTCCACTCCCTAACCCCTACTGTCTCGGGGGGGTGGCCAACAAAGGACCCCTGCCTTCTCGGGGGCCACGAGTGGGCGGAATTGTTACATGACCCTTGCGTTCTCGGGGGTCCCCAACAAAGGGGACAAAATCAGAAGTGGCGACATCACCCCTACCTCGGGGGTCCCCATCAAAGGGGACAAAATCAGAAATGGCTACATCACCCCTTCGTTCGCCCACAAGCTGACAAGGTGGTCCTTAAAATGAAATAATCTGGTTCCTTGAGGACCGCCCTGATCAGAATTAGCCCACAAGTGTCACATTGGCTACACAAGTCCATATCCTCATCGCAAGGGGCAACATTTGTCCAACAGGAGGGGTACTGTAAGGTGGACTATGCAAACCCCTCACCCAAAAAAGGGGGGGGTTCGGTCACATGTATCCTCATCGCAAGGGGCAACGTTTGTCCAACAGGAGGGGTACTGTAAGGTGGACTAAGCAAACCCTTCACCCCAAAAAGGGCGGGGTTCGGTCATTGTATCCTCATTGCAAGGGGCAACATTTGTCCAACAGGAGGGGTACTATAAGGTGGACTAAGCAAACCCTTTACCCAAAAAAGGGGGGGGGGGTTGGTCATATGAAAACATTACTTTTGCATAAAAATTCCGCCAACGAAAAAAGGTGGGGTTTATGTAAAGCCCCCCCGGCTGTCGTTTTCTGCACAAGCCCCTTGTGCACATGCAAGGTGACCCCCCGTGGCGCGCTTTGGAAAAATTCAGTTGCGTGCAAAAGGGGTACCCCCCCCCCTTTTGATGTGGCCAATCTTAGGCAAACCCCCATGACTTCACATTTCGAAGACCCCCCCCTCCCCGTTTTTTCCTTTTTTTTTGGGCGGGGATTTGAGACATTTCCTCAAATGTCTTGCTGGCTACGTCATGGACCCAACATGCCACATCAGACATGAGACATCAAATTTTGTACACATACCTGTGGGGAAGGAGACAACTCCTTTGCATAATGCATTGCCTCCTAATTTTGAGGGTAAATTTTCTCTTTTTGTGAACGGGAGTCCAGTGGCCCTTAGTGCCGTGAAAGCTCTACCGAGTGGTTTAACAGAAGAGTAAGCACAAAGCCATGCAGTCAGCTAGTGCTGCCAAAAAGTTGAAGGCATCAAGTCGCTAGGACTAGTGCTAGCTTGCAGTTACAGCAGCCGTTGGACAATCCATTCCCTGTTCCCGCTCTAAGGAGACCCCGGGGGATGGGGAAAATTGGCTTGCGCCCGGGGGGGGTCACGGCTGTCGCCTGAAGGAGGGGGGGGGGGGTTGGGAAATGGACACTTGTGACAGGACCTATGTATGGTCCTCATTGTCAGCCTTTTTTTTTTACTATGCTATCCACTCTGTGATTTTTCAATGTAGGCAGATCCTGACTTAGCTTAGTTGGTAGTAGGCCTAAACTCCATTTCCAGAGGTCCTGGGTTCAAACCCAGCTGCATGTAATAATTTTTTCCCTTCGCTTTTTTGGTCTTTTTTATGTCTTTATGTCCTCTGATGTGTCTTCCTTGACATCTGCATCAAACTAATTTGCCAACGGGAGGCCATGGTGGGGCATTGCATCCCCCCCCCCCCCCCGTGCTATGGGATGCAACCGGAATAGACCGGACATAAATACCACCACCGTTGGGGGTAGGGGGGGGACTGGGGGGCTATGTATACCGGTTGTCATTGCCCCGTCACGGCGGGCCAGAAGGGGGGGGGGGGGTTGGGAAATGGACATCCGTGACCCCCCGTGGGCGCAAGCCAATTTTCCCCCACCCGGCTAAGGTGGCTGCACAGCTTGCCCCTGTTGCCAGTGCTTTTGCAAAGCCATGTGCATCGCAGTCCAAGGCTTTTCAATTAGCCAAGGCTGCTAGTAGCAGCTCTCAGTCTGCTGCTGCTACCTTGGCTGCCACTGCCGCCAGCACTGACACTCCTCACAAGACCCGGGGTGTTTGAAGCCACCTAGGCCCGTTGCCAACACTGACTCAGTTGGTCCAATAGGTCCGGCCACATGATCAGGCATTGATGTTGCTTTCCTTGCTGCCTCTGTCATCCTGTCTGCCCTGGACATGCGAGCCTTTTTTTGGAAGGGTGGCAATAAGCCTAAGAAGAAGTAGTTTGCTGCTCTTGGTCCCACTCCCGTGGTCCCTAGACTACTAGCATTGAAACCTTTCTCATGTGTTTGTTTCTGTATGTTGTAGGCGGCCAAACCCCGAGACACACAATAGATGTGCATGTTCGGGTCTTCATTTTCTACTGCTTCTACTGCTGACACTAAAATGCTGGCAATTTCTAGTGACGGTACGTTATTATGCACTTGTACACCTATGCGTAACCCTCTATTGCTCGCAAAAAAAAGACAACCACTAGTTGGTCATGCACTTTGCTCTTATTGTGCATTTTTGTACCGTTGGCAGCAAAACTATTTCCTTTTTTTGGCTACCACTATGGGTGTACTAGTGGTACCTACATCTTGTGAAACACCCGCTGCACCTTGTGCACCCTTTGTCTACACACAAAGTGTTAGGGAGTCTTCATTTGGGACGTGTACATGTGTTTCTAGTCCAACAAGTTCATCAATTTTGGGGGGGGGGCTGGGTATTCCCCTTCTTGTTGAACACTTTCTATTGCTCGCTGTAAAACAGTTCGGTTTTGCAAAGTCTATGAGTTGCCTGTCTTGTGTGGTGGCTTGTTGTGTGCAGTGTATTGCTTGTGGCGGGAGGCTTGTCCCAGGGATCTCCCATTGTTCTTCCGGTGTAAACGCCGATTTACTATGGTTGGGCCCGTGTTCCATTGATTAGTTTGTATTGACTTATGTAAAATCTCGCTACCGTCCGAATTCTCGGGTGCTTCTGGCCCACAATAAAACAAGGGTCCACGGATGCATCAGTTCTGCCCCTAGTGTTGAAAAACTGGAAAAACCAACTTTTGGTCCGAGCATATTCTTGAGATTTTGTTGCAGAAAAGGGGCTGCACCATAGGTCCCCAAACCTGTACTAAGTGACCGTTCTAGTGATGGCTTGGTACCCCCAAGAAGTTATAATGTGTACCAGACTCCCGGACCTTTCCTTATTAAATCCCCCCCCCCCCCCAAACCCTTCCTACGCCCTTCTCTTGTTGCATGTTGCTTTGGCTATGGTCACCCATTATGCACATCAATTGCTAGTGGGGTTTGGTCCAAACCTTGAACTGGCCCACCTCCTATCATATACCCTCTGTTTTGGGTATGTGTGGCACTGTTTTAGGAAAGACAATTTTGGGTCCGAGTGTGAGGCCGCACCACCCGCCACCACCCGTCACTGTCCATGCCGGGGCTTTGGGGTTTCAAAAAGATGGTTGGACATGTGGTTACCAATCTTAGCACCCTCCTGCCATTGGTGCCATCTGCGAAAAGCCCCCCTCTACTTTACCTTCACAGGTGGAGGATATTGTTGTTGAGCCTCGAGGCACTCTTGGGGTCACCCCCTGTGCGCTCAAAGAGCCCCCCTCTACTTCACAGGTGGAGGATATTGTTGTTGAGCCACTCGAAGATGTTCAAGCCTCCGAGCCTCGGGATGAAACCCCTTCTCCTCGGGTAGGCCCAATGCCGCGAATGCAGAAGATAACCTTCAACGGGTAGAGATCCGTAGAGAGTGGTTCACGGCCTCAGAGGCCCATCCTAAAGGTGCAATTGGTCAGTGAGAGCGTGACCAACTCTTCATTGACGAGCTGATCCAGCAGCTCAAAAAGAATGTTTATGACACTTGTGCACGGAACTCGAGTCGTAGTGCCCATCCTAAGTCGGGACACCAAGTCTCAGCTTATCTACAAGAGGTAATTCTACAACTACTTGTAGCTGCATGCACCCTTTGGTGATGATCGAACATTGTTTATTTATTTGCGCCATTTTCATGCGATGGGTTTAACCCAAGATGGAGGTACCCAAACTGTCTGTGGGGGCTATATGCTTCGACTCCTCCGGCAGCAATGGCGGCTGTTGGGTTGTTCTTGTTGTCCTCCTTCCTAGAAAAAAAAACAGTGCACGCGGGTTACACCTAAAAAAAGTTATTTTCTAAAAAAATTTTCCATATGTCGGTTGCATAAAAAAAAAGTACATGGGTTACTTTTTTTCATCCGCAGGTTACATTTTCAATGCCATATGGCTGTGATTAAGGTAGTGGGCCACCATGACAGATGGCATGCAAGGGTGTTTGTGAAGTCTCCAAATGTTGGCAGGATGTGGCACGCTTGCTGGTGCTGTGGCACGGGGTGCATGGCCTCTCACATGTCTCATTTCCTGTAGGTTTGTGATTTTGGAATGGCACGCTATTTTACGGATCCGTTGCAAGCCATCACGCCACTGGCTTGGGTCCTGACCCTTCCCTACCGCCCGCCTGAGGGCCTCATTCGTGGAACAACACCAATGGAGTATGGTCCAGCAGTGGATATTTGGTCATGCGGCTGCATCTTCGCCGAGCTGTTGTCCAATAAACCACTTTTCAGGTGTGTTTTTGCGCTGTAGTTGCCAAAATAACAGCAATCAGCCAGGCATGTGCATCGCACTGGGTGTGACAAGGGCTGCCAATTTTGTTCGTCCTCTTTCTCTGCAGACCCACCTCGGAGCCTCACCTGCTGACGCTAATGTGCCAGTTATTAGGCACTCCAACAGATGAGACTTGGCCAGGCTGGTCGTCTTTAGAGATCCATCAAAAGTGGAAGATTGTGCAGCACCCAGCTGGGGAGCTCCGCAAAAGGTCTGTGACAGGGGACGAAGGCAGTAGCCAGCTATGAATGGGTTCAAGCATTAGTACAGGGGTGAACAGGCAGTGGTACGAAGGAGGTACCCAGTGCCGTACCCACGACCCCGTCCTGGGTGCCAAGTGCAGGTGCAAACAAAGGTCAGGTCATTGGGCAGTATTTGTGCTGCTGTACAGTTGTTGATTTTGCAACACCAGAGACATCCGCCAGAGCTGCACACAAAAGCTAGCACTGGAGCCCAGAGCCAAAAAAATGTTTGTTCTTCTGTGAGAGCGTAGAGTCAAAGGCCACTGCAGGAGCCCATATGTAAGAACGCACATGCAGCTGTAGGACGTCTGAAAGGGGGCAGTTCTCAGGGGTCTCGAAATCAATGTCGGCGTGTGTTGAATCAGGATTCCAAAAGTGTATGCTCAAATGAGCATACATTTGTGTGTTTGCGTGTGTGTCCGCTTGGCCCCAGGGGAGACTGAGATTTCCCTGACATTCATAGCCGTATCCCTAATCCCTTGTCCACTGTGTAGTGCCTGTGACCCATCCTCCACCTCTGCAGGTTCCCTCAAGGTGGCACAGGCTTTGATGGCTCCAGAGTGTGTGTCACTCAGCGAGGGGGATTTGGCTTGCTCCAGGACCTGTTGGCCATGTGCCCAGACAGGCGCATTACTGCATCTGAGGCACTGGGGCACTACTTCTTCATAGAATCTCCGTTACCTGCATCTGAGGAGCAGCTTGCAAAGATGCTGGATCCTCTCCCCTCGCTGCACATGATGGAACGGGGGCACCGTTGATCTCCTGCAGCATGGGGAGTTCTTCCTGCATTCAGCGTGTTATATGGCCGTGGACCCTCTCGATGGCAACAGCGTTATCCGGTCGTACGGCAGATTGGGTGTGGCCTGTCAGCCGCTTTGTTTAGAATTGTCTGGCACACCACAAATGGGACATGCTTTGAAGTAATGTATCAGGCTAGTGGTCAGGGTGTTCCATGTTGAGCCCAAGCACTTGTAACTGAAGGGCGGCTGCATAATGTGGCAATTGATGCATGCATCAATAACACTGACATCTGGAGCAAGCTGACAGCTATGAAGCTGGCGATAAGTGCCATGGGTGTATTCTGTTTCTATTCTGCTGGTGCTTCGGCATCCACACCCCCAAGTACCCTAGAAAAGAAAGCACACAGCAAAAAAAGCGAAAAAAACGAAACAGCAAAAAAAAGAAGCACAAAAAACGCAGCATGAAATTGGAAAACGGAAACAATATGTGTGTTGGTGTGGAGGCTTGTTGGCTGAAGCCAATTTGCCCAAAGGGTGAGGCTGGGTCCTAGTGTGCTGACCAACTTGTGGCACTGGATCCTATTTAGAGCCGCAGCACAGGGGTGAAGGTCGCCCCCCCCCCCCCCTTAGCCCCCCTCCTTTGCAAGCAAAGGCCTGGCAGGGTTGGCATTCAGGAATTTACACAGGCGTTGGGAGGTTGTGCATGCAGCAATGAATTGGAATGAAGAATTGTCCTCCTTTTAGGCATACCAGGATATTGGCCATGAGGTGGATCGTCAGCAGCAGCTGTGTCCCAGCCGTGTCCCTGCAGGACGAAGCACGGCTCCCAGGGCTGCCGCGTCTACATCTCCAATTTCATTGCTGACGAGTGCACTGTCCAGTGTGTTGTCCCCCTCGGAGGGTTCAGCCCCCGTTATCAGGAAACTCCTCACGGAAACAATGCAGAGTGCTGTCCTCCTGTCACAGCTTCCGGATCAGAGGAGGCCTTTGGAGGGTGCATTAGTGCGTATGGTGGCGCAGGGCACCTCTTTGGGCTACTTCTGATTCCTACCCCTGTTTTTTTGGGTGGATTCTACTTCTCGGATGGGTGGGTGGGTGGGTGGGTGGGTGGGATGGGACGATTTGAGATGATTTCCCCTCATGGACTTGCCCCTTTCTGGTTGGGACCGGCCCCTTTCTCTCACCTATTGTCCCCTAGTTCACCTAGTTTGATGCCTTTCAGTGCTACAAGGTGCATCTCTCTGTTTTTTGAATAGGCACACTGAGCTGGGTACATGGCGATACATTCAGCGTGTTTGTTGCGGAGCATCAGTTTTTGCCCCTTGTGTCCTCACACCTCTTTTGCTATTTGTTATGGAGTTGAGCATTGGGGACAGGGTGTTCTACACCAGGTATACTGGGCTTTGGGTACCCGCGAAGGTGGTTGGCCTTTTGCATGATGGGCATATCGAGTTGGAGTATGATCCAGGTGGTGTGCGGGTCGTCAATCATCTTAGACTGCTGAGACTACCCGCCAAATTGGACCCTCTGTAAAGCAACCTTGACACAAAAGTGATGCCCCATGGACTCCACCTTCTTTGGTATCCCTAGTCTCGATTCTCCACCACCATCCCCGTCAATTCCCGCAATTTGAGTCTGTGTGGAAGTTCCTTTGGACCCCCTTGTTGATGGAAGCCCCTCTCGCGGCCGCTCCCCGATGCGACCGTCATCACATTCCCCATCCTGAGGCTTCCCCATCTTGAGGCTTCATTGGGTAATGGTGAAGTTGGGGACTGAATCTGGGAAGGTCATAATAAAAGTAGCACGCACGGTGCGCGCGGGGCAAGCACTCCCCCTTGGGTGTGTGGGGGTCCTGAGGTCTTGCACCTTCTTTGTGTTGTCTCTGGCACACAAGTGCAAATCATCATTCTCCCATTCCCTCATTTCATTAGTAGGATTCACATGCTTCTTCTGATGCCATTTCCCGCGCTAATGTCACAACTTGCACAACATTGCCATTGGATCACTCAAAAAGAATGTGGATTATGCTTTTTGTGCATCATGATTCACTTCTTTTGATAATCCAAATCACACAGAAAATCAAGTATGAGGGCTCCTCCCCTGCGGCGCGTGCGGCATGCATTAGGAATTATTCGGACAGCAAACCAGATAGGCAATTCATTGTCATTGTACTCGTTGCTTTTTTTTTTTGCACACTCTACCCCTCTACATTGTGCAATAGGTCCCCTAAGCACTCTTTTTTTTTTCTTTCAAGGACCTGGCCCCTTTGCCCGTGTGTGTGTGGGGGGGGGGGTGTGCCTAAGCAATATGGATAGGCCCCTTTCCGGTTGGGGATATGTTTTGGTCCATGGGCCTAACTCAACGATATGTCGCAGATATTCAAGCTGCGTTGCCGATTCAAGCACCTGAGAATCTACCGAACTCAGCTCAACGAAACCTGTGGCGGCGTGTACCAGTGCTTTGAGCGCCAAATCGGGCCAAGTTGAGGCGCTATACAAATGTCGTTTGTTGCTCATTGATGATACCATGCTTTGCACATTGAGCCGGGGCTGTAGTCTCTCCATTGTAGAAAGCGGTGGTGTCAAAAGATCAACCCCGCCCCCCCCCCCCCCCACCACCGACTCCCCTTACAACCCACGATCTAGGTCTTCTTCGATTGTTTTTCTTGGTATGAAAATTTTAACGAATTCCGATGGAATTTGTACTTGTGTCCAACCAAAAGGGGTGGGATGGAAGTGGATACCACAACGGTGCATTGAATACAATTCATGCCACACACACTACACGAAATGGTACAAGCTTAAGGGTCTCCTCATTTTCTGACTTTGGATGCGACCTTCTTTGCTACATGCCGCCACTCGGCGCGCCAGTTCCCGCGGAACTGCCTGTCCATGTAGCTGCACCCCACACGGGCCAAGGCAGCGCGCTAGAGGGGCCAATCCTGGCCCTTGCTCACTGAGGCAGTCCGGCGGCTTCATACGCATCGCGTTCACAGGGCACCAACTCCTCAATGTGCGCTTCTGAGAATTGAGCGGAATGGCCGCCCTCAGAACCGGCATCTGCAGCTTCGGGCTGGGCCCAATCCTCACCAAGCCTGTCGTTGAATCCCGGGATGCGGACACCGGGCTTCGGCCAGCTTGTCACGGTACCCGTTTGACAGACACATTTGCCATTGATGCTCCTCCCGGTGAGCTCAATCCCCCCCCCCCCCCGGTGAGCTGCTGCGTTCAAGGAAAGGGGGTTAAGGCGTGGCACATTGTTTCAAGACCTATAGTGTGTTTCCCAACGGTACCTCATACCATGTTCACTTTTTGTTTTGTAAAAATAGGTTGCGGTCCTTTCCGTTGGGCCTTGAACCATTGTATCATCCCCCTTGGGAACTGCTAGGCGAAGAAACGTGTTCCAGAAAGGCGCGGAGGCACCGCACAACATGCAAAAGGTTTCAAGACCAACGATGTCACCAGTTTGGAGATGTTCTCCTCACAACATTTGGTTCGTGAGGCTTCATAATGTCATTGTTGCCCCGTTTTCACTTGTTTTTTTTTCCCGGAAAAATGGGCTGCCATCCTTTCTGTGGGGCCGGGAACCATTGTGTTGTCCCCCCGGGTCAGCTGCTGGGCAAACAAATGTCTTCCGGAAAGACTGGGAGGCACCGCACAACATGCAAAAGTTTTCAAGACCAACAGTGTCACCGGTTTGGAGATGTTGTCCTCACAACATTGGTTTATCGGGCTTCAGAATATCATTTTTGCCCCATTTTCACTTGGCTTTTCCAGAAAAATAGGCTGCGGTCCTTTCGGTTGGGCCGGGAACCATTGTGTTGTCCCCCCGGGTGAGCTGCTGGACAAACAAATGTCGCCCACAAAGGCTGTGAGGAGCGCACGACGTGCAAAAGCTTTCAAGACCAACAGTGTCACCAGTTTGGAGATGTTGTACTCACAGCATTGGTCCCTGAAGCTTCATAATGTCATTTTTGCCCCGTTTTCGCGGGTGTTTTTTTTTCTTTCAGAAAAATGGGTTGCGGTCCCTTCCGTTGGGCCGGGAACCATTGTGTCGTTCCCCGGGTGAGCTACGGGGCAGGCAAACATGTTCCGGACAGGCTCGGAGGTGCCGCACGTCAATGAAAAATGTTCAACACCAACGAAGTCACTAGTTCACAGATGTAGTCCTCACAACAACTTCTCCTTCACCTTCTTCTCCTTCTCTTCCCTCTGCTTCTTTTCCTTCTCCACCTTCTCCTTCCACGGCACAATTTTTGCTGACATTATGTTGGCAATCTCATTTGACACACACACACACACACACACATAGAGGCTGAGGTGAGGGGGCTGAAGGGAGGCGCTGACCAACCGCCAACCACCAACCATCGGCATTTGTCCCCGAGGGCGGCATGTGGTGTTGAAAAACACCGTTTGTGGAGGCGAGTGTCTCTTCAGTGGGTCCTTTGGTGCTTGTGAGGTAGCAAATCCGGGGTGGGGAGGAGAGAGTGGCGGGTGCTGGGGATCTAGGGGAGCGGGAGTGCCTGGTGCTAGGAGCTTGGGGAAGCAGGGACTGCAGGTTCTTGGGAGCCTGGGGGAGAGGGGTGTTGGGGGTGTCGAGAGCGTGGGGGACGAGTGAGTGTCGGGCGCAAGCATGAGGGAGCCAGTGTGATAGTGGTCAATTGGGGGAGGCCTTTGGTGCTGGTGTGTGCGGGAGAAGGGAAATCCGATGTGGCGGGCTTCTGCTACGCTTGGGGAGCATCTGCGTCAAGGTGGCCACGTTGGATTCCGGCGGCTGTTGAGGGCGTATTGTAGTGGTCTAGCAGCGATGCTCCAGGGGCACTGCTTATTGTGGCGGAGGCGGTGGCGGCAGGGGGAGAAGCGAGTGCTAGCAGTGCCTCTGAACTTGGGTTAGGGTGTGTTGGTCTGGACCACGGGCAGGCAGTGGGTGGGGCGGCTCTCGCTTGGGGTGTGGCCTCCTTGCAGAGGCAATGGTGGGTACAAGCCAGAGTGTGTCTAGCACAAGTGCCGCCCGCTCCTCACTACGCGTGACACAATGACTTCGTGAAATGCGCAATCCGGACCTCCACGTTTGCACAAGGTTGCGTTGGGGGTTGACCAATGCAAACATGTAGCGCGCACGCTCCCCATAGACCCTGTTGATGAAGTCAGTGGCGTGGCAGCCTCGGTTTTCGCTAATCAACGCAAGGGTCTTGGGCGTCAGCGGGTCTCGGAGGGTGGCCTTTGGTGAGGTAGGGGGATCATTGGAGACTAGTTTTCTTGGTCGAGGTGGGGACGGGGGGGATTGGCCTGTGAACAACGAAGCCTCATGTTGCGCGTCTGTGGTCAGGGATGTGGCACGCCAATTGGGGTAGGGAGGTGGTGAAATTGGCGACAGTGGCAAGTCGGGCAGCATTGGGGGGCATGATGCCCGAGACGAAGATGGTGACGAGGCAACTTCAATAAAGTCTTTGTCCTCGGAACCCTTGAGAGGACATGGTAACCTGCACAGACCAAGAAGAATGGCCGGGAAAAATGCCTTGCGGTCTTTTCCGTTGTTGTTCTATGGCCCCTTGAGTTGGGGTAAGGGATCGCAATCCACGCTTTGTTGCGTGGCCCCTTCAGTTGGGGTAAGGGACTCACAATCCACACCTTGTTGTGTGGCCATTTGGGTTGGGGTCAGGGACTCGCAATGCAGGCTTTGTTGTGTGGCCCCTTGAGTTGGGGCTAGGGACTCGCAATCCACGCTTTGTTGCGTGGCCCCTTGAGTTGGGGTTAGGGACTCGCAATCCATGCTTTGTTGTGTGGCCCCTTGAGTTGGGGTTAGGGACTCACAATCCATGCTTTGTTGCGTGGCCCCTTGAGTTGGGGTAAGGGACTCGCAATCCACGCTTTGTTGTGTGGCCCCTTGAGTTGGGGTTAGGGACTCACAATCCATGCTTTGTTGCGTGGCCCCTTGAGTTGGGGTAAGGCCCTCGCAATCCACGCTTTGTTGCGTGGCCCCTTGAGTTGGGGTAAGGGACTCACAATCCACACTTTTTTGCGTGGCCCCTTGAGTTGGGGTTAGGGACTCGCAATCCACACTTTTTTGCGTGGCCCCTTGAGTTGGGGTTAGGGACTCGCAATCCATGCTTTGTTGTGTGGCCCCTTGAGTTGGGGTGAGGGACTCGCAATCCACGCTTTGTTGTGTGGCCCCTTGAGTTGGGGTTAGGGACTCACAATCCATGCTTTGTTGTGTGGCCCCTTGATTTGGGGTAAGGCACTCGCCATCCACGCTTTGTTGCGTGGCCCCTTGAGTTGGGGTAAGGGACTCGCAATCCACACTTTCTTGTGTGGCCCCTTGAGTCCGGGTTAGGGACTCGCAATCCAAGCTTTGTTGCGTGGCTCCTTAAGTTGGGGTGAGTGACTCGCAATCCACGCTTTGTTGTGCGGCCCCTTAAGCTGGGGTTAGGGACTCACAATCTCGAGTACACCGGTACACTCACCAAATGATCACCCAAACCTATCCTAGCAGCAGCAGAAGGGTTTCGGAAAAATGCAAAAATTCTCGAAATTTTCAGCCAATCTACGCCAACCTAAAAACGGCTGAGTCTTCACCGGCAAGGGCCCATGGGGGGGTCAAATGGGGGTACCTGGAGTTTGGACGCAAGACACCTATCGTCGGTATTGGGGTCCATGTACAAGAAAAATCTTGTTCAGGACCTGGGTCTGAATCAATTTTGACCAAACAGTCTAACAAAAACAACAAGTTTGGGGCGTTCCAACGGCCCATGGCCCGGGCTACATGGGCCTACATGAGCCTGGGATGGCGGCGGTCCCCTGGCGCCGGTGCTGGACAAAACCCCCAGCCGGCAGGGGGGGGGGGGGGGGCAGGTCCGGTGTTGGCGATAGCTCCGGCAGTCCTTGTGGTGCTAGTGGTGCCAGCGATGCTAGTACAGGTGTGCTCTCCGGTGTGGGAAACTTCTTTTTTTTTTAACTCGTGACCGAAGTTCCACCAAGTATCCATTGAGAGTACACATAGCAGGTCATGGGTCAGTGACAGGGTCAGCTTGGGTTATGGGTTTGGTATGACCTACCCTCACCAAGACGGCTGTGGCGGGGTAGCGGGAGGAACGAGTCTTACGCCTTGCCCCACCCTGTCGCCCCGTTTGCACGAGTGTGCGCATCCTCCCGGACCTCTCGGGGGTGTTACAATCAAGTCAAGACAACGACATCGCCCATGTCCTTGAGCGGGATCTCCATATCCTGGAGATCATTGGGAACCTCCAGTGCCTCTAGCCTGTGTTTCTTGTGCGTCTCAAGTGGGTTCTCGTCCGACAAGAAACGGAATGTGCAGAATGTGCGGTTGTGCTGCACTGCACTGTGCTGTGCTACACTGCACAGCCACCTTGGTGGGTTGCGCGTGGGTAAATATTCCCAAAGCACCTCATAGGTATTGCACAACATCCATGATTTTGCTAGTATTCACTAGTTTTGCATGACCGTGTGCCCCGTGTTGGCAACGTTTGCCAATTGATGCATGCGCATTGGGCAGTAACAGCACAAAATCAGCACTATCCAAAACAAAAGCAATGGCGGCAATGCAGCGGGTGCACTGCAGATGCCGACACATTGAAAAATTTCGTGTCTGTCTTGAATCATCACGGAATAGGCACTCATGAGCGTGACTTGGGCTGTGCGAGTATCCTACCGTCCGAGGTGGTATTGATGTACAAGAAAGGGGTTAGGAGGGGAAAGGGTTCGGCATCCTCGTGTTGGGAGCAGGCTCATGGTTCGCTGTCCACCAACATCCAAGCGGATGAAGCGCCGCACGGCGGCATATGCACGCAAGTGCACGCAGTCACCCTTACGGCCTTACGGCGGACGACTTTGTCGGACCCCCAATGGGACATCCGAGGGGCCACTGCAGTGGTCTGCGCCTCGGGGAGGACAGTGGTGCGCCAATGGCGGAAGCAAACTCGGCGGGAGTCCGCCATCCAGGACAATTGGTAGACCGCCTGTTGCGCCTCTACCACCGCGCCGTGTGTTCCTTATACAAGAAATACGCTTGCCGGCACAAGTGTTCGTGGTGGTGTGCCAAGAAGAGGGACTTTCGTGCGATGGCTTGTCGGGTGAGTGCCCCCTTGAGTTGGGGTAAGGGACTCGCAATCCACGCTTTGTTGTGTGGCCCCTTGAGTTGGGGTTAGGGACTCGCAATCCATGCTTTGTTGCGTGGCCCCTTGAGTCGGGGTAAGTGACCCGCAATCCATGCTTTGTTGTGTGGCCCCTTGAGTTGGGGTAAGGGACTCGCAATCCACGCTTTGTTGTGTGGCCCCTTGGAGTGGGGTTAGGGGCTCACAATCCACGCTTTGTTGTGTGGCCCCTTGAGTTGGGGCTAGGGACTAGCAATCCATGCTTTGTTGCGTGGCCCCTTGGGTTGGGGTTAGGGACTCACAATCCATGCTTTATTGTGTGGCCCCTTGAGTTGGGGTTAGTGACTCGCAATCCACGCTTTGTTGCGTGGCCCCTTGAGTTGGGGTTAGGGACTCACAATCCATTCTTTGTTGTGTGGCCACTTGAGTTGGGGTAAGGGACTCACAATCCATGCTTTGTTGCGTGGCCCCTTGAGTTGGGGTTAGGGACTCGCAATCCATGCTTTGTTGTGTGGCCCCTTGAGTTGGGGTAAGGGACTCGCAATCTACGGTTTTTTTTGTGGCCCCTTGAGTTGGGGTTAGGGACTCGCAATCCACGCTTTGTTGTGTGGCCCCTTGAGTTGGGGTTAGGGACTCGCAATCCACGCTTTGTTGTGTGGCCCCTTGAGTTGGGGGGACCCGCAATCCATGCTTTGTTGTGTGGCCCCTTGAGTTGGGGTTAGGGACTCGCAATCCATGCTTTGTTGCGTGGCCCCTTGGGTTGGGGTTAGGGACTCACAATCCTTGCTTTGTTGTGTGGCCCCTTGAGTTGGGGTAAGGGACTCGCAATTCACGCTTTGTTGTGTGGGCCCCTTGAGTTGGGGTTAGGGGCTTGCAATCCACGCTTTGTTGCGTGGCCCCTTGAGTTGGGGTTAGGGACTCACAATCCTTGCTTTGTTGTGTGGCCCCTTGAGTTGGGGTAAGGGACTCACAATCCACGCTTTGTTGTGTGGCCCCTTGAGTTGGGGGTAGGGACTCACAATCCATGCTTTGTTGTGTGGCCCCTTGAGTTTGGGTTAGGGACTCGCAATCCACGCTTTGTTGCGCGGCCCCTTGAGTTGGGGTTAGGGACTCACAATCCATGCTTTGTTGTGTGGCCCCTTGAGTTGGGGTTAGGGGCTCACAATCCACGCTTTGTTGCCTGGCCCCTTGATTCTGGGTTAGGGACTCGCAATGCATGCTTTGTTGTGTGGCTCCTCGAGTTGGGGTTAGGGACTCACAATCCATACTTTGTTGCGTGGCCCCTTGAGTTGGGATTAGGGACCCGCAATCCATGCTTTGTTGTGTGGCCCCTTGAGTTGGGGGTAGGGACTCGCAATCCACGCTTTGTTGTGTGGCCCCTTGAGTTGGGGTTAGGGACTGGCAATCCATGCTTTGTTGTGTGGCCCCTTGAGTTGGGGTAAGGGACTCACAATCCACGCTTTGTTGCGTGGCCCCTTGATTCTGGGTTAGGGACCCGCAATCCATGCTTTGCTGTGTGGCCCCTTGGGTTGGGGTTAGGGACTCATAATCCACGCTTTGTTGTGTGGCCCTTTGAGTTGGGGTTAGGGACTCGCAATCCACGCTTTGTTGCGTGGCCCCTTGAGCTGGGGTTAGGCTCTCGCAATGCATGCTTTGTTGTGTGGGGGTAAGGGACTCACAATCCACGCTTTGTTGTGTGGCCTTTGGGTTGGGGTTAGGGACTCACAATCCACACTTTGTTGCGTGGCCCTTTGAGTTGGGGTTAGGCTCTCGCAATGCATGCTTTGTTGTGTGGCCCCTCTAGTTGTGGTTAGGGACTAACAATCCACGCTTTGTTGTGTGGCCCCTTGAGTTGTGGTAAGGGACTTGCAATCCACGCTTTGTTGTGTGGCCCCTTGAGTTGGGGTTAGGGACTCGCAATCCATGCCTTTTTGCGTGGCCCCTTGAGTTGGGGTCAGGGACTCGCAATCCACACTTTGTTGTGTGGCCCCTTGAGTTGGGGTTAGGGATTCACCATCCACGCTTTGTTGTGTGGCCCCTTGAGTTGGGGTGAGGGACTCGCAATCCACGCTTTGTTGTGTGGCCCCTTGAGTTGGGGTAAGGGACTCACAATCCACGCTTTGTTGCGTGGCCCCTTGAGTTGGGGTTAGGGGCTCGCAATCCACGCTTTGTTGCGTGGCCCCTTGAGTTGGGGTTAGGGACTCACAATCCTTGCTTTGTTGTGTGGCCCCTTGAGTTGGGGTAAGGGACTCACAATCCATGCTTTGTTGTGTGGCCCCTTGAGTTGGGGGTAGGGACTCACAATCCATACTTTGTTGCGTGGCCCCTTGAGTTGGGGTTAGGGACCCGCAATCCATGCTTTGTTGTGTGGCCCCTTGAGTTGGGGGTAGGGACTCGCAATCCACGCTTTGTTGTGTGGCCCCTTGAGTTGGGGTTAGGGACTGGCAATCCATGCTTTGTTGTGTGGCCCCTTGAGTTGGGGTAAGGGACTCACAATCCACGCTTTGTTGCGTGGCCCCTTGATTCTGGGTTAGGGACCCGCAATCCATGCTTTGTTGTGTGGCCCCTTGGGTTGGGGTTAGGGACTCATAATCCACGCTTTGTTGTGTGGCCCTTTGAGTTGGGGTTAGGGACTCGCAATCCACGCTTTGTTGCGTGGCCCCTTGAGTTGGGGTTAGGCTCTCGCAATGCATGCTTTGTTGTGTGGGGGTAAGGGACTCACAATCCACGCTTTGTTGTGTGGCCTTTGGGTTGGGGTTAGGGACTCACAATCCACGCTTTGTTGCGTGGCCCTTTGAGTTGGGGTTAGGCTCTCGCAATGCATGCTTTGTTGTGTGGCCCCTCTAGTTGTGGTTAGGGACTAACAATCCACGCTTTGTTGTGTGGCCCCTTGAGTTGTGGTAAGGGACTTGCAATCCACGCTTTGTTGTGTGGCCCCTTGAGTTGGGGTTAGGGACTCGCAATCCATGCCTTTTTGCGTGGCCCCTTGAGTTGGGGTCAGGGACTCGCAATCCACACTTTGTTGTGTGGCCCCTTGAGTTGGGGTTAGGGATTCACCATCCACGCTTTGTTGTGTGGCCCCTTGAGTTGGGGTGAGGGACTCGCAATCCACGCTTTGTTGTGTGGCCCCTTGAGTTGGGGTAAGGGACTCACAATCCACGCTTTGTTGCGTGGCCCCTTGAGTTGGGGTTAGGGGCTCGCAATGCACGCTTTGTTGCGTGGCCCCTTGAGTTGGGGTTAGGGACTCACAATCCTTGCTTTGTTGTGTGGCCCCTTGAGTTGGGGTAAGGGACTCACAATCCATGCTTTGTTGTGTGGCCCCTTGAGTTGGGGGTAGGGACTCACAATCCATGCTTTGTTGTGTGGCCCCTTGAGTTTGGGTTAGGGACTCGCAATCCACGCTTTGTTGCGCGGCCCCTTGAGTTGGGGTTAGGGACTCACAATCCATGCTTTGTTGTGTGGCCCCTTGAGTTGGGGTTAGGGGCTCACAATCCACGCTTTGTTGCCTGGCCCCTTGATTCTGGGTTAGGGACTCGCAATTCATGCTTTGTTGTGTGGCTCCTCGAGTTGGGGTTAGGGACTCACAATCCATACTTTGTTGCGTGGCCCCTTGAGTTGGGGTTAGGGACCCGCAATCCATGCTTTGTTGTGTGGCCCCTTGAGTTGGGGGTAGGGACTCGCAATCCACGCTTTGTTGTGTGGCCCCTTGAGTTGGGGTTAGGGACTGGCAATCCATGCTTTGTTGTGTGGCCCCTTGAGTTGGGGTAAGGGACTCACAATCCACGCTTTGTTGCGTGGCCCCTTGATTCTGGGTTAGGGACCCGCAATCCATGCTTTGTTGTGTGGCCCCTTGGGTTGGGGTTAGGGACTCATAATCCACGCTTTGTTGTGTGGCCCTTTGAGTTGGGGTTAGGGACTCGCAATCCACGCTTTGTTGCGTGGCCCCTTGAGTTGGGGTTAGGCTCTCGCAATGCATGCTTTGTTGTGTGGGGGTAAGGGACTCACAATCCACGCTTTGTTGTGTGGCCTTTGGGTTGGGGTTAGGGACTCACAATCCACGCTTTGTTGCGTGGCCCTTTGAGTTGGGGTTAGGCTCTCGCAATGCATGCTTTGTTGTGTGGCCCCTCTAGTTGTGGTTAGGGACTAACAATCCACGCTTTGTTGTGTGGCCCCTTGAGTTGTGGTAAGGGACTTGCAATCCACGCTTTGTTGTGTGGCCCCTTGAGTTGGGGTTAGGGACTCGCAATCCATGCCTTTTTGCGTGGCCCCTTGAGTTGGGGTCAGGGACTTGCAATCCACACTTTGTTGTGTGGCCCCTTGAGTTGGGGTTAGGGATTCACAATCCACGCTTTGTTGTGTGGCCCCTTGAGTTGGGGTGAGGGACTCGCAATCCACGCTTTGTTGTGTGGCCCCTTGAGTTGGGGTAAGGGACTCACAATCCACGCTTTGTTGCGTGGCCCCTTGAGTTGGGGTGAGGGACTCGCAATCCATGCTTTGTTGCGTGGCCCCTTGAGTTCGGGGTAGGGACTCACAATCCATGCTTTGTTGTGTGGCCCCTTGGGTTGGGATAACGGACTCCCAATCCATGCTTTGTTGTGTGGCCCCTTGAGTTGGGGTTAGGGACCCACAATCCACGCTTTGTTGTGTGGCCCCTTGAGTTGGGGTAAGGGACTCACAATCCACGCTTTGTTGTGTGGCCCCTTGAGTTGGGGTCAGGCACTCGCAATCCACGCTTTGTTGCGTGGCCCCTTGAGTTGCGGTGAGGGACTCGCAACACGCTTTCTTGTGTGGCCCCTTGAGTTGGGGTAAGGGTCTCGCAATCCACGCTTTGTTGTGTGGCCCCTTGAGTTGGGGTTAGGGACTCGCAATCCACGCTTTGTTGCGTGGCCCCTTGGGTCGGGGTGAGGGACTCACAATCCATGCTTTGTTGTGTGGCCCCTTGAGTTGGGGTAAGGGATTCGCAATCCATGCTTTGTTGTGTGGCCCCTTGAGTTGGGGTTAGGGACTCACAATCCGTGCTTTGTTGCGTGGCCCCTTGAGTTGGGGTTAGGGACCCGCAATCCACGCTTTGTTGTGTGGCCCCTTGAGTTGGGGTTAGGGACTCGCAATCCATGCTTTGTTGCGTGGCCCCTTGAGTTGGGGTTAGGGACTCGCAATCCACGCTTTGTTGTGTGGCCCCTTGAGTTGGGGTTAGGGACTCGCAATCCATGCTAAGCATGGATTTCGGGGCCTGGACCCCAACTCAAGGGGCCACACAGCAAAGCGTGGGTTGTGAGTCCCTAGCCCCAACTCAAGGGGCCACACAACAAAGCATGGATTGTGAGTCCCTAACCCCAACTCAAGGGGCCACGCAACAAAGCGTGGATTGCGAGTCCCTCACCCCAACTCAAGGGGCCACAGAACAAAGCGGGGATTGTGAGTCCCTTAGCCCAACTCAAGGGGCCACACAACAAAGCGTGGATTGCAAGACCCTCACCTCAACCCAAGGGGCGACGCAACAAAGCATGGATTGCCAGGACCTAGCCCCAACTCAAGGGGCCACACAACAAAGTGAGGATTGCGAGTCCCTAACCCCAACCCAAGGGGCCACACAACAAAGCGTGGATTGTGAGTCCCTGTTGCGTGGCCCCGTGAGTTGGGGTTAGGGACTCACAATCCATGCTTTGTTGTGTGGCCCCTTGAGTAGGGTTTAGGGACTCGCAATCCACGCTGTGTTGCGTGGGCCCTTGAGTTGGGGTTAGGGACTCGCAATCCACGCTTTATTGTCTAGCCCCTTGGCGTGGGGGTAGGGACTCGCAATCCATGCTTTGTTGCGTGGCCGCTTGAGTTGGGGTTAGGGACTCGCAATGCACGCTTTGTTGCGTGGCCCCTTGAGTTGGGGTTAGTGACTCGCAATCCACGCTTTATTGTCTAGCCCCTTGAGTTGGGGTTAGGGACTCGCAATCCACGCTTTGTTGCGTGGCCCCTTGAGTTGGGGTAAGGGACTCGCAATCCACGCTTTATTGTCTAGCCCCTTGGTTTGGGGTTAGGGACTCGCAATCCATGCTTTGTTGCGTGGCCGCTTGAGTTGGGGTTAGGGACTCGCAATGCAGGCTTTGTTGTGTGGCCCCTTGAGTTGGGGCTAGGGACTTGCAATCCACGCTTTGTTGTGTGGGCCCTTGAGTTGGGGTTAGGGACTCGCACTCCATGCTTTGTTGTGTGGCCCCTTGAGTTGGGGTTAGGGACTCACAATCCATGCTTTGTTGTGTGGCCCCTTGAGTTGGGGTTAGGGACTCGCAATCCACGCTTTGTTGCGTGGCCCCTTGGGTCGGGGTGAGGGACTCACAATCCATGCTTTGTTGTGTGGCCCCTTGAGTTGGGGTAAGGGATTCGCAATCCATGCTTTGTTGTGTGGCCCCTTGAGTTGGGGTTAGGGACTCACAATCCGTGCTTTGTTGCGTGGCCCCTTGAGTTGGGGTTAGGGACCCGCAATCCACGCTTTGTTGTGTGGCCCCTTGAGTTGGGGTTAGGGACTCGCAATCCATGCTTTGTTGCGTGGCCCCTTGAGTTGGGGTTAGGGACTCGCAATCCACGCTTTGTTGTGTTGCCCCTTGAGTTGGGGTTAGGGGATTGGCAATTCGTGCTTTGTTGCGTGGCCCCTTGGGTTGGGTTAGGGACTCGCAATCCACGCTTTGTTGTGTTGCCCCTTGAGTTGGGGTTAGGGACTGGCAATCCATGCTTTGTTGTGTGGCCCCTTGAGTTGGGGTTAGGGACTCACAATCCATGCTTTGTTGTGTGGCCCCTTGAGTTGGGGTTAGGGACTCGCAATCCATGCTAAGCATGGATTTCGGGGCCTGGACCCCAACTCAAGGGGCCACACAGCAAAGCGTGGGTTGTGAGTCCCTAGCCCCAACTCAAGGGGCCACACAACAAAGCATGGATTGTGAGTCCCTAACCCCAACTCAAGGGGCCACGCAACAAAGCGTGGATTGCGAGTCCCTCACCCCAACTCAAGGGGCCACAGAACAAAGCGGGGATTGTGAGTCCCTTAGCCCAACTCAAGGGGCCACACAACAAAGCGTGGATTGCAAGACCCTCACCTCAACCCAAGGGGCGACGCAACAAAGCATGGATTGCCAGGACCTAGCCCCAACTCAAGGGGCCACACAACAAAGTGAGGATTGCGAGTCCCTAACCCCAACCCAAGGGGCCACACAACAAAGCGTGGATTGTGAGTCCCTGTTGCGTGGCCCCGTGAGTTGGGGTTAGGGACTCACAATCCATGCTTTGTTGTGTGGCCCCTTGAGTAGGGTTTAGGGACTCGCAATCCACGCTGTGTTGCGTGGGCCCTTGAGTTGGGGTTAGGGACCCGCAATCCACGCTTTATTGTCTAGCCCCTTGGCGTGGGGGTAGGGACTCGCAATCCATGCTTTGTTGCGTGGCCGCTTGAGTTGGGGTTAGGGACTCGCAATGCACGCTTTGTTGCGTGGCCCCTTGAGTTGGGGTTAGTGACTCGCAATCCACGCTTTATTGTCTAGCCCCTTGAGTTGGGGTTAGGGACTCGCAATCCACGCTTTGTTGCGTGGCCCCTTGAGTTGGGGTAAGGGACTCGCAATCCACGCTTTATTGTCTAGCCCCTTGGTTTGGGGTTAGGGACTCGCAATCCATGCTTTGTTGCGTGGCCGCTTGAGTTGGGGTTAGGGACTCGCAATGCAGGCTTTGTTGTGTGGCCCCTTGAGTTGGGGCTAGGGACTTGCAATCCACGCTTTGTTGTGTGGGCCCTTGAGTTGGGGTTAGGGACTCGCACTCCATGCTTTGTTGTGTGGCCCCTTGAGTTGGGGTTAGGGACTCACAATCCATGCTTTGTTGTGTGGCCCCTTGAGTTGGGGTGAGGGACTCGCAATCCATGCTTTGTTGCGTGGCCCCTTGGGTTGGGGTTAGGGACTCACAATCCATGCTTCGTTGTGTGGCTCCTTGAGTTGGGGTTAGGGACCCGCAATCCATGCTTTGTTGTGTGGCCCCTTGAGTTGGGGGTAGGGACTCACAATCCATGCTTTGTTGTGTGGCCCCTTGAGTTGGGGTTATGGACTCGCAATCTACGCTTTGTTGTGTGGCCCCTTGAGTTGGGGTTAGGGACTCGCAATCCATGCTTTGTTGTGTGGCCCCTTGAGTTGGGGTTAGGGACTCACAATCCACGCTTTGTTGTGTGGCCCCTTGAGTTTGGGTTAGGGACTCGCAATCCATGCTTTGTTGTGTGGCCCCTAGAGTTGGGGTTAGGGACTCGCAATGCATGCTTTGTTGCGTGGCCCCTTGAGTTGGGGTAGGGACCTGCAATCCATGCTTTGTTGTGTGGCCCCTTGGGTTGGGGTTAGGGGCTCACAATCCACGCTTTGTTGCGTGGCCCCTTGAGTTTGGGGTAGGGACCCGCAATCCATGCTTCGTTGTGTGGCCCCTTGAGTTTGGGTTAGGGACTCGCAATCCATGCTTTGTTGTGTGGCCCCTTGAGTTGGGGGTAGGGACTCACAATCCATGCTTTGTTGTGTGGCCCCTTGGGTTGGGGTTAGGGACGCACAATCCAAGCTTTGTTGTGTGGCCCCTTGAGTTTGGGGTAGGGACCCGCAATCCATGCTTTGTTGTGTGGCCCCTTGAGTTGGGGTGAGTGACTCGCAATCCATGCTTTGTTGTGTGGCCCCTTGAGTTGGGGTTAGGGACTCGCAATGCATGCTTTGTACCGTGGCCCCTTGAGTTCGGGTTAGGGACTCGCAATGCGTGCTTTTTTGCGTGGCCCCTTGGGTTGGGGTTAGGGACTCACAATCCACGCTTTGTTGTGTGGCCCCTTGAGTTGGGGTTAGGGACTCGCAATCCATGCTCCGTTGTGTGGCCTCTTGAGTTGGGATTAGGGACTCACAATCCTTGCTTTGTTGTGTGGCCCCTTGAGTTGGGGTTAGGGACTCGCAATGCATGCTTTGTTGCGTGGCCCCTCGAGTTGGGGTAAGGGACTGGCAATCCACGCTTTGTTGTGTGGCCCCTTGGGTTGTGGTAAGGGACCCGCAATCCATGCTTTGTTGCGTGGCCCCTCGAGTTGGGGTAAGGGACCCGCAATCCACGCTTTGTTCTGTGGCCCCTTGGGTTGGGGTGAGGGACTCACAATCCACGCTTTGTTGAGTGGCCGCTTGAGTTGGGGTTAGGGGCTCGCAATGCAGGCTTTGCTGTGTGGCCCCTTGAGTTGGGGTAAGGGACTCACAATCCATGCTTTGTTGCGTGGCCCCTTGAGTTGGGGTAAGGGACCCGCAATCCACACTTTGTTGTGTGGCCCCTTGAGTTGGGGTTAGGGACTCATAATCCACGCTTTGTTGTGTGGCCCCTTGAGTTGGGGTGAGTGACTCGCAATCCACGCTTTGTTGTGTGGCCCCTTGAGTTGGGGGTAGGGACCCGCAATGCACGCTTTGTTGTGTGGCCCCTTGAGTTGGGGTAAGGGACTCACAATCCATGCTTTGTTGTGTGGCCCCTTGAGTTGGGGTAGGGACTCACAATCCACGCTTTGTTGTGTGGCCCCTTGAGTTGGGGTTAGGGACTTGCAATCCACGCTTTGTTGTGTGGCCCCTTGAGTTGGGGTTACGGACTCGCAATCCACGCTTTGTTGTGTGGCCCCTTGAGTTGGGGTTAGGGACTCACAATCCATGCTTTGTTGTGTGGCCCCTTGAGTTGGGGTAAGGGACTCGCAATCCATGCTTTGTTGTTCCTGTACCCAAACCGATGTCACCCACCCTGTTTTGGGGTGTGGCGGTGCGAACGTCGGACTGCAGCACCTGGGCCGCATACCCAATTGTTCGGAGTTGCCCGACACATATTTTTTGCGGTACTTTGTACAATTTTTCTTTTTTTTTTCCGTTAGTACGCCCCACGAGCGATTTTTTCTTTGGGTGCACCAACTCTCACCGGGGATTTCTCCGCTGGCCGCTCGGACAAACGCTCGGGATTTATCCGGTGGGCGCTCGGGAGATCGCTTGGGATTTATCCGGGGCCCGCTCGGGATATCGCTTGGGATTTATCCGGTTGCCGCTCGGGAAATCGCTTAGGATTTTTCTGGTGGCCGCTTAGGAGATCCCCAAGCATATTCGGTATAGCCTTAGGTGTATCCGAGCACGTTCCTAGGCATTTTCCATTTTTACATCCCCGGCGATTTGGACATAAGAAGCAAAGCGATGGAGCGACATGTGGTGTAGCCACCTTGCCCACTTGTGGGCCACCTTTGATTCTGCCCCCCGCTTTGAAGTGGTGGGGATCCCCCAGGCGGCAGGGGTTATGTAGCCACCTTGCCCACTTGTGGGCCACCTTTGATTCTACCCCCGCTCCGAAGCGGTGGGGATCCCCCAGGTCGCAGGGGTTATGTAGCCACCTTGCCCACTTGTGGGCCACTTCTGATTCTGCCCCCCGCTCTGAAGCGGTGGGGATCCCCCAGGCGGCAGGGGTTATGTAGCCGGCCACCTGGGCCAATTTGCATTTTTTGACGCATGGGCATCACACGCCCGATGGGCGTGGCCATAAGAAGGGTACAGCGAAGAGGGCGGAGCCCAAAAGGGCAACCCCGCAAAAGGTTGGCATTGCATCCTTGTTGCAAACCCGCCCTAGTATGTCCACCCCTAGTGGTTTGGAAACACAAAGTACCGCCGTTCCGGAGGTGCCTCTTTCTCTTTGCCAACCAACACCGGGTGCGCAACAGGGTGCAACCCAAAGTACTAATGTCCCTGACGTTCCTCTTTCTCTGTCCGATCCAACACCGGCACTTAGCTTGCTTCGGGATAATCCTCCACCACCATCAGTAGGCACGAATGTGTGGGATTTCCCCCTTGTGGTTTACCGCGTACTGAGTTCGTCATGGTGTATCCGTTCGCGAGGCATGCCGATGGCACCAAGCGTAAATGGATTGCGGGCACAGAGGGTGTGCGGTCACAACGCTATAGTGGCTATACCAAAAACGAAGGTGCGTGTGACCATTGTCAACAAGTTGCAAGTGACAAAGACTTGTTGCGGCTCATGCATGTAGCGTTGGGTGGGCTACAAAAAAAACAAACCTCACTCTGTTGGGCGCTTAGCATGCAATGCACACTAGGCCTGGAAGGCCCACACAATGGCGCGGGGAGGGAGGCCTTGCCTGCCATAGCCTTAAGGGCCTCCCGAGTTGCGTCGGCCGACCAGTATAGTCACACACATACCCCTTCTTTTATGCCCTCCCATTGACGCATTCCTCACCCCATGGTGTATTTCTAACCCCATGATGCATTCTGAACCCCATGACCAACCTTGATGCGTTTCAACCACCATGCTGCAGTTCTAACCCCATGGTGTATTTCAAACCCCAGGACCGCCTCGGGGACCCGCAGTCCCGAGGTTTCTGGTACCCACGGCCGGAAATACCCAAGCCGATGAAACCCTACCATAGACGTTGGTAGGGGCAGTGCGAATTGTCGGATCACACCTGGGCCGCATACACAACTGTTCGGAGGTGCCCGACACTATATATCTCATTGGGGGGGGTCTGGGGGGTCGGGGTGCCCTTCCCGCAGACAATACCCCCGCGCAGCGAAAAACCCCCTTAACCCCCCCCCCCCAAACCCCCCCTTTTTTTAAATTTGGCTCTAGGGGGGTTTTTAAGCATGATATCCGATTTCCGAGAATCCCCCCCCCCCCCCCCTGGGTAATGCACTCCTCAGCATGACATAAGTGCATCTTTACTGTTAACATACATACCGAGATGAGGGCAGAATGGGAGATGGGGGCAGATGTAATGCAGCAGGCATAGGTGCTGCCACAGTGTGGGGTGGTTTCTGCTACTGGTCCTTATAGCTCAAAATGGGAAACTATGAATGAAATTGGCGAAGGCGGGATAAAACGTTTTCAGGACCCCCGAGTGTCTTGTTCTGTGTGTGGAAACAGCCTCTTTGTCGATGTGTAGAACACCTCTAAACATTTCATGAAGTCCACAGAGGAACGGAAGTGACACAAGACCAGGCTTTTGCTTAGTGTGTCGGACACCCTACCCCGGGGGTGGGTGGGTGGGTGGGTGGGTGGGTGGGCGGGTTGGTCAAAGGCCTTTTTCAGTGGGTTGTGGAAGGCCTGGACCCCCCCCCCCCCCCCCACCCGCACCCCCCCCCGTGGAGTTTTCTTGGGTGCAGGGTGTGCGAGCCTTGGGACCTACGGGCGCTGAAAATTTTGATATAGTGTTCACCCATGAGGCACCTGTTGCAAGGTATTTGTCAGCTAAGGAAGGCAGTTAAATGGTTAACAACATGGTGTTTAGGGGGCGCCTTAAGCGCAGTGTGCGCACAGTGCAACTATTTGGGTGTCTAGCCGTCGTAGAAACCCATACTTTGTGGTACTTTGGGCATCATTGTTGTTTGGTAGTAGGTTTTGATGCATTGGGGATATGGCATTTTTGGATATTCACCCTGTTTCACCCATTCCTACTTTTTTGCACACATTGTTTACCCATTTCCACCACATCTACTCTTTTTCTCGGTTGATTGATACGGTGATATTCTTTGAGGGTGCCTGCTACATGACATCATACTTCCCTCCTCATTT
This sequence comes from Eutreptiella sp. 'Long Island Sound 2002', assembly GCA_964036045.1. Taxonomy (NCBI): domain Eukaryota; phylum Euglenozoa; class Euglenophyceae; order Eutreptiales; family Eutreptiaceae; genus Eutreptiella; species Eutreptiella sp. 'Long Island Sound 2002'. The sequence continues at coordinate 130,192,553 of OZ038382.1, read as the reverse complement.
CTCAGGCCCATTTTCTCCATGGATCTCAATACTGGGGATAGGGTGTTCTGCACCCGCTCCAATGGCCTGCGACCTCCTGCCACGGTGGTTGGGACAGCTGAAGACGGACTCCTCCACTTGGAATACTACACAGATGGGTTGAGAGTGGTGAATCGGCAATGCAAGATGGAGTCCATCTCCTTTGCCATCCCAAGTCCAGACTCGCCACCTGACTGCCCTCCATCTCCGCCGCCCAACACACAGTCAAGTTCCCCCCCAAAGGCCCGTGGTCCTTCACCATGCCACAAGAACCGGGAAGATCCCCCTCAAGGTCCCCTCCAGTCCAGTTTGGGTTGCCTAATTCCAAGGGTGTTTCCAAGGGGCGTGCCTAGGGGCTCTTCGGGGGGAACAAAGTCTAAAAGTAGCGCGCAGTGCGAGGATTCCCCCTTAGAATCAAAGGTCATGGGTTCAACTCCCAGTTCGTCCAACTTCAGGGGATGCCACGATCCACTCTTTTTCGTGGCCCCTACTTTCAGATTGTTTCCTTTTTTGTCATTGTTCGTTTGACCTTCCTCCGAACTACAGACAGTGTGGGCCAACTGAGCAAAGGTATATGAACCCCCCCCCCCCGGGGGGGGGTGGAAGTGGGTGGGTGGGTGGGTGCGTCAGTTCCGGCCCTTGAGCCCCCCCCCCCCCCCCTTGGGGTCCCTAAGCAAAAGCCTGCACAGGACCATGTGACCTGTTTGTGCTTTGTCTGGGCTCACTGATTGCAACAGAATAAACAGAGCATCTCTACCCTGTTGCTGTTGGCCAGCGGTGATCTATTTTTTCTGCGCCCTTCAGAACTCTCTAATCTTAGCACAGCTGCCTCCTTCATTCTTTATTTCCTTTCACTACTGTCGGATACTCTGCTACATGAATTTTGTCCTTGCACAGATGCATAGCAACAAAAAAGTAGATTGCCTGATTTGTCTTTTCTGACCCATTTTCATCTTTGTGCAGTGTATTTCCCCCAAGTAACTGACCCTCTCTTGAGAGTATACCAGAGTGCCCTGACATAGTGCTCACTCTTTGCACTGCCTTTGTTGCAGCTGTCTTTCCAAGATTCGGTAGTGTTTTCGTTGTGGGCCACACGACTCTCCAGTAAGTAATGGCCTCAGTGAACGGTTATGGTATCCAGCCTGAAGAAATGGGGGATGTGCATGCACACAGTAAATCCACATGTCTCACGCATTGCGAGGGGCATGTGCACCAAATTGAATGAGTTGTGATTGCGCATGCATTCATGCACACACAGGAACTGTTTTCTGGATTTCCAAAAAAGAATGACTAACCGACCCGAATCCCACTCCACCGTGCCAAAATGCGCCCCCCCCCCCATCCCTCTTGAAAACCCAAAATGCTGTGACATGCATGCCTGTCAACCTACTCCTTCAAGGGGGAGGTTGACTGGCAAAGTTCTTAGCATTTTTTCCCTTCAGATGGTGCTGCCAAGAAAAATTTATGTGCTTCAGAACGGTTTTGCATGCCCAAACAAAGGTCAACAGAGATGGCCAGCAAACAATAGTTCCGAAGTCACCTGGGATTCAACCTTGTGTACACAAACAGGAGATGACAGCATGCAGGTTGGGGTCTATTCCAGGCCTTTGCTTTGTGGAGGACACGTCCTACCAGGGTGGTCATGGGTATAAAACCACCCCCAAATGGGGGATAAAACCACCCCCAACCCCTTTTTTGGCCATTTTTTGACCCCTGGGGTGGTTTTATCCCACCTTCTAGGGGGGTTTATTCCCCCATTTGGTCATTGGGGGGGTTTAATCACCCCTTTGAGGTGATTTTATCCCCCATTTTCGGTGATTTTATCCCCCTATTGGCCCGGGGGGGGGGGGGGGTTGCCCATCTCAATGTGAACCAGGAATCTCAGTCCTGGAAGACAGGTTGCCTTATGTCTATATGTTGTGCTTGGGGGGGGGGGGGGGGGGCTTGCCCCATTTCCATTTCCGGTATGAAGTTTGGACTGGTGATGCAGGGTCACGGAAGCACATGTGATTGTACATTCAGTGTTTTGCTTCATTGCATTCTTTGTGTGTCTGCATGGAGGGGCATTCTGCTTTGATTCACACCCCCAGATTTTTCACCCCACGAGAATTGAGTGGGGTCCCCTCCTTCAGTGTGGGGGACCCAATTTTTCCATTGTCTACCGTCTACTGTCCCCCCCCCCCCGCGCGCTCTCGACTCTTCCCCTCTTTTTTTCAATCAAACGGGTGCCTGCAGCAGTGTCTCTTCTGCGAGAAAACAATTTTTTGCAGGTGCCCCTGCTATTTTTCTCATGGCATTTTTTTCCTGTAGGTTGAACCTACCAATATCAGTACGGCTGTCCTCACCCCTGTGGGCCAATAGTGGGTTGGATGGCATGTGGTTCCTCCATGATTCGTTTCATTTTTGTTTGCTGGTGTATTAATTGGTAGGTGGGTGCCTCTTGGCCCCCGCAACCTCCCACCACATGGGGGTAGGCCAGGTGTTGCGCTCCGCGCCCGGAAGTGGGTGCCTGCCTTTTGTCCCCCCCCCCCCCCCCCCGTTCCTCAGAAAAGGTTTGGTCTATTCATCACACATGGTTGCAAACGAATGAAACAATTGTCGTCAGAGATGTGTATAGTGTTGGGCACCTGGGAAGACCTGTACAGGGGGGGGGGGGAATGCAAATGCATTTTTTTTTTGCATTTTTTTGCATAACCAGGAGCCAATGGTTTTTTGCATATTTTGCATTTTTTTTGCATTTTTTTTGCATATGTTTTGCCTTCAGGTTCCTTTTAATGTCACAATCCATGGACAAATTTGTGTCATGTGGTGTTGCAAATGATGCTGCTGCTGATGTTGACGATACCCCTAAGCTGATTGATGGTGAGGGCGACAGTGAACCTGATTTGGAAGAACCTGAAGAACCTGAAAAGAAAAAGGTGAAACTGAATTATGGGGCCAAAGCCACGCCAGCATCGAGGGCACGGCAGTATCTTTCTGGTATTTTTGAAGTTCGAGGTGACTGCATGTGGTGCTGTGTATGTCAGAAGGCAGTCTGTCACACAAGGAAGAACACTGCTGACCAGCAGCTCGCCCGACCGTCCTGTAACACAAGTGGTTTCTCTCTATTTGGCATATGCAACAGAGGTGTCGGTGCTGCAGTTGTTGTGTATGTGTGCTGTCTCCGCTTATCTCAGTTTTTGATGGCAATCCGGATAGATTTGAAAGCCCCCCCCCTCCCCCCTGTGCCCATGAACCGGCACTGTTTGACCGCGGAACCACGGGGTGGTTTTTGCGCACACTTTCCCCACAAAATTCGACCGCCGAAACTGGGGTTGGTTGTTGTCCACGATCGTGGGCAGCCCCGTGCCGCGGAAAATTTTTTTCCGGCGTATTGCGCCAGGGCATGCGCGCCGTCTCTTTTCCCACATTTGACCACATTGACAAATGAACACCAAAGGAGTGAATCTCAACTGAGTGGGCTGTAGTGTGCTTTCGAATGTGCAAGGAATGATCTAATGTTCAACTAGTTCGGACGTGTTTAACTGTATTTTGTTTGTTTTTTTGTCACGGGCTGGTTGCTTTGGGGAAGGGGTCGAGAGCCGAGGGGGAAGGGTTCAAGGAGTATGTGCCTGTGACTGATTAATATGTTAATATGATGGGGGGACCCGTAGCAACACACACGACATGTTGTCTTGCACACGTAAATAGCTCTCCTGCATCCACCGGAACCATGAAAAGCCCAATACCGTGGTAAAAAAAAGTGGTGTCAGAAATGGACTGCGGAACCGGGGGGCGGTTTTTGCGCAAGGCGGTTCTTAGGCACGAGGGAGGGGGGGGGGGTACAAGCCAAGACGTTAGGGTTCAACGAAAGCAAATGAACGAGCATTAAAAATGATGTTTATGAATAAACCTATGACTCATTTGCGATGCAAACAGGCAACCGTGCTCTGGTACAGACCCAAAGTGTAAGCCAAAAGCAATAAATTAAGATGCATTTGAGGGAAAATACACAATGCGTTGGATTAAAGTTGTTTTGGCTGCATGATATTTGCCATGCAAATGTGCACATTTCTCTATTTAATCTTGGATCGACAACTGGGAACAATGCATGTTGCTTTTGGTAGCACTACGAAGTTGAACTTCAACGAAGATCCTCAAAGTATTCGTTTAAGATTTTTGGTGCATTACGTCGTTGACCAAGCGTCTCAAAGTTGAAAAGATGCAGTCTGAAATTCTATTACCAACATATATGCGTATTTTGTTATCATAATGTGGAAGCGTTGTGTCATTGAGAGGAATATGTAGCTTCGTAGTTCTCCATGTGTTGGAATTTAGGCGCATGGAATATTTTGAAGGTAGTTGTAGTTTGGCGTTGGCATTTGGTGTTATGCGCTTGAATTTACAAGCTTTTTTGATTTTTAGAGGCCGCAAATGACACAAAACGAGCTTTTTTCGTATCCCAAATTGTATTGGTGTAGTCAAGATTTGTTTTTGTTTCCCAATTACATTATTTTAAGAAAAAAGAGTTTGTGTTGCTTGGTGCACATTGGTTGCCGATTTTGTGCCATGAGATAATTCATCTATGCTTGTAGCATTTAAAGTTGTTTTTTTCTTTGCTGAATCACCAATGATTCAGAGGATACACCTTTGTACTATAGATCTTCTCATGAGAGTAATACCCTTGGACATTTGAAACTGCCGAGTAGCGCACGTCGATGCATATAGGCAGCTTGTATTTTTAGGTCGATGTAGTTGTAAAGGGCAAGACTTTATCAAACCATTTAAAGAAAATCAATGGTTCTAGTGCTAAAATGTATTCTTTTCGCTGCAATTGATACTATGTTATAGAAAGTTAAAACAGGCTTTCACCGTTGATTGCTTTGATGATATTGTTATGTTTGTGCCTCTGCTTGCTCCTGCTGCTTCTTGGTGTAGCTCAGGTTTTCCAAATAGAAATGTTTTGATGAAATTAACCAGAACTCCAAGTACCCACAATACAAGCAAGGCACCACGGGATCAAATCCACAACATGAAGGGCTGTAGTCAAAGGAGATAGTGTATCAACAAAGGAACTGACAATAACTACATATTTATGACAAGATAGTTAGAAAATATCCTACAATCATGTGAAAACTGCCCACATGGGCACTCTCTCTTTTATAGTGCCATCTAGAGATGTGCACTCTTTGTTTTGGGTCCCATAGGTGCTGAGGTGGCATGGCTTGTGGCGTTGAGGTCACTGCCATGTCACATAGGATCTTCCTACTTAGCTAGGCTCACTGGGAATGGAACGCAAGACCTCTCAAAAAGAGGTGCCCAAGCCCCGTAGGGTGCAGACCACTAAGATAGCTAAGCATTCATGAGAAAATATAGAAAAATGTATAGGCTCTGGATCAATGTCAGCGCCTCAGTCAGTCCAAAAAATGGTGCTTAAGTCCAATCAGTTGGGGGGTCAGGGGTCCACACAACATCCAAAGTGCAATGCTTGGTTTTATAGGTCAAAATGCTTTGTCACCCCTTTTTGGATAGGCCAATACTAAGATAAAAATGTAGTATGCCTTTAGGCATCTCTAAAACCACTAAAGCTTGCCTTTTGGCAGGGAAATACACTTTTTCTTACTCCCCCCTTGTGCTGTGGTGGCCACCACTGCCGCATTTTAAAGCCAAAAACGGTATTTTTGTTGACGTCCCCATGGTTTCAACATCTTTTTCAAATTACCTATAACATCCCTAACATTGGAAAAAAGGCGCTGCGTCAAGGCAGTTGCCATTTTTTGCTTTGTCGTTACAGACACGTATAGCTCCCACTACGCTCATTGGCGTCGATGTGGCAGCTGTGGCTTGGTGGGACGTTAGAATGGGCATGCCAATTAATGTGTGCATGCACCCCTCCCTCCAAAAGCAAAACGCAACGCAATACGCAAAACGCAACGCAGGATACGGTCAGGGCACGCTGTGTGGGGTCTCGAGGAACCTGCCGCCTGACCTCACCTGTCCTTGGCGCGAGCGGGAGGCGTTGAAAATTATTTTGCCCCTTAATGGGGTCTTGGGATTCTGGAAAGTGGTCCAAGAGTCAGCGGTTCGGCCAGAACGCAGCCTACTTTGCTGTTTTCGCTCCACGATATGTGAAGACAAAGGATGCAAGGGTTGAGGGCTTGATACACGCGCAATTTCCGATGCAACACCAAAATCCGTCAAATGACGGCCCGGTTTTTTCTGAGGGTACACACCTGTCCAGCATCTCCATGTGCATTAAATGCACATTTTTACGCATTTTTGTTTCTTCACAAGAAATTACAAATCCCTGGATTCACATGCAAAGAAAAGCGGCGCGTCGGAGCGCATCCTAATTGGGCGCCGGAAAAGACAGTGCAAATAGGATTATAACAGTATGTCACGTAATAATAAAGAAATGACGAAACACGCATTAAACAATAAACATAGAGATTCCACGCATGCTTCTAGGAAAACTCCAGAAGAAAGAATTCAAGAATTCGAAAAAAGATTCGCACCACAACGTATAAACATACAGGTTCTTGTACCTTCATATGCAGCATGCACATTGCTTGTCTCGTGTTACCGAGCATGAGCCGTGTAGCAGCGCAAACATAGAGTAGAGGGATTGATTAGAAGATTGCACGATGATTAGAGGTGAGGTTAGGGTAAAGCACGCTTTGCCCCGCTTGTGTTGTGTTCCGCCCTCTCACTTGTTCACCTTCTCCAGCGGTAGGTAAGGTGAGTAAGCCCAGGAGGGGCCACCCCCTGGTTGAGTCAGTGATTGTGGTCACAGTGGGGTCTGGATTGATCGTGAGTGGATTGTTAAAAATAGTTGATCGCCAAGGTCGTGCATACCCGTGCATGCATATGACACATTGAAGGGTAGGCCATGCGAAGTGCGCACGGTATAACACTTGTTTAGGTTACCTAAGGGCTCCACCCTACGTTTTATAAGAGAACGGGCGGAGATCCTTAAGCTTGCTTGCTTGATAGGGCGGCTTTTAGACAGCGTATTATTTTCCAGCCGGAGATGTGTATAATACGGGGAGGTTGGTTAGGTTCCTCAGCTAAAAGCCGTCCTGCATTTGCCTCTGTTCTCAAACGGAAAAGGTCAGGGTGATTGGTGCACTTCCTCGCCCAGTTAACAGGGCGCTGATCCACAAACAACAAACTCTGCCTCAGCCAGGAGTGGCGGGGACAGTCCGACTTCATCATCATCCACGTTGTGCACGATGATAGAGCACTCCTTCCCTGCAAGCCTTGACAAGGAAACATGCTGTGACATCCGTGTTAGGCCACAGTCGGTTAGTAGCGATGTGTTCTCTTGTACTTTCACAGGCGGGCCAGCAGGGCCTGAGACCTCTTCGTGAACAACACCAAGTAGCGTGTGACTGTAGGACTGGTAAGCCTGGGTGAGAGCTTGAGCACAGCGCTCCCTCACCCTTTGAATGCTGGTGCCACTGTAGTGAGTGTAGGACCTGTAGTGAGTGTGTCACTGTCCCGCCTGTTTCCTGAAATTTTATCATGGTCTTGGTGGGCACTGGCAGTGGTAGTCTATGTTTTGGCAGTTTAGCAAACAGGCGTTTTCATGCCCCGTAGGTTTTGGCAATCCCTCCCCTGTAGTAGGCAGATAGGTAGGCACACCAATACCTTGGTGTTAGCGCTGGGTATTCCCCGAAGGCAGTCTGGTGCCAGCACAGAAATTGGGCACCTAGGGGCGGAGAGACCAAGCGCGTACCCCATGGCACTATGTAAAGACATTGGCCGGGTTTAGCAAGGGTGCAGACTCGGGTATAATTAGGACACCATTTCCGCAGCCTCCCATAGGTCCTCAAGCTCAGCACACTCACACAAACATAGGTAGGTTTAGGAAGGGTTCAGTCACTAGGCTTCTTCTGCGAGGCAAGCGTTTCAGCAAGCCTCAGCAACTCTCCTAGGTTGTTCTGGGACAAGTGGTCTACCAAAACAGAATTCAGGCGTCCCTCAGGAACCACGAAGGCAGAAAAGGGTTCCCAGGTAGCTTCTTCAACTCCAAATCCCTCCCGGAGGGTGAGGAAACGCCACCCCTGGCGGTAGCGGTGTCCGATGACGGACTTCACCAGGTAGAAGCCTTCCTTAGCCATCTCCTCGGCATTCATGTCGGGGAGTTCTCCTTCAACTTCCATAGGGCTGGCAGCGCCCTGTAGGTCCAGAGCCGCCATATCCTCGTCGTTCAGTTCCCATTCTTCCCCACAGAGGTTCTCTGGGTCATAGCGGCGCTTGAGTTGTTGAGCAGCGCACGCCAGGGTCCCCCCTAGTCGGGGAGAACACCGCACTGTGATGCGGTGACCATCCACAGATAGGATATTGTAGGGCCCAAAGTAGGGGTCACCGCTGGTGGAGCGAGGCCACGCGGGTAGCCGACTGTGGTGCACCAGCACCCAGTCTCCCTCTTGATAGGAGGCAGGCACCCGGTGCTTGTTTCTTGTTCCACTGGCGCTCCCTCACTCTCTGGAGCATAGCATTGGCCTTGTCCACCTTGTCTTGCTGCTCCTTCACCCACTTACCCACAGTGGAGTAGGAATCCTCAGGATAGGGAGCGTGTAGGAACCATGCCGGGCGTCCTATGAACAGCTCATGGGGCGGATGGCGAGTAGCAGAACTCTCTTCGGAGTTCATCATCAGGGATATGACGGGGAGTAGTCTCACACAGTCTTTGGTGCGCTCAGTCTTGCACCATATCCTCACGGTCTCGTTCAGAACTCGAATCTTTTGTTCACATAGGGGGTTACTCGTATGACTGTAGGGAATCCCTGTTGACACCTGGACATTGTGGGACCTCAAGACTCTCTTGTACCAGCCAGTGTCGGAGTGTACTCGGACGTCCTCGTCTGAGTTAATTTGTTTGGGTGCCCAATACACACAGAACCACTCTTCCAGGAGTATCTTGATGTTCTCCTCGCCGGTGATGTGTTTAGTGCATGGGAACACCCTGGTAAACCTGGTCACACCACAGGTTACCACGTCGGCAAAATCATAGCCCCGGAATTTAGGCATCTCCGTGTAGTCCACGTAGAGAACACTGTCCGCACAGTGGGGGATAGGAAGGGTCGAATAGAGACCCCTGTCCCTGATACCCCCAGGTTTGCAGGACCGATACGGGCACTTGTCCAGGATGGGCTAGGGGGTTTTCCGCAGCTGATCGTCACTCCACGTAGAGTGGAACCACTGCTTCAACAGCTTCAGGGTACGGTCCGCTCCAACATGACCACTAGACTCATGGGTCCACTTGAGAAGTGCTGGGATACGGTCGCTAGGCATGTCTATCCGGTCCTCATGCCAGAGGTAGGTCGTGTCCCTCTTCTATTGTTCTTGGTTGACCAGGACGGGTTCCAGATGCTTCTCCAGGCGTTTGTAGATGTCCCCGAATGCCTTCAGGTACTCGACTTGTTGGAGTCCATCTAGAGGTCTGATCATGGTCATGTTGAGGTCCAAGTGTACATCATACAGCTGAACGCCTCCTTGCCTAGCTCTTCAGACCTGGCACCAATCATGTCCTCAAAGTTGTTGCGGCTGATGTAGTCCGCACACTCGTTCTTGACACCCTGGATATGTTGAACTGAGAGCCGTAGCTGGCTCAAGTAGGTCCACCAGCGTCTGAGCTTAGCCTTCTCAGGTGGGGGTCCCTTCTGGAATGTGCGGACCGGTTCTTGGTCACACAGCCAAACCACTGGGTTGCTCCCCAACAATCGGGACTGAGAGGATAGCACCAGCATACCCGCGAGCAGTTCCTGCTCATAGGTGGAGTAGTTACCCCGGGCCTGGTTCCATTTCTAGTTCCAATGGCCCAGGGGAACCAGGACCCATTTGCCGTTAGGGTAGCTTTGCTTGAGGGTATCGTCTCGGTTCAGCCCATCAGTCCCCCATTGGGAAAAGTAAGAAAAAGTCACTGCCATGTCTTTCTTGGAGGGCTCGATCCAGGCCAAGCCCCCCTTAAAACCCTTTTGTTGATGCTAAGACTAACTTAAGTATTTTTATCTCTCTTTTGAAGCCTAAAGTACACTTTCTCAAAGTAACTAGGGTTGTAACCCTAGCCCCCCATGAAGTTCACCCCTACCACTCAACTGAGCGGAGGTACCTTCCTTCATGGAGGATATACCGAAATAAAATAGGCATTTCATGCTTTAGGCCTTGGAGGTTAAGCCTAGTGGTCTCCCACCCCAAGACCCCTATACTCAATTGTTTCTACCACTTATTGTGGTTCTACTTTTTAACTGTTTCTGAATTCAGTTGCTTGGCCAAGTCATTTTCTGTGTTGGCCTGACACCTATGCCCCACATTCCCAACCAGCACCGTTCCACCCAAAAGAGTGCACATGAAGTGCTTGATGCTATCTTGGAGGCTAGAGTCAGTCCAGTGTTCATCCAAAATCTTTTGTATTATCCATTTGTGATTGAATCTTTGTGTTTATACCTGCTTTGTCTATCTGCAGCCCTTCTGTGATACTCTGGATTTCACAAACTAATCATTGACACGATCCTATTGTTCTCTTCCTCTACTCCGTGTTGTGAACCTGTTTTTCTCCGAGGAAAACCTTGCAGGATTTTCAATCAAATCTATAGGGCATAATTGGAGGACATCTTTCCGGTAGCAGAGACAGTCCCTGGTGACCTTTGGAACCGATCCTGAGAAGAAGTGCACACAAAGCTCAACAACAAGTTCATCATGTCCACTCCAAGCGTACAACTGCCAGACCTGGCCCATAAGAACTGTCCAAGTACAAATGGGCAGCATGGCCCACCCTATGAGTGAACCACCTTACTGAGCTCCACATCTCAGTGTTGCATCTGGGTCTCAAGGAGATCCAGATCGCAGAAGGGCGGAAGAAAATACAATCCTTACCACCGAGGCCTTAGCGGCCCACGGTGGAGACAGCCTGCATCATCTCCGCAGGCGCATAGCAGCCTCAGTCTCCCGATCCGCCTGTCCGGCATCATCCTCAACAGCGATTGGAGGCCCTGAGGAATACGAGGAACTGAGGAAGAAAATGGATGAATACATCCTCCATGAGGAGTACTACAAATCCATTCGTGGAGAAGACGGGGAGGAGCCATTGGCAGTACACGGATCCAGACCACGTACAGACCTAGGGTCCTACACGCACTCTGGCCCGTCGTCCGACAGAGCCGAGACAGCATCCCTGCCCAGACGACCGAGACCCAAGTATCCAAGAGCATCTTGTCCAACCCCAAGGGCTCCCGAAGTAGGCCCGACTCGAGTTGAGGGACAACATCATCCAAGGCCAACCTACGGTGCCCTGGATCATAGGGCCGAACTGCTGTCCAAACTTCTGTCTGGATCAGAAGATCCAGATGTGACGGCCCTATCGGAGGCCGTTAAGGCGAAACTGGGTATTGCAGAACCCTTACCCAAGCCAGAGTTGTCCCCCCCCTCCCCCGGACTGAGTACCCTGGCCGATGATCTTGAGAGATCAAGGGTCTCAAGGCTGTTGCCTAAGGTCACCTGCCCCAGCCCCTTTCACCCCCGTGCCAGGACAGTGCCCATGGCAGAACTACTCGACGTTCCAGTCACAGAAACTGAGAAAAGAGGGCTGTCAGCCCTGGCACCTCTTGCCGGCGTATCACCTTCTGGCCTAACTCCGGGGAGTGGGAAGACGGGCAGACCTATTGCCCAGGCGAACATCCAGCTGGAACTGCCGGAGTTCGACCCCAAAAATCTGCCCGAATGGGCACAAGAATTTGCTGAGTTTCTTTTGCTGACTGGCCAATCCCATGTGGATGGGGCCACCAAATGCTCACTGCTGAAACGCTCATGCAAAAAGAAATTTTTGCAAAAACAGGTGAAACAGATTGTGAAAACTTGTTCCACCTGGGCAGAGGTACTCCAGAGGTTGGAGAAAACGTTCCCAGTCTATGAGACTGACCTCAGTCGGCACACACAGATAGAGGAGCTACCTATGCTCCCTGAGTTTCCTTCCGCTGCGCGAATCTCCGAATACATGTGCAACCTGGAGTATCTGTTTTCACAGATGAACGTGGGCTCCTACGGAGCCACCCAGCCCCACCTGTGGCTCATGAGTAAGATCCCCCAACATACGTGGGATGATTGCCGCTCTACCTCTGAGAGGAAGAGTTGGACCCACTCGTACGATGAACTGGTGGACCTTCTGATTGAGCTAGCTCTTGAGAGGGAGAATGATTCCCACATGGAGACATTCCTCAAGAAGCACTTGGGTCGAGGGGGTAACCCTGCCCTCGAACGTGGCGAAGGGAAAGGGCCTAAAATCCCACTAACGCCAACCAGGGAGGTGGTAAAGGAAGGGGTAACCTACGTGCCATGAATGAGGTTAAACCTGATGCAAGTACACCCCCTTTGTTCTACTGCAAACCTGTCAATGACAAGGGGGGGCCTTGTCATGCCCCTGACTGCGATCAACGCAGTAGCTGTATGCTGCAGATGAAGCGACAGCAGCATACCAAGGATGGGAAACCTGTGACCCATCAGGATCAATTCAGGTGTACCATCACCTGTGGCTATTGTGGCAAACGTCGTCACTATGAAGACGAACGTCACATAAAGAAACGCGAGAGTGATAAACTCAAGCGGCAGGAGGCTGAACGCCAGAAGACCCAAACACCCACCAAAAACCCACAGAATGGGGACAAAGGTGGTAAAGGAGGTGGCAAGGGGGGTGGCAAAGGTGGACCCCCTAACCCCCAGAGGCGCTCATCAGCGCCCGTTGCTACACCCCCTCCTGCTGCTACACCCCCTCCTGCCGCAGGTGATCCCAAGAAGCGCCCCCAGGGGGATAACGCTACCCCTGAGGTGAATAACTCCAAGAAGAGGCAATTGGCTTGGATGGCCAGGTCCCTCATAGCTACAGGGGTGGATGTCAAGTTCCCTGATGAAGAGTAGGGGGGCGGCTCCGAAGAGGAGGACTTGGTTTTCTGGATCCTCGTGAAAATCTGGGATCAATTTTTTCGAGCAGTGCTTGACACCGGTGCAACACTTTCCATAGTGGCCCGGCGCCTGCTAAAGACGTTCAAGAAAACTAGAACCGTGGCCATAAGAGTAGGGGATGGGCGGACCATCCATTCCTTGGGGGGGGTCGATGTGACTATATGCCTGGGCGACGAAACCGTGACCCAACACTGCAGAGTGCTGGACACCGACGCCTTTGACATTGTCATTGGTACAGACTTCCTGCGAAGAAACCCCAAGGTAAAAATGCTGTCTCTCCAGCGCCCCTAATCTTTGCACTGCGACTTTGGCAGTGGGCTGTTCTCCGTACCTTTGGAGCTGTCAGGACGAAAAGAGTCTGGGCTGCGCTACGCATCCAAGACTAACTATCGTACTGAAAACTACCAATTGGCCCGTCACGTTCTTGAAAATGGACTGGCGGCCCTTCAGGTAAACCTGGATGAGATCCAGGTGGAATTGTTTGCGAGCCAACAACAGCACATCATGCAGTTGTACTGCTCAAAACAATTGAACAATGCCTTCCGTTTTTTCTGGAAAGCAATGGGCCTAGCGTATGCTAACCCTCCCTTCTCCCTGCTCGCGAAGGTTCTAACCAAAATAGCTTATGAGGGAGGAAGGGTTGTCATGTGCACCCCTGACTGGGGCTGCTCTGGTGAACATGCTTACTGGCGCCGTATGCTAGATCAAATGACCGTGGGAAGAGTGCAACTCCCCGACGGCCCCATCTATGTGCCTGAGGACTCAGACAGAGCTATGCAGGCCCCTGATCGGGCCAGTTTCCTGTCCATCGTCGATGGATCTCTCAATCCTGTACCCCTGTGTGACCTAGACCAGGTGCTACTGAAAGAGGTCATGGCCGAAAATCGTGGCCTGACCCTTTCTGGTCTCAAAAATCGATCTCCTGAGCACCTATCTGCCACACTTACAGGGTGTGAGTCTCCCGATGGCTATCTGGAACCTGCAGCTGTGAAGGAGGATGCTGACGACCTGCTGTCTGAGATCGCCAGCACTATCCCTCCTGTTGATCCCAGCTGTGTTGACCTAAAATACAGTGCCTTCCTAGCCCAGCTGTTGCTAGAGGAGGTAGATCTAGAGTCAACCTCTGAGCCCGCTTCTCCTGTTGGGAAGCCAGTGCTAGACATGCAGCCTATGGACACAGGTGAACCCGTGGCCCGCAGTGCTGATGCTCTGGCGCGGCCTGCTTCTAATAACATGCCATTGTCTGAGCATGACACTCAGGAACTCCGGCGGCTGTTGTACCTGAAGGCCGAAGATATTGAGCGCCAAGAGCGCCTGCAATACCTCAGACAGACCTGGAAATCCTCCATCTGGTCTGAGGAGGACGATGATTCCTATACGCTGCCTGATCCTGAGATACCGCTAGTGTATTCTCTGCGCTATGGGCAGCAATGTTCCCCTGAGTGGGACGATGGTTCAGTGCCTGCCGAAACTGCTGATCGGCAGAAAAAGAAAGAACATGGAAAGAGCAACCTCTATGCTGAGGAGGATTTCCTGCAGAAACTTGAGAGTCTTAACCTTGACCCCTGACTGAAGAAACTGCTGATAACCTATGAGGAGGTATTCGGCGCCTTGCCGCCCCCCCTCTCTTGTAAAAAACTGGTCCAGATGGACGTGAAACTGAAACCTGAATTTGAAAAGACGCGAGTGAGGCGTCGTCCCTATCCCGCTCCACAGGAGAAGGTTGAAGAAATCGAGCGCCAGATCGAGGAATGTATTGATGCTGGCCTCGTTGAAGAATATAAGAAGGGGGACTACCCCCATCACTGCAGTCCCTGTTTCTTGGTTGCCAATCCAGGGTCGACTGCCCTACCACTGGTTGTTGACTATGGTGAGGTCAACAAGAAAACCCAGAACCACTCAGGGAGTATTCCTAACATGGAGAATACCCTGGAGCGTATTGCCAAATGCAGGTACAAGACCAAAATGGACAAACGCTCTGGTTTCTGGCAGGTGCACCCAACCGCCGCAGCTCAGGAGCTGCTGGCTTTTATAACCCCTAAGGGCCGTGTCTTTAAGTGGAAGGTTATGCCTTTCGGGGTGGCTAATGCACCAGCACTTTTCCAAGAGCTAATGAAAAAAATTTTGTACATACTGAGGCGCAGGCCTCTAGTACACGAGTTGATTTCTCGAGGTGCAGAAATGGAGGCCCACATCGACGACGTGAGTTTGGGTACTAATACCCAAGAGGACCATGTCCTTCTCCTCCCTGAATTTTTCATTGTTTGTCAAGAAAACCATCGGCGAATCAAACTCGAAAAATGTGAGTTTATGAAAGAGGAGATGGAATATTTGGGTTTCGACGTGGGGTATGGTTGGTGGAAACCAGCCGCGTCTGAGATGCAGCCCCTACAGGACATGCAGATTCACGATGACCCTAAGAAGGGTCTACACGACGTGAGGAGTTTTGTGGGTGCCTGTAATTTCTATCGGCGTCACATCCACAATTTTACGTACTCCTCTGCCCCCCTCACTGACCTAATCAAGAAAACTACTCCCTGGAGGTGGACCGCCAGAGAGGAAGAGTGTTTCCAGGAGTTGAAGAAGAAAATTGCCTCCTCCAACTGCCTGGGGGTACCCCGCCCTAAGGGCGAGATAGTCCTGATCACTGATGCCAGTGATGTAGGGGGGGGTGGTAGGATCTACCAATGGCAGGAGCTTAACCCCGCTGAACTAACCCCCTGCCATTATCGTACTAGTTGGCTGAACCGTGATGCTTCGTTGAAACATGACTATCCTACCAGTGAGTGGCGACTGGTGCCACTGGGACACTGGAATTGGAAATGGAACCAGGCGCGTTCCAATTACAGCACCTATGACCAGGAACTCCTGGCCGGTATGTTGGTGCTTTCGTCACCATCCCGACTCCTGGGATCTAACCCTATTGTCTGGCTGTGTGACCAGGAACCTGTAAAGTCTTTTCAGAAGGTAAAGAAGGTCCCTACCAGGACCGGCCCCTGCTGTACCCCTTCCACCATTTCCTGTCACTCCTATGGTCTTGCTTCTCACCAGGTTCTGCATGATCTTGCCCTATCCTGCAAAGGTTCCCACAAAAAATAGTAAAATACGGCTCCTTCACACAAATCCTGATCTCTTGCAATAACCAACTCCCAAGTACAATCCAAAACCAATCAATCCACACTGAGGGCTTCCAAGGGTATTCGAGTTCCCGCGTTGACACTCAACAACTCCTTTCAACACGCCGGTCGTCTCACGGTGCACACGGAGACACGGGCGTTGGGCATGTACATAGAATTGCACCAATAGAATATTGGAAAAAGAACCCCTGAAATTGGCATATGAACACAAATCAAGCAACATTGGGGAAAGATGAAAACATACACAATCACAGCCATAGACCCCTTATTCCCTGGACTCAGGACCTTCCCTTGACTCGCCAACATGATGCCCTGAACCAAGTCAAATAAGATGGCTAAATGCCATGTGTCAGAAGTCACTACACGTACCCCAAAAATGTGTTCCCTCCGAAGCCTCTAAATCCTAGCCCAATAGGGGAGGTGGCGTGTCATGGCCTAGAGTGGCACTCAGGACCATGCCCTACCCTGACATAACCTTGGTTGGACTTGGAGTCAATTGGGCTTGGAGAATTGCCTCATGAAGATGACCTCACAACATAGCAAAATTAGGCAAATCCCACCATAATGCCCAAAATTCAATTATATACTCAAAAATGCATACCGCAAATGTTCAAATGCTCCATGCATGTGTCAAACCGGAAAGTAATATACAAGGGTGATATAGACCAAAGGTCCATGCCCAAGAATATCCCAACATTGGCTCCCAAACCCCTCCGGATTCACGCATGCCATGCTTCACAAGTCAACTCGTGAATTTGAGACCTAATTTTGTGAGGCCTTGTGTGCCACGCCAAGGTGACCCCGTGATCCGGCATATGGTGAGGTGCAACACCGAAGCATATGCCAACATATAAGCAACATACCATAGTTCATGGATCTCTATGCACCTTACTGTTAGCCGACCAGTTG
This sequence comes from Eutreptiella sp. 'Long Island Sound 2002', assembly GCA_964036045.1. Lineage (NCBI taxonomy): Eukaryota > Euglenozoa > Euglenophyceae > Eutreptiales > Eutreptiaceae > Eutreptiella > Eutreptiella sp. 'Long Island Sound 2002'. The sequence continues at coordinate 130,175,550 of OZ038382.1, read as the reverse complement.
AGCACATAAAATACAAAAATGAGCATAAAATGCGGTCAAAAACATGCAAATGTTGCCAAATTCAAGCTAATCACAATAGCATATAACTTCGCTCACCCATGGTATCAACATATGGTTCAAAACACACCTGCTTGGGACCATTTGCGAACAATCCCCCCACTTGGATCCCCACATGGACGCATGTAGACACCTTCGAACCTCCTCTCGACACGCACCTTGAAAATGGGAAAGTTGGTAGTGGCGCTTGTGAGTCGCTCCGTAAGCCTTCCAACATGCACTATATGTGCGGTAGACTTAGTCTAGCGCTATGGAGCTCACGATTAGGACATGGGCAAAGCCCGTGCCACGTATGTCTCCACATATCTTCCTACAAACGGAGACATATAACATGGGCGTGCGCATAGCGAAGTACATACCATGCATATAACACATACCCTCAAAAGTGGCTCCCACCATGGTATGCCATGCCCCTCCATGGTCATAACTTCACGTTGAAAATACGTTGGAACCCAAGGAAAGTTTCTATGCAACACCAACACTCATGCGGTACACTCAAAAGTCGCATTCAAATATTCGGTTGCATGGTCCAAGAGTTATATATCACTTTCTACCCTCTTGACCATTATCCCTTGCTACATCGGGCATGTGTACACATCAAAGGCGTTTGACGCTTCCTAAATTGAGTTGAGACCAAGGCGATTCAAGCCCATATCTCAAAATTGTAACTCCTCGCATCGAGCCGGAGATTTTACTTTTCAAAGTGGCCTCACGAATCAATTTTTTTCGCCTATATATCCAAGAAAAATGAAGGAGACAACAAAAGGAAGGTTGATTCGTGATCAGGGAAAAATGTAGGACCACTCGAAATGCATCATATCAAGTGCGGCAACCTCGAAGTCGAAAATTCGATTCTGAATGTCTGAAAAAATTGGATTAATTTTGCGAGTGTATAACATGAAAATTGCGGAAGCAACGAACCCTTTTCTGATGAAATTTAACCCTTCATCGGGGCTTCCGCTAAGATATCTGGAAATAACAGTTAACCAATCGGTTACTGCAAAATCGCGAGCCAACCGACAGTCGCCGATACATTGACAATCAGAACGAATGGCTGAAAAATTACGGAAACATTATGAAAAAAAACCCTGTTGATTCCTGACATTTCGATATATAAATCTCAGCCGGCGGCGCCTCGGTATTGAATTTGGCCGCTCATAGCTGGAATGGCCAAGCCTATCACACTATCACATCAGGTTAGGTCAGGTGGATGGGAGAGTATGATATCAGCCAATGGCGGCTTGCCGGCCCATAAATACACACCCCAAGTGACCCAAAGATGGCCACGGGGGTCCGAACCGGCTTCCTTTTGTTGTCTCCTTCATTTTTCTTGGAGATATAGGCGAAACGAAATTGATTCGTGATCGGGGAAAAATGTAGGACCACTCGAATCGCATCATATCAAGTGCGGCAACCTCGAAGTCGAAAATCTGATTCTGAATGTCTGGAAAAATCAGATTAATTTTGCGAGTGTATAACATGAAAATTGCGGAAGCAACGAACCCTTTTCTGATGAAATTTAACCCTTCATCCGGGTTTCCGCTAAAATATCTGGAAATAACAGTTAACCAATCAGTTACCGCAAAATCGCAAGCCAACTGACAGTCGCCGATACATTGACAACCAGAACGGATGGCTGAAAAATTACGGAAACATTGTGATAAAAAAACCCTGTTGATTCCTCACATTTCGATATATAAATCTCAGCTGGCGGCGCCTCGGTACTGAATTTGGCCGCTCATAGCTGGAATGGCCAAGCCTATCACACTATCACATCAGGCTAGGTCAGGTGGATGGGAGAGTATGATATCAGCCAATGGCGGCTTGCCGGCCCATAAATACACACCCCAAGTGACCCAAAGATGGCCACGGGGGTCCAAACCGGCTTCACCCCCCTTCTCAGAGCGTTGTATCCGCTCGGAACTCATTGAAGAGAGGACGGGAGGACCCCAATGGGCTCCAACCCCCCCCCCCCCATGTCCCAAGGACACATGGAGGCCCCACATACGGCGTAGGCGTCCCCCATGCCCCAAGGGAGGGCTGAGGACACTCATAATCGGTGACCTCCGCCATATCCGGTCTGCTGGTGATCTACAACATTGACCAAGGGGATCAAAGATAGAGAAAAGTCGTCAACCGGTCTAAATACGTACACCACAGTGAAATATATACGTGTGGAGACCGAGTGAAGGGGGTATATGGCCAATCAAGGCCCAAAAGTCCCCGGATGAACGCCCTCACCCGTCTCGCAAGCACAAAAACAAACAAAACTGCCAAGGGGGATCCATCACGGTGCGACTGCAGCCACCAAATGGACCAACACATCCTTGACATCGAAAGAGTTGGTCTTCCTCCTTAGATCAGGGCTGGTACCATACAGTACGTGTACCGTTCGGTATCGATACCATACAGTACTCCGGTGTCCTGTATGGTATCGCCCAGGAGGCACCACTAAATGTCCGGATTCCTTGGTGTTACGATATATTCAAGCTGATTCCAACAACCAAACCTTTGTCCCAAAAACACCAGAAAATTTCAACAAATATTTGTCACCACAGACCTGATGCAGCTTTTGTCCTCAACCTCCTCTCAAAATGTGAATGGGCAAGCATCGGAGGAACACTTCTCTGGTTTTAAATGTTTCTCAAAACACCCTGCAAATGTTTCACACCTTAAATTGTTTGTTCCCTTTTATGCACTACCCTGCCTGCAGCTCAGCCAAAAAGACAATGTTTCTTAAAACACCCTACAAATGACTTTTCAGCTCTACCCTGCACCTCAGACACAAAGAATGCTTCAACGTCGACTTTACTGCACACTGTCTTCTTCATCAGAGTCACTCTCGTATGGTAGGACACACGGCTCCTGAAAATCAGGGTTCCGTACCTTGCGCAGCATGCGCATATTGTTGTATATGTACACCAGTTTCTCAGCTTTACCTGCATACAGACTGTTTCTGGCCTTGGAGTGTATGAACCCAAAAATGCTCCAGTTACTCTCTGCTGAAGACGCAACACTGACTACAGAACACACTCGCAGTGCACACTCACGCAATGTTGCATTGTCATAACAAAAGGTCTGCCACCACATCAGGGGGCTCATGGTCAGACCCCCCCCGTCCCACAGTGCTGGCTCAGAAAATTCCCCAGATCGCATCAGGAAGGATTGATACTGCAACCTGGCCTGTGCCACTTTTTCCTGGCCCACAAAGGCCTGAAACACTTTGTTCAGGTCATCACGAATTTCTTTTTCACTGAGAGGGTCCATATCAGGTGATATGAGCTGATGATTGAAACAGTAGGCAGCACTGTGGACAGGCACATGCAAGAATTTCCACCTTTCAGATACCAGTTCTTTCACCCTTTTCAAGTCAACCTTCGTGATTCCCTGAAATGACATCACGTGCTGCTGCAACCGTGACATGTCGTGATACACTAAACCCGTATATGATGGACCCTCAGTGTCAGCTCTGCGAATCATTTCAGCCAATGGCTTCAGCAGAGCCTGGGCATTGTTCAAAGCCCCCCAAAAGTCGCCACTGAGCACCAGATTAACAACATCCTCAGCCCGAACACTCTCAGCACTGGCCACACTCCACCTCGTTGCCACCCTGTCAGGACTCACCACTGCTGACTGCAACGCAGATTTATTTTTCTGAAGCCAGCGCATGCAGGGGTAATTCGACGCAAACCTCGTCTCCCCGGGGAGGGGGGGGCTTGTTTCTGGCAGACCGTGCTTCGTTTGTTCATCCTTTAGAATGCCTGCTGCACGGAAGCGACCGCGAAAAAACCTCAGGATCACCCTCGCTGACTCAGTCGGCTTCTTCACAGAGGGGAGGTTGCTGATGTCCTTGTAAAGGAGATTATATGCATGGATGCAGCACCCTACCTTGGTCAGGTAGTGATCAGCTGCATATTTTTCGTCGGTGTCCAGAAGTCCTAGGGCGGATTGCATTACTGACGCATTGTCACTAATCACAGTGCTCGTGGGGCAAGGCAGTTCGAGTTTTCGAATGCAGTCAAGCGCACTGTGGATGCCGTCAGCAATGCGCTGGCTGTCCTTAATGGCTTTCCCTGGGTACTCTGCTTTTACGAACACAGCACCCTTCCTACCAACTAAGTTATAATTAATTACTGAATCACGTCGCACGTTCGAATAACCGTCTGTTGTTAAGTTCAGATGGTGGTCAGAGGCAAACACTGCAGGAATCTCAGAACCCACTTTTCGGTACACAATGTCCACCCACTTGTCAGACAAAATGTGACGTTCGGGAGGGTACACTGACCTCAGTCCTCCCAAAACACAGGCAACCAGTTTATCCAACCACTTACGTAGCATTACGTCCTCCGTGATGTGGAACGGAATCCCACTGTGGAATGCAAATTCTGCAAACGCAAGGTCCAGCTCCTCCTTCAGTCTCTTTTGCATGTCCACAATTTTGGGCTGCTTGGTGGCTGAAGCTCCATCAGGCGAATCCTCTGCAGCACGCTTCTTCTCATTCAGTTCTTTCAGCTTCTCTTGGGACTGGAGTCTATGCAGCTTCTTTTTGGAGTTCTCCTCAAGTTCTTGCAGCACTGCCTTTTTGATCTCTTCTGGGACTTTCGGGCATACTGCCACACCGCGTCCACCTTGCCCTGCAAGATGTGCTTTGCCACGCGCCGGGCCATCCCAAGCCTTCCCCAGGTAGTCACAATATTTACACTTCCAGTCCTTTCCTGTCCTTGCAGTCGTTGTGGCAACGGAAAGGGTGAAGTGCTCCTCCAGAAACCCACTGCTCCTAGGAGCCATGTTCTGCGCAAGCAACACTTGAAGCCTTGTCCATGCTTCGAAGCAATCGCATCAACACATGCTGCCTATATCGTCCAAGCTGCAACCATTGTTTCCCAGAAACACAGGGCATCTGCGTTCGCTCACACAACCAGTGAAATTCTGCATAGCGCTCCATGTCCCATTGACGGTTGAACACCTCTGCCCAATAATCGTTCAACGACGCGTCTTCGTCCATTTGTGGGGACTGGGGTTGCGTTGACGCGTCTGCACGTGTCGTCGTCTGAGCGCGCGCCATTCGTGTAGACGCGTTCATCCTTTGATCGCGGAGGAGGGCCCACTTTATTGTGGAGGACGGCACGTACTTCTTCGTTTGTTGTCCAAGCCTTTGCACGCGTCCTGCACAGCTTGTGCTTCTCCGATAGTCGTTGTGCACGGCTTTGAACGCGTCCTGCACGAGCACGTCCTCACATGGCCCATCTAAAAGGAGGGATTTAAAACCTTGCGAGCAGTGTTTTTCAGCGTACACGGCACCGCTGCTGGAAACTCATGCACCGCTGAATGCGCATTAGCAACGCGGTCACAACAATACTAGTATTAGCAGAATTCGTTCTTATGTTCCCAAAACTGCGACATTACGATTCAAGACTAAAAGTGGTGCCGTAATGCATAACAATGCTAATTACCAACATCGGTAGTAAACTTGCGATCCAGCAGCGTGTTTTTCGCAATATTTCAATTCATCTGGCAATTTTCCGTCTAGCGTGCGCGCGTGCTGCAATGCGGTGCCTGTCTGCGGCACCATCTCAATACCGCACACGTGCTGTGCGGTATTAATACCGGATGGTACGCGTTCGCGGACGGTACGCGTTCATGAACGCCGTTCGGTACCAGCCCTGCCTTAGATACTCCATCCAGACCGTGGTATACCTCGGCACAAAACTGCTCGGAGGCTCCCACGAATCCCAGGATGCAGCAAAATACTTCCAACGGACCTTGTATAGCCTCCCCCCAGGCGTCCCCGGGTCCGGCTTGTCCGTCAGGATCCTCTCAGCGGTGAAGTCGTCGTCCTCACCCTCGTCATCCGAGTCCAGATCTCCGGCTGTGAACTCGAAGGTGACGGGACCCCCGCTGGGGTCTGGTGCTCGGGGACAAAGCTGGGTATGGTCGCGGTCCAGGATCTTGTTATCCCCCACACGAACCGCATACACATCCTGCCCGACCTTCCGCACGATTACCCCCGACACATACCAAGACACCTGCCGATGCCTGGACAGGACATCCTTGTGGTGCCGCTCCACCCGTACGGCATCTCTGAGAGCATATTTCTGGACGTTTCCCTGTTTGAAGTACTTGGCCCTCTTCTCATGCTCGTCCTGAAGTGCTTTGCACACCTTGGCCGCCGTGTCATCCGCCTCAGCGATCATAGCACTCGCATCCCGGGCCACTTTGCCATGGTTCAACCACGGGAGAGTGCGTGACACTCGATCCCGTAGGAACAGGATACGATGGGGCGACAGTCGAGTGGGTCCCGGAAGGTCGTGGTACGCCTGGAGCACTCTCCACAGCGAGTTATATCAATTCCGGCCCGGTTCGTCAATGTGCAACTGGCGGAACTTCTCGAACATCTGACGGCCGGCCACCTCAGCCCCGCCATTCGACCGGCTGTGGTACGCCACGGTCTTGGCGTGCCGAATCCCCATGTGCTTGCACATCGTCTTGAACCACGTCCCCACAAATTGACTGCCCTGATCGCTGCAGATGACAGCTGGGACATCAAAAATTGTCAGCCAATGCCTGATCATGGCATTAGCGACCGTTTTGGCCTGCAGACCCACTCCCTGCTTGTCCTTCTTGTCCTTCTTCTTGGACTTCTTGCCAGGGACCGCGACGATATACCTGCTGTGCCTATCCACCGGACGACACAGTCGTAGGTCCCTCCCTCCACGGTGACCTCAGGCATGGCCAATACATCCATGGCCACGGACCGCATAGGGGCCTCTGGTATAGCCGTATACACCGGGTTGCCAGCCGTGGAGTGGTTGGGGCTCTTCGTGGCCCAACACACGGCGCAGTCGCTGCAGTACGTGTCCAGGATGGCGTAGTACCCCGGTGGGACCTTGAAGCGCCACTCCAGGTCCTGCTGCATCTAGTCCCGACCAGGATGCATGAGCTGGGCGTTATGCCAGTGGTCAATGACCTCCTCCATTCGGTTCTCAGGGACCAATCGCTTGTCCTTGAGGAATAGTTTATCCCCATCCTCGGTCAAGCCCTCAGGCCATTCGTCGTCCGACGGGGCGCTCACGGCATTCCAGTACTTGCTCCAGTGGTCGGATGCCGCATAGTCATCCCACCAGTCTTCTGTGAGCACCGACCTGACTAGCTCTACGGGGGCCAACCATCCATTGCTCGAGGGTTTCCTCTCGAATAGCTTGGACTCGGGTGCCCCGGAACTTGGCCAGGTCTGTACCGTTTGCCATCACCGCAAAGCACTTGACCCCCTCTTGCCCCATGGACTTCTCTATCTCGATGATGCGCTTGGCCTCCTCGGTCTCCTCGGCGTCCCCGTGGCTGGATATGTCCATCCATGCCTTGCCCGCGGGGTAGGCCCATTGACTGAGGCAATCCGCCACAGTGTTGTCCTTCCCCGGGACGTAGACGAGGCTGAGGTCGAACTTGGCGAACGTCTCATGCCATCGGGCCCTCCTTGCCGCCAGTCCCGAGGGGGTGTCGACGTGCTCCTTGTGCCAGCTCTGTAAGGACTGATGGTCCGTGCAAACCACCACCGGTTGCAATCCGATGTGGCCAGACCATTTCCTGAGCGCACAAACAATGGCGTACGTCTCCTTCTCCCTCGCGTTCCAGGTTCGGCGTTGGCCCTCGGCCAGGATCCGGCTCCAAAACGCCACGGGTACATGCGACCCGTCGTCCCGGACCTGCTCGAGGACTGTCCCTACAGCATAGTCCGAGGCGTCCGTCCGTAGCACGAATCCCTTGTCCGGGTCCACCAGGAATAGCCCCAGCTGCCCCAGGAGTCGCTCCTTCAGGCGGCTCAACGCATCTTCGGCGTCAGGGGCCCAGGCAAGCTTCTTCTTGCTTCCCTTCCAGCCATTGAACTTCCCCACCTGCAGCATCTTGTGCAGCGGCCCCGACAGTTTTGCATACATCCGGACATAGCCCGAATAGTAATTGCAGAACCCCATGAAGGATCGGAGTTCACTGATGGTCTGGGGCTTCTCCCAGTGGTGCAGGGACGCCAGCTTCCCAGGCATGGGACGGCGGTGCCCGTGACCAACCAGGTGACCCGCGAACTCCACTTCCTTCACGAAGAGTGAGGCTTTGGTGGGCTTGCACACCATGTTGTGCTTGTCCAGCTCGCTGAGCACTCGGCGCAGATCCTTCTAATGCGCTTCGATGAGCTCGTCCTCAGTCATGTCCTCCGTGCCGGACCCGATGATGATGTCATCCACAAAGGGGTCGGCACAGTCCCGGACTGGACCGAGTAGGTCCTCCATCATGCGCTGGAAAGCGGCGTTGCCATTCTTGGCGCCCATAGGCACCACTTTCCACTGCATGGGCCCGAGCGGCGTCGACATCGCTGTGCAGGGCCTGGAGTCCCGGTGTAGCGGCATCTGGTGATAGCCGTGTTTCAGGTCTAACACCGTGAAGATCCGCTACTTTTGTTGTTTCTTGAGGATGGTGTCGATCAGAGGGAGCGAGTACGAGTCGTGCTCCGTTTGCTCGTTCAAACCTCTTTAATCAACCACCAACCTCCACTCGCCCTTCTCCTTCTTGGGCACGATAAAGGCTGGGCTGGCCCACTCACTGTCGGAGGGTTCAATCCAGCCCCGCTCAATAAACTCGGCCAACAACTTCTTCATGGCCTCGGCCCGATCGCCCTGAAGTTGGTACTCCCGATGACGATAGATCTTGGGGTTCGGCTTCAGCTTGATCCTCGCTGTGCCAAACCTCCCACGATCTGGAGGGTTCTTGTTGGCGATGCCACTGAATAGCCGCGGATAGGCATTTATCAGCCTCTTTTTCAGCTCGGCGACCTTCGGGTTCTCCTGGGCCTCTTCAGCCGCTTGCGTCGGTATCGATACAACCGACCGCACTGCGGTATAGGCCTCTTCCGGGTCCGAGTCAGACTTCTCCTCGTCCGATATGCCGTCTTCATTGTCGTGGGGAGCTCTTCCCGGCGATAATCTTCAGAAATTTGCGGCGTCAGCTGAGTTCTTGTTGCTACCGGCCCCCATTCTTGGAAAGTCCCACGTCGGCGGGTCCGACCCAACCGGACCATCATATTGGTCCGCGATGTGATCCATGACCCTGGCCACGAACTCATCCTTCTTGTACTTGCCGGTGACCAACATCTTGTCATCCCACCAATGCGGAGATGTGACCATGGCCCGCCTCTTCTTGGCTGCCACGAGGTCGTGCATCACCATCCGCATGTAGGTGACGACGTGGTGGATCTCGGCTTGGGACAGGACGTCAATGCCATCCATTGGCTGATCCGTCCCCTTCTTGGGGTCAAACATGACCCGCATGGGCACCGCCTCAACCCTACGGATGAATGCTTCATCACCCGTGGGCTGGGCTTGCGCCCCATCCACCAGGAAAGCCTTGGTACCCCACGCTTGACCCAGGGACGGCAATGATAAACCCTTGGCGTCGATGAACAACTCCTCCTCTGGCCCAAATGACATCTCGTTCAGGGTGATGGAGTCCAGCGTTGACTTGAGACCCTCCAGCGGACATGGGGTGGATCCTATGCTGGTTATGACCAGGATTGCCTTCGCCCTATCCGCGACGATCTTCTCCACCGTACGTCTGGTATTTTCCAGGGAGCCATGCCAATACATGGGCCCCCACTCCTTCAAACCCCAATGCCTGTGCCAGGCCGAGTCTCCTCGATGCCAATGCCTCCTACACTTCCTCAAAAGTGGGGCATCCCGGGAAGCGAAGACGTCAGTCTCGGGCGCTTCGGCTCCCAGCGTCTGAATCATCCTGGCATACACCTGCGGCGCCATTCCATACTCCGTGAGCTGAACTCCGCGGTCTCCTCTGGACTTGGCACCCACAGCTTGCACCGCTTGGACGATTCGATCCTCTTCCTCAACATTCCATTGGGATGATCCGCATGCATAGCCCGTGGACAGCCATGTAAGGCATTCATCATCCTCCCAGACCAGCGTGGCACGATGGGGAAGGGCTCCAATGGCGTTTCCCACCATGAAGTCATACCCCATGATCATATCCCAATCAGTAATGTCGGCCACATAGAAGTTCCCGGATAGAGTGCTTCTCTTCGCCAAATCAGGGCGGTTCAAGCGCTCATGCTCCCAGAATTCCATACTGATAGTGGCCTCATGGGTGCCACCACCCATAATCCCTCCATTGGCCACCTTCAGGCGTACCGGTCTACGGCTGGGCTGCAGGGATTCCTCCTTGAACAACCCTCTCCGGACCAGGCTCACCTGGGCACCCGTATCCACCAAAACATCCACCACCAACCCCTCTTGCCCGCACCGTACATGCACCTTCAAGTACAACTGCCGCTCGTCACCATGCGGTGTATGGACGACTCTCACGGCATGCAACTCTAGCACATCCGGGTGCATCAGGACTTTGAGGGTCTGGTCACGGATGGTGTAGATCTTGGTCTGGTCCTGCCCGTCCACGGGGCTCTCCGTGGTCGCTCCTTCTTTGTTACCACGTCCCTTGCCCATATACACTTCCCTTGGCAGGGCGCTCCAGGGGTTGGGAGTGGCGAAACTCAGTGGTTTTGGCTCTTCTGAAGCCTTCTTCGGCACCCGATGTGCCTTCGCTTTCTCCAGGATTCCACTGATTTTCGGAGGAGAGACCTCCGAGGTCCCACTCCCGTGGGGGCTCCTCTAGACGTGGCCTGCCGCAGCTCCCTCCTGCTGCGATCCGCTCAGACTTTGTCCACCACGTTGCTGGGCTTTGAGTTCCTCCAACGTCCTCAACATGTCCTCAGCAACGTCCTCGATCGACCTCACGCGTCGGTCTGGGCCGGGTCGTCCACCATAGCCTTTTCCTCCGCCTTTCCCTTGGCCCTTTCCTTGGCCTTTTCCACCGTCTCCGCTCTTTGCCTTCCAATCAGCAATTCGTTGCCCCTTGGGCTTCTTGTCGGGATGGGCGACGAATTAGGTCTTCTTGTCCTCCTCATATACCTTGCAATGCCGGTGGTCATGTGCATGGTTGTTCCCCTTGCCATAGCAGACCCAGCAACTGTCGGGCTGTGATCTGTACTCGCGGAACGAGAGCGGCGGGTTCCCAATCCTCCGCGGTTCTCTGCGGTTCTTGGTCCTTGGGTCCAGGCGGTTCCACCTGGACCTGTCCTGCCCATTCTCCTTCATATTGTGCGCTACGAACGCGAAGAAGTGAGCTTTCTCATGATCCTCTGGGGTGGCCGCGGTCCAGAGATCTTGGCCGCTTCCACTCCCTTCCTTCGCGGTGCCGACCGTGTCCCCCTTGACCTCTCGGTGGTGGCGATCTTCTCGATGACCTCGATGTCCTTGGCCTTGTCGATCCTGCACGCGGGCCTCGTTCTTGGCGTTGAGCTTCAGCTCCACCGCGACGTACTTCACGATCTCGTCCAGGCTCATGCGGGCGAAGATGACCTGCATCGTCAGCGGCTCTCCGCGCCTCCACTCAACGTTGTTGAGGCGCATCAGCCTTTGCCCCATGGTGTCGCCGAATACCTTCACGTAGACAGCGTTCTCCGACCCCAACATTCGGCTGGGCTCGCCGAGGTTTCGCCGGAAAAACTCCATTATTCCGGTGTGGGTGTCCTCCGATGCCTTGATCCGTACGGCCACGCGCTTCTTTGCTCTCTTTTTCTCCTCATCCTCCACCCTTCTCTTCCAGTGCCCGGGGAGGACGTTCTTCAGCAGGTGTCGGGTCTCGCTGGCCTCATTCCAGTCCCCCACCAGCTTGAGGCTTCTTCGGTACTTGCGGATGTACCGATTCCATTCCCGGACCCTCAATTCCCCGCGCTTCAGCGGCAGCGGAATGGACCACAAATCCTCCAACTTCTGGTTGGGGGCGTCCACTCGCTCCTCGTCCTCCAGCCACTGGAGGCAGGCCTGCTCCGTCTGGATCAATCCCTCGCGGATCTGATCCCTGAGCTCCTCCTTCAGGTCCTGCGCCAGCCTGTGTGGGAATGTCCGGCATGCCCACTTGTCCCTTGGCGCTCCCTTCATCTCGCCGACGACCTCCTCGGCGAAGTCCTCCCAATCCAGAATGAAGTCATCCAGGTTGGAGGGGTTGCCATCGTAATAGGGGATTTTGATTCCCCTGAGGTCGTGAATCCTGATGGCGTCTCCGACGTCCGCAGCCACCAGTCCACCGAGACGGATACCACCTGTGGCCGGGGGGTGTGAGTACACTCCCCGTACATCCCTCTCCTCCATGAAGTGCGGTCCAGTTGGGCCTGAACCCATGGGGTTTGGGATGCGGGAAGGACCTGCTCCACCGGCTGTCCATATCCCCGTAGTGGGGTCCTTCACCCGGAGGTTTCCACCTGGATGGCCTCGACCATGTCCGTCGGCCCTCCCCATGGTTCGCCCCTGCATGGTCTTGTGTTGGATCTCCTCTTCCGCATAAACTGCATGGGCAGTTGTAGTGGTCGGTGGATCCTGGGCGGCATGGGACATCTGGACCGTCAGGCTCCTCAGGTCCGTGGTTGCGTGCTCTTCCCGCATGGACCCAGCCGGTGCTGTATGCTCCCCGAGCATTATGGATTCGCTGAACATGGGGACAAACGGCAGCGCACCCGGGTCAACACGCGGAGGCGTGTAAGCTGCCTCTGCAGGGCCGCCCTTGGGTTTCTCCATGGTGCTCCTTAAGGGTCTTAACCCGCTCCACCAGCTCTGCCGCTGCCGGCTTTGCCTGGAGCTCCGGACCCGAGGCGAGGGGTTGTAACTCTCCTAGCCTTTTCAGGCGTCCCGACATGTCCTCCACCAGGTGGAGGAGGCTGTCCACCACTCACTCCTGCTTCTGCAGGGCCATCTCCAGCTTCTCCCGGTACCGGTCCTGCTCCGCTCGCAGCTCCGCCATGTCTCTCTCCGCTGCCGACTGGTCATCCAGGATCCCCGCGACGTCCTCCTCTAGGCCGTCCTTTGCGTTGTCCAGGCGGTCAAGGTGCTGCACGATGGCGTCCATCCTCATCCTTGGGTACTTGCCGATGAGGAAGGATACGTGCTCGCAGTGGCACTCAAAGTGCTTTCCACCTGATCCGGCGCATCCCACGGTTCCCGGCGTCTCGGACCCCTCCGCCATGGGTGTGTCGCCCATGCTTTCCCGCGTTGGCTCCGTGTGCCGGGCAACAGGCGCCGTTCTGGCTCTGGCAGGCCTCTCCAGCGCCTCGGCGTCATGCTCCAGGCTGGGTTCTGGGGCTGTGTGCGCCCTTGTGGGCGGTCTGGCCATCTCCTCCGACTCCGAAGGGTAAGCGGTCCGATAGCCCTCGGAGTGCCCCTCAGAATCTGCAGCTGACCACAGCCTGACCGGGCTGGGATCCGTCTCCATCGCCCTGGCTTCCGCCGCGGGTTTTGGGGACCCGCGCTTCCGGTAACGCCGGGCTCTGCCGTTGCTGCCAGTCTCCTCCAACTCCTCCGCAGCGGAGCGGAGATTGCAAGCCTTGCGGCATTGCCTTACACACATGGAGGCCAGGTCCTCCATGTCTAGCCGATGTCCTGCAAGGGCTCTCCGTTCTGAGCATCTTCGCTCTTCTCGGGCTTCCCAGTCCGGCGTCGACTCCACGGACTCGACGATCTGCACCCGGGGCGTCCTTGGGGAGGGCTCATGAGGGCCCAAGTCCCCGGTGCGGCAGTAGGGGGCAGGTACTCCTCTGCTACCATAAAGAAGGTCCCTACCAGGACCGGCCCCTGCTGTACCCCTTCCACCATTTCCTGTCACTCCTCTGGTCTTGCTTCTCACCAGGTTCTGCATAATCTTGCCCTATCCTGCACAGTTTCCGACAAAAAATAGTAAAATACGGCTCCTTCACACAAATCCTGATCCCTTGCAATAACCAACTCCCAAGTACAATCCAAAACCAATCAATCCACACTGAGGGCTTCCAAGGGTGTTTGAGTTCCCGCGTTGACACTCAACAACTCCTTTCAACACGCCGGTCGTCTCACGGTGCACACGGAGACACGGGCGTTGGGCATGTACATAGAATTGCAACAATAAGATAATGATAACAGAGGCCCTGAAATTGGCATATGAACACAAATCAAGCAACATTGGGGAAAGATGGAAACATACACAATCACAGCCATAGACCGCTTATTCCCTGGACTCAGAACCTTCTCTTGACTCGCCAACATGATGCCGTGACCCAAGTCAAATAAGATGGCTAAATGCCATGTGTCAAAAGTCACTACACGTACCCCAAAAATGTGTTCCCTCCGAAGCCTCTAAATCCTAGCCCAATAGGGGAGGTGGCGTGTCATGGCCTAGAGTGGCACTCAGGACCATGCCCTACCCTGACATAACCTTGGTTGGACTTGGAGTCGATTGGGCTTGGAGAATTGCCTCATGAAGATGACCTCACAACATACCAAAATTAGGCAAATCCCACCATAATGCCCAAAATTCAATTATATACTCAAAAATGCATACGGCAAATGTTCAAATGCTCCATGCATGTGTCAAACCGGAACGTAATGTACAAGGGTGATATAGACCAAAGGTCCATGCCCATGAATATCCCAACATTGGCTCCCAAACCCCTCCGGATATACACATGCCATGCTTCACAAGTCAACTCGTGAATTTGAGACCTAGTTTTGTGAGGCCTTGTGTGCCACGCCAAAGTGACCACGTGATCCGGCATATGGTGAGGTGCAACACCGAAGCATATGCCAACATATAAGCAATATACCATAGTTCCTGGATCTCTATGCACTTTACTGTTAGCCGACCAGTTGAGCACATAAAATACAAAAATGAGCATAAAATGAGGTCAAAAACATGCAAATGTTGCCAAATTCAAGCTAATCACAATAGTATATAACTTCGCTCACCCATGGTATCAACATATGGTTCAAAACACAATTGCTTGGGACCATTTGCAAACAATCCCCCCACTTGGATCCCCACATGGACGCATGTAGACACCTTTGAACCTCCTCTGGACACACACCATGAAAATGGGAAAGTTGGTAGTGGCGCTTGTGGGTCGCTCCGTAAGCCTTCCCACATGCACTATATGTGCGGTAGACTTAGTCCAACCCTATGCAGCTCACCATTAGGACATGGGCGAAGCCCTTGCCACGTATGACTCCACATATCTTCCTACAATCGGAGATACATAACATGGGCGTGAGCATAGCGAACCACATACCATGCATATAACACATACCCTCAAAAGTGGCTCCCACCATGGTATGCCATGCCCCTCCATGGTCATAACTTCACGTTGAAAATACGTAGGAACCCAAGGAAAGTTTCTATGCAACACCAACACTCATGCGGTACAGTCAAAAGTCGCATTCAAATATTCGGTTGCATGGTCCAAGAGTTATATATCACTTTCTACTCTCTTGACCATTATCCCTTGCTAAATCGGGCATGTGTACACATCAAAGGCGTTGGACGCTTCCTAAATTAAGTTGAGACCAAGGCGATTCAAGCCCATATCTCAAAATTGTAACTCCTCGCATTGAGCCGGAGATATGACTTTTCAAAGTGGCCTCACGAATCAATTTTTTTTCGCCTATATCTCCAAGAAAAATGAAGGAGACAACAAAAGGAAGGTTGATTCGTGATCGGGGAAAAATGTAGGACCACTCGAAATGCATCATATCAAGTGCAGCAACCTCGAAGTCGAAAATCCGATTCTGAATGTCTGAAACAATTGGATTAATTTTGCGAGTGTATAACATGAAAATTGCGGAAGCAACGCACCCTTTTCTGATGAAATTTAACCCTTCATCGGGGCTTCCGCTAAAATATCTGGAAATAACAGTTAACCAATCGGTTACCGCAAAATCGCGAGCCAACTGACAGTCGCCGATACATTGACAATCAGAGCGGATCGCTGAAAAATTACGGAAACATTATGATAAAAAAACCCTGTTGATTCCTCACATTTCGATATATAAATCTCAGCCGGCGGCGCCTCGATATTGAATTTGGCCGCTCATAGCTGGAATGGCCAAGCCTATCACACTATCACATCAGGTTAGGTCAGGTGGATGGGAGAGTATGATATCAGCGAATGGCGGCTTGCCGGCCCATAGATACACACCCCAAGTGACCCAAAGATGGCCACGGGGGTCCGAACCGACTTCAAAGGGCCCACCACCAGAGAAAGCAAAGCTAAAGCGGTGGTGGACTTACCTGAGTCAGTTCAGGCTGACAGTTCATCATATCCCCAGAATAAAGAATGAACTGTCTGACTATATATCGCGCAACAACTTCGATGCGCTTATAGGTGGGAGCTCTGAGGCGCTCACCAGAGAGGCCTTCCAGCGTATGGATGTCCAGTATGACCTGTCCATGCGCACTGCTGGAATCCTGGAGTGTTGGAGTCTAAACGACTATCAGTCTGAGTATAAAGAAATACTCCAAACCCTCAGCACTGGTCTCGAACCCCGTGTCATTGACGGGCACCAGTGGTATAAAAACAATCAGTACCCCTTCTACGAGGACCGAATTGTGGTGCCTGAGGCACGACTGGATGGGTGCCTACAGTGGTCCCATCTCAATTCTGGTCACACTGGCGCTAATCGCTCAGTGGACTTCTTCCGTGAGTGTTTCTACTCTAGTCTAACCCTGACTGAACCGAGGTCGCGTATGCAGACCATTGTGGATGCTTGTGGCTGTCATGCCAGCAAGCAGAGCGACAGTAGGGATAGGGGCCTGATCTCCAGCTTACCCATACCCTATTGTGCTAACTCTCTTCTCTACGTGGATTTCATCCACGGCCTACCACGCTTCGGCGGCTATGATAGTTGCCTAGTGGTCACCTGCGGCCTATCTCGCTTCACCCGTGTGTTCCCTTGCAATAAGAAAATCACAGGTGAGCAGACTGTGAAAATGTTGGTCGAACAATGGTTCAAACCCTATGGAGCACCTAAGCAGGTGCACTCTGATGAGGATGTACGCATCCGCAGTGACACTGGGTGGTACAAACGAGTGCTAAATGCCCTCAACGTGGGGGTAACCACAGGTGTGCCCTATATCCACACGTCTAACCCTCTCTGTGAGAGACAGAACCGTGTGGTGGAGCAAAACTTAAGAATCCTGATGAAACAGGAGCGTACCAAGGACTGGGTACGCCTAGTGCCCTGAGCAGTGCTGACCATGAACTCACAGCGGAGCTCCTCTACGGGTTTCACCCCCCACGAACTGTTCCATGGAGGACGACCTGCATGGTTCTTCAAAACCTTCTTTCCTGAGGACTTCAAATGCCCTGTGGGAGATTGGCTGGAACACAAGCAGTCTTTGGCTAACCAGGCTGGGACTAACCTGGCACACATTCGTGACCGTGAACTGAGCCGACGGCACCGCCTACGGCGACCTGCCAGCTTCAGGCTTGGTGACTTTTTTTTGGTTCACCATTCACGCCTACCCTCCTGGCCACGTAACTGCCTACAGGACCCTTATTTTGGACCCTATCGTATCATCAGGATGGATGGATCCAGGATCCATGTCAGGTGCAGTCCACGCCTAGGTGGTGAACTGCTGTGTGCACCTAAAAGGTTGAGGCACTATCACTACCCTGACGATTTGTCCTGGGATGAGTGGCGCCTCAGCGACAGTGAGGTCGAGCGTATAGACCTAGAGAACGCTGCCAGTCCAGAGAAGGCAGACGAACTCGAAGAGATGACTGCCGAAGAGATGGCAGTCGATGGTTACTACGTGGTTGCAGGTATTGCTCGCCACGAGTATAAACAGGGCTGGAAATTCCTAACCCTCTGGGATGCCTATGGGGTATCTGAGGCGACCTGGGAACCTATGTCAGCCTTCATACAACCAGATGGGAGTATCAACCCTATCTTCCGCTCCTACCTCGTTGAGAACAACGAGGGGCAGCTACTGACCTGTGCTGAGACTATGTCCCAGCGTAAAAAGGGAAACTAATTCCCCTGTGTCGGTCTACTGACTGTGTTCTAACCTCACAGGTGCAGTGAGCACTCTTGTGCAGACGTGCCTGTGTATGGGTGTAAGAGCAGTTGTCACAGCCGCCCCGCATTGCATCGCAGGACAGGACCGTTAGCCCCCCGTGACAACTACTCCCTGGCCGAAGGCCATGGGTTTTTCACAGACTACTGCTTACTGAGCACTGCACTGACCCTGTCTGTGCCCTGCAGACCCATGCCTATGGCTTCCAGCGTCGACCAGGTGGCCGCTTATCGAGTTTGCAGCCACCCAGCGAGTGTATGCCTTGTTGACCATGTGTTGCATGGGGACTGCCCTGATGTAATGACCTTGGGGAGCCAACGAAGAACGGTGGCTTACTACACCAGGGGGGAATGACAAGCAAGGTGTTATGAGGCAAGGTGTGTCTTCCCTCCTTGGGGACAAGCGAGCCCACAGTTAGGACCCCTGACTCCTCCAGACCCATGGGGTTCTACCCTTCCTTACAGGGTTTACCATACCCCTATGTGTGCTACGTATGTCTGTGTGTGTCTCACTTCTTTCCCCGGCGTGGCTCCCGGAGACCGGGCTTCGCTGACGTCGGACCGAAGGTCTTAATCAGGTACTATTACCACTCCTATGGCGCCCAATTTCTGTGCTGGCGCCTATCCTTGGGGGAAGACGGCAAAAGCCCTACCTACTAGAGTGGAGGAGTGGCCAAGTGTGCTAAGTGCATACAAAACGCCCATTTTTGCTAAGGGCCAAAAGCTAACGCACTCCCCTGCCCACGTGGAAAAGCACTCGGGACAGGAGACACCACTACACTACACTCACTAACGCCAGCACCGGCCTTCGAAGGCAGGGTGAGCACTCATCACCTGCACTCAACTCCTGCCAGGCCTACTGACCCTAACCCCTACACACGCTAGTTAGTGTTGCTGTCAATGAGGTCTCGGGTCCTAATGACCCTCCTGTGAAGAAGACAAGAGAACACAGCGCTTCTAAGCAACTGTGGCCTAACAGGGACGTCACAGCACGTTTCCCTGCTAGGGCTTGGAGGGAAGGGGTGCTCTTGTTGCGTGCACAGCGCGGATGTCGATGGAGTCGAACTGCCCTCGCCACTCCTGGCTGAGGCGCAGTCATTTGATTGTGTGATCAGCGCCGTATATTTTAGCACGGCTCAAGAACTGCACCAATCACCCTGTACCTCTCCCGGCTGTACAACAGAGGCCAATGGACTGGGTTCAAGACGGAGGAACCAAGACACACTCCACGTATTATACGCTTCTTAGTGTGCCCTATAATACAGTGTTCCTGAACCCAGTTGCAAGCAAGCAAGCTTGAGGACTTTGCCCGTTCCCTTACGGAACGTAGGGCGAAGCCCTGGGTAACCTGGCAAGGGTTCATACCGCGTGCACAGCGCGTGGCCTACTGTCAAATTCCTTTAATGCATCGTGTGCACGCATGCAGGGAAGGGAGGCGAGACCATAACCACACTGACTCAACCAGGAGGTGAGCTCCTTTTGGGCTAACCTACCCTACTCAGGATGCATCGTGTGAATGCCGAAGTGAAGCGAACGCAAAACAACCCTATGGCGAGTTATAAACAAGCCTAAGCATGTTAAGCAACCCTACTTTAACGCTACGGCTACACACGAGCAAGCACTTTCTTTTCTTACCTGTGAAGAGAGAACAAGAATGAATTGGGGTACAGGGAAAGCGCCACAGCGTGTGAATGCCTCAATTAGGCACATGCATCGCGAGCACAGCGCCTATTCTAACCCTACGTGCGCGCTGCACGCTCCATTCGCATCGCATACCTTTCATTCCTGTTTTGACCTGTGCAGAGCAAGAGAGAGGAGCACCCGAACCTCCAATGAACACAGCCTTGACAACCCTAACGTTTTAACGAAGCAACCAACACGAACGCAATGCATGCGTGTGAGATGACACTGGCATACCTGAGAGGTGGGTTCTCCACCTGCTCTGTTGTGTGGGTTGAGTTTGAATACTTTTCCCTAAAGTTTATAAAAATTTTGATGCAACTGTGCAAAAATTTCCTTTAGAACTTTAAAAACTACGGCTCATACCTTCTTTTTCAAAAGCCATTTACGCTTGCGCAACCTTGTTTTTGAAGTCTGCTTCCGTTGCACCTGTCTGCCACTTTGAGTTTTGGTGTAAAAATGACGATTTCTCGCGTGGTTTCGTCAATTTTTAGCGATTTGACTTGTTAAATCGCTACATCTTTTGCTAAACCGCAGGAATCACTCCCTGTTGGTTACATTTTCTATTTTTTTCCGCTCCTAGAGATTTGTGTCCTCCATTGGGAGTATTGCTCCGCCCTGGCCCTTGGTCAGGACGTTTACTAAAACGCTGTTAATGCAGTGATGGCCGTCCGCATTAGAGCGTTCAACTGTACCCTAGTGGGCAAGCATATGTGCTCTAGGGAGGGAGTCCTGGGTTCAAACCCCACTACACCCAAATTTTTACCAAAAGCTTTCGTCGCACGCTGGCGACTTTTGAGGAATGCCCCATCGAAGGGACATCATTCACGGTACATTACACTGTTTTTCGAGGGTACCTACAGTGTGATAGGCTTCTATGAACTGATGAGGATGTTTCTGGTAAGTTGAATGCATTTTCTGAGGTAATTTTGGGAATATTTGAGCCTTTTTCCTTGGTCCTACTAGCTTAGCTAACTAGTACTCCAGGGGGGAGTAAGAAAAAGTCACTGCCATGTCTTTCTTGGAGGGCTTGATCCAGGCCAAGCCCCCCTTAAAACCCTTTTGTTGATGCTAAGACTAACTTAAGTATTTTTATCTCTCTTTTGAAGCCTAAAGTACACTTTCTCAAAGTAACTAGGGTTGTAACCCTAGCCCCCCATGAAGTTCACCCCTACCACTCAACTGAGCGGAGGTACCTTCCTTCATGGAGGATATACCGAAATAAAATAGGCATTTCATGCTTTAGGCCTTGGAGGTTAAGCCTAGTGGTCTCCCACCCCAAGACGCCTATACTCAATTGTTTCTACCACTTATTGTGGTTCTACTTCTTAACTGTTTCTGAATTCAGTTGCTTGGCCACGTCATTTTCTGTGTTGGCCTGACACCTATGCCCCACATTCCTAACCAGCACCATTTCACCCAAAAGAGTGCACATGAAGTGCTTGATGCTATCTTGGAGGCTAGAGTCAGTGCAGTTTTCATATAAAATCTTTGGTACCATCCATTTCTGATTGAATCTTTGTGTTTATACCTGCTTTGTCTATCTGCAGCCCTTCTGTGATACTCTGGATTTCACAAACTAATCATTGACACAATCCTATTGTTCTCTTGCTCTACTACGTGTTGTGAACCTGTTTTTCTCCGAGAAAAACCTTGCAGGATTTTCAATCAAGTCTATAGGGCATAATTGGAGGACATCGCTCTGGAAATGACCGAGTCGAACTCTTCCTTTTCTAGTGCTTGCCACTGGAACAACGTTCGACCTCCGCCCACATTGCTGGCGTCAGTCACCAGTATAATTTCTCCTTGTGCCCTAGGCACGCCCAAGGAATTCTACAATTGTGATCGTTCCACCCTTCATATCTCTAAGGTCGAGTTAGCATTCTTGGATTTTGGTTTCACCCCCATCAATCAGTTCGCCATGCATGAGTTGGGTTGTGACCTGCCATACATCGATTTAAAGTGGTATCCCCCCACCATTGTTCGTGCTTTACTGCATTTTGTATATATGCACACCGTATTCCTGAGTCCGGGTCTGGGTGTCTATCGCCAGGCCCAAGGGTGGCCAATGGGCACAAATGCCGCGCCTCCATGAACGCAGCTGACTTTAAGAAGTTACGACCATGCGGGTTGCTTACCGAGTGATTGTTTGCTCTTCCGTTTCTTAGACGATGGACTTATCCTGCACCGCGCTTCCCACACGGTGGTGAAACAACACCTGGATGTGATCTATCCCCCGAATCCCCCGTGGTCTTGACGCGTTCCCGTGGGGGGCCTGGCCACGGGACGCTGCGGTGGACACGCAGAGGTGAGCAGGCAGGCAAAGCACTACGCTCACAAGGGCATCATTACACTCGTGTCATGTGACAAAGCGTTTCAGGATCCTTGCCACTCTGAAACAAGGGAACGAAAGTATGTACAGCAACACATCAGGATATGTACACATGGGGTTAAGACTGGACTGGGGTAAGGGCATCACAAAACAATAGACACTCAGTCCCAACTCATATCCCAATCCCAGGTCCGACCCTCTCAGTGGCTGGTGGGGGCGGGGGCTCAAACACAACCCATGCCCTGCTCAGTCCGGACCCTGAAACCCTGCCAATAGGGGAGGTGTCCCGTTCAGCCAAAGACGAGTTCCTGGGAACCAAGGAACTCCAAGGCCAACCGACAGTGGCTCCCTATGCTCCCTTGACGGCAGGCCCTAACTCCCCTCTGAGCCAGAGATATGGCCCCGCCATTATCCCCTAGGGTTTTTTAGCTGAAAATGGGCTGTTTCAGCCCAAACTGATACTAGCTCAAAATCTCCAAAATTGACCCCTTGTCGGGACCCGCCAGAGGTAGGGACGAGGCAACTGACCCTATGCCCTTCGAGTACGAACTCCCTGGAGCCCTCACCCAACCTGGTTCCCTCTGAGGTCCCGGCATCAGGGCACCACAGGGTCATTCAGTGGGGTCATGATGCCAAAATCACCAAAATTGGCATCAATCTCACGCGTGGCTCGCCCGGCCAGGGCAAGGCCAATGGCTCTTAGGATAGGAGGCAGGACCTGGTACTTTCATCTGAGTGTACAACTTGAAATTAGGTCCGGGCTCCCTGTGGGCAGGGGGATATGGGGCCGCCAATTGACCACAAGGGGGGGTGAAATTGGGTTCCCAAAAGGGGGTCATTTTGGCTACTCAAAATGAGCCAAAACTCGGGGGTGCTCCCAATAGTACATCTCCACGCCGGCTTGGAGATCGGATCCGCCATTCTATACGCGATCCACCTGGAGTCCAACTAAGACTTTCATGCACTTGGCTTTCAAAGATCTTCATGCCACTTGGCGTGGTGACAATCCCAATTGGGTCCACAAATGCCAAAATGGCAAAATTGTCCACACTCACTTTGGGCTAGCACCTTGACGAAGGTTGCTCCGCTTCGCCCACGTGGTGTGCGAGCCATGGGGACCAATGTCCATATCACCCATGACATATATGGTCCATTGCTCCATGCGTCTGGCGTGCACGAGGAGGCTGAACATGGGGCACGGCGGGCAGAAAATATGGAAAACTGCTCAAAATGGCCGAAAATGCGCACACTCATGGTTGGGGCAAATGAGGCACATGCCCGACTTGGACCGGAGTGTGCCATAGGATTGGTATCAAGTCATATGCGTCCAACATATTATTTGGGCGTCGCCCAACTCCTCCGGTTTTCGGAATGGCAGGGTCGCCAAGTGAGCCCATGATTTGGGATAGTCCCAAATCGCCAACATGGCGGCAACGGTATGCCAAGCCCAAGAGGAGTTATTCGCCTAGTCCAAGATATGTTGGGCACGGAAGTATGTACCCTCATAACATATCTGGGTCATGATGTCAATTGAGCGCAACGTTGAGATACACGGTCGCCACTTGACATCATGACGGGCAAAGAACAGCAACATTGGCGAAAAAACACCCAAAAGGGCCTTGAAAGGCGCACAAATATATTATAATATCTTCGGCTTGGATTGAGTAATCGACCAATTCTTCTAAACACAATGACCTGACACCAATGACCTTCGATTCCACATATGTGCTCCACTTGGGGCGCTTTGAAAGGTCACGAGTGCTACTTCCCAATTGGGCACATGAAAATATGGAAAATTGCAAAACACACACCTTGCTCCCAACGCATTGCTTTAGGATCGCCACACAAGCTTCCCTCCACGAAGGTTAGGCTTGCAATTGATCGTGGGGAGTATAAGGAAGGGCCTCGTGCAATATGAGGTCCATTGGTGGGTGTATCGCTCTTAGCCAAACCTGCCAAATGGGCACGCAATACAACACATGGCACATACCACATACTGCCCAAAAAGGTGGCTCCCCCCACGATATGTCATGCCCCTCCAAGGGCATAACTTTGTGTCAATCGCTCATAGGAACTCAATGAAAGTTCCTATGCAACACCAACACTGGCGCGCTACACTGAAAAGTTATCTTAACGCACGCAATATCATGGCTAAAGAGTTATAACGCAAACTCTACCCTCTTGACCATGATCCATTACGCTAGCGCGCACGTGTGGAGACGCAAGGCGTATAAAGCTTCCTAAATTACGTCGGGAGTATTGTGAATACATCCCATGCTTTCTTATTGTCATTCCTCGCAAGCAGCACGAGATATGACCCTCACAAGTGGCCTCACGAATCAACTTTGTCTTGCCCATATCTCTATGACAAATGGAGGGCAAGACAAAAGGAAAGTTGATTCGTGCATAGGGACCCACGTAGGTCCACTCGAAAGAGGTCAAATCAAGTGCGGGGATGTCGAAGTCGAAAATCCGATTTTGACATCCCGAAAAATTCGGATTAAGGTTGCGAGTGTACAGTGTGAAAATTGCAGATGCATCAATGCAATTCCTGAAGACTTTAGAGTCTTCGTCACGGATTGCGCTAAAATGTCTGTAAATAACAGTTAAACTGGCGGTTACGCTAAAGTCGCGAACGAACCGCCAGCAGTCAAAACATTGATTATCAGAACGGAAGCGTGAAAATTTACGGAAGCAATATGAAAATAAAACCCTGTTGATTCCTGATATTCTGAGGTGTAAATCTCAGCGGGCGACGCATCGGTTGCTGATGTGGCCGCTAATAGCTGAAATGCCCAGATCTCTCACACAAACACGTCTTACCTACATCTGTTGTTAGGGTTAGGTTGCCGAATCGACG
The DNA here is from genome assembly GCA_964036045.1 of Eutreptiella sp. 'Long Island Sound 2002'. Classification (NCBI taxonomy): domain Eukaryota; phylum Euglenozoa; class Euglenophyceae; order Eutreptiales; family Eutreptiaceae; genus Eutreptiella; species Eutreptiella sp. 'Long Island Sound 2002'. Next base: position 130,150,691 of record OZ038382.1, on the reverse strand, counting down.
GCCGAAGGCGGTGCGGGGCAGATTGGCGTGAAATAGTAACATACCGGCAAATGGCAGTTTGCCGGTACATGGTAACATGCCCCAACTGGCCGGAATGCCGTCACGGGGGCTTTACGGCAAGGGACACGCTCCTGTCGGGCTCTCACCGGGCTTCACCGGGCGTCTTCCCCTCCGTACATGGGGTTAGTGGGCACACGGAGACCGGTTGTATACCCCACCATGGTCATGGGGTTCTGGGTACCGCTTCACCCCCCTCCTTAGAGCAAACCCTGGGGGGGGGCTCGATAACACCACGCATGGCAGCGGGTACCCAGGACCATCCCCTGAAGGGGGGGGGGTGTCACATCCTCACTTCAGGCTGATTCGCAGGTTAGGCTGCCCAAATCCCACAGTAAGACAGGTACGGTGCTGTAGCTGTTAGTAACTGCAAGTATAGTATCAAGTATCAAGTCCCGGGTCCTGGCGGTGATTGTTCGGCATCCAAAGGACCCGTTAACCGATACCAGGCGCACCTGGTGCCGGCTGCGACGGTCACTACCACAGTTGCAGTGGCATACACGGCCAACATAGGCGTCACACAACGACCGAGGTGGTCCCACAGGTCGAAAGCGACCACAAAGATCCATCAGGCTACCCCAAGCTTCCCAAGGCCGGCCGGCTGGGGGAGAGTCCCCGAGGGTCCTTCCTCGGGCGCACCATGTCCATATCCACGACGCGAGTCCAGAGTGGTACAGCCGAACGAGCTCCTCCTTAAGGGATCGGGCATCAAGGCCGTCTTTTCCCTCGCCCTATTACCACGAAGGCCATACATGAGGGAGTCCTCATGCAGTGTGGGCGGAGGCGTCGACTCCTCAAACCACCAGTTTCCCAGGCAGACTGACCGAGGCCAGGAACACCGGAGGTCGCCACCCGACTGCAAGTGCGTCTGCGAGTCGGTAGGCTCACACTGGGACTGACAGTGGCGGACCGCTGGGAGTGTAGTCAGGCAACTGGGCTTGCCGCCTGGCGCCATCAGGATCTCCACATCACAGCCACTAGGGCACACGGTATCACGGGCACACAAACGGAAGAATCTGTACTTAGGTACTGGTCCAGGCTGGACCTTATGTAAAAGCATGTACACGGCGACTCAAGGCGCCTTCGTAGTCGATTCGCATCCCCTCGGGGGGGGAAAAACAGTCCATACGTCGGTGATGGGCTGACAGAACATACAGATGCACACATCCTGGGGGACAGAAAAATAAGCAATAATCGGGGTAAATAGGCGTGTAAGCACACTCTGGATAGAGCGCCAAACCACGCCCCGGTCAGGATAAGGCATATGCAGGAGGGTGGACAGGAAAACGCCTGAGTTCAGGCCATATATAGTCTGCAGACACACGTCGACTGGTCTGGATCCCGCAAGTGCCATGGGACCAGACCACACACCCAAAAATCGCAATGCCGATGACAGCGGCATCCGTTGCGCAACGTCGTATGGGCTTCAAGGCCCTAAGAGCTCAGAAAATGTGAAGGTCAGTCGCCCAGCCTGGTTTCCCAAGGATTCAGCAGGGGGGGAGTGACGAACAGAAGTTGAAGAGAGGGGCCATCCTCCTCTGGATTCAGCAGGGGGGGGTATATGGCCACTCTGATGGCAGGACACCGGAAGATGGAAGAGAGCAAGCAAGTTAGGGACGATCCGTCGACCAAACAAGCGCTCAAAACGCACCAGGGGAGAGCTCAGGGCGGCGATCAGGCGCCCCTGGCTGCCATCGCCCGGGTGAGTGCTGCCAAGTCCGAGACATGGATCTTGGTCTTGTGCTTTCGGATGTACTCCATGAAGGGAGTATTAACCTGCGGCACGAATGAGGAGACGGGTTCCCAGGTGTCGTGGGACGGCCCATAGCCTCGCCAACGAACCTTGAACTCCAGGCCTCCGGGTGCCGAGGCTTTCGGACGCTGGGCCAGGATCTTCTCGACTGTATAGTCGTCCTGCTCAGCATAGTCGTCGTCCGAGTCAGCCTCATGTGCGGCATAGTCCAGGGACACATGTCGGCCACGGAGGTCGGGTTCCCGCACACGGAGTTGACTCTCGTGGCGCTCCCGGAACTGTCCGTGACCCACCTTGATGCGGTAGGTGTCCTCACCAGTCCTGCGGACCACCTCTCCGGGTGTGAACCAGGTTTTGGTGCGGTGGGTGCCCATAGGGCGGGGTCTGATCACCCACACGGGGTCTCCCACCCTGAACTTCTGCGCTGTTGAGCTCGGGGCAAACTTCTGACGCTCAGCATGCTCCTTCTCGAGCTGCTGGCGGATGTCCCGCGCCGTTTGCTCTTGCCGCGCAAAGAATTCCTTGGCATCCATGGCCATACCATCACCAGACAAGGGAAGTCCCCGACCAAGGGGGTCTCTGCCGAACAGAATCTGGTGAGGGGACAAACCACCCGGAGTGAGGGTGTCATGATGGGCCTTCAGAGCGGGCCACATCTACTCAAACCAGTTCCGACGTGGATTGGTGATGTGAATCTTGCGCAGCTTCTCGAACAGCTGCCGTCCAGCCACTTCAGCACGGCCCTTAGACCGGCTGAGATAGGCGACGCTCTTGGCATGACGTATTCCCATGAGGGAACACATAGCCTTGAACCAGCCACCAGTAAACTGGGGCCCTCGGTCACTGCAAATGGTGCGGGGGATGTCAAAGACGGTCAGCCAATGACGAATCATCATGACTGCCACTTCCTTGGCAAGCAACCCCTTTTTGCGTGCCGGAACGGCTACTATGTAGCCACTGTGGCGATCCACACAAAGAACCACACAGTCAAAGGTCTCCTTGCCAATGTGGACTTCGGGCATGGAGAAGACGTCCATGGCCACGCTCTCCATGGGCTGGTCAGGAACCGGGGTCCATTGGGCTTCCCCCTTGACGTTCCGCTTATCGGGATTGCAGGCCTGACAGACCGAGCAACCCTTCCTGACCTTCTTGATGGCGGTGTAGAGATGGATCTGGTCGATCTGGAACCGGCGCTGCATGTCCAGGGCTTGCTTCTTGACCCCTGGGTGTATCATGTGGTGGTGCCAAGCCTCGCACAGCTCGAGCACCCGGGACTCCGGTACTAGCAGCTTACCAATCCGGTAGAGCTTGCCATCTTCCTCAGTCAGCCCCTGTGGCCACTTCTGCCCGTCATCAGGGTCGGTCACAGCCCTGTACTCGGCCGCAAAGGCCTCGGACTTGGTGTAGTCGTCGGTCCAGTCGTCCTGGAGGCAGAATTCGGGGAAGAGGTGCTTGTCGGACTCAGCTCCATCAGGGGCGAGTACTCTGACCGCTCTGCCCATCCTCATTCCGAGGGGGGCATCCGCAGCCATGACGACGAAGCATTTAACACCCTCCTCCTCCATCAGGCGCTCCATTTCAATGATCCTCTTGGCTTCAGCGGTCTCAGCCTCATCGCCATGGGCAGAGATATTTGTCATGCCCTTGCTGGCGGGAGAGGCCCACCTGCTGAGACAGTCCGCCACGGTGTTGTCCTTTTCAGGAATATAAACCAGTGTAAGGTCGAACTTGGCCAAGGTCTCATGCCATCTTGCCCGTCGGGAGGCGGGACCAGAGGGGCCGTCCACGTGCTCCTTGTGCCACGACTGCAGACTCTGATGGTCGGTGCAGACGGTGACGGAATGGAGGGCTATGTACCCAGCCCATTTCCTGAGAGCCATGACGATGGCATACGCCTCCTTTTCTCGGGGCGTCCACGTCCGTCTCTGGCCTTCCGCCAGGACTCGGCTCCAGAAGGCCACGGGCACGTGCCTCCCATCGTCAAGCACTTGCTCCAACACAGCGCCAACGGCGTAGTCGGAAGCGTCGGTGCGCAGGACGAACCCTGGGTCGGGATCCACGAGGTGCAGACCCACTGCGGATAGCAGCGCCTGCTTCATCCCCTCAAAGGCACGGTCGGACTCAGCAGTCCAGACCAGAGCCTTCTTGGACCCCTTCTTGGTCTCCTCTCGGTTGCCCTTGAGCATGGTCGTCATGGGGGCTGCATACTCGGCATACATCTTGATATACCCCGAGTAGTAGTTGCAGAACCCCATGTACGCCCGTAGCTCAGAGACCGTTTTTGGCTTTTCCCAGTGCTCAATAGCAGCCACCTTGCCAGGTATGGGCTTTCGCTGCCCGTTCCCGACTACGTGGCCAGCGAAGACCACCTCGCTTACCGCAATGGTGGCCTCGTCACTGCTGCCCGTGAGTTTGTGCCGAACCAGAAGGTCCAGCACTCGAGTGACGTCCCTCTCATGTGCCTCCAGGAGCTCCTCGTAGCTCATACTGGGGTCCCCGGACGCGATGATCACGTCGTCCACGAAGGGGTCCGCACAGTCACGCACCGGCTCAAGCAGGTTCTCCAGCATCCGCTGAAAAGCCGCATTGCCGTTGGTAACGCCCATGGGCATCACCTTCCACTGGAGAGGTCCAAGTGGGGTGCTCATGGCTGTGCAGGCACGGGACTCCTCGGCGAGAGGCATCTGATGATAACCATGTTTCAGGTCAATCACCGTGAAGATCCTCCGCCGTTGTTGTTTTTGCAGCATGTCCTCAATGAGGGGCAGCGTATAGCTGTCATGCTGCGTTTGGGCGTTTAGGCCGCGGTAGTCGACCACGAGCCGCCACTCACCGGCCACCTTCTTGGGGACGACGAAGCACGGAGAGGCCCATTCGGAGTGGCACGGCTCGAGCCAGCCTCTCTCGATGAAGTCACGGAGGATCTTCTCCATGGCCTCCTTCCTCTCGCCCCTCAGGGCAAATTCCCGGTGCTGATACACACGGGGGTCCTGGTTCAGTCGTATCTTGGCCTCGCCATACAGTCCACGCACCGGTGAGGGAAACACAGGCTTTCCGCTGAAGAAGGTATCGCCATACTTCTGCTTCAGCCTGGCCCTCAATGCCTGGATCTTCGGGCAATCATCGGATTCCGCCTTGGCTTTTCCGGGCACCTGGACCACTGAGCTTACTTGAGGGGTAGCGACCCCACTCGGCTTCGGCTCAGGCGGTCTTCCCAGGTGGCCCAAAGGGCCATCTCTGGTCTTGCCTCGGAATGGAATGCCGTAGGTGGGTGGGTTACCGCCGATTGGCTCGTCCTGGCTGGACAAGTGGTCCAGTACCCTCCTTACGAAGGTATCTCCATCATAGGAACGGGGGACGATCGAGTCCACTTCCCACCAGGCTTTGTCCTGGCCCTTGCCCTCACGCTGGCTTCCCCAGTCGTGAAAGGGCTGATCCATATACCCCTGAACCAGATCCAACTCCTCTCCAGTGAGGGGGTCCTCCGATTCTCCGATGTCAACAGGGGAAACCGCGAAGCATTCCCGCCATGGCTCCGCTACGATGCGGTTGACACACACGAAATCCGTGGTATCGGCCTGATCAAGGGCCCCACCCACATAGTGGAATTCCGTTGGCCATCTCTGGGGTGGCATGGGCTGTCCCTTAGCGTCCTGATAGACACTCTCTCCTGCCGGTAGGACAACCTTGTTTAAGGTCATGTTGGTCAATGGCACTACCCAATGTCGGGTACTTTCCTCCTCGGTGCATCCCATAGGAACAACCAGCACTGCCTTGGAGCGGTCCTTGCGTATCTTCGCTACCGCCCTTGGAATGTCCCATCTGGGGCAATGGATCCACATCAAGCCCTGATGCGGACCCCAGTGCTTCTTCCACGCGGAGTCCTGGGCGCTCCAGTACTTCTCACAAACCCAAAGATGGGCGGAGGTTCCTGAAGAGAACGCATCCAGGGCCAGATCCGAAGCTCCGGAGTACCCAACTCCTCGGCTCGCCACTTCCGGCATTACGCCGTACTCCTGGTTTGCTGGCCCAGTTGGCTCAGTGTCCAGCGCGGCCACTTCGAGCTGATTGCGTTCCGGGTGGATCCATTAGCATTCCACATGGTGCTCAGGTGACGAAAGCCACGAGAGCCGGTCGTCCTGGTACAGGGTCATGGAGGCCTGGGCCGAGAGGACGCCAGAGTCCGTCTCCATCATGAAGTTGTACCCCACGATCATGTCCCAGTCCATCTCGGCCTCGTAGAAGCGACCTTGCAGGAGGATTTCCTTGCCGAGGTCCGGGCGGCTCAGCTCACGATGGTTCACGAACTGCAGCCCAATGGCCGCTTCCTTCGTGCCTCCCACCATGTACTGGCCGTTCGCCACCTTCAGCCTGACAGGTTTCCGACTGTCGGTCAAACACTCTGGCGGGAGGTAGGTAGGTAGGTGCACTCGGTCGTGGAGAGGCGCCCCATGGTTCCCCCTGGCGTCGCCCCTGTGACGAACAGGAAGAGGCTCCGCGCGTGAAGAGGGGAGGCGGCTTACTTCCCGCTAGACCTGACTGTTGGCCCCCAACAAAGCGGCCCCGGGCAACGCCGGGAGGGCTGATCGCCGCCAGCGTGACATGCTTGTCTCGCCGAGAGGGTGTGCCCCCGTGCTTGCGCACGTCCCCTCCTTTGGGCGGAACCCTAGGGGTTCACCGGACCTTCTGGCGTATCCCGGTCCCAAGGCATGCATGCACGTTCTTGGTACTAGGGTTCCGAGGTGCTTGGGTGTCGCACGCTCCGCCTCGAGTCCCAAAGCAGCGCAGGCCTTAGGATGCAGCCTTACCCCCGGTCTCCGGATCTCGTTTGGCCGGGTCACCTGCATGGCACGGGGTGCCTCAGTGCCCGGGCTGTGGGCACTCGGTTTCCTACTGTTGTGCGGCGTTTGTGTTTGGGTCTGGTTGGCGGTTGGGTGTGGGTTTTGTTAACCCCGCCAGTCCTGGCTGGCGTCTTGGGTGGGTGTGTTTGGGCACGGTTTGTGGTGTTGTCCCTCTAGTGTCGGCTGTTTGTGGTGTTCGTGGTTGGGCTTCCGTTTCGGCTTGCTTTTGGGACGTGTGTGGTTTCGTGGGCGTCCCGCTTGCCCCCCGCCGTTTCCGGTTCCGGCGTGCGGTGTGGGCGTGTGTGCTGGGCCCGGGTCTCGGCTGTGCCCAGCCCTTCTTGGCTGGGTTGTCGGGGTTCTGTTTTTTGCGCTTTTGTTTTTTCTTTTCTTTTTTTTTCCCGGGCTTTGTGGTCCCTGTCCCTCCATCCCCTTTCTTTCGGGCTGGGCTGGTGGCTCTCTTTTTTTTTTTTTTTTTCGTTTCGGTGTCCCTTTTCCCCGTGGGCCGCTGTTACTGGCTTGGTGTTGCCGGTTTTGGGTGGGTGGTCCCCCTGTGCCTCTGTGGGGGTCCTGTCTTCGGTGCCTTCTGGGGGGGGGGTTTGGCCGCCTGTGGTGGTGTTGGCGGGCGGTTTGGCGGCTGTGGGCTGTTTTCGTGCCTTTTCCCCCTCCCCCCTCCTTTTTTGGGGGGGGGGGGGGGGGGGGGCTTGCCTGTTCCTCCCTCTGCCTTCCCTGGGCTGGCGCACGCACTGGCCTGCATTCAGTGTTGTCTTCCGGGCTGCTGTCTTCAGTTGCGTTCTGTGTGGCCGCGTTCCGGCCCCATGGGTCGGGTGGGCTATGTACACGGTGGGCTCGGCGCCCCTTCTTGCTGGGTTTGGTCCTGGCTCTGCCGGCTGGGCGGCTGCGCCAGGCGGCTGCTTGTGGTTTTGGGTTAGGGGGCCGGGGTTGTTCGTGTCCTTTCCCCTCTGCGGTGCCGGCTGTAATCTTCTGGGTGGTCCGCGACCGTTGTCGCCAGGCGCGCTGTGGCCCCGTGTGTGGCCTGCGGTGCTGGTGTGTGGCGTGCTGGCGCGGCGCCTTCCAGGGTGTGCGGTGGCTGGCTTCGGTTAGTCCCTCAGGTTAGGGTCAGTTGTGTCGTGCTGTGTCGCTCTGTGCCGCGTCGCGTCGCGTCGTGCTGTGGCGCATTGCACTGTGGCGCGCTGTGGTGCGGTGTGCCGTGGTCTCGCGTGGTGCCGGGGTGGGTCAGTGGAGGTCAGCCTGGCCTGTGTCGTGGTGCGGAGTGCGGGCCGGAGTGTGGCTGGCTGGTGGCTGGGGGGTGCGGTTAGGTGTGGGTGGCTCGCTGGGTCCGTGCTGTGGGGGCTTGGGCGTGCCTCTCGGGCTGGTGGGTCGGGTAGGTCGTTCGCGTGACGGTCCGTGGGGTTGCCCTCCCTGGGGGCCTGTGCCTTGGTCCCGTGGTTCCCGAACTGCAGTCCAATAGCCGCTTCCTTCGTGCCTCCCACCATGTACTGGCCGTTCGCCACCTTCAGCCTGACAGGTTTCCGACTGTCGGTCAAACACTCTGGCGGGAGTAGGCCAGCCTTGACCAAGCTGACCTGAGCTCCCGTGTCGACCAACACGTCGAAGACCTTTTCCACTTCCCCGCATAAGGCACGGACCTTAAGATGCAACTGCCGCTCACGCCCTACTCGGCGCACGGCGTGCAAGCTCAGGACCTCCGGCCGTTCCAGAAGCTCAACAAGCGACTGGTGCAGGTCGTGGACAATGGGCTCAGGCTGCCCATCTGCAGCATCCAGCTGCGGTCCGGGTGATCCTCTGATACTCTCGGATAGATCTTGAAGTACATCAAACACATTCTTGGTCGCGAAGGATGGACGGGTGCAAGGGTTCAGGCCTTCACTTGCCCTCACCCCGCCACCGCGACTGGGTGCCGGACCGGGCCTTCCGCCCGCGGCAGTCCCTTTGTGCTTACCGACTCCCGGCAGGGATTATGTGGCGCTTCCCACGACACCATCCTGCGACCACCCTAGCTGGGGCCCTTGGCTGCAGGGGCTCCGCTAGGGGGCGTCGGTTGTGGTGGAAGTAGGGGTATTCTCCTCCGCATCAACCTCGTTGACACCCTTCTGCCGCCTATTCCTAGGCTTCTTGTCCTTGTCCTTGTTCTTGTCGTTCTCGTTGTTCTCCTTGTTCTTGTTGTCCGATCTGGGGACCCAGTTCCTCTTGATCTCCTGGATCTCCTTGGCCAACTCGGTCCCCACCGACATCAGCTTGGAGAGCTCGTCCTTGTCGACCTCCACTTTGGCCTCCCGGATACCCGCGGGTGCACGCTTCTTCGACCCGTGCGCCTTCTTGTAGGCCTCCGTGTCGGCCTGGTGGGTGGGGCATGTTCGGTGGTCATGGTTGAAGCCTTTCTTCCTCCCATAACACACGAAACAGCCCTGAGGGTGAGCTCGCATGAACTCTCCAAAGGACAGCGGAGGGTCGCCAATGCGGCGAGGGTCCCTCTTCTCCTTCTTCTTCCAACCCGGCTGCAGGGGCTTCCAGCTTCCCCGGTTGCTCCCCGCGCCGTTGTGAGCCACAAAGGCACAAACGGCCATCTCGGCGGGCTCATTGTCGTCGTCATCGTCGACGAGAGCTTCATCGCCATCGGCTCCCGCTGGGTCCATGGCAGCTTCCCCGCCAGGCCCCTCGCCAACGTAGTTGACGTCGCGGTCGCCGGGCCTCAACCCGCGGGTGTGGTGGAGGTTCCGGTACTCCTTGAGCACATCCTCTCCAACCCACTCAAGAATCTCGTCGCAGCTCATCCGCGCCGGGATAGCCTGCAGACGGATGGTCTGGCCGCTCACGTCACACTCGTCAAGGCGCCACATCTCGGTCTTCTCGCGACCGCCCGAGACGGTGATGAGGAGAGCGTTCCGCAGGGAGTGCCGTTTGACATCCCGGGCCACGTTATTCCTCGTCCAAGCCACCACGTTCGTATGATACTCTTTGGGGAGCATCATCTTTACCGTGTTCTTGGACTTGGCCCTTTTGGCTTCCTCCTTGGTGACTCTCTTGATCCATGCTTCCGGCAGCATGGAGAGCAGGCGGGCCTGCTTGTCACCCTCGTTCCAGTCCTCCACGTTGCGGCGGAAGAGGGTGTATTGCCCTCGGAAGTCTCGCCAGTCCCGTAGGCGGATCTCCCGTCCATCATGCTGAAGCTTGATGGACTTCCACCGCTTGGCAGCCACCTGCGGAGCGTCCACCCGCTCCTGCTCGTTGAGCCACTTCTTGGCTTCCTTGAGGGTCTTGATCTTCCCCTCCTTGGTTGCCACGAAGTACAGCTCTTGGAGCACTCCCGGCAGGCGGTACCTGAACCGTCTGAAGACATATTTCTCTGCATCCGCGGGATCCATGTCCTCAGTTACGGTCACCCCCCAATCGTCCAGCTTCTCCAAGAAGCGGTCCAGGTTGAGGGGGTTGCCATTGTACATGGGGGGCTTGATGTCCTTCAGGTCTTCTCACACGGCGGCATCCGCGGCCTTAGAGACCATGAACGCCGGCCGCGAGGTCGACCGAGGTTCCCATCGGCCTCTCCCACGGACTCCCACGGCTGCCACTTCCATCTCCTCCCCGATATCGGCGTCGCCACGCCGTGGTTCCTCCATGTAGGCTGAGCCTAGATGTTCACGCCGTACTCCTCCCATGTATGCCTCCTCATCACGGCGCCGGCGGCTGCGTTCAGCGGCCTTCCATCGTACACCACGCGGCGGGGAGATGTCGAACTCCTCGAGGTCCAGGTCCAGGTCCTCACCTCCGCCGAAATCCCACTCCACGTCTCCTCTGGGGACCTCATCCCTGAGTCCACCATAACGTCCACCAGCCATTGGGATTGGCTCCAGGGCTGGTGCGGGGCGTCGGGGGTGTACCGGTGTCCGCGGTGGAGCACGGCGGTTGTGGGACTCCGCGCAGAGCCACTCATCACACCAATCCTCACTGCCACTGCCGGGCGGCGCGCGCTCGTTGCGGCGGCCCGCGCTGTGGTGAGAGGGGGCGCTGAGAGAGTGGACACTGGCGCTGGGGCGACTCCTGGGGGCTCCGCCGGGGGCGTGGGGTCTGCCTGGATCTGGTCCGGGTCCCCAGCCGTCATCCGACGAGGCAGACTCCAGGGGTGGGTGGTCGCTGCCGACGCTCCCACGGGCTTCCAGCGCGTCCAGCCTCCGCTGCAGGCCGCTGATGACCTTGTTCAGCGACCTGGTCTCGCCCCTGGCGATGTCCAGCAGCTTCTGGGTGGCAGTGGCGACGCTGGTGCTCTTGACCATCTCGATCTTGGCGATGTCCAGCTCTCTCTGTGCGCGCGTGGCGACCCTGGCGATGCGAGTCATCTCACCCTTGCCCGTGTCTACCTCGCGCTCGAGGGACTGGACCCTCCTGCGGAGGTAGACAATCCACCGCCGGGTGGCATCCGGGTCGCCATCCCCTGGTGGGTCGTCGGGGTCCCCAGGGGGTCCTCCAGGAGGGCCTCCGCCAGGTCCGCCCGGTCCAGGGGGTCCGCCCCCGCCCGGTGGTCCGCCTCCAGGGGGTCCACCTGGTGGGCGTCCTCCAGGGGGTCCTGATGGTCCTCCGCCAGGGGGTCCTGGTGGGTCTCCGCCAGGTCGCCTCGGTGGGTCCGAGGATGGGGGCTTCTTCGCGTAGTCGAAGTCCATGTCGTCATCCTCGTCCATGTCGCCCCACCTAGGCTTCTCGGTCTCGGTAGACTCCGAGCTCCGGTAGGGAGGAGGGGGATCCTCATCCTCACCTTCCGGCTCCATGGGGATGTCTCTGCCTCCTCTGCCAGCAACTCCTCGGCGATGTCGGCGGCCTCGCTCATCCCCGTCGCTGGGGGTGATAAAGGGGTCGGAGTCGTGGGGGTGTCCGCCCGCTGGCCTCCGTGGCCTCTCGGGGGTATTCCCCTTACCCTTCCTCCGTCGATAGGCGGTGGGGCCACTGCTCCCACTGCTGCCTGTGTCGTCCTCGTCCAGCGTCATCTTGGAGGAGGCGTCCCCTTCGAAAAGCTTTCGAAGGGTCTCCACTCGGGATCATCCCGGGGGAGTCTCGCGGCGGAGCTTGGCCTCCGCCTCCTCCATCGATGCGGCTGTGGCTGCGGCAGCTCGCCCTTCGGCTTCCTCCCGGGCACGAGCCGCCTCGGCTTCCCGGGCCTGCTGCAGCCGAGCCTTCTCCGCTTCCAACGCCGCCAATTCCGCCTCCGTCTTGGCCCTCTCCTCAGCGACCTTCCGTTGCGCGGCCTCGATGGCGTCCTTCTTGGCGGCGTCCGCCTGAGCCTTGGCCGTTGCTTCGGCGTGGGCCCTTTCCTCCGCCTCCTTCTTTGCCCTCTCTTGGGCAAGCGCCTCTTCCAGCGCCTTCACCTCGGCCTGCTTGCAGGCAATGGCCTCTTGGGTCAGGCGGGCTTCCTCGGCGGTTGCCGCCACCTCACCCCTGATCCGGGCAGCCACTGCCTCATGGGCGGCCGCAGCCGTGAGACCGGCCGCGATGGTTGCCACGGTCGAGGCGTGGTAGTCAATGCCTCTGCCCCACTTGGTGGCCTCCTCATGGGCGATGCCGACGGCGCCCTCCACAGCAGCGTTCTGCTGCGTGGCCCGTTGCCGGGCAACCCGACGGTTGCAGGGCACCCCACAGGTGCGCTCACAGGCGCGCGCCACATCCCTTTGGTGGGGAGCGACCCTGCTGCTGGGGTTGGCCTGGTCGGCCGGCATCCTTCCGCGGTGGGCCGACTCCACGTCGCTGCTGGGGCCTGACTTCCTCAGGAGCAGCGGACGGGGCTTGGCCTTGGCCTGCTTGGCGACTTCCAGGAAGTCACCAAGGGTGGTGTGGCCGGGGTGGTGACCGCCATTGGCCCGTTGGGGGTTTTGGGCTGGGGTTCCGCCCCTGGCGCCTTGGGCGGCTTCGGCAGCCAGGGATTCCTGGTACTCCCGCCACTTCCTGTCCCGCCTCCTGTCCCCGGCGGCACGCCTCTCCTTCCCAGGAGACGCGCTGCTGCTGCTGCCCTGCAGCCTGCGCTCGTTCCCCAGCTCCGGGAACTCCTTCTCGATCATGTCCCACATGAAGACGTTGATCGAGGCGCCCAACGGGTACTCGTTGGGCTTCTCGTCCTCCTCAATCCCGTCGGGGCGCAGCCCTTCGCCGGGCCTGTCCGGGCGGGTCCAGGTCCTCCAGCGCTTGCGGCAGAAGCGGTACTCATACCCTTCCGCCCGCAGCCATTCCTCCACTGCCCGCAGGCGGTCCTCGCCCATGTCCTCGCGGAGCTCGAAGCTCCCGGGCATGCCGCCTTCGCACTGTGGATTGCTGTGGCGGTACTGCTGCCCCCACAGCAACCCACGCAGTAGGCGCGCCGCATGGGGGTGGGGCTGCGGCCAGGTCTTGCCCGCCTCTTCCCAATTCACCATCGTTCCTCTCGATGGAGTGGTCCTGGGGTGGTTGTTGAGGTGGGTGATGTAGCACTGGACTGGGAGTGCGGCCGGTGCTGGTCGGCCGGTGGTTGTGGAAGTGGTTGCTGTAGCTGGGAGTGCGGCCTTGCTGGTCGGCCGAGGGACCTCGTTGATGACGGAGTTCTGGTCCCTGCACTTCCTTCACCGACTCGGCGCTGTCGCTGGGCGGCGCTGCGAGCCGCTGCGCTGCGCTGCGAGCTGCCAGCTGCGAGCTGCTGCGCCGCGCTGCTCGGGGTTGGTGGCCCCGAGTGGCACGCGGGGGATGGGTAACCCCGCGGCGGTGAAACGCTTTTGACGAGTTCCCGTGGGGGGCCTGGCCACGGGACGCTGCGGTGGACACGCACAAATGAGCAGACAGGCAAAGCACTACGCTCACAAGGGCATCATTACGCTCGTGTCATGTGACAAAGCGTTTCAGGATCCTTGCCACTCTGAAACAAGGGAACGAAAGTATGTACAGCAACACATCAGGATATGTACACATGGGGCCAGGAATGGACTGGGGTAAGGGCATCACAGGACAATAGACACTCAGTCCGAACTCATATCCCAATCCCAGGTCCGACCCTCCCAGTGGCTGGTGGGGGCGGGGGCTCAAACACAACCCATGCCCTGCTCAGTCCGGACCCTGAAACCCTGCCAATAGGGGACGTGTCCCGCCCAGCCACAGGCGAGTTCCTGGAAACCAAGGAAATCCAAGGCCAACCGACAGTGGCTCCCTATGCCCCCTTAACGGCAGGCCCTAACTCCCCTCTGAGCCAGAGATATGACCCATTATCCCCTAGGAGTTGGTAGCTGAAAATGGGCTGTTTCAGCCCAAACTGATACTAGCTCAAAATCTCCAAAATTGACCCCTCGTCGGGACCCGCCAGAGGTAGGGACGAGGCAACTGACCCTATGCCCTTCGAGTACGAACTCCCTGGAGCCCTCACCCAACCTGGTTCCCTCTGAGGTCCCGGCATCAGGGCACCACAGGGTCATTCAGTGGGGTCATGATGCCAAAATCACCAAAATTGGCATCAATCTCACGCGTGGCTCGCTCGGCCAGGGCAAGGCCAATGGCTCACAGGATGGGACGCGGGACCTAGGACTTATATCTGAGTGTACTACCTGAAATTAGGTCCGGGCTCCCTGTGGGCAGGGAGATATGGGGCCGCCAATTGACCACACGGGGGGGTGAAATTGGGGTCCCAAAAGGGGGTCATTTTGGCTACTCAAAATGAGCCAAAATATTGGGGGTGTCCCGATAGTATATCTCCACGCCGGCTTGGAGATCCGATCGGCCATTCCATACGCGATCCACGTGGAGTCCAACTGAGACTCCCATGCCCTTGGCTCTCGAAGATCTCCATGCCACTCGGCGTGGTGACAATCCCAATTGGGTCGACAAATGCCAAAATGGCAAAATTGTCCACACTCACGTTGGGCTAGCACCTTAACGAAGGTTGCTCCGCTTCGCCCACGTGGTGTGCGAGCCATGGGGACCAATGTCCATATCACCCATGTCATATATGGTCCATTGGTCCATGCGTCCGGCGTGCACGAGGAGGCTGAACATGGGGCACGGCGGGCAGAAAATATGGAAAACTGCTCAAAATGGCCGAAAATGCGCACACTCATGGTTGGGGCAAATGAGGCACATGCCCGACTTGGACCGGAGTGTGCCATAGGATTGGTATCAAGTCATATGCGTCCAACATATCTTTTGGGCGTCGCCCAACTCCTCCGGTTTCGGGAATGGCAGGGTCGCCAAGTGAGCCAATGATTTGGGATAGTCCCAAATCGCCAACAGGGCGGCAATGGTATGCCGAGCCCAAGGTGAGTTATTCGCCGGGTTCAAGATATGTTGGGCACCGAAGTATGTACCCTCATAACATACTTGGGTCATGATGTCAATTGAGCGCAACGTTGAGATACACGGTCGCCACTTGACATCATGACGGGCAAAAAACAGCAATATTGGCGAAAAAACACCAAAAAGCGCCTTGAAAGACGCACAAATATATTACAATATCTTCGGCTTGGATTGAGTAATCGACCAATCCTTCTAAACACAATGACTTGACACCAATGACCTTCGATTCCACATATGTGCTCCACTTTGGGCGCTTTGAAAGGTCACGAGCGCTACTTCCCAATTGGGCACATGAAAATATGGAAAATTGCAAAACACACACCTTGCTCCCAACGCATCGCTTTAGGATCGCCACACAAGCTTCCCTCCACGAAGGGTAGGCTTGCAATTGATCGTGGGGAGTATAAGGAAGGGCCTCGTGCAATATGAGGTCCATTGGTGGGTGTATCGCTCCTAGCCAAACCCGCCAAATGGGCACGCAATACAACACATGGCACATACCACATACTGCCCAAAAGGGTAGCTCCCCCCACGATATGTCATGCCCCTCCAAGGGCATAACTTTGTGTCAATCTCTCATAGGAACTCAAGGAAAGTTCCTATGCAACACCAACACTAGCGCGCTACACTCGAAAGTTATCTGAACGCACGCAATATCATGGCTAAAGAGTTATAACGCAAACTCTACCCTCTTGACCATGATCCATTACGCTAGCGCGCACGTGTGGAGACGCAAGACGTATAAAGCTTCCTAAATTACGTCGGAAGTATTGTGAATACATCCCATGCTTCTTTATTGTCATTCCTCGCAAGCAGCACGAGATATGACCCTCACAAGTGGCCTCACAAATCAACTTTGTTTTGCCGATATCTCTATGACAAATGGAGGGCAAGACAAAAGAAAAGTTGATTCGTGCATAGGGAAGCACGTAGGTCCACTCGAAAGAGGTCAAATCAAGTGCGGGGATGTCGAAGTCGAAAATCCGATTTCGACCTCCTGAAAAATTAGGATTAAGGTTGCGAGTGTACAATGTGAAAATTGCAGATGCATCAATGCAATTCCTGAAGACTTTAGAGTCTTCGTCACGGATTGCGCTAAAATGTCTGTAAATAACAGTTAAACTGGCGGTTACGCTAAAGTCGCGAACCAACCGCCAGCAGTCAAAACATTGATTATCAGAACAGAAGCGTGAAAATTTACGGAAACAATATGAAAATAAAACCCTGTTGATTCCTGATATTCTGATGTGTAAATCTCAGCGGGCGACGCATCGGTTGCCGATGCGGCCGCTCATAGCTGAAATGCCCAGATCTCTCACACAAACACGTCTTACCTACATCTGTTGTTAGGGTTAGGTTGCCGAATCGACGGCCGAAGGCGGTGCGGGGAGTAAGAAAAAGTGCTTTTCCATTGCTTTGAGGCATACTCTAGTTGTATTAGAGATGCACTGAGCATCCAGGCATTTCTATCTTAGTATTGGTCCCACCAAAACTGGTGATAACACATTTTGACCTATGGAACCAAACACCCAATCAGGATATGTAGTGGACCCCTTAATTCCCTTTCAATGTGAGCCAAATCACCTTTTCCTGAGTTGACTGAGAACTGACATATCCAAGGCAGAGCCTATGAATTTATCTATGTTTTTCCATGAATTCTTAGCTATCCTAGTGGTATGCACCCTAGGGGGCTGGGCACCTCTTTTTGAGAGGTCCTGGGTTCAATTCCTGGTCAGCCTAGCTAAGTAGGAAGATCCCATGTGACATGGCAGTGACCTCATCGCCACATGCCCTGCCACCTCAGCACATATGGGACCCAAAACAAAGAGTGCACATCTCCTGAGATGGCACTATGGAGAGAGAGTGACCATGGGGCAGTTTTCCAACTCCTTTCCAAAACAATTTAGCTATCTTTGTGAATATGCATTCCGATTTGACCTGAGTTGCAGTTTCTGTGAATATCCAATCATCTTTCACTGTTTACACTGCAGCCCTTCATGCTTTGATCCTGATTCTCTTCTCCTTGCACACTTCTGGCTTGGGCTATCCTGGATTGACTGTATTTCATTAAACAAAAGCTTTTCATTTCCAAAAACAAGCAGCAGGAAACCCTACACCAACAGCAAGCAGTAGGAGAAGCAAAAACATAGTGCTGAAACCACTATAAACGTTTCTGGTAGCAAGAGGCAGTCTGTCTCTGCGCAACAGCAGCAACCCCGCGCCGTACATCCAGTGCGCCGAGTACAGGCACATATAAGCAGAAGGGCGAGAAGATGGACACAGGGAAGGAGGACGCCGACGTGAAGACAGCGCCAGCGCCTGAGGCACTGGCAAGGCCAGCACCTAGGGAACCTGGACCTGGACCTAGCGGCGCCGTACCTTCGGAGCCCTTACATGGGCCAGTGGAAGCGGCTGAGGACTCCCTGGATGGACTCCAGACAGCCTTCGGGGCCCTGTCTGTCGAAGAGGTGGTCTCTCAGCCTGTGAAGAGGAAGAGAGAGAGCGAGAAGGATGCGGGAGACGAAGCAGACGAAGGAGAGGAACAAGGGCAAGACCCGACGCATGACCCTACCTTCGAAGGCGCACCAAGCGCTTCTGGCCTCCACGCATCACCCTCTCCTATAACCACCACACTCCCAGCCGTTGCAACATCCACTCCCATAACCAACCCGCCTATGGCAGAGGGCACAGGCTTTACTGGCATGCCTCCCTACCCCGCCTATGGTATGGGCCCACCTACCACTGCGCTCTCTGAGGCAACTACTGCCAGTGAGCCGGTGGCTTCCAGCTCTGCGCCGCGTTGGTATGCGGCTGAATATCCCCATCCACTACACGCTACTGGAACCTATGTGGATGTTCCTGGGTATGCACCTGGCTATGCAACCTTGAGTGGGTTGAGGAGAGGACCTGAATCTCTTGGTGGCAGGAGTAGAGGATCGGGAAGATCCTCCAACAGGTCCCTGACGCGGTCGGAGATCAACGAGGTGCTCTGAGGAGCCACTTCAAAAATAGTGGGCGACCTCACTCAAGAGATCCGAGAGAAGCTGGAGCCTCTGATGATCCCATCCCAAGCGTCACCTACTACGGTGGGAATGTCACCCCACCGAGTACAGGCTAACCACCTGGCGGCAGGGCTGACAAACACCCTGGGGAGCCTGAGGAGACGACCGATGCCGACCCCTGCAGCTATACCGAGAAGTCCCTTCGTACCGAGAACAGCCCAGCCGCCCTACAGCCACGTGACGAACTCTACGAGGGCCGAGCTGGACCGGCTGGGGCTGACAGCCCTGATGGCTATGGTGGACGTGGAGCCTTATGGCTCTAGTGATCTTGGCGGAGACCCCTCCGATGATGAGCCGCCGTCAATGACCTGTACTTCGCCCTCGGAGGACGATGACCCTGAGGACCCCGAGGACCCGAAGGGGAAGAAGAAGAAGAAGAAGAAGAAGAAGACCCAACGCCCTGAGGGACGCACGTCTCAGGAGGCGAAGGCTATTGCCACCTCCAAGATCGTGGTGAACCTGCCTGAGTTCACAGGCAAGGACCTCAGCGAGTTCGCTGAGAATTTTGGCCGGTTCCTACGATTGACCGGCCAAACCCACGCTAGTGGGCGCGTCAAGTGCGATCTGCTCCTGCAGTGCTGCAAGACCAAGTACCTGGAGAAGCAGGTCAGGCAGATCGTGACTAACTCCGCCACCTTTGCCGATGTGTTGGTTGCCCTGGAGAGGTAGTACCCGACCTACGAAACCGACCTCTCCATCAGGGCCGAGATCCAGAACCTGCCCGTGCTGCCCAACAACCCCAAACCTGGCAGGGTCTCTGAGCTGTTGGCTGATCTGGATCACTGGGCTGGACGACTGACGCCCGGTTCCTACAGCAGCGACGACCTGCTATTCTGGTTGGTGGCCAAGCTCCCTCAAGAGCTATGGGACGAGTGCCGTTCGACGGCGGAGCGCAAGGCTAGATCTCTCCGCTACGAGGATCTATGCGTGCTACCCCTGGAGCTGGCGCTGGAGAAGGAGAGCGACCAGCACTTGAACAATTACCGTCCTTGAGGAGGAGGTTCTGGAGGTCATGGCAAAGGGTACCAAGGGTCCCGACCTGGGCAGGGGACTACCCCCAAACACGCCCACGCCCGTATCATGGAGAACGTGAAGGAGCTATTCTGGTGTGATGCCAGAGACGAGCAGGGCCACCTGCAGCACGCCCCTGACTGCGAGCAGCGAGACTGCTTGGTAGTCCAGGGGAAGCAGCAGGAGAAGAAAACCGGCGCCAAAGCGAAGGTGCCGGATCATTACAGGTGCACCATCACGTGTGCATTCTGCGGGAAGCGGAAGCAGTACGAGGATGAGTGCTACCATAAGCAACGCCTATCGGCGAAGCTTAAGGGTGAAGATCCTGGCAAAGGCTCAGGCAAAGGTGGCGGCAAAGGCAAAGGCAACGACTCCGGCAAGGGCAAGTCGAAAGGACGTGGTCAAGGACAAGACAAGGGTCAAGGTGGACGAGGAGGAGGCGCTAACCGCCAGCCCGACAACAAGAACAAGGACAAGAACGGAGGCAACCCCAACGCTAATTCAGGGGGGAACTCCGAGCCCTCTGGAGGGCAGTCTGGTCCTACCAGACGCTCACAAACGCAGGCCCAGCAAGAACAAGGAGCCAAGCGTGAGCATGAAGGTGGTGATGACGGCAACGCTAAGAAGAGGAGCCGTTTCATGAGGATGGCCCGCAAATTGCGGAACAAGGGGTTCGAGGTGACCTGTCCCGCGGAGTTCTGACGGGAACGCTCTGGTGGCACCCAAGACCTGGTGTTTTGGGTACGTATCCGACTAGGGGGACGTGAATACCTGGGGGTATTGGACACTGGCGCCACCATATCTATAGTGGCCAAGAAAATTTTACCTTGTGGGAGCCTGAAGAACACCATGACCACCGCTGCTATACGCATGGGGGATGGACATGTGGTGCACAGCTGCGGGGACTGTGAAGCGGAGGTACCTATGGGCACCCGGACTATCGCCCATTGGTTCTATGTGATGGACACTGAGGCCTTCGACTTTGTACTGGGGACTGACTTCTTCGTACAGCACTCCCAGATACAATCCCTGACGCTGCAAGCGCCCTACCTCCTCTACATGGACCACGGCAGTGGCAGAGAGTCTGTGCCACTGGAGCAGTCTGAACATACCTCGAGTTACCTGAGACTATCGAAGGAGGAGCCCTCGAACATGATGGCGGCCTCCAAAACTGAGGACTATCAACTATTGGGGGAAGTCCTAGACCAAGGTCTGAAGGAGTAGGGTTACTCTCGAGAAGACCTGAGTGTGGAGTTGTTTGCCAGCGACAAGCAACATGTACTGGACCTTTACTGCAGCAAGCGGAAGAACTGCAGCTACAAGTTTTACTAGCCCTCTTTCGGGATGGCCTACGGGAACCCCAGGTTCAGTGAACTGGGGAAGGTGCTGACCAAGGTGGCCTTGGAACGTTCCTGTATGGTCCTGTGTTCCCCCGATTGGGGAGCCCATGGGGGCAACGAGTACTGGCGAAACCTCCTGGACAGGCTGACTATCAGCTCTGTTCGTTTGCCTGATGAGGCCATCTACGTGCCTCTGGGACGCAAGACGCCTATTGGGAAGCCCGGATGGGGGAGTATGCTCAGCGTGGTGGACGGAGGTCTTACCTCCATTCCCTGGGAGGATCTGGACCCGACTCTGGTCCAGGCTATACAACGAGAAAGCGACAAACTGGCCTTGGGTGACTTGAAGGATCGCCTACGACCTCAAGATGCTGTTGAGACTACACCCGGAGGAGATGAGTACGTCGTGACTGACACCAACGCCCCCCAACTCTCCCTGCCATGTACCTGTTCCTGATGGAGTCTCTGAGTGTGGACTATCTGAGCTGCCTAGCTCTATCCACTCAGATGACGAAACTGAGCACGACGCCTTCTTCGTGCAGACCTGTGTGGAAAAAGTGGAGAAGGCCGAGTACGTCGCCCCACTAAAACCCCTACTCTCCATGAGGGTGGAAGACCCCGTGGACGAGGAGCTGGACCCACGATCCAGGCTCAGGGGTTATGTGGATTCCAAGAGGAAGTTGGTGGCGAAAAAGCTATGCTACGCGAAGCCTACCCGCAGCTCATGGCCACTGAAGCAAGGACGTATGGGAGACCTATCCCAATTGAAGGAGGACCTCGAACAGAAGATCACCACCTGGCAAAGGGAGGTAGATCTCAAGCTTTTGAAGAGCGTGTGGGGCGCCCATGTGAGGACCCCAGAGGAGGACGACCTCTCGGAGGAATGTGTATGTGAACCCCCTCGAGCGTGCCTATGTTGCCATCGTCCATCGGAGATGGTTGAACAAGACCTTCTATATGCCTACCAAGGGCTGAAGGACACTACCACCGGCGAAGAGTCGGTGGAGGACCACCTCCCGACGTCTATTACTCAGGGGGCAAGCAACTTACACTCTGACGAGGACATGGAGGACAAGATCAAGATATTGGACCCGCGGGTACAGAAGCTTTTAAGGACCTATCTGGAGGTGTTCGGAGAACTACCCCCTCCAGCCTCATGTGACAAGCTGGTACAGATGGACCTCAAGCTGAAACCCGAGTTCGTGGGTCAAAAGATCCGGAGGAGACCCTATCCAGCTCCTAAAGAGCAGGCCGACGAGATTGAGCGACAGATACAAGAATGTATCGACGCTGGCCTAGTCCTGGAGTACAAGGACGGGGACTACCCCCTACACTGCAGCCCCTGTTTCCTGGTGGCTAAACCTGGGTCTACAGCCAAACGGCTGGTAGTGGACTACGGAGAGCTGAACAAGAAGACGCTGAAGCAATCAGGGTCCATTCCCAATATGGAGTCTACCCTGGAGAAGATAGCCTCCTGCCGCTACAAGACCAAGATGGACAAGAGGAGCGGATTCTGGCAAGTGGACCTGACGCCCAACGCACAGGAACTACTGGCCTTCATCACCCCTGAGGGGAGGATATTCAAGTGGAAGGTCATGCCGTTTGGCGTGGCTAACGCACCCGCTCTATTCCAAGAGCTGATGAACAAGATCTTGTCCATCCTACGAAGGAGACCTAAGGTGCAGGAGCTCATATCCCGTGGGGCCCAGATGGAGGCTCACATCGACGATGTATGCCTCGGGACCAATACCCAGGAGGATCACCTAATCCTCTTGGGCGAGTTCTTTGCGGTCTGCCAGGAGAACCACACACGACTCAAGCTGGAGAAGTGTGAGTTCATGCAGGAGACCATGCAGTATTTGGGGTTTGACGTTGGCTATGGGTGGTGGACCCCAGCGGCCTCTAAGGCCAAACCCCTGATGGATGCCAAAGTACGACACGAAGACCCCAAGAAAGGACTTCATGATGTACGCAGTTTCATTGGGGCGTGCAACTTCTATCGCCGCCACATCAAAAACTTCACCTACACCAGCGCCGTTCTGACAGACTTGATCAAGAAGAGTACTACTTGGCGCTGGGGCCCACAAGAGCAACAAGCGTTTGACGAGCTCAAAGACAAGGTAGCCAACGCTAAGTGCTTGGGCGTGCCTAGAGCACAAGGGGAGATTATCCTGGTGACCGACGCCAGCAATGTGGGCGGTGGCCGAACGTTGTATCAATGGCAAGCACTAGAGAAGGAGGAGTTCGACTCGGCCATTTCCCAATGGGGGACGGAAGGTCTCAACCGAGATGGAACCCTCAAGCACAGCTACCTTGACGACAAGTGGGTCCTAGTACCTCTGGGCCACTGGAACTGGAAGTGGAACCAGGCCAGGGGGAACTACTCCACCTATGAGCAGGAATTGCTCGCGGGTATGCTGGTGCTATCCTCACAAGCACGACTGTTGGGGAGTAACCCTGTGGTCTGGCTGTGCGACCAAGAACCGGTCCGCAGTTTCCAGAAGGGTCCCCCACCTGAGAAGGCCAAGCTACGGCGCTGGTGGACCTACCTCAGTCAACTACGGCTGAAGGTACACCATATCCAGGGAGTGAAGAACCAGTGTGCGGACTACATCAGCCGCAACAACTTCGACGCCCTGATTGGTGCCCGGTCTGAAGCGCTGGCTAAGGAGGCGTTCAGCCCTGGGGAGGTCCACTTGGACCTCAACATGACGATGATACGCCCCCTGGATCGACTCCAACAATCGGAGTACCTGAAGGAGTTTGGGGATATCTACAAGCGCCTGGAGAAACGCCTTGAACCCCTCCTGGTTAACCAAGACCAGTGGAAGAGGGACAAGAGCTACCTCTGGCACGAGGACCGTATTGTGGTGCCTAGTGACAGAGTCCCAGCGCTGCTGAAGTGGACCCATTAGTCCAGCGGTCATGTGGGTGCTGACCATACCCTGAGGCTGTTCAAGCAGTGGTTCCACACTACGTGGACTGACGGCCAACTGCGGAAAACTCTCCAGCATATCGTGGACAAGTGCCCGTGCAGGTCCTGTAAACCAGGGGATATCAGGGACAGAGGTCTCTACTCGACCCTGCCCATCCCTCACTGTGCTAACAGTGATCTATACGTGGACTACACGGAGATGCCGAAAGTTCGGGGGCTATGACTTCGCCCTCCTGATAACCTGTGGGTTGACCAGGTTTACCAGGGTGTTCCCATGTACCAAGCACATTACCGGGGAGGAGACTATCAAGATACTCCTGGAGGAGTGGTTTTGTGTCTATGGGGCGCCCAAGGAGATCAACTCCGATGAGGACGTACGAGTACGCTCAGATACTGGCTGGTACAAGAGGGTCCTGAGATCCCTCAATGTCCAGGTGTCTACGAGGATTCCCTACTCTCACACGAGCAACCCCCTATGTGAGCGACAGATCCGTGTCCTCAAGGAGAATGTAAGGATATGGTGCAAAACTGAACGCACCAGAGACTGGGTGAGACTACTCCCAGTCATATCCTTGATGATGAACTCGCAAGAGAGTTCAGCTACGGGCTACTCGCCCCATGAGCTATTCCTAGGGCGCCCGGCATGGTTCCTACATGCCCCCTATCCAGAGGACACCCATTCTTCTGTGGGTGAATGGGTCCAAGAGCAACAAGCGAAGGTGGACAAGGCCAAGGCTATGCTCCAGAGAGTGAGGGAGCGTCAGTGGAACAAGAAGAACAAGCACCGAGTACCGGCCACCTACCAAGAGGGGGACTGGGTGCTGGTGCACCACAGTCGACTACCCGCCTAGCCACGCTCTACCAGCGATGACCCATACTTCGGGCCTTACAAGATTCTATCAGTGGATGGACACCGTATCACCGTGCGGTGTTCTCTGCGTCTAGGGGGGACCCTGGTGTGCGCTGCTCAACACCTGAAGCGCTACTATGATCCTGAGGACCTCTGTGGGGGGGAGTGGGAGCTGAACGACGAGGAAATCGCCGCTCTGGACCTACAAGGGGCTGCCAGCCCTATAGAAGTTGAGGGTGAACTCCCCGACATGAACGCCAAGGAGATGGCTAAGGAGGGCTTCTACCTGGTGAAGTCTGTCCTATGCCACCGCTATTGCCAGGGTTGGCGCTTCCTCACCCTCTGGGAAGGGTTTGGAGTCAAAGAGGCCACCTGGGAGCCCTTCTCTGCATTTGTTCTACCTGAGGGACGCCTAAACTCAGTTCTGGTTGACTACTTGTCCCAGAACAACCTTGGTGAGTTGCTGAGGCTCGCTGAGACGCTTGCCTCCAAGACTAAAGCTAGGGACTGAACCTTACCCTTACCTGCCAAAGCGTATGTGTGAGTGTGCTATTCCTAAGGTCCTGAGAGCAAGCCGCAGAAGTGGTGTCCTAATTATACCCAAGTCTGCACGCTTGCTAAACCTGGAGGGTTGGCTTATTGATGCCACAGGGTACGCCCCGGGTCTCCCCTCCCCTAAGCGCCCAATTTCTGTGCTGGCGCAAAACCTTTGGGGAATACCCAGCGTACTAATCCAGGTATTGTTTTCCCAACCTATCTGTCTACTACAGGCAGGGGTGGCCAAAAGCTATGAAGGCATGAAAACGCCGTTTTGCTAAGTGGCCAAAACACTGACCTAACCACTGCCACAGCCCACCAACCCTGCTAAAATTGCAGGAAGCGGGTGGGACAGTGACACACGCACTACAGGTCCTACACACCCTACAGTGGCACCATCCTGGTGGGCGAGCACTGGGGCAACTGGCTCAAGCCCCCACTCAGGACTACCACTCCTACACGCACACTCTACTTGGTGTTGTTGAGGAACATGTCGTGGGTCCTAGCGACCCTCCTGTGAGGAAGACAAGAGAACACAGCGCTGCTAAGCAACTGTGGCCTAACAGGGGACGCCACAACGCGTTTCCCCTGCTAGGGCTTGGAGGGAAGAGGTGCTCTTGCGTGCACGGCGCAGATGTCGATGGAGTCGGACTCCCTGCTCTGCCACAGGCAGAGGGGAGTTACTTGCTTGTGTGATCTGCGCCCTTGTTTAGCAGGGCATGAAAAAAATGGTATGCTGCTGCACCAATCACCCTACCTGCCCACCTGTAAAGCAAAGGCAAATGAAGGGGCGTTTGCGGCGGAGGAACCAAGCCACTCTCCACGTATTATACGCTTCTCAGAGTGACCTATAATACACTGTCTGCAAACACGCTGAAGAATCAGCTACCCCTGTCAAGCAAGCAAGCGTTAAGGGACTCCTCAGGTTCTCTTAAAGAAGGTACCGAGGAGCCCCTGGGTAGCCTAAACAAGGTTTACCGTGCGCACTTCGCGTGGCCTACCCTTTAATGCCTGTGTGCATGCGCGAGTATGCACGACTGTTTTGGGCAAACCTGCCCATCCGCACCACAATCACGAACTCCACCAGGGGGTGGCCCCGCCTGGGCTTACTCACCTTACCTACCGCTGGAGAGAGAGAGCAAGTGAGGGGCGCACGCAAAGAACGTTGCCATGCACTTGTGTGTATGTCTAATCACCCTGATCTGACCTCTCATCATCTGCAATCTTTCTAATCAATCCCTCTATCGCGTCCTATCGTTGTTAGCGCTGCTACAAGACTCGTTCACGGAGACACGAGACGAGCAATGTGTATGCGGCATACGAGACGAGCATGCCTGTAGTTTATACCTGATTCATTGAAGTCTTTTTCGTTGGTTTCCGAATTCTTGAAATTTTGATACTTCTATTAGTGTAGATGGAATCTGTATGTTTATTTATTAATGTGTGTGTCGTCATTTTCAAGACTACGTGAGACATACGTTTATAATTCCATTATTTCTTCATTTTCCGGCGCTTTGCTAGGAGCCGCTCCTGCGCGCCGCCTTTTTATGCGTATGAATTTCTGGATTTAAAAAATCTAGAGATGACTATAATTTTTATAAAAATGTGCTTCTGATGCACAATTGGATTCTGCTCAGGTGTGTTGTTTCAGAAAAATTCTAGGCCGTCATTTGACGGATTTTGGTGTCGTCGCTTCGTTTTTGCGTGGATTCGTCCATAATTCTCCCATTCCTGCCTCTGCAGATACCCACGCGCAGCCTCGCTGAGTAGGCCGTGTTCTGGCCGAAACGCAGCAGCCTGGAGAGACTGAGCAGAACCCAAGACCCCACCAAGGGGCAATTTAATTTTTTTTACGACTCTCTTCGCCCTAAGACAGGTCAAAGGTCGCCAGCAGGTTTACGAGAACCCATGCGAGTGTGTATATTGTGTCTTGCGTTGGGTTTGTGTTGCGCTGCGTCTTGGAGGGAGGGATGCACATGCACATGTTTTGGCATGCTCCCAAACTAACCAAACCAAGCTAAAGGAGCCCCGGCAGCGCCATGAGCGCTGAGTCTTCTGTAGGAAATGTTACAAACAGAGCAGCAAAAGAGCGCCAGCCATGGTGAGCGCCCATTTTTCTGTGTGAGGGAAACTATAGGTATTTTAAAGTAGATGTGGAAACCAAGGAAAGGCCAAGAAAAAATCCCTTTTTCCTAAAATGCGACAGTGGTGGCCACCACAGCACAAGGGAAGAGTAAGAAAAAGTGCTTTTCCATTGCTTTGAGGCATACTCTAGTTGTATTAGAGATGCACTGAGCATCCAGGCATTTCTATCTTAGTATTGGTCCCACCAAAACTGGTGATAACACATTTTGACCTATGGAACCAAACACCCAATCAGGATATGTAGTGGACCCCTTAATCCCCTTTCAATGTGAGCCAAATCACCTTTTCCTGAGTTGACTGAGAACTGACATATCCAAGGCAGAGCCTATGAATTTATCTATGTTTTTCCATGAATTCTTAGCTATCCTAGTGGTATGCACCCTAGGGGGCTGGGCACCTCTTTTTGAGAGGTCCTGGGTTCAATTCCTGGTCAGCCTAGCTAAGTAGGAAGATCCCATGTGACATGGCAGTGACCTCATCGCCACATGCCCTGCCACCTCAGCACATATGGGACCCAAAACAAAGAGTGCACATCTCCTGAGATGGCACTATGGAGAGAGAGTGACCATGGGGCAGTTTTCCAACTCTTTTCCAAAACAATTTAGCCATCTTTGTGAATATGCATTCGGATTTGACCTGAGTTGCAGTTTCTGTGAATATCCAATCATCTTTCACTGTTTACACTGCAGCCCTTCATGCTTTGATGCTGATTCTCTTCTCCTTGCACACTTCTGGCTTGGGCTATCCTGGATTGACTGTATTTCATTAAACAAAAGCTTTTCATCTCCAAAAACAAGCAGAAGGAAACCCTACACCAACAGCAAGCAGCAGGAGAAGCAAAAACACAGTGCTGAAACCACTATAAACTTTTCTCGGGGCAGATTGGCGTGAAATAGTAAGATACCGGCAAATGGCAGTTTGCCGGTACATGGTAACATGCCCCAAGTGGCCGGAATGCCATCACGGGGGCTTTACGGCAAGGGACACGCTCCTGCCGGGCTCTCACCGGGCTTCACCGGGCGTCTTCCCCTCCCTACATGGGGTTAGTGGGCACACGGAGACCGGTTGTATACCCCACCATGGTCATGGGGTTCTGGGTACCGCTTCAGTCTTTTGAGGTGACGGATAGGGTCTCGGATATTGATTTTTTGGATGTGCACACCGTGGCGCTTTGCCCCCTTAAAACCTCCGTGTTCTGGAAGCCCACACATACGTGCTCCTACATCCGGTGGAATGCCAATTTGCCTAGACACATTAGAATCGCGTGGGTGAGGGGGGAGTTCATTCGCTATATTAGAATTTGCTCTTCTATCTTTTTATAGATTGTGTTGCCAACTACTTATCCGAGCCTTGTTATTTCTCAAGTACCCCAAACACGTTATCCAGGCACAAGCCATTGATTGGGATGATAGGCATAAATACACTACACTCCGCCGTGACTCTGCTGCTAGTGGTGGTGGGAGGGATGCAATAGATTCATTCATTGTCTCTTTGAGCCCAGCCGAGCAAAATCCACACTCAACTATAGGCCCCATTGTGCATGTCCTAAGGGTGGTACACTACTCAGTGCTACCTCTTCGTTGGTCCAGCGCGGTGCATTGTTTGAAATCCAAACTACCCTTCATTCCCGGCCTCAAGCTCTTTGCTATTCTTCGCCCTTTGCCTAACATTAAGCTCTTGTTCAGGCGCTGGGCCTTGCGCGCGCTCCAGCAGCCCATTGGGTCATGACGCGCGTGCCTTCTCCTGTGGCTTTATGTTTTGGCGCTATTTGTTGATTTGTCTATTTTTTGGGCCTGCCGGATTGACTTTTGTTTGTTTTCAGCTGATGAGGGCCTAATTTTAGCCGAAACAGGTACTGTTGGGGACGCTGCTTATCCAGGATTCCTTGATCGCATTGCATTGCTTCTTGTGGGCCTGTATTGCTTCTTGTGGGTGTGAATTGAGGTCTTGAGGCTTCTTCCTGAACCATAGAGGGTATTTGAGCCAAAGGCATTTATTTTGCAAAAGAGCTGGCCACTTTGTCCTTGAGCTCGTCAAACGCCTGTTGCTCTGGAGGGTCCCAGCGCGAGGTAGCACTTTTCTTGACGAGGTCTGTCAGGATGGCGCTGGTGTAGGTGAATTTCTTGATGTGGCGGCGGTAGAAGTTGCAGGCCCCAATCAAACTGCTTACATCATGGAGTCCTTTCTTGGGATCTTCATGTAGTACCTTAGCATCCATCAGGGGTTTGGCCTTAGAGGCCGCATGGGTCCACCACCCATAGCCAATGTCGAACCCCAGATACTGCATAGTCTCCTGCATGCACTCACACTTCTCCAGCTTGAGTCGGGTGTGGTTCTCCTGGCAGACCGCAAAGAACTCACCCAAGAGGATTAGATGGTCCTCCTGAGTATTCGTTCCCAGGCATACATCGTCAATGTGGGCTTCCATCTTGGCGCCTCGGGATATGAGTTCTTGCACCACAGGCCTCCGACGTAGGATGGACAGGATCTTGTTCATCAGCTCTTGAAAGACAAGGGGTGCGTTGGCCACGCCGAAGGGCATGGCCTTCCACTTGAACACCCTCTTCTGAGGGGTGATGAAGCCTAGGAGCTCCTGAGCATTGGGCGTCAGGTCCACTTGCCAGAATCCATTCCGCTTGTCCATCTTCGTCTTGTAGCGGCAGGAGGCTATCTTGTCCAGGGTTGACTCCATGTTAGGAATGGACCCTAAGTGGTTCAGTGT
Source organism: Eutreptiella sp. 'Long Island Sound 2002' (assembly GCA_964036045.1). Classification (NCBI taxonomy): domain Eukaryota; phylum Euglenozoa; class Euglenophyceae; order Eutreptiales; family Eutreptiaceae; genus Eutreptiella; species Eutreptiella sp. 'Long Island Sound 2002'. The sequence goes on along the minus strand of OZ038382.1, from coordinate 130,121,131 downwards.
CTTCTTGTTCAGCTCTCGGTAGTCCACTACCAGCCCTTTGGCTGTAGACCCAGGCTAGAGAGCGGCAGACAGACCGACAGAGCGAGAGTCGCAGGCTAACCGGCCCTGTGGGAGGGTGGTGGGTTCGAGCTGACCAGGGTGTGTGGGCAGCCATTGAAGCATGAAGCTGAACAGCGTACTGGTGAATCATTGGGGCGCTCTTGCACCACCTGAGCACGGGTGTGACACGTCATTACTTGTCAGATAGCCTAAGCACGACAGAGGCAGCAGGAGGGCGGCCCACGGGCGGGTGTTGGGTGCGAGTTGACATGGATATGTGGGCGGCCACACACACATGCAGTGGTACTGAACAGATAAGCGCCACGGTACAGCAAAGCACGTGTTGAAGCGTGAAGCAGACAAACAATCTTTTGGTGAAACGTCGGCACGAGGAAGGAGGGGCTGCAATGTTGGGGGTAATCCCCATCCTTGTACTCCAGAACCAGGCCAGCCTCGATATATTCTTCGATCTGTCGCTCAATCTAATTGGCCTGCTCTTTAGCAGCCAGGTAGGGTCTGGTACGCATCTTCTGACCCACGAACTCGGGCTGTAGCTTGAGGTCCATCTGTACCAGCTTGTCACAGGAAGCTTGAGGGGGTAGTTCCCCGAATACCTCCAGGTAGGTCCTGATCAGCTTCTGTACTCTAGGGTCCAAGAGCTTGATGTTGTCCTCCACGTCCTCGTCAGAGTGTAGATTGCTTGCCCCTTGGTGTATAGAAGCGGGGACGTGGTCCTCAACCGGCTCAGCGTCCTTGGTAGTATCCTTCAGCCCTTGGTAGGCGTATAGCAGCTCCCGTTCGAGACTCTCAGGTGATCGTAGACAACATAGGCACGCTGGAGGGGGTTTGCATGCACATTCCTCTGAGAGGTCATCCTCCTCTGGGGTCCTCACATGAGAACCCCACACGCTCTTCATGAGCTTTAGATCCACCTCTCGTCGACAGGTGGTAATCTTCTGTTCAAGGTGCTCCTTCAGTTGGGAGATATCTCCCATAGACCCTTGCTTCAACGGCCATGAGCGGCAGGTAGGTCTAGCGTAGCATAGCTTTTTCGCCACCAATCTCCTCTTGGAGATCACGTACTCTCTCAGCCTGGATCGGGGATCCAACTCCTCGTCCAAGGGCCCCCCTCCCCTCATGGGGAGTAGGGGTTTCTGTGGGGCAGCGTACTCGGCGTTCTCCACTTCGTCCACGCACGTCTGCACGAAGAAGGCGTCATGCTCAGTTTCGTCATCAGAGTGTTTTGAGCTGGGTAGCTCGGATAGCCCACACTCTGAAACTACATCAGGATCAGGTACATGGCAGGGGCAGTTGGGGGCAGTGGTGTCAGACACGACGTAGTCGTCTCCCCCAGGAGTAGTTTCTACGGCGTCTCGAGGACGTAGTTGATCCTTCAGGACATCCAGGGTGTAGCCGCTGCTCTCACGTTGAATTTCCTGGACCAAAGCAGGGTTCAGATCTTACCAGGGTACTGGGGCTAGGCCCCCGTCCTCCACGCTTAGCATGCTCCCCCATCCTGGTTTCCCGATGGGCGTCTTGCGACCCAAATGCACGTAGATAGCGTCGTCCGGCAGCTGGATGGAGGTGAGGGTCAGTTTCTCCAATAGAATACGCCAGTACTTATTTCCCCCCTGGGGTCCCCAATCGGGGGTGCACAGGACCATACGGGAACGTTCCAGGGCCACCTTGGTCAGGACCTTCCCCAGTTCACTGCATCTGGGGTTCCCGTAGGCCATGCCGAAAGAGGGGCAGTAAAATTTGTAGCAGCAATTTTTCCCTTTGCTGCAGTAGAGGTTCCAGACATGTTGCTTGTCGCTGGCGAATAGCTCCACGTTCAGGTCTTCCCGGGAGTATCCCAACTCCTTCAGACCTTGGTCTGAAACATCCCCAAGGAGCTGATAGTCCTCAGCTTTGGAGGCGACCATCATGGTAGAGGGTTCCTTGTTGCATACCCTCAGGTAGCTTGACGTGTGTTCAGACTGCTCCAGTGGTACAGATTCCCCTCTGTCACCATGGTCCAGGTAGGTAGGTAGGTAGGTATCTTTGGGAGCTCAGGATGCCTCCTTTGACAATGCAGGAAGAAGGTCTTACCAAGGGGACGTCCTGTCCCTCCCAGTGCCCTAGTTCAGGTGCCTCTTAAGCCGCTCCCGCAGGTGCTTGGGAAGGCAGTGTCGCGGCCACCCAGTCCAGGTGTCCCAGGTGGGAGGGTGTCCCGTGATGTGTCCATGGGTAGGGCCACATGCCCCCTCCTTTGAGCGGCAGCTCTGGGGGCTGCCCAGCCGTGTGGACTATCTCTCAGCACAAGGGGTATTGCTCCCGCTAGTGTACGGTACGACCGCCTCACCCCTGTGGCTTCAGTTGCGGGGCCTCTCTGCTTGGCACGCGACCCCCTCTTGGACTGTGTACCGGCTTGCCTGTCAATCGTTGCTTCCGTGGCTCCGGGTGACGTTTGCCGTGGTCCTCGACGCAGCCTGGCCGGGCTCAGACCAGTGGCCCTGGGGTACCGCCCCTGCTACTGGCCCAGTGGGTCGGCTGGGTCGCCCCAGTGCGCCCGACCCATGGGGTGTTGGTTCTTTCCTGTCCCTCGGCCGCCCCACGTGTGCACGTGTGTGCGGTGTCCTGGGCCACTTGGCTCCTGTTCGCCGGTGTGCCCGCTTGGTGCGTGGTTTTGCTTGTGCGGTGTCCTGGGCCGCTTGGCTCCTGTTCACCGGTGTGCCCGCTCGGTGTGTTGTTTTGCTTGTGCGGTGTCCTGGGCCACTTGGCTCCTGTTCACCGGTGTGCCCGCGTGGTTTGTTGTGTTGCGTGTGCGGTGTTCTGGGCCACTTGGCTCCTGTTTACTGGTGTGCCCGCTCGGTGTGTTGTTTTGCTTGTGCGGTGTCCTGGGCCACTTGGCTCCTGTTCACTGGTGTGCCCGCTCAGTGCGTTGCTTTGCGTGTGCGGTGTCCTGGGCCACTTGGCTCCTGTTCACCAGTGTGCCCGCTCAGTGTGTTGTGTTGCTTGTGCGGTGTCCTGGGCCACTTGGCTCCTGTTCACCAGTGTGCCCGCTCTTCGCGTTGCCTGTGTTTGCGGTGTCCTGGGCAACTTGGCTCCTCTTCACCGCAATGCTCGCGTGGTTTGTTGCGTTGCGTGTGCGGTGTCTTGGGCCACTTGGCTCCTGTTCACCGGTGTGCCCGTGTGGTTCGTTTTGTTGCGTGTGCGGTGTCCTGGGCCACTTGGCTCCTGTTCACCGGTGTGCCCGCTCAGTGCGTTGCTTTGCGTGTACGGTGTCCTGGTCCACGTGGCTCCTGTTCACCGGTGTGCCCGCGTGGTTTGTTTTATTGCGTGTGCGGTGTCCTGGGCCACTTGGCTCCTGTTCACCGGTGTGCCCGCTTGGTGCGTGGTTTTGCTTGTGCGGTGTCCTTGGGCGGTTGACCCCCGTTCACCGGTGTGCCCGCTGGGTGTGTTGTTTTGCTTGTGCGGTGTCCTGGGCCACTTGGCTCCTGTTCACCGGTGTGCCCGCGTGGTTTGTTGTGTTGCGTGTGCGGTGTTCTCGGCCGCTTGTCTCCTGCTCACTGGTGTGCCCGCTTGGTGTGTTGTTTTGCTTGTGCGGTGTCCTGGGCCCCTTGGCTCCTGTTCATCGGTGTGCCGGCTCGATGCGTTGCTTTGCGTGTGCGGTGTCCTGGGCCACTTGGCTCCTGTTCACCCGTTTGCCCGCTCGGTGTGTTGTGTTGCTTGTGCGGTGTCCTGGGCCACTTGGCTCCTGTTCACCAGTGTGCCCGCTCTTTGCGTTGCCTGTGTTTACAGAGTCCTGGGCCACTTGGCTCCTGTCCACCGGTGTGCTCGCGTGGTTTGTTGCGTTGCGTGTGCGGTGTCCTGAGCCACTTGGCTCCTGTTCACCGGTGTGCCCGCTGGATGCGTTGCTTTGCGTGTGCGGTGTCCTGGGCCACTTGGCTCCTGTTCACCGGTGTGCCCGCTCGGTGTGTTGTGTTGCATGTGCGGTGTCCTGGGCCACTTGGCTCTCGTTCACCGGTTTGCCCGCGTGGTTTGTTGTATTGCGTGTGCGGTGTCCTGGGCCACTTGGCTCCTGTTCATGGGTGTGCCCGCGTGGTTTGTTGTGTTGCGTGTGAGGTGTCGTGGGCCACTTGGCTCCTGTTCACCGGTGTGCCCGTGTGGTTCGTTTTGCTGTGTGTGCGGTGTCCTGGGCCACTTGGCTCCTGTTCACCGGTGTGCCCGCTCAGTGCGTTGCTTTGCGTGTGCGATGTCCTGGGCCACGTGGCTCCTGTTCACCGGTGTGCCCGCGTGGTTTGTTTTATTGCGTGTGCGGTCTCCTGGGCCACTTGGCTCCTGTTCACCGGTGTGCCCGCTTGGTGCGTGGTTTTGCTTGTGCTGTGTCCTTCGGCGGTTGGCCCCTGTTCACCGGTGTGCCCGCTGGGTGTGATGTTTTGCTTGTGCGGTGTCCTGGGCCAGTTGGCTCCTGTTCACCGGTGTGCCCGCGTGGTTTGTTGTGTTGCGTGTGCGGTGTCCTTGGCCACTTGGCTCCTGTTCACCAGTGTGCCCGCTCGGTGTGTTGTTTTGCTTGTGCGGTGTCCTGGGCCCCTTGGCTCCTGTTCATCGGTTTGCCGGCTCGATGCGTTGCTTTGCGTGTGCGGTGTCGTGGGCCACTTGGCTCCTGTTCACCGGTGTGCCCGCTCGGTGTGTTGTGTTGCTTGGGCGGTGTCCTGGGCCACTTGGCTCCTGTTCACCAGTGTGCCCGCTCTTCGCGTTGCCTGTGTTTACAGAGTCCTGGGCCACTTGGCTCCTGTTCACCGGTGTGCTCGCGTGGTTTGTTGCGTTGCGTGTGCGGTGTCCTGAGCCACTTGGCTCCTGTTCACCGGTGTGCCCGCTGGATGCGTTGCTTTGCGTGTGCGGTGTCCTGGGCCACTTGGCTCCTGTTCACCGGTGTGCCCGCTCGGTGTGTTGTGTTGCATGTGCGGTGTCCTGGGCCACTTGGCTCCTGTTCACCGGTGTGCCCGCGTGGTTTGTTGTATTGCGTGTGCGGTGTCCTCGGCCACTTGGCTCCTGTTCATGGGTGTGCCCGCGTGGTTTGTTGTGTTGCGTGTGAGGTGTCGTGGGCCACTTGGCTCCTGTTCACCGGTGTGCCGACTCGGGGCGTTGCTTTGCATGTGGGGTGTCCTGGGCCACTTGACTCCTGTTCACCGGTGTGCCCGCTCGCTGCGTTGCTTTCCTACCATGGTCCACTTGGAGGACGTAACGTGCTTGCAGCCTGAGAGATAAAATCTGGCAGTGTTCTACGAAGAAGTCGGTCCCTAGTACGAAATCGAAGGCTGCGGTGTCCATCACGCAGAACCGATTGGCAATGCTCCCAGATCGCAGAGGCACGTCAATCTCGCACTCCCCACAACTGTGCAACACATGCTCATCTCCCATGCGGATGGCTGCAGTAGGCATGATGTTCTTCAGGTCCCCATGAGGTAAAATCTTCTTGGCCACAATAGATATAGTGGCCCCAGTATCCAGAACCTCCAGGTAATCTCGTCCCCCAAGACCGATGCGTACCCAGAACGCCAGATCTGTAGGTCCCCCGGAGCGTCCCTGTCAGAACTGCACGGGGCAGGTCACTTGAAACCCCTTCTTCTGCAGTTTCCGCGCCATGCGCATGAAAGGGGAACGTTTGCCGGAGTTTGACTGGTCCCCATCTTCGTTGGCACGCTTAGTCCCTTGTTGTTGTTGGGCTTGCGTCTGCGAACGGGTCGTAGGCCCCGTGTTTGACTGCCCACCAGAGGGCTCAGAGTTCCCCCCTGGTGTAGGATTGGCGTTCCCTCCGGACTCATCCGCGTTCTTATCCTTGTCCCGCTTGCGGTCATAGCCTCCTCGTCCACCTTTGCCCTTCTCTTGGCCTTTGCCACGACCCTTGGACTTGCCCGTGCCACTGTTCTGGTCGGCGTTGCGCTTGCCACTGCCCTTGCCACTGCCGTTCTCGGTCTTGAGCTTCGCTGAGAGGCGTTGCTTGTGGTAGCACACATCCTCGTAGTGCTTCCTCTTACCACAGAACGCACAGGTGATAGTGATTGTGCACCTGTAGTGGTGCGGCAGCTTGGCTTTGCCGCCGGTGTTGGTCTCCTGCTTGTTCCCCTGGACCACGAAACAGTTCCGTCGGTCGCAATCAGGGCATGAAGTAGGCAACCCTGCTCATCGTTGGCATCACACCACAAGAGATCCCGGACATTGCTCATATAGCGAGCATTTTTGGGGATAGTCCCCTGTCCAGGTCGGCGTCTCTGGTACCCCCGGCCATGGCTCCCAGAGCCGCCTCCTCCAGGACGGTAGGCGTTCAGGTGCTGGTCACTTTCTTTTTCCAGCGCCAGCTCCAAAGGAATGCTCACAAGTCCGCATAGGTGAGAGCCCTCGCCTTGCGCTCCGCCGTTGCCTGTCATATATCCCAGACTTCTCGTGGGAGCTTGGCCACCAACGGGAATAGCAGCCCATGGCTGCCATAGGAACCGGGCGTCGGTCGCCCTACTCAGTGGTCTAAGTCCGCTAGCAGCTCGGAAATCCTGGCCGGCTTGGGGTTATTGGGCAACGCTGCTAGGTTCTGGATCTCGGTCCGGACGGAGAGGTCGGTCTCGTAGAAAGGGTACTGCCTCCCTAAGGCAACCAACATGTCGGCGAAGGTGGCGGATATCGCAACGATCTGCATCATCTGCTTCTCCAGGTACTTGGTCTTGCAGCACTGCAGGAGCAGATCGCACTTCACTCGCCCACTAGCAGGGGTTTGGCCGGTCATCCGCAGGAACCGGCCAAAGTTCTCAGCTAACTGGCTGAGGTCGCTCCCCGTGAACTCCGGCAATCTCACCACAATCTTGGAGGTGGTGATAGCCTTAGCCTCCTGAGATCTGCCTCTCCTGTGGCGCTTGGTCTTCCTCTTTTTCTTCCTCTTCTTGCCGCCCGGGTTCTCGGGGTCCTCAGGATCATCGTCCTCAGAGGGTGAAGCAGACGTCATAGATTGCGGCTCATCATCAGAAGGATCACAGCCCAAGTCACTAGAGCCATAGGGCTCAACATCGACCACAGCCCTCAGGGCTGTTAATCCGAAGTGGTCCAGTTCCGCCCGCATGGGGTTCTCCACGTGGCTGTAGGGCGGCTGGGCCGTTCTTGGTACGAAAGCACTCCTTGGTATCACAGCAGGGGTCGGCATAGGTCGGCTCCTCAAGCCTCCCAGGCTGTTCGTCAGTCCCGCCACCACATGATTGGCTTGTAGACGATGTGGTGAAGCTCTTATGGTGGTCGGTGACCCTTGGGAAGGAATCAGGGGCTCCAAATTGGCCCGAATTTCTTGAGTTAGAACGTCCACCATGTCTGCAGTGGCTCCTCGAAGAGCTTCTCGTACCTCCGACCGCGTCAGGGACTTTTTTGAGGATCTTCCTGATTCTCTGATCCTTCCCTCACACGACTCAGGGCCAGGTAGGCCACTCAGAGAGATGAAGCCAGGTGCGGGCATGGTATAGCCAGTCTCGGGCGCTGCATAGCCAGGTATACCAGTCATGTGCACACCTGCCGCGGGTCTGTGACAATCATCATCGTAGCGACGCGGCATAGACTCAGGAATACCGGTGTACGTCGAGCTGGATGCCACTCGTTCGCTAACTGCAGTCGCCATAGGTGGCGCAGTTGCGGCTGCAGTCACACCGTAGGTGGCGTAAGGCAATACCAGTAAAGCCTAGGCCCTCAGCCATAGGTCGAGTGGTTGTGGCCGAAGATGTCACTGGATGTGTGGCTGGGAGTGTAGTGGTTGTTGGAGAGGGTACTGAAGGGTGATCAGCGGCGCTCGGCGCGCTGTCAACAGGTCCGTCATCGAAGGGTAACTCATCAGATGGTTCGTGTCCATCTTCAGGATCTTCCTCTTATATTCCCATATCCACTGCCTCCTTCTCCTTCTCTTCAGGTCCTCCAAGGGAAGGTCCACTGGAGGCAGCTGCCAAGCCCTCCAGGGAATCGTCCCCAACCCCACTTAAGGGCACTGAAGGTACAGGCTCCTCAGGTTCAGGTTCATCAGCAGGTTTGGGCGTTGGCGCTGGCTTGGCTGGTGCCAGTGAGGGCGCTCTCTTCTCGGCAGTGTTCTTGGTGTCCATGTTGTATTTCTTCCGCCCTTCAAAAGTGTAGTCAGTCTGGACGTACTGGTTGTACTGCACGGGGTTGGAGGTACGCAAAGCCTGAAAATCTCTGCTACCAGAAAGTTAAAACATGCTTTCACTGTTGATTGCTTTGATGATATTGTTTTGTTATTGCCTCTGCTTGCTCCTGCTGCTTCTTGGTGTAGCTCAGGTTTTCCAAATAGAAATGGTTTTATGAAATCAACCACAACTGCAAGTACCCACAGTGCAAGCAAGGAACCACAGGATCAAATCCACGACATGAAGGGCTGCAGTCAAAGTAGATAGTGTGTCAACAAAGGAACTCACAATAACTACAAATTCATGAAAAAATAGTTGGAAAATATCCTACAATCATGTGAAAGCTGCCCACACAGGCACTCTCTCCTTTATAGTGCCATCTAGAGATGTGCACTCTTTGTTTTGGGTCCCATAGGTGCTGATGTGGCATGGCCTGTGGCGCTGAGATCACTGCCATGTCACATGGGATCTTCCTACTTAGCTAGGCTGACTGGGAATTGAACCCAAGACCTCTCAAAAAGAGGTGCCCCAGCCCCCTGAGTTGCAGACCACTAGGATAGCTAAGCGTTCATGAGAAAATATAGAAAAATGTATAGGCTCTAGATCAATGTCAGCGCCTCAGTCAGTCCAAAAAATGGTGCTTAAGTCCAATCAGTTGGGGGGTCAGGGGTCCACACAACATCCAAAGTTGAATGCTTGGTTTTATAGGTCCAAATGCTTTGTCACCCCTTTTTGGATAGGCCAATACTAAGACAAAAATGTAGTATGCCTTTAGGCATCTCAAAGAAAACTAAAGCTGACCTTTTGGCAGGGAAATACACTTTTCCTTACTGTTATTTGGCCATCTCAATGCACCATTGCGATGTCAAGCTTTGCTATACCACAAATATTCTACATACCTTTTAGCGAACGTCGTAGCATATGCAGTGTTGTCCAACCTGCACGGGTGAAGATACTGATGGTACTTGCAAGATGTCAAAAGGGGTTTCTCAAACCTACGGCTTTTGAAGGCTTGCAGAATAAGTGTTTGAATGCCATGGATGTTATTTTTGCTATGTTGAAGACACAACATTTGCCTATTCAAGTTGATGGGCAATTTTGTTTTGTGTTATACTAATTACAGGGGAGGCAACAATTTCAGACCACTTTGATTCTAGACACCAAAATTTCGGACCCATTTTCGGGCCTAAGTTTTGGCTGCAAAACCAGTCTCCCTCTGCCTACATTATAGGAGGCCAGAATAAAAGGGATGTTCAAATCAACGCGGAAATTGACGTGCGGTGACTTTACAAATGGAAATAAAGGGTGTTGCATTGTAATACCAAAGGTGGTGTAGTTCAGAACATTTTGGCAAAGAGGGAGGAAACATTGCAAATAGTTGGGAGAAGTAGCAAACATTTTATAAAAAAGGAGAAAAGGTTCAATAAGTGTTGGTAATTTTCAAAGTATTTCGTAATATGTTTTGTTCTAAACTGAGCTAAGAGCATTTTTATGTCCGCTGAAAAAAAGAAGCCTCGTATGAAATTTTGGTGACAAAACTAGCAGTTTGAGGGCTACCTAATATGAAATTTTGGTGCTGAAATGCGAAAAAATGGCAAGGTGCCTAAATTTAAGGCGTATGAAGTTGTTGCTCCCCCTGTAGGCAAAAGCAACCAACTACTGGTACATCTGTTGACTATGCTTCAAACCCAGTTGGATGATTGAATGTACTCTTTGTGACTCTGCCATATTGGCAAAAAGAGTACACGGCGGCTTTCGAATTTCTTGCATGCGTTACGCCAAACGTGTTTTGGTGCTGCAGCTGCTTTAAACTTTTACAAGACACCTACACATGTAATACATTCTAACAACAGCCAAAACACCTACCCAAATGGAGCGTAGATTGCTAATGACCCAGTGTCCTATGTTAGGAAGGCATGGAATGAACACAGAAATAGACGCAATTAATTTCTAACAACAACAACAACCTGTTGATTTTTTTTAGCACCTGTACGACCGCATCAAGAAGCATTTTTGGTTTTGACCTGTGGTCTTGCTTTGTTGATGTTAACGGCTTGCTTTGTTTCTTGGACTAGCATCCAATTTTTCTCTAAAGTTTGGTGAAACCAGATAGCTCACAAACAGCAACGGTGGCATGGCACTCAAATAGGGTTAGAAGAGAGACATGAATGACTTCAATCCGTGAAACAAGTTGTCACAACCTTGCTTTTAGAGGAATATCGACTAAGAGCCCAGATTGTGTCCACAGTCTTAAAAGGATAATGAACAATTGATTTCAAAAGAATTGAAAGATGTCCTTGTTCTGGGTCTCTCTTATTGAAGCGGTACCCAGAACCCCACGACCATGGTGGGGTATACAACCGGTCTCCGTGTGCCCACTAACCCCATGTACGGAGGGGAAGACGCCCGGTGAAGCCCGGTGAGTGCCCGGCAGGAGCGTGTCCCTTGCCGTAAAGCCCCCGTGACGGCATTCCGGCCACTTGGGGCATGTTACCATGTACCGGCAAACTGCCATTTGCCGGTATCTTACTATTTCACGCCAATCTGCCCCGCACCGCCTTCGGCCGTTGATTCGGCAACCTAACCCTAACAACAGATGTAGGTAAGACGTGTTTGTGTGAGAGATCTGGGCATTTCAGCTATTAGCGGCCGCATCGGCAACCGATGCGTCGCCCGCTGAGATTTACACATCAGAATATCAGGAATCAACAGGGTTTTATTTTCATATTGTTTCCGTAAATTTTCACCCTTCCGTTCTGATAATCAATGTTTTGACTGCTGGCGGTTGGCTCGCGACTTTAGCGTAATTGCCAGTTTAACTGTTATTTACAGACATTTTAGCGCAATCCGTGACGAAGACTCTAAAGTCATCAGGAATTGCAGGAATGCATCTGCAATTTTCATATTGTACACTCGCAACCTTAATCCGAATTTTTCAGGATGTCGAAATCGGATTTTCGACTTCGACATCCCCGCACTTGATTTGACCTCTTTCGAGTGGACCTACGTGCTTCCCTATGCACGAATCAACTTTGCGTGTGTTAAGATAACTTTTGAGGGTAGCGCGCGAGTGTTGGTGTTGCATAGGAACTCTCCTTGCGTTCCTATGAGCGATTGACACAAAGTTATGCCCTTGGAGGGGCATGACAGATCGTGCGGGGAGTTACCTTTTTGGGCAGTAAGTGGTATGTGCCATGTGTTGTATTGCGTGCCCATTTGGCGGGTTTGGCTAAGAGTGATACACCCACCAAGGGACCTCATATTGGACGAGGCCCTTCGTTATACTCCCCACGATCAATTGCAAGCCTAACCTTCGTGGAGGGAAGCTTGTGTGGCGATTCCAAAGCGATGCGTTGGGAGCAAGGTGTGTGTTTTGCAATTTTCCATATTTTCATGTGCCCACTTGGGAAGCAGCGCTCGTGACTCTTCATTGCCCCAAGTGGAGCACATATGTGGAATCGGAGGTCATTGGTGTCAAGTGATTGTGTTTAGAAGGGTTGGTGGATTACTCAATCCAAGCCGAAGATATTATAATATATTTGTGCGCCTCTCAAGGCACTTTTGGGTGTTTTTTCGCCAATATTGCTGTTTTTTGCCCGTCATGATGTCAAGTGGCGACCGTGTATCTCAACGTTGCGCTCAATTGACATCATGACCCAAGTATGTTATGAGGGTACATACTTCGGTGCCCAACATATCTTGAACCCGGCGAATAACTCCTCTTGGGCTTGGCATACCGTGGCCGCCATGTTGGCGATTTGGGACTATCCCAAATCATGGGCTCCCTTGGCGACCCTGCCATTCCCAAAACCGGAAGAGGTGGGCGACGCCCAAAAGATATGTTCGACGCATATGACTTGATACCAATCCTATGGCACACTCCGGTCCAAGTCGGGCATGTGCCTCATTTGCCCCAACCATGAGTGTGCGCATTTTCGGCCATTTTGAGCAATTTTCCACATTTTCTGCCCGCCGTGCACCATGTTCAGCCACCTCGTGAACGCCGGACTCATGGACCAATGGACCATATATGACATGGGTGTTATGGACATTGGTCCCCATGGTTCACACACCACGTGGGCGAAGCGGAGCAACCTTCGTTAGGGTGCTAGCCCAAAGTGATTGTGGACAATTTTGCCATTTTGGCATATGTGGACCCAATTGGGATTGTCACCACGCCAATTGGCATGAAGATCTCTGGGGGCCAAGGGCATGGGAGTCTTTGTTGGACTCCCGGTGGATCGCGTATGGAAGAACAGATCCGATCTCCAAGCCGGCGTGGAGATATACTATTGGGGGCACCCCCAAATTTTGGCTCATTTCGAGCAGCCAAAATGACCCCCTTTTGAACCCAAATTTCACCCCCCCGTGTGGTCAATTGGCGGCCCCATATCTCCCTGCCCACAGGGAGCCCGGACCTAATTTTAAGTTGTACAATCAGATATGAGTCCTGGGTCCTGTCTCCTATCCTGTGAGTCATTGGCCTTGCCCTGGCCGGGCACGCCACGCATGAGAATGATGCCAATTTTGGTGATTTTGGCATCATGACCCCACTGAATGACCCTGTGGTGCCCTGGTGCCGGGATCTCAGAGCAAACCAGGTTGGGTGAGGGCTCCAGGGAGTTTGTACTCGAAGGGCATAGGGTCAGTTGCCTCGTCCATACCTCTGGCGGGTCCAGACGAGGGGTCAATTTTGGAGATTTTGGAGCTAATATCAGTTTGGGCTGAAACAGCCCATTTTCAGCTACCAACTCCTAGGGGATCATGGCGGGGCCATATCTCTGGCTCAGAGAGGAGTTGGGACCTGCCGTCAAGGGAGCATAGGATGTGACTGTCAGCTGGCCTCGGACCCCCTTGGATCCCAGGAACTCGCCTTTGGCTGGGCGAAACACCCCCCCTATTGGCAGGGTTTCAGGGTCCGGACTGAGCAGGGCATGGGTTGTGTTTGAGCCCCCGCCCCCACCAACCACTGAGAGGGTCGGACCTGGGATTGGGATACGAGTTGGGACTGAGTGTCCATTGTCCTGTGATGCCCTTACCCCAGTCCAGTCTTAACCCCATGTGTACATATCTGATGTGTTGCTGTATATACTTTTTGTTCCCTTGTTTCAGAGTGGCAAGGATCCTGAAACGCTTTGTCACATGACACGAGCGTAATGATGCCCTTGTGAGCGTAGTGCTTTGCCTGCCTGCTCACCTCTGCGTGTCCACCGCAGCGTCCCGTGGCCAGGCCCCCCACGGGAACGCGTCAAAAGCGTTTCACCGCCGCCGGGTTACCCATCCCTCGCGTGCCACTCGGGGCCACCAACCCCGAGCAGTGCGGCGCAGCAGCTCGCAGCTTGCAGCTCGCAGCGCAGCGCAGCGGCTCGCAGCGCCGCCCAGCGACAGCGCCGAGTCCGTGAAGGAAGTGCGGGGACCGGAACTCAGTCATCAACGAGTTCCCCCGGCCGACCAGCAAGGCCGCACTCCCAGCTACAGCAACCACTTCCACAACCACCGGCCGACCAGCACCGGCCGCACTCCCAGTCCAGTGCTACGTCAACCGCTCCAACAACCACCACCAGGACCAGTCCGTTGAGCGGAACGAGAGCCCACCAAGGGCCTCAAGACCAAGCACGCCCCCCGCTGCCATGGTAAACTGGCAAGAAGCGGGTAAGACGTGGCCGCGGGCCCACCCCCATGCGGTGCGCCTACTGCGTGGGTTGGTGTGGGACCAGCACTATCGCCACAGCCACCCCCAGTGCGAAGGCGGCATGCCCGGGAGCTTTGAGCTCCGCACGGACATGGGCCCCGACCGCCTGCAGGCCCCGGAGGACTGGCTGCGGGTGGAAGAGTTTGCCTTCCGCTTCTGCCAGAGGCGGTGGAGGGTCTGGACCCGGCCAGACAGACCCGGCGAAGGGCTGCGCCCCGACGGGATTGAGGAGGACGAGAACTCCAACGAGTACCCGTCGGGCGCCACGATCAATGTCTCCATGTCGGACATGATCGAGAAGAACTTCCCGGAACCGGGGAGCGAGCGCAGGCTGCAGGGCAGCAGCAGCAGCGCGTCTCCGGGGAAGGAGAAGCGGTCCGCCGGGGACAAAAAGCGGAACCGGAAGTGGCGGGAGTACCAGGCATCCCTGGCCGCCGAAGCCGCCAAAGGCGCCAGGGGCGGAACCCCAGCCCACAGCCCCCAGCGGGCCGGTGGAGGTCACCACCCCGGCCACACCACCCTTGGCGACTTCCTGGAGGTCGCCAAGCACACCAAGGCCAAGCCCCGTCCGCTGCTCCTGAGGAAGTCAGTCCCCAGCAGCGACGTGGAGTCGGCCCACCGCGGGAGGATGCCGGCCGACCAGGCCAGCTCCAGCGGCAGCGTCGCTCCCGACCAAAGGGACGTGGCGCGCGCCTGTGAGCGCGCCTGTGGGGTGCCCTGCAACCTTCGGGTTGCCCGGCAACGGGCCAGGCAGCACAACGCTGCCATGGAGGGCGCCGTTGGCATCGCCCAGCAGGAGGCTGCGGAGTGGCAGCATGGCATGGCCATCCAAGCCTCGACCGTGGCAGCCATTGCGGCCGGACTCACGGCCGCAGCCGCCCGTGAGGCAGCGATTGCCCAGGTGAAGGGTGAGGTGGCGGCAGCCGACGAGGAAGCCCGCCTGACGCAGGGGGCCATTGCCTGCAAGGAGGCCGAGGTGAAGGCGCTGGAAGAGGCGCTTGCCCAAGTGAGGGCAAAGAAGGAGGCGGAGGAAAGGGCCCATGCCGAGGCAACGGCTAAGGCGCAGGCGGACGCCGCCAAGAAGGACGCCATCGAGGCCGCGCGACGGAAGGTTGCTGAGGAGAGGGCCAAGACGGAGGCGGAGTTGGCGGCGTTGGAAGCGGAGAAGGCTCGGCTGCAGCAGACCCGGGAAGCCGAGGCGGCTCGTGCCCGGGAGGAAGCCGAAAGGCGAGCTGCCGCAGCCACCGCCGCCGCTATGGAGGAGGCAGAGGCCAAGCTCCGCCGCGAGACTCCCCCGGGAGGATCCCGAGTGGAGACCCTTCGAAAGCTTTTCGAAGGGGACGCCTCCTCCAAGATGGCGCTGGATCCGGAGGAGGTGGACACGGGCAGCAGTGGGAGCAGTGGCCCCACTGCCCATCGACGGAGGAAGGGCAAGGGGAAGACCCCCGAGAGGTCACGGAAGCCAGCGGCTGGACACCCCCACGACAGCAACCCCTCCTTCACTGCCAGCGACGGGGATGAACGAGGCCGCCGACATCGCCGAGGAGTGGCTGGCGGAGGAGGCGGAGACGTCCCCATGGAGCCGGGAGGTGAGGATGAGGATCTCCCTCCTCCCTACTGGAGCTCAGAGTCTTCCGAGACCGAGACGCCCAGGTGGGGCGACATGGACGAGGATGACGACAGGGACTTCGACATCAAGAAGAAGCGCCCATCCTCGGACCCACCGAGGCGACCCGGTGGAGACCCACCAGGACCCCCTGGCGGAGGACCATCAGGACCCCCTGGAGGACGCCCACCAAGTGGACCCCCTGGAGGCGGACAACCGGGCGGAGGAGGACCCCCTGGACCGGGCGGACCCGGCGGAGGCCCTCCTGGAGGACCCCCTGGGGACCCCGACGACCCACCAGGGGACGGCGACCCGGATGCCACCCGGCGGTGGATTGTCTACCTCCGCAGGAGGGTCCGGTCCCTCGAGCGCGAAGTAGACACGGGCAAGGGCGAGATGACTCGCATCACCAGGGTCGCCGCGCGCGCTCAGAGGGAGCTGGACATCGCCAAGTGCGAGATGGTCAAGAGCGCCAGCGTCGCCACTGCCACCCAGAAGCTGTTGGACATCGCCAGGGGCGAGACCAGGTCGCTGAACAAGGGCCTCAGCGGCCTGCAGCGGAGGCTGGACGCGCTGGAAGCCCGTGGGAGCGTCGGCAGCGACGACCCACCCCTGGAGTCTGGCTCGTCGGACGACAGCTGGGGACCCGGACCAGGTCCAGGCAGACCCCAAGCCCCCGGCGGAGCCCCCAGGAGTCGCCCCAGCGCCAGTGCCCCCTCTCTCACCGCCCCCTCTCACCACAGCGCGGGCCGCCGCAACGAGCGCGTGCCGCCCGGCAGTGGCAGTGAGGATTGGCGTGACGAGTGGCTCAGCGCGGAGTACCACAACCGCCGTGCTCCACCGCGGACACCGATACGCCCCCAACGCCCCGCACCAGCCCCGAAGCCACTCCCAATGGCTGGTGGACGTTACGGTGGACTCAGGGATGAGGTCCCCCGAGGAGACGTGGAGTGGTATGTCGGCGGAGGTGAGGACCTGGATCTGGACCTGGATGAGTTCGACATTTCTCGCCGCGTGGTGTACGACGGGAGGCCGCTGAACGCAGCCGCCGGCGCCGTGATGAGGAGGCATACATGGAAGGTGTACGGCGTGAACATCTAGGTTCAGCGTACATGGAGGAACCGCGGCGTAGCCACAGGGATTCCGGGAATGAGATGGAAGTGGCAGCCGTGGGAGTCCGTGGGAGAGGCCGATGGGAACCTCGGTCGACCTCGCGGCCGGCATTCATGGTCTCTAAGGCCGCGGATGCCGCCGTGTGGGAAGACCTGAAGGACATCAAGCCCCACATGTACGATGGCAACCCCCTCAACCTCGACCGCTTCTTGGAGAAGCTGGACGATTCGGGGATGACCGTCACTGAAGACATGGATCCCGCAGATGCGGAGTAATATGTCTTCAGACGGTTCAGGTACCGCCTGCCGGAAGTGCTCCAAGAGCTATACTTCGTGGCGACCAAGGAGGGGAAAATCAAGACCCTCAAGGAAGCCAAGAAGTGGCTCAACGAGCAGGAGCGGGTGGACGCTCCGCAGCTGGCTGCCAAGCGGCTGAAGTCCATCAAGCTTCAGCATGATGGACGGGAGATTCGCCTACGGGACTGGCGAGACCTCCGAGGGCAATACACCCTCTTCCGCCGCAACGTGGCGGATTGGGACGAGGGTGACGAGCAGGCTCGCCTGCTCTCCATGCTGCCGGAAGCATGGATCAAGAGGGTCACCAAGGAGGAAGCCAAGCGGGCCAAGTCCAACCACATTGTAAAGATGATGCTCCCCAAAGAGTATCATACGAACGTGGTGGCTTGGACGAGGAAGAACGTGGCCCGGGATGTCAAAGAGCACTCCCTGCGGAACGCTCTCCTCATCACCGTCTCGGGCGATCGCGAGAAGACCGCGATGTAGCGCCTTGACGAGTGTGACGTGAGCGGCCAGACCATCCGTCTGCAGGCCATCCCGGCGCGGAGGAGCTGCGATGAGATCCTGGAGTGGGTTGGAGAGGAAGTACTCAAGGAGTACCGGAACCTCGACCACACCCGCGGGTTGAGGCCCGGCGACCGTGACGTCAACTACGTTGGCAAGGGGCCTGGCAGGGAAGCTGCCATGGACCCAGCAGGAGCCGATGGCAAGGAAGCTCTCGTCGACGATGACGACGACGATGAGCCCGCCGAGATGGCCGTTTGTGCGTTTGTGGCCCACAATGGCGCGGGGAGCAACCGGGGAAGCTGGAAGCCCCTGCAGCCGGGTTGGAAGAAGAAGGAGAAGAGGGACCCCCGCCGCATTGGCGACCCTCCGCTGTCCTTTGGGGAGTTCATACGAGCTCACCCTCAGGGCTGTTTCGTGTGTTATGGGTGGAAGAAAGGCTTCAACCATGACCACCGAACATGCCCTACCCACCAGGCTGACACGGAGGCCTACAAGAAGGCGCACGGGTCGAAGAAGCGTGCACCTGCGGGTATCCGGGAGGCCAAAGTGGAGGTCGACAAGGACGAGCTCTCCAAGCTGATGTCGGTGGGGACGGAGTTAGCTAAGGAAGTCCAGGAGATCAAGAGGAACTGGGTCCCCAGGTTGGACAACAAGAACAGGGAGAACAACCAGAACGACCAGAACAAGGACAAGGACAAGAAGCCTAGGAATAGGAGGAAGAAGGGTGTCAACGAGGTTAATGCGGAGGAGAACACCCCTATCTTCACAACCGATGCCCCCTAGCGGAGCCCCTGCAGCCAAGGGCCCCAGCTAGGGCGGTCGCAGGATGGTGTAGTGGGAAGCGCCACACCATCCCAATCGGGAGTCGGTAAGCACAAAGGGACTGCCGCGGGCGGAAGGCCCGGTCCGGCACCCAGTCGCGGTGGCGGGGTGAGGGCAAGTGAAGGCCTGAACCCTTGCACCCGTCCATTCTTCGCGACCAAGAATGTGTTTGATGCACTTCACGATCTATCCGAGAGTATCGGAGGATCACCCGGACCGCAGCTGGATGCTGCAGATGGGCAGCCCGAGCCCATTGTCCACGACCTGCACCAGTCGCTTGTTGAGCTTCTGGAACGGCTGGAGATCCTGAGCTTGCACGCCGTCCGCCGAGTTGGGCGTGAGCGGCAGTTGCATCTTAAGGTCCGTGCCCTATGCGGGGAAGTGGAGAAGGTCTTCGACGTGTTGGTCGACACGGGAGCTCAGGTCAGCTTGGTCAAGGCTGGCCTACTTCCACCAGAGTGTTTGACCGACAGTCGGAAACCTGTCAGGGTGAAGGTGGCGAACGGCCAGTACATGGTGGGAGGCACGAAGGAAGCGGCCATTGGGCTGCAGTTCGTGAACCACCGTGAGCTGAGCCGCCCGGACCTCGGCAAGGAAATCCTCCTGCAAGGTCGCTTCTACGAGGCCGAGATGGACTGGGACATGATCGTTTGGTACGACTGCATGATGGAGACGGACTCCGGAGTCCTCCCGGCCCAGGCCACAATGACCCTGTACCAGGACGACCAGCTCTGGTGGCTTTCGTCACCTGAGCACCATGTGGAATGCTAATGGATCCACCCCGAACGCAATCAGCTCGAAGTAGCCGCGGTGGGCACTGAGCCAACTGGGCCAGCAAACCAGGAGTACGGCGTAATGCCGGAAGTGGCGAGCCGAGTTGTCGCGGACCTGGGAGCGTCGGATCTGGCCCTGGATGCGTTCTCTTCAGGAACCTCCGCCCATCTGCGGGTTTGTGAGAAGTACTGGAGCGCACAGGACTCCGCCCGGAAGAAGCACTGGGGTCCGCATCAGGGCTTGATGTGGATCCATTGCCCCCGATGGGACATTCCAAGGGCGATAGCGAAGATTCGCAAGGACCGCTCCAAGGCAGTGCTGGTTGTTCCTATGGGATGCACCGAGGAGGAAAGTACCCGACATTGGGTAGTCTCATTGACCAACATGACCTTAAACAAGGTCGTCCTACCGGCTGGAGAGAGTGTCTATCAGGACGCTAAGGGACAGCCCATGCCACCCCAGAGATGGCCAACGGAATTCCACTATGTGGATGGGGGCCTTGATCAGGCCGACACCACGGATTTCGTGTGTGTCAGTCGCATCGTAGCGGAGCCATGGCGGCAATGCTTCGCGGTTCCCCCTGTTGACATCGGAGAATCGGAAGACCCCCTCACGGAAGAGGAGTTGGATCTGGTTCAGGGGTATATGGATCAGCCCTTTCACGACTGGGGAAGCCAGCGTGAGGGCAAAGGCCAGGACAAAGCCTGGTGGGAAGTGGACTCCATCGTCTCCGGTTCCTACGATGGGAATACCTTCGTGAAGAGGGTGCTGGATCACCTGTCCAGCCAGGACGAGCCTATCGGCGGTAACCCACCCACCTACGGCGACCTATTCCCAGGCAAGATCAGAGATGGCCCTTTCGGCCACCTGGGAAGTCCACCTGAGCCAAAACCGAGCGGGGTCGCTACCCCTCAAGTAAGCTCCGTGGTCCGGGTGCCCGGAGAAGCCAAGGCGGAGTCTGATGATTGCCCCAAGATCCAGGCAATGAGGGCCAGGCTGAAGCAGAAGTATGGGGACACCTTCTTCAGCGGAAAGCCTGTGTTTCCCTCACCGGTGCGTGGACCATATGGCGAGGCGAAGATACGACTGAAGCTGGACCCCCGTGTGTATCGGCACCGGGAGTTTGCCCTGAGGGGCGAGAGGAAGGCGGCCATGGAGAAGATCCTCCGGGACTTCATCGAGAGAGGCTGGCTCGAGCCATGCCACTCCGAGTGGGCCTCCCCGTGCTTCGTCGTCCCCAAGAAGGTGGCCGGTGAGTGGCGGCTCGTGGTCGACTACCGCGGCCTAAACGCCCAAACGCAGCACGACAGCTATACGCTGCCCCTCATTGAGGATATGCTGCAAAAACAACACCGGCGGAGGATCTTCACGGTGATTGACCTGAAACATGGTTATCATCAGATGCCTCTCGCCGAGGAGACCCGTGCCTGCACAGCCATGAGCACCCCACTTGGACCTCTCCAGTGGAAGGTGATGCCCATGGCATTACCAACGGCAATGCGGCTTTTCAGCGGATGCTGGAGAACCTGCTTGAGCTCGTGCGTGACTGTGCGGACCCACTCGTGGACGACGTGATCATCGCGTCCGGGGACCCTAGTATGAGCTACGAGGAGCTCCTGGAGGCACATGAGAGGGACGTCACTCGAGTGCTGGACCTTCTGGTTCGGCACAAACTCACGGGCAGCAGTGACAAGGCCACCATTGCGGTAAGCGAGGTCGTCTTCGCTGGCCACGTAGTCGGGAACGGGCAGCGAAAGCCCATACCTGGCAAGGTGGCTGCGATCGAGCACTGGGAAAAGCCCAAAACGGTCTCTGAGCTACGGGCGTATCTGGGGTTCTGCAACTACTACTCGGGGTATATCAAAATGTATGCCGAGTATGCAGCCCCCATGACGACCATGCTCAAGGGCAACCGAGAGGAGACCAAGAAGGGGTCCAAGAAGGCTCTGGTCTGGACAGCTGAGTCCGACCGTGCCTTTGAGGGGATGAAGCAGGCGCTGCTATCCGCAGTGGGTCTGCACCTCGAGGATCCCGACTGAGGGTTCGTCCTGCGCACCGACGCTTCGGACTGCGCCGTTGGCGCTGTGTTGCAACAAGTGCTTGACGATGGGAGGCACGTGCCCGTGGCTTTCTGGAGCCGAGTCCTGGCGTAAACCCAGAGACGGACGTGGACGCCCCGTGAAAAGGAGGCGTATGCCATCGTCATGGCTCTCAGGAAATGGGCTGGGAACATAGCCCTCCATCCCGTCACCGTCTGCACTGACCATCAGAGTCTGCAGTCGTGGCACAAGGAGCACGTGGACACCCCCTCTGGTCCCGCCTCCCGGGCAAGATGGCATGAGACCTTGGCCAAGTTCGACGTTACGGTTGTTTACATTCCTGGAAAGGACAACACCGTGGCGGACTGTCTCAGCAGGTGGCCTATCCCGCCAGCAAGGGCATGACAGATATCTCTGCCCATGGCGATGAGGCTGAGACCGCTGAAGCCAAGAGGATCATTGCAATGGAGCGCCTGATGGAGGAGGAGGGTGTTAAATGCTTCGTCGTCATGGCTGCGGATGCCCCCCTCGGAATGAGGATGGGCAGAGCGGTCAGAGTACTCGCCCCTGAGGGAGCTGAGTCCGACAAGCACCTCTTCCCTGAATCCTGCCTCCAGGACGACTGGACCGACGACTACGCCAAGTCCGAGGCCTTTGCGGCCGAGTATAGGGCTGTGACCGACCCTGATGACGGGCAGAAGTGGCCAAAGGGGCTGACTGAGGAAGATGGCAAGCTCTACAGGAATGGTAAGGTGCTAGTACCGCAGTCCCGAGTGCTCGAGCTGTGTGAAGCTTGGCACCACCACATGATGCACCCAGGGTTCAAGAAGCAAGCCCTGGACATGCAGCGCCGGTTTGAGATCGACCAGATCAATCTCTACACCGCCATCAAGAAGGTCAGGAAGGGTTGCTCGGTCTGTCAGGCCTGCAATCCCGATGACCGGAACGTCAAGGGGGAAGCTCAATGGACCCCGGTTCCTGACCAGCCCATGGAGAGCGTGGTCATGGACGTCTTCTCCATGCCCGAAGTTCACATTGGCAAGGAGACCTTTGACTGTGTGGTTTTTTGTGTGGATCGCCACAGTGGCTACATAGTAGCCGTTCCGGCACGCAAAAAGGGGTTGCTTGCCAAGGAAGTGGCAGTCATGATGATTCGTCAGTAGCAGACCGTCTTTGACATCCCCCGCACCATTTGCAGTGACCGAGGGCCCTAGTTTACTGGTGGCTGATTCAAGGCTATGTGTTCCCTTATGGGAATACGTCATGCCAAGAGCGTCGCCTATCTCAGCCGGTCTAACGGCCGTGCTGAAGTGGCTGGACGGCAGCTGTTCAAGAAGCTGCGCAAGATTCACATCACCAATCCACGTCGGAACTGGTTTGAGGAGATGTGGCCTGCTCTGAAGGCCCATCATGACACCCCCACTCCGGGTGGTTTGTCCCCTCACCAGATTCTGTTCGGCAGGGACCCCCTGAGTCGGGGACTTCCCTTGTCTGGTGATGGTATGGCCATGGACGCCAAAGAATTCTTCGCGCGGCAAGAGCAAACGGCGCGGCACATCCGCCAGCAGCTCGAGAAGGAGCATGCTGAGCGTCAGAAGTCCGCCCCGAGCTCGACAGCGCCAAAGTTCAGGGTGGGAGACCCGGTGTGGGTGATCAGACCCCGCCCTATGGGCACCCACCGCAGCAAAACCTGGTTCACACCCGGCGAGGTGGTCCCAAGGATTGGTGAGGACACCTACCGCATCAAGGTGGGTCACGGACAGTTCCGGGAGCGCCACGAGAGTCAACTCCGTATGCGGGAACCCGACCTCCGTGGCCAGCATGTGTCCCTTTGCTTTGCCGCACATGAGGCTGAGTCGGACGACGACTACGCTGAGCAGGACGACTATACAGTGGAGAAGATCCTGGCCCAGCGTCCGAAC
Source organism: Eutreptiella sp. 'Long Island Sound 2002' (assembly GCA_964036045.1). Lineage (NCBI taxonomy): Eukaryota > Euglenozoa > Euglenophyceae > Eutreptiales > Eutreptiaceae > Eutreptiella > Eutreptiella sp. 'Long Island Sound 2002'. The sequence goes on along the minus strand of OZ038382.1, from coordinate 130,098,171 downwards.
GCCTCGGCACCCGGAGGACTGGAGTTCAAGGTTCGTTGGCGAGGCTATGGGCCGTCCCACGACACCTGGGAACCCGTCTCCTCGTTCGTGCTGCGGGTCAATACCCCCTTCATGGAGTACATCCGCAAGCACAAGACCAAAATCCATGTCTCGGACTTGGCAGCACTCACCCGGGCGATTGCAGCCAGGGGTGCCTGATCAGCGCCCTGAGCTCTCCCCTGATGCGTTTTGAGCGCTTGTTTGGTCGACGGATCGTCCCTAACTTGCTTGCTCTCTTCCATCTTCCGGTGACCTGCCATCAGAGTGGCCATATACCCCCCCCTGCTGAATCCAGGGGAGGATGGCCCCTCTCTCACTTCAATTTGTCACCCCCCTCCTGCTGAAGCCCTGGGAAACCAGGTAGGGCGACTGACCTTCACATTTTCTGAGCTCTTCGGGCCTTGAAGCCCATACGACGTTGCGCAACGGATGCCGCTGTCATTGGCATTGCGATTTTTTGGTGTGTGGTCTGGTCCCATGGCACTTGCGGGAGCCAGACCAGTCGACGTGTGTCTGCAGACTATATATTGCCTAAACTCAGGCGTTTTCCTGAACCCTCCTGCATATGCCTTATCCTAACCGGGGCGTGGTTTGGCGCTCTGTCCAGAGTGTGTTTACACGCCTTTTACCCCTCTTATTGCTTATTTTTCTGCCCCCCAGGATATGTGCATCTGTATGTTAAGTATTGTCAGTCCGTCGCCAGATAGGGACTGTTCTTCCCCCCGAAGGGACACGAATCGACATAGGAAGGCGCCCTGAGTCGCCATATACATGCATTTACATAAGGTCCAGCCTGGACCAGTACCTAAGTACAGATTCTTCTGTTTGAGTGCCTGTGATACCGTGTGCCCTAGTGGCTGTGATGTGCTGAGATCCTGATGGCGCCAGGCGGGAAGCCGAGTTGCCTGAATGCACTCCCAGCGGTCCGCCACTGTCAGTCCCAGTGTGAGCCTACCGACTCGCAGACGCACTTGCAGTCGGGTGGCGGCCTCCGGTGCTCCTGACCTCGGTCAGTCTGCCTGGGAAACTGGTGGTTTGAGGAGTCGACGCCTCCGCCCACACTGCATGAGGACTCCCTCATGTATGGCCTTCGTGGTAATAGGGCGAGGGAAAAGACGGCCTTGATGCCCGATCCCTTAAGGAGGAGCTCGTTCGGCTGTACCACTCTGGACTCGCGTCGTGGATATGGACATGGTGCGCCCGAGGAAGGACCCGTGGGGACTCTCCCCCAGCCGGCGGGCCTTGGGAAGCTTGGGGTAGCCTGATGGATCTTTGTGGTCGCTTTTGACCTGTGGGACCACCTCGGTCGTCGTGTGACGCCTTTCTTTCGCCGTGTATGCCACCGCCACTGTTTTAGTGACCGTCGCAGCCGGCACCGGTGCGCCTGGTATGGGTTAACGGGTCCTTTGGATGCCGAACAATCGCCGCCAGGACCCGGGACTTAATACTTGATGCTATACTTGCAGTTACTAACAGCTACAGCACCGTACCTGTCTTACTGTGGGATTTGACAGCCTAACCTGCGAATCAGCCTGAAGTGGGATGTGACACCCCCCCCTTCAGGGGATGGTCCTGGGTAACCGCTGCCATGCCAGGGTGTTATCGAGCCCCCCCCAGGGTTTGCTCTAAGGAGGGGGGTGAAGCGGTACCCAGAACCCCACGACCATGGTGGGGTATACAACCGGTCTCCGTGTGCCCACTAACCCCATGTACGGAGGGGAAGACGCCCGGTGAAGCCCGGTGAGTGCCCGGCAGGAGCGTGTCCCTTGCCGTAAAGCCCCCGTGACGGCATTCCGGCCACTTGGGGCATGTTACCATGTACCGGCAAACTGCCGTTTGCCGGTATCTTACTATTTCACGCCAATCTGCCCCGCACTGCCTTCGGCCGTCGATTCGGCAACCTAACCCTAACAACAGATGTAGGTAAGACGTGTTTGTGTGAGAGATCTGGGCATTTCAGCTATTAGCGGCCGCATCGGCAACCGATGCGTCGCCCGCTGAGATTTACACATCAGAATATCAGGAATCAACAGGGTTTTATTTTCATATTGTTTCCGTAAATTGTCACGCTTCCGTTCTGATAATCAATGTTTTGACTGCTGGCGGTTGGCTCGCGACGTTAGCGTAACCGCCAGTTTAACTGTTATTTACAGACATTTTAGCGCAATCCGTGACGAAGACTCTAAAGTCTTCAGGAATTGCATTGATGCATCTGCAATTTTCACACTGTACACTCGCAACCTTAATCCGAATTTTTTAGGATGTCGAAATCGGATTTTCGACTTCGACATCCCCGCACTTGATTTGACCTCTTTCGAGTGGACCTACGTGCTTTGCTATGCACGAATCAAATTTCCTTTTGTCTTGCCCTCTATTTGTCTTAGAGATATGGGCAAAACAAAGTTGATTCGTGAGGCCACTTGTGAGGGTCATATCTCGTGTTGCTTGCGAGGAATGACAAAAAAGAAAGCATGGGATGTATTCACAATACTCCCGACGTAATTTAGGAAGCTTTATACGCCTTGCGTCTCCACACGTGCGCGCTAGCGTAATGGATCATGGTCAAGAGGGTAGAGTTTGCGTTATAACTCTTTGGCCATGATATTGCGTGCGTTAAGATAACTTTCAAGTGTATCGCGCGAGTGTTGGTGTTGCATAGGAACTCTCCTTGAGTTCCTATGAGCGATTGACACAAAGTTATGCCCTTGGAGGGGCATGACATATCGTGGGGGGAGTTACCTGTTTAGGCAGTGTGTGGTATGTGCCATGTGTTGTATTTCGTGCCCATTTGGCGGGTTTGGCTAAGAGCGATACACCCACCAACGGACCTCATATTGCACGAGGTCCTTCCTTATACTCCCCACGATCAATTGCAAGGCTAACCTTCGTGGAGGGAAGCTTGTGTGGCGATCCCAAAGCGATGCGTTGGGAGCAAGGTGTGTGTTTTGCAATTTTCCATATTTTCATGTGCTCACTTGGGAAGTAGCGCTGGTGACCTTTCAAAGCGCCCCAAGTGGAGCACATAAGTGGAATCGAAGGTCATTGGTGTCAAGTCATTGTGTTTAGAAGGATTGGTTGATTACTCAATCCAAGCCGAAGATATTATACTATATTTGTGCGCCTCTCAAGGCCCTTTTTGGTGTTTTTTCGCCAATATTGCTGTTTTTTGCCCGTCATGATGTCAAGTGGCGACCGTGTATCTCAACGTTGCGCTCAATTGACATCATGACTCAAGTATGTTATGAGGGTACATACTTCGGTGCCCAACATATCTTGAACCCGGCGAATAACTGCTCTTGGGCTTGGCATACCGTGGCCGCCATGTTGGCAATTTGGGACTATCCGAAATCATGGGCTCACTTGGCGACCCTGCCATTCCCAAAACCGGAGGAGTTGGGCGACGCCCAAAAGATATGTTGGACGCATATGACTTGATACCAATCCTATGGCACACTCCGGTCCAAGTCGGGCATGTGCCTCATTTGCCTCAACCATGAGTGTGCGCATTTTCGGCCATTTTGAGCAATTTCTCACATTTTCTGCCCGCCGTGCACCATGTTCAGCCACCTCGTGAACGCCGGACTCATGGACCAATGGACCATATATGACATGGGTGTTATGGACATTGGTCCCCATGGTTCACACACCACGTGGGCGAAGCGGAGCAACCTTCGTTAGTGTGCTAGCCCAAAGTGAGTGTGGACAATTTTGGCATTTTGGCATATGTGGACCCAATTGGGATTGTCACCACGCCGTGTGGCATGGAGATCTCTGGGAGCCAAGTGCATGGGAGTCTTTGTTGGACTCCCGGTGGATTGCGTATGGAATGACGGATCAGATCTCCAAGCCGGCGTGGAGATATACTATTGGGAGCACCCCCAAATTTTGGCTCATTTCGAGCAGCCAAAATGACCCCCTTTTCATACCCCAATTTAAACCCCCCTCGCGTGGTCAATTGGCGGCCCCATATCTCTTTGCCCATGAGGAGCCCAGACCCAATACCAAGTTGTACACTCAGATATAAGTCCTAGGTCCTGCCTCCTATCCTGTGAGCCATTGGCCTTGCACTGGCCGGGCGAGCCACGCGTGAGAATGATGCCAATTTTGGTGATTTTTGCATGATGACCCCACTGAATGACCCTGTGGTGCCCTGATGCCGGGATCTCAGAGGGAACCAGGTTGGGTGAGGGCTCCAGGGAGTTTGTACTCGAAGGGCATAGGGTCAGGTGCCTCGTCCCTACCTCTGGTGGGTCCGAACGCGGGGTCAATTATGGAGATTTTGGAGTTAATATCAGTTTGGGCTGAAACAGCCCATTTTCAGCTACCAACTCCTAGGGGATCATGGCGGGGCCATATCTCTGGCTCAGAGGGGAGTTGGGACCTGCCTTTAAGGGGGCATAGGGAGCCACTGTCGGTTGGCCTTGGAGCATGTTGGATCCGAGGAACTCGCCTGTGGATGGGCGAAACACCCCCCCTATTGGCAGGGTTTCAGGGTCCGGACTGAGCAGGGCATGGGTTGTGTTTGAGCCCCCGCCCCCACCAACCACTGAGAGGGTCGGACCTGGGATTGGGATACGAGTTGGGACTGAGTGTCTATTGTCCTGTGATGCCCTTACCCCAGTCCAGTCTTCATCCCATGTGTACATATCCTGATGTGTTGCTGTACATACTTTTTGTTCCCTTGTTTCAGAGTGGCAAGGATCCTGAAACGCTTTGTCACATGACACGAGCGTAATGATGCCCTTGTGAGCGTAGTGCTTTGCCTGCCTGCTCACCTCTGCGTGTCCACCGCAGCGTCCCGTGGCCAGGCCCCCCACGGGAACGCGTCATTTTTTCGTGTTGTTTTGAGATCTCAAGCCCTGACATTTGATCCTATTTGTACAGGCGGCGGAGTGGATCAGTTTTTTGTCCATCGTTGATGGTTCTCTCAACCCTGTACTCCTTTGTGATCTTGACCAGCTGCTACTGAAAGAAGTCATGGCCAAAAATTGTGGTCTGACCGTTTCAGATCTCAACAAACGATCCCCTGAGCACACTTCAGCCACACTTACAGGGTGTGAATCCTAGGATGATGAATTGGTACTTGGTCTTGCGAGGAAAGATGCCGAAGATCAGCTGTCTGAAATCGCCAGCTGTATTCCCCCTGTTGACCGCAGCTGTGTTGATCTCAAACAGAGTGCCTTCTTGGCCCAGCTACTGCTAAAGGAGGTAGATCTGGAGTTAACCCCAGAGCAACGCTCCCCTGTTGGGAAACGTGTGCTTCACATGCAGCATGCATGCTCAGGAGAGTCCGCAGCTCAGAACACTGGCGCTCTAGCGTTGCCCGCGGCTAATAACATGCCCCTGTCAGAGCATGACGCCCAGGAGCTCCGAAACAAGTTGTACATGAGAGACGAAGGTATGGAACGCCAAGAGCGACTCCAATACCTCAGACAGACCTGGAAATCCTCCATATGATCTGAGGAGGATGATGAGCTCTACACACTACCTGACCCACAGGTACCCCTCGTGTACTTTCTGGACTGCACGCAACAATGTCCCCCAGCGGGGGACGACAGCACGCTACCTGCCGAAACTGTTGATCAGCAGAGAAAGGATGAGCGTGGTAAGAGCAACCTCCATGCTGAGGAGGAGTTCCAACACAAAATTGAGAGTATGAACCTTGAGCGTCGACTAAAGAAACTGCTCCTAACCTATGAGGAGGTGTTAGGCGCCTTACCTGCACCTCCTTCCTGCAAAAAGGTGGTCGAGGTGGACCTGAAACTCAAACCTCGGTTTGAGAAAACGCAAGTGAGACGTGGTCCCTACCCCGCTCCTCAAGAACAGGTTGAAGAAAGAAGACGCCAGATACAGGAATATATTGATGCTGGCGTTGTGGAGGAATGTAAGAAGGGGGACTAACCCCATCATTGCAGTCCGTGCTTCGTGGTTGCTGAAGCCGGATCAACTGCCCTGTGACTGGTTGCCGACTATGGTGAGGTCAAAAAGAAAACCCGGTGCCACTGGGGGAGAATTCCTAAAATGGAAAACACCCTTGTGCGCATTGCTAAATGCAGGTATAAAACAAAAAATCCACAAACGCACTGGTTTCTAGCAGGTTGACTTAACTGCTGCAGCTCAGGAACTGCTGGCGTTTATAACCCCTAAGGGTCGTGTATTTGAATGGAAGATTATGCCTCTTGGGGTCGGTAACGCCCCGGCACTCTCGCAGAAAGTGATAATCAAAATTTTCTATATATTGAGGCGCAAGCCTCTTGTACAAGAGTTGATTTCTGGAGGGGCTGGGATGGAGGCTCACATCCATCCTGAGTTTGGGTACCAATACCCAAGAGGACCATGTCCTCCTCTTGTGTGAGTGTTTCACCGTTTGTCAGGAAAATTATCTCCGTATCAAACTCGAAAAATGCGAGTTCATGAAAGAAGAGATTCAGTATCTGGGTTTCCATGTGGGGTCTGGCTGGTAGAAACCAGCCGCGTCTAAGATGCAGCCCCTTCCGGACATGCAGTTATGCGATGACCCTAAGAAGGGTCTACACAAGGTGAGCAGTTTTGTGGCTGCCTGTAACTTTTATAGGCGCGGCATCCAAAATTGTACTCACTCTCCTGCCCCTCCCACCGACCTAATCAAGAAGACTACTCCCTGGAGATGGACCGCCAGAGAGGAAGAGGGTTTCCAAGAGTTGAAGAAGAAAATCGCCTCCTCCAACTGTTCTGGGGGTACCTTGCTCTAAGGGTGAGATCGTCCTAATCACGAATGCCAGTGATGAAGTGGGGGGTGGAACGATTTACCAATGGCAAGAGCTTAACCCTACAGAGCTAACCCAGTGCAATTATTGCACCTCAGGTTTAAACCGTGAGGGTTCTGTAAAACAGGACTATCCCTCCAGTGAGTGGCGACTGGTGCCACTTGGTCACTGGAACTCGAAATGGAACGAGCCTCGTTTCAACTACAGCACCTACGGCCAGGACCTCCTGGTTGGTGTGTTGGTGCTCTCCTCACAATCCTAACTGTTGGGATCTAACCCTATTGTATGGCTATGTGACCGGACACCCACGAAGTCATTTCAGAAGGGCCCACCACCAGAGAAAGCGAAATTAAAACGATGGTGGACATACCTCAGCAAGTTCATGCTAACCCTTCACCATGTACCTGGTATGAAAAATGAACTGTTTGACTATGTATCACGCATCAACTTCGATAGGAAATACACGGGTGAAGCGTGACAGGCCACAGGTTACAACTAGGCAGCTATCATAGCCACCAAAGCGTGGCATGCCGTGGATGAAATCCACGTAGAGAAGAGAGTCAGTACAATAGGGTATAGGTAAGCTGGAGATCAGTCTCCTATCCCTACCATCGCTCTGCTTGCTGGCACGACAGCCACAAGCATCAACAATGGTCTGCATACGAGACCTCAGTTCAGTCAAGGTTAGACCGTAATAGAAACACTCTCGGAAGACGTCTACTGAGCGATGGGCGCCAGTGTGACCTGAGCTGAGATGGGGCCACTGCAGGCACCAATCCAGTTCTTCCTCAGGCACAGCAATACGATCCTTGTTGAAGAGGTATTGGGTATTTTTTTTACCACTGGTTCCCGTCTATGACACGGGGTTCAAGACCAGCTGAAGATGTACGCATCCGTAGCGACACAAGATGGTACAAACCTGTTCTGAACGCACTGAAGGTTCAGGTAACCACAGGTGTGCCCTATACTCACAAGTGTAACCCTCTTTGCAACAGACAGAATCGTGTGGTGGAACAGAACTTTAGAATCCCGATGAAACAGGAACGTACCAACAATTGGGTACGGCTACTGACGTAGGGTGTGCTAACCATGAACTCACAGAGGAGCTCGTCTACAGGTTTCACTCCCCAGAAATTGTTTCATGGAGGACGGCGTGCTTGGGCTTTCAGAATCCCCTTTCCTGAGGACTTCAAGAGCCCCGTCGGGGATTGGTTGGAGCACAAGCAATCTTTGGCTAACCACGCAGAAACTAACCTCAGACACATTCCTGAACGTTGACTGAACCAACGAAATACCGTACGGCGAACCGCCAGTTTTAAGGTTGGTGACCTTGTTTTGGTTCTCCACTCGTGACTACCCTCCTGGCCTCGTAAGTGCCTGCAGGCCCCTTATTTTGGGCCCTATGTTATCATCAGGATAGATCGATCCAGGATCCATGTCAGGTGCAGTCCACGTTTGGGTGCCGAACCACTATGCGCCCCTAAACAGTTGAGGCACTACACCTCCCCCCACAACTTCTCATGGGATGGGTGGCGCCGAAGCGATACCTGTGTATAATCGTGTTGCATTGTTGCATTGAGGGCAAGACAAGGGCGACAGTTTCAGAACCTCTGATCAAAGAGCCAGAATCAACGGCGCTGTGTTCTTCAACATATGGCCATATGGAGCAGATTTGTTTTGCGTTGCAATGTGTGATTGTATGCCAGTGTCTGGTTTTTGCATGCAGGTTTGGGTACTGATGACTCTGAGGTTCCAAATTTCATTTTGTGTTATGATCCAAGCTTCTGGTTGTCTTTACTATTTGGGGGGAAGGGGGTAGTTAATTCTACTTGCAATTTTTTGGTCGCTGGGCAGGGCACTGCAGTGCAGGGCACGGCTGAGCAGGGCAGGACAACACAGCGTGTATGCAGGAAATTTTCAATTATGGTCTATGGTCTGGCAGTCTGGCTTGTGTTTCTAATATTTGCAATTGAGCGGGGGTGCAAAGGGGGCAGGGGGGGGGGGGCATGGTAGTAATTTGTCATTTCATTTTCTGTCGCTGAATTAAATGACAAATTTTGCACATTGTCGTTTTCATTCAATAGCGGGTATTTGGTGCACATGCACACACATGTTGGTTGGGGTGAGGAATTGTGGAGATTAATTGTTTTTGGGAGAGGATGAAGCAAGATCCGGGCAGATTGGCATGATATTTTCTGACCAAAAAGTTGACATGTCATTAAAAAGGGGTATTATGGAGCTTTTTTCATTCTTTCGAGTTTTCTTGGGGGTTTCAAGGCATGGAAATGCAATTTCAGGAATTTCAGGACGCAATTTCGGAATATCTGGGGTCATAAAAGCCTAGGTGAAAGAGGTGGAGAAAATCGACCTGCAGAACGCTGCCTCCCCTAAAGAGGCTGACAATTTGGATGCGATGACTGCCGAAAATATGGCAGTCGATGGATACTACATTGTGGCAGGTATTGTGCGCCGCGAATAAAAATAGCGTTGAAAATTCCTCACCATTCGGGAAGGCTATGTAGTTTCTGAGGCGACCTGGGAACCCATGTCTGCCTTCATCCAACCCGACGGCACCATCAACCCCGTGTTTTGTTGCTACCTCGTTGAGAACAATGAGGCTCAACTCCTAACCCGTGCTGATTGTTTCTCTCAGCATAAGAGCTAATGAAGTCTCAATCCTTTCCGTGGGAACCTGCACCGTCTCGAATGAGGTATCCACGCCTGTTGACCCAGAGGGTTACCACGCGTCGCGGACCTTGTGACGTTGACACTGTGTGCCCTCAGTGATCATTCTATTATATGAGCAACACGCTGGTGGCAAGTCATGGGGGGGATCCTAAGCTATCGACAAAGTGTGGTTATGCATGGTGTGCCCACGCTCCTTGGGGACGGCCTGCCCACAGTTAGGACCCCTAACTGGTCCAGATCCATGGGGCTCTACCCGTCTTGGCGGTGTTACCATACCTTTAAGTGTGCTACGTATGTCTGTGTGTGTCTCACCTCTTGCCCCAGCCTGGCTGCCATCATCGGCCTTCATTGATGTCGGACCCAAGGTCCTAGTCAGCTATTGTTACCACTCCTATGGCGCCCAATTTCTGTGCTGGCGCCTATCCTTTTGGTGAACGGCAAAAGCCGTACCTAGTAGAGAGGAAGGGGGTGGCCAAGTGTGCTAAGGGCATACAAAACATCCATTTTTCTAAAGGCAAAAAAATAACACACTCCCCTGCCGGCGAGGAAAAGCACGCGGTGCAGGAGACACCACTACACTACACTCACTAATGTCAGCACCAGCCTTCGAAGGCAGGGTGAGCACAACCGCACTCAGTCCCTACCAGGCTTGCTGACCCTGACCCCTACACACACTACTGGGTGGTGTTGGCAATGAAGACACAGACCCTATTGGCCCTCCTGTGGAGAGGCAAGCGAACACCACGCCACTAGGCTGCTGTGGCCTGATAAAGATGCCCTTGCGCGCTTCTCTGACATGGCTTGGAGGGAGTGCACTTGTGTTTTGAGCGCACAGCGTGTAGTAAGCGTTGTCCATGGCCAGGTGGTGTGAAAGCCCCATATGTGTGTGATCCGCGCCCTGTTTAGCTTGGCAAAACAAATTTGCTGCTGTGCACCAATCACCCTTCCCTGACCCACCTGAAAGAGGCACATGAAGGACGGTCTGGACCTGCAATTTAACAAGCCTCGCCGTATTACACGGGTGTCAGACTTGATCATAATTGACTATTTTCAAACCGTCCTATCAAGCAAGCAAGCGCTAAGGAATCCGCCGGTTCTCTTCAAGAAGGTGGGGCGGAGCCTGGGTAACCTAACAAGATATTTACCGCAAGCACAGCGCGTGGCCTACACCCTTTAACGCTTCATGAGCATGCAGCATGCAGGGAAGGGACACATGTTGGTCACCATCACAAAACACAATCCCAAAACAAACTCAACCAGGAGGAGGACTCCTTTGGGCCTCCTCACCTTACTCACCACGCATCATGTGAATGCCGAAGAACAACAAGTGCAAGAGCAAACCTAAGCGCTTAAACAACCCTACGGCGCTTTATAACCACCCTAAGCGATTAATGCATTGTGTGTATCATACACTCTTACCTTTGTAACCTGCAAGAAAAAGAGAGGAATGAAGGTCAACTGCACAGCACAAAACCGAAGCGTACCGTTTTAAGCTACCCTACGTGAACGCTACAGCAAAGCAGACGCGCACAAGCACTTTCTTTTTCACCTGTGAAGAAAAGGAAGGAGTGATGGGATGCACAGGGAAAGCGAATACTCGGATTAGGCACATGCAACGTGAGCACATCGCTGATCCTAACCCTATGTGCGCGCTGCGTGCTCCATTCGTTTGGCAAACCTTTGATTCTTTGTTTTACCTGTGCAGACCAAGGAAGGTAAGGACCCAAGTCCCCAACGAACCTGGCTGTGACAACCCTAGCGTTTTGACCCAAATGACAACACGAAGAGAAGGCATACGTGTGACTTGACAGTAACATAGCTGAGAGGCGGGTTGTCCGCCTGCTCTGTTGTGTGGCTGTTTGTTTCACTCTTTGACCTAAAGTTTATAACATTTTTGATGCAACTGTGCAAAAATTCCTTTTAAAAACTATTAAAAGCACGGCTCATACCTTCTTTCTGTATGGCCGTTTGGCTTCCGTAGGTTCTGTTTTTAAGCGCAGCTCTGTTACCCCTCTCTGCGACTGTAAAGTGTAGACTATAAATGAGGATTTCTAACGATTATACGTCAAATTTTAGCGATTTGAATTCTTAAATCGCTAACCTCTTCGCTAAACCACAGGATTCACTCCTTGTTGGTTCCATTTTCTTTTTTTTCAGCTCATGGAGTTTTGTGCACTCCATCAGCAGTATTGATCCGCCCTGAGACTGGGTCAGGATGTTTACTAAAACGCTGTATATACAGCGATGGCCGTCCGCATTAGAGCGTTCGACCATACCCTAGTGGGCAAACATGTATACTCTAGGGAGGAGATCCTGGGTTCAATCACCACTGGCCTCACACTTTTACCAAATGATTTCACCTCGCGCCAGCGACCTTTGAGGAATGCCCCTTCGAAATACGTCACACTGGGTACATTACACTGTTTTTCAAGGCTACCTACAGTGTGATATGCTTCCGTGAACCGATGAGAAAGTCCTATGCTGTTTTTAAGCGGTTTCTGAGGTAGTTTCAGGGTAATTTGAGCCTTTTTCCTTGGTGCTACTAGCTTGATCAACTAGTACTCCAGGGGGGAGTAAGAAATATTCACTACCATGTCTTTCTTGGGGTACGTTATCCAGGCCAAGCCCCCCCTAATCCCTGAGCAGTAATGGAGACTAACATGTAATCATTTTTATCACTCTTTTGAGGCTTGAAGTACACTTTCACGAAGTAACTAGGGTTACAACCCTAGCTCCCTCATGACGCTCACTCCTACCACTCAAATGAGGGGAGGTATCTTCCTTCATAGAGGTTATACCGAAACAAAGGAGGCACTTCATGCCTTGGGCCTTGTAGGTTAAGCCTAGTGGTCTCACAACTCAGGACCCCTATACTCAAATGTTTCTACTACTTATTGTGGTTCTGATTTGTAACTGATTCTGGAAGCCGTTGCTTGGCCATGCTGGCCAAGCCATATCCCGTGTCTGGCTCAACTCCTATGCCCCTGATACCTAACCAACCCCATTGAATCGTAATCAGTGCACATGAAGTGGTTGGAGCTATCCTTGAAGCCAAATCTCAGCCGGTTTTCTCTATTAGAATCATCTTTTTTGATGAATGCAGTGTGTTCAGGCTTGCTTCTGTCTATACACTACATTTGTTGTTATTGGCAGCCCTTCTCTGATACATTGGATTTCAAAACTATTGAGTGATTAGATCCTTATCCTCCTCATGCTCTACTTGCTGCTGTGGTCCTGTTTTTCAACTACCACACCTGCAGATTTTCATCAAAACCTTTAGGGCAATAATTGAAGATATTCTTTCTGGAAGCCTTTAGCATGACCCACACCAACATCGTTCCGCCGCACTTGCCCCTAAAAAAACATATGTTTTTTTGCGCATGGCACGCCATGGTTCGGCCGGCTCCATGATGCCCTCTCTTGAAGGCCTCTTGAATGTTGTTTCTGTTGAAAGTGGAGTGGTTGTTGGCAGTGCTTTTGGTGAGGGATGGTTGGGTCTCACATGCGATCCGTGGCGACTATGAGTCTGCGAACGGCTCTGTACTTTTGCTTGGGTGTGACTAGCTAAGTTTCTGGAGATCGGAAGTTTTGAAATTGTGAAACTTAACGGTCAGCGATAAAAAATGCAAGTATGATGTGCAGACCTTTTCACTCTACTGATAGACATTCACACCCGCAGCTGTCGGTGTTGCTTTCTTCTTACATTTTCATGTTCCTGGCACGAAATGCCACGATCGGGGCTATTGTGAACTGCGACTGCGACAAAGGCCTACGTATCTCCGCGGAAGTAGCCGTGAGTGGTGGGTCAAGACCTACTCCCCCTCCTTGAAGGCTGCAAGTATTCCGCTGCGATTTTTCTTGGAGTGCTCCTGCTGGCGCACTTTGGCCAATAGGGCTTGAACTTTGTCCGCCATGGTCTGCATGTGGTTGATCTATCGCCCAGTGGAGCATCAGCCGTACTACATGCGCAAAGATGCTTCCTGGCGCCAGAATGCAATTAAAAGATAAGTAAAACCCCACGAAACACGTTAAAACAAGGACAGAACAATTTACGGCTAAAAGAGGAAAACAAATACTGAAATAGCGACATAAGCGCCGTAGCACTGGTCAGAACATACTGCGGTGTCCCTCGTTGTCACACAAGCCGTATCAGTTGAGGAAAACGCATCTCAAGCAGCGCCAAAAACCCCAAAACGTTCTCTAGGTCGCCACGTGCCTGCACCCCCCTTGCTGTCACTTTCTGTTGTTCCCCATGCTCCAACCTTCCCTCCCTTGTCCATGCCTTCTCTCCCTTTTGTTAGTTCAGGCCAGTTGGCCAGAGGGAAATGCGATTCACCCCTTGCAAAACAAGAACATCAACATTCCGAATATCCTCGCCAACAGCGATCGCAAGCCACTGCGAGCATTCGGCGACACGTAAGTACAACTTGCACCCATGGTCTTGCTGCTCACGTCTGTGTTGCATGACCAGTTGTGTTGAATTGTATTTTATTTTAGGATTGTACAAACATTTTAATGGGTTTTGCTGTGCTTTTTACATATCATGAGGAAAAAAAGAAACAAACAGCAAAGCAAAACATACAGAGCAGTCCAAAATCACGGTATCACACGGCAGCACAGCACCACACGACACGGCACGGGGGAGCAGGGCACCAAAGCAAGCCACACCAGACAATAGAGCAACCTCCAAGTGACCAGCCAGGGACACAAAGGCCAACCCAGGGTGCCAGGAGACAGCAGCAAGCAACCATACCCACCAACAAATCCTCAGAAACAACAGACACCAAAACAAAAAAAGGCACCAACCAGCCCAAAGGAGGCAGCAGAGCACCGCACAGTCCAATACGCGCAGGCGCGCCAGTACAACACGACACAGCACTGCAAGTGACAGGCAACACAACACAGCACCAGGAAAAACAACACAAAGCACCGCAGGCAGCATAGCAGAGCAACACAGCACTCAGCCCAGGGACAGAGCACAGCAACGCTTGGGGCAGCACGCAACACGGCAAGGCACGGAACAAACAGCGCAACAAGAAGGACAAGCAAGCACATAACACCGAGTCACACCACGGCATGACACGGCAATACTTGGCACAACACAAAAGACGCCAGCGCACAACAGCGCAACATGGCACACCAACATGAAACAGCAAGGCCCACTAGGGTGGGTCACAACACAGACAGAAGTAGCTCGGAGCTTCACAGAACGGCAAGGCACAGCACTGGAAAAAAGAGCACATCATACAACAACGCCTGATAGCAGGATACAACACAAAAAGACAACAAGGCGCACCACGGCACCGTGCTGCACAAAACGACTAAAGAACGCCGGCCCAGCGTAGCACAGCACCATGCACGGCATACAGCAACATGGTGCAGCATTGCACCAAGCAGCACGGTCCACAGGGTACCGCAGAGCACCAAAACAAAAAGCGTAGCAAATGAGAACACACAACAGCAAGCAGTGAAAGCAACACCACAGCCCACCACCGCACCAAACAGCAAGGCGCAAGCACACCAACAGAGAAGAGCAAAGCACCACGGAAAACGCAGGACAGAGCACCCCATGAACCAAGGCAGATCACAGCAGGAGGCGGGAAACCACAGTAGATGGGAAGAACAGCTGGCAGGGGGGGAGGAGGGGCAGAGCATTACAAAGCAGACAGCACAAAGCCACACATCCTAGCACCGCACCAAACGACATAGCCCACTGTGACACTGCGAAGCACGGCACCAAAGAAAACGGCACAGCATGCACAAAAGCACACGAGCTAGACCGAGCACTGACATCAGAACAAGACGCGCAGCGGTTTTTTGCCAAACGTCAAGCACACCAATCCAGCACACCAGCCCAGCACGGCACAGCAACAAACTCACTGCAAAATGGACAGCGTCTCAACGCAACATGACACAGCACACCGCACTACACCAGGAGCAACAATTGGCCGGGCGTGGGGCACCACTACTGCACAACGCAAACAGCACAATGCCGGACAGCACAGCGCTGAAATAAACACCATGGTGCACCGCGACACGGCAAAGCACGGTACCAAAGAAAACAGCACAATACACAACCAAACGTAGACAGCAAGACACAACACCAACAATACAACAAGAAGAGCCACGGCACCCTGCCGCAAAGCAAGCACAAGGGCACAGCACGAGACAGTAACACGGAGACTGGAGAACACACCACGCCGCAATAAAACAAAGACGCAGGGCACCGCAAAACATCAGGAACAACAGCCGGGGGGGACGGGGGGCAGTGCGCACCACCACGGTAGAACGCAACATGGTGCTACAGGACACGGCAAAGCATGACACCAAAAGGGAACAGCACAGCACCAAGTAACACAAGGTGAGAGGACACAACACACACAAGACACAGCACAGAAGCGGCGCACACAGCAACAATGAAGCAAACCGGCCCAGCGCAAGGCTAGACCGCACATGCTGCACAACAAAAAAAGACTATACAAGGCATCGCACAACACCAGAGGCAGCACACACAAGGTCGGGTGGCGATCCAAAGAACGGACACGAACAGCACGGCGCACCTGGGAACTGCACAATAGCAAAGAGAAAAGCACACCACACCAAAAAACACGCTGACACAAAGCGCCAAATGACGCGACGCAAGCACAGAGGCCGAGCACACCACGGCGCAACACCGGAAAGAACACGCAATAAAACAAGGCACAACACAACAGGACACGAGACAGCGCACAGCATCAAGGGCAGTGACTAACCATGGTTCAGGGAAGAAGAACAACAACCCAACACGACAAGAAACACACATCGCAGGCCACCCAAGTACTGCACATCACCAAACAACCAGCATAGCAGCCCTAGGAGCCCACTTACATAGGGTAAATTTGCGTACGAAAGATCGGACCGCGTACGAAACACGACGTCTCGTATGAAGCACTATTTGCGAAACAAACTCCATCTGTGGTCCTTTTTTTTCGTTTTGCTGTTATTCTGACCAGAAATGATGAAATTCCTACACCTGCAACGGGAATCCCGTGCGCGCAGACGCCGCGCATAGAAAGCCCCCTGCACCGCAGCTTACGTGCAACCAGGACCTTTATTGCGTTGAAAAACCACCATTTCTGTTGCACTCTACTTCAGTTTTTCGTTTGGTGTATCATGTTCGAAACTATCACGCACTTCAAGCGTCTGTCGTGGACGCACATGTATGATCCTGAGGTGCGTCTATAATTGCTAACCTTTTTCTATCATCTGGGAGGGGTCCAGCTTTGCTTCGCAGTGTACTGTGCTTGCGTGCAACTGCAAAACCTGTTGTTGACTTGGAAGTCAGTAGCCTGCGGCGGTACGCCACTTTTCTCTGCACACCTCGTGATACAGTGTGTTTTTTTCCTGCTGGAACTAGGTCTTGGAAAGGAGCGACGTTGCAAGTTGCTGCGTTTTCCTCGCCAGCAAACTGCGCTCTTTCAGAGGGCAGCAGGCTTGTCCGCCCGAAGAGGTTTCCCTGGGCAGAGGACCGTTAATGCCGCATGGAAACAAATGGCCGCCGCCATGGACGTGGGTCCGACCTGGTATGCAAAGGGCACCACCGCCCAAGGGGCGTGAAGGATCCATTGGAAATTTACTTCATTGCTGGAATATATTCAGCCCATTCCATGCTTGTTGTCTACTGTTGGACACCCGCCGAACGGCCTCCGGCTTCTCAGACGGGGTGATGCGTACCCAGTGGCATCTTGTAGCTGGTCCTAAGTTAAATATCTCTGTTATAAATCAGATAAAACTTGCGAGATTCGTGTCCCATGGCTCTGTTTTGTGCCTGGCGTATTGTTCTGACAAGGACTTGGGGCTACTTGCAGACCTCCGGCGCCCCAAAATCCAGGTGTCAAATCGTGTTTTTGTACAAAACACCTTTCTTGTGTACAAAGCCCTTTCTACGTAGGAAACACAGTTTTGCCTTTGCAGAAGCTCATTGCACTGAAGAAGGTCCACTTGCGGCTGGGTACGGTCCCATGTACCCTGGATTTTGACGGGGACATCCCCTGAACAAAGGGACTGCTGGGCATTACGACATCCTGGATGGTGCCTTTGTTTTATTCTGCAGCCTATTGGGACACCTCATCCTCATGTTTCGTAGGGGCTGAAGAGAAGCGCACAATGGAAAGTGACACCGCCCGCAAGGGTTTGGAGCCTATTTCTGCTGTAGCACAATGTGTGGTTGCAGACCCCATGTTTCGAACGTGCCGAAGGAATGTTTAGCCCTGTGTATTGCACTGTATAATGGCCATTGGCCGACTGGTGCTCCCCTGGCTCAATGCGCAGCTACCACTGTCCAAGGGACGACAAAGAAAGCTGCAAAAAAGTTTCACAGTTCCTGGTATTCATTTCACCGTAGGCAGAGCTGCCTCCCCGGATAGGGAAGAGCGTCAACAGCTCTTTGAGTGTTGGGGTTTCATTGCTGTGATCATGAGCCTCGATGACAGTGGTGTTGATCAAGCTGTCACAGTAAGAAAAAGTCACTACGATGCCTTTCGTGCGGTACTTGATCCAGGCCAAGCCCCCCCTAATCCTTGGAAAGTTGTTGAGACTAACACTTAATCATTTGTATCACTCTTTTGAGGCTTGAAGTACATTTTCCAAAGTGACTAGAGTTATGAGCCTAGCCCCCCCGTGAAGTTCACTCCTACCACTGAAGTGAGCGGAGGTATCTTCCTTCATGGAGGTACTACCGAAAGAAAATGGGCACCTTATGCCTTGGGCCTTGTAGGTTAAGCCTAGTGGTCTCCCACCTCAGAACCCCTATACTCAATTGTTTCTATCACTTAATGTGGTTCTACGTTTTAACTCCTTCTGAATTCAGTTGCTTGGCCGTGCTGGTGAAGCCATATCCTGTGTCTGGCGCAACCTACCTGCCCCAGACTCCTAACCAACGCCATTGGATGTGAAAACAGGTGCACATGAAGTGCTAGGGACAATTTTTGGTGGCCAAACTAATGTCAGTTTTGATGATGAAATTATTTTTTTTGTCCATATGTGACCGAAGCTTTTTATTTAAGCCTGCACTGTCTATCTTCAGCTCCTCTTTGTCACACATGTTTTGATTGTGGAAGGATTTATCCTGATTTCATTGATCCGGTGCCTGGACTTGCTCTACATTATCTTTGTTTGGACCTTATTTTGACATGTGGAAGTTCAACAACGTTTTCCAAAACAGATACAAGGAACAAGCATAAGTGTGGGCAAATACGAAACCTTTTCCGGTAGTGACGCGTTCCCGTGGGGGGCCGGCCACGGGACGCTGCGGGACACGCGCAAGTGAGCAGGCAGGCAAAGCACTACGCTCACAAGGGCATCAATGCGCTCATGTCATGTGACAAAGCGTTTCAGAATCCTTGCCACTCTGCAAAGAGGGAACAAAAGTATGTACAACAACACATCAGCATATGTACACATGGGGTTAAGACTGGACTGGGGTAAGGGCATCACAGGACAATAGACACTCTATCCTAACTTGTATCCCAATCCCAGGTCCGACCCTCTCAGTGGCTGGTGGGGGCGGGGGCTCAAACACAACCCATGCCCTGCTCAGTCCGGACCCTGAAACCCTGCCAATGGGGGAGGTGTCTCGCCTAGCCACAGGCGAGTTCCTGGGAACCAAGGGGCTCCGAGGCCAACCGACAGTGGCTCCCCATGCCCCCTTAAAGGCAGGTCCCAACTCCACTCTGAGCCAGAGATATGGCCCGGCCATTATCCCTCAGGAGTTGGTAGCTGAAAATGGGCTGTTTCAGCCCAAACTGATATTAGCTTGAAAAACTTCAAAATTGACCTCTCGTCAGGACCCGCCAGAGGTAGGGACGAGGCAACTGACCCTATGCCCTTCGAGTATGAACTCCCTGGAACCCTCACCCAACCTGGTTCCCTCTGAGGTCCGGGCATCAGGGCACCACGGATGAGTCAAGTGGGGTCATGATGCCAAAACCACCAAAATCGGCGTCATTCCCACGCGTGGCTCGCCCGGCCAAGGTAAGGCCAATGGCTCACAGGGTAGGAGGCAGGACCTAGGACTCATATCTGAGTGTACAACTTGGATTTAGGTCCAGGCTCCCTATGGGCTTAGAGAGACAGGGCCGCCAATTGACCACACGGAAGAGGGAAATCTGGGTCCCAAAATTGGTTCATTTTGGCTGCTTGAAATGAGCCAAAATTCGGTGTGCTCCCAATAGTATATCTCCACGCCGGCTTGGAGATCGAATTCGCCATTCCACACGCAATCCACCTGGAGTCCAACAGAGACTCCCATGCACTTGGCTCTCAAAGATCTCAATGCCACTCGGCGTGGTGAGGATCCCAATTGGGTCCACAAATGCCAAAATTGCAAAATTGCCCACACTCACTTTGGGCTAGCGCCTTAACGAAGGTGGCTCCGCTTCGACCACGTGGTGTGTGGACCATGGGGACCATTACCCATAACACCCATGTCATATATGGTCCATTGGTCCATGCGTCCGGCGTGCACGAGGGTTAGAACATAGTGCACGGCGGGCAGCAAAAGTGGAAAATTGCTCAAAATGGCCAAAAATGCGCACACTCATGGCTGTGGCAAATGAGGCACATGCCCGACTCGGACCGGAGTGTGCCATAGGATTGGTATCGAGTCATGTTGGTCCAACATATCTTTTGGGCGTCGCCCAACTCCTCCGATATTGGGAATGGCAGGGTCGCCAAGTGAGCCCATGATTTGGGATAGTCCCAAATCGCCAACATGGCGGCCACGGCATGCCAAGCCTAAGAGGAGTTATTCGCCGGGTGCAAGATATGTTGGGCACCGAAGTATGTATTCTCATATCATACTTGGGTCATGATGTCAATTGAGCGCAACGTTGAGATACACGGTCGCCACTTGACATCATGACGGGCCAAAAATGGCAAAATTGGCACAAGCACACACAAAAGTGCCTTGAAAGGTGCATAATTATATTATAATATCTTCGGCTTGGATCGTGCAATCACTTAAACCTTCTACACACAATGACTTGACACCAATGACCTTCGATCCCACATATGTGCTCCACTTGGGGCGCCTTGAAAGGTTACGAGCGCTACTTCCCAAGTGGGCACATGAAATTATGGAAAATTGCAAAATACACACCTTGCTCCCAACGCATCGCTTCGGGATCACCACACAAGCTTCCCTTCACGAAGGTTAGGCTTGCAATTGATCGTGGGGAGTATGGAGAAGGGGCTTGCTCAATATGAGGTCCATTGGCGGGTTCGGCTTGGAGCTATGGACCCGCCAAATGGGCACGCAACACAACACATGGCACATACCACATATTGCCCAAAAAGGTAGCTCCCACCACGATATGTCATGCCCCTCCAAGGGCATAACTTTGTGTCAATCGCTCATAGGGACTCAAGGAGAGTTCCTATGCAACACCAACACTTGCGCGCTACACTCGAAAGTTATCTTAACGCACGCAACATCATGGCCATAGAGTTACAACGCAAACTCTACCCTCTTGACCATGATCCATTACACTAGCGCGCACGTGTGGAAACGCAGGGCATATAATGCTTCCTAAATTACGTCGGGAGTATTGTGAATACATCCCACGTTTCCTTATCGTCAATACTCGCAAGCGGCACGAGATATGACCCTCACAAGTGGCCTCGGGAATCAACTTTGTTTTGCCCATAGCTTTAAGACAAATGGAGGGCAGGATAAAGGGAAAGTTGATTCGTGCATAGGGAAGCACGTAGGTCCACTCGAAAGAGGTCAGATCAAGTGCGGGGATGTCGAAGTCGAAAATCCGATTTCGACATCCTGAAAAATTCGGATTAAGGTTGCGAGTGTAAGATGTGAAAATTGCGGAAGCATCCATGCAGTTCCTGACGACTTTGGAGCCTTCGTGACGGATAGCGTTAAAATTTCCATTAATTACAGTTAAACTGGCGGTTACGGTAAAGTCGCGATCCAACCGCCAGCAGTCAAAACAGTGAGTATCAGAACGGAAGCGTAAAAATTGACGGAAACAATATGAAAATAAAACCCTGTTGATTCCTGATATTCTGATACACAAATCCCCGCTGGCGGTGCATCGGTTGCCGATGCGGGGCTTCACGGCACGGAACACTTCCGTACATGGGGTTAGTGGACCGGAGACCGGTTGTATGCCGTAGCCTGGCCATGGGGTTCTGGGTACCGCTTCACCCCCCTCCTTAGAGCAAACCCTGGGGGGGGCTCGATAACAACACGCATGGCAGCGGGTACTCAGGACCCTTTCTGAAGGGGGGGGGGGTGTCACATCCTCACTTCAGTAAGTCACAGTAGAATAGGTATGATGTTGTATAAGCCCGTAGCACATGTATAGTATCAAGTATCAAGTATCAAGTCCCGGGTCCTGGCGGCGATTGTTCGGCATCCAAAGGACCCGTTAACCCATACCAGGCGCACCGGGTGCCGGCTGCTACGGTCACCACCACAGTGGCAGTGGCATACACGGCCAACATAGGCGACACACGACGACCGAGGTGGTCCCACAAGTCGAGAGCGACCACAAAGATCCATCAGGCTACCCCAAGCTTCCCAAGGCCCGCCGACTGGGGAGAGTCCCCACGGGTCCTTCCTCGGGCGCACCATGTCCATATCCATACGACGCGAGTCCAGAGTGCCATAGTCGAACTCCTTAAGAACCCCAGATCTTAAGGGAACTCCTCCTTAAGGGATCGGGCATCAAGGCCGTCTTTTCCCTCGCCCTACTGCCACGAAGGCCATACATGAGGGAGTCCTCATGCAGTGTGGGCGGAGGCGTCGACTCCTCAAACCACCAGTTTCCCAGGCAGACTGACCGAGGTCAGGAGCACCGGAGGCCGCCATCCGAATGCAAGTGCGTCTGCGAATCGGTAGGCTCACACTGGGACTGACAGTGGCGGACCGCTGGGAGTGTAGTCAGGCAACTGGGCTTCCCGCCTGGCGCCATCAGGATCTCCACACATCACAGCGAATAGGGCAACACGGTATCACGGGCACTCAAACAGTAGAATCTGTAATCAAGTACTGGTCCAGGCTGGACCAGGCTGTATGAACATGTACACGGCAACTCAAGGCGCCTCTGTATCCCGATTCGTGGTGAAAAACAGTCCATCCCTCAGCGATGGGCTGATGACACTTAACATACAGATGCACATATCCTGGAGGGCAGAAAAACAAGCAATAATCTGGGTAAATAGGCGTGTAAACACGCTCTGGACAGAGCGCCAAACCACGCCACGGTCAGGATAAGGCAATGCAGGAGGGTGGACGGGAAAACGCCTGAGTTCAGGCCATATATAGTCAGCTGACACACGTCGACTGGTCTGGATTCCGCAAGTGCCATGGAACCAGACCACACACCAAAAATTCGCAATGCCGATGACAGCGGCATCCGTTGCGCAACGACGTATGGGCTTCAAGGCCCCAAGAGCTCAAAAATATGAAGGTCAGTCGCCCCACCTGGTTTCCCAAGGATTCAGCAGGGGGGGGAGTGACGAATAGAATTGAAAGAGAGGGGCCATCCTCCTCTGGATTCAGCAGGGGGGGGTATATGGCCACTCTGATGGCAGGTCACCGGAAGATGAGAGAGAGCAAGCAAGTGAGGAACGATCCGTCGGCCTCACAAGCGCCTCAAAGCACATCAGGGGAGAGCTCAGGGCGCTGATCAGGCACCCCTGGCTGCAATCGCCCGGGTGAGTGCTGCCAAGTCCGAGATGTGGATCTTGGCAGGGCGGGGTCTGATCACCCACACCGGGTCTCCCACCCTGAACTTCTGCGCTGTCGAGCTCGGGGCGGACTTCTGACGCTCGGCATGCTCCTTCTCGAGCTGCTGGCGGATGTCCCGCGCCGTTTGCTCTTGCCGCGCAAAGAACTCCTTGGCATCCATGGCCATGCCATCACCAGACAAGGGAAGTCCCCTACCCAGGGGGTCCCTGCCGAACAGAATCTGGTGAGGGGACAAACCGCCCGGTGTGGGGGTGTCATGATGGGCCTTCAGAGCAGGCCACATCTCCTCAAACCAGTTCCGACGTGGATTGGTGATGTGGATCTTGCGCAGCTTCTCGAACAGCTGCCGTCCAGCCACTTCAGCACGGCCGTTAGACCGGCTGAGATAGGCGACGCTCTTGGCATGACGTATTCCCATGAGGGAACACATAGCCTTGAACCAGCCACCAGTAAACTGGGGCCCTCGGTCACTGCAAATGGTGCGGGGGATGTCAAAGACGGTCAGCCAATGACGAATCATCATGACTGCCACTTCTCTGGCAAGCAACCCCTTTTTGCGTGCCGGAACGGCTACAACGTAGCCGCTGTGGCGGTCCACACAGAGAACCACACAGTCAAAGGTCTCTTTGCCAATGTGCACTTCGGGCATGGAGAAGACGTCCATGGCCACGCTCTCCATGGGCTGGTCAGGAACCGGGGTCCATTGGGGTTCCCCCTTGACGTTCCGGTTATCGGGATTGCAGGCCTGACAGACCGAGCAACCCTTCCTGACCTTCTTGATGGCGGTGTAGAGAACGATATGGTCGATCTCGAACCGACGCTGCATGTCAAGGGCTTGCTTCTTGACCCCTAGCCTTTCAGAATCCTTGCCACTCTGCAAAGAGGGAACAAAAGTATGTACAACAACACATCAGGATATGTACACATGGGGTTAAGACTGGACTGGGGTAAGGGCATCACAGGACAATAGACACTCTATCCTAACTTGTATCCCAATCCCAGGTCCGACCCTCTGAGTGGCTGGTGGGGGCGGGGGCTCAAACACAACCCATGCCCTGCTCAGTCCGGACCCTGAAACCCTGCCAATGGGGGAGGTGTCTCGCCTAGCCACAGGCGAGTTCCTGGGAACCAAGGAGCTCCGAGGCCAACCGACAGTGGCTCCCCATGTCCCCTTAAAGGCAGGTCCCAACTCCACTCTGAGCCAGAGATATGGCCCGGCCATTATCCCTCAGGAGTTGGTAGCTGAAAATGGGCTGTTTCAGCCCAAACTGATATTAGCTTGAAAAACTCCAAAATTGACCTCTCGTCCGGACCCGCCAGAGGTAGGGACGAGGCAACTGACCCTATGCCCTTCGAGTATGAACTCCCTAGAACCCTCACCCAACCTGGTTCCCTCTGAGGTCTCGGCATCAGGGCACCACGGATGAGTCAAGTGGGGTCATGATGCCAAAACCACCAAAATCGGCGTCATTCCCACGCGTGGCTCGCCCGGCCAAGGTAAGGCCAATGGCTCACAGGGTAGGAGGCAGGACCTAGGACTCATATCTGAGTGTACAACTTGAATTTAGGTCCAGGCTCCCTATGGGCTTAGAGAAACGGGGCCGCCAACTGACCACACGGAAGGGGGAAATTGGGGTCCCAAAATTGGTTCAATTTGGCTGCTTGAAATGAGCCAAAATTCGGTGTGCTCCCAATAGTATATCTCCACGCCGGCTTGGAGATCGGATTCGCCATTCCACACGCGATCCACCAGGAGTCCAACAGAGACTCCCATGCCCTTGGCTCTCAAAGATCTCAATGCCACTCGGCTTGGTGACGATCCCAATTGGGTCCACAAATGCCAAAATTGCAAAATTGCCCACACTCACTTTGGGCTAGCGCCTTAACGAAGGTGGCTCCGCTTCGCCCACGTGGTGTGTCGACCATGGGGACCATTACCCATAACACCCATGTCATATATGGTCCATTGGTCCATGCGTCCGGCGTGCACGAGGGTTAGAACATAGTGCACGGCGGGCAGCAAAAGTGGAAAATTGCTCAAAATGGCCAAAAATGCGCACACTCATGGCTGGGGCAAATGAGGCACATGCCCGACTCGGACCGGAGTGTACCATAGGATTGGTATCGAGTCATGTTGGTCCAACATATCTTTTGGGCGTCGCCCAACTCCTCCGATATTGAGAATGGCAGGGTCGCCAAGTGAGCCCATGATTTGGGATAGTCCCAAATTGCCAACATGGCGGCCACGGCATGCCAAGCCTAAGAGGAGTTATTCGCCGCGTCCAAGATATGTTGGGCACCGAAGTATGTACCCTCATATCATACTTAGGTCATGATGTCAATTGAGCGCAACGTTGAGATACACGGTCGCCACTTGACATCATGACGGGCCAAAAATGGCAAAATTGGCACAAGCACACACAAAAGTGCCTTGAAAGGTGCATAATTATATTATAATATCTTCGGCTTGGATCGTGCAATCACTTAAACCTTCTACACACAATGACTTGACACCAATGACCTTCCATCCCACATATGTGCTCCACTTGGGGCGCCTTGAAAGGTTACGAGCGCTACTTCCCAAGTGGGCACATGAAATTATGGAAAATTGCAAAATACACACCTTGCTCCCAACGCATCGCTTCGGGATCACCACACAAGCTTCCCTTCACGAAGGTTAGGCTTGCAATTGATCGTGGGGAGTATGGAGAAGGGGCTTGCTCAATATGAGGTCCATTGGCGGGTTCGGCTTGGAGCTATGGACCCGCCAAATGGGCACGCAACACAACACATGGCACATACCACATATTGCCCAAAAAGGTAGCTCCCACCATGATATGTCATGCCCCTCCAAGGGCATAACTTTGTGTCAATCGCTCATAGGAACTCAAGGAGAGTTCCTATGCAACACCAACACTTGCGCGCTACACTCGAAAGTTATCTTAACGCACGCAACATCATGGCCATAGAGTTACAACGCAAACTCTACCCTCTTGACCATGATCCATTACACTAGCGCGCACGTGTGGAAACGCAGGGCATATAATGCTTCCTAAATTACGTCGGGAGTATTGTGAATACATCCCACGTTTCTTTATCGTCAATACTCGCAAGCGGCACGAGATATGACCCTCACAAGTGGCCTCACGAATCAACTTTGTTTTGCTCATAGCTTTAAGACAAATGGAGGGCAGGATAAAGGGAAAGTTGATTCGTGCATAGGGAAGCACGTAGGTCCAGTCGAAAGAGGTCAAATCAAGTGCGGGGATGTCGAAGTCGAAAATCCGATTTCGACATCCTGAAAAATTCGGATTAAGGTTGCGAGTGTAAGATGTGAAAATTGCGGAAGCATCCATGCAGTTCCTGACGACTTTGGAGCCTTCGTGACGGATAGCGTTAAAATTTCCATTAATTACAGTTAAACTGGCGGTTACGGTAAAGTCGCGATGCAACCGCCAGCAGTCAAAACAGTGAGTATCAGAACGGAAGCGTAAAAATTGACGGAAACAATATGAAAATAAAACCCTGTTGATTCCTGATATTCTGATACACAAATCCCCGCTGGCGGTGCATCGGTTGCCGATGCGGGGCTTCACGGCACGGAACACTTCCGTACATGGGGTTAGTGGACCGGAGACCGGTTGTATGCCGTAGCCTGGCCATGGGGTTCTGGGTACCGCTTCACCCCCCTCCTTAGAGCAAACCCTGGGGGGGGCTCGATAACAACACGCATGGCAGCGGGTACTCAGGACCCTTTCTGAAGGGGGGGGGGTGTCACATCCTCACTTCAGTAAGTCACAGTAGAATAGGTATGATGTTGTATAAGCCCGTAGCACATGTATAGTATCAAGTATCAAGTATCAAGTCCCGGGTCCTGGCGGCGATTGTTCGGCATCCAAAGGACCTGTTAACCCATACCAGGCGCACCGGGTGCCGGCTGCTACGGTCACCACCACAGTGGCAGTGGCATACACGGCCAACATAGGCGACACACGACGACCGAGGTGGTCCCACAAGTCGAGAGCGACCACAAAGATCCATCAGGCTACCCCAAGCTTCCCAAGGCCCGCCGACTGGGGAGAGTCCCCACGGGTCCTTCCTCGGGCGCACCATGTCCATATCCATACGACGCGAGTCCAGAGTGCCATAGTCGAACTCCTTAAGAACCCCAGATCTTAAGGGAACTCCTCCTTAAGGGATCGGGCATCAAGGCCGTCTTTTCCCTCGCCCTACTGCCACGAAGGCCATACATGAGGGAGTCCTCATGCAGTGTGGGCGGAGGCGTCGACTCCTCAAACCACCAGTTTCCCAGGCAGACTGACCGAGGTCAGGAGCACCGGAGGCCGCCATCCGAATGCAAGTGCGTCTGCGAATCGGTAGGCTCACACTGGGACTGACAGTGGCGGACCGCTGGGAGTGTAGTCAGGCAACTGGGCTTCCCGCCTGGCGCCATCAGGATCTCCACACATCACAGCGAATAGGGCAACACGGTATCACGGGCACTCAAACAGTAGAATCTGTAATCAAGTACTGGTCCAGGCTGGACCAGGCTGTATGAACATGTACACGGCAACTCAAGGCGCCTCTGTATCCCGATTCGTGGTGAAAAACAGTCCATCCCTCAGCGATGGGCTGATGACACTTAACATACAGATGCACATATCCTGGAGGGCAGAAAAACAAGCAATAATCTGGGTAAATAGGCGTGTAAACACGCTCTGGACAGAGCGCCAAACCACGCCACGGTCAGGATAAGGCAATGCAGGAGGGTGGACGGGAAAACGCCTGAGTTCAGGCCATATATAGTCAGCTGACACACGTCGACTGGTCTGGATTCCGCAAGTGCCATGGAACCAGACCACACACCAAAAATTCGCAATGCCGATGACAGCGGCATCCGTTGCGCAACGACGTATGGGCTTCAAGGCCCCAAGAGCTCAAAAATATGAAGGTCAGTCGCCCCACCTGGTTTCCCAAGGATTCAGCAGGGGGGGGAGTGACGAATAGAATTGAAAGAGAGGGGCCATCCTCCTCTGGATTCAGCAGGGGGGGGTATATGGCCACTCTGATGGCAGGTCACCGGAAGATGAGAGAGAGCAAGCAAGTGAGGAACGATTCGTCGGCCTCACAAGCGCCTCAAAGCACATCAGGGGAGAGCTCAGGGCGCTGATCAGGCACCCCTGGCTGCAATCGCCCGGGTGAGTGCTGCCAAGTCCGAGATGTGGATCTTGGCAGGGCGGGGTCTGATCACCCACACCGGGTCTCCCACCCTGAACTTCTGCGCTGTCGAGCTCGGGGCGGACTTCTGACGCTCGGCATGCTCCTTCTCGAGCTGCTGGCGGATGTCCCGCGCCGTTTGCTCTTGCCGCGCAAAGAACTCCTTGGCATCCATGGCCATGCCATCACCAGACAAGGGAAGTCCCCTACCCAGGGGGTCCCTGCCGAACAGAATCTGGTGAGGGGACAAACCGCCCGGTGTGGGGGTGTCATGATGGGCCTTCAGAGCAGGCCACATCTCCTCAAACCAGTTCCGACGTGGATTGGTGATGTGGATCTTGCGCAGCTTCTCGAACAGCTGCCGTCCAGCCACTTCAGCACGGCCGTTAGACCGGCTGAGATAGGCGACGCTCTTGGCATGACGTATTCCCATGAGGGAACACATAGCCTTGAACCAGCCACCAGTAAACTGGGGCCCTCGGTCACTGCAAATGGTGCGGGGGATGTCAAAGACGGTCAGCCAATGACGAATCATCATGACTGCCACTTCTCTGGCAAGCAACCCCTTTTTGCGTGCCGGAACGGCTACAACGTAGCCGCTGTGGCGGTCCACACAGAGAACCACACAGTCAAAGGTCTCTTTGCCAATGTGCACTTCGGGCATGGAGAAGACGTCCATGGCCACGCTCTCCATGGGCTGGTCAGGAACCGGGGTCCATTCGGGTTCCCCCTTGACGTTCCGGTTATCGGGATTGCAGGCCTGACAGACCGAGCAACCCTTCCTGACCTTCTTGATGGCGGTGTAGAGAACGATATGGTCGATCTCGAACCGACGCTGCATGTCAAGGGCTTGCTTCTTGACCCCTAGCCTTTCAGAATCCTTGCCACTCTGCAAAGAGGGAACAAAAGTATGTACAACAACACATCAGGATATGTACACATGGGGTTAAGACTGGACTGGGGTAAGGGCATCACAGGACAATAGACACTCTATCCTAACTTGTATCCCAATCCCAGGTCCGACCCTCTGAGTGGCTGGTGGGGGCGGGGGCTCAAACACAACCCATGCCCTGCTCAGTCCGGACCCTGAAACCCTGCCAATGGGGGAGGTGTCTCGCCTAGCCACAGGCGAGTTCCTGGGAACCAAGGAGCTCCGAGGCCAACCGACAGTGGCTTCCCATGTCCCCTTAAAGGCAGGTCCCAACTCCACTCTGAGCCAGAGATATGGCCCGGCCATTATCCCTCAGGAGTTGGTAGCTGAAAATGGGCTGTTTCAGCCCAAACTGATATTAGCTTGAAAAACTCCAAAATTGACCTCTCGTCCGGACCCGCCAGAGGTAGGGACGAGGCAACTGACCCTATGCCCTTCGAGTATGAACTCCCTAGAACCCTCACCCAACCTGGTTCCCTCTGAGCTCCCGGCATCAGGGCACCACGGATGAGTCAAGTGGGGTCATGATGCCAAAACCACCAAAATCGGCGTCATTCCCACGCGTGGCTCGCCCGGCCAAGGTAAGGCCAATGGCTCACAGGGTAGGAGGCAGGACCTAGGACTTATATCTGAGTGTACAACTTGAATTTAGGTCCAGGCTCCCTATGGGCTTAGAGAAACGGGGCCGCCAACTGACCACACGGAAGGGGGAAATTGGGGTCCCAAAATTGGTTCATTTTGGCTGCTTGAAATGAGCCAAAATTCGGTGTGCTCCTAATAGTATATCTCCACGCCGGCTTGGAGATCGGATTCGCCATTCCACACGCGATCCACGAGGAGTCCAACAAAGACTCCCATGCCCTTGGCTCTCAAAGATCTCAATGCCACTCGGCGTGGTGACGATCCCAATTGGGTCCACAAATGCCAAAATTGCAAAATTGCCCACACTCACTTTGGGCTAGCGCCTTAACGAAGGTGGCTCCGCTTCGCCCACGTGGTGTGTCGACCATGGGGACCATTACCCATAACACCCATGTCATATATGGTCCATTGGTCCATGCGTCCGGCGTGCACGAGGGTTAGAACATAGTGCACGGCGGGCAGCAAAAGTGGAAAATTGCTCAAAATGGCCAAAAATGCGCACACTCATGGCTGGGGCAAATGAGGCACATGCCCGACTCGGACCGGAGTGTACCATAGGATTGGTATCAAGTCATGTTGGTCCAACATATCTTTTGGGCGTCGCCCAACTCCTCCGATATTGAGAATGGCAGGGTCGCCAAGTGAGCCCATGATTTGGGATAGTCCCAAATTGCCAACATGGCGGCCACGGCATGCCAAGCCTAAGAGGAGTTATTCGCCGCGTCCAAGATATGTTGGGCACCGAAGTATGTACCCTCATATCATACTTAGGTCATGATGTCAATTGAGCGCAACGTTGAGATACACGGTCGCCACTTGACATCATGACGGGCCAAAAATGGCAAAATTGGCACAAGCACACACAAAAGTGCCTTGAAAGGTGCATAATTATATTATAATATCTTCGGCTTGGATCGTGCAATCACTTAAACCTTCTACACACAATGACTTGACACCAATGACCTTCGATCCCACATATGTGCTCCACTTGGGGCGCCTTGAAAGGTTACGAGCGCTACTTCCCAAGTGGGCACATGAAATTATGGAAAATTGCAAAATACACACCTTGCTCCCAACGCATCGCTTCGGGATCACCACACAAGCTTCCCTTCACGAAGGTTAGGCTTGCAATTGATCGTGGGGAGTATGGAGAAGGGGCTTGCTCAACATGAGGTCCATTGGCGGGTTCGGCTTGGAGCTATGGACCCGCCAAATGGGCACGCAACACAACACATGGCACATACCACATATTGCCCAAAAAGGTAGCTCCCACCATGATATGTCATGCCCCTCCAAGGGCATAACTTTGTGTCAATTGCTCATAGGAACTCAAGGAGAGTTCCTATGCAACACCAACACTTGCGCGCTACACTCGAAAGTTATCCTAACGCACGCAACATCATGGCCATAGAGTTACAACGCAAACTCTACCCTCTTGACCATGATCCATTACACTAGCGCGCACGTGTGGAAACGCAGGGCATATAATGCTTCCTAAATTACGTCGGGAGTATTGTGAATACATCCCACGTTTCCTTATCGTCAATACTCGCAAGCGGCACGAGATATGACCCTCACAAGTGGCCTCACGAATCAACTTTGTTTTGTACATAGCTTTAAGACAAATGGAGGGCAGGATAAAGGGAAAGTTGATTCGTGCATAGGGAAGCACGTAGGTCCACTCGAAAGAGGTCAAATCAAGTGCGGGGATGTCGAAGTCGAAAATCCGATTTCGACATCCTGAAAAATTCGGATTAAGGTTGCGAGTGTAAGATGTGAAAATTGCGGAAGCATCCATGCAGTTCCTGACGACTTTGGAGCCTTCGTGACGGATAGCGTTAAAATTTCCATTAATTACAGTTAAACTGGCGGTTACGGTAAAGTCGCGATCCAACCGCCAGCAGTCAAAACAGTGAGTATCAGAACGGAAGCGTAAGAAATTGACGGAAACAATATGAAAATAAAACCCTGTTGATTCCTGATATTCTGATACACAAATCTCCGCTGGCGGTGCATCGGTTGCCGATGCGGGGCTTCACGGCACGGAACACTTCCGTACATGGGGTTAGTGGACCGGAGACCGGTTGTATGTCGTAACCTGGCCATGGGGTTCTGGGTACCGCTTCAGTAGCAGAGGAATGCCCCAGAAGACTAAAGCAGACCACGAAGAACACGGAGAGACACTTGTAGTCTGAACTATAAAGATGTCTGTCAAAACTGTCACGATCACAACCACCAGACCAAAGATTGGTGACGTGGCTGTACCTTCATCTACAGGTGGTGTACCCCGTGAACCTGGTCCTCTAGGAGAACATGCAGAATCGAGAGGGGCGGAAGAGAATACAAAAGTATATACCGAAGTAGTCCGTCCGAGTGCTGAGGTGCCTGGCTTAAGGTGGCCGAACCTCAAGCGCCTCGAAGGCAAGGACCCTGTGGCAGCCGCCTTATCTTCCGTCGTGTCCTCATTGCCCCCCTCCATAACCAGACCTATTCCAGGGGTTGAACTGGGCAATACCAAGGTCAAGGCCTGGAGAAGAGCAGCAATGAAAGGAGAGGGGAACGACAGAGCTTAGGGAACGGTGTTCGGAGCTACTTGGGGCGACGAGACGTTTGAGATACCTTACGGCGAAATAGATTGGCCGGCGTCGGCCCAATCCTCACACTGGGACTCTAACTGGGTGTCTAAAGAACCTACGCGTCCAAGAGAACCGAAGGAACATGAGTGACTGAAGCCTGACCCGGGTCTAAGGGCGGTGGCATCCGAGCTCACATGCGTTGAGGGACACTTGCCCCCACGCATGGCGGCCCCTAAGCTGGGTCCTGATGAGACCATGCAGCTACTTTCCCGGGTCCTGGGTGCAGGTGATGAAGACCCTGATCGCAATGCTTTATCAGCAGCACTCAAGACTAAACTGGGGCTCTCCGCTTTTGAAGAAGCCACCACCTACCATGTCCCCTCGTGTGGAACCTTTGACCAGGAATGTGGAAAGCTGCACAGGTATCCGCAGCTCTCCTATGGACACCTTTCCTAGCCCTTTCCACCCCTGTGTGAGGACTGTGCCTGTCTGTAATGTAGGCGACACCACAGAGGGCGAGATGAAGAGCTATCCCCTGAAGCTATGCACTAGCGCCATTGGCCACCACGCACCCCTCACCCCCTTCGGGTGGAGCAGGTGACCCAGGTGTACCAGGTAGAGGACCAAAGGCCATCGCCACGGCGATCCTTCAGATGGAACTCCCTGAATTTGATCCCAAAAACGTGCCTGCGTGGGCTGAGCAGTTCTCTGAATGTTTACTCCTGACAAGTTAGGTAGGTAGGTAGGTCGACTCGGGACTGGGGTTGCCCCCGAGGGGGGTCTTACCCAGGGGCTTTCGGTCACCCACCCACGGCCCTACTGCATGTGCCCCCACAAAGCGGCTCCCCCACATGGGGGAAGGGCGCCTTGCCGCGAGCAGTACCCTACAGCGGGTTCTGCCCAGAGAGGTAACCCATGTTCGACCGAAGTCTCACATTCCCCTCCTTCGGGCGGATGATACGTGGGGGCGGGTCCCCTCGCACCTCCTCATCAACCTCCGGATTCTGCGGCCCAGGTGCCGAGAGCCACGCCAAAGGCCCTGTCCTGCAGGCACCCCCACCTGGGTTGGTTTTCAGTAGGCGTGAGGCGACTTGAAGAAGCACGTGCTACGGGACTCGCATGCCGGGGCGCACACTCACGCCTCCTGACTCGGTCGAGCTTGCGCTCTCCCGAGGGGCCGGGGGTTGAAGGTAGGTCGTTGCGGTCAGTTGGTCGGTCGTTTAACGGTTCAGCGTAGTTTGTTAATGTTGGTTGGTCGTCTGCGTGATGGTAGAGTCACGGTGTTGTTCGCGAACATGGTCGCCGGCGGGCGTGGCGCACCACGGTGCCGCCAACCCGATGGGCGCCGTTCCCGTTTCGACCCGTGCACGCCTGGCTGGTTTGGTGTTGGCCGGCTTGCGTGTGGTCTGTTTACGGTCAAGTGGCGGCTGCAGCTGCGGTGTGGTCGGTGCACGGTTCTCTTGGCCGCCTCATGGTTGGCTTGGTCTGTTTGGGCTTCGTCGCGCTGCTGCCGGTGGTTGTATCGCCTAAAGTTGTTTGTGCGGCCAACACGTCCGTGTCGGCGCTGGCTAGTTGCGTCCTGGTTGGACCAAGTGCGGCGTAGTGCGGTTTGTCAGCGCTGGTTGGCCGCGTTCGTAATGGTAGAGTCGCGGTGTTCTGTCCTTTCCGTGGGCATGGTCGCCAGTGGGCGTGGCGCACCACGGTGCTACCATCCCGTTGGAAGCCGTTCCCGTTTCGACCTGTGCACGCCTGGCTGGTTTGGTGTTGGCCGGCTTGCGTGTGGTCTGTTTACGGTCATGTGGTGGCTGCAGCTGCGGTGTGGTTTGAGGTTTGAGGTTTGAGGTTTGATTTTGCGGGTACTAGACGCCTTTCTGTCCCAGGGGGCCACCTGGTCGGGCCAGGTGATATCCTCCCCAACCGGTCCTAGTGGGGGGCCCTCCAAGACGCACCTCCTGCCTGGTGGCGGAGTCCCCCGGGTTCACAGGGCTCAGAGCCCCGTCCCTCCCCGGCTTCCCCATTTCGCCACTCCCCGGTCAGTGCATCAATTCGCAGCCGTGGCTGCCGGCGCTTACCCAGCGCGTCGCCCCCCTAATGCGTGGTCGCCCGGGGTGCCGGCGCTGCCGGGACCGTGCTACTGGCTTGTCGCCAGTGGGACGCCCGTGGGCTGGCGCGGAGGCTGTCTAGCCGTGGGGCTGGTACGTGGCGCTATGCGCCACTACTGCCTTGGCGGCTGCAGTGCCCTTGTCGTGTGTGTGCGGCGCTTGCGGCCGGTTCGGGGGGGTCGGGGCCGGTGCCGGGTGTTGTGTCTTCCCCGTTTCCCCCTGCTCGCCCCGCGTTTCCTGCGCTGTGTGTGGCGGGCCGTCTCGTTTGGGTGTCCCTTATCCTCGCTCGCTGGTACGCCATTCCATGCGGTCTGTGCGTTCCGCGGGCTCGGTCCGGTTGCCCTCCTGGTTTTCCCCGCGTGGCCTTTGTGTGTGTGTGCGCTCGCGCTCTCGCGGCGTCCGCCCCCCACCCCCCCCCTCCCCGGGTTGGTGTCGCGCGCGCACATCGCGCGGTCCCGGTGCTGGGCGCTGGTAGGGTTGGTCCACTCGGTCCGTGCCCCTCCGCGTGTCCTGCCTCGGTCCCGTGCTCCGTTTGGCTTGCCCTGGGGGGGGCGGCCTGGTCCCGTTTCCCCCTACCTAGCTTCGGGCTGCGCGCTCCCCGTGGGCTGGATGCGGGCGTGGGGACCCGTCACCAACCCCAACGCGCGCGCTCTTGCGAGCTGGCCTTGCGCGCTGGCTTTGCGCGCTGTAGGGGGGGCACGAGGGCGCCCTCGGGGGGGGCGCCTCTTGCCTGGGTGCGGGGCGTCCAGAGTGGGCGCTCTCCCACCCCCGACCACTCGTCCTTTCGGGCGTGCGGCCGGGGCCCACTACCCACTGGCTGTGGGTGCGGGGGTGCGGGCGTGGGTACCCGTCACCAACCCCACAGCGCGCGCTCTTGCGAGCTGGCTTAGCGCGCTGTGGGGGCG
This sequence comes from Eutreptiella sp. 'Long Island Sound 2002', assembly GCA_964036045.1. Taxonomy (NCBI): domain Eukaryota; phylum Euglenozoa; class Euglenophyceae; order Eutreptiales; family Eutreptiaceae; genus Eutreptiella; species Eutreptiella sp. 'Long Island Sound 2002'. The sequence continues at coordinate 130,062,578 of OZ038382.1, read as the reverse complement.
GCATGAGGGTGCCCAGGGGGGGGCGCCTCTTGCCTGGGTGTGGGGCGCTCGGGGTCGGGCGCTCTCCCACCCCCAACCACTCGTCCTTTCGAGAGTGCGGCCGGGGCCCACTACCCAGTGGCTGTGGGCGCGGGGGGTGCGGGCGTGGGGACCCGTCACCAAACCCACAGCGCGCGCTCTGCCAGCCGGCTTTGCGCGCTCACGGGGCGGCATGTGGGTGCCCGGGGGGGGCGCCTCTTGCCTGGGTGTGGGGCTTCCGGGGTCGGGCGCTCTCCCGCCCCCGACCACTCGTCCTTTCGGGCGTGCGGCCGGGGCCCACTACCCACTGGCTGTGGGTGCGGGGGGAGCGGGCGTGGGGACTCGTCACCAACCCCACAGCGCGCACTCTTGCGTGCTGGCTTTGCGCGCTGTGGGGGCGGCATGAGGGTGACCGGGGGGCGCGCCTCCTGCCTGGGTGTGGGGCGTCCGGGGTCGGGCGCTCTCCCACCCCCGACCATTCGTCCTTTTGGGCATGCGGCCGGGGCCTACTACCCACTGGCTGTGGGTGCGGGGGGTGCAGGCGTGGGGACCCGTCACCAAACCCACAGCGCGGACTCTTGGGTGCCGGCTTTGCGCGCTGTGGGGGCGGCATGAGGGTGCCCGGGGGGGGCGCCTCTTGCCTGGGTGTGGGGCATCCGGGGTCGGGTGCTCTCCCACCCCCGACCTCTCGTCCGTTCTGGCGTGCGGCCGGGGCCCACTACCCACTGGCTGTGGGTGCGGGGGATGCGGGCGTGGGGACCCATCACCAGCCCCACAGTGCGCGCTCTTGCGAGCTGGCTTTGTGCGCTCCTGGGGCGGCATGAGGGTGCCCGGGGGGGGCGCCTCTTGCCTGGGTGTGGGGCGTCTCGGGTCGGGCCCTCTCCCACCACCGACCACTCGTCCTTTCGGGCGTGCGGCCGGGGCCCACTACCCACTGGCTGTGGGTGCGGGGGGTGCGGGCGTGGGGACCCATCACCAACCCCACAGCGCTCGCTTTTGCGAGCTGGCTTTGCGCGCTGTGGGGGCGGCATGAGGGTCCCCGGGGAAGGCGCCTCTTGCCTGGGTGTGGGGCGTCCGGGGACGGGCGCTCTCCCACGCCCGACCTCTCGTCCGTTCGGGCGTGCGGCCGGGGCCGACTATCACTGGCTGTGGGTGCGGGCACTCTTACAAGCTGGCCTTGCGCACTGTGGGGGCGGTCTGAGAGTGCCCTCGGGGGGCGCCTCTTGCCTGGGTGCCGGGCATCCGGGGTCGGGCGCTCTCCCACCCCCGACCTCTCGTCCGTTCGGGTGTGCGGCCGGGGCCCACTACCCACTGGCTATGCGTGCGGGGGCTGCGGGCGTGGGGACCCGTCACCAAACCCACAGCGCGATGTGGTTGATGCGCGGTTGTCGCGGCCGCCTCATGGTCGGCTGGCTTCGTGTGGGTTCCGTTGCGCTGCTGCCGGTGGTCTTATCGTCAAATCCTGCCCGTGCAGCTGGCACGTTCGTGTCGGTGCTGGTTAGTTGCGTCTTGGTCTGTCCAAGTGTAGTGTAGTGTAGTTTGTGAAATTTGGCTGGCCCAGTCCGCAGTGGTAGAGTTACGGTGTTCCGCTGTGTTCGTGGTCATGGTGGTCGGCGGGCGCGGCTCGCCACGGTGTCGCCAGCCTGTTGGACGTCGTTCTCGTACCGGCCCATGCATGTCCGGCCAGTTTGGTGTTGGCCGTAGTGCGTGCGGTGTGTTTATGGTCACGTCGTGTTCGCTGTAGCGGTTTTGTTGGTGTGCGGTTGTGTTAGTCGCCCTCCTGGTCGGTTCGTTGGGCGTTGGTTCCTAGTCGTTGCAGAGGGTGCTTGCGCAGTCGGATTTTCTGCGTGCAGGTGTTCTGCTGGTTGCGGTGTTGGTTGGTGCCAGTTGCGTGAACCCGGCACGGTACGTTTTTACCGTGCGCCGTCTGCCCACCGCGGGGGAGAAAAGTAATGACAAGTGGTCGGACCGCTGTAAAACGTTTTTCCAGATCCGGTGCCCTTGTGGCTGCCCCGCCCTGGCAGTGTTGCATGCACAACCCATCATCCGGTACTTCGCGGTGCTCTGTGGCCGTCCTTCCAGTTTTGCCTGTGCCATTCATATGTACATCCCCCGCCGCTGGCAAGGCCCCGTCGGTCTTCCTTGGCGCGTCCCTGTGCTCCCCATGGGTGCCCCAGGATGCTGTTCCAGCTCGGTGGTGCGGTGCTCGTGCTCGTGTCTGCCTGCCTGCCGTGCGCCATATCGTGCCGTGTTTTGCGGGTCATGTTGGTGGCGTTCTTGTGTCGCGGTGCTGACTTTGGTGGTTAGGATGGCTAGGGCGGTTCAGCCTGTGCTGTGGTGCCGGGACGTTCCGTCCTACGTGCTGGGTTGGGCTCGGCGTAACACATCCGTGTCCGCTGGCAGGAGGTCGGCGTGGCTCCGTGTGGCGAGCCTGTGGCCCCCCGCGTGCCCCGGGTGGGGTTTCGGAGGATAGGAATACCGGGCAGTGTTGCAGCCCCCCTCCCGCTTGTTGACGATGTTAACTTTCTGCGGGGAGTGTGTCCTCCATACCATTCGCATAGGTTATATGTGCCGTAACCCCCCCGGCGTCCCAGGCGTTTAACTTTCCCGGAGGAGGTGTGCACCGCCCCCCACGGTGCACGTATCCCTGGATGCTCGCCTTGGATGGTAATACTCTGGACGATTGTTCGTTAACATTCTCGTGGTCATTGGCCTGGCCTTGGGTCCCGCGTGTTTGGCCGGGCCCTTTGCCTGGCCCCTTGTGGATCCGGCACACGGGAGAGGAGGGTGAGGTGGAAGGACGGGTCCGGGCGTGGCGCCGCCCCTTTCTCTGTTGAAGGCGGGTTGCGGGGGTCCGGGAAGCGTGGCCCCCGCCCGGGGGATGTAGGAGGAAGTCGTTGGGTTTTTGTCCGTGTTCGACACCACGGGCTGCTAAGGCTGTAGCAGGAGGCTGCACCGGTCGCCCTCTTTCCCTCGAGGATGTCGTTTACCTGGCTCCTTGACAGTTTTGCCAGCTCATGGAAAATCTTCTTCCCCGATTTTGTTGTCCACAATCCCCTGCCATGGTTTCCTTCAAACTCCGAAAAGCGAGTATTTGCACTGTTTCGAAAGCCCGTAACACCTTGAGGGACTGTGAACACTCTCTCTGTGGACACGGAGTACAAGGCATGCAGGCGGAAACGAAAAAATGGCAAAAGAATACCCACGGCTCCTGCTGTTCAGCGTTCACGTCGTCAATTCACGAGCCACTGCCCGCTCCATGCCCCGTGCTAGAAGCACGAAGCTTTTCACCTTCTTTGCATCCTAAAATACAACAAAAGAAAGGCTCACGACGCTGGCAGCGTGAATGCACTCATATATAGGATGCACGAATGCCGCTCCTGGAGCTTAGACTGTCGCTGAACACTTATATAATCAGAAATCCCAAATTTTATAATAAAATCTGAATTGCACAGAAAAAATCCCTGCAGATCTCTGACTACAGGCTTTCCTTACGTCACGCAGCGCAGTCAAATGCGACTGCGGTTCTCCTGCGGAGCGAGGCGGTCAGGCGGCGCTCCTGCATCCGCGTCGGCCCCCTTCTTAAGAGATTTGCATGAGTCAGGGGCAAGAGCCTTCTCTGTCCCGAACAGGGCGGTGCATTGACTGGACACTGCCACGGCTGAAGCCCTTGGAGCCCGCAAACAGCAAGTTATTTGTAGGAGGTTGTGTGCTTATCAAGTGGTCGCCACCCCACTCCTTCCTCTGCGCCTTGGCGTCACGGACCTGGCGATCAGGCGGCGCGTACAGATTCAGATCGTTGTAGATCCTGGATGGTCATCCACTCCTGATTCTTGGCGTCTGGCCCACACTCTGGCGTCTCGCGTTGACTCTGTCCACGCAAATCGCACCTTTGCCAACCAGTTCGTCCACGCCGACCTCCGGTTGACCAGGCACCAGGCGGGCGCTGACGGAACGGCACGGCGACTACGACTCTGGGGTGACTCCAACTTTTCGGACTCTATCTCGACTCCACGAGCGGGTGAAAAGCTTCTGTAGCGGGAGGCTGCACCGGTCGCCCCTTTCCCCTCGAGGATGTCGTTTACCCGGCTCCTTGACAGTTTTGCCAGCTCATGGAAAATCTTCTTGCCTGATTTTGTTGTCCACAATCCCGTGCCATGGTTTCCTTCAAACTCCGAAAAGCGAGTATTTGCACTGTTTCGAAAGCCCGTAACACCTTGAGGGACTGTGAACACTCTCTCTGTGGACACGGAGTACAGGGCATGCAGGCGGACACGAAAAAATGGCAAAAGAATACCCACGGCTCCTGCTGTTCAGCGTTCACGTCGTCAATTCACGAGCCACTGCCCGCTCCATGCCCAGTGCTAGAGGCACGAAGCTTTTCACCTTCTTTGCATCCTAAAATACAACAAAAGAAAGGCTCACGACGCTCGCAGCGTGAATGCACTCATATATAGCATGCACAAATGCCGCTCTTGGAGCTTAGACTGTCGCTGAACACTTATATAATCAGAAATCCCAAATTTTATAATAAAATCTGAAATGCACAGAAAAAATCCCTGCAGATCTCTGACTACAGGCTTTCCTTACGTCAGGCAGCGCAGTCAAATGCGACTGCGGTTCTCCTGCGGGGCGAGGCGGACAGGCGGCGCTCCTGCATCCGCGTCAAGGCTAGCCCCCACTCTTTGGGTATCTGTTGCATGTGTCGGGCAGGTTGACGTTGTCCCCGTCGGTGTGTCTGACCGACAGGTGTTGCTGGGATGTGTTGCGCGGCCGTGCGCCGTTGGGTTGTACGAGGGGTCCTTTTGGGCGGGGTTGGCTCGCCCGGGGTCGTCGTGGTTTATGGCCGAGTGCGCAGCTGTTGGTGTGACGTCCATCGGCCGGCCCCCCGGTGGGAGGAAGTGTCCCCGCAGCCGTCGTGTCGTCTCCTCCCTTGCGTATGGCCGGCGCGGGACTCTCGTCGCGCGTGTGTGGCTGTGCGTTGCCGCTGCAGGTCCTGTGGCCGGGTGCGGCTCAGGGTCCTTGGGGTTTCTCAAGCGTCGCACAAGGGCGCTGCGGAGGGTACTGGAGATTTTGTGCACAAGGGCCGTGTGTGCCGCCCGGGCCCCCGTCTCAGTGCGGACGGCGGGCTGCCGTCGTTCGTCCAGCGCCAGCGCCCGGATCTGGTGGATCGCGGTGTTCGATAACACCCCCGCGGTCATGGGCTCGGCTGTGGGCCCCGCGTGTTTGGCTGGCCCCTTTGCCCGGCCCCTCGCGGATCCGTTACGCGGGAGGGGAGGGTCAGGTGGGATGACGGGTCCGGGTGTGGCGCTGCCCCCTTTCCCTGTTGCAGGTGGGTCGCGGGGGTCCGGGAAGTGCGCCCCCCGTCGGGGGGATGTGCGATGAGGTTGTTGGGGTTTCATTCGTGTTTCACACCATGGGCTGCTAAGGCTAGCCTCTACTCCTCGGGTGCCCGTTGCACATGCCGGGTAGGTTGACGCCTTCCCCGCGGGCGTGCCCGGTCGAGCAGCGTTGCTGGAGTGTGTTGTGCGGGCGCGCGTTGTTGGGTTCTACGAGGGGGTCTTTTTGGGCGAGGTCGGCTCGCCTGTGGTCGTTGCGGTTCGTGCCCGACTCCGCAGCCTTTGGCATGACGATCATCATCCGGTCCTCTGTCGGGAGGAGGCGAGCCCGCGTCCGCCGTGTTGTCTCTTTCCTTGCGCATGGCCGGCGCCGGACTCGTGTCGCACGTGTGTGGCTGCGCGTCGTCGCTGCAGGTCCCGTGGCCGGCTGTGGCTCAGGGCCCTGGGGGGTCACCCACGCGTCGCACGAGGGCGCTGCGGAGGGCACTGAAGATTTCGTGCACCAGGGCCGCGTGCGCCGCCTGGGTCTCCGTCTCAGTGCAGATCGCAGGCTGCAGTTGCTCGCCCTGTGCCAGCGCCCGGATCTGGTGGATCGCGAAGACGGGGCACAGGTTGGTCGCAGTGGGGGTCTGTGCCGTCCGTTCCGGGCTGTACCTTCATCTACAGGTTGTGTACCCCGTGATACTGGTCCTCTAGGAGAGCATGCAGAATCGAGAGGGGCGGAAGAGAATACAAAAATATATACCGAATGAGTCCGTCCGAGTGCTGAGGTGCCAGGCTTAACGCGGGCGAACCTCAAGCGCCTCGAAGGCAAGGACCCTGTGGCAGCCGCCTTATCTTCCATCATGTCCTCATTGCCCCCATTCAAAACCACACCTATTCCAGGGGTTGAACTGGCCAATACCAAGGTCAAGGCCTGGAGAAGAGCAGCAATGAAAGGAAAAGGGAACGACAGAGCTTAGGGAACGGTGTTCGGAGCTACTTGGGGCGACGAGACGTTTGAGATACCTTACGGCGAAATGGACTGGCTGGCGTCGGCCCGATGGTCATCTGGAACCTGACTGGGTGTCTAAAGAGCCTACGCGTCCAAGAGAACCGAAGGAACATGAGTGACTGAAGCCTGACCCCGGTCTAAGGGCGGTGGCACCCGAGCTCACTTGCGTGGAGTGACACTTGCCCCCACACATCGCGGCCCCTGAGCTGGGTCCCGATGAGACCATGCAGCTACTTTCCCGGGTCCTGGGTGCAGGTGATGAAGACCCTGATCGCAGTGCTTTATCAGCAGCACTCAAGACTAAACTGGGGCTCTCCGATTTGGAGAAGCCACGACCTACCATGTCCCCTCGTGTGGAACTTTTGACCAGGGATTTGGAAAGCTGCACAGGTATCCGCAGCTTTCCTATGGACACCTTTCCTAGCCCTTTCCACCCCTGTGTGAGGACTGTGCCTGTCTGTAATGTAGGCGACACCACACAGGCTGAGATGAAGAGCTATGGCCTGGAGCTATGCACTAGCGCCATTGGCCACCACGCACCCCTCACCCCCTTCAGGTGGACCAGGTGACCCAGGTGTACCAGGTAGAGGACCAAAGGCCATCGCCACGGCGATCCTTCAGATGGAACTCCCTGAGTTTGATCTCAAAAAGGTGCCTGAGTGTGCTGAGGAGTTCTCTGAATGTTTACTCCTGACAAGTTGGCAACATGCTGACGTCAGGACTAAGTGCACACTGATCAAGAAATCGTGCAAAAAGAAATGGCTCCAGCGGCAAGGGAAGACCGCCATCAGGAAGAGCTGCAACTCGGGGGACTTCCTGAAGAGACTGGAACCGATGTACCCGGTCTACGAGACGGACCTGAATGTCTGTACTGAGATTGAAGAGTTGCCTTCACTCTCCTAATTCCCTGCTGCTGCCCGTATCTCGGAATTTGTGGCGCAGCTAGAAGAGCTCATGAGCGGCATGAACCCTACGACCTATGGTCCTACAGAGCCTCACCTATGGCTCGTAGGGACTGGTAGGATCCCAAGACTTGGGATGACTGCAGGGAGACGTCCCAGAGGAAAGCACAGACGCATTCCTACGTGGATCTGGTCTAATTGCTGATCGAGGTGGCCATGGAGAGGGAGAACGACTCCCACATGGACGAATACCTGCGCAAACATCTGCGAGGGGAGACCCCTACTGAAAAGAATCCTTGGGGGAGGTCAGCCGGTCTCCACTGTAACCCTCGGAAGGGCTGTGGTGGGCAGTTGAAACATATGACTAAACCCCCCCTCCAAGGGTGAAGGGGCCCCTAATCTCTTTTACTGTCGTCCTACGGACGATAAGGGTGGACCCTGCCACGCGCCCGAATGTGATGGATGAGGTGCGTGCATGCTCCAACTGAAGCGCACGCAGAAAACAAAAGATGGTCAGGAGGTGAAGCAACAAGACCATTTCTGCTGCACGATAACGTGCGGATATTGCAGTAAACGTAGGCATTATGAAGATGAATGCCATACAAAACGCCGCGAGTCCGAGAAACTCAAGAAAGCGGAAGAGGAGCAGCGTAAGACTGCCCGAAACGGTAAATCCGAGGTGGGAGGCCATAACCCTGGGGGTTCCCAAGGTAGGGGTAAGGGTAACCGTGGTGGAGGACGAAGGTCCTCAGCCCCCCCCACTGGCGGAACAGGAGCACCCACCCCTCACCTAAGGGTGAGCAACCGAGTGAAAAACAGACTGTCTCCTCAGCCTCTAGCGCTGGCGGCGCCAACAAGAACGATAACAGCAAGAAGCGCAAGCTCAACTCGCACTTCAAGTGCCTGCAGGCTGCTGAGGTGGAAGTGAAGTTCCCTGAAGAGGGATGGGGGGGGGGGGGGCTCCGAGGATGAGGGGTTGGCTTTCCGGATCACCATGAAAAAAGGTGATCAGGTTTACAAAGCCGTCTCGGACACGGGCGCCACACTTTTCATTCTGGCCCGCGGACTGCTGGAACAAGCCAAGATCCGGAAAGCCAAAACCGTGGCCATACTGGTAGGGCATGGAAGAACGATCCATTCCCTGGAGGGGGGCCGATGTGACCCTTTGTCTGGACGATGAGCAGTGACTCAGCACTGCAGAGTGCCTGACACCGACGCCTTTGAAATTGTTACCGGCACAGATTTTCTGTGCTGTAACTCCGAGGTGAAGCTGTTGTCTTTGCTACGTCCCTCTGCCCTACACTGCGTCCTCGGCATTGGCCCTTTCTCTGTCCCTCTGGAGCTGTCAGGACAAAGAGAATCCGGTCTGCGCTACGTCAAACGGTCTTATCGAACTGAAACCTATCAGTTGGTGCGGGAAGTCTTGGAAAATGGACTGGCTGCCCTGCAAGTAGACCTGAATGAAGTTAAGGTGGAATTGCTCGCGAGTAAGGAGCAGCATATGATGCAGCTCTATTGTTCCCGATACCTCAATAACACCTATCGCTTCTACTCGAGGTGGATGGGGTTGTGCTACGCTAACCGTCCATTATCCCAACTCTCTAAGGTGTTGACCGAAAATTGCCCTTGAAGGAGCGAGAGTTGTACTGTGCACCCCTGACTGGGGTACCACAGGGGCACACGCCTATTGGATGTGCTTGTTGGACCGTATGACAGTGGGAAGATCTGAGCTCCCCGATGGCCCAATCTACGTTCCTGACGGCTCTCAGGACACCATGCAAGCCACTGAATGGAGCAGTTTCTTGTCCATCGCTGATGGCTCTCTAAACCCCGTACCAGTGAGTGACCTTGACCAGGTAGTAGTCAAGGAGCTGATGACCAAAAATGGAGGTCTTACCCTCTTGGATCTTAACAAAAGATCCCAGTACTCTTTGGCTACCACAACGAGTGGCGAGTGCTCCGATGAGCAGGAGACTCCAGTAGTCTCTACTCCTTTGGCTGATGCTGACGATCAGCTGAGTGACATCGCCAGTGCTATACCACCGGTAAACCTGGAGGTGCTTATACTGAAGCACATCGCCTTCCTGGCGCAGTTGCTAATGGATGAGGTGGATCCCGGTTAGTCCACCCCTAGCGGGTGTCAAGACCACGCTGTTTTCTCAATGCGGGCCAATGATGGCCCTACAGGTCAGGTACCTGGCGCTAAATCCTCACCCAATAACATGCCCGTCTCGTGGTACGATGTGCAGGGCCTCCAACAGGTTCTATGGGCTAAGGCTGACGGTATCGAGCGACGGACCCGCCTGGACCTCCTCAAGAGGACCTGGAAAACGTATATATGGTCCGAGGATGATGAAGAAGAAATACCTCTCCCCGATCGTGAGGTACCTCTGGTATACTCCCTTCACTATGTCAAGCAGGGTCACCAGGACTGGGAGGATGAGCTGCTCCCTAAAGCTATCGGGCGTATGAAGAAACGGGAAAGATGGAAGAGCAACCTCAATGCTGAGGAGCATTTTTCTGAGAACCAGGAGAGCATGAACCTTGATCCTTGTCTCAGTAAGCTCATCCAGAAATACCATGAGGTTTTTGGAGCGTTGCCCCCACCCCTGTCTTGCAAAAAGCTGGTCCAGATGGACCTCAAACTCAATCAGATCTAGCGACATGTAAGCCGCCTCCTCTCTTCGTGCGCGGAGCCTCTTCCTGTCCGTCACAGGAGCGACGCCGGGGGGAACCATGGGGCGCCTCCCCACAACCGAGGGCAACTACCTACCTATGTACCTACCTGGAACTCAAATTCAAACCAGAGTTTGAAGGGTCTGTGGTGAGACAGCGTCCGTACCCCAGCCCACAAGACCAAATCCACAAAAACCGAACGCCAGATCTAGGAATGCACAGATGCTGGCCTCCCCGAGGAGTATAAACACGGGGACTATCCCCGCCATTGTAGCCCTTGTTTCGTAGTGGCTACACCTGGCTCCACTGCTATGCGCTTGGTCGTCCACTATGGTGAGGTCAGCCAAAAGGCCCCAAACCACTCAGGGAGTATCCTCAAAATGGAGAACACCCTAGAGAGAGTCGCCAAGTGTCGATTCAAGAACAAAATTGACAAGCGCAGTGGATTCTGGCAAGTAGACCTAACCTGAGCAGCCCAGGAACTGCTCGCCTTTGCAACTCCTAAGGGCCGTGTCTTCTGCTGGAAGGTCATGCCCTTCGGTGTCGCGAATGCCCCTTGCACTCTTTCAGGAGCTGATGAATACAATCCTATATATCGTGAGACGCAGACCACTTGTACAGGAACTGGTTTTCCGCGGCACTGAGATGGATGCACACATGGATGACGTGAGCCTGGGTACTAATACCCAGGAGGATCACATCCTCCTCCTACAAGAGTTTTTTACTGTCTGTCAGGAAAACCTGCTCCGCACCAAAATCAAGAAATGTGAGTTCATGCGTCAGGAGATGGAGTATCTAGGTTTCGACGTTGGGTATGGCTGGTGGAAACCAGCCGCATCTAAGATGCAACCCCTGCAAGACCCTAAGAAGGATCTTCACGACGTTCGGAGTTTTTTTGACGCGTGCAATTTTTACCGGCGCCAAATACACAGGGTTTACATATTCATCGGCCCCCTGACTGACCTTATAAAAAAGACCAACCCTTGGCGGTGGACCAACAAGGAGGAGGCCTGTTTTCAGGAGTTGAAGAAGAAAATGTCCTCTACCAACTGCCTGGGGGTGTCCCGCCCTAAGGGCGAGATAATACCGGTCACAGATGCCTTCGATGTAGAGGGGGGGGGGGGCTATACCAGTTGCAGGAGCTTAACCCCGCTGAGTTGTCTCACTGCCAGTTTAAAACTTCAGGTCTGAACCGCGATGGTACTTTGAAGCATGAATACCCCGCGAATGAGTGGCGCCTGGTGCCCCTAGGGCACTGGAAGTGGAGGTGGAATCAAGCACGATTCAACTACAGTACCTACCACAAAGAACTCCTGCCTGGGATGCTCGTGCTCTTTTCTCAGTCCGGCCTATTTGGCACTAACCCTATTGTGTGGCTCTGTGACCAAGAGCCTATAAAAAAATTTCAGAAGGGTCTCCCTCCGGAAAAAGCGAAACTAAAGCGGTGTTCGACCTATCTCAGTCACTTCATGTTGATTGTTCACCATATACAGGGTATAAAAAACGAAATGACTGACTATATATCCCGTAATATCTTCGATGCCCTCTTAGATGAACCCTTGGAGGCGTTGGCCAAAGAGATGTTGCAGCGTATGGATGTCCAGTTGGACTTGTCCATGCGCACTGCAGGTGTACTGGAAGGTTGGAGTCTCAAAGACTACCAGTCAGAGTACCAATGTGTACTCAATACGCTCAGTGATGGCCTAGAGGCTTGCCTGATAGACGGCGACCGTTGGTATAAAGATATCCAAAATCTGTACTATGAAGACCGTATAGTGGTGCCTGAGGCACGACCGGATAATTGCCTACAGTGGGCCCATCTCAGCTCAGGGCACACAGGGTGCAACCTTTTTTGTTTAATTTTTCAGGGAGCGTGTCTACTCCCGATTAACCTGCCTTGAACTACGCGCTCGTATGAAGCCCATAGTGGACTCCTGTGGCTGTCACGCCCGCAAACAGAGTGACTCATGTCACCGGGTACAGGTCTCTAGTCTGCCTATCCCCTACCGTGCTACCTCTCTGTTGTACGTGGATTTCATCCAAGGTCGGCCTAAGTTTGGTGGTTATGATAGATGGCTGTTGTCACCTGTGGCCTGACCCGTTTCACCCGCCCGTGTGTTCCTCTGCAACAAAACCGGTCACAGCGGAACAGACTGTGACAAATTTGGTTGAACGATGATTCAAAACATACGGGGTACCTAAGGAGGTGCACTTTGACTCAGATGTACGTATCCGGAGTGACACCGGATGGTACAAAGTAGTACTGGACGCGCTGAACGTCAATGTAACCACAGGTCTGCCCTACAGTCACACTTCTAACCCTCTGTGCGAGACACAGCACCATGTGGTCGAGCAGAACCTGAGAATTCTGATGAAACAAGAGCGCAGGAAAGATTGGGTACGCCTGTTACCCTGGGATGTCCTTACCCTGAACTCTCTGGAGAATTCTTCAACTGGCTATACCCCCAACGACCTGTTCAAGGGGGGGCATCCTGCGTGGTTCTTCAAAACCCCTTTTCCAGAGGACTACAAGAGCCCTGTGGGGGACTGGCTGGAGCATAGGCAGGACCTGGCTAACCTAGCTAGAGCTAAGCTGAAAAAGGTTCAGGAACGTGAGATAACTAGGCCTAACCGCACGAGACGTCCTGCCAGTTTCAAGGTAGGAGACCTCGTGCCGGTAAACCACTTGCTATTGCCCACATGGCGCCGCAACTGTTGGCAGGACCCTTTCCTTGGGCCTTACCGCATTATAAAGATAGATGGATGCAGGATCCATGTGAGGTGCAGTCCCCGCCTAGGTGGAGAGCTGCTGTGTGCACCTAAACAGCTGAGACATTACCACTCTCCTGACAAACTGTCCTCGGATGAGTGCCGTCTGTCTGACAGAGAGGTCGAGCGCATCCAGCTGGAGAAGGCTACGAACCCTGAGGAGGCAGACGAACTCGAAGAAATGACTGCCGTAGAGATGGCACTCCGCGGCTACAACGGGGTTGCAGGTATTGCATGCCACGAGGATAAACAGGGCTGGAAAATCCTTACCCTGTGGGACGGCTATGGGCTATGTAAAGCAGCCTGGGAGGCCTTGTCAGCTCTTATACAGCCCGACGGGAGTATCAATCCAAACTTTCGTTCCTACCTCACTGAGAACAACGAAGGACAGCTAGTAACAGAGTGCTGACACTCTGTTGCAGCATAAGAAGAAAAACTTATCTCCTTGTACTTATCTATCTATTGTTCCTAAGCGAATTGAGGAGGTTGCAAGCTTCAGAAGACGGTGGTATACCCCAGACATCCCCTCGTCCCGTTGGGAGTCTCCTTTGGGCCACTCCTGCAGGAGTATCGGCTCCCCCCGGAGGTATACTTCCCCCTCACCGAGGAAAGCAACACTGGGGATCATGGGAATACCACCAGGCCGCTTATCTGGTTTGCAGCCCATTGGTCGGTGAGTCCTATTGCCCCAGCCTCCCACCGTGCCATCATCCTGCACAGTGTAGTACCAAGAACACGCCCACGTGCTGGACTAGATACCCGTTGGGTCGGATCAGTCCAGGGCGCCCCCCTCCATACAACCACCCCAACTGCGGATCACCTGAACACGCCGGCCTACGTGAACAGATTCCCTCCCTTCGGAACCCACAGTTGAGGCCCTTTACTTGCAACCCCCTCTGTCCTCTGGCCTCCCAGGGGCGGTGAGCACCCTTGTGCTGACTGCTAGGCCTACTCAGTGTGTTACAGGACAGTCTCCGGACTCCTGTAGAGCTTCAGCTTGGGTGAATGTACTATCTCCCAACCTCAATCGGGTTGGGCGCTCCAAACACCTCAACATCTGCTACTTTTGGAGCCCTGCTGCTGCCTTGGTGCTGCCCTGCACTCCCATGCCTGTGGTTACCAGTGTGAGCCAGATGGGCGCTTATTGGGTTTGCAGCCACCCAGGGAGCGAGTGCCTTGTTGACCACGTGTTGCATGGGATATGCCCTAATATGATGACCTTGGGGAGCCAACGCAGAGCTGTGGCTTCCTAGACCAGGGGGGAATGGCAAGCAAGCTGTTGAAGGCAAGGTGTGCGCGGCCTCCTAGGGGACAAGCGTGCCCACAGTTAGGACCCCCGATTGGTCCAGACCCGTGTGGTTCTACCCATTCTGGTGGTGTTACCATACCCCTAAGTGTGCTACGTATGTCTGTGTGTGTCTCACTTCTCTCTCCAGCGTGGCTGTCATTATCGGCCTTCACTGATGTCAGACCGAAGGTCCTAGTCAGCTAGTGGTACCACTCTTATGGTGCCCAATTTCTGTGCCGGCGCCTAACCTTTGGGGAAGGGCAAAAGCCCTACGTACTACAGGGGAGGGGTGGCCAAGTGTGCTAAGGGCATAGAAGACGCCAATTTTTCTAGAGGCCAAAAGCTAACACACTCCCCATTCGCGAGGAAAAGCACACGGAGCAGAAGACACCACTACACTCCACTCACTAATGCCAGCACCAGCCTCCCAAGCCTGGGTGAACACAACCGCACTCAGTCCCTAGCAGGGATGTGAACGAACAAAATCAGAGGCAACAAACACGAACACCATTTGAGTTTCATTTTCATCATTTCAGCGAACAAATTTGTTGAACGAACACAAACACGTTTGGAGTTTCATTTCATACTGTTTCATGCGGTTTCTTTTTTGACATTGCAATTTGACTTTCTTAGTAAGTGCTGTGTACGTGTCAACAAGGCACACATTCTCATGACAAAGTGATTTTTTTTTGCAAACACCGTGGAGAGAGGTCATCTCCACAACAATGAGCATACCGTCGTAACATAAGTTTTGGCTCAAAACATTTGGAAACCATTTTTACCCCCCGTGCATCTCTAACTTGCCTCTTTTTAGGATAGACCAAAGTGTTTCGAACCCATGCAATAACTTGCGAACTTGTTTTTGCGTAATCATGTTGAACTCCGTGACATTCTTTGAGCCTTGCCACCAAGTACATAAAACGATCTTTCTCTCAACGCGTTTAGAACTTTTACAAACCATTTATGCCCCACATGCATTCGAAACGGGCCCAAAAGATTATTGCCACGCATGCATTACTTTGCACATTTATACAAAGACCTATTCAAAATTGTTTGCAAAACCATGCACCATTTGAAAACAGACCAACAACCGAGTAGGAAACCACATACACCTATTCCACCTCCACATTGCAATAAGCTTCATCACTTTCATTCCGCGTCGGGCCAAATTCCTTGAAAAGCTCAAACGACCACCATCTTACATGGATGCGTTGCAAACAGCTCAAGATAAAACCTTATAAACGTGTCCGTCAACTGCGGGCTGCGCTTGAGACCACTTGTGAGTTTGTGAGGCAGAAATAAATTCTGCTGCGAAAACACAATGCATTAGTGCATGAGAAATCGAATCTGATTATAATTTGTTATAAATCCCTGTTGCTGCTGTATTGCGAAGTGGGGTGCGCGCTCTGCAGATGTGAGCAGCGTGCTCTTGTCTGCGTCTGCGCTCAGGTCATCAAAACAACAAGAGGTCCAGGTATCGAACCTGGAACAATAAAATTACAGGTATTATAATGCACTGTGCAGCCGGTTCTGGTACTGCAGACATGACGCTCGGTTGTAGGTCAGAAATCCTTGCACTGTCATAACCTCAGGCAGCTTCAAGCCACAAAAATGATGCCGCTGAACCTGAAACAACGTTGAACAATGTAAATTAAGGTATTGCAGTGCACCGCACTGGATAATATACTGCAGTTGCGCTGCCAGGTTGCAGTGCAGAAATATTGTGACTGCCATATTCTCAGGACGCTTGGATGTTGTGCGGTACGCCGCTGCATGCCATCACGCCCATGGGGCTGGATTCGAACCGGGAACAGCAAAACTCAAAGGTATTGTAATGGAGTGCGACTCCCGATGCATCATGGCACCCATGCTGCCAGCCGGGCAATCATTCATCACATACATCGTCCTCATCCCCAGGCGTTCCAAATTTACTGAAATAGGCCTCTTCTGTTGCTCTGGAGTCTGGAATCACTGTTGAATTACAATGCAGAAGTATTGCGACCGCCATCTTCTCAGGAAGTCTCCCTGCCCTCAACCGATCAAGAACGAATCCGCAACTGGAAACAAGCCGCTCTGGAGCTGCGCTGGTAGGAAGGTTCGGCAACCACCGGCCAGTCATCACGGCAAGAGCTGAGAAGTGATGTCCATGAGTCCGCCGGAAATTCAACACACCAGGTAGTTCTCTGGGATCGTGGTAGGATTGCTGAATGTTGGGGATGAATCTGAGGAATCTGTCGTATTTGTCACGTCCGGTGCTTGCATCATCTTCACCAGTCTTCATCATATCTGCTTTGAAACGAGCCAGACATTGGTTGGTAACTCCTTCTGCACACTGTTCCTTAGCCGGTGGTTGTGAACCTGATGGCGGATGAAGTCTGGATCCCTCAACATAGTCGCATGAGGCCTCAGTGACCGCGTCACATAGTCTGTAGCTCGGTAGTGGTGGATGAACGCTGCCCTGAACGGCATGCGGGGCAAGTCGTGGCCTTCTCCGTTGACTCCGATCACTGGAGAGTGGCGGGACTGTATTGTGAGCTCAACATAGACGTTGTAGTGATGTCTCTTGAGATGAGAGAACGGCGCACTGGTGCTGTTCCCTGTTTGCTTCACCTTGGCCTGGCAGAGCTTGCACCGCTATCCACCACCCACCAACGCACCACACCCCACCACACTGCACGCCACCAACACACCACACACACACACACACACACACACACACAAACACACGCGGAAACCAGACCGCCCTCACAACGGTGGCAGGCCACCCCCCCCAGGGACGGCCCCCCACCACCCCCGCGGACAGTGTTGGGCCCCCACGGCCACACACCTGCGCCCACAGCACGTGGGTGGCGGACCCCAACAGCCCGCCCAGTGGGCGGGCAGTCGGGGGAGGGACAGCGCCTGACCTCAGACGCCCCTCACAATGGTCGAAGGCACCCCCCCCGGGGACGCCCTTCCGCCACCCCCACACCGAGCAACGCCGGCCAGCAAGGGCACACACTGTGGGGCCGATGCTGGGTCCCCACGCCCGCACCAACCGCACCCGGGACATGCGGGTCGCGCAACCCTGGCTGCCCGCTCCAGAGGACGGGCGGCCGGGGGAGGGACAGCGCCTGACACCAGATGCCCCTCACAACGGTGGCAGGCCACTTCCCCCGGGTACGGCCCCCCACCACCCCCGCGGCACGCAGCCCCACCAGGGCATGCAGGCCAAGGAGAGAGTGTTGGGCCCCCACACCCGGACACCCGCGCCCACAGCACGTGGGTGGCGGACCCCAACAGCCCACCAAGTGGGCGGGCAGTTGGGGGAGGGACAGCGCCTGACCTCAGACGCCCCTCACAATGGTGGAAGGCACCCCCCCCGGGGACGCCCTCCCGCCACCCCCACAGCGAGCAATCCCGGCCCGCAAGGGCGCACGCTGTGGGGCTGGTGCTGGGTCCCCACGCCCGCACCGACCGCACCCGGGACACACGGGTCGCGCAACCCTGGCTGCCCGCTCCAGAGGACGGGCGGCTGGGGGAGGGACAGCCCCTGACACCAGACGCCCCTCACAACCGTGGCAGGCCAACCCCCCCGGGGAAGGCCCCCAACCACCCCCGCGGCACGCAGCCCCCACAGGGCATGCAGGCCAAGGGGACAGTGTTGGGCCCCCACACCCACACACCCGCGCCCACAGCACGTGGGTGGCGGATCCCAACAGTTCGCCCAGTGGGCGGGCAGTCGGGGGAGGGACAGCCCCCCACAATGGTGGAAGGCACCCCCCCCGGGTACGCCAATCTGCCACCCCCACAGCCAGCAACGCCGGCCCGCAAGGGCGCACGCTGTGGGGCCGCTGCTGGGTCCCCACGCCCGCAGCGACCGCAACGGGGACACACAGGTCGCGGAACCCCGGCTAGCCACTCCAGAGGACGGGTGGCCGGGGGAGGGACAGCCCCTGACACCAGACGCCCCTCACAACGGTGGCAGGTCACCCCCCCCGGGGACGGCCCCCCACCACCCCCGCGGCACGCAGCCCCCACAGGGCATGCAGGCCAAGGGGACAGTGTTGGGCCCCCACAGCCACACGCCCGCGCCCACAGCACGTGGGTGGCGGATCCCAACAGCCCGCCTAGTGGGCGGGCAGTCGGGAGAGGGACAGCCCCTCACAATGGTGGAAGGCACCCCACCGGGGACGCCCCTCCGCCAGCCCCACGGCGAGCAACGCCGGCCCGCAAGGGCGCACGCTGTGGGGCCGGTGCTGGGTCCCCACGCCCGCACCGACCGCACCGGGGACACACGGGTGGCGGAACCCCGGCTGCCCGCCCCAGAGGATGGGCGGCCGGAGGAGGGACAGCGCCTGACACCAGACGCCCCTCACAACGGTGGAAGGCCCTTCCGCCACCCCTACAGCGAGCAACGCCGGCCCGCAAGGGCGCACGCTGTGGGGCCGACGCTGGGTCCCACGCCCGCACCGACCGCACCCGGGACACACGGGTGGCGGAACCCCGGCTGCCCGCCCCGGAGGACGGGCGGCCGGGGGAGGGACAGCGCCTGACACCAGACGCCCCTCACAACGCTGGCGGGCCACCCCCCGCAGGGACGGCCCCCCACCACCCCGACGGCACGCAGCCCCCACAGGGCATGCAGGCCAAGGGGACAGTGAAGGGCCCCCACACCCACACACCCGGGCCCACAGCACGTGGGTGGCGGACCCCAACAGCCCGCCCAGTGAGCGGGCAGTCGGGGGAGGGAGAGTGCCTGACCTCAGACGCCTTTCACAACGGTGGAAGGCACCCCCCCCGGGGACGCTCTTCCGCTGGCCCCACAGCGAGCAACGCCGGCCCGCAAGGGCGCACGCTGTGGGGCCGGTGCTGGGTCCCCACGCCCGCACCGACCGCACCCGGGACACAAGGGTCACGGAACCCCGGCTGCCCGCCCCAGAGGACGGGCGGCCGGGGGAGGGACAGCGCCTGACACCAGACGCCCCTCACAACGGTGGCAGGCCACCCCCCCCGGGGACGGCCCCCCAACAGCCCCCCGGCACGCAGCCCCCACAGGGCATGCAGGCCAAGGGGACAGTGTTGGGCCACCAGACCCACACACCCGCGCCCACAACACGTGGGTGGCGGACCCCAACAGCCCGCCCAGTGGGCGGGCAGTCGGGGGAGGGGGAGCGCCTGACCTCAGACGCCCCTCACAACGGTGGAAGGCATCCCCCCCGGGGACGCCCTTCCGCCACCCCCACAGCGAGCAACGCCGGCCTGCAAGGGCGCACACTGTGGAACCGCTGCTGGGTCCCCACGCCCGCACCGACCACACCCGGAACACACGGGGTCGCAGTAACCCGGCTGCCCGCCCCAGAGGACGGGCGGTCGGGGGGGGGACAGCGCCTGACACCAAACGCCCCTCACAACAGTGGCAGGCCACCCCCCCCCCCCTGGGAGGGCCCCCCACCGCCCTCGCGGCACGCAGCCCCCACAGGGCATGCAGGCCAAGGGGACAGTGTTGGGCCCCCACACCCACACACCCGCGCCGACAGCACGTGGGGGCGGACAGCCCCGAGCCAGGTAGGGGGCAACCGGGACCCGACCGCCCCCCCCCCAAGCACGCCAGACGGAGCAAGGGACCGGGGCAGGACACGCGGACGGGCACGGACCACATGGAACGGCCCTACCAGGGCTCAGTGCCGGGACCGCGCAAGGTGCGCACGCCACACCACCCAGGGGGGGGGGAGCGGACGCCGCGGGAGCGCGAGCGCACACACACGCAAAGGGCACGCGGGGACTACCAGAAGGGCAACCGGACCGAGCTCGCGGAACGCACAGACCGCGTGGAATGGCGTACCAGCGAGCGAGGGTAGGGGACACCCCGACAGGACGGCCCGCCACACGCAGTGCGGGACGCGCGGGGCGGGAAGGGGGAAACGGGAGAGACACAACACCAGGTACCGGCCCGAGCCCCCCGAACCGGCCGCGAGCGCCGCGCACACACGGACGGGGCACTGCACCCGCCAAGGCTGTAGTGGCGCACTGCGCCACGCCCCAACTGCTAGGCTAGGCAGCCTCCACGCCAGCCCAAGGGGGTCCCACTGGCGAGAAGCCAGTAGCACGGTCCCGGAGGCGCCGGCGCCCTGGGCGACCACGCATTAGAGGGGCGACGCGGTGGGTAAGCGCCCGCAGCCAGGGCTGCGAATTAATGCACTGACCGCGGAGTGGCGAAACGGGGAAGCTGGGGAGGGACGGAGCTCCGAGCCCTGTGAACCCGGGGGACTCCGCCACCAGGCAGGAGTTGCGTCTTGGAGGGCCCCCCACTAGGACCCGGTGGGGAGGATATCACCTGGCCGGACCAGGTGGCCCCATGGGGCCGAAAGGCGTCTAGTACCCGCAAAATCAAACCTCAAACCTCAAACCTCACAAACACACGCGGAAGGCGCGCCCACGCCTACACCATCACCAACACAGACACCACAAACACACACCACACACACCAGCACAGGCACCACATGCACACGCCGCGCCACAAGCACACACAACGCGGGAAACCCCCACCTGCGGAAACACCCTCCGCCGCGGCCGGCGGACCCCAGCCAGGAGTGGCGGGGAGCTGCCCCCGAGACCCTGAGCCAGGAGTGGCGAGGAACGCCCACCACCACCGGCAGCAAAACCCGGCCAGGAGTGGCGGGGAGTAGCACACAGGAACCTCTGCCAGGAGTGGCGAGGGACCAACCACACCACACACCAGCCACACCCCCACCAACACACCACACCGCACCACACCGCACGCAACCAACACACCACACACGCACACACACACACACACACACACAAACACACGCGGAATGCCCGCCGGCGCCCACACCACCACAAACACAGACACCACGATCGCACACCACACCACACACACCAGTACAGGCACCACACGCACACGCCGGGCCACAAACACACACAACACGGGAAACCCCCACCCGCGGAAACACCCACCGCAGCGGCCGGCGGACCCCAGCCAGGAGTGGTGGGGAGCCGCTCCCGAGACTCTCAGCCAGGAGTGGCAGGGGCCCACCCAACACCGCCACCAGCGGACCCCCCAGCCAGGAGTGGCGGGGAACCGCGACCGGGACGTGCAGCCAGGAGTGGCAAGCGACCACACACCACCGCCGCCAGCGGACCCCAGCCAGGAGTGGCGGGGAACCGCACCCGGGGCCCTCAGCCAGGAGTGGCAAGGAGCACCCACCACCGCTGACAGCGAAACCCAGCCAAGAGTGGCGGGAAATCGCACTCAGGAACCTCCGCCAGGAGTGGCGAGGGACCAACCACGGCACACACCAACCACACCCACACCCACACCAGCGGCAAGCCCCAGCCGGCCTCAGCCACACATCCACACACACACACACACACCAACACACACGGAAGACACACCAACACCCACGCCAACACGAACGCAGGACACACACACCAGCACAGACACCACGCGCGCACGCACCGCGCCAAAAACACACACACCATGAGAAACCCCCACCGGACCCCACGCAAACGGCCACCGCCGCGGCCGGCGGACCCCAGCCAGGAGTGGCGGGGAACCATAACCAGGACCACACCCGAAAGGGGCAAGCAACCACACACCACCACCGCCGGCGGACCCCAGCAAGGAGTGGCAAGGGACCACACCCGGGGCCCTCAGCCAGGAGTGGCGAGGAACACCCACCACCACCAGAAGTGCAACCGAGCCAGACGTGGCGGGGAAACGCACGCAGGAACCTCCGCCAGGAGAGGCGAGGGACCGCCCACACACCAACCACACCTCCACCCACACTAACACCAGCAGCAAGCCCCAGCCAGGGAAACAAACCGCCACACGCCCCCACACACGCGCCAACACACACGGAAGACACACCCACACCCACACCACTGCCACAAACACACACCGCACACACCAGCACACGCCGCGCCACAAACACACGCAACACGGGAAACCTGCCCCCAAACCCCGCGGAACCGGCCACCACCGCAGCCAGCGGACCCCAGCCAGGAGAGGCGGGGAACCGCGCCCAGGACCCTCAGCCGGGGTGGCGACGGGCCACCCACCACCAACACCAACGGGCCCCCAGCCAGGAGTGGCGGGGGACCGCACCCGGGGCCCTCAGCCAGGAAAGGGAACGCCCACCCAGAACCCACAGCCGGAAGCGAGGGACCACGCCCAGCAAACCGGCGGACCTCAGCCAGGAGTGGCGAAGGCCCACCCCCCACCAACACCAGAGGACCCCAGCCAGGAGTGGCGGGGAGCCACACCGAAGACCCTGAGCCACAGCCAGGGAGGGCGGGGGACCACCCGCCGCCACCGGCGGCGAACCACAACCAGGGGAGGCAGGGACACGCACACAAGCCACACAGCCAGGAAAAGCGAAAAGCGCCCCCCACCACCACCACCCCACCCGGGAGAGACGGGAAACCCACCAACGCAAACCAACCACACAGCAAAAAGGGGGGCTGGACGAAAAGGGCCCACGGGGAACGCAGGCAAGGGACTCAACCTCAGGGGTTTGGGGCCCCCCCCGGTGACCGTATCGGCCCCACCTGAGCACACGCAATAAGGTGGAATACGCCCGGGACCGTTGGTCGGCGGCCCGCGGTGGCACCGGCCTGGGGGGGTGACCAATGGGCCTGACCAAGAGCACTCCCCGCGGCACATACTGCGGTTCGGGCCCAGCGAGGGGAGAAAGATGTCCTTGAATTATGCCCTAGATATTTTGATGTATTCGTGCAGGTTTTGTAGTTGAAAACCCAAACCAAAGCAGCAAGTAGAGCAAGAACAGGATGTGGATCGAATCAATGATTGGTTTTTGGAATCCAGTGTAACACAGAAGGGCTGCAGGTAGACAAAGCAGGTTTATACACATAGATTCAATCACAAATGAATAATACAAAAAATTTTATATGAAAATTGGTCTGACTCTTGCCTCAGGAGTTGCATTAGGCACTTCATGTGCACTCTTTTGGGTGAAATGGTGCTGGTTAGGAATGTGGGGCATAGATGTCAGGACCACACAGAAAATGACTTGGCCAAGCAACTGAATTCAGAAACAGTTACAAAGTAGGACCATAATAAGTGGTAGAAACAATTGAGTATAGGGGTCTTGGGGTGGGAGACCACTAGGCTTAACCTCCAAGGCCTAAAGCACGAAATGCCTGTTTTATTTCGGTATATCCTCCATGAGGGAAGGTACCTCCGCTCAGTTGAGTGGTAGGGGTGAACTTCATGGGGGGCTAGGGTCACAACCCTAGTTACTTTGAGAAAGTGTACTTTAGGCATCCAAAAAGAGATAAAACCACTTAGGTTTGTCTTTGCATCAACAAAAGGGTTTGAAGGGGGGCTTAGCCTGGATCAAGCCCTCCAAGAAAGACATGGCAGTGACTTTTTCTTACTCCCCCCTGGAGTACTAGTTAGCTAAGCTAGTAGGACCAAGGAAAAAGGCTCAAATATTCCCAAAATTACCTCAGAAAATGCATTCAACTTACCAAAAACAGCCTCATCAGTTCATAGAAGCCTATCACACTGTAGGTACCCTTGAAAAACAGTGTAATGTACCGTGAATGATGTCCCTTGGATGGGGCATTCCTGAAAAGTTGCCGGCGTGCGACGAAAACTTTTGGAAAAGGTTTGGGGGTGGTGGGGTTTGAACCCAGGACTCCCTCCCTAGAGCACATGTGCTTGCCCACTAGGGTACAGTCGAACGCTCTAATGCAGACGGCTATCACTGTATAAACAGCGTTTTGGTAAACGCCCTGACCAAGGGCCAGGGCGGAGCAATACTCCCAATGGAGGACACAAACCTCCAGGAGCTGAAAAAAATAGAAAATGTAACCAGCAGGGAGTCATTCCTGCGGTTTAGCGGAGGGGGTTGCGATTTAGCAAGTGAAATCGTTAAAAATCGACGAAACCACGCGGGAAATCGTCATTTTTACACATAACTCAAAGTTGCAGACAAGCGCAAAGGGAGCGGACTCCAAGAAAAGGGTTGCGCAAGCGTAAACGGCTTTTGAAAAAGAAGGTACGAGGCGTAGTTTTTAGAGTTTTAAAGGAAATTTTTGCACAGTTGCATCAAAATTTTCATAAACTTCAGAGAAAAGTATTCAAATTCAACCGACACCACAGAGCAGGTCAACAACCCACCTCTCAGGTATGTCAGTGTCATCTCACACGCATGCATTGCGTTTGTGTTGGTTGTTTCGTCAAAACGTTAGGGTTGTCAACGCTGTGTTCGTTGGGGGTTCGGGTGTTCCTCCACGTGCTCTGCACAGGTCAAAACAGGAATGAAAGGTATGCGATGCGAATGGGGCGCGCAGCGCGCACGTAGGGTTAGAATATGCGCTGTGCTCGTGATGCATGTGCCTAATCGAAGCATTCAAACGCTGTGACGCTTTACCTGTACCCCAAATTAACCCTTGTTTTCTTCTTCACAGGTAAGTAAGGAAAGCGTTTGTTTGTGTGTGTGGCCGTGGCGTTAAAGTAGGGTTGCTTAAAACGCTTAGGCTTGTTTTGTGTTCGCTTCATTCGGTATGCACACGATCCATGGTGAGTAAGGTAGGTCAGCCCAGGAGGAGCTCACCTCCTGGTAGAGTCATTGTGGTTAAGGTTCAGCCTGCCTTCCCTGCGTGCACATGATGCATTAAAGGGTAGGCCACGCGAATTGCGCACGGTAAACTTTGTTTAGGTTACCCAGGGGCTCCTCGGTACGTTCTTTAAGAGAACCTGAGGAGTCTCTTAAAGCTTGCTTGCTTGACAGGGGAGCTGATCCGTCAGCGTGTTTGCGAACAGTGTATTATAGGTCACACTGAGAAGCGTAAAATACGTGGAGTGTGGCTTGGTTCCTCCGCCGCAAACACCCCTTCATTTCCCTCTGTTGTACATGTGGCAGAGGTTAAGGGTGATTGATGCACGCAGCAGCTGCCTTTGGCGGCTATCCATTTTTCTGCCCCAGCAAAACAGGGGCGCTGATCACAAATCAAATGACTGTGCCTCAGCCAGGCATGGCGAGGGCAGTTCGACTTCAACGACATCTGCGCTGTGCACGCAACGAGAGCACCCCTTCCCTCCAAGCCCTAGCAGGGGAAACGCATTGTGGCGTCCCCTGTTAGGCCACAGTTGCTCAGCAGCGCTGTGTTCTCTTGTCTTCTTCACAGGAGGGCCATTAGGGCCCGAGACGTCCTGGACAGCAGCCCCAAGTAGCGTGTGTAGGGGTTAGGGTCAGCAGGCCTGGCAGGAGTGGAGTGCAAGTGATGAGTGCTCACCCTGCCTTCGAAGGCCGGTGCTGGCGTTAGTGAGTGTAGTGTAGTGGTGTCTCCTGTCCCGCGTGCTTTTCCTCGTGGGCAGGGGAGTGCGTTAGCTTTTGGCCTGTAGCACAAATGGGCGTTTTGTATGCCCTTAGCACACTTGGCCACCCCTCCCCTCTAGTAGGTAGGGCTTTTGCCGTCTTACCCCAAGGATAGGCGCCAGCACAGAAATTGGGCGCCATAGGAGTGGTAATAGTACCTGATTAGGACCTTCGGTCCGACGTCAGCGAAGCCCGGTCTCCGGGAGCCACGCTGGGGAGAGAAGTGAGACACATACAGACATACGTAGCACACTTAGGGGTATGGTAAACCCTGTAAGGAAGGGTAGAACCCCATGGGTCTGGACCAGTCAGGGGTCCTAACTGTGGGCTCGCTTGTCCCCAAGGAGGGAAGACACACCTTGCCTCATAACACCTTGCTTGTCATTCCCCCCTGGTGTAGTAAGCCACCGTTCTTCGTTGGCTCTCCAAGGTCATTACATTAGGGCAGTACCCATGCAACACATGGTCAACAAGGCACACACTCGCTGGGTGGCTGCAATCCTGATAAGCGGCCACCTGGCTTACGCTGGAAACCATAGGCATGGGTCTGCAGGGCACAGACAGGGTCAGTGCAGTGCTCAGTAAGCAGTAGTCTGTGAAAAAAAAATGGCCTTCGGCCAGGGACTGGTTGTCACGGGGGGCTAACGGTCCTGTCCTGCGATGCAATGCGGGGCAACTGTGACAACTGCTCTTACACCCATACTCAGGCACGTCTGCAGAAGAGTGCTCACTGCACCTGTCAGTAGACTGACACAGGGAAATTAGTTTCCCTTCTTACGCTCGGACATAGTCTGAGCACGGGTTAGGAGCTGACCCTCGTTGCTCCCAACGATGTAAGTGCGGAAGATGGGGTTGATACTCCCATCTGGTTGTATGAAGGCTGACATAGGTCCCCAGGTCGCCTCAGACAACCCATAGCCATCCCACAGGGTAAGGAATTTCCAGCCCTGTTTATACTCGTGGCGAGCGATACCTGCAACCACGTAGTAACCATCGACTGCCATCTCATCGGCAGTCATCTCTTCGAGTTCGTCTGCCTCCTCTGGACTGGCAGCGTTCTCTAGGTCTATACGTTCAATCTCACTGTCGCTGAGGCGCCACTCATCCCAAGACAAGTCGTCAGGGGAGTGATAGTGCCTCAACTGCTTAGGTGCACACAGCAGTTCACAACCTAGACGTGGACTGCACCTGACATGGATCCTGGATCCATCTATCCTGATGATACGATAGGGTCCAAAGTAAGGGTCCTGTAGGCAGTTACGTGGCCAGGAGGGTAGGCGTGAATGGTGTACCAAAACAAGGTCACCAACCTTGAAGCTGGCAGGTCGCCGTAGGCGGTTCCGTCGGCTCTGTTCACGGTCACGAATGAGCCTCAGGTTAGTACCAGCCTGGTTAGCCAGAGACTGCTTGTGTTCCAGCCAATCTCCCACAGGGCTCTTGAAGTCCTCAGGAAAGGGGGTTTTGAAGAACCAAGCAGGTCGTCCTCCATGGAACAGTACGTCGGGGCTGAAACCCGTAGAAGATCTCCGCTGTGAGTTCATGGACAGCACTGCCCAGGGCACTAGGCGTACCCAGTCCTTGGTGCGCTCCTGTTTCATCAGTATTCTTAAGTTTTGCTCCACCACACGGTTCTGTCTCTCACAGAGAGGGTTAGACGTGTGGGTATAGGGCACACCTGTGGTTACCTCCACGTTGAGGGCATTTAGCACTCGTTTGTACCACCCAGTGTCACTGCGGATGCGTACATCCTCATCAGAGTGCACCTGCTTAGGTGCCCCATAGGGTTCGAACCATTGTTCGACCAACATTTTCACAGTCTGCTCACCTGTGTTTTTCTTATTGCAAGGGAACACACGGGTGAAGCGAGATAGACCACAGGTGACCACGAGGCAACTATCATAGCCGCCAAAGCGTGGTAGGCCGTGGATGAAATCCACGTAGAGAAGAGAGTTAGCACAAAAGGGTATGGGTAAGCTGGAGATCAGGCCCCTATCCCTACAGTCGCTCTGCTTGCTGGCATGACAGCCACAAGCATCCACAATGGTCTGCATACGCGACCTCAGTTCAGTCAGGGTTAGACTAGAGTAGAAACACTCACGGAAGAAGTCCACTGAGCGATTAGCGCCAGTGTGACCAGAACTGAGATGGGACCACTGTAGGCACCCATCCAGTCGTGCCTCAGGCACAACAATTCGGTCCTCGTGGAAGAGGTACTGATTGTTTTTATACCACTGGTGCCCGTCAATGACACGGGGTTCGAGACCAGTGCTGAGGGTTTGGGAAATTTCTTCATACTCTGACTGATAGTCGGTTAGACTCCAACCCTCCAGGATTCGAGCAGTGCGCATGGACAGGTCAAGCTGGACATCCATACGCTGGAAAGCCTCTTTGGCGAGCGCCTCAGAGCTCTCACCAATAAGCGCATCGAAGTTGTTGCGCGATATATAGTCAGACAGTTCATTCCTAATCCCGGGGATATGATGCACTGTCAGCCTGAACTGGCTCAGGTAAGTCCACCACCGTTTTAGCTTTGCTTTTTCTGGTGGTGGGCCCTTCTGAAAAGACTTCACAGGCTCCTGGTCACACAGCCAGACAATAGGGTTAGATCCCAGGAGTCGGGATTGTGACGATAGCACCAACACACCGGCCAGGAGTTCCTGGTCATAGGTGCTGTCGTTGGAACGCGCTTGGTTCCATTTCCAATTCCAGTGTCCCAGTGGCACCAGTCGCCACTCGCTGGTAGGATAGTCATGTTTCAACAAACCATCACGGTTCAGTCCAGTAGTACGATAATGGCAGTGGGTTAGTTCAGCGGGGTTAAGCTCCTGCCATCGGTAGATCGTACCACCCCCCCCTACATCACTGGCATCAGTGATCAGGACTATCTCGCCCTCAGGGCGGGGCACTTCCAGGCAGTTGGAGGAGGCAATCTTCTTCTTCAACTCCTGGAAACACTCTTCCCCTCTGGAGGTCCACCTCCAGGGAGTAGTTTTCTTGATCAGGTCAGTCAGGGGTGCAGAGGAGTAAGTAAAAATGTGGATGTGACGCCGATAGAAATTACAGGCGCCCACAAAACTCCTCACATCGTGTAGACCCTTCTTAGGGTCATCGCGAATCTGCATGTCCTGTAGGGGCTGCATCTTAGACGCGGCTGGTTTCCACCAGCCATACCCCACGTCGAAACCCAAATACTCCATCTCCTCTTTCATAAACTCACATTTTTCGAGTTTGATTCGGAGATGGTTTTCTTGACAGACAATGAAAAGTTCACGGAGGAGAAGGACGTGGTGCTCTTTGGTATTAATACCCAAACTCACGTCGTCGATGTGAGCCTCCGTTTCTGCACCCCGAGAAATCAACTCTTGTACTAGAGGCCTGCGCCTCAGTATGTATAAAATTTTGTTCATAAGCTCCTGGAAGAGCGCTGGGGCATTGGCCACCCCGAAAGGCATAACCTTCCACTTGAAAACACGACCCTTAGGGGTTATAAAGGCCAACAGCTCCTGAGCTGCGGCGGTTAGGTCCACTTGCCAGAAACCAGAGCGTTTGTCCATTTTGGTCTTATACCTGCATTTGGCAATATGCTCCAGGGTGAATTCCATGTTAGGAATACTCCCTGAGTGGTTCTGGGTTTTCTTGTTGACCTCACCATAGTCTACAACAAGACGTAGGGCAGTCGACCCTGGTTTAGCAACAAGGAAACAGGGACTGCAGTGATGGGGATAGTCCCCGTGTTTATACTCTTCAACGAGGCCAGCATCAATGCATTCTTGGATCTGGCGCTCGATTTCTTCAACCTGTTCCTGTGGAGCGGGATAGGGACGACGCCTCACTCGCGTCTTTTCAAATTCAGGTTTCAATTTCAGGTCCATCTGGACCAGTTTTTTTACAAGAAAGGGGAGGCGGCAAGGCGCCGAACACCTCCTCATAGGTTATCAGCAGTTTCTTCAGGCCGGGGTCAAGGTTAAGACTCTCGAGTTTCTGAAGGACATCCTCCTCAGCATGGAGGTTGCTTTTTCCATGTTCTTTCTTTTTCTGCCGATCAGCAGTTTCGGCAGGCACAGTATCATCGTCCCACTCAGGGGGACATTGCTGCCCATAGTGTAGAGAATACACTAGAGGTATCTTAGGATCAGGCAGCGTATAGGACTCATCGTCCTCCTCAGACCAGATGGAGTATTTCCAGGTCTGTCTGAGGTATTGCAGCCGCTCTTGGCGCTCAATACCCTCGGCCTTCAGGTACAACAGCCGCCGGAGTTCTTGAGTGTCATGCTCAGACAATGGCATGTTATTAGCAGCAGGCCGCGCCAGAGCATCAGCACTCCGGGCCACGGGTTCACCTGTGTGCACAGGCTGCATGTGTAGCACTGGCTTCCCAACAGGGGAAGCGGGTTCAGAGGTTGACTCTAGATCTACCTCCTCTAGCAACAGCTGGGCTAGGAAAGCACTATGTTTTAGGTCAACACAGCTGGGATCAACAGAGGGAATAGTGCTGGCGATCTCAGACAGTTGGTCGTCAGCATCCTCTTTTACAGCTGCAGGTTCCAGATAGTCATCAGGAGACTCACACCCTGTAGGTGTGGCAGATAGGTACTCAGGAGATCGATTTTTGAGATCATAAAGGGTCAGGCCCCGATTTTCGGCCATGACCTCTTTCAGTAGCACCTGGTCTAGGTCACACAGGGGTACAGGATTGAGAGATCCATCGACGATGGACAGGAAACTGGCCCACTCAGGGGCCTGCATAGCTGTGTCTGAGTCCTCAGGCACATAGATGGGGCCGTGGGGGAGTTGCACTCTTCCCACGGTCATTCGATCTAGCATACGGCGCCAGTAAGCATGTTCACCAGAGCAACCCCAGTCAGGGGTGCACATAACAACCCTTCCTCCCTCATAAGCGATTTTGGTTAGAACCTTCGCGAGCAGGGAGAAGGGAGGGTTAGCATACGCTAGGCCCATTGCTTTCCAGAAGAAAAGGAAAGCATTGTTCAGTTGTTTCGAGCAGTACAACTGCATGATGTGCTGTTGTTGGCTGGCAAACAATTCCACCTGGATCTCATCCAGGTTTACCTGAAGGGCCGCCAGTCCATTTTCAAGAACGTGACGGGCCAATTGGTAGTCTTCAGTACGATAGTTCGTCCTGGCTGCGTAGCGCAGCCCAGACTCTTTTCGTCCTGACAGCTCCAAAGGTACGGAGAATAGCCCACTGCCAAAGTCGCAGTGCAAAAAATAGGGACGCTGTAGGGACAGCATTTTTACCTGGGGGTTTCTTCCTAGAAAGTCGGTGCCAATGACGATGTCAAAGGCGTCAGTGTCCAACACTCTGCAGTGTCGGGTCACGGTTTCGTCGCCCAGACATATAGTCACATCGACCCCCCCCAAGGAATGGATGGTACGCCCATCCCCTACTGTTATGGCCACGGTCTTAGTTTTCTTGAAAGTCTTAAGCAGGCGCCGGGCCACTATGGAAAGTGTTGCACCGGTATCAAGCACCGCTCGAAAAACCTGATCCCCGATTTTCACGAGGATCCAGAAAACCAAGTCCTCCTCTTCGGAGCCGCCCCCCTATTCCTCATCAGGGCACTTCACATCCACCCCTGCAGCCATGAGGGACTTGGCCATCCAGGCCAAGCGCCTCTTCTTGGAATTATTCCCCTCAGGGGTAGCGTTATCCCCTTGGGGGCGTTTCTTGGGGTCACCTGCGGCAGGAGCGGGTGTAGCAGCAGGAGTGGGTGTAGCAACGAGCGCTGATGAGCGCCTCTGGGGGTTAGGGGGTCCACTTTTGCCACCCCCCTTGCAACCTCCTTTACCACCTTTATCCCCATTCGGGGGATTTCTGGCGGGCGTCTGGTCCTTCTGGCGTTCCGCCTCTTGACGCTTGAGTTTGTCACTCTCGCGTTTCTTGATGTGGCATTCGTCCTCGTGGTGACGACGTTTGCCACAGTAACCACAGGTGATGGTACACCTGAAATGGTCCTGATGGGTCACGGTTTTCCCATCTTTGGTATGCTGCTGACGTTTCATCTGCAGCATACAGCCACTGCGGAGATCGCAGTCGGAGGCATGACAAGGTCCCCCCTTGTCATTGACAGGTCTGCAGTAGAACAGGGGGGGTGTACCTGCATCAGGTTTAACCTCATTCATGGCACGTAGGTTACACCTCCCTTTACCACCTCCCTGGTTGGTGTTAGTGGGATTTTTATGCCCTTTCCCTTCGCCACGTTCGCCGGTAGGGGTACCACCTCGTCCCAAATGCTTCTTGAGGAATTTCTCCATGTGGGAGTCATTCTCTCTCTCAAGAGCTAGCTCAATCAAGAGATCCACCAGTTCATCGTACGAGTGGGTCCTGCTCTTCCTCTCAGAGGTGGAGCGGCAATCATCCCACGTACGCTGGGGGATCTTACTCATGAGCCACAGGTGGGGCTCAGTGGCTCCGTAGGAGCCCACGTTCATCCTCGAAAACAAGTACTCCAAGTCGCACACATACTCAGAAATTCGCGCAGCGGATGGAAACTCAGGGAGCATAGGTAGCTCCTCGATCTGTGTGCGTACGCTGAGGTCAGTCTCATAGACTGGGAATGTTTTCTCCAACCTCAGGAGTACCTCTGCCCAGGTAGAACAGGTTTTTACAATCTGTTTCACCTGTGTTTGCAAAAACTTCTTTTTGCATGAGCGTTTTAGCAGTGAACATTTGGTGGCCACATCCACATGGGGTTGGCCAGTCAACAAAAGGAACTCTGCAAATTCCTCTGCCCATTCGGGCAGATTTTTGGGGTCGAACTCCGGCAGTTCCAGCTGGATGTTCGCCTGGGCAATTGGTCTGCCCGTCTTCCCACCCCCCGGAGTTAGGCCTGAAGGCGACACGCCGGCAAGAGGTGCCAGGGCTGACAGGCCTCTTCTCTCAATCTCTGTGACAGGCACGTCCTGTAGATCAGCCATAGGCACTGTCCTGGCACGGGGGTGAAAGGGGCTGGGGCAGGTGACCTTAGGCAACAGCCTGGAGACCCTTGATCTCTTGAGATCTTCGGCCAGGGTACTCAGTCCTGGAGACAGAGAGGGCAACTCTGGCTTGGGTAAGGGTTCTGCAATACCCAGTTTAGCCTTAATGGCCTCGGATAGGGCCGTCACATCTGGATCTTCTGATCCAGACAGGAGTTTGGCCAACAGCTCGGCCGTATGATCCAGGGCACCGTAGGTTGGCCTTGGATGATGTTGTTCTTCGACTCGAGTCGGGCCCACTTCGGGAGCCCTTGGGGTTGGACGACATGCTCTTGGATGAGCGCCTCTGGGGGTTAGGGGGTCCACTTTTGCCACCCCCCTTGCAACCTCCTTTACCACCTTTATCCCCATTCGGGGGATTTCTGGCGGGCGTCTGGTCCTTCTGGCGTTCCGCCTCTTGACGCTTGAGTTTGTCACTCTCGCGTTTCTTGATGTGGCATTCGTCCTCGTGGTGACGACGTTTGCCACAGTAACCACAGGTGATGGTACACCTGAAATGGTCCTGATGGGTCACGGTTTTCCCATCTTTGGTATGCTGCTGACGTTTCATCTGCAGCATACAGCCACTGCGGAGATCGCAGTCAGAGGCATGACAAGGTCCCCCCTTGTCATTGACAGGTCTGCAGTAGAACAGGGGGGGTGTACCTGCATCAGGTTTAACCTCATTCATGGCACGTAGGTTACACCTCCCTTTACCACCTCCCTGGTTGGTGTTAGTGGGATTTTTATGCCCTTTCCCTTCGCCACGTTCGCCGGTAGGGGTACCACCTCGTCCCAAATGCTTCTTGAGGAATTTCTCCATGTGGGAGTCATTCTCTCTCTCAAGAGCTAGCTCAATCAAGAGATCCACCAGTTCATCGTACGAGTGGGTCCTGCTCTTCCTCTCAGAGGTGGAGCGGCAATCATCCCACGTACGCTGGGGGATCTTACTCATGAGCCACAGGTGGGGCTCAGTGGCTCCGTAGGAGCCCACGTTCATCCTCGAAAACAAGTACTCCAAGTCGCACACATACTCAGAAATTCGCGCAGCGGATGGAAACTCAGGGAGCATAGGTAGCTCCTCGATCTGTGTGCGTACGCTGAGGTCAGTCTCATAGACTGGGAATGTTTTCTCCAACCTCAGGAGTACCTCTGCCCAGGTAAAACAGGTTTTTACAATCTGTTTCACCTGTGTTTGCAAAAACTTCTTTTTGCATGAGCGTTTTAGCAGTGAACATTTGGTGGCCACATCCACATGGGGTTGGCCAGTCAACAAAAGGAACTCTGCAAATTCCTCTGCCCATTCGGGCAGATTTTTGGGGTCGAACTCCGGCAGTTCCAGCTGGATGTTCGCCTGGGCAATTGGTCTGCCCGTCTTCCCACCCCCCGGAGTTAGGCCTGAAGGCGACACGCCGGCAAGAGGTGCCAGGGCTGACAGGCCTCTTCTCTCAATCTCTGTGACAGGCACGTCCTGTAGATCAGCCATAGGCACTGTCCTGGCACGGGGGTGAAAGGGGCTGGGGCAGGTGACCTTAGGCAACAGCCTGGAGACCCTTGATGTCTTGAGATCTTCGGCCAGGGTACTCAGTCCTGGAGACAGAGAGGGCAACTCTGGCTTGGGTAAGGGTTCTGCAATACCCAGTTTAGCCTTAATGGCCTCGGATAGGGCCGTCACATCTGGATCTTCTGATCCAGACAGGAGTTTGGCCAACAGCTCGGCCGTATGATCCAGGGCACCGTAGGTTGGCCTTGGATGATGTTGTTCTTCGACTCGAGTCGGGCCCACTTCGGGAGCCCTTGGGGTTGGACAACATGGTCTTGGATACTCAGGTCTTAGTCGTCTTGGCAGGGATGCAGTGGACGGAGGACCAGAGTGTGCGTAGGACCCTAGGTCTGTACGTGGTCTGGATCCATGTACAGCCAATGGCTCCTCTCCATCTTCCCCACGGATGGATTTGTAGTACTCCTCATGTAGGATGTACTCATCCATCTCCTTCCTCAGTTCCTCATACTCCTCAGGGCCTTCAATCGCTGTTGAGGATGAAGCCGGACAGTTGGATCTGGATACTGAGGCAGCTACACGTCTGTGGAGGTGACCGAAGCTGTCTCCACCGTGTGCTGCTAAGGCCTCGGTGGTAAGGCCTTTATTTTCTTCCGCCCTTCTGCGTTCTGGATCTCCTTGGGACCCAGATGCGCCACTGAGATGATGTGGAGCTCGGTAAGGTGGTTCACTCATTGGGTGGGCCATGCTGCCCATTTGCACTTGGACAGTTCGGATGGGCCAGGTCCTGACGCTTGGCGTGGACATGATGAACTTGTTGTTGAGCTTTTGTGCTGCACTCCTTCTCAGATTGGTTCAAAAGGTCACAAGGGACTGTCTCTGCTACCGGAAAGATGTCCTTGAATTATGCCCTGGATATTTTGATGTATTCCTGCAGGTTTTGTAGTTGAAAACCCAAACCAAAGCAGCAAATAGAGCAAGAACAGGATGTGGATCGAATCAATGATTGGTTTTGGAATCCAGTGTAACACAGAAGAGCTGCAGATAGACAAAGCAGGTTTATACACATAGATTCAATCACAAATGAATAATACAAAAAATTTTATATGAAAATTGGTCTGACTCTTGCCTCAGGAGTTGCATTAGGCACTTCATGTGCACTCTTTTAGGTGAAATGGTGCTGGTTAGGAATGTGGGGCATAGATGTCAGGACCACACAGAAAATGACTTGGCCAAGCAACTGAATTCAGAAACAGTTACAAAGTAGGACCACAATAAGTGGTAGAAACAATTGAGTATAGGGGTCTTGGGGTGGGAGACCACTAGGCTTAACCTCCAAGGCCTAAAGCATGAAATGCCTGTTTTCTTTCGGTATATCCTCCATGAGGGAAGGTACCTCCGCTCAGTTGAGTGGTAGGGGTGAACTTCATGGGGGGCTAGGGTCACAACCCTAGTTACTTTGAGAAAGTGTACTTTAGGCATCCAAAAAGAAATAAAAACACTTAGGTTTGTCTTTGCATCAACAAAAGGGTTTGAAGGGGGGCTTAGCCTGGATCAAGCCCTCCAAGAAAGACATGGCAGTGACTTTTCCCTACTGGGGCTGCCGGTAGGGCACACCGTCCATCGGGGCAGGCAAGAGACGCGCCTATCCCGCAAGGACCCCACTGCGACCCACAGTGTACCCGACCCCGGTGTGGGGAACGGCTGGAGTACCTGGCTACTGAGCAGGTCCATTTGTACCGAGCGGGTACAAATGGACAGCCCGTACAACAGAGTTACACCCTGACGGGGAGTGCAAGCATCAGCCCCTCGAAGGGGAAACACCAGGGGAAGGGACCCGAGCGGACGACAAGGACCCCTGCCCCGGGCACCACATCCGGAAAGGCCCGGGCAAGGCACCAGGGGGAACCGCCCCAAGCGACGCAGCAAAGAGACAGAGGGGGGAGGGCACGCAAAGGGGGTGGCGGGGGGACACACGACCAACAGACCCCAGCCAGGGGGGGCGGGGAACAACACCCAGACCCCACAGCCAGGACGAGGGAGGGGCCACGACACACAGCCCCCACACCCACACAGAGCCGCCAAACCAAGCCCAGAAAGGCGAGGACAGGCATCCAAACGCACCACCAACACACCGCACACACGCCCATGCGTGCACACGACACACACCGCCACAGCCGCCACCGACACGAGCCCCACAACTGCACACCACAGACCAAAGCGCCAGCACCGCCGGCACCACAAACGCACGCAACACACGAAAACCCAAAGAACAAGAACCCAGCGACCCCCCGCCAGGGGAGCTGCAGGGCCGCCAGAAACACTGCTAGGCCACAAGGGTAGACCCACCAAGCCCTCAGCCAGGAGTGGCGAGCGCCCACACCCAGCAACATCCAACCAACCACGCCCAAACCCAGGACCAGTAACTGTGACACCCACACCAGCACCGCCACCAACACCCAAACCGGACGCCACAACACCCTCACCAGCGGAAACACCCGGAACCAACGGAGACACCGTCGGCAACACCAGCGACCCCAGCACCCAGCACAACACCTAAGACACCCTCACCAACATCAAACCAACACAAGAAGCCACCCAACACTGACCAACGACCGCACCCGCGCCACCCACCAAACCTCACCCAGAATCACCGCCACCAGCATCCACACCATCAGACACAGCAACACAACCAACAATCAAGCCAGCACAACACCCTCACCAACACCATCACCGCTCGCACCATCGCCTACGATACCTACGCACGCCAACACCGGATACAACACCTACATCACCCAAGCCAACGGCATCAAACACACCATCGCCAGCGTCACCCCACCATCAGCGTCCCCACCGGCAACCTCCGCCACCAGAGGAAACCAAAGCCACCACAACCTGTGAACCAACAAACCATCAAGCCCAGACCAGAGGAGGTGAGGACACACGCCCAGAACCATCAACAACAACACCCTCGCCACCAGACCAACCACAGGGTGCCATCCACCACGCAGTCATCAACAGCACCCACAGCACCGGCGCCACCAACACCACCCTCGCCCACGACACCACCCGGGGCATCGCCTGCACCACCCTCAACAACAGCATCACCAGCAGTCCACGCCACCTACTGCACACCCTCCCAGACAGAGCCACAGGAACCAGCCAGCGCCCAACCCCGAACACCGGCCACTGACCACCCACACAGAGACCCACACCAACCACCAGCAGCATCAGCAACATCAGAGACGCCGTAAACCATAGCAATGCCCGCAACGACCTCACCACGGGCATCATCGACAGCACCACTGACAGTGCGACCTCAGCAACAGCAACCCGGAGCGTCAACGAGAGCCACCACGGCGACACCAACCGGTACGACACCATCGGCATCAACGACACCAAGGGGGCCAGGGCCAACACACCGGCCAGCAACGCCCATGGGAACCTCGGCCAAGAATTGGCGAGGTCCCGCCCCCACCGTCAGAACACCACCATCCACCAGGGCATCACATACGACGCCGACGCCTCCAGCATCACCGGCGGCGTCAACACCCACAGCTCCCCTGGCGGCGCCCTCACCAACACTGTCACCAGCACCACCGACAGCGGCAACACGGCGACACCGCCACCCACCCGCGGCATCGCCACCCTCGACCACAACCGATGCAACACCTACCACTACAGACCCAAGTACAGCTGAAGGAAATAGCCCAACACCAGAGACAACCGGCACCACAAGGGCCCACAAGCTGGCCAAACACCAGCCACGAGTGGCATGCCCGGAACCGCCGACTACCCAAACGCAGGCGGCGCCCAGCACCAACACAAACAACACCCACGCCTTCAGACCACGACAAGACACGCTCACCACCACCGTGACACCCTCACCGTCAGCAACACCAACGTCGTCAACACCCACGGCACTATCCACACCACCACCAACCCCACCATCAACGTGCCGAGGTGCCATCACCTACAACACCCCTACCACCACCACCACGACCCCGGCACCGAGTAACACCCAGGGCGCCCCCACCGACGGCGTCACCAGAGACGCCAGCACGGCTGGCGAACAAACGCCACCAGCGCCACCCACCGGGCCCCCAGCCAGGGGTAGCAACAGCAACAGCACACACCGTCATCCCCACCGCATCGACATCACCCGGAGCATCGTCAACAACCAACCAAGTAGCACAAAAATCGCAGCAACAGGACCACATCCACCACCCTCACCACCAGCGACACCAGCGGCACCATGGCGAGGAGAAAGCCCAACAACGCGGAGCCACCCAGCGTCCCCGGCACCCTCACCTTCGGAGCGCCACCACCAGCACCAACCCCCAACGCACCACCGTCACCGTCACCAACGCCACCGACCCCTGACACAACAACCACACAGCCCGCACCAACGGCATCAGCCGAACAGTCACCGACACCACTTGCGCCAACCTCACCAGCGACAAAGCCCGGTTAACCACCTACGACCACGAACCGCAGGCACTAACAACCAGAGCATCACCGACAACACTCCCGCCCAACACCCGCACCGCCCTCAACAACACCACCGAAAGCAGCACCGCCGAC
Source organism: Eutreptiella sp. 'Long Island Sound 2002' (assembly GCA_964036045.1). Taxonomy (NCBI): domain Eukaryota; phylum Euglenozoa; class Euglenophyceae; order Eutreptiales; family Eutreptiaceae; genus Eutreptiella; species Eutreptiella sp. 'Long Island Sound 2002'. Next base: position 130,024,178 of record OZ038382.1, on the reverse strand, counting down.
CGATAGCCACATCACCCTCACAAACCACCTGGATACGGGTCCCCATTCCCACCCCCCCCCCCCCCACGAACAACAACGGCATCGCCCACACCCCCCACCATCTGCACAACCAGCGACACCATCACCAGCACCAACCGAAACACCGACAACGGTAGTCTCACCAACAACCGACACCCCCACTACCGCTGCAACCAGCACCACCACCACCAGTCACGCCGACGGCCGTCGGCGCCACCCACCAACGCCGCACCCTAAACCACACATACAGCAAAAACCTGCAGCAACACCAGCGGACACCCCACCAGCGACATCACCCTCAGCCAGAAGACGATGATCAGCACCAGCAGGAGAGCCAGCCCTTAGCGCCCAAAACAGGCCAAAGACCTCCCACACCCGGACCCACACCCAGCGTCAGCACCTACGCCGATGCACCATCAGTGTCACCGACGACCGGAAAGACACAAACCTCGATGAACTAACGACCACAACACTGCCGCCACCGCACCCACACCGTCGGCATCACTGCCAGAACACCCGGCCGGGCCGTCCATAGCACCGCCGCCCATGGCACTACCTGCACTCACCAGCGCCACCACCACCCCGCGCGAGGCCACGAACCCCTGGCATCGCCAACGGCCTCAACGAACATCGACACCACCAACACCACCACCGCCGGACGGGGAGTACCCACAGACCAAGAACAGCTCCACCACCAACAACCAACACACCACCCGCGGCACCCCACCGTCGCCAACACCACCCTCACCACCACGGCACGTATCACACCTCCACCACCGGCGGCGACGTGAACCACACCACCCGTCATCTACAGCATCCTCGCCAACACCGCCACGTCCGGCCCACAAACGTTACGCCCCAACAGCCAGAGACAACACCCTCACCATCGACACCACCGGCAACACCACATACGCCCCATACGTCACCCTCGCCATGCTCACCAGCCATCACCCTCACCATCAGTGTCCACCACATCAGAGGCACCAACACCACCGGCGAGGAAGACAGCGACAACAGCTGACCCACCAACTAACCACCATCAACTAGCCCAGCACCAACCTCATCTATGCTAACGCCCATACCAGAAACGTTTATAGTGTTTTCAGCACTGTGTTTTTGCTTCTCCTGCTGCTTGTTGTTGCTGTAGGGTGTCCTGCTGCTTGTTTTGGATGATGAGAAGCTTGTGTTTGTTGAAATACAGTAAAGCCAAGTCAATCCAGGATAGTCCAAGCCAATAGTATGCAAGGAGAAGGTAATTCAGGATCAAAGCATGAAGGGCTGCAGTGTAGACAGTGAAAGATGATTGGATATTCACAGAAACTGCAACTCAGGTCACAAATGAATGCATATTCACAAAGATAGCTGAAATCCTTTGGGAAAAGAGTTAGAAAACTGCCTCAGGATCACTCTCTCTCCATAGTGCCATCTTAGGAGATGTGCACTCTTTGTTTTGGGTCCCATATGTGCTGAGGTGGCATGGTATGTGGCGATGAGGTCACTGCCATGTCACATGGGATCTTCCTACTTAGCTAGGCTGACCAGGAATTGAACCCAGGACCTCTCAAAAAGAGGTGCCCAGCCCCCTAGGGTGCATACCACTAGGATAGCTAAGAATTCATGGAAAAACATAGATAAATTCATAGGCTCTACTTTAGATATGTCAGTGCTCAGTCAACTCAGGAAAAGATGTTTTACTTCACATTGAAAGGGGATTAAGGGGTCCAATCCATATCCTGATTGGGTGTTTGGTTCCATAGGTCAAAATGTGTTATCACCACTTTTGGTTGGACCAATACTAAGATAAAAATGCATGGATGCTCAGTGCATCTCTAATACAACTAGAGTATGCCTCAAAGCAATGGAAAAGCACTTTTTCTTACTCCCCCCTTGTGCTGTGGTGGCCACCACTGTCGCATTCTAGGAAAAAGGGAATTTTTCTCGGCCTTTCCTTGGTTTCCACACCTACTTTAAAATACCTACAGTCTCCCTCACACTGAAAAATGGGCGCTCACCATGGCTGGCGTCCTTTTGCTGCTCTGATTGTATCATTTCCTCCAGAAGACTCAGCGCTCATGGCGCTGCCGGGGCTCCTGTGGCTTGGTTGGGTTAGATTGGGAGCATGCCAAACATGTGCATATGCATCCCTCCCTCCAAGACGCAGCGTCGACACAACCCAAACGCAAGACACATTATACACACTCGCATGGGTTCTCGTAAACCTGCTGGCGACCTGTGACCTGTCTTAGGGCGAAGGGAATCGAAAGAAAATTAAAATTGCCCCTTGGTGGGGTCTTGGTTCTGCTCAGTCTCTCCAGGCACCTGCGTTTCGGCCCGAACACGGCCTACTCAGCGAGGCTGCGCGTGGGTATCTGCAGAGGCAGGAATGGGAGAATTATGGACGAATCCACGCAAAAACGAAGCGACGACACCAAAATCCGTAAAATGACGGCGTAGAATTTTTCTGAAACGACACACCTGAGCAGAATCCAATTGTGCATCAGAAGCACATTTTTATAGAAATTATAGTCATCTCTGGATTTTTTAAATCCAGAAATTCATACGCATAAAATGGCGGCGCGCAGGAGCGGCTCCTAGCGAAGCGCCGGAAAATGGAGAAATAATGGAATAATAAACGTATGTCTCACGTAGTCTTGAAAATGACGAGACACACATTAATAAATAAACATACAGATTCCACCCACACTAATAGAAGCTTCAAAGATTCAAGAATTCGAGAATCAATCGAAAAGACTTCAATGAATCAGGTATAAACTACAGGTATGCTTGTCTCGCATGCCGCATACACATTGCTCGTCTCGTGTCTCCGTGAACGAGTCGTGTAGCAACGCTAACAACGATAACCACGATAGGACGCGGTAGAGGGAATGATTAGAAAGATTGCAGATGATTAGCGGTCAGATCAGGGTGATTAGACATACACACAAGTGCATAGCAACGTTCTTTGCGTGTGCCCCTTTTGTCCTCTCACCTTGCTTCACTTCCCAGCGGTAGGTAAGGTAGGTACGCCCAGGCGGGGCCACCCCCTGGTGGAGTCAAGATTGACGCGTAGATGGGCAGGTTTGCCCACGATCCTGTCGCATACTCGTGCATGCACACACGCATTAAAGGGTAGGCCACGCGAAGTGCGCACGGTAAACCTTGTTTAGGCTACCCAGGGGCTCCTCGGTACGTTCTTTAAGAGAACCTGAGGAGTCCCTTAACGCTTGCTTGCTTGACAAGGGTAGCTGCTTCTGCAGCGTGTTTGCGGACAGTGTATTATAGGTCACACTGAGAAGGGTATAATACCTGGAGTGTGGCTTGGTTCCTCAGCCGCAAACGCCCTTTCATTTGCCTTTGTTTTACAGGTGGGCAGGTAGGGTGATTGGTGCAGCAGCATTTTTTTTATACCCTGCTAAACAAGGGCGCAGATCACACAAACAAGTAACTCCGCTCCGCCTGTGGCAGAGCAGGGAGTCCGACTTCATCGACATCTGCGCCTTGCACGCGAGAGCACTCCTTCCCTCCAAGCTTTAGCAGGGGAAACGCGTTGTGGCGTCCCCTGTTAGGCCACAGTTGCTTAGCAGCGCTGTGTTCTCTTGTCATTTCACAGGAGGGTCGCTAGGACCCATGAGACCTTCACCTTCGCAACGCCCAGTAGAGTGTGCGTGTAGGAGTGGTAGTCCTGAGTGGGGGCTAGAGCCAGTTGCCCAGTGCTCGCCCACCAGGATGGTGCCACTGTAGGGAGTGTAGGACCTGTAGGGGGTGTGTCACTGTCCCACCCTTTTCCTGCAATTTTAGCGGGGTTGGTGGGCTGTGGCAGTGGTTAGGTCAGTGTTTTGGCCACATAGCAAAACGGCGTTTTGCATGCCTTCATAGCTTTTGGCCACCCCTCCCTGTAGTAGACAGATAGGTAGGGAAAACAATACCTGGATTAGCACGCTGGGTATTCCCCCAAGGTTTTGCGCCAGCACAGAAATTGGGCGCATAGGGGAGGGGAGACCCGGGGCGTACCCCGTGGCATCAATAAGCCAACCCTCCAGGTTTAGCAAGGGCGCAGACTTGGGTATAATTAGGACACCACTTCTGCGGCTTGCTCTCAGGACCTTAGGAAAAGCACACTCACACATACGCTTTGGCAGGTAAGGGTAAGGTTCAGTCCCTAGCTTTAGTCTTGGAGGCAAGCGTCTCAGCGAGCCTCAGCAACTCCCCAAGGTTGTTCTGGGACAAGTAGTCAACCAGAACTGAGTTTAGGCGTCCCTCAGGTAGAACAAATGCAGAGAAAGGCTCCCAGGTGGCCTCTCCGACTCCAAACCCTTCCCAGAGGGTGAGGAAGCGCCAACCCTGGCGATAGCGGTGGCGTAGGACAGACTTCACCAGGTAGAAGCCCTCCTTAGCCATCTCCTCGGCGTTCATGTCGGGGAGTTCACCTTCAACTTCCATAGGGCTGGCAGCCCCTTGTAGGTCCAGAGCGGCGATTTCCTCGTCGTTCAGCTCCCACTCCTCCCCACATAGGTCTTCAGGATCATGGTAGCGCTTCAGGTGTTGAGCAGCGCACACCAGGGTCCCCCCTAGACGGGGAGAACACCGCACAGTGATACGGTGTCCATCCACAGATAGGATCTTGTACGGCCCGAAGTATGGGTCATCGCTGGTAGAGCGTGGCCAGGCGGGTAGTCGACTGTGGTGCACCAGCACCCAGTCCCCCTCTTGGTAGGTGGCCGGTACACGGTGCTTGTTCTTCTTGTTCCACTGACGCTCCCTCACTCTCTGGAGCATAGCCTTGGCCTTGTCCACCTTCGCTTGTTGCTCTTGGACCCATTCACCCACAGAAGAATGGGTGTCCTCTGGATAGGGGGCATGTAGGAACCACGCCGGGCGCCCCATGAATAGCTCATGTGGCGAGTAGCCAGTAGCTGAACTCTCTTGGGAGTTCATCATCAAGGATATGACGGGGAGTAGTCTCACCCAGTCTCTGGTGCGTTCAGTTTTGCACCATATCCTGACGTTCTCCTTCAGGACACGAATCTGTCGCTCACATAGGGGGTTGCTCGTGTGAGAGTACGGAATCCCCGTAGACACCTGGACATTGAGGGATCTCAGGACCCTCTTGTACCAGCCAGTATCTGAGCGTACTCGTACGTCCTTATCGGAGTTGATCTCCTTGGGCGCCCCATAGACACAAAACCACTCCTCCAGGAGTATCTTGATAGTCTCCTCTCCGGTGATGTGCTTGGTGCATGGGAACACCTTGGTAAACCTGGTCAACCCACAGGTTACCACGAGGGCGAAGTCATAGCCCCCGAACTTCGGCATCTCCGTGTAGTCCACGTATAGAACACTGTTGGCACAGTGTGGGATGGGCAGGCCCGAGTAGAGACCTCTGTCCCTGATATCCCCTGGTTTACAGGACCTGCACGGGCACTTGTCCACGATAGGCTGGAGTGTCTTCCGCAGTTGGTCGTCAGTCCACGTAGTGTGGAACCACTGCTTGAACAGCTTCAGGGTACGGTCAGCACCCACATGACCACTGGACTCATGGGTCCACTTCAGCAGCGCTGGGACTCGGTCACTAGGCACCACTATGCGGTCCTCGTGCCAGAGGTAGCTCTTGTCCCGCTTCCACTGGTCTTGGTTGACCAGGAGGGGTTCAAGGCGTTTCTCCAGGCGCCGGTAGATATCCCCAAACTCCTGTAGGTACTCCGATTGTTGGAGTCCATCCAGGGGGCGTATCATGGTCATGTTCAGGTCCAGGTGTACGTCCATACGGCTGAACGCCTCCTTAGCCAGCGCTTCAGACCGGGCACCAATCAGGGCGTCGAAGTTGTTGCGGCTGATGTAGTCGGCACACTCGTTCTTCACTCCCTGGATATGGTGTACCGTCAGCCGTAGTTGACTGAGGTAGGTCCACCAGCGACGTAGCTTGGCCTTCTCAGGTGGGGGACCCTTCTGGAAACTGCGGACCGGTTCTTGGTCGCATAGCCAGACCACAGGGTTACTCCCCAACAGTCGTGCTTGTGAGGATAGCACCAGCATACCCGCGAGCAATTCCTGCTCATAGGTGGAGTAGTTCCCCCTGGCCTGGTTCCACTTCCAGTTCCAGTGGCCGAGAGGTACTAGGACCCAATTGTCGTCACGGTAGCTGTGCTTGAGGGTTCCATCTCGGTTGAGACCTTCCGTCCCCCATTGGGGAATGGCCGAGTCGAGCTCCTCCTTCTCTAGTGCTTGCCATTGGAACAAAGTTCCACCACCGCCCACATTGCTGGCGTCGGTCACCAGGATAATCTCCCCTTGTGCCCTAGGCACGCCCAAGCACTTAGCGTTGGCTACCTTGTCTTTGAGCTCGTCAAACGCTTGTTGCTCTTGTGGGCCCCAGCGCCAAGGAGTACTCTTCTTGATCAAGTCTGTCAGAACGGCGCTGGTATAGGTGAAGTTCTTGATGTGGCGGCGATAGAAGTTGCACGCCCCAATGAAACTGCGTACATCATGAAGTCCTTTCTTGGGGTCTTCGTGTCGTACCTTGGCATCCATCAGGGGTTTGGCCTTAGAGGCCGCTGGTGTCCACCACCCATAGCCAACGTCAAACCCCAAGTACTGCATGGTCTCCTGCATGAACTCACACTTCTCCAGCTTGAGTCGAGTGTGGTTCTCCTGGCAGACCGCAAAGAACTCACCCAAGAGGATTAGGTGATCCTCCTGGGTATTGGTCCCGAGGCATACATCGTCGATGTGAGCCTCCATCTGGGCCCCACGGGATATGAGCTCCTGCACCTTAGGTCTCCTTCGTAGGATGGACAAGATCTTGTTCATCAGCCCTTGGAACAGAGCGGGTGCGTTAGCCACGCAAAATGGCATGACGTTCCACTTGAATACCCTCCCCTGAGGGGTGATGAAGGCCAGTAGTTCCTGCGCGTTGGGCGTCAGGTCCACTTGCCAGAATCCACTTCGCTTGTCCATCTTGGTCTTGTAGCGACAGGAGGCTATCTTCTCCAAGGTAGACTCCATATTGGGAATGGACCCTGAGTGGTTCAGCGTCTTCTTGTTCAGCTCTCCACAGTCCACTACCAGCCGTTTGGCTGTAGACCCAGGTTTAGCCACCAGGAAACAGGGGCTGCAGTGTAGGGGGTAGTCCCCGTCCTTGTACTCCAGGACTAGGCCAGCGTCGATACACTCCTGTATCTGTCGCTCAATCTCGTCGGCCTGCTCTTTAGGAGCTGGATAGGGTCTCCTCCGTATCTTGTGACCCACGAACTCGGGTTTCAGCTTGAGGTCCATCTGTACCAGCTTGTCACATGAGGCTCGAGGGGGTAGTTCTCCGAACACATCCAGATAGGTCCTTATCAGCTTCTGTACCCGCGGGTCCAAAACCTTGATCTTGTCCTCCATGTCCTCGTCAGAGTGTAAGTTGCTTGCCCCTTGAAAAGACTTGAGATCTACCTCCCTTTGCCAGGTGGTGATCTTCTGTTCGAGGTCCTCCTTCAGTTGGGATAGGTCTCCCATACGTCCTTGCTTCAGTGGCCATGAGCTGCGGGTAGGCTTCGCGTAGCATAGCTTTTTCGCCACCAACTTCCTCTTGGAATCCACATACTCCCTGAGCCTGGATCGAGGGTCCAGCTCCTCGTCCACGGGGTCTTCCACCCTCATGGAGAGTACGGGTTTTAGTGGGGCGACGTACTCGGCGTTCTCCACTTCCTCCACCGCGGTCTGCACGAAGAAGGCGTCGTGCTCAGTTTCGTCGTCTGAGTCGATAGAGCTAGGTAGCCCAGATAGTCCACACTCAGAGACTCCATCAGGAACAGGTACATGACAGGGAGAGTTGGGGGCGTTGATGTCAGTCACGACGTACTCATCTCCTCCGGGTGTAGTTTCAACAGCATCTTGAGGTCGTAGGCGATCCTTCAAGTCACCCAAGGCGAGTCCATCGCTTTCTCGTTGTATAGCCTGGACCAGAGTAGGGTCCAGGTCTTCCCAGGGGATGGTGGTAAGACTTCCGTCCACCACGCTGAGCATACTCCCCCATCTGGGCTTCCCAATGGGCGTCTTGCGTCCCAGAGGCACGTAGATGGCGTCATCAGGTAATCGCACCGAGCTGATAGTCAGCTTGTCAAGGAGGGTTCGCCAGTACTCGTTGCCCCCATGGGCTCCCCAGTCGGGGGAACACAGGACCATACGGGAACGTTCCAAGGCCACCTTGGTCAGCACCTTCCCCAGTTCACTGAATCTGGGGTTCCCGTAGGCCATCCCGAAAGAGGGCCAGTAAAATTTGTAGCTGCAGTTCTTCCCCTTGCTGCAGTATAGGTCCAGTACATGCTGCTTGTCGCTGGCGAACAGCTCCACACTTAGGTCTTCTCGGGAGTAACCCAACTCCTTCAGACCTTGGTCTAGGACTTCCCCCAATAGTTGGAAGTCCTCAGTTTTGGAGGCCGCCATCATGTTCGAGGGCTCCTCCTTCGATAGTCTCAGGTAACTCGAGGTATGTTCCGACTGCTCCAGTTGCACAGACTCTCTGCCACTGCCGTGGTCCACGTAGAGGAGGTAGGGCGCTTGCAGCGTCAGGGATTGTATCTGGGAGTGCTGTACGAAGAAGTCAGTACCCAGTACAAAGTCGAAGGCCTCAGTATCCATCACATAGAACCGATGGGCGATAGTTCGAGAGCCCATAGGTACCTCCACTTCACAGTCCCCGCAGCTGTGCACCACATGTCCATCCCCCATGCGTATGGCGGCGGTGGTCATGGTGTTCTTCAGGCTCCCACAAAGTAAAATTTTCTTGGCCACTATAGATATTGTGGCGCCAGTATCCAGTACCCCCAGGTACTCACGTCCCCCTAGTCGGATACGTACCCAAAACACCAGGTCTTGGGTGCCACCAGAGCGTCCCCGTCAGAATTCTGCGGGACAGGTCACCTCGAACCCCTTGTTCCGCAATTTGCGGGCCATCCTCATGAAACAGCTTCTCTTCTTGGCGTTGCCGTCATCACCACCTTCATGCTCACGCTTGGCTCCTTGTTCTTGCTGGGCCTGCGTCTGTGAGCGTGTGGTAGGTCCAGACTGCCGTCCAGAGGGCTCGGAGTTCCCCCCTGGATTAGGGTTGGGGTTACCTCCGTTCTTGTCCTTGTTCTTGTTGTCGTTCTGGCGGTTAGCGCCTCCTCCTCGTCCACCTTGACCCTTGTCTTGACCACCTTGACCACGTCCTTTCGACTTGCCCTTGCCGGAGTCGTTGCCTTTGGCCTTGCCTCCACCTTTGCCCGAGCCTTTGCCAGGATCTTCCCCCTTAAGCTTCGCCGATGGGCGTTGCTTATGGTAGCACTCATCCTCGTAGTGCTTCCGCTTACCGCAGAATGCACACGTGATGGTGCAGCGGTAATGATCCGGCAGCTTCACTTTGGCGCCGGTGATCTTCTCCTGCTGCTTCCCCTGGATGACGAAGCAGTCTCGCTGCTCGCAGTCAGAGGCGTGCTGCAGGTGGCCCTGCTCATCTCTGGCATCACACCAGAATAGCTCCTTCACGTTCTCCATTAGGCGGGCGTGGGCGTGTTTGGGGGTAGTCCCCTGCCCAGGTCGGGACCCTTGGTACCCTTTGCCTCCAGAACCTCCACCACCAGGACGGTAGTTGTTCAGGTGCTGGTCGCTCTCCTTCTCCAGCGCCATCTCCAGGAGCAGCACGCATAGATCCTCGTAGCGGAGGGATCTAGCCTTGCGCTCAGCCGTCAGACGGCACTCGTCCCATAGCTCTCGGGGGAGCTTGGCGCACAACCAGAACAGCAGGTCGTCGCTGCTGTAGGAACCGGGCGTCAGTCGTCCAGCCCAGTGATCCAGGTCCGCCAACAGCTCGGAGACCCTGCCAGGTTTGGGGTTGTTGGACAGCACCGGCAGGTTCCGGATCTCGGCCCTGATGGAGAGGTCGGTCTCGTAGGTTGGGTACTGCCTCTCCAGGGCAACCAACACATCGGCAAAGGTGGCGGAGTTAGTGACGATCTGCCTGACCTGCTTCTCCAGGTATTTGGTCTTGCAGCACTGCAGGAGCAGGTCGCACTTCACTCGCCCACTCGCGTGGGTTTGGCCGGTCAGTCGTAGGAACCGGCCAAAGTTCTCAGCGAACTCGCTGAGATCCTTGCCTGTGAACTCAGGCAGGTTCACCACTATCTTGGAGGTGGCAATAGCCTTCGCCTCCTGAGCTCGGCGTCCTTCAGGGCGTCGGGTCTTCTTCTTCTTCTTCTTCTTTTTTTTTTTTTTTGAAAACACATGCCTTAAGTCCTTTGTGCAATGTTCCAATCAGGAAAGGGCCAGCCCATCATACAGCCATTCACCCACATCCCCGAGGGTCAGGGGTCAGTGTATGGGGGGGCCTTGCGGAGGAGGTACATGCTGAGAAAGATGTAATTAAACAAGGTGGCATAATGCGGGTGATCGCCCCGTGCTGTGGGCCCTGAGGCCAAGACAGCCAGTGGGGGTACCATGCATTCGGGCAGTGGCCAGTGCTGTGAGTCCCAGAGAATGTGGAGGGTAATGGTGAAGGAGGGTGGGAGATCGGGCAGGGAGTGGACATACAGCGGATCCATGCAGTGGTGTGGGCGTAGGGGGGGGGGGAGTGCTCTCCCTTTGGTCTGTGACCCTTATATTGCTCTGCCCCGTATCACCTCGGGGTGAGCTGCAGTGGCTGTTCACTCTTGATCCATGGGGCTGTCGCAGGGACCTGTAGGGGGGGGGGGGGTCGGTGCATGGGGCAAAAGGGGGAGTATGGGGATTTTTTTTTTTTTCCACCAAAAATCAGCACCAGAATGATGAGGGCATCATGCAGTGGTGGGCAAAGCAAGAGACTGAGAACAGTAAACACAGTGATGTTGATGATGACAGTGCCTGTGCTGACGTTCCTGTGGTGCCCTGATGGCAACGCACGCATGCCATATGTTAGTTTAAGAGAGGGGCATGCTGTGGAGATTGCCTTCTCTTCGTTCACGGCTCTGTGTTGAACCCTGCACAGAGACAAGGTGGTGTATATCAGGGGGGGAAGTCAGAGGCAGGGGGTGCTGAGCAGTGGGGGGGGGGGGGGTACAGCAGGGGAATCAAACTGGTCGGGAGGTGACATTCCGATCGGATGGGGTAAATGGATTGGGCTTGGACGATGGGGCTGGGATGTAGTCAGACAGGGCATCAGTCACTTTATCCATCACGCTCTCCTGCCACTTATACACTATTTTTCTGGCTGCCCTGGGGCCACCGTGGGCGGCGCTCAGGGCACGAAAAAGCGAAATCGGAATTGCAAGGCGCCCAGTGATCCTGAGGTCACGTTTGTGGGCAGTGGCTCGCCATCTGATGGGAGTGGAGGAGACGGGCCAAGCAGTTGTCCACGCATGGACGAGTGGGTGCGCGGGCGAGCAGTGTGCTATGTACCCGTGGACGCTCATGTTGTGTCTGAGGGAACAGTGGGGGCAGGGGGTGGGGGGCACATCATCTTTCCAGAAGGTTGCATAGTGGCTGTACCCCAGTCGGGTATGGAGGCCAAAGAGCCACTTATGCCACGCCAAGCGACGAAATTTGAGTGGTCGCCATGAGGAAGAATGGAAATTCTCGTGTGTGTGTGTAGGAAACAGGTCGTGTGTCCAGACCTTGTGTGGGGGGGACATGAGTTCGCCGTGGCGGACGACGTCCCACGGGGAGGAAGGTTTGGCAGGGGGGGGGAGGGGGAGAGTGGAGCCGTACTTGGCGAACTCATCGGATCGTTCCTGGAAGAGGTGGCCCGTGTGACCTTCAATCCATTCTACTGCATGGCATTTGCTTTGGATGGACTTCCTGGCCAGCTGGACATAATGAGCATAGCGTAGAGGGCGCCTGTCTCCTGTGGTGGAGGAGATAGCGCCCTTGCAGTCAACCTTGATTTTGGATGAGGGGGGGGAAAATTCTGAACCAAGGAGGATACCAATAACCTCTGCCTTGTACGAGTTGGGGGGACCAGGGACGCGGCAGACGACTATGCGCCCATCGGGGAGGAGTGCACATGCGCCTGAGGCAGGGGGGGTACCAAGTTGACTGCCATCAGTGTAGGTGCAGTCTGGGGGGGGGTTGGGTCCAGGCAAGATGTATGCTGTGATCCCAGATTCGGTGATCACTGTGGAGGCACCCCGCAAGGCGCGTTTCGCTCCCCATGAGACGGGGAGGGGGATCATGGGGGAGGCGCGGGGGGGGCCAAGCAGGGTAATGGCAGTGGCGAAGAGACGCCAGGGGGATAAGGGAAATATTGATTGGGTGCTGAGGTGGAAGAGGTGTGGGTTGGTCTGCAGGGAGTCGAGTATGCGGGTGGGCTGTACAACAGCAAAGTAGCGTAATCCCAAGCCATGAGTATGGTGGGTATACAGTGTTTTCTTGGCAAGAAGGGAGGGTAACCCCGCGACTCCAAGCACATATCTTTCAATGGCTTGGATAATTGGATTCAGCTGGTCGGCAGATAGGGGGAGGCATTCACATCGGTAAAGCAGGCGGGGAAGGATCAATGTGTTGGCTACCAGTATCCTGTCAAGTGACTGAGAGGGGAGGGCGTTAAGCTCCGCGAGCTGGGCCTGTAGTTCTCTAAAGATCAGCTGGAAAGCATGGCTGACATCGAAGTTTTTTGGGATGGGATGTCCCAAGTGCATGAGGTGAGATACCTTGGCCATGGGGTACTCGGTGGAGTCTGCCCAGTCTGGCCACGTTGAACAGCTCTCTGGGACCCAGAAATCAGCGGAGACCTGCAGGGGTGAGGGCGGATGTGAATACTTGGGGAGCATGGGGGGGGGAGTACAGTGTGGAGATACAGGGAGGGACTCACTTTTTCTAACGTTCAGTTAGCACCCGATCAGGTTGAGGCCAGTTTGGACAATGGAGGCGACTCTGGGACCATCCGTATGTGCAACGGGGGTGGAGATGTCGTCGACATAGGCGGAGAAAAGTATATTGTGGGAGTGTATATAGCGTAGAGGAATTTCGAAAACAATGACAAAAAGGAAGCAGGAAATGGGGCACCCCTGTTTCACGCCGTGGTTCCGGTGTACCCCTGATGTATGTGGACCCGTGCTCAAGTACCGTGGAAATTAAAAGCAGTAACTTGGTGGGGGTCCCCATGCGTTGGAGTACATCCCTGATGAGTATTTTTGGTGGACTGTCGAAGGCATGATACATGTCAAAGGTAAAGATGGATTCCCAACTGGTGCCATTGTCAATGTCATCAAAAAAGGTTTGTGTGGCATGGGCAGTTGAGACGCCTCGTCGCCCACCAAACTGGCGCGGGTGAAGTTGTGGAGGGAGGAGGGGATACAGTTTTTTATAGATCCATCGCATGAGCAGCCGGTACACCGAATTGCTCATGGCAATGGGTCGCCACCTATCAGGATCCCTCCAGGAACCTTTACCTTTAAATATGCACAGGGTCTCTGATACAAGCCAGCTGTGGGGGATGTCTCCAACATCATAACACAGTGTGAGGCACTGATGTACTATGGAGAAGGCAGCATCTGGGAGGACAGCAATCAAATAGGGGGGCACGCCATCGGGTCCAGGGGACTTTTTCCGGGAGGACTTCGCCAGAATGCGGAGTTCCTCCACAGAGGGGGGGGGGGGTCAGACAGTAAGGGCTGGGGGGTGATGAGCTCAGATGCACGTGCACTCCAGGGGGAGTTACGCTGGAGAATGCGCTGTATCTTGCGGGAGGGTACGGGGAGGGTGGAGGGAGCAGGAGGAGTAAGCAGGGTGTGTTTGATACGTCGGTAGAACACTTTGGACCGACGCTTGGCCTGCCGGGTCAGCTGCTTGACCACCTGGTGCCAGTCAGAAATATCTGTGGAATTGGTCTGGAGGGCTGGCTTGGCAGAGTTTACCGTGCGCATTGCGTGGAGCATATGCTGTACAAGGGTGTGGTACGTGGACTCCACATCGTGAAAGCTGGTGGGGGTCTGTAGGTCATGCACAGAGTGTTCCATGAGGGAACGGAATTTGTGCAGGTCACGGCGGTTCCACTGTGCACATCTGGGTTCAGGTATCTGGGGGGTGGTCCAGGGAATGGAGCGGATGATAATTGGGTCATGATCTGAAGACCCATGCACTTTAGAAAAATCTACCACTTCGGCAGATGAGGGGCTGTAGCAGGCTTGGTACAAACGGGTACCATAAGCACGGTCAATGTAGCTTTTAGTACCAGCATATCGCCTAACCCGCGTATATGGGGTGGAGGTGGTGAAGGGTAGGAGTAGATCACTCAGGGCTCCCGACCGCTCCTTGGCTATGAGCCAGGGCCAGAGATTAGATGTGAGAGTGGTGGCGTGAGAGTGATGGGTGGTGCAGTTGTAGTCGCCGAGAATGATACATGCCTCCCGGAGGAGGGAGTTGAGGACTGGTTCGCATCGACGTTTTTCTGTCATGGTATGGGGGCCGTAATATGAGGCAATCCTCAGTGGGGGGATCAAGGGGTCAGGGTGGAGATGCAGCTGTGTGGAGATGAGTATGCCAGGTATGTGTACGGTGAGCGCCGGGGGTATTGGAGAGATTGAGGTGTGCACGAAAAGTGCAACACCGTTTTTCGAAGTGGGGGCGCTGTATAGTAGGTGATATTTCCAAAACATTGCAACCCTTTCGTACTCCTTCACATGGTGTGTAGCGGTAGGTTTGAATTCTTGTATGCTAATTGTGTGGGGGGCAGTGGTGAATCCATTCAGAAGATGGCACAACCTATTGGGGGTAATCTCCGGCCCGCCAACGTTCAGGGACGCGTGGGAAAGGGCATCCCCAGTGGGTGGTGCTCTGAACAGGGGAGGGTGCGGTTCATTGTGTGGATTTGGCGGTGCTGAGGACGGGGGGGGGGGAATGAAGGCGTGGAGGCAGTCTTATCAGGTGACCGGGGTGCAGGTATGGATTGGGGGGGGGTTGCAGAATGCACTGTTTGTGTGACATTGGAGTTGTTATCGGTAGTATCAATCACAGGGCATGCCTGGGATGGGGCTACGTTGGTGGGCGAAGGCAGTGAGGTGCACGTCTCGAAAGGCGGCCCTGGAACAATGGAGGGTGGCTGCAGCAGGGGGGTTGGTTGTGGCAGGGTTGTGCGAAGTGCGGACGTGCTGTGGGGCAGGGCAAGTGGATGTCGTGGCGCACTACGTGGTGAGCCGCACAAAGGGGATACCCTGGTGTCATGGCTTATGGGTGCAGTTCTGAGAACGTGCGGGATGTAAAGGAGGCGGAGCACGAGTTGGAGCGTTGCGTACCATGCTGCGGCTCGCAGGGCATTGACTAAACGATGGGTACCAACGCAAATCGCAGACCAATTGTGAAATGCATGCATTGAGTAGGAGTGGGAGGAGAGGAGATTGCGTAGTGTGGGGGCAGTGAATGCCGTGGGGGTGGGTGGTGTATCTCGGTGCCTGAGGAAACACATGAGGTCGCTCCGCAAAATTTTGCAGGGTGTGTCATGGCGTAAACCTGAGGTATTGCTCACGTGTCCGTCTGTTGGCGTTGGCGTCTGCTGGGTATTTGCAGCACCCGTCGGGCCGTAGCTCCAGAGGCACGTAGTGAGCGTGTCCCATTCATGGCTGAGGGAGAAATGAAGAGGTGGTGGACTCAGAAGGGGGGACAGAGGGATGAGGGGATGGAGGGGTGGTGGAGTGAATATCAGGGATGGAGAGTGCACCAAACGGGTCTGAGACGGCCGCCAGGTTTGCTTCATTGAGTCTGGGGCTGGGGAGCGAGGCTAGGTGCACTTGCTCCAACCTGTCGGTGATGGACATTTGTACATCCTTTTCGGAGCTCCCGGAAGTGAAGTACACCGGGCCTGGGAGGGTGGCTCCGTAGGACGTGAGGGCCGACTGGTGGGCTTGGTATTTGATCATTACCAGGCCTGACTGCTGAAAAATTTGGTGGCCGTCAACCGGTCCAAAGGTGGCGGCGGATTTCACGACATCTCGTATGTCGATGGTGGGGGGGAACCTCACGATGGAGTAGGGTGGATTGACTTCACGGGAAAAATCTTTCGCAAACACTCGGTTGTTTGTGTGGGCCGAGACACAAATCATCTCGCCGAGGTTTTCAATTTCTTGTACTGCCGGCTGAATCAGCATTGGGTCATGGACCATGCCCAACACGTCATAGCGATTCAGCAGCACAAGAAACGCAAATTTTCGGTAGAGGGCGGGGTTCTTTTCAATTGCCGTGCGCACTTCGTCGGCGGGGAGCTTGCGGCGGCGAGGTCCTCCCTTTTGAAAGCGGGGTTGATTGGTGATGACAAGGGAGGACTCCTTGACTGACTTGTCAAGGAGCCCGATGGACACCCCCATGTCCATCAACGCCGGTTGTTCATCATAAAAGTTCCCCAAAACATCGAAGGGGACAAAAAAATCGAAAATTTTATATCCTTCGGGGGCGGAGTTCACAATTACCGGCCAAAACGTTTTGGTGATGCGGGGGATCGTGAGTTCTTTCAAAACAGTGGATGTCTCATCGGGGTTGAGGCCATTTAGCATCAACATTAGTGGCAACGACCCAGAAATGTGCCACTTGACCTCGACACCGTCAACCTCACGTGTGATGTCTATTGGGACATCCACACGAATTTGGAAAAGAGTGGACTGGGGTGTGTGCACGTGGGAGGGGACCGGTTCAGCGGAGTCTACATTTCGAGGGAAATACCCGATGGTTTGCGGAATGTGGTTTTTGGGTAGGGGGAATGAAGTGAGTTGTAATATGACAAGGGGTTGGTCCAAGGGGCTTGGTGCGGTGGAGACATTGTAAGTGTCGGGGGATCGCACGCCCATGTGTACCACTTGGCAAACGACTGAAAGCCAAAGAAAACTCAGGGAGGGTACAAGGTCTATCCTCCTATCTAGGACGGCAGCGAGTTCAACATCCGCAACGTTTGTGCGGGCTTGGTAGGCGAGCCAAAAAGTGGTTGGCTTGTCCTGTTTTTTTGCGGCTCGAAGCATTGAAACAATTTGCTTAACGATGGTGCGGTGGGAAAAAAATGGCGGTTCGTCTTGAAAAGGGGAGAAGGTGGGGAGGATGGCAAAAGAAACAAGACCAATGAGTTTTTGCCATTCAAAATTAGCCATGTCGGCTATTGAAAAACTCCGAAGAAATCCGCGGTATGGGAGGCCATCACCGAAAAGGAGTATTTGTGGGGTGGGGACCAATGCGGCGAGGAGATCCGGGGGAGGGAGGGGTGAGGTGTCGTGATAGACGGTAGGAGTCGAGGAGAGGATGTCAATTTTTGAAAAACGGTTTTGGCCTTTGACGGGAATTTTCCCACCTTGAACATCTTTTGTAAGGTCCCGGGGTTCCGGGAAACCCGTTGGCAAGGCACCTTGGGGGCGGAAGGAGCGTTGCGCTAAGGCTTTTATGGGATTGTGTTCGAGGTGTTTTGCTTGAGGCACGGTGGACTCGGGATTGGGAGACATAACTACGTCACTCAATGCTTCATTGGGGCCTTTGTCACTATTCATGTTTGAAGGCTTGGGAGGAGTGTGGTTCGGGGAAGGAGACGTGAAGGCATGCCTTGGATCATCAAGGTCCCTTGCACTTGCATTCGAAGTAGAGTCTTCGAGGCCGGCTTCAACGGGTGAAACGCCCGGGCCATCGTGGACTAAAGAATCATGTAAGGATAGCATATCGGTTGGACGGGACGACGCGGTGTCACTAGCCGAACTTTGGTTAAGTGAGTCACCTTCATTTATTTCATTATTTTCCCAGACTTTTTTTTGAGCATCACTAGGCGTGCGCGGAGCGGGGGTTGCGAAGATTGAGTCATCATTTTTTTTGAGGACGTCGTATTTTTTTGTAAGCCATCACTTTCTTTAGGCACTTCATCTTTTTTTTGGTTGTCGTCATTTTTTTGATAACCAACATGGGAAATGGGTTCCATGGGTGGGAACGGAAGCGGAATGGAGGAAGAGTTGGAGGCAAGGGAACCGACGGATAGAGAGTCAACGGCCGTGGTGGCAGACACACGCTCAGGATCGAGTAGGGAGAGAATGGTGTTACGGGCACTTGGGAATTTGCCGTGACTGCCAAAGGCATTTTTTTGGATACCACTGCTTGACCGTGAGGTGGCGGAGGACGGAGTGCGAGATTTTGGTTCCTTGGAAGGCATTGATTTCGCGGTAGTAGGTAACAAAAATAAAGTGTCGTCGTAGGTGTCGAGTAATACACTGAAGATACCGCAAAGTTCTGAAAGCGATGTTTCAGGTAGTTTTACGTCAAAAGGAAAGAGTTTAGAGACAAGATTCACTCGTCTGTGCCTCAGTAAGTCTTGCGCCTGTTGTCGCACGCGCGCACGTTCTTTTTCTTCTTCTTCTTCTTACCCTTGGGGTCCTCGGGGTCCTCAGGGTCTTCGTCATCCGATGGCAAAGAAGAATCCATCGACGGCGGCTCGTTGTCGGAGGGGTCTCCGCCTAGATCACTGGAGCCATAAGGCTCCACGTCCACCATAGCCCTTAGGGCTGTCAGCCCCAGCTGGTCCAGCTCGGCCCTCGTCAAGTTCGTCACGTGGCTGTAGGGCGGCTTGGCCGTTCTCGGGACGAATGGACTTCTCGGCACTGCTGCAGGAGTCGGCATCGGTCGGCTCCTCAGGCTCCCAAGGGTATTTGTCAACCCTGCCGCCAGGTGGTTAGCCTGTACTTGGTGGGGTGATATATTTCCACCGTCGTAGGTGACGCATGGGACGGGATCATCAGGGGCTCCAGTTTCTCCCTGATCTCTTGCGTGAGGTCGCTCACGATTTGCGAAGTGGCTCCTCGGAGCACCTCGTTGATCTCCGACCGCGTCAGAGACCTGTTGGAGGATCTTCCCGACCCTCTACTCCTGCCTCCCAGAGACTCTGGTCCTCTCCTCAACCCACTCAAGGGTGCATACCCAGGTGCATACCCAGGAGCATACCCAGGAACTTCCATGTAGGTTCCAGTGGCGTGGAGTGGATGGGGATGGTCAGTCGCATACCATCGCGGCGCAGAGCTGGAAGCCACCGGCTCACTGGCAGTAGTTGCCTCAAGGAGCGCAGTGGTAGGTGGGCCCATGCCATAGGCGGGGTAGTGAGGCATGCCAGTAAAGCCTGTGCCCTCTGCCATAGGCGGGTTGGTTGTGGAAGTGGATGTTGCGGCGGCTGGGAGTGTGATGGTTATGGGAGAGGGTGATGCATGGAGGCCAGAAGCGCTTGGTGCGCCTTCGAAGGTAGGGACATCCGTCGGGTCTTGCCCTTGCTCCTCTCCTTCGTCTGCTCCGTCTCCAGCATCCTTCTCGCTCTCTCCCTTCCTTTTTGCAGGCTGCGCCACCACCTCCTCGACGGACAGGGCCCCGAAGGCCGTCTGGAGGCCATCCAGGGAGTCCTCCGCCGTATCCACTGGCCCATGTAAGGGCTCCGCTGAAGGTACAGCGCCAGGCGCCGGCCTTGCCGGTGCCTCAGGCGCTGGCGCTGTCTTCACGTCGGCGTCCACTCTTCCTGGATCCATCTTAATCCGCCCTTCTGCTTATATTTGCCTGCTCGGAGCACTGGTTGTACGGCGCGGGGTCGCTGCCGGTGCACAGAGACAGGCAGCCTTCTGCTACCAGAAAAGTTTATAGTGTTTTCAGCACTGTGTTTTTGCTTCTCCTGCTGCTTGTTGTTGCTGTAGGGTGTCCTGCTGCTTGTTTTGGATGATGAAAAGCTTTTGTTTGTTGAAATACAGTAAAGCCAAGTCAATCCAGGATAGCCCAAGCCAATAGTATGCAAGGAGAAGGTAATTCAGGATCAAAGCATGAAGGGCTGCAGTGTAGACAGTGAAAGATGATTGGATATTCACAGAAACTGCAACTCAGGTCACAAATGAATGCATATTCACAAAGATAGCTGAAATCCTTTGGGAAAAGAGTTAGAAAACTGCCTCAGGATCACTCTCTCTCCATAGTGCCATCTTAGGAGATGTGCACTCTTTGTTTTGGGTCCCATATGTGCTGAGGTGGCATGGTATGTGGCGATGAGGTCACTGCCATGTCACATGGGATCTTCCTACTTAGCTAGGCTGACCAGGAATTGAACCCAGGACCTCTCAAGAAGAGGTGCCCAGCCCCCTAGGGTGCATACCACTAGGATAGCTAAGAATTCATGGAAAAACATAGATAAATTCATAGGCTCTACTTTAGGTATGTCAGTGCTCAGTCAACTCAGGAAAAGATGTTTTACTTCACATTGAAAGGGGATTAAGGGGTCCACTCCATATCCTGATTGGGTGTTTGGTTCCAGAGGCCAAAATGTGTTATCACCATTTTTGGTTGGACCAATACTAAGATAAAAATGCATGGATGCTCAGTGCATCCCTAATACAACTAAGGTATGCCTCAAAGCAATGGAAAAGCACTTTTTCTTACTATACCACCCTCGTCAACGGCACCGCCAGCAGCACAATCATCCACTCCGGCACCCACACCACCAACATCACCACCACCCCCCAAGGGTCAGGGTTCGCGGGGAACGGAACAGCAGAGCGAGCACGCCACCACCCGCACGTGTCGCCCACCCTCTTGTACACCGCTCCACAACACGCCCCCCCGCTTCCCCTGACAGGACGTGCGCTGCAGCCCACTGCTAGGACGACGACTACAACGTCCTCCCGGCCATCCGACACCTACTGGCAGCCACGGCCCCGCGCCTACAAGCCAACCAGCAACCCACGGAACCGCAGGAGCCCGACCACCCCATGCCACCACGCTCCATATCTCCCGCGTCCACCGCAGACCAGAACGCGGAACACCAGCGAGAGGGACCCGACCCCGACCTCGCCGCCACGCCCCCACCGCCCCCCCCCCCCCAAAAGGACATCTACGCCACACTGGCCAGCACCCTAGCCCCCAAGGACGCCGAGCAGTACTACCAGTCCATCCAACGAGACCTCCCTGAAGACCACGCGACCCTCCAGGGGTGGAAGCAGGAGAAAAGGAACGACAACGAGTGGGGCACGGAGGAAGACCTTCTCTGGGAAGACACCTCGAAAGGCACCAAGGACGCCTTCCTGGAAGCAGCAGCCAAAACCTACCCCCCCCCGCCCGGGGACACTAGGCACGGCCTCCACGCCCTCCTAGCTTTCCTCAGCTGGAAACATCGCCACACCATCACCCACCACCCCCTCGACCACAATCCACACCGATGGACACCTGAAGACAACGCCACCGCCGCCATCACCGTACAGCAAAGCCCCGAGAACCTGGAGGAGTACCACATCACCTGGAGCGATCCGGCACCCCACCCCCCCGCCTCCCCCACCCTCCCAGATGTCTTCGCCACCATCAGCGCAGAACTGCAGGAGGCGAATGCCCCACAACAACCGGACAAAGAGATGCCCCAGGCACCATCCCCACCAACCCCACAAAAAAAAAACCCCGCACAGAGCCCCTCACCCACCCCATCACCATAATGGAGCTCCCCCCACAGCACCGCACCACCCCGGACCGCAACGGGTTTCGAGACCTGCCACGGGAATGGGCGGTCCACAACGGCACATTCCAATGGGACAAAATCACACCGGGGCTCCAGGCCATCCGCCTCCACTCGATCACCGAGCCCACCACCACCTGGGCACTGCCGACAGGCCGCCACCACCTCTTCCTCACCGTCCAAGGGGATGCCACAATCACACCAACGGAGGGAGACCCCGTAACAGCAGCCCCCGCCCACGCCGTCCATATACCCCCGCAAGCATCGTCGGCACCTATGGCGGTACATCCAGGCCCCACCCCATGGGAAGCCATCGTCATCACCTACCCCACCCCCAATGACCACACACACACCTGGCAGCAACGGTGGGAGTACATCCGGGGGGACCTCCTGCAAGAACACCTAGGGCTCACACGCACCCACCACACCCTACACCCGGTACGAGGAGTAGGCCAAGCACCACACGGCATACACACCCCGGGATTCTGGGCGTACACCACACCCATAAACCAACAAGCAGCAGAGGACATCAAGACCGCCCTATCCATCCAGCAAGCCCAAACGCAGACCCTGCACTGCAACACTGAACGAGGCTACACCATTTGGTGGGCATACAAAGACCACGACACTCTCACCCCCCAACCAGGGCCCCCCCCTCTAGACACCAACACAACCGCCCTCCTCCAAGCCGCAGCAGCGGCAGCCACACAGGTAGGGGCCCCGGAAACCTGGGGCCCACAATACCTGGTCAAAACCAAAGTGGCGCCCCACGCAAAGGCCCAAGAAAAGCCCCCAACACCGAAGCCGCTCCACCCCCGACTCAAGCTGGACGCGACGGAACACACCCCCCAGGACGAATGGGCGACCCACTACATCATCCCCCACACCACCACCCGCAAGAACGACGTCGCCAAGATCACCGTCACCCGCCACCTCCCCCACACCACACAGGTGTATGAGCTGACGGCCCCCAACGTCCTCGTCACCCGTCGCCCACATGACAGGCGATACACCATACAGGCGGAAGGGGCCGCCGCGACCACCCTGTACAGATGGGCAACACGGGGGGACCTCCCACAGGCCGCCCTCCACCACACCCCCTCCTGGTCCAGCCCCTTCCATACAGCAGACCGCCCCAACAAGGCGCCCAAACACACAGGTATGCACACCCCCGCCCAGGAGGCCCAGCACCGACACGATGCGAGGCGCAAGGCCCACACCCTCCACGAAAACCACACCATCCCCCGCATCAGCGCCCCCCCCGCCAGAGTGTCAGATGCCACCCGCAACCGCACGATCACAGGCATCATCACGGACCGCCTGAACCCAGCGGCGTCGCGGGCAGACGCCGTGTGGATCAGCGAAGGGCGCTCCCACACACGGGCGGTGGCGCGCCTCCACAACATCCAACCCCACAAACGCCAGCACGCCATCGGACCCTTCGCCGTACACGTCACCCCGTACGGCATCGACCACCCCCGGTGTGAGCACCATGACCAGCCCTGCTCCACCCCATGCACCTCGCGCCTGCGCCCACCGCTGCCGGCCCCCACCATCACGGGCAACATGTACCTGGGCACCGTACCGGGAGACCCGGGCATATACATCCTGCCCAACAGGTCCAGGGAACACGCCATCCCCCTCCACGGAGTAGAATCCCTCGCCCTGGGACCGCCCCCACCAAAACACCAACAGCAGCACATCCCGGGGGACAAACGAACGCAGGCGCCAGACGGGGGAAAAAAGGCCCAACAACGCGCCTTAGCCCACATCACCGTCCACCGCGCAGCCCACCTACCAAAGGACTTCGGCACGGAGCGCCACATCGTCCTGGAGGGGCAAGACCACCACATCATCACCGCCGCCCTATACACCCTCGCCGCCTACGAACACCACTGGGTGCCCACAACCATCCCAGCGATGCCCCCACCACCGCAGGGCCCCAAAGATCCCGTCACCCCCTTCCACATCGATCAACTCCTAGGCCGCAGGGCCACCCCACACCCCCACCCCTCCAGGATAGAACTAACCATCGCATCGTGGGACACCCTGGACACGCCCCCCCAACAACCCGCCATTCACATCCCCAACGCGGACGCCAAATGGTGGGTCCTCCACTGGGCACACGGAGTCCTCATGGCGGCCCAGGCCTATACCCCGGAAATAGACCCGGAAGACCTCCCATGGGGCCGGCAGCGACTCCTCCAGGCCACCACTCTCACAGGCCGCGAAGGCGCCCCGTGGTAAGCCCTCCACACAGCACTCTACTGGGCTCAAGGCTCCCCCAGCGGCCCAGACACACCGGAACCAACGGAGGCCTGGGTCATGCAGGCCAAGGCCATGAGTAACTACCACCTTCACCACCCCTTCCACGACAGCCCGGCTGCACTGTTATGGCCATCCGCCCCCTCGGAGACCGTGCGCAAGCTCGCCGACCTCATGCGCAGCCACGCGAAAGCGAACATGCAAACGCCGGCAGAACCCCCACTAAGGGATCCGGGCCAGCAAGCAACGCACCCCTTCTTCAAATCCCACGCCCCCCAAGGCCCCGCTACCTCCAGTCCCACCCAAGCAAGCGAGATGAAAAAGGGGCGCACCGGCCCCCAACTAAGCTGGAAAAGCAGCGACCTCCCGACCCCCTGCACCCCACCCGACCCACCCAGCAAACCCGGACCAAGCATCCTCGTCATCCTCCCTCCCATCATTACCGCCGCCCCACCCGGACCAGGTATCCTCATCAACCTCCCTCCAGCCACCAGCACCGCCCCCGCCAGAGGCGTACCCAGGATTCGAAAAGGGCGCGAAGGTCCAGCAGCCCTTCCGCAACGACCACACGGGCGACTGGATCTGGTGTGAGGGCACAATCCTGTACCGCCTCCGCGACCTGGGGGACAACGGGGGGCCACAGATCTGGGTGGTCTGGCACCGCGAAAAAGAGCTAGACCAAGGCAGCAGCGCCCCTGACAAGCCTGAAGGCCACACCCTGGAGCTCACCAGCGCCCAACCCATCCGGCTCCGCACCGACGAGAACAAGGCCCACAGAGGCACCAAATACACTGGGGAGCTCCCCCCAGATCGGAGCCAAGGCCCCCCCCCGCCGCGCCTACCCAAGCGCCCACCAACCGGCAAAACGCTCTGAGCCCCAGTCCCCCTCCCTGACGGGGCAAGGGCCGAGGGCACAAGCCTCCACAGCCCCGGCCCGCCCCCACTGAGGCCACCGTCAACCTCCTGGACCTCAGCCAACCGGCCGTCACATACTCTAAGGACGCCACAACCGCCCTCCAGGAGCTCCTGATGGCACAGGGGCCGGGGTGGGTTCGCCACCTCCTCGCCTTTCAGGAACCAGGCCTACAATGCGACGACCCTCCAGAAACCACCCCCATATATACCCCGTACCGGAAAGCGTACAAATGCTACTGGCACAAGGGGACCCCCCTCTACGCCCGAACCGGCATCCACGTCCACCTCGTCCACCACCTCAGCATCCCAGGGAGGCTAGGTGTCTATGAGGTCGTCGGGGACGGATGGCAACTCAACGTCATCAACGCCCATGTCCCCTTCGGCGACGCCACGGAACCCTTCCTCCAAGCCCTGGCCGAGGCATGCCGCCAGATAGCCATGTTCGCCCCCACAATCATCATCGGCGACATGAACGCCCCCCCCACCCCGGCGGACCGAGGGGGACAGGCCACACCCCAGGACCATGCAGTCCGCGACACCATCGAAGCGCTTGGGCCCGTGGACGTGATGGCGAACCTCGAAGGCCAACCATCCCACTTTCCCCACCAAACAGATGCCGCCCCATCCCGCATCGACGTATGCTATGGCAACCCCACCACCATCATCCGGGCGGAGGCCCAATATGGAGCCCTCCCGCTGGGACCCAAAGGCCATAACCCCCTGCACATCCGCCTCACCATCCCCAACCTTCCCCCCAGCCCCCCGGAGGATGCGGACCAAGGCCTACCACCCCCCCTGAAGATGCCCCCACTGCATGACAAACAGGCCTGGTCCCAATATCACAGGGCCATAGACCGCGCCCCGCGCATCCAACCAGACCCCACTGACCTACTCACAGCCATGCGCACGGCCGCCGTAGCCTGCGGCTTCCAACAACACCCCCACACTGACAACGACCAACCACCCACGGCCCTAGGGGACATGCTCCATGACCTTTGGCATGCGAAGCAACAACTGGCGACCCTCCTCCACACCGACACCCCCCAAACCCGCCGCCAGATACAACACTGCAGGACGCAGATAGCCCACATCAGGGCAGACCTGCAGCGGTGGCACATCCACAGGCAACAGCGCATCGCCCAGGAACACGAGCGGTATGCGCAACATGAACTCCCCTCCAAGGCCATTCGCCACCTCAACGACGCCATGACCGACACCGGCCACCGCACCATCACCACGATCCGGCAGGAAGACGGCTCCCTCACCAACGACCCAGCCACAGTGCTCCAAGCCACCCAAGACAGCTTCCTCCGGCAACACGCGCCCACCCAAGACACACTGGACGCGGACACCCAGGCCTAAATCGACCGCCTCCCTCGGGTCTTCAACCACGCCCAGAGGAGGCAACTGGAAAAGCGCCCCTTCACCATCCACGAAGTCCGGAAGGCCGTCAACAGTCTCCGGCAACACAAAACCCCAGGCTACGACGGCCTCCCCGCGGAGGCATACTACCACCTGCCTGCCCACCTCCTCTGCATCCTCGCCCACCGCCTCTGGGACATCGTCACGGGGCAGACCCCCCTGCAACCAGACTGGCCAAACGTTGTCCGCCCCCTCCGGCAACACGCGCCCACCCAAGACACACTGGACGCGGACACCCAGGCCTAAATCGACCGCCTCCCTCGGGTCTTCAACCACGCCCAGAGGAGGCAACTGGAAAAGCGCCCCTTCACCATCCACGAAGTCCGGAAGGCCGTCAACAGTCTCCGGCAACACAAAACCCCAGGCTACGACGGCCTCCCCGCGGAGGCATACTACCACCTGCCTGCCCACCTCCTCTGCATCCTCGCCCACCGCCTCTGGGACATCGTCACGGGGCAGACCCCCCTGCAACCAGACTGGCCAAACGTTGTCCGCCCCCTCTACAAAAAAGGGGACTGGGCAAACCCGGACAACTGGCGCCCCATAGTCTGTGCAGTCACGGAGGTCCAAATCGTCTGGACCATCCTCCTACGCTCCGTCCGCCCCCACCCGGACCCCGACATACCCGCCAGCATCTGGGGGGCCATCCCAGGCCGGTCCCCACACGAGGCCATCTTCCTCCAGGACACCATCGCCGACATGGACCCGGTAGACTTCATCATCGCCTCCCTCGACGTCAAAGGAGCCTTCTCGAACACCCCCTGGCTCCTTGGAGAAGCGGAGTGGAAACGCCTAGGCCTCCCCTTCTACAACTTCGCCTCCGGCTACATCCGCACCCGCAAATACACGGTCCGCACTGGAGCAGGCCTCGGCCCCTTCCTGGAGCCAGGCAGCGGGGTCCCCCAAAAGAGGAGCAGAAGGCCCCTTCCTGTACCTTCTCGTGACGCTCCCTCTGGACCTCGCAACCGAGCAGGATTACCCGGCCTACGCACCCTACGCCCTCCTCTCCCCCCTGGTGGGCTTTGCGGACGACACCAACCTCACGGTCGCACACACCCCACACGAACCCCATGCCCCGGACCCCGGGCCAACGGTCACCCAACAGGCCAATGACTTACTGGACGTGACTGTCTCCTACCTCTCCCACAACAACCTCATCGTGCACCCCACAAAGTCAGTGGCCATGATCAAGGGGTCTGCCACACCCCCCAACCTGGGGCCAAAAGGGCCCCCCATGCAAGTCTTGACAACCACCACCCACCTGGGGGTAATCCAGGCCGCCAACCCTGAGGACGCCACCCTCCCTCCCAAGTTGCAATCACACCTCGCCCATCTCCCCAGATATGCGTCCTCGACCACCAAGGCCCTCTCCCTGTCCCACAAGAGCCTGGCGTACTACCTCACCGGGGTCTTGAACGCCTCCATAGGCTTCCAAACACTCCACCTGACACACCCCACCACCGCCCTCCAGCCGGCCACACGCGCCGTGACCAAGGAATGGGCAGCACACGGGGGCTGGCCCACCTCCATACCCGCACGCGCCATCCAAGCGGCATGGCCCCACTATGGGGACGCCATAGGGGACGAGGTGAAAGCGGCCTACACCAGACACACCGCCCTCCTCCTTCACCGCATGACCCATAACCACTCACCAGAGGTCCGTGAGGTCACCACAATCCGCCTCCAAGCCGCACAACGGGCCCGCAACACATCCCTGCGCTCGGTACTCCACCTAACGGGCATGCCCACCGACATGAACACGCGCCTGTGGAACCACCTGCAGCTTCTCCTCCCATCCCCACACCACGCCATACTCACCAACCACACGTGCCCAGAGGAAGGGCCTCTAGCGGTCCTCTGCGGGGACCTCCACCATCACCCCAAGGGCACCATCCACACCATAGACCCGGTCGGGGCCTCCATCACCGTAGTATATGTCACCCTCCCCCAAATGCGGGTCCTGCACCACAGCGGGGCACAGTACACCCCCTTTCTACAGCTTCCTGAATGGCCTCAATACCGCCTCTTCCACCAGTACCTCACGCAGACGGCACGAGCAGCGGGACACACTCTGCCGGGAAGCAAAGACATGCGAGCAGCATACCGAGATTTTAAAAAGCAACACCCCCGACCCATCCCAGCGACACCGCCCTACGCACCCACCGGATCGAAACACGAACCCGTCCCCCCGATGACGGGCCCAGTCCCACCACTTATACTACTACTGGCCCCGAGTGAAGCCAAACCCACGCAGACCACCGTCATCCACCACGGGGCAAAATGGCGCATACCGAAGCACCACATGAATGCCTGAGACCTACTACGGGTCGCCCATGACTCCGAGAGCATGCCACGCACATGTTGGGCCTGTGACCCCGAGGCACCAACCACGCCATGGCCCGTACTACACCTCATAGCACGCCAGGACACCCACCCCACAGCCCACCTACCACCACAGGCCTACACATTGGTAGCCCCATGGTTCCACCGCACGGACACCAACCCGACGGTAGCGTAGAACCCCGACCACGCGCCGAAATGGCTCTTCACCACTACACCCACCTGGCTCCGCCCCAACCCGGCAGGGGTCGCCATCCGTTACAGCATATACGAACCAGGCAGAACGGGCAAGCATGAGCACCCCTACTATCCGCTCCACCACTCCTGCCACACACCGGAGCACCGAACACAAACCCTCATATGCCAGGACCTAAACCCAGACACAGCCTACATCCTCCACTACATCTACTCCTACCTCACACAAGGACAGCCGGAACAGGGACTCATCGCCATGTCCCCCCAAGCGAAACACATGATCTCCAAAGGAATAGGGGTGTACGCCACCCCTGTCCTGCAGCCCACAACCCCAGTAGCCCACCTCACCACGGGCCTCGCCATATACGCCTACCTGCCCATGAACCCATGCCGCTTCCCACAACAATCACCGGCGGACCGGCTCTTCTTCACCGACGCCTCAAGGGAATCCGCCCTCGCGCCCATCACCGGGAGGGCCACCCTGCAGCTAACCCACACCGGGGGACACTACCACATGGACCACCACAGGGGCCACACCTCCTACGGGGCCTCCTCCCACGGGAAGCTAGGGGCCATGGCCGACGCCATCGCCGAGATCGCGGCCCACCTACCCGCCCACCTCCCGCACATTGTCCGGGTCTGGTTCGTGGTAGACGCCACTGTCGACACACACCTGCTCCTCCGCATAGCAAGGCAACAACTTCACAAAGCCACCGCGACGAGCCTCGGCAACCAGGCACTGCTGCTCTGGAAAGCCCTTCGCAGCCTTCCCCCCTACGTCCAACTCCACGTCGTGAAACAAGAGTCCCACAGACACCAGTACGGAAATGGTAAGGTCGACAACCAGGCAGTACACCAGTGCACAACGCACCTACCAACGCTCCAGATCCCTGACCTCGGCCGAAACCACACACACCTCCAACACATACCCCCCGTACCCGAGCCTCACAAGACCGCGGACTGGCTACCACAGGACGCCCCCTATTCCTCCTACGACGGAGCATACCACTACCCCAACCCCATCCAACATCTCGCCCGCGTGCTCGGCGACGCAGACAGCCGGGCGCACATCCAGGAGCTCCAGGACAGACTGCAAATCCCCCTCTACCACTCAGCACTGCGCCCAGCAAATGTCCCAGCCCACCTCCAAAAACGACCCATCCAGCTCCTCAGGGAGCAACTACCATTCCTCACCAGGGTCGCCAGATGGCTCGCCCGCAAGCACATTCACGTCCCCGAAGAACACACCCGTTGCCCGTGCGACCACACCACCCCAGAGGACTGGGAACACTTCAAGAAATGCCCCCTCCATACAGGCAGGGACACGCTAGTGGGCTGGTCCCCGGCGGAAAACCTACGACAACACGAAGGATGGTCAACCCACAGCCACACACACCAGGCCACCGAACACCTCTTCCGGGATCCCCTTGTCAAAGAAGCCACCATGAGTGGGGCGGTGACACAGGCCCTGCACCGACACCTCACCAAACACACGGAAAGCCCCAAGGAGGCAGCAGCGCACCTCAAGCTAGAAGCAGTCCGCAGAGCAACGGCCCAAATGGTACACCGCAAACACCTCCTGTTAACACACGCGGAGCAACTCACGGACCCCACCGCCAGGGAACACATGCAGCGTCTCATCCATTACCATGCCGTGCATGACCCAGACGTCCGCTAACCCACTCCGCGCGCCGCACGCGCCCCCCATTTCCATCCGCAGGTCTCCAAGACACCACCACAGCACCCCGAAGCCCATCTCTCACCCAAGAAGCCACCCGGCACCGCCCAGCCCGGCCGAGCCAGACCAGGGCCAACCATACGTCGACGTAGACGCGCAAGACCCCCGCAACCCATCAAGCCCACCCCCCCCGGACCCGGGGCACCCCCCCCTCACACCGGCAACCATCGTCGACCCCGATCTCCTCCGAGCAACCCTCCAAGGCAGGGCCCTGACCACTCCCCTGGGCTGGTACCGCCTACAAGAGGACTGGACCAAGCTCACCGTCAAAGCCCTCCGGGACCTGACCACCCCAGGCAACGGCCTCCACGAGGCCATCGTAGACCTCGTACTCTGGCGAGCCCGCAAACACACCCAAGGCCAGCACGTCTGGATCCCCCCCATTGAGTAGGGTGAGGCCCTGACACACGACACCCACATCAATGTCACACGTCGAGGGACCGTACGCCTACGACGGGCCCCAGCGGAGAGGGACCGGCCAGCGGACCCGAACCGCCCGAAGCAGTGGGAACAGGCCACCGCACCAACCCGCGACACCGCCCTCCACGCCGCCGGCCTCCGCACCCCAGACGACGAACCCCCCCCCCCCACCTACAGACAGTGACCACCCCCCGCCGGGGGTCTGTTGTACAGTCCTCGAGCGCGGGCACTACTAAGTGATAGCCGCTACGGCTACGTCCCCCTTGCCCGCTCTGGCTCCTCAAAGGGACAGACACCATGCTCGCCCCAGGGGCCGCCCCACCAGGGGCAGTAGGGGACCCCACCACCCCGCACAGGGTCCTCAGGGGCGTCCTCCAGCCAGGGGACAAGTCCGCAGCCCGCGCTCTGGCCCAAATCACCTCAGGGAAGGCCGGCTACAACCTGGGACTGGCCATGCTCTGCCTGACCCACTGGATCCAGCGCCGCTGGCCATCCACGGGGACCGTGCCCTGGATTTGGGCCATCTCTACCGCGCACACACAAATCGAGGCGGACCCGGACACGCGGCCAAACTCCCCCCCCCAGACCGCAGCACTCCCTCACCTGCGGGTACCACGCCATCCACAGGGTCCTCAGCCGCGTGGGTCTTAGCCCAGAGCTAGCATACCCCCTTCCCACCACTGACCAGGAGGTCCACCAGATACGCAAGCTCGTGTGCGAAATCCTTGCCGCGGCAGCAGAAGACGACAAGCTTCTCCTCCAAACCGCCCAGCCTACAACTGACCACGCAAGCACGCCGCGGCGAGCAGACACGTACACCGACACAACACACCCCAAGGCACAATCCCCGCCAATGCCCCTTCCCTCTCGCTGCTCACCCGGAGACCCACACACGCCCATCATTGCGCGCACCCCCGGGCCCCGCGACACGGGCCTCCCCCAACCGCCCGAACACCAGCACACGCCTGCAACAAACCCACCTGCCGGACACCCGTTACCACCCCCCACACTGGACATTCCGCACACACCCACCGAGAGGAGCCCCGCGCCCTGCGGCACGCCCACCCAACCTAGTGGCCAGCACATGCCCCCCGTGCACACCCCAGAAGACCCAGACCCACCCCCGCCGGCCCCTGAATGCAGCCCACGCGAACTGTTCCCCCCCGCGGACACCAACCCACACAACCTCACACATTGCAGGACCAAGGCCGGGCCAAGCCCGGAAGGAGAAGGCCACAGCCCCGCGCTACCCTCCCCCGCCGCTGCCAACCAGATCAGCCCGCGGGCCCGCCAGGTCACAACCGGGCCCCCCCAGCCACCCGCCTCAAACCTACGGCCCGAGGACATGCCCTCCATCCTCCCCGCCGAGGCAGCAGCAGAAGCCGCCGCCAGCAAGCCCGCACGCATCACAGCCCAACGCGCGTCCACCACCTCCTCCACATCCTCAGCCTCATCCACCTCCTTCACCTCATCCTCCTACCCCCCCCTCCCCGCCGCCCTCATCCTCAAGGCCACAGCAAAAGCCAAAGCAGCGGCCGCACGCACCGACCCCCCGACTCCCACACACTTAGCCCACGCAAACTGCACCCCCGTTTTGGAAGAGAAGGACCTAAAAAATGACCGCCTGAAAAACTATTTTTTTTGGACATTTGCAACACACATGACCCAGATACCACCGAAAAAATACAATTTTACCCAATTTGCTGCTTTTTTTTTTTAATTAAAATAGGCTATTATTTTTTCTGATTTGAAGGGTGTGTTTTACCAATCTTGTCGTTTTTGTATTTCAAAACCCAACTGGTGTGTGCCTGTTCGGAAGCTCATTTTCAAAACTGACATTCTGCAGGTCTCCAGTTGCACCTATGTTTGTCATGTCAAATAAATTGCTTTTTTATGTCCCCGAGTGCGCGAGGCCTCGCGCACTCAAGGTCATGGAAACAATTGTGTAAGAAGGGAACAAAAACAAGACAGAAAGCACACAATATACAAACACTGAAATAAAAGCTCGGCAAAAATGTACAAGCGCTTAAGGGCATATAATTGCATTCGCGTCGAAGGCGAGTGCGCGAGGCCTCGCGCACACATGACTGCAAAAACCAGGAGAAACATTTGGGTTAATGGTGGCTTACTTCTTCTTCGGTGCGGCAACCTTAGACAACCTTGAACCCAGGCTTCTTGCCACCACACCTGTCCCACTTGGAGAGGCAACGGTACCACGAGACGGCTGGGCACCAGAACGCGAGGGCGGCTTGAACTCTGCACTAGCGGTGGCTGCAGTCTTCGCTTTCTTCTTCAGCTGTTCCTTACCAGATGCGGGGCTTGCATCGAAGTGAGCGGCGGCTGCCCGCTTGCGCTTCTGCTGGGTCTCCAGTACTTGCTCCGGATCCTCTTGTTCCTCCTCCTCGTCCGTATCATCGTCGTCTGATTCCGTGGGCTTGTCCGATTCCTTCTCGTTTCCTTTTGCCTGCTTCTTGCTACTCGAGGGGGTTCCCTTTCCGGCTGCAGTACTCTGAGTTGGTATAACTTTGGCAGTCTTCTTCACCTTGGCTTGCATTGACAAAGCAGGTGCAGGCGCAACAGGCTCAGTGTCGTCAGCGGGGGCCTCAGTCACGACATCTTCCTGGACGGCCTCTGCAGCATGCACCTGCTGGTGCCCTTCATGCCCTCGGTTGCTGTCCAAAGCCCACAGTGGAATGCCACGCTGAAGCCACTCTTCTTGAGTATCCCAAGGTGCAGCTGTTGCTCTCTGCTCCGTCTGATCAGCCTCCAACATGTACCGCATGATGATTGCATGCTGCAGAGCACCTCCACCGGCATTCCCAAGGTCCTTTTGCTTGATCGTTGACACAGCCAAAAACGCCACTTTAGTACGTCGGTCGGACATCGCAATTTTTGCGGCCATGGCAGGTGTGTCGTCCACAACAACCACTGCATCAGAATACCCACTGCCCAAAGGATATTTGCCCAGGTACCACAGCACGTGAATCAGAGGCATGAAACCACCAAGGTTCTTGTTCTGCATCTCTTCGAAATGTCCAGCGGAATACGACACATAGTTCGGCAACTGTAAATGTGATGTATAAAGACGAATAACGGAGGCAGCAGTGCGCGAGGCCTCGCGCACAGAACGGCATCGTAACAGGCGAAAGAAGCAGATATACCTGCTTATCCCAGCGACTCGTTGTTCCGATCCACATACAGGGCTCGTCGAACTGATACGTACTTCTGGTCACGGGACCCGATAACCAAGAGTATACCGGCAACCGAACTTGGTAGAATGGCACTGTGGTTGGATCCTTGTCCTTCTCCATACGCCAGAGCCTCTGGATGTCGCGGCCAATACGGTGCACAACATCAGCCTCGCCATAGAAAATGAGGTCTTTCCCCAGCATCATCACATCGAACAGCCACTTCGGAACAAATCCTGCAGTGTCATATTCAACGAAAAGGTCAGCGTTGATGACCCACAATGGGTACTGCAGATCCCGGAAACGGGCTGGCGGTGTCTCTCCAATATCCTCAATACAGCACGCCGTCAAAGAGAATTTGCTCCCTTGCTCGTCCTGCTTGGAGACATTGATCACATCGCCAGTACTCAGCTGTGTCTGTGACGCTGCCGATGATGGTGCCTCAGTCTTCCTTTGCAGTTGTTTCCGCACGGCCAGCGTCTGTGGTAATGGACGTGCGCCCTTGTCCCCAGTCCGCCACAGAGGTGCATTGAGCAACGTCTTCCATTTTGGCCACGGCGACCGATACCTCATACTTGTATCCGGCCAGTAACCCCAATTTGCCAGCCCAATTTTCAGTTGCGGTGTGCCAAGTGCTGCGACTTCTGCTCGGATCTTTGCATCGGCAGCTGTACGGATGTGAAAACCGTGGTTGAGTGCGCGAGCCCTCGCGCACTGAAGCTGCGACACTGACGCATACCTGCCGTCTGGTTGACATACTGCTTATTGTCCGGATTGTCAAGATGGAAAGTAACCCATTGATCCGTAATCTGCGCGTCAATGTAGTTCCGGGTGGTGCGTAAGGTCGAGTCCTTCAGGTTCATGTGCGCACAGACTTTCCGCAATAAGCTCGGTAGATGCAGCCCCTCCAGCTTCTTGTAGGCATTCCTTGTAACTTCACCTTTCCTGCTCTTATTCTCGAGGTTTCTCATGCCAGTAACCGCCTCACGACCGCAGTAATACGCCAGGGAGAAGATGTCCCTCCAGTTCTTGAATGTCGAGTCCTGCAAGGGAAAACAATGCCATGGAGTGCGCGAGGCCTGGCGCATTATAACTGTGCGATACACGAATACATACTGTGTGTCCTGCTTCCTCCAAAGCCTCAGGTGCAAGAAACGCAGAGTTGACGGCGGCCTGGACAACAGCAGTCTTGAACCGCTCGAAATCTTGTGGTTCTTTTTCCCGCTTCTGGTCCTCAATGTACAACAACATATTGTCCAGCGCCTCTGACAGCGGAATCCACGTCACAGACTGGCTGCCAGCTTGTTGCAATCCTGCAACCTTGGCCCGGATCCTCCAAGGTGTTTCGTACTTCAGAATGTCAACGTAGCAAAACTCCTGCGAGTCCTCCAATTCTTTACCTTCTGCGAGACGCAGTTCCTGAATCTTTCTGCATGTTTCTGTGCCATGCTGACCATTCAGAACGTAAGGGGAGGCATCTGCAAAGCAAACCATGTACCGAAGCAAAGAGAAGAAACGTCTTCGATCGAACGCGAAGCGAGTCATACCACTATCCTCCCACGCCGTTACGCGCAACGGTCCAGCTGGTGGCAGTGCTTGGTATCCCGTCACTTTCCTGGCAACATCGTCATAGTTGATGGATCGGATCTGTCCGCGCTCCTTGGTCTTGTCAACTCTCAAATCAGCAATCTTTACCTTCACGGCTTTACCATTCTCCTGCCACAACCACTGTTGCACGTCGACTGTGATCTTCATCTCCGGTATTGGCTTCTTCTCACCCTTCTTCTTGCGTCCTTTCTTCGGTGTGTCCCCTTGGTCGGTCCCTGGTGACGACTCCATGGCCTCTGTGTCTGGTGCCGGACGTTCTGGCGACCCTGGTTCACTCATGATGCCAAAAGATACCTAAAAAGGGCAAATGGCACGACTTGAAACACGGTCATTTGAACTCTGAAATCAGTCGAAACGGTGTTTTGCAGGTCATTTTCGCACATCTGTTCCACAACTATCTCTGTTGTGACTTAATCTAAGGCACTTAGCGAACTACTCAGTGCGCGAGGCCTCGCGCACTCACATCGCATTACATACCTGTTTTTCGCAACGTTTAGTGCGCGAGGCCTCGCGCACTGCGGGCGTCTGTTACCGCAAGTGTTGCCGCACGTTGCGTGTTGCTGCTTCCTGTCTG
The DNA here is from genome assembly GCA_964036045.1 of Eutreptiella sp. 'Long Island Sound 2002'. Taxonomy (NCBI): domain Eukaryota; phylum Euglenozoa; class Euglenophyceae; order Eutreptiales; family Eutreptiaceae; genus Eutreptiella; species Eutreptiella sp. 'Long Island Sound 2002'. Next base: position 129,988,086 of record OZ038382.1, on the reverse strand, counting down.
TCGGCATCCATATCTGTTCTCCGCCCCACAACAGCATCCAGTTTCCGTTTCAGTTGGTTGGTGGGATTTTTTTTCTGGTCAATGAGGGCATCCAGTATGCTGTGACCAAGTAGCCGGTAGTGGTCGTAACCAAGGGGTTGTGTAGGTGAGGGTGGAAATCTCGGTAACCTCCGCGGCCACGAAGTTGCAACGGTGCTGACTCTGGCCGACTCCCATTCCACATACCCCATGCAAATTCGGTCTGTCGCCAAAAGTCTTGTCAGTCGTTGTCGCATGCTGTGTACCAGGTTCTTGGGAACGTTTTGCAACCCCACGCGTTTGCCACCAGGACCAACCTTTAGTAACAAGTAATTGTTTTCGACCTCCTCAACAGTAACAGAACCCGTGTTTCTCGCCTTGTCCCGCACCAACTTGCTCAACATCCCTTCTCCAAACTCCTCTGAGTGTGCCTGACCGGGCAGGTCCTGGTGCCACTTGCTGTTGTACAGCAATGTGCACATGATCGTGCGTTCGTACCTCAGTACGGTGTCACACGGTCCTCGACGCAGCCTCCTCAACAAACACAAACTCAACTGCAACACCTCCTGGGCTCGTGACCCTGTACTGTTGTTTTCCCCTGACCAGTTGCATTCCCGTACCACGTGGCCCAAGTACAACACCAACGGGCACCATTCCGACAACAAATGCAAGACTGCGTTTGCCACTGCTGCCCTGTTGGCATGCGCAGTGTCACGACCACTGATCGCGGTTGCAGCTTGTGCCTTGCGCCGATACGGGCGTAGTCTTCGGGGGGTGGCAAGCATCAGCGCAGCAATAGTTTTTTCCATAACTATTAGTTTGGGGTATGATAGTATGGTGGAACCAGGTCGTAGCAGACCTTTCCGTAGGTAGGTTAGAATGGGCCAGAACACCCGAAAAGTATGAGTAACAACGAACTTGTAGGCATGCCAGACACCGTAAACTACAGGCACGTAACGCAGGTACGCACGCATGTTCCATCGTTGGTTCTTGGCACCGTACAACAACCTTAGTATCCTGTAGTGTATGTTCTCGTCAACCAACAGCGGGAAAACTCTGTTTGTCTGTTGCGCTACGTCCTTTGCAAAGTGTAACAAGTTTAACAGACCAACACCACCAGTTACCTTTTCTTTTGACAGGGCAAACGGGCGCAACACCGGTGCCTGCACGGTCGTTGCATCCCTCCTCACATCCAACGGTGCTCTCACGTTTCCGGTGTCTGGTGTACACCCATCTGCATACCCCATGTCACGCAAAGTCTGGGGGATTCTTCGTTCACGATGTTGCAGAGCCCTTGCCACTGTCGTTATCCGCACTGCTAGGTCCTCAACGGCTGGATGTCCTGCCCAATACGTGGGCCTCTGCTTCAGTTGAAGTACTGCTATTGCAGTACAGTTTTGTCACCGGTCACTTTCGTCTGGGTGTGTCGTGTATTGTGCCCGGTACCAGTTGTCTATCCACAGCACGCAACACGACGAAAGCACCAGTGACCACTTGCTTTAAGTGCTGCTGCTGCCTGTTCGTCCACTGTATCTGCGGCAGCGTCTGCTTGCCCAAGTCGTACTTTTGTTCGTCCTTCTGTTTGTGTTAGGTACCCTGTTTTGTTTTCTGGTCTTTTCCTGTTTGGTACTGCCCGTTGACGCATCAACAGGTACAGATTCGAGCCCTCCTGTCGCAAAATGCGCACCCAGCGCTTGTCCCCCTGCCTTTTAGCTGCTAAGGGACTGTGGCGCGTTCTTTTGTTGAACCTTAGTCGCTGTGCAAATGTTAACACCAGTTGCGCCGCCAGGTCGTTTCGTTTGAGTCCTTTCCACAGGTCGTCTGCTGTTTGGTATGCTGGTTCTGCCGCGCATGCCTCTCGTAGTGCTGCTGCTCCTTTGGTTACTTCTGCTATCATCTGATGCGTTACGGATTTTCTGCCTCGAAGTGGCATTTTGCGTCTTTCTCTGTGGAATTAGATTTACCCACATATTTTGGTTATCGTTTCGCACAGCGATCTTTAAAAACAATGTGTCTCAAAACATCTGGCCTTTTCCTGTCGTCATTTCTGGTGCGCGTGCCGCCGCAGATTGTATTTGGTGTCTGCGTGCGCTCCGTTCCCAGTAACCGAAAACCGTTTTCGCAACCACAATTTCCTATTCTGTTTCCTTTTGTAAACCCAGTTGGAAAGAAAAAACCATATCTATCGGGCAGCGAAGGCTATGGCCGCTATTAGAAGCGGACACGTCTGCCATTGAGTGGCTGTTGAAAAAAAGCAAATCATTCCCCTGATCCCCTGAAAAATATGACGAAGGTTACCGATGTAGAATCGACTGTCACAGGTGGCAGCCGTGAAAGGGAATGTAAATACCGGCGTGCCTGACCTGACCTGCCTGCTTTTTCATTTTCTTCCGTCGTTTGAGTGCGCGAGGCCTCGCGCACTGATTGTTTCCGTGGGACAATGTTCTATGCCTTGTTATATCTGACCAACATGGTGTCTACACACACATACACCCGAAAAATCAAATGTGTTTGTCCGTCTGGTACCGTACCTACAATTTCTACGCGTTATTTCCATTCTGCAAATTCAATACATAACGTGACCTCAGTGCGCGAGGCCTCGCGCACTCAGGGTGCCTAAATTTGTAGTTTATTTTCACTTTACAGTATACGTGTTTCCCCTAACATGGGAAGTCGAACAGTCCTACACTTCCAATGCTCCGTGGGCAACACAGCCCTACTTTTAATGCCGTGTACCGAGCTGCGTATTTCCGCAAACGCCAGTCCTTACGGGTGTTTGGGTTTCGTGATAAACTCTACTTTGAATATCTTGAGTGCGCGAGGCCTCGCATTGAGGAGCGCGGAGTTGCAGAACACTAGAGAAGCAATTTATTTCCCTACGTCTAAAATCACGTTCGTCAAACATCCAAAAAAATAGTTCTTTTGCCCTGTTGCGAACCGGTCTTTTTCTGCGCGTTCGGCGCGCAAAACAGGGTGCAGTTTGCGTGGGCTAAGACACAGGCAACTCACGCACCCCGGCAACGCACCGGGAAGACCCCCGACCCGACATCGGCGCCCTCACACCTCTGGACAGAGGTCCTCCTCAACCTATAACCGGACCCCAACCCCAAACCCGACCCCAAACCCAAGCCGGTGCCCAAGCGAGCACACACAACACCACAAACGCAACGACACAAACCCAAGCGACACCGCCCTAACCCAAACCCTAACCCATGCCAGGACCCCCCACCCACCACAACCCACGCCCCCCCCCCATCAGCAGCCACCGCCACCGCAGAGGCAGCCACCCAACACGACCCCATCCAAACCCTCGTCAACATCCCCATCTCCAAGCGCCCCGTCATCCATCCTTCACAAACCACCACCACCGCCGGCCAAACCGACCCAGGGACGTGGGACCCCTCGACCACCGTCACCGTCAAGCCCGGCCCCCGACCCGCCCCCCCTGCTGACCAAATAGTACAGCCCCGGGGGCTGCGCACGATGCCCGACCCCCCACCCCCACAAGGGGGACTGGAATACCCACAAGGGGTCCTAGTGCCATACCCGCAACACCAACCCCACCACTACCAATGCCACCGCCACCAGCGGCCCCACCACCACCACCACCAACACCACCCCCACCACCACCACTGCCCACCACCCTACCCCACCGGGCCACAACCCCACGTGCACGAACAGCACCAGCGTATGGGATGGCAGCAACCGAGCGCTCCACCCGCATACCCCACCTACAACCAGGGGCCGGCCCCCCCCGTACCAGCCAGCCCCCCCGTACCAGGAACCGTATCCCCCCGGCCACCACGTCCACGCCGAGGGGGCCCGCCGGGCCCAACCCTGCCAGGGACCGTCACTCGACCCATACCACCAGCCGCTTGCGCCACCACACCCCTGGGTGGCGGATCCATGGACGACGAGGGACCTCCGCCGCCCCCCCCCCAGTACCAGGCGGCGCCACGGGAGGCCCCCCAGGACCCGCCGACGCCTCCTGACTGGCCCGACTTGAGCGATGAGGCCCGGTCCCGCAAACGGCGGCACTCCCGCTCCTCCCAGCACAGCACACTCGCCCCCGGCGCCGACACTCCCCACACCGCCACCGCGCCGCTCCTGCTCCCCAGGCGCCACCACAACCCCCCGGGACCCCGCTCCACCGCTCCCGCTCCCCGGGGCGCCACCAGGAGCGCCACCGCCGCCCCATGTACACCTCCCCCTCCCCCCTCCGGCCGTACACGACCTACACCCCCAGCCCCCGCCGCCACCGCTCCCGCTCCCCCGTGGCGCCGCCAGGCACGCCACCGCCGCCCCACATCCACCTCCCCCTCCCCCGACAGGCCCCGACGGGCTCACCGTTCCCCCCCCCACCCATACCCATCAACCATCCCGAGCCCCTGCCACCACCACTCCCGCTCCCCCAGGCGCCACCGAGCGCGCCACCGCCGCCCCATGTCCACCTCCCCCTCCCGTTCCCCCCTCTGCCCGTACCCGTCCTCTACCCCCAGCCCCCGCCACCGCCGCTCCCGCTCCCCCAGGCGCCTCCACACCCGCCACCACCGCAGGTCCACGTCCTCCCCCCGCCGCTCCAGGACCCCGAGCATGGACCCCTCCCCCCCCTGGGCCCCCGCCCACCTCGCCTGATGGTCTGCCCCTGCTTTGCAGGAGCTCCGCCGCTGGGTGAAGTGGGCCGGGGGAGCGGGAAGGCGAGAAGGGGTGCACATTGTGCACACCGTCGAGGAGCTGCGCACCCGCACCCCCGCCGACCCGAACGAGGCCGCCCCGGAGGCCATCATGCCGCAAGCGGCATGGGAGGCCCTCCTCCGCGATGCGGTCCAGGGCCTCTGCCCCCCCTACACCCCCCAAGCCCTCCGCCAAGGGCTCCAGGCCACCCCCCCCCAGGCCTGGGCCATCAGCCCCCCACACCGGGAAGGGGAAGGGCAAGGGCAAGGGGAGGGCAAGGGACAGCAGGGGACACTCAGGCAAGAGGGCGCGGACGGGCCCCAAGTGAGGGCAGGCACCCATAGGGACAAAGCACCGGAAGAGACACAACATGGGGGCAGGAAACCACCCAAGAACAAGGAAGGGGCAGGAGCGGGGACCGAGGCACAGAGGAAAAGGGCACCAGGGCAGACGCCACGACCCACACCCAGGAAGAGCATACCACGACGGGGGGACCAGCGCAGCCTCACCCCGAACGAACGCCGCACGACTCCCGGGGGCGCAACCCCCCAACACGCACCGCCGAAGCAAGCATCGGACGCCGTACGGATCACAACAGCGCACAGCCACCAGCCCCCGGAAACCACACGGGGGATGGAGGGCACACCTACACGGGGAGAGCGGGCTACACCCACAGAGGAAGCCGCAGGAAACGCTGCCGCGCGGTGCACTACCACGCCCTCAGCGCCAGGCGACGACCCCGTCCGCCACAAGGGCCACCACACAGGCACCGGAAGAGGACGAAGGCACGGCCACAGCAACCAGGGCTAGGGACCAGGACCCCCAGAGGACACGGGACCAAGGCACAGTCCCCCAGGGAGGGCAACCCCACGGACGCCTACCCGACCCACCAGCCCGAGCGGCACGCCCAGGCCCCCACAGCACGGACCCAGCGAGACACCCACACCTAACCGCACCCCCCAGCCACCAGCCAGCCACACTCTGGCTCGCACTCCGCACCACGACACAGCCAAGGCTGACCTCCACTGACCCACCACGGCACAACGCGAGACAGCACAGCACACCGCACCACAGCGCGCCACAGTGCAACGCGCCACAGCACGACGCGACGCGACGCGGCACAGAGCGGCACAACACGGCACGGCTGACCCTAACCTGAAGGACTAACCGAAACAAGCCACCGCACACCCCGGAAGGCGCCGCACCAGCACGCCACACACCGGCACCACGGGCCACACACGGGGCCACTGCGCGCTCGGCAACAACGGTGGCGGACCACCCAGAAGGTTAAAACCGGCACCGCAGAGGAGAAAGGACACGGACAGCCCCAGGCCCCTGACCCAGAGCCACACGCAGCCGCCTGGCGCAGCTGCCCAGCCGGCAGAGGCAGGACCTAATCCCGCAGGTAGGGGCGCGTAGCCCAACGTGTACATAGCCAACCCGACCCATGGGGCCGGGACACAGCCAAGCAGGTTTGGTACCATATAGTACGTGTACCGTTCGGTATCGATACCATACAGTACTCCGGTGTCCTGTATGGTATCGCCTAGCCCCAATGAAGACCCAGTAGGCACCACTAAAAGTCCGGATACCTTGGGTTTACGATGTATTTAAGCTGATTCCAACAACCAGACTTTTGTCCAAAAAACGCCAGAAAATTTCAACAAATATTTGTTACCACATACCTGCTTTTAAATGTTTCTCAAAACACCCTGCAAATGATTCACACCTTAAATTGTTTGTTCCCTTTTATGCACTACCCTGCCTGCAGCTCAGCCAAAAGGACAATGTTTCTGAAAACACCCTACAAATGACTTTTCACCTCTACCCTGCGGCTCAGACACAAAGAATACTTTAACGTCGACTTTACTGCACACTGTCCTCTTCATCAGAGTCACTGTCGTATGGCAGGACACACGGCTCCTGATAATTAGGGTTCCGCACCTTGCGCAGCATGCGCATATTGTTGTATATGTACACCAGTTTCTCAGCTTTACCTGCATACAGTCTGTTTCTGGCCTTGGAGTGTATGAACCCAAAAATGCTCCAGTTTCTCTCTGCTGATTACGCAACACTGACTACAGAACACACTCGCAGTGCACACTCACGCAATGTTGCATTATCATAACAAAAAGTGTGCCACCACATCAGGTGGCTCATGGTCAGACCCCCCCCCTCCCACAGTGCTGGCTCAGAAAATTCCCCAGATCGCATCAACACATGCTGCCTATATCGTCCAAGCTGCAACCATTGGTTCACAGAAACACAGGGCATCTGCGTTCGCTCACACAACCACTGAAATTCTGCATGGCGCTCCATGTCCCATTGACAGTTGAACACCTCTGCCCAATAATCGTTCAACGACGCGTCTTCGTCCATTTGTGGGGACTGGGGTTGCGTTGATGCGTCTGCACCAGGGGTGGTACCATACAGTACGTGTACCGTTCGGTATCGATACCATACAGTACTCCGGTGTCCTGTATGGTATCGCCTAGCCCGATGAAGACCCAGTAGGCACCACTAAATGTCCGCATACCGTGGTTTTGCGATGTATTTAAGCTGATTCCAACAACCAAACTTTTGTCCAAAAAACACCAGAAAATTTCAACAAATATTTGTTACCGCAGACCTGCTTTTAAATGTTTCTCAAAACACCCTGCAAATGATTCACACCTTAAATTGTTTGTTCCCTTCTATGCACTACCCTGCCTGCGGCTCAGCCAAAAGGACAATGTTTCTTAAAACACCCTACAAATGACTTTTCAGCTCTACCCTGCTCCTCAGACACAAAGAATACTTTAACGTCGACTTTACTGCACACTGTCTTCTTCATCAGAGTCACTGTCATGTGGCAGGACACACGGCTCCTGAAAATCAGGGTTCCGCACCTTGCGCAGCATGCGCATATTGTTGTATATGTACACCAGTTTCTGAGCCTTACCTGCATACAGTCTGTTTCTGGCCTTGGAGTGTATGAACCCAAAGTTGCTCCAGTTTCTCTCTGCTGATTACGCAACACTGACTACAGAACACACTCGCAGTGCACACTCACGCAATGTTGCATTATCATAACAAAAGGTCTGCCACCACATCAGGGGGCTCATGGTCAGACCCCCCCCCTCCCACAGTGCTGGCTCAGAAAAATCCCCAGATCGCATCAACACATGCTGCTATATCGTCCAAGCTGCAACCATTGGTTCCTAGAAACACAGGGCATCTGCGTTCGCTCACACAACCACTGAAATTCTGCATAGTGAAGCGGTACCCAGAACCCCATGGCTAGGGTAGGGCATACAACCGGTCTCCGGTCCACTAACCCCATGTACGGAAGGGAAGACCGGTCTCCGGTCCACTAACCCCATGTACGGAAGGCGCCCGTTGACGCCCGGTGCGAGCCCGGCGGGAGCGTGTTCCGTGCCGTAAAGCCCAGCATCGGCAACCGATGCACCGCCAGCGGAGATTTGTATATCAGAATGTCAGGAATCAACAGGGTTTTATTTTCATATTGTTTCCGTCAATTTTTACGCTTCCGTTCTGATATTCACTTTTTTGGCAGCTGGCGGTTAGCTCGCGACTTTAGCGTAACCGCCAGTTTAACTGTTATATACAGATATTTTAGCGCAAATCGTGACGAAGACTCTAAAGTCTTCAGGATCTGCATGGATGCTTCCGCAATTTTCACATCTTACACTCGCAACCTTAATCCGAATTTTTCAGGATGTCGAAATCGGATTTTCGACTTCGACATCCCCGCACTTGATTTGACCTCTTTCGAGTGGATCTACATGCTTCCCTATGCACGAATCAACTTTCCTTTTATCTTGCCCTCCATTTGTCTTAGAGATATGGGCAAAACAAAGTTGATTCGTGAGGCCACTTGTAAGGGTCATATCTCGTGCCGCTTGCGAGGAATGACAATAATGAAAGTGTGGGATGTATTCACAATACTCCCGACGTAATTCAGGAAGCTTTATATGCCTTGCGTCTCCACACGTGCGCGCTAGTGTAATGGATCATGGTCAAGAGGGTAGAGTTTGCGTTATAACTCTTTGGCCATGATATTGCGTGCGTTAGGATAACTTTCCAGTGTAGCGCGCAAGTGTTGGTGTTGCATAGGAACTCTTCTTGAGTTCCTATGAGCGATTGACACAAAGTTATGCCCTTGGAGGGGCATGACATACCGTGGGGGGAGCTACCTTTTTGGGCAATATGGAGTATGTGCCTTGTGTTGTGTTGCGTGCCCATTTGGCGGGTCTATCGCTCCAAGCCAAACCCGCCAATGGACCTCATATTGTGCAAGCCCCTTCTCCATACTCCCTACGATCAATTGCGAGCCTAACCTTCGTGAAGGGAAGCTTGTGTGGCGATCCCGAAGCGATGCGTTGGGAGCAAGGTGTGTGTTTTGCAATTTTCCATAATTTCATGTGCCCACTGGGAAGTAGCGCTCGTGACCTTTCAAAGCGCCCCAAGTGGAGCACATATGTGGAATCGAAGGTCGGTGGTGTCATTTCATTATGTTTAGAAGGATTAGTTGATTGCACGATCCAAGCCGAAGATATTATAATATAATTGTGCACCTTTCAAGGCACTTTTGTGTATCTTTGTGCCAATTTTACCGTTTTTGGCCCGTCATGATGTCAAGTGGCGACCGTGTATCTCAATGTTGCGCTCAATTGACATCATGACCCAAGTATGTTATGAGGGTACATACTTCGGTGCCCAACATATCTTGCACCCGGCGAATAACTCCTCTTGGGCTTGGCATACCGTGGCCGCCATGTTGGCTATTTGGGACTATCCCAAATCATGGGCTCACTTGGCGACCCTGCCATTCCCAATATCCCCCCGGGTGGTCAATTGGCGGCCCCATATCTCTATGCCCACAGAGAGCCTGGACCTAATTTCAAGTTGTACACTCCCATAAAAGTCATAGGTCCTGCCTCCTAACCTGTGAGCAATTGACCTTGCCCTGGCCGGGCGAGCCACGCGTGGGAATGACGCCAATTTTGGTGATTTTGGCATCATGACCCCACTTGACGAATCCGTGTTGCCCTGATGCCCGGACCTCAGAGGGAACCAGGTTCGGTGAGGGCTCCATAGTGTTCGTACTCGAAGGGCATAGGGTCAGTTGCCTCGTCCCTACCTCGGGCGGGTCCGGACAAGGGGTCAATTTTGGAGATTTTGGAGCTAATATCAGTTTGGGCTGAAACAGCCCATTTTCAGCTACCAACTCCTAGGGGATAATGGGGGAGCCATATCTCTGGCTCAGAGAGGAGTTGGAACCTGCTGTTAAGGGGGTATGGGGAGCGATCGTCGGTCGGCCTTGGAGTCACTTGGTTTCCAGGAACTCGCCTGTGGCTGGGCGGGACACCCCCCCCTATTGGCAGGGTTTCAGGGTCCGGACTGAGCAGGGCATGGGTTGTGTTTGAGCCCCCGCCCCCACCAGCCACTGAGAGGGTCGGACCTGGGATTGGGATACCAGTTAGGACTGAGTGTCTATTGTCCTGTGATGCCCTTATCCTGGTCCAGTGTTAACTCCATGTGTACATATCCTGATGTGTTGCTGTACATACTTTCGTTCCCTTGTTGCAGAGTGGCAAGGATCCTGAAACGCTTTGTCACATGACATGAGCGCATTGATGCCCCTGTGAGCGTAGTGCTTTGCCTGCCTGCTCACTTGCGCGTGTCCACCGCAGCGTCCCGTGGCCAGGCCCCCGACGGGAACGCGTCAAAAGCGTTTCACCGCCGCGGGGTTACCCAGCCTCCGCGTGCCACTCAGGGCCACCAACCCCGAGCAGCGCGGCGCAGCTGACAGCTCGCAGCGCAGCGCAGCGGCTCGCAGAGCAGCGCAGCGGCTCGCAGCGCCACCCAGCGACAGCGCCGAGTTCGTCACAAAGCCAGCAGCGCCATTCAGAGCATCGCCCTGACCGCGCCGCGACCGTGAAGGAAGTGGACTGACCAGGACTCCTGCATCAGCGAGTCCCATCGGCCGACCAGCAAGGCCGCGTCAACCACCTCCACAACCACCGGCTGACCAGCACCAGCCGCACTCCCAGTCCAGTGCTGCAGCACCCGCCTCAACGACCACCACCAGTTTGTTGAGTGGAACGAGTGCACACCAAGGACCTCAAGACCAACTACGCCCCCCGCTGCCGTGGTAAACTGGCAAGAAGCGGGTAGGACGTGGTCGCGGCCCCACCCCCATGCAGCGCACCTACTGCGTGGGTTGGTTTGGGACCAGCACTACCGCCACAGCCACCCCCAGTGCGAAGGCGGCATGCCCGGGAGCTTCGAGCTCCGCACGGACATTGGCCCCGACCGCCTGCAGGCCGTGGAGGACTGGCTGCGGGCGGAAGGGTTTGCCTTCCGCTTCCAGCAGAGGCGCTGGAGGACGTGGACCCGGCCAGACAGGCCCAGCGAAGGGCTGCGCCCCGACGGGATTGAGGAGGACGAGGACCCCAACGCGTACCCGTCGGGCGCCTCGATCAATGTCTCCATGTGGGACATGATCGAGAAGAACTTCCCGGAACCGGGGAGCGAGCGCAGGCTGCAGGGCAGCAGCAGCGCGTCTCCGGGGAAGGAGAGGGGGTCCGCCGGGGACAGGAAGCGAGACCAGAAGTGGCGGGAGTACCATGAGTCCCTGGCCGCCGAAGCCGCCCAAGGCGCCAAGGGCGGAACCCCAGCCCCCAGTCCCCAACGGGCCAATGGCGGTCACCACCCCGGCCACGCCACCCTTGGCGACTTCATCCAAGTCGCCAAGCAGACCAAGGCCAAGCCCCGTCCGCTGCTCCTGAGGCCCCAGCAGGCCCCAGCAGGCGCCAGCAGCGACGTGGAGTCGGCCCACCGCGGGAGGATGCCGGCCGACCAGGCCAGCTCCAGCAGCAGCGCCGCTCCCGCCCAAAGGGACGTAGCGCGCGCCTGTGAGCGCGCCTGTGGGGTGTTCTGCAACCTTCGGGTTGCCCGGCAACGGGCCACGCAGCAGAACGCTGCCGCGGAGGGCGCCGTCGGCATCGCCCATGAGGAGGCCACCGAGTGGGGCAGAGGCATGGACTACCACGCCTCGAAAGTGGCAGCCATCGCGGCCGGTCTCACGGCTGCGGCCGCCCATGAGGCAGTGGCTGCCCGGATCAGGGCAACCGACGAGGAAGCCCGCCGGACGCAGGAGGCCATTGCCTGCAAGGAGGCCGAGGTGAAGGCGCTGGAAGAGGCGCTTGCCCAATAGAGGGCAAAGAAGGAGGCGGAGGAAAGGGCCCATGCCGAGGCAACGGCGAAGGCCCAGGCGGACGCCGCCAAGAAGGACGCCATGGAGTTGGCGCGACGGAAGGTCGCTGAGGACAGGGCCAAGACGAAGACGGAGTTGGCGGCGTTGGAAGCGGAGAAGGCGCGGCTGCAGCAGACCCGGGAAGCCGAGGCGGCTCGTGCTCGGGAGGAAGCCGAAGCGCGAGCTGCCGCAGCCACAGCCGCCGCAATGGAGGAGGCAGAGGCCAAACTCCGCCGCGAGACTCCCCCGGGAGATCACGAGTGGAGACCCTTCGAAAGCTTTTCGAAGGGGACGCCTCCTCCAAGATGACGCTGGACGAGGCCGACACGGGCAGCAGTGGGAGCAGTGGCCCCACCGCCCACCGACGGAGGAAGGGTAAGGGGAAGACCCCCGAGAGGCCACGGAGGTCAGCGGGCGGACACCCCCACGACAGTGACCCCTTCTTCACCGCCAGCGACGGGAATGAACGAGGCCGCCGACATCGCCAAGTGGTGGCTTGGACGGGCGGAGGAGGCGGAGACGTCCCCATGGAACCGGAAGGTGAGGATGAGGATCTCCCTCCTCCCTACCGGAGCTCGGAGTCTTCCGAGACCGAGACGCCCAGGTGGGGCGACATGGACGAGGATGACGACATGGACTTCGGCATCACGAAGAAGCGCCCATCCTCGGACCCACCGAGGCGACCCGGCGGAGACCCATCGGGACCCCCTGGCGGAGGACCATCAGGACCCCCTGGAGGACCCCCACCAAGTGGATCCCCTGGAGGCGGACCACTGGGCGGGGGAGGACCCCCTGGACCGGGCGGACCCGGCGGAGGCCCTCCTGGAGGACCCCCTGGGGACCCCGACGACCCACCAGGGAACGGCGACCCGGATACCACCTGGCGGTGGATTGTCTACCTCGCAGGAGGGTCCAGTTCCTCGAGTGCGAGGTAGACACGGGCAAGGGCGAGATGACTCGCATCTCCAAGGTCGCCGCGCGCGCGCAGAGAGAGCTGGACATCGCCAGGGCCGAGACCAGGCAGCTGAACACGGTCATCAGCGGCCTGCAGCAGAGGCTGGACGCGCTGGAAGCCCGTGTGAGCGTCTGCAGCGACCACCCACCCCTGGAGTCTGGCTCGTCGGACGACGGCTGGGGACCCGGACCAGGTCCAGGCAGACCCCACGCCCCCGGCGGAGCCCACAGGAGTCGCCCCAGCGCCAGTGCCCCCTCTCTCACCACCCCCTCTCACCGCAGCGCGGGCCGCCGCAACGAGCGCGTGCCGCCCGGCAGTGGCAGTGAGGATTGGCGTGATGAGTGGCTCAGCGCGGAGTACCGCAACCGCCGTGCTCCAGGGCGGACACCGGTACGCCCCCGGCGCCCCGCACCAGCTCCGGACCCAATCCCAATGGCTGGTGGACGTTATGGTGGACTCAGGGATGAGGTCCACAGAGGAGACGTGGAGTGGGATGTCGGCGAAGGTGAGGACTTGGACCTGGACCTGGAGGAGTTCGACATCAGCCCGCCGCGTGGTGTACGACGGGAGGCCGCTGAACGCAGCCGCCGGCGCCGTGATGAGGAGGCATACATGGAAGGAGTACGGCGTGAACATCTGGGTTCAGCGTACATGGAGGAACCGCGGCGTAGCCACAGGGATTCCATGGAGGAGATGGACGTGGCGGCCGTGGGAGTCCGTGGGAGAGGCCGATGGGAACCTCGGTCGACCTTGCGGCCGGCGTTCATGGTCTCTAAGGCCGCGGATGCCGCCGTGTGGGAAGACTTGAAGGACATCAAGCCCCCCATGTACGACAGCAACCCCCTCAACCACGACCGCTTCTTGGAGAAGCTGGACGATTGGGGGGTAACCGTTACTGAGGACATGCATCCCGCTGATGCGGAGAAGTATGTCTTCAGACGGTTCAGGTACCGCCTGCCGGAAGTGCTCGGAGAGCTATACTTCGTGGCGACCAAGGAGGGGAGAATCAAGACCCTCAAGGAAGCCAAGAAATGGCTCAACGAGCAGGAGCGGGTGGACGATCCGCAGGTGGCGGCCAAGCGGTGGAAGTCCATCAAGCTTCAGCATGATGGACGGGAGATTCGCCTACGGGACTGGCGAGACTTCCGAGGGCACTACACCCTCCTGCGCCGCAACGTGGAGGATTGGAACGAGGGTGACGAGCAGGCTCGCCCGCTCTCCATGCTGCCGGAAGCATGGATCAAGAGGGTCACCAAGGAGGAATCCAAGCGGGCCAAGTCCAATCACACGGTCAAGATGATGCTTCCCAAAGAGTATCATACGAACGTGGTGGCTTGGACGAGGAAGAACGTGGCCCGGGATGTCAAACGGCACTCCCTGCGGAACGCTCTCCTCATCACCGTCTCGGGCGATCGCGAGAAGACCGCGATGTGGCACCTTGACGAGTGTGAGTTGAGCGGCCAGACCATCCGTCTGCAGGCCATCCCGGCGCGGATGAGCTGCGACGAGATCCTGGAGTGGGTTGGAGAGGAGGTGCTCAAGGAGTACCGGAACCTCCACCACACTCGCGGGTTGAGGCCCGGCGACCGCGACGTCAACTACGTTGGCGAGGGACCTGGCGGGGAAGCTGCCATGGACCCAGCGGGAGCCGACGGCGATGAGACTCTCGTCGACGACGACGACGACGATGAGCCCGCCGAGGTGGCCGTTTGCGCCTTTGTGGCCAACAACCTGAGCGCGGGGAACAACCGGGGAAGCTGGAAGCCCCTGCAGCCGGGTTGGAAGAAGAAGGAGAAGAGGGACCCTCGCCGCATTGGCGACCCTCCGCTGTCCTTTGGGGAGTTCATACGAGCTCACCCTCAGGGCTGTTTCGTGTGTTATGGGAGGAAGAAAGGCTTCAACCATGACCAACGAACATGCCCCACCCACAAGGCCGACACGGAGGCTTACAAGAAGGCGCACGGGTCGAAGAAGCGTGCGCCCGCGGGTATCCGGGAAGCCAAGGTGGAGGTGGACAGGGACGAGCTCTCCAAGCTGGTGTCGCAGGGGACCGAGTTGGCCAAGGAGATCCAGGAGATCAAGAGGAACTGGGCTCCAGGTCGGAGAACAAGAACAAGGAGAACAACCAGAATGACCAGAACAAGGACAAGGACAAGAAGGGTAAGAAAGGGGGAAGGAAGAAGGGCGTCAACGAGGTTGATGCGGAGGAGAACACCCCTACTTCCACAAACGACGCCCCCTAGCGGAGCCCCTGCAGCCAAGGGCCCCAGCTAGGGCGGTCGCAGGATGGTGACGTGGGAAGCGCCGAACCATCCCAGTCGGGAGTCGATAAGCACAAAGGGACTGCCGCGGGCGGAAGGCCCGGTCCGGCACCCAGTCGCGGAGGCGGAGTGAGGGCAAGTGAGGGCACGAACCCTTGCACCCGACCGTCATTCGCGAACAAGAATGTGTTTGATGAGTATCAGAGGATCACCCGGACCGCAGCTGAATGCTGCAGATGGGCAGCCTGAGCCCATTGTCCACGACCTGCACCATTCGCTTGTTGAGCTTCTGGAACGGCCTGAGATCCTGAGTTTCGCACGACGTGCGCCGTGTCGGTCGCGAGCGGCAGTTGCATCTTAAGGTCCGTGCCTTATGCGGGGAAGTGGAAAAGGTTTTCGACGTGTTGGTCGACACGGGAGCTCAAGTCAGCTTGGTCAAGGCTGGCCTACTTCCACCAGAGTGTCTGACCGACAGTCAGAAACCTGTCAGGCTGAAGGTGGCGAACGGCCAGTACATGGTGGGAGGCACGAAGGAAGCGGCCATCGGGCTGCAGTTTGTGAACCATCGTGAGCTGAGCTGCCCAGACCTCGGCAAGGAAATCCTCCTGCACGGTCGCTTCTACGAGGCCGAGATGGACTGGGACATGATCGTTGGGTACGACTTCATGATGGAGACGGACTCCGGCGTTCTCCCGGCCCAGGCCTCCATGACCCTGTACCAGGACGACCAACTCTCGTGGCTTTCGTCACCTGAGCACCATGTGGAATGCCAATGGATCCACCCTGAACGCAATCAGCTCAAAGTGGCCGCACTGGACACTGAGGCAACTGGTCCTGCAAACCAGGAGTACGGCGTAAGGCCGGAAGTGGCGAGTCGAGTTGTCGCGGACTTGGGAGCTTCGGATCTAGCCCTGGATGCGTTCTCTTCAGGAACCTCCGCCCATCTTCGGGTGTGTGAGAAGTACTGGAGCGCCCAGGACTCCGCGTGGAAGAAGCACTGGGGTCCGCATCAGGGCTTGATGTGGATCCGTTGCCCTCGATGGGACATTCCAAGGGCGGTAGCGAAGATACGCAAGGACCGCTCCAAGGCAGTGCTGGTTGTTCCTATGGGATGCACCGAGGAGGAAAGTACCCGACATTGGGTAGCCTCATTGACCAACATGACCTTAAACAAGGTCGTCCTACCGGCTGGAGAGAGTGTCTATCAGGACGCTAAGGGACAGCCCATGCCACCCCAGAGATGGCCAACAGAATTCCACTATGTGGATCGGGGCCTTGATCAGGCCGACGCCACGGATTTCGTGTGTGTCAACCGCATCGTGGCGGAGCCTTGGAGGCAATGCTTTGCGGTTCCCCCTGTTGACATCGGAGAATCGGAAGACCCCCTCACTGAAGAGGAGCTGGATCTGGTTCAGGGGTATATGGATCAGCCCTTTCACAACTGGGGAAACCAGCGTGAGGGCAAAGGCCAGGACAAAGCCTGGTGGGAAGTGGACTCAATCGTCTCCGGTTCCTATGACGGCAATACCTTCGTTCAGAGGGTGCTGGATCACATGTCCAGCCAGGACGAGCCGCCTGGCGGTAACCCACCCACCTACCGCGATCTGTTCCGAGGCAAGACCAGAGATGGCCCTTTGGGCCACCTGGGAAGACCATATGAGCCGAAATCGAGTGGGGTTGCTACCCCTCAAGTAAGCTCCGTGGTCCAAGTGCCCAGAAAAGCCAAGGCAGAGTCTGATGATTGCCCCAAGATTCAGGCATTGAGGGCCAGGCTGAAGCAGAAGTATGGTGACACCTTCTTCAGCGGTAAGCCTGTGTTTCCCCCACCGGTGCGTGGACCGTATGGCGAGGCCAAGATACGACTGAAGCAGGACCCCCGTGTGTACCGGCACCGGGAGTTTGCCCTGAGGGGCGAGAGGAAAGAGGCCATGGAGAAGAACCTCCGTGACTTCATCGAGAGAGGCTGGCTTGAGCCGTGCCACTCCGAGTGGGCCTCTCCGTGCTTCCTCGTCCCCAAGAAGGTGGCCGGTGAGTGGCGGCTCGTGGTCGACTATCGCGGCCTAAACGCCCAAACGCAGCACGACAGCTATACGCTGCCCCTCATTGAGGACATGCTGCAAAAGCAACACCGGCGGAGGATCTTCACGGTGATTGACCTGAAACATGGTTATCATCAGATGCCTCTCGCCGAGGAGTCCCGTGCCTGCAAAGCCATGAGCACCCCACTTGGACCTCTCCAGTGGAAGGTGATGCCCATGGGTGTTACCAACGGCGTTTGCGGCTTTTCAGCGGATGCTGGAGAACCTGCTTGAGCCGGTGCGTGACTGTGCGGACCCCTTGGTGGACGACGTGATCATCGCGTCCGGGGACCCCAGTATGAGCTACGAGGAGCTCCTGGAGGCACATGAAAGGGACGTCACTCGAGTGCTGGACCTTCTGGTTCGGCACAAACTCACGGGCAGCAGTGACAAGGCCACCATTGCGGTAAGCGAGGTGGTCTTTGCTGGCCATGTAGTCGGGAACGGGCAGCGAAAGCCCATACCTGGCAAGGTGGCCGCGATCGAGCACTGGGAAAAGCCCAAAACGGTCTCTGAGCTACGCGCGTATCTGGGGTTCTGCAACTACTACTCGGGGTATATCACGATGTATGCCGAGTATGCAGCCCCCATGACGACCATGGTCAAGGGCAACCGAGAGGAGACCAAGAAGGGGTCCAAGAAGGCTCTGGTCTGGAATGATGAGTCCGACCGTGCCTTTGAGGGGATGAAGCAGGCGCTGCTATCCGCAGTGGGTCTGCACCTCGTGGATCCCGACCGAGGGTTCGTCCTGCGCACCGACGCTTCCGACTAAGCCGTTGGCGCTGTCTTGGAGCAAGTGCTTGACGATGGGAGGCACGTGCCCGTGGCCTTCTGGAGCCGAGTCCTGGCGGAGGGCCAGATACGGACGTGGACGCCCCGTGAAAAGCAGGCGTATGCCATCGTCATGGCTCTCAGGAAATGGGCTGGGTACATAGCCCTCCATCCCGTCACCGTCTGCACCGACCATCAGAGTCTGCAGTCGTGGCACAAGGAGCACGTGGACACCCCCTCAGGTCCCGCCTCCCGACGGGCAAGATGGCATGAGACCTTGGCCAAGTTCGACCTTACGGTTGTGTAAATCCCCCGAAAGGATAACACTGTGGCGGACTGTCTCAGCAGGTGGGTCTATCCCGCCAGCAAGGGCATGACGGATATCTCTGCCCATGGCGATGAGGCTGAGACCGCTGAAGCCAAGAAGATCATTGAAATGGAGCGCCTGATGGAGGAGGAGGGTGTTAAATGCTTCGTCGTCATGGCCGCGGATGCCCCCCTCGGAACGAGGATGGGCAGAGCGGTCAGAGTACTCGCCCCGGACGCGGGAGCTGAGTCCGACAAGCACCTCTTCCCTGAGTCTTGCCTCCAGGACAACTGGACGGACGATTACGCCAAGTCTGAGGCCTTCGCAGCCGAGTATAGGGCTGTGACCGACCCTGACGACGGGCAGAAGTGGCCAAAGGGGCTGACTGAGGAAGATGGCAAGCTCTACCGGAATGGTAAGCTGCTAGTACCGGAGTCCCGGGTGCTCGAGCTTTGTGGAGCTTGGCACCACCACATGCTGCAGCCAGGGGTCAGGAAGCAAGCCCTTGACATGCAGCGTCGGTTCGAGATCGACCATATCGCTCTCTACACCGCGATCAAGAAGGTCAGGAAGGGTTGCTCGGTCTGTCAGGCCTGCAATCCCGACAACCGGAACGTCAAGGGGGAAGCCCAATGGACCCCGGTTCCTGACCAGCCCATGGAGAGCGTGGCCATGGACGTCTTCTCCATGCCCGAAGTGCACATTGGCAAGGAGACCTTTGACTGCGTGGTTCTTTGCGTGGATCGCCACAGCGGCTACGTAGTAGCCGTTCCGGCACGCAAAAAGGGGTTGCTTGCCAAGGAAGTGGCAGTCATGATGATTCGTCATTGGCTGACCGTCTTTGACATCCCCCGCACCATTTGCAGTGACCGAGGGCCCCAGTTTACTGGTGGCTGGTTCAAGGCTATGTGTTCCCTCATGGGAATACGTCACGCCAAGAGCGTCGCCTATCTCAGCCGGTCTAACGGCCGTGCTGAAGTGGCTGGACGGCAGCTGTTCGAGAAGCTGCGCAAGATCCACATCACCAATCCACGTCGGAACTGGTTTGAGGAGATGTGGCCTGCTCTGAAGTCCCATCATGACACCCCCACTCCGGGCGGTTTGTCCCCTCACCAGATTCTGTTCGGCAGGGACCCCCTGGGTAGGGGACTTCCCTTGTCTGGTGATGGCATGGCTATGGATGCCAATGAATTCTTCGCGCTGCAAGAGCAAACGGCGCGAGACATCCGCCAGCAGCTTGAGAAGGAGCATGCTGAGCGTCAGAAGTCCGCCCCGAGCTCGACATCGCAGAAGTTCAGGGTGGGAGACCCGGTGTGGGTGATCAGACCCCGCCCTATGGGCACCCACCGCACAAAGACCTGGTTCACACCCGGCGAGGTGGTCCGCAGGATTGGTGAGGACACCTACCGCATCAAGGTGGGTCACAGACAGTTCCGGGAACGCTACGAGAGTCAACTCCGTGTGCGGGAACCCGACCTCCGTGGCCAACATGTGTCCCTGAACTATGCCGCACATGAGGCTGATTCGGACGACGATTCTGCTGAACAGGACGACTACACTGTCGAGAAGATCCTGGCTCAGCGTCCGAAAGCCTCGGCACCCGGAGGTCTGGAGTTCAAGGTTCGTTGGCGAGGCTATGGGCCGTCCCACGACACCTGGGAACCCGTCTCCTCGTTCGTGCCGCGGGTCAATACTCCCTTCATGGAGTACATCCGCAAGCACAAGACCAAGATCCACGTTTCAGACTTGGCAGCACTCACCCAGGCGATTGCAGCCAGGGGTGCCTGATCAGCGCCCCGAGCTCTCCCCTGATGCGTTTTGAGCTCTTGTGAGGCCGACGGATCGTCCCTTACTTGCTTGCTCTCCTCCATCTTCCGGTGACCTGCCATCAGAGTGGCCATATACCCCCCCCTGCTGAATCCAGAGGAGGAAGGCCCCTCTCTTCTTCTATTCGTCACTCCCCCCCTGCTGAATCCTTGGGAAACCAGGTAGGGTGACTGACCTCCATATTTCTGAGCTCTTGGGGCCTTGAAGCCCATACGACGTTGCGCAACGGATGCCGCTGTCATCGGCATTGCGATTTTTGAGTGTGTGGTCTGGTCCCATGGCAATTGCGGGATCCAGACCAGTCTACGTGTGTCGCGACTATATATGGCCTGAACTCAGGCGTTTTCCTGTCCACCCTCCTGCATACGCCTTATCCTGACCGTGGCGTGGTTTGGCGCTCTGTCCAGAGTGTGTTTACACGCCTCTTTACCCGGCTTATTGCTTGTCTTACTGTTCCACAAGATATGTGCATTTGTATGTTGCGATTGTCAGCCCATCACCGACGGATAAACTCCCTTTTCCGCCCTGTGGGAATGCGAATCGGATTACAGGGGCGCCCTGAGTCGCCGTTTACATGTTATTACATAGGGTCCAGCTTGAACCAGTACCTGAGTACAGATTCATCTGTTAGAGTGCCCGTGATACCGTGTGCCCTATTCGCTGTGATGTGGAGATCCTGATGGCGCCAGGCGGGAAGCCCAGTTGCCTGACTACACTCCCAGCGGTCCGCCACTGTCAGTCCCAGTGTGAGCCTACCGACTCGCAGACGCACTTGCAGTCGGATGGCGGCCTCCGGTGCTCCTGACCTCGGTCAGTCTGCCTGGGAAACTGGTTGTTTGAGGAGTCGACGCCTCCGCCCACACTGCATGAGGACTCCCTCATGTATGGCCTTCGTGGTAATAGGGCGAGGGAAAAGACGGCCTTGATGTTCGATCGCTTAAGGAGGAGCTCGTTCAGCAAGACCACTGTGGACTCGCGTCGTATGGATATGGACATGGTGCGCCCGAGGAAGGACCCGTCGGGACTCCCCCCAGTCGGCGGGCCTTGGGAAGCTTGGGGTAGCCTGATGGATCTTTGTGGTCGCTCTCGACCTGTGGGACCACCTCGGTCGTCGTGTGACGCCTATGTTGGCCGTGTATGCCACTGCCACTGTGGTGGTGACCGTAGCAGCCGGCACCTGGTGCGCCTGGTGTGGGTTAACGGGTCCTTTGGATGCCGAACAATCGCCGCCAGGACACGGGACTGGATACTTGATACTATACATGTGCTACGAGCTTTTACAGCATCATACCTATCTTACTGTGGGATTTGGGCAGCCTAACCTGCGTCAGCCTGAAGTGAGGATGTGACACCCCCCCCCTTCAGGAAATTGTCCTGGGTACCCGCTGCCATGCGTGGGTGTTATCGAGCCCCCCCCAGGGTTTGCTCTAAGGAGGGGGGTGAAGCGGTACCCAGAACCCCATGGCTAGGGTAGGGCATACAACCGGTCTCCGGTCCACTAACCCCATGTACGGAAGGGAAGACCGGTCTCCGGTCCACTAACCCCATGTACGGAAGGCGCCCGTTGATGCCCGGTGCGAGCCCGGCGGGAGCGTGCTCTGTGCCGTAAAGCCCAGCATCGGCAACCGATGCACCGCCAGCGGAGATTTGTATATCAGAATGTCAGGAATCAACAGGGTTTTATTTTCATATTGTTTCCGTCAATTTTTTCGCTTCCGTTCTGATATTCACTTTTTTGGCAGCTGGCGGTTAGCTCGCCACTTTAGCGTAACCGCCAGTTTAACTGTTATATACAGATATTTTAGCGCAAATCGTGACGAAGACTCTAAAGTCTTCAGGAATTGCATGGATGCTTCCGCAATTTTCACATCTTACACTCGCAACCTTAATCCGAATTTTTCAGGATGTCGAAATCGGATTTTCGACTTCGACATCCCCGCACTTGATTTGACCTCTTTCGAGTGGACCCACGTGCTTCCCTATGCACGAATCAACTTTCCTTTTATCTTGCCCTCCATTTGTCTTAGAGATATGGGCAAAACAAAGTTGATTCCTGAGGCCACTTGTAAGGGTCATATCTCTGCCGCTTGCGAGGAATGACAATAGAAAACGTTGGATGTATTCACAATACTCCCGACGTAATTTAGGAAGCTTTATATGCCTTGCGTCTCCACACGTGCGCGCTAGTGTAATGGATCATGGTCAAGAGGGCACAGTTTGCGTTATAACTCTTTGGCCATGATATTGCGTGCGTCCAGATAACTTTCGAGTGTAGCGCGCGAGTGTTGGTGTTGCATAGGAACTCTTCTTGAGTTCCTATGAGCGATTGACACAAAGTTATGCCCTTGGTGGGGCATGACATACCGTGGGGGGAGCTACCTTTTTGGGCAATATGGAGTATGTGCCTTGTGTTGTGTTGCGTGCCCATTTGGTGGGTCTATCGCTCCAAGCCAAACCCGCCAATGGACCTCATATTGTGCAAGCCCCTTCTCCATACTCCCTACGATTAATTGCAAGCCTAACCTTCGTGAAGGGAAGCTTGTGTGGCGATCCCGAAGCGATGCGTTGGGAGCAAGGTGTGTGTGTTGCAATTTCCCATAATTTCATGTGGCCACTTGGGAAGTAGCGCTCGTGACGTTTCAAAGCGCCCCAAGTGCAGCACATATGTGGAATCGAAGGTCATTGGTGTCAAGTGATTATGTTTGGAAGGATTAGTTGATTGCACGATCCAAGCCGAAGATATTATAATATAATTGTGCACCTTTCAAGGCACTTTTGTGTATCTTTGTGCCAATTTTGCCATTCTTGGCCCGTCATGATGTCAAGTGGCGACCGTGTATCTCAACGTTGCGCTCAATTGACATCATGACCCAAGTATGTTATGAGGGTACATACTTCGGTGCCCAACATATCTTGCAACCGGCAGATATCTCCTCTTTGGCTTGGCATACCGTGGCCGCCATGTTGGCGATTTGGGACTATCCCAAATCATGGGCTCACTTGGCGACCCTGCCATTCCCAAAACCGGAGGAGTTTGACGACGCCCAAAAGATATGTTGGACACATATGACTTGATACCAATCCTATGGCACACTCTGGTCCAAGTCACGCATGTGCCCCATTTGCCCCAACCATGAGTGTGCGCATTTTCGGCCATTTTGAGCAATTTTCCACTTTTGCTGCCCGCCGTGCACTATGTTCAGCCCACCCGTGCACGCCGGACGCATGGACCAATGGACCATATATAACATGGGTGTTATGTATATTGGTCCCCATGGTTCACACACCACGTGGGCGAAGCGGAGCAACCTTCGTTAAGGTGCTAGCCCAAAGTGAGTGTGAGCAATTTTGCCATTTTGGCATTTGTGGACCCAATTGGGATCGTCACCACGCCAGGTGGCATGGATATCTTTGTGAGCCAAATGCGGTGGAGTCTATGTTGGACTCCTGGTGGATCGCGTATGGAATGGCAGATCCGATCTCCAAGCCGGCGTGGAGATATACTATTGGGAGCACCCCGAATTGTGGCTCATTTCAGGCAGCCCAAATGACCCCCTTTTGGGACCCCAATCTCAACCCCCCGGGTGGTCAATTGGCGGCCCCATATCTCTATGCCCACAGGGACCCCGGACCTAATTTCATGCTGTACACTCAGATGGAAGTCCCAGGTCCTGCCTCCTAATCTATGAGTCATTGGCCTTGCCCTGGCCGGGCGAGCCACGCGTGGGAATGATGCCAATTTTGGTGATTTTGGCATCCTGACCCCACTTGACGAATCCGTTTTGCCCTGATGCCGGAACCTCAGAGGGAACCAGGTTGGGTGAGGGCTCCATGGAGTTCGTACTCGAAGGGCATAGGGTCAGTTGCCTCGTCCCTACCTCTGGCGGGTCCGGACGAGGGGTCAATTCTGGAGATTTTGGACCTAATATCAGTTTGGGCTGAAACAGCCCATTTTCAGCTACCCACTCCTAGGGGATAATGGGGGACCCATATCTCTGGCTCAGAGAGGAGTTGGAACCTGTCGTTAAGGTAGCATGAAGAGCCACTGTCGGTTGGCCTTGGAGTTACTTAGTTTCGAGGAACTCGCCTGTGGCTGGGCGGGACACCCACCCCTATTGGCAGCGTTTCAGGGTCAGGACTGAGCAGGGCATGGGTTGTGTTTGAGCCCCCGCCCCCACCAGCCACTGAGAGGGTCGGACCTGGGATTGGGATACGAGTTAGGACTGAGTGTTCATTGTCCTGTGATGCCCTTACCCCAGTCCAGTCTTAACTGCATGTGTACATATCCTGATGTGTTGCTGTACATACTTTCGTTCCCTTGTTGCAGAGTGGCAAGGATCCTGAAACGCTTTGTCACATGACATGAGCGCATTGATGCCCCTGTGAGCGTAGTGCTTTGCCTGCCTGCTCACTTGCGCGTGTCCACCGCAGCGTCCCGTGGCCAGGCCCCCCACGGGAAGGCGTCAAAAGCGCTCCATGTCCCATTGACGGTTGAACACCTCTGCCTAATAATCGTTCAACGACGCGTCTTCGTCCATTTGTGGGGACTGGGGTTGCGTTGACGCGTCTGCACCTGTCGTGGTCTCAGCGCGCGTCACTCGCGTAGACGCTTTCATCCTTTGATCGCGGAGGATGACCCACTTTATTGTGGAGGACGGCACGTACCTCTATGTTCGTTGTTCAAGCCTTTGCACGCGTCCTGCACAGCTCGTGCTTCTCCGATAGTCGTTGTAGACGGCTTTGAGCGCGTCCTGCACGAGCACTTCCTTACATCGCCGTACTAAAAGAAAGGATTTAAAACCTTGCGATCAGTGTTTTTCAGCGTATACGGCACCGCTGCTGAAAACTCGTACACCGCTGAATGCGCATTTGCAGCGCGGTCACAACAATACTAGTATTAACAGAATTCATTCTTATGTTACCAAAACTGTCACATTACGATTGAAGACTAAAAGTGGTGCCCTAATGCATAATAATGCTAATTACCAACATCGCTATTAAACTTTTGATCCAGCAGCGTGTTTCTCGCAATATTTCAATTCATCTGGCAATTTTCCGTCTAGCGTGCGCGCTTGCTGCAATGCGGTGCCTGGCTGCGGGACCATCTCTACTACGCACGTACTGTGCGGTCTTAATACAAGACAGTACGCGTTCGCGGACAGTACACGTTCATGAACGGCGTACGGTACCAACCCTGCGCCCAAGCAGAACGCGACCGCCAACAGCAGCCGGGAAGACCACACTGAACGCGGGCCAGTGCGTGCCCCAGCTCAGGGAAGGCAGAGGGAGGAACAGGCAAACCCCTGGCCAAAAAGAAAAACAGGGGGGGGAGGGGGGAGGGGCGAGGAAACAGCCCACAGCCACCAAACCGCCCGCCAACACCACAAGAGGCGGCCCAACCCCCCACCAAGAAGGCATCGAGGACAGGACCCCCAAAGAGGCACTGGGGGACCACCCAGCCCGAACCGGCAACACCAAGCCAGGAACAGCGGCCCACCAGGAAAAGGGACACCGAAACATGCAGACACACACCACGCTGGAAAACAAAAAAAAAGAGCCAGCAGTCCAGCCCGAAAGAAAGGGGGTGGGGGGACAGGGACCACACGGCCCGGGACAGGGACAGCCAGCAACCGACACCACCAAGCCAAACCAAGACACGCCCAAAGAAAGAAGCGCAAAAAACACATGCCGACAACCCAACCAAGAATGGGCGGGGCACAGCCGAGACCCGGGCCCAGCACGCACGCCCACACACCGCACCCCAGCCATGAAAAGGCGGGGAACAAGCGGGGCGCGCGCACAAACACTTACCCGCGCACAGCAACCCCAACCAGGAGGTGAAGGAGACCACGCGGGACGGGCGCACGAGTACACGCACACCCCAACACCCCCCCAAGGAGAGGCGGGGCGCAGCCGAAACCCAAACCCCAGCACGCACGCCCACACCGCACACCGGAACCAGAAACAGTGGGGGGCAGGCGGAGCGCGCACGCAACCACAGACGTTCCATATGCAGGCCAAAACTCAAGCCAAACCATGAACACCACAAACAGCCGGCAAAAGAGGGACAACACCACAAACCGTACCCAAACACACCCGCCCGAGACCCCAGCCAGGACTGGCGGGGTTAACTAAACCCACACCCAACCGCAACCCGGACCCAAACACAAACACCGCACAACAGTAGGAAACCCAGTGTCCACAGCCCGGGCACTGAGGCAGCCCGTGCCATGCAGCTGACCCGGCCAAACGAGATCCGGAGACCGGGGGTAAGGCTGCATCCTAAGGCCTGCGCTGCTTTGGGACTAGAGGTGGAGCGTGCGACACCCAAGCGCCTCGGAACCCTGGTACCAAGAACGTGCATGAATGCCTTGGGAACGGGATACGCCAGGAAGTCCGGTGAACCTCTAGGGTTCCGCCCAAAGGAGGGGAGGTGCGCAAGCACGGGGGCACACCCTCCTGGCGAGACAAGCACGTCACGCCGGCGGCGATCAGCCCTCCTGATGTTGCCCGGGGCCGCTCCGTTGGGGGCCAACAGTCAGGTCTAGCGGGATGTGAGCCGCCCCCCCTCTTCATGCGCGGAGCCTCTTCCTGTTCGTCACAGGGGCGACGCCACGGGGAACCATGGGGCGCCTCTCCACAACCGAGTGCACCTACCTACCTACCTACTCTGCAAATGTGAGCAGCGTGCTCCTGTCTGCGTCTGCGCTCAGGTCATCAAAACAACAAGAGGTCCAGGTATCGAACCTGGAACAATAAAACTACAGGCATTCTAATGCACTGTGCAGCCGGTTCTGGTACTGCAGATATGACGCTCGGTTGTAATGCAGAAGTCTTTGCACTGTCAAAACCTGAGGCCGCTTCAAGCCACAAAATTGATGCCGCTGAACCTGGAACAATGTTGAACAATGTAAATTCAGGTATTGCAGTGCACCGCACTGGATAATATACTGCAGTTGCGCTGCGAGGTTGCGGTGCAGAAATATTGTGGCTGCCATATTCTCAGGACCCTTGGATGTTGTGCGGTACGCCGCTGCATGCCATCACGCCCATGGGGCCGGATTTGAACCGGGAACAGCAAAACTCAAAGGTATTGTAATGCAGTGCGACTCCAGATGCATCATGGCACCCATGCTGCCAGCCAGGCAATGATTCATCACATCCATCGTCCTCATCCCCGGGCTTTCCAAATTTACTGAAATAGGCCTCTTCTGTTGCTCTGGAGTCTGGAATCACTGTTGGATTACATGGCAGAAGTATTGCGACCGCCATCTTCTTAGGAAGTCTCCTTGCCCTCAACAGATCAAGAACGAATCCGCAACTGGAAACAACCTGCTATGGAGCTGCGCTGGTAGGAGGGTTCGGCAACCACCGGCCAGCCATCACGGCAAGAGCCGAGAAGCGATGTCCGTGAGTCCGCCAGAAATTCAACACACCAGGTAGTTCTCTTGGATCGTGGTAGGATTGCTGAATGTTGGGGATGAATCTGAGGAATCTGTCGTATTTGTCACGTGCGGTGCTTGCATCATCTTCACCAGTCTTCATCATATCTGCTTTGAAACGAGCCAGACATCGGTTGGTAACTCCTTCTGCCCTCTGTTCCTTAGCTGGTGGTTGTGAACCTGATGGCGGATGAAGTCTGGATCCCTCAACATAGTCGCATGAGGCCTCAGTGACGGCGTCACATACTCTGTAGCTCGGTAGTGGTGGACGAACGCGGCCCTGAACGGCATGTGGGGCAAGGCGTGGCCTTCTCTGTTGACTCCAATCACTGGACAGCGGCGGGACTTTATTGTGAGCTCAACAGAGACGTTGTAGTGATGTCTCTTGAGATGAGAGAACAGCGCACTGGTGCTGTTCTCTGTTTGCTTGACCTTGGCCTGGGAGAGCTTGCACCGCTATGTTGACAGGTCTCCTGCGGGTCGTAGAAAGTCGTACACATTTGATTTGGATCTGGTAGGTTCCTTCTTCTTGTCATCTCCGGCAATTTGCTCAGCAGCAGGCAGGTGGGTCTCTGTGGTGTTCTGAGGGGCTTGGTCTTGTCTGTGTTGATCGATAGGAATGAAAACTGCTTTCTCAACTGCTTACTCCTTGAACTGGAACTCGGACATCGCGTAGGTTGTTGACTGACCCTCCACTGTGAACAGGAACGCTCCGGGGCTGCTCTTGCCTCTCCATTCGTATTTCGGGCTCCATTCTGTGATTGTGCACCTTTGCAGCTTGCGTCGTTCATCTTTGGTTCCGCCTTGCCAGAATGTTCCTGGTACTGGGAGTTGGACACCAATGTTGCGTTGTTTGCACACCACTTGGACATGCTTGTCCATCACTGCAGGCAGCGAGTCAACAAAGAGGAACGTGAAGAATCAAGCGGAGGAACGAGCTGCAGAGTGGCTACATAAGAAGGAAGGCCAGAGGAATGAGCTGCACAGTGGATACATATATTTAATGGCTGCGAAGTTTCCATTCCTGCTGCGCTTTAATGTGTTCATTTTTGCTGTTATTTTGCTGCCTTGCAGGGTTCATTCTGATTTAGCTGGATGGATATTGATTTTGCATTGAACCTTTGCATGGTATGTTCGAAACTGAAAACGGGAATCAGCTGTTGAATCTTGAAATTTCGTAGAGATTTGAAGCCATTGTGGTGCGTTGTGATGCCAGGTCACCTGCGCTGTCACAGGAGCTTGTGTCAGTTAAAAACAGTTTCTGTCAGTTGAAAACAGTTTGTGTCAGTTAAAAACAGTTTCTGTCGGTTGTTTACTGTCTGGCCTCAAAACAGTCATTCAGCAGCTCTGAAATGCAGTTTTTGAACCATATTCTGACATGAAATATTAAAAAAAGATCGCCTTTTGAGAAACAAAAAGTGACGGCTTTTAGCATAGTAGTGTTGTGTGAATTCGGCAATGGCAGGAATAACAGGCCGCTTTTTGAGCAAAAGGACTACTTTTGGAGATCAAGGTAGTGATTTGGGGTAGAGCAGCATTTGATTGCTTTGGGCAAAGTAGCATTCGATTGCATGCTAAGATGCAAAGTGTTTTCGACGGAAATGGTTTGAAATGAAGAGGTGCAATGCATGATGAACAATGGAAGGCAATGAGGTAATGGCAAATGTACCTTGTCAATTGACGTCGCATTACTGGTATGGAAGAAAACAAGTGACCCTTTTGGAAAGATAGAAGGCAAATTGAGTGTAGGGTGCCAAATAGACTTGGAGTACTGGTGTGATATATCCCGGGTGTTGCAACAACGTTGAAGTAGGTTTACATACAAAGATTTTGGAATGCTATTCAGGGAGACAAACCATTTCAAAGGTGTTTGCTAATTGCGTTATTGAAAATTAGCATGCCAATGTGGGATAGACTAACATAGGAAGTGTGTCATTTTCTTTGGCTTATGTTCCAACAGTAGAGGAGGGGATATTACAATCACAAGAGATCTCCCCAAATCCATTTGTTTTATAATTGCCACATTTAGATCTCTTTGAGAGGACAGGAGAGTATTTTCGCCCTGGATCTGGGTGATGAAATTTTCACGAATTCGGAAAAAATGACGCACCTACGAACACGAACGCGACGAACAGAAAACCTCCACGAACAGGAACGCAGTTGGAGTTTCATTTTCACGTGTTCTCGAAACTGGTCCGTTCATGCGCAACCCTGGTCCCTACCAGGTTTGCTGACCCTAACCCCTACACACGCTACTGGATGTTGGTGGCCATGAAGTCACGGGCCTCATTGGCCTTCCTGTGAAAGAGCAAACGAACGCAGCGCCACTAGGCTGCTGTGGCCTGACGGAGACGCCCTTGCGCGTTTTCCTGCTAGTGCTTTGAAGGAGTGCACTTGTGCATTGTGCGCACAGCGTGTAGTAAGGGTTGTACATGAAGATGTTATTCTGTCCTCGCCACTCCTGGCTGGAGCCCATGTTGATTGTGGGATCTGCGCCCTTCTTAGCCGGGCAAGGGAGTGCACCAATCCCCCTGAACCTTTCCCACCTGAGAACAGAGGCAAATGCAGTACAGCGTTTAGCGGAGGAACCTAACCTGCCTCGCCGTATTATACGGGTCTCCGACAGGAAAAGTAATACACTGGCTTGAAGCTGCCCTATCAAGCAAGCAAGCGTTAAGGACTCCGCCTGTTCTCTTATCGACCGTAGAGCGGAGCCCTGGGTAAGCTAACAAGGGTTTTACCGCGTGCACAGCGCGTGGCTTACAGCCCTTTACTGCATTATGCAGCAGGCCTGGAAGGGAGACGAGTCGAAGACATTGTTTTGTTCCCCTACATTCCATGCTAACAATTTAACCCATCACGAAGAAACTCAACCAAGAGGTGAGCTCCTCCTGGGCTTACTGACCTTACTCACCACGCATCATGTGTATGCCGAAGGACAACAAACGCAAGAGCAACCCTAAGCGTGTAAACAATCCTACGGCAATTTATAAACAACCCTAAGCGATTAATGCATGGTGTGTATTATGCACTTCTTCCTTTGTTTCCTGCAGGAGAGAGACAGACAGAGAGTGAAAAGACGGGCAACTGCACAGCACAAAAAGAAGCCTAGCTTTTTCAACAACCCTATTTCAACGCCACAGCGAGAGCAGGCACGAGTAAGCACTTGCTTTTTGACCTGTGGAGAAAAGAAGGAAGTGAAGGGATGCACAAGGGAAATGCCACAGCGTTTGAATTCCGAGATTAGGCATATGCATAGGAAGCACAGGGCAGACTCTAACCCTACGTGCGCGCTGCGTGCTCCATTCATCGGACATAACTGTGATCCTTGGATTTACCTCTGCAGAGCGAGAAAGGTGAGCGCCCAAACCCCCAACAAACACAGCTGGAAGAACGCTATCGTTTCAACGAAACCAACAACGCAAACACAGTGCATACACGTGTCATGACGGTAACATACCCGAGAGGCGGGTTGTCCGCCTGCTCTGTTGTGTGGCCACTTGTTTCATACTTTTTCCTAAAGTTTATAATTTTTTTGGTGCAACTGTGCAAACATTTCTTTTAAAAGGTTTTGAAGAGACGGCTCACACCTTCCTCCTCAGAGTTGACTAGACCCCGAAGCCTCTTTTTTCGGGTGCGGCTCAGTCCTGCTTATCTGCGACTATAAGTTTTCAAAGAAAGATGACGATTTCTAACGTGTTCTCGTCAACGTTTAGCGATTTGACTTCTGAAATCGCTAATCCTTCTGCCGAACCACAGGATTCACACCCTGTTGGTTACATTTTCTATTTGTTTCAGCTCCTGGAGTTTTTTGCACTCCATCAGGAGTATTGCTCCGCCCTGACCTTTGGTCAGGACGTTTACTAAAACGCTGTTTACACAGCAATCGCCGTCCGCAGTAGAGCGTTCGACAGTATCCTAGTGGACCAGCATGTACACTGTAGGGAGGAGGTCCTCGGTTGAAACCCCAATACCCCCACATTTTTACCAAAGACTTTCGCTGCACGCTGGCGACTTTTGAGGAATGCCCCTTTGAAGGAACATCATTCATGGTACATTACACTGTTTTTCAAGGGTACGTACAGTGTAGTAAGCTTCTATGAACTGATGAGAGTGTCATTTGCTGGTGTGAAAGCAGTTTCTGAGGTAATTTTGGGGTAATTTGAGCCTTTTTTCTTGGTTCTACTAGCTTCAGCAACTGGTACTCCAGGGGCGAATCGGAAAATGTCACTACCATGTCTTCCTTGGGGTACTTGATCCAGGCCAAGCCGCCCACAATCCTTGGGAAGTTATTCAGACTACCACTTGATCATTTTTATCACTCTTTTGAGGCTTTAAGTACATTTTTCAAAGTCACTAGGGTTATAACCCTAGCCTCCGCATGAAGTTCACCCCTACCACTCAAGTGAGTCACGGAGGTAATACTGAAAAAAAATATGCACTTCATGCCTTAGGCCTTTAGGCCTAGTGGTCTCCCACCTCAGGATCCCTATACTCAATTGTTTCTATCACTTAATGTGGTTCTACGTTTTAACTGATTCTGAATTCAGTTGCTTGGCCATGCTGGCCAGCCATATCCTGCTCCTGGCCCAACCTACCTGCCGTAGATTCCGAACCAACTGCATTGCATGTCAAAAGGTTCACATGAAGTGCTAGGGACTATCTTGGTGGCCAGACTAATGTCAGGTTTCATTAGAAAATCATTTGCTTTGTCCATATGCGACTGAAGCTTTGTATTTCAGCCTGCACTGTCCATCTGCAGCCCCTCTTTGGTACACATGTTTTGATTGTGGAGAGAGGTAGCCTGTTTTCATTGATCCGGTGCCTGGACTGCCTCTACTTTCTTTTTCTGTAGACCTTATTTTGACTTTTCGAAAATCAGCAAGGACAAAAACAAATACAAGGAACAAGCACAAGTGTGGGCAAACCAGAAACCTTTTCTGGTAGCAGATCGGGTAGCTGGCACCAATATGGCAGTGGTCCTTCGTGCTCTGTACAGCTCTTCACCCCAGTGTGACCCATTGCCGGACAAGGTGGCGGATGCGGCAGAAGCGTTCCGAAAGGCTGTGGCACCCATCTCAAAGGGGTTAAAAGTGTACATGCTGGAGCATGACCTTCCAGACGTGTTGCGGTCACTGCTTGGTGTTGGTCTGGGTATGTATTCGAGAGATTTGACGGAGAGTGTCAATGCGCTGATGAAACAAATCTATATCCGTTTCACAAGCCGAGGGGGTGGTATTGTTGCTTCTAAGGAGTAGGCAGCGCTTAGGCAGATGTTGCAGTATCTCTTTATGCTGCAGCATTCGCACATTGTGGCGCGTGGCAAGCCCAGACCAAACATGTGTTTCAATGCACTCCTTTTCAATGATGAGAGAACTGGCATTTGATGAGGGTTACCGGAAGTTGTTGAAATTTCAGGTATTTGGTGATCATTGTCTCGTACAAAACATTTTGCTTCAGACAATGTCCATTTGTTTTGTACTGAATATTGTTTACGAAGGTCGCATCACTGTCTAGGTGTGGCACAGGCAGCATAGCAGCTTGGCCACAACGGGGGGCAAGCCAACGGCGACGCCACAAGAAACTGTGGGGGTGCAATGGCAACCGTCTTTGGAGTCAGAATGTGCAGCCGAAGGGAGCCAGACGGTGCCGGCGTCGCCGGCCATCCGAGTATAACCACCCAAACGGCCAGTCATGACAAGCCCGGGTTCGCAGACATCGCCGTAATCCTGCGGGTCCCGGCCCGAGTCCCAGTCCCTACCCGGAACCAAGCCCGCGCAGGCGCAGTGTTACCCTTGGAAAGCGCGCTTCCAGCATGGGCCCGCCGACGACTTTTTCACACCTGCCGAGGTGGACCGCCTCCTTGGGCTCCCCTTGGGCGAGGTGTGGCTGGACTTCTTGTACGGGAACGCTGTCCTGTAATCCAACCAGCCTCCGTACACCGACGACGACAAGGTGCATGTGACCAGTGTATGGATGTTTGGCCTCATCTTGGGCAAGGTAGCCTCCCCCTTGAACTGCCACATGCAGTGAGACACAGACTTCTTGGCCAATCTTGTGGCATGCCAGAAACCCTGCCCCACTCCCCATTTGCCTGAGGGGAAGAAGGATAAGCAGCCCTCCACTGTCCTGATGAAGCTGCTGATGTATCACTGGTACGTTTGTGCCCACTGAAGAAGGGGCCTGAGTGGACGGCCTCATTTGCAGCCCATGGACACCCTCCATAATGGTGGCATTGACTCGCTATTCGTGGCAAAACCAAAGTGCACCTCATAAGAAGTGTGCCGTCGGGTGCACCCACCCACTCCTACGAGCCAGCGCATCCAACAAGTGAGCCCCAGTAGCCCAGAGCCAACTGGCGTTTGTCCCTGGGCTGCGCTTTGGCCGCCGGTCTGAAGGAGATGGATCAGCGGCAAGAACAATATGAGGTAGTTGCAAAAATGCGTGTATTTTGTAAACTTGTTTCGTACGCCGTTCGTATGTAGCAAAATGTTTCGTACCCAATATCTATACGACACTTTGCTGGTTGACTCCCTGGAGACCAGTACAGGAGGATTTCAATGGGCATTATGCCCTGTCAGCGCCGGCGCCGCGAGAGGGCACGTTGCTCAGACAGTTGGGTCAATTTTGTTGCTGCTGCAACAGAAACCGGCCAAGGAGCTGGCCCTTTTGAAGATGCTCTGGCATGATGAGGCCGGCGGAAGGAGTGCACTACAGGGATGGTGGCCCAGCTGGCATGCAGGGCCACTGACACAAAGCGAGCTTGAGACCCCAACAAAGGTGGAGCCGCACAGGAAAGCCGTCATTGGGAGCAACGCAAAGAAGAGCCTCAGGATGCTTCTGGAGCAATATAAGAAAAAGGAGAAGCTTAAGCCAACGGCACTGAAGAAGCCCAAATACGAGTCAAGCGATGAGGGGGTATGTTCCGGGGAACAAGAGGGGGCAGAGCAGGAAGAGGAGGAATCGGAGGGCAAAGCAAGCAGCGGCGATGAACCAACAGCACCAACACAAAACACAAAAGACGGGCTAAAGTCATGGTAGGTGCCGTGCGGGGAAGAAGAAGAGACGGAAGAGGGGCAGAAGATATTGGAGGCGTACCGTTGGTGCATGGTAAGGGACTGGCGTCCAAGGCATGTGACACGACCTGCAGAGACTGTGCAGCTGACCACAGAGGACCACAAAAAGTACTCTTTTGGATGCCGCAAGACTCGGACAGCCCCGACTAATGGAAGGAGGTTGACTTCATTGCCTCGAAGAAATAATATGGACGCAGGAGTGATGCAGTGAGGCATGCCATGCAGTGCAACAAGAGGTTGCCAAACATTTACGAAGAGGTGAAGGAGGAGAAGCACACGCTGAAGAAGAAAAAGGAGAAAGAACTGAAAGTGAGGGGTGCAAGAACCCAGGGCACAACAGCCCCGAAAAGGTCTCAAAAAATGGAGACAGCAGAAGCGGGGAAAAAAAAGGAAGCGGCAGAAACAGCATTGGAGGAGGATGTGCCTTGAGAGACGAAAGGTAAAGGACATGATGAAAAGGATGAACCATCTAAGGACCAGGGTGAGATGCCAACAGAGAGTCAGTCAGAACAGGAGAACAGTGGCATGGGTTGTGCCAGGGACAGTCCCAGCAACGGTGGCAGTGAAGGTCCGATTGCATTTTTGCCTTTCTTGCTCCGTGATGTGTTTCGTTGCAATGCTTCGTACGAAGTATTGTGTTTTTTACAGGGGAAAATACGTCGAAAAAAGAAACAGGAAGAAATCATTTCGTTTTTGACATGAAGGCAGGTAAAGCAAGTGTGAAAGGTGTGGAGCACAAAATGATTTTGGGCAGGAGGCAGCAAGACGATGGCAGAAAGCGGAAAACGTGTGCAGAACGGAGGAAAAGATTTATGTTTTGTACGAATCAACTGTTTCGTACGAAAGAATCCGTACGAAAGTTTACCCCATGTGGGCGGGCTCCTATGGAGGGCAAGACGCAACACTGCACGCAGGGAACCACAAAACAGGGCAAACGCACAAAACCAGGGCGCCAGTCCGCACAAAGTGAGTGAGGGGGCGGGGAAGGGGAGGGCAAGCACCACAGCACTGCATGGGCGGGGGGGGGGCAAATAGGAAAAAAGTCTCTTGGCTGCGGTGCGGCCCTGTCCCTACCCCCTTCGGTTGGCGCAAGGTGTGTGCGAGTGTGTGGTGGGGCAGCAAGTTTGTGCGCCCAGGCAAGTTCTGGACCCCACATCTGGCCCTCCGCTGGTTGATTGAGGTTGAAGGGCCAGATCCCTGTGTCAACGAGGCCATCCATGATGCTCCCTCTTGGGTTGAGGAGGGTTCAGAGCTGCATCACGTCGATGGGGGTGCGGCCTTGCGGCAGGGGGACGTGCCGACAAACTCGGAGGGTGGAAAGTTCTGGAAGTGCCTCGGAAGGTCACTGAACAGGTGGTCGGCTGGTATGTTCGGGATGACATCGTAGATCTCTTGCAGTTCTGGCAGGGTGGGGGGGCCGCTGTACCTCCGCTCTGGTGTCCTTGGAGGTGGCGTGGGCATGGCTGCCGTGTTCTGGATCTCAGTGTTGGTATCCCGTGCCATGTGCCGCGGCGACTCCTGGAACGCCGGAATGTGTGGATGATGGGGTCTGCTGGTCCTGGCCTCGCCAGCCTGCCCCCAGGGAAGGGGTGACCTGATGTGTAAGTTCATGTGCCGGCGCATGGCGTCCCGGATGCGGGAGGGCCGCCCTGCCATGCCATTGCCAACTGCAGTTGGTGCACGTGGCCACACTGTAGAACTCCATGTGTGCCATCAGGCGGGTCGGCTTAGCAGCAGTGGTTGAGGTGGTCCATGGCTGTCGAGGGGGCGTGCGGCTCGCTGCGGTGGCTGAGGATGATGTCCGCCATGTTGCGGGCCCCAGTAGCGATGTACTCGTCCCCCCGGGAAATTTTTTAGGTGCTGGTTGCCAGGGCGAGCTTCTCCTCGTTCGTCACCAGAATAATCCGGGGCTCCAGGTCTTGGTCGGCATCACGCTCTGCCTCCGCGGGGGGGCGCCCGGTGTCCCCTTTGGACGCCAAATAGTGCAAGTGGCCCAGCCGCCAAGAGGTGAAGTGTTCTGGGGGTGCTGGTGATGTGGGCCAACCAGCCTTGGCGGCGGCGGTCGGCGCACTCGGCCCGCGCTCATCCGTCGTTGGTAGGGGGTGTGCCTACTGCATCTGCTCTGCCGTCGGCTCTCGCTGCTTGTTGCCAATGCTGCGGCCCGTGACGGCGCCACGGTGGGTGACTGCAGTTATCATGGTCGGGTGCAGGGCAGCGTAATCCATCAGAAATGCCCCCTACGCACCGCTGAGGTGGGTTTGTCCGGGGGGGGGGTCGGCATTTGTGGGAGCGTGCAGGGTGGGGGTTACGTTCCAGGGCGTGGGTGCTCGAGCGGTGGCAGGTCCCCTGCTGGGTCCCTGTCTTGGCAGGACGCCATGACGTCTTCGAAGGTTTCGTCCCTGTGGGGGTGTGCAGCTGGCGTTGGTGCTGGCCCCTGGCTGGCGTTGGTGCTGGAGTCATTGGACATCAATGTCAGGGTGCCGGCGACCCGCTCAACTTCCTGTCTCCGCAGTTGACATTGGGACGTGGCGTGCAGCTCGCCGTCCGCAGTGTTTCCGTGGTTTGCCTAGTCCTTGGTGGTCACCTGGTCTACGTGCCCGGTAGTTGGCACGCCCCGTGGGGCTGCCTGGGGTGTGTGTTTGGGGGTGTGGGTGGCCGGTATGCGGCCTGGACGGACCTTGTATGGTGCCCTCAGTCTGTTTGAAGTCCTCAGGCGGCCCGTGGTTGGTAACAGGGCCCGCCGTTGTCTCAGGTCTTGGGACCGGGCTTTTCACCCCTTGCGGTGCCGCGATGCTCAGTAGTAGAGTTTGCTAAGGGCTTTGATTGCGGTCAAGGTTGTCCTCGTTGCTCTCCCTCACTCTGGTGGTCTCCAGACCCATGCCTGTGGCGGCCTGTACCTCCTGTGGACCATCGCATTGTTGCTGATGTACTGGCGAGGTCTTTTTTCGTCGCACCCTGGTTGGTCCCAGGGCTTTCTGGAGTTGGTGGCGTGTGGCTCACGGTACTGGTCGCCGTGACCACTTCACGGCGCGGTGTTGCAGCAGTTGCCCTTGCGGCCAGCCTTGGGTGTGAGACGAGTGGCCCAGCCAGGGACTTGGCTACGGTTGCCTCTTGTGGGGGCGTTGTTGTCTCCGTGTGCCCGGCCGCAGGTTGGAACGGGCGGTCAATTGAGGCGGTGCGCTCCCCTGTCGCGGTCTGTGTTTGGGGTACGGAATCGCTTTTGTCGCAGCCGCTGGGTTGGGCAACAGTGGGTAACTGCTCTGTTGTCATGGCTGCCGGCTGGCGGTGTGTGGGTCCTAGCCGCCTGTTCTAAGTGGGGCCTGGGGTTGCCCTTGTTGGGAGGTCCGTATTTTTGTGTGGCGCACCGCCTCATATGCTAGGGGCGGGTGTCGCATTGGCCCTCTTATGATACCGTGCTTCCTGCACTGTGCTCCTGAGTGTGATGGTATCCGTGTGGTGATCGCGGCGCTCTGTTGTGTCTGCTTCCATGGTGGCTTTCCGTCAGCGGTTGTCTACCGCTTTGATGGTGGCAGCTGCTTTCCTGCCGCCGGTTTGAGTGTCCTGTGTTGTTGTGGGTTCATTATTTGGCGGGGCGGCCTACGATGGTGTCGGAGCCCCCGTGGCGCGGTCAGTGGCAGAGGAGGAGGCTTGCCCCGGTGATGGCGTGCAAGCACTGGAACCGGAGGAGGGGGAGCTGCTCTGTCGTGCCTGCGCCCAGTATTGTGCCGCAACTGCGTTGGCATACGTGCCTGGCGGTCGTCGGGGGATGAGCGGGTGACCGCTCTCTTGGACCAGGCCCCGCAGGTTCCGGGGGGGGGGAGCCCTCCCGATGGAACCCACGCTGCAATGAACCGCGCGGCCCCGTTGTTGCTCAGGTTAACGCTGCGGTGGCCGAAGTCTCCCTTTTCGTAGCTGAGGCTACTCCCGACCATCCCAATGTCCCATTCAGCATCCCCCACATACTAGCCGAAGAAGAAGGAGAGGTGAGTGACGAGGGAGACAACGAAGGTGCGGTACTTGTCCGTGTTTCTTGCGCTGACATCCCAGCTCTCCGGCAAATTGCTCATTTAGGGGGAGCTGCCCCGTGCTGTTGTGCCGTGGAATTCGTAGTTGGGGTCGTAGTTGAGGGAGTTTCCGCCTGGCGGCGTCCACCACTGTGGCGCTCCCCAGAGGGGGGGCGGCCTGCCTGCTCCTCCGCCCCGTCCACCACGTGCAGTCATTGCACGTCAGGACTGTCGTCGCTGCTAGTCGGGCTGCGTGGCTGAATGTGCCACATCTTCTGCGCGGGCAGCTGCCAGACCAGCTGCACCGAAAGGTAATCGTCTTGTGTCTCTCAAGGGCAGGGCCCGAGGAAGGGGGCTGTGCCCGTCTGCAGTGGGGGCAGGCATGCATCCTGTGGAGGCCCTCGCTGAAGAATAGGGATGCAGATTCGCAGCGAATTCAATTTGAATTCGCCGAATTCGCTGCGAATTCGTTCGCAGCGCGGATTCGCTGCGAATTCGGCCTGAAAATCTTAGTACTGCGAATTCTGGGGGAATTCGCGCTGCGAATTCGCAGGCGACGCCCAAATGATCACGTGTGCGCCGTCTTTTCTCCAGATGAAACAGTAACCTTGAACTGTGCGATGCAATAATTTTTTTGACTGGATTCAATGAAAACGATGATGATTCTGCTTCGATTGAGCCGTTGATTTTCTTGTCCGGTGCCCGCGTACCCGTTTTCGAAAACAAAATTTACTTTTGCGTTTTGAACACACCGCTGTGTCTGCCTAGATCCAGCGAACACGGCGATACCCTCCATTCTCCCCAGAAGTCCACCACTTTGGAGAAAAACACGTCCCGAACTTTTGATTTTCGACTTTTTTTTTCTAATTTTTGACAGTCAAAACGTGTTGCCCCTTGGCAACCACGCACTGTCGGGCGTGTGTGGAAGGAGAGGCAGCCGAGAGCAGCCCGACGCAGCCGCAGTGAGGCCCCCGGCACCCACAACGACGTGCACAGAGCTAATGACGTGCACGGAGCTGCACCCAGCCAGCGCACCTGCTCCAACCTCCCTATAGGCTATGTAGAAAGCCCCTTGTAGCCCTTGCGTATCCTTGACAGCGGTACCCTCCTTACCCATCCCGGTGCCGTGTATGCTCTCTCTTAGATGACTTCAAGTCCAACGATTCAATTCAAGAATGCAATGAATGAAGGCCCAATAAGGGCAACAAGTGGTTCACATGTGATGGTTTGTGTGTGGATTGGTGATCTTGCATGCTTCGTTGCTGCTTCTTTTCCAGAAGGCATTTGAAAGAATCAAGGAACTTTGGAATTCTTGGTTTTGATTTTCTTTTTTTTTTGTCAAATCGTCAAATCCTCTCAGCATGGTGAATGCAAGCAACAACAAACAACAAAAATTGCAAGGTTACGGAAGCTCTTGGGAAATATTTTATGCGATATGGTACTGGGTAGTGGCATACCCATATGTAAACAGGTGAATTGAAACCTAGAAGGTAAATTGTACGTGCCTATGGATTCAATCAAGCGAATCAGGGAGGATTCGAATTTGAAGAGGCGAATTTGAGTTTGGAGCGGTCCACGAATTCGTGCGAATTCGGGGCGAATTCGAATTCGAGCGAAATCGTGCGAATTTGAACCTGCATCCCTACTGAAGAACAAATAATTTTCCTCGCTTGTGCTGCAACCAAGTTTGTGGCCAAGGCGGCCCGATTCAAAGCACACGGGGAATGGTGCTAGGGGACTCGGCTTGTTCGGTTGCTTGGCCGCGGGCATCCTGAGAGCAAACAGAGTGGTGTTGGTACGCGAATGGATGTGTGTAGGGGGCGTGCTTCCGGTACTTTTGTGGAGTGCCAGGTGTAAGGTGGCTTGGTGTCTGGTGTGGCTCCATCCTATCCGGGGGCCTGGTGCCGCTGTTGGTGTGGGTAGTCTTTGGATTTGGCCTGTTGGTAGTGTATGAGCATGTTGTAGTACTTCTTGTGGTGTCCTGTGGTTTGTTGTGCAAACTGTGGATATAGCTGGGTGTGGTGTTCGAGTTCGGTGTCCGCTCGTTTTACCGTTTCGGGTTGCATGTGGCTTGTTGTCGCGGGTGGTGCCGGGGCATGGTCCTTGCAGACCTGGTAAAACTGGTGCGGTACTGCTGCTCGCTATACTGCTTCTTTGATCTGTTGCAGTCCGAGGAGGCGTCGCTCATCGTTGTCCCGCGGAGCTGACTGGTTTCAGCCAGTGTCCTGTATGATGGTGGCTTCTGGTTGCCATGTGGTGAGGTGGAATCGGCCCTGAGCCTCCAGGCACTGTTTCAAGGGGTCCCATGTTTCCGGGTTTCGCAGATGGCATTGACAGATGGTGCACTCCGGGGGTTTCTTGATGCCTCTCCTGTCATACTATCCTGCGACCCTTTCCAGTAACGGTAGTTGTTCAAGTAGGATTTTTGCCCATTGCATTTGCAGGTGCACCGCTAATAGGGCTGGGTCGAGAGCGGAAAAGTATAGCGCAGTTTACTTTTCTTGTTGTAGGCTGTGCCTCAGGGCGGTGTCCGCGTGGCCACCTCGGATGGATGCCATTTTTCTGAGACGTTGGGGGTACTGGTACGCTTGTCCCGTACTATTGTATATCATGCCATCGGGTATCCAGGGTGTCGGTTCCCCCCGGTTGTGTTGGAGTTGTGTGTGCATGTGGTCTGGCAACGGGGAGAAGTCGGGATCTTGTGCGTGTTCTGCAAGTTGGTTGTGGGCATGCAGATCAATGTGCCTCTTGCCCCCGCTGTAACGGTGGGATTCTTGTCTGACCAGGTAGAATACCATGTGTTCTGTCAGTTTCTGGAGTGCTGTCCACAGATGGGGTACTTTTTTGCCGAGTCTGGAGTCCGTTGCGTTATGCAGTGGTTTCCGGGCCAGTTGCCATATGACCTTGAAGTTGCCTGCCGTGTCCACACGGACCCAGACATGGAGTCATTGGTCACACGGCCGTCCGCGGGCATCATTGATTGCGTCTCCAATGATCGCTAGCGTTTACATTCTATTATGGGAAGATTCCCCAATAACGGTGGCACCTGTTAGAGGGTGTTGTTCCAACCATCCCCTTGCGTCTTCTCTGAGTTCCAGGGCTGCCCCACTGGCTGCGGGCATAAGGCCCCTTGTGCCAGAGGCGTCTCATAGATTCTGATGTTGTGGATGTCGGTCAGGGTAGGCGGCATGATGTTCTTGGCTGGTAGGCATGAATGTGCGCTCCCTGTATGCTGGTGCCCCACAGTGTGTTAACCGATTAGAGCACGGAGGTGGCGTAGACAAGGACCCCTTGGCTGATGATCATGGTGCCTGCCTTGCTCATCATTATGTAGGTAGGTAGGTAGGTAGGTACACTCGGTCGTGGAAAGGTGCCCCATGGTTCCCCCTGGTGTCGCCCCTGTTATGGTACAGGAAGAGGCTCTGCGCATGAGGAGGGGAGGCGGCTTACATCCTGCTAGACCTGACTGGTGGGCCCGAACAAAGCGGCCCTGGGCACCACTCAGAGGGCTGATTGCCGTCAGCGTAACGAATGTGTCACACCGGGAGGTTGTGCCCCCGTGCTTGCGCACGTCACCTGCTTTGGGTGAAACCCTGGGGGATCGCCGCACTTCTTGGTGTGTCCCGTTCCCAAGGCATGCCAGCGGAATCGTTTTGGTACTCGGGTACCGAGGTGCTTGGGTGTCGCAGACTCCCTGCCGGGTCCCAAACCAGCGCAGGCCTAAGGATACAGCCTTAACCCCGGTCTCCGGGTCACGTTTTGCTGGGTCACCTGCATGGCGCGGGCTACCTCAGTACACCGGCTATGGACACTGGGATCGTACTGTTGTGCTGGGTGTGCGTTCCGGTTTGGGTTTCGCCGTTATCCCGCCTTTCGCGGCTAGGGACGGTTCTTTGCGTGCTTGGGTTCCGGTTTTCGCGTTCGTTTCGCCAGTGCTGGCCAGGCCCCACGGCTTTCGTGCTTGGGTATGGGTTTTCCCTTCATCCCGCCCTTCTTTTTTGCGGTTCGCGGAGTGTGCGTTTGGGTACGGGTTGTGCCGTAACCCGACCATTATTGGTTGGGTTTGGTGGCGTGTGTGTTTGGGTTTGGGCTTTGCCTGAACCCCGCCCTTCCTGGCGCGGGCCCGTGGTGTGTGTGTTAGAGTGCGTATTTTCGTCCCTCCCTGCCATTCCTGGGTGGGGCCTGCTGCTCGCCTTGGTGGGCTGCATGTCCCTTCGCCGATCCCGGTGGAGGGCCCTGTGGGTGCTGTTCCCCGCCCTTCCTGGCTCGGGATTTCTGTTGGCTGTTGTGGTCTGAATGGTCCCTCGCCAGTCCGGGCAGAGGGCCCTGTGGGTGTTGTTCCCCGCCAGTCCTGGCTGGGCTAGCTCGGTGGGTGGCGGGGTCCCTCGGGAATCCTGGCAGAGGGGCTTGTGGGTGCTGCTGCTGGCTTTGGTGCGGTCGGGGTCCCTCGCCAATCCTGGCAGAGGGCCCTGTGGGTGCAGTTCCCCGCGATTCCTTGCTGGGGTCTGCTGCTGGCTTCGGTGGTGTGGGTGGTCCCCCGCCATTCCTGGCGGAGGTTGCTGTGGGTGCCTTACCCCGCCATTCCTGGGTTGGCCTTGCTGCTGCTTTTGGTGGGGTGGTCCCTCGCCCTTCTTGGCGGAGGGCACTGTGGGTGCTGTTCCCTGCCATTCCTGGCTGGGGCCTGTTGCTGGCTTTGGTGGGGTAGGTGGTCCCTCGCCATTCTTGGGGGAGGGCCCTGTGGGTGCCATTCTCCGCTTTCTCTTGCCGGGGCTGGCTCGTGCTTTTGGTTGGGTGGTCCCTCGCCATTCCTGGCTGAGGGCAATGTGGCTTTTTTTCCCCATCTTTCCTGGTTGAGGCCTGCTGTCAGCTTTGCTGGGGTGGGTGAGATCTTGTCTCTTCTGGCGGAGGGCCCCCCGGCTGCAGTTCCCTGCCTCTCCTGGGGGACTGCCGCTGTCTATCGTGGAGCGGTCTCTGGCCTCTCTGGGGGGAGGATCCTGTGGATGTTGTTCTTCGCCTTTCCTGGCTGTGAACTGGCATTGACTAAGGCCGGGGCAACCTTTCGCCTTGCGCGCTGGTGGGCCTTTTTGTTGTTGCCCGCGCCCTTTTCGGTTAGGTGCTATTTCTTCGCTGGGG
Source organism: Eutreptiella sp. 'Long Island Sound 2002' (assembly GCA_964036045.1). NCBI lineage: Eukaryota > Euglenozoa > Euglenophyceae > Eutreptiales > Eutreptiaceae > Eutreptiella > Eutreptiella sp. 'Long Island Sound 2002'. The sequence goes on along the minus strand of OZ038382.1, from coordinate 129,944,279 downwards.
GGGGGGGGGGCTGGTCGCTCGCCTTTCATGGTGGGGGTCCTGTGAATGTAGCTTCTGGCTCTACCTAATTGTAGGCCGTTCGTGGCTGTGAATGGATGGCACTTCGCCTTTTCTGGTGGGGTCCCCTGTGGGTGCTGCTCTCTACCAAGTCTGGTCGGGGTCTGTCGCCAGCTGTGGTGGGTTCTGTGGCGCCTTGTCCACCCTGGCCGTGGGTCCTGTGGTTGCGGCCTCCCGCTTTGCTTGCCTGGGGTCTGGCGCTGGTGGCAGCAGCGTGGTCCCCTTCCCTACCCGTTGGGGGTCCCGGGGGCGGTGCTCAGGTCCTTTTCCCGCGGAGGGCCGTTGCCGGCCCGGTTTCTGGCGGTCCTCTGCCTGCCCTGGTGGTTGTCCCGTGGGCGTTGTGGTCTGCCTCCGCTGGCCGAGGTCTGTTGCTGCGTTGCGTGGGGTGGTCTTAGGTCCTTGCTGGTGGCGGGTCCCATGGCTGCTGTACGTTGTCCTGCCCGGGTTTGGGGGGTTGTGCATCTTGGTGGGGTGGTTGCTCGCCTTTCTCAGTGGTACCTTTGTTGGTGTTGGTCCTTGCCTTCCCTTGGTGGTTCGTTGCTTCTAGTGGGGTGTCCCCCCGTCCCTTCTGTGGGCTCCGCCCCCTTCGTATGAGTTTGTGTGTGGTGTGGCGAGGGCCCCCCTTAAGGTGTGTTCCAGCAGGTTCCTGCTCTCTATGGTGGGGTCTCCCTTGTTTTCCCCTGGCGGGGTGTGGGGTGGGGGGTTTGCCTCGTCCTACCACTGCCCTCTCTGCATTGGCATATGCACCGGTGGATGTTGATTTTTTCGGCCGGTGTGTCTCTGTACTGGATTTGGCCGCGGTTGTTGCCCCGGCTCAGTTTGCCTTCTGGTTTCTGTACACGCGCGGGCCAGTGGCTGGCCCCGCTTTGTGGGAGCTACGTTCTGGCGCTTCCGGCTGGGCCGTTGCGCCAGCCTGTTTCATTGTGCGCGCGGGGGTCAGGGGTGTATGAGGAGTGGCTGGGGTGCCTCTCTGGGGCTGGGGTAGCCTGGTGCCCCCCGTGTCCCTTTGCTGCTTGTTGGCGCACGGCGGGTCTAACTTTCTTTCGGCCTGTGGTGGTTTGTGCGGGAGGGCCGTCAGTGGCGTGGGGGGGAAGGGGCTTGGTCCGGTTCTTCCGGCCTCATAACGGGTGCCCTCGCTGCAGGGAGGGGCTGAGGGGGGGGCTGCTCCGCCGGGGGCCAGGTATGCAGGTTTGAATTTGCACAACTTTGCTCGATTTGGAATTCGCCTCAAATTTGAATTTGCCTCGAATTGGCACTAATTAATGAACCCTTTGAACTGGAGTTCGCAACTCAAAATTTGAATCCCCCCCGAACCCACTTGAATTAACCCAACTCTGAGAATCAATAGACAGACCTACAAGTAGAAGAAGTGTTTCTCGATGCCCAAAGGTAAGCGTTAGTTGTGTTAGATTTCTCTTAGAGGCATACTAGATTTTTATCTTAGTATTTGCCCATCGAAAAAGGGGTGACAAAGCATTTTGACCCATCAAACCAATCATTGAACTTTGGATGTTGTGTGGATGCTTGACCCCCCAACTGATTGGACATGGACACCATCTCCTGGACTGACTGAGGCGCTGACCTTGATCCAGATTTATACATTTTTCTATATCTTCTCATGAATGCTTAGCTATCCTACTGGTCTGCACCCTAGGGGGCTGGGGCACCTCTTTTTGAGAGGTCCTGGGTTCAATTCCGAGTCAGCTCAGCCAAGTAGCAAGATCCCATGTGACATGGCAGTGCCCTTGGCGCCACAAGGCATGCCACGTCAGCACCTATGGAACCCAAAAACAAAGAGTGCACATCTCTAGATGGCACTATAAAAGAGAGAGTGCCGATTTGGGCAGTTTCCCCATGATTGTAGGATATTTTCTAACTATCTTTTCTTAAACCTGTATTTTTTGTGATTTTCTTAATATAGATACATTGTCTATCTGTTCACCAATGACTGCAGCCCTTCATGTTGTGTATTTGATCCTGAATTTCCTCTTCTTGCACTGTGGGTACTTGGGAATTTTGGGTTATTATTTCCTTTCATCAAAAGAATGATATATGGAAAACCTGAGCTACAGCAAGAAGCAGCAGGGGCAAGCAGAGGCACAAACAAGTAATAGCATCAAAGCATCAACAGTGCAAGCCTCCTTTAACTTTCTGGTGGCAGAGAATCTCAGTCTTTGCGTACCTGCAACCCGGTGCAGTACAGCCAGTACGCCGAGACTGACAACACTTCTGAATGGCGGAAGAATACCATATGAACACCAGGGACACTGTGGAGAAGACTGCGCCCTCAGCGACACCAGCAAAGCCGGCACCGAAGCCCAGACCACGTGAACCTGAACCTGAGCAGCATGTACCTTCAGTGCCCTTAAGTGGGCCTGGGGACGATTCGCTTGAGGGCTTGAGAGTCGCCTTCAGTGGACTGTCAGTTGGAGCACCTGAAGGCAAGGAGAAGGAGAAGGGAGCAGTGGATGTGGGAGTCGAAGAGGAAGACCCTGGAGATGAACACGACCCATCCGATGAGGTACCCTTCGATGATAAACCTGCTGAAAGCGCGCCAAGCGCCTCTTACTACCCTGCAGCACCCTCTCGAACAACCATTACACTCCCAGCCACACATACAGCAACATCCTCACCCAAAACCACTCCACCTATGGCTGAGGATCTAGGCTTTACTGGTATGTGTTACCCCACCTATGGTGTGAAACCAGTGTGCGCCACATATGGAAACAACAGTCAGCGAACCAGTGGCATCTAGCTCCACCTACCCTGGTATCCATGAGGCTGCACCAATCCGTTACGCTGAGGGCTATCACAGCCCCCCTGCTGTTGTGCTCCAATGTGGATTCCTGGCTATGCAGCACCCGAGCCTGGCTATGCCATGCCAGCGCCTAGCTTCGCCTCTCTGAGTGGCCTTCTGGGCCCAGAGTCTTGTGGAGGACGGAGCACGGGATCAGGAAGATCGTCTAGCAGGTCTGTGACGCGCTCCGAGATTAAGGAAGCTCTCCGCAGCCCTACTGGAGAGCTACTTGTTTACATGACGCAGGAAATCGGGCACAACCTGAAGCCGTTGATACCTCCTGAAGGGTCATTTATGACCATCCGAGCTTCCCCTCACCGAGTGCAGGCCAACCACCTGGTGGCAGTACCGACTCATATTCTGGGCGGCGTGAGAGGTTGACCTATGCCAACCCCTGCAGCTGTACCAAGGAGTCCCTTCTTGCCAAGAACTGTGCAGCCGCCCTACGGATATGTGGAGAACTCCACCCGAGCTGAGCTGGATTAGTTCGGACTGACAGCCTGAAGGACTACGGTTGACGTGGAGCCCTATGGCTCCAGTGATCTGGGGGGTGAGCCGCCATCTCTGACGTCAGCTTCACCCTCTGAGGAACGATGACCCTGAGGACCCTGAGAACCCGAGTGGCAGAAAGACAAAGATGAAGAGAAAGGGCAAGCGCCACGAGAGACGCAGATCCACCCCTAAGATGGTGGTGAAATTGCCTGAGTTCACCGGGAAGGACCTCGCTGAGTTCGCTGGTAGCTCTGACCGGTTTTTGAGGATGACGGGCCAAACTGACGCTACTAGGCGGGTGAAGTGTGACCTGCTCTTGCAGTGTTGCAAGACCAAGTACATGGAGAAACAAGTCAAGCACATCCCGACTAAGTCCGCTACGTTTGCCGAGGTTTTGGTTGCCCTTGAGAGGCAGTACCCCTCCTACGAGACCGACCTATCTATCCAGACCGAGATCCAGAACCTGGCTATGTTGCCCAACAACCCCAAGGCTGCGCGTATGTCAGAAATACTGGTCGACTTGGACCACTGGGTAGGGCGACTGACGCCCGAATCGTACGGCAGCGATGAGATGCTTTCCTGGTTGGTGGCCAATATCCCCTCAGACGTGTGGGGTGAGTGTCTGGCTACGGCGGAATGCAAGGCAAGAAGCCTCAGCTACGAGGACTTATCTGTCCTTCTATTGGATCAGGTGCTGGAGAAGGAGAGTGACCAGCACCTCAACGCCTACCGCCCCCGAGGAGGCAACTTTGAGAACCATAGCCTTGGACATCAAGGACCTCGACCTGGACAAGAAACTACCCCTAACAATGCTCTCTATATGAGCAATGTTGCAAGACCTCTTCTGGTGTGATGCCAGAGACGAGCAGCGCGGCCTCGTGCATGCCCCAGACTGCAACCAGAATGAGTGCTTTGTGGTTCAGGGCAAAAGGCAAGAGACCAACACCGGTGGGAAAGCTGAGAGGCCTGACCACTACAGGTGTACCATCACCTGTGCCTTCTGTGGCAAGCGCAAGCAGTACGAGGATGAGTGCTACCAAAAGCAGCTCTTGTCGGCCGAGCTGAAGAGCGAGACTCAGAGTGGTGGTGGAAGTGCCAGAGGCAAGAGCCAACGTGAGAAAGGCAAGGGTAAGACTCAAGGGTGACGCAAAGGTCAAGGTGAAGCGCAAGACAAAGGTGGAGGACCCGGAGGCCACAACAAGAAGAACCAGGACAGGAACAAGGACAAGAACCAGGACAGGTCCGCTGGAAACGCCAACCCTACGCCAGGGGGGACCAATCCCGAGCCTTTTGGTGGCAGCAAAATACGGGGCCTACGACCTGTTCCCAGACGCAAGCTCAACAAGAACGAGGGACTAAGCGTGCCAATGAAGATGCAGACGAGTCTACTGCCCGCAAACGTTCTCGCTTCATGCGGATGGCACCGAAACTGCGCAAGAAGGGCCCTGAGGTGACCTGTCCCGCTGAGGTCTGACAGGGACGCTCTGGGGGATCTACAGACTGGTGTTTTGGGTACGTATCCGTCTTGGGGGAGGAGAATAGCGGGGGTACTGGAAACTGGGGCTACTATATCAATTGTGGCCAAGAAGGCGTTACCTTGTGGGGACCTGAAGGACACCATGCCCACCGCAGCCATTGGCATCAGGGATGGCCATGTAGTGCACAGTTGTGGGGACTGCGAGGTTGACGTGCCTATGGGATCAAGGAGCATTGCACATGGGTTGTACGTGATGGACACCAAAGCCATCGATTTCGTACTCGGGACCGACTTCTTCGTCGAGCACTCCCAGATTCTATCCCTCGGGCTGCAAGCACCTAATGTCCTCCAAGTGGACCATGGTAAAGGAGGGGAAAACTTACCACTGGAGCAGTCTGGGCACACTTGAAGCTACCTGAGGGTGTGCAAGAAGGAGCCCTCTGCAATGATGGTTGCCTCCAAAACGGAGGACTATCAGCTCCATGGGGATGTCTTGGACCAAGGTCTAAAGGAATTGGGATCCTCCGGGGAAGACCTGAACGTGGAGTTGTTCGCCAGTGACAAGCAGCACGTCCTGGACCTCTACTGCAGCAAAGGGCAAAATTACTGCTACAAATTTTGTTGGCCCTCTTTCGGGATGGTCTACGGGAACGCCAGGTTCAGTGAACTGGGGAAGGTCTTGCCCCAGGTGCCCTTGGAACGTTCCCGTATGGTCCTGTGTTTGGCCGTTTGGGGAGCCTATGGGGGAAACGAGTACTACTTTTTTCGAGAATCTTACGCTTACCTCCATCCAGCTGCCCGACGACGCCATCTACGTGCCTGTGGGTCGCAAGACGCTTATTGGGAAACCAGCGGGTTGGATGAGGAGTCGGACCCGCAATCCAGGCTCAGACAGTACGTGGACTCCGAGAGAGGAGATTGGCGGTGAAAGAGCTATGCTACGCTAAGCCTACCCACCGCTCATGGCCATTGAGGCAAGGCTCTATGGGAGATATCTCCCAACTGAAGGATGACCTTGAACAGAAGATTACCACCTGGCAACGGGAGGTGGATCGAAAGCTCATGAAGAGCGTATGGGGTGCCCATGTGAGGACCCCAGAGGAAGATGTACTCTCAGAGAAATTTGTTTGCGAGCCCCCTCGAGCGTACCTATGCTGTCACCGTCCACCTGAGTCTGTGGAGCGGGACCTTCTATACGCCTACCAAGGACTGAAGGATACTACCAAGGATGCGGAGCCGGTTGAGGACCACCCCCCTGCTTCTATTCATCCAGGGGCAAGTAACCTACACTGTCCCGAGGACCTGGAGGACAAGATCAAGCTTTTGGACGCTACAGTACAGAGGCTGATCAGGACCTACCTGGAGGTGCTCGGTGAACTACCCCGACAAGCCTCCTGTGACAAGCTGGTACAGATGGACCTCAAGCTGAGGCCCGAGTTTTTGGGTCACAAGATACGTAGGAGACCTTACCCGGCTCCTAGGGAGCAGGCGGATAAGATTGGTTGACAGATACAAGACTGTATTGACGCTGGCCTAGTCCTGGAGTACAAGAATGGGGATTACCCCCAACACTGCAGCCCCTGTTTCCTGGTGGCTAAGCCTGGATCTACAGGCAAACGACTGGTGGTGGACTATGGAGAGCTGAACAAGAAAACACTGAACCACTCGGGATCTATTGCTAACACGGAGTCCACCCTGGAGAAGATAGCCTCCTGCTGCTACAAGACAAAGATGAACACTCGGGGCGGTTTCTGGCAAGTGGACCTGACCCCCAATGCGCAAGAGCTCCTGGCGCTCATCACCCCTCAGGGGAGAGTGTTCAAGTGGAAGTCCTTGCCATTTGGCGTGGCCAATGCAACCGCTCTTTTTCAAGAGCTCATGAACAAGATCCTGTCCATCCTACGTCGGAGACCTGTGGTGCAAGAACTCATATCCCGAGGCGCACAGATGGAAGCATACATCGACGATGTATGACTGGGAACGAATACTCAGGAGGACCACCTAATCCTCTTGGGTGAGTTCTTTGCAGTCTGCCAGGAGAACCAAAGCCAACTCAAGCTGCAGAAATGTGAGTTCATGCAAGAGACTATGCAGCTCTAGGGGTTTGACATTGGCTATGGGTGCTGGACCCCTGCGGCTTCTAAGGTCAAACCCCTGACGGATGCTAAAGTACGACATGAAGACCCCAAGAAAGGACTCCATGATGTACACAGCTTTATCGGGCCTTGTCATTTCTACTGCCGCCACATCAAGAATTTCAACTACACCAGCACCATCTTGACGGACCTCATCAAGAAGAATACTACCTGGCGCTGGGGCCCTCAAGAGCAACAAGCGTTTGACGAGCACAACGACAAAGTGGGTAACGCTAAATGCTTGGGCGTGCCTAGGGCACAAGGAGAAATTATCCTGGTGACTGACGCCAGCAATGTGGGCGGAGGTGCAACGTTGTTCTAGAGGCAAGCACTAGAGAAGGAGAAGTTCGACTCGGCCACTTCCCAGTGGGGGACTGATGGACTGAACCGAGACGGTATTCTCAATCACAGCTACCCAAGCGACAAATGGGTCCAGGTTCCCCTGAGCCATTGGAACTGGAAATGGAACGAGGTCAGGGGTAACTAGTCTACCTATGAGCAAGAACTGCTCGCGGGTATGCTGGTGCTATCCTCTCAGTCTTGATTGTTGGGGAGCAACCCTGTGGTTTGGCTATGTGACCAAGAACCGCTCCGTACCTTCCAGAAGTGGCTTCCACCTGAGAAGGCTAAGCTCAGACGCTGCTGGGACCGTACCTGAGCCAACTACGGCTCTCAGTACATCACATCCAGGGCGTCAAGAAGGAGTGTGCGAACTAGATCAGCCGCAACAGCTTTGACGACATGATTCGTGCCAGGTCTGAAAAGCTAGCCAAGGAGGCGTTCAGCCGTATGGACGTACACCTGAACCTCAACATGACCATCATCAGACCTGTAGATGGACTCCAACAACTTGAGTACCTGAAGGAGTTTGGGGATATCTACAAACGCCTGGAGAAGCGTCTGGAACCCGTCCTGGTCAACCAGGAGCAATGGAAAGAGGACAAGACCTACCTCTGGCATGAGGACCGGATAGTCGTGCCTAGCGACGGTATCCGGGCACTCCTCAAGTGGACCCATGAGTCCAGTGGTCATGTTGGTGCTGACCGTACGTTGAAGCCATTCAACAAATGGTTCCACTCTACGTGGAGTGACGACCAGCTCCGGACAACCCTCCAGCCCATTGTGGACAAGTGCCCCTGTTGGTTCTGCAAACGCGGCGATATCAGGGACAGAGGTCTATATTTGACCCTTCCTATCCCACCGAGTCAGGCCGGCCACAGCTGCCACCACCCTGGGCGCCCCCTGAGGTGGGGGGTGCAGCCTGTAAGGGGCAGACAGACCACTGCCTCACCAAGGGTCCCCCACCCCCGCAGCACCCACGCTACCTCAACAGGTGGAACAGGACGACGACAAAGCGGAGCGGGTGCCCCGACGGCGCCCCGCGCAGGTGACCTCCCTCACTCCCAGGGTGGCGATCCCAGAGGGGCCTTAGGGCCTTGTGGCATCCGGGCAGCACTGCTCGAGGGGGGGCTCAGGCTCAACGGCCCCCTGGCTGGGCCCTAGCGGCTAGCCCCACCTCCGGCAGGCGCACAGAGCAAAGGGGCCTTAGGGCCCGGGGGGCAACGCGAAACACACAATCGCCCCCTCAGGCGTGTTGATGCCTAGCCACAGCCCCACACCAGAGTAGGCCCTTTAGAAGTTGGTCAGCCAGCCCTAGCCGGTTCAGCACCCCTGGCTACACACATACACACCTGCACAGCATAGCGCAGGCGTGCAAGTGCAGCAATCACGCGCGACACAGCGAACCCGGGGACACCCCCCACGGACGCGGAGCGGCGCTGGCAGGAACACCCGTGTGCGCACTAAATGCGCTGGAAGCGGGCTAGCCCTCAACCAGTCCGTGTGTGTGTGGGCGCCCAGCACCCTACCCAACAGCGGCTTGCTTGTCACAGGGCAGTGACACAGCATGCCGCACCCAGACGCCTCCCTTTTGCCAGCAGAGCAGCTGGAGCAGCTCCACCCAGCTGCTGTATTCCCAATCTCGGGCGCCGTGTGGAAAGCGGCGCAAGCGGCAGTGGAGATCACGGCGCGGCACCACGAGGCGAAGATCAACGTCATGGGGGTGCAGGTACCGCGCAGTCCCACGCTGGCGTCCGTTGCAGTGACCTGGTGCAAGCTGGCCAGCTGGTCGAAGCCGCTGAGACTGCAGCCGTACAACCTGAGCGCCCTGGAAGAGCGCCTGTCGGGGTATTTGTGGCGCACCCACCAGACATGCATGGAGGAGCTGATGGAGTACGCGTCGCGGGAAGCGGCGCCCCGAAGGTCGGACCCAATGCAGGCGGTGGCGAGGCACATGGTGGCATGGGGCAGCGACCAGATCGGTGGCCTGGCCTTTGAAGACCTCCTGCTACTGCTGGGGAATGTCACAATGGGCCAGCCGGTCACTCTGCGGGTCCCACTTCTACACTGGCTGGCATCCCGGACTGCATCAAGATGCGGTCTGAAGCTGGTGTGGAAGACCCCCTCATTCACGACTACTGCTGCAGGTGTCAAACTCCCCAGCCTGTGCCCCCCTGTCTCAGCGGGAGTGGCAGAACGAGCTCCGCGACTGGGACAAAGGTGGCAGCTTGGCCATGCCCGATGCTTTGAGGCGCATTCAGTCACTGGAGAGGAGCCACACGCAGCCACACGAGCCTCACCAGAGCAACACACCGCAGTGGCTGTCAATTCTGCAGGGGCCCACACCTGCCGACCCCGAGAACATGCTGCGGGAGCTGGATGGGCTTGGATGTGTCCGGGGGCCACAAGCTGGGCAGGTCGCTGCCGCAGTAGCGGTCCTCGTCCGCCCATACGGTACGTTCGCCCGTGTGCTGCAGAATTTGGGCCTGGCTTCAGTGATGGCAGACCCTAGTCACGGCCGTCAAGGTGGTGTGGTGCTGGGGCCCCGGCGTCCACCCAGGCGCGCATGACGGCCGATCTCCAGCGCCTCCTCAATCACGTACAGCAGCGCCACGGCTCAGCGGTTGACTGGGCCAGGGGGCGACACACACCTGATATTGTCGACAAGACCATCGCAGACGCGGCGTCCCTGGGCTATATCAGATGGCCCCAGGCTGGGCTGGCTCTGGCTTCCACCAATGACCTGCCCATCGCCGCCTTCCAGCACGTTGGCAGCGTTCATGACGAGCAGGAGTTCCGTAAGGGCATGCTGGACTCGTGGGGCCTGAACTGCATTGCGCAGCGTGACGTGCTGCCAGAGGCCACCAAAAGTGCCCTCGCTGTCTCGGAGGGCGACAGCTTACAGTGGTTTCTGGAGAAAGGCTCTAAGCCCGGGGCATCCCCCCCAGCGGCGGCTCACGCTCCGGACCCACCCACGGCCCGCCCAACAGATGCAACCCCGCAGCAATCGCAGCCTGCTGCCCCCGTCCTTGGGCTGACCAGCCGCGGCCCGCCGGCGATGCGGGACATGGCCGTACGCCGCGTACCAGGGTGGTGCCCATTTCTGGCCTCCGCAATCTACGAGCCCAAAGATGTTTGTCGGTCTCAGTGCCCTGTTTCAGACACCTGTCTACCTGACCCCCCCCGACCAGCAACGTGGATACGGGTTCGCGGTCATACCGGCGGTCGTGTTCCAGAATGTCTTCTCGGACTACCCCCAGAAATTTCAAACAGGCTTCCACTGTTGATTGCTTTGATGATATTGTTTGTTTGTGCTTCTGCTTGCTCCTGCTGCTTCTTGATGTAGCTCAGGCTTTTGAAAATAAGTGTTTTGTTGAAGAAAACGAAAACTCCAAGTACCCACAGTGCAAGAGAGGAAACACAGCATCAAATCCACAACACGAAGGGCTGCAGTCAAAGGAGATGGTGTATCAACAAAGGAACTCACAATAACTTCAGATTGAGGATCAGATAGTTAGAGAACATCCTACTATAATACAAAAACTGCCCACATAGGCGCTCTCTCTTTTATAGTGCCATCTAGAGATGTGCAGTCTTTGTTTTGGGTCCTATAGGTGCTGCGGTGGCATCGCTTGTGGTGCAGAGGTCACTGCCATGTCACATGGGATATTCCTACGTAGCTAGGCTGACTGGAAATTGAACCCAGGACCTGTCAAAAAGAGGTGCCCCAGCCCCCTAGGGTGCAGACCAGTAGGATAGCTAAGCATTCATGAGAAAATATAGAAAAATGTATAGGCTCTGGATCAATGCGAGCGCCTCCGTCAGTCCTGGAAATTGTGCTTAAGTCGAATCAGTTAGGGGGTCAGGGGTCCACACAACATCCAAAGTTCAATGCTTTGTTTTATAGGTGAATATGCTTTGTCACCCCTTTTTGGAAAGGCAAATACTAAAATAAAAATATAGCATGCCTTTAGGCATCTCGAAGACAACTAAAGCTTACCTTGTGGCATGGAAATACACTTTTTCCTACTCCCCCCTTGTGCTGTGGTGGCAACCACGGTCCCATTTTAAGGAAAAAGGGTATTCTTCTTTACCTGCTTATGGTTTCAGCATCTTTTTTAAAATTCCCTATGACTTCCCTAACACTGTAAAGATGGCGCTGCATCAGGGCAGTCGCCAGTTATTGCCCTGTTGTAACAGACACCTACAGCCCCCATTGCGCTCAGAGGCGTCGCTGGGGCGGCTGTGGCTTGGTAGGGGGTTAGAATGGGCGTGCAAAGTCATGTGATCATGCATCCCTCCCTCGAAGCAGCAAAACGCAAAACGCACCCAAGGTTACGTTCAGGGCACGCAGTCCAGGTCTTCGTGGAATCTGCTGGCTGTACCTGGCCTGTCCCTAGGGCGAGGGGATGGCGTCAAAAATTCTTTGCCCCTTAATGGGGTCTTCAGATTCCGGACGATCGTCCTTGAGGCAGCGGCTTGGGCAGAACGCGGCCTACTTCGCTGTATTTGCTCAGGGATATATGAAAAGAAAGGATGCAAAGGATGAGGGCCTGATTATGCGCAATGATGGACAATACACCTAAGTCCGTCAAATGACGGCCAAGAACTTTTCCGAGGTTACACACCTCTCCAGAATTTCCATGTGCATGAAATGCACATTCTGACTCATTTCTATTTCATCAGATGAATTTTTGAGTCACTGGATTCACACGCAGAGAAAAGCGGCGCGTCGGAGGGCATCCTTACTGGGCGCCGGAAAAGACAGAGAAAGTAGGATTATAACATTATGTCACACAATACTCAAGAAATGAGGAAACACACATTAAATAATAAACATACAGATTCCACCCATGCTTACAGGAAAACTCAAGAATGAAGAATTCGATACTTCAATAAAGATTCGCAGAGCAAGGTATACACATACAGGTTTTTGTTTGCTTCGCATGCAGGATACACATTGCTTGTCTCGTGTTACCGTAGACTAGCTGTGTAGCAGCACAATCATGGAGTAGAAGGATTGATTAGAAGATTGCACGATGATTAGAGGTGGGATTAGGGCAAAACTGATGGCCTTCGGCCAGGGAGTGGTTGTCACGGGGGGCTACTGGTCCTGCCCTGCGGTGCGATGCGGGGCAGCCGTGACAACTGCTCTTAGACACCAACCTTTCTTTTTTGTAGCGCTGATTTGAACATACACACGCGTGCATAAACGATTTGCTTCGCTTGTGAGTCGTTCCACACTCCCACTTGCTTTTTCTCTCCAGCGGTAGGTAAGGTGAGTAAGCCCAGGAGGCGCCACCCCCTGGTTGAGTCAGCGATTGCGACCACCGTGTGGTATGGATTGATTGTCGATAACTGATTAAAAGTAGGCCGCTGCCAAACTCGTGCATCCGGGTGCATGCGAATGACGCATTAAAGGGTAGGCCACGGGAAGTGCGCACGGTATGACCCTTGTTTAGGTTACCCAGGGGCTCCGCCCTACTTTCTATAAGAGAACGGGCGCAGTTCCTTAAGCTTGCTTGCTTGATAGGGCGGATTTTAGACAGCATATTTTTTTCCTGCGGGAGATCTCTATAATACGGGGACGCAGGTTAGGTTCCTCAGCTAAAAGCCGTCCTGCATTTGCCTCTGTTCTCAGGTGGGAAAGGTCAGGGTGATTGATGCAGTACCTCACCCAGCTAAACAGGGCGCTGATCCAACAAACAACAAACTGTGCCTCAGCCAGGAGTGGCGGGGACAGTTCGACTTCATCATCATCCACACTGTGCACGCTAATAGAGCACTTCCTCCCTCCAGGTCTTGACAGGGTAACGTCTTGTGACGTCCCTTTTAGGCCACAGTCACTTAGTAGTGCTTTGTTCTCTTGTACTTTCACAGCTGGGCCACCAGGGCCTGGGACCTCTTCCTTGACAACCCCAAGTAGCGTGTGAGTGTGGAAGTTGTAAGCCTGGGTGAGAGCTCGAGCACAGCGTTCGCTCACCCTTCGAAGGCTGGTGCCAATGTAGTGAGTGTAGGACCTTTAGTGAGTGTCTTACTGTCCCGCCTGTCTCCTGATATTTCATCAGGGTTTTTTTGTGAGCGGTGGCAGTCGTGGTCTAGGTTTTGGCCATCTAGCAAACAGGCGTTTTCATGCCTCTTTGAGAACTCGATTCTGTCGCTAACATAGGGGGTTACTCGTATGAGTGTAGGGAATCCCCCTTGACACCTGGACATTTAGGGACCTCAGGACTCTCTTGTACCAGCCAGTGCCGGAGCATACTCGGACATCCTCATCTGTGTTAATGTCGTTGGGTGCCCCATAGACACAGAACCACTCTTCTAGGAGTATCTTGATGGTCTCCTCGCCGGTGATGTGTTTAGCGCATGGGAACACTCTGGTAAACCTGGTCAGCCCACAGGTTACCACTAGGGCAAAATCATAGCCCCCAAACTTGGGCATCTCCGTGTAGTCCACATAGAGAACGCTGTTGGCACACTGTGGGATAGGAAGGGTCGAAAAGAGACCTCTGTCCCTGATATCCCCTGGTTTGCAGGGCCGCCACGGGCCTTGTCCACAATGGGCTGGAGGGTTTTCCGCAGCTGATCGTCACTCCACGTCGAGTGGAACCACTGCTTGAACAGCTTCAGGGTACGGTCAGCTCCAACATGACCACTAGACCCATTGGTCCACTTGAGGAGTGCCGGGATACGGTTGCTACGTACGCCTATCTGGTCCTCATGCCAGAGGTAGGTCTTGTCCCTCTTCCATGGTTCCTGGTTGACCAGGACGGGTTCCAGACGCCTCTCCAAGCGTTTGTAGATGTCCCCAAACTCCTTCAGGTACTCGACTTGTTTGAGTCCATATAGGGGTCTGATCATGGTCATGTTGAGGTCCACGTGTACAGCCATACGGCTGACCGCCTCCTTGGCTAGCTCTTCAGACCTGGAACCAACGATGTCGTCAAAGTTGTTGCGGCTGATGTAGTCCGCACACTCGTTCTTGACGCCTGGATATGCTGAACTGACAGCCGTAGCTGGCTCAGGTAGGTCCACCAGTGTCTGAGCTTAGCCTTCTCAGGTGGGGGTCTCTTCTGGAAGGTAGTGACCGGTTCTTGGTCACACAGCCAAACCACTGGGTTGCTCCCCAACAATCAGGACTCAAGAGATGGCACTAGCATACCCGCGAGCAGTTCGGCTGATAGGTGGAGTAGTTACCCCGGGCCTGGTTCCATTTCCAGTTCCAATGGCCCAGGGGAACCAGGACCCATTTGTCGTCAGGATAGCTTGGCTTGAGGGTATCGTCTCGGTTCAGTCCATCAGTCCCTGATTAGGAAATGGCCGAGTCGAACTCCTCCTTCTCTAGTGCTTGCCACTGGAACAACGCTCCACCACCGCCCACACCGCTGGCGTCCGTCACCAGGATAATTACATCTTGCCCTAGGCACGCTCAGGCATTTAGGATTAGCCACCTTGTCCTTGAGGTCGTCAAACGCTTGTCTTTCTTCAGGGCCCCAGGGTTCTTGACGGCAGCCTACATAAGAAAGCACGGGACAGCAAGGGCGGAATGCTGGGTGTCCTGGTCCACGGACACGGAACGAACCCTCAAACTTCGCACCACGAACCTACAAGAACAGGCAAACCAACTTCGAGGTATGCACGGACCACGAGACGGGCAAGGAACGGCATACAGCATCTTAAAAAATGCAACGCGCCCAAGCCGGCCCCAATACCGGCACCAGAACAACTCGGCCCAAGCCGAGGCCCCGTCCAGGGGGAGCTGACACCTCGGCCCGACGGGCTCAACGGCCCAAGCCGGAGCCGAAAGCGGCCCAAGCGCCACCACTCCCAGATCCACAACCGAAGCCAAAGGCCCAAACGTGCCCATTCTTCACGGCAGCATAACTTGCCGCCATGCACCCCGATTGGCCAGACGGCGCGGAAGTACAGGGGGTAATCGGAGCCACGCTTAGAGGACAACCGAAGCAATTTGTTTGGTTCCGGGGCAAGACACAGGGCAGACTGGCCACACCTGGCCAACATAGCAACCTGCAGTTGAAGATCAAATGGCAGGCACTTCCGGAGTGGGGCGAAAAGGCGGAAACCTCAAACCTGGAACTCTGGAACGACAGTCAGTTCCCGGAGTGCCCGGTGGAGCTCCGCACACCCGCCAACCAGGTACCGCGGGGCACAGTCTGGACAGGTGATGTGCCGCAGGCATGGCTGGAGGAGCCGGATGTACCAGAGAAGCAACCGGTGGCGACAGCGATCAACCTCAAACTGCGCCTGGGACAATGACTACTACCACGCGGCGCCAGGGGCCCCCAAGGGGCCACCAAGGCGCACACCCAGGAAGTCACCAATGCGCTGGTCACTCTCATGTCCCTCAACGAACCAGCCGCCCTGTACGACGCAGCCAAAGCTCCAGACCTACAGGACGTGCCTTTCACCGCGAGGTGCGACCCAGACGCCATGGTGTGGCAGGAACAGGCCCTCAAAACCCAGGCAGCCCAGCCCAGGCTAACCTCCGTCCTCACCAGGACGGGACAACAATACCGCACCACATGGGTCCAGGGAGTGCCCATATCCCACAACAGTGAGGTGCAAGTACACGTCCACCACCACCTTGGCTTAGAAGGCCGCCTGGCGGCATATGAACTGGTTGGCCCAACGTGGCAGTCTAATGTCATCAACGTACATGTCCCCTTTGGAGACGCCACAGAGACATTCCTCGAAGACCTCACGGAGGCCTACCTGCAACTTGCCATGATGGGGCCGACTGTCATCATAGCAGACTTCAACACGGCCACATCAGCGGACGATCCCGGGGGGCAACAGACGCCCAGGGACACAGCGGTGCAAATGGCCAAGCAACACATAGGCCTGCAGCCCCTCACAGCTTCTCTGCGAGGCCAGCCCTCGCATCGACCACGGCAACCTAGCTCGGCAGATTCCCGCATCGACCTCAGCTACGCGGACTCGGCAAACGTTGAGGTGGCACGGGCGCAATACCACGACCTGCCGTCATAGATCACCGGACATTGACCCCTGCAGGTACAAATCAAGGTACTTCAAGTACCCCCGGCCTCCACGGAAGACGTGGCCTGTGAAGAACAACCACCCATTAGACCACCAGACGAGCACGAAACACACAAATGGATGGCGTATTACCGCACGGGGCAGCGCATCCTGGGCCAACAAGACAAGATGGACATCAACGTTGCCATGCAACAAGCGGCCACGGCGTGCGGCCTCCACAGAAAACACCGGTGTGCACACGATAACGCCACCCCGCATCAAGACCTACGATCCCTGGTTACAGCCATATGGCGCGACAAGCGGGCACTACACACGGCAGTGCACTCACATAACCCGCAGGCCCAACATGTAGCCCAGGGCATTCCCACACGGCTGGACGCCGGCAACTCAGGGAATGGCACGTCCGCCGGGCTAAGGAGCTAGCACAAGAACAACAATGCTACTTCCGGAACCCCCAACCCTACAAGTCCTCCAAACACGTGGACAAAGTCCTGGGAGAAACAGGCCACCGAGGCATCAGGGCGGTACGCCTACAAGACCGCACAGTGATCAACGATCCCAAAGTTGTCCTTGAGGAAGTGCTCAACAGCTTACAGGGCCAACACAACACCGAGGATGGTGAGCTATCAGCGTACACGGAGGAATTGATATCGCACTTGCCGAAACTCTACAACCAAACACAGCGACGAGACATACACCGAACCCCGTTCATCATTCGGGAACTCGATGAAGTGCTGTACAAACTACAACCGGGAAAAGCCCCTGGGGTGGACGGACTCCCGGCAGACCTCTACTGCAGGTTGCCGCTGAACCTAAAGAGACACTTGGCCGCGCGCCTGTGGGATATCGCCATCGGAAAAACGGACGTACCACCCCACTGGGCGAACCTGGTACACCCACCGTATAAGAAAGGCGACTGGGCGAACCCAGACAACTGGAGACCCATAGTATGCGCCACCACGGAAGCCAAACTCATATGGATGCTCATCCTCAAACGGGTGGCCCCGGCAGTGTACTGAGCTATACCGCCCACAATCTGGGGAGCCATATCGGGTAGGTCGCCGTTGGAGGCCATATTTATGCGAGACGCCGTGGTAGACATGTACCCGAGCAACCTCATCATCACGTCCCTGAATGCCAAGGTGGCCTTCCCCAACACCACCTCCTACAGGCTGTCTGGAAACACATTGGACTCCCCTTCCAGGGTTTCCCGCAAGCCTACCTCGCCACCCGCATGTATGCAGTAAAAACCGATGTGGGCACCACCCCATGGGTCGACCCCGCCAGTGGAGTCCCGCAAGGAGGTGCGGAAGGCCCATTCCTCTTCCTACTCGTTACCCTCCAGCTGGCATTTTACATCTGACGCACATACCCGGACGTGGCACCATACCCCCTACAGACCACGCTCCTGGCATTTGCATACTACATGGCCGTGGTGACTGCCACCGTCCGTCATCCCCTGTCAACTACCCCGGACCCCACTAGGGCCACCAAAGTACTCCACGCTGTCACCAACTCTCTGGAGGGCAACCAGCTACGGGTACACAACGTCAAGTCTGCCGGAATGGTGCACAATGCGGCGCCGCCACCCCTCCGCCCCGGGGACCCGCCCATGAACCCAGTAGGCACGGCCACCTACCTGGATGTCCAACAAGCGGCCACAGCCAACGGGGTCACCCTACCACCGAACCTGATACGGCAGCTGACACGGACGCTAGTCATAGCGCGCATCGTGGCAATCTCCACCCAGGCCCTGGCGTACTTCCTACAAGCCATGCTCAACGCAGCTATAGGGTTCCAGGCATTACACCTAACGCACCCCCAACACATGCTACAAGCTGCCAGTACCACGCTACGGCGAGCGTGGACGATCCACGGCCACCAGCCCACATCACTACCCGCGGCGGTACGCGCGGCGTTGCCACCATACTACGGGGACAACACGGATCACAACCGGTCACACCCCCTGAGTTACTGTACATATGGCTGCTGTCCTTCGATGAACTTCGGCTCGCCATAAACGCTCACTTGCCCGTGGTTAGGCCGCTTTTGTGTTATGCTCGCCGGGGGGCAACACCCATGCACCAAAAAAACACCAATCACAACGCGTACGCAGCTCACACCACGGCCCAGCTGCACTGTTTCATGCACAACCATGAACCGCAGGTGAGGGAAGTCTTCACGCTGACAATGCGAGAGGCCCAGTACCATTGCAACACCTGCCCCCAATACATACTTCGCCAGCCTCTCCAACAAGGTTGGGACCCGCGTATGGAACCACCTACAACTCCTGCTACCCCAACACCAACATGTCATCCAAACGAACCATTGGTGGAGGAAGACCGGCCCTGTGGCCTTCCCACACACCGATGTGGGTCGAGGGCCAACGGGAAGCACCACCACTCTGGACCTGGTGGGCACCACCCTACACCTCGTACGAGTCACCCCAAACCAGATGCGGGCCCTCCAGCGGGTGGGCACACACCAATTCTCCTTCCTACAACACCCGGAGTGGCCCAACAAGTCAGTCCTGGAAAGTCACATGCGCAACGGAGCCACACAAACCGGACACCAACAGCCGACCGATGGGGAAGTACGTGAGGCGTACGACCTGTTTTCGAGCACGCACAAGCGGCCACTGCCACAGGGCCCACCACGCCGCAACCAAGCCCACCACCGGCCACTGGAACAAGTGGAGTATGTACCAGGTGCCACGGTGCCAGCGGTACTCCTCCTGGCACTGGACAGACTCAAAACCACTTTTGCGAACCTGGCACAGCACGCGGAAACTTGTGGATGCTGCGACCACCCACGGCACGCCCCTTCTGTCCGCCACCACTGTCGCAGGACAAGCTGACGGGCACCCCCACCACTTGCTGGAGATGTGGGCCCCAAGCACTAGCCACCCTGTGGCCTCTCCTCAAGCTACTGGCGCGCTACCACCACATACGAACGGCGCACGCTACCCCGGAAGAACACCGGTGGCTACACACGCACTTCGAACGGGCCGCGGAGAAACACACGGCCACAGTGGCGTGGGGCCCCATCACCGCGGCGAAATGAAGATTTCACCGGGGGATATGGGACACCAAGCACCCAGCCATCACCTTCCCGGTGCTGGCCAAACACCGCAACACCACACCGGAGGCCCCCGCCTACCCGGTTAAACACCGCTGCTCCCAAGTTGAGGACTAGCAGACGGTCCAGTGGACCACATTCGACCCACAGAAAGCGTACCTGCTCCAATATGTGTATGGCTACCTCACACAAGGCCACGAGGGGAACAACGACTATGTCCGCATGAACCCAGGGGCAACCGAGATCATCTGCTAGGGGGTGGGCATGTATGCTACCCGAAGACTCCAGCCGGCCACCACCACGCCGTGGGCAACCACAGAACAGGGAGCACGTGTCCACACCTACCAGTCAACGACGCCGTGCCGCCTGCCATGCCCTGACGACCACAACGCCGTCATTTTTGCGGATGCCTCCGGCACCACAAGCCTCACCCCAGCAGCTGGGCACGGCAGCCTTGGAGGTGAGGACGGACGCGACAGGCCGACTGCACCAACACCACCCCACAGGGGCCACCATCTTCGGGGCCTCCTCTCACGGGGAACTAAAAACACTGGCGGTCATCGTGGACACCGTCAATGACACCCACCAGAAACCGTGTGACCACGCGTACCATGTGTGGGTCGTAGTAGACGCGGCAGTGGACTTCCAGATCGTCCGCAAACTGGCCTGGCAGCCCCTGCACAAGGCGACCGACTCAGGCCTGGGCAGCCAGGCCCTACACCTCTGGGGGGCCTTGCGGCGCCTCCTCAAACACGTCGTCTCACACCTCGGCAAACAAGAGTCCCATCGGTACAGCCTAGGCAACGGACAAATAGACTTACACGCCCACAACCAGCCTACCGAACATATGCCGGACGGCGAGGACCCGCCGCTACAGGACTACATGCACACGCACCTCCAACATTTACAGCCGATCCCACACCTCGGGGAACCACCAGCCTCGGTACTGGACGACCGAATCTACAACGACACGGGACGGGCATACCACTACCCTCAACCCATCCGCACCATGGCGCACATCCGAGGCAGCCAAGCCGACAGAACCCTCATGAACCACCTCGAACATAAGCTGCAAACCGCATTGTACTTCTCAAATCTTGACCCATCCCTACTGCCGATACACCTACAAACACAACGTGCCCAACTCTTGCTCAAACAACTGCCCCTTCTAGACAGGGTGGCACGCTGGTATGGCCGACGGGGTATAGACATACCCCCGGAATAAACCATATGCCCGTGCCATCTCCAACAGCCAGAGACATTGGGAAACTTCAAACAATGCCCGTTGGCCCAAGGAGGCAACCACCTGGTGACGTGGATGCCAGAGGACACCATAGGACAACACGCCGGATCGGGCCCGGCCACGCTACCGGCAAATGAGGTTCGGCGTCTGATGCGGCAACCGGAGATCGAGGAAGCGGTGCTCAGGGGAGCGGTGCCACTCCAACTCTACAGGGTCATCGCCGACCATGCCCCAGAACCCAAGGCCACAATACGTCACATGCAACTCACCGCCGTCAAGAGAGCGGATGCACAGCTACAGCACCGCGTCCAGGTGTAGGCACAAGAAGCACAACAAACATCCCACGACCGCCGTATGTATTACAACCCCCTCATCTATTACCAACACACACAGCCGAGCGACTAACCACACACATGGGCAGGCGGCAACCAACGGGGAACCACACCCCACTGCACCGAAGCGCGCGCACTCCCGTATAGTGATCCGATCGTCCCACGAACATTACGACTCCTCAGGATGCCCGAGGGTGAAGCTCCACATCCGCGGCCAGGAAACCCGTGCACGGTCTGCTGGGAGGTGAACGACAAGAACGGTGCTCCGCTCCTTGAGCATAACCTCGGATGCGGCGGCACCGAGCAGCTGCACTGGTTTTGCAGCCCGTGCATCGCGCACCTTCATGTCTGCCCACTTCGCCAACGGACGCATCCACTCTGCACAGCTCCGCCGCTACGCGAAACACAATCTGACGACCTCACACTCAACGGACTGCGCACCCTGATTCAGCAGACTGTCTGGAACAATGACGCCAGGGACAGCCCCGACGCTGAGTGGTTGGACGTCCCCAGCGACGAGGATCCTACGACACCGCCACCCTGCCCCCCGTGGCGCGCACCAGCATGGGCGCTGCCAGTCGAGGGGGCGGACCCCACGATTTAGGTCCCAGACTACGAACATTATGACGACGCGCCAGGGGGCAGTCTACCCCCCCTTGGCAATCTGTCAGACAGTAGGGGCCCCGTCACCACCATCAACCTCAACAACTACCGCACCACCGTTGTTACTGTCACCACCCGCCTCCCGTTTGCCTTCGGCTGGCTGGTGAAGGACGCGGGATGGGCGATGGGTGTCGTCCGCGGCGCCCATGGCGGTGAACGGGGGGATCTCTTCCACCGCAGCTGGGCCCTGACCAGTAGGCTGACGGAGAGGCTGATGGCAACCTATCTCACATGGAGGGGCATACCCCTCCCCCGCAGCCTCACACCATTGGCACTATGCGCCCCACTGCCGCACGTCCCACCGCCGCGGCCAGGCACGTACGGCAATGGGGCAGTCGCCAGGATGATGGCCGGAGGTGCCCGGCACCACAGCTCCTCCTCCTCTTCCCGGAGAACCACAACCATCACCACCCTCTGGCCCTGATCACGCGCCACAGCAGCGACCAGGGCCACAAATGTACGCGCTCTCGCGCCATCGGGCGTCGGCGCGCCACAAGGCCGAAAGACCTCCACGTCCTCGAGCCCATTCTTCCCAACCCCCACGCAACCGCCACCTTACCACACCGACAGCACGCGGCCGACGCCACGCGGACTACGGACGTTCTGGCACTATCGAGAGCCGGCACGCCTCGGAGCCCCCGACAAGAGCGTGCGTCCAAACGGGCGGCACAAGGACACCAGCCTCAACACCACGTGCCCCAGGGATCCAGGGGCACCGGGCGTCACCTGCCTGGAGCGGAGCCGTGCCCAGCCCCACGAATACGGCGGCAGTAGGCACCCCACCCGAGCAAACCTCTGGCACTGCACACCGACACATGGGCCCAGCCCGGGGCCCCACAGGAAGCCGGGCTCCACAACCCCAAACACCAACCGGCGCGTTCGCACGCGGCCGCCAGCCGGCAGCCAGCGGGGCAGCGGCAACACAGGCCCAACCGGAGCCCCGCCCAAGCCATGGCACACCTGACCAGCGGACAGAGGGCCCAGCATACGTGCCACCCGAGGGCCCCCCCACGCAGACACGTACCGCTACCCCGACCGACACCACCAACACCCGGCCCTCTGGCACCATGCGCCCCCACGCCCACAACCCCACCGAGAGCCCTAGTCCCCAGGCTCCGGCGACGCCCAGCGCAGCGGCCCCGGAAGTCCATCTGCGGGCCCCAGCACAAGCCCATCCAGCGTCCCAGCGGCACCACGCCCCACCAGCCGGGCCGGCAGTGCGCCCCACAGAGCCATCATCTCCCAGTCGCCCGGCCTCCAACCCGGGCCCGGGCCCAGACCCGGACCCGGCACACGCCACCGTCACGGCTGACACCCCGCGATCCGCAGGCCCGGAAAGCCAGCCCGGGCGGACGCCCGTGTCGGAAGGCCACGCCCGAGAGGCGGCGCGATCGACTGGAGACGCAGCCACGCCGCCCGCACGCCCACCCCAGCCACAATGCGAGGAGCCCACGGCGGACGCCACGGAGGAAATGGTGGGACCCCCACAGAGGACAGAAACGCCACCACCAGCGGCAGGCCTACCCCAAACGGGGAAACCTAGCGGGGGAGCGGACCAGCCAGCAATACAGCATGCCGACCCGACGGGCGTGGCGGCAAATGGAAGCAGCGAGGCATCAACCGCTGGCCAACCTGGTGCGGAACCTGAAGAATCAATGCGGGACGCCGAGCATGAGGCCGGCCTCCATGCACCATCCGGCCGTGGGCTACAACCCGCACGTCGCGCAGACGCTGCCCCCTTGGCGACCCTGCTCCATCACGCCAACGCAAGCGCGCCGGGGGAGGGGCCACCACGCCACCGCGCAAAGTCCGAGGCCCGGGAAACCACACCCGACACGCCCGAGCGTGCAGCCAACAGGGATACGTCGCCCAGTGGACACAACCGGGACGAAGACTCTTTCGATGCCTTCATGGAGTCCTGCATGAGTGACCTTCACGCGGTCCCAACGCCGGCGGCCCCGCGCGTCCGCCTGGAGCCATGACGCGACTATGCAGAGGGAACACCCCTCACGGTGTCACGCCAGGCACACCTCCAGCACGATTACACCGCCCTGGCGCAAACTGAGCATACTACCGCCACGGATGAGGGGCCCGCGACCGCGAGCGGGGCAGCCGACCAGGCGCCAGACAAGCGCGGTGCCCCAAGAAGCGGGACGGGCATGGAGGCGTGCAGCAACATCGCTAGCAAGCCTACCGGCCAACCACCGGGGACCGCCCTGCCCTCGGGGCGGGGGCATCTGGACTACGCACGCTGGGAAGACGACGCCCGCCACCCCAGCGACCATGCAGAACAGGCGGCGGCCCAAGATCTCGGCATGTGCATCGACAGGCTCATGAAGGGGGAGCAGCTCGCCCTGGCGGTCAGCATCTGATGGCTGCTTACTTCACGGTCCCGCCACCTCAGGGAGGGAACCCGCACCATGGCAGAGATCACCTTCGTCCATCGGATGGGGCACACGCCCTCCGCCACCATGGACCACCCTGGCCAATGGCACTGTGTGGCCACCCGGCTCATGGCGCATATGGGGGCCTACAGCCTGGACGAAATAAACGGACTACACTGGCAATGGCACCAGCGCGCAGCCCTGCGCATCCGTGCGGCCATGCAAAGGCACAACATATGGGACATCCCTGGATCCCCGGGCTACCAAGGGCACGCCTCCGGCCACGGGCGGCCGCGGTCCCAAGACGCCCCGCCGCTCTCCAAGCAGGTGGCGCGCCGTAACTCCCCAGAACGCCAACAGGGGCCACTGGCCGGAATTGGTTTCCCATCTGGCACGTACAGAAGCCCCCTCCGACCGTTCGCCCCGCGTAGGGGCCAAGGCAGTCCTGACACCTCAGGGATGCAAGGCGACACGCCGGAGCAGCACCAGGAGACAAGGAACCCTAGCCGCTCCCGGCGCCGCAGCTGCACGCCGCATCCCGCAGCACGGCAGGTCGTCTTCCACGAGGATACGGACAGAGGCCATGGAGGTCCCAACGACCTCCAAGCCCAACGAACATCATCTACCACCGATCACCGACGCCGGCCGTAGAGGCCCCGCACCGAACGGGCGCACACCCCCACCATTCCAAGGCCAGCCGAGCGAGAGCGACAGGCAGCGCTTCACACCGGCCCCCACTGGGCAGCAGACGGAGCGTCCAGCTCATTCGCCACCTCCCTCCAAGGGTCGGCAGCCGGCCCGCTACCGGGGGGACAGCACGCCACGGACACACGGCCAAGGGAACCCGCGGCCCACCAACTGTGTACACAAGGGGTGGGAGGACAACCCTCCAAACACCCCCGCCGCAAGCGGAATGCGACGACACCGGTCCGGAACACGGACAACGGCAACTCGGCCAACTGGGCCTGTACACCACGGGGTGCCCCACCCCAGCAGCAACACGGCTGAACCGCTGGGGCGCGGGGGACGCGCCGCAACAATGGGAGCACGACCCAAGCGGCCCAGGAGTGGACGCAGAAATGACAGAGACCTCAAGCCCTCAGGAGTCATCTGACTGACTGCCCACCGCCGCGGCCTGTTCGATGCCCCAGCAACGGGAGCCCTCCACGGGGAACATGCCTAGGAAACACCCCGGCATCGCCCCAGAGCACCCCTCCACGACTGGCGCCACACTGGACCAGGACCGGCAGACCATGCCCTCCCCACCCCACGACCACCGCAAAGGAGGAACACGGGTCCCTTCGACGATGCGAAACTGAAGGCACTCTCCGGCATCCACGCCACCGCACCCTCGAGCGAGCTAGTGCCAGCCCTCCTCGAATACCTCCAGGACGTCGACCCGAGCAGGCTATTCGCCATGGTCCCCCTGCCACACGCCGCAACAACCGAAGTCTTTGTGCGGCAGCTCCAGGCGCTCGTCACCCCCGGGACACAGATCACAGACGACCTTGTTGACGCGTGGATCTGGTGGTTCAACACCCATCAGCCGGACCAGGGAGGCATATGGGTCCAAAAACTGGGCTGGGCACACACGCTCATAGTGCCACCGACAGACCCCAGGCCCGCGCCCAGCGACGGGGGCCGGGAGCGGGCCGCCCCGCCACCAAGAGCCCGAACTTTCCGCATCTCACCGTACGAAGGCCTGGCCGAATGGGAAAGCAGGACAGCGCGTGACAGGGGGCGTAACCTCACGAGCATGGTGGACCGGTACCCGAAGATGGCGCGCGCAGCGCCCCCGCACGCCAACGTGACCCCAGCACCATCGCCATGATCGTGTTGGAAAGTGGCCACTACTACCAAGTGCGGATCACCCCGCACCCACAGGACGGCCACTGGAGCCTGGAGGCCGTCGACTCCATGGTCCTCGCGAACACAGCCCTGCCGGACAACCCCACCCCCCTGCTGAAGGGCCAGCCCCCGGACCCCATAGCAGCCATCCTGTCGGGGGCAGCCGGCACCTGGCACCCAGACCATGCCCACTACTGCCTCTGGCGGTGGGCGCGGCGCCGCTGGCCGCACATCAGGGACCTGACGGCGACGTGGAGGTTCTACCTGGACAGCCGGCAGCAGCTCAAGGGCATCCTGCAGCAGGAGCGAATGGCGGAGACCCCCACTGCGACCAACCTGTGCCCCGTCTTCGCGATCCACCAGATTTGGGCGCTGGCGAAGGGCGAGCAACTGCAGCCCGTTATCCGGACTGAGATGGAAGCCCAGGCGGCAAACGCAGCCCCTGTGCACGAGATCCTCAGTGCCCTCTGCAGTGCACTCGTGCGGCGCGTGGGAAAGCCCCAGGTGCCCTGAGCTGTCGCGAGCCGAAACCCGGAACACGCCCTCAGGCAAACGCGAGGCAACTGACGCGGCACACACCTGCCCTGCCCACCGCGGCCGGCCACCAGCAGTGCAGCGATGACGCAACGCCGCGCACACGCGACGCGAGTCCCGCACCGGCCACCGGCAGGTGAGCAGATGACACGACGGCCACGAGATCACCTCGTCTCGCCAGAGGCCCCGACGATAGACGCCAAGCCAGCGGCTGCTGAAGCAGCTGTCAACCGCGATGACCCCACACAAACCGAGCCTACCCAAGGGGACCCCCTCGTACAACCCGACAACCCGCGACCGCGCAACACACTCCACCAACGCCTGTCGGTCGGGCACGCCGTTGAAAAAGGCATCCAACTGCCCGACAGATGCAGCGGGCAACCAACGAATACGGGCTAGCCTTAGCAGCCCATGATGTCGAACACGGATACTGACCTAACGAATCCGCCAAACCCAAACAAATCCCTCCTACATCCCCCGGGCGGGAACCACGCTCCCCGGACCCCCGCAATCCGCCCACGTCAGAGAAGAGGACGAGGCCCGACATCGACCTGTCCTTCCACCTAACCCTCATCTCCCACAAGCCGGACACGCGATGAACAGGGCCAAGAGGACGGCCAAACACGCGGGACCCACGGGCTCACCGATGACCACGTCAAGAGCGTTATCTTCCAGGGCGAGGGTCAAGGGGTACGTGCGCCATTGGAACCAACGCGCACCTGCTTGGAGAAAGTTAAGCGCCTGCGACGCTGGGGCGGTTTTGGCACATATAACTTGCAAGAATGGTGCGAGGGACACGTTCCCCGCAGCCCAGAAAGCTAACAGCGTAAAGAGACGGGAGGGGGGCCTCGACACGGACCAGCATTCCTTTCCTCCGGACCCCTACCAGGAACGCGCAAGGGGCCAAGAGCTCACCACACGGGACGCACAAGCCCGCCAGCTCATGCCGGCGAACATCGGAGTGTTGCTCCGGGCCCGGCCTGCCGCGCCGGACGGGACCCCCCGACACCAGAGCAAGAGGCAGGCCACCCTAACCTCCGGACACCGCACTAAGGCACCGACACGCCAGCCACGGAACCCGCAAGACACGACATGGTACGGCACACGACAGGCAGGCAAACACGAGCACGAGCACCGCACCACCGAGCAAGGACAGCACCGTGTGGCTCCCGTGGGGACCACCGGGATGCACAGAGGGGGACCGAAGGGGCCTTGCCACCGACGGGGGTGTAAATATGATCGGCACGCAGCTGAAAGGACGGCTGAAGGGCACTGCGAAATACCAGACGATGAATTGTGCGTGCGAAGATGCCTCCAGGGCGGGACAGGGCTTGTGGTACCGAATTTCAATTGTTGCTACCCTTCTCCCCCTGAGGACACGCCCCACCATGACCCAGGCGCGGGCCTTCCCCTGGCGCACCTAACTCAGAACACGGCATCTACACGGCGCCAGACGACAACGGGCAACGTCCCACGACGCGTTGTACAAAGGCCGACCCGGGCACAACCAATCAACACCAAAACAGGCATGACAACTACACGAACAACGTCCGACCGCGCAAGCGCCCGCTGCAAAGCCAAGAACCCAACGCCGAACAAGCCAACCAGGAGGCGGCTCAGACATCCGTGCACCAACAAAACCGCTGCAGCAGCCACAAGATGACCATCAACAGACCACACGCAGGCCGGCCAACACCAAACTAGCAAGGCATGCATGGGTCAAAACGGGAACGGCGTCCAATGGATTGGCGACACCGTGGTGCCCCACGCCCGCCGACCACCATATCCAC
The DNA here is from genome assembly GCA_964036045.1 of Eutreptiella sp. 'Long Island Sound 2002'. Lineage (NCBI taxonomy): Eukaryota > Euglenozoa > Euglenophyceae > Eutreptiales > Eutreptiaceae > Eutreptiella > Eutreptiella sp. 'Long Island Sound 2002'. The sequence continues at coordinate 129,916,092 of OZ038382.1, read as the reverse complement.
GAACACAATAGAACACCGCAACTCTAACATTACGAACCCGACAAACAAACATTGACCAACTACACTGCACTACACTAGGACAAACCAAGACGCAACTAACGAGCAACAACACGAACGTGCCGGCTACACAAACAACATTCGACTGAGCGACCACCGGCAGCAGTGCGACGGAACCCACGCAAACCAAGCGCACCATGAGTCGGTCAAGATAACCGCGCACCAACCACACCGCTGCTGCAGCCGCGACCTCACCGTAAACAGACCACACCTAAGCCGGCCAACATCAAACCAGCCAGTCGTACACGGGTCGAAACGGGAACGGCGTCCAGCGAGTTGGCCACACCATAGTGCGCGACGCCCGCCGACGACCATGCCCACAAACAAAACAGAACATGGTGCCGCCACCATCACGCAACCAACCAACCAACCCTAACAAACTACACCGAACCATTAAACGGCCGACTGACCAACCAGAACACGACCTCAACAAGCTCAACCGAGTCAGGAGGCGTGAGTCTGCGCCACGGCATGCGAGTCTGGTAGCACCTGCTTCTTCCAGCCGCCTCACGCCTACTGAAAACCAACCCAGCTGGGGGTGCCTGCAGGACAGGGCCTTTGGTCTGGCTCCGGGCCCCTGGGCCCCAGAATCCGGAGGTTGATGAGGATGTGCGTTCGGACCCTCCCCCACGTATCATCCGCCTGAAGGAGAGGAATGTGAGACTTTGGTCGAACACGGGTTACCTTTCTGGGCAGAACCCGCTGTAGGGTACTGCTCGCGGCGACCGCGCCCTTCCTGCAGGTGGGGGAGCCGCTTTGTGGGGGCATGTGCAGTAGGGCCGTGGGTGTGTGAGCAAAAGCCCCTTGGTAAGACCCCCCTCGGGGGCAACCCCAGTCCCGAGAAGACCTACCTACCTACCTTGAGGGCCCAAGCGCGAGGCAGTACTCTTCCTAATTAGGTCCGTAAGGATGGCGCTCGTGTAGGTGAGATTCTTGATGTGGCGGCAATAGAAGTTGCAGGCCCCAATGAAACCACGTACATCATGGAGTTGTTTCTCTGGGTCCTCATGTCGTACCTTAGCATCCATCAGGGGTTTGGCCTTAGAGGCCGCAGGGGTCCATCAACTGTAGCCAATGTGGAACCCGGGGTACTGCATAGTCTGCTGCATGAAGTCACACTTCTCCAGCTTGAGTCAGGTTTGGTTCTCCTGGCAGACAGCGAAGAACTGACCCAAGAGAATCAGGTGGTCCTCCTGAGTATTCGTTCCCATGCATACATGGTTAATGTGTGCTTCCATCCTAGCGCCTCGGGATTTGAGTTCTTGCACTACAGGTTTCCGACGTAGGATGGACAGTATCTTGGTCATCAGCTCTTGAAAAAAAGCGGGTGCGTTGGCCACGCCAAAGGGCATGACCTTCCAGTTGAACACTCTCCCCTGAGGGGTGATGAAGGCTAGGAGCTCCTGAGCATTGGGCGCCAGGTCCATCTGCCAGAATCCACTCCGCTTGTCCGACTTCCTCTTGTAGCGGCAGGAGGCTATCTTCTCCAGGGTTGATTGTATGTTCGGAATTGACCCTGAGTGGTTCAGCGTCTTCTTGTTCAGCTCTCCGTAGTCCGCCACCAGCCGTTTGGCTGTAGACCCAGGCTTCGCGACGAGGAAACAGGGGCTGCAATGTTGAAGGTAGTCCCCATCCTTGTACTCCAGAACCAGGCCAGCGTTGATACATTCTTGTATCTGTAGCTTAATTTTATCGGCCTGATGTTTAGGAGCCGGGTAGGGTCTCCTAAGCATCTTGTGACAGACAACCTCGGGCTTCAGCTTGAGGTCCATCTGTAGTAGCTTGTCACAGGAAGCTCGAGGGGGTAGTTCCCTGAGCTTCCCCAGGTACGTCCTGATCAGCTTCTCTACTCTAGGGTCCAAGAGCTTGATCTTGTGTTCAAGATCCTCGTCAGAGTGTAGATTGCTTGCCCCTTGGTGTATAGAAGCAGGGAGGTGATCTTCAACTTGCTCAGTGTCCTTGGTAGTATCCTTCACCCCTCTATAGGCGTATAAAAGGTGCCGTTCCACAATCTCAGGTGGCCGGTAGCAGCATACGCACGCTCGAGGGGGCTCGCAAACACATTCCCCTGAGAGTTCATCTTTCGGTGGGGTCCTCATATGGGCAGCCCATACGCTCTTCATGAGCTTGAGATCCACCTCCCTTTTCCAGGTAGGGATCTTCCGTTCTAGGTCCTCCTTCAGTTGGGAGATATCTCCCATAGACCCTTGCTTCAACGGTCATGAACGACGGGGAGGCTTAGCGTAGCATAGCTTTTTCGCCACCAATATCCTCTTGGAGTCCACGTACTGTCTCAGCCTAGATCGGGGGTCCAACTCCTCTTTCAAAGGCCCCTCTCCCCTCATTGAGAGTAGCAGTTTCTCGAAGAAGGCATCATGCTCAGTTTCGTCGTCAGGGTGTATCAAGCTGGGCACCTCAGATAACCCGCACTCTGAGACTACATCAGGATTAGGTACATGGCAGGGGGAGTTGGGGGCAGTGGTGTCAGAGACCACATATTCGTCTCCCCGTGGAGTAGTCTCCACAGCATCTTGCAGCCGTAGTCGGTCTCTCAGGATACGCACGCTGAATTTCCTGGACCATAGCAGGGTCCAGACTTTCTCAGGGCACAGGGGTCAGACCCCCTTCCACCACACTGAGGATACTCCCGCATCCAGGTTTCCCAATGGGCGTCTTACGGCCCAGAGGCACGTGGAGGGCGTCATCAGGCAACTGGGCGGAGGTGAGCGTCAGCTTATCCAACAGAGTGCGCCAGTACTCATTTCCCCGATGGGCTACCAAATCGGGGGAACACAGGACCATACGGGAACGTTCCAGGGCCACCTTGGTCAAGACCTTCCCCAGTTCACTGAACCAGGGGTTCCCGTAGGCCATCCTGAAAGAGGGCCAAAAACTTTGTATCAGCAATTTTGCCCTCTGCTGCAGTGGGGGTCCAGGACATGTTGTTTGTTGCCGGCAAATAGCTCCACGTTCAGGTCTGCCCCGGAGTATCGAAACTCCTTCAGACCTTGGTCTGAAACATCCCCAAGGAGCTGATAGTCCTCAGTTTTGGAGGCGACCATCATGGTAGGGGGCTGCTTCTTGCATACCCTCAGGTAGCTTCACCTGTGTTCAGACTGCTCCAGTGGTACGGATTCCCCTCTGTCACCATGGTCCACTTGGAGGACATGGGGTGCTTGCAGTGTGAGGCATAGAACCTGGGAATGCTCGACGAAGAAGTCGGTCCCCAGTACAAAGTCGAAGGCTTCGGTGTCCATCACGTAGAACGGATGGGCAATGCTCCTTGAACTAATAGGCACGCTGACCTGGCACTCCCACAGCTGTGCACCACATGACCATCCCCAATGTGAATGGCTGCGGTAGGCATGATGTTTTTCAGGTCCCCAGGAGGTAAAATCTTCTTGGCCACAATAGATATGGTAGCCCCAGTATCCAGTACCCCCAGGTATTCTCGTCCTGCAACACGGATACGTACCCAGAACACCAGGTCTCCAGATCCCCCAGAGCGTCCCTGTCAGAACTCCGCGGGGCAGGTCACTTCAAACCCCTTCCTCTGCAGCTTTCATACCATACGCATGAAGCAGGAATGTTTGCAGGCGTTAGACCCGTCCCCATCTTGGTTGGCACACTTAGTTTCTTGTTCTTGTTGGGCTTGCGTCTGGGAACGGGTCGTAGGCCCCGGATTTGGCTGCCCACCAGAGGGCTCAGAGTTCCCCCCTGGTGTAGGATTGGGCTTCCCTCTGGACTTGTCTGCGTTCTTGTCCCTGTCAGGCTTGCACTCAGAGCCTCCTTGTCCATCTTTGCACTGTTCTGTGCCTTTGCCAGGGCTCTTGGACTTGCCCTTGCCACTGTCCTGGTCGGCGCTGCCCTTGCGACTGCCCTTGCCACTGCCGTTCTCGTTCTTGACCTTCGCCGAGAGGCGTTGCTCCTGGTAGCACTCGTCTTCGTAGTGCTTCCTCTTACCACAGAACGCACAGGTGATAGTGCACTTGTAGTGGTCCAGCAGCTTGGCTTTGTTGCCGGCATTGGTCTCCTGCTTCTTCCCTTGGACAACGAAACATTTCCGCTGGTTGCAATCAGGGCCATGAAGCAGGCAACCCTGCTCATCTCTGGCCTGACACCAGAAGAGCTCTTGGATATTGCTCAGAATGTTATTTTATTTGGGGGTAGTCACCTGTCCAGGTCAGGGTCCCTGGTACCCCCGGCCATGGCTCCCAGAGCCGCCCCGTCCAGGGCACTAGGAATTCAGGTGCTGGTTGTTTTTTTTCACCAACGCCAGCTCCAAAAGCAGCAGAGACAAGTCCTCATAGGTGAACGTTCTTGCCTTGCGCTCCGTCGTTGCCCGACATTTATCCCACACGTCTCGTGGGATCTTGGCCACCAACCAGAATAGCAGCTCGTTGCTGCCAAAACAACCGGGCGTCAGTCGCCCTACTGAGTGGTCCAAGTCGGCCAGCAACTCGGAAATCCGAGCCGCGTTGGGTTTGTTGGGCAACACGGCCACGTTCTGGATGTCGGTCTGGATAGAGAGGTCGGTCTCATAGGTAGGGTACTGCCTCTCTAAGGCAACCAACACCTCGGCGAAGGTAGCGGACTTTGTCACGATCTGCTTGACCTGCTTCTCGGGGTACTTGGTCTTGCAACACTGCAGGAGCAGATCGCACTTCACCCGACCACTAGCATTTTTGGCCGGTCATCCTCAGGAACCGGCCAAAATTCTCAGCGAACTCGCTGAGGTCCTTCCCGGTGAACTCAGGCAGGTTCACCCCCATCTTGGAGGTGGCGATGGCCTTAGCCTCCTTGGACCTGCGTCTCTCGTGGCGCTTCGTCTTCCTCTTTTTCTTTTTCTTCTTGTCACTCGGATTCTTGGGGTCCTCAGGGTCATCGTCCTCAGAGGGTGAGGCAGACGTCAGAGATGGCGGCTCATTATCAGAAGGATCAGCGCCCAAGTCACTGGAGCCGTAGGGCTCAACATCAACCATGGCCCTGAGGGCTATCAGTCCCAAGTGGTGCAGCTGGGCTCGGGTGGAGTTCTCCACATGGCTGTAGGGCGGCTGGGCCGGTTATCGTACAAAGGGACTCCTTGGTATTACAGCAGGGGTTGGCATCGGGGGTGTGAGTCAGTCGCGCAACCAGACGGTTCGGTTGTAGACCATGTGGTGAAGCTTCCATGGTCATAGGTGACCCTTGGGGAGGGATCAGGGGCTCCAATGTGGCCCTAAACTCTTGAGTTAGATCACCAACGAGGTCTGCAGTGGCTCCTCAAAGAACTTCTTGTATCTCCGACCGCGTGAGGGACTTGTCTGAGGATCTTCCTGATCCTCTGCTCCTTCCCCCAGAGGACTCAGGTCCCCGTAGGCCACTCAGACAGGTGAAGCCAGGTGCTGGCATGGTATAGCCAGTCTCGGGCGCTGCAAAGCCAGGTAAAGCAGTCATGTACACACCCGTAGTGGGTCTGTAATAGTCATCAGCGTAGCGACGCGGCGTAAACTTACGGATACCGGTGTAGGTGGAGCTGGATGACACTGGTTTGGTGACTGCAGGTGCCATAGGTGGCGCAGCTGCGAATGAAGTCCATAGGTAGGGTAAGGCATACCAGTAAAGCCTAGACCCTCAGCCATAGGTGGAGTGGTTGTGGGTGAGGATGCCGCTTGATGTGTGAAGGGGCGTGTAGTGGTTGTTGGAGAGGGTACTACAGGGTGATTAGAGGCGCTCAGCGCGCTTTCAGCAGGTTTGTCATCGAAGGGTGCCTCATCGGATGGTTCGTGTTCATCTCCAGGGTCTTCCCCTTCAACTCCCATATCCACTGCTTTCTTCTTCTTCTCCCTCTCTTTGCCTTCAGGTCCTCCAACGGAAAGGCCACTGGGGGCAGCTCCCAAGCCCTCCATGGAATCGTCCCCAAGCCCACTTAAGGACAATGAAGGTACAGGCCCCTCAGGTTGAGGTTCTCCAGGTCTGGGCTTCGGTGCTGGCTTTGCTGGTGCCACTGAGGGCGCTGTCTTCTCGGCAGTGTGCTTGGAGTGCATAAGGTTTTCTTCTGCCCTTCAGAAGTGTCGTAAATCTCGACGTACTGGTTGTACTGCACGGGGCTGCAGGTACGCAAAGACTGAAAATCTCCGCGATCAGAAAGTTACAGGAGCCTTCCACTGTTGATTGCTTTGATGATATTGTTTGTTTGTGCCTCTGCTTGCTCCTGCTGCTTCTTGATGTAGTGACGCGTTCCCGTGGGGGGGCCTGGCCACGGCACGCTGCGGTGGACACGCACAAGCAAGCAGGCAGGCAAAGCACTGCGCTCAGAGGGGGCATCATTGCGCTCGTGTCATGTGACAAAGCGTTTCAGGATCCTTGGCACTCTGAAACAAGGGAACAAAAGTATGTACAGCAACACATCAGGATATGTACGCATGGGGTTAAGACTGGACTGGGGTAAGGGCATAACAGGACAATAGACACTCAGTCCCAACTCGTATCCCAATCCCAGGTCCGATCCTCTCAGTGTCTGGTGGGGGCAGGGGCTCAAACACAACCCATGCCCTGCTCAGTCCAATAGGGGAGCGTGTCCCGCCCAGCCACAGGCGAGTTCCTGGGAACCAAGTGGCTTCAAGGCCAATCGACAGTCACTACCTATGCTCCCTGAATGGCAGGTCCCAACACTCCTCTCTGGGACAGAGATATGGCCCCGCCATTATCCCCTAGGAGTTGGTAGCTGAAAATGGGCTGTTTCAGCCCAAACTGATATTAGCTCAAAAATCTCCAAAGTTGACTATTCGTCTGGACCCGCCAGAGGTAGGGACGAGGCAACTGACCCTGTGCCCTTCGCCTACAAACTCCCTGGAGCCCTCACCGAACCTGGTTCCCTCTGAGGTCCCGGCATCAGGGCACCACGGGCTCGTCAAGTGGGGTCATAATTGCCAAAATGGCAAAATTGGCCGTCTCGGGCGACCGTCCAGGGTAGGAAACCTTGGCGATTTTGTCGCGCCAAGCCTTGATTCACGACCGTTGATATCCCCTTTGGTCCCATGCCCTGGGTTATCGCTTGCTGTCACGCTGGCTGCTTACTGTTCACCAAGGGGATGAACACGCGGATGGGGCAGAAAGCAGCATGCGGTGCAAAGTTGGGGATCATTGATCGCACCAAAAAACTCCGAATGGGCCTAAGGAGCAAATACGAAACTCAATGGCGTTCAACCCTTGGTCATATGCTACAATAATCGCACTTCCTTCCTGGCTAGATCCTGTGCCCCATGGAGATATGGAAATTCCAATATGGCATACAATGGCAAAAACAGCAAAATTTGGCCACAATGGCCCAAGCTCATGATTCCATATCTCCATGGCCACGGCGAGGATTCTTTCAACCAAAGATGCTATAGACACATCGGACTCAGGTCCCAATATATGCTGCTTGCCAATCCGCATGGTCGCCTCTAGCTATTTTTCCTGTTGGAGAGAAAGTGACACACAAATGGGGGAGAATGGCAACATACACCAAATTGGGTGACTGACAACTCTCCCTTCAAGAGGAGTGGCCACATGGGGAAACACCCCATTCGATGCGGGTTTATGTGCCCTCTCCAAATCGCCCTTACCCTTGGTCAAGTGGCGCACGCAACCTCGGGGGCGAAATCAGGGGGAGATGGGGTTTGTGGCCATTCTGGGCAAAACGGCCAAAATTCACCCAAAAGTGGTCCCTCCAAAAATTGTATCTCCGTATCACAAGAGAAAGGAGCCTCGGGCTTTTGCATGGATGCAGACCGAAGCTTCGCTTCCCTTTTGCAACAAGGGTTGAGTTTCAAAGCATAATGGAAACATTTTTAACACCTCAATCCTTGAAGCACACTATGTATGGGAAAAAGTGCATATATCGGCGATATTGGCATGAACATATCTTTGGGTCATTGAGGAACAAAAATATGAGCAAACACTTTTGGAGTTGGCCCATAGTAGGTGCCTCCAAATATGCCCACTATGGTTAGATTATCTCCGCCCACTCGTGTCGTTAGTGCTTGCATATGAGCGCGTGTGCAAAGAGGCAGTATGGCACGCGTGCTCACAAGGCGAAATTATGAAAAATGGAAGACAAGGTTGTAAAAATCAATCAAGCCATCCAAGATGTCCTTTCTGGTCTCTACTTTACATATTGCCTTGATTCGAGGCTCAACTCCCCAGAGGTTCCGAGTACGAGCCTCGGGGGTTTGGCCATTTTGGCCTAATTTTCGACCAAAACTTGCCCTCTTTCGAAAATAGACTTTTGGTACGCATTGAAATGCGTGGAGCCATCGTTGAATTGGCTCGAAGAACGAAAATGGCCTAGGGTGGCCTGGTCTTGTGAGAATTGTGTTCGGTTAGTAACGTTCATGCTCACAAGGCCACAAAGTTAGTGTTTGCGCATGCAAACGACTTGGGTTTGCGAGACCCATAGGCTGCCTAAAACATCGCCATTGCCCGCTTCCCTATACAAAATTATATGCCCGCGTGAAAGGGCCATGGATGAAAGGCATAGGGGGGGGATGTAGGGTTCTGTCTGAACTCGTGGTCCTTGAGAACCATGAGTTTGAGCGATCGACGGAAAAGCTTGCGCGTTGATTTTCTCGAAGACGCAACGGCGAAAAATTCTGGTGAACACACCAGATGAAAGTACATACAAAACCCTCTAGATTCAGCTCTTAAGTTCCCTTAGAACCTCAAAGGTACTGGAGAAAAATCCCTCACAAAACTCGCCACGGAGAAGCGACGAAAGCGCGCGAACAGGCGACATCAGGCAGCGATTTCACGACAATCAGAAATCGCGGTAGAACCGACTGAAAATCGCCTAAGACAATAAAATTATGGTAATTCTAAATCGATTTTTTGGTTAGAAATCGGATTCCAGATTTCGCGGGTTAGAGAACAGGGGTATCCCGCTGACGGCCGGTGTCAACGGCTTCCGCACGGGTGTGACGGCTCACAGGCCTCCAGGCCATGGGCCATAGGTTCTGGGTACCGCTTCACCCCCCTCCTTAGAGCAAACCCTGGGGGGGGCTCGATAACACCCAAGCATGGAAGCGGGTACCCAGGACCATCCCCTAAAGGGGGGGGGGGTCACATCCTCACTTCAGGCTGATTTGCAGGTTAGGCTGCCGGAATCCCACAGTAAGACAGGTACGGTGCTGTAGCTGTTAGTAACTCCAAGTATTGTATCAAGTATCAAGTCCCGGGTCCTGGCGGCGATTGTTCGGCATCCAAAGGACCCGTTAACCCATACCACGCGCACCGGGTGCCGGCTGCGACGGTCACTACCACAGTGGCAGTGGCATACACTGCCAATATAGGCGTCACACGACGACCGAGGTGATCCCACAGGTTGAAAGCGACCACAAAGATCCATCAGGCTACCCAAGGCTTCCCAAGGCCGCAGTCCCAGGGAGAGTCCCCACGGGTCCTTCCTTGGGCGCACCATGTCCATATCCACGACGCGAGTCCAGAATGGTAAAGCCGAACGAGCTCCTCCATAAGGGATCGAGCATCAAGGCAGTCTTTTCCCTCGCCACATTACCACGAAGGTCATGCATGAGGGAGTCCTCATGCAGTCTTGGCGGAGGCGTCGACTCCTCAAACCACCAGTTTTCCAGGCAGACTGACCGAGGTCAGGACACCGGAGGTCGCCACCCGACTGCAAGTGCGTCTGCGAGTCGGTAGGCTCACACTGGGACTGACAGTGGCGGACCGCTGGGAGTGTAGTCAGGCAACTGGGCTTCCCGCCTGGCGCCATCAGGATCTCAGCACATCACAGCCACTAGGGCACACGGTATCACGGGCACTCACACAGAAAAATCTGTACTTAGGTACTGGTCCAGGCTGGACCTTATGTATGAGCATGTACACGGCGACTCAAGGCGCCTGCGTTTTCCGATTCGCATCCCTTCGGGGGGGAAAACAGTCCATAGGCCCTGATGGGCTGATAATACGCAACACACAGATGCACATATCCTGGGGGGCAGAAAAACAAGCAATAAGCGGGGTAAATAGGCGTGTAAACACACTCTGTACAGAGCGCCAAACCACGCCCCGGTTAGGATAAGGCATATGCAGGAGGGTGGACAGGAAAACGCCTGAGTTCAGGCCATATATAGTCTGCAGACACACGTAGACTGGTCTGGATCCCGCAAATGCCATGGGACCAGACCACACACCAAAAAAATCGCAATGCCGATGACAGCGGCATCCGTTGCGCAACGTCGCATGGGCTTCAAGGCCCTAAGAGCTCAGAAACTGTGAAGGTCAGTCGCCCTACCTGGTTTCCCAAGGATTCAGCAGGTGTGGAGTGACGAATAGAAGTGGGAGAGAGGGGCCATCCCCTCCTGGATTCAGCAGGGGGGCCACTCTGATGGTTATTCAACGGAAGATGGAAGAGAGCAAGCAAGTGAGGGACGATCCGTCGACCACACAAGCGCGCACAAAGCATCAGGGCAGAGCCCAGGGCGATGATCAGGCGCCCCTGGCTGCAATCGCCCGGGTGAGTGCTGCCAAGTCCGAGACGTCGTTCTTGGTCTTGTGCTTGCGGATGTAGTCCATGAAGGGGGTATTAATCCGCGGCACATATGAGGAGACGTTTTCCCAGGTGTCGTGGGACGGCCCATAGCCTCGCAAACGAACCTTGAACTCCAGGCCTCCGGGTGCCGAGGCGTTCGGACGCTGGGCCATGATTTTCTCGACGGTATAGTCGTCCTGCTCAGCATAATCGTCGTCCGAGTCAGCCTCATGTGCGGTGTAGTCCAGGGACACATGTTGGCCACAGAGGTCGGGTTCCCGCACACTGAGTTGACTGTCGTGGCGCTCCCGGAACTGTCCGTGACCCACCTTGATGCGGTTGGTGTCCTCACCAATCCTGCGGACCACCTCTCCGTGTGTGAACCAGGTCTTGGTGCGGTGGTTGCCCATAGCGCGGGGTCTGAACACCCACACCGGGTCTCCCACCCTGAACTTTTGCGCTGTCGAGCTCGGGGTGGACTTCTGACGCTCAGCATGCTCCTTCTCGAGCTGCTGGCGGATGTCCCGCGCCGTTGCCTCTTGCCGCGCAAAGAATTCCTTCGCGTCCATGGCCATACAATCACCAGACAAGGGAAGTCTCCGACCCAGGGGGTCCCTGCCGAACAGAATCTGGTGAGGGGACAGACCACCCGGAGTGGGGGTGTCATCATGGGCCTTCAGTGCGGGCCACATCTCCTCAAACCAGTTCCGACGTGGATTGGTGATGTGAATCTTGCGCAGCTTCTCGAACAGCTGCCGTCCAGCCCGGCCATTGGACCGGCTGAGATAGATGACGCTCTTGGCATGACGTATTCCCATGAGAGGACACATGGCCTTGAACCAGCCACCAGTAAACTTGGGCCCTCGGTCACTGCAAATGGTGCGGGGGATGTCAAAGACGGTCAGCCAATGACGAATCATCATGACTGCCAATTCCTTGGCAAGCAACCCCTTTTTGCGTGCGGAACGGCTACTACGTAGCAGCTGTGGCAATCCACACAAAGGACCACACAGTCAAAGGACTCCTTGCCAATGTCAACTTCGGGCATGGAGAAGACGTCCATGGCCACGCTCTCCATGGGCTGGTCAGGCACCGGAGTCCATTGGGCTTCCCCCTTGACCTTCCGGTTATCAGGATTGCAGGCCTGACAGACCGAGCAACCCTTCCTGACCTTCTTGATGGCGGTGTAGAGACCGATCTGGTCGATCTTGAACCGGCGCTGCATGTCCAGGGCCTGCTTCTTGACCCCTGGGTGCAGCATGTGGTGGTGCCAAGCCTCACATAGCTCGAGCACTCGGGACTCTGGGACCAGCAGCTTACCATTCCGGTAGAGCTTGCCATCTTCCTCAGTCAGCCCCTTTGCCCACTTTTGCCCGTCATCAGGGTCCGTCACAGCCCTATATTCGGCCTGAAAGGCCTCAGACTTGCCGTAGTCGTCGGTCCGGTCGTCCTGGAGGCAAGATTCAGGGAAGGGGTGCTTGTCGGACTGAGCTCCATCAGGGGCGAGTACTCTGACCGCTCTGCCCATCCTCGTTCCGAGGGGGCATCCGCAGCCATGACGACGAAGCATTTAACACCCTCCTCCTCCATCAGGCGCTCCATTTCAATGATCTTCTTTGCTTCAGCGGTCTCAGCCTCATCACCATGGGCAGACACGTCTGTCATGCCCTTGCTGGCGCGATAGGCCCACCTACTGAGACAGTCCGCCACGGTGTTGTCCTTAGCAGGAACATACACAACCGTGAGGTCGAACTTGGCCAAGGTCTCATGCCATCCTGCCCGTCGGGAGGCGGGACCTGAGGGGGTGTCCACGTGCTCCTCGTGCCACGACTGCAGACTCTGATGGTCGGTGCAGACGGTGACAGGATGGAGGGCTATGTACCCAGCCCATTTCCTGAGAGCCATGACGCTGGCATACGCCTCCTTTTCTCGGGGCGTCCACGTCCGTCTCTGGCCTTCTGCCAAGACTCGGCTCCAGAATGCCACTGGCACGTGCCTCCCATCGTCAAGCACTTGTTCCAACACAGGGCCAACGGCGTAGTCGGCAGCGTCGGTGCGCAGGAAGAACCCTCGGTCAGGATCCACGAGGTGCAGACCCACTGCGGATAGCAGCGCCTGCTTCATCCCCTCAAAAGCACGGTCGGACTCATCATTCCAGACCAGAGCCTTCTTGGACCCCTTCTTGGTCTCCTCTCGGTTGCCCCTGAGCATGGTCGTCATGGGGGCTGCATACTCGGCATACATCTTGATATACCCCGAGTAGTAATTGCAGAACCCCAAGTACGCCCGTAGCTCAGAGACCGTTTTGGGCTTTCTCCAGTGCTCGATCGCAGCCACCTTGCCAGGTATGGGCTTCCGCTGCCCGTTCCCGACTACGTGGCCAGCGAAGACCACCTCGCTTACCGCAATGGTGGCCTTGTCACTGCTGCCCGTGAGTTTGTGCCGAACCAGAAGGTCCAACACTCGAGTGACGTCCCTCTCATGTGCCTCCAGGAGCTCCTCATAGCTCATACTGGGGTCCCCGGACGCGATGATCACGTCGTCCACGAAGGGGTCCGCACAGTCACGCACCGGCTCAAGCAGGTTCTTCAGCATCCGCTGAAAAGCCGCATTGCCGTTGGTAACGCCCATGGGCATCACCTTCCACTGGAGAGGTCCAAGTGGGGTGCTCATGGCTGTGCAGGCACGGGACTCCTCGGCGAGAGGCATCTGATGATAACCATGTTTCAGGTCAATCACCGTGAAGATCCTCCGCCGGTGTTTTTGCAGCATGTCCTCAATGAGGGGCAGCGTATAGCTGTCATGCTGCGTTTGGGCGTTTAGGCCGCGGTAGTCGACCACGAGCCGCCACTCTCCGGCCACCTTCTTGGAGACGACAAAGCACGAGGAGGCCCACTCGGAGTTGCACGGCTCAAGCCAGCCTCTCTCGATGAAGTCACGGAGGATCCTCTCCATGGCCTCCTTCCTCTCGCCCCTCAGGGCAAACTCCCGGTGCCAATACACACGGGGGTCCTGCTTCAGTCGCCTCTTGGCCTCGCCATACGGTCCACGCACCGGTGGGGAAAACACAAGTTTTCCGCTGAAGAAGGTCTCACCATACTTCTGCTTCAGCCTGGCCCTCAATGCCTGGATCTTGGGGCAATCATCGGACTCCGCCTTGGCTTTTCCGGGCACCTGGACCACTGAGGTTACTTGAGGGGTAGCGACCCCACTCGGTTTCGGCTCAGGTGGTCTTCCCAGGTGGCCCAAAGGGCCATCTCTGGTCTTGCCTCGTCCTGGCTGGACATGTGGTCCAGTACCCTCCTTACGAAGGTATCTCCATCATAGGAACCAGAGACGATCGAGTCCACTTCCCACCAGGCTTTGTCCTGGCCTTTGCCCTCACGCTGGCTTCCCGAGTCGTGAAAGGGCTGATCAATATACCCCTGAACCAGATCCAACTCCTCTTCAGTGAGGGGGTCCTCCGATTCTCTGATGTCAACAGGGGATACCGCAAAGCATTGCCGCCATGGCTCCGCTACGATGCGGTTGACACACACGAAGTCCGTGGTGTCGGCCTATTCAAGTCCCCCATCCACATAGTGGAATTCCGTTGGCCATCTCTGGGGTGGCATGGGCTGTCCCTTAGGGTCCTGATAGACACTCTCTCCAGCCGGTAGGACGACCTTGTTTGAGGTCATGTTGGTCAATGAGACCACCCAATGTCGGGTACTTTCCTCCTCGGTGCATCCCATAGGAACAACCAGCACTGCCTTGGAGCGGTCCTTGCGAATCTTCGCTATCGCCCTTGGAATGTCCCATCGGGGGTAGTGGATCCACATCAAACCCCAGTGCTTCTTCCACGCGAAGTCTTAAGCGCTCCAGTACTTCTCACAAACCCGAAGATGGGCGGAGGTTCCTGAAGTGAACGCATCCAGGGCCAGATCCGAAGCTCCCAGGTCCGCGACCACTCGGCTCGCCACTTCCGGCATTACGCCGTACTCCTGGTTTGCTGGCCCAGTTGGCTCAATGCCCAGCGCGGCCACTTCGAGCTGATTGCGTTCCGGGTGGATTCATTGGCATTCCACATGGTGCTCAGGTGACGAAAGCCACGAGAGCTGTTCGTCCTGGTACAGGGTCATGCAGGGCTGGGCCGGGAGAACGCCGGAGTCCGTCTCCATCATGAAGTCGTACCCAACGATCATGTCCCAGTCCATCTCGGCCTCGTAGAAGCGACCTTGCAGGAGGATTTACTTGCCGAGGTCCGGGCGGCTCAGCTCACGGTGGTTCACGAACTGCAGCCCAATGGCCGCTTCCTTCGTGCCTCTCACCATGTACTGGCCGTTCGCCACCTTCAGCCTGACAGGTTTCCGACTGTCGGTCAGACACTCTGGCGGAAGTAGGCCAGCCTTGACCAAGCTGACCTGAGCTCCCGTGTCGACCAACACGTCGAAGACCTTCTCCACTTCCCCGCATAAGGCACAGACCTTAAGGTGCAACTGCCGCTCACGCCCCACACGGCGCACGGCGTGCAAGCTCAGGATCTCCGGCCGTTCCAGAAGCTCAACAAGCGACTGGTGCAGGTCGTGGACAATGGGCTCAGGCTGCCCATCTGCAGCATCCGGCTGCGGTCCGGGTGATCCTCCGATACCCTCGGATAGATCTTGAAGCACATCAAACACATTCTTGGTCGCGAAGGATGGACGGGTGCAAGGGTTCGTGCCTTCACTTGCCCTCACCCCGCCACCGCGACTGTCGGGTGCCGGACCGGGCCTTCCGCCCGCGGCAATCCCTTTGTGCCTTTTGTCTCCCGACTGGGATGGTGTGGCGCTTCCCACGACACCATCTTGCGACCGCCCTAGCTGGGGCCCTTGGCTGCAGGGGCTCCGCTAGGGGGCGTCGGTTGTGGTAGTAGGGGTACTTTCCTCCGCATCAACCTCGTTGACACCCTTCTTCTTTCCCCTTGTCCTACCCTTCTTGTCCTTCTCCTTGTTCTTGTCTTTCTCGTTGTTCTCCTTGTTCTTGTTGTCCGAACTGGGGACCCAGTTCCTCTTGATCACCTGGATCTCCTTGGCCAACTCGGTCCCCACCGACATCAGCTTGGAGAGCTCGTCCTTGTCCACCTCCACTTTGGCCTCCCGGATACCCGCAGCTGCACGCTTCTCCGACCCGTGCGCCTTCTTGTAGGCCTCCGTGTCGGCCTGGTGGATGGGGCATGTCCGGTGGTCATGGTTGAAGCCTTGCTTCCTCCCATAACACACGAAACAGCCCTGAGGGTGAGCACGTATGAACTCCCCAAAGGACAGCGGAGGGTTCCCAATGCGGCGGGGATCCTTCTCCTCCTTCTTCTTCGGACCCTGCTGCACGGGTTTCCAGCTTCCCCGGTTGCTCCCCGCGTTCAGGTTGTTGGCCACGAAGGCACAAACAGCCATCTCGGTGGGCTCATCGTCGTCGTCATCGTTGGCGAGAGCTTGGTTGCCATCGGCTCCCGCTGGGTCCATGGCAGCTTCCCCGCCAGGCCCCTCGCCAACGTAGTTGACGTCACGGTCGCCGGGCCCCAACCCGCGGGTGTGGTGGAGGTTCCGGTACTCCTTGAGCACCTCCTCTCCAACCCACTCCAGGATCTCGTCGCAGCTCATCCGCGCCGGGATGGCCTGCAGACGGATGGTCTGGCCGCTCACGTCACACTCGTCAAGGCGCCACATCGCGGTCTTCTCGCGATCGCCCGAGACGGTGATGAGGAGAGCGTTCCGCAGGGAGTGCTGTTTGAGATCCTGAGCCACGTTCTTCCTCGTCCAAGCCACCACGTTCGTATGATACTCTTTGGGGAGCATCATCTTGACCGTGTGGTTGGACTTGGCCCTCTTGGCTTCCTCCTTGGTGGCTCTCTTGATCCATGCTTCCGGCAGCATGGGGAGCAGGCGGGCCTGCTCGTCACCCTCATTCCAGTCCTCCACGTTGCGGCGGAAGAGGGTGTATTGCCCCCGGAAGTCCTGCCATTCTTGTAGGCGGATCTCCCGACCATCATGCTGAAGCTTGATGGACTTCCAGCGCTTGGCAGCCACCTGCGGAGCGTCCACCCGCTTCTGCTCGTTGAGCCACTTCTTGGCTTCCTTGAGGGTCTTAATTTTCCCCTCCTTGGTCGCCACGAAGTATAGCTCTTGGTGCACTTCCGGCAGGCGGTACCTGAACCGTTTGAAGACATATCTCTCCGCATCTGCGGGATCCATGTCTTCAGTGACGGTCACCCCCCAATCGTCCAGCTTCTGAAGAAGCGGTCGAGGTTGAGGGGGTTGCCATCGTACATGGGGGGCTTGATGTCCTTCAAGTCTTCCCACACGGCGGCATCCGCGGCCTTAGAGACCATGAATGCCGGCCGCGAGGTCGACCGAGGTTCCCATCAGCCTCGCCCACAAACTCCCACGGCCGCCACTTCCATCTCCTCCACAGTATCCGTGTGGCTACGCCGTGGTTCTTCCATGTACGCTGAACCTAGATGTTCACGCCGTACGCCTTCCATGTATGCCTCCTCATCACGGCGCCGGCTGCTGCGTTCAGCGGCCTCCCGTCGTACACCACGCGGCGGGGTAATGCCGAACTCCTCCAGGTCCAGGTCCAGGTCCTCACCTCCGCCGACATCCCACTCCAAGTCTCCTCCGGGGACCTCATCCCTGAGTCCACCATAACGTCCGCCAGCCATTGGGATTGGCTCCAGGGCTGGTGCGAGGCGTCGGGGGCGTACCGGTGTCCGCGGTGGGGCACGGCGGTTGCGGTAATCCGCCCTGAGCCACTCATCACGCCACTCCTCACTGCCACTGCCGGGCGGCACGCGCTCGTTGCGGCGGCCCGCGCTGTGGTGAGAGGGGGCGCCGGGAGAGGGGGCACTGGCGCTGGGGCGACTCCTGGGGGCTCCGCCAGGAGCGTGGGGTCTGCCCAGACCTGGTCCAGGTCCCCAGCCGTCGTCCGACGAGCCAGACTCCAGGGGTGGGTGGTCGCTGCTGACGCTCCCAGGGCCTTCTAGCACGTCCAACCTCTGCTGCAGGCCGCTGATGACCTTGTTCAGCGACCTGGTCTCGCCCCTGGCGATGTCCAGTTCCCTCTGGGTGGCGGTGGCGACCTTGGCGCTCTTGACCATCTCGATCTTGGCGATGTCCAGCTACCTCTGTGCGCCCGCGGCGACCCTGGCGATGCGAGTCATCTCGCCCTTGCCCGTGTCCACCTCGCGCTCGAGGGACTGGACCCTCCTGCGCAGGTGGACAATCCAACGCCAGGTGGCATCCGGGTCGCCGTTCCCTGGTGGGTTGTCGGGGTCCCCAGGGGGTCCTCCAGGAGGGCCTCTGCCGGGTCTGCCCGGTCCAGGGGGTCCTCCCCCGCCCGGTGGTCCGCCTCCAGGGGGTCCACTTGGTGGGCGTCCTCCAGGGGGTCCTGATGGTCCTGCGCCAGGGGGTCCCGGTGGGTCTCCGCCGGGTCATCTCGGTGGGTCCGAGGACGGGGGCTTCTTCGTGTAGTCGAAGTCCATGTCATCGTCCTCGTCCATGTTGCCCCACCTGGGCGTCTCGGTCCCGCACGCAGAAGACTCCGAGCTCCGGTAGGGAGGAGGGAGATCCTCACTCTCACTCTCCGGCTCCATGGGGACGTCTCCGCCTCCTCCGCCAGCCACTCCTCGGCGATGTCGGCGGCCTCGTTCATCCCCGTCGCTGGCAGTGAAGAAGGGGTCGCTGTCGTGGGGGTGTCCACCCGCTGGCCTCCGTGACCTCTCAAGGGTCTTCCCCTTACCCTTCCTCCGTCGGTAGGCAGTGGGGCCACTGCTCCCACTGCTGCCCGTGTCCACCTCCTCCGGATCCAGCGCCATCTTGGAGGAGGCGTCCCCTTCGAAAAGCTTTCGAAGGGTCTCCACTCGGGATCCTCCCGGGGGAGTCTCGCGGCGGAGCTTGGCCTCCTCCTCCGCCATTGCGGCGGCCGTGGCTGCGGCAGCTCGCCCTTCGGCCTCCTCCAGGGCCCGAGCCGCCTCGGCTTCCCGGGTCTGCTGCAGCCGAGCCTTCTCTGCTTCCAACGCCGCTAGCTCCGCCTCCGTCTTGGCCCTCTCCTCAGCGACCTTCCGTCGCGCGGCCTCGATGGCGTCCTTCTTGGCGGCGTCGGCCTGGGCTTTGGCCGTTGCTTAGGCGTGGGCCCTTTCCTCCGCCTCCTTCTTTGCCCTCTCTTGGGCAAGCGCCTCTTCAAGCGCCTTCACCTCGGCCTCCTTGCAGGCAATGGCCTCCTGCGTCAGGCGGGCTTCCTCGGCGGCTGCCGCCACCTCACCCTTGACCTGGGCAGTTGCTGCCTCATGGGCTGCTCCGGCCGTGAGTCCGGCCGCAATGGCCGCCACGGTCGAGGCGTGGATGGCCATGCCATGCTTCCACTCTGCAGCCTCCTGCTGGGCGATGCCGACGGCGCCCTCCATGGCAGCGTTCTGCTGCGTGGCCCGTTGATGGGCAATCCGAAGGTTGCAGGGCACCCCACAGGCGCGCTCACAGGCGCGCGCCACATCCCTTTGGTCGGGAGCGACGCTGCTGCTGGAGCTGGCCTGGTCGGCGGGCATCCTCCCGCAGTGGGCCCACTCCACGTCGCTGCTGAGGCCAGACTTCCTCAGGTGCAGCTGACGGAGCTTGGCCTTGGCATGCTTGGCGACTTGAAGGAAGTCACCAAGGGTGGTGTGGCCGGGGTGGTGACCGCCACTGGCCCGTTGGGGACTGGGGGCTGGGGTTCCGCCCTTGGCGCCTTGGGTGGCTTCGGCAGCCAGGGGTTCCTGGTACTCCCGCCACTTCCGGTCCCGCTTCCTGTCCCCGGCGGACCGCTTCTCCTTCCCCGGAGACGCGCTGCTGCTGCTTCCCTGCAGCGTGCGCTCGGTCCCCGGCTCCGGGAACTTCCCTTCGATCATGTCCCACATGGAGACGTTGATCGTGGCGCCCGACGGGTACTCGTTGGAGTTCTCGTCCTCCTCAATCCCACTGGGGTGCGGCCCTTCGCCGGGCCTGTCTGGCCGGGTCCAGGCCCTCCAGCGCCTCTGGCGGAAGCGGAAGGCAAACCCTTCCACCCGCAGCCAGTCTTCGACCGCCTGCAGGCGGTCGGACCCCATGTCCTCGCGGAGCTCGAAGCTCCCGGGCATGCCGCCTTCGCACTGGGGATGGCAGTGGCGATAATGCTGGTCCCACACCAACCCACACAGTAGGCGCACTGCATTTAGGTGGGGCTGCGGCCACCTCTTGCCCGCTTCTTGCCAGTTTACCATGGCAGCGGGGGGCGTACCTGGTCTTGAGGTCCTTGGTGGTGGTTGTTGAAGCGGTTGCTCCGGTGTGGTTGTGGAGGTGGGTGACGCGACTGGTGAAGCTGGGTGTGCGGCCTTGCTGGTCTGCCGATGGGACTCGCTGATGAGGGAGTCCTGGTCAGTCAACCTCTTTCACAGTCGCGGCGCTTCCGTGGTCGCTCAAGACGATGCTCTGGGCATCACAGGACAATAGACACTCAGTCCCAACTCGTATCCCAATCACAGGTCCGACCCTCTCAGTGGCTGGTTGGGGCAGGGGCTCAAACACAACCCCTGCCCTGCTCAGTCCGGACCCTGAAAGCCTGCCAAAAAGGCAGAGTGTCCCGCCGAGCCACAGGCGCGTTCCTGGGAACCAAGTAGCTACAAGGCTGATCGACAGTCACTACCTATGCTCCATGAATGGCAGGTCTCAACTCCTCTCTGAGCTAGAGATATGGCCCCGCTATTATCCCCTAGGAGTTGGTAGCTGAAAATGGGCTGTTTCAGCCAAAACTGATATTAGCTCAAAAATCTCCAAAATTGACCCCTCGTTCGGACCCGCCAGAGGTAGGGACGAGGCAACTGACCCTATGTCCTTCGCCTACAAATTCCTTGAAGCCCTCACCGAACCTGCTTCACTCTGAGGTCCCGGCATCAGGGCACCACAGGTTCGTCAAGTGGGGTCATAATTGCCAAAATCGCAAAATCGGCCGTCTCGGGCGACCGTCCAGGGTAGGAAACCTTGGCGATTTTGTCGCGCCAACCCTTGATTCACGACTCTTGATATCCCCTCTGGTCCCATGCCCTGGGTTATCGCTTGCTGTCACGCTGGCTGCCTACTGTTCACCAAGGGGATGAACACGCGGATGGGGCAGAAAGCAGCATGCGGTGCAAAGGGGGAGATCATGGATCGCACCAAAAGTTGAAAAACTCTGGATGGGCCAGAGGAGCAAATACGAAACTCAATGGCGTTCAACCCTTGGTCATATGCTACAATAATCCCACTTCCTTCCTGGCTAGATCCTGTGCCCCATGGAGAGATGGTAATTCCAATATGGCATACAATGGCAAAAACAGCGAAATTTGGCCAAAATGGCCCAAGCTCATGATTCCATATCTCCATGGCCACGGCGAGGATCCTTTCAACCAAAAATGCTATACACACATGGGACTCAGGTCCCAATTTATGCCGCTAGCTATTTTTCCCGTTGGGGAGAAAGTGACACACAAATGGTGGAGAATGGCAACATACCCTAAATTGGGTGACTCACAACTCTCCCTTCAAGAGGAGAGGCCACATGGGGAAACACCCCATTCGATGCGGGTTTATGTGCCCTCTCCGAATCGCCCTTACCCTTGGTCAAGTGGCGCACGCAACCTCGGGGGCGAAATCAGGGGGAGATGGGGTTTGTGGCCATTCCGGGCAAAACGGCCAAAATTCACCCAAAAGTGGTCCCTCCAAAAATCGTATCTCCGTATCACAAGAGAAAGGAGCCTCGGGCTTTTGCATGGATGCAAACCGAAGCTTTGCTTCCCTTTTGCAACAAGGGTTGAGGTTCAAAGCATAATGGAAACATTTTTAACACCTCAATCCTTGAGGCACACTATTTATGGGAAAAAGTGCATATATCGGCGATATTGGCATGAACATATCTTTGGGTCATTGAGGAACAAAAATATGAGCAAACACGTTTGGAGTAGGCCCATAGTAGGTGCCCCCAAATATGCCCACTATGGTTAGATTGTCTACGCCCACTCGTGTCGTTAGTGCTTGCATATGAGCGCGTGTGCAAAGAGGCAGTATGGCACGCGTGCTCACAAGGCGAAATTATATAAAAGGGAAGACAAGGTTGTAAAAATCAACCAAGCCATCCTGATTGTACTTCGTGGTCTCTACTTTACATATTGCCTTGGTTCAAGGCTCAACTCCACATAGGTTTCGAGTACGAGCCTCGGGGGTTTGGCCATTTTGGCCTAATTTTCGACCAAAACTTGCCCTCTTTCGAAAAAAGACTTTTGGTACGCATTAAATTGCGTGGAGCCATCGTTGATTTGACTCCAAAAACGAAAATGGCCTAGGGCTTTTGGTCTTGTGAGAATTGTGTTCGGTTAGTAACGTTCATGCTCACAAGGCCACAAAGTTAGCGTTTGCGCACGCAAACGACTTGGGTTTGCGAGACCCATAGGCTGCCTAAAACATCGCCATTGCCCGCTTCCCTATACAAAATGATATGCCCCCGTGAAAGGGCCATGGATGAAAGGCATAGGGGGGGGATGTAGGGTTCTGTCCAAACTCATGGTCCTTGAGAACCATGGTTTCGAGCGATCGACCGAAAAGCTTGCGCGTTGATTTTCTCGAAGACGCAACGGCGAAAAATTCTGGTGAACACACCAGATGAAAGTACATTGAAAACCCTGTAGATTCAGCCCTTAAGTTCTCTGAGAACCTCAAAGGTACTCGAGAAAAATCCCTCACCAAACTCGCCACGGAGAAGCGACGAAAGCGCGCGAACAGGCAACATCAGGCGGCGATTTCACGACAATTAGGAATCGCGGTAGAAATCGGGTATTTCACCGATTTCCGACTGAAAATCGCCTAAGACAATAAAATTATGGTAATTCTAAATTGATTTTTTGGACAGAAATCGGATTCAAGATTTCGCGGGTTAGAGAACAGGGATATCCCGCCAACAGCCGGTGTCAACGGCTCACAGGCCTCCGGGCCATGGACCATAGGTTCTGCGTACCGCTTCAGTAGCTCAGGTTTCCCAAAGAATGTGTTTTGTTGAAAGAAAACCAATCCTCCAAGTACCCACAGTGCAGGAGAGGAATCACAGGATCAAATCCACAGCATGAAGGGCTGCAGTCGAAGGAGATAGTGTATCAACAATGGGACTCACGATAACTACAGACTTACGAGGAAGATAGTTAAAAAAAATTCTACCATCATGGGAAAACTGCCCACATGGGCACTCTCCCTTTTATAGTGCCATCTAGAGATGTGCAGTCTTTGTTTAGGGTTCCATAGGTGCTGCGGTGGCATGGCTTGTGGCGCTGAGGTCACTGCCATGTCACATGGGATCTTCCTACTTAGCTAGGCTGACTGGGAATTGAACTCAGGACCTCTCAAAAAGAGGTGCCCCAGCCCCCTAGGGTGCAGAACACTAGGATAGCTAAGCATTCATGAGAAAATATAGAAAAATGTATAGGCTCTGGATCAATGTCAGCGCCTCAGTCAGTCCCGGAAATGGTGCTCAAGTCCAATCAGGTGGGGGGTCAGGGGTCCACACAACATCCAAGCTTCAATGCTTGGTTTTATAGGTCAAAATGCTTTGTCACCTCTTTTTGAATAGGCCACTACTAAAATAAAAATGTAATATGCCTGTGGGCATGTCTAAAACAACTATAGCGTACCTTTTGTCATGGAAATACACTTCGTCTTACTCCTCTCACGCTGGTACGAGTTTGACCGCATGTGGGGGGTGACGCTCAACAGTAGCAGGCAATCCAACGGGGTAGCCTCCAACTCGGACCTCACGGCTCTCACGGTGCCCCAGCACCTGCGCCCAGGCCCCTCCCCGGAGCAGGATCCGAGACGCAGGCGGATGAACGAGGGTCCTCGCCTGCCGACTTCTTGGGACCGTGCCGCGCCAGGCCCCCCTGGGCCACCACTGCTCTTGCCCCTCAAACGGGCCCCTCCGCATGCCCCGCATGTGGCACTACACACCTGCCCTGACACAAATGGAGCCCCACCCATGCAGATGGCCCAGGGGCAGCCCTGGCCGACCTGACGCCGGAAATGACTACTAGTACCGCTAACCCCCCCCCCGCCTGCATGCTGGACCATGGGATCCTCCGCCTGGCCCACGCCCTCGCTGAGCTCCACTCCAAGCCAACGACACGCCGCCCTATCACCCTATTCGCTGCACCGGCGAACAAATCCCCAAGCCCTGCACTCCTGCAGTATCTGCACTGCCTGCGCAACTTGGGCCTTGTCAGCGCCCGGATCCGTGGCCTCCATGGCCTGCCCGGAAGACGGCTCCCTGGCGTTGTTGGAGGCCTTTGCGCTTCAGCCCCCCTCACCACAACTCCCCAGCAACACGATCCGGGCAGCCGTCAGCCAGCTGCCCCTGGACACCTCTAGCTCAGTCCTGGATGTGACTGAGGCCTGGATACGCGCGGTCAGCCAACTGCCACCCTCAGCTGCCGCCACCCTCCGGTCCAGTGTGCGGACATGTGGGTCTCCTTCTTGGGGGGGGGGGTAGGGGGGGGGTGAGGGGGGGGTAGGGGGGTGCGTAGGGGGGGGTAGGGGGGGGTAGAGGGGGGGTAGGGGGGGTAGGGGCGGGTAGGGAGGGGAGGTAGGGGGGGGGAGTTAGGGGGGGGCAGGTAGGGGGGGGAGGTAGGGGGGGGGGGTAGGGGGTCCTCCTCACAGCCAGTGTGGCAGAAAGGGCGCACCTGTGGGACGACTGCCACCACTTCCTGGGCGTTGTCGCCCTGTTTGGATCACGCTGGGCGAAGTGCTCAGGACTACCTCCACCAACAACGGTCCTGCATGTGCCCTCGTGGGTCTTGCTACTGCCAGCGCCTGACGCGCCCCAGGCCAAATTGCGCAACAACCTGGCTGGTGCAGCTCATCAACGCAACATAGTGGGCCCGCTGGTAGAGGCCCTGGACCCCTCGTACGTGCTGCTGCAGGACACTTGGGACCCTGCTGCTGCTCAGGCGCAGGTGCCCCCGACATACGCCTTGGTCCAGGGAATCCTGACGGGACAGGGATGCGGCCTGGCGGTGGGGATTGGGCTGGCAGACATCATCCCTATACACCCGCCCGCGGTGGTCTACGACTCACAAGACTGGCAGGGGGTCCAGTGCCACACCCAATATGTCTGACGCGTGCTCCTGCTGAACGCGCACTTCGACTGCCACGCATCACACGCGCAATGGCACACCACCATGGACAGCCTCCTCACCTGCGCACACCACGTCCGAGCATCGGTGACCATCATCCAAGGGGACCTGAGCTCCGACAACGACGGCGCGGCGCCACTGGCCGTCACCCTCCGACGGGAACCGCCACTGCAGCACTACGTACGGGTGCTGCCCCCGCGCACGCCAACCAACGTCGTCAGCGTCCAGGAGCGCATCCGCGCCACCGCCATTGACCACCTCTTCGTCAACGGGCCTGTTCACAGCAGCGAACACCACCTGGTCCCCACAGCCAGTTCCCACCTGGCAGTGATAGCGGAAATCTCCCTCACCAGCACCCGCTATGCCCTGTTCGAATGGAAGCATCTGCGCTGGCGCCTGGCCCCCCAGCGGTTATGGACGCTGTACGGGCGCTCCCCAGCACGGTCTGGGGCCACCCGGCTGCCACCACAGCCCCCCCGGACACGTTTGTTGCGGCCCTGCACCACCTGGCTCGCCAGCGCCTGCCAGCGCTCATGCCAGATAGCCAGTACGTCTGGCGCTTGGCGCGCCACCAACTGCCCTACGATGACGCCTTGCTCCAAGCGCGGGCAGAGAAGCACCGACAGCGAGCACACAATCTTCACCCCGACCGCATACGGATTGCCCTGAGCTCGGTGCAGATCGGGCGCGAAACCCGCCGAGCCCTTTGCCTGCCTACTGTCCCGCTCGGACCGTACACAGGCATACTCCCATCCCCAGGGGCTGTCCTTTCCACCAGGGAAGAGGTAGGTAGGTAGGTCTCTTCGGGAGCTTGGGACGCCTTCTTTTGACAGTGCAGGAAGGAGGTCTTACCAAGGGGACATCCTGTCCCTCCCACTGCCCTAGGTCAGGTGCCTCTTAAGCCGCCCCCGCAGGTGCTTAAGAAGGCAGTGTCGCGGCCAGCCGGTCCAGGTGTCCCAGGTGGGAGGGTGTCCCCACATGTGTCCATGGGTAGGGCCACATGCCCCCTTCTCTGGGCGGCAGCTCTGGGGGCTGCCCAGCGGTGTGGAGTATCTCTCAGCACAAGGGATATTGCTCCCGCTAGTCTATGGTATGACCGCCTCACCCTTGTGGCTTGAGTTGCGGGGCCTCTCTGCTTGGCAGGCGACCCCCTCCTGGACTGTGTACCGGCTCGCCTGTCAACGGTTGTTTCCATGTCTCTGGGTGACGTTTGCCATGGTCCTCGATGCAGCCTGGCCGGGCTCGGACCAGTGGCCTTGGGGTACCGCCCCTGCTGCTGGCCCGGTGGGTCGGTCGGGTCGCCCCAGTGCACTCGACCCATGGGGTGTTGGTTTTTTCCTGTCCCTCGGCCGCCCTACGCATGCACGTGTGTGCGGTGTCCTGGGCCACTTGGCTCCTGTTCACCAGTGTGCACACTTGGTGCGTTGTTTTGCTTGTGCGGTGTCCTGGGCCACTTGGCTCCTGTTCACTGGTGTGCCCGCCGGGTGTGTTGTGTTGCTTGTGCGGTGTCCTGGGCCATTTGGCTCCTGTTGACCGGTGTGTCGGCTCGATGTGTTGCTGTGCTTGTGCGGTGACCTGGGCCACTTCGCTCCTGTTCACCGGTGTGCCCGCTCGGTGTGTTGTGTTGCGTGTGCGGTGTCCTGGGCCACTTGGCTCCTGTTCACCGGTGTGCCCGCTTGGTCCGTTCTTTTGCTTGTGCGATGTCCTGGGCCACTTGGCTCCTGTTCACCGGTGTGCCCGCTTGGTGCGTTGTTTTGCTTGTGCAGTGTCCTGGGCCACTTGGCTCCAGTTCACCGGTGTGCCCGCTCGGCGTGTTGTGTGGCGTGTGTGCGCTGTCCTGGGCCACTTGGCTCCTGTTCACCGGTGTGCCCGCTCGGTGTGTTGTAGTGTGTGTGCGGTGTCCTGGGCCATTTGGCTCCTGCTCACCGGTGTGCCCGCTTGGTGCGTTGCTTTGCGTGTGCGGTGTCCTTGGCCCGTCAGCGCCTGTTCACCCGTGTGCCCGCTCCGTGTGTTGCGTTGCTTGGGCGGTGTCCTGGGCCACTTGGCTCCTGTTCACCGGTGTGCCCGCTCGGTGCGTTGCCTGTGTGTGCGGTGTCCTGGGCCACTTGGCTCCTGTTCACCGGTGTGCCCGCTCGGTGCGTTGCTTTGCGTGTGCGGTGTCCTGGGCCACTTGGCTCCCGTTCAACAGGGTGCCCGCGTGGTTTGTTGTGTTGCGTGTGCGGTGTCCTGGGCCACTTGGCTCCTGTTCACCGGTGTGCCCGCTCGGTGCGTTGCTTTGCGTGTGCGGTGTCCTCGGCCACTTGGCTCCTGTTAACCGGTGTGCCCGTGTGGTTTGTTGTGTTGCGTGTGCGGTGTCCTGGGCCACTTGGCTCCTGTTCACCGGTGTGCCCGCTCGATGTGTTGTTTTGCTTCTGCGGTGTCCTGAGCCACTTGGCTCCTGTTCACTGGTGTGCCCGCGTGGTTTGTTGTGTTCCGTGTGCAGTGTCCTGGGCCACTTGGCTCCTGTTCACCGGTGTGCCCGCTCGGTGCGTTGCCCCTGTGTGCCGTGTCCCAGGCCACTTGGCTCCTGTCTCCGCCGTGCCCGCTTTGTGGGTTGTTTTGCTTGTGCGGTGTCCTGGGCCACTTGGCTCCTGTTCACCGGTGTGCCCGCTCGGTGCGGTGCTTTGCGTGTGCCGTGTCCTGGGCCACTTGGCTCCTGTTCACCGGTGTGCCCGCGTGGTTTGTTGTGCTGGGTGTGCGGTGTCCTGGGCCACTTGGCTCCTGTTCACCGGTGTGCCTGCTCGGTGTGTTGTTTTGCTTGTGCGGTGTCCTGGGCCACTTGGCTCCTGTTCACCGGTGTGCCCGCTCGGTGTGTTGCTTTGCTACGCCTTGGTGCCCTCCCCCAGCCCGGGGGCGCCACTGGGTGGCTGCGCGGGGCACGCGGAGGCCGGCCGAGAACAGGGCTCATTGTGCCTTCCGCTGGCCCCTGCCGAGGCAGGGGCGCTGGGCTTGCTCCGTGTTGTACCCGTTCGGCGCCCCGCGATGGGGTTGTCCCTGGCAGGTCCCTCTGGCGTCGGTCTTGGGCTGCGTGCGCTGCGGTGGTTGGCGTGTGTGGACCCGGTCACTGACGCGTCCGGTTTCCCGTACCGTCCGTCGTTCGACTGGGGACTCGGCTGGCCCACCGGGGCTGTTTCGTGTGGACGCCGACACCTCCCCTTGCGGGTCGGAGGACGCCACGCCAGGGTCCCGTGCGTGTGTGCGTGTGCTCGTCCGTCCTGGCCGGGTCGGGCGGGCCGGCCTCCCGGGCGTGTTCTGATGCGCCTCACCATTTCCTTTGGCCGTTTTGTCTTTCTGCTTTGCTCGGCCCCCTCCGGGCTGGGATTGCCCCTTTCTTGGTCCTTTGTTTGCCCTCCCCCCCCGTTTGTTCTTTGGTTTTTCTTTCTTCTCTCCGTTGCTGTTTTCCGCGCGCCCCCTTTGTCTCTTGCTTTCTTTGGTTTCTGGTCCCGGGGGCCCTGGGCCTTGGCGCTGTGTGTTCTTTGTTTTGTTGGCCTCACGCTTCTCGGCTCTTTGTGCGCTCTCGCCTCTTTTGTGCTGCCCGCCTGGCCGTTGGCTGCAGCCTGGTGGTTGGCCCTCCCCCCCCTTTGTGTCTCGCGGTTTTTGTTGCCGCCGCTCGGTGCCTTGTGTTTTTCTTTTGTTCTTGTCCTCTTGTCCGCCCCCCCTGTCGTCTCTGGCTTCCAGCCCCAGGGGCCCTGGGCCTTGGCGCTGTGCTTGGTGTTTTTTTTTTGCGCCTTCCGCCTCTCGGCTCTCCGTGCGCTCTCGCCTTTTTTGTGTCTCCCGCTTGGCTGTTGGCTGCTCCTTGGTGGTTGCTGCCCCCCCCCCCTCCCTCTTTGTGTCTCGCGGTTTTCGTCCCTGCCGCTCCGTGCCTTGTTTTCTTTGTTTTTTTTCCTCTTCCTGTGTGCGCCCCTGTTGTCTTTGGCTTTCTCTGGTTTCCGGCCCTGGGTGCCCTGGGCCTTGGCGCTGTGTTTTGTTTGTTCTGTGGGCCTCCGGCTGCTCGGCTCTCCGTGCGCTCTCGCCTCATTTGTGTGTCCCGCCTGGCCGTTGGCTGCTCCCTGGTGGTTGCTGCCCCCCCCCCCCCCTTTTGTATCTCGCGGTTTTCGTCGCTGCCGCGGTGCTCCGTCCTTTTTTTCCCCTGCGTTGTGCGCCCCTGTTGTCTCTGGCTTTTCCTGGCGTCATGCCCCGGGTGCCCTGGGCCTCAGCACGGTGCGTTGTCTGCTTTGTTGGCCTCCCGCTTCTCGGCTCTCCGTGCGCTCTCGCCTCTTTCATGCTTCACGCCTGGCCGTTGGCTCGTCCCTGGTGGTTGCTGCCCCCCCCCCTTTTGTGTCTCGCGGCTTTCGTCGCTGCCGCTTGTTGCTGTGTGCCGTGTGCTGTGCTGTGCTGTGTGTCCCTGGGTGCGGTGCTGCGCCGCGCTGCTGCGCTTTGTGCCGCCCGGTGATGTGCTGTTGTGTGCTGTGTTGTTTTGTTGCGCTCGTTTGGTGCCGCTGCTTGTTGTGCCGTGCCCCCTGGCGCTGCCCGTCGCCCTGGGGCCCTGTGCTTTGCGACGCTGTGTTTTGCAGTGTTCCCCCGCGCTGTGTGTGTTTTGTCGTGGCGTGGTGGTGCATGCTGTTGTTCGCCGCTCTGCTTTGTGCTGTGTGCGTCCACGGGTGCTATGCTGTGCGTTCCCTGTCCTCTCGGCTCTGTGCGGTGCTGTGCTTCACTGTGCTGGTGCGCTTGCGTTGTGCTGTTCGTGTGGTACCTGCTGTTGCTGACGCCTGGTGCTGTGCGGCGTTGCTGTGTGTTGTGCTGTTTCCTTTGGTGTGCTGTGGTGCCTCGCTGGGTCAGGTGGCCCGTGGTTGTCTGCTGGTGGCGTGTTACGGTGTCGGTGTCCTTGTCTGGCCGCGTGGTCTGCTTCCCTGTGGTTGTTGTGGTTTGGCGTTGTGCCCCGCCCCAGTGCACTCGACCCATGGGGTGTTGGTTTTTTCCTGTCCCTCGGCCGCCCTACGCATGCACGTGTGTGCGGTGTCCTGGGCCACTTGGCTCCTGTTCACCAGTGTGCACACTTGGTGCGTTGTTTTGCTTGTGCGGTGTCCTGGGCCACTTGGCTCCTGTTCACTGGTGTGCCCGCCGGGTGTGTTGTGTTGCTTGTGCGGTGTCCTGGGCCATTTGGCTCCTGTTGACCGGTGTGTCGGCTCGATGTGTTGCTGTGCTTGTGCGGTGACCTGGGCCACTTCGCTCCTGTTCACCGGTGTGCCCGCTCGGTGTGTTGTGTTGCGTGTGCGGTGTCCTGGGCCACTTGGCTCCTGTTCACCGGTGTGCCCGCTTGGTCCGTTCTTTTGCTTGTGCGATGTCCTGGGCCACTTGGCTCCTGTTCACCGGTGTGCCCGCTTGGTGCGTTGTTTTGCTTGTGCAGTGTCCTGGGCCACTTGGCTCCAGTTCACCGGTGTGCCCGCTCGGCGTGTTGTGTGGCGTGTGTGCGGTGTCCTGGGCCACTTGGCTCCAGTCCACCGGTGTGCCCGCTCGGTGTGTTGTAGTGTGTGTGCGGTGTCCTGGGCCATTTGGCTCCTGCTCACCGGTGTGCCCGCTTGGTGCGTTGCTTTGCGTGTGCGGTGTCCTTGGCCCGTCAGCGCCTGTTCACCCGTGTGCCCGCTCCGTGTGTTGCGTTGCTTGGGCGGTGTCCTGGGCCACTTGGCTCCTGTTCACCGGTGTGCCCGCTCGGTGCGTTGCCTGTGTGTGCGGTGTCCTGGGCCACTTGGCTCCTGTTCACCGGTGTGCCCGCTCGGTGCGTTGCTTTGCGTGTGCGGTGTCCTGGGCCACTTGGCTCCCGTTCAACAGGGTGCTCGCGTGGTTTGTTGTGTTGCGTGTGCGGTGTCCTGGGCCACTTGGCTCCTGTTCACCGGTGTGCCCGCTCGGTGCGTTGCTTTGCGTGTGCGGTGTCCTCGGCCACTTGGCTCCTGTTAACCGGTGTGCCCGTGTGGTTTGTTGTGTTGCGTGTGCGGTGTCCTGGGCCACTTGGCTCCTGTTCACCGGTGTGCCCGCTCGATGTGTTGTTTTGCTTCTGCGGTGTCCTGAGCCACTTGGCTCCTGTTCACTGGTGTGCCCGCGTGGTTTGTTGTGTTCCGTGTGCAGTGTCCTGGGCCACTTGGCTCCTGTTCACCGGTGTGCCCGCTCGGTGCGTTGCCCCTGTGTGCCGTGTCCCAGGCCACTTGGCTCCTGTCTCCGCCGTGCCCGCTTTGTGGGTTGTTTTGCTTGTGCGGTGTCCTGGGCAACTTGGCTCCTGTTCACCGGTGTGCCCGCTCGGTGCGGTGCTTTGCGTGTGCCGTGTCCTGGGCCACTTGGCTCCTGTTCACCGGTGTGCCCGCGTGGTTTGTTGTGCTGGGTGTTAGGTGTCCTGGGCCACTTGGCTCCTGTTCACCGGTGTGCCTGCTCGGTGTGTTGTTTTGCTTGTGCGGTGTCCTGGGCCACTTGGCTCCTGTTCACCGGTGTGCCCGCTCGGTGTGTTGCTTTGCTACGCCTTGGTGCCCTCCCCCAGCCCGGGGGCGCCACTGGGTGGCTGCGCGGGGCACGCGGAGGCCGGCCGAGAACAGGGCTCATTGTGCCTTCCGCTGGCCCCTGCCGAGGCAGGGGCGCTGGGCTTGCTCCGTGTTGTACCCGTTCGGCGCCCCGCGATGGGGTTGTCCCTGGCAGGTCCCTCTGGCGTCGGTCTTGGGCTGCGTGCGCTGCGGTGGTTGGCGTGTGTGGACCCGGTCACTGACGCTTCCGGTTTCCCGTACCGTCCGTCGTTCGACTGGGGACTCGGCTGGCCCACCGGGGCTGTTTCGTGTGGACGCCGACACCTCCCCTTGCGGGTCGGAGGACGCCACGCCAGGGTCCCGTGCGTGTGTGCGTGTGCTCGTCCGTCCTGGCCGGGTCGGGCGGGCCGGCCTCCCGGGCGTGTTCTGATGCGCCTCACCATTTCCTTTGGCCGTTTTGTCTTTCTGCTTTGCTCGGCCCCCTCCGGGCTGGGATTGCCCCTTTCTTGGTCCTTTGTTTGCCCTCCCCCCCCGTTTGTTCTTTGGTTTTTTTTTCTTCTCTCCGTTGCTGTTTTCCGCGCGCCCCCTTTGTCTCTTGCTTTCTTTGGTTTCTGGTCCCGGGGGCCCTGGGCCTTGGCGCTGTGTGTTCTTTGTTTTGTTGGCCTCACGCTTCTCGGCTCTTTGTGCGCTCTCGCCTCTTTTGTGCTGCCCGCCTGGCCGTTGGCTGCAGCCTGGTGGTTGGCCCTCCCCCCCCTTTGTGTCTCGCGGTTTTTGTTGCCGCCGCTCGGTGCCTTGTGTTTTTCTTTTGTTCTTGTCCTCTTGTCCGCCCCCCCTGTCGTCTCTGGCTTCCAGCCCCAGGGGCCCTGGGCCTTGGCGCTGTGCTTGGTGTTTTTTTTTTGCGCCTTCCGCCTCTCGGCTCTCCGTGCGCTCTCGCCTTTTTTGTGTCTCCCGCTTGGCTGTTGGCTGCTCCTTGGTGGTTGCTGCCCCCCCCCCCTCCCTCTTTGTGTCTCGCGGTTTTCGTCCCTGCCGCTCCGTGCCTTGTTTTCTTTGTTTTTTTTTCCTCTTCCTGTGTGCGCCCCTGTTGTCTTTGGCTTTCTCTGGTTTCCGGCCCTGGGTGCCCTGGGCCTTGGCGCTGTGTTTTGTTTGTTCTGTGGGCCTCCGGCTGCTCGGCTCTCCGTGCGCTCTCGCCTCATTTGTGTGTCCCGCCTGGCCGTTGGCTGCTCCCTGGTGGTTGCTGCCACCCCCCCCCCTTTTGTATCTCGCGGTTTTCGTCGCTGCCGCGGTGCTCCGTCCTTTTTTTCCCCTGCGTTGTGCGCCCCTGTTGTCTCTGGCTTTTCCTGGCGTCATGCCCCGGGTGCCCTGGGCCTCAGCACGGTGCGTTGTCTGCTTTGTTGGCCTCCCGCTTCTCGGCTCTCCGTGCGCTCTCGCCTCTTTCATGCTTCACGCCTGGCCGTTGGCTCGTCCCTGGTGGTTGCTGCCCCCCCCCCTTTTGTGTCTCGCGGCTTTCGTCGCTGCCGCTTGTTGCTGTGTGCCGTGTGCTGTGCTGTGCTGTGTGTCCCTGGGTGCGGTGCTGCGCCGCGCTGCTGCGCTTTGTGCCGCCCGGTGATGTGCTGTTGTGTGCTGTGTTGTTTTGTTGCGCTCGTTTGGTGCCGCTGCTTGTTGTGCCGTGCCCCCTGGCGCTGCCCGTCGCCCTGGGGCCCTGTGCTTTGCGACGCGGTGTTTTGCAGTGTTCCCCCGCGCTGTGTGTGTTTTGTCGTGGCGTGGTGGTGCATGCTGTTGTTCGCCGCTCTGCTTTGTGCTGTGTGCGTCCACGGGTGCTATGCTGTGCGTTCCCTGTCCTCTCGGCTCTGTGCGGTGCTGTGCTTCACTGTGCTGGTGCGCTTGCGTTGTGCTGTTCGTGTGGTACCTGCTGTTGCTGACGCCTGGTGCTGTGCGGCGTTGCTGTGTGTTGTGCTGTTTCCTTTGGTGTGCTGTGGTGCGGTGCTGGGTCAGGTGGCCCGTGGTTGTCTGCTGGTGGCGTGTTACGGTGTCGGTGTCCTTGTCTGGCCGCGTGGTCTGCTTCCCTGTGGTTGTTGTGGTTTGGCGTTGTGCCCTGCTTCCCTGTGTTGTGTTCTGTGGTGCTGTGCTGTCGCGTGGTGCTGTGGTGTTGTGCTCTGCTGTCGTTTTGCGGTGTTGTTGGTGCTTGCTTGGCCCTCCTGTGGCCTGTCGTGCTGTGGTGTGTTGTGCTGTTGGTTGGCTGTGCTGTTTTTTGCCCGATGGTGGTGTCTGCGTGCTGTGGTGCTCTTTCTCTTGTGCTGTGCGTTCCCTGTCTTCTCCGCTCTGTGCGTTGCTGTGCCTTCCTGTGCTGGCTGTCGTGCCCTGCTTCCCTGTGTCGCATGCTGTGGCCCCCTGCTGTTGCATGGTGCTGTGCTGTCGTGGTCTGCTGTCGTTTTGCGGTGCTGTTTGTACTTGCTTTGCCCTCCTATGGCCTGTCGTGCGGCGCCGTGATGTGCTGTGTTGTGCTGTTGGTTGTCTGTGCTGCTTTTTGCCTGCTGGTGGTGTTTGTGTGCTGTGGTGCCCTGTTGTCTTGTTTTTCGTCGCTTGAGTTGATGGCGTTGTCTTTGCTTGAGTTCGTCTTGACTTGCTTCGCCTGCAGCGAGACGGAGGGCAAAAACGGCGAGGATGGGGCGGAGAGAGGAAGGGGGGGTACATGGAGAAAAGAACAAAGCGAGAGGGCGCGATTTCAGGGGCGTAGCATCTTAGAAAAATATTTTTCGGTTTTTGAGCGTTGCTTGCGAAACGTTCTTCTTTAGGTATACGGCGTGTTAGCGAGCATGGGGCACGGCGTTCTACTTGTAAGTTAGTTACAATGCTTACGGCGTTAACTATTCACCTATTTGAGGCCGGAAAATGTTTCGTCGCGTTTTTACGCCTTTCGCAGCGCCCTTTTTCGCCTAGCCAATTTTTATGCTAATTAACTTTATTTCCAGCTATTTAGAAAATTTTTCCGTCGTGTTTTACTTATCTTTTTATTTCGTTCTGGCACAGAAGGCCAGCGCGCGCACGCCAACCAACATCGTCAGCGTCCAAGAGCGCATCCGCGCCACTGCCTTTGACCACCACTTCGTCAACAGCCCCGTTCCCAGCAGCGAACACCACCTGGTCCCCACAGCCAGTTCCCACCTGGCAGTGATGGCGGAAATCTCCCTCACCAGCACCCGCTATGCGCCGTTCCACTGGAAGCATCTGCGCTGGCGCCTGGCCCCCCCAAGCGGTTTTGGACGCTGTAGTGGCGCTCACGGGAACAGTCTGGGGCCACCTGGCTGCCACCACAGCCCCGCCGGACACGTTTGTTGCGGCCCTGCACCACCTGGCTCGCCAGCGCCTGCCAGCGCTCATGCCAGATAGCCAGTGCGTCCGGCGCTTGGCGCGCCACCCACTGCCCTACGATGACGCCTTGCTCCAAGCGCGGGCAGAGGAGCACCGACAGCGAGCACACGATCTTCACCCCGACCGCATACGGCTGGCCCTGAGCTCGGTGCAGATCGGGCGCGAAACCCGCCGAGCCCTGTGCCTGCCTACCGTCCCGCTCAGACCCCACACAGGCATACTCCCATCCCCAGGGGCTGTCCTTTCCACAAGGGAAGAGCGCCTGGCTGAAGTCTCGGCCCAGGTCTCCTACGCCACCCGGTACAGGCACCTACACATTGACAAGGAGCGCTTCCCCATCCAGTCAGTCCCGTCGCTGCGGCAGCGCACGCCGTGGTTCGCAGCTGATCTCCCGATTCACCAGCTGCCCCATGCCCTCTGAAGGGGACGGGATCCTGACGCCAGCAGTGACCGGGTGGCCCTCTTGGATGAACTGAAAGCGTTTGCCGCTCTATGGCGTGCCTGACGTGGCGCTGCAGCCCGAGCGACGGACGTCACGAGCCGCG
Organism: Eutreptiella sp. 'Long Island Sound 2002'; assembly: GCA_964036045.1. Taxonomy (NCBI): domain Eukaryota; phylum Euglenozoa; class Euglenophyceae; order Eutreptiales; family Eutreptiaceae; genus Eutreptiella; species Eutreptiella sp. 'Long Island Sound 2002'. The sequence continues at coordinate 129,880,917 of OZ038382.1, read as the reverse complement.
GCCTTGGATAATGTGCCCGGTATGATCACCAATGCCAGGTTCCAAGGCATCGTAGCGGGAGTCCGTCACATGCACTGCAGCTTCCTGCGCAAACCGGACTCGGTGGCCAGGGACATCATCCGCTATGGTTCGTACAAAGGCAAGGTCCCGCTGCACCTGGCAGGATCGCATCGGCCGGTAGCAGTGGAATCCGACCTCATGTGCTCCTAGTCGGGGGTCGGGAGCATGAGGCTCGACTACACCCTGGAGCTGTCCGGAGCCCTGCCGCTGGATTTCTTCGCGTACCGCACAGTAGTTTCTGCCACCATGACGGTCCTCACTACTGCTGCGGGCACTGGAGCTTTGTGGGGTATGCTCTGACACTGAATGGGACGAGTCAGACCCCTACTTACACAATCAGAGGGAAGATGATGAGGGGCTGCTGCGCCTACTGCCCCGGGTATGGAACTTCGGCTCCTGGTGCGACGCGTTCTACTTGTGTTAGCGAATCCACCCAGTGACCGACGCGGGGCTGGCCCCGAGCTACAGCCCTGGGGACGGCAGGGAGCAGGAAGACTCCTTTGCGGGGGATGGATTTGAGGCCCTTCAGTGCGTCCTGAACACTCCCATGCTCACGGGGGCGTCTGCCTGGCGGGCACGTTGGCGGAACCATGGTACCGAGTGCTTGCGCCGCTACGCGTCTGCAGCCCCTCCGTGGACATGTGGGTCCCCTCCCTGCCACGGGCCAAGCCTCCAATGCCGCAGCACAATCACCTACACCGCGCCGCCCACAGTCTCGCCAAGGGTGCGGCTCAACGCCCCTGCAGCGCCTTGGTACCGGGGTCGCACCTGCTGGCGGGCAGAGTCGTGGCGCACCTGTACGGCGCACCAATCATCAACGTCAAGGAGTCTGCTCAGGAGCTCTACCAGAGTCGCAACCGGTGGGCACTTTACCAGAGGGAGCCCACAGCTGTTGTGTGCCCTTGGCACCCCTCAGCTCTGCGGGCCCTGCGCGCTGACAGCCTCCACCTGCTGCAGCTGCAGCGCATGACCCTGCTGCGCCTGCTCGAGGTTCGCCGGCCGTCACAGGGGTATGGCGCATCCGACAGCCCGTTCTGCCACGGTTCGGCTCTGGATCTGAGCGCCCACGTGGCGGGGGGGCCGCAGGGCCTATTACCTGATGCGCGTTGACATGTTCGAGACCCTCCTGTACCACCTGGTACAGCTGACCACACTGCGGCCTGCCCGCAGCCAGCGGGGACTAGCAGTGTGCGACGCCACAGGCATGGAGTACACTATCCTGGACCCCGTACAACGCACAGCATGACTTCAGTCCCCCTGCGTGGACATCAGCCCAAGCAGCCACGCCCAAGCGAGCCCCGGGCAACCACTGGCCGCGCGCGAGGCCGACAACATCGTGCAGGACGTCCTGGCAGCGGCAGCCTACCCCAACCACACCCTGCAGTGGGCCCTGGGGCGACCTGGCCTGGAGTCCTCGGCAAATGGAGCAGGGCCACGGCTGTCCTTCGGGGACAAAGTCGTAATCCAATATGTATTGCGGGCGCTGCACCGATGGGTGCTGCGCTTCCGATACAGGTTACAGCAGCCCCTTCCGGCGCTAAGCGGGGTTCAGGGCCAGCCGACAGCGGTGGTGTATATGTCTATTCATGCGATAGATTTAGATTCTGCACTCAGCCAGCCCACAGAAGCGGCAAGCGCCGCCCATGTGTAACTCATAGACACAGACCATGAGTGGGCGGTACGCCACGCCCACGCAGACCATCTGCACTTGACAGGCCTAGCGCAGCGGACGTGCAACCTCTGGGACTTCTCGATGCCCTGGACTAAGTAAAAAAAAAAGCCCGACAAGTGCCTGTGCCTGCGACCAGGGAGGGGACAGGGAGAAAGCAACGAGGACGCGCGGGCCCCGCTTGGGGGGGGGAGCGGGGCGCTAGGGCCAGCGCTGAGGGCGAGCCTCCGCGCTGACCGCACCCTCAGATCAGAACTCACCGGGGCGCTCCAGCCGCTGGGCGCCGGCACGAAAGCAAGGGGCGCACCACGGACAGTCCACCAATAGGGCGGGGGGAGAGCAAGGAGGCCAGAGTGACGACGCACAGCCAAGGTAGGAGCCGGCAAGGCGCTGCACGCAACGCGGTGGACCCGGGCGTGCCTTATACGCGTAAAGGGAAAAAGCGAGAGCGCGCCAGAGAAACACGCGCAAGCCCAAGTGCGCGTGGTACATGCGACATACAGCGTGTCACGCAGCTCCTGCCGCCCGTGGCATACAGCCTAGGGGCCCCTGGCCTAGCGCTTGGACATAGCGGCAGCAACCAACCAACCAACCAACCTTTCTATCCCACACGGTGCGAACAGTGCACTCTATGTGGACTACACGGAGATGCCCAAGTTAGTGGGCTATGACTTCGCCCTAGTGGTAACCTGTGGGTTGACCAGGTTTACCAGAGTGTTCCCATGCACTAAACACATCACCGGTGAGGAGACAATCAAGATACTTCTGAAAAGGTGGTTCTGTGTCTATGGGGCGCCCAAAGAAATTGACTCAGATGTGGACGTCCCAGTACGCTCTGACACTGGCTGGTACAAGAGAGTCCTGAGGTCTCTCAATGTTGAGGTGTCAACCAGGCTTCCCTACACTCATACGAGTAACCCCCTATGTGAGCAACAGATTCCAGTTGTCCAGGAGAACGTGAAGATATGGTGCAGGACTGAGCGCACCAAACAGTGGGTGAGACTACTCCCCGTCATATCCCTGATGATGAACTCCCAAGAGAGTTCGGCAACTGGCTATTCGCCCTATGAGCTGTTCATGAGACGCCCGGTGTGATCCCTACACGCTCCCTATTCTGAGGACTCCTACTGTACAGTGGGAAAGTGGGTGAAGGGGCAGCAAGACAAGGTGGACAAGGCCAAGGCTATGCTCCAGATAGTGAGGGACCAAAAGTGGAACAAGAAGAACAAGCACGGAGTGCCTGCCTCCTATTAAGAGGGAGACTTGGTGCTGGTGCACCACAGTCGGCTACCCGCCTGGCCTGGCTCCACCAGCGATGCCCCCTACTTTGGGCCCTACAAGGTCCTGTCCGTGGATGGTCACTGCATCACAGTGCGGTGTTGTCCCCAACTAGGGGGGACCCTGGTGTGCGCTGCTCAACAGCTGAAGCGCTACTACGACCCAGAGGACCTCTGTGGGGAAGAATGGGAACTAAACGACGAGGAGATCGCCGCTCCGGACCTATAGGGCGCTGCCAGCCCTATGGAAGTTGAAGGCGAACAGGCTGACATGAATGCCGAGGAAATGGCTAACGAAGGCTTCTACCTGGTGAAGTCGGTTACCTGACACCGCTATTGCCAAGAGTGGCGTTTCCTTACCCTCTGGGAAGGGTTTTGAGTTGAAGAAGCTACCTGGGAGCCCTTTTCTGTCTTTGAGCTTCCTGAGGGACGCCTAAATTCTGTTCTGGTACACTACTTGTCCGAGAACAACCTAGGAGAGTTGCCGAGGCTCGCTGAAACGCTTGCCTCGCAGAAGAAGCCTAGTGTCTGAACGCCCCCCATACCTGCCTATGTATGTGTGAGTGTGCGGAGCCTGAGCACCTATGAGGAGGCTGCAGAAATGGTGTCCCAACTATATCCAAGTCTGCAGCCTTGCTAAAACCGGCGGATGTCTTTACACGGTGCCGTGGGGTACGCCCCAGGTCTCTGCGCCCCCAGGTGCCCAATTCCTGTGCTGGCACTAAACGTCCTTGGGGGAATATGGAGCGCTAACGCCAAGGTCTTGGTTTTGCCTACCTACATGCCTACGACAAGGGAGGGGTTGTCAAAAGCTACAAGGCATGAAGAAGCCTGTTTGCTAGACAGCCAAAACCTGGACTACAACTGCCACTGCCCACCAAAAACCCTAATAAAAAGTCAGGAAAGAGGCCGGACAGTGACACACTCACTACAGGTCCTACACTCACTACTGTGGCACCAGCCCTCAAAGGGTGAGCGAACACAGCCGTGCTCTAGCCCTCACCCAGGCCTATCACACCTACAGTCGCACACTACTTGCTGGTGTTCATGAGGTGTTCACGGGCCCTAGTGGCCCGCCTGGTGAGAAAGCAAGCGAACAAAGCGCTACTAAGCTGCTATGGCCTAGCAGGGACGTCACAACACGTTTCCCTGCTAGGGCTTGGAGGGAAGGAGTGCTCCGTATGCGTGCACAGCGGGTGAGCTTGTTGTCCTGGCGCCATACAGAGCCCGGCGGGTGGCAGAGGGGGACTGTTGTGTTGTGATCAGTGCCCGGTTTAGCTGGGCAGAAAAAATTGCTGCTGCACCAGTCACCCTGAGCTGTCCCAACTGAGAACAGAGGCAAATGCAGGATTGCTTCTAGCTGAGGAACCTAACCTGCCTCGCCGTATTATACGGGCCTCCAACAGGAAAATAATACACTGTCCAAAAGCAGCCCTATCAAGCAAGCAAGCTTGGGGAACTCCGCCCGTTCTCGTATAGAACGTAAGGGGGAGCCCGTGGGTAACCTAAAGAAGGGTCATACTGTGCGCACCTCGCGTGGCTTACCCTTTGACACGTCATCTGCATGCACGAGTATGCACGAGTTCGGCAGCCACCTATTTCTAACAAATCAATCACAATCAATCCATACCCAATGGTGGTTACAATCACTGACTCAACCAGGGGTGGCCCCTCCTGGGTTTACTCACCTTACCTACCGCCGGAGAGCGTGAACAAGGGAGAGTGTTGAACGACACACAAACGAAGGAAAGCGTGTATACACACGTGTGTATGTTCTAATCATTGCAACAGAAAAAGGCAGATTGGCGTGTAAGAGCAGTTGTCACGGTTGCCCCGCATTGGCAATCACTCCCTGGCCGAAGGCCGTCTGTTTTCCCCTAATCTGACCTCTAATCATCGTGCAATCTTCTAATCCATCCCTCTACTCTATGTTTGCGCTGCTACACGGCTCGTCAGCGGTAACACCAGACAAGGAATGTGTGTGCTGCATGCTAAGCAAGCACAACCTGTATATTCATATCTTTGTCTGTAAACTCCTATTTAATTCTCGAATTCTTCATTCTTGAATTTGCCTATAAGCATGGGTGGAAAGTCTACATTCACTGTTTAATGTGTGTTTCCTCATTTCTTGATTATTGTGTGACATACTGTTATAATCTTTTTATTTTTATTATTATTAGTTGTTATTATCCTATTTTTATTTTCTGGCCGTGAATTAAGACCCGCCTCTGCGCGCTGCTTTCCTCTGCGTATGAATGCAGGGATTTCAAAATTCCTGTGATGAAGGAAAAATGCCTTAAAATGTGCATTCAATGCACATGGAGCATCAGGTCAGGGGTGTACCCTCAGAAAGGTTCTAGACCGTCATTCAACACATTTAGGTGTATCATTGATTGTTGCGCACAGATCAGGCGCTCATTTCTTGCATCTTTTCTATTCAGATATCCCTGAGTGAATAGAGCGAAGTAGGCCGCGTTCTGGCCGAATCACTGCCTCAAGGACCACTGTCCAGAATCCCAAGACCCCATTACGGGGCAAACAATTCTAACGCCACCCACTCGCCCTAAGGACAGGAGAGGTACAGCCTGCAGGTACCACAGAGACTCAGACTGCGAGCCCTGACCGTATCCTGTGTTGAGTTGTACGGTTGGCCACTTGGTGGGAGTGATGCATGATCACATGACTTTGCATGCCCGTTCTAACGCCCCACTAAACCACAGCCGCGCCAGAGACGCCTCTGAGCGCAGTGGGGGCTGGAGGAGTTTGTTAGGACAAGGCAACAGCTGGCAGCTGCCCTGGTGCAGCGCCCACTTTACAGTGTTAGGGAAGGTATAGGTAATTTTAAAAAGATGCTGAAACCATGGGGCGGTCAAGAAAAACACCGTTCTTTCCTTACAATGCGACAGTGGTGGCCACCACAATACAAGGGCGGCGTAAGAAACAGTGTATGTCCATGCCAAAACGTAAGCTTTAGTTGTTGTAGAGATGCCTAGAGGCATACTACATTATTATCTTAGTATTGGCCTATCCAAAAAGGCGTGACCTATAAAACCAAGCATTGAACTTTGGATGTTGTGTGGACACCTGACCCCCCACCTGATTGGACATAAACACCATATCCAGGACTGACTGAGGCGCTGACATTGATCCAGAACCTATACAGTTTTCTCCATTTTCTCATGAATGCTTAGCTATGCCAGTGATCTGCACCCTAGGGGGCTGGGGCTCCTCTTTTTGAAGGGTCCTGGGTTCAATTTCCAGTCATCCTGGCTAAGTAGGAAGATCCCATGTTACATGCCATTGACCTCAGCGCCACAAGGCATGCCACCTCCGCACCTATGGAACCCAAAACAAAGAGTGCACATCCCTGGATGGCACTATAAAAGAGAGAGTGCCCATCGGGGCAGTTTTCTCATGATTCTAGGATATTTTCCAACTATTGCTTCTTAAATCTGTAGTTATTGTGACTTCTTTAATGCAGATACATTGTCTATCGTTTCATCAATGACTGCAGCCCTTCATGTTGTGCATTGGATCCCGAATTTGCTCTTCTTGCACTGCGGGTACTTGGGAATGTTGGTTTACTATTTGATTTCATCAAAACATTGGTGATTTGAAACACCTGAGCTACAGCAAGAAGCAGGAGGAGCAAGCAGAGGCACAAACATACCAATATCATCAAAGCATGAACAGTGGAAGCCTGTTTTAACTTTCTCTACAGTTTACGCGCCTGGTTCAATTCATTTCTTTGCATATGGGTACGCCATGGGGAAGCAGTAGCAGTACCCAGTACCGTATGGCAAAAATGATTTCAAATCCAAAAGCTTCCAGCACCTTCAACATTTGAGCCTTTGCTGCTGTCCTTCACCGTGCTTAAACGATTTGACAAAAGCAAAGACAAATCACAAGCAAGGATTCCAAATTCACAAGTATAGACCCCTCCTTGATTCTTTACAATGCCTTTTGGAAAACAAAAATGAAGCATGCAAAATCACCAATGCACACACCAACAATCACATGTGAACCACTTGTTGCCCCTATTAGCCCTTCATTCATAGCATTCTTGAATTGAATATTTCGACTTGAATTCATCTAAGAGTGGGCATAACAAATACAACGGAAACACAAAGCAAACTAGCAATGGGCAATCCATTAACCAGATTATTGTTGCAATTGTCACTAGTCACCACCAGGTGACTGTCACAGTGCACTGTCAAATCTGGAGTTTTTTGAAACTCCTCACAAGGATTTCTCTGCGTGCACAGCACTGGGAAGGGTAAGAAGGGTAGCAATGTAAAGGGTAGGCGAGAGAGAACACGTTTTGACTGTCAGAAATTCGAAAAAGAAGTCGAAAACCGAAGGTTCGCGACGGGCTTATCTTCAAACTGGTTGAGACAGGGGAATAGTGGAGGTCAGTGTTTGTGTTCATTGAAGCCAGGTGAATACAGAGGTGTGTTCAAACCTCAAAATCCATTTCTTCTTTAGAAAACAAGTAGGCAGGCACCGAACAAGGAACTGAATAGGTCAACTGAAGCACAATGATCACAATTTTCTGTGTATAAAGTCAAAAAAGTTATTGCTTAGCACAATTGAAAGTTACGTTTTCATCTGGAAATAAGACATCGCCTGCGTGATCATTGCAAATTCGCAGCGCGAATTCGCCCTGAATCCGCAGTACTGTGAATTTTCAGCCGAATTCGCAGCGAATTCACGCTGCAAACAAATTTGCAGCTAATTCAGCGAATTCAAATTCATTTTGCTGTGAATCTGCATCGCTACCGGGGAGAAGGCAGTCACCGCCTCTGGCTTGTGTCGCGTGGTTTGGAGGGTTAGGCTGACGGTTAGTGTGGAGTTTTCGGGCTGCCTTTCTGTGGGTCTTTGCACTGGTGGCTTTTTTACCACCACCATTGGGGTGAATTGTGCTTCTTGCATGAAGGAGAGGGTTGGGCTGACGGTTAATTTTCCGTGGGTTAGTCTGCCCTCCACCCTCTGGGCTGCTGTGCGGTGGCGGCAGGGAGGGTCAGGCAGGTGTCTTGGTTGGCATGGTCCGGCCGCGCTGGTTGTCTCGTTAACCGGTTGGTTGTGGTGGGGCCTTGGCTGCTGGGACCTTCTCTGGGAGCCCTTTGCTGGCTTCGACTAGCCGGCTAGCTGGTGGCAGGCGGGTGCGATTCCGCCTGGTGGATGCGGCTGGTGTGGCCGGCACTGTGCTGGGCCTGGGCGGCTTGGCCTGTGTGTGTCCCTGGGATTGCCCTTCGTTGGGGCCTGTGCCTTAGCGTGGTGGCGTCCGACCCTCTCTAGGAGGGGGCCTTACTCCCTATGAGTGCGGTGGGCCTTGCGGGACAGGGTGGTCGCGGTCCGCGCCCGGCGCCAGGGGGTGGGCCGGCGCTGATCCCTGGCGGTTTTCTCCTTCCATCCTTACCCTGTGCCGATTCGTCCCCGGTGTTGTGGCCTGTTCTCTTCCCCTCTCCTGGTGTTGCTGCTTCTTTTTTTGTGTTGTGGTCATTTCAGGGCAGGGCGACCGGGGGCCCTGGGGAAACGCGGTTAACCCTTAGCAATGGACACCAACACGCTCCACGACGCCACGCACAAGAACAAGGCCGAGAACATCAAGAACGACGGGTAGCACGTAAGGCACAGCAACGAACATGGTCTTGCTGCATGCGAGTGTGTTGGGTCGTGTGTAATTTTTTTTTTTTTTTTTTTTTTTTTCAAAAAAAAAAAAAAAAGAGGAAAAAAAAAAATATTTTACGAAATTTTGCGGCGGTTTTTCAAGTAGGTACAACCACACCCACGCAACAAACAAACCAGCACGGCACCGCAGGGCAGCACGGCACCGCAGGACACGGCACAGGGCGCAGGACAACACAGGACAACGCACAGCACAACAAGACACCAGGACACACCAGAGCAGCAACACCACACCGCAGAACGCCCAAGGAGACCCCACAACGCACAGGGACACACCACTGCACGAGGCACCAACAACAGCGCAGACGACACTGGCGCCGCACGACGGGCCGCAGGAGGGCAAAGCAAACACAAACAGCACCGCAAAACGACAGCAGAGCACGACAGCACAGCACCACACGACAGCACAGCGCCACAGCACACGACACAGGGAAGCAAGGCACCACAGCCAGCACAACAAGGCACCGCAGCGCACAGAGCGGAGAAGACAGGGAACGCACAGCAGGAGGAAAAGCGCACCACAGCACGCAGACACCACCACCGGGCAACAAACAGCACAGCCAACCAACAGCACAACACTACACAGCACGACAGCCCACAGGAGGGCAAAGCAAGCCCCAACACCACCGCAACACGACAGCAGAGCACAACAGCACAGCACCACGCGACAGCACAGCACCACAGAACACGACACAGGAAAGCAGGGCACCACAGCAAACCACACCAACCACAGGGAAACAGACCACGCGGCCAGACAGGGACACCGAAACACGCCACCAGCAGACGACCACGGGCCACCAGACCCAGCACCGCACCACGGCACACCACAGCACCAGACGCCAACAACAGCGAGCACCACAGGAACAGCACAAAGGGAGCGCACCAGCACAGCGAAGCACAGCACCGCACAAAGCGGAGAGGACAGAGAACGCACAGCACAGCACCCCGGGACACACACAGCACAAAGCGGAGCGGCCAACAACAGCACGCACCCCCGCGCCACGACAAAACACACACAGCACGGGGGAACACCGCAAAACGCAGCGCCGCAGAGCACAGGGCCCCGGGGCAACGGGCAGCGCCAGCGGGCACGGCGCAACAAGCAGCAGCACCCAACGAGCACAACACGGCACAGCACCGCACCGAGGGACGCACAGCACAACGCACCACACACAACACAGCACCGAGCGGCAGCGACGAAAGCCGCGAGACAAAAAGGGGAGGGGGGGGCAGCAACCGACGGGGAGCAAGCACCAGCCAGGCGGAAAGCACGAAAGAGGCGCACGGAGGGCGAGAGGCGGAAGGCCAACAAAGCAAACAACGCACAGCGCCGAGGCCCAGGAGAAGAAGGGGAAAAAAAAAAAAAAAACAACACCAAGCAGGAGCGACGGAAACACCGAGACACAAAAAGGTAAGGGGTGGGGGGAGAAACCACCAAAGAGCAGCCAACAGCCAAGCAGGAGACACAAACGACGTGCGAGCGCACGAAGAGGCAGGCAGCGGGAGGCCGAGAAAAACAACCAAAGCACGGCGCCAAGGCAACGGAGAACGGCAAGGGCAGCAAGAGAGCGGGGGGCAACCCCAGCCCGGAGGGGGCCAAGCAAAGCAGAAAGACAAAGCGGCCAAAGGAAAAGGTGAGGCGCACCACAACGCGCCCGGGAGGCCGGCCCGCCCGACCCGGCCACAAAGAGCAAGCACACGCACGCCAGCCGCCGTCCGGATGGACGAGTGCGCGCCCGGAGGGTACCCAACCCCTGCCGGCAACGAACAGCCGCCGTCCGGATGGACGAGTGCGCGCCCGGAGGGTACCCAGCCCCTGCCGGCTACGAACAGCCGCCGTCCGGATGGACGTGTGTGCGCCCGGAGGGTACCCAGCCCCTGCCGGCTACGATAGCCGCCGTCCGGATGGACGAGTGAGCGCCCCGCAGCGGCACCCCGCACAGCAACACAACACACCGAGCGGGCACACCGGTGAACAGGAGCCAGGAGGCCCAGGACACCGCACACGCAACACAACACACCGAGCGGGAGCACCGGTGAACAGGAGCCGGGAGGCCCAGGACGCCGCACACGCAACACAACAAACCGAGCGGGCACACCGGTGAACAGGAGCCGGGAGGCCCAGGACGCCGCACACGCAACACAACACACCGAGCGGGCACACCGGTGAACAGGAGCCGGGAGGCCCAGTACGCCGCACACGCAACACAACACACCGAGCGGGCACACCGGTGAACAGGAGCCGGGAGGCCCAGGACGCCGCACACGCAACACAACACACCAAGCAGGCACACCGGTGAACAGGAGCCGGGAGGCCCAGGACGCCGCACACGCAACACAACACACCGAGCGGGCACACCGGTGAACACGAGCCGGGAGGCCCAGGACGCCGCACACGCAACACAACACACCGAGCGGGCACACCGGTGAACAGGAGCCGGGAGGCCCAGGACGCCGCACACGCAACACAACACACCGAGCGGGCACACCGGTGAACAGGAGCCGGGAGGCCCAGGAAGCCGCACACGCAACACAACACACCGAGCGGGCACACCGGTGAACAGGAGCCGGGAGGCCCAGGAGGCCGCACACGCAACACAACACACCGAGCGGGCACACCGGTGAACGGGAGCCGGGAGGCCCAGGACGCCGCACACGCAACACAACACACCGAGCGGGCACACCGGTGAACAGGAGCCGGGAGGCCCAGGACGCCGCACACGCAACACAACACACCGAGCGGGCACACCGGTGAACAGGAGCCGGGAGGCCCAGGACACAGCACACGCAACACAACACACCGCGCGGGCGCACCGGTGAACAGGAGCCGGGAGGCCCAGGCCGCCGCACACACAACACAACACACCGAGCGGGCACACCGGTGAACAGGGGCCGGGAGGCCCAGGACGCCGCACACGCAACACAACACACCGAGCGGGCACACCGGTGAACAGGAGCCGGGAGGCCCAGGACGCCGCACACGCAACACAACACACCGAGCAGGCACACCGGTGAACAGGAGCCGGGAGGCCCAGGACGCCGCACACACAACACAACACACCGAGCGGGCACACCGGTGAACAGGAGCCGGGAGGCCCAGGACGCCGCACACGCAACACAACACAGCGAGCGGGCACACCGGTGAACAGGAGCCGGGAGGCCCAGGACGCCGCACACGCAACACAACACACCGAGCGGGCACACCAGTGAACAGGAGCCGGGAGGCCCAGGACGCCGCACACGCAACACAACACACCGAGCGGGCACACCGGTGAACAGGAGCCGGGAGGCCCAGGACGCCGCACACGCAACACAACACACCGAGCGGGCGCACCGGTGAACAGGAGCCGGGAGGCCCAGGACACCGCACACGCAACACAAAACACCGAGCGGGCGCACCAGTGAACAGGAGCCGGGAGGCCCAGGACGCCGCACACGCAACACAACACACCGAGCGGGCACACCGGTGAACGGGAGCCGGGAGGCCAAGGACGCCGCACACGCAACACAACACACCGAGCGGGCACACCGGTGAACAGGAGCCGGGAGGCCCAGGACGCCGCACACGCAACACAACACACCGAGCGGGCACACCGGTGAACAGGAGCCGGGAGGCCCAGGACGCCGCACACGCAACACAACACACCGAGCAGGCACACCGGTGAACAGGAGCCCGGAGGCCCAGGACACCGCACACACGTAGGGCGGCCGGGGGACAGGAAGGAACCAACACCCCATGGGTCCGACACACTGGGGCGACCCAGCCGACCCACCGGGCCAGTGGCAGGAGCGGTACTCCAAGGCTGCTGGTCCGAGCCCGGCCAGGCTGCATCGGGGACCATGGCAAACGTCACCCGGAGCCATGGATACAACCGGTGACAGGCGAGCCGGTACACAGTCCAGGAGGGGGTCGCCTGCCAAGCGGAGCGGCCCCGCAACTCAAGCCACAAGGGTGAGGCGGTCGTACCGTAGACAAGCGGGAGCAAGACCCCTTGTGGTGAGAGATACTCCACACGGCTGGGCAGCCCCCAGAGCTGCCGCCCGAAGGAGGGGGCATGTGGCCCTACTCATGGACACATGTGGGGACACCCTCCCACCAGGGACACATGGACCGGGTGGCCGCGACAATGCCTTCCCAAGCACATGCGGGAGCGGCTCAAGAGGCACCTAACATAGGGCAGTGGGAGGGACAGGACGTCCCCTTGGTAAGACCTTCTTCCTGCACCGTCAAAGGAGGCATCCCGAGCTCCCGAAGATACCTACCTACCTTATTGCTTAGCACAATTGAAAGTTACGTTTTCATCTGGAAATAAGACATCGCCTGCGTGATCATTGCAAATTCGCAGCGCGAATTCGCCCTGAATCCGCAGTACTGTGAATTTTCAGCCGAATTCGCAGCGAATTCACGCTGCAAACAAATTTGCAGCTAATTCAGCGAATTCAAATTCATTTTGCTGTGAATCTGCATCGCTACCGGGGAGAAGGCAGTCACCGCCTCTGGCTTGTGTCGCGTGGTTTGGAGGGTTAGGCTGACGGTTAGTGTGGAGTTTTCGGGCTGCCTTTCTGTGGGTCTTTGCACTGGTGGCTTTTTTACCACCACCATTGGGGTGAATTGTGCTTCTTGCATGAAGGAGAGGGTTGGGCTGACGGTCAATTTTCCGTGGGTTAGTCTGCCCTCCACCCTCTGGGCTGCTGTGCGGTGGCGGCAGGGAGGGTCAGGCAGGTGTCTTGGTTGGCATGGTCCGGCCGCGCTGGTTGTCTCGTTAACCGGTTGGTTGTGGTGGGGCCTTGGCTGCTGGGGCCTTCTCTGGGAGCCCTTTGCTGGCTTCGACTAGCCGGCTAGCTGGTGGCAGGCGGGTGCGATTCCGCCTGGTGGATGCGGCTGGTGTGGCCGGCACTGTGCTGGGCCTGGGCGGCTTGGCCTGTGTGTGTCCCTGGGATTGCCCTTCGTTGGGGCCTGTGCCTTAGCGTGGTGGCGTCCGACCCTCTCTAGGAGGGGGCCTTACTCCCTATGAGTGCGGTGGGCCTTGCGGGACAGGGTGGTCGCGGTCCGCGCCCGGCGCCAGGGGGTGGGCCGGCGCCGATCCCTGGCGGTTTTCTCCTTCCATCCTGACCCTGTGCCGATTCGTCCCCGGTGTTGTGGCCTGTTCTCTTCCCCTCTCCTGGTGTTGCTGCTTCTTTTTTTGTGTTGTGGTCATTTCAGGGCAGGGCGACCGGGGACGTCGTCCGCTGGATGGGGCGCGGTGGCGTCGGCTTTGGCGGTGCGCCGTTCCCAGTGTTCCCCCATCTGTGGGTGTACTCCTCTTACCATGTCCCCGCGCACCTCCCCGCCCCCTTGCAGCGGCTCTTCCCTTTGCCCTCTCCTTTCCCGGCGCCTTGATGGTGGGCTCATGCTAGCAGCAGGGGGGCGCCGATAGCCCATGCCATCAACTTCTTCTGGGGCTAACATCCCCCAAAGGAGGACCTGATGAGAGTATGTACACTACATGGAGCATAGAATACATCATAGAGGCGGCTCGCCTAGGAAAGGAAAGGTGTTGGCTCTGATGATGTGATTAGACGAATCCTGAGTTACCCGGGAGGGGGAGGGGGGGGGGCTCGGGAAGGGGCAGAGGGCTCAAGGGGTCGAGTGGAGGGGACAGAAAGTCACTGGATGGGCGGGAAAAATTCCGAATGTTCCGGGAGGCGCTGTGACGGGGAGGGGCAGACAGTGCGTTGCACCTAGTAGTGGTGGGCTTAGAGGTGAGCGGTAAGCGTGTTTGACGGTAGCGTGCCCTGGAGTGTGGTGGTGAGAGAGGGGGGGTGGCCTTTGTGCGTTTGCGAGGCGCCCAAGTGATGGTGGTCTGATTGCGCTGTGGCGACCGCAGGTGTTTTTGTGGTTGCCGTGGGCGTGACTGTTGAGTAGGACGCGGAATTGATGAGGAAGGAGGAGCACGAGGAGGTGCCGATGGTTGCCTTGATGGACGCTTAGACTTTCTAGGCGTGCGACGGATCGCTGGCTGTGGTTTGACCGGTCCTGGCTTGGACGGTTTCTTTAAGGCGTGTTTGAGGAGAGGTGGGGTGTCTTAGTATGTGGGCGGGTCGGAGGGGGCATCTGGACTGAGGTACTGAATGCACCGTGTGGAAACCGAGAAAGGATTGAGAGGGTCGGGAGGGTGCACCCACAGTATAGGATCCCACGGAAGGAAATTGGAACAAAGCCAGTCATGTGCTTGATGGACAGCCCCTTCCATGCGCTTCACTCGCTCCGCGAGGGCTTGGCCAAGCGCGGGCTTGTGCTCAGCCTGAGTGGTGCCAGGAATGGGCTGAGATAGGCAGGACCAGTGGACCTTTGGTACCAGGGTTCTCATGAAGTTCCTGCGGTCAGCCTTTGAGGGCCCAGAGAGCCACCAGTGCAGGACCTTGGGGCTGAAAAGTGGGCTTCAGGAAGAGATGTATGCCTGGACGTGCTGGTCTAGTGTTTTGCAGAAAGCCAGGCTGGACACAGGGTCAAAAGGATGATGCTGTCTGCACGGTGGGGCAGTGGTAGTGGTGAAGCTTTTTGCTCCATTGATAGCGGTGCACATTGTAGCACCCGGCCGCCAGTTTGAAAAACAGGGACAAAAACCAGGAAGCCTTATTGTAAAGGCTGAAGCTAGGGCCAACTGCTAGGTTGTTATGGGAATGCTGCGGCAGTAGGTGGTGAAATTGCTTTGTTTAAAATTTATGAAGGACAGGCAAGTGGTGTACTGCCACTGAACCCAGGGGGGGGATGGGAGGAGGTCGGGAGGGAAAATCAGGCTGTGAGCTGCCCATTTTGAGAAATGGTTGCTTATTTTGTAGCCAATAAAATCGGCATGCCCTTTCATCCATAGAACTTGGAGTGGGTTGGCGATGAGACGTAGGGCGCTGTGCACTGCAATGGTCCAGGTGTCGGCTTTGAACATGCTGGGCTCGGAGGCCTGGCATTTCTGGAGGGTGAACACCACCTGATCGTTGTCGATCAAGAGACACACTTTATGCTGGGAGAAATCCATGTCAATCCAGCGAAGGGCTGCAATCGCCCCCCGGGACCCCGAAGCCAGGGAGTAAGGGTGTGGTGAGGACAGGCATAGAACTCTAGTTGTGCCGTCCAGTAAGAAAGCTGTGATGGCGGCCGCATGGCCTGATTCACCGGATGATCCATCAGCATAAAGCCACACTCGTTGCAAGCCGGGTGCCGGCGGTCTGGTTAGTGCTTGTGAAGCATCGTGGCAGCCCCATTGGATGAGAGATTTCTCCTCTAGGTAGTGCTGTACCTGCAGAGCAAAAAGATTGCCGTGTTGACTGACCCCCAACGCGTGTGCGCTGTGCGGTGGTGTCTGGGGTTCGGGGCTGGTCGCTTGAGGGCGCAAAAACTCAGGGACAACCTGGAAGTGGGAAGGGTTGGAGCAATCCATGAATGCTTGGCATGGCATGTGCATGGTATAGGATGTGTGGGAGTCCACAGAGTAGATCCCGTCGTGGAACGAAACATTGGCCCATTTCGAAGTGGCCTTGGTCACGCTACCTGTGGCGTGCCCTGACTTGAACTTGACGGTCAGCTGGGTATCAGGTTTTAGATCCTGAATGGCAGTCGGTCTCCACGGGCCTATGCTGTGGAATGAAATGCCGAAGGCGTGACTGGAGTCCATGAAAGAGTTTTGAACGGGGTCTGATGCCCTTTGATTTGGACTAAGAATGGACTGGACGTACAAAGGACCAGCAGACATTGGGGCGAGGCCGCAAAGGGCACGAAGTCCATAGTTCACAGTTGCAACGTGGAAGTTGTGCGGCAGGAATTTCATGCCTAATCCTCCCTTTGGGGGACCTGCGAAACGGTCTTTGGGGAAGACCAGGCGTGTGATGCTCTGAGATGCAGCACCTGCCCAGATGAGGGACTGCAATTTCCTAAGCTGGTTGGGTGAAAGGGAGTGGGTGATTAGGCGGTAGGCGAGCGCTGGAACCAACTGTGAATTCGTCAGATGGAGCTTTTCACTTAACATAGGAGGCAAGGGAGAGAGTGGGGCAAACTAACTCTGGATCTCCGTTTTGAGCATGTGAAACAGGCACTTGGCTTGGTTGTGTGTAAAAGGATATACCCCCAAGTATTTATAGCACGTGTGAGGTCGCCTTGTTTTTTTGTTGTAAGTGAGGAATTCAGAGCCTCTGGGTGTCAGGAATTCTTTTTGGGCAGCTGTGCCATTAGCTTGGACTTTGACAGGACCATCGAAGTAGTTGAGACTGTTTTGCATGTCGACGACATCCTCACTTTTGATGACGACGTCGTCGATGTAAGCGTGGTGGCTTGTGCGACCGTTTGTGCGAAGGGGGGGGGGGCACTGTGGCAAAAAAATGGTGGAAGAGGGAGTTGAGGTAGAGGGTGAAGAGTAACAGGAGACAGGGGACATCCCTGTCGGAGTCCCGTGGTTTGAAGGTAGGCATGCCGGGTGCGGTCGTTGATTATGGGGCTGTCTTGGGGGAAGGAGTATAATTGTTTTTATAAGGGAAATAGTGGAAGTAGAAAAATTGGCCGGTTCGAGAGCGGTCGAGAGTGTGCCATGGGGCACCAAATTGAAGGCCTTGTTGAAATCGATGAAGAGCGAGTAGCTCATCTTCAAGGGTAAATCGGATAGCAGAAAATAAAGCTAATTAACATAAAAAATGCTTAGGCCAAAAAGCGCGCTGCAAAACGCGTAAAAACGCGACGAAAATATTTTTGACCTTAAATAGGTGAATAGTTAAACCCGTAAGCACGGTAATGCTCCTAGGAGCATAAGCCGTCCCCCTCGTCGTCGAATTAGACATAGGCGCAAAGAAAAATGCTTCCAAACAGCGCGTAAAACTGGAACAATTTTCGTAGCCCGCCACGACCCCTCGCGACCCACTCTGTCGCCTTTTTCTTATTCTTCTCCATGTAC
Source organism: Eutreptiella sp. 'Long Island Sound 2002' (assembly GCA_964036045.1). Lineage (NCBI taxonomy): Eukaryota > Euglenozoa > Euglenophyceae > Eutreptiales > Eutreptiaceae > Eutreptiella > Eutreptiella sp. 'Long Island Sound 2002'. The sequence continues at coordinate 129,863,305 of OZ038382.1, read as the reverse complement.
CTCCCTCCCCACCCTTGAACCCATCACTCCCCTTGCTCTGCAGCTCAGGCGGCGGCCCTGGGGGAAAGCAATAAACCCCTAGCAAAGAACGCCAAGAACTTTGACAACATCCAGCTCAAGTACAAGCCCTTGAACACCAGAGCATTGCCGCCAACGACGGGTAACATGTAAGTCAGCACAAAGTACATGGTGTTCTTGCTCGCGAGTGCGTTGGGTAGTGTATAATTGTATTTTATTTCAAAAAAGGTTTTCAACGGGTTTTGCAGTGGTTTTGAAGGAAAAAAGCGGCAGCAAGCACACACAACACAGCAAAAACACACCAGAACACGACAGCACCGCACAACACAGCAGCACAGCACCACAGGACACAACACAGGGGAGCAGAGCGCCACAGCAAGCCGACCAACCACAGGGAAGCACACCACGACACACACAGCAGAAAGCGCAGCGGCAGGAAACAAACAACAGGCACAGGCGAAGACGCAAACAGACAGCAGAGCACAACAGCACACCACCACACGCCAGCATAGCACCACAGAACACAACACAGGGGAGCGGAGCACAAAGACACACCACACCAAACCACAGGGCGGCGAGCCACGCGGCCGGACAGGGACAGTACCACCGAAACACGAAACCAGGAGCCACCAGGAGAGAACAGAAGACAGCCAGGCCAAACAGCAAACACCCAAACACAACGGGCAAAAACACACAACACCAAGCCAGAGGGGCGAGAGAGCATCACAGAGAGAGCAAGGACACAAGCACACCAACACAGCACCACACAAGAGGCGCCACAAAGAGAGAGGCGCCCAGAAACACGGCACAAGGAACGACCGCACACAGACCACAGGCAGCACAGCAGGATGACACAGCACCGCGCCCAAGGACAAACAGAGCACAACAACACGCCACAGCAGCGGACGAGGCAAGATGCCACCCAAGCACAGTAACGAAACAAACAACACAGCACGGAACCAAGAGACGCACCCGGCACGGCAGAGCGCCAAAAAGCACAGCGCAACAGAAGCCAGCACAAGCACGCAACGCGATAGGGCAAAACCGAACAGCAAGACGCACCACGGCCGAGCACCACACGGACAAAGACAGCGCAGAACACCACAGAAAGGCAAGGAACAACGCAAATAAAAAAAAAGCAGCAGAGAACACGCTAGCAATCGACAGCAGAACACACCAAGAACGGCACAACAAGACCAACCACACCACCATGCCGGACAGCAAGGCGCAAGAACCCAACCAAGCACAAGCACGCCACACAGCACCAGGCAAAACACACAACACACCAGAGACCGCAGCACCAACAGCCACACACACCAGCACACCCCACAGCCCCGCACAGACAAAACAAACCCGCACCGCACAACAGCAAACCAGAAAACAAAACAACAAACAAGGCAGCGGGAAAAAAAAACAAACAAACAAAAACGCCACAAAGAAAACACAAAGGAGAAGCAAGAAGAAGGAAAAAAAAACCAAGACGGGCGGCGGCAAAAAAAAAAGTTGGGTGGGAGGGGGCCAACAAGAAGCCAAGGCCGAAGGCACCCGGACCGGAAAACACTGAACGGCAAAGACAACGGAGGCGCACAAAGGAAAAAAAAACAGCAACCGGCGCGAACAGGGCAACCCAAGCCCGGAGGGGGTCAAACAAAGAAGAAGCACAAAGGGGCCACAGGAAGAGGTCAGGCGCACCAGAACGCGCCCGGGGGGCCGGCCCAGCCGACCCGCCCCAGAAAAGCACGCGCACACACACACGCGCGGGACCCCGGAGTGGCGCCCTCCGCCCCGAAAGGGGTGGTGTCGGCGTCTACACAAAACAGCCCCGGTGCACCGGCCGAGTCCCCAGTCGGAAGACGGGTGGTACAGGAAAATGGACGCGTCTCAGCCGGCCTCCACGTGCCCCACGCAGCCGCCCAGTAAAACCGGGGGCGACAGCCCCCGGGATTGGGAAAGGCACCACGGCGTCGGGAAAGCCGACCAGAGCACCGAGAGCGACGGGCACCGACGAGACGTGGCGCCCGAACGCGGGGCCACAAGGCACGCCAGACAGGCACGCCCGCCAGCCACAACCACCGCACTTGGACAGGTGGCAACCAACAACGGCCACCGGGTGCGACAAACCCGGACAGCGCGCACAACAAGCAATGAACCACGGCACAAGAACAGGTGCCAGGCAACACCCCAGCCACACACCAGGAACCCCGGCCAGGAGTGGCGGCGTACAAGCGGAGCCGGCACACAAACGCACACAACCCAACACCCCGGCTAGGAGTGGCGGGGTACAAGCAGAGCGCGCACACGAACACACACACACCCCAACACCCCGGCCAGGAGTGGCGGGGCGCAGCCGAAGCCTGAGCCCAAGCACACACACGCACGCCGCACACCCGAGGCAGGAGTGGCAGGGTACAGGCGGAGCGCGCAAAAAAACAAACAGACATCCGGAAACCCCAGCCAGGAGTGGCGGGGCGCAGCTGAAACCCGAGCCCAAGCACAGAAACACCCACACCACACATTCCAGCCAGGAGTCATGGGGTACAAGCGGAGCAGGCACACAAACACAAGCACGCCCCAACGGCCCAGCCAGGAGTGGCAGGGTGCAGCCGAGAACCAAGCGCAGGCACACACACCCACACCGCACACCCCAGCCAGGAGTGGCGGGGCGCAGCCGAAACTCGTGTTCAACTGCACGCACCGACACCGCACACCCAGGCCAGCAGTGGCGGGGTACAAGCGGAGCGCGCAAACAAACACACGCACGCCCCAACGGCCGAGCCAGGAGTGGCTGGGTGCAGCCGATAACCGAGCCCAGGCACATACACCCACACCGCACTCCCCAGCCAGGAGTGGCGGGGTGCAAGCGGAGGTGGCACAGGAACACACACACCCCAACGACCCAGCCAGAAGTGGCGGGGTACGTGCCGAGCGCCCACAGCAACACATACACACCCCAACACCCCAGCCAGGAGTGGCGGAGCCCAGCCGAATCCGGAGCCCAAGCACACAAACCCACGGCGCACACCCCAGCCAGGAGTGGCGGGGTACAAGCGGAGCGCGCACACAAACACGCACACCCCAAAGCCCCTGCCAGGAGTGGCGGGGCGCAACCGAAACCCGATCCCAGGCACCCACACCCACGCCGCACATCCCAGCCAGGAGTGGCGGGGTACAAGCAGAGCGGGCACACAAAAACACGCACACCCCAACACCTGAGCCAGGAGTGGCGGGGCACAAGCGGAGGGCGCACACATAAACGCACAGCCCAACACCCCCGCCAGATGAGTCGGAGCGCAACCAGAACCCGAGCCCAAACACCCACACCCACACCGCACACCCCAGCCAGGAGTGGCGGGGTACAAGCAGAGCTCGCACACAATGGCGCACACCGCAACACCCCAGTTCGGAGTGGCGGGCTGCAGCCGAAACCCGAGCCCAAACACACACACCTAGACCGCACACCCGAGCCAGGAGTGGTGGGGTACAAGCAGAGCGCGCACACAATCACGCACACCCCAGCACCCCAGCCAGGAGTGGCGGGGCGCAGCTGAAACCCGAGCCCAAACACACACACCCACACCGCACACCCCGCCAGGAGTGGTGGGGTACAAGCGGAGCGGGCACGCGGACACGCACACCCCAACACCCCAGCGAGGAGTGGCAGGACGCAGCCGAAACCCGAGCCCAAGCACACACACGCACAGCGCAATCCCCAGTCAGGAGTGGCGGGGTACAAGCGGAGCGCGCACACAAACGCACACACAGCGCAACACCCCAGCCAGGAGTGACGGAGCGCAGCAAAAGCCCGAGCACAGGCACACACATCCACACCGCACAGCCCAGCCAGGAGTGGCGGGATGCAAGCTGAGCGGGCACACAAACACGCACACCCCAACACCCCAGCCAGAAGTGGCAGGGTACGAGCGGAGCGCGCACACGAACACACACACACGCCAGCTGCCAAGCCAGGAGTGGCGGGGCGCAGCCGAGAAGCAAGCCCAAGCACACACACCCACGCCGCACAGCCGAGCTAGGAGTGGCAGGGTACAAGCAGAGCGCGCACACAAACACACACACCCCAACACCCCAGCCAGGAGCGGTGGGGCGCAGCTGAAACCCGACTGCAGGCGGCCACAACCACACCGCACACAGCAGCCAGGAGTGGCGGGGTACAGGCGGAGCGGGCACACGAACATGCACACCCCACCACCCAAGCCAGGAAGGGCGGGGTACAAGCGGAGCGCGCACACAAACACGCACATCCCATCACCGAAGCAAGGAGAGGCGGGGCGCAGCCGAAACCTGAGCCAAAGCACACACACCCGGACCGCACACACCATCCAGGAGTGGCGCGGTACAAGCGGAGCGCGCACACAAACACGCACACCCCAACACCCCAGCCAGAAGTGGCGGAGCGCAGCCAAAACCCGACCCCAAACACGCACACCCACACCGCACACCCCAGCCAAGAGTCGCAGGGTACAAGCGGAGCGCGCACACAAACAAGCACGCCCGAACAACCCGGCCAAGAGTGGCGGGGCACAGCGGAAACCCCACCCCAAGCACACGCACCCACACCGCACAGACCAGCCAGGAGTAGCGGGGTACAAGCGGAGCGGGCACACAAACACACACACCCCAACACCCTAGCCAGGAGTGGCGGGGCGCAGCCAAAACCCGAGCCAAAGCACACACATGCACACCGCAATCCCCAGCCAAGACTGGTCGGGTACAAGCGGAGCCTGCACACAAACACACACACAGCCTAACACCCCAGGAAGGAGTGGCGGGGCGCGAGCGAAACCTGAGCCCAAGCACACACACCCACACCGCACACCCCAGCCAGGAGTGGCGGGGTACAAGCGGAGCACGCACACAAACACACACACACTGCAACACCCCAGCCAGGAGTGGCGGGGCGCAGCCGAGACCCGAGCCCAAGCACAACCAAGACCCAAACACTTCCCCCACACAACAGTAGGATACCCAGTGTCCAGAGCCCGGGCACTGAGGCAGCCCGTGCCATGCAGGGCACCCGGCCAAACGAGATCCGGAGACCGGGGGTAAGGCTGCATCCTAAGGCCTGCGCTGCCTTGGAACTCGAGGCGGAGCGTGCGACATCCAAGCGCCTCAGAACTCCAGTAGCAAGAACATGCATGCATGCCTTGGGAACAGGATACGCCAGGAGGTCTGGTGAACCCCCAGGGTTCCGCCTAGAGGTGGGAACGTGCGCAAGCACGGGGGCCCACCCTTCCGGCATGACAAAAACGTCACGCTGGCGCCGATCAGCCCTCCCGGTGTTGCCCGGGGCCGCTTTGTTGGGGGCCACCAGTCAGGTCTAGCGAGATGTACGTCGCCTCCCCTCTTCACGCGCGGAGCCTCCTCCTGTTTGTCACAGGGGCAACGCCAGGGGGAACCATGGGGCACCTCTCCACAACCGAGTGCACCTACCTACCTACCTACCCTGGCAGTGGGTCTCCACGGGCCTATGCTGTGGAATGAAATGCCCAAGGCGTGAATGGAGTCCATGAAAGAGTTTTGAACGGGATCTGATGCCCTGTGATTTGCGCTAAGAATGGACTGGACGTACAAAGGACCAGCGGATTTTGGGGCAAGGCCGCAAAGGGCACAAAGTCCATAGTTCACAGTTGCAACGTGGACGCTGTGCGGCATGAATTTCATGCTCAATCCTCCCTTTGGGCGAGCTGCGAAACGGTCTTCTGGGCAGACCAGGCGTGTGCTGCTCAGAGATGCAACGCCTGCCCAGATGAGGGACTGCAATTTTTCGAGCTGGTCGGGGGACAGGGAGTGGTTGATTAGGCGGTAGGCGAGCGCTGGAACCAACTGTGAATTCGTCAGATGGAGCTTTTCACTTAACGTAAGAGGCAAGGGAGAGAGTCGGGCAAAATAACTCTGGATCTCCGCTTTGAGCATGTGAAACATGCCCTTGGCTTGGTGGTGTGTAAATAGACAGACCCCAAAGTATTTTTTAGCACCTGTGAGGGCGCCTTGCTTTTTTGTTGTAAGTGAGGAATTCAGAGCCTCTGGTTGTCAGGAATTCTTTTTCGGGGGCTGTGCCAATAGCGTGGACTTCGGTTTTGGACACGTTCACGTCCAAACCCCAAGCCCTGACAGGACCATCGAAGTAGTTGAGACTGTTTTGGATGTAGACGACATCCTCACTTTTAATGAGGATGTCGTCGATGTAAGCGTGGTGGCTTGTGCGAGCGTTTGTTTAAGGGGGGGGGCACTGTGGCAAAAAAATGGTCGAAGACGGAGTTGAGGTAGAGGATGAAGAGTAACAGGAGAGAGGGGACATCCCTGTCGGAGGCCCCTGGTTTGAAGGTGGGCGTGGGGGGTGCGGTCGTTGACTACGGGGCTGTCTTGAGGGAAGGAGTATAATTGTTTTATAAGAGAAATAGTGGAAGTAGAAAAATTGGCCCATTCGAAAACGGTCGAGAGTGTGCACCGAATTAAAGGCCTTGTTGAAATCAATGAAGAGCGAGTAGCTCTTCTTCCATTTTGCCCAGAGGGCCTCGACCTGATACAGATGATCAGCGCATTGGTGGCCGGGAAGGCCGCCGTGCTGAATTTCTGAAGGGATGTCCTGTGCAAACACTTGCGAGCGCAGGTGTTCGCAGGCAAAAGTGGCGAGGAGTTTATAGATGCAGTTTAAGAGGGCAATAGGGCGGTAATTTGAGGGGGAGAAGGGGTCGCCTTTCTTATAATGTAAACAGATTTTTGCGCATAGCCAATGCGGCGGCAGCGGCGGATGGAGGTAGCGGTTTAAAATCGATTGGAAAAAACGTTGCATGGGTTCTTGACACAGGGCCAGGATGTAATTGTTCGTTTTGTTCGGACCTCCGGCTTTTGATGGCTTACTGTGCTTCAACTGGCACAGAAACTCCTGCTAGGACAGGGAGGGTATGTGGTTGTTTTTGGCAGAAACAGGGCATGTGGGGGAGTGGGACAGGACTTCGTCGACGAAGTCCCTGGGGGGGGATATAATTCGGTTACCCACCAGGATGAAGCAGGGTGTCCCCGAAAACCTTTGCTACATCAGCTGGGTCACTTAGGAGCTCATTGGTATTTGGATCTTTGACGACAAGAGGTTCCATGTCTTTGGGCACAAGGTGCGGGCGACAGTGCTTTTCATCTGGACTCCTCGGACCAGACTACTGTGAAGCTTCCTCTTCGCTTTGGCTTCGTCTGAGGATCGTAAAGTATTTACCACGGATTGGACCTCAGCAATGTGCTCGGGAAATGCTGGGGAGGAAGGAGTCGGGGATGAGCGCAATAGGTTCCCGAGCTTGCCATAGCCCTCTTCGTCTTTGCGCTGTGGTTTCGGACGTGTGACTTTATGGAACGCCGACCCAATCTGCATAACGAGAGAATCAGTGGCGGTGACGCTCTCCTCTAATGGGGCTCTGGCAGGGACCTCTTGGAGGTCCTAGTGACGCGTTCCAGTGGGGGGCCTGGCCACGGGACGCTGCGGCGGACACGCACAAGCAAGCAGGCAGGCAAAGCACTGCGCTCACAAGGGCATCCTCATGCTCGTGTCATGTGACAAAGGGTGTCAGGATCCTTGCCACTCTGAAACAAGGGAACAAAAGTATGTACAGCAACACATCAGGATATGTACACCTGGGGTGAAGACTGGACTGAGGTAAGGGCATCACAGGACAATAGACACTCAGTCCCAACTCATATCCCAATCCCAGGTCCGACCCCTTCAGTGGCTGGCAGGGGCGGGGGCTCAAACACAACCCCTGCCCTGCTCAGTCCGGACCCTGAAACCCTGCCAATGAGGGAGGCTGTCCCTTCCAGCCACAGGCGAGTTCCTGTGAGCCAAGGCGCTTCAAGGCCAACCAACAGTGGCTCCGCATGAACCCTCTGATGGCAGGTCCCAACTTCCATTTGAGCCAGAGATTAGGCACTGCCAATATCCCCTAGGAGTTGGTAACTGAGAATGGGCTGTTTCAGCCCAAACTGACATTAGCTCAAAAAACTCCAAAATTGACCCCTTGTCCGGACCAGCCAGAGGTAGGGACGAGGCATCCGACCCTACGCCAATCAAGTACGAACTCCGCAGAGCCCCCACTGAACCTGGCTCCCTCTGAGTCCCCAGCATCAGGGCGCCACGGCTTCTCGGATTTACCCGAATAGGTGAGGAGGAAAGAAGAGATGGCGAAGCAATAGCACTACACAAGACACATATATGGGGCCAACTCCTCCTGGGGTCACGATGCCAAAATCATCAAAATTGGAGTCATCCCCACGGGTGGCTCGCCCGGCCAGGGCAAGGCCAATTCCTCGTCGGATAGGAGGCTTGACCTAGGACCTTTGGCTAAGTGCACAACCTAAAATTGGGTCCAGACTACTCATGGGCACAGAGATATGGGGCCGCCAGTTGACCACACGTGAGGCTGAATTTGGGGTCCCAAAAGGGGGTCATTTTGGCTGCTCAAAATGAGCCAAACTCGGGGGTATCCCCAATGGTATATCTCCACGCCGGCTTTGAGATCACATCTGCTATTCCATATGCGAATCACTCGGAGTCCAACAGAGGCTCACATGTACTTGACTCCCAAGGATCTCCATGGGCCTCGGCGTGGTGATGATCCAAACTGTGTACAAAAACGCCAAAATGGCGACATTGGCCGTCTCGGGCGACCGTCGAGGGTAGGAAACCTTGGCAATTTCGTCGCCTGAAGTCTCGATTCACAGCCCTTGATATTCCATCTGGTCCCCTGCCTTGGGATTTGGCTTGCTGTCTCACTGGCTGCTTACTGTTCACCGAGGGGATGACCACACGGAGGGGGCAGAAAGGAGCATGCGGTGCAAAGGGGGGGATCATGAATCGCACCAAAAGTTGAAGAACCCCGGATGAGCCGGAGGAGCAAATACGAAACTCAATGGTGTTCAACCCTTGCTCATATGCTATAACATTCCCCCTCCCTTCTAGCTGGATTCCGTGCCCCATGGAGATATGGTAGTTCCAATATGGTACACAATGGCAAAACAGGGAAATTTGGCCAAAATGGCCCGCAGTCATGATTCCATATCTCCATGACCACGGCGAAGATCCTTCCAACCAAAGAGGCTATAGACACATGGGACTTAGGTCCCAATATATGCCACTTGCCAACCCTCATGGTTGCCTCTAGCTATTTTCTCTCTTGGAGGAAAAATGACACACAAATAGGGCAGAATGGCACCATACCCCAAATTGGGTGACTCACAACTCTCCCGTCAAGAGGAGAGGCCACATGGCACAACACCCCATTCGATGCGGGTTTCTGAGCCCTCTCTGAATCGCCCTTACCCTTGGTCAAGTGGCGCACGAATCCTCGGGGGTGAAATCAGGGGGAGAAGGGGTTTGTGGCCATTCTGGGCAAAACGGCCAAAATTCACCCAAAAGTGGTCACTCGAAAAATCGTGTCTCCATATCACAAGAGAAAGGAGCCTCAAGCTTTTGCATGGACGCAAACCGAAGCTTTGCTTCCCTTTTGCAACAAGGGTTGAGGTTCAAAGCATAATGGAAACCTTTTTTCACACCTCAATCCTTGAAGCACACTATTTATGGGAAAAAGTGCATATATCGGCGATATTGGTATGTACATATCTTCCGGTCATTGAGGAACAAAAATATGAGCAAACATGTTTGGAGTAGGCCCATAGTAGGTGCTTTCAAATATGCCCACTATGGTGGGATCGTCTCTGCCCACTCATGTCATTAGTGCTTGCATATGAGCGGGTGTGCAAAGAGGCAGTATGGCACGCGTGCTCACAAGGCGAAATTATATAAAATAGAAGACAATGTTGTAAAAATCAGGCAAGCCATCCACGATGTTGCTCGTGCTCTCTACTTTACACCTTGTCTTCATTCAAGGCTCAACTCCCCGTAGGCTCTGAGTACGAGCCTAGGGGGACTGGCAATTTTGGCCTAATTTTCGACCAAAACTTGCCCTTTTTCGAAGTAGAGTTTTGGTACGCATTGAATTTCGTGGAGCCATCGTTGAGTTGGTTCAAAAATCAAAAAATGATCTAGGGCTTTTCATCTTGTGAGCATTGTGTTCGGTTATTATCGTTCATGCTCACAAGGCCACAAAGTTAGCGTTTGCGCACGCAAACAACTTGGGTTTGCGAAACCCATAGGCTGCCTAAAACATCCCTATTGCCCTCTTCCCTATTCAAAGTGATATGCCCATGTGAAAGGGGCATGGATGAAAGGCATAGGGGGGGAATGTAGGGTTCCGTCCGAACTCATGGTCCTTGAATTATGCCCTAGGTCTTTTGATGTATTCCTGCAGGTTTTGTAGTTGAAAACCCCAAACCAAAGCAGCAGGTAGAGCAAGGACTGAATGTGGATCGAATCAATGATTGGTTTTGGAATCCAGTGTAACACAGAAGGGCTGCAGATAGACAAAGCAGGTTTATGCACATAGATTCAATCACAAATGGATAATACAAAAGGTTTTATATGAAGATTGGTCAGACTCTAGCCTCAGAGGTTGCATTAGGCACTTCATGTGCACTCTTTTGGGTGAAATGGTGCTGGTTAGGACTGAGGGGCATAGATGTCAGGACCACACAGAAAATGACTTGGCCATGCAACTGAATTCAGAAACAGTTACAAAGTAGGACCACAATAAGTGGTAGAAACAATTGAGTATAGGGGTCTTGGGGTGGGAGACCACTTAGGCTTAACCTCCAAGGCCAACAAGCATGAAATGCCTGATTTATTTTGGTATGTCCTCCATGAAGGAAGGTACCTCCGCTCAGTTGAGTGGTAGGGGTGAACTTCATGGGGGGGCTAGGGTCACAACCCTAGTTACTTTGAGAAAGTGTACTTTAGGCTACAAAAGAGAGATAAAAACACTTAAGTTTGTCTTAGCATCAACAAAGGGTTTTAAAGGGGGGGCTTGGCCTGGATCAAGCCCTCCAAGAAAGACATGGCAGTGACTTTTTCTTACTCCCCCCTGGAGTACTAGTTAGCTAAGCTAGTAGGACCAAGGAAAAAGGCTCAAATATTCCCAAAATTACCTCCTAAAATGCATTAAACTTACCAAAAACATCCTCATCACTGCATAGAAGCCTATCACACTGTAGGGACCCTTGAAAAACAGTGTAATGTACCGTGAATGATGTCCCTTCGAAGGGGCATTCCTCAAAAGTCGCCGGCGTGCGGCGAAAACTTTTGGAAAAAGTTCGGGGGCAGTGGGAATTGAACCCAGGACTCCCTCCCTAGAGCATATGTGCTTGACGAATAGGGTACAGTCGAACGCTCTAATGCGGACGGCCATCGCCGTATAAACAGCGTTTTAGTAAACGTCCTGACCAAAGGCCAGGGCGGAGCAATACTCCCAATGGAGGACACAAACCTCCAGGAGCTGGAAAAAATAGAAAATGTAACCAGCAGGGAGTGATTCCTGCGGTTTGGCGGAAGGGGTTGCGATTTAGCAAGTGAAATCGTTAAAAATCGACGAAACCACGCGGGAAATCGTCATTTTTACACATAACCCAAAGTCGCAGACAAGCGCAAAGGAAGCGAATTCCAAGAAAAGGGTTGCGCAAGCGTAAACGGCTTTTGGAAAAGAAGGTATGAGCCGTAGTTTTTAAAGTTTTAAAGGAAATTTTTGCACAGTTGCATCAAAATTTTTATAAACTTCAGAGAAAAGCATTCAAATTCAGCCCACACCACAGAGCAGTTCAATAACCCGTCTCTCAGGTATGTCTGTGTCACCTCACACTCACGCATTGCGTTCGTGTTGGTTGTTCCGTCAAAACGTTAGGGTTGTCAACGCTGTGCTCGTTGGGGGGTCGGGTGTTCTTCTCTCGTGCTCTGCACAGGTAAAAGCAGGAATGAAAGGTATGTGATGCGAATGGATTCGGGCCACCTCGCCCTCCTGTCGCCATCCTGTCGCCTCCCTGTCGCCTCCCTGTCGCTGTTTCGGCACTTTCAGCCCCCTGTCGCTCCCCTGTCGCTTGCCTGTCGCTTCCCTGTCGCTGTCCTGCCGCTCCCCTGTCGCTCCCCTGTCGCTTTCCTGTCGCTTTCCTGCCGCCCTCCTGTCGCTATCCTGTCGCTTCCTGTTGCTTCCTGTCGTTTCCTGTCGCCATGCTACTTTTTGCCTGGCGCCTTCCTGTCGCTCTCCTGTCGCTCTCCTGTCGTTCCCTCCTGTCGCTCTCCTGTCGCTATTTCCTGTTGCCTCCCTGTCGCCCTCCTGTCGCTTGCCTGTCGTCTTCCTGCCGCCTCCCTGTCGCCTCCCTGTCGCCTCCCTGTCGCCTCCCTGTCGCCCAACCTGGTAACCTGTCGCTCTCCTGTCGCTTGCCTGTCGCTTGCCTGTCGTCTTCCTGCCGCCTCCCTGTCGCCTCCCCATCGCCTCCCTGTCGCCTCCCTGTCGCCCAACGTGGTAACCTGTCGCTCTCCTGTCGCTTGCCTGTCGCCTTCCCGTCGCCTCCCTGTCGCCTCCCTGTCGCCGCCCTGTCGCCCAATGTGTTACCCTATCGATGGAAAGCCATAGATACCTCAAACAGGCAGTTCGATAGTACTAAAAATGTTCTTTATTCATGCCAAATTGTGAGATCTCGCCTTAGCAAACCTCCCCAAAGGTGTGCAAAGCAATGATGCAAATCGTAGATCGATGGTTCAATCATTTGCATTGTTTGACAATCCTAAACTCCTAACACTCTTGGTGATCTACTATGCACATTTGCATGGCCCCTCAGCTGTAGGCTCGCAACCATTTTGCAAATCAAACTGAATCTGACAATTATGTAGTACACACGCCGCCAAGAAGAAGTAGGTCAACTCATTATTTTCGTACGATCCACCTCGGCTCTTAACTCGATGAAAAAGACCAAACTTCTTGATGTTGGAGAATGCGTTCTCAATAGCAATGCGCTCCTTAGGTGCAACGATGAAAGAGCAATGTACTACACGAATCAAACGTACATTTATTTGGCTTTGGGCTTTTGCGTACTAGTACTTGCGTCCAAGAAATAGGACGAAAACTTGATGTTCCAAGCCGGGGTGTCGTACTTCGTGTACTTTTTCAACACCTCTTCCCGTAGCTTCTTGACAGCAGCCAGCCAATCGGCCGTATTCATCCCGCAATACTTTGCCCAAATCCTCTTGCCGCGCTCCGTCCTCCCTGTCGCCACCCTGTCGCCGCCCTGTCGCCCTCCTGTCGCCCTCCTGTCGCACCTCCCCTGTCGCCTTCCTGTCGCCTGCCTGTCGCTTCCTGTCGCTTCCCTGCCGCTTTCCTGCCGATGGCCTATGGTCTTCCTGTCGCCACCCTGTCGTCTTCCTGTCGCCACCCTGTCGCCTTCCTGTCGCTCCCTGCCGCATTTCACCGTCGCCTGCCTCGCGTGGCCCGAATCTAATGGAGCGCGCAGCGCGCACGTAGGGTTAGAATATGCGCTGTGCTCGCGATGCATGTGCCTAATCGAGGCATCCACACGCTGTGACGCTTTACCTGTATCCGTAATTCACCTTTGTTTTCTTTCTCACAGGTTAGTACAGAAAGCGTTTGTTCATGTGCGGCCGGGCGTTAAAGTTGAGTTGCTTAAAACGCTTAGGTTTGTTTTGTGTTCTTTCAATTCGGCATTCACACGATGCATGGTGAGTAAGGTAGGTTAGCCCAGGAGGAGCTCACCTCCTGGTTGAGTCAGTGGTAAAGCCTCCCTTCCCTGCGTGCACATGATGCATTAAAGGGTAGGCCACGCGAATTGCGCACGGTAAACCTTGTTTAGGTTACCCAGAGGCTCCTCGGTACGTTCTCTAAGAGAACCCGAGGAGTTTCTTAAAGCTTGCTTGCTTGACAGGGGTAGCTGAATCTTCAGCGTGTTTGCGAACAGTGTATTATAGGTCACACTGAGAAGGGTATAATACCTGGAGTGTGGCTTGGTTCCTCCGTCGCAAACGCCCCTTCATTTGCCTCTTTTGTACAGGTGGGAGAGGTTAAGGGTGATTGGTGCACGCAGCAGCTGCCTTCGGCGGCTACCATTTTTCTGCCCCAGCAAAACAGGGGCGCTGATCACAAATCAAATCACTGTGCCTCAGCCAGTACTGGCGAGGGCAGTTCGACCTCAACGACATCTGCGCTGTGCACGCAACGAGAGCACCCCTTCCCTCCAAGCCCTAGCAGGGGAAACGCGTTGTGGCGTCCCCTGTTAGGCCACAGCTGCTTAGGAGCGCTGTGTTCTCTTGTCTTCTTCACAGGAGGGCCATTAGGGCCTGCGTGAACTTCGACTGCAGCACCCAGTAGCGTGTGTAGGGGTTAGGGTCAGCAGGCCTGGCAGAGGTGAGTGCAAGTGATGAGTGCTCACCCGGCCTTCGAAGGCCGGTGCTGGCGTTAGTGAGTGTAGTGTAGTGGTGTCTCCTGTCCCGCGTGCTTTTCCTCGTGGGCAGGGGAGTGCGTTAGCTTTTGGCCTGTAGCAAAAATGGGCGTTTTGTATGCCCTTAGCACACTTGGCCACCCCTCCCCTCTTAGTAGGTAGGGCTTTTGCCGTTGTACCCCAAGGATAGGCGCCAGCACAGAAATTGGGCGCCATAGGAGTGGTAATAGTACCTGATTAGGACCTTCGGTCCGACGTCAGCGAAGCCCGGTCTCCGGGAGCCACGCTGGAGAGAGAAGTGAGACACATACAGACATACGTAGCACACTTAGGGGTATGGTAAACCCTGTAAGGAAGGGTAGAACCCCATGGGTCTGGACCAGTCAGGGGTCCTAACCGTGGGCTCGCTTGTCCCCAAGGAGGGAAGACACACCTTGCCTCATAACACCTTGCTTGTCATTCCTCCCTGGTGTAGTAAGCCACCGTTCTTCGTTGGCTCACCAAGGTCATCACATTAGGGCAGTACCCATGCAACACATGGTCAACAAGGCACACACCCGCTGGGTGGCTGCAATCAAGATAAGCGGCCACCTGGCTCACGCTGGAAACCATAGGCATGGGTCTGCAGGGCACAGACAGGGTCAGTGCAGTGCTCAGTATGCAGTAGTCTGTGAAAAACCAATGGCCTTCGGCCAGGGAGTGGTTGTCACGGGGGGCTAACGGTCCTGTCCTGCGATGCAATGCGGGGCAACTGTGACAACTGCTCTTACACCCATACTCAGGCA
This sequence comes from Eutreptiella sp. 'Long Island Sound 2002', assembly GCA_964036045.1. Taxonomy (NCBI): domain Eukaryota; phylum Euglenozoa; class Euglenophyceae; order Eutreptiales; family Eutreptiaceae; genus Eutreptiella; species Eutreptiella sp. 'Long Island Sound 2002'. The sequence continues at coordinate 129,848,165 of OZ038382.1, read as the reverse complement.
CGTCTGCAGAAGAGTGCTCATTGCACCTGTCAGTAGACTGACACAGGGTTATTAGTTGCGCTTCTTACGCTGGGACATAGTCTCAGCACGGGTTAGGAGTTGCCCCTCGTTGTTCTCAACGAGGTATGTGCGGAAGATGGGGTTGATACTCCCATCTGGTTGTATGAAGGCTGACATAGGTTCCCAGGTCGCCTCAGACAACCCATAGCCATCCCACAGGGTAAGGAATTTCCAGCCCTGTTTATACTCGTGGCGAGCAATACCTCCAACCACGTAGTAACCATCGACTGCCATCTCATCGGCAGTCATCTCTTCGAGTTCGTCAGCCTCCTCTGGACTGGCAGCGTTCTCTAGGTCTATACGTTCAATCTCACTGTCGCTGAGGCGCCACTTATCCCAAGACAAGTCGTCAGGGGAGTGATAGTGCCTCAACTGCTTAGGAGCACATAGCAGTTCACCACCTAGACGTGGACTGCACCTGACATGGATCCTGGATCCATCTATCCTGATGATACGATAGGGTCCAAAGTAAGGGTCCTGTAGGCAGTTACGTGGCCAGGAGGGTAGGCGTGAATGGTGTACCAAAACAAGGTCACCAACCTTGAAGCTGGCAGGTCGCCGTAGGCGGTTCCGTCGGCTCTGTTCACGGTCACGAATGTGCCTCAGGTTAGTACCAGCCTGGTTAGCCAGAGACTGCTTGTGTTCCAGCCAATCTCCCACAGGGCTCTTGAAGTCCCCAGGAAAGGGGGTTTTGAAGAACCAAGCAGGTCGTCCTCCATGGAACAGTTCGTGGGGGGTGAAACCCGTAGAAGAGCTCCGCTGTGAGTTCATGGACAGAACTGCCCAGGGCACTAGGCGTACCCAGTCCTTGGTGCGCTCCTGTTTCATCAGGATTCTTAAGTTTTGCTCCACCACACGGTTCTGTCTCTCACAGAGAGGGTTAGACGTGTGTGTATAGGGCACACCTGTGGTTACCTCCACGTTGAGGGCATTTAGCACTCGTTTGTACCACCCAGTGTCACTGCGGATGCGTACATCTTCATCAGAGTGCACCTGTTTAGGTGCTCCATAGCCTTCGAACCATTGTTCGACCAACATCTTTACAGTCTGCTCACCTGTGATTTTCTTATTGCAAGGGAACACACGGGCGAAGCGAGATAGACCACAGGTGACCACGAGGCAACTATCATAGCCGCCAAAGCGTGGTAGGCTGTGGATGTAATCCACGTAGAGAAGAGAGTTAGCACAATAGGGTATGGGTAAGCTGGAGATCAGACCCCTATCCCTACTGTCGCTCTGCTTGCTGGCATGACAGCCACAAGCATCCACAATGGTCTGCATACGCGACCTCAGTTCAGTCAGGGTTAGACTAGAGTAGAAACACTCACGAAAGAAGTCCACTGAGCGATTAGCGCCAGTGTGACCAGAACTGAGATGGGACCACTGTAGGCACCCATCCAGTCGTGCGTCAGGCACCACAATTCGGTCCTCGTAGAAGAGGTACTGATTGTTTTTATACCACTGGTGCCCGTCAATGACACGGGGTTCGAGACCAGTGCTGAGGGTTTGGAGAATTTCGTCATACTCTGACTGATAGTCGGTTAGACTCCAACCCTCCAGGACTCCAGCAGTGCGCATGGACAGGTCAAGCTGGACATCCATACGCTGGAAAGCCTCTCTGGCGAGCGCCTCAGAGCTCTCACCAATAAGCGCATCGAAGTTGTTGCGTGATATATAGTCAGACAGTTCATTCTTAATCCCAGGGATATGATGCACTGTCAGCCTGAACTGGCTCAGGTAAGTCCACCACCGTTTTAGCTTCGCTTTTTCTGGTGGTGGGCCCTTCTGAAGAGACTTCACAGGCTCCTAGTCACACAGCCAGACAATAGGGTTAGACCCCAGGAGTCGGGATTGTGACAATAGCACCAACATACCGGCCAGGATTTCCTGGTCATAGGTGCTGTAGTTGGAACGCGCTTGGTTCCATTTCCAATTCCAGTGTCCCAGTGGTACCAGTCGCCACTGACTGGTAGGATAGTCATGTTTCAACGAACCATCACGGTTCAGTCCAGTAGTACGATAATGGCAGTGGGTTAGTTCAGCAGGGGTTAAGCTCCTGCCATTGGTAGATCGTACCTCCCCCCCCTACATCACTGGCATCAGTGATCAGGACTATCTCGCCCTCAGGGCGGGGCACTCCCAGGCAGTTGGAGGAGGCGATCTTCTTCTTCAACTCCTGGAAACACTCTTCCTCTCTGGAGGTCCACCTCCAGGGAGTAGTTTTCTTGATCAGGTCAGTGAGGGGTGCAGAGGAGTAAGTAAAATTGTGGATGTGACGCCGATAGAAGTTACAGGCGCCCACGAAACCCCTCACATCGTGTAGACCCTTATTAGGGTCATCGCGAATCTGCATGTCCTGTAGGGGCTGCATCTTAGACGCGGCTGGTTTCCACCAGCCATACCCCACGTCGAAACCCAAATACTCCATCTCCTCTTTCATAAACTCACATTTTTCGAGTTTGATTCGGAGATGGTTTTCTTGACAGACAGTGAAAAATTCACGGAGGAGAAGGACATGGTCCTCTTTGGTATTAGTACCCAAACTCACGTCGTCGATGTGAGCCTCCATTTCTGCACCCCGAGAAATCAACTCTTGTACTAGAGGCCTGCGCCTCAGTATGTACAAAAGTTTGTTCATAAGCTCCTGGAAGAGCGCTGGAGCATTAGCCACCCCGAAAGGCATAACCTTCCACGTGAAGACACGACCCTTAGGGGTTATAAAGGCAAGCAGCTCCTGAGCTGCGGCGGTTAGGTCAACCTGCCAGAAACCAGAGCGTTTGTCCATTTTGGTCTTATACCTGCATTTGGCAATACGCTCCAGGGTGTTTTCCATGTTAGGAATACTCCCTGAGTGGTTCTGGGTTTTCTTGTTGACCTCACCATAGTCTACAACAAGACGTAGGGCAGTCGGCCCTGGTTTAGCAACAAGGAAACAGGGACTGCAGTGATGGGGATAGTCCCCGTGTTTATACTCTTCAACGAGGCCAGCATCAATGCATTCTTGGATCTGGCGCTCGATTTCTTCAACCTGTTCCTGTGGAGGGGGATAGGGACGACGCCTCACTCGCGTCTTTTCGAATTCTGGTTTCAATTTCAAGTCCATCTGGACCAGTTTTTTACAACAAAGGGGAGGCGGCAAGGCGCCGAACACCTCCTCATAGGTCATCAGCAGTTTCTTCAGGCGGGGGTCAAGGTTAAGACTCTCGAGTTTCTGAAGGAAATCCTCCTCAGCATGGAGGTTGCTTTTTCCATGTTCTTTCTTTGTATGCCGATCAGCAGTTTCGGCAGGTACAGTACCATCGTCCCACTCAGGGGGACATTGCTGCCCATAGTGTAGAGAATACACTAGAGGTATCTCAGGATCAGGCAGCGTATAGGACTCATCGTCCTGCTCAGACCAGATGGAGTATTTCCAGGTCTGTCTGAGGTATTGCAGCCGTTCTTGGCGCTCAATACCTTCGGCCATCAGGTACAACAGCCGTCGGAGTTCTTGAGTGTCATGCTCAGACAATGGCATGTTATTGGCAGCAGGCCGTGCCAGAGCATCAGCACTCCGGGCCACGGGTTCACCTGTGTGCACAGGCTGCATGTGTAGCACTGGTTTCCCAACAGAGGAAGCGGGTTCAGAGGTTGACTCTAGATCTACCTCCTCTAGCAACAGCTGGGCCAGGAAAGCACTATGTTTTAGGTCCACACAGCTGGGATCAACAGAGAGAATAGTGCTGGCGATCTCAGACAGTTGGTCGTCAGCATCCTCTTTTACAGCTGCAAGTTCCAGATAGTCATCAGGAGACTCACACCCTGTAAGTGTGGCAGATAGGTGCTCAGGAGATCGATTTTTGAGATCATAAAGGGTCAGGCCACGATTTTCGGCCATGACCTCTTTTAGTAGCACCTGGTCCAGGTCACACAGGGGTACAGGATTGAGAGATCCATCGATGATGGACAGGAAACTGGCCCACTCAGGGGCCTGCATAGCTGTGTCTGAGTCCTCAGGCACATAGATGGGGTCGTCGGGGAGTTGCACTCTTCCCACGGTCATTCGGTCAAGCATACGGCGCCAGTAAGCATGTTCACCAGAGCAACCCCAGTCAGGGGTGCACATAACAACCCTTCCTCCCTCATAAGCGATCTTGGTTAGAACCTTCGCGAGCAGGGAGAAGGGAGGGTTAGCATACGCTAGGCCCATTGCTTTCCAGAAGAAACGGAAAGCATTGTTCATTTGTTTCGAGCAGTACAACTGCATGATGTGCTGTTGTTGGCTCGCAAACAATTCCACCTGGATCTCATCCAGGTTTACCTGAAGGGCCGCCAGTCCATTTTCGAGAACATGACGGGCCAGTTGGTAGTTTTCAGTACGATAATTCGTCTTGGCTGCGTAGCGCAGCCCAGACTCTTTTCGTCCTGACAGCTCCAAAGGAACGGAGAATAGCCCACTGCCAAAGTCGCAGTGCAAAGAGTAAGGACGCTGTAGGGACAGCATTTTTACCTGGGGGTTTCTTCTTAGAAAGTCAGTGCCAATAACGATGTCAAAGGCGTCCGTGTCCAACACTCTGCAGTGTTGGGTCACGGTTTCGTCGCCCAGACATATGGTCACATCGACCCCCCCCAAAGAATGGATGGTACGCCCATCCCCTACTATTATGGCCACGGTCTTAGTTTTCCTGAAAGTTTTAAGCAGGCGCTGGGCCACTATGGAAAGTGTTGCACGGGTATCAAGCACTGCTCGAGAAACCTGATCCCCAATTTTCACGAGGATCCAGAAAACCAAGTCCTCCTCTTCGGAGCCGCCCCCCTATTCCTCATCAGGGAATTCCACATCCACCCCTGCAGCCATGAGGGACTTGGCCATCCAGGCCAAGCGCCTCTTCTTAGAATTATTCCCCTCAGGGGTAGCGTTATCCCCTTGGGGGCGCTTCTGGGGGACACCTGCGGCAGGAGCGGGTGTAGCAGTAGGAGTAGGCGTAGCAACGGGCGCTGATGAGCGCCTCTGGGGGTTAGGGGGTCCAGTTTTGCCACCCCCCTTGCCACCTTCTTTACCTTTATCCCCATTCGGGGGATTTCGGGCGGGCGTCTGGGTCTTCTGGCGCTCCGCCTCCTGACGCTTGAGTTTTTCACTCTCGCGTTTCTTGATGTGGCATTCGGCCTCATAGTGACGACGTTTGCCACAGTAACCACAGGTGATGGTACACCTGAAGTGGTCCTGATGGGTCACAGTTTTCCCATCTTTAGTATGCTGCTGACGTTTCATCTGCAGCATACAGCCACTGCGGAGATCGCAGTCGGAGGCATGACAAGGTCCCCCCTTGTCATTGACAGGTCGGCAGTAAAACAGGGGAGGTGCGCCTGCATCAGTGGGTACCTCGTTCATGGCACGTAGGTTGCCCCTCCCTTTACCACCTCCCTGGTTGGTGTTTGTGGGATTTTTATGCCCCTTCCCTTCGCCACGTTCGGGGGTAGGGGTACCACCTCGTCCCAAATGCTTCTTGAGGAACTTCTCCATGTGGGAGTCGTTCTCTCTCTCAAGAGCTAGCTCAATCAAGAGATCCACCAGTGTATCGTACGAGTGGGTCCTGCTCTTCCTCTCAGAGGTGGAGCGGCAATCATCCCACGTACGCTGGGGGGTCTTACTCATGAGCCACAGGTGGGGCTCAGTGGCTGAGTAGGAGCCCACATTCATCCTCGAAAATAAGTACTCCAAGTCGCACACATACTCAGAAATTCGCGCAGCGGATGGAAACTCCGGGAGCATAGGTAGCTCCTCGATCTGTGTGCGTACGCTGAGGTCAGTCTCATAGACTGGAAATGTTTTCTCTAACCTCAGGAGTACCTCTGCCCAGGTAGAACAGGTTTTCACAATCTGTTTGACCTGTTTTTGCAAAAATTTCTTTTTCAATGAGCGTTTTAGCAGTGAACATTTGGTGGCCACATCCACATGGGATTGGCCAGTCAACAAAAGGAACTCTGCAAATTCTTCTGCCCATTCAGGCAGATTTTTGGGGTCGAACTCCGGCAGTTCCAGCTGGATGTTCGCCTGGGCAATTGGTCTGTCCGTCTTCCCACCCCCCGGAGTTAGGCCTGATGGCGACACGCCGGCAAGAGGGGCCAGGGCTGACAGCCCTCTTCTCTCACTCTCTGTGACAGGCACGTCCTGTAGATCCGCCATGGGCACAGTCCTGGCACGAGGGTGAAAGGGGCTGGGGCAGGTAACCTTAGGCAACAGCCTTGAGACCCTCGATCTCTTGAGATCTTCGGCCAGGGTACTCAGCCCTGGAGAGAGAGAGAGAGCAACTCAGGCTTGGGTAAGGGTTCTGCAATACCCAGTTTAGCCTTAATGGCCTCCGATAAGGCCGTCACATCTGGATCTTCTGATCCAGACAGGAATTTGGCCAGCAGCTCGGCCGTTTGATCCAGGGCACCGTAGGTTGGCCTTGGATGTTGTTGTTCTTCGACTCGTGTTGGGCCCACTTCGGGAGCCCTTGGGGTTGGATACTCAGATCTTAGTCGTCTTGGCAGGGATGCAGTGGACGGAGGACCAGAGTGTGCGTAGGACCCTAGATCTGTACGTGGTCTGGATCCATGTACAGCCAATGGCTCCTCTCCATCTTCCCCACGGATGGATTTATAGTACTCCTCATGCATGATGTACTCATCCATCTTCATCTTCAGCTTCTCATACTCATCAGGTCCTTCAATGGCAGTTGAGGATGAAGCTGGACAATTGGATCTTGATACTGAAGCAGCCACACGTCTGTGGAGGTGACTGAAGCTGTCTCCACCGTGTGCTGCTAAGGCCTCGGTGGTAAGGCCTTTATTCTCTTCCGCCCTTCTGCGTTCTGGATCTCCTTGGGACCCAGATGCGCCACTGAGATGATGTTGAGCTCGGTGAGGTGGTTCACTCATTGGGTGGGCCATGCTGCCCATTTGTACTTGGACAGTTCGGATAGGCCAGGTCCTGACGCTTGGCGTGGACATGATGAACTTGTTGTTGAGCTTTTGTTCGGCACTTCTTCTAAGGGTCGGTTCAAAAGGTCACAAGGGACTGTCTCTGCTACCGGAAAGATGTCCTTGAATTATGCCGTAGGTCTTTTGATGTATTCCTGCAGGTTTTGTAGTTGAAAACCCCAAACCAAAGCAGCAAGTAGAGCAAGGACTGAATGTGGATCCAATCAATGATTGGTTTTGGAATCCAGTGTAACACAGAAGGGCTGCAGATAGACAAAGCAGGTTTATGCACATAGATTCAATCACAAATGGATAATACAAAAGGTTTTATATGAAAATTGGTCAGACTTCAGCCTCAGAGGTTGCATTAGGCACTTCATGTGCACTCTTTTGGGTGAAATGGTGCTGGTTAGGACTGAGGGGCATAGATGTCAGGACCACACAGAAAATGACTTGGCCATGCAACTGAATTCAGAAACAGTTACAACGTAGGACCACAATAAGTGGTAGAAACAATTGAGTATAGGGGTCTTGGGGTGGGAGACCACTTAGGCTTAACATCCAAGGCCAACAAGCATGAAATGCCTGATTTCTTTTGGTATGTCCTCCATGAAGGAAGGTACCTCCGCTCAGTTGAGTGGTAGGGGTGAACTTCATGGGGGGGCTAGGGTCACAACCCTAGTTACTTTGAGAAAGTGTACTTTAGGCTACAAAAGAGAGATAAAAACACTTAAGTTTGTCTTAGCATCAACAAAGGGTTTTAAAGGGGGGGCTTGGCCTGGATCAAGCCCTCCAAGAAAGACATGGCAGTGACTTTTTCTTACTAGAACCATGAGTTTGAGCGATTGAGGGAAAAGCTTGCGCGCTGATTTTCTCTCAGACGCAACGGCGAAAAATTCTGGTGAACACACCAGATGAAAGTACAAGAAAAACCCTCTAGATCCGGCCCTTGAGTTCCTTTAGACCCTCAAAGGTACTCGAGAAAAATCCATCACAAAACTCGCCACAGAGAAGCGACAAAGACGCACGAGCAGGCGACAGCAGGCGGCGATTTCACGACGATTAGAAATCGTGGTAGAAATCGGGTATTTCACTGATTTCTGACCAAAAATAGACCAAGACATTAAAATATCAATCAATGGTTAGAAATCGGATTCCAGATTTCGCGGATTAGACAACAGGGATATCCCGCTGACAGCCGGTGTCAACGGCTTCCGCACGGGTGTGACGGCTCACAGGCCTCCGGGCCATGGGCCATAGGTTCTGGGTACCGCTTCAGCCCCCTCCTTAGAGCAAACCCTGGGGGGGGGGGCTCGATAACACCGAAGCACGGCAGCGGGTACCCAGGACCATCCCCTGGAGGGGGGGGGGTGTCAGACCTCACACTCCAGGCTCACTTTTGGTCAGGTTGCCCATTGCCACTCACCGTTAGACATGTATGGCACTGTAAACGCTTGTAGTGCATGTATAGTATCAAGTATTAAGTTCCGGGTCCTGGCGGCGATTGTTCGGCATCCAAAGGACCCGTTAACCCATACCAGGCGTAACGGGTGCCGGCTGCGACGGTCACTACCACAGTGGCAGTGGCATACACGGCCAACATAGGCGCCACACGACGACCGATGTGGTCCCACAGGTTGAAAGCCACCGCAAAGATCGATCAGGCTACCCCAGGCTTCCCAAGGCCGCAGGCTGGGGGAGAGTCCCCACGGGTCCTCCCTTGGGCGCACCATGTCCATATCCAGGACGCGAGTCCAGAGTGGTAAAGTCGAACGAGCTCCTCTATAAGAGATCGGGCATCAAGGCCGTTTTTTCCCTCGCCCCATTACCACGAAGGCCATGCATGGGGGAGTCCCCATGCAGTTTGGGCCGAGGCGTCGACTCCTCAAACCACCAGTTTTCCAGGCAGACTGACCAAGGTCAGGACACCGGGGGTCGCCACCCAACCGCAAGTGCGTCTGCGAGTTGGTAGGCTCACACTGGGACTAACAGTGGCCGACCCCTGGGAGTGTAGTCAGGCAACTGGGCTTCCCGCCTGGCGCCATCAGGATCTCAGCATATCACAGCCACTGGGGCATACAGTATCACGGGCACTCAAACAGGACAATCTGTACTTAGGTACTGGTCCAGGCTGGACCTTATGTAAGAACATGTACACGGCGACTCAGGGCGCCTTCGTATTCCGATTCAGGTCCCTTCGGGGGGAAAAACAGTCCATATCTCGGTGATGGGCTTACCACACTTCACATACAGATGCACATATCCACGGGGGCGGAAAAGTGAGCAAGAAACAGGTAAATAGTGACACGTTCCCGTGAGGGGCCTGGCCACGGGACGCTGCGGCGGACACGCACAAGCAGGCAGGCAGGCAAAGCACTGCGCTCACAGGGGCATCCTCATGCTCGTGTCATGTGACAAAGCGTTTCAGGATCCTTGCCACTCTGAAACAAAGGAACAAAAGTATGTACAGCAACACATCGGGATATGTACACCTGGCGTTAAGACTGGACTGAAGTAAGGGCATCACAGGACAATAGACATTCAGTCGCAACTCATATCCCAATCCCAGGTCCCACCCCCTCAGTGGCTGGCAGGGGCGGGGGCTCAAACACAACCCAAGCCCTGCTCAGTCCGGACCCTGAAATCCTGCCAATAGGGGAGGGTGTCCTGCCCAGCCACAGGCGAGTCTCTGGGAACCAAGGGGCTCCAAGGCCAACCGACAATGGCTCTCTCATGCTCCCTTGATGGCAGGTCTCAACTCTAATTTGAGCCAGAGAATGGGCCCTGCCATTATAGCGTAGGAGTTGGTAACTCAGAATGGGCTGTTTCAGCCCAAGCTGACATTAGCTCGAAAAACTCCAAAATTGACCCCTCGTCCGGACCAGCCAGAGGTGGGGACGAGGCAACTGACCCTATGCCCTTCAAGTACGAACTTTCGAGAGCCCTCACTCAACCTCACCAAAATTGGAGTCATTCCCACGGGTGGCTCGCCCGGCCAGGGCAAGGTCAATGGCGCACAGGATAGGAGGCAGGATCTAGCACCTATCTCTGAGTGGACAACTTGGAATTGGGTCTGGACTCCCCATGGGCAAAGAGATATGGGGCCGCCAATTGACGACACGGGGGGGCCAAATTGGGGTCCCAAAGGGGGGTCATTTTTGCTGCTCGAAATGAGCCAAGATTGGGGTTGTCCACAATGGTATATCTCCACGCCAGCTTGGAGATCCGATCCGCCATTCCATATGCAGTTCACTCGGATTCCAACAGAGACCCACATGTACTTGGCTCTCAAGGATCTCCATGGCCCGCGACTTGGTGATGATCCAAACTGGGTCCGAAACTGCCAAAATGGCAAAATCGGCCGTCTCGGGCGACCAGTCAGGGTAGGAATCCTTGGCGATCTCGTCGTGCCAAGCCTTGACTCACGACCCTTGATATCCCCTCTGGTCCCATGCCCTGGGTTATGGTTTGCTGTCCCACTGGCTGCTTACTGTTCACCAAGGGATGACCACACGGACGGGGCAGAAAGCAACATGCGGTGCAAAGGGGGGGATCATGGATCGCACCAAAAGTTGAATAACTCCAGATGAGCCGGAGGGGCAAATTCGAAACTCAATGGTGTTCAACCCTTGGTCATATGCTACAATAATCGCTCCTCTCTCCTAGCTGGATTCCGTGCCCCATGGAGACATGGTAGTTCCAATATTGCATACAATGGCAAAAACAGCGAGATTTGGCCAAAATGGCCCGCACTCATGATTCCATATCTCCATGGCCACGGCGAGGATTCTTCCAACCAACGATGCTAGAGACACATGGGACTTAGGTCCCAATATATGCCACTTGCCAACCCTCATCGTCGCCTCTAGCTATTTTCCCCATTTTGGAGGGAAAATGACACCCAAATGGGGCAGAATGGCAACATACCCCAAATTTGGTGAGTCACAACTCCCCCTTCAAGAGGAGAGGCCACATGGGGAAACACCCCATTCGATGCGGGTTTATGTGCCCTTCCCAAATCGCCCTTAGCCTACGTCAAATGGCGCACGCAACCTCGGGGGTGAAATCAGGGGGAGAAGGGGTTTGTGGCCATTCTGGGCAGAACGGCCAAAATTCACCCAAAAGTGGTCACTCGAAACATCGTATCTCCGTATGAAAAGAGAAAGGAGCCTCGGGCCTTTGCATGGATGCAAACCGAAGCTTTGCTTTCCTTTTGCAACAAGGGTTGAGGTTCAAAGCATAATAGAAACATTTTTAACACCTCAATCCTTGAGGCACACTGTTTATGGGAAAAAGTGCATATATGGGCGATATTGGTATGTACATATCTTCCGGTCATTGAGGAACAAAAATATGAGCAAACATTTTTGGAGTAGGCCCATGGTAGGTGCCCTCAAATATGCCCACTATGGTTAGATCGTCCCCGCCCGCTCATGTCATTAGTGCTTGCATATGAGCGTGTGTGCAAAGAGGCAGTATGGCACGCGTGCTCACAAGGTGACATTAGAAAAAATGGAAGACAAGGTTGTAAAAATCAACCAAGCCATCCACGATGTTGCTCCTGCTCTCTACTTTACGTATTGCTTTGTCTCAAGGCTCAACTCCCCGTAGGCTCTGAGTACGAGCCTCGGGGGACTGGCGATTTTGGCCTAATTTTCGACCAAAACTTGCCCTATTTCGAAAATAGAGTTTTGGTACGCATTGAATTGCGTGGAGCCATCGTTGAGTTGGCCCGAAAATCAAAAATGGCCTAGGGCTTTTGGTCTTGTCAGCATTGTGTTTGGTTATTAACATCCATGCTCATAAGGCCAAAAAGGTAGCGTTTGCGCACGCAAACGACTTGGGTTTGCGAAACCCATAGACTGCCTAAAACATCGCTATTGCCCTCTTCCCTATTCAAAGTGATATGCCAATGTGGAAGGGGCATGGATGAAAGGCATAGAGGGGGAATGTAGGGTTCTGTCCGAACTCATGGTCCTTGAGAACCATGAGTTAGAGCGATTGACCGAAAAGCTTGCGCGCTGATTTTCTCTCAGACGCAACGGCGAAAAATTCTGGTGAACACACCAGATGAAAGTACAAGAAAAACCCTCTCGATCCAGCCTTTGAGTTCCTTAGAACCTCAAAGGTACTCGAGAAAAATCCATCACAAAACTCGCCACGGGGAAGCGACCAAGGCGCACGAGCAGGCGACAACAGGCGGCGATTTCACGACAATTAGAAATTGCGGTAGAAATCGGGTATTTTACCGATTTCTGACCGAAAATCGACCAAGACAATAAAATTATGGTAATTCCACATCGATTTAATGGTTCGAAATCAGATTCTAGATTTCGCGGATTAGAGAACAGGGATATCCTGCTGACAGCCGGTGTCAACGGCTTCCGCACGGGTGTGACGGCTCACAGGCCTCCGGGCCATGTGCCATAGGTTCTGGGTACCGCTTCAGCCCCCTCCTTAGAGCAAACCCTGGGGGGGGGGGCTCGATAACACCGAAGCACGGCAGCGGGTACCCAGGACCATCCCCTGGAGGGGGGGGGGTGTCAGACCTCACACTCCAGGCTCACTTTTGGTCAGGTTGCCCATTGCTACTCACCGTTAGACATGTATGGCACTGTAAACGCTTGTAGTGCATGTATAGTATCAAGTATTAAGTTCCGGGTCCTGGCGGCGATTGTTCGGCATCCAAAGGACCCGTTAACCCATACCAGGCGTAACGGGTGCCGGCTGCGACGGTCACTACCACAGTGGCAGTGGCATACACGGCCAACATAGGCGCCACACGACGACCGATGTGGTCCCACAGGTTGAAAGCCACCGCAAAGATCGATCAGGCTACCCCAGGCTTCCCAAGGCCGCAGGCTGGGGGAGAGTCCCCACGGGTCCTCCCTTGGGCGCACCATGTCCATATCCAGGACGCGAGTCCAGAGTGGTAAAGTCGAACGAGCTCCTCTATAAGAGATCGGGCATCAAGGCCGTTTTTTCCCTCGCCCCATTACCACGAAAGCCATGCATGGGGGAGTCCCCATGCAGTTTGGGCCGAGGCGTCGACTCCTCAAACCACCAGTTTTCCAGGCAGACTGACCAAGGTCAGGACACCGGGGGTCGCCACCCAACCGCAAGTGCGTCTGCGAGTTGGTAGGCTCACACTGGGACTAACAGTGGCCGACCCCTGGGAGTGTAGTCAGGCAACTGGGCTTCCCGCCTGGCGCCATCAGGATCTCAGCATATCACAGCCACTGGGGCATACAGTATCACGGGCACTCAAACAGGACAATCTGTACTTAGGTACTGGTCCAGGCTGGACCTTATGTAAGAACATGTACACGGCGACTCAGGGCGCCTTCGTATTCCGATTCAGGTCCCTTCGGGGGGAAAAACAGTCCATATCTCGGTGATGGGCTTACCACACTTCACATACAGATGCACATATCCACGGGGGCGGAAAAGTGAGCAAGAAACAGGTAAATAGTGACACGTTCCCGTGAGGGGCCTGGCCACGGGACGCTGCGGCGGACACGCACAAGCAGGCAGGCAGGCAAAGCACTGCGCTCACAGGGGCATCCTCATGCTCGTGTCATGTGACAAAGCGTTTCAGGATCCTTGCCACTCTGAAACAAAGGAACAAAAGTATGTACAGCAACACATCGGGATATGTACACCTGGCGTTAAGACTGGACTGAAGTAAGGGCATCACAGGACAATAGACATTCAGTCCCAACTCATATCCGAATCCCAGGTCCCACCCCCTCAGTGGCTGGCAGGGGCGGGGGCTCAAACACAACCCAAGCCCTGCTCAGTCCGGACCCTGAAACCCTGCCAATAGGGGAGGGTGTCCTGCCCAGCCACAGGCGAGTCTCTGGGAACCAAGGGGCTCCAAGGCCAACCGACAATGGCTCTCTCATGCTCCCTTGATGGCAGGTCTCAACTCTAATTTGAGCCAGAGAATAGGCCCTGCCATTATAGCGTAGGAGTTGGTAACTCAGAATGGGCTGTTTCAGCCCAAGCTGACATTAGCTCGAAAAACTCCAAAATTGACCCCTCGTCCGGACCAGCCAGAGGTGGGGACGAGGCAACTGACCCTATGCCCTTCAAGTACGAACTTTCGAGAGCCCTCACTCAACCTCACCAAAATTGGAGTCATTCCCACGGGTGGCTCGCCCGGCCAGGGCAAGGTCAATGGCGCACAGGATAGGAGGCAGGATCTAGCACCTATCTCTGAGTGGACAACTTGGAATTGGGTCTGGACTCCCCATGGGCAAAGAGATATGGGGCCGCCAATTGACGACACGGGGGGGCCAAATTGGGGTCCCAAAGGGGGGTCATTTTTGCTGCTCGAAATGAGCCAAGATTGGGGTTGTCCACAATGGTATATCTCCACGCCAGCTTGGAGATCCGATCCGCCATTCCATATGCAGTTCACTCGGATTCCAACAGAGACCCACATGTACTTGGCTCTCAAGGATCTCCATGGCCCTCGACTTGGTGATGATCCAAACTGGGTCCGAAACTGCCAAAATGGCAAAATCGGCCGTCTCGGGCGACCAGTCAGGGTAGGAAACCTTGGCGATCTCGTCGTGCCAAGCCTTGACTCACGACCCTTGATATCCCCTCTGGTCCCATGCCCTGGGTTATGGTTTGCTGTCCCACTGGCTGCTTACTGTTCACCAAGGGATGACCACACGGACGGGGCAGAAAGCAACATGCGGTGCAAAGGGGGGGATCATGGATCGCACCAAAAGTTGAATAACTCCAGATGAGCCGGAGGGGCAAATTCGAAACTCAATGGTGTTCAACCCTTGGTCATATGCTACAATAATCGCTCCTCTCTCCTAGCTGGATTCCGTGCCCCATGGAGACATGGTAGTTCCAATATTGCATACAATGGCAAAAACAGCGAGATTTGGCCAAAATGGCCCGCACTCATGATTCCATATCTCCATGGCCACGGCGAGGATTCTTCCAACCAACGATGCTAGAGACACATGGGACTTAGGTCCCAATATATGCCACTTGCCAACCCTCATCGTCGCCTCTAGCTATTTTCCCCATTTTGGAGGGAAAATGACACCCAAATGGGGCAGAATGGCAACATACCCCAAGTTTGGTGAGTCACAACTCCCCCTTCAAGAGGAGAGGCCACATGGGGAAACACCCCATTCGATGCGGGTTTATGTGCCCTTCCCAAATCGCCCTTAGCCTACGTCAAATGGCGCACGCAACCTCGGGGGTGAAATCAGGGGGAGAAGGGGTTTGTGGCCATTCTGGGCAGAACGGCCAAAATTCACCCAAAAGTGGTCACTCGAAACATCGTATCTCCGTATGAAAAGAGAAAGGAGCCTCGGGCTTTTGCATGGATGCAAACCGAAGCTTTGTCTTCCTTTTGCAACAAGGGTTGAGGTTCAAAGCATAATAGAAACATTTTTAACACCTCAATCCTTGAGGCACACTGTTTATGGGAAAAAGTGCATATATGGGCGATATTGGTATGTACATATCTTCCGGTCATTGAGGAACAAAAATATGAGCAAACATTTTTGGAGTA
This sequence comes from Eutreptiella sp. 'Long Island Sound 2002', assembly GCA_964036045.1. Classification (NCBI taxonomy): domain Eukaryota; phylum Euglenozoa; class Euglenophyceae; order Eutreptiales; family Eutreptiaceae; genus Eutreptiella; species Eutreptiella sp. 'Long Island Sound 2002'. The sequence continues at coordinate 129,832,615 of OZ038382.1, read as the reverse complement.
GGCCCATGGTAGGTGCCCTCAAATATGCCCACTATGGTTAGATCGTCCCCGCCCGCTCATGTCATTAGTGCTTGCATATGAGCGTGTGTGCAAAGAGGCAGTATGGCACGCGTGCTCACAAGGTGACATTAGAAAAAATGGAAGACAAGGTTGTAAAAATCAACCAAGCCATCCACGATGTTGCTCCTGCTCTCTACTTTACGTATTGCTTTGTCTCAAGGCTCAACTCCCCGTAGGCTCTGAGTACGAGCCTCGGGGGACTGGCGATTTTGGCCTAATTTTCGACCAAAACTTGCCCTATTTCGAAAATAGAGTTTTGGTACGCATTGAATTGCGTGGAGCCATCGTTGAGTTGGCCCGAAAATCAAAAATGGCCTAGGGCTTTTGGTCTTGTCAGCATTGTGTTTGGTTATTAACATCCATGCTCATAAGGCCAAAAAGGTAGCGTTTGCGCACGCAAACGACTTGGGTTTGCGAAACCCATAGACTGCCTAAAACATCGCTATTGCCCTCTTCCCTATTCAAAGTGATATGCCAATGTGGAAGGGGCATGGATGAAAGGCATAGGGGGGGAATGTAGGGTTCTGTCCGAACTCATGGTCCTTGAGAACCATGAGTTAGAGCGATTGACCGAAAAGCTTGCGCGCTGATTTTCTCTCAGACGCAACGGCGAAAAATTCTGGTGAACACACCAGATGAAAGTACAAGAAAAACCCTCTCGATCCAGCCTTTGAGTTCCTTAGAACCTCAAAGGTACTCGAGAAAAATCCATCACAAAACTCGCCACGGGGAAGCGACCAAGGCGCACGAGCAGGCGACAACAGGCGGCGATTTCACGACAATTAGAAATTGCGGTAGAAATCGGGTATTTTACCGATTTCTGACCGAAAATCGACCAAGACAATAAAATTATGGTAATTCCACATCGATTTAATGGTTCGAAATCAGATTCTAGATTTCGCGGATTAGAGAACAGGGATATCCTGCTGACAGCCGGTGTCAACGGCTTCCGCACGGGTGTGACGGCTCACAGGCCTCCGGGCCATGTGCCATAGGTTCTGGGTACCGCTTCACCCCCCTCCTTAGAGCAAACCCTGGGCCGGAGCTCGATAACACCCAAGCACGGCAGCGGGTACCCAGGACCATCCCCTGAAGGGGGGGGGGGTGTCACACCTCATACTCCAGGCTGGCTGTCGGTCAGGTTGCCCATTGCCACTCACGGCTAGACATGTATGGCACTGTAAGAGCTTGTAGTGCATGTATAGTATCAAGTATCAAGTCCCGGGTCCTGGCGGCGATTGTTCGGCATCCAAAGGACCCGTTAACCCATACCAGGCGCACCGGGTGCCGGCTGCGACGGTCACGACCACAGTGGCAGTGGCATACACGGCCAACATAGGCGCCACACGACGACCGAGGTGGTCCCACAGGTTGAGAGCGACCATAAAGATCCATCAGGCTACCCCAGGCTTCCCAAGGACGCAGGCTGCGGGAGAGTCCCCACGGGTCCTTCCTTGGGCGCACCATGTCAATATCCACGACGCGAGTCCAGAGTGGTAAAGCCGAACGAGGTCCTCCATAAGGGATCAGGCATCAAGGCCGTCTTTTTCGTCGCCTCATTACCACGAAGGCCATGCATGGGGGAGTCCCCATGCAGTTTGGGCGGAGGCGTCGACTACTCAAACCACCAGTTTCCCAGGCAGACTGACCGAGGTCAGGACACGGGAGGTCGCCACCCAACCGCAAGTGCGTCTGCGAGTCGGTAGGCTCACACTGGGACTGACAGTGGCGGACCGCTGGGAGTGTAGTCAGGCAACTGGGATTCCCGCTTGGCGCCATCAGGATCTCAGCACATCACAGCCACTGGGGCATACAGTATCACGGGCACTCAAACATGACAATCTGTACTTAGGTACTGGTCCATACTGGACCTTATGTAAGAACATGCACACGGCGACTCAGGGCGCCTTCGTATTCCGATTTGTGTTCCTTCGGGGGAAAAACCGTCCATATCTCGGTGATGGGCTGACAACACTTAACATACAGATGCACATATCCTGGAAGGCGGAAGTGTGAGCAAGAAACAGGGAACTAGGCGTGTAAACACACTCTGGATAGAGCACCAAACCACGCCCCGGTCAGGATAAGGAATATGCAGGAGGGTGGACAGAAAGACGCCTGAGTTCAAGCCATATATATAGTCTGCAGACACACGTAGACTGGTCTGGATCCCGCAAGTGCCATCGGACCAGACCACACACCCAAAAATCGCAATGCCGATGACAGCGGCATGCGTTGCGCAACGTTGTATGGGCCCTAAGGCCTCAATCTGGAATAATGAAGGGGGGGCTATGCACACAGGGGGGTGCGGCCGTCCAAGCCTGCCAGGGAAATGTCAGCAGGAAAATGCTTAGGGACAATGTTTGCCGGAAGCATCTAAGCCTGAACTGCCCATCCGGCGTGGGCACAATCCAGCTCCATAAGCATTGATATGCTCTACAATGTCATGGAGCGTGGATTCCCAAATTACACTGGAAAGTCCAGCGATGCTCACAGGGGGGAGCCCAGGGCGGTGATCAGGCGCCTCTGGCTGCAATCGTCGGGTGAATGCTGCCAAGTCCGTAACATGGAGCTTGGTCTTGTGCTTGCGGATGTACTCCATAACGGGGGTATTGATCCGCGGCACGGACGAGGAGACGGGTTCCCAGGTGTCGTGGGACGGCCCATAGCCTCGCCAACGAACCTTCAACTCCAGGCCTCCGGGTGCCGAGGCGTTTGGACGCTGGGCCAGGATCTTCTCGACGGTATAGTTGTCCTGCTCAGCATTGTCGTCGTCCCAATCAGCCTCATGTGCGGCATAGTCCAGGGACACATGTTGGCCACGGAAGTCGGGTTCCCGCACACGGAGCTGAATCTCGTAGCGCTCCTGGAACTGTTCGTGACCCACCTTGATGCGGTGGGTGTCCTCACCAATCCTGCGAACCACCTCCCCTGGTGTGAACCAGGTTTTGGTGCGGTTGGTGCCCATAGGGCGGGGTCTGATCATGCACACCGGGTCTCTCACCCTGAACTTTTGCGCTGTCGAGCTGGAGGCGGACTTCTGACGCTCAGCATGCTCCTCCTCAAGCTGCTGGCGGATGTCCCGCGCCGTTGCCTCTTGCCGCGCGAAGAATTCCTTGCCGTCCATGGCCATACTATCAGCAGACAAGGGAAGTCCCCGACCAAGGGGGTCCCTGCCGAACAGAATCTGGTGAGGGGACAAACCACCCGGAGTGGGGGTGTCATGATGGGCCTTCAGAGCGGGCCACATCTCCTCAAACCCATTTCGACGTGGATTGGTGATGTGAATCTTGCGTAGCTTCTCGAACAGCTGCCTTCCAGCCACTTCAGCCCGGCCGTTGGACCGGCTGAGATAAAGAAGGTCCCTACCAGGACCGGCCCCCGCTGTGCCCCTTCCGCCTGTAACCCCTGCTGACTTGCTCCTGCTCAACGATTGCATTTATCAAAATCCAGGGTTCCAAATCCAAAAATATAGAAAAAACTATCCTCCTTCAACCCTGAACAGCAACCAGATCCCACAAATACAGCAATAGCCCAATTCACAATCCAATACGGGCTGCGGGCTTCCGTTCAGCACACCGGTCGTCTCACGGTGGCGGGCATGTACAAGAATTGCACCAAAGAGGAAAGCCCTGAAATTGGCATATGAACACAAATAAAGCAAAGTTGGGGAAAGAGGTAAACATACACATTCACAACCATAAACCCCTCATTCCCTGAACTCGAGACCTTCCCTTGACTCACCAACATATTGCCCTGAACCAGGTCAAATGAGATGGCTGAATGCCATGTGTCACAAGTCACTACACAAACCCCAAAAAATGTGTTCACTCCCCAGCCTATAAATCCTAGTCCATTGTGGGAGGTGGCGTGTCATGGCCTAGAGTAGCACTCAAGACCATGCCCTACCCTGACATAACCTTGGTTGGACTTGGCGTGGAATGGGCTTTGAGAACTGCCCCATGAAGTTGACCTCACAACATGGCAAAATCAGGCAAATCACACCATAATGCCCAAAATTCAATTATATACTCAAAAATGCATACGGCAAATATTCAAATGCTCCATGCATGTGTCAAACCGGAAAGTAGTATACAAGGGTGGTATAGACCAAAGGTCCATGCCCAAGAATATCCCATCATTGGATTCGAAACCCCTCCGGTTATGTACATGACATGCTTCACAAGTCAGCTCATGAGTTTGAGACCTAATTTTGTGAGGCCTCGTGTGCCAAGCAAAGTGACCATGTGATCCGGCATATGGTGAGGTACAACACCGAAGCATATGCCAACATATAAGCAACATACCATAGTTCACGGATCTCTAGGCACTTTACTGTTAGCCGACCAGTTGAGCACATAAAACACAAAAATGAGCATAAAATGAGGTCAAAAACATGAAAATATGTCCAAATACAAAGTTGTCATGATAGTATATCTCTATGCCCACCCATGATATCCGCTCATGGCTCAATACACAAATGATTGGAACCATTTGCGAACAATTCCCCCTCTTGGATCCCCAATCGGGCGCATGGAGATACCTTCGCCACTCATATCCACATGCCCCATGAAAATGGGAGTGCACCCATGGATCTCTTTGCGAAACATACCATGAGCAATACATATGCGGTAGACTTAGTCTAGCGCTTTGAATTCCACAATTGGGACATGGGCAAAGCCCTTGTCACGTGTGGCTCCCCATCTCTTCGGCCACACGAAGATATATAACATGGGCGTGAGCATATCAAGACAATACTACCAATATCACACATGACCCTTAAAATAGGCTCCCACCATGGTATGCCATGTCCCTCCATGATCATAACTTTGGGTTAAATGGACGTGGGAACCTAAGGGAAGATGCTATGCCACCGCAAGACTCATGCGCTACACTTGAAAGTCATAGTATCAAGTTCGGACACATTGTCAACAAGTTAGAAACAAGTTTCTACCATGTTGACCATGATCCTATGATACAACGAGTGTGTGTGACGACTTAAGGTGTTGGACCCAACCAAAAATAAGTTGAGACTAAGGCGCTTGCAACGCAACCTTTCTTATTCTCTTCCCTCACACTCGCGCGTAGATAGGGCCCTTCAAAGTGGTCCCACGATTCACTTTTGTTTTCCTTATATCTCCAAGTCAAATGGGTGGCGAGTATAAGGGAAACCTGATTTGGGCATAGGGAAAGGAGTATGACCACTCGAAGAAGACCAAATCAAGTGCGGCGATGTCGAAGTCGAGTATCCGATTTCGACATCGATTCAGATTAAAATTTCGAGTGCTTATTTAGAAAATTGCGGAAGCAACGAACCCTTTACAGATGAAATCTGACCCTTCATCGGAGTTTCCGCCAAAATATCTGGAAATAACAGTTAACCAATCGGTTACCGCAAAATCGCGAGCCAACTGACAGTCGCCGATACAGTGACCATCAGAACAGAAGGCTGAAAAATCACGGAAACATTATGATAAAAAAACCCTGTTGATTCCTGATATTCCGATATATAAATCTCCGCTGGCGGCGCCTCGGTACTGAATATGGCCGCTCATAGCCGGAATGGCCAAACCTATCACACTATCACATCGGGTTAGATCAGGTGGATGGGAGAGTAGGATATCAGCCAATGGCGGCTTGCCGGCACATAGATACACACCCCAAGTGACCCAAAGATGGCCACGGGGGTCCGAACCGGCTTCACCCCCCTTCTCAGAGCGTTGTTACCGCTCGGAAGTCATTAAAGAGAGGACGGGAGGACCCCAATGGGCTCCAAACCCCCCCCCCCCCATGTTCCAAGGACACATGGAGGCCCCACACACGTCGTAGGCGTCCCCCATGCCCCAAGGGAGGGGGGGGACACTGATAATCAGTGCCCCACGCCATATCCGGTCTCCTCTTGATCTACAACATGAACCAAGGGGATCAAAGATAGAAAAACGTCGTCGGTCGACCTAAATAAGTATACCACAATGAATTATATATGTGGAGATCGAGTGAAGGGAGTAGATGGCCAATCGAGGCCCAAAAACCCCCGGATGAACGCCCTCACCCGTCTCCCAAGCACAGAAACAAACAAAAATGCCAGGGGGGATCCATTACGGTGCTACAGCAGCAACCAAATGGACCAACACGTCCTTCACATCCAAAGATATATTCTTTTTCTTCAGATAGTCCATCCAGACCGTGGTATACCTCGGCACGAAACTGCTCGGAGGCTCCCACAAATCCCTGGATGCGGCGCATCCCTTCTGACGGACTTTATAAAGCCTCCCCCCAGGCGTCCCCGGGTCCGGCTTGTCCGCCAGGATCCTCTCGGCGGTGAAGTCGTCATCCTCACCCCCGTCGTCCGAGTCCACATCGCCGGCCGTGAACTCGAAGGTGACGGGACGTCCGCTGGGGTCTGGTGCTCGGGGACGAAGCTGGGTATGGTCGCGGTCCAGGATCTTGTTATCCCCCACACGAACCGCGTACACGTCCTGCCCGACATTCCGCACGATTACCCCCGGCACATACCAAGACACCTGCCGATGCCTGGACAGGACATCCTTGTGGTGCCGCTCCACCCACACGGTGTCTTGGAGAGCATACTTCTGGACCTTTCCCTGCTTGAAGTACTTGGCCCTCTTGTCATGCTCGTCCTGAAGTGCCTTGCACACCTTGGCCGCCGTGTCGTCCGCCTCATCCATCATGGCGTTCGCATCCGGGGCCACTTTGCCATGGTTCAACCACGGGAGAGTGCGTGACACTCGATCCCGTAGGAACAGGATACGATGGGGCGACAGTCCAGTGGGTCCCGGAAGGTCGAAATACGCCTGGAGTACTCTCCACAGCGAGTTATACCAGTTCCGGCCCGGTTTGTCAATGTGCAGCTGGCGGAACTTCTCGAACATCTGCCACCCGGCCACCTCAGCCCGGCCATTTCACCGGCTGTGGTACGACACGGTCTTGGCGTGCCGAATCCCCATGTCCTTGCACATCGTCCTGAACCACGTCCCCACGAACTGACTGCCCCGATCGCTGCAGATGACAGCTGGGACATCAAAAATCGTCAGCCAATGCCTGATCATGGCATTAGCGACGGTCTTGGCCTGCAGCCCCACTCCATGCTTGTCCTTCTTGTCCTTCTTCTTGGACTTCTTGCCCGGGACTGCCACGATATACCCGCTGTGCCTGTCCACCGCTAGGATGACACAATCATATGTCTCTCCTTCCACGGTGACCTCCGGCATGGCGAACACATCCATGGCCACGGACCGAATAGGGGCCTCCGGTATAGCCGTATACACCGGGTTGCCCGCTGTGGAGTGGTTGGGGCTCTTCGTGGCCCGACACACGGCACAGTTGCTGCAGTACCTATCCAGGATGGCGTAGTACCCCGGAGGGAACTTGAAACGCCACTCCAGGTCCTGCTGCATCTTGTCTCGGCCAGGGTGCATGAGCTGGGCGTTGTGCCAATGGTCAATGAGCTCCTCCACTCGGTTCTCGGGTACCAGCAGCTTGTCCTTGAGGAACAACTTGTCTCCATCCTCGGTCAAGCCCTCAGGCCATTCGTCCTCCGACGAGGCGCTCACGGCACTCCAGTACTTACTCCAGTGCTCGGATGCCGCATAGTCATCCGACCAGTCCTCTGTGAGCACCGACCTGACTAGCTCTACAGGGGCCACCATCCATTGCTCGAGGGTTTCCTCTCGAATAGCTTGGACGCAGGCACCCCGGAACTTGGCCAGGTCTGTACGGTTTGCCATCACCACAAAGCACTTGACCCCCTGTTGCTCCATGGCCTTCTCCATCTCGATGATGCGCTTGGCCTCCTCAGTCTCCTCGGCGTCGCCATGGCTGGATATGTCCATCCACGCCTTGCCCGCGGGGTAGGCCCAGCGACTGAGGCAATCTGCCACAGTGTTGTCCTTCCCCGGGACGTACACGACGCTGAGGTCAAACTTGGCGAACGTCTCGTGCCATCGGGCCCTCCTAGCCGCTGGTCCTGAGGGGGTGTCGACATGCTCCTTGTGCCAGCTCTGTAGGGACTGGTGGTCCGTGCAAACCACCACCGGCTGCAGTCCGATGTGGCCAGACCACTTCCTGAGCGCACATACAATGGCGTATGTCTCCTTCTCCCTCGCGGTCCATGTTCGGCGTTGGCCCTCGGCCAGGATCCTGCTCCAAAACGCCACGGGAACATGAGTCCCGTCGTCCCGGATCTGCTCGAGGACTGCCCCCACGGCATAGTCCGAGGCGTCTGTCAGTAGCACGAATCTCTTGTCCGGGTCCACCAGGAACAGCCCCAACTGACCCAGGAGTCGCTTCTTCAGGCGGTTGAACGCATCTTCAGCCTCAGGGGTCCAGGCAAGCTTCTTCTTGCTCCCCTTCCGGCCATCGAACTTGCCCACCTGCAGCATCTTGTGCAGCGGCCCCGAGAGTTCTGCATACATCCGGACATAGCCCGAATAGTAATTGCAGAACCCCATGAAGGACCGGAGTTCGCTGATGGTCTGGGGCTTTTCCCAGTGGTGCAGGGACGCCAGCTTCCCAGGCACGGGACGGCGTTGCCCGTGACCAACCACGTGACCCGCGAACTCCACCTCCTTCACGAAGAGTGAGGCTTTGGTGGGCTTGCACACCATGTTGTGCTTGTCCAGCTCACTGAGCACTCGGCGCAGATCCTTCTCATGCGCTTCGATGAGCTCGTCCTCCGTCATGTTCTCCGTGCCGGACCCGATGATGATGTCATCCACGAAGTAATCGGCACAGTCCCGGACAGGACCGAGTAGGTCCTCCATCATGCGCTGGAAAGCGGCGTTGCCATTCTTGGCGCCCATAGGCACCACTTTCCACTGCATGGGCCCCAGCGGCGTCGACATCGCTGTGCAGGGCCTGGAGTCCGGGTGTAGCGGCATCTGGTGATAGCCATGTTTCAGGTCTAACACGGTGAAAATCTGCTTTTTCTGTTATTTTTGGAGGATGGAGTCGATCAGGGGAAGCGAGTACGAGTCGTGCTCGGTTTGCTCGTTCAAACCTCTGTAATCAACCACCAACCTCCACTCGCCCTTCTCCTTCTTGGGCACGATGAAGGCTGGGCTGGCCCACTCACTGTCGGAGGGTTCGATCCATCCCCGCTCAATGAACTCGGCCAACAGCTTCTTCATGGCCTCGGCCCGATCGCCCTGAAGTTGGTACTCCCGATGACGATAGATCTTGGGGTTCGGCTTCAGCTTGATCCTCGCTGTGCCAAACCTCCCACGATCTGGAGAGTTCTTGTTGGCGACGCCACTGAATAGCCGCGGATAGGCATTGATCAGCCTCTCCTTCAGCTCGGCGACCTTCGGGTTCTCCTGAGCCTCTTCAGTCGCTTGCTTCGGTATCGATACAACCGACCACACTGCGGTATAGGCTTCTTCTGGGTCCGAGTCCGACTTCTCCTCGTCCGATATGCCGTCTTCATCGTCGTGGGTCGCGATTCCCACCGATAATCTTCGAAAAGTTGCGGCCTCAGGCTGGTGCTCGTCGCTACCGGTTCCCACTGTTGGAAAATCCCACGTTGGTGGGTCCGACCCAACCCGACCATCGTATTGGTCCGCGATGTGATCCATGACCCTCGCCACGAACTCATCCTTCTCGTACTTGCCGGTGACCAACATCTTGTCATCCCACCAATGCGGAGATGTGACCATGGCCCGCCTCTTCTTGGCTGCCACACGGTCGTGCATCCCCCTCCGCATGTAGTTGACGACGTTGTCGATCTCGGCGTGGGACAGGACGTCAATGCCATTGATGGGCTGATCCGTCCCCTCCTTGGGCTCAAACATGACCTTCATGGGCACCGCCTCCACCCTACGGATGAATGCTTCATCACCCTTGGGCTGGGCTTGCGCCCCATGCACCAGGAAAGCCTTGGTACCCCATGCTTGACCCGGGGAGGGCATTGATACACCCTTGGCGTCGATGAACAGGTTCTCCTCTGGCCCGAATGACATCTCGTTTAGGGTGATGGAGTCCAACGTCGACTTGAGACCTTCCAGCGGACATGGGGTGGATCCTATGCCGGTTATGACCAGGATCCCCTTCGCCCTATCCGCGACGATCTTCTCCACCGTACGTCTGGTGTTGTCCAGGGAGCCATGCCAATACATGGGCCCCCACTCCTTCAAACCCCAATGCCTGTGCCAGGCTGAGTCTCCTCGATGCCAATGCCTCCTACACTTCCGCAAAAGTGGGCCATCCCGGGAAGCGAAGACGTCCGTCTCGGGCGCTTCGGCTCCCAGCGTTTGGATCATCCTGTCGTACACCTGCGGCGCCATTCCATACTCCGTGAGTTGAACTCCGCGGTCTCCTCCACCTATGATTTTAGCAGCTGTTTTTTCCCAAAATTCAAAATCATGCATTTTCAGAACCGCGATATCAAACTGTACACAGTAGTACTGTTGTTTTTATGTTTTCTCAAATTTTTATTAAAATTATGCTGTCGCTGAAGCTGGAGCCGCAGATAAACTGTCAGCAACTGCCGCGTACGCGAGTTTCAGATTCCCGACCGCCGTGCGCAATAGAAAATCGCCTAAAAGTCCACTTTTTTTCGCAGTTGGAAGCAAAGTAAAGGCATGAGCGTGTTCCCGAGATAAATACCTTGCTGCTGACCTAAAAAAATCCAGATTGGCAGGCACAGATTTGGAGAAATTCAAGCTTCTCTACCCAAAAACCACTTTTTTACATGGTTTTAGGGTCTATGGAGGCCATATAGAGGGCCTTACAGGGCTGTAAGAGGTGGTATAGAGGTGATATATGAACAAATTGTCATCACCATTGGTAGAAGCCTACATGACAAGCAATGTTTTGCCTTTATTCTAGGCTATTCATCCCTTTCTCATGCACCATGGGGCCCAATATCCATATGGTTCATAGGTAGGGTTTTGATCACCTATCACCGTCCACACACATGTTTGGGGCTTGGGTTGGTATTGTATGCAGTTGAATGATAAGAACTACATAAAATATGATAGTATGTGCATAAGAATGGGATGAAAGATGAACATTTGAGGTGTTTTTGGCCCTATTCTGCACCTTTTGTGGTCCATTTCCATATGGTTCATAGGTAGGCTTTTGCGTGCCTATCACCGTACACACACATGTTTGGGGCTTAGGTTGTTATTGTAAGCGTTTGTATGATAGGTCCTACATATAATATGATAGTATGTGCGTAAGAATGGGATGAACGATGAACATTTGAGGTGTTTTTGGCCCTATTTTGCACCGTTTGTGGTCCAATATCCATATGGTTCATAGGTAGGATTTTGATCACCTATCACCGTCCACACACATGTTTGGGGCTTGGGTTGGTATTGTATGCATTTGAATGATAATAACGACATAAAATATGATAGTATGTGCATACGAATGGGATGAACAATGTAGTTTTGAGGTGTTTTTGGCCCGTTTTTGCACCTTTTGCGCTCCATATCCATATGGTTCATATGTAGGGTTTTGATCACCTATCACCGTCCACACACATGTTTGGGGCTTGGGTTGGTATTGTATGCATTTGAATGATACGAACTACATAAAATATGATAGTATGTGCATAAGAATTGGATGAAGGATGTAGATTTGAGGTGTTTTTGGCCCGTTTTTGCACCTTTTGCGCTCCATATCCATATGGTTCATAGGTAGGGTTTTGATCACCTATCACCGTCCACACACATGTTTGGGGCATAGGATGGTATTGTAAGCATTTGAATGCTGGGTAAGAAATAAAATATGATACTACGGGCACAAGCATGGGATGAACAATGTAGTTTTGAGGTGTTTTTGGCCCGTTTTTGCACCATTTGTGCTCCATATCCATATGGTTCATAGGTAGGGTTTTGATCACCTATCACCGTCCACACACATGTTTGGGGCTTGGGTTGGTATTGTATGCATTTGAATGATAAGAACTACATAGAATATGATACTATGTGCATAAGAATGGGATGAAAGATGAACATTTGAGGTGTTTTTGGCCCTATTTTGCACCGTTTGTGGTCCATTTCCATATGGGTCATAGGTGGGCTTTTGCGTGCCTATCACCGTACACACACATGTTTGGGGCTTAGGTTGTTATTGTAAGCATTTGTATGATAGGTCCTACATATAATATGATAGTATGTGCATAAGAATGGGATGAACGATGAAGATTTGAGGTGTTTTTGGCCCTATTTTGCACCGTTTGTGATCCAATATCCATATGGTTCATAGGTAGGCTTGGAACTATTTGAGCCATTTGAGAATTTTCTTTCTCCGTGTGTCATCGTTGTACATAAAATATGATACTATGTGCATAAGAATGGGATGAGCGATGAACATTTCAGGTGTTTTTGGCCCTATTTTGCACCGTTTGTGGTCCATTTCCATATGGTTCATACGTAAGCAACGATTGTCTTACTGCCTTCATGCCCTTGTTGCGTGCTTTTTGTGTGTATTATGCCTTCCTAGGTAGGGTGAGCAAAGGGTGAAAAGATAGTGAACTAAGGGTGAACGAATGGTCATGGGAGCATGCATGGCGACAAAATGTGATTTCCCTTTGGTACAACCCACAGGGCTAAGCAATGGCTCCTTCCAAGAAGAAAAAGGTTGTGATTCCAAAGCCTGACATGCCAGCCTTGGTGCCTGCCGATTGTCATATAGGCAAGGGGGACGTGGAAGATGGGGCGGAACAAGGAGAAGGCGGAGCATGGGAAAATTGCGAAAGTTTGGACCCGGAGCTAGAAAGGCTCCTTGCAGGGCATTGTGTTAAGGAAGACCAAAGTGTTGAAGTCGGGACCTTCAATTACATCAAATGTGGCATGTCCACCAATGTGCAAACCGGTGAAAAGCGGGTCTTGTTTTGGTACGGAATGCTGATTATACCGAAAAAAGTACCGGAACCAAACAAGAACGACCTATGCATGAGGTTCCCAAATAATTACTTCTATTGGTTCAAACGCGCTGACGTCTTCCCAACCCTTCCTCTTGGATTGCCTGCCTTCTTCAACGATGGGTGTGACGTCCCGAGTGATGAAACATCCGACTACGGCGAGGCACCTTCTGATGAGAGCTCGGAAAATGAAAGTAGTGATGATGAGGACGATGGTGACGATGGCGACAACTCGGAGGATGGCGCAAGTGGCACACCCAAAGCCAAAAAGGAAAAGAACAAGAAAACTAAACCAAAGCCCCCAAAGTTGAGGAAGTATACCAAAAAGAGTAGGTCACCCGATGTGTCTGAGGAAGCGTTGGCATCAAGAATAGCCGAAGCAACTGAGCATATGACGCGTATGGAGCTGTTTAAGCAGGCAAGTGCTTACTCAAAACATTATTTGATCAAACTCTGCGAGAACCTGTGTGTTAGCGGTATGAGTTCCAAAACGATACCAGAGATTCTTCGAGCGCTTGAGGACAGAAGTAAGACTGGAGGCTTCACAATCCAAAAGCTGTTTCCACCGCACAAACCGCAAGTGAGCTTCAAACCCATGGACATATCAATGAGCAGCATTCGACAGGCATCTATTGCTGTTCAATGCTTGTTGATGTTGTTGCTTGCGGTGCATTAAATGTTTGTGACTCACACATAGACCATCACCCCACCGCATGGGTGGCACAACCCGTGAATATCGCTGGCTGGGATTTGGGCCGGTGGGACACGCTTCATAGGCCAACAGTTCGGTGCTTTGTGTAACTTCGTGCCACTCAGGTTGAGAAGCCCAGAAAGGCAGAGAACCCATGTCCCCAGGAGCGCACCGAACGAGAGGAGGCGGAGAGGCGAGACAGAGCAGAAGAGGACAGAAAAAAGGCGGAGGCAGCGCACCGACCGAAGCAAGCGGATGAGGGGCAACAGCAAAAGGTAACGTTCCAAAGTTGTGCAGTTAGGGTCTTTCAATTCTGTGCATGCATATCGCGTTAATTTCTCTCCGACCGACCGAGATGGGATTTTGATTTTTGCATGTCCCCAGGAGCGCAGCGAACTAGAGGAAGCGGAGACGCGAGACGGAGCACAAGAGGACATAAAAAAGGCGGAGGCGGCAAAGCGTCAAAAGCAAGCGGATGAGGAGCAAGAGCAAAAGGTAACCTTCCAGGAGCGCACACGGAATTCTGCAGTTACGCTCTCACGATTCTGTGCATACGTATCGTGTTCATTTCTTTCCAATTTACGGAGATCAGATTTTGATTTTTGCATGTCCCCAGGAGCGCACCGAACGAGAGGAGGCAGACAGAAAGAAGGCGGAGGCGGCAGAGCGTCAAAAGCAAGTGGATGAGGAGCAACAGCAAAAGGTAACCATGCAAATTTCTGCAGTACCGCTCTCTCTATTCTGTGCATACGTATCGTGTTCATTTCTTTCCATTTGACGGAGATCGGATTTTGTTTTTTGCATGTCGTCAGGAGCGCACCGGACGAGAGGAGGCGGACAGAAAGAAGGCGGAGGCGGCAAAGCGTCAAAAGCAAGTGAATGAGGAGCAACAGCAAAAGGTAACCATGCAAATTTCTGCAGTACCGCTCTCTCTATTCTGTGCATACGTATCGTGTTCATTTCTTTCCAATTGACTGAGATCGGATTTTGTTTTTTGCATGTCGCCAGGAGCGCACCGAACGAGAGGAGGCGGACAGAAAGAAGGCGGAGGCGGCAAAGCGTCAAAAGCAAGTGGATGAGGAGCAACAGCAAAAGGTAACCATGCAAATTTCTGCAGTTACGCTCTCTCGATTTTGTGCATACGTATGGTGTTCATTTCTTTCCAATCAACGGAGATCGGATTCTGTTTTTTGCATGTCGCCAGGAGCGCACCGAACGAGAGGAGGCGGACAGAAAGAAGGCGGAGGCGGCAAAGCGTCAAAAGCAAGTGGATGAGGAGCAACAGCAAAAGGTAACCATGCAAAGTTCTGCAGTAACGCTCTCTTGATTCTGTGCATACGTATCGATTACATTTCTTTCCAATTGACGGAGATAGGATTTTGTTTTTTGCATGTCCCCAGGAGCGCACCGAACGAGAGGAGGCGGACAGAAAGAAGGCGGAGGCGGCAAAGCGTCAAAAGCAAGGGGATGAGGAGCAACAGCAAAAGGTAACCATGCAAAGTTCTGCAGTAACCCTCTCTTGATTCTGTGCATACCTATCGTGTTCATTTCTTTCCAATTGACGGAGATAGGATTTAGATTTTTGCATGTCCCCAGGAGCGCACCGAACGGGAGGAAGCAGAGAAGCGACACGAGAACCGCCAAGCGCAAAACGTCAACACGGCATCAGAGCGCAAGATCGAAAGCGAGGGTCCCGACATTATCGCTCTTCCACCGCCTCCACCATTCAGCCGAAAGCAAACAGAGCCTCTCAAGGTTTTTGCATTCCTGTCACTGTACCCCTCAGCAAAATGTAGGATGATCTGCCTGTCCAACGGCCACCACATCAGCAACTCTTCAAAGCCTTGGCAACAGAGAACAGGATCCATGCGAGGTTTCATTGGCGTCAAAAAAGACGCAGAGCTGCGGGGTTCTGACAGCGTCATGCAGGCAGCCATGTGCTCTTGCGAGCTCCAAATACAGTGGCAGGGCGGTACTTGGGTGCAGGCACCAATCAGCGTTGTAGCAACTATTTCGCATACCCCGCCACGTTGCTGTAGGCTGTTTTTTGATTTTATTTTTCCTAAGATGCTAGAACCTTCCAGACCGGCAGCCATGTGCTCTTGCGAGCTCCAAATACAATGGTAGGGCGGTACTTGGGTGCAGGCACCAATCAGCGTTGTAGCAACTATTTCGCATACCACTTCACGTTGCTGTAGGCTGTTTTTTGATTTTCTTTTTCCTAAGATGGTAGAACCTTCCAGACCGGGACGGCCCAAACTGCCTGAATGGCAGCTTTCAAAAAAATCTCTGGCCAACAGACGCAGCCTTGTGAGGTCGTATGCGAAGCAGTTGCATTGCGGGCACCTGATTGCGGAGCATGCAGTCAAGCGATCACTGAATCGAGACAGACTGAGGGCAAGACCGGCCACATTTGAGCAATTGAGGGATACCCTCATTGCAAAGTTTACGACCCATGATACATGGGAAGATTTCATTCGCGCGCGCAGAAATAATGATGGCAATGGTCAGGGGGTGTATAGGACAGGCGTGACCAAACTCATGCAGCTTTTGACAGCCGACATGGGGATTGCTACAACACCGGTAGGTGCGTACCTAGACCCGAGTACCGCCCTTCCACTGTATTTGGAGCTCGCAAGAGCACATGGCTGCCTGCATGACGCTGTCAGAACCCCGCAGCTCTGCGTCTTTTTTGACGCCAATGAAATGTATGGGCGCCGCAAATGCCAGGTGCTGAGCGTACATCTACCGCAAGCACGTCAGCCACACCAACTCCTTCTGCAACTTCCCCTTGCGAGATACCTGGACCAGGATGATCACATCACAACCGAGTCGCAGTTTGAGCGCATGGACCTGCTTCCTGCCCTTGAGAAGGCGTTGGAGAGCGGCTGGGGTGGTGAAAGCATGGAGCTGATTTTTTCTCCTGATTATGCCGCCTACTACCGAACCACAGGGACGCCTCCACCAACAGCAGATTGCTGTTGTGTGGAGTGCTATGGTTCAAAAAAACTCTGGAAGCACCCTGATTGGATACGGCAGCCTTTGCGGGATTTTCACAACTACCCTTCACGCTGCGCTCCCTTCTTTCGCCTCATGAAATGTCGCCTCAACAGCGTGTATGATGTACACCACTGCAACAATCACGTGTTGGCAAACGGGGTGATCCACCCCCTGTGGTTCTGGACCAGAGCAAACCTGCCTGAGGAATACACTGTCCAATTGAAGACAATTTTGGAGAAACATTTTACGCGCTTTCCATACTACCCACCTTTCAAACAAGCTATTGGCAAAAGGGACTGGTCACCCCGAAACATTGTCACGAAGGAT
Source organism: Eutreptiella sp. 'Long Island Sound 2002' (assembly GCA_964036045.1). NCBI lineage: Eukaryota > Euglenozoa > Euglenophyceae > Eutreptiales > Eutreptiaceae > Eutreptiella > Eutreptiella sp. 'Long Island Sound 2002'. The sequence goes on along the minus strand of OZ038382.1, from coordinate 129,815,648 downwards.
ATCCTGAAGGAGGATTCTTTTTGGAAAGCCCTAGCTGATCTGTTCCCACGAACGGCAAATGGTCTCACAGTCAAACGGAACGGTGAGGTTCTGCAGGACCCAATACACCGATATTTGAAACTGATGCGGATTCTGATGGTCCAGCTGAACAGCTGGAGTCCGGAGGGTGTTGACCAGCGTGATGACATGTGCCGTGAAGCACACCAGCTCTTTTGGGACCTTGGGTTTCCCCTGCGCCGGTTTGGAGTCCCAATTCATTACTTTCTGGAGCACTACACCCCCCGGCTACGCAAACATGGCAACCTCGTGGGCATGTCATCGGAGGGGGGCGAGCATGTCCACCAGCCCCACTCCAAGATCGTGCAAAAACGCCCCTCTCGCCCACGAGGGAAATGCCCAGTGGGGCTGGTGGAGATCATGAAGCACGTTAGGCTCTGGTTGGGGCTGTGGAGGCAAGGCTGGCTGTCTCCAACTCTCTGGTACACGCATGAACCGAAATTGCCAGCTGACAATTAGCGGTATACCACCTTCTTGCCACCACATCCCTTGGCTTGTGATAGATTTACTATTTTTGGCCATTTCTTGCTAATGTTGCTAATCTTTCATTGTTTATGGATTGGGGTAGATTTTGGAACGTATTCATGCTGATATTTTCAGTACCCCTCTGTATCTCTCTCCACTTCTGTCGTCCACAGGATCCATTGAAGAGAGCCAATGGGGTGCCGCTGGCGTTGATGAAGCCCCTGATTGACGCAATTCAAAAATTGGGCAGAAGTCTGTGGTACGACGTGACTGGGGGCTCAAGGGCCTGTGGAGTCCCTGCTGCTGACATCATCAAGCATCTTGAGCGGATCTGCCCTGTGCTCGGAGTGGCTTGCCCCGGTGCTGCCCAAGTGATAACGCTCACAGATCGTCCGGTCCCCTGTCAGCTGGCTAACATGGAGAGCGTGCTAATGATTTGTCTTGTGTGCTTGGGCCAAGAGGCCAGTCATTTTTGCGTAATGCATACTCTTGACACAATTCAGTACAGCGCAACCCCTCTGTCACTGTCACCAGGTGACACTTTGTTTCTGCCAGTTGAAAAGTACTGGATGCTGCCAAAGTTGTGTCCAGGCATTAATTTTTTTGCTGCTGTACCATTCTCGAATTCGCAAAATGCACCATTCGTGCCCGACGATAGCTGTTGGATCAGCAAACATTTACGGCTGTCCAGTGTGACCTGGAGTGACCTGCAGCACGGTGACACTGTGCAGATGTATGACGGCCTAAGCGATGCTTCGGTTCTGCTGCACACCCAATTGTTGTGGAGGCCCACTGTGCGTTGTCCCGGTCTGTCGCGAAAAGGGCAGCCCCTGTTCCCAGGCAGGTGGACAGTCCAGCTTGAACGGGGCGTCACTGTTTTAGTATTAGCCGTGATTCCTACCAATCCGGCTTCCTGGGATCTTGTCGGCGTCTGTGCATTTTGCTGTACGGCAGGGCAGGCAGACTTCAGATCCCTTCTACGGTTTTCAGAATCCAGCCTCAGAGAAATTGCCCTGGCTGACAAGCAGGGCTGTGAAGCAGGGAAGACCTGCATGGAAGGTTTGTATTCCGGGCAGTGCATTTATTTCCAGTTTCCTCGGAGGTGTCAGTCCTGCGGTCCGCACCAGGCCAAGCGTGAACTGGCATATGAGGACAGTCGGCGGAGCACACGTCTCCCTGAGATCACAAACCTCAGTACCACAGCGGTGAAGAAGGAATCTGTCACTACCAATGGGAAACCCAAACCGAACCCGAAACGGAATTCGACCGCAAAGCCACCACCAAAACCGAAACCAAAACCGGAACCAAAACCAAAACCAAAAGGCCATAAAAACAACAGCCCACCAAGCAAACAGCCAAAGAAGGAAGAGACGGGCAGTGGGACGGTAAAACAAGAGGCTGACCTTGTTCAGCGGCTCTTGGCTGCACTGCAACAAACAACCCAACAACAAAACAACCGAACAAACCCCCTGAAGCGCAAACGCGGGCAAGGTGAAAACAGTGAAAATACCCGAAAAAAAGGAAGGGTTAAACGGGAGTCAGGAGAGCACATGTCTCAGCAGGTGTCTCAAGTGTCTCAACAGGTGTCTCCGAACCCCCCAGGGCAGGTGTTTCAGCAGGAGCAGCAGCAGCAGCAGCAGCAGCGGCAGCAGCAGCAGCAGCAGCAGCAGCAGTTGCAGCTGCAGATGCAGATGCAGACCCAAGTGCAGCAGCAGCAGCAGCACCAGCAGATGCACCAGCAGGCCCAGCAGCAGCAGCAGCAGCAGCAGCATATGGGTCCTTTGCAAATGAACATGCCAGTTGCCATGCCCATGGCCATGCCAATGCCAGCCATGAACATGCACCAGCTCCAAATGCCCATGCAGCCCATGCAGCAGCTTTGTTCGACGATGAGCAGCATGCAGCCCTTTGGTTTTCCAATGTACCGGCCCTATTAGCAGCGCCTGCATATATGTCTTTTGTTTTTTTCCCTCTCCCAAAAAAGAACTTTGTGCTGTTTAGAGTTTGGTGATTTAAATTTATTGCCGTGTTTGTGAATACGGCAGGATCATATCTCTGGAAGTGCAGATGCCTGAGCTCTGTGTTCATTATGCACTTTGTGCGATGTTGAACTGATTGAGAGAACCAGATGCTCAGATGCTCAGAGTGGTGCGGATTGTTGCGATTGTCCTTTGTTTTCATCACCGTTGGTGGTTCCTTGGATTTGAATGCACGAACGTTTTGTAGGATCGTCAGGACAAAAAAAAACAGTTTTCGCCCAAAAATGGCCAAAAATTGCCAATTTTTTGCCGAAAATAGTGTTTTTTTAGCCGGGGTCGTGAGCTTTAGGGCCCCATACCCTATTCTTAGGGTGCCCAATCCAGTGAAATGTGTTTGGAATTGTATTGGAGCAACCTATTGGGTGTTGCAGGGCCGTCAGCACAGAAAAAAAACAGTTTTAGTCCAAAAATGGCCAAAAATTGCCAATTTTTGGCCAAAAACAGTGTATTTTTGGAGTACAATCGGGTAGGAGGAACCCCCCTCTCCTATTTTGAGCGTGCAGAATAAAAGAAAAAAGGTTTCCTTTGGTCTTTTTGGGTACAAAACCTCTTTTCATGGTATTTTTGTGCCTATACTATAGGATACAGGTACGCTGGTGTGCAGCACTGTTCTGTAGCACCACCCCACAACAGACAAAAGTACTCCAAAATAGGCCGAGTTCCAGGGTTTTTGATGGTTTAGGAGAAAGCTCGGGTGGGAAGAACCCCCCCATCCGTATTTTGGGGCAAGAGAATCCCAACAAAAGGGCAATTTCTGTCGAAAATCCTCTATAGGCAGGTACACTGGTGTGCAGCACTGTTCTGCAGGACCAGCCCAGAGCAGGCAAAAATACCCCAAAATAGGCCAAATTTCAGGGTTTTTGATATTTTTGGACTGAAGCCGGGTAGGAGGAACCCCCCCCCCCTATTTTGGGGCCGTAGAAATCAAAAAAGTAGGTCATTTCCCGCGAAAATCTGCTTTTTGCTGACTTTTTGAATTTTGGGAGAAAACAGCTGCTAAAATCATAGGTGTCTGGACTTGGCACCCACAGCTTGCACCGCTTGGACGATCCGATCCTCTTCCTCAGCATTCCATTGGGATGATCCGCATGCATAGTCCGTGGACAGCCATGTGAGGCATTCGTCATCTTCCCGGACCAGCGTTGCACGATGGGAAAGGGCTCCAATGGCGTTTGCCACCCTGAAGACATACCCCATGATCATATCCCAATCTGTAATGTCGGCCACATAGAAGTTCCCGGATAGAGTGCTTCTCTTCGCCAGATCAGGGCGGTTCAAGCGCTCATGTTCCCAGAATTCCATATTGATAGTTGCCTCATGGGTGCCCCCAGCCATGATCTCTCCGTTGGCGACCTTCAGGCGGACCGGTCTCCGGCTGGGCTGCAGGAGTTCCTCCTTGAACAACCCTCTCCGGACCAGGCTCACCTGGGCACCCGTATCCACCAACACATCCACCACCTTCTCCTCTCGTCCGCACCGTACTCGCACTTTCAAGTGCAACTGCCGCTCGTCGCCATGAGGTGTATGGACGACTCTCACGGCATGAAACTCTAGCACGTCCGGGTGCATCAGGACTTCAAGGGTATGGTCACGGATGGTGTAGATCTTGGGTTGGTCCTGCCCGTCCACGGGGCTCTCCGTGGTCGCTCCTTCCTTCTTCCCATGTCGCGTACCCAGATGTACTTCCCTTGGCAGGGCGCTCCAGGGGTTGGGAGTGGCGAAACTCAGTGGTTTTGGCTCTTCCGGAGCCTTCTTCGGCACCCGATGTGCCTCTGATTCCTCAGGGATTCCACTGATTTTCGGAGGAGAGACCTCCGAGGTCCCACTCCCGTGGGGGCTCCTCTAGACTTGACTTCCCGCTGCCCCTTCCGACTGCGATCTTCCAGGACTTCGTCCATCACGTTGCTGGGCTTTGAGTTCCTCCAACGTCCTCAACATGTCCTCAGCAACTTCGTCGATCGACCTCACTCGTCGGTCTTGGCCAGGTCCACCACCATAGCCTCTTCCTCCGCCTTTTCCTTGGCCTTTGCCTTGGCCTTTTCCCCCGTCTCCGCCCTTCGCCTTCCAATCGGAAATCCGCTGCTCCTTGGGCTTCTTCTCGGGGTGAGCGGCGAAGTAGGCCTTCTTGTCCGCCTCATACACCTTGCACTGACGGTGGTCGTGTGCATGGTTGTTTTCCTTGCCATAACAGACCCAGCACCCGTCGTGCTGAGACCTGTACTCCCGGAACGAGAGCGGTGGGTTCCCGATCCTCCTTGGCTCTCTGCTCTTCTTGGGTCGGACCCGGCTCCATCTGGACCGATCCTGCCCATGGTCCCTCACGTTGTGCGCCACAAACGCGAAGAAATGGGCCTCCTCGTGATCCTCCCCGGACCCGGTCCAGTGGTCTTGGCCACTTCCACTACCATCCTCCGCGGAAATGGCCGTGTCCTTCTGGATCTCCCGATGATGGCGGTCTTCTCGGTGTCCTCGTTGTCCATGACCATGCCGATCCTGCACGTGGGCCTCGTTCTTCGCATTGAGCTTCAACTCCACCGTGATGTACTTCACGATCTCGTCCAGGCTCATGCGGGCGAAGATGACCTGCATCCTCAGCGGCTCCCCGCGCCTCCACTCCACGTTGTTGAGGCGCAGCAACCTTTGCCCCATGGAGTCTCCAAATACCTCCACGTACACGGCATTCTTCAGTCCCGACATCCGGTTGGGCTCGCCCAGGTTCCTCCTGAAGAACTCCATGATACCCGCATCGGTATCCTCCGCCGCCATGATCCTCACCGCCACGCGCTTCTTCGCTCTCTACTTCTCCTCGTCCTCCACTCTCCTCTTCCAGTTGCCAGGGAGGACGTCCTTCAGCAAGTGGCGGATCTCGCTGGCCTCGTTCCAGTCCTCCACCAGCTTGAGGCATCTTCGGTACTTCCGCAGATACCGATTCCACTCCCTGACATGCAACTCACCGCGGTCCAGCGGCAGTGGGATGGACCACAGGTCCTCCAGCTTCTGGTTCGGAGCGTCCACCCGCTCCTCATCCTCCAACCACTGGAGGCAGGCCTGCTCTGTCCTGATCAGTCCTTCCCGGATCTGATCCCGCAGCTCCTCCTTCAGGTCCTGCGCCAGCCGGTGTGGGAATGTCCGGCATACCCACTTGTCCCGCGGCGCTCCCCGCATCTCACCGACGACCTCCTCGGCAAAGTCCTCCCAATCCAGGATGAAGTCATCCAGGTTGGAGGGGTTGCTATCGTAGTAGGGGATTTTGATTCCCCTGAGGTCGTCAATCCTGATGGCGTCTCCGACGTCCCCAGCCACCACTCCACCGAGACGGATACCACCTGTGGCCGGGGGGTGTGAGTACACTCCCCGTACATCCCTCTCCTCCATGGAGTGCGGTCCAGTTGGGCCTGAACCCATGGGGTTTGGAATGCGGGAAGGACTTGCTCCATCGGGTGTCCATATCCCCGTAGTGGGGTCCTTCGCCCACAGATTTCCGCCTGGGTGGCCTCGACCATGTCCATCGGCGCTTCCCATGGTTCGCCCCTGCATGGTCTGGCCCTGGATCTCCTCTTCCGCATAAACTGCATGGGTATTCGTAGTTGGCGGTAGATCCTGGGCGGCGTGGGACATCTGTACCGTCAGGCTCCTCGGGTCCGTGGTTACGTGCCCTTCCCGCATGGACCCAGCCGGTGCCGTTTGTTCCCCGAGCATTGTGGATTCGCTGAACATGGGAACAAAAGGCAGCGCACCCGGGTCAACACGCGAAGGCGCGTATGGTGCCTCTGCAGGGCCGCCCATGGGTTTCTCCATGGCGCTCCTGAGGGTCTTAACCCTCTCCACCAGCTCTACCGCGGCCGGCTTTGCCGGGAGCTCCGGACCCGAGGCGAGGGGCTGTAGCTCCTCTAGCCTTTTCAGGCGTCCCGACATGTCCTCCACCAGGTGGAGGAGGCTGTCCACTACTCGCTGCTGCTTCTCCAGGGCCAGCTCCAGATTCTCCCGGTACCGGTCCCGTTCCGCTCGCAGCTCCTCCATGTCTTTCTCCGCGGCCAACTGGTCATCCAGGATCCCGGCGACGTCCTCCTCTAGGCCGTCCTTCGCGTTGTCCAGGCTGTCGAGGCGATGCACGGTGGCGTCCATCCCCATCTTTGGGTACTTGCCCATGAGGAAGGACACGTGCTCGCAGTGGCACTGGGCGTGCTTTCTGCCTGATCCGGCGCATCCCGCGGTTCCCGGCGCCTCGGACTCCTCCGCCATGGGTGTGTCGCCCATGTTATCCCGCATTGGCTCCGTATGCCGGGCCACAGGCGCCGTCTCGGCTCTGGCGGGCCTCTCCAACGCCTCGGCGTCATGCTCCAGGCTGGGTTCTCGAGCTGTGTTCGCCCTTGCGGGCGGCCTGGCTGTCTCCTCCGACACCGAAGGTTGCTCGTAGGCTGTCTGATAGCCCTCGGAGTGCCCCTCGGATTCCCACAGCCTGACCGGGCTGGGGTCCGTATCCATAGCCCCGGCGTCCCTTGCCGCGGACTTGGGTGACCCGCGCTTCCGGTAGCGCCGGGCCCGTCCTCCACTGCTGCCTGAATGGCAGGCCTCCTCAGAGTCCTCCGCGGCGGAGCGGAGGTTGCATGCCTTTCGGCAGCGACGCTCACACATGGAGACCAGATCCTCCATGTCAAGTCCTCCTCTTCCCGAATGTCGTACTTCTCTTCGGGCTTCCACTTCCGGAGTTCGCCATGCTCTTGAACGTCTCGGTTCTTCTATGGCTCCAATCTCCGGCGTGGTCTCCACCGAGTCCACAATACGCACCCGCGGCGTACTTGGGCAGGGCTCATCAGGGCCCAAGTCCCCGGGTCGGCGGTAGGTAGGGGCAGCAGGTACGCCTCTGCTACCATAAAGAAGGTCCCTACCAGGACCAGCCCCCGCTGTGCCCCTTCCGCCTGTAACCCCTGCTGACTTGCTCCTGATCAACGATTGCATTTATCCAAATCCAGGGTTCCAAATCCAAAAATATAGAAACCACTATCCTCCTTCCACCCTGAACAGCAACCAGATCCCACAAATACAGCAATAGCCCAATTCACAATCCAATACGGGCTGCGGGCTTCCGTTCAGCACACCGGTCGTCTCACGGTGGCGGGCATGTACAAGAATTGCACCAAGAACGAAAGCCCTGAAATTGGCATATGAACACAAATAAAGCAAAGTTGGGGAAAGTGGTAAACATACACATTCACAACCATAAACCCCTCATTCCCTGAAATCAAGACCTTCCCTTGGGTCACCAACATATTGCCCTGAACCAGGTCAAATGAGATGGCTGAATGCCATGTGTCACAAGTCACTACACAAACCCAAAAAATGTGTTCACTCCCCAGCCTATAAATCCTAGTCCATTAGGGGAGGTGGCGTGTCATGGCTCAGAGTAGCACTCAGGACCATGCCCTACCCTGACATAACCTTGGTTGGATTTGGGATCGAATGGGCTTTGAGAACTGCCCCATGAAGATGACCTCACAACACAGCAAAATCAGGCAAATCACACCATAATGCCCAAAATTCAATTATATACTCAAAAATGCATACGGCAAATATTCAAATGCTCCATGCATGTCTCAAACCGGAGAGTAGTATACAAGGGTGCCATAGACCAAAGGTCGATGCCCAAGAATATCCCATCATTGGCTCCGAAACCCCTCCGGTTATGTACATGACATGCTTCACAAGTCAGCTCATGAGTTTGAGACCTAATTTTGTGAGGCCTCGTGTGCCGAGCCAAAGTGACCATGTGATCCGGCATACGGTGAGGTACAACACCGAAGCATATGCCAACATATAAGCAACATACCATAGTTCACGAATCTCTAGGCACTTTACTGTTAGCCGACCAGTTGAGCACATAAAACACAAAAATGAGCATAAAATGAGGTCAAAAACATGAAAATATGTCCAAACACAAAGTTGTCATGATAGTATATCTCTATGCTCACCCATGATATCCGCTCATGGTTCAATACACAAATGATTGGAACCATTTGCTAACAATTCCCCCTCTTGGATCCCCAATCGGGCGCATGGAGATACCTTCGCCACTCATATCTACATGCCCCATGAAAATGGGAGTGCACCCATGGATCTCTTTGCCAAACGTACCATGAGCAATACATATGCGGTAGACTTAGTCTAGCGCTTTGAATTCCACAATTGGGACATGGGCAAAACCCTTGTCACGTGTGGCTCCCCATCTCTTCGGCCACACGAAGATATATAACATGGGCGTGAGCATATCAAGACAATACTACCAATATCACACATAACCCTTAAAATAGGCTCCCACCATGGTATGCCATGTCCCTCCATGATCATAACTTTGGGTTAAATGGACGTGGGAATCTAAGGGAAGATGCTATGCCACCGCAAGACTCACGCGCTACACTTGAAAGTCATAGTATCAAGTTCGGACACATGGTCAACAAGTCATAAACAAGTTTCTACCATGTTGACCATGATCCTATGATACAACGAGTGTGTGTGACGACTAAAGGTGTTGGACCCAACTAAAGATAAGTTGAGACCCAGGCGCTTGCAACGCAACCTTCCTTATTCTCTTTCCTCACACTCGCGCGTAGATATGGCCCTTCAAGATGGTCCCACGATTCACTTTTGTTTCCCTTATATCTCCAAGTCAAATGGGTGGCGAGTATAAGGGAAACCTGATTTGGGCATAGGGAAAGGAGTATGACCACTCGAAGAAGACCAAATCAAGTGCGGCGATGTCGAAGTCGAAAATCCGATTTCGACATCGCGAAAAATTCAGATTAAAATTTCGAGTGCTTATGTAGAAAATTGCGGAAGCAACGAACCCTTTACAGATGAAATCTGACCCTTCATCGGAGGTTCCGCCAAAATATCTGGAAATAACAGTTAACCAATCGGTTACCGCAAAAACGCGAGCCAACTGACAGTCGCCGATACAGTGACCATCAGAACGGAAGGCTGAAAAAACACGGAAACATTATGATAAGAAAACCCTGTTGATTCCTGATATTCCGATATATAAATCTCCGCTGGCGGCGCCTCGGTACTGAATATGGCCGCTCATAGCCGGAATGGCCAAACCTATCACACTATCACATCGGGTTAGATCAGGTGGATGGGAGAGTATGATATCAGCCAATGGCGGCTTGCCGGCACATAGATACACACCCCAAGTGACCCAAAGATGGCCACGGGGGTCCGAACCGGCTTCAGCACTTGCTCCCCAAGGAGGGCTATAAACTTGAATATACTGAAATGGTGAATCACCGGCACGCTAATCGCCAAATAGCTAACCAAACCTTCCCATTCTATGTAGAGTTCGTTTCACGCAAGGTGACAAGCTGGGCGTTTGATAGAATGCTCCAGCAGATGAATGCTTCAACTGCGTACCTCGTGTATGAGTATGACGTGTCCAGGGAGGCCGAATATATTGAAGCGGTACCCAGAACCTATGGCCCATGGCCCGGAGGCCTGTGAGCCGTCACACCCGTTATGGCCCATGGCCCAGAGGCCTGCGAGCAGTCACACCCGTGCGGAGGCCGTTGACACCGGCTATCCCTGTTCTCTAACCCGTGAAATCTGGAATCCGATTTCTAACCAATAAATCGATGTAGAATTACCGTGATTTTATTGTCTTGATCGATTTTCGGGCAGAAATCGGTGAAATACCCGATTTCTAGTGCGATTTCTAATTGTCGTGAAATCGCCGCCTGATGTCGCCTGTTCTCGCGCCTTCGTCGCTTCTCCGTGGCGAGTTTTGTGATTGACTTTTCTCGAGTACCTGTGAGGTTCTAAGAGAACTTAAGGGCTGAATCTAGAGGGTATTTAATGTACTTTCATCTGGTGTGTTCACCAAGATTTTTTCGCCGTTGCGTTTACGAGAAAATCAGCGTGCAAGGCTTTCCGTCGATCGTGCGAACTCATGCTTCTCAAGGACCAAGAGTTCGCACGGAACCCTACGTCTCCCCCCTATGTCTTTCATCCATGCCCCTTTCACGCGGGCATATCATCTTGCTTAGGGAAGCGGGCGATGGCGGTGTTTTAGGCAGCCTATGGGTCTCGCAAACCCAAGTCGTTTGCGTGCGCAAACGCTAACTTTGTGCCCTTGTGAGCATGAACGTTGATGACCGAACACAATGCTCACAAGACCAAGAGCCCGAGGTCATTTTCGTTTTACGAGCCAACTCAACGATGGCTCCACGCAATTCAATGCGTACCAAAAATCTATTTTCAAAAGAGGGCAAGTTTTGGTCGAAAATTAGGCCAAAATGGCCAAACCCCCGAGGCTCGTATTCAAAGCCTATGGGGAGTTGAGCCTCGAACCAAGGCAATATGTAAAGTGAAGACCACGAAGGACATCGTGGATGGCTTGGTTGATTTTTACAACCTTGTCTTCTATTTTATATTATTTCGCCTTGTGAGCACGCGTGCCACATTGCCTCTTTGCACACGCGCTCATATGCAAGCACTAATGACACGAGTGGGCGGAGACAGTCTAACCATAGGGTGCATGTTTGAAAGCACCTACTATGGGCCCACTCCAAAGGTGTTTACTCATATTTTTGCTCCTCAAGGTCCCAAAGATATGCTCATGCCAATATCGCCGATATATGCACTTTTTCCCATAAATAGTGTGCATCAAGGATTGAGGTGTTAAAAATGCTTTCATTGTGCTTTGAACCTCAACCCTTGTTGCAAAAGGGAAGCAAAGCTTCGGTTTGCATCCATGCAAAAGCCCGAGGCTCCTTTCTTTCGTGATACGGAGATACGATATTTGGAGGGACCACTTTTGGGTGAATTTTGGCCGTTTTGCCCAAAATGGCCACAAACTCCTTCTCCCCCTGATTTCACCCCCGAGGTTGCGTGCGCCACATGACCGAGGGTAAGGGCAATTTGGAGAGGGCACATAAGCCCACATCGAATGGGGTGTTTCCCCATGTGGCCTCTCCTCTTGATGGGAGAGTTGTGAGTCACCCAATTTGGGGTATGTTGCCATTCTGCCCCATACGTGTGTCACTTTCCCCCCAATGGGAAAAATAGCTAGAGGCGACCATGAGGGATGGCAAGTCGCATATATTGGGACCTAAGTCCCATGTGTCTATCGCATCTTTGGTTGAAAGAATCCTCGCCGTGGCCATGGAGATATGGAATCATGGCTGCGGGCCGTTTTGGCCAAATTTCGCTGTTTTTGCCACCGTATGCCATATTGGAATTACCATATCTCCATGGGGCACGCGATCTAGCCAGGAAGAAAGGGCGCATATTGTAGCAAATGACCAAGGGTTGAAAGCCCTTGAGTTTCGTATTTGCTCCTCCGGCTCATCTGGAGTTATTCAACTTTTGGTGCGATCTACGATCCCCACCTTTGCACCGCATGTTGCTTTCTGCCCCGTCCGTGTGGTCATCCCCTCAGTGAACAGTAAGCAGCCGGCGTGACAGCAAGCGATAACCCAGGGCATGGGACCAAAGGGGATATCAAGGGTTGTGAATCAAGGCTTGGTGCGTCAATATCGCCAACATTTCCTACCCTGGACGGTCGCCCGAGACGGCCGATTTTGCCATTTTGGCAATCATGACCCCGAGTGACGAACCCTTGGTGCCCTGATGCCGGGACCTCAGAGGGAACCAAGTTGGGTGAGGGCTCCAGGGAGTTAGTACTCGAAGGGCATAGGGTCAGTTGTCTCGTCCCTACCTGTGGTGGGTCCGGACGAGGGGTCAATTTTGGACATTTTGTAGCTAATATCAGTTTGGGCTGAAACAGCCCATTTTCAGCTACCAACTCCTGAGAGATAATGGCGGGGCCATATTTCTGGTTCAGGGGAGAGTTGGAACCTGCCGTTGAGGGAGCATCGGGAGCTACTGTCGGTCGGCCTCGGAGTTCCTTGGTACCCAGGAACTCGCCTGTAGCTAGGCGGAACACCTCCCCTATTGGCAGGGTTTCAGGGTCCAGACTGAGCAGGGCATGGGTTGTGTTTGAGCCCCCGCCCTCACCAGCCACTGAGAGGGTCGGACCTGGGATTGGGATACAAGTTAGGATAGAGTGTCTATTGTCCTGTGATGACCTTACCCCAGTCCAGTCTTAACCCGTTGTGTACATATCCTGATATGTTGCTGTACATACTTTCGTTCCCTTGTTGCAGAGTGGCAAGGATCCTGAAACGCTTTGTCACATGACATGAGCGCATTGATGCCCTTGTGAGCGTAGTGCTTTGCCTGCCTGCTCACTTGCGCGTGTCCACCGCAGCGTCCCGTGGCTGGCCCCCCACGGGAACGCGTCAAAAGCGTTTCACCGCCGCGGGGTTACCCAACCCTCGCGTGCCACTCGGGGCCACCAACCCCGAGCAGAGCGGCGCAGCTCGCAGCTCGCAGCGCAGCGCAGCGGCTCGCAGCGCAGTGCAGCGGCTCGCAGCGCCACCCAGCGACAGCGCCGAGTTGGTCACAGAGCCAGCAGCGCCGTCCAGAGCATCGCCCTGACCGCGCCGCGACCGTGAAGGAAGTGGACAGACCAGACCCATCGGCCGACCAGCAAGGCCGCGTCAACCACTTCCACAACCACCGGCTGACCAGCACCAGCCGCACGCCCGGTCCAGTGCTGCAGCACCCGCCTCAACAACCACCACCAGTTCGTTGAGTTGAACGAGTGCATACCAAGGACCTCAAGACCAACTACGCCCCCGCTGCCATGGTAAACTGGCAGGAAGCGTCTAGGTTGTGGCCGCGGCCCCACCCCCATGCGGCACGCCTGCTGCGTGGGTTGGTTTGGGACCAGCAGTACCGCCACAGCCACCCCCAGTGCGAAGGCGGCATGCCCGGGAGCTTCGAGCTCCGCGAGGACATGGGGGAGGACCGCCTGCGGGCAGTGGAGGAGTGGCTGCGGGCGGAAGGGTACGAGTACCGCTTCCGCCGCAAGCGCTGGAGGACGTGGACCCGGCCGGACAGGCCCGGCGAAGGGCTGCGCCCCGACGGGATCGAGGAGGACGAGACCCCCAACGGGGGCCTCGATCAATGTCTCCCTGTGGGACATGATCGAGAAGAACTTCCCGGAACCGGGGAGCGAGCGCAGGCTGCAGGGCAGCAGCAGCGCGTCTCCGGGGAAGGAGAAGCGGTCCGCCGGGGACAGGAAGCGGGACCGGAGGTGGCGGGAGTACCAGGAGTCCCTGGCCGCCGAAGCCGCCCAAGGCGCCAAGGGCGGAACCCCAGCCCCCAGTCCCCAACGGGCCAATGGTGGTCATCACCCCGGCCACGCCACCCTTGGTGACTTCATGGAAGTCGCCAAGCAGACCCAGGCCAAGCCCCGTCGGCTGCTCCTGAGGCCCCAGCAGGCCCCAGCAGGCCCCAGCAGCGACGTTGAGTCGGCCCACCGCGGGAGGATGCCGGCAGACCAGGCCAGCTCCAGCAGCAGTGCCGCTCCCGCCCAAAGGGACGTGGCGCGCGCCTGTGAGCGCGTCTGTGGGGTGCCCTGCAACCTTCGGGTTGCCCGGCAACGGGCCACGCAGCGGAACGCTGCCGTGGAGGGCGCCGTCGGCATCGCCCATGAGGAGGCCACCGAGTGGGGCAGAGGCATGGACTACCACGCCTCGAAGGTGGCAGCCATCGCAGCCGGTCTCACGGCTGCGGCCGCCCATGAGGCAGTGGCTGCCCGGATCAGGGCAACCGACGAGGAAGCCCGCCGGACGCAGGAGGCCATTGCCTGCAAGGAGGCCGAGGTGAAGGCGCTGGAAGAGGCGCTTGCCCGAGGGAGGGCAAAGAAGGAGGCGGAGGAAAGGGCCCACGCCGGGGCGACGGCTATGGCCCAGGAGGACGCCGCCAAGAAGGACGCCATCGAGGCCGCGCGACGGAAGGTCGCTGAGGAGAAGGCCAAGACGGAGGCGGAGCTGGCGGCGTTGGAAGCGCAGAAGGCGCGGCTGCAGCAGGCCCGGGAACCCGAGGCGGCTCGTGCTCGGGAAGAAGCCGAAGTGCGGGCTGCCGCAGCCACCGCCGCCGCAATGGAGGAGGCAGAGGCCAAACTCCGCCGCGAGACTCCCCCGGGAGGATCACGAGTGGAGACCCTTCGAAAACTTTTCGAAGGGGACGCCTCCTCCAGGATGACGCTGGACGAGGCCAACACGGGCAGCAGTGGGAGCACTGGCCCCACCGCCCGTCGACGGAGGAAGGGCAAGGGGAAGACCCCCGAGAGGCCGCGGAGGCCAGCGGGTGGACACCCCCACGACAGTGACCCCTTCTTCACCGCCAGTGACGGGGATGAACGAGGCCGCCGACATCGCCAAGTGGTGGCTTGGACGGGCGGAGGAGGCGGAGACGTCCCCATGGAACCGGAAGGTGAGGATGAGGATCTCCCTCCTCCCTACCGGAGCTCGGAGCCTTCCGAGACCGAGACGCCCAGGTGGGGCGACATGGACGAGGATGACGACATGGACTTCGGCATCACGGGGAAGCGCCCATCCTCGGACCCACCGAGGCGACCCGGCGGAGACCCACCGGGACCCCCTGGCGGAGGACCATCAGGACCCCCTGGAGGACGCCCACCAAGTGGACCCCCTGGAGGCGGACCACCGGGCGGGGGAGGACCCCCTGGACCGGGCGGACCCGGCGGAGGCCCTCCTGGAGGACCCCCTGGGGACCCCGACGACCCACCAGGGAACGGCGACCCGGATACCACCTGGCGGTGGATTGTCTACCTCCGCAGGAGAGTCCAGTTGCTCGAGCTGGAGGTAGACACGGGCAAGGGCGAGATGGCTCGCATCTCCAGGGTCGCCGCGGGCGCGCAGAAGGAGCT
This sequence comes from Eutreptiella sp. 'Long Island Sound 2002', assembly GCA_964036045.1. NCBI lineage: Eukaryota > Euglenozoa > Euglenophyceae > Eutreptiales > Eutreptiaceae > Eutreptiella > Eutreptiella sp. 'Long Island Sound 2002'. Next base: position 129,800,294 of record OZ038382.1, on the reverse strand, counting down.
GGACATCGGCAGGGCCGAGACCAAGTCGCTGACCAACGTCGTCAGCGGCCTGCAGCAGAGGCTGGACGCGCTGGAAGCCCGTGGGAGCGTCGGCAGCCACCACCCACCCCTGGAGTCTGGCTCGTCGGACGACGGCTGGGGACCCGGACCAGGTCCAGGCAGACCCCACGCCCCCGGCGGAGCCCCCAGGAGTCGCCCCAGCGCCAGTGCCCCCTCTCTCACCGCCCCCTCTCACCACAGCGCGGGCCGCCGCAACGAGCGCGTGCCGCCCGGCAGTGGCAGTGAGGATTGGCGTGATGAGTGGCTCAGCGCGGAGTACCGCAACCGCCGTGCTCCACCGCAAACACCGGTACGCCCCCGGCGCCCCGCACCAGCCCCGGAGCCAATCCCAATGGCTGGTGGACGTTATGGTTGACTCAGGGATGAGGTCCCCAGAGGAGACGTGGAGTGGGATGTCGGCGAAGGTGAAGATCTGGACCTGGACCTGGAGGAGTTCGACATCAGCCCGCCGCGTGGTGTACGACGGGAGGCCGCTGAACGCAGCCGCCAGCGCTGTGATGAGGATGCGTACACGGACGCAGTACGGACCAGGTTAGGGTACATGGAGGAACCGCGGCGTAGCCACAGGGATTCCATGGAGGAGATGGACGTGGCGGCCGTGGGAGTCCGTGGGCGAGGCCGATGGGAACCTCGGCCGACCTCGCGGCCGGCGTTCATGGTCTCTAAGGCCGCGGACGCCGCCGTGTGGGAAGACTTGAAGGACATCAAGCCCCCCATGTACGACGGCAACCCCCTCAACCTCGACCGCTTCTTGGAGAAGCTGGACGATTGGGGGCTGACCGTCACTGAAGACATGCCTCACGCGGATGCGGAGAGCTTTGTCTTCAGACGGTTCGGGTACCGCCTGCCGGAAGTGCTCGGAGAGCTATACTTCATGGCGACCAAGGAGGGGAAAATCAAGACCCTCAAGGAAGCCAAGAAGTGGCTCAACGAGCAGGAGCGGGTGGACGCTCCGCAGGTGGCTGCCAAGCGGTGGAAGTCCATCAAGCTTGAGCATGATAGACGGGAGATCCGCCTGCGGGATTGGCGGGACTTCCGAGGGAAATACACCCTCTACCGCCGCAACGTGGAGGATTGGAACGAGGGTGACGAGCAGGCTCGCCTGCTCTCCATGCTGCCGGAAGCATGGATCAAGAGGGTCACCGAGGAGGAATCCAAGAGGGCCAAGTCCAACCAGACGGTCAAGATGATGCTCCCCAAAGAGTATCATACGAACGTGGCGGCTTGGGCGAAGAAGAACGTGGCCCGGGATGTCAAACGGCACTCCCTGCGGAACGCTCTTCTCATCACCGTCTCGGGCGATCGCGAGAAGACCGCGATGTGGCGCCTTGACGAGTGTGAGTTGAGCGGCCAGACCATCCGTCTGCAGGCCATCCCGGCGCGGATGAGCTGCGACGAGATCCTGGAGTGGGTTGGCGAGGAAGTACTCAAGGAGTACCGAAACCTCCACCACACCCGCGGGTTGAGGCCCGGCGACCGCGACGTCAACTACGTTGGCGAGGGACCTGGCGGGGAAGCTGCCATGGACCCAGCGGGAGCCGGCGGCGATGAGACTCTCGTCGACGATGACGACGACGATGAGCCCGCCGAAGTGGCCGTGTGTGCCTTCGTGGCCAAGAACCTGAGCGCAGGGAGCAAGCCGGGAAACTGGAAGCCCCTGCAGCAGGGTTGGAGGAAGCAGGAGAAGAGGGAGGTAGGTAGGTAGGTGCACTCGGTCGTGGAGAGGCGCCCCTTGGTTCCCCCTGGCGTCGCCCCTGTGACGAACAGGAAGAGGCTCCGCGCGTGAAGAGGGGAGGCGGCTTACATCCCGCTAGACCTGACTTTTGGCCCGCAACAAAGCGGCCCCGGGCTACACCGGGAGGGCTGATCGCCGCCAGCGTGACGTGCTTGTCTCGCCGGGAGGGTGGGCCCCCGTGCTTGCGCACGTCCCCTCCTTTGGGCGGAACCCTAGGGGTTCACCGGACTTCCTGGCGTATCCCGTTCCCAAGGCATGCATGCATGTTCTTGGTACTAGGGTTCCGAGGCGCTTGGGTGTCGCACGCTCCGCCTCGAGTCCCAAAGCAGCGCTGGCCTTAGGATGCAGCCTTACCCCCGGGCTCCGGATCTCGTTTGGCCGGGTCACCTGCATGGCACGGGCTGCCTCAGTGCCCGGGCTGTGGGCACTGGGTTTCCTACTGTTGGCTTGCGTTTGTGGTTGGGTCCGGGTTGCGTTTGGTGGTGGGTTTTGTTTACCGCTGCCCGTTGTGGCTGGGGTCTTGGGTGGGTGTGTTTGGGCTCGGTTTGTGGTGTTGTCCCTCTTTTGCCGGCTGTTTGTGGTGTTCGTGGTTGGGCTTTGGTGTCGGCCTGCTTTCGGGACCTGTGTGGTTTTGTGCGCGTTTCCCTTGCCCCCCGCCGTTTCCGGTTTCGGTGTGCGGTGTGGGCGTGCGTGCTGGGCCCGGGTCTCAGCTGTGCCCCGCCCTTCTTGGCTGGGTTGTCGGGTTGTGTTTTTTGCGCTTTTTTTTTTTTCTTCCGGTTGCTGGGTGTCCCCGTCCCGGCCTTGTGGTCTCTTCCCCCGTCTCCTTTCTTTCGGGCTGGGCTGCTGGCTTTTGTTTTTTTTGTCTGCTTGTTTCGGTGCTCCTTTTCCCGCTGGGCCGCTGTTCCTGGCTTGGTGTTGCCAGTTTTGGCTGGCTGGTCCCCCTGTACCTGTTTGGGGGTCCTGTCTTCGGTGCCCTCTGGGTGGGGGGTTTGGCCCCCTTCTGTGTTGTTGGCGGCGGTTTGGTGGCTGTGGGCTGTTTTCGCGCGCCCACCCCCCCCCTTTTTTTTGGGGGGGGGGGGGGTTGCCTGGCTGTTCCTCCCCTTGCCTTTCCTCGGCTGGCGCTTGCTCTGTGGCTGGTGTGTGGTGTGGTTGGTCCCTCGCCACTCCTGGCGGAGGTTCCTGTGTGCTACTCCCCGCCACTCCTGGCTGGGTTTCGCTGCCGGTGGTGGTGGGCGGTCCCCGCCACTCCTGGCTGGGGTCTGCCGGCGGCGGTGGTGTGTGGCGGTGGTGTGTTGGTGGGGTTGTGGCTGGTGTGTGGTGTGGTTGGTCCCTCGCCACTCCTGGCGGAGGTTCCTGTGTGCTACTCCCCGCCACTCCTGGCTGGGTTTCGCTGCCGCTGGTGGTGGGCGGTCCCCGCCACTCCTGGCTGGGGTCTGCTTGCGGCGGTGGTGTGTGGTGTGTGGTGTGTGGCGGTGGTGTGTTGGTGGGGTTGTGGCGGGTGTGTGGTGTGGTTGGTCCCTCGCCACTCCTGGCGGTGGTTCCTGTGTGCTACTCCCCGCCACTCTTGGCTGGGTTTCGCTGCCGGTGGTGGTGGGCGGTCCCCGCCACTCCTGGCTGGGGTCCGCTTGCGGCGGTGGTGTGTGGTGTGTGGTGTGTGGTGTGTGGTGTGTGGTGTGTGGCGGTGGTGTGTTGGTGGGGTTGTTCTGGTGTGTGGTGTGGTTGGTCCCTCGCCACTCCTGGCGGAGGTTCCTGTGTGCTACTCCCCGCCACTCCTGGCTGGCTTTCGCTGCCGCTGGTGGTGGGCGGTCCCCGCCACTCCTGGCTGGGGTCCGCTTGCGGCCGTGGTGTGTGGTGTGTGGTGTGTGGCGGTGGTGTGTTGGTGGGGTTGTGGCTGGTGTGTGGTGTGGTTGGTCCCTCGCCACTCCTGGCGGAGGTTCCTGTGTGCTACTCCCCGCCACTCCTGGCTGGGTTTCGCTGCCGGTGGTGGTGGGCGGTCCCCGCCACTCCTGGCTGGGGTCCGCTGGCGGCGTCGGTGTGTGGTGTGTGGCGGTGGTGTGTTGTTGGGGTTGTGGTTGGTGTGTGGTGTGGTTGGTCCCTCGCCACTCCTGGCGGAGGTCCCTGTGTGCTACTCCCCGCCACTCCTGGATGGGTTTCGCTGCCGGTGGTGGTGGGCGGTCCCCGCCACTCCTGGCTGGGGTCCGCTGGCGGCGCTGGTGTGTGGTGTGTGGTGTGGTGTGTGGTGTGTTGTTGGGGTTCCTCGCCAGTCCTGGCGGAGGTTCCTGTGTGCTACTCCCCGCCACTCCTGGCTGGCTTTCGCTGCCGCTGGTGGTGGGCGGTCCCCGCCACTCCTGGCTGGGGTCCGCTGGCGGCGGTGGTGTGCGTGCTTTGCTTGGCCGGGTCGGGCGGGCCGGCCTCCCGGGCGCGTTCTGGTGCGCCTCACCCTTTCCTTTGGCCGCTTTGTCTTTCTGCTTTGCTTGGCCCCCTCCGGGCTGGGGTTGCCCCTCTCTCTTTCGCTGCTGTTGCCGTTCCTCGTTGGTTGTTTTTCTCGGCCTCCCGCTGCCTGGCTCGCGCCTCGTTTGTGTCTCCCGCTTCGCCGTTGGCTGCTCTTTGGTGGTTGCTCCCCCGCCCCCCCCCACCTTTGTGTCTGGCGGTTTTCGTCGCTCCTGCTTGTGGCCTTTGTGTTTTTTTTTTTTTTTCTCCCTCTTCTTCTTCCTCCGTGCGCTCCGTTGTCTCCGGCTTTCTCTGGTTTCCGGCCCTGGGTGCCCTGGGCCTCGGCGCTTGCGTTGTTTGTTTTGTTGGCCTTCCGCTTCTCGGCTCTCCGTGCGCTTGTCCCTCTTTCGTGCTTTCCGCCTGGCTGTTGGCTGCTCCCGCGTGGTTGCTGCACCCCCCCCCCCCCCTTGTGTCGCGCGGTTTTCGTTCCTGCCGCTCGGTGCTGTGTGCCGTGTTGTGTTGTGCGTGCCCGGCTGCGGTGCTGCGCCGCGCTGCTGCGTGTTGTGTCGCCCGGTGTTCTGCTGTCGTGTGCTGTGTTGCGCTCGTTTGGTGCCGCTGCTTGTTGCGCCGTGCCCTCTGGCGCTGCCCGTCGCCCTGGGGCCCTGTGCTCTGCGGCGCTGTGTTTTGCGGTGTTCCCCCGCGCTGTGTGCTCTGTGCTGTGTGTGTTTTGTCGTGCCGTGGTGGTGCGTGCTGTTGTTCGCCGCTCTGCCTTGTGCTGTGTGTGTCTCGGGGTGCTGTGCTGTGCGTTCCCTGTGCTCTCCGTTCTGTGCGGTGCTGTGCTTCGCTGTGCTGGTGCGCTCGCGTTGTGCTGTTCGTGTGGTGCGTGCTGTTGCTGGCGCCTGGTGCTGTGGTGCGCTGCTGTGTGTTGTGCTGTCTCCTGTGGTGTGCCGTGGTGCGGTGCTGGGTCTGGTGGCCCGTGGTTGTCTGCTGGTGGCGTGTTTCGGTGTCGGTGTCCCTGTCTGGCCGCGTGGTCCGCTTCCCTGTGGTTGGTGTGGTTTGCTGTGGTGCCCTGCTTTCCTGTGTTGTGTTCTGTGGTGCTGTGCTGTCGCGTGGTGCTGTGCTGTTGTGCTCTGCTGTCGTGTTGCGGTGCTGTTGGGGCTTGCTTTGCCCTCCTGTGGGCCGTCGTGCTGTGCTGTGTTGTGCTGTTGGTTGGCTGTGCTGTTTTTGGCCCGGTGGTGGTGTCGACGTGCTGTGGTGCTCTTTTCCTCGCGCTGTGCGTTCCCTGTCTTCTCCGCTCTGTGCGCTGTGCTGCCTTGTTGTGCTGGCTGTGGTGCCCTGCTTCCCTGTGTCGTGTGCTGTGGCGCTGTGCTGTCGTGTGGTGCTGTGCTGTCGTGCTCTGCTGTCGTTTTGCGGTGCTGTTTGTGTTTGCTTTGCCCTCCTGCGGCCTGTCGTGCGGCGCCCGTGTGGTCTGCGCTGTTGTTGGTGCCTCGTGCTGTGGCGTGTCCCTGTGCGTTGTGGTGTCTCCCTGGGCGTTCTGCGGTGTGGTGGTGCTGCTCTGGTGTGTCGTGGTGTCTTGCTGTGCTGTGCGTTGTCCTGTGGTGTCCTGCGCTCTGTGCCGTGTCCTGCGGTGCCGTGCTGTCCTGCGGTGCTGTGCTGGTTGGCTGTGCTGTGCGGTTTTCTGCGCTGCTGGTGTTTGTTTTGTCCTCTTGTCTTTTGCTAAAAACCCCTGCCGTTTTTCCGTGCCTTTCAAAAAAAATTTTATTCTTTTTTTTTGAAAATAAAATAAAATTATACACGACCCAACACACTCGCGTGCAGCAAGACCATGTTCGCTGCTGTGCCTTACGTGTTACCCGTCGTTCTTGATGTTCTCGGTCTCGTTCTTGTGCCTGGCGTCGTGGAGCGTGTTGGTGTCCATTGCTAAGGGTTTACCGCGTTCCCCCAGGGCCGCCGCCTGAGCTGCAGGGCAAGGGGAGTGATGGGCACGAGGGTGGGGAGGGAGGTGCATGAAGAATAAGAAGAAAAAGGCGGCGGGGTGCGACGTGAGGGGTCGTGGCGAGTTATGAAAAATTTTCGAGTTTTACGCGCTGCTCGCGACGCGTTTTTCTTTGCGCCTATAGCGAGTTAGACGACGGCAAGGACGGCGTTGGGGTCCCACGAGCGTTACGGTGCTTACGGCGTTAACTATTCACCTATTTCACGTCGAAAAAAAATTTGTCGCGTTTTTACGCGTTTCGCAGCGCGCTTTTTGGCCTAAGCGTTTTTTATGCTAATTAGCTTTATTTTCAGCTATTCAGAAAAATTTTTCGTCGTGTTTTACTCGTCTTTTTATTTCGTTCTGGGACAGGGCCCCAACGCGCGCGACAAAAAAAAAAGGTGGCCGTTTGCGCCTTCGTGGCCAACAACCTGAGCGCGGGGAACAACCGGGGAAGCTGGAAGCCCCTGCAGCCGGGTTGGAAGAAGAAGCAGAAGAGGGACCCTCGCCGCATTGGCGACCCTCCGCTGTCCTTTGGGGAGTTCATACGAGCTCACCCTCAGGGCTGTTTCGTGTGTTATGGGAGGAAGCGAGGCTTCAACCATGACCACCGAACATGCCCCGTCCACAAGGCCGACACGGAGGCTTACAAAAAGGCGCACGGGTCGAAGAAGCGTGCGCCCGCGGGTATCCGGGAAGCCAAGGTGGAGGTGGACAGGGACGAGCTCTCCAAGCTGGTGTCGCAGGGGACCGAGTTGGGCAAGGAGATCCAGGAGATCAAGAGGAACTGGGTCCCCAGGTCGGACAACAAGAACAAGGAGAACAACCAGAAAGACCAGAACAAGGACAAGGACAAGAAGCCTACTCGTAGCGAGAGTAGGAAGAAGGGCGTCAACGAAGTTGACGCGGAGGAGAACACCCCCTCTTCCACAACCGACGCCCCCTAGCGGAGCCCCTGCAGCCAAGGGCCCCAGCTAGGGCGGTCGCAGGATGGTGACGTGGGAAGCGCCGAACCATCCCGCTCGGGAGTCGATAAGCACAATGGGACTGCTGCGGGCGGAAGGCCCGGTCCGGCACCCAGTCGCGGAGGCGGGGTGAGGGCAAGTGAAGGCACGAACCCTTGCACCCGTCCGTCCTTCGCGACCAAGAATGTGTTTGATGTACTACAAGATCTTTCCGAGAGTATCGGAGGATCACCCGGACCGCAGCTGGATGCTGCAGATGGGCAGCCTGAGCCCATTGTCCACGACCTGCACCAGTCGCTTGTTGAGCTTCTGGAACGGCCGGAGATCCTGAGTTTGCACGCCGTGCGCCGTGTCGGTCGCGAGCGGCAGTTGCATCTTAAGGTCCCTGCCTTATGCGGGGAAGTGGAAAAGGTCTTCGACGTGTTGGTCGACACGGGAGCTCAAGTCAGCTTGGTCAAGGCTGGCCTACTTCCACCAGAGTGTCTGACCGACAGTCAGAAAACCTGTCAGGCTGAAGGTGGCGAACGGCCAGTACATGGTGGGAGGCACGAAGGAAGCGGCAATTGGGCTGCAGTTCGTGAACCATCGGGAGCTGAGCCGCCCAGACCTCGGCAAGGAAATCCTCCTGCACGGTCGCTTCTACGAGGCCGAGATGGACTGGGACATGATCGTTGGGTACGACTTCATGATGGAGACGGACTCCGGCGTTCTCCCGGCCCAGGCCTCCATGACCCTGTACCAGGACGACCAACTCTCGTGGCTTTCGTCACCTGAGCACCATGTGGAATGCCAATGGATCCACCCCGAACGCAATCAGCTCAAAGTGGCCGCGCTGGACACTGAGCCAACTGGTCCTGCAAACCAGGAGTACGGCGTAAGGCCGGAAGTGGCGAGCCGAGTTGTCGCGGACTTGGGAGCTTCGGATCTGGCCCTGGATGCGTTCTCTTCAGGAACCTCCGCCCATCTTCGGGTGTGTGAGAAGTACTGGAGCGCACAGGACTCTGCGTGGAAGAAGCACTGGGGTCCGCATCAGGGATTGATGTGGATCCATTGCCCCCGTTGGGACATTCCAAGAGCGATAGCGAAGATTCGCAAGGACCGCTCCAAGGCAGTGCTGGTTGTTCCTATGGGATGCACCGAGGAGGAAAGTACCTGACATTGGGTAGCCTCATTGACCAACATGACCTTGAACAAGGTCGTCCTACCGGCTGGAGAGAGTGTCTATCAGGACGCTAAGGGACAGCCCATGTCACCCCAGAGATGGACAACGGAATTCCACTATGTGGATGGGGGCCTTGATCAGGCCGATACCACGGACTTCATGTGTGTCAACCGCATCATAGCAGAGCCCTGGTGGCAATGCTTTGCGGTTCCCCCTGTTGACATCGAAGAATTGGAATCGGAAGACCCCCTCACTGAAGAGGAATGGGATCTGGTTCAGGGGTATTTGGACCAGCCCTTTCACGACTCGGGAAACCAGCATGAGGGCAAAGGCCAGGACAAAGCCTGGTGGGAAGTGGACTCAATCGTCTCTGGTTCCTATGACGGGAATACCTTCGTACAGAGGGTGCTGGATCACATGTCCAGCCAAGACGAGCCGCCTGGCGGTAACCCACCCACCTACGGCGATCTGTTCCGAGGCAAGACCAGGGATGGCCCTTTGGGCCACCTGGGAAGACCACCTGAGCCGAAAGCGAGCGGAGTAGCTACCCCTCAAGTAAGCTCCGTGGTTCAAGTGCCCGGAAAAGCCAAGGCGGAGTCCGATGACTGCCCCAAGATCCAGGCATTGAGGGCCAGGCTGAAGCAGAAGTATGGTGATACCTTCTTCAGCGGTAAGCCTGTGTTTCCCCCACCGGTGCGTGGACCGTATGGCGAGGCCAAGATACGACTGAAGCAGGACCCCCGTGTGTATCGGCACCGGGAGTTTGCCCTGAGGGGCGAGAGGAAAGAGGCCATGGAGAAGATCCTCCGTGACTTCATCCAGAGAGGCTGGCTCGAGCCGTGCCACTCTGAGTGGGCCTCTCCGTGCTTCGTCGTCCCCAAGAAGGTTGCCGGTCAGTGGCGGCTCGTGGTCGACTACCGCGGCCTGAACGCCCAAACGCAGCACGACAGCTATACGCTGCCCCTCATTGAGGACATGCTGCAAAAGCAACACCGGCGGAGGATCTTCACGGTGATTGACCTGAAACATGGTTATCATCAGATGCCTCTCGCCGAAGAGTCCCGTGCCTGCACAGCCATGAGCACCCCACTTGGACCTCTCCAGTGGAAGGTGATGCCCATGGGCGTTACCAACGGCAATGCGGCTTTTCAGCGGATGCTGGAGAACCTGCTTGAGCCGGTGCGCGACTGTGCGGACCCCTTCGTGGACGACGTGATCATCGCGTCCGGGGACCCCAGTATGAGCTACGAGGAGCTCCTGGAGGCACATGAAAGGGACGTCACTCGAGTGCTGGACCTTCTGGTTCGGCACAAACTCACGGGCAGCAGTGACAAGGCCACCATTGCGGTAAGCGAGGTGGTCTTCGCTGGCCACGTGGTCGGGAACGGGCAGCGAAAGCCCATACCTGGCAAGGTGGCTGCGATTGAGCACTGGGAAAAGCCCAAGACGGTCTCTGAGCTACGGGTGTATCTGGGGTTCTGCAATTACTACTCGGGGTATATCAAGATGTATGCCGAGTATGCAGCCCCCATGACGACCATGCTCAAGGGCAACCGAGAGGAGACCAAGAAGGGGTCCAAGAAGGCTCTGGTCTGGACAGCTGAGTCCGACCGTGCCTTTGAGGGGATGAAGCAGGCGCTGCTATCCGCAGTGGGTCTGCACCTCGTGGATCCCGACCGAGGGTTCGTCCTGCGCACCGACGCTTCCGACTACGCCATCGGCGCTGTGTTGGAGCAAGTGCTTGACAACGGGAGGCACGTGCCCGTGGCCTTCTGGAGCCGAGTCCTGGCGGAAGGCCAGAGACGGACGTGGACGCCCCGTAAAAAAGAAGGCGTATGCCATCGTCATGGCTCTCAGGAAATGGGCTGGGTACATAGCCCTCCATCCCGTCACCGTCTGCACCGACCATCAGAGTCTGCAGTCGTGGCACAAGGAGCACGTGGACACCCCCTCAGGTCCCGCCTCCCGACGGGCAAGATTGCATGAGACCTTGGCCAAGTTCGACCTTACGGTTGTTTATATTCCTGGAAAGGATAACACCGTGGCGGACTGTCTCAGTAGGTGGGCCTATCCCGCCAGCAAGGGCATGCAGGATATCTCTGCCCATGGCGATGAGGCTGAGACCGCTGAAGCCAAGAGGATCATCGAAATGGAGCGCCTGATGGAGGAGGAGGGTGCTAAATGCTTCGTCGTCATGGCTGCAGATGCCCCCCTCGCGTCGAGGGTGAGCAGAGCGGTCAGAGTACTCGCCCCTGATGGAGCTGAGTCCGACAAGCACCTCTTCCCGGAGTCTTGCCTCCAGGACGACTGGACCGACGACTACGCCAAGTCTGAGGCCTTTGCGGCCGAGTATAGGGCTGTGACCGACCCTGATGACGGGCAGAAGTGGCCAAAGGGGCTGACTGAGGAAGATGGCAAGCTCTACCAGAATGGTAAGCTGCTAGTACCAGAGTCCCGGGTGCTCGAGCTGTGTGAAGCTTGGCACCACCACATGCTGCACCCAGGGGTCAAGAAGCAAGCTCTTGACACGCAGCGTCGGTTCGAGATCGACCATATCGTTCTCTACACCGCCATCAAGAAGGTCAGGAAGGGTTGTTCGGTCTGTCAGGCCTGCAATCCCGATAACCGGAACGTCAAGGGGGAACCCCAATGGACGCCGGTTCCTGACCAGCCCATGGAGAGCGTGGCCATGGACGTCCTCTCCATGCCCGAAGTGCACATTGGCAAGGAGACCTTTGACTGTGTGGTTCTCTGTGTGGACCGCCACAGCGGCTACGTTGTAGCCGTTCCGGCACGCAAAAAGGGGTTGCTTGCCAAGGAAGTGGCAGTCATGATGATTCGTATTTGGCTGACCGTCTTTGACATCCCCCGCACCATTTGCAGTGACCGAGGGCCCCAGTTTACTGGTGGCTGGTTCAAGGCTATGTGTTCCCTCATGGGGATACGTCATGCCAAGAGCGTCTCCTATCTCAGCCGGTCTAACGGCCGTGCTGAAGTGGCGGGACGACAGCTGTTCGAGAAGCTGCGCAAGATCCACATCACCAATCCACGTCGGATCTGGTTTGAGGAGATGTGGCCTGCTCTGAAGGCCCATCACGACACCCCCACTCCGGGCGGTTTGTCCCCTCACCAGATTCTGTTTGGCAGGGACCCCCTGGGTAGGGGACTTCCCTTGTCTGGTGATGGCATGGCTATGGATGCCAAGGAATTCTTCGCGCGGCAAGAGCAAACGGCGCGGGACATCCGCCAGCAGCTCGAGAAGGAGCATGCTGAGCGTCAGAAGTCCGCCCCGAGCTCGACAGCGCAGAAGTTCAGGGTGGGAGACCCGGTGTGGGTGATCAGACCCCGCCCTATGGGCACCCACCGCACCAAGACCTGGTTCACACCCGGCGAGGTGGTCCGCAGGATTGGTGAGGACACCTACCGCATCAAGGTGGGTCACGGACAGTTCCGGGAGCGCCACGAGAGTCAACTCCGTGTGCGGGAACCCGACCTCCGTGGCCAACATGTGTCCCTGAGCTATGCCGCACATGAGGCTGATTCGGATGATGACTATGCTGAGCAGGACGACTTTACAGTCGAGAAGATCCTGGCTCAGCGTCCGAAAGCCTCGGCACCAGGAGGTCTGGAGTTCAAGGTTCGTTGGCGAGGCTATGGGCCGTCCCACGACACCTGGGAACCCGTCTCCTCGTTCGTGCCGCGGGTCAATACTCCCTTCATGGAGTACATCCGCAAGCACAAGACCAAGATCCATGTCTCGGACTTGGCAGCACTCACCCGGGCGATTGCAGCCAGGGGTGCCTGATCAGCGCCCTGAGCTCTCCCCTGATGTGCTTTGAGGCGCCTGTGAGGATGACGGTTCGTCCCTTACTTGCTTGCTCTCTTCCATCTTTCGGTGACCTGCCATCAGAGTGGCCATATACCCCCCCCTGCTGAATCCAGAGGAGGATGGCCCCTCTCTTCTTCTATTCGTCACTCCCCTCCCTGCTGAATCCTTGGGAAACCAGGTAGGGCGACTGACCCTCATATTTCTGAGCTCTTGGGGCCTTGAGGCCCATACGACATTGCGCAACGGATGCCGCTGTCATCGGCATTGCCATTTTTGAGTGTGTGGTCTGGTTCCATGGCATTTACGGAGTCCAAACCAGTCGACGTGTGTCTCGAGACTATATATGGCCTGAACTCAGGCGTTTTCCTGTCCACCCTCCTGCATATGCCTTATCCTAACCAGGGCGTGGTTTGGCACTCTGTCCAGAGTGTGTTTACACGCCTGTTTACCCGATTATTGTTTACCTTTTCTGCCCTCCAGGATATGTGCATCTGTATGTTGCTGTCTTCAGCCCATCACCGGAGTGTGGACTGTTTTTCCCCTCCGAAGGGATGCGAATCGCAATACAGAGGCGCCCTGAGTCGCCGTTTACATGTTCATACACAGGGTCCAGCCTGGACCAGTACCGCATTACATATTCTTCTGTTTGAGTGCCTGTGATACCGTGTTGCCCTATTTGCTGTGATGTGGAGATCCTGATGGCGCCAGGCGGGAAGCCCAGTTGCCTGACTACACTCCCAGCGGTCCGCCACTGTCAGTCCCAGTGTGAGCCTACCGATTCGCAGACGCACTTGCATTCGGATGGCGGCATCCGGTGCTCCTGACCTCGGTCAGTCTGCCTGGGAAACTGGTGGTTTGAGGAGTCGACGCCTCCGCCCACACTGCATGAGGACTCCCTCATGTATGGCCTTCGTGGTAATAGGGCGAGGGAAAAGACGGCCTTGATGCCCGATCCCTTCAGGAGGAGCTCCCTTAAGATCCCTTAAGGAGTTCGGCTGTATCACTCTGGACTCGCGTTGTATGGATATGGACATGGTGCGCCCGAGGAAGGACCCGTGGGGACTCTCCCCAGTCGGCGGGCCTTGGGAAGCTTGGGGTAGCCTGATGGATCTTTGTGGTCGCTCTCGACCTGTGGGACCACCTCGGTCGTCGTGTGACGCCTATGTTGGCCGTGTATGCCACTGCCACTGTGGTGGTGACCGTCGCAGCCGGCACCCGGTGCGCCTGGTATGGGTTAACGGGTCCTTTGGATGCCGAACAATCGCCGCCAGGACCCGGGACTTGATACTGGATACTATACATGTGCTACGAGCTTATACGGCATCATACCTATCTTACTGTGGAGTTTGGAGCCTAACCTGCGCATCAGCCTGAAGTGAGGATGTGACACCCCCCCTTCAGGATATGGTCCTGGGTACCCGCTGCCATGCTTGCGTGTTATCGAGCCCCCCCCAGGGTTTGCTCTAAGGAGGGGGGTGAAGCGGTACCCAGAACCTATGGCCCATGGCCCGGAGGCCTGTGAGCCGTCACACCCGTTATGGCCCATGGCCCAGAGGCCTGCGAGCCGTCACACCCGTGCGGAAGCCGTTGACACCGGCTCTCCCTGTTCTCTAACCCGTGAAATCTGGAATCCGATTTCTAACGAATAAATCGATGTAGAATTACCGTGATTTTATTGTCATGATCGATTTTCGGGCAGAAATCGGTGAAATACCCGATTTCTACCGCGATTTCTCATTGTCGTGAAATCGCCGCCTGATGTCGCCTGCTCTCGCGCCTTCGTCGCTTCTCCGTGGCGAGTTTTGTGATTGACTTTTCTCGAGTACCTGTGAGGTTCTAAGAGAACTTAAGGGCTGAATCTAGAGGGTATTTAATGTACTTTCATCTGGTGTGTTCACCAGAATTTTTCGCCGTTGCGTTTACGAGAAAATCAGCGCGCAAGGCTTTCCGTCGATCGTGCGAACTCATGCTTCTCAAGGACCAAGAGTTCGCACGGAACCCTACGTCTCCCCCCTATGTCTTTCATCCATGCCCCTTTCACGCGGGCATATCATCTTGCTTAGGGAAGCGGGCGATGGCGGTGTTTTAGGCAGCCTATGGGTCTCGCAAACCCAAGTCGTTTGCGTGCGCAAAGGCTAACTTTTGTGCCCTTGTGAGCATGAACGTTAATGACCGAACACAATGCTCACAAGACCAAAAGCCTGAGGCCATTTTCGTTTTACGAGCCAACTCAACGATGGCTCCACGCTTTTCAATGCGTACCAAAACTCTATTTTCAAAAGAGGGCAAGTTTTGGTCGAAAATTAGGCCAAAATGGCCAAACCCCTGAGGCTCGTATTCAAAGCCTATGGGGAGTTGAGCCTCGAACCAAGGCAATATGTAAAGTAGAGACCACGAAGGACATCGTGGATGGCTTGGTTGATTTTTACAACCTTGTCTTCTATTTTATATTATTTCGCCTTGTGAGCACGCGTGCCACATTGCCTCTTTGCACACGCGCTCATATGCAAGCACTAATGACACGAGTGGGCGGAGACAATCTAACCATAGGGTGCATGTTTGAAAGCACCTACTATGGGCCCACTCCAAAGATGTTTACTCATACTTTTGCTCCTCAAGGTCCCAAAGATATGCTCATGCCCATATCGCCGATATATGCACTTTTTCCCATAAATAGTGTGCATCAAGGATTGAGGTGTTAAAAATGCTTTCATTGTGCTTTGAACCTCAACCCTTGTTGCAAAAGGGAAGCAAAGCTTCAGTTTGCATCCATGCAAAAGCCCGAGGCTCCCTTCTTTCGTGATACGGAGATACGATATTTGGAGGGACCACTTTTGGGTGAATTTTGGCCGTTTTGCCCAAAATGGCCACAAACTCCTTCTCCCCCTGATTTCACCCCCGAGGTTGCGTGCGCCACTTGACCGAGGGTAAGGGCAATTCGGAGAGGGCACATAAGCCCACATCGAATGGGATGTTTCCCCATGTGGCCTCTCCTCTTGATGGGAGAGTTGTGAGTCACCCAATTTGGGGTATGTTGCCATTCTGCCCCATACGTGTGTCACTTTCCCTCCAATGGGAAAAATAGCTAGAGGCGACCATGAGGGATGGCAAGTGGCATATATTGGGACCTAAGTCCCATGTGTCTATCGCACCTTTGGTTGAAAGACTCCTCGCCGTGGCCATGGAGATATGGAATCATGGGTGCGGGCCATTTTGGCCAAATTTCGCTGTTTTTGCCACCGTATGCCATATTGGAATTACCATATCTCCATGGGGCACAGGATCTAGCCAGAAAAAAAACCGCATATTGTAGCAAATGACCAAGGGTTGAACGCCCTTGAGTTTCGTATTTGCTCCTCCGGCTCATCCGGAGTTATTCAACTTTTGGTGCGATCCACGATCCCCACCTTTGCACCGCATGTTGCTTTCTGCCCCGTCCGTGTGGTCATCCCCTCGGTGAACAGTAAGCAGCCGGCGTGACAGCAAGCGATAACCCAGGGCATGGGACCAAATGGGGATATCAAGGGTTGTGAATCAAGGCTTGGCGCGTCAATATCGCCAAGATTTCCTACCCTGGACGGTCGCCCGAGACGGCCGATTTTGCCATTTTGGCAATCATGACCCCACGTGACGAACCCGTGGTGCCCTGATGCCGGGACCTCAGAGGGAACCAAGTTGGGTGAGGGCTCCAGGGAGTTCGTACTCGAAGGGCATAGGGTCAGTTGCCTCGTACCTACCTCTGGTGGGTCCGGACAAGGGGTCAATTTTGGAGATTTTGTAGCTAATATCAGTTTGGGCTGAAACAGCCCATTTTCAGCTACCAACTCCTGAGAGATAATGGCGGGGCCAAATTTCTGGTTCAGGGGAGAGTTGGAACCTGCCGTTAAGGGAGCATCGGGAGCTACTGTTGGTTGGCCTTGCAGCGCCTTGGTACCCAGGAACTCGCCTGTAGCTAGGCGGGACACCTCCCCTATTGGCAGGGTTTCAGGGTCCGGACTGAGCAGGGCATGGGTTGTGTTTGAGCCCCCGCCCCCACCAGCCACTGAGAGGGTCGGACCTGGGATTGGGATACAAGTTAGGATAGAGTGTCTATTGTCCTGTGATGCCCTTACCCCAGTCCAGTCTTAACCCCATGTGTACATATCCTGATGTGTTGCTGTACATACTTTCGTTCCCTTGTTGCAGAGTGGCAAGGATCCTGAAACGCTTTGTCACATGACATGAGCGCATTGATGCCCTTGTGAGCGTAGTGCTTTGCCTGCCTGCTCACTTGCGCGTGTCCACCGCAGCGTCCCGTGGCCGGCCCCCCACGGGAACGCGTCATAGTTGCCAACAGGGCGGCACCCTTATGGAACTATGATCGACAGTGTCACAATTCACTTGAGACGGAGTTGGTAGACCTACCGAGATTCTGTGCGATCTCCAATCGTGTGCACCAAATCCAAGGCAAAAATATAGTTTATGAGGTAAAGCGAAGTGAATCCAGCTGCACTTCGCGTTACATGAACTGTCCACATTATGTTTGTCTGTTTGAGCCATTGGCTGAGAATGGTGCCTATACGAAGTTTTGGTGTAGTTGTGCACATGCTGTCCGAGTCGGGCATCCATGTCGTCACTATTTTGCTGTTTTGCATCATCGGTCATCTTCAGTCGGCTTCCATCTTGGGTTGTTCAATCCCATTTTTATTCTAAAACAATTTCAGACTGCAACTCAGGTCCTTGTCAGTGCCAAATGCAGCAGCCAACGCCTCCCCCTACCCAAAGTGCAGGTACCCGTGGCAATCCATGCTACAGACGATGACATTATATTGACCGACATCTCCTCATGGGCTGATTTGCCAGCCAGAACGAAACGCGAGCAGATTGTCCGCTCCCTTGGGAACCTGCAGTCCCGGATGCGTCAATATTTAACTAATGTGGATCGAGTGGCAACTCATCTTTCCGACCAGGGACAGGATGCAGGGGCCTTTCTCGAAGAAGAGGAGAGGCTACTGAACCAATTTGTGGACATGCAAGCCTCCTCCACACAGGTCCATGTGGCGGGTGCACAAGCACCACGACCTGTTCCCCCGCCGGTGGCCGCCAAGCGAACCGTGCAGCCAACTGTCAGGAAGGCCGCTAAGCGAGGGGATGGTCGGAAGGGTGCAACAAAGGGAAGAGGTAGGGGTAGCGGTCCGCCGCTGAAGGAAGAGCTGAATGCTGCCCTTGAGCTTTCAGATGCGCTAACCACCGTGAATCAGGCTCCTGGGGGCCTGAGTGCGCAGCAGGCCGCGTATAATGATCATTTGCATGCACACATTCACAATATGGTTGACTCGGCTGAGCAGGTTGATACTTACTTGGCTCAGTTGTATGCTCGGACTGCATGTGGGGAACCACTTTCGCCAGCTGAGTTGCATCAGTGTAAGCAGCTTTTGGAGTGGCGGGCTCAAGTGTCGAAGAACTAAGGAAATTTCAAATTTCATGTCCGAGTTTATGTTCCATGCCTTCACCGTTCGCCTGTGTAAGGTTGGGTTTGCCACTGCTGAGGTGTGAGGTCCGTTGAAAATGAGTAGGAGGGAGTTGAAAATGAGCAGAAGGGAGTTGAAAATGAGTAGGAGGGAGTTGTGTAATAAACTCGGACCTTTGAGTCCCCGAGTGTTATTTTTCCCCGCTGACCACAGAGTTTGACTCTACTGTTTTCGGTTCTTTGGACTACGACTCTTTGATGATGCTCTCTTGTTTGTTCACCAATGCAAACCTTGCACAGTTTTGAAAAATCCAACAGAT
The DNA here is from genome assembly GCA_964036045.1 of Eutreptiella sp. 'Long Island Sound 2002'. Lineage (NCBI taxonomy): Eukaryota > Euglenozoa > Euglenophyceae > Eutreptiales > Eutreptiaceae > Eutreptiella > Eutreptiella sp. 'Long Island Sound 2002'. The sequence continues at coordinate 129,782,369 of OZ038382.1, read as the reverse complement.
CCAGAAAATCCGTCACACTCCTTCAAACTCAGTCCTTGGAACTCACATACAGCGACAACAGAAGCAAAACGATAATAGACCCGTTGATCTTGGTCGTAATCGTGTTCAGAACTCAATGTCCTCGTTCATTAGCAATAAGCTATCAGTTCTGAACACGGAAACATGAAAGATATTTTAATGTGGCATCAACATAGATTTAATAATAAGCAATGCAACACTGCTCAAAATAGACACTCAGTTCTTGACTTGAAACTCTTCTGTTCAATTCCAAACACCGAGCACTGTACTATCGCGACTGATGTCTGTCGCGACTTCTACTCATATGGCGCTGAGTGAAAAGCATTTTAATCAGATAATAAACACAAACGCAAAACTGAAGCTCTCACCTGTAATCTCCGTACACAATACTACACAACTGGCCATCGTTGCGCCATCTCATTACACCCCCTTCCTAGGCTTCGACGTGCTCTCCACGAAGAGCACGGCGACAAAGCCGATAACATACTATGTGATGGCTCAATGATGAACAGCAAACAAACCCAAATGAAGTCAAAACTACAGCAGGCAGCGCCAACGCAGCCGCCATCACTGGCCTACACCCTGGCCAGCGCCTCAAGCAGCCGCCAACAGGTATAAGTAGAGACTCAAAAATTCAATAATCAAATCTTGCAGTACTGTACACAGTGATAGAAAATGAAGCTAAGAGCATACCTTAGTGACTTTCAAAAAAGCACTTCAGCTAGACCAGGGCGCTGTGTACAGCGCCAACATCCGACTCAATTTTCTCATCAAATCAGATTCTGATCGACATGCAAAAATAGCTGTTACCCAATTGCAAAACGCCCGCGGCGATGCCGGCGTCCTGCTTTGACTCCACGCAATTGTCGACGATCATGTGCGCTCAGAGTTGGCTTTTGACACAACAGCTCGTAGTACTGAAAGCAGTGCAGTTCATACAGGCGTGTACGTGCCTCTTGTTCGCGCACCTCCAGCCTGTCATACATAGACTGCCAATCAGGGTCTGTTTGCACGTAGACCCCATGGCACTGTCCTTGTGCTTGCCGCGATGACCCTGAAACCAGCAACTCGACACAGCGCTCCAAAGCCTGCACTATGCTGGTCTGGTCCTGTGCACTCGCTGCTGCGCACTGAAGCTCTTGTGCAGGCGCTGCCGCAGAAGCTTGCTGTTTTGCACGCGCCGTCTCGCACGCCACTTCTTGTGCGCGCTGCTTCTCCTGTTCGTGACACAACCGCGACAACTTGTTTGCATTCCAGCGCGCATTCACCTGAGCTTGACGCAGATTGTCATTGACAATAGCAGCAACTTGAGCTTTTTCTTGCCGCCACCGCGCTTTCTGCTCATTCAAGCGTAGCTGCGCCTCGCGGCGGTCTTCACCTTGTTGCTCCATCGCGTTCTCATGGTGCCTCTCGTCACGCTTCGCGCGCTCCTTCTTCTTGGCCTTCTGCTGGCGCTTCGTAGCATCACTTGTCTCCATTCTGGCGCTGGCGTCAACTGTACTTGGCGTATTGACGCGTTCCCGTGGGGGGCCGGCCACGGGACGCTGCGGTGGACACGCACAGGTGAGCGGGCACGCAAAGCACTACGCTCACAAGGGCATCAATACGCTCGTGTCATGTGACAAAACGTTTCAGGATCCTTGCCACTCTGCAACAAGGGAACGAAAGTATGTACAGCAACACATCAGGATATGTACACATGGGGTTAAGACTGGACTGGGGTAAGGTCATCACAGGACAATAGACACTCTATCCCAACTCGTATCCCAATCCCAGGTCCGACCATCTCAGTGGCTGGTGGGGGCGGGGGCTCAAACACAACCCATGCCCTGCTCAGTCCGGACCCTGAAACCCTGCCAATAGGGGAGGTGTACCGCCCAGCCCCAGGCGAGTTCCTGTGAACCAAGGAACTCCAAGGTCAACCAACAGTGGCTCCCCATGCTCCCTTAACGGCAGGTCCCAACTCCACACTGAGCCGGAGATATGGCCCCGCCATCATCCCTCGGGAGTTGCTAGCTGAAAATGGGCTGTTTCAGCCCAAACTGATATTAGCTTGAAAAACTCCAAAATTGACCCCTCGTTCGGACCCGCCAGAGGTAGGGACGAGGCAACTGACCCTATGCCCTTCGAGTACCAACTCCCTGGAGCCCTCACCCAACCTGGTTCCCTCTGATGTCCCGGCATCAGGGCAACACAGATGAGTCAAGTGGGGTCATGATGCCAAAATCACCAAAGTTGGTGTCATTCTCACGCGTGGCCCGCCCGGCCAAGGTAAGGCCAATGGCACACAGGGTAGGAGGCGGGACCTAAGACTTATATCTGAGTGTACAACTTGAAATTAGGTCCGGGCTCCGTATGCGCATAGAGAAATGGGGCCGCCAATTGACCACACGGAAGGGGGAAATTGGGGTCCCAAAATGGGGTCATTTTGGCTGCTCGAAATGAGCCAAAATTCGGGGTGTTCCCAATTGTATATCTCCACGCCGGCTTGGAGATCAGATCCGCCATTCCATACGCGATCCACCAGGAGTCCAACAGAGACTCCCATGCCTTTGGCTCTCAAAGATCTCCATGCCACTCGGCGTGGTGATGATCCCAATTGGGTCCACGAATGCCAAAATGGCAAAATTGCCCACACTCACTTTGGGCTAGCGCCTTAACGAAGGATGCTCCGCTTCGCCCACGTGGTGTGTGAACCATGGGGACCAATATACACAACACCCATGTCATATATGGTCCATTGGTCCATGCGTCCGGCGTGCACGGGTGGGCTCAACATAGTGCACGGCGGGCAGCAAAAGTGGAAAATTGCTCAAAATGGCCAAAAATGCGCACACTCATGGTTAGGGCAAATGAGGCACATGCCCGACTCGGACCGGAGTGTGCCATAGGATTGGTATCAAGTCATATGTGTCCAACATATCTTTTGGGCGTCGCTCAACTCCTCCGGTTTTGGGAATGGCAGGGTCGCCAAGTGAGCCCATGATTTGGGATAGTCCCAAATCGCCAACATGGCGGCCACGGTATGCCAAGCCCAAGAGGAGTTATTCGCTGGGTCGAAGATATGTTGGGCACCGAAGTATGTACCCTCATAACATACTTGAGTCATGATGTCAATTGAGCGCAACGTTGAGATACATGGTCGCCACTTGACATCATGACGGGCCAAAAACGGCAAAATTGGCACAAAGATACGCAAAGGTGCCTTGAAAGGTGCACAATTATATTATAATATCTTCGGCTTGGATCGTGCAATCAACTAATCCTTCTAAAAACAATGACTTGACACAAATGACCTTTGATCCCACATATGTGCTCCACTTGGGGCGCTTTGAAAGGTTACGAGCGCTGCCTTCCAAGTGGGCACATGAAAATATGGAAAATTGCAAAACACATACCTTGCTCCCAACGCATCGCTTTGGGATCGCCACACAAGCTTCCCTTCACGAAGGTTAGGCTTGCAATTGATCGTGGGGAGTATGGAGAAGGGGCTTACACAATATGAGGTCCATTGGCGGGTTCGGCTTGGAGCGATGGACCCGCCAAATGAGCACGCAACACAGAACATGGCACATACCACATATTGCCCAAAAAGGTAGCTCCCCCCACGATATGTCATGCCCCTCCAAGGGCATAACTTTGTGTCAATCGCTCATAGGAACTCAAGGAGAATTCCTATGCAACACCAACACTCGCGCGCTACACTCGAAAGTTATCTTAACGCACGCAATATCATGGCCATAGAGTTACAACGCAAACTCTACCCTCTTGACCATGATCAATTACACTAGCGCGCACGTGTGGAGACGCAAGGCATATGAAGCTTCCTAAATTACGTCGGGAGTATTGTGAATACATCCCACGTTTCCTTATTGTCATTCCTCGCAAGCAACACGAGATATGACCTTCACAAGTGGCCTCACGAATCAACTTTGTTTTGCCCATATCTTTAAGACAAATGGAGGGCAGGATAAAAGGAAAGTTGATTCGTGCATAGGGAAGCACGTAGGTCCACTCGAAAGAGGTCAAATCAAGTGCGGGGATGTCGAAGTCGAAAATCCGATTTCGACATCCTGAAAAATTCGGATTAAGGTTGCGAGTGTGGAATGTTAAAATTGCGGATGCATCAACGCAATTCCTGAAGACTTTAGAGCCTTCGTCACGGATAGCGTTAAAATTTCCATTATAAACAGTTAAACTGGCGGTTACGGTAAAGTCGCGATCCAACCGCCAGCAGTCAAAACAGTGAATATCAGAACGGAAGCGTAAAAATTGACGGAAACAATATGAAAATAAAACCCTGTTGATTCCTGATATTCTGATATATAAATCTCTGCTGGCGGTGCATCGGTTGCCGATGCGGGGCTTTACGGCACGGAACACGCTCCCGCCGGGCTCGCACCGGGCGTCAACGGGCGCCTTCCGTACATGGGGTTAGTGGACCGGAGACCGGTCTTCCCTTCCGTACTTGGGGTTAGTGGACCGGAGACCGGTTGTATGCCCTACCCTAGCCATGGGGTTCTGGGTACCGCTTCACCCCCCTCCTTAGAGCAAACTTTGGGGGGGGCTCGATAACACCCACGCATGGCAGCGGGTACCCAGGACCACTTCCTGAAGGGGGGGGGTGTCACATCCTCACTTCAGGCTGATTCAGGGTAGGCTGCCCAAATCCCACAGTAAGATAGGTATGATGCTGTAAAAGCTCGTAGCACATGTATAGTATCAAGTATCAAGTCCCGGGTCCTGGCGGCGATTGTTCGGCATCCAAAGGACCCGTTAACCCATACCAGGCGCACCGGGTGCCGGCTGCTACGGTCACCACCACAGTGGCAGTGGCATACACAGCCAACATAGGCGACACACGACGACCGAGGTGGTCCCACAGGTCGAGAGCGACCACAAAGATCAATCAGGCTACCCCAAGCTTCCCAAGGCCCGGCGACTGGGGAGAGTCCCCACGGGTCCTTCCTCGGGCGCGCCATGTCCATATCCATACGACGCGAGTCCAGAGTGATACAGCCGAACTCCTTAAGGGATCTTAAGGGAGCTCCTCCTTAAGGGATCGGATATCAAGGCCGTCTTTTCCCTCGAAGGCCATACATGAGGGAGTCCTCATGCAGTGTGGGCGGAGGCGTCGACTCCTCAAACCACCAGTTTGCCAGGCAGACTGACCGAGGTCAGGAGCACCGGAGGCCGCCATCCGACTGCAAGTGCGTCTGCGAATCGGTAGGCTCACACTGGGACTGACAGTGGCGGACCGCTGGGAGTGTAGTCAGGCAACTGGGCTTCCCGCCTGGCGCCATCAGGATCTCGGCATCACAGCGAATAGGGCAACACGGTATCACAGGCACTCAAACTGAAGAATGTGTAATGCGGTACTGGTCCAGGCTGGACCCTGTGTATGAACATGTAAACGGCGATTCAGGGCGCCTCTGTATTGCGATTCGCATCCCCTGGGGGGGAGAAAACAGTCCATCTGTCGGTGATGGGCTGACAATCGTAACATACAAATGCACATATCCTGGGGAACAGAGAAAGCAAGCAATAATCAGGTAAACACGCGTGTAAACACACTCTGAACAGAGCGCCAAACCACGCCACGGTCAGGATAAGGCAAATGCAGGAGGGTAGGCAAGAAAACGCCTGAGTTCAGGCCATATATAGTCTCGAGACACACGTCGACTGGTCTGGATCCCGCAAATGCCATGGGACCAGACCACACACCAAAAATCGCAATGCCGATGACAGCGGCATCCGTTGTGCAACGTCGTATGGGCTTCAAGGCCCCAAGAGCTCAGAACAATGAAGGTCAGTTGCCCTACCTGGTTTCCCAAGGATTCAGCAGGGGGGGGAGTGACAAATAAGAGTTGAAGAGAGGGGCCATCCTCCTCTGGATTCAGCAGGGGGGGTACATGGCCACTCTGATGGCAGGTCACCGAAAGATGTAAGAGAGCAAGCAAGTAAGGGACGATCCGTCGACCTCAAAGGCGCCTCAAAGCACATCAGGGGAGAGCTCAGGGCGCGGATCAGGCACCCCTGGCTGCAATCGCCCGGGTGAGTGCTGCCAAGTCCGAAACATGGATCTTGCTCTTGTGTTTGCGGATGTACTCCATGAAGGGAGTATTGACCCGCGGCACGAACGAGGAGACGGGTTCCCAGGTGTCGTGGGACGGCCCAGGGCCTCGCCAACGAACCTTGAACTCCAGACCTCCGGGTGCCGAGGCTTTCGGACGCTGAGCCAGGATCTTCTCGACTGTATAGTCGTCCTGCTCAGCATAGTCATCATCCGAGTCAGCCTCATGTGCGGCATAGCTCAGGGACACATGTTGGCCACGGAGGTCGGGTTCCCGCACACGGAGTTGACTCTCGTGGCGCTCCCGGAACTGTCCGTGACCCACCTTGATGCGGTAGGTGTCCTCACCAATCCTGCGGACCACCTCGCCGGGTGTGAACCAGGTCTTGGTGCGGTGGGTGCCCATGGGGCGGGGTCTGATCACCCACACAGGGTCTCCCACCCTGAACTTCTGCGCTGTCGAGCTCGGGGCGGACTTCTGACGCTCAGCATGCTCCTTCTCGAGCTGCTGGCAGATGTCCCGCGCCGTTTGCTCTTGCCGCGCGAAGAATTCCTTGGCATCCATAGCCATGCCATCACCAGACAAGGGAAGTCCCCTACCCAGGGGGTCCCTGCCGAACAGAATCTGGTGAGGGGACAAACCGCCCGGAGTGGGGGTGTCATGATGGGCCTTCAGAGCAGGCCACATCTCCTCAAACCAGTTCCGACGTGGATTGGTGATGTGGATCTTGCGCAGCTTCTCGAACAGCTGCCGTCCAGCCACTTCAGCACGGCCGTTAGACCGGCTGAGATAGGCGACGCTCTTGGCGTGACGTATTCCCATGAGGGAACACATAGCCTTGAACCAGCCACCAGTAAACTAGGGCCCTCGGTCACTGCAAATGGTGCGGGGGATGTCAAAGACGGTCAGCCAAATACGAATCATCATGACTGCCACTTCCTTGGCAAGCAACCCCTTTTTGCGTGCCGGAACGGCTACAACGTAGCCGCTGTGGCGGTCCACACAGAGAACCACACAGTCAAAGGTCTCCTTGCCAATGTGCACTTCGGGCATGGAGAAGACGTCCATGGCCACGCTCTCCATGGGCTGGTCAGGAACCGGCGTCCATTGTAGTTCCCCCTTGACGTTCCGGTTATCGGGATTGCAGGCCTGACAGACCGAACAACCCTTCCTGACCTTCTTGATGGCGGTGTAGAGAACGAAATGGTCGATCTCGAACCGACGCTGCATGTCAAGGGCTTGCTTCTTGACCCCTGGGTGCAGCATGCGGTGGTGCCAAGCTTCAGAAAGCCCAAGCACCCGGGACTCCGGTACTAGCAGCTTACCATTCCGGTAGAGCTTGCCATCTTCCTCAGTCGGCCCCTTTGGCCACTTCTGCCCGTCGTCAGGGTCGGTCACAGCCCTATACTCGGCCGCAAAGGCCTCAGACTTGGCGTAATCGTCGGTCCAGTCGTCCTGGAGGCAAGACTCCGGGAAGAGGTGCTTGTCGGACTCAGCTCCCTCAGGGGCGAGTACACTGACCGCTCTGCTCACCCTCGACGCGAGGGGGGCATCTGCAGCCATGACGACGAAGCATTTAGCACCCTCCTCCTCCATCAGGCGCTCCATTTCGATGATCCTCTTGGCTTCAGCGGTCTCAGCCTCATCGCCATGGGCAGAGATATCCGTCATGCCCTTGCTGGCGGGATAGGCCCACCTGCTGAGACAGTCCGCCACGGTGTTATCCTTTCCAGGAATATACACAACCGTGAGATCGAACTTGGCCAAGGTCTCATGCCATCTTGCCCGTCGGGAGGCAGGACCTGAGGGGGTGTCCACGTGCTCCTTGTGCCACGACTGCAGACTCTGATGGTCGGTGCAGACGGTGACGGGATGGAGGGCTATGTACCCAGCCCATTTCCTGAGAGCCATGACGATGGCATACGCCTCCTTTTCACGGGGCGTCCACGTCCGTCTCTGGCCTTCCGCCAGGACTCGGCTCCAGAAGGCCACGGGCACGTGCCTCCCATCGTCAAGCACTTGCTCCAACACAGCGCCTATGGCGTAGTCGGAAGCGTCGGTGCGCAGGACGAACCCTCGGTCGGGATCCACGAGGTGCAGACCCACTGCGGATAGCAGCGCCTGCTTCATCCCCTCAAAGGCACGGTCGGACTCAGCTGTCCAGACCAGAGCCTTCTTGGACCCCTTCTTGGTCTCCTCTCGGTTGCCCTTGAGCATGGTCGTCATGGGGGCTGCATACTCGGCATACATTTTGATATACCCCGAGTAGTAGTTGCAGAACCCCAGATACGCCCGTAGCTCAGAGACCGTTATGGGCTTTTCCCAGTGCTCAATCGCAGCCACCTTGCCAGGTATGGGCTTTCGCTGCCCGTTCCCGACCACGTGGCCAGCGAAGACCACCTCGCTTACCGCAATGGTGGCCTTGTCACTGCTGCCCGTGAGTTTGTGCCGAGCCAGAAGGTCCAGCACTCGAGTGACGTCCCTCTCGTGTGCCTCCAGAAGCTCCTCGTAGCTCATACTGGGGTCCCCGGACGCGATGATCACGTCGTCCACGAAGGGGTCCGCACAGTCGCGCACCGGCTCAAGCAGGTTCTCCAGCATCCGCTGAAAAGCCGCATTGCCGTTGGTGACGCCCATGGGCGTCACCTTCCACTGGAGAGGTCCAAGTGGGGTGCTCATGGCTGTGCAGGCACGGGACTCCTCGGCGAGAGGCATCTGATGATAACCATGTTTCAGGTCAATCACCGTGAAGATCCTCCGCCGGTGTTGTTTTTGCAGCATGTCCTCAATGAGGGGAAGCGTATAGCTATCATGCTGCGTTTGGGCGTTCAGGCCGCGGTAGTCGACCACGAGCCGCCACTCACCGGCAACCTTCTTGGGGACGGCGAAGCACGGAGAGGCCCACTCAGAGTGGCACGGCTCGAGCCAGCCTCTCTGGATGAAGTCACGGAGGATCTTCTCCATGGCCTCTTTCCTCTCGCCCCTCAGGGCAAACTCCCGGTGCCGATACACACGGGGGTCCTGCTTCAGTCGTATCTTGGCCTCGCCATACGGTCCACGCACCGGTGGGGGAAACACAGGCTTACCGCTGAAGAAGGTATCACCATACTTCTGCTTCAGCCTGGCCCTCAATGCCTGGATCTTGGGGCAGTCATCGGACTCCGCCTTGGCTTTTCCGGGCACTTGAACCACGGAGCTTACTTGAGGGGTAGCGACCCCGCTCGGTTTCGGCTCAGGTGGTCTTCCCAGGTGGCCCAAAGGGCCATCTCTGGTCTTGCCACGGAACAGATCGCCGTAGGTGGGTGGGTTACCGCCAGGCGGCTCGTCTTGGCTGGACATGTGATCCAGCACCCTCTGTACGAAGGTATTCCCGTCATAGGAACCGGAGACGATTGAGTCCACTTCCCACCAGGCTTTGTCCTGGCCTTTGCCCTCACGCTGGTTTCCCCAGTCGTGAAAGGGCTGATCCATATACCCCTGAACCAGATCCCACTCCTCTTCAGTGAGGGGGTCTTCCGATTCCGATTCTTCGATGTCAACAGGGGGAACCGCAAAGCATTGCCGCCATGGCTCCGCTATGATGCGGTTGACACACACGAAGTCCGTGGCGTCGGCCTGATCAAGGCCCCCATCCACATAGTGGAATTCCGTTGGCCATCTCTGGGGTGGCATGGGCTGTCCCTTAGCGTCCTGATAGACACTCTCTCCAGCCGGTAGGACGACCTTGTTTAAGGTCATGTTGGTCAATGAGGCTACCCAATGTCGGGTACTTTCCTCCTCGGTGCATCCCATAGGAACAACCAGCACTGCCTTGGAGCGGTCCTTGCGAATCTTCGCTATCGCTCTTGGGATGTCCCAACGGGGGCAATGGATCCACATCAATCCCTGATGCGGACCCCAGTGCTTCTTCCACGCGGAGTCCTGTGCGCTCCAGTACTTCTCACACACCCGCAGATGGGCGGAGATTCCTGAAGAGAACGCATCCAGGGCCAGATCCGAAGCTCCCAAGTCCGCGACAACTCGGCTCGCCACTTCCGGCCTTACGCCGTACTCCTGGTTTGCAGGACCAGTTGGCTCAGTGTCCAGCGCGGCCACTTCGAGCTGATTGCGTTCGGGGTGGATCCATTGGCATTCCACATGGTGCTCAGGTGACGAAAGCCACGAGAGCTGGGTGTCCTGGTACAGGGTCATGGAGGCCTGGGCCGGGAGAACGCCGGAGTCCGTCTCTATCATGAAGTCGTACCCAACGATCATGTCCCAGTCCATCTCGGCCTCGTAGAAGCGACCGTGCAGGAGGATTTCCTTGCCGAGGTCTGGGCGGCTCAGCTCACGATGGTTCACGAACTGCAGCCCAATGGCCGCTTCCTTCGTGCCTCCCACCATGTACTGGCCGTTCGCCACCTTCAGCCTGACAGGTTTCCGACTGTCGGTCAGACACTCTGGCGGAAGTAGGCCAGCCTTGACCAAGCTGACCTGAGCTCCCGTGTCGACCAACACGTCGAAAACCTTTTCCACTTCCCCGCATAAGGCACGGACCTTAAGATGCAACTGCCGCTCGCGACCGACACGGCGCACAGCGTGCAAACTCAGGATCTCCGGCCGTTCCAGAAGCTCAACAAGCGACTGGTGCAGGTCGTGGACAATGGGCTCAGGCTGCCCGTCTGCAGCATCCAGCTGCGGTCCGGGTGATCCTCCGATACTCTCGGAAAGATCCTGTAGTACATCAAACACATTCTTGGTCGCGAAGGACGGACGGGTGCAAGGGTTTGTGCCTTCACTTGCCCTCACCCCGCCTCCGCGACTGAGTGCCGGACCGGGCCTTCCGCCCGCGGCAGTCCCTTTGTGCTTATCGACTCCCGACTGGGATGGTTCGGCGCTTCCCACGTCACCATCCTGTGACCGCCCTAGCTGGGGCCCTTGGCTGCAGGGGCTCCGCTAGGGGGCGTCGGTTGTGGAAGTAGGGGAAGTATCCTCGGCATCAACCTCGTTGACGCCCTTCTTCCTTCCCCCTTTCTTACCCTTCTTGTCCTTGTCCTTGTTCTGGTCATTCTGGTTGTTCTCCTTGTTCTTGTTGTCCGACCTGGGACCCAGTTCCGCTTGATCTCCTGGATCTCCTTGGCCAACTCGGTTCCCCACCGACGACATCAACTTGGCCAGCTCGTCCTTGTCGACCTCCACTTTGGCTTCCCGGATACCCGCGGGCGCACGCTTCTTCGACCCGTGCGCCTTCTTGTAAGCCTCCGTGTCGGCCTTGTGGGTGGGGCATGTTCGGTGGTCATGGTTGAAGCCTTTCTTCCTCCCATAACACACGAAAGAGCCCTGCGGGTGAGCTCGTATGAACTCCCCAAAGGACAGCGGAGGGTCGCCAACGCGGCGAGGGTCCCTCTTCTCCTTCTTCTTCCAACCCGGCTGCAGGGGCTTCCAGCTTCCCCGGTTGTTCCCCGCGCTCAGGTTGTTGGCCACGAAGGCGCAAACGGCCACCTCGGCGGGTTCATCGTCGTCGTCATCGTCGACGAGAATCTCATCGCCGTTGGCTCCCGCTGGGTCCATGGCAGCTTCCCCGCCAGGTCCCTCGCCAACGTAGTTGACGTCGCGGTCGCCGGGCCTCAACCCGCGGGTGTGGTGGAGGTTTCGGTACTCCTTGAGTACCCCCTCGCCAACCCACTCCAGGATCTCGTCGCAGCTCATCCGCGCCGGGATGGGCTGCAGACAGATGGTCAGGCCGCTCAACTCACACTCGTCAAGACGCCACATCGCGGTCTTCTCGCGATCGCCCGAGACGGTGATGAGGAGAGCGTTCCGCAGGGAGTGCCGTTTGACATCCCGGGCCACGTTCTTCTTCGTCCAGGCCACCACGTTCGTATGATACTCTTTGGGGAGCATCATCTTGACCGTGTGGTTGGACTTGGCCCTCTTGGATTCCTCCTTGGTGACCCTCTTGATCCATGCTTCCGGCAGCATGGAGAGCAGGCGAGCCTGCTTGTCACCCTCGTTCCAATCCTCCACGTTGCGGCGGAAGAGGGTGTATTTCCCTCGGAAGTCTCGCCAATCTCGTAGGCGGATCTCCCGTCCATCATGCTCAAGCTTGATGGACTTCCAGCGCTTGGCAGCCACCTGCGAAGCGTCCACCCGCTCCTGCTCGTTGAGCCACTTCTTGGCTTCCTTGAGGGTCTTGATTCTCCCCTCCTTGGTCGCCACGAAGTATAGCTCGCCGAGCACTTCCGGCAGGCGGTACCTGAACCGTCTGAAGACATATCTCTCCGCATCCGCGGGAGGCAGGTCCTCAGTGACGGTCAGCCCCCAATCGTCCAGCTTCTCCAAGAAGCGGTCGAGGTTGAGGGGGTTGCCGTCGTACATGGGGGGCTTGATGTCCTTCAAGTCTTCCCACACGGCGGCATCCGCGGCCTTAGAGACCATGAACGCCGGCCGCGAGGTCGACCGAGGTTCCCATCGGCCTCGCCCACGGACTCCCACGGCCGCCACGTCCATCTCCTCAATGGAATCCCTGTGGCTACGCCGCGGTTCCTCCATGTACGCTGAACCTAGATGTTTACGCCGTACTCCTTCCATGTATGCATCCTCATCACGGCGCCGGCGGCTGCGTTCAGCGGCCTCCCGTCGTACACCACGCGGCGGGCTGATGTCGAACTCCTCCAGGTCCAGGTCCAGGTCCTCACCTTCGCCGACATCCCACTCCACGTCTCCTCTGGGGACCTCATCCCTGAGTCTACCATAACGTCCACCAGCCATTGGGATTGGCTCCAGGGCTGGTGCGGGGCGCCGGGGTCGTACCGGTGTCCGCGGTGGGGCACGGCGGCTGCGGTACTCCGCGCTGAGCCACTCATCACGCCAATCCTCACTGCCACTGCCGGGCGGCACGCGCTCGTTGCGGCGGCCCGCGCTGTGGTGAGAGGAGGCGGTGAGAGAGTGGGCACTGGCGCTGGGGCGACTCCTGGGGGCTCCGCCGGGGGCGTGGGGTCTGCCTGGACCTGGTCCGGGTCCCCAGCCGTCGTCCGACGAGCCAGACTCCAGGGGTGGGTGGTCGCTGCCGACGCTCCCACGGGCTTCCAGCGTGTCCAGCCTCTGCTGCAGGCCGCTGATGACCGTGTTCAGCTGCCTGGTCTCGGCCCTGGCGATGTCCAGCTCTTTCTGCGCGCGCGCGGCGACCTTGGAGATGCGACTCATCTCGCCCTTGCCCGTGTCTACCTCGCACTCGAGGGAAAAGACCCTCCTGCGGAGGTAGACAATCCACCGCCAGGTGGTATCCGGGTCGCCGTTCCCTGGTGGGTCGTCGGGGTCCCCAGGGGGTCCTCCAGGAGGGCCTCCGCCGGGTCCGCCCGGTCCAGGGGGTCCTCCCCCGCCAGGTGGTCCGCCTCCAGGGGGTCCACTTGGTGGGCGTCCTCCAGGGGGTCCTGATGGTCCTCCGCCAGGGGGTCCCGGTGGGTCTCCGCCGGGTCGCCTCGGTGGGTCCGAGGATGGGCGCTTCTTCGTGATGCCGAAGTCCATGTCGTCATCCTCGGTTATGTCGCCCCACCTGGGCGTCTCGGTCTCGGAAGACTCCGAGCTCCGGTAGGGAGGAGGGAGATCCTCATCCTCACCTTCCGATTCCATGGGGACATCTCCGCCTCCTCCGCCCGTCCAAGCCACCACTTGGCGATGTCGGCGGCCTCGTTCATCCCCGTCGCTGGCGGTGAAGAAGGGGTCACTGTCGTGGGGGTGTCCACCCGCTGGCCTCCGCGGCCTCTCGGGGGTCTTCCCCTTGCCCTTCCTCCGTCGATGGGCAGTGGGGCCACTGCTCCCACTGCTGCCCGTGTCGGCCTCGTCCAGCATCATCTTGGAGTAGGCGTCCCCTTCGAAAAGCTTTCGAAGGGTCTCCACTCGTGATCCTCCCGGGGGAGTCTCGCGGCGGAGTTTGGCCTCTGCCTCCTCCATTGCGGAGGCCGTGGCTGCGGCAGCTCGCGCTTCAGCTTCCTCCCGGGCACGAGCCGCTTCGGCTTCCCGGGCCCGCTGCAGCCGAGCCTTCTCCGCTTCCAACGTCGCCAACTCCGCCTCCGTCTTGGCCCTCTCCTCAGCGACCTCCCGTCGCGCGGCCTCGATGGCGTCTTTCTTGGCGGCGTCCTCCTGGGCCTTAGCCGTCGCTTCGGCGTGGGCCCCTTCCTCCGCCTCCTTCTTTGCCCTCCCTTGGGCAAGCGCCTCTTCCAGCGCCTTCACCTCGGCCTCCTTGTAGGCAATGGCCTCCTGCGTCAGACGGGCTTCCTCGTCGGCCGCCGCCAACTCACCGTTGACCTGGGCAGTCGCTGCCCCATGGGCGGCTACGGCCGTGAGTCCGGCCGCAATGGCCGCCACGGTCTGGGCGTGGATGGCCATGCCATGCGCCCACTCCGCAGCCTCCTCCTGGGCGATGCCGACGGCGCCCTCCACGGCAGCGCTGTGCTGCCTGGCCCGTTGCCGGGCAACCCGAAGGTTGCAGGGCACCCCACAGGCGCGCTCACAGGCGCGCGCCACGTCCCTGTCGGGAGCGACGCTGCTGCTGGAGCTGGCCTGGTCGGCCGGCATCCTCCCGCGGTGGGCCGACTCCACGTCGCTGCTGGGGCCTGCTGGGGCCTGCTGGGGCCTCAGGAGCAGCGGACGGGGCTTGGCCTTGGTCTGCCTGGCGACTTGGATGAAGTCGCCGAGGGTGGCGTGGCCGGGGTTATGACCACCATTGGCCCGTTGGGGACTGGGGGCTGGGGTTCCGCCCTTGGCGCCTTGGGCGGCTTCGGCGGCCAGGGACTCCTGGTACTCCCGCCACTTCCGGTCCCGCTTCCTGTCCCCGGCGGACCGCTTCTCCTTCCCCGGAGAGGCGCTGCTGCTGCCCTGCAGCCTGCGCTCGCTCCCCGGTTCCGGGAAGTTCTTTTCGACCATGTCCCACATGGAGACATTGATCGAGGCGCCCGACGGGTACTCGTTGGAGTCCTCGTCCTCCTCAATCCCGTCGGGGCGCAGCCCTTCGCCGGGCCTGTCAGGCCGGGTCCAGGTCCTCCAGCGCTTGCGGCGGAAGCGGTACTCGTACCCTTCCGCCCGCAGCCACTCCTCCACTGCCCGCAGGCGGTCCTCCCCCATGTCCTCGCGGAGCTCGAAGCTCCCGGGCATGCCGCCTTCGCACTGGGGGTGGCTGTGGCGGTAGTGCTGGTCCCAAACCAACCCACGCAGCAGGCGTGCCGCATGGGGGTGGGGCCGCGGCCACGTCCTGCCCGCTTCCTGCCAGTTTACCATGGCAGCGGGGGGCGTAGTTGGTCTTGAGGTCCTTGGTGTGTACTCGTTCCACTCAACGAACTGGTGGTGGTTGTTGAGGCGGGTGCTGCAGCACTGGATTGGGAGTCCGGCTGGTGCTGGTCAGCCGATGGTTGTGGAGGTGGTTGACGCGGCCTTGCTGGTCGGCCGATGGGACTCGCTGATGCAGGAGTCCTGGTCTGTGCACCTCGGTCGCTGCGCGGTCAGGGCGATGCTCTGGACGGCGCTGCGGGCTCCGTGACGAACTCGGCGCTGTCGCTGGGCGGCGCTGCGAGCCGCTGCGCTGCGCTGCGAGCTGCTGCGCTGCGCTGCGAGCCCCGAGCTGCGAGCTGCTGCGCCGCGCTGCTCGGGGTTGGTGGCCCCGAGTGGCACGCGAGGGTTGGGTAACCCCGCGGCGGTGAAACGCTTTTGACGCGTTCCCGTGGGGGGCCGGCCACGGGACGCTGCGGTGACACGCACAGGTGAGCAGGCAGGCAAAGCACTACGCTCACAAGGGCATCAATACGCTCGTGTCATGTGACAAAACGTTTCAGGATCCTTGCCACTCTGCAACAAGGGAACGAAAGTATGTACAGCAGCACATCAGGATATGTACACATGGGGTTAAGACTGGACTGGGGTAAGGGCATCACAGGACAATAGACACTCTATCCCAACTCGTATCCCAATCCCAGGTCCGACCCTGTCAGTGGCTGGTGGGGGCGGGGGCTCAAACACAACCCATGCCCTGCTCAGTCCGGACCCTGAAACCCTGCCAATAGGGGAGGTGTATCGCCCAGCCCCAGGCGAGTTCCTGTGAACCAAGAAACTCCAAGGCCAACCGACAGTCGCTCCCTATGCTCCCTTAACGGCAGGTCCGAACTCCACTCTGAGCCGGAGATATGGCCCCGCCATTATCCCTCAGGAGTTGGTAGCTGAAAATGGGCTGTTTCAGCCCAAACTGATATTAGCTTGAAAAAATCCAAAATTGACCCCTCGTTCGGACCCGCCAGAGGTAGGAACGAGGCAACTGACCCTATGCCCTTCGAGTACCAACTCCCTGGAGCCCTCACCCAACCTGGTTCCCTCTGACGTCCCGGCATCAGGGCAACACGGATGAGTCAAGTGGGGTCATGATGCCAAAATCACCAAAGTTGGCGTCATTCCCACGCGTGGCTCGCCCGGCCAAGGTAAGGCCAATGGGTCACAGGGTAGGAGGCAGGACCTAGGACCTATATCTGAGTGTACAACTTGAAATTAGGTCCGGGCTCCCTATGGGCATAGAGAAATGGGGCCACCAATTGACCACATGGAAGGGGGAAATTGGGGTCCCAAAATGGGGTCATTTTGGCTGCTCGAAATGAGCCAAAATTCGGGGTGTTCCCAATGGTGTATCTCCACGCCGGCTTGGAGATCAGATCCGCCATTCCATACGCGATCCACCAGGAGTCCAACAGAGACTCCCATGCCCTTGGCTCTCAAAGATCTCCATGCCACTTGGCGTGGTGACGATCCCACACTCACTTTGGGCTAGCGCCTTAACGAAGGATGCTCCGCTTCGCCCACGTGGTGTGTGAACCATCGGGACCAATATACACAACACCCATGTCATATATGGTCCATTGGTCCATGCGTCCGGCGTGCACGGGTGGGCTCAACATAGTGCACGGCGGGCAGCAAAAGTGGAAAATTGCTCAAAATGGCCAAAAATGCGCACACTCAGGGTTAGGGCAAATGAGGCACATGCCCGACTCGGACCGGAGTGTGCCATAGGATTGGTATCAAGTCATATGTGTCCAACATATCTTTTGGGCGTCGCCCAACTCCTCCGGTTTTGGGAATGGCAGGGTCGCCAAGTGAGCCCATGATTTGGGATAGTCCCAAATTGCCAACATGGCGGCCACGGTATGCCAAGCCCAAGAGGAGTTATTCGCCGGGTCGAAGATATGTTGGGCACCGAAGTATGTACCCTCATAACATACTTGGGTCATGATGTCAATTGAGCGCAACGTTGAGATACACGGTCGCCACTTGACATCATGACGGGCCAAAAACGGCAAAATTGGCACAAAGATACGCAAAAGTGCCTTGAAAGGTGCACAATTATATTATAATATCTTCGGCTTGGATCGTGTAATCAACTAATCCTTCTAAACACAATGACTTGACACCAATGACCTTCGATCCCACATATGTGCTCCACTTGGGGCGCTTTGAAAGGTTACGAGCGCTGCCTTCCAAGTGGGCACATGAAAATATGGAAAATTGCAAAACACGTACCTTGCTCCCAACGCATCGCTTTGGGATCGCCACACAAGCTTCCCTTCACGAAGGTTAGGCTTGCAATTGATCGTGGGGAGCATGGAGAAGGGGCTTACACAATATGAGGTCCATTGGCGGGTTCGGCTTGGAGCGATGGACCCGCCAAATGGGCACGCAACACAACACATGGCACATACCACATATTGCCCAAAAAGGTAGCTCCCCCCACGATATGTCATGCCCCTCCAAGGGCATAACTTTGTGTCAATCGCTCATAGGAACTCAAGGAGAGTTCCTATGCAACACCAACACTCGCGCGCTACACTCGAAAGTTATCTTAACGCACGCAATATCATGGCCATAGAGTTACAACGCAAACTCTACCCTCTTGACCATGATCAATTACACTAGCGCGCACGTGTGGAGACGCAAGGCATATGAAGCTTCCTAAATTACGTCGGGAGTATTGTGAATACATCCCACGTTTCCTTATTGTCATTCCTCGCAAGCAACACGAGATATGACCTTCACAAGTGGCCTCACGAATCAACTTTGTTTTGCCCATATCTTTAAGACAAATGGAGGGCAGGATAAAAGGAAAGTTGATTCGTGCATAGGGAAGCACGTAGGTCCACTCGAAAGAGGTCAAATCAAGTGCGGGGATGTCGAAGTCGAAAATCTGATTTCGACATCCTGAAAAATTCGGATTAAGGTTGCGAGTGTGGAATGTGAAAATTGCGGATGCATCAACGCAATTCCTGAAGACTTTAGAGCCTTCGTCACGGATAGCGTTAAAATTTCCATTATAAACAGTTAAACTGGCGGTTACGGTAAAGTCGCGATCCAACCACCAGCAGTCAAAACAGTGAATATCAGAACGGAAGCGTAAAAATTGACGGAAACAATATGAAAATAAAACCCTGTTGATTCCTGATGTTCTGATATATAAATCTCCGCTGGCGGTGCATCGGTTGCCGATGCGGGGCTTTACGGCACGGAACACGCTCCCGCCGGGCTCGCACCGGGCGTCAACGGACGCCTTCCGTACATGGGGTTAGTGGACCGGAGACCGGTCTTCCCTTCCGTACTTGGGGTTAGTGGACCGGAGACCGGTTGTATGCCCTACCCTAGCCATGGGGTTCTGGGTACCGCTTCAGTATCTACTGATCTTGCCCACTGGCCGTACCCTGACAGAGACACTCACTCCGTGGCGCAAAACGGACTCGAACTTGATAGCTTGTAATAAACTCGGACCTTTGAGTCCCCGAGTGTTATTTTTCCCCGCTGACCACAGAGTTTGACTCTACTGTTTTCGGTTCTTTGGACTACGACTCTTTGATGATGCTCTCTTGTTTGTTCACCAATGCAAACCTTGCACAGTTTTGAAAAATCCAACAGATCCAGAAAATCCGTCACACTCCTTCAAACTCAGTCCTTGGAACTCACATACAGCGACAACAGAAGAAAAACGATAATAGACCCGTTGATCTTGATCGTAATCGTGTTCAGAACTCAATGTCCTCGTTCATTAGCAATAAGCTATCAGTTCTGAACACGGAAACATGAAAGATATTTTAATGTGGCATCAACATAGATTTAATAATAAGCAATGCAACACTGCTCAAAATAGACACTCAGTTCTTGACTTGAAACTCTTCTGTTCAATTCAAAACACCGAGCACTGTACTATCGCGACTGATGTCTGTCGCGACTTCTACTCATATGGCGCTGAGTGAAAAGCATTTTAATCAGATAATAAACACAAACGCAAAACTGAAGCTCTCACCTGTAATCTCTGTACACAATACTACACAACTGGCCATCGTTGCGCCATCTCATTACACCCCCTTCCTAGGCTTCGATGTGCTCTCCACGAAGAGCACGGCGACAAAGCCGATAACATACTATGTGATGGCTCAATGATGAACAGCAAACAAACCCAAATGAAGTCAAAACTACAGCAGGCAGCGCCAACGCAGCCGCCATCACTGGCCTACACCCTGGCCAGCGCCTCAAGCAGCCGCCAACAGGTATAAGTAGAGACTCAAAAATTCAATAATCAAATCTTGCAGTACTGTACACAGTGATAAAAAATGAAGCTAAGAGCATACCTTAGTGACTTTCAAAAAAGCACTTCAGCTAGACCAGGGCGCTGTGTACAGCGCCAACATCCGACTCAATTTTCTCATCAAATCAGATTCTGATCGACATGCAAAAATAGCTGTTACCCAATTGCAAAACGCCCGCGGCGATGCCGGCGTCCTGCTTTGACTCCACGCACTTGTCGACGATCATGTGCGCTCAGAGTTGGCTTTTGACACAACAGCTCGTAGTACTGAAAGCAGTGCAGTTCATACAGGCGTGTACGTGCCTCTTGTTCGCGCACCTCCAGCCTGTCATACATAGACTGCCAATCAGGGTCTGTTTGCACGTAGACCCCATGGCACTGTCCTTGTGCTTGCCGCGATGACCCTGAAACCAGCAACTCGACACAGCGCTCCAAAGCCTGCACTATGCTGGTCTGGTCCTGTGCACTCGCTGCTGCGCACTGAAGCTCTTGTGCAGGCGCTGCCGCAGAAGCTTGCTGTTTTGCACGCGCCGTCTCGCACGCCACTTCTTGTGCGCGCTGCTTCTCCTGTTCGTGACACAACCGCGACAACTTGTTTGCATTCCAGCGCGCATTCACCTGAGCTTGACGCAGATTGTCATTGACAATAGCAGCAACTTGAGCTTTTTCTTGCCGCCACCGCGCTTTCTGCTCATTCAAGCGTAGCTGCGCCTCGCGGCGGTCTTCACCTTGTTGCTCCATCGCGTTCTCATGGTGCCTCTCGTGACGCTTCGCGCGCTTCTTCTTCTTGGCCTTCTGCTGGCGCTTCGTAGCATCACGTGTCTCCATCCTGGCGCTGGCGTCAACTGTACTTGGCGTATCTACTGATCTTGCCCACTGGCCGTACCCTGACAGAGACACTCACTCCGTGGCGCAAAACGGACTCGAACTTGATAGCTTGTAATAAACTCGGACCTTTGAGTCCCCGAGTGTTATTTTTCCCCGCTGACCACAGAGTTTGACTCTACTGTTTTCGGTTCTTTGTACTACGACTCTTTGATGATGCTCTCTTGTTTGTTCACCAATGCAAACCTTGCACAGTTTTGAAAAATCCCACAGATCCAGAAAATCCGTCACACTCCTTCAAACTCAGTCCTTGGAACTCACATACAGCGACAACAGAAGCAAAACGATAATAGACCCGTTGATCTTGATCGTAATCGTGTTCAGAACTCAATGTCCTCGTTCATTAGCAATAAGCTATCAGTTCTGAACACGGAAACATGAAAGATATTTTAATGTGGCATCAACATAGATTTAATAATAAGCAATGCAACACAGCTCAAAATAGACACTCAGTTCTTGACTTGAAACTCTTCTGTTCAATTCCAAACACCGAGCACTGTACTATCGCGACTGATGTCTGTCGCGACTTCTACTCATATGGCGCTGAGTGAAAAGCATTTTAATCAGATAATGAACACAAACGCAAAACTGAAGCTCTCAGATTGTAATCTCTGTACACAATACTACACAACTGGCCATCGTTGCGCCATCTCATTACAAGTTGTGTAATGGGCAGCAGGGGCAACTAGGACAGGCCTTGCAGCGTGCGCGCCTTGTTCGCGTCGCGCGCCTTTGTCGCGTCGCAAGGGCGATTTGCCAGCGTGGCTGAATAATTATGAAGATCAGGATTTACGATGTTTTGGAGTGAAATGATTGTAGATTCATGAGTTTTAGATTATTATTGATCTATCGTGATTGTTGGTTTGGGTTACGGTTATGGTCGAATGTCGTGGTGTTTGCTGTGGGTTTGTAGCATCAAGTCTTCGCTCTGTTGTGCACAGTGTATATAGTATGTAGGGGACAAGCACCTCTGTGTCCCCCTGACGAGCCCTGCAGTGGTGCGGGCGAAATATCAACATCGTGGACTCCGGTGATGGACTCCCAGAAGACGGTGTATGTTTTGGGGTTTGGTGTTTGCGTTCTTGTACGTGCTTTACGTGTATGACAGAGCTATCGACATTTTGGAGTTTTGGAAAAGGGTTGCGACGGGATCAAAGGTTTTGACGATTTGAGGAAAATTTTGGGATCAAGAATAGTTCGAGATTTCAATGAAAACATGACTTGGATCAACACGGTGTTTGGGTCCGTGATCGGTAGTGTTACAAAATCGTCATCTAAGACATCCTGTAGACCTACTGAACTGGCGGTGAGGCCAACAGCAACGAAGGGGCGCTCAGCCAAGGAGCGCAAGGCAGGAGCGCAACGAAGGAGCGCTCAGCCAAGGAGCGCCAGGCAGGTGCGCAACGAAGGAGCGCTCAGCGCAGGAGCGAAGGAGCGTTCAGCGAAGGAGCGCAACGAAGGAGCGCTCAGCGCAGGAGCGAAGGAGCGCAACGAAGCAGCGCTCAGCCAAGCAGCGCCATGCAGGAGCGCTCAGCGATGCAACGTCCTCTGAAGGAGTGCAGTGCAGGCGCGCCGAACGAAGGAGCGCTCAACGCAGGAGCGCTCAGCGAAGCAGCGCCTAGCGAAGGAGCGCTTTACCAACGCTCAGCGAAGGAGCATTTGGCGAAGAGCTGTGGGTCGCCAAGAAGGTGTGCAGTTCTTACACGCGGGCAGCCGAGGATGGAGCCACGACCAAGGTTGAGTGGAGAAGTGAAGTTCGAAGGAACGAAGGAGCCTCATCCAGCATGGGAGGAGGAGAAGTGAACTCTGGGGTCCTAAGAGCTGCTGCCCGTTGGCGATCTGGAAGTCGGCAGTGACGAACGCCGACCAAGGCGATCTCAGTCGCCGAGTAAATTTTATGTTTCGGATCTTATTATTTTATATTTGTTTCTGTGAAAGTGCGTGGTGGGTCACATTGTGGGTGGTTCATCGTGTATGGCACAAGGTCTGGCGGGGGCGGGTATTGTGTGAGCTGGGTGGGTGTCTGTTGGGGTTGTGTGTCGCTGTTCGGCAGCTGAGAGCAGCTATCCACTGGCGTTGCATGTGTCCATGGCAGGCAGTGTTGGTCAGCGTCGGGTGTAGTTGGGGTGTGGCATGCCTCTGCAAGTTCAGGCAGGAACGCCTGTATATTTATCCTTGGGGGTAGGGCAAGGGCTAAGCACAGCCCGCTGGAGTGCCGCGCCTCCCCCTTTGCACAGGAGGGGCCACCATGCTTGGCATGGACTGCGACTGTTGGGCAGCCGTGCAGCGTTGACGGATCCCTCACCCCCCAGTTATGCTCCCGTCAGGGAAGGGGGCCATTTTCTGTCAAGGAATATGTATGTGGCGTGGTCTTGTTGTACTGGATCCCCCACCGCTGCAGGCCCCCCCCGGAGATTTAGTATGGCAATACGTTGTGTTGCCCCTGCTGCCCATATATTGGTATTTGCCTTTGTATCAGACCCTCATTCGCCTGTCAGGTCTTAGGAGGGGAGTGTAATGGGCAGCAGGGGCAACTAGGACAGGCCTTGCAGCGTGCGCGCCTTTGTCGCGTCGCGCGCCTTTGTCGCGTCGCAAGGGCGATTTGCCAGCGTGGCTCAAAAATTATGAAGATCGGGATTTACGATGTTTTGGAGTGAAATGATTGTAGATTCATGAGTTTTAGATTATTATTGATCTATCGTGATTGTTGGTTTGGGTTACGGTTATGGTCGAATGTCGTGGTGTTTGCTGTGGGTTTGTAGCATCAAGTCTTCGCTCTGTTGTGCCAAGTGTATATAGTATGTAGGGGACAAGCACCACTGTGTCCCCCTGACGAGCCCTGCAGTGGTGCGGGCGAAATATCAACATCG
Source organism: Eutreptiella sp. 'Long Island Sound 2002' (assembly GCA_964036045.1). Lineage (NCBI taxonomy): Eukaryota > Euglenozoa > Euglenophyceae > Eutreptiales > Eutreptiaceae > Eutreptiella > Eutreptiella sp. 'Long Island Sound 2002'. Next base: position 129,758,940 of record OZ038382.1, on the reverse strand, counting down.
TGGACTCCGGTGATGGACTCCCAGAAGACGGTGTATGTTTTGGGGTTTGGTGTTTGCGTTCTTGTACGTGCTTTACGTGCATGACAGAGCTATCGACATTTTGGAGTTTTGGAAAAGGGTTACGACGGGATCAAAGGTTTTGACAATTTGAGGAAAATTTTGGGATCAAGAATAGTTCGAGATTTCAATGAAAACATGACTTGGATCAACACGGTGTTTGGGTCCGTGATCGGTAGTGTTACAAGTTGAAAATGAGCCGGGGGGAGTTGAAAATGAGCAGCAGGGAGTTGAAAATGAGTAGGAGGGAGTGGATTTTCACTTGGAGGGAGATGAAAATGAGCAGGGGGGAGTTGAAAGTGAGTAGGAGGGAGTTGAAAATGAGTAGGAGGGAGTGGATTTTCACTTGGAGGGAGTTGAAAATGAGCAGGGGGGAGTTGAAAATGAGTAGGAGGGAGTTGAAAATGAGTAGGAGGGAGTGTATTTTCACTTGGAGGGAGTTGACAATGAGCAGGGAGGAGTTGAAAATGAGTAGGAGGGAGTGGATTTTCACTTGGAGGGAGTTGAAAATGAGCAGGGGGGAGTTGAAAATGAGCAGCGGGGAGTTGAAAATGAGTAGGAGGGAGTGGATTTTCACTTGGAGGGAGTTGAAAATGAGCAGGGGGGAGTTGAAAATGAGTAGGAGGGAGTGTATTTTCATTTGGAGGGAGTTGAAAATGAGCAGGGGGGAGTGGAAAATGAGCAGGGGGGAGTTGAAAATGAGTAGGAGGGAGTGGATTTTCACTTGGAGGGAGTTGAAAATGAGCAAGGGGGAGTTGAAAATGAGCAGCAGGGAGTTGAAAATGAGTAGGAGGGAGTGGATTTTTACTTGGAGGGAGTTGAAAATGAGCAGGGGGGAGTTGAAAATGAGTAGGAGGGAGTGGATTTTCACTTGGAGGGAGTTGAAAATGAGCAGGGGGGAGTTGAAAATGAGTAGGAGGGAGTTGAAAATGACTAGGAGGGAGTGGATTTTCACTTGGAGGGAGTTGAAAATGAGCAGGGGAGAGTTGAAAATGAGTAGGAAGGAGTTGAAAATGAGTAGGAGGGAGTTGAAAATGAGTAGGAGGGAGTGGATTTTCACTTGCAGGGACTTTAAAATCAGCAGCCGTAGCCTTGTTACCAGTAAGTTATCGTTCCCTTATCTGGCGATAAAATAATGCAATTATTTTATAAATTTGGGCTGCAGAACGGTTCAAAACATCCTTGTCGCCTTTCAGCAGAAGATCAGTTGCAGTAGATCAGTTGCAATCGTTTATTCGGTTGTCGGAAATGCGCGTGTCGCCTGTTCGTGCGCAATCTTTCCCAGTGTGCTAGGGCCGCAGTCTGCATACCGTCACCGGAATTTTGCTGCCGCAGCCAGATTTTGGTCAATTTCAGGCCATTATAGGAAAGTACAGCACAGGTTATATTTTTGTACATTTGTATTATTATTACTGTGATTAACCTCTGGCACATCTGATAAATTTCAGATTTTAAATTTGTCAAATTTGTCTCCTTAGCCTTTAAATTTTAGATTTTAAATTTGTCAAAGTTTGTCTCCTTAGCCTGTTGTTGCAAAATACAAGCCCATAGCACCAGGAGGGGCAAAAGGCCAAAATTATCCGGTTATTATCCGGTTTCCGATCGTACCATGCCCGTTACTACTTCCACTGCCGCCCTCACGACCATAATTATTCCCAATACCACCTTCATTAGCGTGTCATTAAAACAACATACCAACCACATGCGCGCTTCTGGCTGCGGCCACATTTGCTTGTGCTTTTCATACTTTCCGGCGTGCTGGTGGCTGAGCTCAGCGGACCTAAGCTCTGGGAATTTCGGCGTTACTTTCAACTTGCGGAACACGTTGGAAATCTGCCACGCTAACCAGTTGATTCTTAAGTCCCTGAATTCGCCAACTATGCTGATACTGATACTGCCAACTTTCACTTCCCTCAGTCCTTCCTGCTTCCTGCTCCGCATACACCCGCCCCAACTTGTAACACCTTGCTTGCAGACATGCGTCAACTCAGCCGCCTTGTGTCCCTTCGCAAGTTGGCGGTGCCAGGGGTCGTGGGTAGGAGTGTTCCCGTTGGGAGTATTCCCTTTCCCCCATACCCGACTCACCTCCGCCAGTACTCCACCCCAGCAGATGGCAGTCACTCGGACTTCGCACCCAAGGCTAGAGAACCGACAGAGCAGGACTTGGAGCTGGCTATCGAAGAAATGAACAAGGACATTAAGGAGAACCGTGTTGTACTGTTCATGAAGGGCGAACCGAAAAATCCGCAGTGTGGATTCTCTGCCAAAGTGGTGCAGATTCTAGCTGCCTACGGAGTAAAATATGTGGCGTACAACGTGTTGCAGGATCCGCTCATCCGTGCGGGAGTGAAAAAGATTAGCAACTGGCCAACGATCCCACAACTTTACGTGGACGGCGAGTTCGTTGGGGGTTGCGATATTTTGACAGAGTTGCACAACAACGATGAACTTAAGGACATCCTGAAGGCAGATTCAAAATGATATTGTCAAGGCGCAAGGTGAGGCTTGTACTTGTGGGTGGGGGCGAGTGTCGATGTGGAGACGATGCTCAGCTTCCGGTGGTCAGAGGGAACTAACCAATCCAAAAGTTGTTGAGGTCCGAGTGCACCCTCTGAGTACGACAGCAACGGTGCAGTGCAGAAAAGGGTGTTGGTTTGTAGCGTAACGCGAGAAGCTTGTCCATTGCCAACATGCCCCTTGGATGTGTTGTCAGGACAAAGTTTTGACACTATTGTGCAATCCTCTTCTTTGCTTGCTCCGCTTCGTTATTCGGAACAACTTCAACAAGGCACCAACACATCCCCACAATACTCAAATGAAGTCCCTGCGAATAGTTTCATGGAGAAGATGTCAACAAGTGCTACCGCAGGTACAAACACAATAGCCTGGCCCGCTGCTGGTCTCGTTTGATAAATCCCTCCATGTATGAAGCGTGCTGTGCTTAGCTGCAACAGGAGGGTTCCCAAGAGGCCCACAAGCCCTCTTTCGTCGGCTTTACCTTGGTGGTGGGTTTCTGTATGCACATTTTGTGTCCAGTTTGTGGATTTTAGTTTTGGTGTGCACCCAAACTAGTGAGGTGGAAGAACACGTGGGCACAACATTTGACCACCCACCTCCTTTAGCAAGGGTAGGCACACTTGGAGACGGTTGCTTTTGATGAATATGGGTGTGGAGTTGTCAGCCCCATCCCCACTCCATTTGTCAGCATTGGATATTGGTGCCGCTTTTTTCCATTACTCGCCTTCATTCATTTGTTCTTTTGGAACGCTGCCCAGATTTGTTTTGTTATTTTCTGGAAATGGTTCAATATTGTGTATGATTGGGAGCACGGGGGGGGGGCGCCGGGACCGGACCCTTTACGCCGACCCCCCCCCCCCCTCCCTGCTGGGTTTTGGCCCGCAAGTGCCGGACCATGGGCGCCCTAAGGAAATTTTGCTTGACTTAGTGGAGGGTGAAAAAATTGGTTTTCACCCCATGTGTCTATACTGAAAATACTCAGGTTTTTTGGGAGAACCCAATAGTGGATGAAAACCAAATTCGACCAAATATGAATACCACGCCTGTGCAGAGGTATGTCAGAGATGGGCCATACCCTAGTGGGTAAAGCAGTGCCTCTGCAGCTGCGAGGTCCTGGGTTCAAAACCCAGTGGGGTCAGTCTGCAGGACTGCAGGCAGGACCGGGGACACCATGGCAAATTTTCTGTTTTTGTTTCTTTTGCTTTTTTTTGGCTTTGATTTTGTCCCCTTTGTTGGGGATCCCCGAGAATGCAGGGGTGATGTAGCATTTCCGCCCACTTGTGGGCCTCCCAGAAAGCAGGGGTTAGGCATCCAATTCTGAATTTGTCCCCCTTTCTTTGGGGATCCCCGAGAATGCAGGGGTGATGTAGTGGTGAGGCGGTCATCTTATGACATATTTGTCAGGGTATGAAGCCTGCTCCCCCCCCCCCCGTTTCTTGGCAGCCCCTCTCCCCCCCCCCCGCCCTGAAAGTGGCCCGAGAGTGGGAGGGAGTCGGCGTATGGCCCGTTGCTACGCCCGTGATTGGGAGCCACTGCATGTTGAGAATTGGTTGGCTGAGCTCAACTGGTCTCTCCATGTGTAATGACCCCCCCTGCCCCATATTGCCAGCCCCCAATACAGGGTTTGTGTGGAATGTATTGCTGTGTCGTTGTTTTTGGTTGTGTTGGGTTTTGTTGGTTGTTTAGCCCTAGGAAGTTGGCCAGGGTCAATGTTTATGAGGTTTGTTTAGGAAAGCATAGGTTCTCATTTTGAGGGTTGTTTTTTTTGTTGAAATGGGTATGCATGTTTTTTTTTGAGATCGATGCCAAAATGTGCAGACACTGCACCTTGTTCAAATCCCCCCCCATGGGGGGCTTTTAATTGGGGGGCCGGGGAATGGGGCCCCGCCCCCCTCTAAAAGCAGTCCTTATGCCATTATATACAGTCCGCGCGCCGAAACGAAACATACTTCAAAAGTCTACGATGCAGCCCCTCTAAATGACTGCCTCAGAGAGCTGATTCGCACTGTCATATTTGTTTTGATCAATCATGGCTGTTTTGCAAAGTTGGGACCTTTACAAGGTTTTAACTTCTTTAACACCATCCACTAATTCCACATAAGCTAGGGATGCGATTTAAAGGTGCACCAGCAAAGTTGAGGTGCCGAACAACACTATATATAAGCCGGAGGCCCCAAATCCCAAGAAATCTATTTGCCATATTATTTATTTGCTGTGCACGCGTGCATTTCGCAGTCGCCGGCATTTGCGATCTTTCGTTTTGACTGTTCAAAGTGAAATCGGGCTACAGTGCACGAAATTTCGATCGAAGACCAGTTTGTTAAATGATTCTCAAAGCTTCGTCTTGCTGTATAGTTGAAAAACCGCCGTCATTTTGTTTTGGCACCGCTTTTCGATTTGACGGTTTTCAGCGCATACGGCTGCCTTCACAAGCTCAAAAATGAAAAGAATACCCCCAAATTGACCGAAATTGCTATTCATTTCGTCAAAATCCGATACAATAGGCCCGAGTTATGAATATGTCAATTTTATGCTATTTGCAACCTGTGTCGCTAATCTTGCCAAATGCACCCTCCCTGTCTTTGCGTTGCTAGCTTAAACACAAGGCAAAGGAGTGTTTTTGCTCTTGTTTGTCACCACCTGGCTCCACTTCCGACATAGAAAGGTGACCCGAAAAGGGCTAAAAACGTAATAAGGCTTTTCTTTTGATGGTGCTTCGCACCAGCAAAGGAAAAGCCAAACCAAGCACGAAAAACGAAGGATTCATTTAATTCTACTTTTCCACACCCTCCACAACATATCATGTATCATTGCTTCATTGCAATTTCCTCAACGTGCTCATCGTTGTTTGTTATAAATACTTGATCATGCATGTGCATATTGTGTAATTTGACTTCCACGTCCGACAGATACCTTTCAGAGGCGATCGCAGCCCGCACACTGCCCTTCCCCATCTCGTGGAGCCCCCCTCCGCTTGTTCACTCTCCCCCCCCATGGGGGGCTTTTAATTGGGGGGCCGGGGAATGGGGCCCCGCCCCCCTCTAAAAGCAGTCCTTATGCCATTATATACAATCCGCGCGCCGAAATGAAACATATCCCAAAAGTCTACGATGCAGCCCCTCTAAATGACCGCCTCAAAGAGCTGATTCGTGCCGTCATATTTGTTTCGATCAATCATGGCTGTTTTGCAAAGTTAGGACCTTTACAAGGTTTTAACTTCTATACCAGCATCCACTAATTCCATATAAGCTAGGGATGCGATTTAAAGGTGCACTAGCAAAGTTGGGGTGCCGAACAACACTATATGTAAGCCACAGGCCCCAAATCTCAAGAAATCTATTTGCCATATTATTTATTTGCTGTGCACGCGTGCATTTTGCAGTCGCCGGCATTTGCGATCTTTCATTTTGACTGTCCAAAGTGAAATCGGGCTACAATGCACGAAATTTCAATCTAAGACCAGATTTATAAATGATTCTAAAAGCCTCGTCTTGCTGTTTAATTGAGAAACCGCCGTCATTTCGTTTTAGCACCGCTTTTCGATTTGAAAGTTTTCAGCGCACTCGAGTGCCTTTTTAAGCTCATAAATGCAAAGAACACCCCCAAATTGACCAAAATTACCCTTAAGTTCGTCAAAATCCGATACAATAGGCCTGAGTTATGAATGTGTCAATTATATGCTATTTGCACCCTGTGTCGCTAATCTTGCCCAATGCACCGTCCCTGTCCTTGCGCTGCTAGCTTAAACACAAGGCAAAGGAGTGTTTTTCCGTTTGTTTGTCACCGCCCGGCTCCATTTCCGACATAGAAAGGTGACCCGAAAATGGCTAAAAGCGTAATAAGGCTTTTCTTTTGATGGTGCTTCGCACCAGCAAAGGAAAAGCCAGACCAAGCACGAAAGACAAAGGATTCGTTTAACCTTACTTTTCCACACCCTCCACAACAAATCATGTATCATTGCTTCATTGAAATTTCCTCAACATGCTCACCGTTCTTTGCTATAAATAGCTGATCATGCACGTGCATATCGTGCAATCTGAATTCGTCATCCGACAGATACCCTTCAGAGGCGATCGCAGCCCGCACATTGCCCTTCCCCATCTCGTGGAGCCCCCCTCCGCTTGTTCGCATTCCACCGGATGTTGTAGCTGTTGGTTTGTGGCTGAGGCAACATTGTGTTTACAGTGCTCTGGCAGCACATACATTTTGGGGGCATTTAGTTTAGACTGGTACGAAGGAACAAGCCAAATGGTGTGCTGTTTTGCAAAGAAAATTTCAAATGGCATGCAAAAACAATAGGCATCCTTTGTTTCTGCATTTTTGTCAAATAACAATTGGCCAGTAGTGCAGCACTGTTAATGTCATATTCGCCAATGGATGTTTCAGCCACAACAGCAACAAGGATTGATAGGATAGCCTGCTTTGTTTGTTGCTGTGGGTTTTCTTGTTGCACATAATGATCTAGGCCCAATGCGTGACGGCACAAATTGGTGTTGAGGAGTGAAAGTGGACAACGAAGAATCAAAGCAATTAAACACCATCGAATTTGCCAAGCCACGCGAGTGGTTTTTGAGGTCGATGGGGGCAATCTCTCTTTGTGCGTGGAAGGTTCTATTACATGCATTGACATTTGGTTTCGATAGCTTAGGTCGCAGAAAAAACAATGGGTTTGTACAATGGTACCTAAATGTGGTGATTTTGCACTCCGCATTTCTTGAATGTTTGGTGCACTATTGCCGTAAGTTCCGTCTTTGGACCGCTGTCTTCATTGTGGGTTGTTGCAAGCGTTTTTGGAGGCCAACATTTCATGCTGTCAAGTTTAATGGTACAACGAGTTGATCGGTAGATAAGGAAAAGTGTACAGAGAAAGTCGATGCATCGCGCAAAGATGTATTTGAGCCAGGCATACAAGTGCCCGGGATTTGGTTTAAAAAAAAAGCAAAAAAATCATAGTTGCATGTGAGCTTTTTCCAATAGGCTCCTGTGATTCTTTTGTAACGGCCATTTATTTTAAGATTGTGCAACAATTAGTACGACCACTTTTGGGGTGTTTGAAACTCTTCGCTACAACGTGATGAAAAGCCCAAAGAAAGTGGCGAAGCTGCAATTGCTTTCGTTCACAAATGGTTCACTTCGAGGTAAGCGTGCTTTGCGAAACGTTTACATTGAAGCAAAAGCTTTGGAGTTTCGCAAGCCGAAAATTGCATGTAATGGTGTGGTGCTTAGTTATGTGTGTAGAGTGGCGCCATCAATGCGAAATGTTTTCTTTTTCTCAGACAGTGTTCTGCTGTTTGGTTTTTTTTTCCAACATTTGTTGAGCAACAATATAGGAATCTGCTTTGTGATTCTGCAAAGCACGCTGCAAAACGGCCAAATGCGCTTTCGAAAACTGCAAATGAGCCGAATCGCTTTGCAAAGGAATTGCCAAAACCAACATGCCGTTGGCGAGTTGCAAAGTGCTTTTGGTCATTGTAATAGCAAAGCGCCAGCACAAAGTTAAGTGCTATGATAAGGTAAAATGACCAATTATGAGGCCAAAGATTTAGCGTTGGGCCTGGCGGCTGCGATTACTGTCGGATGGTACATTTGGACATGTAGGTAGATCAACAATGAAAGTTTTAATTTTAAATCCATCCTCACTTGCATTTCATTAGTGGCTCGGGAAATCACACTTTTGCCGGGCACCGGAGTCGCACCGGAATTGGGGTGGTGACCAAAGCAGAGCTAGGCAAGAAGACCTATATTATGCTAATTTGCACACTTTCATTAACAATTAGTGCCTGTTTGTTTGTTTTTAAATTGGATTCCTTTTATTGAAATATTTAGATGCGGGCGGCGAAGGGACGTGCCAAGGCCTGGCTCATGGAGGTCACCTCAAGGGAGCGAAGGAGGTCTCGAAAGCCTTAGCACAAGCAAAGGAAGCCGCCACGCCCCAAGGCCGCCCCGTGCTGCATCTACCCGCTTCCCAAGGATGTCTGAAAGGTTACCAAGGCCGCCGCCGCTGCCATTGCTGGACAAATGAGCCAGCGACAAGCATCAAAGGAGCACGCTGTCAGCCGCTCAAGTGTACAGCGCGCTGTTGATCGCCACAGGTACACCACAGCACGGAGCACGGACTTGTCTCTGCCCTGTTCGTCATCTGGGGTCTAACCTTGCATTGCTGTCTGCCATCTTCATCTTCCGTCTCTGCAGTGTGAGAGACACCTTGCAGCCCAAGCGCAGAGGGCCCAAGCCTTTGGTGGACGGGGGCGCGCTGGTTGAATCGTTGGAGCGAGAGCGCCAGCAAGGAAGGCCACCCACAAGGGACAACATCATCAGCGAGGCATCCAGGATGTACAATGACAATGTGCGAACAGATGACAGGCCGTCGACGACGCTGACGCTGACGCTGAGTATGGAGAAGTGGTGGCGCCTCTTCCTTCGTTGCCACCCTGGGGTGTTTGGTCGCCTTGCGCAGCATGCTGAGAGTGTGCGCCTGGACAAGAAGCTGACGAAGGATGAGTGGACGACCTGGTTTAATCAGTCCCTAAGTCCAGCGCTCGCCAAAGTCCCCCATGTGCTGCAGAACCTGCTGCTGAAGCTGTGCTACCCTCACTTGAAGCATCTCCCCAGAGAGTTCAGAAGGTAGATTTCCAGTGCCAGGCCACTAGTCGAGCAATCAACATGGCTACTCGGCATGACCCATGGAACATGAGGCTTGGTGGTTTTGTCACTTCACAGTCTTTCAGAGAAGCAGCGGCCAATTATGAGAAAGAACAGGACAGGAACAAGGAAAGGCCTGCAGCAAGGCGCCAAGCAGGACGTGTAAGGCCTCGGGCCTTGCCACAGCACCAACAACCAAGGGCAAAGAGGGCATCGCAGGACCCCCCCCCCAGACGACAGTGTAGTGGCGCACGCAGACCCAGAACCCCAAGCCCCCCCCCCAGGACGTGGAACACAGTTCCGACTGCGATGGAGGCTTTGTCCCCGCAGTCTATGTGTCATATTGCTCAAGCTCCTAAGGACAAGTGTAAGGGCACCACTGTCTTCTTCAACACGACAATCCCACAGAAACAAAAAAAACTGCGACACCGTTTTGCATCCTTGCAGCTTGTGTCAGCGCGTGGGTGCTTCAGGGCAAGGTAAGAAAGGCAAGGAAGACATCATGCAGGGCCATGAAACATATTTCAAAAACAAAAAAAAGCAAGGTTGTTGTATGAAAATGGAAAAAAAACATTTTGTAGGACCAAGAAGCATTTTGCAAACGAAAAGACAAGTTTTTTGTGTTGTTTTTTTGTCTATTTTGAAAATTGGGCCAATTGGATCCACAACTGGTCACTGGAATGAAAATTGGTCATTTTACCTTAAACCCAAAAGCACTCTGCGTTTTGCCAAGCGCTTTTCTTTTTGTAATGGTTGGCAAAGTGGTCGCATAGCAACAATTTTTCCTGGACCTTTTTTGTCGTGCTTGGTAAGTCGATGCTGCATGTGCAATTTCGTTCTTATTGTATTGTAGGGTTACTTGGTGTTCCTTGGTACGTGGAGTCATTTATGTTTAAAAATGAAAGCGGGCGAGTAGGAAACAAAGCAATTCAAGGCCATCCAATTTGCCAAGCCACGTGAGTGGTTTTTGAGGTCTATGTGGTATACCCTCTCTTTGTGGTTTACAGGTTCTATTACATGCATTGACATGTGGTTTCGATAGTTTACGTTGGACAGAACCAGTGAGTTTGTACAACGGTACCTAAATGTAGTGCCTTTGCAAGCTGCATTTTCTTGGAGGCTTGGTGCACTATTGCCGTAAGTCCCGTGTTGAGACCTCTTTCGTCCTTGTGACTTTTTGCGAATGCTTTTGGGAGTCTTTACCTTATGATGGCAAGTGTCATGGTACAACAAGTTGATCGATAGATCAAGTAAAGTTTCTACAGAAAATGAATGTATCGCACAAATGTGCATTTAGACTAAGCGAATCGCCGAAGCGGCGACCGCTTTTGTTCACAAGTCTTTCCCTTCCTGTAAGTGTGCTTTGCGCTATGTATACATGGAAACAGTACGCTCCGAGTTTGCCCTGCTGAAATTGTATGTTATCGCACCCTTGTTAATCATATTGTACAATTAAAACGAAATGGTTTCTTTGTCTTTGAAAGGGCCTTTGTTTTTTGGTTTGTGTTGCAGCAATTTCTAAGCAACAATATAGAAATCTTTTTTGTCGTTTGACAAGCACATGGTACAACATTTTTAGGTGTCCACATGCGCTATTTGGCTAGCCAAATGCGAAACCATAAATCTGCCGAAATGCTCTGCAAAGGCAGCACAAAAATGAACATGGCAGCCAGCGAACTGCAAAGTTGTTGTGCTGATTTCAACGGCATAGCAAAGCGCCACCTCAGTCGTAAGCGCTATGAGACACCTTTACGATGACCCCAAAAAAACTTTGCATTTCACCAAGCATCTTTGATTGTTGTAACATTCCCATATTCAAAACTTTGTTGTCATCAAGTTGCGTCATGTTATTGGAGGTGCTCTTTATCCAAGCTGTTTTTGGCGTGCTTCGCAATGCTATCTTGAATGCACCATTTGCTGCTTTTTTCGCGAATCGGAATGCTAAATCGTAGTGGTGAAGGCATATTCTACTTTTCTTTTGTGTTTCATGGTCCCGTGCTATTGCATACACAGTACCATATGGTGCTATTAGCTTCGTGTTGGATGTTGTCGGTCCATTTCCTTTTTCTATCCCAAACATTTGTTGTGTGCTTTTTGGTGTCATTCCCTTCCAATTGCCCTAACGGGAAACACCAACCATCTCTCGGGTAGAAAGGTACAAAGGGGTTTTTTATGCTACCAACGAAGACTAAGAGAAATATATCCTTGATTTCTGCCCTAATAGTTTTGATGAAATCCTGCAAGATTTGATGTTGAAAAACAGGACCAAAGCAGCAAGTAGAGCAAGAACAGGATGTGGATCGAATCAATGAATAGTTTTGAAATCCAGTGTATCAAAGAACGGCTGCGGATAGACAAAGCAGGCTTAACTACAAAGATTCACTCACAGATGGATAAAACAAATGATTTTTATGTGAAAATTGGCATGACTTAGGCTTCCAAGGTAGCACCAAGCACTTCATGTGCACTCTTTTGGATAAAATGGAGTCGGTCAAGATTCCGGGGCGTAGGAATTAGGCCAGACACAGGATATGGCTTGGCCAGCATGGCCAAGCAACTGAATTCAGAATCAGTCAAAAAAAAGAACCACAATGGGTGGTAGAATCAGTTGAGTATAGGGGTCCTGAGGTGGGGGACCACTAGGCTTAGCCTACAAGGCCTTGGGCATAAAGTGCCTACTGTATTTTCGTATTACCTCCATGAAGGAAGATACCTCCGCTCAGTTCAGTGGTAGGGGTGAACTTCATGGGGGGCTAGGGCTATAACCCTAGGTACTTTGAGAAAGTGTACTTTAAACTTCAAAAGAGTGAAAAAAAGATTAAGTTAGTCTCAACATCAACAAAAGGCTTTTAGCTGGGGCTTGGCCTGGATGAAGTCCCCCAAGGAAGAGATGGTAGTGACTTTTTCTTACTCCCCCCTGGAGTCCTAGTTGATCAAGCTAGTAGGACCAAGGAAAAAGGCTCAATTTTCCCCAAATATTACCTCAAAAAATGCAATCAACCAGCCAAAGACACTCGCATAAGGTCATATAAGCCTATCACACTGTAGGTACCCTTGAAAAACAGTGTAATGTACCGTGAATGATGTCCCTTTGATGGGGCATTCCTCAAAAGTCGCTAGCGTGAGGCGAAAACGTTTGGTAGAAATTTGGGGGTAGTGGGGTTTGAACCCAGGACTCCCTCCCTAGAGCACACATGCTTGCCCACTAGGGTACAGTCGAACGCTCTATTGCGGACGGCGATCGCTGTATAAACAGCGTTTTAGTAAACGTCCTGACCAAGGGCCAGGGCGGAGCAATACACCCAATGGAGGGCACAAAACTCCAGGAGCTAAGAAAAATAAAAAGTGGAACCAACAGGGAGTGAATCCTGTAGTTTAGCAAAAGGGGTAGCGATTTAAGAAGTCAAATCGCTAAAAATTGACGAAACAACATTAGAAATTGCCGAAACCTAAAGTCACAGACAAGCGCAACAGGAGTGCACTCCCAAAAAGGGTTGCGCAAGCATAAACGGCTCCTGGATAAGGAGGTATGAGCCGTGGTTTTTAAAGCTTCTAAAAGAAATTTTTGCACAGTTGCATCAAAAATTTTATAAACTTTACGAAAAAGTATTGAACAGAAACCCACACAATAGAGCAGGTGGACAACCCACCTCTCAGATATGTAAGTGTCATGTCACGTGCATGTATTGCGTTCGTGGTGGTAGTTTCGTGAAAACGCTAGGGTTGTCACCGTTGCATTCGTTGGGGGTTCGGGCGTTTACTTCCTTTGCTCTGCACAGGCCAAATCTGAAATGAAAGGTGTGTGAAACGAATGGAGCACGCAGCGCGCACCTAGGGTTAGTGTATGCGCCGTGCTCGCAATGCATGTGCCTAATCTAGGCATTCACACATTCCGGCGCTTTCCCTGAGCACCCATCCACCCTTCTCTTCTCTTCACAGGTCAGAAAGGAAAGTGCTTGCTCGTGCTCGTGTTGCCGTAGCGCTAAAATAGGGTTGCTTAAAACGCTTAGGCTTGTTGTGCGCTGTGCAGTTGCTCGCCATTCCCTCTCCTTCTTCTGCAGGAAACAAGGTAAGAAGGGCATGCATGACACACGATGTATTCATCGTTTAGGGTTGTTTATGATTCGCCGTAGGGTGGTTTAAACTAAAGAAGGTCCCTACCAGGACCGGCCCCTGCTGTGCCCCTTCCGCCGGTAACCCCTGCTGATTTACTCCGGATCAACGATTGCATTCTTCAATTTCCAGGGTCCAAATCCAAAAATATAGAAAATAAAATCCTCCTTCAACCCTGAATGGCAACCAGATCCCACAAATACAGCAATAACCCAATTCACAATCCAAATCAGGCTGCGGGCTTTCGTTCAGCACATCGATTGTCTCACGATGGCGGGCATGTACAAGAATTGCACCAAGGAAGAAAGCCCTGAAATTGGCATATGAACACAAATAAAGCAAAGTTGGGGAAAGATGGAAACTTATACAATCACAGCCATAGACCCCTCATTCCCTGGACTCAAGACCTTCCCTTGACTCACCAACATGATGCCCTGAACCCAGTCCAATAAGATGGTTAAATGCCACATGTCAAAAGTCATTACATAAACCCCAAAAATGTGTTCACTCCCAAGCCTCTAAATCCTAGCCCAATAGGGGAGGTGGCGTGTCATGGCCTAGAGTGGCACTCAGGACCATGCCCTACCCTGACATAACCTTGGTTGGACTTGGAGTCGAATGGGCTTAGAGAAATGACCTATGAGTTTGAACTCATAACATGCCAAAAAACTGCCAATTCACACCATATTGGCCATATATCACATATATGCTCAAAATTGAAGTTACCACTTATCCGAAGGCTCAAAGCATGCATGGAATCGAAGTCTAATATTCATGGAGGATATAGACCAAAGGTCAATGCCCATGTACATCCCCATTTTACCCTCGAAACCCCTTCGGATATGGGCGCCACGCACTGCCCAAGTCAGCCCATGATCTTGAGACCAATTCTTGTAATCCTTCATGCGCCAAGCCAAATAGAGTATGCGATCCGGCATATTGTGGTGTTCAACTCCAAAGCATATGCCAACATATGAACAACATACCATGGTTCGACTCTCCATAGGCTTCTTGCTGTTTGCCGACCAGGTAAGTACACAAAACGCAAAAATGAGCAAAAATTGAGGTCAAGAACATGAAAATATGACCAAATACAAAGTTGTCATGATAGTATATCTCTATGCTCACCCATGATATCCGCTCATGTTTCAATACACAAATGATTGGAACCATTTGCGAACAATTCCCCCACTTGGATCCCCAATCGGGCGCACCGAGATACCTTCGCCACTAATATCTACATGCCCCATGACAATGGGAGTGCACCCATGGATCTCTTTGTCAAACATACCATGAGCAATACATACGCGGTAGACTTGGTCTAGCGCTTTGAATTCCACAATTGGGACATGGGCAAAGCCCTTGTCACGTATGGCTCCCCATCTCTTCGGCCACACGAAGATATATAATATGGGTGTGAGCATATCAAACATATACCATGCATACAACACATACCCTCAAAATATGGCTCCCACCATGATATGCCATGTCCCTTCATTGACATAACTTCACGTTAAAAATACGTAGGAACCCAAGGAAAGTTGCTATGCAACCCCAACACTCATGCGGTACACTCGAAAGTCACACTAAAATGTTCGGTTGCACGGTCCAAGAGTTATATATCACTTTATACCCTCTTGACCATTATCCCTTGCTATATCGGGCATGTGTACACACCAAAGGCGTTTGATGCTTCCTAAATTAAGTTGAGACCAAGGCGTTTGCAACCCAACCTTCCTTATTCTCTTTCCTCACACTCGCGCGTAGATATGGTCCTTCAAAGTGGTCCCACGATTCACTTTTGTTTCCCTTATATCTCCAAGTCAAATGGGTGACAAGTATAAGGGAAACCTGATTCGGGCATAGGGAAAGGAGTATGACCATTCGAAGAAGTCCAAATCAAGTGCGGCGATGTCGAAGTCGAAAATCCGATTTCGACATCGCGAAAAATTCTGATTAAAATTTCGAGTGCTTATTTAGAGAATTGCGGATGCAACGAACCCTTTGCTGATGAAATCTGACCCTTCAACAGAATATCCGCCAAAATATCCGGAAAAAACAGTTAACCAATCGGTTAACGCAAAATCGCGAGCCAACTGACAGTCGCCGATACATTGACCATCAGAACGAAAGGCTGAAAAATTACGGAAACATTATGATAATAAAACCCTGTTGATTCCTGATATTCGGATATATAAATCTCCGCTGGCGGTGCCTCGGTTCTGAATATGGCCGCTCATAGCCGGAATGGCCAAACCTATCACACTATCACATCGGGTTAGATCAGGTGGATGGGACAGTATGATATCAGCCAATGGCGGCTTGCCGGCACATAGATACACACCCCAAGTGACCCCAAGATGGCCACGGGGAGCCGAACCGGCTTCACCCCCCTTCTCAGAGCGTTGTATCCGCTCGGAAACCAATGAAGAGAGGACGGGAGGACCCCAATGGGCTCCAACCCCCCCCTCCATGTCCCAAGGACACATGGAGGCCCCACACACGTCGTAGGCGTCCCCCATGCCCCAAGGGAGGGGTGAGGACACTGATAATCAGCGCCCTACGCCATATCTGGTCTCCTCTTGATCTACAACATGGACCAAGGGGATCAAAGATAGAAAAACGTCGTCGGTCGACCTAAATAAGTATACCACCGCAATATATATGTGGAGATCGAGTGAAGGGGGTATATGGCCGATCAAGGCCGAAAAATCCCCGGATGAACGCCCTCACTTGTCTCCCCATTCACAGAAACAAACAAAATGCCAGGGGGGATCCATTACGGTGCCACAGCAGCAACCAAATGGACCAATACGTCCTTGACATCCAAAGAAATGTTCTTTTTCTTTAGGTAGTCCATCCAGACCGTGGTGTACCTCGGCACAAAACTGCTTGGAGGTTCCCACGAGTCCCTGGATGCGGCGAATCCTTTCCAACGGACTTTATAAAGCCTACCCCCAGGCGTCCCCGGGTCCGGCTTGTCCGCCAGGATCTTCTCAGCGGTGAAGTCGTCGTCCTCCCCCTCGTCGTCCGAGTCCACATCGCCGGCCGTAAACCCGAAGGTGACGGGACGTCCGCTGGGGTCTGGTGCTCGGGGACGAAGCTGGGTATGGTCGCGGTCCAGGATCTTGTTATCCCCCACACGAACCGCGTACACGTCCTGCCCGACCTTCCGCACGATTACCCCCGGCACATACCAAGACGCCTGCCGATGCCTGGACAGGACATCCTTGTGGTGCCGCTCCACCCACACGGTGTCTTGGAGAGCATACTTCTGGACCTTCCCTTGCTTGAAGTACTTGGCCCGCTTGTCATGCTCGTCCTGAAGTGCCTTGCACACCTTGGCCGCCGTGTCGTCCGCCTCAGCCATCATGGCATTCGCATCCCGGGCCACTTTGCCATGGTTCATCCACGGGAGAGTGCGTGACACTCGATCCCGTAGGAATAGGATGCGATGGGGCGACAGTCCAGTGGGTCCCGGAAGGTCATGGTACGCTTGGAGCACTCTCCACAGCGAATTGTACCAGTTCCGGCCCGGTTCGTCGATGTGCAACTGGCGGAACTTCTCGAACATCTGCCGCCCGGCCACCTCAGCCCGGCCATTCGACCGGCTGTGGTACGCCACGGTCTTGGCGTGCCAAATGCCCATGT
Source organism: Eutreptiella sp. 'Long Island Sound 2002' (assembly GCA_964036045.1). Lineage (NCBI taxonomy): Eukaryota > Euglenozoa > Euglenophyceae > Eutreptiales > Eutreptiaceae > Eutreptiella > Eutreptiella sp. 'Long Island Sound 2002'. Next base: position 129,741,960 of record OZ038382.1, on the reverse strand, counting down.
GCTTGCACATCGTCTTGAACCACGTCCCCACGAATTGACTGCCCCGATCGCTGCAGATGACAGCTGGGACATCGAAAATCGTCAACCAATGCCTGATCATGGCATTAGCGACGGTCTTGGCCTGCAGCCCCACTCCATGCTTGTCCTTCTTGTCCTTCTTCTTGGACTTCTTGCCAGGGACCGCCACGATATACCCACTGTGCCTATCCACCGCCAGGATGACACAGTCGTAGGTCTCTCCTTCCACGGTGACCTCAGGCATGGCGAATACATCCATGGCCACGGACCGCATAGGGGCCTCCGGTATAGCCGTATACACCGGGTTGCCCGCTGTGGAGTGGTTGGGGCTCTTCGTGGCCCGACACACGGCACAGTCGCTGCAGTACCTATCCAGGATGGCGTAGTACCCCGGAGGGAACTTGAAACGCCACTCCAGGTCCTGCTGCATCTTGTCTCGGCCAGGGTGCATGAGCTAGGCGTTGTGCCAATGGTCAATGAGCTCCTCCACTCGGTTCTCGGGCACCAGCAGCTTGTCCTTGAGGAACAACTTGTCGCCATCCTCGGTCAAGCCCTCGGGCCATTCGTCGTCCGACGGGGCGCTCACGGCATTCCAGTACTTGCTCCAGTGCTCGGATGCCGCGTAGTCATCCGACCAGTCCTCTGTGAGCACCGACCTGACTAGCTCTACAGGGGCCACCATCCATTGCTCGAGGGTTTCCTCTCGAATAGCTTGGACGCGGGCACCCCGGAACTTGGCCAGGTCCGTACGGTTCGCCATCACCACAAAGCACTTGACCCCCTCTTGCTCCATGACCTTCTCCATCTCGATGATGCGCTTGGCCTCCTCGGTTTCCTCGGCGTCCCCATGGCTGGATATGTCCATCCAAGCCTTGCCCGCGGGGTAGGCCCATCTACTGAGGCAATCTGCCACAGTGTTGTCCTTCCCCGGGACGTATACGACGCTGAGGTCGAACTTGGCGAACGTCTCATGCCATCGGGCCCTCCTTGCCGCCGGTCCCGAGGGGGTGTCGACGTGCTCCTTGTGCCAGCTCTGCAAGGACTGATGGTCCGTACAAACCACCACCGGTTGCAATCCGATGTGGCCAGACCACTTCCTGAGCGCACATACAATGGCGTACGTCTCCTTCTCCCTCGCGGTCCAGGTGTGGTGTTGGCATTGGCGAGGATCCGGCTTCAGAACGCCACGGGTACATGTGACCCGTCGTCTCGGATCTGCTCGAGGACTGCCCCCACAGCATAGTCCGAGGCGTCCATACGTAGCACGAATCCCTTGTCCGGGTCCACCAGGAATAGCCCCAGTTGCCCCAGGAGTCGCTCCTTCAGGCGGCTGAACGCATCTTCGGCCTCAGGGGTCCAAGCAAACTTCTTCTTGCTCCCCTTCCGGCCATCGAACTTGCCCACTTGCAGCATCTTGTGCAGCGGCCCCGACAGTTCTGCATACATCCGGACATAGCCCGAATAGTAGTTGCAGAACCCCATGAAGGATCGGAGTTCGCTGATGGTCTGGGGCTTCTCCCAGTGGTGCAGGGACGCCAGCTTCCCAGGCATGGGACGGCGTTGCCCGTGACCAACCACGTGACCCGCGAACTCCACTTCCTTCACGAAGAGTGAGGCTTTGGTGGGCTTGCACACCATGTTGTGCTTGTCCAATTCGCTGAGCACTCGGCGCAGATCCTTCTCATGCGCGTCGATGAGCTCGTCCTCAGTCATGTTCTCCGTGCCGGACCCGATGATGATGTCATCCACGAAGGGGTCGGCACAGTCCCGGACAGGACCGAGTAGGTCCTCCATCATGCGCTGGAAGGCGGCGTTGCCATTCTTGGCGCCCATAGGCACCACCTTCCACTGCATGGGCCCCAGCGGTGTCGACATCGCTGTGCAGGGCCTGGAGTCCGGGTGTAGCGGCATCTGGTGGTAACCGTGTTTCAGGTCCAACACTGTGAAAATCCGCTTTTTCTGTTGCTTTTGGAGGATGGAGTCGATCAGGGGAAGCGAGTAAGAGTCGTGCTCGGTCTGCTCGTTCAAACCTCTGTAATCAACCACCAACCTCCACTCGCCCTTCTCCTTCTTGGGCACGATGAAGGCTCGGCTGGCCCATTCACTGTCGGAGGGTTCGATCCATCCCCGCTCAATGAACTCGGCCAACAGCTTCTTCATGGCCTCGGCCCAATCGCCCTGAAGTTGGTACTCCCGATGACGATAGATCTTCGGGTTCGGCTTCAGTTTGATCTTCGCTGTACCAAACCTCCCACGATCTGGAGGGTTCTTGTTGGCGACGCCACTGAATAGCCGCGGATAGGCCTTGATCAGCCTCTCCTTCAGCTCGGCGACCTTCGGATTCTCCTGGGCCTCTTCAGCCGCTTGCTTCGGTATAGACACAACCGACCGCACTGCGGTATAGGCCTCTTCTGGGTCCGATTCCGACTTCTCCTCGTCCGATATGCCGTCTTCATCGTCGTGGGGAGCTCTTCCCACCGATAATCTTCGGAAATTTGCGGCATCGGGCTGGTGACTGTCGCTATCGGCACCCATTCTTGGAAAATCCCATGTTGGTAGGTCCGACCCAACCGGACCATCGTATTGGTCCGCGATGTGATCCATGACCCTCGCCACGAACTCGTCCTTCTCGTACTTGCCGGTGACCAACATCTTGTCATCCCACCAATGCGGAGATGTGACCATGGCCCGCCTCTTCTTGGCTGCCACACGGTCGTGCATCCCCATTCGCATGTAGTTGACGACGTCGTCGATCTCGGAGTGGGACAGGATGTCAATGCCATCCACTGGCTGATCCGTCCCCTCCTTGGGCTCAAACATGACCTTCATGGGCACCGCCTCCACCCTACGGATGAATGCTTCATCACCCGTGGGCTGGGCATGCGCACCATCCACCAGGAAGGCCTTGGTACCCCACGCTTGACCCGGGGAGGGCATTGATACACCCTTGGCGTCGATGAACAGCTCCTCCTCTGGCCCGAATGACATCTCGCTCAGGGTGATGGAGTCCAGCGTCGACTTGAGACCCTCCAGCGGACATGGGATGGATCCTATGCCGGTTATGACCAGGATCCCCTTCGCCCTATCCGCGATGATCTTCTCCACCGTACGTCTGGTATTGTCCAGGGAGCCATGCCAATACATGGGTCCCCACTTCTTCAAACCCCAATGCCTGTGCCAGGCTGAGTCTCCTCGATGCCAATGCCTCCTACACTTCCGCAGAAGTGGGGCATCCCGGGAAGCAAAGACGTCCGTCTCGGGCGCTTCGGCTCCCAGCGTCTGGATCATCCTGTCGTACACCTGCCGCGCCATTCCATACTCCGTGAGCTGAACTCCGCGGTCTCCTCTGGACTTGGCACCCACAGCTTGCACCGCTCGGACGATCCGATCCTCTTCCTCAGCATTCCATTGGGATGACCCACACGCATAATCCGTGGACAGCCATGTGAGGCATTCATCGTCCTCCCGGACCAGCGTTGCGCGATGGGGAAGGGCTCCAATGGCGTTGGCCACCATGAAGTCGTACCCCATGATCATATCCCAATCAGTAATGTCGGCCACGTAGAAGTTCCCGGATAGAGTGCTTCTCTTCGCCCGATCAGGGCGGTTCAAGCGCTCATGCTCCCAGAACTCCATACTGATGGTGGCCTCATGGGTGCCGCCACCCATGATCTCTCCGTTGGCGACCTTCAGGCGGACCGGTCTCCGGCTGGGCTGCAGGAGTTCCTCCTTGAGCAACCCTCTCCGGACCAGGCTCACCTGGGCACCCGTATCCACTAACACATCCACCACCTTCTCCTCTCGTCCGCACCGTACTCGCACTTTCAAGTGCAACTGCCGCTCGTCGCCATGTGATGTATGGACGACTCTCACGGCATGCAACTCTAGCACGTCAGGCTGCATCAGGACTTCAAGGGTATGGTCACGGATGGTGTAGATCTTGGGTTGGTCCTGCCCGTCCACGGGGCTCTCCGTGGTCGCTCCTTCCTTCTTGCCATGTCCCGTACCCACGTGTACTTGCCTTGGCAGGGCGCTCCAGGGGTTGGGAGTGGCGAAACTCAGTGGTTTTGGCTCTTCCGGAGCCTTCTTCGGCACCCGATGTGCCTTCGCTTTCTCTGGGATTCCACTGATTTTCGGAGGAGAGACCTCCGAGGTCCCACTCCCGTGGGGGCTCCTCTAGACTTGGCTTCCCGCAGCCACTTCCGGCTGCGATCCGCCAGGACTTTGTCCACCACGTTGCTGGGCTTTGAGTTCCTCCAACGTCCTCAACATGTCCTCAGCAACTTCCTCGATCGACCTCACTCGTCGGTCTTGGCCAGGTCCACCACCATAGCCTCTTCCTCCGCCTTTTCCTTGGCCTTTGCCTTGGCCTTTTCCCCCGTCTCCGCCCTTCGCCTTCCAATCGGAAATCCGCTGCTCCTTGGGCTTCTTCTCGGGGTGAGCGGCGAAGTAGGCCTTCTTGTCCGCCTCATACACCTTGCACTGACGGTGGTCGTGTGCATGGTTATTTCCCTTGCCATAACAGACCCAGCACCCGTCGTGCTGAGACCTGTACTCTCGGAACGAGAGCGGTGGGTTCCCGATCCTCCGTGGCTCTTTGCCCCTGGGTCCCGCCCGGTTCCATCTGGACCGATCCTGCCCATTGTTCTTCACGTTGTGCGCTACAAACGCGAAGAAATGGGCCTCCTCGTGATCCTCCCGGGACCAGTGGTATTGGCCACTTCCACTACCATCCTCCGCGGAGTTGGCCGTGTCCTCCTGGATCTCTCGATGATGGCGGTCTTCTCGGTGGCCTCGTTGTCCATGACCATGTCGATCCTGCACATGGGCATCGTTCTTCGCATTGAGCTTCAACTCCACCGTGATGTACTTCACGATCTCGTCCAGGCTCATGCGGGCGAAGATGACCTGCATCCTCAGCGGCTCCCCGCGCCTCCATTCCACGTTGTTGAGGCGCAGCAACCTTTGCCCCATGGAGTCTCCAAACACCTCCACATACACGGCGTTCTTCAGTCCCAACATCCGGTTGGGCTCGCCCAGGTTCCTCCTGAAGAACTCCATGATACCCGCATGGGTATCCTCCGCCGCCATCATCCTCACCGCCACGCGCTTCTTCGCCCTCTTCTTCTCCTCGTCCTCCACTCTCCTCTTCCAGTTGCCGGGGAGGACGTCCTTCAGCAAGTGGCGGATCTCACTGGCCTCGTTCCAGTCTTCGACCAACTTGAGGCATCTGCGGTACTTCCGCAGATACCGGTACCACTCCCGGACCCGCAACTCTCCGCGGTCCAGCGGCAGTGGAATGGACCACAGGTCCTCCAGCTTCTGGTTCGGAGCGTCCACCCGCTCCTCATCCTCCAGCCACTGGAGGCAGGCCTGCTCCGTGCGGATCAATCCTTCCCGGATCTGATCCCGCAGCTCCTCCTTGAGGTCCTGCGCCAGCCGGTGTGGGAATGTCCGGCATACCCACTTGTCCCGCGGCGCTCCCCGCATCTCGCCGACGACCTCCTCGGCGAAGTCCTCCCAGTCCAGGATGAAGTCATCCAGGTTGGACGGGTTCCCGTCGTAATAGGGGATTTTGATTCCCCTGAGGTCGTCGATCCTGATGGCGTCTCCGACGTCTCCAGCCACCACTCCACCGAGACGGATACCACCTGTGGCCGGGGGGTGTGAGTACACTCCCCGTACATCCCTCTCCTCCATGGAGTGCGGTCCAGTTGGGCCTGAACCCATGGGGTTTGGAATGCGGGAAGGATTTGCCCCATCGGCCGTCCATATCCCCGTATTGGGATCCTTCGCCCACAGGTTTCCGCTTGGATGGCCTCGACCATGTCTGTCGGCGCTTCCCATGGTTCGCCCCTGCATGGTCTGGTTCTGGATCTCGATCTTCTCTTCCGCATAGACTGCCATATTCGTCGTGAGCGGTACATCCTGGGCGGCTTGGGACATCTGTACCGTCAGGCTCCTCGGGTCCGTGGTCACGTGCCCTTCCCGCATGGACCCAGCCGGTGCCGTGTGTTCCCCGAGCATTGTGGATTCGCTGAACAGGGGAACATACGGCAGCGCACCCGGGTCAACACGCGGAGGCGCGTATGGTGCCTCTGCAGGGCCGCGCATGGGTTTCTCCATGGCGCTCCTGAGGGTCTTAACCCGCTCCACCAGCTCTACCGCGGCCGGCTTTGCCGGGAGCTCCGGACCCGAGGCGAGGGGCTGTCGCTCCTCTAGCCTTCTCAGGCGTCCCGACATGTCCTCCACTAAGTGGAGGAGGCTGTCCACCACTTGCTGCTGCTTCTGCAGGGCCAGCTCCAGATTCTCCCGGTACCGGGCCTGATCCGCTCGCAGCTCCTCCATGTGGTTCTCCGCGGCCGACTGGTCGTCCAGGATCCCCGCGACGTCCTCCTCTAGAGCGTCCTTGGCGTTGTCCAGGCGGTCAAGGTGACGCACGATGGCCTCCATCCCCATCTTCGGGTACTTGCCCATGAGGAAGGACACGTGCTCACAGTGGCACGCGGCGTGCTGTCCACCTGATCCAGCGCATGCCGCGGTTCCCGGCGCCTCGGACTCATCGCCCATAGGCGTATCGCCTATGGCGTCCGTCTCTGGGCCCGTGTGCCGGGGCACAGGTGCCGTCCGGGCCCTGGCTGGCCTCTCCAAGCCCTTGGCATCGTGCTTCAGGGCGGGCTCGGGGGCCGTATGCGCCCTGGTGATCGGCGCGGACATCTCCGGCTCCGAAGGTGGCTCGTAGGCTGTCCGATAGCCCTCGGAGTGCCCCTCGGATTCCCACAGCCTGACCGGGCTGGGGTCCGTGTCCATAGCCCCGGCGTCCCTTGCCGCGGACTTGGGTGACCCGCGCTTCCGGTAGCGCTGGGCCCGTCCTCCACTGCTGCCTGAATGGCATGCTTCATCGGAGTCCTCCGCCGCGGAGCGGAGGTTGCATGCCTTTCGGCAGCGACGCTCACACATGGAGACCAAGTCCTCCATATCACGTCCTCCTCTTCCCGAATGTCGTACTTCTCTCCGGGCTTCAACTTCCGGAGTTCGCCATGCTCTTGAACGTCTCGGTTCTTCTATGGCTCCAATCTCCGGCGTGGTCTCCAGCGAGTCCACAATACGCACCCGGGGCGTACTTGGGCAGGGCTCATAAGGGCCCAAGTCCCCGGGTCGGCGGTTGGTAGGGGCAGCAGGTAAGCCTCTGCTACCATAAAGAAGGTCCCTACCAGGACCGGCCCCCGCTCCGGATCAACGATTGCATTCTTCAATTTCCAGGGTCCAAATCCAAAAATATAGAAAATAAAATCCTCCTTCAACCCTGAATGGCAACCAGATCCCACAAATACAGCAATAACCCAATTCACAATCCAAATCAGGCTGCGGGCTTTCGTTCAGCACATCGATTGTCTCACGATGGCGGGCATGTACAAGAATTGCACCAAGGAAGAAAGCCCTGAAATTGGCATATGAACACAAATAAAGCAAACTTGGGGAAAGATGGAAACTTATACAATCACAGCCATAGACCCCTCATTCCCTGGACTCAAGACCTTCCCTTGACTCACCAACATGATGCCCTGAACCCAGTCCAATAAGATGGTTAAATGCCACATGTCAAAAGTCATTACATAAACCCCAAAAAATGTGTTCACTCCCAAGCCTCTAAATCCTAGCCCAATAGGGGAGGTGGCGTGTCATGGCCTAGAGTGGCACTCAGGACCATCCCTACCCTGACATAACCTTGGTTGGACTTGGAGTCGAATGGGCTTAGAGAAATGACCTATGAGTTTGAACTCATAACATGCCAAAAAACTGCCAATTCACACCATATTGGCCATATATCAGATATATGCTCAAAATTGAAGTTACCACTTATCCGAAGGCTCAAAGCATGCATGGAATCGAAGTCTAATTTTCATGGAGGATATAGACCAAAGGTCAATGCCCATGTACATCCCCATTTTACCCTCGAAACCCCTTCGGATATGGGCGCCACGCACTGCCCAACTCAGCCCATGATCTTGAGACCAATTCTTGTAATCCTTCATGCGCCAAGCCAAATGGAGTATGCGATCCGGCATATTGTGGTGTTCAACTCCAAAGCATATGCCAACATATGAACAACATACCATGGTTCGACTCTCCATAGGCTTCTTGCTGTTTGCCGACCAGGTAAGTACACAAAACGCAAAAATGAGCAAAAATTGAGGTCAAGAACATGAAAATATGACCAAATACAAAGTTGTCATGATAGTTTATCTCTATGCTCACCCATGATATCCGCTCATGTTTCAATACACAAATGATTGGAACCATTTGCGAACAATTCCCCCACTTGGATCCCCAATCGGGCGCATGGAGATACCTTCGCCACTAATATCTACATGCCCCATGACAATGGGAGTGCACCCATGGATCTCTTTGTCAAACATACCATGAGCAATACATACGCGGTACACTTGGTCTAGCGCTTTGAATTCCACAATTGGGACATGGGCAAAGCCCTTGTCACGTATGGCTCCCCATCTCTTCGGCCACACGAAGATATATAATATGGGCGTGAGCATATCAAACATATACCATGCATACAACACATACCCTCAAAATATGGCTCCCACCATGATATGCCATGTCCCTCCATTGACATAACTTCACGTTAAAAATACGTAGGAACCCAAGGAAAGTTGCTATGCAACCCCAACACTCATGCGGTACACTCGAAAGTCACACTAAAATGTTCGGTTGCACGGTCCAAGAGTTATATATCACTTTATACCCTCTTGACCATTATCCCTTGCTATTTCGGGCATGTGTACACACCAAAGGCGTTTGATGCTTCCTAAATTAAGTTGAGACCAAGGCGTTTGCAACCCAACCTTCCTTATTCTCTTTCCTCACACTCGCGCGTAGATATGGTCCTTCAAAGTGGTCCCACGTTTCACTTTTGTTTCCCTTATATCTCCAAGTCAAATGGGTGGCAAGTATAAGGGAAACCTGATTCTGGCATAGGGAAAGGAGTATGACCATTCGAAGAAGTCCAAATCAAGTGCGGCGATGTCGAAGTCGAAAATCCGATTTCGACATCGCGAAAAATTCTGATTAAAATTTCGAGTGCTTATTTAGAGAATTGCGGATGCAACGAACCCTTTGCTGATGAAATCTGACCCTTCAACGGAATATCCGCCAAAATATCTGGAAATAACAGTTAACCAATCGGTTAACGCAAAATCGCGAGCCAACTGACAGTCGCCGATACATTGACCATCAGAACGAAAGGCTGAAAAATTACGGAAACATTATGATAATAAAACCCTGTTGATTCCTGATATTCCGATATATAAATCTCCGCTGGCGGTGCCTCGGTTCTGAATATGGCCGCTCGTAGCCAGAATGGCCAAACCTATCACACTATCACATCGGGTTAGATCAGGTGGATGGGAGAGTATGATATCAGCCAATGCCGGCTTGCCGGCACATAGATACACACCCCAAGTGACCCCAAGATGGCCACGGGGGTCCGAACCGGCTTCAAAACGCTTAGGGTTGTCTTTGCGTTCGTGTTCCCTTCGGCATTCACATGTTGCGTGGTGAGTAGGGTAGGTAAGCCCAGGAGGAGCTCACCTCCTGGTTCAGTTATATGTTGATTGCTCAAATCTGGGTTAAGTTAGGAAAAACAATTGTTGTCATTCGTCTCCTTTCCCTGCATACACATGATGCATCAAATGGCTGTAGGCCACGCGTTGTGCAAGCGGTATAACCTTTGTTTAGGATACCCACGGCTGCCCCCTACGTTCTATAAGAGAACGGGCGGAGTCCTTAAGTTTGCTTGCTTGCAGCTCGGTTAGAGCACAGTGTATTATTTCCTACCCGAAGACTTGTATAATACAGCGAGGGTAGTTAGGTTCCTCATGCGCTAACCCAGCCTCATCTGCCTTTGCTCTCAGATGGGAAAGGTCAGGGTGATTTGTGCAACAGCAGTTGCCTTCGGAGACTTCCAATTTTTCACCCCAAGCTAAAAATGGCGCAGATCACACAAACAAATTGGGTCAGTGAACAACATCTTCATGGACAACCCTTACTACACGCTGTGCACACGGCACTCTTTCCCTCCAAGCCCTGACAGGGAAACACGCGAGGGCCTCCCTGGCAGGCTACAGTTGCCTAGCGGCGCTGTGTTCTCTTGTAATCTCACAGGAGAGCCAATAGGGCTCAAGACATCTTTGTCATGGTCACCCGGTAGCGTGTGCAGGGGCTAGGGTCAGCAAGCCTGGCAGGGACTGAGTGCGGTTGTGCTCACCCTGCCTTTGAAGGCTGATGATGGCATTAGTGAGTGTAGTGTAGTGTTGTCTCCTGCTCCGCGTGCTTTTCCTCGCGGGTAGGGGAGTGTGTTAGCTTTTGGCCATTAGAAAAATGGGCGTTTTGTATGCCCTTATCACACTTGGCCACCCCTCCCCTCTAGTAGGTAGGGCTTTTGCCATCTTCCCCAAAGGATAGGCGCCAGCACAGAAATTGGGCGCCATAGGAGTGGTAATAGTACCTGATTAGGACCTTCGGTCCGAGGTCAGCGAAGCCCGCTTGCCGGGAGCCACACCGGGGAGTGAAGTTAGACACATAAAGACATACGTAGCACACTTAGGGGTATGGTAACCCCGTCAGGAAGGGTAGAATCTCATGGGTCTGGACCAATCAGGGGTCCTAAATGTGGGCATGTTTGTCCCCAAGGAGGGTGGACACACCTTGCTTCACAGCACCTTGCTTGTCATTTCCCCCTGGAGTAGTAAGCCATTGCTGTTTGTTGGCTCCCCAAGGTCATAACATCAGGTCAGTTCCCATGCAACACATGGTCAACAAGGCACACACTCGCTGGGTGGCTGCAAACCTGATAAGCCTCCATCTGGCTCACCCTGGTAACCATAGGCATGGGACTGTAGGGCACACACTGTGTAGGCCTAGCTGCCCGCACAAGAGTGCTCACCGCCCCTGGGAGGTTAGAAAACAGAGGGGATTGCGAGTAAATGGCCTCAACTGTGAATCCTAATCGGAGGTAAACCTGTTCACGTAGGCCAGCGTGCTCAGGTGATCCAGAGTTGATGTGGTGGTATGGAGGTGGAAAGCCCGGACTGAACCGACCCCGCGGGTACCTAGTCCAATGCGTGGGCGCGTTCTTGGTACTACACTGCGCGGAGAATGTGTCGTGGCAGGCTGGGGCAATAGGACGCACCGACCATTGGGCTGCAAACAAGATAAGCGGCCCCGTGGTGTTCCGACGATCCTCAGTGTTGCTTCTTCCTTGATGCGGGGGAAGTGTACCTCTGGGGGGAGCCAATACTCCTGCTGGAGTGGCCCGAAGGAAACTGCCAACGGGAAGAGAGGATGTCTGGGGTATACCACCGCCTCCTGAAGCTTGCAACATCCTCAGTTCGGTTAGGCATAGTAAATAGATAGGCACAAGGAAATTAATTTTTCTTCCGCCGGAACAGAGTCTCAGCACAGGTTAGTAGCTGTCCCTCGTTGTTCTCAACGAGGTAGGAGCAAAAGATGGGGTTGATACTCCCATCTGGCTGTATAAAGGCGGACAAGGGTTCCCAGGTCGCCTCAGAAAGCCCATACCCGTCCCACAGGGTAACGAATTTCCAGCCTTGTTTATACTCGTGGCGGTCAATACCTGCAACCACGTAGTAGCCATCGACTGCCATCTCATGTGCAGTCATTTCTTCAAGTTCGTCTGCCTCTTCAGGGCTGGCAGCGTTCTCTAGGTCGATACGCTCGACTTCACTGTCGCTGAGGCGCCACTCATCCTAGGATAAATCATCGGGGGAATGATAGTGCCTCAACTGCTTAGGAGCACAAAGCAGTTCACCACCTAGACGTGGACTGCACCTGACATGGATTCTAGAACCATCTATCCTGATGATACGAGAGGGCCTAAAATAAGGGTCCTGTAGGCAGTTACCGGGCCAAGAGGGTAGTCGTGAATGATGAACCAAAACAAGGTCACCAACCTTGAAACTGGCGGGTCGCCGTAGGCAAATTCGTCGGCTCAGTTCACGTTCAGGGACGTGTCTCAGGTTACTCCCAGCCTGGTTAGCCATTGACTGCTTTTGTTCCAGCCAATCCCAAACGGGGCTCTTGAAGACCCCAGGAAAGGGAGTTTTGAAGAACCAAGCAGGCCGTCCTCCATGAAACAGCTCGTAGAAGGTGAAACCTGTAGAAGAGCTCCTCTGAGAATTCATGGTCAACACTGCCCAGGGCAATCTTTGGTACGCTCCTGTTTCATGAAGATTCGCAGGTTGTGTTCCACCACACGGTTTTGTCTCTCGCAAAGAGGATTAGATGTGTGGGTATAGGGCACACCTGTGGTTACCTGTACATTGAGGGCGTTGAGCAGTCGCTTGTACGATCCTGTGTCACTGCGGATGCATACATCCTCATCACAGTGCACCTGTTGAGGTGCTCCGTAAGGTTCGAACCATTGTTGAACCAACAATTTCTCAGTCTGCTCACCTGTGATTTGCTTATTGCAAGCCAACACACGGGTGAAGCGGGACAGGCCACAGGTGACTACTAGGCAACTATCATAGCCGCCGAAGCGAGGTAGGCTGTGGATGAAATCCACGTAGAGAAGAGAGTTAGTACAATAGGGTATGGGTAGGCTGGAAATCAGTCCCCTATCCCTACTATCGCTCTGCTTGCTGGCATGACAGCCACAAGCATCAACAATGGTTTGCATTCAAGACCTCAGTTCTGTCAGGGGCAGACCAGAGTAGAAACAGAAAGTTCAAACTGGCTTTCACTGTTGATTGCTTTGATGATATTGTTATGTTGATGCCCCTGCTTGCTCTTGCTGCTCCTTGATGTAGTTCAGGTTTTCCAAACAAATAATGTTTGATGAAACCAACCCAAATAAGTACCCACAGTTGCAAGGCAAAGGACCAGAGGATGGAATCCACAACATGAAGGGCTGCAGTCAAAGGAGAAAGTGATACAACAAAGGAAACTCACAATAACTACAGATTTAGGAAACGATAGCTAGAAAATATCCTACAAACATGGAAAAACTGCCCACATGGGCATCCTCTGTTTTATAGTGCCATCTAGAGATGTGCACTCTTTGTTTTGCTTTAGGGTATACATTAGTTGTATTAGAGGTGCTCTAAGCACTCTTGCATTTTTATCTTAATATTGGCCTAAAAAAATGGCGGATAACACATTTTGACCTATAGAACCAAACACTAATTCAGGATGTTGTGTGGACCCCTTAATCCCCAAGCAATGTGCATTAAAACATCTTTTCCTGAGTTGACTGAGGCACTGATATACTGAGGCAGAGCCTATGAATTTATGTATGTTTGCTCATGAATTCTTAGCTATCCTAGTGGTATGCACCTAGGGGCTGGGGTACCTCTTTTGAGAGGTCCTGGGTTCAATACCCAGTCAGCCTAGCTAAGTAGGAAGTTCCCATGTGAAATGGCAGTGACCTCAGCGCCTCAAGCCATCAGGGCTGGTACCGAACGGCGTTCATGAACGCGTACCGTCCGCGAACGCGTACCATCCGGTATTTATACCGCACAGCACGTGTGCGGTATTGAGATGGTGCCGCAGACAGGCACCGCATTGCAGCACGCGCGCACGCTAGACGGAAAATTGCCAGATGAATTGAAATATTGCGAAAAACACGCTGCTGGATCGCAAGTTTACTACCGATGTTGGTAATTAGCATTATTATGCATTACGGCACCACTTTTAGTCTTGAATCGTAATGTCGCAGTTTTGGGAACATAAGAACGAATTCTGCTAATACTAGTATTGTTGTGACCGCGTTGCAAATGCGCATTCAGCGGTGCATGAGTTTCCAGCAGCGGTGCCGTGTACGCTGAAAAACACTGCTCGCAAGGTTTTAAATCCCTCCTTTTAGATGGGCCATGTGAGGACGTGCTCGTGCAGGACGCGTTCAAAGCCGTGCACAACGACTATCGGAGAAGCACAAGCTGTGCAGGACGCGTGCAAAGGCTTGGACAACAAACGAAGAAGTACGTGCCGTCCTCCACAATAAAGTGGGCCCTCCTCCGCGATCAAAGGATGAACGCGTCTACGCGAATGGCGCGCGCTCAGAGGACGACACGTGCAGACGCGTCAACGCAACAGCAGTCCCCACAAATGGACGAAGACGCGTCGTTGAACGATTATTGGGCAGAGGTGTTCAACCGTCAATGGGACATGGATCGCTATGCAGAATTTCAGTGGTTGTGTGAGCGAACGCAGATGCCCTGTGTTTCTGGGAAACAATGGTTGCAGCTTGGACGATATAGGCAGCATGTGTTGATGCGATTGCTTCGAAGCATGGACAAGGCTTCAAGTGTTGCTTGCGCAGAACATGGCTCCTAGGAGCAGTGGGTTTCTGGAGGAGCACTTCACCCTTTCCGTTGCCACAACGACTGCAAGGACAGGAAAGGACTGGAAGTGTAAATGTTGTGACTACCTGGGGAATGCTTGGGATGGCCCGGCGCGTGGCAAAGCACATCTTGCAGGGCAAGGTGGACGCGGTGTGGCAGTATGCCCGAAAGTCCCAGAAGAGATCAAAAAGGCAGTGCTGCAAGAACTTGAGGTGAACTCCAAAAAGAAGCTGCATAGACTCCAGTCCCAAGAGAAGCTGAAAGAACTGAATGAGAAGAAGCGTGCTGCAGAGGAGTCGCCTGATGGAGCTCCAGCCACCAAGCAGCCCAAAATTGTGGACATGCAAAAGAGACTGAAGGAGGAGCTGGACCTTGCGTTTGCAGAATTTGCATTCCACAGTGGGATTCCGTTCCACATCACGGAGGACGTAATGCTACGTAAGTGGTTGGATAAACTGGTTGCCTGTGTTTTGGGAGGACTGAGGTCAGTGTACCCTCCCAAACGTCACATTTTGTCTGACAAGTGGGTGGACATTGTGTACCGAAAAGTGGGTTCTGAGATTCCTGCAGTGTTTGCCTCTGACCACCATCTGAACTTAACAACAGACGGTTATTCGAACGTGCGACGTGATTCAGTAATTAATTATAACTTAGTTGGTAGGAAGGGTGCTGTGTTCGTAAAAGCAGAGTACCCAGGGAAAGCCATTAAGGACAGCCAGCGCATTGCTGACGGCATCCACAGTGCGCTTGACTGCATTCGAAAACTCGAACTGCCTTGCCCCACGAGCACTGTGATTAGTGACAATGCGTCAGTAATGCAATCCGCCCCAGGACTTCTGGACACCGACGAAAAATATGCAGCTGATCACTACCTGACCAAGGTAGGGTGCTGCATCCATGCATATAATCTCCTTTACAAGGACATCAGCAACCTCCCCTCTGTGAAGAAGCCGACTGAGTCAGCGAGGGTGATCCTGAGGTTTTTTCGCGGTCGCTTCCGTGCAGCAGGCATTCTAAAGGATGAACAAACGAAGCACGGTCTGCCAGAAACAAGCCCCCCCCTCCCCGGGGAGACGAGGTTTGCGTCGAATTACCCCTGCATGCGCTGGCTTCAGAAAAATAAATCTGCGTTGCAGTCAGCAGTGGTGAGTCCTGACTGGGTGGCAACGAGGTGGAGTGTGGCCAGTGCTGAGAGTGTTCGGGCTGAGGATGCTGTTAATCTGGTGCTCAGTGGCGACTTTTGGGGGGCTTTGAACAATGCCCAGGCTCTGCTGAAGCCATTGGCAGAAATGATTCGCAGAGCTGACACTGAGGGTCCATCATATACAGGTTTAGTGTATCACGACATGTCACGGTTGCAGCAGCACGTGATGTCATTTCAGGGAATCACGAAGGTTGACTTGAAAAGGGTGAAAGAACTGGTATCTGAAAGGTGGAAATTCTTGCATGTGCCTGTCCACAGTGCTGCCTACTGTTTCAATCATCAGCTCATGTCACCTGATATGGACCCTCTCAGTGAAAAAGAAATTCGTGATGACCTGAACAAAGTGTTTCAGGCCTTTGTGGGCCAGGAAAAAGTGGCACAGGCCAGGTTGCAGTATCAATCCTTCCTGATGCGATCTGGGGAATTTTCTGAGCCAGCACTGTGGGACGGGGGGGGGTCTGACCATGAGCCCCCTGATGTGGTGGCAGACCTTTTGTTATGATAATGCAACATTGCGTGAGTGTGCACTGCGAGTGTGTTCTGTAGTCAGTGTTGCGTCCTCAGCAGAGAGAAACTGGAGCATTTTTGGGTTCATACACTCCAAGGCCAGAAACAGTCTGTACGCAGGTAAAGCTGAGAAACTGGTGTACATATACAACAATATGCGCATGCTGCGCAAGGTACGGAACCCTGATTTTCAGGAGCCGTGTGTCCTACCATACGAGAGTGACTCTGATGAAGAAGACAGTGTGCAGTAAAGTCGACGTTGAAGCATTCTTTGTGTCTGAGGTGCAGGGTAGAGCTGAAAAGTCATTTGTAGGGTGTTTTAAGAAACATTGTCTTTTTGGCTGAGCTGCAGGCAGGGTAGTGCATAAAAGGGAACAAACAATTTAAGGTGTGAAACATTTGCAGGGTGTTTTGAGAAACATTTAAAACCAGAGAAGTGTTCCTCCGATGCTTGCCCATTCACATTTTGAGAAGAGGTTGAGGACAAAAGCTGCATCAGGTCTGTGGTGACAAATATTTGTTGAAATATTCTGGTGTTTTTGGGACAAAGGTTTGGTTGTTGGAATCAGCTTGAATATATCGTAACACCAAGGAATCCGGACATTTAGTGGTGCCTCCTGGGCGATACCATACAGGACACCGGAGTACTGTATGGTATCGATACCGAACGGTACACGTACTGTATGGTACCAGCCCTGCAAGCCATGCCACCTCGGCACCTTTGGGACTCAAAAACAAAGATTGCACATCTCAAGATGGCACTATGGAGAGTGTGAGCCCTTGGGGCAGTTTTCCAATCAGTGTTTCTTAAACATGTAAAATATTTCAACCCGAGTTGCATTGAATGTCTATTGCCGTGGTCTATTGTTCATATCTTTCTTTATCTAACTCATTGTGACTGCCGCCCTTCATGCTTTGAACCTGTTTATCTTCTACTTGCATACTGCTCTGGTTTTGGTTGCACTTCATTGGTTTTATATCACCAAAACATTTTCAGTATCAAAAACTAGCAATAGGATACCATCACCAGCAGCAAGCAGCAGTAGAAGTACATCAAAAACACAGTGCTGAAAACACTATAAAACCTTCTGGTAGCAAGAGGCAGACAGTCTCTGCGTGCCCGCAGCAACCCCGTGCTGTACACCCAGCGCACCGAGGACTGTCCTGAGCAAGAAGGGCGAGTATGGACAGAAAGAAGGAGGACACCGACGCGAAGACGGCGCCTGAGGCACCAGCAATGCCAGCGCCTGGAGAGCCTGGACCTGGACCTGGCGCTGTACCTTCGGTGCCCTTACATGGGCCAGTGGACGTGGTTGACGACTAGCTGGAGGGACTGCAACCGGCCTTCAGGGCCCTCTCAGTCGAGGAGGTGGGCACCAACCCTGTGAAGAGAAAGAGGGAGAGGGAGAAGGATGCAGGAGAACACATGGCAGACGAAGGAGTCGACCATGGGCACGACCCGACGAGCGAGTCAAACTTTCAGGGGGCACAAAGCGCCTCTGGCCTCCATGCATCACCCTCTCCTACAACCACCACACTCCTAACTCCAGACCTAGCTGCTGCAACATCCACACCCATAACCACCCAGCCTATGGCTGAGGGCACACGCTTTACTGGCATGCCTACCTACCCTGCCTATGGTGTACACCCATCCACCACTGCGCTCCCAGAGGCAACTACTGCCAGTGAGCCAATGGCCTCCAGTTCTGCGCCGCCCTGGTATGCGGCGGACTATCACCAGCCTCTACCCGCTACTGGAGCATATGTGGCTGATGTCCGTGGGTATGCAACCCTGAGTGGGCTGAGGAGAGGCCCTGAGTCATGCGGAAGCAGGAGTAGAGGATCGGGGAGATCCTCCAACAGGTCCCTGATGCGTTCGGAGATTAAAGAGGCGCGCCGAGGAGCCACCTCTGAACTTGTTGGTGATCTCACTCAAGAGATTCGGGCTAAACTGGAGCCCCTGATTCGTCCCCAAGCGTCACCCACCATCGTGGGAGTTTCATCTCACCCAGTACACGCCAATCACCTCGTTGGGGGGGTTGACAAACACCCTGGGGAGCCTGAGGAGCTCACCGATGCTGACCTCTGCGGTGATACCGAGAAGCCCTTTCATACCAAGAACGGCCCAGCGTCCCTACAGCCACGTGGAGAATTGCACGAGAGCCGAGCTGGACCGGCTCGGGCTGACAGCCCTGAGGGCAATGGTTGACCTGGAGCCCTACGGCTTCAGTGACCTAGGTGGAGACCCCTCCAACGATGAGCCGCTGTCCATGACTTCTGCTTCGCCCTCGGAGAACGACGACCCTGAGGACCCCGAGAACCCGAGCGGCCGGAAGAAGAAGCAGAAAAGGAAGACCAAGCGCCCTGAGGGACGCAGGTCTCAGGAGGCTAAGGCAATCACCACCTCCAAAATTATGGTCAACTTGCCTGAGTTCACAAGCAAGGATCTCAGCGAGTTCGCTGAGAAGTTTGGCCGGTTCCTCCGAATGACCGGCCAAACCCATGCTAGTGGGCGAGTCAAGTGCGATCTGCTACTGCATTGTTCCAAGACCAAGTACCTGGAGAAGGAGGTCAAGCATATCGTGCCGAAGTCCGCCAGCTTCGCCCACGTGTTGGTTGCCCTGGATAGGCAGTACCCTACCAACGAAAACGACCTCTCCATCAGAGCCGAGATCCAGAACCTGGCCGTGTTACCCAACAACCCCAAACCAGCCAGGATCTCCGAGCTACTGGCTGACCTGGACCACTGGGTGCGACGACTGACGCCCGGTTCCTCCGGCAGCGACGAGCTGCTCTTCTGGTTGGTGGCTAAGCTCCCTCGGGAGCTGTGGGACGAGTGCCGGTCAACGGGAGAGCGCAAGGCGAGAGCCCTCAACTACGAGGGTTTGTCTGTGCTACTCTTGGAGCTGGCGCTGGAGAAAGAAAACGACCAGCACCTGAACGCCTACCGTCCTGGAGGAGGAGGTTCTGGGAGCCATGGCAAAGGGTACCAGGGACCCAGACCTGGACAGGGGACTAACCCCAAGCACGCCCGTATCATGGGAAATGTCCAGGAGCTCTTCTGGTGTGACGCCACAGACAAGCATGGTCACCTGTAGCACGCCCCCGAGTGGGATTAGCGCGATTGCTTCGTGGTCCAGGGGAAGAGGCAGGAGACCAACACCGGCGCCAAGCCTAAGATGCCGGATCATTACAGGTGCACTATCACCTGTGCCTTCTGTGCGAAGGGGAAGCACTACGAGGATGAGTGCTACCACAAGCAGCGCCTGTCGGCAAAGCTGAAGGGCGAAGATCCTGGCAAAGGCTCTGGCAAGGACGGTGGCAAGGATATCGGCAACGACTCCGGCAATGCCAAGTCTAGAGGTCTTGGGAAAGGCCAAGACAAGAGCCAAGGTGGACGAGGAGGAGGCGCTAATCGCCAGCCAGACAAGGACAACAAGAACCCCGACAAGAACGGAGGCAACCCCAACCCCAATCCCGGGGGGAACTCCGAGCCCTGTGGAGGGCAGTCTGGTCCTACCACACGCTCGCAGACACAGGCAGCGAGAGCAAGGGGCCAAGCGTGAGCATGAAGGGGGTGATGACGGCAACGGCAAGAAGAGAAGGCGTTTTATGAGGATGCCGCGCAAATTGCGGAACAAGGTGTTCGAGGTGACCTGTCCCGCGGAGTACTGACGGGGACGCTCCTGTGGGGCCCTGCACCTGGTGTTCTGGGTACGTATCCGACTAGGGGGACGTAGATACCTGGGGGTACTGGATACTGGAGCCACCATATCAATAGTGGCCAAGAAAACTTTACCTTGTGGGAGCCTGACAAACACCATGCCCACCGGAGCTATACGAATTCGGGGATGGACATGTGGTGCACAGCTGCAGGGACTGTGAAGTGGAGGTACCAATGGGCTCCCGAACTATCACCCATCGGTACTATGTGATGGACACTGAGGCCTTCGACTTCGTATTGGGGACTGACTTCTTCGTGCAGCACTCCCAGATACAATCCCTGACGCTGCAAGCGCCCTACCTCCTCTACGTGGACCACGGCAATGGCAGAGAGTCCGTGCCACTGGAGCAGTCGGAGTACACCTCGAGCTACCTGAGGGTATCGAAGGAGGAGCCCTCGAACATGATGGCGGCCTCCAAAACTGAGGACTATCAACTATTGAGGGAAGTCCTAGACGAAGGTCTGAAGGAGTTGGGTTACTTCAGAGAAGACCTGAGCGTGGAGTTGTTCGCCAGCGACAAGCAACATGTCTTGGACCTCTGTTGCAGCAGTGGGAAACACTGCTGCTACAAATTTTACTGGCCCTCTTTAGGGATGGCCTACGGGAACCTCAGGTTCAGTGAACTGGGGAACGTCTTGACCAAGGTGGACCTGGAACGTTCCCGTATGGTCCTGTGTTCCCCCGATTGGGGAGCCCATGGGGGCAACGAGTACTGGCGAACCGTCCTGGACAGGCTGACTATCAGCTCTGTCTGGCTACCTGATGAGGCCATCTGCGTGCCTCTGGGACGCAAGACGCCCATCGGGAAATCCGGATGGGGAAGTATGCTCAGCATGGTGGACGGGGGTCTTACCTGTATCCCCTGGGAGGACCTGGACTCAACTCTGGTCCAGGCTATACAACGAGAGAGCGATGGACGCACCCTGGGTTATTTGAAGCATCGACAACGACCTCAAGATGCTATTGAGACTATACCAGGGGGAGATGAATACGTTGTGACTAACACCAATGCCCCCAACTCTCCCTGCCATTTACCTGTTCCTGATGGAGTCTCTGAGTGTGGACTATCGGAGCTCACCAGCTCTATCCAGTCTGATGACAAAACTGAGCATGACGCCTTCTTCGTGCAGACATGCGTGGAGGAAGTGGAGAACGCCGAGTATGTTGCCCCACTGAAACATCTACTCTCCATGAGGGTGGAAGACCCCTTGGAAGAGGAGCTGGACCCCTGATCCAGGCTAAGGGAGTACATGGACTCCAAGAGGTGGTTGGTGGCGAAAAAGCTATGCTACGCTAAGCCTACCCGCAGCTCATGGCCACTGAAGCAAGGATGAATGGGAGATATATCCCAATTGAAGGAGGACCTTGAACCGAAGATCACCAACTGGCAAAGGGAGGTAGATCTTAAGCTCATGAAGAGCGAGTGGGCTGCCCATGTGAGGACCCCCGAGGAAAATTAACGGTGGAGGAATCCGTATGTGAACCCCCACGAGCGTGCCTATGTTGCCATCCTCCACCGGAGATGGTTGAACAAGACCTTCTATACACCTACCAAGGGTTGATGGATACTACCAAGGGTGAAGAGCCGGTAAGGATCACCTCCCTGCTTCTATACACCAAGGGGCAAGCAACGTACACTCTGACGAGAACATGGAGGAGAAGATCAAACTCTTGGACCCTAGAGTACAGAAGCTGATCAGGACCTACCTGGAGGTATTTGGAGAACTACCCCCTCCAGCGTCCTGTGACAAGCTGGTACAGACGGACCTCAAGCTGAAGACCGAGTTCGTGGGTCACAAGATAAGAAGGAGACCTTACCCTGCTTCTAAAGAGCAGGCCAATGAGATAGAGCGACAGATACAAGAGTGTATCGACGCTGGCCTGGTCCTGGAGTACAGGGATGGGGACTACCCCCAACACTGCAGCCCCTGTTTCTTGGTGGCTAAACCTGGGTCTACAGCCAAACGGCTGGTAGTGGACTATGGAGAGCTGAACAAGAAAATGTTGAACCACTCAGGGTCCATTCCTCATATGGAGTCTACCCTTGAGAAGATAGCCTCCTGTCGCTACAAGACCAGGATGAACAAGAGGATCGGATTCTGGCAGATGGACCTGACGCCCAACGCTCAGGAGCTACTAGCCTTCATCACTCCTCAGGGGAGGGTGTTCAAGTGGAAGGTCATGCCCTTTGGTGTGGCCAACACACCCGCTCTATTTCAAGAGCTGATGAACAAGATCCTGTCCATCCTACGACGAAGAGCCAAGGTGCAAGAACTCATATCCCGTGGGGCCCAGATGGAAGCACACATCGACGATGTATGCCTCGGGACCAATACCCAGGAGGATCACCTAATCCTCTTGCATGAGTTCTTTGCGGTTTCGCCAGGAGAACCACACACGACTCAAGGTGGAGAAACGTGACTTCATGCAGCAGACCATGCAGTACCTGGGGTTTGGAGTTGGCTATGGGTGCTGGACCCCAGCGGCCTCTAAGGCCAAACCCCTGATGGATGCTAAGGTACGACATGAAGACCCGAAGAAAGAACTCCATGATGTACGCAGTTTCATTGGGGCCGCCGCCATATCAAGAACTTCACCTACACCAGCGCCAATCTGACTGACCTTTTCCCACCGTGGATCATCGGGCGCGGCTCCATGACCGCATGGGAGGCGCGCATCGTGGGGGAGGAGTGGGCGCGGGAATGGGGCCGGTGGTGCGCTGCCGCGCGCGCCCCGGAGACCCCTGCGCAACGATACGCCGCCATCCCGCTCCGGGGGTGGGGGCCGGACACCCGGCCGAGACCCACCATGGTCCGCGGGGCGGGACCTGACCACCCGTGGGACGCGGCGACGGGGGAATGGCTGCAGGCGGCCCCGGGGCCGCAAACAGGATGGACTGGGGACGTATCCTCACTCGTCAGGACGCCCGTCCCGCCCCGCATCGTCCTTCACACCGCCAACGTGCTCCGGGCCACGGAGATACGCACGTGGGGACACGCTGCGGCCACCGTCCGGTGGCAACCCCCAGAGGACGGGGCCACCCAACTCACCGTGGCGCACTTCAAAGCGGGGGGGCCGGTATACGACGACGCCCTGTCCCGGCTGGGCGACACCCAGGGGCCCTTACTCCTCATGCTCCCCACCGGTATCGCAGCCGCGCTGCACCAGGAGCTGGGCGGCTGCGAAGGGCTGCGAGTAGGGTGGGAGGCGGTCGCGGACGGCACCCTACTGGCCCTCCTCCACAGGGACACCACGAACGGGTGCCAATGGGACGCGCTGACGCCCCACCTCACCGGGCGCCACGTGTACATGGCGAGCCCCCCCCAGGGGCACCCCCGCCCGGCGTGGGACGACCTCATCGCCGCCTTCCACGACCACGGGATCCTCCCCGGCGACACGTGGCAGGAGGTCCAGCGGAAGACACTTGGCAAGGACTACCGGCGCCGCGTCCGCGCCCGTTTGCTGGAGATCCGGGACCCCCTCCGACAGAGGTGGGACGACCTCTGGCTCCGCCATCTCGACCCTTGGTCGCCGCCCTCCCACCTCCCGCACACCTGCCGACTCTGCGGAGAGTGTGACACGGTGTCCTCCGCAGCAGCGACAGGCGCCAACAGGTGCGAGCGGTGCACCCAGGTAGCCGCGTGCCCCTGGCCCGAACCTCCCGCAGGTCCGCGCAGGCGCACAGAGGAGGAGGCCTTGCGCCGGCGCATCGAGGGGGCACACACCCCCTCACACGAACAGGCGGGCCCCGCGGGCGCTGCCCTTCTGTGGATCCACGTGCACCTGCGGGACCCCACATCCATTGCGCACCTGTCGCACGTGTTCGCCCCCTAACCCCCACCCGCCGCCGCCCTTTGCAGAGCCCGCAGCACCATGCCACGCCGACGGGGGGATGGGCCGGGGCACACCAGGGCCCGCCGCAGAGCGCAGTAGGCGGCCGTCCGGGGTCTGGTGGCGGACGCGGTGGCGGAGGCAAAAGGAGCGCACGCTGCCGCACGGTGCGACCTGGAGGGCAGTGCGAGGGCCCTCCTCAACGAGACCGCCCTCCCGGCCGTCCGCGCCCTGAACGGAGCGGGGGCCCCTACGTTGCTCCCGGCAATGCACCGGATCGTGAACGCCGTCCGGCCAGGGCTCGTCAGCCCAGAGGCGGCCCTCTACGGGCACTGGATGGAGTGGCGCGAGTCCAATCGGTCGGGCCGGCCCCTGTCCATGGGGGACGCCCTCCGGATGACGGGAGCGGGGTCTGCCATGTCCCTCCACAGTAGCGCCCCAGCCCTGCTGCACGCCCTCAGGACGCGCTACCCCGGGGACGCGGCCTCGTACCTGAACCAGGCGCGGGCCACGTACCCGGGGGGAGTGTCCGAGCTGGATGCGGCGCTCCACCTTCTACACCCGCCGGACGAGGACCTGGAGGTGGGCGAGGTCACGGTGTTCGTGGAAGGCGCGGACGAGGCGTCCGCCCGCCCCCGGCCGACCAACCCGGTGTATGACGGCACCGGGCCTACCCCCCCGTACGCCGTCGTCTACGAGGCGTTCCCCAGGGAGCCCACTTGGTGCCCCGCCCTCCCACCGGCGACGCACGCCCCCCGCGGCTGGGCTAACCCAGACCTGTCCCCCCCCCTCTCCAGGACCAGGGGTGCCCACCACAGGGGGCAGGTCCTCTGGCAAGAGTGCCCTGGCACCCCCCTGCTCCTCCTCGTCGTCGCGACCCGCGGGGACCCGGGGCGGATCCTGGGGATCACCCCCACCCACCTCTATGGGGCCACACCCGTACCCCGCCCCCCCCTCCCGGCGCCCGCGGCGCGGGACGGAGTACACACCTTCCTGTGCACACAGGAGGTCACCGCCGTTACGGGGGTCCATCTGGTGCGGCTGCCCCCGGCACCGCTCGACGACCCCCGGGGGCCCAGGGCCCTGAGCCCCGCCCCAGACTGGGAGCTGTGGCGCGACGCGTGGGCCGCGTGGCTCCCCCGCCTCCCCTCCCAATGCCGGTGGATGGCCGCGGACCCCCGGCCGTGCGGGACTGACGCCACAGCCGGCCCCCCACCCCCTCCCCCCCCCCCCCGCAGAGCACCACACGGCACTGCCCACGGCACGGCACTGATGCACCAGGAGGTAGTGGGAAGGGCGCGCCTGCCACCACGCATGCCTACCAGAGTAACAGTAATGGCAGACTCCGATGGGTCCCTCGGGCGGGACGACCGCCACCACCGCCGGTCCCGCTCCCGCTCCCCCGTCTCCTCCCCAGAGTGGACGGGGGAGACCCTCGCGGAGCGCGAGGAGCGGAGGCTGGCGGAGGCGGCGGTGGTCGGACCGCCGCCGCCGGCCCGGGAACCTGGGCCAGCCGAGACGGCCGCCCCCGCCGCCCAAGCGGCCAGCCCCGCCGCCCCGCCCCGCCCTGACGCGCAGGAGGCGGAGACCGCGGCGAGCCACGCCGCGGCCCCGGCCGCGGCCCCCGGCACGCCGCCGGCAAGGGGGGCAGCCCCGGCGCAGGAGCCGGACGCGTCGCCGAGGGCTGCCGCAGCCGCGCAGGAGAGCAAGCAGGGCGCAAGAGGGGTTGCGACGGACCCCGCACGGGCCGTGGGCGCCTCGCAGGCGGCCGCCGCGGCGGCAGAGAAGACCGAGGAGGATGTGCGAGAGTCTGCGACCGCGGCCACGGGCGCCTCGTCGGCGGCCGCCACGGCAGCGAAGGAGAGTGCGGAGGGCGCGAGAGGGGCTGCGGCCCCTGGCACGCCGCGCAAGCGGGGGAAGAACCCCGCACGGGCCGCGGACGCCTCGCCGGCGGCCGCCGCAGCAGCAGCAGTGGGCAGGGAGAGCGCGAAGTACCGCGCCCACGCCAACCCCGCCCACACCCACACCAGCCCCCCCAAGCCGTACCCCCCCAAGCCCTTCCCCCCGGGGCGGGAGCGGCACGTCCGCCCCCCGACGCGCGAGCGCTCGCCGCCGGGCGTCACGCTGCCGCAACTGCAAAGGCAGCGGGACGCCCGGCGAGTGGTCCAGGAAGGGCGCAGCGGCGAGGGGGAGGGGAGCGGCGGACGGCGTGACAGGCAGGGGGCAGGGGAGGGGTCGGGGCACGGGAAGGGCGCGCGGGAGCGCGGGCAGGAGGCCCAGGTGCAGGGGACGGAGCGAGGGGTGGTGGGAGAGCGAGCGGGCCGGGGCGTGGTGGACGAGAGGCGGGACCTGCGACTCGGGCAGGGGGTCGGGGAGGGGCCAGGGCACGGGAAGGGTGGTCAGGGGCGCGGGAAGGGCACCCAGGCGCAGGGGGCTGGACAAGGGGGGATGGGAGAGCGAGCGGGCCGGGGTGTGGGGGACGAGAGGTGGGACCCGCGACACGGGCACGGGACCGGAAAGGGGCCCAAGGGCAAGGGCAAGGGCAAGGGCAAGGGCCCCAAGGGACAGGAGGGACGGGGCACGGGAGCCCAGGGGGGAGGGCGGGGCGAGGGGAGGGGGGCAGAGGGCGGAGCACCCCCGCAGCCGGAAGTGCAGCCGGTGAGGTGCATCCCCCCCGGCATCCAACAGATGCCGGCGCACCACACCTACCACCACCACCACCACCACCACCACCACCTCTACAACATCGACCCTGACGCCGGCGAGCTCATCCCCCCCCAACCCCCACGACACCAGCACCAGCAAGCCCCCCCCGCGCCGAGGACGGAGCCGGCGCGGATGGCCTCGGCGGAGGGGGGACGGGGCGTGGCATCGGCGCCGCAGGTGCAGGAGCAGCGAGGGGGGCCGGCACAGGGGGCGGAGGAGAGCCGGCCGTGGAACGTGGACTGGGGCGCAGTCCCGGACCCGCTGGGGGGGGAGACCCTCCCCCTGGTGCAGGAAGTGTACGGGTGGTTGTGCTGGGCCAACCAGGGGACCTCCAGGAGGTCGCGGAACCGGCCCTTTGATGCCGTGCTCCTCCGGAGGGACGGAGGAAACCGAGAGGCACCCCCGGGGGGGTGGGCGGCACCAGAGGACCACGAGAGGGTCCTCAGGTCAGTGATCCGGGCGGCGTGGCCCGACAGGGAGCCGACGTGGCCGGCCTTCCTGGAGGGGGGAGCGGTGCTCCGCATCACGGATGCGGACGCCAACAACTGGCTCCCCCGGGCTTTGCGTAGCGCCCTCGCCCACTGGCGCTACCGCCGGCACAACCCGCCGCCGCCGCAGCCCCAGCCCCCACACAAGCGGCGGCGCAAGTGAAGGCCCAGACGGCGGGCGCGGGAGGGGGGGATTGGCCCCCTGACCCACGCCCCCCCCACGGTATGGCACGACGTGCGGGGACGCGCCGCCACCCGCGGAAGGGAGTGCGGGGGCGCCAAGCGCGGGGAGGAACCGGCTGCCCCGCAACCTGCTAACCACTGACCGCTAACCATCAACCACCCCCGGCCGGCCGGCGCCGCGCGGCAACGGCCGGGGAGGTGAGGGCCCCGGCGAGGGCCTGCGCGGGCATCCAGCTCTCGATAGGGGGGGCGGGTGACGGGCGCGACCCCCTGGCCGATGGCTGGCCCCCGGGACCAGGGCCGCCATGCCGCCCCCGCCCCCCCCCCCCCACGGCCGACGAGAGGCATCACCAGGGGGCCAAAGGGCCCCCCCCAACCCACCCCCCCCCCCCGCACAGACCCGGGGGCGGGCGGGGGGCGGCCCCCCCACCCCCCCCCCCCCCCCGCACCCACCGCAGCAGGGGCGCCACAGGCGCGGCCCTCCGCCCCCCCAGGGCCGGGGGGGCGCCCCCCCCTCAGGGGGAACGGCGGCTGGGCCTGCTCCCGCGAACCCACACCGGCGTGCCGGGGCAACGCGCACGACGGAGCAGGAAGGAGGCCGCACCCCACATGACCCTCCCGTAACCACAGCCCGCCCCGAGGTGACGGAGGGAGGGTGTCAAGTCAGATGGGGCCCCCAGGGGGGCGGTCCACGGGCCGCCCCTCACCCCCCCCACCACGGGGCGGCACTTCAGCCCCGACCGCAAGCGCGCGCCGGAAGGGAGCGCACCGGCGACGCGGAGAGAGCCAGGAAGGAGTACCACAGGCCGCCGCCTGGAACGAGAGCAGGGAGGCCGCGGCGCGACACCCCCCCCCCCCCCCGCCCCCCCACCGGCCCGCCGGCCGCAGGGGCCCCGGCCCCCACCCCCCGAGGCTGAAGGGACGGACCCCCCCGCCCGGGAGGGGAGCCGGGGAGTGACCCGCCCCGACGCCCCAGCCGCCGGCTCCAATGGGGGCCGCGAAGAGCATGTGGGCCCACGCCTGCGCACCGGGACGCCGCGCAGATCGTGCCCAGAGAAGCCGGGTGGGCGCGAACCGGAATGGTATGGGTGGCCACGCCCCCCATGGACAGCACGACGCCAAGGGACGCCCGCTTTGTTGCCTACCCGGGGAAAGCGGCCCCGCAACCCGCTAACCACTGACCGCTGACCCTCACGACCACCCCCGGCCGGCCAGCGCCGCGCGGCAACGGCCGGGAGAAGAGGGGCCCCAGGGAGGGACTGCGTGGGGATCCGGCACTCGGTAGAGGGGGGCGGGGGAAGGGCGCGACCCCCCTGGCCGATGGCTGGCCCCCGGGGCTGGGACCGCCAAGCCGCCCCCCCCCCCCTTTCTGGCCGACAGGGGGCATCGCCAGGGAACCGAAGGACCCCCCCCACTCCCCCCCCCCCCCCCCTCCCACACAGGCCCGAGAGCGAGCGGGGTGGCGCCCCCCCCCCCCCCCCCCCGCACCCACCCCAGCTGGGGAGCCACAGGCGCGGCCCTCCGCCCCCCCAGGGCCGAGGGGGCGCCCCCACCCACAGGAGGAACGGCGACACGGTAAGGGCAGCGGCGGCTGGACCTGCCCCCACGAACCCACACCGGCGTGCCGGAGCAACGCGCACAACAGAACACGAAGGAGGCCGCGCCCCACATGACCCTCCCGTGACCACAGCCCACTCCGAGGGGACAGAGGGGGGGTTTGCAGGTCAGCCGGGGCCCCCAGGAGAGCGGTCCACGGGCCGCCCCTCACCCCCCCCCGCCCCGGGCCGGCACTTCAGCCCCGACCGCACGCGCGCGCCGGAGGGGAGGGCCAGAAAGGGGTACCGCAGGCCGCCGCCCGGAACGAGAGCGGGGAGGCCGCAGCGCGACACCCCCCCCGAGGCAAGGGGAATGGACCCCCCCCACCCGAGAGGGGGGCCGGAGTGCGACCCGCCCCCCCGCTCCGGCCGACGGCCCACACGGGGGCCGCGAGGAACAAGCGGGCCCACGCCTGCGCACCGGGACGCCGCACAGATCGTACCCGGAGAGGCTGGGTGAACACGAACCGGAGTGGTATGGGGGGCCACGCCCCCCATGGACAGCGCAACGCCAGTGACGCCCGCTTTGTCGCCTGCCCAGGGAAGGCAGAGGGACGGAAAGAGGCAGAGCGACCCCCCGCCCTACAGTCAGTCGGCGACCCGGTGGTGCTACTGCCCGCCTCTTACCCCTGTGCACGTCAGTCGGCGATCCAACGCACCCCACCCAGCCCCCTCCCCTGTCCCGACCCCGTGCGCGTGGACTGAGGCCTCCGGGCACGCGCAACACGCTTCACGGCGCACAGCCCCACCCACAGGACAGGATTCATAGCCGACGACACCCCTCAGTGGCGGAAGAGACTCCCGCGGCCCAGTAGTGAGAGCGTCGGTCTTCAATCGTCCAGTGCGGGGGTTCGATCCCGGGCGTTGGTGCTCCTGGGATCCCTGCACGTAGAGCTCTCTAGTTGGCGACGTGGGAACCACCCCCCCCTCCAGCAACTCGCGCCACCACCGATACCGGTGGATCGGGTGGAGGTCTCGTTCGTTTTACCCCTGACCCAAGAAAAACAAAAGACATGGGAACCACCCACCCCTGCAGCAGTGCGCACCGTCACCTGTACTCAAACAGGTCGATGGGAGGCCTCGCCCGGTATTCGAAGGGATCGGTGGGAGACCACCGATCCCGGGGTTCGAACCAGCTCCTTCACGGCGTGCGCCTGGTGCGCTACCTCCGGGGTGGCTGCCTTCTGAGATACACCGGCACCCGGGTCACAGAACAAACGCGCCCGCAACCCCCTCCCCCTATACTAAGAGTAAGCCCGCGGTAGGGCTGCCCAGCTGGGCCATGAACCAGGACATTGGAGCACCACTCCAGCCACGGTCACCCCAACCCCCCCACGCATCCCGCAGGGCGAAGCTCCGTGCGCATCAGGCACGTCATGAGAATCCGGCGGGCCGGCGCCTGGACACCAAGACGACACCTCTCTCCCCCCCCGCGAGAACGGAGCGGGGCCCCCGCAACCGCACGCCCGTAACGCAGACCCCGACAGCCCACCTAGTGGACGGGCATAGGAGGGAAGGAGGACGCCCCACGCTCCACGCAATGGACGAAGGCACCCCCCTGGGGACGCCCAGCCGCCGCCCCAGCAACCCCAAGCCAAGTAGGGGGGAACCGGGACCGGACCGCCCCCCCCCCCAAGCACGCCAGACGGAGCACGGGACCGGGGCAGGACACGCGGAGGGGCACGGACCACATGGAACGGCCCTACCAGCGCCCAGTGCCGGGACCACGCGAGATGCGCGCGCCACACCACCCAGCGGGGAGCGGACACCGCGAGAGCGCGAGCGCACACACACGAAAAGGACACGCGGGGACCACCAGAAGGGCAACCGGACCGAGCGCGCGGAACGCACAGACCACATGGAATGGCGTACCAGCGAGCGAGGATAAGAGACACCCGGACGGGACGGCCCGCCACACGCAACGCGGGATACGCGGGGCGGGAAGGGGGAAGAAGGGGACACACAACACCAGGTACCGGCCCGAACCCCCCTGAACCGGCCGCGAGCGCCGCGCACACACAGACGGGACACTGCACCCGCCAAGGCAGTAGTGGCGCACAGCGCCACGCCCCAACCCCTAGGCTAGGCAGCCACCGCGCCAGCCCAAGGGGGTCCCACTGGCGACAAGCCAGTAGCACGGGCCCGGCGGCGCCGGTGCCCCGGGCGACCACGCATTAGGGGGGCGACGCAGTGGGTAAGCGCCCGCGGCCACGGCTGCGAATTGATGCACTGACCGGGGAGTGGCGAAACGGGGACGCCGGGGAAGGACGGGGCTCCGAGCTCTGTGAACCCGGGGGACTCCGCCACCAGGCAGGAGGTGCGTCTTGGAGGGCCCCCCACTAGGACCCGGTGGGGAGGATATCACCTGGCCCGACCAGGTGGCCCCCCGGGGCCGAAAGGCGTCTAGTACCCGCAAAATCAAACCTCAAACCTCAAACCTGATCAGGACCTACCTGGAGGTATTTGGAGAACTACCCCCTCCAGCGTCCTGTGACAAGCTGGTACAGACGGACCTCAAGCTGAAGACCGAGTTCGTGGGTCACAAGATAAGAAGGAGACCTTACCCTGCTTCTAAAGAGCAGGCCAATGAGATAGAGCGACAGATACAAGAGTGTATCGACGCTGGCCTGGTCCTGGAGTACAGGGATGGGGACTACCCCCAACACTGCAGCCCCTGTTTCTTGGTGGCTAAACCTGGGTCTACAGCCAAACGGCTGGTAGTGGACTATGGAGAGCTGAACAAGAAAATGTTGAACCACTCAGGGTCCATTCCTCATATGGAGTCTACCCTTGAGAAGATAGCCTCCTGTCGCTACAAGACCAGGATGAACAAGAGGATCGGATTCTGGCAGATGGACCTGACGCCCAACGCTCAGGAGCTACTAGCCTTCATCACTCCTCAGGGGAGGGTGTTCAAGTGGAAGGTCATGCCCTTTGGTGTGGCCAACACACCCGCTCTATTTCAAGAGCTGATGAACAAGATCCTGTCCATCCTACGACGAAGAGCCAAGGTGCAAGAACTCATATCCCGTGGGGCCCAGATGGAAGCACACATCGACGATGTATGCCTCGGGACCAATACCCAGGAGGATCACCTAATCCTCTTGCATGAGTTCTTTGCGGTCTGCCAGGAGAACCACACACGACTCAAGGTGGAGAAACGTGACTTCATGCAGCAGACCATGCAGTACCTGGGGTTTGGAGTTGGCTATGGGTGCTGGACCCCAGCGGCCTCTAAGGCCAAACCCCTGATGGATGCTAAGGTACGACATGAAGACCCGAAGAAAGAACTCCATGATGTACGCAGTTTCATTGGGGCCGCCGCCATATCAAGAACTTCACCTACACCAGCGCCAATCTGACGGACTTGATCAAGAAGAGTACTACTTGGCGCTGGGGCCCACAAGAGCAACAAGCGTTTGACGAGCTCAAAGACAAGGTGGCCAACGCTAAGTGCTTGGGCGTGCCTAGTGCACAAGCTGAGATTATCCTAGTGACCAACGCCAGCAATGTGGGCGGTAGTGAAACGTTGTTCCAATGGCAAGCACTAGTGAAGGAGGAGTTCGAATCGGCTATTTCCCAATTGGGGACGGAAGGTCCCAACCGAGAGTGAACTCTCAAGCACAGCTACCCTGACCACAAGTGGGTCCTAGCACCCCTGGGCCACTGGAACTGGAAATGAAACAAGCCAGGGGAACTACTCCACCTATGAGCAGGAATTGCTCGCGGGTATGCTGGTGCTATCCTCTAAGGCACGACTGTTGGGGAGTAACCCTGTGGTCTGGCTGTGCGACCAAGAGCCGGTCTGCACTTTCCAGAAGGGTCCTGCACCTGAGAAGGCCAAGCTACGGTGCTGGTCGACCTACCTCAGCCAACTACGGCTGACGGTACACCATATCCAGGGAGTGAAGAACGAGTGTGCAGACTACATTGGCCGCAACAACTTCGACGCCCTGATTGGTGCCCGGTCTGAAGCGCTGGCTAAGGAGGCGTTCAGCCGTATGGACGTACACTTGGACCTCAACATGACTATGATACGACCCATGGATGGACTCCAACAAGCGGAGCACCTGAAGGAGTTTGGGGATATCTATAAGCGCCTGGAGAAGCGCCTTGAACCCATCCTGGTTAACCAAGAGCAGTGGAAGAGGGCCAAGAGCTACCTCTGGCACGAGGACCGCATCGTGGTACCCAGTGACAGAGTCCCAGCGCTACTGAAGTGGACCCATGAGTCCAGCGGTCATGTGGGTGCTGACCGTACCCTGAGGCTATTCAAGCAGTGGTGCCACACTACGTGGACTGATGACCAACTGCGGAAGACCCTTCAGCCTATCCTGGACAAGTGCTCGTGTAGGTCCTGCAAACCTGGGGATATCAGGGACAGGGCTCTGTACTCGATCCTGCCCATACCCCACTGTGCTAACAGTGTTCTCTACGTGGACTACACGGAGATGCCGAAGTTTGGGGGCTACGACTTTGCCCTCCTGGTGACCTGTGGGTTGACCAGGCTTACCAGGGTCCTTCCATGTGCCAAGCACATTACCGAAGACGAGACTATCAAGATACTGAAGCGGTACCAAAAACCTAGGACCCGTGGCCCAGAGGCCTGTGAGCTGTCACAACTGTGCAGAAGCCGTTGACACTGGCTGTCAGCGGGATATACCTGTTCTCTAATCCGCGAGATCTGGAATCCGATCCCTAACCATTAAACCGATGTAGAATTACCATAATTTTACTGTCTTTGTGGATTTTCGGTTAGAATCCGGGAAATACCTGATTTCTACCGCGATTTCTAATTGCCGTGAAATCGCCGCCTGTTGTCGCCTGTTCGCGCGCTTTCGTCGTTTCTCCGTGGCGAGTTTTGTGATGGATTTTTCTCGAGTACCTTTGAGGTCCTAAAGGAAGTTAAGGGCTCGGTTTCTGAGTGTCTATTTTTTTCGAATCTTTTATACATCGCCATGGAAATCCCCTGAATGGGGTATTCTGAACACCAATCGCCAGACCGCAGATCCAGATCTGGCCGCGCAGCTGTATCCACCGATCTATCCGCCTGAGACGACTTGACAGCACGCTCAGTGACTGCTGCAGCCCACAGGCACTCAGAAAGTGTCAACTATACCGCCATGTCCCAGCTTTACGTGCCGCTGACGGTCGTAACTTCGCTCCTGCAGAATATCGCAACTGGAAATGAAATCGCTCACTCCTGCGCTTCCCTGTTTGCCGAACAGTTCATCTACCCTCGACCCTATCCGTTCACGCAGGACAGCCATGGGTATCCGGGGGCCTGGTCAACAGGCCATGCGCCGACGGCAGGAGCAACTACCGGCGGTCCAGAACTGACGGAAGCACACTCTCCAGCGCCTCACTACGCCTCTCCAAGATACTGTGCCGCCCCGCTGCATGAAACACCGCAACAGCAACCACATACTCCTGAGTTCGCGGATCACGGCAATATCAATCAATATGGCGTTACGCAGGTCCACAGCCCTTACGCTCAGACGGCTAACCTAAACTACACGCCACAGGTTTCTCCGAAGGTCGACGCTGATGACAACAGCATCACCCCTTCGCCTGGCTATACAGAATCGCCGCCGTCGTACTATGAGTACAACCAACGTGAACATTGCGGCCCTCGCAGAAACCCCTTCTCAGGTCTGCAGCACCAATCTCTTGGGAAATTGAGGTTCGATTTGGCGGAAGAGTTGGGAGATGAAGTACAAGAGAACTACTCCACCAACGCGTTACCTGAGAACGTGGTGGAAATTATCTGCTTAGAATATGCTACAGCCAGGAACGAGCTGTTGCGCGCTGAGATGTGCTCTTGGATGACCATCGTCAAAATTGAAGCCCAGTCTGACGAGTGCGCCAGTGGAACACGGCTGTAGTGCGACGAAGTCTACGATACAAGCGCAGTACTGGGGTCACAACTCCAGTGGAGGGAAAAGAGCTCCAGAGAGGAACTCACGCAACGTGCTATGGCATATCACAACCTAGTCACACAACTTCAGGGAGAACAGATACTGCGCCGTAACATCATCACCTCGCACGCAGAGGAACGCCGGCGTCTTCTGGGTCACGAACACCTACAATACCACACAAGAGTACTGGCCTGGACCGCGAAAGCCCACTCACATGGGCAACAA
Organism: Eutreptiella sp. 'Long Island Sound 2002'; assembly: GCA_964036045.1. Classification (NCBI taxonomy): domain Eukaryota; phylum Euglenozoa; class Euglenophyceae; order Eutreptiales; family Eutreptiaceae; genus Eutreptiella; species Eutreptiella sp. 'Long Island Sound 2002'. The sequence goes on along the minus strand of OZ038382.1, from coordinate 129,707,179 downwards.
AAAGAGCGTTGGAAGAAATTCGCGGGTCAACACCTCAACCTATTTTACACACACGCCTGACAGTCTGCACAGGTACCTTCGCTCAATTTGAGAGCTGCGCGATGCCTACGCGTACAACCTATCCTCATTTTCATCAAAGCAGCAGTGGGCCACAACGACTCATAAGATTCCAACAGCTGAGCCTGGCGATGTGCAAAACAATCCCTCTGACTGCTCTAAAGTTGACGCCCAGCAAGCCCAAGAACAATCGGAAATGGCACTCATCCATACTCTACTTGGTACATGCCAAATGGAAGATGACCCAAGTGCTTACACATCCCTCCTTGACGACTCTCACGACACCATGAGATCTGAAGCTACGAGCCAAGTCCGACACATGTGGGAACAATCTTACACCCTCGACCCCCTCGAGATGGGAGTTCCTAAGCATTGGCTAGGATTCTCTGAGACACTTGAAATGCACCACATGTTCTATCTAGCTGCATGTTACGAGATGGCAAGCCTGCTAGAGAAGCAACGACTTTTCCATTTCTCTGCTTTGATCATTCCACGGTCTCAGAACGAGTCTGAAGTCGATCTGCGGTGATCCTAAGATCCCTTTATTATATACCATATCTTGATGTATGATGAGCTAGTCTGAAGTAACGGAGCACAAGCAGGCTCTTGCACGGCGCAAGTACACTGCGACCACACACAACCAGCTCACACCATCACAAGCAAACACACGTCCACAAACACACACACTGAAACACGCCCACGCACAGAACACAAGCACACACTCAGTGGTCCTTACACCTGCTAGCCACTGCGGTACTTCTGCTTCTCGCTAAGCTCTTGCATCAGGCACTTCACGTGGTCAAGACAACAAATGTTGTCACGATCTTCTGCAAATACCTCACTGTGCTTGTCAGCACCGTCTCAGCAGCACTGTGTATTGCCAGGGTAGCTACATGGGAACAGTGAAATGTCTGCCTTTGGGTAAGAACAACCACTCACCCCTTTCATGCTCTGTGCTCTACACATGCTCTCGTTTGCTGTACCACTTTTTACCTCCGCTGCAGATTTTCGTTGTTTTCAACGAGGCAACAGTTCTACTGTCTTTCAACCCAGCAGTATCATCTGACTATTCTTTTTCCCATTACACCTTTCTATTTTTGGAGATGGAAACAATTTGTAGATTCACATCAAAACTGTGCATAGGCACAGTACCAGCTGGTTATGCAAGTTTGTTCTCCAGATAAATTAGCATAAGGTATTTAGTCACACTCACCAGCAACCTGCTGCCCAACACGGCCCAGGGGAGTGACAGAGGCCAACGGACAGTAGTCTGTCGATCGCTGTACAGACTTCAGACCCAGGCTCAGGTGGTATATGGTCTCTGTACATACTGAATACCCGGGAGGACAGGAAGTCACTGATTTGCCACACATAGCCACAGCAACCTACAGGTGGGCCTAAAAACCAATATGAGGGAAGGTGAGGGCATGCGTAGTCGCATTGAGCCACTGACACCCCCCAAACCTTCAGATTGTAGCATAGAACAGACCCACAAGAACCCTGAAGATGTTGACATGTGTTAAAAGGAAGTTAAGGGCTGGATCTGTAGGGTTTTTCATGTACTTTCATCTGGTTTGTTCACCAGAATGTTTTACCGTTGCGTCTGGGAGAAAGTCAGCGTGCAAGCTTTTCTGTCGATTGCTCGAACTCATGGTTCTTGAGGACCATGAGTTCGGACGGTACCCTACATTTCCCCCCTATGCCTTTCATCCATGCCCCTTTCACGTGGGCATATCACTTAGTGTAGAGAAGAGGGCAATAGAGATGTTGTAGGCAGCATATGTGCTTCGCAAACCCAAGTCGTTTGCGTGCGTAAATGCTAACTTTGTGGCCTTGTGAGCATGCACGTTAAAAGCCGAATACAATGCTCCCAAGACCAAAAACCCCAGGCGATTCTCGTTTCTCGAGCCAACTGAACGATGGCTCCACGCAATTCAATGCGCACCAAAACTCATTTTCTGAAAAAGGACAAAGTTTGTTTGAAAATTTGGCCAAAATGGCCAATCCCCAGAGGCTTGTACTCGAAGCCTATGGGGAGTTCAGCCTTGAATCAAGGCATTATGTAAAGTAGAGACCACGAGAAACATCGTGGATAGCTTGGTTGATTTTTGCAACCTTGCCTTGTATTTTATATAGCACCGTCTTGTGAGCACGCGTGCCATACTGCCTCCTTGCAAACGCGCTCATAGGCAAACACTAATGACATGAGTGGGCAGAGATAATCCAACCATGGTGTGCATATTTGAAGGCACCTACTATGGGCCTACTCCAAAAATGTTTGCTCATATTTTTGTTCCTCAATGACATGTACATACCAATATCGCCGATATATGCACTTTTTCCCATAAATAGTGTGCTTCAAGGATTGGGGTGTTAAAAATGCTTCCATTATGCTTTGAACCCCAACCCTTATTGCAGAAGGGAAGCAAAGCTTCGGTTTGCCTCCATGCAAAAGCCCGAGGCTCATTTCTCTTGTGATACGGAGATACGATTTTTTGAGTGACCACCTTTGTGTGAGTTTTGGCCGTTTTGCCCAGAATGGCCACAAACCCCGTCTCCCCCTTAATGTTCGGCCCGAGGTTGCGTGCGCCAGTTGACCAAGGGTAAGGGCGATTCGGAGAGGGTACATAAACCCACATCGAATGGGGTGTTTCCCCATGTGGCCTCTCCTCTTGAAGGGAGAGTTGTGAGTCACCCAATTTGGGGTATGTTGCCATTCTGCCCCATGTGTGTGTCATTTTCCCTCCAAGGGGGAAAATAGCTAAAGGCGACTATGAGGGTTGGCAAGTGGCATATATTGGGACCTAAGTCCCATGCATCGATAGCATCTTTGGTTGGAAGGATCGTCGCCGTGACCATGGAGGTATAGAATCATGAGTGCGGGCCATTTCGGCCAAATTTCACTATTTTTACCATTGTATGCCATATTGGAATTACCATATCTCCGTTGGGCACGGGACCTAGCCAGGAGGAAACGGCGATTATTGTAGCATATGATCAAAAGTTGAAAGCCATTGAGTTTCTCATTTGCTCCTCTGGCTCATCCGGAGTTATTCAACTTTTGGTGCGATCCATGGACCCCCCCTTTGCACCGCATGCTGCTTTCTTCCCCGTCCGCGTGTTCATCCCCACGATGAACAGTAAGCAGCCAGTGTGACAGCAGGCCATAACCCAGGGCATGGGACCACAGGGGATATCAAGGCTCGTGAATCAAGGCTTGGTGCGACAAGATTGCCAAGGTTTCCTACCCTGGACGGTCGCCCAAGGCGGCCGATTTTTCCATTTTGGCAGTTGTGGACCCAGTTTGGATCGTCACCACGCCAAGTGGCATGGCCATCATTGGGAGCCAAGCACATGGGAGTCTCTGTTGGTCTCCCAGTGGCTCGCATGTGGAACGGTGGATCTGGTCTCCAAGCCGGCCTGGAGATATACCATTGGGGATACCTTCGATTTTGGCTCATTTTGAGCAGCCAAAATGACCCCTGTTTCGGACCCCAATTTCAGCCCCCCGCGTGGTCAGTTGGCGGTCCCATATCTCTATGCCCATGAGGGGCTCAGACCCAATTATAGGTCATGCACCTAGATATATGTCCTGAGTCATGGGGTTTGGCCTGGCTGGGCGGGCTGCCAGTGGGAATGACTCCAATTTTGGTGATTTTGGCATCATGGCCGCCCTTGGCGAAGCCGTGGCGCCCTGATGCCAGGGACTCAGAGGGAGCCAGGCTGGGTGAGGGCTCCAGAGAGTTTGTACTTGAAGGGAATAGAGCCGGTTGCCTCGTCCCTACCTTTGACTGGTCCAGACGAGGGTCAATCTTGGAGTTTTTCGAGCCAATATCAGTTTGGGCTGAAACAGCCCACATTCAGCTACCAACTCCTAGCGGATAATGGTGGGGCCTTTTCTCTATCTCAGAGAAGACTTGGGACCTTCCGCTAAGGGAGCACAGGAAGCCACTGTTGGTTGGCCTTGGAGCCCTCTTGGTTCCCAGGAACTCGCCTGTGGCTGGGCGGGACACCCTCCCCTATTGGCAGGGTTTCAGGGTCCGAACTCAGCAGGGCATGGGTTATGTTTGAGCCCCCGCCCCTGCCAGCCACTGGGAGGGTGGGACCTGGGGTTGCGATATGAGTTGGGGCTGAGTGTCTATTGTCTTGTGATGCCCTTACCCCAGTGCAGTTCTCACCCCATGTGTGCATATCCCGATGTGTTGCTGTACATACTTTCCTTCCTTTGTTTCAGAGTGGCAAGGATCCTGAAACGCTTTGTCACATGACATGAGCATGAGGATGCCCCTGTGAGCGCAGTGCTTTGCCTGCCTGCTTGCTTGTGCGTGTCTGCCGCAGCGTCCCGTGGCCAGGCCCCCCACGGGAACGCGTCAAAAGCGTTTCACCGCCGCGGGGTTACCCATCCCTCGCGTGCCACTCGGGGCTGCCTGAACCCCAAGCACCACGGGCTTCGCAGCGCCGCCCGGAGCATCGCCCCGAGCGTCAGCAGCAGCGCCGAGTCCGTGAAGGAGGTGTAGCGACCGGAACTCCGACGTCAGCGAGTTCCTTCGGCCGACCAGTACTCGCCATACTTCCAGCTGCATCACCCACCTCCACAACCACCATCGGGCGTCTGGGTCCCAGCCCTGTAGAGAGAGTGGACCACAACAACCGCTTCAACAGCCACCCCCAGGACTAGTCCATCGAGAGGAGCGAGCTTCCATGGTGAACTGGCAGGAGGCGGGCAAGACGTGGCCGCAGCCCCACCCCCATGCTGTGTACCTGCTGCGTGGGTTGGTGTGGGGTCAGCACTACCACCACAGCAACCCCCAGTGCGAAGGCGGCATGCCCAGGAGCTTCGAGCTCCGCGAGGATATGGGCGCCGACCGCCTGCAGGCAGTGGAAGACTGGCTGCGGGCAGATAGATACGCCTACCGCTTCCGCGAAAAGCGCTGGAGGGTCTGGACCCGCCCAGACAGGCCTGGCGGAGGGCTGCGCCCCGAGGGGATTGAGGATGACGAGAACCCCAACGAGTACCCGTCGGGCGCTACGATCAACGTCTCTATATGGGACATGATCGAAAAGAAGTTCCAGGAACCGGGGGACGAGCGTACGCTGCAGGGCAGCAACAGCAGCGCGTCTCCCTGGAAGCAGAAGCGATCGGCCGGGGACAGGAAGCGGGACAAGAAGTGGCGGGAGTACCAGGAATCCCTGGCTACCGAAGCCGCCCAAGCCGCGGAGAACGAGACCAAGGGCGGAACCTCAGCTCCCAGCCCCCAACGCGCCAGTGGCGGCCACCACCCCGGCCACACCACCCTTAGCGACTTCCTGGAAGTCGCCAAGAAAGCCAAGGCCAAGCCCCGTCAGCTGCACCTGAGGAAGTCAGGCCCCAGCAGCGACGTGGAGTCGGCCCACCGCGGGAGGATGCCGGCCGACGGGGCCAGCTCCAGCAGCAGCGTCGCTCCCGACCAAAGGGACGTGGCCCGCGCCTGCGAGCGTGCCTGCGGGCTGCCCTGCAACCTTCGGGTTGCCCGGCAACGGGCCACGGAGCAGAACGCTGCCGTGGAGGGTGCCGTCGGCATCGCCCAGCACGAGGCTGCTGATTGGGGCAGAGGCATGGCCTTCCATGCCTTGGCCGTGGCGGCCATTGCGGCTGGAGTCACGGCTGCAGCCGCACAGGATGCAGCGGCTGCCCGGGTCAGGAGTGAGGTGGCGGCAGCTGCGCAGGAAGCGGCGGCTGCCCAGGAAGCCCGCCTGGCCTAGGAGGCCATTGTCCGTAAGGAGGCCGAGGTTAAGGCGTTGGAAGAGGCCCTTGCCCAAGAGAGGGCAAGGAAGGAGGCGGCGGAAAGGGCCCATGCCGAAGCAACGCCCAAGGCCCAAGCGGAAGCCGCCAGGGGGGACGCCAAGGAGGCTGCGCGACGGAAGGTCGCTGAGGAGAGGGCCAAGACGGAGGCGGAGCAGACAGCGTTAGAAGCTGAGAAGGCTCGGCTGCAGCGGGCTCAGGAAGCCGAGGCTGCCCGTGCCCGAGAAAAGGCCGAAAGGCGAGCTGTTGCAGCCACGGCCGCCGCAATGGAGGAGGCGGAGGCCAAGCTTCAGCGCGAAACACCCCCGGGAGGATCCAGAGTGGAGACCCTTTGGAAGCTCTTCAAAGGCGACACCTCCTCCAAGATGAAGCAGGACCTGGAGGAGGACGACACCGGCAGCAGTGGGGACAGTGGCCCCATCGCCTACCGACGAAGGAGGGGTAAGGGGAAGACCCCCGAGAGGGCACGGAGCCCCGCAGGTGGACATCCCCACGACTCCGACCCCTTCTACACCGCCAGCGATGGGGACAGACGACACCACCGACATCGCCGGGGAATGGCTAGCAGCAGAGGCGGAGACGTCCCCATGGAGCCGGAGGGTGAGGTTGAGGATCTCCCTCCTCCCTACCGGAGTTCTGAGTCCGCCGCGTGCCAGACCAAGACAGCTAGGTGGGGCGACATGGTCGAGGATGATGACATGGACTTGGGCTACACGGAGAAGGCCCCATCTTCGGACCGACCGAGGCGACCAGGCGGAGACCCACCGGGACCCCCCGGCGGAGGCCCGCCGGGACCAGCGAGCGGAGGACCATCAGGACCCCCTGGAGGACGTCCACCAGGTGGACCCCCGAGAGGCCGACCCCCTGGCGAGGGAGGACCCCCTGGACCGGGTGGGCCCGGTGGAGGCCCTCCTGGAGGAACCCCTGGGGACCCCGACGGCCCACCGGGAGATGGTGACCCGGAAGCCACCTGGCGGTGGATCGTCCACCTCCGCAGGAGGGTCCAGGCCCTCGAGCGCGAGGTAGACACGGGCAAAAGCGAGATGATCCGCATCACCAGGGTCGCCGCGGGCGCACAGAAGGAGCTGGATATCGCCAGGACGGAGATGGTCAAGATCGCCAAAGTTGCCACCGCCGCCCAGAGGGAGCTGGACATTGCCAGGGGTGAGACCAGGCTGCTGAACAAGGTCCTCAACGGCCTGCAGCAGAGGTTGGACAGGCTGGAAGGCCGTGGGAGCGTCGGCAGCGACCTCCCACCCCCGGAGTCCGGTTCGTCGGACGACGGCTGGGGACCTGGACCAGGTCCGGGCAGAGCCCACGCCCCCGGCGGAGCCCCCAAGAGTCGCCCCAGCGCCAGTGCCCCCTCTCTCAGCGCCCCCTCTCATCACAGCGCAGGCCGCCGTAACGAGCGTGTGCCGTCCGGCACTGGCAGTGAAGACTGGCGTGACGAGTGGCTCAGTGCGGAGTACCACAACGGCCGTGCTCCACTGCGGACACCGGTAAGCGCCCGATGCCCCGCACAAGTCCCAGAGCCAGTCCCAATGGCGGGGGGGCTATATGGTGGACTCAGAGATGAGGTCCCTGGAGGGGACGTGGAGTGGGATGTCGGCGGAGGCGAGGAAGACCTGGAGGAGTTCGGCATTACCCCGCCGCGTGGTGTACGACGGGAGGCCGCTGAACGCAGCCGCCGGCGCCGTGATGAGGAGGTATACATGGAAGGAGTACGGCATGAACATGTAGGTTCAGCGTAGATGGAGGAACCACGGCGTAGCCACATGGATACCGCGGAGGAGATGGAAGTGGCGGCCGTGGGAGTCCATGGGGGACGCCGATGGGAACCTCGGTCGACCTCGCGGCCGGAGTTCATGGTCTCTAAGGCCGCGGGTGCTGCCGTGTTGGAAGATCTAAAGGACATCAAGCCCCCTACGTACGATAATAACCCCCTCAACCTCGACCGCTTCCTGGAGAAGCTGGACGATTGGGGGATGACCGTCACTGAAGACATGGATCCCGCAGAGGCGGAGAAATATGTCTTTGAACGGTTCAGGTGGTGCCTGCCGGAGGTGCTCCAAGAGCCATACTTTGTGGCGACCAAGGAGGGGAAAATCAAGACCCTCAAGGAAGCCAAGAGGTGGCTGAACGAGCAGGAGCGGGTGGACGCTCCGCAGGTGGCTGCCGGGCGGTGGAGGGCCATCAAGCTTCAGCATGATGGTCAGGAGATCCGCCTACGGGATTGGCGGGACTTCCGGGGGCAATACACCCTCTTCCGCCGCAATGTGGAGGACTGGAATGAGGGTGACGAGCAGGCCCGCCTGCTCCCCATGCTGCCGGAAGCATGCATCAAGAGAGTCACCAAGGAGGAAGCCAAGAGAACCAGGTCCAACCACACGTTCAAGATGATGCTCCCCAAAGAGTATCATACGAACGTGTTGGCTTGGACAAGGAAACATGTGGCGCGGGATGTCAAGCAGCACAAGCTGCGGAACGCCCTCCTCATCACAGTCACGGGCCATCGCGAGAAGACAGCGATGTTGCGCCTTGACGAGTGTGACGTGGGCGGCCAGACCCTCCGTCTGCAGGCCATTCCGGCGCGGATGACTTGCGACGAGGTCTTGGAGTGGGTCAGAGAGGAAGTGCTCAAAGAGTACAGGAATCTCCACCACACCCGCGGGTTGAAGGCCGGTGACCGTGACGTCAACTATGTTGGCGAAGGGTCTGGCGGGGGATCTGCCATGGACCCAGCGGGAACCGAAGGCAGTGAGGCCCTCGCTGATGATGACGACGACGACGAGCCCATTGAGACGGCCCTTTGTGCCTTCGTAGCCAACAACCTGAACGCGGGGAGCAACCGGGGAAGCTGGAAGCCCCTGCAGAAGGGTTGGAAGAAGAAGGAGAAGAAGGAACCCCGCCGCATGGGCGACCCTCCGCTGTCATTTGGGGTGTTCATACAAGCTCACCCTCAGGGCTGCTTCGTGTGTTCTGGGAGGAACAAAGGGTTCAACCATGAACACCCGACATGTCCCATCCACAAGGCCGACACGGGGGCTTACAAGAAGGTGCACGGGTCGAAGAAGCGTGCACCCGCGGGTGTCCGGGAGACCAAGGTGGAGGTCACCAAGGACAAGCTCTCCAAGCTGATGTCGGTGGGGACCGGGTTGGCGAAGGAGATCCAGGAGATCAAGAGGTCCACGGTCCCCAAGTCGGACAACAAGAACAAGGACAAGGACAAGAAGGGTAAGAAAGGGGGAAAGAAGAAGAGTGTCAACGAGGTTGATGCGGTGGAGAGTACCCCTATTACCATAAGCGACGCCCCTTAGCGGAGCCCCTGCAGCCAAGGGCCCCAGCTAGGGCGGTCGCAGGATGGTGTTGCGGGAAGCGCCACACCATCCCATTCGGGAGACAGTGAGCACAGAGGGATTGCCGCGGGCAGAAGGCCCAGTCCGGCACCCAAGACGAAAGACGGTCGCAGTGGCAGGGTGGGGGCAAGTGAAGGCACGAACCCTTGCACCCGTCTATTCCTTGCGACCAAGAACATATTTGATGTGCTTCAAGATCTTTCCGAGAGTATCGAAGGATCACCCGGACCGCAGCTGGATGCTGCAGATAGGCAGCCTGAGCCCATTGTCCACGACCTGCACCAGTCGCTTATTGAGCTTCTGGAACGGCCTGAGATCCTGAGCTTGCACGCCGTGCGCTGTGTCGGGCGTGAGCGGCAGTTGCACGTTAAGGTCCGTGCCCTCTGCGGGGAAGTGGAGAAGGTCTTCGACGTGTTGGTCGACACAGGAGCTCCGGTCAGCCTGGTCAAGGCTGGCCTACTTCCGCCAGAGTGCTTGACCGACAGTCAGAGGCCTGTCAGGCTGAAGATGGCGAACGGCCAGTACATGGTACGAGGCACGAGGGAAGCGGCCATTGGGCTGCAGTTCGTGAACCACCGTCAGCTGAGCCGCCTGGACCTCGGCAAGGAAATCCTCCTGCAAGGTCGCTTCTACGAGGCCCAGATGGACTGGGACATGATCGTTGGGTACGACTTCATGATAGAGACGGACTCCGGCGTTCTCCCGGCCCAGGCCTCCATGACCCTGTACCAGGACGACCCGTTCTCGTGACTTTCGTCACCTGAGCACCATGTGGAGTGCCAATGGATCCACCTGGAATGCAATCAGCTCGAAGTAGCCGCGCTGGGGACTGAGCCAGCTGGGCCAGCAAACCAGGAGTACGGCGTAATGCCGGAAGTGGCGAGCCGAGTAGTTGCGGACCTCGGAGCTTCGGATCTGGGCCTGGATGCGTTCTCTTCAGGAACCTCCGCCCATCTGCGGGTGTGTGAGAAGTACTGGAGCGCCCAGGACTCCGCCTGGAAGAAGCACTGGGGTCCGCATCAGGGATTGATGTGGATCCATTGCCCCTGATGGGACATCCCAAGAGCGATAGCGAAGATTCGCAAGGACCGCTCCAAGGCAGTGCTGGTTGTTCCTATGGGATGCACCGAGGAGGAACGCACCTGAGATTGGGTGGTCTCACTGACCAACATGACCTTAAACAAGGTTACCCTACCGGCTGGAGAGAGTGTCTATCAGGACGCTAAGGGACAGCCGATGCCACCCCAGAGATGGCCCATGGAATTCCACTATGTGGATGGGGGCCTTGAGCAGGCCGACACCACGGACTTCGTGTGTGTCAACCGCATCATAGCGGAGCCCTGGCGGCAATGCTTTGCGGTTTCCCCTGTTGACATCGGAGAATTGGAGGACCTCCTCACTGAAGAGGAGCTGGACCTGGTTCAGGGGTATATGAATCAGTCCTTTCACGACTGGAGAAGCCATCGTGAGGGCAAGGGCCAGGACAAAGCCTTGTGGGAAGTGGACTCCATCGTCTCTGGTTCCTATGATGGGGATACCTCCGCAAGGAGGGTGCTGGAGCACATGTCCAGCCAGGAGGAGCCAATCGGCAGTAACGCACCCACCTACGGTGATTTGTTCCGAGGCAAGACCAGAGATGGCCCTTTGGGCCACCTGGGGAGACCACCTGACTTGAAACCATGCGGTGGTACCCCGCAAGTAAGCTCAGTGGTTCAAGTGCCCGGAAAGGCCAAGGCGGAGTCTGATGAGTGCCCCAAGATCCAGGCATTGAGGGCCAGGCTGAAGCAGAAGTATGGTGATACCTTCTTCAGCCGAAAGCCTGTGTTTCCCCCACCGGTGCGTGGACCGTATGGTGGGGCGAGGATACGGCTGAAGCCGGACCCCCGTGTGTACCGACACCTGGAGTCCGCCCTGAGGGGCGAGAGGAAGGAGGCCATGGAGAAGATCCTCCGTGAATTCATCGAGAGGGGCTGGCCTGAGCCGTGCCACTCCGAGTGGGCCTCCCCTTGCTTCGTCGTTCCCAAGAAGGTGGCCGGAGAGTGGCGGCTTGTGGTCGACTACCGCGGCCTAAACACCCAAACGCAGCATGACAGCTATACGCTGCCCCTCATTGAGGACATGCTGCAAAAGCAACACCGGCGGAGGATCTTCACGGTGATTGACCTGAAACATGGTTATTATCAGATGCCTCTCGCCGAGGAGTCCGGTGCCTGCACAGCAATGAGCACCCCACTTGGACCTTCAGTGGAAGGTGATGCCCGTGGGTGTTACCAAAGGCAATGCGGCTTTTCAGTGGATGCTGGAGAACCTGTTTGAGCCGGTGCGTGACTGTGCGGACCCCTTTGTGGACGACGTGGTCATCGCGTCCGGGGACCCCAGTATGAGCTATGATGAGCTCCTGGAGGCACATGAGAGGGACGTCACCGGAGTGCTGGACCTTCTGGTTAGGCACAAGCTCACGGGCAGCAGTGACAAAGCCACCATTGCGGTAAGCGAGGTGGTCCTCGCTGGCCACGTAGTTGGGAACGGGCAGCGGAAGCCCATACCTGGCAAGGTGGCTGCGATTGAGCACTGGGAGAAGTCCAAGACGGTCTCTGAGCTACGGGCATACTTGGGGTTCTGCAACTACTACTGGGGGTATATCAAGATGTATGCCGAGTATGCAGCCCCCATGACGGCCATGCTCAAGGGCAACCGAGAGGAGACCAAGAAGGGGTCCAAGAAGGCTGTGGTCTGGAATGCTGAGTCCGACTGTGCCTTTGAGGGGATGAAGCAGGCGCTGCTATCCGCAGTGGTTTGAGGTTTGAGGTTTGATTTTGCGGGTACTAGACGCCTTTCGGCCCCGGGGGGCCACCTGGTCGGGCCAGGTGATATCCTCCCCACCGGGCCCTAGTGGGGGGCCCTCCAAGACGCACCTCCTGCCTGGTGGCGGAGTCCCCCGGGTTCACAGAGCTCGGAGCCCCGTCCTTCCCCGGCGTCCCCGTTTCGCCACTCCCCGGTCAGTGCATCAATTCGCAGCCGTGGCCGCGGGCGCTTACCCACTGCGTCGCCCCCCTAATGCGTGGTCGCCCGGGGCACCGGCGCCGCCGGGCCCGTGCTACTGGCTTGTCGCCAGTGGGACCCCCTTGGGCTGGCGCGGAGGCTGCCTAGCCTAGGGGCTGGGGCGTGGCGCTGTGCGCCACTACTGCCTTGGCGGGTGCAGTTTCCCGTCTGTGTGTGCGCGGCGCTCGCGGCCGGTTCGGGGGGGTTCGGGCCGGTACCTGGTGTTGTGTCTCCCCTTCTTCCCCCTCCCCGCCCCGCGTGTCCCGCGCTGCGTGTGGCGGGCCGTCCCGTCCGGGTGTCCCTTATCCTCGTTCGCTGGTACGCCATTCCATGCGGTCTGTGCGTTCCGCGCGCTCGGTCCGGTTGCCCTTCTGGTGGTCCCCGCGTGTCCTTTTCGTGTGTGTGCGCTCGCGCTCTCGCGGCGTCCGCTCCCCGCTGGGTGGTGTGGCGCGCGCATCTCGCGTGGTCCCGGCACTGGGCGCTGGTAGGGCCGTTCCATGTGGTCCGTGCCCCTCCGCGTGTCCTGCCCTGGTCCCGTGCTCCGTCTGGCGTGCTTGGGGGGGGGCGGTCCGGTCCCGGTTCCCCCCTACTTGGCTTGGGGTTGTGGGGGCGGCGGCAGGGCGTCCCCGGGGGGGTGCCCTCGACCGTTGCGTGGGGCGTTCTGGGTCTTGCGCTCCTCTTCCCCCGACTGCCCGTCCACTGGGTGGGCTGTCGGGGTCTGCGTTGTGGGCGCGGGCGTGCGGTTGGTGGGGGCCTCGCTCTGTTCTTGCGGCGGAGGGGAGAGGTGTCGACTTGGTGTCCAGGCGCCGGCCCGCCGGATTCCCATGACGAGCCTGATGCGCACGGAGCTTCGCCCTGCGGGATGCGTGGGGGGGTTGGGGTGACCGTGGCTGGAGTGGTGCACCAATGTTCCGGTTCACGGCCCAGCAGAGCACCCTTACCGCGGGCTTACTCTTAGCACAGGGGGAGGGGGTTGCGGGCGCGTTTGTTCTGTGACCCGGGTGCCAGTGTATCTCAGAAGGCAGCCGCCCCGGAGGTAGCGCACCAGGCGCGCGCCGCGAAGGAGCTGATTGGAACCCCGGGATCGGTGGTCTCCCACCGATCCCTTCGAATACCGGACGAGGCCTCCCATTGACCTGTTCGAGTACAGGTGACGGCGCGCACTGCTGCAGGGGTGGGTGGCTCCCATGTGTTTTGTTTTTCTTGGGTGGGGGGTAAAACGAACGAGACCTCCACCCGATCCACCGGTATCGGTGGTGGCGCGAGTTGCTGGAGGGGGGGGTGGTTCCCACGTCGCCAACTAGAGAGCTCTACGTGCAGGGATCCCAGGAGCACCAACGCCTGGGATCGAACCCCCGCACTGGACGATTGAAGACCGACGCTCTCACTACTGGGCCGCGGGAGTCTCTTACGCGACTTAGGGGTGTCGTCGGCTATGAATCCAGTCCTGAGGGTGGGGCTGTGCGTCGCGAAGCGTGTTGCGCGTGCCGGGAGGCCCCAGTCCACGTGTACGGGGTCCAGAAAGGGGGGGAGGGGGCTGGGTGGGGTGCGGCACCGTTGGATCGCCGACTGACGTGCACAGGGGTAAGAGGCGGACAGTAGCGCCGCCGGACCGGGGGGGGGGCTGTAGGGCGGGGGGTCGCTCTGCCTCTTTCCGTCCCTCTGCCTTCCCTGGGCAGGCAACAAAGCGGGCGTCATTGGCGTTGTGCTGTCCATGGGGGGCGTGGCCCCCCATACCACTCCGGTTCGTGTTCACCCGGCTTCTCTGGGTACGATCTGTGCGGCGTGCCGGTGCGCAGGCGTGGGCCCGCTTGTTTTTCGCGGCCCCCACGTGGGCCGACGGCTGGAGCGGGGGGGCGGGTCACACTCCGGCTCCCCTCTCGGGTGGGGGGGGCCGATCCCCCTTGCCTCGGGGGGGGTGTCGCGCCGCGGCCTCCCCGCTCTCGTTCCGGGTGGCGGCCTGCGGTACCCCTTTCTGGCTCTCTTCGTGTCGCTGGCGCGCTCCCTTCCGGCGCGCGCGTGCGGTCGGGGCTGAAGTGCCGCCCCGGGCTGGGGGGGGGTGAGGGGCGGCCCGTGGACCGCTCCCCTGGGGGCCCCAGCTGACCTGCAAACCCCCCCTCTGTCCCCTCGGAGTGGGCTGTGGTTACGGGAGGGTCATGCGGGGCGCGGCCTCCTTCGTGTTCCGTTGTGCGCGTTGCTCCGGCACGCCGGCGTGGGTTCGCGGGAGCAGGTCCAGCCGCCGTTGCCCTTACCGTGTCGCCGTTCCTCCTGTGGGTGGGGGCGCCCCCCCGGCCCTGGGGGGGCGGAGGGCCGCGCCTGTGGCTCCCCAGCTGGGGTGGGTGCGGGGGGGGGGGGGGTTGGGGGGGCCGCCCCCCCGCCCGATCTCGGGCCTGTGTGGGAGGGGGGGGGGGGAGTGGGGGGGGGCCTTCGGTCCCCTGGCAATGCCTCCTGTCGGCCAAGGGGGGGGGGGGGGGGCGGCTTGGCGGTCCCGGCCCCGGGGGCCAGCCATCGGCCAGGGGGGTCGCGCCCTTCCCCCGCCCCCCTCCACCGAGAGCCGGATTCTCACGCAGTCCCTCTCTGGGGCCCCTCATCCCCCGGCCGTTGTCGCGCGGCGCTGGCCGGCCGGGGGTGGCCGTGAGGGTCAGCGGTCAGTGGTTAGCGGGTTGCGGGGCAGCAGGTTTCCCCCCGCGCTTGTTGTCTCCGCACTCCCTCCCGCGGGAGGTGGCGCGCCGCTTTCCCTGGGTAGGCAACAAAGCGGGCGTCACTGGTGTCGTGCTGTCCATGGGGGGCGTGGCCCCCCATACCATTCCGGTTCGCGCCCACCCGGCTTCTCTGGGCACGATCTGCGCGGCGTCCCGGTGCCCAGGCGTGGGCCCACTTGTTCTTCGCGGCCCCCATTTGAGCCGGCGGCTGGGGCGGGGGGGCGGGTCACACTCCGGCTCCCCCCTCGGGCGGGGGGGGTCCATCCCTTCTGCCTCGGGGGGTGGGGCCCGGGGCCCCCGCGGCTGGCGGGCCGGTGGGGGGGCGGGGGGGGGGGGGGGTGTCGCGCCGCGGCCTCCCTGCTCTCGTTCCAGGCGGCGGCCTGTGGTACTCCTTTCTGGCTCCCTCCGTGTCGCCGGCGCGCTCCCTTCCGGCGCGCGCGTGCGGTCGGGGCTGGAGTGCCGCCCCGGGGTGGGGGGGTGTGAGGGGCGGCCCGTGGACCGCCCCCCTGGGGGCCCCATCTGACTGGAAATCCCCCCTCTGTCACCTCGGAGTGGGCTGTGGTTACGGGAGGGTCATGTGGGGCGCGGCCTCCTTCCTGCTCCGTTGTGCGCGTTGCTCCGGCACGCCGATGTGGGTTCGCGGGAGCAGGCCCAGCCGCCGTTGCCCTTATCGCGCCCCGTTCCCCTTGAGGGGGGGGCGCCCCCCCGGCCCTGGGGGGGGCGGAGGGCCGCGCCTGTGGCTCCCCTGCTGTGGTGGGTGCGGGGATGGGGGGGGGGTGGGGGGGCCGCCTCCCCGCCCGCCCTCGGGTCTGTGCGGGGGGGGGGGGTGGGTTGGAGGGGGCCCTTTGGCCCCCTGGCGATGCCTCTCGTCGGCCGGGGAGGAGGGGCGGGGGCGGCATGGCGGTCCTGGTCCCGGGGGCCAGCCATCGGCCAGGGGGTCGCGCCCTTCACCCGCCCCCCCTATCGAGAGCCGGATGCTCGCGCAGGCCCTCGCCGGGGCCCCTCATCCCCCGGCCGTTGTCGTGCGGCGCTGGCCGGCCGGGGGTGGCCGTGAGGGTTAGCGGTCAGTGGTTAGCGGGTTGCGGGGCAGCAGGTTCTTCCCCGCGCTCGTTGTCTCCGCCCTCCCTCCCGCGGGAGGTGGCGCGCCCTCGCACGTCGTGCCATACCGTGGGAGGGGCGTGGGTCAGGGGGCCCATCCCCCCCCCCCATCCCTCCCTTACCCGCCGTCTGGGCCTTCACTTGCGCCGCCGCTTGTGTGGGGGCTGGGGCTGCGGCGGCGGCGGGTTGTGCCGGCGGTAGCGCCAATGGGCGAGGGCGCTACGCAAAGCCCGGGGGAGCCAGTTTTTGGCGTCCGCATCCGTGATGCGGAGCACCGCTCCCCCTTCCAGGAAGGCCGGCCACGTCGGCTCCCTGTGGGGCCACGCCGCCCGGATCACTGACCTTAGGACCCTCTCGTGGTCCTCTGGGGCCGCCCACCCCCCCGGGGGTGCCTCTCGGTTTCCTCCGTCCCTCCAGAGGAGCACGGCATCGAAGGGCCGGTTCCGCGCCCTCCTGGAGGTCCCATGGTTGGCCCAGCACAACCACCCGTACACTTCTCCCACCAGGGGGAGGGTCTCCTCCCCCAGCGGGTCCGGGACTGCGCCCCAGTCCCGGTCCCATGGCCGGCCCTCCTCCGCCCCCCGTGCAGGCCCCCCTCGCTGCCCCTGCGCCTGCGGCGCCGATGCCGCGCCCCGTCCCCCCTCCGCCGAGGCCATCCGCGCCGGCTCCGCCCTCGGCGCGGGGGGGGCTTGCTGGTGCTGGCGTCGTGGGGGTTGGGGGGGGACGAGCTCGCCGGCGTCAGGGTCGATGTTGTAGAGGTGGTGGTGGTGGTGGTGGTGGTGGTGGTGGGTGTGGTGTGCCGGCATCTGTTGGATGCCGGGGGGGATGCACCTCACCGGCTGCACGTCCGGCTGCGGGGGCGCTCCGCCCTCTGCCCCCCTCCCTTCGCCCCGCCCTCCTCCCTGGGCTCCCATGCCCCGTCCCTCCTGTCCCTTGGGGCCCTTGCCCTTGCCCTTGCCCTTGCCCTTGGGCCCCTTTCCAGTCCCATGCCCGTGTCGCGGGTCCCGCCTCTCGTCCCCCACGCCCTGGCCCGCTCGCTCTCCCATCCCCCCTCGTCCTGCCCCCTGCACCTGGGTACCCTTCCCGCGCCCCTGAGCACCCTTCCCGTGCCCTGGCCCCTCCCCGGCCCCCTGCCCGTGTCGCGGGTCCCGCCTCTCGTCCACCACGCCCTGGCTTGCTCGCTCTCCCACCTCCCCTCGCCCCGCCCCCTGCACCTGGGCTCCCTGCCCGCGCCCCTGCGCGCCCTTCCCGTGCCCTGACCCCTCCCCTGCCCCCTGCCTGTCGCGCTGTCCGCTCCTCCCTCCCCCCCCGCCGCTGCGCCCTTCCTGGACCACTCGCCAGGCGTCCCGCTGCCTTTGCAGTTGCGGCAGCGTGACGCCCGGCGGCGAGCGCTCGCGCGTCGGGGGGCGGACGTGCCGCTCCCGCCCCTGGGGGAAGGGTTTGGGGCGGTACGGCTTGGGGGGGCTGGTGTGGGTGTGGGCGGGGTTGGCCTGGGCGCGGTACTTCGCGCTCTCCCTGCCCACTGCTGCTGCTGCGGCGGCCGCCGGCGAGGCGTCCGCGGCCCGTGCGGGGTTCTTCCCCCGCTTGCGCGGCGTGCCGGGGGCCGCAGCCCCTCGCGCGCCCTCCTCACTCTCCTTCGCTGCCGTGGCGGCCGCCGACGAGGCGCCCGTGGCCGCGGTCGCAACCCCTCGCACGCCCTCCTCGTTCTCCTCTGCTGCCGCGGCGGCCGCCGGCGAGGCGCCCAAGGCCCGTGCGGGGTCCGTCGCAACCCCTCGCGCGCCCTTCTTGCTCTCCTGTGCGGCTGCGGCAGCCCTCGGCGATGTGTCCGGCTCCTGCGCCGGGGCTGCCCCCCTTGTCGGCGGCGTGCCGGGGGCCGCGGCCGGGGCCGCGGCGTGGCTCGCCGCGGTCTCCGCCTCCTGCGCGTCTGGGCGGGGCGGGGCGGCGGGGCTGGCCGCTTGGGCGGCGGGGGCGGCCGTCTCGGCTGGCCCAGGTTCCCGGGCCGGCGGCGGCGGCCCGACCACCGCCGCCTCCGCCAGCCTCCGCTCCTCGCGCTCCGCGAGGGTCTCCCCCGTCCACTCCGGGGAGGAGACGGGGGAGCGGGAGCGGGACCGGCAGTGGTGGCGGTCGTCCCGCTGGAGGGACCCATCAGAGTCTGCCATCACTGTTACTCTGGTAGGCATGCGTGGTGGCAGGCGCGCCCTTCCCACTACCTCCTGGTGCATCAGTGCCGTGCCGTGGGCAGTGCCGTGTGGTGCTCTGCGGGGGGGAGGGGGAGAGGGGGTGGGGGGCCGGCTGTGGCGTCAGCCCCGCACGGCCGGGGGTCCGCGGCCATCCACCGGCATTGGGGGGGGAGGCGGGGGAGCCACGCGGCCCACGCGTCGCGCCACAGCTCCCAGTCTGGGGCGGGGCCCAGGGCCCTGGGCCCCCGGGGGTCGTCGAGCGGTGTCGGGGGCAGCCGCACCAGGTGGACCCCCGTAACGGCGGTGACCTCCTGCGTGCGCAGGAAGGTGTGTACTCCGTCCCGCGCCGCGGGCGCCGGGAGGGGGGGGCGGGGTACGGGTGTGGCCCCATAGAGGTGGGTGGGGGTGATCCCCAGGATCCGCCCCGGGCCCCCGCGGGTCGCGACGACGAGGAGGAGGAGGGGGGTGCCAGGGCACTCTTGCCAGAGGACCTGCCCCCTGTGGTGGGCACCCCTGGTCCTGGAGAGGGGGGGGGACAGGTCTGGGTTAGCCCAGCCGCGGGGCGCGTGCGTCACCGGTGGGAGGGTGGGGCACCAAGTGGGCTCCCTGGGGAACGCCTCGTAGACGACGGCGTACGGGGGGGTAGGCCCGGTGCCGTCATACACCGGGTTGGTCGGCCGGAGGCGGGCGGACGCCTGGTCCGCGCCTTCCACGAACACCGTGACCTCGCCCACCCCCAGGTCCTCGTCCGGCGGGTGTAGAAGGTGGAGCGCCGCATCCAGCTCGGACACTCCCCCCGGGTACGTGGCCCGCGCCTGGTTCAGGTACGGGGCCGCGTCCCCGGGGTAGCGCGTCCTGAGGGCGTGCAGTAGGGCTGGGGCGCTACTGCGGAGGGACATGGCAGACCCCGCTCCCGTCAGCCGGAGGTTGTCCCCCATGGACAGGGGCCGGCCCAACCGATTGGACTCGCGCCACTCCATCCAGTGCCCATAGAGGGCCGCTTCCGGGCTGATGAGCCCCGGCCGGATGGCGTTCACGATCCGGTGCATTGCCGGGAGCAGCGTAGGGGCCCCCGCTCCGTTCAGGGCGCGGACGGCCGGGAGGGCGGTCCCGTTGAGGAAGGCCCTCGCACTGCCCTCCAGGTCGCACCGTGCGGCAGCGTGCGCTTCTTTTGCCTCCGCCACCGCGTCCGCCACCAGGCCCCGGACGGCCGCCTCCTGCGCTCTGCGGCGGGCCCTGGTGTGCCCCGGCCCATCCCCCCGTCGGCGTGGCATGGTGCTGCGGGCTCTGCAAAGGGCGGCGGCGGGTGGGGGTTAGGGGGCGAACACGTGCGACAGGTGCGCAACGGATGTGGGGTCCCGCAGGTGCACGTGGATCCAAAGAAGGGCAGCGCCCGCGGGGCCCGCTTGTTCGTGCGAGGGGGTGTGTGCCTCCTCGATGCGCCGGCGCAAGGCCTCCTCCTCTGTGCGCCTGCGCGGGCCTGCGGGAGGTTTGGGCCAGGGGCACGCGGCTACCTGGGTGCACCGCGCGCACCTGTTGGCGCCTGTCGATGCTGCGGAGGACACCGTGTCACATTCTCCGCAGAGTCGGCAGGTGTGTGGGAGGTGGGAGGGCGGCAACCAAGGGTCGAGATGGCGGAGCCAGAGGTCGTCCCACCTCTATCGGAGGGGGTCCCGGATCTCCAGCAGGCGGGCGTGGACGCGGCGCCGGTAGTCCTTGCCAAGCGTCTTCCGCTGGACCTCCTGCCACGTGTCGTCGGGGAGGATTCCGAGGTCGCGGAAGGCGGCGATGAGGTCGTCCCACGTCGGGCGGGGGTGCCCCTGGGGGGGGCTCGCCATGTACACGTGGCGCCCGGTGAGGTGGAGCGTCAGCGCGTCCCATTGGCACCCGTTCGCGGTGTCCCTGTGGAGGAGGGCCAGCAGGGTGCCGTCCGCGACTGCCTCCCACCCCACTCGCAGCCCTTCGCAGCTGTCCAGCTCCTGGCGCAGCGCGGCTGCGATACCGGTGGGGAGCATGAGGAGCAAGGGCCCCTGGGCGTCGCCCAGCCGGGACAGGGCGTCGTCGTATACCGGCCCCCCAGCTTTGAAGTGCGCCATGGTGAGTTGGGTGGCCCCGTCCTCTGGGGGGTGCCACCGGACGGTGGCCGCAGCGTGTCCCCACGTGCGTATCTCCGTGGCCCGGAGCACGTTGGCGGTGTGAAGGACGATGCGGGGCGGGACGGGCGTCCTGACGAGTGAGGATACGTCCCCAGTCCATCCCGTTTGCGGCCCCGGGGCCGCCTGCAGCCATTCCCCCGTCGCCGCGTCCCACGGGTGGTCAGGCCCCGCCCCGCGGATCATGGTAGGTCTCGGCCGGGTGTCCGGCCCCCACCCCCGGAGCGGGATGGCGGCGTATCGTTGCGCAGGGGTCTCCGGGGCGCGCGTGGCGGCGCACCACCGGCCCCACTCCCGCGCCCACTCCTCCCCCACGATGCGCGCCTCCCATGCGGTCATGGAGCCGCGCCCGATGATCCACGGTGGGAAGAGGGCGTCTTGTAGGTGCCTCGAGAACCCCCCCGGCAGGTCCTGATACGGGTGGGGGCTCTCTTGGGGTGGGCACTCCAGAGTGCCATTCACAACACGGAGGGAGGCTACGAAGTCCTTGTCAGGGCGCGGGGGAGGGGGAGGGTGGTCGCCCTCCGCCGCAGTGAGCCACCGGTGCGCCCGGGCCGCCGCGCTTAGGGGCTCGTGGAGGAGTTGTCCCAGCCGGTGGTTGCGAAGCTCCCACGCGAAGTCCCCCAGCCGGAGCATGTGGTGGAGGAAATCGTCCACTGAGGTCCCTCCCGGCGGGTCGTATCGGGTTATGGCGCGGAGCTGCGCCTCCGCGTCCTCGGGCACCAGTCCGGAGCAGAACACCTCCGTCCACGTGGCGCCTGCGGAGCGCCACGAGGCCACCCACAGGGCCTTGTCCCCAGGTGGGAGGTGGCGGGCCGCCTCGTGTACCGCCTGGCGGTAGTGGGGCCAGAGGAGCCGCGAGTGGGTGCAACCCACGTGCATGTGAACCGGGGTCTCTTCCGGGCCGCCGCAGAAAAGGCACGGTTGCGGGACGATGGCGACGCCGGAGAGCCGCTCCTTCCGGAGGCGGAGCCTGCGCTGCACCGGCGTGTGGCCGTCCCGGGCCCGCAGCGCCCGGCAGTTGGTGGCAGCCGCGGTGAGGTCCCGGGCGTGGACGTAGGCCGTGGCGTGGGCCGCGCCCAAAGGTGTGTGTCCCCGGTGCGTCAGCGCATGGTCCGTCTGCGCCCGTTGCGCGACCTCGCCGAGCACCCGCATCGTGGGGGGCCGTAGATCGAGATGGCCGTCACGGCCGGCGACAATGAGTTGGGCGTGGCCAGGGTCCGGGGGCGTATTCTGCAAGACGGTGTCCTGGGACGCTGCCCAGTCCGCCTTGTGCAGTAGGGCGTCACTGTGGTGCGAGGTGGCTCGGACGTACCAGAACGGGTGCCCGGCGTGTTGCTCCCGCGCGCACAGGCCGTCCCGGAGCCACCTCAGGGGCATCTGGTTTACCACCTTCGCTGCGCCCGCGGGGACCCCCGTGGTTCGCTCGCGATCTGCGTGCCGCAGGAGGTGGAGGATGACTTCGGCGTCCACCGTGTGGACCCATGGTCTGTGTGCACCGTAATGTAGGGGGAGGGAGGCGGCCACCCCCTCCCCGTCGGGCACCGTGCCCGAGATGGCCACCGCCCGCGTGCGGGTGAGGTCGGCGGCGAGAGCGACGCTGGTGGCGTGTTTGCAGGGTCCGCCCCCGGACGCGTCAGAGGAGGTGTGTCCCCAGGCCTCCGGCATCCAGTAGTATCCGGTGGGGCTGAGCCACCCCGCGTTGAGGTCGGTGGAGTGCCACCGGACGTCGGGGTGGCTGGGGGTCAGTTGGTCCACGCTCAGCGCCCTGGTGTCGCCTGGGCTGATCGCCGGGTGGTCGTGCAGCCGGATCTCCGCTCCGGCGACCGTGCTTGCCAAGGACCGTAGCGCCGTCACATGTTCCTTGAGCCACGCCGGGCCCCCGCGCTGGTGCACCACCAGGTGTCCTGTGTCCTCCGGACGGTCCTCCAGCGCGTGCACCGCCATGTGTGGGTCGTGCGGCACCCCCGTAGCCACCAGTAGGGCGGTGCCACGGGGGAGCCCACGGGGTTCAGGCTGGCCTGCTCCCACTTGCACTATTACCCACTCGGCCCGGAGCTGCGCTTGTCCCGTCGCTTGGGTGCATTGGTCGTCCGTGGTCACCAGCCACAACGGCGTCGGCGCGTGGGGCCGGGGGCGTAAGGGCTCTGGCCACGCCACGTCCGCGTTAGGCTCTTGGTGCTCGCTTTCCGCGAGTACGTCGCAGAGGATGTACATGAGGGCCGCTGGCGGGTGGTACGTCGCCCCCCGCGTGGGGGGGGACAGGCCGTCCCGGCGGCGGTAGCTCCCGACGTGGAGGTGCAGGCCGTCCGGGGTCACCCGTGGGCCGGTCTGGGCGTCCTGCTTAGCCCTCGTGGGGTGGACGAGTCTCAGGCGGGGGTCCCGTGTGCCGGTGGTGTGGAAGAGGTGGGCCAGGGCGTCGCGCCACCCGGGGTGGTTGGTGGGCTCTTGCTCACGGCGGCAATAATGGAGGTGTTCATCGGCGCATTGCTTGAGGCACTCCCGCACCGCCGTCGGCCACGGATCGTCGTTGTCGGGGAAGGGGTGGCGTGGCCCGTGGTGCCCATGCCACGGCGTTGTGTGTGGCACCGTCAGGCGGCACGTGTCGCGGTGTCGCAGCTTGGCGGTGCGCAGCGTGACGATTTTGCCCGGCGGGGACTGTAGTTGGACATGAGCCGCCCTGGGGCACGCGATGGGGTTGTACATCCCCACTCCCATGGCGGCCAGGGCCCGGGGTATGCGGTGGACCCAGTCGCCTCCCGCCAGAGTTGCGAACTCCGGGACGGGGTAGTGCACCTCGGGACATATTCCGTGCGCGCCGGCTATCTCCCAGAACATCTTGGTGACCTCGGCGCGCACGGAGGTTGCGCGGTGGTGGACGAGTGTACCCACGAGGGCCACCGCTGCCTGCTGGCACCGCGTGGGCACCCGTGTGAGCCCCAGGGTCCGGTCGTCCTGCAGGCTGTCCCGCGAGGCGTCGAAGGCGTACCGCGCCCTGTCCTTCGCGACCTGGACCGTGATGTGGTCCAGGTGGCGTGCAGTGTCGGAGTCGTCGGCGATGGAAGGGGCGACGTACTGCGTCACCCCTCCGAGGATCGCCAGGATGACGTCCTGCACCACTTTCGGTGGCGCGAGGGTGTTAAGGCACCAGTGGTGCACTGCCGCCAGGCGTAGCCGGTGCTTGCGCTGCAGGGAGAACTCCCCGTCCGGCTGCAGCTGGAGTCCCAGGTAGGGGACGGAGTCCGCCGCTGGTACCCAGTACCACGGGTTTTCCAGGTGGGGGCAGAGGCGCAGCTGCAGGCCCGGGACCCCCTCTGTGGTGGCCATGGCGCACTTGCGGGGGTTGAGCTCCATGCCCATCATCCCCAGGTACGCGGCCACCGCCTCCACGCCCTCGACGAAGTGCTGCAGCGTGTGGGCCACCACCAGCAGGTCGTCGATATAGGCCTGGATGAGGCCGTGCTCGGCCCCTCCCGGTGGGCGCAGGCGGTGCCCCTGTGCCCTGAGCAGGGGCTCCAGGAGGAGCGCGTACAGCAGGGGGCTCTCGGGGTTGCCCTGCCGGACGCCGCGTAGCATGTAGACGGGCTGCGTTAGCCCGTGTGCTGTGACGATGCGCAGCCTGGCGCACGTGTGGAGGAAGAGCAGGAGGTCAATGACGTCCGGCGGCACGGAGAGGTGGCGCAGGATGAGGTGGAGGGCGCCGTGTGGGGCGGTGTCGAAGGCCTTGCGGGCGTCGAAGGAGAAGACGTAGTTGGGCCTTCCCCGCTGGAGGTGCCGCTGCGCCATGAACAGCGGGGGGCCTGTGTTGGAGCCAGGGAGGGCCCCCTGCTGCCAGTCGCTGACCACTCCGTGCCGTGTGAGCACCTCCGTGATGCGCTGGGTGAGGAGGCCCGTGAGCAGCTTCATGTCCAGCTGGCCCAGGGCTATGGGCCTGTAGTCGTCCAGTCTGGCAGAGCCCGGTACCTTGGGGCTTAGCCAGATGTGCGCGTCCCTCCAGTGCATCGGCGGCGGGGCGCCGCGGAGGATGGCCCGGTAGGAGTGGACCAGGAGCCACTGGACGGGTGCCGGGAGGGCCTTGATTAAGCGGGCCTCCACGTGGTTAGGACCTGGGGCCTTGCCATCGGCCTTGTCCAGGGCGGACTTCAGGTCCTGCATGGAGTACTGCTGGACCTGTGTCCAGGCTCCCTCAGGGACCCGGGGGACGTGGCGGCCGAGGACCGCCTGGAAACCCGGGAGGTCCACCGGGCGTTTGTCGTACAGTTCTCGCCAGAAAGCGCGAACTGCGAACATCACGTCGTGGGCCTCCGTGAGGAGCGTTTGGGTGTTGGGAACCCGCACGTTCCAGAGGCCTGACGGGCCTGGGGCCTCTACCTCTATGGCTCCCCGCACGGCTTTCCATCGCTGGGCAATGTCGGGGGCGTGGCGTCGCCAGAAGTCCTTGATGGCGCGCTTGCGGTCTGCCGCCAGGAGGGCGCGGAGCTGGCGAATGTCCTCCTCGAGGGCGGCTGCTTGCCTCTCCAGCTCCTCCTGTAGCTGGCCCTGCGTGGTCGGGCGGAACCCGGGCGACACACCCTGCAGTTCCTCCGTGAGCCGGAGCGCCGCCTCGGACCGGATGCCATGCCTGGCCGCGTCCGCCTGGTACGCTGCCGGGGCGCGCGCTGCCAGGGTGTCATAGCGGAGGACCGCTGCCTGGAGCTGCTTTCCGCTCTCCGGGAGGTCGCCCTCCGCCGGGTCCGTTCCCGCCAGAGACGGCTGCCGGCGTCCCACCACGCGCGCCAGGGCGTCATGCGTCGCGTGGAGGTGTTCGAACACCTTGTCCACCGCGGCCGCGGGCATGGACCCGTAGTCGTGCTGCTCTGCGGGACCCAGCCAGGGCGCCAGGGAGGGTTCATCCTGCGCGGCGGTGACCGCCGCCCACAGGCAGTGTTGGACGGGCGCGGCCTCGGCGTCGTACGGGAGGAAGCGGCCCTCCGTGTGGCTGTAGGGGGTGGGCATCGCCGCGCGTCCCGCTGCCCTGAGGAGACCCGGCAGGGCCAGGCGGACCGGGAGGTGGTCCGAGCCGACCACCTGGGGGTGTGCCATGCCGCGAGCCCAGACGCTTTCCCGCAGGGACCACGGCAGGAGGGGCTCGTTGACCAGGAAGGTGTCCACCCCGTGCTGGGACGGGTGGAGCGTGGGGGTCATGTCCTCCTCGCCGCCTGCCGCGGCTCTTCGGAAGCCGCAGGCTTCCCAGCCCGCTCGGAAATGCTCCGTGGCCGGGTTGGCGGGGACATCCATGTAGATGTTGGTGTCGCCGGCGATGACCACCGGGTGCCTCCCGCCGAGGCTGCGTGCCGTGGCATACATTTGTATGTCGGCCCAGAACGCCGCCCGTCCCGCCCACGGGGAGCAGCCTGCTTGCGGCCCGTGGACGTTGATGAGGGTGAGGCCTCCCCCGTCCGTGCGGATCTCCAGGGCCGCGGCCTTCCCGGGGACAATTTCCGTGAAGCTGAGCACCTCGTGCTCCGCCACGTACTTGCTGCTGACCGCAGTGAGGAGGCCCCCCCCTCGCGAGGTGGAGGTGGCCCCCGTCTCCGCCAGCCGGCTGCTGAAGTAGGCGGTGTACCCCTTGTCCCGGAGTGCCGCGGCCACGTGCATCTCCTGCGCCCTGGTGGCGATCCCCGTTTCCTGGAGCATGATGGCAAAGCCCCCTCCTGGGGCAGCATGCCGGTGATGAGGTGCTCCTTGTCGGTGCAGGCCGCCGGCCCCCGGCGCCGCCGGAGTGTGTCCCGGAGGGACCGGTCTGGCGGCACGAGGCCGTTGCGCAGGTTCCACGAGAGGAGCAACAGGGCGTCGCCCGTCGTGTCCTCCTGGAGTCAGCTATCCCACATCGGCATCGCCGCCGGGTTCGCTGGTGCCGCCAGGGCATCTGGGTGCGCCGCATCCGCTGAGCCCGTTCCCAGCGGGGCCCACAGGGGAGCCCGGGGGACCGGGGGAGCCAGGGGGGCCAGGGGGGCCAGCCCCTCGGGGATGGATATGGACCCTGGTGGGGCCGCACCGCCGGCCCCCGGGGCCGCTCCGGGTGCCTCCTCCCCTCCATCTGCGTGGTCGGCTGCCTGGGGCGGGGGGCGCCGGGTGTACGGGGCGTGCCACGGGGACCTCCGTGCTCTCCCCTGCAGGATGTTGGCGGCCGCCTCCTTGTCGTCCGCCGGGGCCGCAGCGTGCACCGCGTGCCACGCCAGGTGTTCCAGCATTGCCCCGCTGGTGTAGTACTCGTCCGCACACAGGGGGCATTTCGTCGGCTCCGTGGCCCCTCGCGCCGGGGGGAGCTGCACCGACTTCCGAATGGCGCCCTCCGCCGCTTATTTCGAAGGGCAGGTTGGCCAGCGGCACCGTGTGTGGTGCCAGCGTGTGGCCCGGGGCCGCCACATCGAGGGCTCGCGTCGCGGGCGCGGGCCCGAGGCCTCGGGCGGCATCGCGCTGCGCGTCTGCTTGCAGCCACGTTTGCCAGTGCGTGGAGCCGATTTGGCGGTCGGGTTTGCCCCTCCATCGCAGGTCGTGGAAGGCCTGTAGCCAGTGGTACACCGTGGTCGGGACCGCCAGCTGGAGCTCCAGGTCGGCGGGGTGCGCCGCTGCCGGCCACACTCCCGGCCTCGCCGCCCGGGCTTTGTCCTTCAGCCTGACCTGGAGCAGGAGGGCGTGGTGTTCGCCCTCCCGCAGCGCCTTGATGATCATGCGGGTGCAGTCTGCCACGCGGATCACGGCTTCGGGCCCCGGCAGGCGTTCGGGGTCGCAGATGACGATGTGCGCGTCCGCCGGGCTGAACATGCAGACCACCCACTGTGGGTTCTGCTGTCCCCGCTGGGCCACCGCCAGGGTAGCCGCTGGGCGGGCGTGCGTGATGGGCCCCGCGTGGAGGTCCGGGACGTCCGTGGCTCTGATGGCGTCTCCCTGCCACGCGGCCCGTAGATGCTCCTCCTGGTCGGGGCTCCACACCAGTGTGGGGGGGTTGACCCACCCCGGTTCCTGCCTCTTGTTGGGGGCGCTGACAGTGTGCAGCAGGACCGCCAGCGGCCAGGGGTCCGCCGACATATAGTAGGCCTGGGTGGGCCCCTGTCGCCAGTCGACGTGGGGCAGGGGCGGGAAAGCCCCCTGCCTGGCGGTGCTGTGCCAGACCGTCCATCGGCCTCCGGCCAGGACGTGCGACCGGTACCCTCCGGCGTGACCGTGTATGATGGCTTGGTAGCCTGCCGTCTGCAGTACCAGTGCCTCCCCCTGCTTAGGCCCGGGCGGGGGTGTGCCATCGCCCGCACCCCAGACGCGGGTGCGCCCGCTGAGTGTGGCATGCCACGGGTCTGGTGCATCGCGCTGGGGCCCTTGTATGCATCCCGCAATTTGCGCCGGGCCGTGGTGGTGGAGGAAGCTCTCCCCGCCGTCTGCTAGCAACGCCGCCGCGACGACGTATAGTTGCTCCGCCGTGAGGGGTGCCGTCGGCTTGTGCGTCGCGGCCGGCCGTCGGGGCCGCGTGTCGCGGCAGGGGACGTGGGGCAGCAGTTGCGCCGGCCACGCCGCCACTGGACCCATGGTGACGGCCGCGACCGCAGACGCCAGCGCCCTGCGGTCCGTGGGTCTGTACTGCCGGAGTCCCGTGGTATCCCGGGTGAGGTGCCTGCAGGCTGCCTTCCAGGCCACCGCTCCGCAATTCGTGCAGTCCGGTTCGGCACCACTCGCGTCGTTGCCTCCCCTTTGCTGTACCGTGGTGGCGGTGTCGAGCGGGGGGCCCCGCTGTAGCGCCTCCGGGCCCTGCCCCGGCGGGAGGGCGGGCGGGATTGGCTGCGGGTAGTTGTGCGCGCCTCGGCGCTCCGGGTGCGTGTGGTACGGGTTTTGCCGGCGGTGTTCCGGGGCTGCCCGTGGCTGGAAGAGGAGTTGGTGCAGGTACCAGTGGCCCTCCGCGGTGGACGGATTGCGGAGCGTTAGCCACTGTTCCACCACGCCTCCTGGGTGCGCGGCCTCGACGCGGCGCTGCAACCCCAGGCGGCCTAGGCGGTTGGACGTGCCCGCGGGTGGGATGTGTGCTTGCGGGTAGAGCACCCGCAGTGGCTCCAGCGCCAGGTCCAGCACTTCGTCGTTGAGCTGCTTCGTGAGAGCCGACGCCCTGTGTAGGGCGTGGAGGACCCCGGGTGTGGGGGCCGTGAGCTGTTCGAGCACCGGTCCCGGCGGGTACCGCGTACCCGGGTTCGTTAGCCACTCCCTGGTGTGGCTCAGTACGGCCTTCCACACGTCCCTTGTAAAGGCGTGCTGGGGGGCCAAAGAGGGGACCATCCGTAGGAGGCGGTGGCACGCCGGCGGCGATCGCATGGGCTGTGGGGCGGCCGCCGTGATCCACCTGCACGCCGTGCCGGGCACGATCGCCCCCCATTCCACGGTCCCCATGCCCTCGGCGTGGATCAGCGCCTGGCCTTGGACCATGGGGAAATAGGGGCTCGAGCGCCCCTTCCCTTCCTTCCACCGTACCCAGGCGGCCCCCGCCTGCAGGCTGCGGAGCAGGGCCACGCCGGGGAGGAGCGGCTGCGGGAAAGCCCCCTTGACGGCCTGGGTGGCGTGGGCCAAGGTGCCGATGGGCAAGTACCACAACGGGAGGGTCCAGGGGCCCGGCAGCGGTTGCGCCACCCCTGCGTCCCATCGCCACTCGGAGTCTGGCGGGCCGGCCGGGACCGTGCCCGTCTGCAGGAAGTGGCGTGCCTGCTTGTCGGGGTGCCGTTGGAGGGTTGCCGCGAGGCTGAGTCCCTCTGCCGCTGGTGCCACCGGGAGGCCGCCCCGGGGCCTGCGCCAGGGGTATTCCTGGTCGGCCGGCCAGGTGTGGAGGTCCCGGGCGATGTCCTCCGCGGTCCCTGTGGGGGCGTCCTCTGGTGCCAGGTGCCACATGACGGCGAGCACCGCCCATGTGGAAAAGGGCCACGCCCGCGGGGGGGTGTACACCTGAATGGTCCACTGTGGGCACGCCCGCCGCACGCGGGACGTGTGGAGCACCCCTCGGACCATGTCCGCCGCCAGGACCAGCACCATTCCCGAGGGATCCACAATGATCCCCTCTGCGGGTCCACCGTGGCGGCCCTGGGTGTGCAAGGCCACTGCCGCCTGTCCGTAACCCTAACCCTAACCCTAACCACTGCCGCCTGTCCGCGTGGGTGACTCGGTCGACGGCCTCCTGGATGTTCACGCTGCCGCGCGCGGTCTCATCCAGGATCCAGCCCTGCGTCACCCCGTAGCGTAGGGCGGCGCGTGCGGCCGCGGGTTTCACCTCGGGCAACGCTCCGTCATCGTGGCCGGGCTGGGGGTGCTGTTTGGGGCACCAGCCTTCGCCGGTGCAATGGCCCCGTTTCCACGCGGGGCAGATCGCGGGTACGCTGCCCGCCGGCGGCGCAGGTTCCGCGGGCGCGTCTCCCGTGGGGGGCTCCGGCAATGCCTCCAGGTCGGAGTCCGTGCCCGCGTCCCCTTGTGGGGGGTCTCCTTCGCCGTCTCTGAGTCCCAGCGCCCTGATGACCTCGTGTGCTTCGTCCAGCGTCGGAGATCGGGGGCGTGTCTTGCGTGGTGCCGCGGGTTCCGCCATTGCTGTGTCGCTGTGTCTAAGAGCAGGGGGCGGGGTGCGGATGTCCCGTGGCTGGTGCGTTGGTGCGCTGGTGCGTTGCTCGGTGTGGGGGTAGTGGATGGGCATCCCCGGGGGGGCGTTTTCCAGTGTTGCGAGGGGCGTCCGGTGTTAGGCGCTGTCCCTCTCCCGGTCGCCCGTCCTCCGGAGCGGGCAGCCAGGGTTCCGCGACCCGTGTGTCCCGGGTGCGGTCGATGCGGACGTGTGGGCCCAGCACCGGCCCCACAGCGTGCGCCCTTGCGGGCCGGCGTTGCTCGCTGTGGGGGTGGCGGAAGGGCGTCCCCGGGGGGGGTGCCTTCCACCGTTGTGGGGGGCGCCTGGTGTCAGGGGCTGTCCCTCCCCCGGCCGCTCGTCCTCCGGAGCGGGCAGCCAGGGTTCCGCGACCCGTGTGTCCCGGGCGCGGTCAATGCGGGCGTGTGGACCCAGCACCGGCCCCACAGCGTGCGCCCTTGCGGGCCGGCGTTGCTCGCTGTGGGGGTGGCGGAAGGGCGTCCCCGGGGGGGGTGCCTTCCACCGTTGTGAGGGGCGCCTGGTGTCAGGCGCTGTCCCTTCCCCGGCCGCTCGTCCTCCGGAGCGTGCAGCCAGGGTTCCGCGACCCATGTGTCCCGGGTGCGGTCGATGCGGGCATGTGGACCCAGCACTGGCCCCACAGCGTGCGCCCTTGCGGGCCGGCGTTGCTCGCTGTGGGTATGGCGGAAGGGCGTCCCCGGGGGGGGTGCCTTCCACCGTTGCGAGGGGCGCCTGGTGTCAGGCGCTGTCCCCCCCCCGGCCGCTCGTCCTTCGTAGCGTGCAGCCAGGGTTCCGCGACCCGAGTGTCTCGGGCGCGGTCGACACGGGCGTGTGGACCCAGCACCGGCCCCACAGCTTGCGCCGTTGCGGGCCGACACTGCTCGCTGTGGGGGTGGCGGAAGGGCGTCCCCAGCGGGGGTTGCGTTCCACCGTTGTGAGGGGCGCCTGGTGTCAGGCGCTGTCCCTTCCCCGGCCGCTCGTCCTCCGGAGCGTGCAGCCAGGGTTCCGCGACCCGTGTGTCCCGGCTGCGGTCGATGCGGGCGTGTGGACCCAGCACCGGCCCCACAGCGTGCGCCCCTGCGGGCCGGCGTTGTTCGCTATGGGGGTGGCGGAAGGGCGTCCCCGGGGGGGGCTGCCTTCCACCGTTGTGAGGGGCGCCTGGTGTCAGGCGCTGTCCCTCCCTCGGCCGCTCGTCCTCCGGAGCGTGCAGCCAGGGTTCTGCGACCCGCGTGTCCCGGGTGCGGTCGATGCGGGCGTGTGGACCCAGCACCGGCCCCACAGCGTGTGCCCTTGCGGGCCGGCGTTGCTCGCTGTGGGGGCGGCGGAAGGGCGTCCCCGGGGGGGGTGCCTTCCACCGTTGTGAGGGGCGCCTGGTGTCAGGCGCTGTCCCTTCCCCGGCCGCTCGTCCTCCGGAGCGTGCAGACAGGGTTCCGCGACCCTCGTGTCCCGGGCGCGGTCGATGCGGGCGTGTGGACCCAGCACCAGCCCCACAGCGTGCGCCCTTGCGGGCCGGCGTTGCTCGCTGTGGGGATGGCGGAAGGGCGTCCCCGGGGGGGGGTGCCTTCCACCGTTGTGAGGGGCGCCTGGTGTCAGGCGCTGTCCCCTCCCCGGCCGCTCGTCCTCCGGAGCGTGCAGCCAGGGCTCTGCGACCCGTGTGTCCCGGGTGCGGTCGATGCGGGCGTGTGGACCCAGGACGGGCCCCGCAGCGTGCGCCCTTGCGGGCCGGCGTTGCTCGCTGTGGGGGTGGCGGAAGGGCGTCCCCGGGGGGGGTGCCTTCCACCGTTGTGAGGGGCGCCTGGTGTCAGGCGCTGTCCCTCCCCCGGCCGCTCGTCCTCCGGAGCGTGCAGCCAGGGTTCCGTGACCCGCGTGTCCCGGGCGCGGTCGATGCGGGCGTGTGGACCCAGCACCAACCCCACAGCGTGCGCCCTTGCGGGCCGGCGTTGCTCGCTTTGGGGGTGGCGGAAAGGCGTCCCCGGGGGGGGTGCCTTCCACCGATTTGAGGGGCGCCTGGTGTCAGGCGCTGTCCCTCCCCCGGCCGCTCGTCCTCCGGAGCGTGCAGCCAGGGTTCTGCGAACCGTGTGTCCCGGGTGCGGTCGATGCGGGCGTGTGGACCCAGCACCGGCCCCGCAGCGTGCGCCCTTGCGGGCCGGCGTTGCTCGCTGTGGGGGTGGCGGAAGGGCGTCCCCGGGGGGGGTGCCTTCCACCGTTGTGAGGGGCGCCTGGTGTCAGGCGCTGTCCCTTCCCCGGCCGCTCGTCCTCCGGAGCGTGCAGCCAGGGTTCCGCGACCCGTGTGTCTTGGGTGCGGTCGATGCGGGCGTGTGGACCCAGCACCGGCCCCACAGCGTGCGCCCTTGCGGGCCGGCGTTGCTCGCTGTGGGGGTGGCGGAGGGGCGTCCCCGGGGGGGGGGTGCCTTCCACCGTTGTGAGGGGCGCCTGGTGTCAGGCGCTGTCCCTCCCCCGGCCGCTCGTCCTCCGGAGCGTGCAGCCAGGGTTCCGTGACCCGTGTGTCCCGGGTGCGGTCGATGCGGGTGTGTGGACCCAGCACCGGCCCCACAGCGTGCGCCCCTGCGGGCAGGCGTTGCTCGCTGTGGGGGTGGCGGAAGGGCGTCCCCGGGGGGGGTGCCTTCCACCGTTGTGAGGGGCGCCTGGTGTCAGGCGCTGTCCCTCCCCCGACCGCTCGTCCTCCGGAGCGTGCAGCCAGGGTTCCGCGACCCGTGTGTCCCGGGTGCGGTCGATGCGGGCCTGTGGACCCAGCACCGGCCCCACAACGTGCGCCCTTGCGGGCCGGCGTTGCTCGCTGTGGGGGTGGCGGAAGGGCGTCCCCGGGGGGGCTGCCTTCCACCGTTGTGAGGGGCGCCTGGTGTCAGGCGCTGTCCCTCCCCCGGCCGCTCGTCCTCCGGAGCGTGCAGCCAGGGTTCCGCGACCCGTGTGTCCCGGGTGCGGTCGATGCGGGCGTGTGGACCCAGCACCGGCCCCACAGCGTGCGCCCTTGCGGCCCGGCGTTGCTCGCTGTGGGGGTGGCGGGAGGGCGTCCCCGGGGGGGGGTGCCTTCCACTGTTGTGAGGGGCGCCTGGTGTCAGGCGCTGTCCCTTCCCCGGCCGCTCGTCCTCCGGAGCGTGCAGCCAGGGTTCCGTGACCCGCATGTCCCGGGTGCGGTCGATGCGGGCGTGTGGACCCAGCACCGGCCCCACAGCGTGCGCCCTTGCGGGCCGGCGTTGCTCGCTGTGGGGGTGGCGGAAGGGCGTCCCCGGAGGGGGTGCCTTCCACCGTTGTGAGGGGCGCCTGGTGTCAGGCGCTGTCCCTCCCCCGGCCGCTCGTCCTCCGGAGCGTGCAGCCAGGGTTCCGCGACCCGTGTGTCCCGGGCGCGGTCGATGCGGGCGTGTGGACCCAGCAGCGGCCCCACAGCGTGCGCCCTTGCGGGCCGGCGTTGCTCGCTGTGGGGGTGGCGGAAGGGCGTCCCCGGGGGGGGCTGCCTTCCACCGTTGTGAGGGGCGCTTGGTGCCAGGCGCTGTCCCTCCCCCGGCCGCCCGTCCTCCGGAGCGTGCAGCCAGGGTAACGCGACCTGCGTGTCCCGGGCGCGGTCGGTGTGGGCGCGGGGACCCAGCACCGGCCCCACAGCGTGCGCCCTTGCGGGCCGGCGTTGCTCGCTTTGGGGGTGGCCGAAGGGCGTCCCCGGGGGGGGTGCCTTCCACCATTGTGAGGGGCGCTTGGGGTCAGGCGCTGTCCCTCTCCCGTCTGCCCGTCCACTGCTGGGTGGGTTGCCGGGGTTCGTTGGGTGTGTGCGGTGTGTGTGGTGTCTGTGCCGTGCGTGCCGTGGTGCGTGGTGCTGCTCTTCCCTTGGTCCTCCGGTGCTCCCCTCTCCGGTGTCTCGGTGCGGTGTTGTGCTCGCCGTGTGCCAGCCGTGTCCCCCCCCCTGTGTGCGCCCCTTGCTCGTTCGCTGGCTACCCCTTGTTCCCTTCGCGGCTTCGTTGCCCTTTACCCTTTCCTCTACCCCTCTCCCTGGCATGCACTTTTTCCCTGCCTCCGCTTTGTTGTGTGTCTCTGTCTTTTTCCTTGTCGGCTCGGGCTTCCTCCTTTGAACCTGCGTAGGGAGAGGATGGAGCGTAAACAGGCGTGCGGCGGCGGCGGTTTTGTCGCGACACGGCACCTCGAGCTGGCTGGTACGTCATGCGACATGTGTGTGCGACCGGCTTGTGCGTAGGTTTATCGCCCCACTTGCTTCCGTCTTGTCTCCACACCCCTTTGGCCGCTACCTTTACTCGTTGCCCGTTCCGCATGCGCGGCGTGACATGCAACATACCTGCTTCTTTCCCCGCTACCTTATTGTGTCCCAGTCCTCCCGCCTTGCCGGGCGTTCGCTTATGTGTGACGACGGCACGACGCAATACTTGCCTAAGCGTCTAAGACAACCCTACTTTAGCGCCCGGACGACGCAGACACGAGCATACGCTTCTCCTCGGGACCTGTGAGGGGAAGAGAACATGGGTGCATGCACGTGTGTTTGTTGGGACCCGGCACACGTCGGCGCTATGCTATTTGTGTGTATGCTCCCCGTGTCCCCCTCCCTGGCTATTTGTGTGTTCTAACCAACGCACGAGTCGTGGCACGAGTCATGGCACGACATGGTAACATACTTGCGTTCTTGGTGGCGGTGTGTGGCTTGCCTACTATTCGTTTGCATGCGCCGGCATACCTTTTGTCCCCTTTCGCTCCCTTTCGCCTCCTACATAAGCGGGCGTGCGGGTGGGCGGTGGGCACGTCTCGGTTACGCTTCGTGGTCACCTTTTACTTTTTTTGGCGTGGTTGCTGTTCTCGTCTCGTGTCCGTCGCGTAGCGTAGCATGGCATGCAACATACATGGTCTTTTTTTTTTTTTCTTTTTTTTTTTTTTTTTGTGTTGTGCTTTACCTTGCTGGTCTTTTTGTTCCCCCTCGTTTGTCCCTTCATACCATGTTGCTCGTCCGTGGCGGTGATGGCCTTGCGGCGTTCCGGGCATGCGCGTGCGGGCATACCTTTCTTTCCCTATGTGAGCGGGGGTGAGCATAGGCATTCCTTCGGTGCCACCTCATGTTGGTTTTCCTTGCCGGTGCGGTTTTCGTTGCGCTTTTCGTGGCGGCGCACTTTGGCGTTGCTTGACACGTAACTTCCTTGTTTTGCGCTTGTTACGGCGTTATGCATACAACATATGGCACATAACATACTTGCTTTCCGGCGGCCGGTGGCGTTGTTGTTGCTTGTGTGTGTTTTTCATGCACGACATGCAACATACTTGGGTACATGTGCGGCCTCTTTTTCTTTTTGTTGTGATCCCCTTCGCGTGTTATGGCGTCGTCGTATTTCCTACATGAGCGGGCTTGCATTGCTTGGTCGTATACTTGTGGTATATCCCCACCGTGGTGCGGTTCGTTACCTATTTATTCTTCTTGTCTACCTCTTACCGCGTTGCGCTCGTTTCGTTGGTTTCTAGCGGTGCGCGGCACATAACATACTTGCTTGCCGGCGGCCGGTGGCGTTGTTGTTGTCTATGTGTGGTTTGTTTTGGGGCGCGCACATCCGCAGTGGGTCTGCACCTCGTGGATCCTGACCGAGGGTTCGTCCTGCGCACTGACGCAACCGACTACGTCGTTGGCGCTGTGTTGGAACAAGTGCTTGATGATGGGAGGCACGTGCCAGTGGCCTTCTGGAGCTGAGTCCTGGCGGAAGGCCAGAGACAGACATGGACGCCCCGAGAAGAGGAGGCGTATGCCTTCCTTATGGCTCTGAGGAAATGGGCTGGGTACATAGCCCTCCACCCGGTCACAGCCTGCACCGACCATCAGAGTCTGCAGTTGTGGCACAAAGAGCACGTGGACACCCCCTCAGGTCCGGCCTCCTGACGGGCAAGATGGCATGAGACCTTGGCCAAGTTCGACCTCACGGTTGTGTATGTTCCTGGCAATGACAACACCGTGGCGGACTGTCTCAGCAGATGGGCCTACCCCACCAGCAAGGGCATGACGGATGTCTCCGCCCATTGCGATGAGGCCGAGACCGCAGAGGCCAAGAGGATCATAGAAATGGTGCGCCTGATGGAGGAGGAGGGTGTTAAATGCTTCGTCGTCATGGCTGCTGATGCCCCCCTCGGAAGGAGGATGGGCAGAGCAGTCAGAGTACCCGCCCGTGAGGGAGCTAAGTCCGACAAGGACCTCTTACCTGAATCGTGCCTCCAGGACGATTGGACCGACGACTATGCCCAGTCTGAGGCCTTTGCGGCCGAGTATAGGGCTGTGACCGACCCTGATGATGGGCAGAAGTGGCCAAAGGGGCTGACCGAGGAGGTTGGCAAGCTTTACCGGAATGATAAGCTGCTGGTCCCGGAGTCCCGAGTGCCGGAGATGTGTGAGGCTTGGCACCACCACATGATGCACCCAGGGGTCAGGAAGCAAGCCCTGGACATGCAGCACCGGTTCGAGATCCACCAGATTGGTCTCTACAACGCCATCAAGAGGGTCAGGAAGGGTTGCTCGGTCTGTCAGGCCTGCAACCCCGACAACCGGAATGGACTCCAGTACCTGACCAGCCCATGGGGAGCGTGGTCATGGACGTCTTCTCCATGCCGGAAGTTCACATTGGCAAGGAGACCTTCGACTGTGTGGTCCTGTGTGTGGACCGCCACAGCGGCTACGTAGTGGCCGTTCCGGCACGCAAAAAGGGGTTGCTAGCCAAGGAGGTGGCAGTCATGATGATTCGTCATTGGCTGACCGTCTTTGGCATCCCCCGTACCATTTGCAGTGACCGAGGACCCCAGTTTACTGGCAGCTGGTTCAAGGCCATGTGTTCCCTCATGGGGATACGTCATGCCAAGAGCGTCGCCTACCTCAGCCGGTCCAACGGCCGGGCTGAAGTGGCTGCAAGGCAGCTGTTCGAGAAGATGCGCAAGATTCACCTCGCGAACCCACGACGAAACTGCTTTGAGGAGATGTGGCGTGCCCTAAAGGCCCATCATGACACCCCCACTCCGGGTGGGTTGTCCCCTCACCAGATTTTGTTCCGCAGGGACCCCCTGGGTCGGGGACTTCCCTTGTCGGGTGATGGTATGGCCATGGACGCCAAGGAATTCTTTGCCCGGCAGGAGTCAAGGGCGCGGGACATCCGCCAGCAGCTCGAGAAGGAGCATGCCGTGCTTCAGAAGTCCGCCCCAAGCTCCACAGCGCAAAAGTTCAGGGTGGGAGACCCTGTGATGGTGATCAGACCCCGCCCCATGGGCAACCACCGCACCAAAACCTGGTTCACACCCTGAGAGGTGGTCCGCAAGATTGGTGAGGACACCTACCGCATCAAGGTGGGTCACGGACAGTTCCGGGAGTGCCACGAGAGTCAACTCCGTTTGCAGGAACCCGACCTCCGTGGCCAACATGTGTCCCTGGACTACACCGCACATGAGGCTGATTCGGACGACGACTACGCTGAGCAGGACGACTATACCGTCGAGAAGATCCTGGCCCAGCGTCCGAACGCCTCGGCACCCAGAGGCCTGGAGTTCAAGGTTCGTTGGCGAGGCTATGGGCCGTCCCAAAACACCTGGGATCCCGTCTCCTTGTCCGTGCCGCGGATTAACACCCCCTTCATGGACTACATCCGCAGGCACAAGACCAAGCTCCATGTCTCAGACTTGGCAGCACTCACCCGGGCGATTGCAGCCAGAGGCGCCTGATCACCGCCCTGAGCTCTCCCCTGATGAGCATCGCTGGTCCTTCCAGTGTGATTTTGGAATCCACGCTCCATGACATTGCAAAGCATATCATTGCCGTTTGAAGGAGCGCAGCAAACATTGTCCGTAGGCATTTTCCTGCTGACATTCCCCTGACGGGCGCGGGCATGCTTGGACGGCCGTACCCCCCCTGCTGAATTCGTTGGAAACAAGGGCGGATGGCCCCCCTTCACTATCCCAGATGGAGGCCTTGCGGCCCATACGACGTTGCGCAACAGGCGGCGCTGTCATTTGTGTTGCGAATCGGGGTGTGTGGTCTGGTCCCATGGCACTTGCGGGGTCCAGACCAGTCCATGTGTGTCTGCAGACTATATATGGCCTGGACCCAGGCTTTCTTCTGTCAACCCCTCCTGCATATGCCTTATCCTTACCGGGGCGTGGTTTGGCGCTCCGTCAGGAGCGTGTTTACACGCCTATTGACCTGATTTTTGCTCACGTTTCCGACCTCCAGGATATGTGCGTTTGCATGTTGAGTGTTGATGACCCATCACTGAAGAATGGACAGTTTTTCCCCCTTGGAGACACGAATCGGAATACGAAGGCGCCCTGAGTCGCCGTGTACACGCTCCTACATAAGGTCCAGCCTGGACCAGTACCTAAGTACAGATTGTCATGTTTGAGTGCCCGTGATACCGTGTGCCCTAGTGGCTGTGATGTGCTGAGATCCTCATGGCGCCAGGCGGGAAGCCCAGTTGCCTGACTACACTCCCAGCGGTCCGCCACTGTCAGTCCCAGTGTGAACCTACTGACTCGCAGACGCACTTGCAGTCGGGTGGCGACCTCCGGTGTCCTGACCTTGGTCAGTCTGCCTGGGAAACTGGTGGTTTGAGGTGTGGACACCTCAGCCCAGACTGCATGGGGACTCCCCCATGCATGGCCTTCCTGGTAATGGGGCCAGGGAAAAGACGGCCTTGATGCCCGATCCCTTATGGAGGAGCTCGTGCGGCTTTACCACTCTGGACTCGCCTCGTCGATATGGACATGGTGCGCCCAAGGGAGGACCCGTGGGGACTCTCCCCCAGCCTGCAGCCTTGGGAAGCCTGGGGTAGCCTGATGCATCTTTGTGTTCGCTTTCGACCCGTGGGACCACCTCGGTCGTCGTGTGACGCCTATGTTGGCCATGTATGCCACTACCACTGTGGTGGTGATCGTTGCAGCCGGCACTCGGTGCGCTGGTACGGGTTAACGGGTCCTTTGGATGCCGAACAATCGCCGCCAGGACCCGAGATTTGATACTCAATACTATACTTGCAGTTACCAGCAAATACAGCACCGTACCTGTTCTACTGTTGAGCTGTAATGGGCAATCTAACTCGAAAACCAGCCTGCAGTTGGAAGTGTGACCCCCCCCCTTCAAGGGATGTCCTGGGTACCCGCTGCCATGCTTGGGTGTTATCGAGCTCCCCCCCAGGGTTTGCTCTAAGGAGGGGGGTGAAGCGGTACCCAGAACCTATGGCCCATGGCCCAGAGGCCTGTGAGCCGTCACACCCGTGCAGAAGCTGTTGACACCGGCTGTCAGCGGGATATCCCTGTTCCCTAATCCGAGAGATCTGGAATCCGATCCCTAACCATTAAATCGATGTAGAATTATCATAATTTTACTCTCTTGGTCGATTTTGGGTTAGAAATCGGTGAAATACCCGATTTCTACCGCTATTTCTAATTGCCGTGAAATCGCCGCCTGTTGTCGCCTGTTCGCGCGCTTTCGTTGCTTCTTCGTGGCGAGTTTTGTGATGGATTTCTCTTGACTACCTCTGAGGTTCTAAAGGAAGTTAAGGGCTGGATCTGTAGGGCTTTTTATGTACTTTCATCTGGTGTGTTCACCAGAATTTTTCGCCGTTGCGTCTGGGAGAAAATCAGCGCGCAAGATTTTCCGTCCAATCGCTCGAACTCATGGTTCTTGAGGACCCTGAATTCGGACAGAACCCTACATTCCCCCCCTATGCCTTTCATCCATGCCCCTCTCACGTGGGCATATCACTTTGGGTAGAGAAGAGGGCAATAGAGATGTTTCAGGCAGCATATGTGCTTCGCAAACCGAAGTCGTTTGCGTGCGCAAACGCTAACTTTGTGGCCTTGTGAGCATGCACGTTACTAACCGAATACAATGCTCACAAGACGAAAAGCCCTAGGCCATTTTCGTTTTTCGGGCCAACTCAACGATGGATGCACGCAATTCAATGCGTACCAAAATTCAATTTCTGAAAAAGGACAAAGTTTGTTCGAAAATTTGGCCCAAATGGCCAGTCCCTGGAGGCTTGTACTCGAAGCCTCTGGGGAGTTGAGCCTTGAACCAAGGCATTATGTAAGGTAGAGACCACGAAGGACATCATGGATAGCTTGGGTGATTTTTGCAACCTTGCCTTCTATTTTGTATAGCACCGTCTTGTGAGCACTCGTGCCATACTGCCACCTTGCACAGCTGCTCATAGGCAAACACTAATGACATGAGTGGGCGGAGACAATCCTACCATGGTGTGCATATTTGAGGGCACCTACTATGGGCCTACTCCAAAAATGGTTGCTCATATTTTTGTTCCTCAATTACCCAAAGATATGTGCATACCAATATCGCCGATATATGCACTTTTTCCCATAAATGGTGTGCCTCAAGGATAGGGGTGTTAAAAATGCTTCCATTATGCTTTGAACCCCAACCCTTATTGCAAAAGGGAGGCAAATCTTCGGTTTGCATCCATGCAAAAGCCCGAGGCTCATTTCTCTTGTGATACGGAGATACGATTTTTCGAGTGACCAATTTTGGGTGAATTTTGGCCGTTTTGCCCAGAATGGCCACAAACCCCGTCTCCCCCTCAATGTTCAGCCTGAGGTTGCGTGCGCCAGTTGACCAAGGGTAAGGGCGATTCGGAGAGGGAACATAAACCCGCATCGAATGGGGTGTTTCCCCATGTGGCCTCTCCTCTTGAAGGGAGAGTTGTGAGTCACCCAATTTGGGGTATGTTGCCATTCTGCCCCATGTCTGTGTCATTTTCCCTCCACGGGGGAAAATAGCTAATAGCGACTATGAGGGTTGGCAAGTGGCATATGCTGGGACCTAAGTCCCATGCATCGATGGCATCTTTGGTTGGAAGGATCGTCGCCGTGACCATGGAGATATGGAATCATGAGTGCTGGCCATTTCGGCCAAATTTCGCTATTTTTACCATTGTATGCCATATTGGAATTACCATATCTCCGTTGGGCACCGGACCTAGCCAGGGAAGAAGGGCGATTGTTGTAGCATATGATCAAAGGTTGAACGCCATTGAGTTTTGTTTTGCTCCTCCGGCTCATCCGGAGTTATACAACTTTTGGTGCGATCCATGATCCCCTGCTTTGCACCGCATGCTGCTTTCTGCCCCGTCCGCGTGATCATCCCCTCGATGAACAGTAAGCAGCCAGTGGGACGGCAGGCCATAACCCAGGGCATGGGACCACAGGGGATGTCAAGGCTCGTGAATCAAGGCTTGGTGCGACAAGATCGCCAAGGTTTCCTACCCTGGACGGTCGCCCAAGGCGGCCGATTTTGCCATTTTGGCAGTTGTGGACCCAGTTTGGATTGTCACCATGCCGAGTGGCATGGAGATCTTTGGGAGCCAAAGGCACGGGGTCGCGGAACCCCGGCTGCCCGCTCCAGAGGACGGGCGGCCAGGGGAGGGACAGCGCCTGACACCAGACGCCCCACACAACGGTGGCAGGCCGCCCCCCCCAGGGACGGCCCCCCAACACCCCAGCGGCACGCAGCCCCCACGGGGCATGCAGGCCAAGGGGACAGTGTTGGGCCCCCACACCCACACATCCGCGCCCACAGCACGTTGGTGGCGGACCCCGACAGCCCGCCCAGAGGACGGG
Organism: Eutreptiella sp. 'Long Island Sound 2002'; assembly: GCA_964036045.1. NCBI lineage: Eukaryota > Euglenozoa > Euglenophyceae > Eutreptiales > Eutreptiaceae > Eutreptiella > Eutreptiella sp. 'Long Island Sound 2002'. Next base: position 129,665,574 of record OZ038382.1, on the reverse strand, counting down.
CAGTCAGGGGGAGGGACAGCGCCTGACCTCAGACACCCCTCACAATGGTGGAAGGCAACCCCCCCGGGGACGCTCTTCCGCCACCCCCACAGCGAGCAACGCCGGCTCGCAAGGGCGCACGCTGTGGGGCCGGTGCTGGGTCCCCTCGCCCGCACTGACCGCACCCGGGACACACGGGTCGCAAAACCCTGGCTGCCCGCTCAACAGGACGGGCGGCCGGGGGAAGGACAGCGCCTGACACCAGATGCCTCTCACAACGGTGGCAGGCCACCTCCCCCGGGGACGGCCCCCCACCAACCCCGCGGCACGCAGCCCCCACGGGGCATGCAGGCCACGGGGACAGTGTTGGGCCCCCACACCCACACACCCGCGCCCACAGCACGTTGGTGGCGGAGCCCAACAGCCCGCTCAGTGGGCGGGCAGTTGGGGAAGGGACAGCGCCTGACCTCAGACCCCCCTCACAACGGTGGAAGGCACCGCCCCCGGGGACGCCCTTCCACCACCCCCACAGCGAGCAACGCCGGCGCGCAAGGGCGCACGCTGTGGGGCCGATGCTGGGTCCCCACGCCCGCACAGACGGCACCCGGGACACACGGGTCGCGGAACCCTTGCTGCCCGCTCCAGAGGACGGGCGGCCGGGAGAGGGACAGCGCCTGACACCAGACGCCCCTCACAATGGTGGAAGGCGCCCCCCCTGGGGACGCCCTTCCGCCACCCCCACCGCTAGCAACACCGGCCCGCAAGTGCGCACGCTGTGGGGCCGGTGCTGGGTCCCCTCGCCCGAACTGACCGCATCCGGGACACACGGGTCGCAGAGCCCCGGCCGCCCGCTGCAGAGGACGGGCGGCCGGGGGAGGGACGGCGCCTGACACCAGACGCCCCTCGCAACGCTGGCAGGCCAGCCCCCCCGGGGACGGCCCCCCACCACCCCCACGGCACGCAGCCCCCACAGGGCATGCAGGCCAAGGGGACAGTGTTGGGCCCTCACACCAACACACCCGCGCCCACAGCACGTGGGTGGCGGACCCCAACAGCCTGCCCAGTGGGCGGGCAGTAGGGGGAGGGACAGCGCCTGACCTCAGACACCCCTCACAATGGTGGAAGGCACCCCCCCCGGGGACGCCCTTCCGCCACCCCCACAGCGAGCAACGCGGGCCCGCAAGGGCGCACGCTGTGGGGCCGATGCTGGGTCCCCACGCCCGCACTGACCGCACCCGGGACACATGGGTCGCAAAACCCTGGCTGCCCGCTCGAGAGGACGGGCGGCCGGGGGAGGGACAGCGCCTGACACCAGACGCCTCTCACAACGGTGGCAGGCCAACCCCCCGGGGACGGCCCCCCACCACCCCCGCGGCACGCAGCCCCCACGGGGCATGCAGGCCACGGGGACAGTGTTGGGCCCCCACACCCACACACCCGCGCCCACGGCACGTGGGTGGCGCACCCCAACAGCCCGCTCAGTGTGCAGGCAGTCGGAAAAGGGACAGCGCCTGACCTCAGACGCCCCTCACAACGGTGGAAGGCAGCCCCCCCGGGGAAGCCCTTTTGCCACCCCCACAGGGAGCAACGCCGGCGAGCGAGGGCGCACGCTGTGGGGCTGGTGCTGGGTCCCCACGCCCGCACCGACCGCACCCGGGACACACGGGTCGCAGAACCCTTGCTGCCCGCTCCAGAGGACGGGCAGCCGGGAGAGGGACAGCGCCTGACACCAGACGCCCCTCACAATGGTGGAAGGCACCCCCCCTGGGGACGCCCTTCCGCCACCCCCACAGCGAGCAACACCGGACCGCAAGGGCACACGCTGTGGGGCCGGTGCTGGGTCCCCTCGCCCGCACTGACCGCACCCGGGACACACGGGTCGCGGAGCCCCGGCTGCCCGCTCCACAGCACGGGCAGCCGGGGGAGGGACGGCGCCTGACACCAGACGCCCCTCGCAACGGTGGCAGGCCACCCCCCCCGGGGACGGCTTCCCACCACCTCCGCGGCACGCAGCCCCCACAGGGCATGCAGGCCAAGGGGACAGTATTGGGCCCCCACACCCACACACCCGCGCCCACAGCACGTGGATGGCGGACCGCAACAGCCTGCCCAGTGGGCGGGCAGTCGCGGGAGGGACAGCGCCTGACCTCACACACCCCTCACAATGGTGGAAGGCACCCCCCCCGGGGACACCCTTTCGCCACCCCCACAGCGAGCAACGCCGGCTCGCAAGGGCGCACGCTGTGGGGCCGGTGCTGGGTCCCCTCGCCCGCACTGACCGCACCCGGGACACACGGGTCGCAAAACCCTGGCTGCCCGCTCAACAGGACGGGCGGCCGGGGGAGGGACAGCGCCTGACACCAGATGCCTCTCACAATGGTGGCAGGCCACCTCCCCCGGGGACGGCCCCCCCCCACCCCCGCGGCACGCAGCCCCCACGGGGCATGCAGGCCACGGGGACAGTGTTGGGCCCCCACATCCACACAGCCGCGCCCACGGCACGTGGGTGGCGGAGCCCAACAGCCCGCTCAGTGGGCGGGCAGTCGGGGAAGGGACAGCGCCTGACACCAGACGCCCCTCACAATGGTGGAAGGCGCCCCCCCTGGGGACACCCTTCCGTCACCCCCACCGCGAGCAACACCGGCCCGCAAGGGCGCACGCTGTGGGGCCGGTGCTGGGTCCCCTCGCCCGCACTGACCGCATTCGGGACACACGGGTCGCGGAGCCCCGGCCGCCCGCTCCAGAGGACAGGCGGCCGGGGGAGGGACGGCGCCTGACACCAGACGCCCCTCGCAACGGTGGCAGGCAACCCCCCCCGGGGACGGCCCCCCACCACCCCCGCGGCACGCAGCCCTCACAGGGCATGCAGGCCAAGGGGACAGTGTTGGGCCCCCAAACCAACACACCCGCGCCCACAGCACGTGGGTGGCGGACCCCAACAGCCTGCCCAGTGAACGGGCAGTCGGGGGAGGGACAGCGCTTGACCTCAGACACCCCTCACAATGGTGGCAGGCACCCCCCCGGGGACGCCCTTCCGCCACCCCCACAGCGAGCAACGCCGGCCTGCAGGGGTGCACGCTGTGGGGCCGGTGCTGGGTCCCCACGCCCGCAACGACCGCACCCGGGACACGCGGGTCGCGGAACCCCAGCTGCCCGCTGCAGGGGACGGGCGGCCGGGGGAGGGACAGCGCCTGACACCAGACGCCCCTCAAAACGGTGGCAGGCCACCATCCCCGGGGACGCTCCCCCACCACCCCCGCGGCACGCAGCCCCCACAGGGCATGCAGGCCAAGAGGACAGTGGTGGGCCCCCACACCCACACAATCGCGCCCACAGCATGTGGGTGGCGGACCCCAACAGCCCGCCCAGTGGGCGGGCAGTCAGGGAAGGGACAGCGCCTGACCTCAGACGCCCCTCACAATGGTCGAAGGCACCCCCCCCGGGGACGCCCTTCCGCCACCCCCACAGCGAGCAACGCCGGCCCGCAAGGGCGCACGCTGTCGGGCCGGTGCTGTTTCCCCACCCCCGCACCGACCGCACCTGGGCCACACGGGTCGCGGAACCCTGGCTGCCCGCTCCAGAGGATGGGCGGCCGGGGGAGGGACTGCGCCTGACACCAGACGCCCCACACAACGGTGGCAGGCCAACCCCCCCCGGGGACGGCCCCCCACCACCCCCGCGGCACGCAGCCCCCACAGGGCGTGCAGGCCAAGGGGACAGTGTTGGGCCCCCACACCCACACACCCGGCGCCCACAGCACGTGGGTGGCGGACCCCAACAGCCCGCCCAGTGGGCGGGCAGTCGCGGGGGGGCAAGCGCCTGACCTCAGACGCCCCTCACAATGGTGAAAGGCACCCCCCCGGGGACGCCCTTCCGCCACCCCCACAGCGAGCAACGCCGGCCCGCAAGGGCGCACGCTGTGGGGCCGGTGCTGGCTCCCCACCCCCGCACCGACCGCTGAAGCCAGTTTGGACCCCCGTGGCCATCTTTGGGTCATTTGGGGTGTGTATCTATGTGCCGGCAAGCCGCCATTGGCTAATATCATACTCTCTCATCCACCTGACCTAACCCGATGTGATAGTGTGATAGGTTTGGCCATTCCGGCCATGAGCGGCCATATTCAGTACCGAGGCACCGCCAGCGGAGATTTATATATCGGAATATCAGGAATCAACAGGGTTTTTTTATCATAATGTTTTCGTAATTTTTCAGCCTTCCGTTCTGATGGTCAATGTATCGGCGACTGTCAGTTGGCTCGCGATTTTGCGGTAACCGAATGGTTAACTGTTATTTACAGATATTTTGGCGGAAACCCCGATGAAGGGTCAGATTTCATCAGTAAAGGGTTCGTTGCTTCCGCAATTTTCATATTATACACTCGCAAAATTAATCCGATTTTTTCAGACTTTCAGAATCGGATTTTCGACTTCGACATCGCCGCACTCGATATGACGAATCTCGAGCGGTCTGACATTTTTCCCCGATCACGAATCAACTTTCCTTTTGTTATGCCCTTCGTTGCTTAGAGATATAGGCGAAACAAAGTTGATTCGTGAGGCCACTTTGAAAGGTCATATCTCCGGCTCACCGCGAGTAGTCCCAATTTTGAGAATATGGTTGGAACCGCATGGGTCTCAACTTAATTCAGGGAGCATCAAACGCCTTTGTTGTGTACACATGCCCGGTATAGCAAGGGAAAATGGTCAAGAGGGTAGAAAGTGATATATAACTCTTGGACCGTGCAACCGAATATTTTAATGCGACCTTCGAGTGTCCTGCATGAGTGTTGGGGTTGCATAGCAATTTTCTTTGGGTTCCTACGTTTTTTTAACGTGAAGTTATGTCCATGGAGGGTCATGGCATATCATGGTGGGAGTCACTTTTGAGGGTATGTGTTATATGCAAGGTATGTGCTTCGATATGCTCACGCCCATGTTATATATCTCCGTTTGTAGGAAGATATATGGAGTCATACGAGGCAAGGGCTTTGCCCATGTCACAATGGTGAACTCCATAGCGCTAGACTAAGTCTACCGCTCATATAGTGCATGTGGGAGTGCTTACAGAGCGACACACAAGTGCCAATATCAATTTTCCCATTTTCATGGTGCGTGTTGGGAGGAGGTTCGAAGGTGTCCTCATGCGTCCATATGGGGATCCAAGGGGGGGGATTGTTTGCAAATTGTCCCAAGCAATTGTGTTTTGAGTCATAGGTTGACACCATGGGTGAGCGAAGTTATATACTATTGTAATTATCTTGAATTTGGCATTATTTGCATGTTTTTGACCTCATTTTATGCTCATTTTTGTGTTTTATGTGCTCAACTGGTCGGCTAACAGTAAAGTGCCTAGAGATCCATGAACTATGGTATGTTCTTCATATGTTGGCATCTGCTTCGGTGTTGTACCTCACCATATGCCGGATGACATGGTCACCTTGGCTTGGCACACGAGGCCTCACAAAATTAGGTCCCAAACTCATGAGCTGACTTGTGAAGCATGTCATGTACATAACCGGAGGGGTTTCGGAGCCAATGATGGGATATTCTTGGGCATGGATCTTTGGTCTATATCACCCTTGTACACTACTTTCCGGTTTGACACATGCATGGAGCATTTGAATATTTGCCGTATGCATTTCTGAGTATATAATTGAATTTTGGGCATTATGGTGTGATTTGCCTGATTTTGCCATGTTGTGAGGTCATCTTCATGGGGCAGTTCTCCAAGCCCATTCAACTCCAAGTCCAACCAAGGTTATGTCAGGGTAGGACATGGTCCTGAGTGCCACTCTAGGCCATGACACGCCACCTCCCCTATTGGGCGAGGATATATAGGCTTGGGAGTGAACACATTTTCGGGGTTTATGTAGTGACTTGTGACACATGGCACTTAGCCATCTTATTTGATTGGGTTCAGGGCATCATGTTGGTGAGTCAGGGGAAGGTCTTGAGTCCAGGGAATGAGGGGTCTATGGCTGTGAATGTGTACGTTTCCATCTTTCCCCACCTTTGCTTTATTCGTGTTCATATGCCAATTTCAGGGCTTTCTTCCTTGGTGCAATTCTTGTACATGCCCGCCACCGTGGGACGACGAGTGTGCTGAACGGAAGCCCGCAGTGTGGATTGGATTGTGGATTGGCTTATTGCTGTATTTGTGGGATCTGGTTGCTGTTCAGGGTGGAAGGAGGATTTTATTTTCTATATTTTTGGATTTTGGACCCTGGAGTTTGAGGAATGCAAGCATTGATCCGGAGCAAGTCAGCAGGGATTACAGGCGGAAGGGGCACAGCGGGGGCCGGTCCTGGTAGGGACCTTCTTTATGGTAGCAGAGGCGTACCTGCTGCCCCTACCTACCGCCGACCCGGGGACTTGGGCCCCTATGAGCCCTGCCCAAGTACGGCCCGGGTGCGTATTGTGGACTCGGTGGAGACCACGCCGGAGATTGGAGCCAGAGAAGAGCCGAGACCCTCAAGAGCATGGCGAACTCCGGAAGTTGAAGCCCGAAGAGAAGTACGACATTCGGGGAGAGGAGGACTTGACATGGAGGACCTGGTCTCCATGTGCAAGTGTCGCTGCCGCAAGGCATGCAACCTCCGCTCCGCCGCGGAGGACTCTGATGAGGCCTGCCATTCAGGCAGCGGTGGAGGACGGGCTCGGCGCTACCTGAAGCGCGGGTCACCCAAGCCCGCGGCAGGGGACGCCGGGGCTATGGATACGGACCCCAGCCCGATCAGGCTGTGGGACTCCGAGCACTCCGAGGGCTATCGGACAGCTTATGAGCAACCCTCGGAGTCGGAGGAGACGGCCAGACCGCCCACTAGGGTGCATACGGCCCCCAAGCCCGCCCTGAAGCACGACGCCGAGGGCTTGGAGAGGCCAGCCAGGGCCTGGACGGCACCTGTGCCCCGGCACACGGGACCAGAGATGGACGCCGTTGGCGATACGCCCATGGGCGATGAGTCCGAGGCGCCGGGAACCGCGGGATGCGCCGGATTAGGTGGAAAGCACGCTGAGTGCCACTGCGAGCACGTGTCGTTCCTCATGGGCAAGTCCCCAAAGATGGGGATGGACGCCATCGTGCATCGCCTAGACCGCCTGGACAACGCGAAGGACGGTCTAGAGGAGGACGCCGCGGGAATCCTGGATGACCAGTCGGCCGCGGAGAAAGACATTGAGGAGCTGCGAGCGGAACGGGACCGGTACCAGGAGAATCTGGAGCTGGCCCTGGAGAAGCAGCAGCGAGTGGTGGACAGCCTCCTGCACCTGGTGGAGGACATGTCGGGACGCCTGAAAAGGCTAGAGGAGCTACAGCCCCTCGCCTCGGGTCCGGAGCTCCCGGCAAAGCCGGCAGCGGCAGAGCTGGTGGAGCGGGTTAAGACCCTCCGGAGCGCCATGGATAAACCCATGGGCGGTCCGGCAGAGGCACCCTACGCGCCTCCGCGTGTTGACCCGGGTGCGCTGCCTTTTGTTCCCATGTTCAGCGAATCCACAATGCTCGGGGAACAAACGGCGCTGGCTGGGTCCATGCGGGAAGGGCACGCAACCACGGACCCGAGGAGCCTGACGGTACAGATGTCCCATGCCACCCAGGATCCACCGCCCACTACGACTGCCTATGCAGTTTATGCGGAAGAGGAGATCCAGAACCAGACCATGCAGGGGCGAACCATGGGAAGCGCCGACAGACATGGTCGGGGTCATCCAGGCGGAAACCTGTGGGCGAACGACCCCAATACGGGGATATGGACGGCCGATGGAGCAAGTCCTTCCCGCATTCCAAACCCCATGGGTTCAGGCCCAACTGGACCGCACTCCATGGAGGGGAGGGATGTACGGGGAGTGTACTCACACCCCCCGGCCACAGGTGGTATCCGTCTCGGTGGAGTAGTGGCTGGGGACGTCGGAGACGCCATGAGGATTGACGACCTCAGGGGAATCAAAATCCCCTATTACGACGGGAACCCGTCCAACCTGGATGACTGCATCCTGGATTGGGAGGACCTCGCCGAGGAGGTCGTCGGCGAGATGCGGGGAGCGCCGCGGGGCAAGTGGGTATGCCGGACATTCCCACACCGGCTGGCGCAGGACCTGAAGGAGGAGCTGCGGGATCAGATCCGGGAAGGACTGATCCGTACGGAGCAGGCCTGCCTCCAGTGGTTGGAGGATGAGGAGCGGGTGGACGCTCCGAACCAGAAGCCAGAGGACCTGTGGTCCATCCCACTGCCGCTGGACCGCGGTGAGTTGCATGTCAGGGAGTGGAATCGGTATCTGCGGAAGTACCGAAGATGCCTCAAGCTGGTGGAGGACTGGAACGAGGCCAGCGAGATCCGCCACCTGCTGAAGAACGTCCACCCCGGCAACTGGAAGAAATCAGTGGAGGACGAGGAGAAGAAGCGCGCCAAGAAGCGGGTTGCGGTGATGATCATGGCGGCGGAGGATACCCATGCGGGTATCATGGAGTTCTTCAGGAGGAACCTGGGCGAGCCCAACCGGATGTTGGGACTGAAGAACGCCGTGTACGTTGAGGTATTTGGAGACGCCATGGGGCAAAGGTTGCTGCGCCTCAACAACGTGGAGTGGAGGCGCGGAGGGCAGCTGAGTATGCAAGTCATCTTCGCCCGCATGAGCCTGGACGAGATCGTGAAGTACATCACGGTGGAGCTGAAGCTCAACGCCAAGAACGAGGCTCACGTGCAGAATCGACAAGGCCATGGACAACGAGGCCACCAAGAAGACCGCCATCATCGGGAGATCCATGAGGACACGGCCAACTCTGCGGAGGATGGTAGTGGAAGTGGCCAAGATCACTGGTCCCGGGAAGATCATGAGGAGGCCCATTTCTTCGCGTTTGTGGCGCACAACGTGAGGGAACATGGGCAGGATCGGTCCAGATGGAGCCGGGTGGGACCCAAGAAGGGCAAAGAGCCAAGGAGGATCGGGAACCCACCGCTCTCGTTCCGGGAGTACAGGTCTCAGCACGACGCGTGCTGGGTCTGTTATGGCAAGGGAAACAACCATGCACACGACCACCGTCAGTGCAAGGTGTATGAGGCGGACAAAAAGGCCTACTTCGCCGCCCACCCCGAGAAGAAGCCCAAGGAGCAGCGGATTTCCGATTGGAAGGCGAAGGGCGGAGACGGGGGAAAAGGCCAAGGCAAAGGCCAAGGAAAAGGCGGAAGAAGAGGCTATGGTGGTGGACCTGGCCAAGACCGACAAGTGAGGTCGATCGAGGAGGTTGCTGAGGACATGTTGAGGACGTTGGAGGAACTCAAAGCCCAACAACGTGGTGGACAAAGTCCTGGCGGATCGCAGCCGGAAGGGGCTGCGGGAAGCCAAGTTCAGAGGAGCCCCCACGGGAGTGGGACCTCGGAGGTCTCTCCTCCGAAAATCAGTGGAATCCCAGAGAAAGCGAAGGCACATCGGGTGCCGAAGAAGGCTCCGGAAGAGCCAAAACCACTGAGTTTCGCCACTCCCAACCCCTGGAGCGCCCTGCCAAGGGAAGTACATGTGGGTACGGGACATGGCAAGAAGGAAGGAGGACCACGGAGAGCCCCGTGGACGGACAGGACCAACCCAAGATCTACACCATCCGTGACCATACCCTTGAATTCCTGATGCACCCGGACGTGCTAGAGTTGCATGCCGTGAAAGTCGTCCATACACCTCATGGCGACGAGCGGCAGTTGCACTTGAGAGTGCGAGTACGGTGGGGACGAGAGGAGAAGGTGGTGGATGTGTTGGTGGATACGGGTGCCCAGGTGAGCCTGGTCCGGAGAGGGTTGTTCAAGGAGGAATTCCTGCAGCCCAGCCGGAGACCGGTCCGCCTGAAGGTCGCCAACGGAGAGATTATGGGTGGTGGCACCCATGAGGCCACTATCAGTATGGAATTCTGGGAGCATGAGCGCTTGAACTGCCCTGATTTGGCGAAGAGAAGCACTCTATCCGGGAACTTCTATGTGGCCGACATTACAGATTGGGACATGATCACGGGGTATGACTTCATGGTGGCAAATGCCATTGGAGCCCTTCCGTTCCGCAACGCTGGTCTGGGAGGATGATGAATGCCTCACATGGCTGTCCACGGACTATGCATGCGGATCATCCCAATGGAGTGCTGAGGAAGAAGATCGAATCGTCCAAGCGGTGCAAGCTGTGGGTACCAAGTCCAGAGGAGACCGCGGAGTTCAGCTCACGGAGTATGGAATGGCGCCGCAGGTGTATGCCAGGATGATCCAGACGCTGGGGGCCGAAGCGCCCGAGACAGACGTCTTTGCTTCCCGGGATGCCCCACTTCTGAGGAAGTGTAGGCGGCACTGGTATCGAGGAGACTCAGCCTGGCACCGGCATTGGGGTTTGAAGGACTGGGGACCCATGTATTGGCATGGCTCCTTGGACAATACCAGACGTACGGTGGAGAAGATCATCGCGGATAGGGCGAAGGGGATCCTGGTCATAACCGGCATAGGATCCACCCCATGTCCGCTGGAGGGTCTCAAGTCGACGCTGGACTCCATCACCCTGAACGAGATGTCATTCGGGCCAGAGGAGGAGTTGTTCATCGACGCCAAGGGTGTATCAATGCCCCCCCCTGGGTCAAGCGTTGGGTACCAAGGCTTTCCTGGTGGATGGGGCGCAAGCCCAGCCCTCGGGTGATGAAGCATTCATCCGTAGGGTGGAGGCGGTGCCCATGAAGGTCATGTTTGAGCCCAAGGAGGGGACGGATCAGCCTATTCCTGGCATTGACGTCCTGTCCCATGCCGAGATCGACGACGTCGTCAACTACATGCGGATGGGAATGCACGACCGTGTGGCAGCCAAGAAGAGGCGAGCCATGGTCAAATCTCCGCATTGGTGGGATGACAAGATGTTGGTCACCGGCAAGTACGAGAAGGACGAGTTCGTGGCGAGGGTCATGGATCCCATCGCGGACCAATACGATGGTCCGGTCGGGTCGGATCCACCAACATGGGATTTTCCAAGAATGGGTGCCGATAGCGACAGTCACCAGCCCGATGCCGCAAATTTCCGAAGATTATCGGTGGGAAGAGCTCCTCATGACAATGAAGACGGCATATCGGACGAGGAGAAGTCGGAATCGGACCCAGAAGAGGCCTATACCGCAGCGCGGTCGGTTGTATCTATACCGAAGCAAGCGGGTGAGGAGGCCCAGGAGAACCCGAAGGTAGCCGAGCTGAAGGAGAGGCTGATCAATGCCTATCCGCGGCTATTCAGTGGCGTCGCCAACAAGAACCCTCCAGGTCGTGGGAGGTTTGGTACAGCGAAGATCAAGCTGAAGCCGAACCCGAAGATCTATCGTCATCGGGAGTACCAACTTCAGGGCGATCGGGCCGAGGCCATGAAGAAGCTGTTGGCCGAGTTCATTGAGCGGGGATGGATCGAACCCTCCAACAGTGAGTGGGCCAGCCCAGCCTTCATCGTGTCCAAGAAGGAGAAGGGCGAGTGGAGGTTGGTGGTGGATTACAGGGGTTTGAACGAGCAAACCGAGCACGACTCGTACTCGCTTCCCCTGATCGACTCCATCCTCCAAAAACAACAGAAAAAGCAGATCTTCACGGTGTTGGACCTGATACACGGTTACCACCAGATGCCGCTACACCCGGATTCCAGGCCCTGCACAGCGATGTCCACGCCGCTGGGGCCCATGCAGTGGAAAGTGGTGCCAATGGGCGCCAAGAATGGCAACGCCGCTTTCCGGCGCATGATGGAGGACCTACTCGGTCCTGTCCGGGACTGTGCCGATCCTCTCGTGGATGACATCATCATCGGGTCCGGCACGGAGAACATGACTGAGGACGAGCTCATTGACGCGCATGAGAAGGATCTGCGCCGAGTGCTCAGCGAGTTGGACAAGCAGAACATGGTGTGCAAGCCCACCAAAGCCTCACTCTTCGTGAAGGAAGTGGAGTTTGCGGCTCACGTGGTTGGTCACGGGCAACGCCGTCCCATGCCTGGGAAGCTGGCGTCCCTGCACCACTTTGAGAAGCCCCAGACCATCAGCGAACTCTGATCCTTCATGAGGTTCTGGAACTACTATTCGGGCTATGTCAGAATGTATGCAGAACTGTCGGGGCCGTTGCACAAGATGCTGCAAGTGGGCAAGTTCGATGGCCGGAAGGGGAGCAAGAAGAAGCTTGCCTGGACCGCTGAGGCCGAAGATGCGTTCAGCCGCCTGAAGGAGCGACTCCTCGGGCAGCTGGGGCTATTCTTGGTGGACCCGGACAAGGGATTCGTGCTACGGACGGACGCCTCGGACTATGCTGTAGGGGCAGTCCTCGAGCAGATCCGGGACGACGGGTCACACGTACCCGTGGCGTTTTGGAGTCGGATCCTGGCGGAGGGCCAACGCCGCACCTGGACCGCGAGGGAGAAGGAGACGTGAGCCATTTTTTGTGCGCTCAGGAAGTGGTCTGGCCACATCAGATTGCAACCGGTGGTGGTTTGCACAGACCATCAGTCCTTGCAGAGCTGGCACAAGGAGCACGTGGACACCCCCTCAGGACCGGCGGCAAGGAGGGCCCGATGGCATGAGACGTTCGCCAAGTTCGACCTCAGCGTCGTATACGTCCCGGGGAAGGACAAAACTGTGGCAGATTGCCTCAGTCGATGGGCCTACCCCGCGGGCAAGGCTTGGATGGACATATTCAGCCATGGGGACGCCGAGGAAACCGAGGAGGCCAAGCGCATCATCGAGATGGAGAAGGCCATGGAGTAAGAGGGGGTCAAGTGCTTTGTGGTGATGGCAAACCGTACGGACCTGGCCAAGTTCCGGGGTGCCGGCGTCCAAGCTATTCGAGAGGAAACCCTCGAGCAATGGATGGTGGCCCCTGTAGAGCTAGTCAGGTCGGTGCTCACAGAGAACTGGTCGGATGATTACGCGGCATCCGAGCACTGGAGCAAGTACTGGAATGCCGTGAGCGCCCCGTCGGACGACGAATGGCCTGAGGGGTTGACCGAGGAAGGGGACAAGTTGTTCCTCAAGGACAAGCTGCTGGTGCCCGAGAACCGAGTGGAGGAGCTCATTGGCGATTGGCAGAACGCCCAGCTCATGCACCCTGGCCGAGACAAGATGCAGCAGGACCTGGAGTGGCGCTTCAAGTTCCCTCCGGGGTACTACGCCATCCTGGATAGGTACTGCAGCGACTGTGCCGTGTGTCGGGCCACGAAGAGCCCCAACCACTCCACAGCGGGCAACCCGGTGTATACGGCTATACCGGAGGCCCCTATGCGGTCCGTGGCCATGGATGTGTTCGCCATGACGGAGGTCACCATGGAAGGAGAGACATATGATTGTGTCATCCTAGCGGTGGACAGGCACAGCGGGTATATCGTGGCGGTCCCTGGCAAGAAGTCCAAGAAGAAGGACAAGAAGGACAAGCATGGAGTGGGGCTGCAGGCCAAGACCGTCGCTAATGCCATGATCAGGCATTGACTTACCATTTCTGATGTCCCGGCTGTCATCTGCAGCGATCGGGGCAGTCAGTTTGTGGGGACGTGGTTCAAGACGATGTGCAAGCACATGGGTATTCGGCATGCCAAGACCGTGGCGTACCACAGCTGGTCGAATGGCCGAGCTGAGGTGGCCGGGCGGCAGATGTTCGAGAAGTTCCGCCAGCTGCACATCGACGAACCGGGCCGGAATTGGTATAATTCGCTGTGGAGAGTACTCCAAGCGTATCACGACCTTCCGGGACCCACTGGACTGTCGCCCCATCGCATCCTGTTCCTGCGGAATCGAGTGTCACACACTCTCCCGTGGTTGAACCATGGCAAAGTGGCCCGGGATGCGAACGCTATGATGGCTGAGGCGGACGACACGGCGGCCAAGGTGTGCAAGGCACTTCAGGACGAGCATGACAAGAGGGCCAAGTACTTCAAGCAAGGGAAGGTCCAGAAGTATGCTCTCCAAGACACCGTGTGGGTAGAGCGGCACCACAAGGATGTCCTGTCCAGGCATCGGCAGGCATCTTGGTATGTGCCGGGGGTAATCGTGCGGAAGGTCGGGCAGGACGTGTATGCGGTTCGTGTGGGAGATAACAAGATCCTGGACCGTGACCATACCCAGCTTCGTCCCCGAGCACCAGACCCCAGCGGACGTCCCGTCACCTTCGAGTTCACGGCTGGCGATGTGGACTCGGACGACGAAGGTGGGGACGACAACTTCACCGCTGAGAAGATCCTGGCGGACAAGCCGGACCCAGGGACGCCTGGGAGGAGGCTTTATAAAGTCTGTTGGAAGGGATTCGCCGCATCCAGGGATTCGTGGGAGCCTCCGAGCAGCTTTGTGCCGAGGTACACCATGGTCTGGATGGCATACCTGAAGAAAAAGAACATTTCTTTGGATGTCAAGGACGTGTTGGTCCATTTGGTTGCTGCTGTAGCACCGTAATGGATCCCCCTTGGCATTTCTGTTTGTTTCTGTGCTTGAGAGACGAGTGAGGGCGTTCATCTGGGTATTTTTGGGCCTTGATTGGCCATATACCCCCTTCACTCGATCTCCACGTATATATTTCATCGTGGTATACGTATTTAGATCGATCGACAACGTTTCTCTATCTTTGATCCCCTTGGTCCATGTTGTAGATCAAGAGGAGACCGGATATGGCGTAGGGCACCGATTATCAGTGTCCTCACCCCTCCCTTGGGGCGTGGGGGACGCCTACGACGTGTGTGGGGCCTCCATGTGTCCTTGGGACATGGGGGGGGGGGGGGTTGGAGCCCATTGGGGTCCTCCCGTCCTCTCTTCAATGACTTCCGAGCGGTAACAACGCTCTGACAAGGGGGGTGAAGCCGGTTTGGACCCCCGGGGCCATCTTTGGGGCCCTGGGGTGTGTATCTATGTGCCATCAGGCCGCCATTGGCTGATATCATACTCTCCCTTCCACCTGACCTAACCCGATGTGATAGTGTGATAGGTTTGGCCATTCCGGCCATGAGCGGCCATATTCAGTACCGAGGCACCGCCAGCGGAGATTTATATATCGGAATATCAGGAATCAACAGGGTTTTTTTTTCATAATGTTTTCGTAATCTTTCAGCCTTCCGTTCTGATGGTCAATGTATCGGCGACTGTCAGTTGGCTCGCAATTTTGCGGTAACCGAATGGTTAACTGTTATTTGCAGTTATTTTGGCGGAAACTCCGATGAAGGGTCAGATTTCATCAGTAAAGGGTTCGTTGCTTCCGCAATTTTCATATTATACACTCACAAAATTAATCCGATTTTTTCAGACTTTCAGAATCGGATTTTCGACTTCGACATCGCCGCACTCGATATGACGAATCTCGAGCGGTCTGACATTTTTCCCCGATCACGAATCAACGTTCCTTTTGTTATGCCCTTCGTTTCTCTTAGAGATATAGGCGAAACAAAGTTGATTCGTGAAGCCACTTTGAAAGGTCATATCTCCGGCTCACCGCGAGTAGTCCCAATTTTGAGAATTGGGTTGGAACCGCATGGGTCTCAACTTAATTCAGGGAGCATCAAACGCCTTTGTTGTGTACACATGCCCGGTATAGCAAGGGATAATGGTCAAGAGGGTAGAAAGTGATATATAACTCTTGGACCGTGCAACCGAATATTTTAATGCGACTTTCGAGTGTACTGCATGAGTGTTGGGGTTGCATAGCAATTTTCTTTGGGTTCCTACGTATTTTTAACGTGAAGTTATGTCCATGGAGGGTCATGGCATATCATGGTGGGAGCCACTTTTGAGGGTATGTGTTATATGCATGGTATGTGCTTCGATATGCTCACGCCCATGTTATATATCTCCGTTTGTAGGAAGATATATTGAGTCATATGTTGCAAGGGCTTTGCTCATGTCCCAATGGTGAACTCCATAGCGCTAGACTAAGTCTACCGCTCATATGGTGCATGTGGGAGTGCTTAGGGAGCGACCCACAAGTGCCAATATCAATTTTCCCATTTTCATGGTGCGTGTTGGGAGGAGGTTCGAAGGTGTCCTTATGCGTCCATATGGGGATCCAAGTGGGGGGATTGTTTGCAAATTGTCCCAAGCAATTGTGCTTTGAGTCATAGGTTGACAACATGGGTGAGCGAAGTTATATACTATTGTAATTATCTTGAATTTGGCATTTTTTGCATGTTTTTGACCTCATTTTATGCTCATTCTTGTGTTTTATGTGCTCAACTGGTCGGCTAACAGTACAGTGCCTAGAGATCGGTGGACTATGGTATGTTGCTTAGATGTTGGCATCTGCTTCGGTGTTGTACCTCACCATATGCCCGATCACATGGTCACCCTGGCCCGGCACACGAGGCCTCACAAAATTAGGTCTCAAACTCATGAGCTGACTTGTGAAGCATGTCATGTACATAACCGGAGGGGTTTCGGAGCCAATGATGGGATATTCTTGGGCATGAATCTTTGGTCTATATCACCCTTGTACACTACTTTCCGGTTTGACACATGCATGGAGCATTTGAATAGTTGCCGTATGCATTTCTGAGTATATAAATGAATTTTGGGCATTATGGTGTGATTTGCCTGATTTTGCCATGTTGTGAGGTCATCTTCATGGGGCATTTCTCCAAGCCCATTCAACTCCAAGTCCAACCAAGGTTATGTCAGGGTAGGGCATGGTACTGAGTGCCACTCTAGGCCATGACACGCCACCTCCCCTATGGGGCTAGGATATATAGGCTTGGGAGTGAACACATTTTTGGGGTTTATGTAGTGACTTGTGACACATGGCACTTAGCCATCTTATTTGATTGGGTTCAGGGCATCATGTTGGTGAGTCAAGGGAAGGTCTTGAGTTCAGGGAATGAGGGGTCTATGGCTGTGATTGTGTACGTTTCCATCTTTCCCCAACTTTGCTTTATTTGTGTTCATATGCCAATTTCAGGGCTTTCTTCCTTGGTGCAATTCTTGTACATGCCCGCCACCGTGGGACGACCGGTGTGCTGAACGGAAGCCCGCAGTGTGGATTGGATTGTGGATTGGCTTATTGCTGTATTTGTGGGATCTGGTTGCTGTTCAGGGTTGAAGGAGGATTTTATTTTCTATATTTTTGGATTTTGGACCCTGGAGTTTGAGGAATGCAAGCATTGATCCGGAGCAAGTCAGCAGGGATTACAGGCGGAAGGGGCACAGCGGGGGCCGGTCCTGGTAGGGACCTTCTTTACCGCACCCGGGACACACGGGTCGCGGAACCCTGACTGCCTGCTCCAGAGGACGGGCGGCCGGGGGAGGGACAGCGCCTGACACCAGACGCCCCTCAAGACGGTGGCAGGCCACCCCACCCGGGGACGGCCCCCCACCATCCCCGCGGCACGCAGCCCCCACAGGGCATGCAGGCCAAGGGGACAGTGTTTGGCCCCCACAACCACACGCCCGCGACCACAGCATGTGGGTGCGGACCCCAGGAGCCCGCCCAGTGGGCGGGCAGTTTCGGGAGGGGGAGCGCCTGACAACAGACGCCCCTCACAACGGTGGAAGGCCCCCCCCGGGAACGCCCTTCCGCCACTCCTACAGCGAGCAACGCCGGCCCGCAAGGGCGCACGCTGTGCAACCGGTGCTTGGTCCCCACGCCCAACCGCACCCGGAACACACGGGTCGCGGTATCCCGGCTGCCCGCCCCAGAGGACGGGCGCTCGGGGGAGGGACGGCGCCTGACACCAGAAGCCCCTCACGGCAGTGGCAGGCCACCCCCCCCCGAGGACGGTCCCCCAACACCTCCGCGGCACGCAGCCTCCACAGGGCCTGCAGGCCAACCCAGGTAGGGGGGAAACGGGACCAGACCGCCCCTCCCCCAAGCAGGCCACGCGGAGGGGCACGGACCACGTGGAACGGCCCTACCGGCGCCCAGTGCCGGGACCGCGCGAGGTGCGCACGCCACACCACCCAGGGGGGGGGGGAGCGGACGCCGCGGTAGCGCGAGCGCACACACACGCAAAGGGCACGCGGGGACTACCAGAACGGCAATCAGACCGAGCTGGCGAAACGCACAGACCGCGTGGAATGGCGTACCAGCGAGCGAGGGTAAGGGACACCCAGACGGGACGACCCGCCACAAGCAGCGCGGGATACGCGGGGCGGGAAGGGGGAAACGGGAGAGACACAACACCAGGTACCGGCCTGAGCCCCCCGAACCAGGCCGCGAGCGCCGCGCACACACGGAAAGGGCACTGCACCCGCCAAGGCAGTAGTGGCGCACTGCGCCACGCCCCAGCTCCTAGGCTAGGCAGCCTCTGCGCCAGCCCAAGGGGGTCCCACTGGCGACAAGCCAGAAGCACGGGCCCGGCAGCGCCGGCGTCCCGGGCGACCACGCATTAGGGGGGCGACGCAGTGGGTAAGCGCCCGCAGCCACGGCTGCGAATTGATGCACTGACCGGGGAGTGGCGAAATGGGGAAGCCGGGGAGGGACGGGGCTCCGAGCTCTGTGAACCCACGGGACTCCGCCACCAGGCAGGAGGTGCGTCTTGGAGGGCCCCCCACTAGGACCCGGTGGGGAGCATATCACCTGGCCCGACCAGGTGGCCCCCCGGGGCCGAAAGGCGTCTGGTACCCGCAAAATCAAACCCCAAACCCCAAACAACAAAGGCATGGGAGTCTTCGTAGGTCTCCCAGTGGATGGCATGTGGAACCGTGGATTGGATCTCCAAGCCGGCGTGGAGATATACCATTGGGGATACCTTCGATTTGGGCTCATTTTGAGCAGCCAAAATGACCCCTGTTTGGGACCCCAATTTCAGCCCCCCGCGTGGTCAGTTGGCGGTCCCATTTCTCTTTGCCCATGAGGGGCTCAGACCCATCTTCAGGTTGTGCGAATAGATATGGGTCTTAGGTCCTGCCTCCTGTCTTGTGAGTCATGGGGCTTGCTCTGGCTGGGCGGGCTGCCAGTGGGAACAACTCCAATTTTGGTGATTTTGGCCTCATGACCCCACCCGGCGAAGCCGTGGCGCCCTGATGCCGGGGACTCAGAGGGAGCCAGGTTGGGTGAGTGCTCCAGTGAATTCGTCCTTGAAGGGCAAAGAGCCGGTTGCCTCGTCCCTATCTCTGACTGGTCCGGACAAGGGGTCAACTTTGGAGTTTTTCGAGCTAATATCAGTTTGGGCTGAAACAGCCCATTTTCAGCTACCAACTCCTAGGGGATAATGGCGGGGCCCCTTTCTCTGGCCGAGATTACAGTTCCGACCTGCTGCTGAAGGAGCATGAGGAGTCAGCATTGGTCGGCCCTGGAGCGCCTTGGTTCCCAGGAACTCGCCTATGGCTGGGCGAAACACCCTCCCCTACTGGCAGGGTTTCAGGGTCCGAACTGAGCAGGGCATGGGTTGTGTTTGAGCCCCCGCCCCTGCCAGCCATTGGGAGGGTCGGACCTGGGGTTGGGATACGAGTTGGGACTGAGTGTCTATTGTCTTGTGATGCACTTACCGCAGTCCAGTCTATAACCCATTCTGTACATATCCTGATGTGTTGCTGTACATACTTTTGTTCCTTTGTTTCAGAGTGGCAAGGATCCTGAAACGCTTTGTCACATGACATGAGCATGAGGATGCCCCTGTGAGCGCAGTGCTTTGCCTGCCTGCTTGCTTGTGCGTGTCCGCCGCAGCGTCCCGTGGCCAGGCCCCCCACGGGAACGCGTCAATACTCCTGGAAGAGTGGTTTTGTGTCTATGGGGCGCCCAAGGAGATCAACTCCAATGAGGACGTACGTGCACGCTCAGATACCGGCTGGTACAAGAGGGTCCTGAGATCCCTCAATGTCCAGGTGTCTACGGGGATCCCCTACTCTCACACGAGCAACCCCCTATGTGAGCGACAGATTCGTGTCTTCAAGAAGATTGTAAGGACATGGTGCAAAACTGAACGCACCAGAGACTGGGTGAGACTACTCCCTGCCATATCCTTGATGATGAACTCCCAAGACAGTTCAGTGACTGGCTACTCGCCCCATGAGCTATTCCTAGGACGCCCGGCCAGGTTCCTACATGTTCCCCATCCAGAGGATACCCGTTCTTCTGTGGGTAACTGGGTCCAGGAGCAACAAGCGAAGGTGGACAAGGCCAAGGCTATGCTCCAGAGAGTGAGGGAGCGTCAGTGGAACAAGAAGAAAAAGCATCGGGTGCCTGCTTCCTACCAAGAGGGGGACTTGGTGCTGGTGCACCACAGCCGACTACCCGCCTGGCCACGCTCTACCAGCGATGACCCCTACTTCGGGGCCTACAAGATTCTACCTGTGGATGGACACCGTATTACAGTGCGGTGTTCTCCCCGACTAGGGGGGACCCTGGTGTGCACTGCTCAGCACGTGAAGTGCTACTATGATCCTGAAGACCTATGTGGGAAGGAGTGGGAGCTGAACGACGAGGAGATTGCCGCTCTAGACCTACAGGGGGCTGCCAGCCCTATGAAAGTTGGAGGGGACCTGCCCGACTTGAACGCCGAGGGAATGGCTAAGGAAGGCTTCTACCTGGTGAGGTCTGTATTACGCCACCACTATCGCCAGGGTTGGCGCTTCCTCACCCTCTGGGAAGGATTTGGAGTCGAAGAGGCCACCTGGGAGCCCTGCTCAGGGTTTGGTCTACCTGAGGAACACCTAAACTCAGTTCTGGTAGACTACTCGTCCCAGAAGAACCTTGGTGAGTTGCTGAGGCTCGCTGAGACGCTTGCCTGCAAGACTAAAGCTAGGGACTGAACCTTACCCTTACCTGCCTAAGCGTATGTGTGAGTGTGCTATTCCTAAGATCCTGAGAGCAAGCCGCAGAAATGGTGTCCTAATTATACCCAAGTCTGCACGCTTGCTAAAACCCGGCGCATGTCTTACCGGTGCCGGGGGGTACGCCCTGGGTCTCTCCGCCCCTAAGCGCCCAGTTTCTGTGCTGGCGCCAAATTTTGGGGGTTTACCAAGCCTACGAGTCCAGGGATTGCTTTCCCTACGTACCTGCCTACTACAGGGGAGCGGTGACCAAAAGCTTTGAAGGCATGAAAACGCCTGTTTGCTATGAAGGCCAAAACCTAGACTAACCACTGCCACTGCCCACCAACCCTGCTAAAATTGCAGGAAACGGGTGGGACAGTGACACACGCACTATAGGTCCTAAACACTCTACAGTGGCACCATTCTTGGTGGGCGAGCACTTGCTCAACTGGCTCAAGTCCCCAATCAGGACTACCACTCCTACACGCACGCTCTACTGGGTGGTGTTGATGAAGAGGTCACGAGCCCTAATGGCTCACCTGTGAGATGGCAGGAGAACACAGAGCTACTAAGCGTCTGTGACCTAAAAGGTACGTTACAACACGTTTCCCTGCTAGGGCTTGGAGGGAAGGAGTGCTCTTTTGGTGTGCACGGCGCATATGTCGATGCAGTCGGACTCCCTGCTCTGCCACAGGCAGAGGCGGAGTTTTTTGTTTGGTGTGTTCAGCGCCCTTGTTTAGCAGGGCAGAAACAAAATCGCTGCTGCACCAATCGCCATGACCTTCCCACCTGTAAAGCAAAGGCAAATGAAGGACAGTTTGAGACTGAGGAACCAAGACTACCTCCACGTGTTATACGCTTCTCAGGTAGCACTATAATACGCTGTTCCCAAACTGCCCTGTCAAGCAAGCAAGCTCAAGGAACTCCACCCGTTCTCTTAAAGAACGTAGGGTGGAGCCCCTGGGTGACCTAAACAACGTTCATCGTGCGCAGTATGCGTGGCCTACCCTGAAATGCGTGTGTGAATGCACGAGCATGCACGGGTTGGTCAGGGCTTGTCCAAATCATACCTAATGTTACCCACAATCGAACAGAAACTCCACCAGGGGCTGGCACCACCTGGGCTTACCTACCTTATTCACCGCTAGAAAGCGAAAGCAAGTCTGGAGGAGACGAAACACAACGCTATGCATATGTGTATATGTCTAATCACCCTGAATTTCCTCTAATCATCTGCAATCTTCTAATCTATCCCTCTATCGTGCGTAAGCGGTGCTACACGGCTCGGACACAGCGACACGAGACGAGCTATGTGCATGCTGCATAAAAGACGAGCACACCTCTGGTTTATACCCCATTCATTGAAGTCTTTTCGTTGATTCTTGAATTCTTTGATTTTTGATTCTTTCTGTCAGTGTGGGTGGAATCTCGATGTTTATTCATTAATGTGTGTCTCGTCATTTTCTTCATTATACGTGACATACATTTACAATCTTATTAATTCTTTGTTTTCAGGCGCTTTGTTAGGACCCGCTCCGGCGCGCCGTCTTATTCTGCGTGGGAAGTTCCTGATTTAAGAAAATCAGGAGATGACCGCAAATTTCATAAATAGGTGCATCTGATGCACAATGAAATTCTGGTCAGGTATGTGCTTTCGAAAACTTTCTAGGCCGTCATTTGACGGATATAGGTGTTGTCGTTTCGCGTTTGCGTGGATTCGTCCCTCATCCTTCCATTCCTCTGTTGTACAGATATCGTCGCGAAGCGACGCTGAGTAGGCTGCTGTTAGCGCCGAAAAGCAGCAGCAAGAGACTGAACCAGAACCCAAGATCCCAGCGAGGGGCAATTTTAATTTAATCCTCGCCCCCTCGCCCCAGTATCAGGACTGGTGTCTCCATCAGGTTCCAGGGGACTCAGATCGAGCGTCCTATGAGAGTCTGGCGTTGGGTTGTGCCATGCTGCAGCTTGGAGGGAGGCTTGCATATGCATACGGTCTTTGCATGCCCTATTCTAACCCCACCAAGACACAAGAACCCCCGGAGCGCCAAGAGCGCTGAGTTTTCTGTTGAAAATTGTCATGACCAATGCAGCAAGAGTCGCTGGCCATGGTAAAGCGCTCTTTTCCAATGTGTGAAGGAAGCTATAGGTATTCTAAAGTAGGTGTGAAAACCAAGGAAAGGCCAAGAAAAAATCCCTTTGTTCCTGAAAATGCGACAGTGGTGGCCACCACAGCACAAGGGTGGAGTAAGAAAAAGTGCTTTTTTATTGCTTTAGGGGATACTTTAGTTGTATTAGAGGGGCTCTAAGCACTCTTGCATTTTTATGTTAGTAATGGCCTAACCAAAATGGGTGATAACACATTTTGACCTATAGAACCAAACCTTAAATCAGGATGTTGTGTGGACCCCTTAATCCCCAAGCAATGTGCATTAAAATATCTTTTTCTGAGTTGACTGAGGCACTGATATACTGAGGCAGAGCATATGATTTCATCTATGTTTGCTCATGAATTCTTAGCTATCCTAGTGGTATGCACCCTAGGGGCTGGGCTACCTCTTTTTGAGAAGTCCTGGGTTCAATACCCAGTCAGCCTAGCTAAGTAGGAAGTTCCCATGTGACATGGCAGTGACCTCACCTCCACCAGCCATGCAACCTCAGCACCTACGGGACCCAAAAACAAAGAGTGCACATCTCAAGATGGCACTATGGAGAGTGTGAGCCCTTGGGGCAGTTTTCCAATCAGGTTTTCTCAAACATGTAAAATATTTGAACCTGAGTTGCATTGAATGTCCATTGCTGGTGTCTATTGTGGATATCCTTCTTTATGTAACTCATTGTGACTGCAGCCCTTCATGCTGTGATCCTGTTTATCTTGTACTTGCATACTACTCTGGTTTTGGTTGCACTTGATTGGTTTTATATCACCAAAACATTTTCAATATCAAAAAACTAGCAGCAGGATACCATCACCAGCAGCAAGCAGCGGGAGAAGTACATCAAAAACACAGTGCTGAAAACACTATAAAGCTTTCTCTGAGGTGCCATGGCTTGTAAGGCTGAGGTGCCTTCCATGTCACATGGGATATTGCTACTTAGCTAGGCTGACTGGGAATTGAACCCAAGACCTCTCAAAAAGAGGTACCACAGCTGCCTAGGGTGCAGACCACTGGGAGAGCTAAGCATTCATGAGAAAACATAGAAAAATGTATAGGCTCTAGATCAATGTCAGCGCCTCAGTCAGTCCGGGAAATGGTGTATAAGATCAATCAGTTGGGGGGTCAGGGGTCCACACAACATGCCTAAATCAATGCGTGGTTTTATAGGTCAAAATGTTTTGTCACCCCTTATTGGATAGGCCAATACTAAGATAAAAATGTGTTATACCTCTAGGCCTCTTTATAACAACCAAAGCTAACCTTTTGGCACGGGAATACACTTTTTCTTACTGCCTCCCTGTGCTGTGGTGGCCACCACTGTCGCATTTCAAAAGAAAAAGGAAATTTCTTCTTGGCCTCTCCATGACTTAAACAAATTTTTTGAAATTTCCTATAACATCTTTAACATCGGAAAGAAGGTGCTGCATCAGGGCAGTCGCCAGCTTCTGCTGTGTCATAAAAGACACCTACAGCTCCCATGGCGCTCATTGGCGTCGCTGGGGCAGCTGTGGCTGGGTAGGGGGTCTAAATGGGCATGCCAATTCATGTGTGCACAACCCTCTCCCTCGCATTCGTGGAACGCGGTGCAATACGCAAAACCCAATGCTGGATATGATCAAAACATGCTGTGAGGGGTCTAGATGAACCTGCGGTAAGACCTGATCTGTCCTTAGCACATTGAAAATTAATTTACCGTCGTGGGTGTTTGAGATTCTGGACAGTGGTCCAGGAGTCAGCTTTTTGGCCTGAACACGGCCTACTCCACTGTTTGCGCTCCAGGATATCTGTAGAGAGAGGACGAAGGGTTGAGGGACTGACAAACACGCAATGACGGACGCAAACACCAAAATCAATCAAATGACGGCCGAGAATATTTCTGACGGCACACACACCTCTCCAGAATCTTCATGTGCATTAAATGCACATTTTTCAGAAATTTATTTTCATCACAGAAATTTTTGAGTTCCTGGATTTACACGCAGAGGAAAGCGGCGCGCCGGAGCGCATCCTAATTGGGCGCCAGAAAAGACAAAAATAATAAGATTATAACAGTATGTCACGTAATAATAAGAAAATGACGAGACACACAATAAATAATAAACGTAGGAATTCCACGTTTGCTTCTACGAGCAATGAAGAAGAATGAATTCAGAAAAATCAAAAACAATCCAAAGAACAAGGTATGAACATTCAGGTCCTGTTTGCTCAGTATGCAGCATGCACATTGCTTGTCTCATGTTGTCGTGAACCTGCAGTCTAAGAACGCAAACATAGTGTAGAGGGACAGATTACAAGATTGCAAGATGATTAGAAGTGAGATCCGGTGATTAGAACATACACACGCATGCATAAACGCTTGCTTTGCTTGTGTCTCGTTTCTTCTTCCCCTTGCTTCGCTCTCCAGCAGTAGGTAAGGTAAGTAAGCCCAGGAGGGGTCACACCCTGGTAGAGTTCGTGAAGGTGCTATGGATTGTGGAAAAAGGAGAGATTAAGGAGGGAGATTGAAACCTCCGTGCATACCCGTGCATTCACATGACGCATTAAAGGGTAGGCCACGCGTGTTGCGCACGGTAAAACTTTTGTTTAGGTTACCCAGGGGCTCCACCCTACGTTGTTGAAGAGAACGGGTGGAGTTCCTCAGGCTTGCTTGCTTGTACTTGGGGTCAGGAACAGTGTATTATAGGGCAGCCTGAGAAGCGTATAACACGTGGAGGTTATCTTGGTTCCTCAGTCCTGAACCCAGGTCATCCGGCTATGCTTTACAGGTGGGAAGGTCAGGGTGAATTGGTGCAGCTGCAGTTGCCTTCGGCGTCTTTTGGATTTTTCGTCCAAGCTAAAACCGGCGCTGATCACACAATCAACAAACTGCACCTCAGCCAAGAGTGGCGAGGGCAGCCCGACCTCATCAACATCCACGCTGTGCACGCAACCTGAGCACTCCTTCCCCGCAAGCCCTATCAGGGAAACGCGTAGTGTCGTCCTCGTTAGGCCACAGTTGCTTAGTAGCGCTGTGTTCTCGTGTCTCTTTCTCAGGTAGGCCACTAGGGCCTGTTACACGTTCATCCTCATCCCCAAGTAGCCTGTGTTTGTAGGAGTGGCAAGCCAGGGTAAGGGCTTGGGCCTCAGAGCCCGCTCATGCGTTGACTGCTGGTGCCACTGTAGTAAGTGTAGGACCTGTAGTGAGTGTGTCACTGCCCGCCTGTTTACTGAAATTTTATCAGGGTTTTGGTGAACAGTGGCAGTGGTAGTCTAGGTTTTGGCCACGTAGCAAACAGGCGTCTTCATGCCTCTTAGCGTTTGGCCACCCCTCCCCTGTAGTATACTAGGTATTCCCCCAAGGATTTTCGGTGCCAGCACAGAAACTTTGGCACCTAGGGGCGGAGAGACCCGGGCCCTACCCGTGGCACTGGTAAGACATCCGCCGGGTTCAGCAAGGGTGCAGACTTGGGTAAATTAGGACACCATTTCTGCAGCTTGCTCATAGGTCCTCAGGATCAGCACACTCACACACACGCATAGGAAGGTATAGGAA
This sequence comes from Eutreptiella sp. 'Long Island Sound 2002', assembly GCA_964036045.1. Taxonomy (NCBI): domain Eukaryota; phylum Euglenozoa; class Euglenophyceae; order Eutreptiales; family Eutreptiaceae; genus Eutreptiella; species Eutreptiella sp. 'Long Island Sound 2002'. Next base: position 129,639,222 of record OZ038382.1, on the reverse strand, counting down.
GGGTTCAGTCCCTAGGTTTCTTCTGAGAGGCAAGCGTCTCAGCAAGCCTCAGCAACTCTCCTAGGTTGTTTTGGGACAGGTGGTCTACAGATACACTGGTGTGCAGCACTGTTCTGCAGGACCAGCCCAGAGCAGGCAAAAATACCCCAAAATAGGCCAAATTTCAGGGTTTTTGATATTTTTGGACAAAAGCTGGGTAGGAGGACCCCCCCCCCTATTTTGGGGCCGTAAAAACCAAAACTAAAAGGTCATTCCCTGCAGAAATCCCCTTCTTGCCGACTTTTTGAATTTTGGGAAAGAACAGCTGCTAAAATCACAGGTGCAGAACAGAGTTCAGGCGTCCCTCAGGAAGAACAAAGGCAGAGAAGGGTTCCCAGATAGCTTCTTCAACTCCAAACCCTTCCCAGAGGGTGAGGAAACGCCCCCCCTGGCGATAGTGGTGTCCGATGACTCACTTCACCAGGTAGAAGCCTTCCTTAGCCATCTACCTCGGCATTCATGTCAGGGAGTTCTCCTTCTACTTCCATTGGGCTGGCAGCGCCCTCACCTGTGATTTTAGCAGCTGTTTTTTCCCAAAATTCAAAAAGGAAGCAAAAAAGGGATTTTCGCGGGAAAGGACCTATTGGTTTGGTTTCTACGGCCCTAAAATAGGGGGGGGGTTCTTCTACCCGGCTATTGTCCAAAAATATCAAAAGCTCTGAAATTTGGCCTATTTTGGGGTATTTTTGCCTGCTCTGGGCTGGTCCTGCAGAACAGTGCTGCACACCAGTGTACCTGCCTATAGAGGACTTTCGACAGAAATTGCCCTTTTGTTGGGATTCTCTTGCCCCAAAAAACGGAGGGGGGTGTTCTTCCCACCCGAGCTTTCTCCTAAACCATCAAAAACCCTGGAACGCGGCCTATTTTGGAGTACTTTTGTCTGGTGTGGGCTGGTGCTACAGAACAGTGCTGCACACCAGCGTACCTGTATCCTATACTTAGGCGCCTCAAGTTGAATGGTATAAAACGACAGAAAGTGCCCAAAATACAGGGCCTCAAAAAACATCAAAAGAACCATTCTTTGGCTTGCAAAAAATCAAGCCGTTTTTGAAACACCAAAAGAACTTTTATGTAAGGAATTTTGGCCTTTTCTTGGTCCTCATGGGTCGAAAGAATGCTTTTTGGGGTGCAATGGACTGTTCCTAGCGCGGGGCCTCGCGCAAGGAGCAGTCGGTTGCCCCTCCAAAGTCAGGTAATGATGGTAGAATTGAGGAATCAAGAAGGCGCCTACACTGAGGTGACATTACAGGCACCCTTGACTTGATCACATTGTACAATATGTTTACGCGGGCGGACATTCAGCGCTCTAAACAAGCCTTGCAAATCTAATTGATGAGGTAGGTAGGTAGGTGCACTCGGTCGTGGAGAGGCGCCCCATGGTTCCCCCTGGCGTCGCCCCTGTGACAAACAGGAAGAGGTTCCGCGCGTGAAGAGGGTAGGCGGCTTACTTCCCGCTAGACCTGACTGGTGGCCCCGAACAAAGCGGCCCCGGGCAACACCGGGAGGGCTGATCGCCGCCAGCGTGACTGCTTGTCATGCCGGGAGGGTGGGCCCCCGTGCTTGCGCACGTCCCCTCCTTTGGGCAGAACCCTAGGGGTTCACCGGACTTCCTGGCGTATCCCGTTCCCAAGGCATGCATGCATGTTCTTGGTACTGGGGTTCCGAGGTGCTTGGGTGTCGCACGCTCCGCCTCGAGTCCCAAAGCAGCGCAGGCCTTAGGATGCAGCCTTACCCCCGGTCTCTGGATCTCGTTTGGCCGGGTCACCTGCATGGCACGGGCTGCCTCAGTGCCCGGGCTATGGACACTGGGTTTCCTACTGTTGCGTGGCGCTTGTGTTTGGGTCTGGGTTGTGGTTGGGTTCGGGTTTCGGCTGCGCCCAGCACTCTTCCCTGGGGTGTTGGGGTGTGTGTGTGCTTGTGTGTGTGCTCTCCTTGCACCCAGCCACTCCTGGCACGGGTGCGTGGTGTGGGTGTGTGTGTTTGGGCTCGGGTTTTGGCTGCGCCCCGCCTCTCCTGGCTGGGGTGTTGGGCTGTGTGTGTGCTCCGCTTGCACCCAGCCACTCCTGGCCACGGGTGCGCGGTGTGTGTGTGTGTGTTTGGCCTCGGGTTTTGGCTGCGCCCCGCCACTTTTGGCTGGGGTGTTGGGCTGTGTGCGTGCTCCGCTTGCATCCAGCCACTCCTGGCCACGGGTGCGCGGTGTGGGTGTGTGTATTTGGGCTCGGGTTCCGGCCGCGCCCCGCCACTCCTGGCTTGGGTGTTGGGCTGTGTGTGTGCTCCGCTTGCACCCAGCATCTCCTGGCAACGGGTGCGCGGTTTGGGTGTGTGTGTTTGGGCTCGGGTTTCGGCTGCGCCCCGCCACTCCTGGCTCCCGTGTTGGGCTCTGTGTGTGCTCCGCTTGCACCCAGCCACTCCTGGCAACGGGTGCCCGGTGTGGGTGTGTGTGTTTGGGCTCGGGTTTCAGCTGCGCCCCGCCACTCCTGGCTGGTGTGTTGGGCTGTGTGTGTGCTCCGCTTGCACCCCGCCACTCCTGGCCACGGGTGCGCGGTGTGGGTGTGTGTGTTTGGGCTCGGGTTTCGGCTGCGCCCCGCCACTCCTGGCTGGGGTGTTGGGCTGTGTGGGTGCTCCGCTTGCACCCAGCCACTCCTGGCCACTGGTGCGCGGTGTGGGTGTGTGTGTTTGGTCTCCGGTTTCGGCTGCGCCCCGCCACTCCTGGCTGGGGTGTTGGGCTGTGTGTGTGCTCCGCTTGCACCCAGCCACTCCTGGCGACGGCTGAGCGGTGTGGGTGTGTGTGTTTCGGCTCGGGTTTCGGCTGCGCCCCGCCACTCCTGGCTGGGGTGTTGGGCTGTGTGTGTGCTCCGCTTGCACCCAGCCACTCCTGGCCTCGGGTGCACGGTGTGGGTGTGTGTGTTTGGGCTCGGGTTTTGGCTGCGCCCCGCCACTCCTGGCTGGGTTGTTGGGCTGTGTGTGTGCTCCGCTTGCACCCAGCCACTCCTGGCCTCGGGTGCGCGGTGTGGGTGTGTGTGTTTGGGCTCGGGTTTCGGCTGCGCCCCGCCACTCCTGGCTCCGGTGTTGGGCTGTGTGTGTGCTCCGCTTGCACCAAGCCACTCCTGGCCACGCGTGCGCGGTGTGGGTGTGTGTGTTTCGGCTCGGGTTTCGGCTGCGCCCCGCCACTCCTGGCTGGGGTTTTGCGCTGTGTGCGTGCTCTGCTTGCACCTAGCCACTCCTGGCCACGGATGCGCGGTGTGCGTGTGTGTTTGGGCTCGGGTTTCGGCTGCGCCCCGCCACTCCTGGCTGGGGTGTTGGACTGTGTGCGTGGTCCACTTGCACCCAGCCACTCCTGGCCACGGGTGCGCGGTGTGCGTGTGTGTGTTTGGGCTCCGGTTTCGGCTGCGCCCAGCCACTCCTGGCGGGGGTGTTGGGCTGTGTGTGTGCTCTGCTTGCACCCAGCCACTCCTGGCCACGGGTGCGCGGTGTGGGTGTGTGTGTTTGGACTCGGGTGTCGGCTGCGCCCCGCCACTCCTTGCTGGGGTGTTGGGCTGTGTGTGTGCTCCTCTTGCACCCAGCCACTCCTGGCCACGGATGCGCGGTGTGGGTGTGTGTGTTTGGGCTCGGGTTTCGGCTGCGCCCCGCCACTCCTGGCTGAGGTGTTGGGCTGTGTGTGTGCTCCGCTTGCACCCAGCCACTCCTGGCCACGGGTGCGCGGTGTGGGTGTGTGTGTTTGGGCTCGGGTTTCGGCTGCGCCCCGCCACTCCTTGCTGGGGTGTTGGGCTGTGTGTGTGCTCGGCTTGCACCGGGCCACTCCTGGCCACGGGTGCGCGGTGTGCATGTGTGTGTTTGGGCTCGGGTTTCGGCTGCGCCCCGCCACTCCTGGCTGGGGTGTTGGGCTGTGTGTGTGCTCCGCTTGCACCCAGCCACTCTTGGCCACGGGTGCGCGGTGTGGGTGTGTGTGTTTGGGCTCGGGTTTCGGCTGCGCCCCGCCTCTCTTGGCTGGGGTGTTAGGCTGTGTGTGTGCTCCGCTTGCACCCAGCCACTCCTGGCCACGGGTGCGCGGTGCGGGTGTATTTGTTTGGGCTCGGGTTTCGGCTGCGCCCCGCCACTCTTGGCTGGGGTGTGTGGCTGTGTGTGTGCTCTGCTTGCACCTAGCCACTCCTGGCTGTGTGTGTCCTTGGGTGCTGTGCTGTGCGTTCCCTGTCCTCTTCGCTCCGTGCAGTGCTGTGCTTCGTTGTGCTGGTGCGCTTGCGCTGTGCTGTTCGTGTGGTGCGTGCTGTTTCTGGCGCCCGGTGCTGTGGTGCGCTGCCGTGTGTTGTGCTCTTTCCTTTGGTGTGCTGTGGTGCAACGCTGGGTCTGGTGGCCCGTGGTTGTCTGCTGGTGCCGTGCTGTGGCGCCCTGCTGTCCGTTTTGCTTTGTTGGTGTTGCTGGCTTGTGTCTTGTCCCTGTGTGTGCGGTGCTGTGTTGCGCTGCGCGTCGTGTTGTTCGGTTCCGGTTGCGTCTGCGATGTTGTTGGTGCCTCGTGCTGTGGCGTGTTCCTGTGTGTTGTGGTGTCTCCCTGGGCGTTCTGCGGTGTGGTGGTGCCGCTCTGGTGTGTCGTGGTGTCTTGCTGTGCTGTGCGTTGTCCTGTGGTGTCCTGCGCCCTGTGCCGTGTCTTGCGGTGCTGTGCTGCCTTGCGGTGTTGTGCTGGTGAGCTGTGCTGTGCGGCTGTCTGCGCTGCTGGTGTCTGTTTTTCCTTTTGTCCTCTTTTCCTTTGCTAAATACCCCTGCTGTTTTTCCGTGCCTTTGAAAACTTTCTGAAAACCAAAAACTTAAATGTTTCTCCTTAGAAAAATCAAACTCTACGCAACTCACGCACGCAGGTATGCATCAATACCAAGGTGAAATTTCTGACTTACGTGTTGCCACGCGGCCGCAAAGATGGTGGTGTTGCTTGCAAGGGGTTGACCGCTTTTCCCCCAGAGCTGGTCGCCTAAGCTGACGAAAAGGAGTGAGGGCAGGCACGAGAGAAGGGAGGTGGGTGCATGCAGAAGGAAAGAAAAGGAAGGGAAGCAGTTTTACGCGCTGCTCGCGACGCGTTTTTCTTTGCGCCTACGGCTAGTTAGACGTCGTGAGGGACGGCGTTAGGGTCCTACGAGCGTTTCAGTGTTTACAGCGCTAACTATTCACCTATTTTACGTCGAAAAAATGTTTCGTCGCGTTTTTACGCGTTTCGCAGCGCGCTTTTTGGCCGAAACGTTTTTTATGCTAATTAGCTTTATTTTCAGCTATTCAGAAAGTGTTTTCCGTCGTGTTTTACCTATCTTTTTATTTCGTTCTGGGACAGGACCGCAGCGCACGCGACACCCGCCAGGGTTTCTGTTGATCCAAGAAATCATTTCTAATGTTGTTGCATTCCTAACAAAAGCAGCACATACGTTGGAGGTGTTGCACATGGTGCATCCTTCAGCATTGCTCATGATGCACACCTGCCATAAGTTATGGGGAGTGTCAAGCAAAAAAAGGAGTGTCACTGGTAACACATGAAGCATGTCCACTCAACAGATGACGCTGAGCTGGACAGGGACCCCCCTTGTAGCTTTGGCTGAAGAAAAACTTGATCCTTCCGTTGTTAACTATAGATAAAGGTAAAATGTGCAAAGAAAATATGAATTCGTCATGCGTGGCACTTTTTTGAGCGTTTGTTTGGGCCAAAAAAACTGACTTTTTGGAGAGTAAAATGCAATGTAGTGCAAACCACACCAACTATCAAGATGATGTTCGATACCTGGGGAAAGAAGGTGCCCTGGGGGAAGCAGTCTGCCAAGCGCAGGGGCTGACCAAGCCCAAAAAGAGATTTTCCGCCTCCGGGGGGCGCAAGCTTCTGGTAAATTTCAATGACTCAACGACAATTTAGGTACTTGTTGCTTCAGTGAAGGTTGTGCACAAGCGCTATCAGATGGAACCCCATCACAATGGTAGAAAGAATATATTTTCTGGGCTTTTTTTTGCGCGAGGCCTCGCGCAATGAGGACTGCAATGCGGTCCCAGAACTTGAAAATCACAACCTATACCTCTCTTTTCAGCCACTGCAAATCAAAAATCAAACCGTGGGCTGGGTAGTAATGAAGCGGTACTCAGAACCCCATGACCATGGTGGGGTATGTACGGAGGGGAAGACGCCCGGTGAAGCCCGGTGAGAGCCCGGCAGGAGCGTGTCCCTTGCTGTAAAGCCCCCGTCACGGCATTCCGGCCACTTGGGGCATGTTACCATGTACCGGCAAACTGCCATTTGCCGGTATCTTACTATTTCACGCCAATCTGACCCGCACCGCCTTCGGCAGTCGATTTGGCAAACTAACCCTAACAACAGATGTAGTTAAGACGTGTTTGTGTGAGAGATCTGGGCATTTCAGCTATTAGCGGCCGCATCGGCAACCGATGCGTCGCCTGCTGAGATTTACATATCAGAATATCAGGAATCAACAGGGTTTTATTTTCATATTGTTTCCGTAAATTTTCACGCTTCCGTTCTGATAATCAATGTTTTGACTGCTGGCGGTTGGCTCGCGACTTTAGCGTAACCGCCAGTTTAACTGTTATTTACAGACATTTTAGCGAAATCCCTGACTAAGACTCTAAAGTCTTCAGGAATTGCATTGATGCATCTGCAATTTTCACATTGTACACTCGCAACCTTAATCCGAATTTTTCAGGATGTCGAAATCGGATTTTCGACTTCGACATCCCCGCACTTGATTTGACCTCTTTTGAGTGGACCTACGTGCTTCCCTATGCATGAATCAACTTTCCTTTTGTCTCGCCCTCCATTTGTCTTAGAGATATGGGCAGAACAAGGTTGATTCGTGAGGCCACTTGTGAGGGTCATATCTCGTGCTGCTTGCGAGGAATGACAATAGGGAAGCATGGGAGGTATTCACAATACTCCTGACGTAATTTGAGAAGCTTTATACGCCTTGCGTCTCCACACGTGCGCGCTAGCGTAATGGATCATGGTCAAGAGGGTAGAGTTTGCGTTATTACTCTTTGGCCATGATATTGCGTGCGTTAAGATAACTTTCGAGTGTAGCGCGCGAGTGTTGGTGTTGCATAGGAACTTTCTTGAGTTCCTATGAGCGATTGACACAAAGTTATGCCCTTGGAGGGGCATGACATATCGTGGGGGGAGCTACCTTTTTGGGCAGTATGTGGTATGTGCCATGTGTTGTATTGCGTGCCCATTTGGCGGGTTTGGCTAAGAGCGATACACCCACCAACGGACCTCATATTGCACGAGGCCCTTCCTTATACTCCCCACAATCAATTGCGAGCCTAACCTTCGTGGAGGAAAGCTTGTGTGGCGATCCCAAAGCGATGCGTTGGGAGCAAGGTGTGTGTTTTGCAATTTTCCATATTTTCATGTGCCCACTTAGGAAGTAGTGCTCGTGACCCTTCAAAGCGCCCCAAGTGGAGCACATATGTGGAATCGAAGGTCATTGGTGTCAAGTCATTGTGTTCAGAAGGATTGGTCGATTACTCAATCCACGCCGAAGATATTATAATATATTTGTGCGCCTTTCAAGGCACTTTTGGGTGTTTTTTCGCCAATATTGCTGTTTTGTGCCCGTCATGATGTCAAGTGGCGACCGTGTATCTCAACGTTGCGCTCAATTGACATCATTACCCAAATATGTTATGAGGGTACATACATTGGTGCCCAACATATCTTGAACCCGGCAGATAACTCCGCTTGGGCTTGGCATACCGTGGCCGCCATGTTGGCAATTTGGGACTATCCCAAATCATCGGCTCACTTGGGGACCCTGCCATTCCCAAAACCGGAGGATTTCGGCGACGGCCAAAAGATATGTTGGACACATATGACTTGATACCAATCCTATGGCACACTCCGGTCCAAGTGGGGCATGTGCCTCATTTGCGCCAACCATGAGTGTGCGCATTTTCTGCCATTTTGAGCAATTTTCCACATTTTCTGCCCGCCGTGCACCATGTTCAGCCACCTCGTGCACGTCAGACTCATGGACCAATGGACCATATATGACATGGGTGTTATGGACATTGGTCGCCATGGTTCACACACCACGTGGCCGAAGCGGAGCAACCTTCGTTAGGGTGCTAGCCCAAAGTGAGTGTGGACAATTTTGCCATTTTGGCATTTGTGGACCCAATTGGGATTGTCACCACGCCGAGTGGCATGGAGATCTTCAGGAGCCAATAGCATGGGTGTCTCTGTCCGATTCCGGGTGGATGGGGTATGGAATTGCAAATCCGATCTCCAAGCCGGCGTGGAGATATACTATTGGGAGCACCCCCGAATTTTGGCTCATTTCGAGCAGCCAAAATGACCCCCTTTTGGGACCCCAATTTCACCCCCCCGTGTGGTCAACTGGCGGACCCATATCCCTCTGCCTACAGGGAGCCCTGGCCTAATTCGAAGTTGTACATTCAGATAAAAATTCCTAGGTCCTGCCTTCTGTCCTGTGAGCCATTGGCCTTGCCCCGGCCGGGCGAGCCACGCGTGGGAATGACGCCAATTTTGGTGATTTTGGAATCATGACCCCACTTGACGAACCCGTGGTGCCCTGATGCCGGGACCTCAGAGGGAACCAGGTCCGGTGAGGGCTCCAGAACGTTTGTACTCGAGGGACATAGGGTCTGTTGCCTCCTCCTTACCACTGGCGGGTCCGGACGAGGGGTCAATTTTGGAGATTTTTGAACTAATATCAGTTTGGGCTGAAACAGCCCATTTTCAGCTACCAACTCCTAGGGGATAATGGCGGAGCCATATCTCTGGCTCAGATGGGGAGTTGAAACCTGCCGTTAAGGGAGCATTGGGAGCCACTGTCGGTTGGCCTTGCAGCGCCTTGGTTTCCAGGAACTCGCCTGTGGCTGGGCGGGACCGCCCCCCCATTGGCAGGGTTTCAGGGTCCGGACTGAGCAGGGCATGGGTTGTGTTTGAGCCCCCGCCCCAACCAGCCACTGAGAGGGTCGGACCTGGGATTGGGATATGTGTTGGGACTGAGTGTCTATTGTTCCAAAGAAGGTCCCTACCAGGACCGGCCCCCGCTGTGCCCCTTCCGCCTGTAACCCCTGCCGATTTGCTCCTGATCAACGATTGCATTGCTCAAAATCCAAGGTTCCAAATCCAAAAATATAGAAAATAAAATCCTCCTTCAACCCTGAATGGCAACCAGATCCCACAAATACAGCAATAACCCAATTCACAATCCAAATCAGGCTGCGGGCTTTCGTTCAGCACATCGATTGTCTCACGATGGCGGGCATGTACAAGAATTGCACCAATGAAGAAAGCCCTGCAATTGGCATATGAACACAAATAAAGCAAAGTTGGGGAAAGAGGTAAACATACACATTCACAGCCATAAACCCCTCATTCCCTGGACTCAAGACCTTCCCTTGACTCACCAACATATTGCCCTGAACCCGGTCAAATGAGATGGCTACATGCCATGTGTCAAAAGTCACTACACAAACCCCAAAAATGTGTTCACTCCCAAGCCTATACGTCCTAGCCCAATAGGGGAGGTGGCGTGTCATGGCCTAGAGTGGCACTCAGGACCATGCCCTACCCGGACATAACCTTGGTTGGAATTGGAGTTGAATGGGCTGAGAGAAATGACCTATGAGTTTGAACTCATAACATGCCAAAAAACTGCCAATTCACACCATATTGGCCATATATCACATATACGCTCAAAATTGAAGTTACCACTTATCCGCAGGCTCGGAGCATGCATGGAATCGAAGTCTAATATTCATGGAGGATATAGACCAAAAGCCAATGCCCATGTACATCCCCACTTTACCCCCGAAACCCCTTCAGATATGGGCGCCACGCACTGCCCAAGTCAGCCCATGATCTTGAGACCAATTCTTGTGATCCTTCGTGCGCCAAGCCAAATGGAGTACGCGATCCGGCATATGGTGGTGTTCAACTCCAAAGCATATGCCAACATATGAACAACATACCATGGTTCGACTCTCCATAGGCTTCTTGCTGTTTGCCGACCAGGTAAGTACACAAAACACAAAAATGAGCAAAAACTGAGGTCAAAAACATGAAAATATGACCAAATACAAAGTTGTCATGATAGTATATCTCTATGCTCACCCATGCTATCTGCTCATGGTTCAATACACAAATGATTGGAACCATTTGCGAACAATTCTCCCACCTGGATCCCCAATCAGGCGCATGGAGATACCTTCGCCACTCGTATCTACATGCCCCATGAAAATGGGAGTGCACTCATGGATCTCTTTGCCAAACATACCATGAGCAATACATATGCGGTAGACTTAGTCTAGCGCTTTGAATTCCACAATTGGGACATGAACAAAGTAGGTAGGTAGGTAGGTGCACTCGGTCGTGGAGAGGCGCCCCATGGTTCCCCCTGGCGTCGCCCGTGTGACGAACAGGAAGAGGCTTCGCGCGTGAAGAGGGGAGGCGGCTTACTTCCCGCTAGACCTGACTGTTGGCCCCCAACAAAGCGGCCCCGGGCTACGCCGGGAGGGCTGATCGCCGCCAGCGTGACATGCTTGTCTCGCCGGGAGGGTGTGCCCCCGTGCTTGCGCACGTCCCCTCCGTTGGGCGGAACCCTAGGGGTTCACCGGACTTCCTGGCGTATCCCGTTCCCAAGGCGTGTATGCACGTTCTTGGTACTAGGGTTCCGAGGCGCCTGGGTGTCGCACGCTCCGCCTCGAGTCCCAAAGCAGCGCAAGCCTTAGGATGCAGCCCTACCCCCGGGCTCCGGATCTCGTTTGGCCGGGTCACCTGCATGGCACGGGCTGCCTCCGTGCCCGGGCTGTGGGCACTGGGTTTCCTACTGTTGTGTGGCGTTTGTGTTTGGGTCCGGTTGGCGGTTGGGTGCGGGTTTTGTTAACCCCGCCAGTCCTGGCTGGGGTCTTGGGTGGGTGTGTTTGGGCACGGTTTGTGGTGTTGTCCCTCTAGTGTCGGCTCTTTGTGATGTTCGTGGTTGGGCTTCGGTTTCGGCCTGCTTTTGGGACGTGTGTGGTTTCGTGGGGGCCCCGCTTGTCCCCCGCCGTTTCCGGTTCCGGCGTGCGGTGGGGGCGTGTGTGCTGGGCCCGGGTCTCGCCTGTGCCCAGCCCTTCTTGGCTGGGTTGGCGGGGTGTGTTTTTTGCGCTTTGGTTTTTTCTTTCCTTTTCTTTTTTTTTTTTTTTTCCGGGCTTTGTGGTCCCTGTCCCTCCATCCCCTTTCTTTCGGGCTGCGCTGGTGGCTCTCTTTTTTTTTTTTTTTTTTCCGTGTCCCTTTTCCCCGTGGTCCGCTGTTACTGGCTTGGTGTTGCCGGTTTTGGGTGGGTCGTCCCCCTGTGCCTCTGTGGGGGTCCTTTTTTTTTCCGGTGCCTTCTGGGGGGGGGCTTGGCCGCCTGCGGTGGTGTTGGCGGGCGGTTTGGCGGCTGTGGCCTGTTTTCGTGCCTTTTCCCCCTCCCCCCTCCTTTTTTTTGGGGGGGGGGGGGGGGGGCTTGCCTGTTCCTCCCTCTGCCTTCCCTCGGCTGGCGCACGCACTGGCCTGCATTCAGTGTTGTCTTCCGGGCTGCTGTCTTCAGTTGCGTTCTGCGTGGCCGCGTCCCGGCCCCATGGGTCGGGTGGGCTTTGTACACGGTGGGCTCGGCGCCCCTTCTTGCCGGGTTAGGTCCTGGCTCTGCCGGCTGGGCGGCTGCGCCAGGCGGCTGCTTGTGGTTTTGGGTTAGGGGGCTGGGGTTGTTCGTGTCCTTTCCCCTCTGCGGTGCCGGCTGTAATCTTCTGGGTGGTCCGCCACCTTTGTCGCCTGGCGCGCTGTGGCCCCGTGTGTGGCCTGCGGTGCTGGTGTGTGGCGTGGTGGCGCGGCGCCTTCCAGGGTGTGCGGTGGCTGGCTTCGGTTTGTCCCTCAGGTTAGGGTCAGTTCTGTCGTGCTGTGCCGCTCTGTGCCGCGTCGCGTCGCGTCGTGCTGTGGTGCGTTGCACTGTGGCGCGCTGTGGTGCGGTGTGCCGTGGTCTCGCGTGGTGCCGCGGTGGGTCAGTGGAGGTCAGCCTGGCCTGTGTCGTGGTGCGGAGTGCGGGCCGGAGTGTTGCCGGCTGGTGGTTGGGGGATGCGGTTAGGTGTGGGTGGCTCGCTGGGTCCGTGCTGTGGGGGCTTGGGCGTGCCGCTCGGGCTGGTGGGTCGGGTAGGTCTTCGGGAAATTCTGGTGAATGATCACGGTGTCCTTGGGGCGTGCACGCTGACTCTCACCCATGGACTCAATCTTCACCGGGCCTCGCAGACAGGCAGGCGTACTCGGAGTGTAGGAAAGGCGTTCCTCCTCCAGGGCAGACAAACAGAAATCAGGAGTCGGACTGTGGAGGTGGCTTCCGAACGCCGTTTGAGTGGCGAAAGGCTTGCACTGCAGCTCGGCTGCGCTGGCAGGGACATGAGGGCCCGGGTCGGTGCCGCCGGCAGGGATGAGCTCATACTTCAGGGTCAGGGGGATGTCCATATCTCCGGTGCTGAACTGCAAGGGTCCGGGGCACCGGTAGTAATCTTGGCACTTCCAGTCTTCACGGCGCTCGGAGATGGCCTTGAAGGGGGCACCGTCCAGCAGCACCAAGGCCTTCGCGATCGATCACAGCCTTTCACTTCCCCTTGCAGCGCTCGAAATTCATCATGGACGGGATCAGCGTGCCGCCGCAGTGCCGTTCTTCCACTGGACGCAACAGGTTGGTGACGGACGCCCTCACGGACGTGAGACCAGCTGAGATCAAGCCCCCGGCCGTCAATCCAAGTGCATAGCAACACTCTGCGTCAAACCGCGACGGTAACGCAGCCCGGCCCTTATAGCGCAAGGCGTGGTCGCGTGACGGTCCGTGGGGTTGCCCTCCCTGGGGGCCTGTGCCTTGGTCCTGTGTCCTCTAGGGGTTTCGCTCCCTAGTCGTGGGTGCCGCGGCCGTGCCTTCGTCCTCTTCCGGTGCCTGTGAGGTGGCCTTTGTGGTGGCCGGGGTCGTCGCCTGGCGGTGAGGGCTTGGTGGTGCGCCGTGCGGCAGCGTTCCTTGCGGCTTCGTCCGTGGGTGTGGCCCGTTCTCCCCGTGTAGGTGTGCCCTCCGTTCTCCGTGTGGTTTCCGGTGGCCGGTGGGCATGCGCTGGTGTGATCCGCATGGCGTCCGATGTTTGCTTCGGTGGTGTGTGTTGGGGTGTTTGGTGGGGCTGGGGCGGCGCTGGTCTCCCCGTCCCGGTGTGCCCTTCCTGGGTCTGGGTCGTGGTGCCTGCCGTGGTGCCCTTTTCCTCCGTTTCTTGGTCCCCGTTCCCGCCCCTTCCTGGTTCTTGGGTGGTTTCCTGCCCCCATGTGGTGTCGCTTCCGGCGCCCTGTCCCTGAGTGTGCCTGCCCTCACTTGGGGCCCCTCCCAGCCCTCTTGCCTGTGTGCTCCTTGGTGCCCCCTGCCCTTCCCTTGCCCTTGTCCTGCCCCTTCCTGGTGTGGTGGTGGCGGGAGGGGCGGGGTGGGGAGGGGGCGCCGGCGGCCCAGGCCTGGGGGTGGGTGGCCTGGAGCCACTGGCGGAGGGCGTGGGGGGTGTAGGGGGGGCGGAGGCCCTGGACCGCATCGCGGAAAAGGGCCTCCCATGCTGCTTGCGGCATGATGGCCTCCGGGGGGGCCTCGTTGGGGTTTGCGGGGGTGCGGGTGCGCACCTCCTCGAAGGTATGCACCATGTGCACCCCTTCGTGCCTTCCCGCTCCTCCGGCCCACTTCACCCAGCGGCGGGCTCCTGCAGAGCGGGGGGAGACCACCAGGCGAGGTAGGCGGGGGCCCGGGGGGGGGGAGGGGTCCGTGCCCGTGGTCGTGGTGCGGCGGGGGGAGGACGTGGACCCGCGGTGGTGGCGGGGGTTGTGGTGCCTGGGGGAGCGCGAGCGGCGGCGGCGGGGCCTGGGGGTGGAGGACGGGTACGGGCGGAGGGGGGAGCGGGAGGGGGAGGTGGACATGGGGCGGCGGTGGCGCGCTCGGTGGCGTCCGGGGGAGCGGGAGTGGTGGTGGCGGGGGCTGGGGGTGGTGGATGGGTACGGGTGGCGGGGGGAACGGGGAGCCCGGCGGGGCGTGTGGGGGGAGGGGGAGGTGGACGTGGGGCGGCAGTGGCGTGCCTGGCTGCGTCGGAGGGAGTGGGAGTGGTTTGTGGCGGGGGCTGGGGGTGGGGGTCTTGTTTGGCCGGTGGGGGGAGGGGGAGGGGGACATGGGGCGGCGGTGGCGCTCGTGGTGGTGCCCGGGGGAGCGGGAGCGACGGGAGCGGGGTCCCGGGGGGTCGTGGTGGTACCTGGGGGAGCGGGAGCGGCGCGAGTGGGTGGTTGAGGCGCGGTGGGAGTGTGGGCGCCGTGGGCGAGTGTGCCGTGCGGGGGGGGAGCGGGAGCGCCGCCGTTTCGCGGGACCGGCCCTCATCGCTCGAGTCGGGCCAGTCCAGAAGCGTCGGCGGCCCCTGGGGGGCCTCGCGCGGTGCCGCCTGGGGGGGGAGGTCCCCCGTCGTCCATGGGGCCCCTTCGGCCATCGGATGGTGGCCGGGGGGGTACGGACACGGTTTCTGGTACGGGGGTGGTGGCTGGTACGGGGGGGGGTGGCTCCTGGTGGTAGGTGGGGTAGGCGGGTGGGGCGCTCGGTGGCTGCCATCCCGTCCGCTGGTGCTGTTCGTGCACGGGGGGTTGTGGCCCGGTGGGGTAGGGCGGTGGGCAGTAGTAGTGGTGAGGGTGGTGTTGGTAGTGGTGGTGGTGGGGCCGCTGGTGGTGGTGGTGTGGGTAGTGGTGGGGTTGGTGTTGCGGGTATGGCCCATGGACTCCTTGTGGGTTTTCCGGTCCCCCTTGTGGGGGTGGGGGGTTGGGCATCGTGGGCAGTCCCCGGGGCTGCACTATGTGGTGGGCATGGGGGAAGGGTTGGGGGCGGGGCTTGACGGTGACGGTGGTTGAGGGGTCCCACGTCCCTGGGTCGGTTTGGCCGGCGCTGGTGGTGGTTTGTGGGGGATGGATGACGGGGCGCTTGGTGACGGGGATGTGGACGAGGGCTTGGACGGGGTCGTGCTGGGTGGCCGTCTCTGCGGTGGTGGTGGGTGCCGGCGGGAGGGGGGCGCGGGTTGCGGTGGTCGGGGGGTCCTGGCTTGGGCGAGGGCCCGGGCGGGGGTGGTGTCGGGTGGGTTTGTGTCGTTGCGTATGCGGTGTTGTGTGTGCTCGCGTGGGCGCCGGCTTGGGTTTGGGGTCGGGTTTGGGGTTGGGGTCCGGTTTGGGTTTGGGGTCGGGTTTGGGGTTGGGGTCCGGTTCCAGGTTGAGGAGTACCTCTGTCCGGAGGTGTGAGGGCGCAGATGTCGGGTCGGGGGTCGTCCAGCTGGGTTGCCGAGTGCCTGAGTCGCCTGTGTGGGGGTCGGGGGGTCGGTGCGTGCGGCCGCGGCTTTGGCTTTCGCCGTGGCCTTGAGGATGAGTTTGGCGGGGAGGGGGGGGTCGGAGGATTAGGTGGAGGAGGTGGACGAGGCTAAGGATGAGGAGGAGGTGGTGGACGCGGGTTGGGCTGTGATGCGGCCGGGCTTGCGGGCGGCGGCTTCTGCTGCGGCCACGGCGGGGAGGATGGAGGGCATGTCCCCGGGTTGTAGGTTGGGGGCGGGCGGCTGGGGGGGCCCGGTCGTGACCTGGCGGCCCGGCGGGCCGATCTGGTCGGCAGCGGCGGGGGAGGGAGGCGCGGGGCTGCGGCCTTCTCTTTCTGGGCTCGGCTGGGCCCGGGTCCTGCAATGTGCGAGGTCGTGTGGGTTGGTGTCCGCGGGGGGGAACAGTTCACGTGGGCTGCATTCAGGGGCCGGGGGGGGTGGGCCTGGGTCCTCTGGGGTGTGTGTGGGGGGCGTGGGCGGGCCACTGGGTGGGGTGGGCGTGCCGCGGGGCGCGGGGCTCCCCTCGGCGGGTGTGTGTGGGTTGTCGAGTGTGGGGGGCAGTGAAGGGTGGCCGGTGGGTGGGTGTGTGGCGGGCGTGTGTTGGTGTTCGGGCGGGTGGGGGAAGCCCGTGTCGCGGGGCCCGGGGGTGCGCGCGATGGTGGGCGTGTGTGGGTCTCCGGTTGAGCAGCGAGAGGGGGGGGGCATGGGCGGGGATTGTGCGGGGGGGGGGTGCTGTGTCGATGTATGTGTCCGCTTGCCGCGCGCTTGCGTGGGCAGTTGTAGGCCGGGCCGTTTGGAGGAGAAGCTTGCCGTCTTCTGCTGCCGCGGCAAGGATTTCGCAGACGAGCTTTCGTATCTGGTGGACCTCTTGGTCAGTGGTGGGAAGGGGGCATGCTAGCTTTGGGCTAAGACCCGCGCGGTTGAGGACCCTGTGGATGGCGTGGTACCCGCAGGTGAGGGACTGCTGCGGTCTGGGGGGGGGGGGTTTGGTCGTGTGTTAGGGCCTGCCTCGACTTGTGTGTGGGCGGTGGGGATGGCCCAAACCCAGGGCACGGTCCCCGTGGGTGGCCAGCGGCACTGGATCCAGTGGGTTAGGCAGAGCATGGCCAATCCCAGGTGGTAGCCCGCCTTCCCTGAGGTGATTTGGGCCAGGGCGCGGGCTGGGGGCTTGGATTTCACAATTGGGACATGGGCAAAGCCCTTGTCACGTGTGGCTCCCCATCTCTTCGGCCACACGAAGATATATAACATGGGCGTGAGCATATCAAGACATATACCATGCATATAACACATATCCTCAAAATGTGGCTCCCACCATGATATGCCATGTCCCTCCATGGACATAACTTCACGTTAAAAATGCGTAGGAACCCAAAAAAAGTATCTATGCAACCCCAACACTCATGCGGTACACTCGAAAGTCGCATTAAAATATTCGGTTGCACGGTCCAAGAGCTATATGTCATCTTATACCCTCTTGACCCTTATCCTCGGCAACACCGGGCATGTGTACGCACCAAAGGCGTTTGATGCTTCCTCAATCAAGTTGAGACTAAGGCGCTTGTAACCCAACCTTCCTTATTCTCTTTCCTCACACTCGCGCGTAGATATGGCCCTTCAAAGTGGTCCCACGATTCACTTTCGTTTCCCTTATATCTCCAAGTCAAATGGGTGGCAAGTATAAGGGAAACCTGATTCGGGCATAGGGAAAGGAGTATGACGACTCGAAGAAGTCCAAATCAAGTGCGGCGATGTCGAAGTCGAAAATCCGATTTCGACATCGCGAAAAATTCAGAATAAAATTTCGAGTGCTTATTTAGAAAATTGCGGAAGCAACGAACCCTTTGCTGATGAAATCTGACCCTTCAACGGAGTATCCGCCAAAATATCTGGAAATAACAGTTAACCAATCGGTTAACGCAAAATCGCGAGCCAACTGACAGTCGCCGATACATTGACCATCAGAACGAAAGGCTGAAAAATTACGGAAACATTATGATAATAAAACCCTGTTGATTCCTGATATTCCGATATATAAATCTCCGCTGGCGGCGCCTCGGTACTGAATGTGACCGCTGATAGCCAAAATGGCCAAACCTATCACACTATCACATCGGGTTAGATCAGGTGGATGAGAGAGTATGATATCAGCCAATGGCGGCTTGCCGGCACATAGATACACACCCCAAGTGACCCCAAGATGGCCACGGGGGTCGGAACCGGCTTCACCCCCCTTCTCAGAGCGTTGTTACCGCTCGGAAGTCATTGAAGAGAGGTCGGGAGGACCCCAATGCGCTCCAACCCCCCCCTCCATGTCCCAAGGACACATGGAGGCCCCACACACGTCGTAGGCGTCCCCCATGCCCCATGGGAGGGGTGAGGACACTGAAAATTGGTGCCCTACGCCATATCCGGTCTCCTCTTGATCTACAACATGGACCAAGGGGATCAAAGATAGAGAAACGTCGTCAGTCGACCTAAATAAGTATACCACAATGAAATATATATGTGGAGATCGGGTGAAGGGGGTATATGGCCAATCAAGGCCGAAAAATCCCCGGATGAACGCCCTCACCCGTCTCCTCAATCAGGGAACCAAACAAAATGCCAAGAGGGGATCCATTACGGTGCTACAGCAGCAACGAAATGGACCAACACGTCCTTGACATCCAAAGAAATATGCTTTTTCTCCAGGTAGTCCATCCAGACCGTGGTGTACCTCGGCACAAAACTGCTCGGAGGCTCCCACGAGTCCCTGGATGCGGCGAAACCCTTCCAACAGACTTTCTAAAGCCTACCCCCAGGCGTCCCCGGGTCTGGCTTGTCCGCCAGGATCTTCTCGGCGGTGGAGTCGTCGTCCTCAACCTCGTCGTCCGAGTCCACATCGCCGGCCGCGTACTCGAAGGTGACGGGACGTCCGCTGGTGTCTGGTGCTCGGGGACGAAGCTGGGTATGGTCACGGTCCAGGATCTTGTTATCCCCCACACGAACCGCATACACATCCTGTCCGACCTTCCGCACGATCACCCCCGGCACATACCAAGATGCCTGCCGATGCCTGGACAGGACATCCTTGTGGTGCCGCTCCACCCACACGGTGTCTTGGAGAGCATACTTCTGGACCTTCCCTTGCTTGAAGTACTTGGCCCTCTTGTCATGCTCGTCCTGAAGTGCCTTGCACACCTTGGCCGCCGTGTCGTCTGCCTCAGCCATCATAGCGTTCGCATCCCGGGCCACTTTGCCATGGTTCATCCACGGGAGAGTGCGTGACACTCGATCCCGTAGGAACAGGATGCGATGGGGCGACAGTCCAGTGGGTCCCGGAAGGTCGTGATACGCCTGGAGCACTCTCCACAGCGAGTTATACCAGTTCCGGCCCGGTTCGTCAATGTGCAGCTGGCGGAACTTCTCGAACATCTGCCGCCCGGCCACTTCAGCCCGGCCATTCGACCGGCTGTGGTATGCCACGGTCTTGGCGTGCCGAATCCCCATGTGCTTGCACATCGTCTTGAACCACGTCCCCACGAATTGACTGCCCCGATCGCTGCAGATGACAGCCGGGACATCAAAAATCGTCAGCCAATGCCTGATCATGGCATTAGCGACGGTCTTGGCCTGCAGCCCCACTCCATGCTTGTCCTTCTTGTCCTTCTTCTTGGACTTCTTGCCAGGGCCCGCCACGATATACCCACTGTGCCTATCCACCGCCAGGATGACACAGTCGTAGGTCTCTCCTTCCACGGTGACCTGTGGCATGGCGAATACATCCATGGCAACGGACCGCATAGGGGCCTCCGGTATAGCCGTATACACCGGGTTGCCCGCTGTGGAGTGGTTGGGGCTCTTCGTGGCCCCACACACGGCACAGTCGCTGCAGTACCTGTCCAGGATGGCGTAGTACCCCGGAGGAAACTTGAAACGCCACTCCAGGTCCTGCCGCATCTTGTCTCGGCCAGGATGCATGAGCTGGGCGTTGTGCCAATGGTCAATGAGCTCCTCCACTCGGTTCTCGGGCACCAGCAGCTTGTCCTTGAGGAACAACTTGTCGCCATCCTCGGTCAAGCCCTCGGGCCATTCGTCGTCCGACGGGGCGCTCACGGCATTCCAGTACTTGCTCCAGTGCTCGGATGCCGCGTAGTCATCCGACCAATCCTCTGTGAGCACCGACCTGATTAGCTCTACCGGGGCCACCATCCATTGCTCGAGGGTTTCCTCTCAAATAGCTTGGACGCGGGCACCCCGGAACTTGGCCAGGTCCGTACGGTTTGCCATCACCACAAAGCACTTGACTCCCTCTTGCTCCATGACCTTCTCCATGTCGATGATGCGCTTGGCCTCCCCGGTCTCCTCGGCGTCCCCATGGCTGGATATGTCCATCCAAGCCTTGCCCGCGGGGTAGGCCCACCGACTGAGGCAATCCGCCACAGTGTTGTCCTTCCCCGGGACGTATACGACGCTGAGGTCGAACTTGGCGAACGTCTCGTGCCACCGGGCCCTCCTTGCCGCCGGTCCCGAGGGGGTGTCGACGTGCTCCTTGTGCTGACGCGTTCCCGTGGGGGGCCGGCCACGGGACGCTGCGGGACACGCGCAAGTGAGCAGGCAGGCAAAGCACTACGCTCACAGGGGCATCAATGCGCTCATGTCATGTGACAAAGCGTTTCAGAATCCTTGCCACTCTGCAAATTGGGAACGAAAGTATGTACAGCAACACATCAGGATATGTACACATGGGGTTAAGACTGGACTGGGGTAAGGGCATCACAGGACAATAGACACTCAGTCCTAACTCATATCCCAATCCCAGGTCCGACCCTCTCAGTGGCTGGTGGGGGCGGGGGCTCAAACACAACCCATGCCCTGCTCAGTCCGGACCCTGAAACCCTGCCATTGGGGGAGGTGTCCCGCACAGCCACAGGCGAGTTCCTGTACACCAATATGCTCCAAGGCCAACCGACAGTAACTCCCTCTGCTCCCCTAACAGCAGGTCCCAACTCCTCTCTGCGCCAGAGATATGGGCCCGCCATTATCCCTCAGGAGTTGGTAGCTGAAAATGGGCTGTTTCAGCCCAAACTGATATTAGCCTGAAGAACTCCAAAATTGACCCTTCGTCCGGACCCGCCAGAGGTAGGGACGAGGCAACTGACCCTATGCCCTTCGAGTATGAACTCCTTGGAGCCCTCACCCAACCTGGTTCCCTCTGAGGTCCGGGCATCAGGGCAACACGGATGAGTCAAGTGGGGTCATGATGCCAAAATCACCAAAATTGGCGTCATTCCCACGCGTGGCTTGCCCGGCCAAGGTAAGGCCAATGACTCACAGGGTAGGAGGCAGGACCTAGGACTTATATCTAAGTGTACAACTTGAATCTAGGTCCGGGCTCCCTATGGGCTTAGAGAAATGGGGCCGCCAATTGACCACACGGAAGGGGGAAATTTGGGTCCCAAAATTGGGTCATTTTGGCTGCTTGAAATGAGCCATAATTTGGTGTGCTCCCAATAGTATATCTCCACGCCGGCTTGGACATCGGATCCGCCATCCCATACGCGATCCACCGGGAGTCCAATGAGGACTCCCACGCCCTTGGCTCCCAGAGATCTCCATGCCACCTGGCGTGGTGACGATCCCAACTGGGCCCACAAATGTCAAAATTGCAAAATTGCCCACACTCACCTTGGGCTAGCACCTTGACGAAGGTGGCTCCGCTTCGCCCACGTGGTGTGTGGACCATGGGGACCATTACCCATAAGACCCATGTCATATATGGTCCATTTGTTAATGCGTCAGGCGTGCACGAGGGTTAGAACATAGTGCACGGCGGGCAGCAAAAGTGGAAAATTGCTCAAAATGGTCAAAAATGCGCACACTCATGGTTGGGGCAAATGAGGCACATGCCCGACTCGGACCGGAGTGTGCCATAGGATTGGTATCAAGTCATATGTGTCCAACATATCTTTTGGGCGTCGCCCAACTCCTCCGGTATTGGGAATGGCAGGGTCGCCAAGTGAGCCCATGATTTGGGATAGTCCCAAATCGCCAACATGGCGGCCACGGTATGCCAAGACCAAGAGGAGTTATTCGCCCGGTCCAATTTATGTTGGGCACCGAAGTATGTACCCTCATAACATACTTGGGTCATGATGTCAATTGAGCGCAACGTTGAGATATACGATCGCCACTTGACATCATGACGAGCCAAAAACGGCAAAATTGGCACAAAGACACACAAAAGTGCATTGAAAGGTGCACAATTATATTATAATATCTTTGGCTTGGATCGTGCAATCAACTAATCCTTCTAAACACGATGACTTGACACCAATGACCTCCGATCCCACATATGTGCTCCACTTGGGGCGCCTTGAAAGGTTACGAGCGCTACTTCCCAAGTGGGCACATGAAAATATGGAAAATTGCAAAATGCACACCTTGCTCCCAACGCATCGCTTCGGGATCACCCCACAAGCTTCCCTTCACGAAGGTTAGGCTCGCAATTGACTGTAGGGAGTATGGAGAAGGGGCTTGCACAATATGAGGTCCATTGGCGGGTTTGGCTTGGCGCGATAGACCCGCCAAATGGGCACGCAACACAACACAAGGCACATACTCCATATTGCCCAAAAAGGTGGCTCCCACCACGATATGTCATGCCCCTCCAAGGGCATAACTTTGTGTCAATCGCTCAAAGGAACTCAAAGAGAGTTCCTATGCAACACCAACACTTGCGCGCTACACTCGAAAGTTATCTTAACGCACGCAATATCATGGCCAATGAATTGTAACGCAAACTCTACCCTCTTGACCATGATCCATTACACTAGCACGCACGTGTGGAGACGCAAGGCATATAATGCTTTCCAAATTACGTCGGGAGTATTGTGAATACATCCCACGTTTCCTTATCGTCATTGCTCGCAAGCGGCACGAGATATGACCCTCACAAGTGGCCTCACGAATCAACTTTGTTTTGCCCGTATCTCTAAGACAAATGGAGGGCAAGATAAAAGGAAAGTTGATTCGTGCATAGGGAAGCACGTAGGTCCACTCGAAGGAGGTCAAATCAAGTGCGGGGATGTCGAAGTCGAAAATCCGATTTCGACATCCTGAAAAATTCGGATTAAGGTTGCGAGTATTAATTATGAAAATTGCGGAAGCATCCATGCAGTTCCTGACGACTTTGGAGCCTTCGTGACGGATAGCGTTAAAATTTCCATTAATTACAGTTAAACTGGCGGTTACGTTAAAGTCGCGATCCAACCGCCAGCAGTCAAAACAGTGAATATCAGAACGGAAGCATAAAAATTGACGGAAACAATATGACAATAAAACCCTGTTGAGTCCTGACATTCTGATATACAAATCTCTGCTGGCGGTGCATCGGTTGCCGATGCGGGGCTTTAGGGCACGGAACGGAGCGTCAACGGGCGTCTTCCCTTCCGTACATGGGGTTAGTGGACCGGAGACCTGTTGTATGCCGTAACCTGGCCATGGGGTTCTGGGTACCGCTTCACCCCCCTCCTTAGAGCAAACACTGGGGGGGGCTCGATAACACCCAGACATGGCAGCGGGTACCCAGGACCATCTCCTGAAAGGGGGGGGGGTGTCACATCCTCACTTCAGAAAGCCACAGTAAGACAGGTATGATGCTGTATAAGCTCGTAGCACATGTATAGTATCAAGTATCAAGTCTCGGGTCCTGGCGGCGATTGTTCGGCATCCAAAGGACCCGTTAACCCATACCAGGCGCACCGGGTGCCGGCTGCTACGGTCACCACCACAGTGGCAGTGGCATACACGGCCAACATAGGCGACACACGACGACCGAGGTGGTCCCACAAGTCGAGAGCAACCACAAAGATCCATCAGGCTACCCCAAGCTTCCCAAGGCCCGCCGACTGGGGAGAGTCCCCACGGGTCCTTCCTCGGGCGCACCATGTCCATATCCATAGGACGCGAGTCCAGAGTGCCATAGTCGAACTCCTTAAGAACCCCAGATCTTAAGGGAACTCCTCCTGAAGGGATCGGGCATCAAGGCCGTCTTTTCCCTCGCCCTACTGCCACGAAGGCCATACATGAGGGAGTCCTCATGCAGTGTGGGCGGAGGCGTCGACTCCTCAAACCACCAGTTTCCCAGGCAGACTGACCGAGGTCAGGAGCACCGGAGGCCGCCATCCGAATGCAAGTGCGTCTGCGAATCGGTAGGCTCACACTGGGACTGACAGTGGCGGACCGCTGGGAGTGTAGTCAGGCAACTGGGCTTCCCGCCTGGCGCCATCAGGATCTCCACACATCACAGCGAGTAGGGCAACACGGTATCACGAGCACTCAAACAGTAGAATCTGTATTCCAGTACTGGTCCAGGTCGGACCAGGCTGTATGAACATGTACACGGCGACTCAAGGCGCCTTTGTATACGATTCGCATCCCTTCGGAGGGGAAGAACAGTCCACACTCCGGTGACGGGCTGAAGACAGCAACATACAGATGCACATATCCTGGAGGGCAGAAGAAGTAAACAATAATCGGGTAAACAGGCGTGTAAACACACTCTGGACAGAGTGCCAAACCACGCCCTGGTTAGGATAAGGCAAATGCAGGAGAGTTGACAGGATAACGCCTGAGTTCAGGCATATATAGTCTCGAGACACACGTCGACTGGTCTGGATTCGGCAGGTGCCATGGAACCAGACCACACACTCAAAAATCGCAATGCCGATGACAGCGGCATCCGTTGCGCAACGTCGTATGGGCTTCAAGGCCCCAAGAGCTCAGAAAAATGAAGGTCAGTCGCCCTACCTGGTTTCCCAAGGATTCGGCCGGTGGGGAGTGACGAATAAAATTGAAGAGAGGGGCCATCCTCCTCTGGATTCAGCAGGGGGGGGTATATGGCCACTCTGTCACTGAAAGATGGAAGAGAGCAAGCAAGTAAGGGACGATTCGTCGGCCTCACAAGCGCTCAAAACGCATCAGGGGAGAGCTCAGGGCGCCGATCAGGCACTCCTGGCTGCAATCGCCCGGGTGAGTGCTGCCAAGTCCGAAACGTGGATCTTGGTCTTGTGCCTGCGGATGTACTCCATGAAGGGAGTGTTGACCCGCGGCACGAACGAGGAGACGGGTTCCCAGGTGTCGTAGGACGGCCCATAGCCTCGCCAACGAACCTTGAACTCCAGACCTCCGGGTGCCGAGGCCTTCGGACGCTGAGCAAGGATCTTCTCGACTGTATAGTCATCCTGCTCAGCATAGTCGTCGTCCGAATCGGCCTCATGTGCGGCGTAGCTCAGGGACACATGCCGGCCACGGAGGTCGGGTTCACGCACACGGAGTTGACTCTCGTGGCGCTCCCAGAACTGTCCGTGACCCACCTTGATGCGGTAGGTGTCCTCACCAATCCTGCGGACCACCTCGCCGGGTGTGAACCAGGTCTTGGTGCGGTGGGTGCCCATGGGGCGGGGTCTGATCACCCACACCGGGTCTCCCACCCTGAACTTCTGCGCTGTCGAGCTCGGGGCGGACTTCTGACGCTCAGCGTGCTCCTTCTCGAGCTGCTGGCGGATGTCCGGCGCCGTTTGCTCTTGCCACGCGAAGAACTCCTTGGCATCCATAGCCATGCCATCACCAGACAAGGGAAGTCCCCTACCCAGGGGGTCCCTGCCAAACAGAATCTGGTGAGGGGACAAACCGCCCGGAGTGGGGGTGTCATGATGGGCCTTCAGAGCAGGCCACAACTCCTCGAACCAGTTCCGCCGTGGATTGGTGATGTGGATTGCGCAGCTTCTCGAACAGCTGCCGTCCAGCCACTTCAGCACGTCCGTTAGACCGGCTGAGATAGGCGACGCTCTTGGCATGACGTATCCCCATGAGGGAACACATAGCCTTGAACCAGCCACCAGTAAACTGGGGCCCTCGGTGACTGCAAATGGTGCGGGGGATGTCAAAGACGGTCAGCCAATGACGAATCATCATGACTGCCACCTCTCTGGCAAGCAACCCCTCTTTGCGTGCCGGAACGGCTACAACGTAGCCGCTGTGGCGGTCCACACAGAGAACCACACAGTCAAAGGTCTCCTTGCCAATGTGCACTTCAGGCATGGAGAAGACGTCCATGGCCACGCTCTCCATGGGCTGGTCAGGAACCGGGGTCCATTGGGCTTCCCCCTTGACGTTCCAGTTATCGGGATTGCAGGCCTGACAGACCGAGCAACCCTTCCTGACCTTCTTGATGGCGGTGTAGAGAACGATATGGTTGATCTCGAACCGACGCTGCATGTCAAGAGCTTGCTTCTTGACCCCTGGGTGCAGCATGTGGTGGTGCCAAGCTTCACAAAGCTCAAGCACCCGGGACTCTGGTACTAGCAGCTTACCGTTCCGGTAGAGCTTGCCATCTTCCTCAGTCAGCCCCTTTGGCCACTTCTGCCCGTCGTCAGGGTCGGTCACAGCCCTATACTCGGCCGCAAAGGCCTCAGACTTGGCGTAATCGTCGGTCCAGTCGTCCTGGAGGCAAGACTCCGGGAAGGGGTGCTTGTCGGATTCAGACCCCTCAGGGGCGAGTATTCTGACCGCTCTGCTCACCCTCGTTGCGAGGGGGGCATCCGCAGCCATGACGACGAAGCATTTAGCACCCTCCTCCTCCATCAGGCGCTCCATTTCGATGATCCTCTTGGCTTCAGCGGTCTCAGCCTCATCGCCATGGGCAGAGATGTCCGTCATGCCCTTGCTGGCGGGATAGGCCCACCTACTGAGACAGTCCGCCACGGTGTTATCCTTTCCAGGAACATACACAACCGTGAGGTCGAACTTGGCCAAGGTCTCATGCAATCTTGCCCGTCGGGAGGCGGGACCTGAGGGGGTGTCCACGTGCTCCTTGTGCCACGACTGCAGACTCTGATGGTCGGTGCAGACGGTGACGGGATGGAGGGCTATGTACCCAGCCCATTTCCTGAGAGCCATGACGATGGCATACGCCTCCTTTTCACGGGGCGTCCACGTCCGTCTCTGGCCTTCCGCCAGGACTCGGCCCCAGAAGGCCACGGGCACGTGCCTCCCGTCGTCAAGCACTTGCTCCAACACAGCGCCAATGGCGTAGTCGGAAGCGTCGGTGCGCAGGACGAACCCTCGGTCGGGATCCACGAGGTGCAGACCCACTGCGGATAGCAGCGCCTGCTTCATCCCCTCAAAGGCACGGTCAGACTCTTCAGTCCAGACCAGAGCCTTCTTGGACCCCTTCTTGGTCTCCTCTCGGTTGCCCTTGAGCATGGTCGTCATGGGGGCTGCATACTCGGCGTACATTTTGATATACCCCGAGTAGTAGTTGCAGAACCCCAGGTACGCCCGTAGCTCAGAGACCGTTTTGGGCTTTTCCCAGTGCTCAATCGCAGCCACCTTGCCAGGTATGGGCTTTCGCTGCCCGTTCCCGACTACGTAGCCAGCGAAGACCACCTCGCTTACCGCAATGGTGTTGTTTGTGCCGAACCAGAAGGTCCAGCACTCGAGTGACGTCCCTCTCGTGTGCCTCCAGGAGCTCCTCGTAGCTCATGCTGGGGTCCCCGGACGCGATGATCACGTCGTCCACGAAGGGGTCCGCACAGTCGCGCACCGGCTCAAGCAGGTTCTCCAGCATCCGCTGAAAAGCCGCATTGCCGTTGGTAACGCCCATAGGCATCACCTTCCAGTGGAGAGGTCCAAGTGGGGTGCTCATGGCTGTGCAGGCACGGGACTCTTCGGCGAGAGGCATCTGATGATAACCATGTTTCAGGTCGATCACCGTGAAGATCCTCCGCCGGTGTTGCTTTTGCAGCATGTCCTCAATGAGGGGCAGCGTATAGCTGTCGTGCTGCGTTTGGGCGTTCAGGCCGCGGTAGTCGACCACGAGCCGCCACTCACCGGCAACCTTCTTGGGGACGACGAAGCAGGGAGAGGCCCATTCGGAGTGGCACGGCTCAAGCCAGCCTCTCTGGATGAAGTCACGGAGGATCTTCTCCATGGCCTCTTTCCTCTCGCCCCTCAGGGCAAACTCCCGGTGGCGATACACACGGGGGTCCTGCTTCAGTCGTATCTTGGCCTCGCCATACGGTCCACGCACCGGTGGGGGAAACACAGGCTTGCCGCTGAAGAAGGTGTCACCATACTTCTGCTTCAGACTGGCCCTCAATACCTGGATCTTGGGGCAGTCATCGGACTCCGCCTTGGCTTTTCCGGGCACTTGAACCACGGAGCTTACTTGAGGGGTAGCGACCCCGCTCGCTTTCGGCTCAGGTGGTCTTCCCAGGTGGCCCAAAGGGCCATCCCTGGTCTTGCCTCGGAACAGATCGCCGTAGGTGGGTGGGTTACCGCCAGGCGGCTCGTCTTGGCTGGACATGTGATCCAGCACCCTCTGTACGAAGGTATTCCCGTCATAGGAACCGGAGACCATTGAGTCCACTTCCCACCAGGCTTTGTCCTGGCCTTTGCCCTCACGCTGGTTCCCCCGGTCGTGAGAGGGCTGATCCATATACCCCTGAACCAGATCCCACTCCTCTTCAGTGAGGGGGTCTTCGGAGTCCGATTCTTCGATGTCAACAGGGGGAACCGCAAAGCATTGCCTCAAAGGCTCTGCTATGATACGGTTGACACACACGAAGTCCGTGGTGTCGGCCTGATCAAGGCCCCCATCCACATAGTGGAATTCTGTTGGCCATCTCTGGGGTGGCATGGGCTGTCCCTTAGCGTCCTGATAGACACTCTCTCCAGCCGGTAGGACGACCTTGTTCAAGGTCATGTTGGTCAATGAGGCTACCCAATGTCGGGTACTTTCCTCCTCGGTGCATCCCATAGGAACAACCAGCACTGTCTTGGAGCGGTCCTTGCGAATCTTCGCTATCGCTCTTGGAATGTCCCAACGGGGGCAATGGATCCACATCAGTCCCTGATGCGGACCCCAGTGCTTCTTCCACGCGTCGTCCTGTGCGCTCCAGTACTTCTCACACACCCGCAGATGGGCGGAGGTTCCTGAAGAGAACGCATCCAGGGCCAGATCCGAAGCTCCCAAGTCCGCGACAACTCGGCTCGCCACTTCCGGCCTTACGCCGTACTCCTGGTTTGCAGGACCAGTTGGCTCAGTGTCCAGCGCGGCCACTTCGAGCTGATTGCGTTCGGGGTGGATCCATTGGCATTCCACATGGTGCTCAGGTGACGAAAGCCACGACAGCTGGTTGTCCTGGTACAGGGTCATGGAGGCCTGGGCCGGGAGGACGCCGGAGTACGTCTCCATCATGAAGTCGTACCCGACGATCATGTCCCAGTCCATCTCGGCCTCGTAGAAGCTACTGTGCAGGAGGATTTCCTTGCCGAGGTCTGGGCGGCTCAGCTCACGATGGTTCACGAACTGCAGCCCAATGGCCGCTTCCTTCGTGCCTCCCACCATGTACTGGCCGTTCGCCACCTTCGGCCTGACAGGTTTCCGACTGTCGGTCAGACACTCTGGTGGAAGTAGGCCAGCCTTGACCAAGCTGACCTGAGCTCCCGTGTCGATCAACACGTCAAAAACCTTTTCCACTTCCCCGCATAAGGCACGGACCTTAAGATGCAACTGCCGCTCGCGACCGACACGGCGCACGGCGTGCAAACTCAGGATCTCCGGCCGTTCCAGAAGCTCCACAAGCGACTGGTGCAGGTCGTGGACAATGGGCTCAGGCTGCCCATCTGCAGCATCCAGCTGCGGTCCGGGTGATCCTCCGATACTCTCGGATAGATCCTGTAGTACATCAAACACATTCTTGGTCGCGAAGGACGGACGGGTGCAAGGGTTCGTGCCTTCACTTGCCCTCCACCCGCCTCCGCGACTGGGCGCCGGACCGGGCCTTCCGCTCGCGGCAGTCCCCTTGTGCTTATCGACTCCCGACTGGGATGGTTCGGCGCTTCCCACGTCACCATCCTGCGACCGCCCTAGCTGGGGCCCTTGGCTGCAGGGGCTCCGCTACGGGGCGTCGGTTGTGGAAGAGGGGGTGTTCTCCTCGGCCTCAACGTCGTTGATGCCCTTCTTCCTTCCCCCTTTCTTACCCTTGTTCTTGTCCTTGTCCTTGTTCTGGTCATTCTGGTTGTTCTCCTTGTTCTTGTTGTCCGATCTGGGGACCCAGTTCCGCTTGATCTCCTGGATCTCCTTGGCCAATTCGGTCCCCACCGACGACATCAGCTTGGCCAGCTCGTCCTTGTCCACCTCCATCTTGGCTTCCCGGATACCTGCGGGCGCACGCTTCTTCGACCCGTGCGCCTTCTTGTAAGCGTCCGTGTCGGCCTTGTGGATGGGGCATGTTCGGTGGTCATGGTTGAAGCCTCGCTTCCTCCCGTAACACACGAAACAGCCCTGAGGGTGAGCTCGTATGAACTCCCCAAAGGACAGCGGAGGGGCGCCAATACGGCGAGGGTCCCTCTTCTCCTGCTTCCTCCAACCCTGCTGCAGGGGCTTCCAGTTTCCCGGTTTGCTCCCCGCGTTCAGGTTCTTGGCCACGAAGGCGCAAACGGCCACTTCGGCGGGCTCATCGTCGTCGTCATCGTCGACGAGAGTCTCATCGCTGCCAGCTCCCGCTGGGTCCATGGCATCTTCCCCGCCAGGTCCCTCGCCAACGTAGTTGACGTCGCGGTCGCCGGGCCTCAACCCGCGGGTGTGGTGGAGGTTTCGGTACTCCTTGAGTAATTCCTCGCCAACCCACTCCAGGATCTCGTCGCAGCTCATCCGCGCCGGGATGGGCTGCAGACGGATGGTCTGGCCGCTCAACTCACAATCGTCAAGGCGCCATATCGCGGTCTTCTCGCGATCGCCCGAGACGGTGATGAGAAGAGCGTTCCGCAGGGAGTGCCGTTTGACATCCCGGGCCACGTTCTTCTTCGCCCAAGCCACCACGTTCGTATGATATTCCTTGGGGAGCATCATCTTGACCGTGTGGTTGGACTTGGCCCTCTTGGATTCCTCCTTGGTGACCCTCTTGATCCATGCTTCCGGCAGCATGGAGAGCAGGCGAGCCTGCTCGTCACCCTCGTTCCAATCCTCCACGTTGCGGCGGAAGAGGGTGTATTTCCCTCGGAAGTCTCGCCACTCTCGTAGGCGGATCTCCCGTCCATCATGCTCAAGCTTGATGGACTTCCAGCGCTTGGCAGCCACCTGCGGAGCGTCCACCCGCTCCTGCTCGTTGAGCCACTTATCGGCTTCCTTGAGGGTCTTGATTTTCCCCTCCTTGGTCGCCAAGAAGTATAGCTCTCCGAGCACTTCCGGCAGGCGGTACCTGAACCGTTTGAAGACATACTTCTCCGCATCAGCGGGAGGCAGGTCTTCAGTGACGGTCAGCCCCCAATCGTCCAGCTTCTTCAAGAAGCGGTCGAGGTTGAGGGGGTTGCCGTCGTACATGGGGGGCTTGATGTCCTTCAAGTCTTCCCACACGGCGGCATCCGCGGCCTTAGAGACCATGAACGCCGGCCGCGAGGTCGAACGAGGTTCCCATCGGCCTCGCCCACGGACTCCCACGGCCGCCACGTCCATCTCCTCCATGGAACCCCTGTGGCTACGCCGCGGTTCCTCTACGTACGCTGAACCAAAATGTTCACGCCGTACTGCATCCATGTACGCATCCTCATCACGGCGCCGGCAGCTGCGTTCAGCGGCCTCCCGTTGTACACCACGCGGCGGGCTGATGTCGAACTCCTCCAGGTCCAGGTCCAGGTCCTCATCTTCGCCGACATCCCACTCCACGTCTCCTCTGGGACCTCATCCCTGAGTCCACCATAACGTCCTCCAGCCCTGGGGATTGGCACCGGGGCTGGTGCCGGGCGTCGGGGGCGTACAGGCGTCCGCGGTGGAGCACGGCGGTTGTGGTAGTCCGCGCTGAGCCACTCATCGCGCCATTCCTCACTGCCACTGCCGGGCGGCACGCGCTCGTTGCGGCGGCCCGCGCTGTGGTTAGAGGGGGCGGTGAGAGAGGGGGCACTGGCGCTGGGGCGACTCCTGGGGGCTCCGCCGGGGGCGTGGGGTCTGCCTGGACCTGGTCCGGGTCCCCAGCTGTCGTCCGACGAGCCAGACTCCAGGGGTGGGTGGTCGCTGCTGACGCTCCCACGGGCTTCCAGCGCATCCAGCCTCTCCTGCAGGCCGCTGACGACGTTGGTCAGCGACCTGGTCTCGGCCCTGGCGATGTCCAGCTCCTTCTGCGCGCGCGCGGCGACCCCAGAGATGCGAGCCATCTCGACCTTGCCCGTGTCTACCTCGCACTCGAGGGAAAAGACCCTCCTGCGGAGGTAGACAATCCACCGCCAGGTGGTATCCGGGTCGCCGTTCCCTGGTGGGTCGTCGGGGTCCCCAGGGGGTCCTCCAGGAGGGCCTCCGCCGGGTCCGCCCGGTCCAGGGGGTCCTCCCCCGCCCGGTGGTCCGCCTCCAGGGGGTCCACTCGGTGGGCGTCCTCCAGGGGGTCCTGATGGTCCTCCGCCAGGGGGTCCCGGTGGGTCTCCGCCGGGTCGCCTCGGTGGGTCCGAGGATGGGCGCTTCCTCGTGATGCCGAACTCCATGTCGTCATCCTCGTCCATGTCGCCCCACCTGGGCGTCTCAGTCACGGAAGACTCCGAGCTCCGGTAGGGAGGAGGGGGATCCTCATCCTCACCTTCCGGTTCCATGGGGACGTCTCCGCCTCCTCCGCCCGTCCAAGCCACCACTTGGCGATGCCGGCGGCCTCGTTCATCCCCGTCACTGGCGGTGAAGAAGGGGTCACTGTCATGGGGGTGTCCACCCGCTGGCCTCCGCGGCCTGTCGGGGGTCTTCCCCTTGCCCTTCCTCCGTCGATGGGCGGTGGTGCCACTGCTCCCACTGCTGCCCGTGTCCGCCTCATCCAGCGTCATCCTGGAGGAGGCGTCCCCTTCGAAAAGCTTTCGAAGGGTCTCCACTCGTGATCCTCCCGGGGGAGTCTCGCGGTGGAGTTTGGCCTCTGCCTCCTCCATTGCGGCAGCGGTGGCTGCGGCAGCTCGCGCTTCGGCTTCTTCCCGAGCACGAGCCGCCTCGGCTTCCCGGGCCTGCTGCAGCTGCGCCTTCTGCGCTTCCAACGCTGCCAGCTCCGCCTCCGTCTTGGCCTTCTCCTCAGCGACCTTCCGTCGCGCGGCCTCGATGGCTTCCTTCTTGGCGGCGTCCTCCTGGGCCTTAGCCGTTGCTTCGGCGTGGGCCCTTTCCTCCGCCTCCTTCTTTGCCCTCTCTTGGGCAAGCGCATCCTCCAGCGCCTTCACCTCGGCCTCCCTGCAGGCAATGGCCTCCTGCGTCCGGCGGGCTTCCTCGTCGGTTGCCCTGATCCGGGCAGCCACTGCCTCATGGGCGGCCGCAGCCGTGAGACCGGCCGCGATGGCTGCCACTTTCGAGGCGTGGTAGTCCATGCCTCTGCCCCACTCGGTGGCCTCCTCATGGGCGATGCCGATGGCGCCCTCCACGGCAGCGTTCTGCTGCGTGGCCCGTTGCCGGGCAACCCGAAGGTTGCAGGGCGCCCCACAGACGCGCTCACAGGCGCGCACCACGTCCCTTTGGGCGGGAGCGGCGCTGCTGCTGGAGCTGGCCTGGTCGGCTGGCATCCTCCCGCGGTGGGCCGACTCCACGTCGCTGCTGGGGCCTGCTGGGGCCTGCTGGGGCCTCAGGAGCAGCTGACGGGGCCTGGCCCTGGTCTGCTTGGCGACTCGGATGTAGTCGCGAAGGTTGGTGGAGCCGGGGTGATGACCACCATTGGCCCGTTGGGGACTGGGGGCTGGGGTTCCGCCCTTGGCGCCCTGGGCGGCTTCGGCGGCCAGGTACTCCTGGTACTCCCGCCACTTCCGGTCCCGCTTCCTGTCCCCGGCGGACCGCTTCTCCGTCCCCGGAGACGCGCTGCTGCTGCCCTGCAGCCTGCGCTCGCTCCCCGGTTCCGGGAACTTCTTCTCGATCACGTCCCACATGGAGACGTTGATCGAGGCGCCTGACGGGTAGGCGTTGGGGTCCTCGTCCTCCTCAATCCCGTCGGGGCGCAGCCCTTCGCCGGGCCTGTCCGGCCGGGTCCACGTCCTCCAGCGCTTGCGGCGGAAGCGGTACTCGTACCCTTCCGCCCGCAGCCACTCCTCCACTGCCCGCAGGCGGTCCTCCCCCATGTCCTCCCGGAGCTCGAAGCTCCCGGGCATGCCACCTTCGCACTGGGGATTGCTGTAGCGGTATTGCTGGTCCCACAGCAATCCGCGCAGCAGGCGCGCCACATGGGGGTGGGGCTGCGGCCAGCTCCTACCCGCTTCTTGCCAATTCACCATGGCAGCGGGGGCGTAGTTGGTCTTGAGGTCCTTGATGTGCACTCGTTCAACTCAACGAACTGGTTGTGGTTGTTGAGGAGGGTGCTGCAGCACTGGATTGGAAGTGCGGCTGGTGCTGGTCAGCTGGTGGTTGTGGAGGTGGTGGACGCGGCCTTGCTGGTCGGCAGATGGGACTCCGGATCGGCCGATGGGGCTGATGCAGGAGTCCTGGTCTGTGCACCTCTTTCACGGTTGCTGCGCGGTCAGGGCGATGCTCTGGTCGGCGCTGCGGGCTCCGTGACGAACTCGGCGCTGTCGCTGAGTGGCGCTGCGAGCCGCTGCGCTGCGCTGCGAGACGCTGCGCTGCGCTGCGAGCTGCGAGCTGCGCCGCGCTGCTCGGGGTTGGTGGCCCCGAGTGGCACGCGGGGGCTGGGTAACCCCGCGGCGGTGAAACGCTTTTGACGCGTTCCCGTGGGGGGCCGGCCACGGGACGCTGCGGGACACGCGCAAGTGAGCAGGCAGGCAAAGCACTACGCTCACAGGGGCATCAATGCGCTCATGTCATGTGACAAAGCGTTTCAGAATCCTTGCCACTCTGCAAAGAGGGAACGAAAGTATGTACAGCAACACATCAGGATATGTACACATGGGTTTAAGACTGGACTGGGGTAAGGGCATCACAGGACAATAGACACTCAGTGCTAACTCATATCCCAATCCCAGGTCCGACTCTCAGTGGCTGGTGGGGGCGGGGGCTCAAACACAACCCATGCCCTGCTCAGTCCGGACCCTGAAACCCTGCCATTGGGGGAGGTGTCGCGCACAGCGACAGGCAGGTCCCTGGAGGCCCATAGGCTCCAAGGCCAACCGACAATAGCTCCCTATGCTCCCTTAACGGCGGGTCCCAACCCCCCTTCTGAGCCAGAGATATGGGCCCGCCATTATCCCTCAGGAGTTGGTAGCTGAAAATGGGCTGTTTCAGCCCAAACTGATATTAGCCTGAAAAACTCCAAAATTGACCCTTTGTCCGGACCCGCCAGAGGTAGGGACGAGGCAACTGACCCTATGCCCTTCGAGTACGAGCTCCGTGGAGCCCTCACCCAACCTGGTTCCCTCTGAGGTCCCGGCATCAGGGCAACACGGATGAGTCAAGTGGGGTCATGATGCCAAAATCACCAAAATCGGCGTCATTCCCACGCGTGGCTCGCCCGGCCAAGGTAAGGCCAATGGCTCACAGGGTAGGAGGCAGGACCTAGGACTTATATCTGAGTGTACAACTTGAATCTAGGTCCGGGCCCCCTATGGGCTTAGAGAAATGGGGCCGCCAATCGACCACACGGAAGGGGGAAATTGGGGTCCCAAAATTGGGTCATTTTGGCTGCTTGAAATGAGCCATAATTTGGTGTGTTCCCAATAGTATATCTCCACGCCGGCTTGAAGATCAGATCCGCCATCCCATACGCAATACACCGGGAGTCCAATGAAGACTCCCACGCCCTTGGCACTCAAAGATCTCCATGCCATTCGGCGTGGTGACGATCCCAATTGGGCCCACAAATGTCAAAATTGCAAAATTGCCCACACTCACTTTGGGCTAGCACCTTGACGAAGGTGGCTCCGCTTCGCCCACGTGGTGTGTGGACCATGCGGACCATTACCCATAAGACCCATGTCATATATGGTCCATTGGTCCATGCGTCCGGCGTGCACGAGGGTTAGAACATAGTGCACGGCGGGCAGCAAAAGTGGAAGATTGCTCAAAATGGTCAAAAATGCGCACACTCATGGTTGCGGCAAATGAGGCACATGCATGACTCGGACCGGGGTGTGCCATAGGATTGGTATTAAGTCATATGTGTCCAACATATCTTTTGGGCGTCGCCGAACTCCTCCGGTATTCGGAATGGCAGGGTCGCCAAGTGAGCCCATGATTTGGGATAGTCCCAAATCGCCAACATGGCGGCCACGGTATGCCAAGACCAAGAGGAGTTATTCGTCGGGTCCAATATATGTTGGGCACCGAAGTATGTACCCTCATAACATACTTGGGTCATGATGTCAATTGAGCGCAACGTTGAGATATACGATCGCCACTTGACATCATGACGAGCCAAAAACGGCAAAATTGGCACAAAGACACACAAGAGTGCATTGAAAGGTGCACAATTATATTATAATATCTTTGGCTTGGATCGTGCAATCAACTAATCCTTCTAAACACAATGACTTGACACCAGTGACCTCCGATCCCACATATGTGCTCCACTTGGGGCGCCTTGAAAGGTTACGAGCGCTACTTCCCAAGTGGGCACATGAAAATATGGAAAATTGCAAAATGCACACCTTGCTCCCAACGCATCGCTTCGGGATCACCCCACAAGCTTCCCTTCACGAAGGTTAGTCTCGCAACTGACCGTAGGGAGTATGGAGAAGGGGCTTGCACAATATGAGGTCCATTGGCGGGTTTGGCTTGGCGCGATAGACCCGCCAAATGGGCACGCAACACAACACAAGGCACATACTCCATATTGCCCAAAAAGGTGGCTCCCACCACGATATGTCATGCCCCTCCAAGGGCATAACTTTGTGTCAATCGCTCATAGGAACTCAAGAAGAGTTCCTATGCAACACCAACACTTGCGCGCTACACTCGAAAGTTATCTTAACGCACGCAATATCATGGCCAATGAATTGTAACGCAAACTCTACCCTCTTGACCATGATCCATTACACTAGCACGCACGTGTGGAGACGCAAGGCATATAATGCTTCCTAAATTACGTCGGGAGTATTGTGAATACATCCCACGTTTCCTTATCGTCATTGCTCGCAAGCGGCACGAGATATGACCCTCACCAGTGGCCTCACGAATCAACTTTGTTTTGCCCGTATCTCTAAGACAAATGGAGGGCAAGATAAAAGGAAAGTTGATTCGTGCATAGGGAAGCACGTAGGTCCACTCGAAGGAGGTCAAATCAAGTGCGGGGATGTCGAAGTCGAAAATCCAATTTCGACATCCTGAAAAATTCGGATTAAGGTTGCGAGTATTAATTATGAAAATTGCGGAAGCATCCATGCAGTTCCTGACGACTTTGGAGCCTTCGTGACGGATAGCGTTAAAATTTCCATTAATTACAGTTAAACTGGCGGTTACGGTAAAGTCGCGATCCAACCGCCAGCAGTCAAAACAGTGAATATCAGAACGGAAGCATAAAAATTGACGGAAACAATATGACAATAAAACCCTGTTGATTCCTGACATTCTGATATACAAATCTCCGCTGGCGGTGCATCGGTTGCCGATGCGGGGCTTTACGGCACGGAACGGAGCGTCAACGGGCGTCTTCCCTTCCGTACATGGGGTTAGTGGACCGGAGACCTGTTGTATGCCGTAACCTGGCCATGGGGTTCTGGGTACCGCTTCAGTGCCAGCTCTGCAAGGACTGATGGTCCGTGCAAACCACCACCGGTTGCAATCCGATGTGGCCAGACCACTTCCTGAGCGCACAAACAATGGCATACGTCTGCTCTCCCTCGCGGTCCAGGTGCGGCGTTGGCCCTCGGCCAGGATCCGGCTCCAGAACGCCACGGGTACATGAGTCCCGTCGTCCCGGACTTGCTCGAGGACTGCCCCCACGGCATAGTCCGAGGCGTCTGTCCGTAGCACGAATCCCCTGTCCGGGTCCACCAGGAACAGCCCCAACTGCCCCAGGAGTCGCTCCTTCAGGCAGTTGAACGCATCCTCAGCCTCAGGGGTCCAGGCAAGCTTCTTCTTGCTCCCCTTCCGGCCGTCGAACTTGCCCACTTGCAGCATCTTGTGCAGCGGCCCCAAGAGTTCTGCATACATCCGGACATAGCCCGAATAGTAATTGCAGAACCCCATGAAGGACCGGAGTTCGCTGATGGTCAGGGGCTTCTCCCAGTGGTGCAGGGACGCCAGCTTCCCAGGCATGGGACGGCGTTGCCCGTGACCAACCACGTGACCCGCGAACTCCACTTCCTTCACGAAGAGTGAGGCTTTGGTGGGCTTGCACACCATATTGTGCTTGTCCAACTCGCTGAGCACTCGGCGCAGATCCTTCTCATGCGCGTCGATGAGCTCGTCCTCAGTCATGTTCTCCGTGCCGGACCCGATGATGATGTCATCCACGAAGGGATCGGCACAGTCCCGGACAGGAGCGAGTAGGTCCTCCATCATGCGCTGGAAAGCGGCGTTGCCATTCTTGGCGCCCATAGGCACTACTTTCGACTGCATGGGCCCCAGCGGCGTCGACATTGCTGTGCAGGGCCTGGAGTCCGGGTGTAGCGGCATCTGATGATAACCGTGTTTCAGGTCGAACACAGTGAAAATCCGCTTTTTCTGTTGTTTCTGGAGGATGGAGTCGATCAGGGGAAGCGAGTACGAGTCGTGCTCGGTTTGCTCGTTCAAACCTCTGTAATCAACGACCAACCTCCACTCGCCCTTCTCCTTCTTGGGCACTATGAAGGCTGGGCTGGCCCACTCACTGTCGGAGGGTTCGATCCATCCCTGCTCAATGAACTCGGCCAACAGCTGCTTCATGGCCTCGGCCCGATCGCCCTGAAGTTGGTACTCCCGATGACGATAGATCTTCGGGTTCGGCTTCAGCTTGATCTTCGCTGTACCAAACCTCCCGCGATCTGGAGTGTTCTTGTTGGCGACGCCACTGAATAGCCGCGGATAGGCCTTGATCAGCCTCTCTTTCAGCTCGGCGACCTTCGGGTTCTCCTGGGCCTCTTCAGCCGCTTGCTTCGGTATAGATACAACCGATCGCACTGCGGTATAGGCCTCTTCTGGGTCCGATTTCGACTTCTCCTCGTCCGATATGCCGTCTTCATCGTCGTGGGGAGCTCTTCCCACCGATAGTCTTCGGAAATTTGCGGCCTCGGGCTGGTGACTGTCGCTATCGGCACCCATTTTTGGAAAATCCCATGTCGGTGGGTCCGACCCAACCGGACCATCGTATTGGTCTGCGATGTGATCCATGACCCTCGCCACGAACTCGTCCTTCTCGTACTTGCCGGTGACCAACATCTTGTCATCCCACCAATGCAGAGATGTGACCATGGCCCGCCTCTTCTTGGCTGCCACACGGTCGTGCATCCCCATCCGCATGTAGTTGACGACGTCGTCAATCTCGGCGTGGGACAGGACATCAATGCCATCAATAGACTGATCCGTCCCCTCCTTGGACTCGAACATGACCTTCATGGGCACCGCCTCCACCCTACGGATGAATGCTTCATCACCCGTGGGCTGGGCTTGCGCCCCATCCACCAGGAAAGCCTTGGTACCCCACGCTTGACCCAGGGAGGGCATTGATACACCCTTGGTGTCGATGAACAACTCTTCCTCTGGCCCGAATGACATCTCGTTCAGGGTGATGGAGTCCAGCGTCGACTTGAGACCCTCTAGCGGACATGGGGTGGATCCTATGCCGGTTATGACCAGGATCCCCTTCGCCCTATCCGCGATGATCTTCTCCACCGTACGTCTGGTATTGTCCAGGGAGCCATGCCAATACATGGGTCCCCACTCCTTCAAACCCCAATGCTGGTGCCAGGCTGAGTCTCCTCGATGCCAGTGCCTCCTACACTTCCGCAAAAGTGGGGCATCCCGGGAAGCGAAGACGTCCGTCTCGGGCGCTTCGTCTCCCAGCGTCTGGATCATCCTGTTAAACACCTGTGGCGCCATTCCATACTCCGTGAGCTGAACTCCGCGGTCTCCTCTGGACTTGGCACCCACAGCTTGCACCGCTTGGACGATCCGATCCTGTTCCTCAGCATTCCATTGGGATGATCCGCATGCATAGTCCGTGGACAGCCATGTGAGGCATTCATCATCCTCCCGGACCAGCGTTGCACGATGGGGAAGGGCCCCAATGGCATTTGCCACCATGAAGTCATACCCCATGATCATATCCCAATCAGTAATGTCGGCCACATAGAAGTTCCCGGATAGAGTGCTTCTCTTCGCCTGATCAGGGCGGTTCAAGCGCTCATGCTCCAAGAATTCCATACTGATGGTGGCCTCATGGGTGCCGCCACCCATAATCTCTCCGTTGGCGACCTTCAGGCGGACCGGTCTCCGGCTGGGCTGCAGGAGTCCCTCCTTGAACAACCCTCTCCGGACCAGGCTCACCTGGGCACCCGTATCCACCAACACATCCACCACCTTCTCCTCTCGTCCGCACCGTACTCGCACTTTCAAGTGCAACTGCCGCTCGTCGCCATGTGGTGTATGGACGACTCTCACGGCATGCAACTCTAGCACGTCCGGGTGCATCAGGACTTCAAGGGTATGGTCACGGATGGTGTAGATCTTGGGTTGGTCTTGCCCGTCCACGGGGCTCTCTGTGGTCGCTTCTTCCTTCTTGCCATGTCCCGTACCCACATGTACTTCCCTTGGCAGGGCGCTCCAGGGGTTGGGAGTGGCGAAACTCAGTGGTTTTGGCTCTTCCGGAGCCCTCTTCGGCACCCGATGTGCCTTTGCTTTTTCAGGGATTCCACTGATTTTCTGAGGAGAGACCTCCGAGGTCCCACTCCCGTGGGGGCTCCTCTAGACTTGGCTTCCCGCAGCCCCCTTTGGCTGCGATCCGCCAGGACTTTGTCCTCCACGTTGCTGGGCTTTGAGTTCCTCCAACGTCCTCAACATGTCCTCAGCAACTTCCTCGATCGACCTCACTCGTCGGTCTTGGCCAGGTCCACCACCATAGCCTCTTCCTGCGCCTTTTCCTTGGCCTTTGCCTTGGCCTTTTCCCCCGTCTCCGCCCTTCGCTTTCCAATCGGTGGCCTCGTTGTCCATGACCATGTCGATCCTGCACGTGGGCCTCGTTCTTCGCATTGAGCTTCAACTCCACCGTGATGTACTTCACGATCTCGTCAAGGCTCATGCGGGCGAAGATGACTTGCATCCTCAGCGGCTCCCCGCGCCTCCACTCCACGTTGTTGAGGCGCAGCAACCTTTGCCCCATGGAGTCCCCAAATACCTCCACGTACACGGCGTTCTTCAGGCCCAACATCCGGTTGGGTTCGCCCAGGTTCCTCCTGAAGAACTCCATGATACCCGCATGGGTATCCTCCGCCGCCATGATCCTCACCGCCACCCGCTTCTTGGCGCGCTTCTTCTCCTCGTCCTCCACTCTCCTCTTCCAGTTGCCGGGGAGGACGTCCTTCAGCAAGTGGCGGATCTCACTGGCCTCGTTCCAGTCTTCCACTAGCTTGAGGCATCTGCGGTACTTCCGCAGATACCGGTTCCACTCCCGGACCCGCAACTCACCGCGGTCCAGCGGCAGTGGGATGGACCACAGGTCCTCCAGCTTCTGGTTCGGAGCGTCCACCTGCTCCTCGTCCTCCAACCACTGAAGGCAGGCCTGCTTCGTCCTGATCAGTCCTTCCCGGATCTGATCCCGCAGCTCCTCCTTCAGGTCCTGCGCCAAGCGGTGCGGGAATGTTCCGCATACCCACTTATCTCGCGGCGCTCCCCGCATCTCGCCGACGACCTCCTCGGCAAAGTCCTCCGAATCCAGGATAGAGTCATCCAGGTTGGAGGGGTTGCCATCGTAGTAGGGGATTTTGATTCCCCTGAGGTCGTCAATCCTGATGGCGTCTCCGACGTCTCCAGCCACCACTCCACCGAGACGGATACCACCTGTGGCCGGGGGGTGTGCGTACACTCCCCGTACATCCCTCTCCTCCATGGAGTGCGGTACAGTTGGGCCTGAACCCATGGGGTTTGGAATGCGGGAAGAATTTGCTCCATCGGCCGTCCATATCCCCGTATTGGGGTCCTTCGCCCACAGGTTTCTGCCTGGATGACCTCGACCATGTCCGTCGGCGCTTCCCATGGTTCGCCCCTGCATGGTGTCGATCTTTTCTTCCGCATAAACTACCATGTTCGTCGCGATCGGTACATCCTGGGCGGCATGGGACATCTGTACCGTCAGGCTCCTCGGGTCCGTGGTTACGTGCCCTTCCCGCATGGACCCAGCCGGTGCCGTGTGTTCCCCGAGCATTGTGGATTCGCTGAACATGGGAACAAACGGCAGCGCACCCGGGTCAACACGCGGAGGCCGTATGGTGCCTCTGCAGGGCCGCCCATGGGTTTCTCCATGGCGCTCTTGAGGGTCTTCACCCGCTCCACCAGCTCTACCGCGGCCGGCTTTGCCGGGAGCTCCGGACCCGAGGCGAGGGGCTGTAGCTCCTCCAGCCTTTTCAGGCGTCCCGACATGTCCTCCACCAGGTGCAGGAGGCTGTCCACCACTCGCTGCTGCTTCTCCAGGGCCAGCTCCAGATTCTCCCGGTACCGGTCCCGTTCCGCTCGCAGCTCCTCAATGTCTTTCTCCGCGGCCGACTGGTCATCCAGGATTCCCGCGACGTCCTCCTCTAGACCGTCCTTGGCGTTGTCCAGGCGGTCAAGGCGATGCACGATGGCATCCATCCCCATCTTCGGGTACTTGCCCATGAGGAAGGACACGTGTCGCAGTGGCACGCAGCGTGCTTTCCGCCGGATTCAGCGCATCCCGCGGTTCCCGGCACCTCGGACTCATCGCCCATGGGCGTATCGCCTATGGCGTCCGTCTCTGGTCCCATGTGCCGGGGCACAGGTGCCGTCCGGGCCCTGGCTGGCCTCTCCAAGCCCTCGGCGTCGTGCTTCAGGGCAGGCTCGGGGGCCGTATGCGCCCTGGCGATCGGCGCGGACATCTCCGGCTCCAAAGGTGGCTCGTATGCTGTCCGATAGCCCTCGGAGTGCCTCTCGGATTCCCACAGCCTGACCGGGCTGGGGTCCGTGTCCATAGCCCCGGCGTCCCTTGCCGCGGACTTGGGTGGCCCGCGCTTCCGGTAGCGCCGGGCCCGTCCTCCACTGCTGCCTGAATGGCAAGCCTCATCAGAGTCCTCCGCGGCGGAGCGGAGGTTGCATGCCTTTCGGCAGCCACGCTCACACATGGAGACCAGGTCCTCCATGTCACGTCCTCCTTTTCCCGAATGTCGTACTTCTCTTCGGGCTTCAACTTCCGGAGTTCGCCATGCTCTTGAACGTCTCTGTTCTTCTATGGCTCCAATCTCCGGCGTGGTCTCCACCGAGTCCACAATACGCACCCGGGGCGTACTTGCGCAGGGCTCATAAGGGCCCAAGTCCCCGGGTCGGCGGTTGGTAGGGGCAGCAGGTAAGCCTCTGCTACCATAAAGAAGGTCCCTACCAGGACCGGCCCCCGCTGTGCCCCTTCCGCCTGTAACCCCTGCCGATTTGCTCCTGATCAACGATTGCATTGCTCAAAATCCAAGGTTCCAAATCCAAAAATATAGAAAATAAAATCCTCCTTCAACCCTGAATGGCAACCAGATCCCACAAATACAGCAATAACCCAATTCACAATCCAAATCAGGCTGCGGGCTTTCGTTCAGCACATCGATTGTCTCACGATGGCGGGCATGTACAAGAATTGCACCAATGAAGAAAGCCCTGCAATTGGCATATGAACACAAATAAAGCAAAGTTGGGGAAAGAGGTAAACATACACATTCACAGCCATACACCCCTCATTCCCTGGACTCAAGACCTTCCCTTGACTCACCAACATATTGCCCTGAACCCGGTCAAATGAGATGGCTACATGCCATGTGTCAAAAGTCACTACACAAACCCCAAAAATGTGTTCACTCCGAAGCCTATACGTCCTAGCCCAATGAGGGGGGTGGCGTGTCATGGCCTAGAGTGGCACTCAGGACCATGCCCTACCCTGACATAACCTTGGTTGGACTTGGAGTTGAATGGGCTTAGAGAAATGACCTATGAGTTTGAACTCATAACATGACAAAAAACTGCCAATTCACACCATATTGGCCATATATCACATATATGCTCAAAATTGAAGTTACCACTTATCCGCAGGCTCAAAGCATGCATGGAATCGAAGTCTAATATTCATGGAAGGTATAGACTAAAGGCCCATGCCCATGTACATCCCCACTTTACCCTCGAAACCCCTTCATATATGGGCGCCACGCACTGCCCAAGTTAGCCCATGATCTTGAGACCAATTCTTGTGATCCTTCGTGCGCCAAGCCAAATGGAGTACGCGATCTGGCATATGGTGGTGTTCAACCCCAAAGCATATGCCAACATATGAACAACATACCATGGTTCGACTCCCCATAGGCTTCTTGCTGTTCGCCGACCAGGTAAGTACACAAAACACAAAGATGAGCAAAAATTGAGGTCAAAAACATGAAAATATGACCAAATACAAAGTTGTCATGATAGTATATCTCTATGCTCACCCATGCTATCTGCTCATGGTTCAATACACAAATGATGGGAACCATTTGCGAACAATTCCCCCACTTGGATCCCCAATCGGGCGCATGGAGATACCTTCGCCACTCATATCTACATGCCCCATGAAAATGGGAGTGCACTCATGGATCTCTTTGCCAAACATACCATGAGCAATACATATGCGGTAGACTTAGTCTAGCGCTTTGAATTCCACAATTGGGACATGGGCAAAACCCTTGTCACGTGTGGCTTTGGATCTCTTCGGCCACACGAAGATATATAACATGGGCGTGAGCATATCAAGACATATACCATGCATATAACACATATCCTCAAAATGTGGCTCCCACCATGATATGCCATGTCCCTCCATGGACATAGCTTCACGTTAAAAATGCGTAGGAACCCAAAGAAAGTATCTATGCAACCCCAACACTCATGCGGTACACTCGAAAGTCGCATTAAAATATTCGGTTGCACGGTCCAAAAGCTATATGTCACTTTATACCCTCTTGACCCTTATCCCTTGCAACACCGGGCATGTGTACGCACCAAAAGCGTTTGATGCTCCCCAAATCAAGTTGAGACTAAGGCGCTTGTAACCCAACCTTCCTTATTCTCTTTCCTCACACTCGCGCGTAGATATGGCCCTTCAAAGTGGTCCCACGATTCACTTTCGTTTCCCTTATATCTCCAAGTCAAATGGGTGGCAAGTATAAGGGAAACCTGATTCGGGCATAGGGAAAGGAGTATGACCACTCGAAGAAGTCCAAATCAAGTGCGGCGATGTCGAAGTCGAAAATCCGATTTCGACATCGCGAAAAATTCAGAATAAAATTTCGAGTGCTTATCTAGAAAATTGCGGAAGCAA
Organism: Eutreptiella sp. 'Long Island Sound 2002'; assembly: GCA_964036045.1. Classification (NCBI taxonomy): domain Eukaryota; phylum Euglenozoa; class Euglenophyceae; order Eutreptiales; family Eutreptiaceae; genus Eutreptiella; species Eutreptiella sp. 'Long Island Sound 2002'. The sequence goes on along the minus strand of OZ038382.1, from coordinate 129,594,409 downwards.
CGAACCCTTTGCTGATGAAATCTGACCCTTCAACAGAGTATCCGCCAAAATATCTGGAAATAACAGTTAACCAATCGGTTTACTGCAAAATCGCGAGCCAACTGACAGTCGCCGATACATTGACCATCAGAACGAAAGGCTGAAAAATTACGGAAACATTATGATAATAAAACCCTGTTGATTCCTGATATTCCGATATATAAATCTCCGCTGGCGGCGCCTCAGTACTGAATGTGACCGCTCATAGCCGAAATGGCCAAACCTATCACACTATCACATCGGGTGAGATCAGGTGGATGGGAGAGTATGATATCAGCCAATGGCGGCTTGCCGGCACATAGATACACACCCCAAGTGACCCCAAGATGGCCACGGGGGTCCGAACCGGCTTCAGTCCTGTGATGCCCTTACCCCAGTCCAGTCTTAACCCCATGTGTACATATCCTGATGTGTTGCTGTACATACTTTTGTTCCCTTGTTTCAGAGTGCCAAGGATCCTGAAACGCTTTGTCACATGACACGAGCGTAATGATGCCCCTGTGAGCGCAGTGCTTTGCCTGCATGCTTGCTTGTGCGTGTCAACCGCAGTGTCCTGTGGCCAGGCCCCCCACGGGAACGCGTCTAAAGCGTTTCACCGCCGCGGGGTTACCCATCCCCCGCGTGCCACTCGGGGCCACCAACCCCGAGCAGCGCAGCGCAGCAGCTCGCAGCTCGCAGCTAGCAGCGCAGCTCAGCGGCTCGCAGCGCCGCCCAGCGACAGCGCCGAGTCCGTGAAGGAAGTGCGGGGACCGGAACTCCGTCATCAACGAGTTGCCTCAGCCGACCACCCAGCTACAGGAAGCACTTCCACAACCACCGGCCGACCAGCACCGGCGGCACTCCCAGTCCAGTGCTGCATCACCCGCCTCAACAAACACCACAAGGACCAGATCGTTGAGCGGAACGAGTGACCACCAAGGACCTCAAGACCAACTACGCCCCCCGCTGCCATGGTAAACTGGCAAGAAGCGGGCAAGACGTGGCCACGGCCCCACCCCCATGCGGTGCGCCTACTGCGTGGGTTGGTGTGGGACCAGCACTACCGCCACAGCCACCCCCGGTGCGAAGGCGGCACGCCCGGGAGCTTCGAGCTCCGCACGGACATGGGCCCCGACCGCCTGCAGACCGTTGAGGACTGGCTGCGGCTGGAAGGGTTTGCCTTCCGCTTCTGCCAGAGGCGGTGGAGGGTCTGGACCCGACCAGACAGGCCCGGCAGAGGGCTGCGCCCCGACGGGTTTGAGGAGGACGAGAACTCCAGCGAGTACCCGTCGGGCGCCACGATCAATGTCTTCGTGTGGGACATGATCGAGAAGAACACTCCCGGAACCAGGGAGCGAGCGCAGGCTGCGGGGCAGCAGCAGGGGCGCGTCTCTGGGGAAGGGGAAGCCGTCCGCGGGTGACAGGAAGCGGGACCGGAAGTGGCGGGAGTACCAGGAATCCCTGGCCGCCGAAGCCGCCCAAGGCGCCGGGGGCGGAACCCCAGCCCCCAGCCCCCAACGGGCCAGTGGCGGTCACCACCCCGGCGGCACCAACCTTGGCGACTACCTCCAAGTCGCCAAGCAGACCAAGGCCAAGCCCTGTCCGCTGCTCCTGAGGAAGTCAGGCCCCAGCAGCGACGTGGAGTCGGCCCACTGCGGGAGGATGCCGGCCGACCAGGCCAGCTCCAGCGGCAGCGTCGCTCCCGATCAAAGGGACGTGGCGCGCGCCTGTGAGCGCGCCTGTGGAGTGCCCTGCAACCTTCGCGTTGCCCGGCAACGTGCCACGCAGCAGAACGCTGCCATGGGGGGCGCCGTCGGCATCGCCCAGCAGGAGGCTGCGGAGTGGCAGCATGGCATGGCCATCCACGCCTCCACCGTGGCAGCCATCGCGGCCGGACTCACGGCCGGAGCTGCCCATGAGGCAGCGACTGCCCAGATGGAGGGTGAGGTGGCGGCAGCCACCGAGGAAGCCCGCCTGACGCAGGAGGCCATTGCCTGCAAGGAGGCCGAGGTGAAGGCGCTGGAATAGGCGCTTGCTCAAGAGAGGGCAAAGAAAGAGGCGGATGAAAGGGCCCATGCCGAGGCAACGGCTAAGGCCCAGGCGGACGCCGCCAAGAAGGACGCAATCGAGGCCGCGCGACGGAAGGTCGCTGAGGAGAGGGCCAAGACGGAGGCGAAGTTGGCGGCGTTGGAAGCGGAGAAGGCTCGGCTGCAGCAGGTCCGGGAAGCCGAAGCGGCTCGTGCCCGGGAGGAGGCCGAAAGGCGAGCTGCCGCAGCCACGGCCGCCGCAATGGAGGAGGCTGAGGCCAAACTCCGCCGCGAGACTCCCCCGGGAGGATCCCGAGTAGAGACCCTTCGAAGGCTATTCGAAGGGGACGCCTCCTCCAAGATGGCGCTGGATCCGGAGGAGGTGGACAAGGGCAGCAGTGGGAGCAGTGGCCCCACGGCCCATTGACGGAGGAAATGCAAGGGGAAGACCCCCGAGAGGTCACATAGGCCAGCGGGTGGACACCCCCACGACAGCGACCCCTTCTTCACCGCCAGCGACGGGGAGGAACGAGGCCGCCAACATCGCCGAGGAGTGGCTGGCAGAGGAGGCGGAGTCGTCCCCATGGAGCCTGAAGGTGAGGATGAGGATCTCCCTCCTCCCTACCGGAGCTCGGAGTCTTCCGAAACCGAGACGCCCAGGTGGGGCGACATGCACGAGGATGACGACATGGACTTCGACATCAAGAAGAAGCGCCCATCCTCGGACCCACCAAGGCGACCTGGTGGAGACCCACCGGGACCCCCTGGCCGAGGACCATCAGGACCCCCTGGAGTACGCCCACCAGGTGGACCCCCCGGAGGCGGACCCCCTGGCGGAGGAGGACCCCCTGGACCGGGCGGACCCGGCGGAGGCCCTCCCGGAAGACCCCCTGGGCGCCCCGACGACCCACCAGAGGACGGCGACCCGGATGCCACCAGGCGGTGGATTGTCTACCTCCGCAGGAGAGTCCAGTTCCTCGAGCGCGAGGTAGACACGGGCAAGGGCGAGATGACTCGCATCGCCAGGGTCGCCGCGCACGCACAGAGAGAGCTAAACATCGCCAAGATCGAGATGGTCAAGAGCGCCAGCGTCGCCACCGCCACCCTGAGGCAGCTGGACATCCCCAGGGCCGAGACCAGGCAGCTGAACAAGGTCATCAGCGGCCTGCAGCAGAGGTTGGACGTGCTGGAAGCCCGTGAGAGCGTCGGCAGCGACCACCCACCCCTGGAGTCTGGCTCGTCGGACGGCGGCTGGGGACCCGGACCAGGTCCAGGCAGACCCCACGCCCCCGGCGGAGCCCCCAGGAGTCGCCCCAGCGCCAGTGTCCCCTCTTTCAGCGCCCCCTCTCATCACAGCGCGGGCCGCCGCAACGAGCGCCGGCCGCCCAGCAGTGGCAGTGAGGATTGGCGTGATGAGTGGCTCAGCGCGGAGTACCACAACCGCCGTGCTCCACCGCGGACACCGGTACGCCCCTGACGCCCCGCACCAGCCGGGGAGCCAATCCCAATGGCTGGTGGACGTTATGGTGGACTCAGGGATGAGGTCCCCAGAGGAGACTTGGAGTGGGACGTCGGCGAAGGTGAGGACCTGGACCTGGACCTGGAGGAGTTCGACATTTCCCCGCCGCGTGGTGTACGACGGGAGGCCGCTGAACGCAGCCGCCGGCGCCGTGATGAGGAGGCATACATGGAAGGAGTACGGCGTGAACATCTAGGTTCAGCGTACATGGAGGAACCACGGCGTGGCCACGCGGATACCGGGGAGGAAATGGAAGTGGCGGCCGTGGGAGTCCGCTGGAGAGGCCGATGGCAACCTCGGTCGACCTCGCGGCCGGCGTTCATGGTCTCTAAGGCCGCGGATGCCGCCGTGTGGGAAGACCTGAAGGACATCAAGCCCCCCATGTACGATGGCAACCCCCTCAACCTCGACCGCTTCTTGGAGAAGCTGGACGATTCGGGGGTGACCGTCACTGAAGACATGGATCGCGCAGATGCGGAGAAATATGTCTTCAGACGGTTCAGGTACCGCCTGCCGGAAGTGCTCCAAGAGCTATACTTCGTGGCGACCAAGCAGGGGAAAATCAAGACCCTCAAGGAAGCCAAGAAGTGGCTCAACGAGCAGGAGCGGGTGGACGCTCCGCAGGTGGCTGCCAAGCGGTGGAAGTCCATCAAGCTTCAGCATGATGGACGGGAGATCCGCCTACGGGACTGGCGGGACTTCCGAGGGCAATACACCCTCTTCCGCCGCAACGTGGAGGACTGGAACGAGGGTGACGAGCAGGCTCGCCTGCTCTCCATGCTGCCGGAAGCATGGATCAAGAGGGTCACCAAGGAGGAAGCCAAGAGGGCCAAGTGCAACCACACGGTCAACATGATGCTCCCCAAAGAGTATCATACGAACGTGGTGGCTTCGACGAGGAAGAACGTGGCCCGGGATGTCAAACGGCACTCCCTGCGGAACGCTCTCCTCATCGCTGTCTCGGGCGATCGCGAGAAGACCGCGATGTGGCGCCTTGACGAGTCTGACGTGAGCGGCCAGACCGTCCGTCTGCAGGCCATCCCAGCGCGGATGAGCTGCGACGAGATCCTGGAGTGGGTTGGAGAGGAGGTGCTCAAGGAGTACCGGAACCTCCACCACACCCGCGGGTTGAGGCCCGGCGACCGTGACGTCAACTACGTTGGCGAGGGGCCTGGCGGGGAAGCTGCCATGGACCCAGCGGGAGCCTATGGCGATGAAGGTCTCGTCAACGATGACGACGACGATGAGCCCGCCGAGATGGCAGTTTGTGCCTTCGTGGCCCACAACGGCGCGGGGAGCAACCGAAGAAGCTGGAAGCCCCTGCAGCCGGGTTGGAAGAAGAAGGAGAAGAGGGACCCTCGCCGCATTGGTGACCCTCCGCTGTCCTTTGGGGAGTTCATACGAGCTCACCCGCAGGGCTTTTTCGTGTGTTATGGGAGGAAGAAAGGCTTCAACCATGACCACAGAGCATGTTCCACCCTCCAGGCCGACGTGGAGGCCTACAAGAAGGCGCACGGGTCGAAGAAGCGTGCAGCTGCGGGTATCCGGGAGGCCAAAGTGAAGGTGGACAAGGACGAGCTCTCCAAGCTGATGTCGGTGGGGACCGAGTTGGCTAAGGAGATCCAGGAGATCAAGAGGAACTGGGTCCCCAGGTTGGACAACAAGAACAAGGAGAACGACCAGAACAAGGACAAAGACAAGAAGCCTAGGAATAGGGGAAAGAAGAAGGGTGTCAACGAGGTTGACGCGGAGGAGAATACCCCTACTTCCACTACCGACGCCCCCTAGCGGAGCCCCTGCAGCCAAGGGCCCCAGCTAGGGCGGTCGCAGGATGGTGTCGTGGGAAGCGCCACACCATCCCAGTCGGGAGTCGGTAAACACCAAGGGATTGCCGCGGGCGGAAGGCCCGGTCCGGCACCCAGTCGCGGTGGCGGGGTGAGGGCAAGTGAAAGCACGAACCCTTGCACCCGTCAATCCTTCGCGACCAAGAATGTGTTTGATGTACTTCAAGATCCATCCGAGAGTATCGGAGGATCACCCGGACCGCAGCCGGACGCTGCAGATGGGCAGCCTGAGCCCATTGTCCACGACCTGCACCAGTCGCTTGTTGAGCTTCTGGAACGGCCGGAGATCCTGAGCTTGCACGCCGTGCGCCGAGTTGGGCGTGAGCGGCAGTTGCACCTTAAGGTTGGTGCCTTATGCGGGGAAGTGGAAAAGGTCTTCGACGTGTTGGTCGACACGGGAGCACAGGTCAGCTTGGTCAACGCTGACCTACTTCCGCCAGAGTGTCTGACCGACAGTCGGAAACCTGTCAGACTGAAGGTGGCGAACGGCCAGTACATGGTGGGAGGCACGAAGGAAGCGGCCATCGGGCTGCAGTTCGTGAACCATCGTGAGCTGAGCCGCCTGGACCTCGGCAAGGAAATCATCCTGCAAGGTCGCTTCTACGAGGCCCAGATGGACTGGGACATGATCGTTGGGTACGACTTCATGATGGAGACGGACCTCGGCGTCCTCCCGGCCCAGGCCTCAATGACCCTGTACCAGGACGACCAGCTCTCGTGGCTTTCGTCACCTGAGCACCATGTGGAATGCCAATGGATCCACCCCGAACGCAATCAGCTCGAACTAGCCGCGGTGGGCACTGAGCCAACTGGGCCAGCAAACCAGGAGTACGGCGTAATGCCGGAAGTGGCGAGCCGAGTGGTCGCGGACCTGGGAGCTTCGGATCTGGCCCTGGATGTGTTCGCTTCAGGAACCTCCGCCCATCTTCGGGTTTGTGAGAAGTACTGGAGCGCCCAGGACTCCGCGTGGAAGAAGCACTGGGGTCCGCATCAGGGCTTGATGTGGATCCATTGCCCTCGATGGGACATTCCAAGGGCGGTAGCGAAGATACGCAAGGACCGCTCCAAGGCAGTGCTGGTTGTTCCTATGGGATGCACCGAGGAGGAAAGTACCCGACATTGGGTAGTCTCATTGACCAACATGACCTTAAACAAGGTCGTCCTACCGGCTGGAGAGAGTGTCTATCAGGACGCTAACAGACAGCCCATGCCACTCCAGAGATGGCCAACGGAATTCCACTATGTGGATGGGGGCCTTGATCAGGCCGACACCACGGATTTCGTGTGTGTCAACCGCATCATAGCGGAGCCATGGCGGCAATGCTTTGCGGTTCCCCCTGTTGACATCGGAGAATCGGAAGACCCCCTCACAGAAGAGGAGTTGGATCTGGTTCAGGGGTATATGGATCAGCCCTTTCACGACTGGGAAAGCCAGCGTGACGGCAAAGGCCAGGACAAAGCCTGGTGGGAAGTGGACTCCATCGTCTCTGGTTCCTATGATGGGGATGCCTTCGTAAGGAGGGTACTGGACCACTTGTCCAGCCAGGACGAGCCAATCGGGGGTAACCCACCCACCTATCGCGACCTATTCCGAGGCAAGACCAGAGATGGCCCTTTGGGCCACCTGGGAAGACCACCTGAGCCGAAACCGAGCGGGGTCGCTACCCCTCAAGTAAGTTCAGTGGTCCAGGTGCCCGGAAAAGCCAAGGCGGAATCCGACGATTGCCCCAAGATTCAGGCATTGAGGGCCAGGCTGAAGCAGAAGTATGGCGAGACCTTCTTCAGCGGAAAGCCTGTGTTTCCCCCACCGGTGCGTGGACCGTATGGCGAGGCCAAGAGACGACTAAAGCAGGACCCCCGTGTGTATCGGCACCGGGAGTTTGCCCTGAGAGGGGAGAGGAAGGAGGCCATGGAGAAGATCCTCCGTGACTTCATCGAGAGAGGCTGGCTGGAGCCGTGCCACTCCGAGTGGGCCTCTCCGTGCTTCGTCGTCCCCAAGAAGGTGACCGGTGAGTGGCAGCTAGTGGTCGACTACAGCCGCCCAAACGCCCAAACGCAGCATGATAGCTATACGCTTCCCCTCATTGAGGACATGCTGCAAAAACAACACCGGCGGAGGATCTTCACGGTGATTGACCTGAAACATGGTTATCATCAGATGCCTCTCGCTGAGGAGTCCCGTGCCTGCACAGCCATGAGCACCCCACTTGGACCTCTCCAGTGGAGGTGATGCCCATGGGCGTTACCAACGGCAATGTGGCTTTTCAGCAGATCTTGGAGAAACTGCTTGAGCCGGTGCGTGACTGTGCAGACCCCTTCGTGGACGACGTGATCATCGCGTCCGGGGACCTCAGTATGAGCTACGAGGAGCTCCTGGAGGCACACGAGAGGGATGTCACTCGAGTGCTGGACCTTCTGGTTCAGCATAAACTCACGGGCAGCAGTGACAAGGCCACCATTGCGGTAAGCGAGGTGGTCTTCGCTGGCCACGTAGTCGGGAACAGGCAGCGAAAGCCCATACCTGGCAAAGTGGCTGCGCTTGAACACTGGGAAAAGCCCAAAACGGTCTCTGAGCTACGGGCGTATCTGGGGTTCTGCAACTACTACTCGGGGTATATCAAGATGTATGCCGAGTATGCAGCCCCCATGACGACCATGCTCAAGGGCAACCGAGAGGAGACCAAGAAAGGGTCCAAGAAGGCTCTGGTCTGGACTGCTGAGTCCGACCGTGCCTTTGAGGGGATGAAGCAGGCGCTGCTATCCGCAGTGGGTCTGCACCTCGTGGATCCCGACCGAGGGTTCGTCCTGCGCACCGATGCTTCCGTCTACGCCGTTGGCGCAGAGTTGGAACAAGTACTTGACGATGGGAGGCACGTGCCCGTGGCCTTCTGGAGCCGAGTCCTGGCGGAAGGCCAGAGACGGACGTGGACGCCCCGAGAAAAGGAGGCGTATGCCATCGTCATGGCTCTCAGGAAATGGGCTGGGTACATAGCCCTCCATCCCGTCACCGTCTGCACCGACCATCAGAGTCTGCAGTCGTGGCACAAGGAGCACGTAAACACCCCCGCTGGTCCCGCGTCCCGACGGGCAAGATGGCATGAGACCTTGGCCAAGCTCGACCTCACGGTTGTGTATGTTCCTGGAAAGGACAACACCGTGGCGGACTGTCTCAGTAGGTGGGCCTATCCCGCCAGCAAGGGCATGACGGATGTCTCTGCCCATGGCGATGAGGCTGAGACCGCTGAGGCCAATGGGATCATTGAAATGGAGCGCCTGATGGAGGAGGAGGGTGTTAAATGCTTCGTCGTCATGGCTGCGGATGCCTCCTCGGAACGAGGATGGGCAGAGCGGTCAGAGTACTCGCCCCTGACGGAGCTAAGCTCGACAAGCACCTCTTCTCTGAATCTTGCCTCCAGGACGACTGGACCGACGACTACGCCAAGTCTGAGGCCTTTCAGGCCGAATATAGGGCTGTGACGGACCCTGATGACGGGCAGAAGTGGCCAAAGGGGCTGACTGAGGAAGATGGCAAGCTCTACCGGAATGGTAAGCTGCTAGTACCGGAGTCCCGAGTGCTCGAGCTGTGTGAAGCTTGGCACCACCACATGCTGCACCAAGGGGTCAAGAAGCAAGCCCTGGACATGCAGCGCTGGTTTGAGATCGACCAGATCAATCTCTACACCGCCATCAAGAAGGTCAGGAAGGGTTGCTCGGTCTGTCAGGCCTGCAATCCCGATAACCGGAATGTCAAGGGGGAAGCCCAATGGACCCCGGTTCCTGACCAGCCCATGGAGAGCGTGGCCATGGACGTCTTCTCCATGCCCGAAGTGCACATTGGCAAGGAGACCTTCGACTGTGTGGTTCTTTGTGTGGATCGCCACAGTGGCTACGTAGTAGCCGTTCCGGCACGCAAAAAGGGGTTGCTTGCCAAGGAAGTGGCAGTCATGATGACTCGTCATTGGCTGACCACCTTTGACATCTGCCGCACCATTTGCAGTGACCGAGGGCCCCAGTATACTGGTGGCTGGTTCGAGGCTATGTGTTCCCTCATGGGAATACGTTATGCCAAGAGCGTCGCCTATCTCAGCCGGTCTAACGGGCGTGCTGAAGTGGCTGGCCGGCAGCTGTTCGGGAAGCTGCGCAAGATTCACCAATCCACGTCGGAACTGGTTTGAGGAGATGTGGCCTGCTCTGAAGGCCCATCATGACATCCCCACTCCGGGTGGTTTGTCCTCTCACCGGATTCTGTTCCGCAGGGACCCCCTGGGTCGGGGACTTCCCTTGTCTGGTGCTGGCATGGCTATGGACGCCAAGGAATTCTTCGCGCGGCAAGAGCAAACGGCGCGGGACATCCGCCAGCAGCTCGAAAAAGAGCATGCTGAGAGTCAGAAGTCCGCCCCGAGCTCGACAGCGCAGAAGTTCAGGGTGGGAGACCCGGTGTGGGTGATCAGACCCCGCCCTATTGTTTTGAAATGAAAATTGCGTCAAATTGAAACTCATTTTGTGCTTCTATGCCCTCAGCACACGATAGCAAAGCAAGAAGCCTCAGCCAATAATGTACTGGTCGTAATGAACTCCGAGCGTCTCAAACACTAACGGGTATGCATTTCGCTGCCATCAAGCAGCCTCATCAGCCCAAACATGGACTACACAACGAAAAAGTAGATTATATGCACAAAACAGAATAAATGGCGACCAATTACACAAATTGCGATGCGACTGGCTCACAAAGGCGACAGCGACTTACAAATTTTGATGTTGGTCACGCGCGCGCCAAATCACACTGGCCCACAGCAATAAGATCTTGTACAGTCAATTCCGGGGAAAAATTATCCACCCTCCCACCCTCCCCGGACGCCCTGAGTGTGCTCATAGCAAGGCGATGCCACACCGCACGCATGTTGGGCATAGGCTTGTAAGTGACAAACAAACGGACACCCGGAATGTGTGTAGACAAGCGGCGCTGCACCAACCTCAACAACCGACTCAGCGAAAAATCCATGGAGGCATGAAAGGGCGCACGCAAGACATGTATAGACCTGTCGGGCGCCGCCCGCTCCTTTCGATTCATATAACGGGGCTTCATGCTCCATGACAAAGGCAAAGATTCAAACGCACAGCGAGGGTAGTGTAAACGAGCCAAACACAAGGAGAGGCGCTCGGACACCACATCAAAATACACCGAATGTGAATTGGTGCGTAGGTAGCGCGCCCTCTCGGCCTTAATCCATGACAGCTTATGCGTACGTGGATTATTACTTCGCCATGGCATGTACACCCCATAGTTTGTCCTCTTAAAATTAGTGCAATACCTCAGCTCCCCCCGAAGGGATATCACAAATACATCCAAGAAATCAACATGTTCTTGTTTGCAAAAATGCTGTACTTCAAAGGGCAGGTGCGGGGGGTACACTCGCTGTAGGTGAGCCACCACATGTGGCGCCCACGCTACCGGATGGAGAAGGAACGAATCATCGATGAAAAGATTGTGCATAAACCCACGCACGCCTGGGAGAGGACACAAATTTTCGTAATAACGATCAATCAAATTGGCGAAGGGGGGCGCTGCATTTGTTCCCATTGGGAAACCAAAGCGCTGGCGATATAGCCCTTGGCCTGGAGCGACGAACAAAGTGTGACCGAAAACAAAAGCAAGTAGAAACTCCCCCAACGTTAACGCACCACAATGTATAATATCAAGGAATGGGAGGGCCTCAGCACATTGCTCAAACAGCCCCACGGGAAGCGGTTGAAAATCAGACCCCGCCCCATGGGCACCCATGGCACCAAAACCTGGTTCACACCCGGAGAGGTTGTCCGCAGGATTGGTGAGGACACCTACCGCATCAAGGTGGGTCACGGACAGTTCCGGGAGCGCCACGTGAGTCAACTCCGTGTGCGGGAACCCGACCTCCGTGGCCAACATGTGTCCCTGAGCTACGCCGCACATGAGGCTGATTCGGATGACGATTATGCTGAGCAGGACGACTATACAGTCGAGAAGATCCTGGCCCAGCGTCCAAGCGCCTCGGCACCCGGAGGCCTGGAGTTCAAGGTTCGTTGGCGAGGCTTTGGGCCGTCCCACGACACCTGGGAACCCGTCTCCTCAATCGTGCCGCGGATCAATACCCCCTTCATGGACTACATCCGCAAGCACAAGATCAAGATCCATGTCTCGGACTTGGCAGCAGCCACCCGGGCGATTGCAGCCAGGGGCGCCTGATCATCGCCCTGAGCTCTCCCCTGATGCAGTTTGAGCGCTTGTGTGGTCGACGGATCGTCCCTCACTTGCTTGCTCTCTTACATCTTTCGGTGACCTGCCATCAGAGTGGCCATATACCCCCCCCTGCTGAATCCAGAGGAGGATGGCCCCTCTCTTTCACTTCTATTAGTCATCCCCCCCCCTGCTGAATCCTTGGGAAACCAGGTAGGGCGACTGACCTTCACATTTTCTGAGCTCTTGGGGCTTTGAAGCCCATACGACGTTGCGCAACGGGTGCCGCTGTCATCGGCATTGCGATTTTTTGGTGTGTGGTCTGGTCCCATGGCAATTGCGGGATCCAGACCAGTCAACGTGTGTCTGCAGACTATATATGGCCTGAACTCAGGCGGTTTCCTGTCCACCCTCCTGCATATGCCTTATCCTAACCGGGGCGTGGTTTGGCGCTCTGTCCAGAGTGTGTTTACACGCCTATTACCCCGCTTATTGCGTCTCTTTCTGTTCCCCAGGATATGTGCATCTGTATGTTAAGTGTTGTCAGTCCATCACCGAAGTATGGACTGTTTTTCCCCCCCGAGGCGGATGCGAATTGGAATACAGAGGCGCCTTGAGTTGCCGTGTACATGCTCTTACATGAGGTCCAGCCTGGACCAGTACCAAAGTACAAATTCTTCTGTTTGAGTGCCCGTGATACCGTGTGCCCTAGTGGCTGTGATGTGCTGAGATCCTGATGGCGCCAGGCAGGAAGCCCAGTTGCCTGAATGCAGTCCCAGCGGTCCGCCACTGTCAGTCCCAGTGTGAGCCTACCGACTCGCAGACGCACTTGCAGTCAGATGGCGGCCTCCGGTGCTCCTGACCTCGGTCAGTCTGCCTGGGAAACTGGTGGTTTGAGGAGTCGACGCCTCCGCCGACACTGCATGGGGAATCCCCCATGTATGGCCTTTGTGGTAAGAGGGCGAGGGAAAAGACGGCCTTGATGCCGGATCCCTTAAGGAGGAGCTCGTTCGGCTGTACCACTCTGGACTCGCGTCGTGGATATGGACATGGTGCGCCCGAGGAAGGATCCGTGGGGACTCTCCCCCAGCCGGCGGGCCTTGGGAAGCTTGGGGTAGCCTGATGGATCTTTGTGGTCGCTTTTGACCTGTGGGACCACCTCGGTCGTCGTGTGACGCCTATGCTGGCCGTGTATGCCACTGCCACTGTGGTAGTGACCGTCGCAGCCGGCACCCGGTGCGCCTGGTATGGGTTAACGGGTCCTTTGGATGCCAAACAATCGCCGCCAGGACCCGGGACTTGATACTTGATACTATACTTGCAGTTACTAACAGCTACAGCACCGTACCTGTCTTACTGTAGGATTTGGGCAGCCTAACCTGCGAATCAGCCTGAAGTGAGGATGTGACACCCCCCCCCCCTTCGAGGGATGGTCCTGGGTACCCACTGCCATGCTAGGGTGTTATCGAGCCCCCCCAAGGGTTTGCTCTAAGGAGGGGGGTGAAGCGGTACCCAGAAACCCATGACTATGCTGGGGTATGTACGGGGGGGAAGACGCCCGGTGAAGCCCGGTGAGAGCCCGGCAGGAGCGTGTCCCTTGCCGTAAAGCCCCCGTGACGGCATTCCGGCCACTTGGGGCATGTTACCATGTACCTGCAAACTGCCATTTGCCGGTATCTTACTATTTCACGCCAATCTGCCCCGCACCGTCTTCGGCCGTCGATTCGGCAACCTAACCCTAACAACAGATGTAGGTAAGACGTGTTTGTGTGAGAGATCTGGGCATTTCAGCTATTAGCGGCCGCATCGGCAACCGATGCGTCGCCCGCTGAGATTTACATATCAGAATGTCAGGAATCAACAGGGTTTTTTTCCTATTGTTTCCGTAAATTTTCTCGCTTCCGTTCTGATAATCAATGTTTTGACTGCTGGCGGTTGGCTCGCGACTTTAGCGTAACCGCCAGTTTAACTGTTATTTACAGACATTTTAGCGCAATCCGTGACGAAGACTCTAAAGTCTTCAGGAATTGCATTGATGCATCTGCAACTTTCACATTGTACACTCGCAACCTTAATCCGAATTTTTCAGGATGTCGAAATCGGATTTTCGACTTCGACATCCCCGCACTTGATTTGACCTCTCTCGAGTGGACCTACGTGCTTCACTATGCACGAATCAACTTTCCTTTTGTCTTGCCCTCCATTTGTCTTAGAGATATGGGCAAAACAAAGTTGATTCGTGAGGCCACTTGTGAGGGTCATATCTCGTGCTGCTTGCGAGGAATGACAATAGGGAAGCATGGGATGTATTCACAACACTCCTGACATAATTTAAAAAGCTTTCCACGCCTTGCGTCTCCACACGTGCGCGCTAGCGTAATGGATCATGGTCAAGAGGGTAGAGTTTGCGTTATAACTCTTTGGCCATGATTTTGCGTGCGTTAAGATAACTTTCGAGTGTAGCGCGCGAGTGTTGGTGTTGCAATAGAAATTTTCTTTGAGTTCCTATTAGCGATTGACACAAAGTTATGCCCTTGGAGGGGCATGACATATCGTGGGGGGAGCTACTCTTTTGGGGAGTATGTGGTATGTGCCATGTGTTGTATTACGTGCCCATTTGGCGGGTTTGGCTAAGAGCGATAAACCCACCAATGGACCCCATATTGCACGAGGCCCTTCCTTATACTCCCCACGATCAATTGCGAGCCTAACCTTCGTGGAGAAAAGCTTGTGTGGCGAGCCCAAAGCGATGCGTTGGGAGCAAGGTGTGTGTTTTGCAATTTTCCATATTTTCATGTGCCCACTTGGGAAGTAGCGCTCGTGACCTTTCAAAGCGCCAGAAGTGGAGCACATATGTGGAATCAGAGGTCATTGGTGTCAAGTCATTGTGTTAAGAAGGATTGGTCGATTACTCCATCCAAGCCGAAGATATTATAATATATTTGTGCGCCTTTCAAGGCACTTTTGGGTGTTTTTTCGCCAATATTGCTGTTTTTTGCCCGTCATGATGTCAAGTGGCGACCGTGTTTCTCAACGTTGCGCTCATTTGACATCATGACTCAAGTAATTTTTGGGGGTACATACTTCGGTGCCCAACATATCTTGGACCCAGGGGCTTACTCCTCTTTGGCTTGGCATACCGTGGCCGCCATGTCCGCAATTTGGGACTATCCCAAATCATGGGCTCACTTGGCGACCCTGCCATTCCCAAAACCGGAGGAGTTGGGCGACGCCCAAAAGATATGTTGGACACATATGACTTGATACGAATTCTATGGCACACTCTGGTCCAGGTCGGGCATGTGCCTCATTTGCCCCAACCATGAGTGTGCGCATTTTCGGCCATTTTGAGCCATTTTCCACATTTTCTGCCCGCCGTGCACCATGTTCAGGCACCTCGTGCACGCCGGACTCATGGACCAATGGACCATATATGACATGGATGTTATGGACATTGGTCCCCATGGCTCACACACCACGTGGCTGAAGCGGAGCAACCTTCGTTAGGGTGCTAGCCCAAAGTGAGTGTGGGCAATTTTGCCATTTTGGCATTTGTGGACCCAATTGGGATTGTCACCACGCCGAGTGGCATGGAGATCTCTGGTAGCCAAAGGCAAGGGAGTCTCAGTCCGATTCCTGGTGGATGGGGTATGGAATGGCAAATCTGATCTCCAAGCCGGCGTGGAGATATACTATTGGGAGCACCCCCGAATTTTGGCTCATTTCGAGCAGCCAAAATGACCCCCTTTTGGGACCCCAATTTCACCCCCCCGTGTGGTCCATTGGTGGCCCCATATCTCTATGCCTACAGGGAGCCCTGACCTAATTCGAACTTGTACTGTCAGGGAGACGTCCTAGGTCCTGCCTCCTACCCTTTGAGCCATTGGCCTTGCCCTGGCCGGGCGAGGTACGCGTGGGAATGACGCCAATTTTGGTGATTTTGGCATCATGACCCCACTTGACGAACCCGTGGTGCCCTGATGCCGGGACCTCACAGGGAGCCAGGTTGGGTGAGGGCTCCAGACAGTTTGTACTCGAAGGGCATAGGGTCAGTTTCCTCGTCCCTACCTCTGGGGGGTCCAGACGAGGGGTCAATTTTGGAGATTTTTGAGCTAATATCAGTTTGGGCTGAAACAGCCCATTTTCAGCTACCAACTCCTAGGGGAGAATGGCGGAGCCATATCTCTGGCTCAGATGGGGAGTTGAAACCTGCCGTTCAGGGAGCATTGGGGGCCACAATTGGTTGGCCTTGGAGTGTCTTGGTTCCCAAAAACTCGCCTGTGGCTGGGCGCAACACCCCCCCTATTGGCAGGGTTTCAGGGTCCGGACTGAGCAGGGCATGGGTTGTGCTTGAGCCCACGCCCCCACCAGCCACTGGAAGGGTCGGACCTGGGATTGGCATATGTGTTGGAACTGAGTGTCTATTGTCCTGTGATGCCCTTACTCCAGTCAAGTCTTAACCCCATGTGTACATATCCTGATGTGTTGCTGTACATACTTTTGTTCCCTTGTTTCAGAGTGGCAAGGATCCTGAAACGCTTTGTCACATGACACGAGCGTAATGATGCCCCTGTGAGCGCAGTGCTTTGCCTGCCTGCTTGCTTGTGCGTGTCAACCGCAGCGTCCTGTGGCCAGGCCCCCCACGGGAACGCGTCAGTAAGACCACTCGACCCTGAAGCCGTCTTTCCAAAGGAAAAGGAATCGGGTGAGGTTTGTGGTTTAGTAAGTTATGCGCGAGCCCTCGCGCATGGGGCAGCCCTTGAACCACATGTTGCATATGCTTTGCATTGATATTTAATCTGCCATGCTTCTGTCTTAATAATCATTGTTCTTGATTGCGCGAGGCCTCGCACATAGAATTCGATCAATAAATCATTTTTCCAGGTATGCAATGAACATGCAGAACAGAAAATGATGTTGCAATCATGTTTTCTGCAGACCATGTTCATCCAAAAAACAAGGGGAACGCAAACTGTATTTATTGGCCAACTTCCGCTAAAAGCACATCATTTTACACTGAAATCATAAGACCTATTTATTTTATTATAGTTTTTTTTGTTTTCGCTGTCCGAAAAAAGGCACAAAATGGCACAAATGGTAAGAAAGATACCTTATTTGGACTAATATTCTGTTTTCAAAAAACAGAGCCTGTGAAAAACTTTTTTTTGCATGGTCCAAATTGGGTGCATTTGGTGTGATTTTGACCATGCAACTTGAGCCGCCTAAGCTATAGTATAGGCACAAAAATACCATGAAAAGAGGTTTTGTACCCAAAAGGAGCAAAGAAATCCTTTTTTCTCTAATTCTGCACGCTCAAAATAGGAGAGGAGGGTTCCTCCTACTCGATTGTTCTCCAAAAATACACTATTTTTGGCCAAAACAACTGCAAACACGTTTCAGTGGGTCCTTCCCCGACGCTGGCGGTCGTCTATGATCTCACAAACCGTTCGTGCAGTCTTTCGGCAAAAAGCTGGCATTTGTTGGCCTTTCTTCGGCGAAAAATGATTTTCCTTTTTGTGCTGGCGGCCCTGCAACCCCCGATATGTTGCTCCAATACAACTGCAAACACGTTTCAGTGGGTCCGTCCCCGACATCGGCGGTCATCAAAGATCCTACAAAACGTTCATGCATTCAAATCCAAGGAACCACGAACGGTAATGAAAACAAAGGACAATAGCAACAGGCCGCACCACTCTGAGCATCGGAGCATCTCGTTCTCTGAATCAGTTCAACATCGCACAAAGTGCGTAATGAACACAGAGCTCAGGTATCTGCACCTCCAGAGATATGATCCTGCCGTATTCACAAACACGGCAATAAATTTAAATCACCAAACTCTAAACAGCACAAAGTTCTTTTTTTGGAGAGGGAAAAAAACAAAAGACATATATGCAGGCGCTGCTAATAGGGCCGGTACATTGGAAAACCAAAGGGCTGCATGCTGCTCATCGTCGAACAAAGCTGCTGCATGGGCTGCATGGGCATTTGGAGCTGGTGCATTTTCATGGCTGGCATTCGCATGGCCATTGGCATGGCAACTGGCATGTTCATGTGCAAAGGAGTCATATGCTGCTGCTGCTGCTGCTGCTGCTGGGCCTGCTGGTGCATCTGCTGGTGCTGCTGCTGCTGCTGCACTTGGGTCTGCATCTGCATCTGCAGCTGCAACTGCTGCTGCTGCTGCTGCTGCTGCTGCTGCTGCTGCTGCTGCTCCTGCTGGAACACCTGCCCAGGGGGTTCGGAGACACCTGTTGAGACACTTCAGACACCTGCTGAGACATGTGCTCTCTTGACTCCCGTTTAACCCTTCCTTTTTTTCGGGCATTTTCACTGTTTTCACCTTGCCCGCGTTTGCGCTTCAGGGGGTTTGTTCGGTTGTTTTGTTGTTGGGTTGTTTGTTGCAGTGTAGCCAAGGGCCGCTGAACAAGGTCAGCCTCTTGTTTTACCGTCCCACGGCCAATCTCTTCCTTCTTTGGCTGTTTGCTTGGTGGGCTGTTGTTTTCCTGGCCTTTTGGTTTTGGTTTTGGTTTCGGTTTTGGTTTCGGTTTTGCTGGTGGCTTTGCGGTTGAATTCCGTTTCGGGTTCGGTTTCGGTTTCCCATTGGTAGTGACAGATTCCTTCTTCACCGCTGTGGTACTGAGGTTTGTGATCTCAGGGAGACGTGTGCTCCTCCGACTGTCCCCATATGCCAGTTCACGCTTGGCCTGGTGCGGACCGCAGGACTGACACCCCCGAGGAAACTGGAAATAAATGCACTGCCCGGAATACAAACCTTCCATCCAGGTCTTCCCTGCTTCACAGCCCTGCTTGTCAGCCAGGGCGAATTCTCTGAGGCTGGATTGTGAAAACCGCAGCAGGGATCTGAAGTCTGCCTGCCCTGCCGTACAGCAAAATGCACAGACGCTGACAACATCCCAGGAAGCCGGATTGGCAGGAATCACGGCTAATACTAAAAAAGTGACGCCCCGTTCAAGCTGGACTGTCCACCTGCCTGGGAACAGGGGCTGCCCTTTTTGCCACAGACCGGGACAACGCACAGTGGGCATCCACAACAATTGGGTGTGCAGCAGAACGGAAGCATCGCTTAGGCCGTCATACATCTGCACAGTGTCACCGTGCTGCAGGTCACTCCAGGTCAGACTGGACAGCTGTAAGAGTTTGGTGATCCAACAGCTATCTTTGGGCACGAATGGTGCATTTTGCGAATTCGAGAATGGTACAGCAGCATCCAGTGCTTTTCAACTGGCAGAAACACAGTGTCACCTGGTGACATTGACAGGGGGGTTGCGCTGTACTGAAATGTATCAAGAGTATGCATTATGCAAAAATGACTGGCCTCTCGGCCCAAGCACACAAGACAAATCATTAGAACGCTCTCCATGTTAGCCAGCTGACAGGGGACCGGACGATCTGTGAGCGTTATCACTGGGGCAGCATCGGGGCCAGCCATTCCGAGCACAGGGCAGATCCGCTCAAGATGCTTGATGATGTCAGCAGCAGGGACTCCACAGGCCCTTGAGCCCCCAGTCAGGTCGTACCACAGACTTCTGCCCAATTTTTGAATTGCGTCAATCAGGGGCTTCATCAACGCCAGCGGTACCCCATTGGCTTCTCTTCAATAGATCCTGTGGACGACAGAAGTGAAGAGAGATACAGAGGGGTACTGAAAATATCAGCACGAATACGTTCCAAAATCTACCTCAACGCATACACAATGAAAGATTAGCAACCTGAGCAGGAAATGGCCAAAAATAGTAAATCTATCACAAGCCAAGGGATGTGGTGGCAAGAAGGTGGTGTACCGCTAATTGTCAGCTGGCAATTTCGGTTCATGCGTGTACCAGAGAATTGGAGACAGCCAGCTTTGCCTCCACAGCCCCAACCAGAGCCTAACGTGCTTCATGATCTCCACCAGCTCCTCTGGGCATTTCCCTCGTGGGCAAGAGGGGCGTTTTTGCACATGTTTGCGTAGCCGGGGGGTGTAGTGCCCCAGAAAGTAATGAATGGGGACTTCAAACTGGCGCAGGGGAAACCCGAGGTCCCAAAAGAGCTGGTGTGTTTCACGGGACATGTCATCACGCTGGTCAACACCCTCCGGACTCCAGCTGTTCAGCTGG
Source organism: Eutreptiella sp. 'Long Island Sound 2002' (assembly GCA_964036045.1). Taxonomy (NCBI): domain Eukaryota; phylum Euglenozoa; class Euglenophyceae; order Eutreptiales; family Eutreptiaceae; genus Eutreptiella; species Eutreptiella sp. 'Long Island Sound 2002'. The sequence continues at coordinate 129,574,673 of OZ038382.1, read as the reverse complement.
ACCATCAGAATCCGCATCAGTCTCAAATATCGGTGTATCGGGTCCTGCAGAACCTCACCGTTCCGTTTGACTGTGAGACCTTTTGCCGTTCATGGGAACAGATCAGCTAGCGCTTTCCAAAAAGAATCCTCCTTCAGGATATCCTTCTTGACAATGTTTGGGGGTGACCAGTCCCTTTTGCCAATAGCTTCTTTGAAAGGTGGGCAGTATGGAAAGCGCGTAAGATGTTTCCCCAAAACTGTCTTTAATCTGACAGTGTATTCCTCAGGCAGGTTTGCTCTGGTCCAGAACGACAGGGGGTGGATCACCCCGTTTGCCAACACGTGATTGTTGCAGTGGTGTACATCATACACGCTGTTGAGGCGGCATTTCTTGAGGCGAAAGAAGGGTGCGCAGCGTGAAGGGTAGTTGAGAAAATCCTGCAAAGGCTGCCGTATCAAATCAGGGTGCTTCCAGAGTTTTTCTGAACCATAGCACTCCACACAACAGCAATCTGCTGTTGGTGGAGGCGTCCCTGTGTTTCGGTAGTAGGCGGCATAATCAGGAGAAAAAACCAGCTCCATGCTTTCACCACCCCAGCCGCTCCCCAACGCCTTCTCAAGGGCACAAAGCAGGTCCATGCGCTCAAACTGCGAGGAGGTTGTGATGTCATCATCCTGGTCCAGATATCCCGGAAGGGGAAGTTGCAGAAGGAGTTGGTGTGGCTGACGTGCTTGCGGTAGATGTACGCTCAGCACCTGGCATTTGCGGCGCCCATACATTTCATTGGCGTCAAAAAAGGCGCAGAGCTGCGGGGGTCTGACAGCATCATGCAGGCAGCCATGTGCTCTTGCGAGCTCCGAATACAGTGGAAGGGCGGTACTCGGGTCTAGGTACGCACCTACCGGTGTGGTAGCAATCCCCATGTCAGCTGTCAAAAGCTGCATGAGTTTGGTCACGCCTGTCCTATACACCCCCTGACCATTGCAATCATTTTTTCTGCGCGCGCGAATGAAATCTTCCCATGTATCATGGGTCGTAAACTTTGCAATGAGGATATCCCTCAATTGCTCAAATGTGGCCGGTCTTGCCCTCAGTCTGTCTCAATTCAGTGATCGCCTGACTGCATGCTCCGCAATTAGGTGCCCGCAATGCAACTGCTTCGCATACGACCTCACAAGGCTGCGTCTGTTGGCCAGAGATTTCACTGAAAGCTGCCATTCAGGCAGTTTGGGCCGTCCTGGTCTGGAAGGTTCTACCATCTTAGGAAAAAGAAAATCAAAAAACTGCCTACAGCAACGTGGAGTGGTATGCGAAATAGTTGCTACAACGCTGATTGGTGCCTGCACCCAAGTACCGCCATACCATTGTATTTGGAGCTCGCAAGAGCACATGGCTGCCGGTCTGGAAGGTTCTAGCATCTTAGGAAAAAAAAAATCAAAAAACAGCCTACAGCAACTGAAGCGGTACCCAGAAGCCCATGGCTAGGTTAGGGCATACAACCGGTCTCCGGTCCACTAACCCCATGTACGGAAGGGAAGACCGGCCTCCGGTCCACTAACCCCATGTACGGAAGGCGCCCGTTGACGCCCGGTGCGAGCCCGGCGGGAGCGTGTTCCGTGCCGTAAAACCCGGCATCGGCAACTGATGCACCGCCAGCGGGGATTTATATATCAGAACATCAGGAATCAACAGGGTTTTATTGTCGTATTGTTTCCGTCAACTTTTACGCTTCCGTACTGATATTCAGGGTTTTGACTGCTGGCGGTTGGATCGCGACTTTACCGTAACCGCCAGTTTAACTGTGTATAATGGAAATTTTAACGCTATTCGTGACGAAGGCTCTAAAGTCTTCAGGAATTGCGTTGATGCATCCGCAATTTTCACATTCTACACTCGCAACCTGAATCCGAATTTTTCAGGATGTCGAAATCGGATTTTCAACTTCGACATCCCCGCACTTGATTTGACCTCTTTCGAGTGGACCTACGTGCTTCCCTATGCACGAATCAACTTTCCTTTTATCCTGCCCTCCATTTGTCTTAAAGATATGGGCAAAACAAAGTTGATTCGTGAGGCCACTTGTGAAGGTCATATCTCGTGTTGCTTGCGAGGAATGACAATGAGAAAACGTGGGATGTATTCACATTACTCCTGACGCAATTTAGGAAGCATCATATGCCTTGCGTCTCCACACGTGCGTGCTAGTGTAATGGATCATGGTCAAGAGGGTAGAGTTTGCGTTGTAACTCTATGGCCATGATATTGCGTGCGTTAAGATAACTTTCGAGTGTAGCGCGCGAGTGTTGGTGTTGCATAGGAACTCTCCTTGAGTTCCTATGAGCAATTGACACAAAGTTATGCCCTTGGAGGGGCATGACATATCGTGGGGGGAGCTACCTTTTTGGGCAATATGGAGTATGTGCCTTGTGTGGTGTTGCGTGCCCATTTGGCGGGTCCATCGCTCCAAGCCGAACCCGCCAATGGACCTCATATTGTGCAAGCCCCCTCTCCATACTCCCTACGGTCAATTGCAAGCCTAATCTTCGTGAACTGAAGCTTGTGTGGCGATCCCGAAGCGATGCGTTGGGCGCAAGGTGTGTATTTTGCAATTTTCCACAATTTCATGTGCCCACTTGGGAAGTAGCGCTCGTGACCTTTCAAAGCGCCCCAAGTGGAGCACGTATGTGGAATCGAAGGTCAATGGTGTCAAGTCATCATGTTTAGAAGGATTAGTTGATTGCACGATCCAAGCTGAAGATATTATAATATAATTGTGCACCTTTCAAGGCACTTTTGTGTGTCTTTGTGCCAATTTTGCCGTTTTTGGCCCGTCATGATGTCAAGTGGCGACCGTGTATCTCAACGTTGCGCTCAATTGACATCATTACCTGAGTATGTCTTGAGGGTACATACTTTGGTGCCCGACATATCTTGGACCCGGCGGATAACTCCTCTTGGGCTCGGCACACCGTGGCCACCATGTTGGCGATTGGGGACTATCCCAAATCATGGGCTCACTTGGCGACCCTGCCATTCCCAAAACCAGAGGAGTTGGGCAACCCCCAAAAGTTATGTTGGACACATATGACTTGATACCAATCCTATGGCACACCCCGGTCCAAGTCGGGCATGTGCCTCATTTGCCCCAACCATGAGTGTGCGCATTTTTATCCATTTGGAGCATTTTTCCACTTTTGCTGCCCGCCGTGCACTATGTTGAGCCCACCCGTGCACGCCGGACCCATGGACCAATGGACCATATATGACATGGGTGTTATGTATATTGGTCCCCATGGTTCACACGCCACGTGGGCGAAGCGGAGCAACCTTCGTTAAGGTGCTAGCCCAAAGTGAGTGTGGGCAATTTTGCCATTTTTGCATTTGTGGACCCAATTGGGATTGTCACCACCCCGAGTGGCATGTAGATCTTTGGGAGCCAAGTGCATGGTACTCTTCGTTGGACTCCTGGTGGATCGCGTACGGATAGGCAGATCCGATCCCCAAGCCGGCGTGGAGATATACTATTGGGAGCACCCTGAATTTTGGCTCATTTCGAGCAGCCAAAATGACCCCATTTTGGGACCCCAACTTCCCCCTTCCGTGTGGTCAATTGGCGGCCCTCTTTCTCTAAGCCCACAGGGAGCCCGGACCTAACTCCAAGTTGTACACTCAGATATAAGCCCTAGGTCCTGCCTCCTACCCTTTGAGCCATTGGCCTTGCCCGGGCCGGGCGAGCCATGCGTGGGAATGACGCCAATTTTGGTGATTTTGGCATCATGACCCCACTTGACGAATCCATGTTGCCCTGATGCCGGGACCTCAGAGGGAACCAGGTTGGGTGAGGGCTCCAGGGAGTTGGTACTCGAAGGGCATAGGGTCAGTTGCCTCGTCCCTACCTCTGGCATGTCCAGACGAGAGGTCAATTTTGGGGATTTTTGAGTTAATATCAGTTTGGGCTGAAACAGCCCATTTTCAGCTACCAACTCCTGGGTGATAATGACGGGGCCATATCTCTTGCTCAGAGGGGAGTTCGAACCTGTCGTTGGAGGAGCATCGGCAGCCACTGTTGGTTGGCCTTGGACTATCTAGGTGCTCAGGAACTCGCCTGTGGCTGGGCGAGACACCTCCCCTTCCGGCAGGGTTTCAGGGTCCGGACTGAGCAGGGCATGGGTCGTGTTTGAGCCCCCGCCCACATCAGCCACTGGGAGGGTCGGACCTGGGATTGGGATATGAGTTGGGACTGAGTGTCTATGGTCCTGTGATGCCCTTACCCTAGTCCAGTCTCAAACCCATGTGTGCATATCCTGATGTGTTGCTGTACATACTTTCGTTCCCTTGTTGCAGAGTGGCAAGGATCCTGAAACGCTTTGTCACATGACATGAGCGCATTGATGCCCCTGTGAGCGTAGTGCTTTGCCTGCCTGCTCACTTGCGCGTGTCCACCGCAGCGTCCCGTGGCCGGCCCCCGACGGGAACGCGTCAAAAGCGTTTCACCGCCGCGGGGTTACCCAACCCTCGCGTGCCACTCGGGGCCACCAACCCCGAGCAGCGCGGCGCAGCTCGCAGCTCGCAGCGCAGCGCAGCGGCTCGCAGCGCAGCGCAGCGGCTCGCAGCGCCACCCAGCGACAGCGCCGGGTTCGTCACGGAGCCAGCAGCGCCGTCCAGAGCATCGCCCTGACCGCGCCGCGACCGTGAAGGAAGTGGACAGACCAGACCCATCGGCCGACCAGCAAGGCCGCTTCAACCACTTCCACAACCACCGGCTGACCAGCACCAGCCGCACGCCCAGTCCAGTGCTGCAGCACCCGCCTCAACAACCACCACCAGTTCGTTGAGTAGAACGAGTGCACACCAAGGACCTCAAGACCAAGTACGCCCCCCGCTGCCATGGTAAACTGGCAGGAAGCGGGCAGGATGTGGCCGCGGCCCAACCCCCATGCAGCACGCCTGCTGCGTGGGTTCGTTTGGGACCAGCACTACCGCCACAGCCACCCCCAGTGCGAAGGCGGCATGCCCGGGAGCTTCGAGCTCCGCGAGGACATGGGGGAGGACCGCCTGCGGGCAGCGGAGGAGTGGCTGCGGGCGGAAGGGTACGAGTACCGCTTCCGCCGCAAGCGCTGGATGACCTGGACCCGGCCGGACAGGCCCGGCGAAGGGCTGCGCCCCGACGGGATTGAGGAGGACGAGGACTCCAACGAGTACCCGTCGGGCGCCTCGATCAATGTCTCCATGTGGGACATGATCGAAAAGAACTTCCTGGAACCGGGGAGCGAGCGCAGGCTGCAGGGCAGCAGCAGCGCCTCTCCAGGGAAGGAGAAGCGGTCCGCTGGGGACAGGAAGCGGGACCGGAAGTGGCGGGAGTACCAGGAGTCCCTGGCAGCCGAAGCCGCCCCAGGCGCCAAGGGCGGAGCCCCAGCCCTCAGTCCCCAACGGGCCAATGGTGGTCATCACCCCGGCCACGCCACCCTTGGCGACTTCATCCAAGTCGCCAGGCAGACCAAGGCCAAGCCCCGTCCGCTGCTCTTAGGCCCCAGCAGGCCCCAGCAGGCCGCAGCAGCGACGTGGAGTCGGCCCACCGCGGGAGATTGCCGGCCGACCAGGCCAGCTCCAGCAGCAGCGTCGCTCCCGACTGGGATGTCGCGCGCGCCTGTGAGCGCGCCGGTGGGGTGCCCTGCAACCTTCGGGTTGCCCGGCAACGGGCCAGGCAGCACAGCGCTGCCGTGGGGGGCGCCGTCGGCATCGCCCAGGAGGAGGCTGCAGAGTGGGCGCATGGCATGGCCATCCACGCCCAGACCGTGGCGGCCATTGCGGCTGGACTCACGGCCGTAGCCGCCCATGGGGCAGCGACTGCCCAGGTCAACGGTGAGTTGGCGGCAGCCGACGAGGAAGCCTGCCTGACGCAGGAGGCCATTGCCTGCAGGGAGGCCGAGGTGAGGGCGCTGGAAGAGGCGCTTGCCCAAGAGAGGGCAAAGAAGGAGGCGGAGGAAAGGGCCCACGCCGATGCGACAGCAAAGGCCCATGCGGACGCCGCCAAGAAAGACGCCATCGAGGCCGCGCGACGGAAGGTCGCTGAGGAGAAGGCCAAGACGGAGGCGGAGCTGGCGGCGTTGGAAGCGCAGAAGGCGCGGCTGCAGCAGGCCCGGGAAGCCGAGGCGGCTCGTGCTCGGGAGGAAGCCGAAGTGCGGGCTGCCGCAGCCACCGCCGCCGCAATGGAGGAGGCAGAGGCCAAACTCCGCCGCGAGACTCCCCCGGGAGGATCACGAGTGGAGACCCTTCGAAAACTTTTCTAAGGGGACGCCTCCTCCAAGATGATGCTGGACGAGGCCGACACGGGCAGCAGTGGGAGCAGTGGCCCCACCGCCCGTCGAAGGAAGACCCCCGAGAGGCCGCGGAGGCCAGCGGGTGGACACCTCAACGACAGTGACCCCTTCTTCACCGCCAGTGACGGGGATGAACGAGGCCGCCGACATCGCCAAGTGGTGGCTTGGACGGGCGAAGGAGGCAGAGACGTCCCCATGGAACCGGAAGGTGAGGATGAAGATCTCTCCCCTCCCTACCGGAGCTCGGAGTCTTCCGAGACCGAGAAGCCCAGGTGGGGCGACATGGACGAGGATGACGACATGGACTTAGGCATCACGAAGAAGCGGAGACCCGGCGGGACCCCCTGGACCGGGCGGACCCGGCGGAGGCCCTCCTGGAGGACCCCCCGGGGACCCAGACGACGCACCAGGGAACGGCAACCGGGATACCACCTGGCGGTGGATTGTCTACCTCCGCAGGAGGGTCTTTTCCCTCGAGTGCGAGGTAGACACGGGCAAGGGCGAGATGGCTCGCATCTCCAAGGTCGCCGCGCGCGCGCAGAGAGAGCTGGACATCGCCAGAGCCGAGACCAGGCAGCTGAACACGGTCATCAGCGGCCTGCAGCAGAGGCTGGACGCGCTGGAAGCCCGTGGAAGCGTCGGCAGCGACCACCCACCCCTGGAGTCTGGCTCGTCGGACGACGGCTGGGGACCCGGACCAGGTCCAGGCAGACCCCACGCCCCTGGCGGAGCCCCCAGGAGTCGCCCCAGCGCCAGTGCCCCCTCTCTCACCGCTCCCTCTAACCACAGCGCGGGCCGCCGCAACGAGCGCGTGCCGCCCGGCAGTGGCAGTGAGGATTGGCGTGATGAGTGGCTCAGCGCGGAGTACCGCAGCCGCCGTGCCCCACCGCGGACACCGGTACGCCCCTGGCGCCCCGCACCAGCCCCGGAGCCAATCTAAATGGCTGGTGGACGTTATGGTGGACTCAGGGATGAGGTCCCCAGAGGAAACGTGGAGTGGGATGTCGGCGAAGGTGAGGATCCCGACCTGGACCTGGAGGAGTTCGACATCAGCCCGCCGCGTGGTGTACGACGGGAGGCCGCTGAACGCAGCAGCCGGCGCCGTGATGAGGATGCGTACATGGAAGGAGTACGGCGTGAACATCTAGGTTCAGCGTACATGGAGGAACCGCGGCGTAGCCACAGGGATTCCATGGAGGAGATGGACGCCGCGGCCGTGGGAGTCCGTGGGCGAGGCCGATGGGAACCTCGGTCGACCTCACGGCCGGCGTTCATGGTCTCTAAGGCCGCGGATGCCGCCGTGTGGGAAGACGTGAAGGACATCAAGCCCCCCATGTACGATGGCAACCCCCTCAACCTCGACCGCTTCTTGGAGAAGCTGGACGATTGGGGGCTGACCGTCACTGAGGACCTGCCTCCCGCGGATGCGGACAGATATGTCATCAGACGGTTCAGGTACCGCCTGCCGGAAGTGCTCGGAGAGCTATACTTCGTGGCGACCAAGGAGGGGAGAATCAAGACCCTCAAGGAAGCCAAGAAGTGGCTCAACGAGCAGGAGCGGGTGGACGCTCCGCAGGTGGCGGCCAAGCGCTGGAAGTCCATCAAGCTTGAGCATGATGGACGGGAGATCCGCCTACGGGACTGGCGTGACTTCCGAGGGAAATACACCCTCTTCCGCCGCAACGTGGAGGATTGGAACGAGGGTGACGAGCAGGCTCGCCTGCTCTCCATGCTACCGGAGGCATGGATCAAGAGGGTCACCAAGGAGGAATCCAAGCGGGCCAAGTCCAACCACACGGTCAAGATGATGCTCCCTAAAGAATATCATACGAACGTGGTGGCTTGGACGAGGAAGAACGTGGCCCGGGATGTCAAACGGCACTCCCTGCGGAACGCTCTCCTCATCACCGTCTCGGGCGATCGCGAGAAGACCGCGATGTGGCGCCTTGACGAGTGTGAGTTGAGCGGCCAGACCATCCGTCTGCAGCCCATTCCGGCGCGGATGAGCTGCGACGAGATCCTCGAGTGGGTTGGCGAGGAAGTACTCAAGGAGTACCGAAACCTCCACCACACCCGCGGGTTGAGGCCCGACGACCGCGACATCAACTACGTTGGCGAGGGACCTGGCGGGGAAGCTGCCATGGACCCAGCGGGAGCCGGCAGCGATGAGACTCTTGTCGACGATGACGACGACGATGAGCCCGCCGAGGTGGCCGTTTGTGCCTTCGTGGCCAAGAACCTGAACGCGGGGAGCAAACCGGGAAACTGGAAGCCCCTGCAGCAGGGTTGGAGGAAGCAGGAGAAGAGGGACCCTCGCTGCATTGGCGACCCTCCGCTGTCCTTTGGGTAGTTCATACGAGCTCACCCTCAGGGCTGTTTCGTGTGTTATGGGAGGAAGCGAGGCTTCAACCATGACCACCGAACATGCCCTGTCCACAATGCCGACACGGACGCTTACAAGAAGGCGCACGGGTCGAAGAAGCGTGCGCCCGCGGGTATCCGGGAAGCGAAAGTGGAGGTCGACAAGGACGAGCTGGCCAAGCTGATGTCGTCGGTGGGGACCGAGTTGGGCAAGGAGATCCAGGAGATCAAGTGGAACTGGGTCCCCGGGTCGGACAACAAGAACAAGGAGAACAACCAGAGTGACCAGAACAAGGACAAAAACAAGAAGGGTAAGAAGGGGGGAAAGAAGAAGGGCGTCAACGAGGTTGATGCGGAGGAGAACACCCCTTCTTCCACAACCGACGCCCCCTAGCAGAGCCCCTGCAGCCAAGGGCCCCAGCTAGGGCGGTCCCAGGACGGTGACGTGGGAAGCGCCGAACCATCCCACTCGGGAGTCGATAAGCACAAAGGGACTGCCGCGGCCGAAAGGCCCGGTCCGGCACCCAGTCGCGGAGGCGGGCTGAGGGCAAGTGAAGGCACGAACCCTTGCACCCGTCCGTCCTTCGCGACCAAGAATGTGTTTGATGTACTTCAAGATCTTTCCGAGAGTATCAGAGGATCACCCGGACCGCAGCTGGATGCTGCAGATGGGCAGCCTGAGCCCATTGTCCGAGACCTGCACCAGTCGCTTGTTGAGCTTCTGGAACGGCCAGAGATCCTGAGTTTGCACGCCGTGCGCCGTGTCGGTCGCGAGCGGCAGTTGCATCTTAAGGTCCGTGCCCTATGCGGGAAAGTGGAAAAGGTTTTTGACGTGTTGGTCGGCACGGGAGCTCAAGTCAGCTTGGTCAAGGCTGGCCTACTTCCACCAGAGTGTCTGACCGACAGTCGGAAACCTGTCAGGCTGAAGGTGGCGAACGGCCAGTACATGGTGGGAGGCACGAAGGAAGCGGCCATTGGGCTGCAGTTCGTGAACCATCGTGCGCTGAGCCGCCCAGACCTCGGCAAGGAAATCCTCCTGCACGGTCGCTTCTACGAGGCCGAGATGGACTGGGACATGATCGTTGGGTACGACTTCATGATGGAGACGTACTCCGGCGTTCTCCCGGCCCAGGCCTCCATGACCCTGTACCAGGACAACCAGCTCTCGTGGCTTTCGTCACCTGAGCAGCATGTGGAATGCCAATGGATCCACCCCGAACGCAATCAGCTCGAAGTGGCCGCGCTGGACACTGAGCCCACTGGGCCAGCAAACCAGGAGTACGGCGTAATGCCGGAAGTGGCGAACCAAATGGTCGCGGACCTGGGAGCGTCGGATCTGGCCCTGGATGCGTTCTCTTCAGGAACCTCCGCCGATCTTCGGGTGTGTGAGAAGTACTGGAGCGCACAGGACTCCGCGTGGAAGAAGCACTGGGGTCCGCATCAGGGATTGATGTGGATCCATTGCCCCCGTTGGGACATTCCAAGAGCGATGGCGAAGATTCGCAAGGACCGCTCCAAGGCAGTGCTGGTTGTTCCTATGGGATGCACCGAGGAGGAAAGTACCCGACATTGGGTAGCCTCATTGACCAACGTGACCTTAAACAAGGTCGTCCTAGCGGCTGAAGAGAGTGTCTATCAGGACGCTAAGAAACAGCCCATGCCACCCCAGAGATGGCCAACGGAATTCCATCATGTGGATGGGGGCCTTGATCAGGCCGACGCCACGGACTTCGTGTGTGTCAACCGCATCATAGCGGAGCCATGGCGGCAATGCTTTGCGGTTCCCCCTGTTGACATCGAAGAATCAGAATCGGAAGACCCCCTCACTGAAGAGGAGTGGGATCTGGTTCAGGGGTATATGGATCAGCCCTTTCACGACTGGGGAACCCAGCGTGAGGGCAAAGGCCAGGACAAAGCCTGGTGGGAAGTGGACTCGATCGTCTCTGGTTCCTATGACGGGAACACCAATCGAGCCAATCGGGGGTAACCCACCAACCTACGGCGATCTATTCCGAGGTAAGACCAGAGATGGCCCTTTGGGCCACCTGGGAAGACCGCCTGAGCCGAAGATGAGCGGGGTCGCTACCCCTCAAGTAAGCTCCGTGGTCCAGGTGCCCGGAAAAGCCAAGGCGGAGTCCGATGATTGCCCCAAGATCCAGGCGTTGAGGGCCAGGCTGAAGCAGAAGTATGGTGATACCTTCTTCAGCGGTAAGCCTGTGTTTCCCCCACCGGTGCGTGGACCGTATGGCGAGGCCAAGATACGACTGAAGCAGGACCCCCGTGTGTATCGGCACCGGGAGTTTGCCCTGAGGGGCGAGAGGAAAGAGGCCATGGAGAAGATCCTCCGTGACTTCATCCAGAGAGGCTGGCCCGAGCCGTGCCACTCCGAATGGGCCTCTCCCTGCTTCGTCGTCCCCAAGAAGGTGGCCGGTGAATGGCGGCTCGTGGTCGACTACCGCGGCCTGAACGCCCAAACGCAGCACGACAGCTATACGCTGCCCCTCATTGAGGATATGCTGCAAAAACAACACCTGCAGAGGATCTTCACGGTGATTGACCTGAAACATGGTTATCATCAGATGCCTCTCGCCGAGGAGTCCCGTGCCTGCACAGCCATGAGCACCCCACTTGGACCTCTCCAGTGGCAGGTGATGCCTATGGGCGTTACCAACGGCAATGCGGCTTTTCAGCGGATGCTGGAGAACCTGCTTGAGCCGGTGCGCGACTGTGCGGACCCCTTCGTGGACGACGTGATCATCGCGTCCGGGGACCCTAGTATGAGCTACGAGGAGCTCCTGGAGGCACACGAGAGGGACGTCACTCGAGTGCTGGACCTCCTGGTTCGGCACAAACTCACGGGCAGCAGTGACAAGGCCACCATTGCGGTAAGCGAGGTGGTCTTCGCTGGCCACGTAGTCGGGAACGGGCAGCGAAAGCCCATACCTGGCAAGGTGGCTGCGATTGAGCACTGGGAAAAGCCCAAAACGGTCTCTGAGCTACGGGCGTATCTGGGGTTCTGCAACTACTACTCGGGGTATATCAAGATGTATGCCGAGTATGCAGCCCCCATGACGACCATGCTCAAGGGCAACCGAGAGGAGACCAAGAAGGGATCCAAGAAGGCTCTGGTCTGGACAGCTGAGTCCGACCGTGCCTGGGAGGGGATGAAGCAGGCGCTGCTATCCGCAGTGGGTCCGCACGTCGTGGATCCCGACCGAGGGTTCGTCCTGCGCACCGACGCTTCCGACTACGCCATTGGCGCTGTGTTGGAGCAAGTGCTTGACGACGGGAGGCACGTGCCCGTGGCTTTCTGGAGCCGAGTCCTGGCGGAGGGCCAGAGACGGACGTGGACGCCCCGAGAAAAGGAGGCGTATGCCATCGTCATGGCTCTCAGGAAATGGGCTGGGTACATAGCCCTCCATCCCGTCACCGTCTGCACCGACCATCAGAGTCTGCAGTCGTGGCACAAAGAGCACGTGGACACCCCCTCAGGTCCTGCCTCCCGACGGGCAAGATGGCATGAGACCTTGGCCAAGTTCGACCTCACGGTTGTGTATATTCCTGGAAAGGATAACACTGTGGCGGACTGTCTCAGTAGGTGGGCCTATCCCGCCAGCAAGGGCATGACGGATATCTCTGCCCATGGCGATGAGGCTGAGACCGCTGAAGCCAAGAGGATCATCGAAATGGAGCGCCTGATGGAGGAGGAGGGTGCTAAATGCTTCGTCGTCATGGCTGCAGATGCCCCCCTCGCGTCGAGGGTGAGCAGAGCGGTCAGTGTACTCGCCCCTGAGAGAGCTGAGTCCGACAAGCACCTGTTCCCGGAGTCTTGCCTCCAGGACGACTGGACCGACGATTACGCCAAGTCTGAGGCCTTTGCGGCCGAGTATAGGCCTGTGACCGAACCTGACGACGGGCAGAAGTGGCCAAAGGGGCTGACCGAGGAAGATGGCAAGCTCTACCGGAATGGTAAGCTGCTAGTACCGGAGTCCCGGGTGCTCGAGCTTTGTGAAGCTTGGCACCACCACATGCTGCACCCAGGGGTCAAGAAGCAGGCTCTTGACATGCAGCGTCGGTTCGAGATCGACCATATCGTTCTCTACACCGCCATCAAGAAGGTCAAGAAGGGTTGTTCGGTCTGTCAGGCCTGCAATCCCGATAACCGGAACGTCAAGGGGGAACCCCAATGGACCCCGGTTCCTGACCAGCCCATGGAGAGCGTGGCCATGGACGTCTTCTCCATGCCCGAAGTGCACATTGGCAAGGAGACCTTTGACTGTGTGGTTCTCTGTGTGGATCGCCACAGTGGCTACGTAGTAGCCGTTCCGGCACGCAAAAAGGGGTTCCTTGCCAAGGAAGTGGCAGTCATGATGATTCGTCATTGGCTGACCGTCTTTGACATCCCCCGCACCATTTGCAGTGACCGAGGGCCCCAGTTTACTGGTGGCTGGTTCAAGGCTATGTGTTCCCTCATGGGAATACGTCACGCCAAGAGCGTCGCCTATCTCAGCCGGTCTAACGGCCGTGCTGAAGTGGCTGGACGGCAGCTGTTCGAGAAGCTGCGCAAGATCCACATCACCAATCCACGTCGGAACTGGTTTGAGGAGATGTGGCCTGCTCTGAAGGCCCATCATGACACCCCCACTCCGGGCGGTTTGTCCCCTCACCAGATTCTGTTCGGCAGGGACCCCCTGGGCAGGGGACTTCCCTTGTCTGGTGATGGCATGGCTATGGATGCCAAGGAATTCTTCGCGCGGCAGGAGCAAACGGCGCGGGACTTCCGCCAGCAGCTCGAGAAGGAGCATGCTGAGCGTCAGAAGTCCGCCCCGAGCTCGACAGCGCAGAAGTTCAGGGTGGGAGACCCGGTGTGGGTGATCAGACCCCGCCCCATGGGCACCCACCGCACCAAAACCTGGTTCACACCCGGAGAGGTGGTCCGCAAGATTTGTGAGGACACCTACCGCATCAAGGTGGGTCACGGACAGTTCCGGGAGCGCCACGGGAGTCAACTCCGTGTGCGGGAACCCGATCTCCGTGGCCAACATGTGTCCCTGAGCTATGCCGTACATGAGGCTGATTCGGATGATGACTATGCTGAGCAGGACGACTATACTGTCGAGAATATCCTGGCTCAGCGTCCGAAAGCCTCGGCACCCGGAGGTCTGGAGTTCAAGGTTCGTTGGCGAGGCTATGGGCCGTCCCACGATACCTGGGAACCCGTCTCCTCGTTCGTGCCGCGGGTCAATACTCCATTCATGGAGTACATCCGCAAGCACAAGACCAAGATCCACGTTTCGGACTTGGCAGCACTCACCCGGGCGATTGCAGCCAGGGGTGCTTGATCAGCGCCCCGAGTTCTCCCCTGATGCGTTTTGAACTCTTGTGAGGCCGACGGATCGTCCCTTACTTGCTTGCTCTCTTCCATCTTCCGGTTACCTGCCATCAGAGTGGCCATATACCCCCCCCTGCTGAATCCAGAGGAGGATGGCCCCTCTCTTCTGATATTCGTCACTCACCCCCCTGCTGAATCCTTGGGAAACCAGGTAGGGCGACTGACCTTCATATTTCTGAGCTCTTGGGGCCTTGAAGCCCATACGACGTTGCGCAACGGATGCCGCTGTCATCGGCATTGCGATTTTTGAGTGTGTGGTCTGGCTCCATGGCACTTGCGGAACCCAGACCAGTCGACGTGTGTCTCCAGACTATATATGGCCTGAACTCAGGCGATTTCCTGTCCACCCTCCGGCATTGCCTTATCCTAACCGGGGCGTGGTTTGGCGCTCTATCCAGAGTGTGTTTACACGCCTATTTACCCCGCTTGTTTTGCTTTTCCGCCCCTCCAGGATATGTGCATCTGTATGTTGAGTCTTGTCGGCCCATCACTGAGATGTGGACTGTTTTTCCTCCGATGGGATGCGAATCGACTACGAAGGCGCCCTGAGTCACCGTTTACATGTTCTTACATATGGTCCACCCTGGACCACTACCTCAGTACATATTCATCTGTTTGAGTGCCCGTGATACCGTGTTGCCCTATTCGCTGTGATGTGGAGATCCTGATGGCGCCAGGCGGGAAGCCCAGTTGCCTGACTACACTCCCAGCGGTCCGCCACTGTCAGTCCCAGTGTGAGCCTACCGATTCGCAGACGCACTTGCAGTCGGATGGAGGCCTCCGGTGCTCCTGACCTCGGTCAGTCTGCCTGGGAAACTGGTGGTTTGAGGAGTCGACGCCTCCGCCCACACTGCATGAGGACTCCCTCATGTATGGCCTTCGTGGTAATAGGGCGAGGGAAAAGACGGCCTTGATGCCCGATCCCTTAAGGAGGAGCTCCCCTAAGATCCCTTAAGGAGTTCGGCTGTATCACTCTGGACTCGCGTCGTATGGATATGGAGATGGTGCGCCCGAGGAAGGACCCGTGGGGACTCTCCCCAGTCGGCGGGCCTTGGGAAGCTTGGGGTAGCCTGATGGATCCTTGTGGTCGCTCTCGACCTGTGGGACCACCTCGGTCGTCGTGTGTCGCCTATGTTGGCCGTGTATGCCACTGCCACTGTGGTGGTGACCGCAGCAGCCGGCACCCGGTGCGCCTGGTATGGGTTAACGGGTCCTTTGGATGCCGAACAATCGCCGCCAGGACCCGGGACTTGATACTTGTTACTATACTTGGATTTACAGGACCCTACAGCACTATACCTGTCTTACTGTGGTGTTTGGCGCCTAACCTGCGAATCAGCCTGAAGTGAGGATGTGACACCCCCCCTTCAGGATATGGTCCTGGGTACCCGCTGCCATGCTTGGGTGTTATCGAGCCCCCCCCCAGGGTTTGCTCTAAGGAGGGGGGTGAAGCGGTACCCAGAACCCCATGGCTAGGTTAGGGCATACAACCGGTCTCCGGTCCACTAACCCCATGTACGGAAGGGAAGACCGGCCTCCGGTCCACTAACCCCATGTACGGAAGGCGCCCGTTGACGCCCGGTGCGAGCCCGGCGGGAGCGTGTTCCGTGCCGTAAAGCCCCGCATCGGCAACCGATGCACCGCCAGCGGAGATTTATATATCAGAACATCAGGAATCAACAGGGTTTTTTTTTCATATTGTTTCCGTCAATTTTTACGCTTCCGTTCTGATATTCACTGCTTTGACTGCTGGCGGTTGGATCGCGACTTTACCGTAACCGCCAGTTTAACTGTTTATAATGGAAATTTTAACGCTATCCGTGACGAAGGCTCTAAAGTCTTCAGGAATTGCGTTGATGCATCCGCAATTTTCACATTCTACACTCGCAACCTTAATCCGAATTTTTCAGGATGTCGAAATCGGATTTTCGACTTCGACATCCCCGCACTTGAGCTGACCTCTTTCGAGTGGACCTACGTGCTTCCCTATGCACGAATCAACTTTCCTTTTATCCTGCCCTCCATTTGTCTTAAAGATATGGGCAAAACAAAGTTGATTCGTGAGGCCACTTGTGAAGGTCATATCTCGTGTTGCTTGCGAGGAATGACAACAAGAAAATGGGAGATGTATTCACAATACTCCCGACGCAATTTAGAAAGCATCATATGCCCTGCGACTCCACACGTGCGCGCTAGTGTAATGGATCATGGTCAAGAGGGTAGAGTTTGCGTTGTAACTCTATGGCCATGATATCGCATGCGTTAAGATAACTTTCGAGTGTAGCGCGCGAGTGTTGGTGTTGCATAGGAACTCTCCTTGAGTTCCTATGAGCGATTGACACAAAGTTATGCCCTTCGAGGGGCATGACATATCGTGGGGGGAGCTACCCTTTTGGGCAATATGGAGTATGTGCCTTGTGTTGTGTTGCGTGCCCATTTGGCGGGTCCATCGCTCCAAGCCGAACCCGCCAATGGACCTCATTTTGTGCAAGCCCCCTCTCCATACTCCCTACAGTCAATTGCAAGCCTAATCTTCGTGAAAGGAAGCTTGTGTGGCGATCCCGAAGCGATGCGTTGGGAGCAAGGTGTGTATTTTGCAATTTTCCATAATTTCATGTGCCCACTTGGGAAGTAGCGCTCGTGACCTTTCAAAGCGCCCCAAGTGGAGCACGTATGTGGAATCCAAGGTCATTGGTGTCAAGTCATTACCTTTAGAAGGATGAGTTGATTGCACGATCCAAGCCGAAGATATTATAATATAATTGTGCACCTTTCAAGGCACTTTTGTGTGTCTTTGTGCCAATTTTGCCGTTTTTCGCCCGTCATGATGTCAAGTGGCGACCGTGTATCTCAACGTTGCTCCCAATTGACATCATGACCCAAGTATGTTCTGAGGGTACATACCTCGGTGCCCGACATATCTTGGACCCGGCGAATAACTCCTCTTGGGCTCGGCACACCGTGGCCACCATGTTGGCGATTTGGGACTATCCCAAATCATGGGCTCACTTGGCGACCCTGCCATTCCCAAAACCGGAGGAGTTGGGCGACGCCCAAAAGATATGTTGGACACATATGACTTGATACCAATCCTATGGCACACTCCGGTCCAAGTCGGGCATGTGCCTCATTTGCCCCAACCATGAGTGTGCGCATTTTTGGCCATTTTGAGCATCTTTCCACTTTTGCTGCCCGCCGTGCACTATGTTGAGCCCACCCGTGCACGCCGGACGCATGGACCAATGGACCATATTTGACATGGGTGCCATGTATATTGGTCCCCATGGTTCACACGCCACGTGGGCGAAGCGGAGCAACCTTCGTTAAGGTGCTAGCCCAAAGTGAGTGTGGGCAATTTTGCCATTGTTGCATTTGTGGACCCAATTGGGATTGTCACCACGCCAAGTGGCATGGAGATCTTTGAAGGCCAAGTGCATGGTAGTCTCAGTTGGACTCCTGGTGGATTGTGTATGGAATGGCGGATCTGATCTCCAAGCCGGCGTGGAGATATACTATTGGGAGCACCCTGAATTTTGGCTCATTTCGAGCAGCCAAAATGACCCCATTTTGGGACCCCAATTTCCCCCTTCCGTGTGGTCAATTGGCGGCCCCATTCCTCTAAGCCCACAGGGAGCCCGGACCTAACTTCAAGTTGTACACTCAGATATGAGTCCTAGGTCCTGCCTCCTACCCTGTGAGTCATTGGCCTTGCCCGGGCCGGGCGAGCCATGCGTGGGAATGACGCCAATTTTGGTGATTTTGGCATCAAGACACCACTTGACGAATCTGTGTTGCCCTGATGCCGGGACCTCAGAGGGAACCAGGTTGGGTGAGGGCTTCAGAGAGTTGGTACTCGAAGGGCATAGGGTCAGGTGCCTCGTCCCTACCTCTGGCGGGTCCGGACGAGGGGTCAAGTTCGGTGTTTTTTGAGTTAATATCAGTTTGGGCTGAAACAGCCCATTTTCAGCTACCAACTCCTGGGTGATAATGGCGGGGCCATATCTCTGGCTCAGAAGAGAGTTGGGACCTGCCGTTGCGGGAGCATGAGGAGTCACTGTTGGGTCGCCTTGGAACAACTTGGTTCCCAGGAACTCGCCTGTGGCTGGGCGGGACACCTCCCCTTTTGGCAGGGTTGCAGGGTCCGGACTGAGCAGGGCATGGGTCGTGTTTGAGCCCCCGCCCCCATCAGCCACTGAGAGGGTCGGACCTGGGATTGGGATATGAGTTGGGACTGAGTGTCTATGGTCCTCTGATGCCCTTACCCCAGTCCAGTCTTAACCCCATGTGTACATATTCTGATGTGTTGCTGTACATACTTTCGTTCCCTTGTTACAGAGTGGCAAGGATCCTGAAACGCTTTGTCACATGACATGAGCGCATTGATGCCCCTGTGAGCGTAGTGCTTTGCCTGCCTGCTCACTTGCGCGTGTCCACCGCAGCGTCCCGTGGCCGGCCCCCCACGGGAACGCGTCAACGGTGGCGTGGTATGCGAAATAGTTGCTACAACGCTGATTGGTGCCTGCACCCAAGTACCGCCCTGCCACTGTATTTGGAGCTCGCAAGAGCACATGGCTGCCTGCATGACGCTGTCAGAACCCCGCAGCTCTGCGTCTTTTCTGACAACAATGAAACCTCGCATGGATCCTGTTCTCTGTTGCCAAGGCTTTGAAGAGTTGCTGATGTGGTGGCCGTTGGACAGGCAAATCATCCTACATTTTGCTGAGGGGTACAGTGACAGGAATGCAAAAACCTTGAGAGACTCTGTTTGCTTTCAGCTGAATGCTGGAGGCGGTGGAAGAGCGATAACGTCGGGACCTTCGCTTTCGATCTTGCGCTCTGATGCCGTGTTGACGTTTTGCGCTTGGCGGTTCTCGTGTCGCTTCTCTGCTTCCTCCCGTTCGGTGCGCTCCTGGGGACATGCAAAAATCTAAATCCTATCTCCGTCAATTGGAAAGAAATGAACACCATAGGTATGCACAGAATCAAGAGAGCGTTACTGCAGAACTTTGCATGGTTACCTTTTGCTGTTGCTCCTCATCCACTTGCTTTTGACGCTTTGCCCCCTACGCCTTCTTTCTGTCCGCCTCCTCTCGTTCGGTGCGCTCCTGGAGACATGCAAAAAACAAAATCGGATCTCCGTCAATTGGAAGAAAATGAACAGGATACGTATGCACAGAATCGAGAGAGCGGTACTGCATAAATTTGCATGGTTAGCTTTTGCTGTTGCTCCTCATTCACTTGCTTCTGACGCTTTGCCGCCTCCGCCTTCTTTCTGTCCGCCTTCTCTCGTTCGGTGCGCTCCTGGCGACATGCAAAAAACAAAATCCGATCTCCGTCAATTGGAAAGAAATGAACACGATACGTATGCACAGAATAGAGAGAGCGGTACTGCAGAAATTTGCATGGTTACCTTTTGCTGTTGCTCCTCATCCACTTGCTTTTGACGCTTTGCCGCCTCCGCCTTCTTTCTGTCCGCCTCCTCTCGTTCGGTGCGCTCCTGGCGACATGCAAAAAACAAAATCTGATCTCCGTCAATTGTAAAGAAATGAACACGATATGTATGCACAGAATAGACAGAGCGGTACTGCAGAAATTTGCATGGTTACCTTTTGCTGTTGCTCCTCATCCACTTGCTTTTGACGCTTTGCCGCCTCCGCCCTTTTTCTGTCTGCCTCCTCTCGTTTGATGTGCTCCTGGGGACATGCAAAAATCAAAATCTGATCTCCGTAAATTGGAATTAAATGTACACGATACGTATGCACAGAATCGAGAGAGCGTAACTGCAGAACTCCGTGTGCGCTCCTGGAAGGCTAACCTTTGCTCTTGCTCCTCATCCGCTTGCTTTTGACGCTTTGCCGCCTCCGCCTTTTTTATGTCCTCTTGTGCTCTGTCTTGCGTCTCCGAGTCCCCTGGTTCGGTACGCTCCTGGGGACATGCAAAAATCAAAATCCCATCTCGTTCGGTCGGAGAGAAATTAACGCGATATGCATGCACAGAATTGCACAACTTTGGAACGTTACCTTTTGCTTTTGCTCCTCATCTGCTTGCTTCGGTCGGTGCGCTGCCTCCGCCTTTTTTCTGTCCTCTTCTGCTCTGTCTCGCCTCTCCGCCTCCTCTCGTTCGGTGCGCTCCTGGGGACATGCAAAAATCAAGATCCCATCTCGGTCAGTCGGAGAGAATTTCACGCGATATGTATTCACAGAATTGACAGACTTTAACTGCAGAACTCTGGAACGTTACTTTTTGCTGTTGCTCCTCATCTGCTTCCTCTCCTTCGGTGCGCTCCTCATCTGCCTGCATTTGCTCCCGGTCCTTACCACTACACTCCCCATTGCTCTGGCCTTTGTTTTGCTTTGTGGTGGGTTTCTCTGCCTTTCTGGGCTTCTCAACCTGAGTGGCACGAAGTTACACAGAGCACCGAACTGTTAGCCTATGAAGTGTTTCCCACCGGCCCCAATCCCAGCCAGCAATATTCACGGGTTGTGCCACCCATGCGGTGGGGTGATGGTTTATGTGTGAGTCACAAACATTTAATCCACTGCAAGCAACAACATCAACAAGCATTGAACAGCAATAGATGCCTGTCGAATGCTGCTCATTGATATGTCCATGGGTTTGAAGCTCACTTGCGGTTTGTGCGGTGGAAACAGCTTTGGGATTGTGAACCCTCCTGTCTTACTTCTGTCCTCTCAAGCGCTCGAAGAATGTCTGGTATCGTTTTGGAACTCATACCGCTAACACACAGGTTCTCGCAGAGTTTGATCAAATAATGTTTTGAGTAAGCACTTGCCTGCTTAAACAGCTCCATACGTGTCATATGCTCAGTTGCTTCAGCTATTCTTGATGCCAACGCTTCCTCAGACACATCGGGTGACCTACTCTTTTTGGTATACTTCCTCAACTTCGGGGGCTTTGGTTTAGTTTTCTTCTTCTTTTCCTTTTTGGCATTGGGTGTGCCACTTGCGCCATCCTCCGAGTTGTCGCCATCATCACCATCGTCCTCATCATCACTACTTTCATTTTCCGAGCTCTTATCAGAAGGTGCCTCGCCGTAGTCGGATGTTTCATCACTTGGGACGTCACACCCATCGTTGAAGAAGGCAGGCAATCCAAGAGGAAGGGTCTGGAAGACGTCAGCGCGTTTGAACCAATAGAAGTAATTATTTGGAAACCTCATGCATAGGTCGTTGTTGTTTGGTTCCGGTATTTTTTCCGGTATAATCAGCATTCCGTACCAAAACAAGACCCGCTTTTCACCAGTTTGCACATTGGTGGACCTGCCACATTTGATGTAATTGAAGGTCCGACTTCAAAACTTTGGTCTTCCTTAACACAATGCCCTGCAAGGAGCCTTTCTAGCTCCGGGTCCAAACTTTTGCAATTTTCCCATGCTCCGCCTTCTCCTTGTTCCGCCCCATCTTCCACGTCCCCCTTGCCTATATGACAATCGACAGGCACCAGGGCTGGCATGTCAGGCTTTGGAATCACAACCTTTTTCTTCTTGGAAGGAGCCATTGCTTAGCCCTGTGGGTTGTACCAAAGGAAAATCACATTTTGTCGCCATGCATGCTCCCATGACCATTGTTCACCCTTAGTTCACTATCTTTTCACCCTTTGCTCACCCTACCTAGGAAGGCATAATACACACAAAAAGCACGCAACAAGGGCATGAAGGCAGTAAGACAATCGTTGCTTACGTATGAACCATATGGAAATGGACCACAAACGGTGCAAAATAGGGCCAAAAAGACCTCAAATGTTCATCGCTTATCCCATTCTTATGCACGTATTATCATATCTTTTGTACAACGACAACACACGGAGAAAGAAAATTCTCAAATGGCTCAAATAGTTCCAAGCCTACCTATGAACCATATGGATATTGGATCACAAACAGTGCAAAATAGGGCCAAAAACACCTCAAATATTCATCGTTCATCCCAATCTTATGCACATACTATCATATCATATGTAGCACCTATCATACAAATGCTTACCATAACAACCTAAGCCCCAAACATGTGTGTGTACGGTGATAGGCACGCAAAAGCCCACCTATGAACCATATGGAAATGGACCCCAAACGGTGCAAAATAGGGCCAAAAAGACCTCAAATGTTCATCTTTCATCCCATTCTTATGCACATAGTATCATTTTTGATGTAGTTCTTATCATTCAAATGCATACAATACCAACCCAAGCCCCAAACATGTGTGTGGACGGTGATAGGTGATCAAAACCCTACATATGGACCATATGGATATGGAGCACAAATGGTGCAAAATAGGGCCAAAAACACCTCAAAACTACATTGTTCATCCCTTGCTTGTGCCCGTAGTATCATATTTTATTTTCTACCCAGCATTCGAATGCTTACAATACCATCCTATGCCCCAAACATGTGTGTGGACGGTGATAGGTGATCAAAACCCTACCTATGAACCATATGGGTATGGAGCGCAAAAGGTGCAAAAACGGGCCAAAAACACGTCAAATCTACATCGTTCATCCCATTCTTATGCACATACTATCATATGTTATGTAGTTATTATCATTCAAATGCATACAATACCATCCTATGCCCCAAACATGTGTGTGGACGGTGATAGGTGATCAAAACCCTACCTATGAACCATATGGATATGGAGCGCAAAAGGTGCAAAAACGGGCCAAAAACACCTGAAAACTACATCGTTCATCCCATTCTTATGCACATACTATCATTTTTTATGTAGTTATTATCATTCAAATGCATACAACACCAACCCAAGCCCCTAAAATCTGTGTGGACGGTGATAGGTGATCAAAACCCTACCTATGAACCATATGGATATTGGACCGCAAACGGTGCAAAATAGGGCCAAAGGAATCTCAAATGTTCATCGCTCATCCCATTCTTACGCACATACTATCATACTATATGTAGGACCTATCACACAAATGCTTACAGCAACAACCTAAGCCCCAAACATGTGTGTGTACGGTGATAGGCACGCAAAAGCCTACCTATGGACCATATGGATATTGGACCACAAATGGTGCAAAATAGGGCCAAAAACACCTCAAATCTTCATCGTTTATCCCATTCTTAGGCACATACTATCATATTTTATGTAGGACCTATCATACAAATGCTTACAACAACAACCTCAGCCCCAAACATGTGTGTGTACGGTGATACGCACGCAAAAGCCTACCTATGAACCATATGGAAACGGACCACAAACGGTGCAAAATAGGGCCAAAAACACCTCAAATGTTCATCGTTCATCCCATTCTTATGCACATACTATCATATTTTATGTAGTTCTCATCATTCTAATGCATACAATACCAACCCAAGCCCCAAACATGTGTCTGGACGGTGATAGGTGATCAAATCCCTACCTATGAACCATATGGATATTGGGCCCCATCGTGCATGAGAAAGGGATGAATAGCCTAGAATAAAGGCAAAACATCGCCTGTCATGTAGGCTTCCACCAATGGTGATGACAATTTGTTCATATATCACCTCTATACCACCTCTTACAACCCTGTAAAGCCCTCTATATGGCCTCCATAGACTCTAAAACCATGTAAAAAAGTGGTTTTTTCGGTAGAGAAGCGTGAATTTCTCTAAATCTGTGCCTGCCAATCTGGACTTTTTTAGGTCAGCAGCAGGGTATTTATCTCGGGAACACGCTCATGCCTTTACTTTGCTTCCAACTGCGAGAAAAAGTGGACATTTTGGCCATTTTCTATTGCACACGGCGGTCGGTAATCTGAAACTCGCGTACGCGGCAGTTGCTAACAGTTTATCTGCGGCTCCAGCTTCAGCGACAGCATAATTTTAATAAAAATTTGAGAAAAAATAAAAACAACAGTACTACTGTGTACAGTTTGATATCACGGTTCTGAAAATGCATGATTTTGAATTTTGGGAAAAAACAGCTGCTAAAATCATAGGTGTGTAGGTCCAGAGCGGCGATCTCCTCGTCGTTTAGTTTCCATTCTTCCCCACAGAGGTCCTCTGGGTCGTAGTAGCGCTTGAGCTGTTGAGCAACGCACACCAGGGTCCCCCCTAGTTGGGAAGAACACCGCACGGTGATACGGTGACCATCCACAGATAGCATCTTTTAGGGCCAAAAGTAGGTGTCATCGCTGGTGGACCGTGGCCAGGCGGGTAAGCGACTGTGGTGCACCAGCACCCAGTCTCCCTCTTGGTAGGAGGCTGGCACCCTGTGCTTGTTCTTCTTGTTCCACTGGCGCTCGCTCACTCTCTGGAGCATAGCCTTTGCCTTGTCCACCTTGTCTTGTTGCTCCTTTACCCACTTACCCACAGTGGAGTAGGAATCCTCAGGATAGGGAGCGTGTCGGATCCACGCTAGGTGTCCCATGAACAGCTCATGGGGCGTGTAGCCAGTCGCCAAACTCTTTTGGGAGTTCATCATCAAGGATATGACGGGGGGTAGTCTCGGCCAGTCTTTGGTGTGCTCAGTCTTGCACAATATTCTTACGTTCTCCTTAAGAACACGAATCTGTTGCTGACACAGGGGGTTACTCGTATGAGTATAGAGAATCCCGGTTGACACCTGGACATTGAGGGATCTCAGGACTCTCTTGTACCAGCCAGTGTCGGAGCGTACTCGGACATCTTCGTCTGAGTTAATCTCTTTGGGTGCCCCATAGACACAGAACCACTCCTCCGGGAGTACCTTGATGGTCTCCTCGCCCGTGATGTGTTCAGTACATGGGAACACCCTGGTAAATCTGGTCAGCCCAGAGGTTATCACCAGGGCAAAGTCATAGCCCCTGAACTTAGGCATCTCGGTGTAGTCCACGTAGAGAACACTGTAAGCACAGTGGGGGATAGCAAGGGTCGAATAGAGACGTCTGTCCCTGATATCCCCAGGTTTACAGGACCGACACGGGCACTTGTCCACGATAGGCAGGAGGGGTTTCTGCAGCTGGCCATCAGTCCAGTTAGAGTGGAACCACTGCTTGAAAAGCCCCAGGATATGGTTGGCCCCCACATAACCACTGGACTCATGGGTCCACTTCATGAGCGCCCGGATTTTGTCGCTAGGCACGACTATCCGGTCTCTACGGCAGAGGTAGGTCTTGTCCTGTTTCCATTGTTCCTGGTTGACCAGGACGGTTTGGAGACGCTTCTCTGGGCGTTTGTAGATATCCCCAAACTTCTTCAGGTACTCCACTTGTCGGAGTCCATCTAGAGGTCTGATCATGGTCATGTTCAAGTCCAGGTGTACATCAATACGGCTGAACGCCTCCTTGGCTAGCTCCTCAGATCTGGCACCAATCATGTCGTCGAAGTTGTTGTGAGTGATGTAGTCCGCAGACTCGTTCTTGACGTCCTGGATATGATGTACTGAGAGCCGTAGCTGGCTCAGGTAGGTCCACAAGCGTCTGCGCTTAGCCTTCTCAGGTGGGGGTCCCTTCTGGAAGGTGTGGACCCGTTCTTGGCCGCACAGCCAAACCACTGGGTTACTTGCCAATAGTCGGGACTGAGAGGATAGCACCAGCATACCCGCGAGCAGTTCCTGCTCATAGGTAGAGTAGTTACCCCGGGCCTGGTTCCATTTCCAGCTCCAATGAGCCTGGGGAACCAGGACCCATTTGTCGTCAGAGTAGCTGTGCTTGAGAGTACCGTCTCGGTTGAGTCCATCAGTACCCCATACAGAAATTGCCGAATCGAACTCCTCCTTCTCTAGTGCTTGCCAGTGGAACAACCTTCCACCTCCGCCTATATTGCTGGCCTCAGTCACCAGGATAATCTTCTCCTTTGCTCTAGGCTCACCCAGCCACTTAGCATTGGCCACTTTGTCCTTGAGCTCGTCAAACGTTTGTTGTTCTTGAGGGCCTCAGCGCCAGGTAGTAGTTTTCTTGATGAGGTCCGTCAGGATGGCGCTGGTGTAGGTGAAATTCTTGATGGGGCGGCGGTAGAAGTTGCAAGCCTCAATGAAACTGCATACATCATGGAATCCTCTCTCGGGGCCTTCATGTCGTACCTTACCATCCATCAGGGGTTTGGCCTTAGAGGCCGCTGGAGTCCACCACCCATAGCCAATGTCGAACCCCAGGTACTGCATACTTTCCTGCATGAACTCACACTTCTCCAGATTGAGTCTAGTGTGGTTCCCCTGGCAGACCGCAAAGAACTCGCCCAAGAGGATTAGGTGGTCCTCTTGGGTATTTGTTCCCAGGCATACATCGTCGATGTGTGCTTCCATCTGGGCGCGCCGGGATATGACTTCTTGCACCACCGGTCTTCCACGTAGGATCTTGTTCATTAACTCTTGCAAAAGAGCGGGTGCGTTCGCCACGCCAAAGGGCATGACCTTCCACTTGCACACCCTCCCCTGAGGGGTGATGAAGGCAAGGAGTTCCTGGGCGTTGGGCGTCAGGTCCCCCTGCCACAATCCACTTCGCTTGTCCATCTTCGTCTTGTAGCGGCAGGAAGCAATCTTCTCGAGGGTTGACTCCATATTAGGAATGGACCCTGAGTGGTTCAACGTCTTCTTGTTCAGCTCTCCATAGTGCACTACCAGCCGTTTCGCTGTTGACCCAGGCTTAGCCACCAGGAAACAGGGGCTGCAGTGTTGGGGGTAGTCCCCATCCTTGAACTCCAGGACGAGGCCAGCGTCGATACACTCTTGTATCTGTCGCTCTTTCTCATCAGCCTGCTCTTTAGGGGCCGGGTAGGGTCTCCTTCTTATCTTGTTACCCACGAACTCGGGCTTCAGCTTGAGGTCCATCTTTACCAGCTTGTCACAGGATGCTGGAGGGGGTAGTTCTCCGAAACACTCCAGGTAGGTCCTGATCAGCCTCTCTACTCTGGGGTCCAATAGTTGGATCTTGTCCTCCATGTCCTGGCCAGAGTGTAGATTGTTTGCATCTTGGTGTAAAGAAGCAGGGAGGTGATCCTCAATCGGCTCTGCGTCCTTGGTCGTATCCTTCAGTCCTTGATAGGCGTAGAGAAGGTCTCGTTCCGCAGTCTCAGGTGGTCGGTGACAACATAGGCACACTTCAGGGGGTTCGCATACACATTCCTCTGAGGGTTCATCCTCCTCTGGGGTTGTCACATGGGCACCCCATACACTCTCCATGAGCTTCGGATTCACCTCTCGTTGCCAGGTGGTAATCTTCTGTTCTAGGTTCTCCTTCAGTTGGGAGATATCCCCCATAGACCCTTGCTTCAACAGCCATGAGCGGCGTGTAGGCCTAGCGTGGCATAGCTTTTCCGCCACCAATCTCCTCTTGGAGTCCACGTACTCTCTTAGCCTGGATCAGGGGTCCAGCTCCTCGTCCAGGGGCTCCTCTCCCCTCATGGAGAGTAGGGGTTTTAGTGGGGCAGCCTACTTGGCGTTCTCCACTTCCTCCACGCACGTCTGCGCGAAAAATGCGTCATACTCAGTCTCTTCATCAGAGTGTATAGAGCTGGGTAGCTCAGATAGCCCACACTCTGAGACTACATCAGGATTAGATACAGGGCAGGAGGAGTCGGGGGCAACAGTGTCAGACACGACGTACTCGTCTCCACCAGCAGTAGTCTCCACGGCGTCTCGAGGTCGTAGGTGATTTTTCAGGACATCCAGGGTGAAGCCGCCGCTCTCACGTTGAATTTCCTGGACCGTAGCAGAGTCCGGATCCTCCCAGGGCACTGGGGCTAGACTCCCGTCCACCACGCTTAGCATACTACCCCATCAAGGGTTTCTGATGGGCGTCTTGCGGCCCAGAGGCACGTAGATGGCGTCATCCGGCAGCTGGATGGGGGTGAGCGTCAGCTTGTCCAATAGAGTACGCCAGTACTCATTTCCCCCATGGGCTCCCCGATCCGGAGAGCACAGGACCATGTGGGAACGTTCCAGGGCCACCTTGGTCAGGACCTTCCCGAGTTTACTGAATTTTGGGTTCCTGTAGGCCATCTCGAAGGAGGGCCAGTACAATTTACAGGAGTAATCTTCCCCCTTGCTGCAGTAGAGGTCCAAGACATGCTGCTTGTCGCTGGCGAATAGCTCCACGTTCAGGTTTTCCCGGGAGTATCCCAACTCTCTCAGACCTTGGTCTAGGACATCACCCAGGAGCTGACAGTCCTCTGTTTTGGAGGCGACCGTCATTGTTGAGGGCTCCCTCTTGCATACCCTCAAGTAGCTAGACGTGTCTTCAGACTGCTCCACAGGTACAAATTACCAGCCGTCACCATGGTCCACCTGGAGGACGTAGGGTGCTTGCAGGGTGAGGGATGGAATCTGGGAGTGCTCGACAAAGAAGTCAGTACCGAGTACAAAGTCGAAGGCTTCGGTGTCCATCACGTAGAACCGATGAGCAATACTTCTAGAACCCATAGGCACTTGGACCTCACAGTCCCCACAACTGTGCACCACATGCCCATCTCCCGTGCGGATGGCTGCGCTGGGCAAGATGTTCTTCAGGGCCCCACAAGGAAAATTTTTCTTGGCCACAATAGATATGGTCGCCCCAGTATCCAGTACCCCCAGGTATTCACGTCCTTAAAGACGGATGCTTACCCAGAACACCAGGTCTGTAGGCCCCCCGGAGCGTCCCTGTCAGAACTCCGCGTGGCAGGTCGCTTCCAACCCCTTCTTCTGGAATTTACGCGCCACGCGCATGAAGAGGGAGCGCTTACGGGCATTGGACTGGTCCCCATCTTCGTTAGCACGCTTTGTCCCTTGTTCTTGTTGGCCATGCGTCAGGGAACAGGTCGTAGGTCCCGTGTTGGGTTGCCCACCAGAGGGCTCAGGGTTCCCCCCTGGCGGAAGATTCGGGTTCCCTCTGGACGGGTTGGCGTTCATTTCCTTGTCAGGCTTGCGGTTACTGCCTCCTCGTCCACTTTTGCCTTTGCCACTTTGGCCTTTGCCATTCCCCTTGGACTTGCCTTCGCCATTGTCCTTGTTGGCGTTGCCCGTGCCACCGCCCTTGGCACTGGCGTTCTGGGTTTTAAGCTTGGCCGATAGGCGTTACTTATGGGAGCACTCATCCTCGTAGTACTTCCTCTTCCCGCAGAACACACAGGTGATAGTACACCTGTAGTGGTCCGGCAGCTTTGCCTTGCCGCCAGTGTTGTTCTCCTGCTTCTTACCCTTGACCACGAAGCAATCATGCTGATCGCCATGCGGGGGGTGAAGCAGGGAGCCCTGCTCGTCTCTGGCATCACACCAGAAGAGATCTTGAACATTGCTCATGATACGAGCATTTTTTGGGGTAGTCCCCTGTCCAGGTCGGTGTCCCTGATACCCACGGCCATGGCTCCCAGAGCTCCAGGACGGTAGGCGTTCAGGTGCGGGTCGCTTTCTTTCTCCAGCGCCAGCTCCAAAAGTAGCACAGACAAATCCTTGTAGTTGAGGGTGCTTGCCTTGCACTCTGCCGTTGACCGGCACTCGTCCCACAGCTTCCGAGGGAGCTTAGCCACCAACCAGAAGAGCAGCTCGTCGCTGCTCTAGGAACCGGGCGTCAGTCGCCCCACCCACTGGTCCAGGTCGGCCAGTAGCTCGGAGATCCTGGCTGGTTTGGTGTTGTTGGGCAGCACGGCCAGGTTCTGGATCTCGGCCCTGATGGAGAGGTCGGTTTCGTAGGTCGGGTACTGCCTCTCCAAGGCAACCAACATGTCTGCAAAGGTGGCGGACTTCGTCACGATCTGCTTGACCTGCTTCTCCAGGTACTTAGTCGGGCAGCACTGCAGGAGCAGATCGCACTTGACTCGCCCGCTAGCACGGGCTTGGCCGGTCATCCGGAGGAACCGGCCAAAAATCTTAGCGAACTCGCTGAGATCCTTGCCTGTGAACTCAGGCAAGTTCACCACAATTTTGGAGGTGGCGATTGCCTTAGCCTCCTGAGACCTGCCTCCCTCAGGGCGCTTGGCCTTCCTCTCCCCCTTCTTTTTTCGGCTGCTCGGGTTCTCGGGGTCCTCAGGGTCGTCGTTCTCCGAGGGCGAAGCATAAGTCATGCCCGACGGCTCATCGTCAGAGGGGTCTACGCCCAGGTCGCTAGAGCCGTAGGGCTCGACGTCGACCATTGCTCTTAGGGCTGTCAGCCCCAAACGGTCCATCTCGGCTATCGTGGAATTCTCCACGTGGCTGTGGGGACGCTGGGCCGTTCTTGATATGAAACAGCTTCTCGGCATCACAGCGGGGGTTGGCGTCGGTCGGCTCCTTAAGCTTCCCAGGGTGTTGGTCAGCCCCGCCACCAGGTGATTTGCTTGCACTCGGTGAGGTGAAAGTCCCACCATGGTAGGTGACGCTTGGGGCGGAATCAGGGGCTCCAGTTTAGCGCAAATGTCTTGAGTGAGATCACCAACAAGTTCAGAGGTGGCTTCTGTGAGAGCCGCTTTTATCTCCGACAGCGTCAGGGACCTGCTGGAGGATCTTGTAAGGTTTTTGTGCAACCTATGTTTCCGCTTTTCTCAGTGCAAAATCCTGATATATGTACACCCACAGAAAATCACGATCCCAGCACTGTTTTGGACAGTGTTGGTATCAGTGGATCAGGAATATCTGTAGTTTTACATTCATGGTGTTTTCACCATTTTCTGTACTATGAAACTGAGTTTGGGTCGGCGAAGGCCAGTCCTGCGATCGCGCGTGCGGATCCAGAAAATCTCGATATCTGACAATTTTCAAGAGTTTTCAATCAGTTTTATTGTTTAGAATAATTGTATATCAGTTTTAAGCATAAGCAGCTGTTACGGCACTATCGCGGCGCCGTTCCGCGCTAGTACTTTTGGCCCAAGTAGGCCATGTTCGTGATTTTTTATAAAATCACAGGTTGCTCAGATCCTGAATGTAAGCACACCAAGTGAAAGCCCATCAGTTTGGCTTTGCATGCATATGTTGATTGGGCTTCCAAACTCGTCGGTGCACCAGCACCACGCATTGGAGGGAGACCCGTGTTCATGTTGCATTTATGCATTGTTTTGCTTATATTTCAATCTTTTATGTCCCCCTTTGTTCATATCTTCCTTAGGACATGAAAGGGACCCCTTCGAAATCACTCTCGTGATTTCGTCGAATGCGTAGCATGTTTCGGTCCCCTTTTGTGGTTGCATTTGGGGTGTATTTTTGGGTCATTTGAAGGAAAACTTGGACACGTCTCACGGAAACGAAGTTCAAAGTTTTTTAATACCAAAAAGGAAAAGAATTTCGAAACGCCCCCAACGACGATGACGACGACCACTACGACGTTGAAGACGAAGACCACGACAACGCAAACATCGTCAACGAGATCTTTGGAGCAATTGGTAAACCCCAAAATCATGTTGAAGAAGGTCCTTGGCTCTACACCATTTGAGGACCATTTGACTACTTTGAGCCCTATTAAAAGGAGATTGACGACCAAGGAGACCTTCAGCATCGCGCTGGGAGTGCGTAGCGCTGAAGAACAGGTTGCAGCACGATTTTCCCAATGGTGTCAGCGCATGATAGTTTTCATTTGATTAATCCAAGCTTGGTGCCATGGACAAAGTGCCATGGACCTTTGGACGGTTCTCAACATTATGTCATGACCAAGGTGAGTTCTCAACCTCCAGCAAAGACGACAGCGCTGCCCACATCCTGCGGATTACAAAGTGGTTAAGTTGGAAGTCAAAAATGTGAAGATTTCAGAAAATATAATTCATGGTATGGGCTAAGAAGATTGCTGACCATAATTGTAATCGTAATTGCTATGGGCCATAAGAAATGGTCTTATTGGTTATTTCTGTATTATATTATATGATCAGTGGATGATTTTACAAACTGAGAATTTTTCTGATTTGGTTCGTGTTGTCTTTGGTTTTAGGATCAGGACATCTCAGAGGTGCATTTTTTTTTGTTTGTTCAATATTTTTTTTCACTATTTTGTTTGGAGAAAAACACACATTTCTCCGGGTTCTCTTGGGAGAATCAGCCCCAGACCCACCCAATTTCTGGCTGGCTGTGTCTGAGCTTGGGAAGGGAGTGTTAACCCGGTAGAACTATGTGGTGGTTAACACCCTACCCAAATGCTTTGCATTTTTCCTACCCATTTTTGTCATTGGACTACACCTTCTTTTTGCTTTCAGCCTGAGATGGGTCTCAGGACTTGGGAGGGGAGTGCAAGGTTTTCGTGCAAACTACATTTTCGCTTTTCTCAGTGCAGAATCTTGATATATGTACACCCACAGAAAACCACGATCACAGCACTGTTTTGGACATTGTTGGTATCCGTGGATCAGGAATTTCTGTAGTTTTACATTCATGGTGTTTTCACCATTTTCTGTACTATAAAACTGAGTTTGGGTCGGCGACGGCCAGTCCTGAGATCGCGCGTGCCGATCCAGAAAATCTTGATTTTTGACGATTTCAAAGAGTTTTCAATCAGTTTTATTGTTTAGATTAATTGTCTATCAGTTTTAAGCATAAGCAGATGTTACGGCACTATCGCGGCGCCGTTCCGCGCTAGTTTCTTTGGCCCAAGTAGGTTTGAGGTTTGAGGTTTGTTTTTTCGGGTACTAGACGCCTTTCGGCCCCAGGGGGGCCACCTGGTCGAGCCAGGTGATATCCTCCCCACCGGGTCCTAGTGGGGGGCCCTCCAGGACGCACCTCCTGCCTGGTGGCGGAGTCCCCCGGGTTCACGGGGCTCGGAGCCCTGTCCCTCCCCGGCTTCCCCTTTTCGCCACTCCCCGGTCAGTGCGTCAATTAGCAGCCGTGGCTGCGGGCGCTTACCCACCGCGTTGCCCCCCTAATGCGTGGTCGCCCGGGGCGCCGGCGCTGCCGGGCCCGTGCTACTGGCCTGTCGTCAATGGGACCCCCGTGGGCTGGCGCAGAGGCTGCCCAGCCCTGGGGCTGGTGTGTGGCGCTATGCGCCACACATGCCTTGGCAGGTGCAGTGCCCTGGTCGTGTGTGTGGGGCGATTGCGGCCGGTTCCGGGGGGTTGGGGCCGGTGCCGGGTGTTGTGTCTTCCCTGTTTCCCCCTACCTGCCCCGCGTTTCCTGCGCTGTCTGTGGCAGGCTGTCCCGTCTGGGTGTCCCTTATCCTCGCTCGCTGATACGCCATTCCATGCGGTCTGTGCGTTCCGCGGGCTCGGTCCGGTTGCCCTTCTGGTTTTCCCCGTGTGTCCTTTGTGTGTGTGTGCGCTCCCGCTCTCGCAGCGTCCGCGCCCACCCCCCCCTTCCCCGGGTTTGTGTGGCGCGCGCACCTCGTGCGGTCCCGGTGCTGGGTGCTGCTAGGGCCGTTCCACTCGGTTCGTGCCCCTCCGCGTGTCCGGCCTCGGTCCGGTGCTCCGTTTGGCTTGCTTGGGGGGGGGCGGCCCGGTCCCGTTTCCCCCTACCTGGCTTGGGGCTGCGCGCTCCCCGTGGGGTGGGTGCGGGCGTGAAGACCCGTCACCAACAACACCGCGCGCGCTCTTGCCAGCTGGCCTTGCGCGCTGGCTTGGCGCTCTGTAGGGGCGGCATGCGGGCGCCCGGGGGGGGGGCCTTTTGCCTGGGTGCGGCACGCCCGGGGTCATGCGCTCTCCCACCCCTGACCACTCGTCCTTCCGGGCGTGTGGCCGGGGCCCACTACCCACTGGCTGTGGGTGCGGGGGGTGCGGGTGCGGGGACTCGTCACCAACCCCACAGCGCGCGCTCTTGCGAGCTGGCTTTCTGCCCTGTGGGGGCGGCATGAGGGTGCCAGGGGGGGTGCGCCTCTTGCCTGGGTGTGGGGCGTCCGGGGTTGGGCGCTCTCCCATCCCCGACCACGCGTCCTTTCGGGCGTGCGGCCGGGGCCCACTACCCACTGGCTGTGGGTGCGGGGGGTGCGGGCGTGGGGACCCGTCAACAACCCCACAGCGTGCGCTCTTGCGAGCTGGCTTTGCGCGCTGTGGGGGCGGCATGAGGGTGCCCGGGCGGTGCGCCTCCTGCCTGGGTGTGGGGCGTCCGGGGTCGGGCGCTCTCCCATCCCCGACCACTTGTCCTTTCGGGCGTGCGGCCGGGGCCCACTACCCACTGGCTGTGGGTGCGGGGGGTGCAGGCGCGGGGACTCGTCACCAACCCCACAGCGCGCGCTCTTGCGAGCTGGCTTTCCGCGCTGTGGGGGCGGCATGAGGGTGCCAGGGGGGGCGTGCCTCTTGCCTGGGTGTGGGGCGTCCGGGGTTGGGCGCTCTCCCACCCCCGACCACGCGTCCTTTCGGCCGTGCGGCCGGGGCCCACTACCCACTGGCTGTGGGTGCGGGGGGTGCGGACGTGGGGACCCGTCAACAACCCCACAGCGTGCGCTCTTGCGAGCTGGCTTTGCGCGCTGTGGGGGCGGCATGAGGGTGCCCGGGGGGGGCGCCTCCTGCCTGGGTGTGAGGCGTCCGGGGTCGGACGCTCTCCCACCCCCGACCACTTGTCCTTTCGGGCGTGCGGCCGGGGCCCATCATCCACTGGCTGTGGGTGCGGGGGGTGCGGGCATGGGGACCCGACACCAACCCCACAGCGCGCTCTCTTGCGAGCTGGCTTTGCGCGCTCATGGGGCGGCATGAGGGTGCCCGGGGGGGGCGCCTCCTGCCTTGGTGTGGGGCGTCCGGGGTCGGGCGCTCTCCCACCCCCGACCACTTGTCCGTTCGGGCGTGCGGCCGGGGCCCACTACCCACTGGCTGTGGATGCGGGGGCCTGCGGGCGTGTGGACCCGTCACCGACCCGACAGCGTGCGCTCTTGCGAGCGGGCTTTGCGCGCTGTGGGGGCGGCATGAGGGCGTCCGGGGTCGGGCGCCCCCCCCCCCTGCCCGACCACTCGTCCTTTCGGGCGTGCGGCCGGGGCCCACTACCCACTGGCTGTGGGTGCGGGGGGTGCAGGCGTGGGGACCCGTCACCAACCCCACAGTGTGCGCTCTTGCGAGCTGGCTTTGCGCGCTGTGGGGGTGGCACGAGGGCGCCCGGGGGAGGCGCCTCTTGCCTGGGTGTGGGGCGTCTGGGGACGGGCGCTCTCCACCTCCGACCTCTCTTCCGTTCAGGCGTGCGGCTGGGGCCCGCTACCCACTCGCTGTGGGTGCGGGAGGTGCGGACATGGGGACCCGTCACCAACCCCACAGCGCGCGCTCTTGCAAGCTGGCTTTGCGCGCTGCGGGGGCGGCACGAGGGCGCCCGGGGGGGGCGCCTCTTGCCTGGGTGTGGGGCGTCCGGGGACGGGCGCTCTCCAACCTGCGACCTCTCGTCAATTCGGGCGTGCGGCTGGGGCCCACTACCCACTGGCTGTGGGTGCGGGAGGTGGGACATGGGGACCCTTCACCAACCCCACAGCGCACGCTCTTGCGAGCTGGCTTTGCGCGCTGTGGGGGCGGCATGAGGGTGCCCGGGGGGGGGCGCCTCTTGCCTAGGTGTGGGGCGTCGGGGGACTGGCACTCTCCAACCCCTGACCTCCCGTCCGTTTGGGCGTGCGCCCGGGGCCCACTACCCACTGGTTGTGGATGCGGGGGCCTGCGGGTATGGGGACCCGTCACCAACCCCACAGCGCGCGCTCCTGCCAGCTGGCTTTGCGCGCTGTGGGGGCGGCATGAGGGTCCCCTGGGGGGGCGCCTCTTGCCTGGGTGTGGGGCGTCCAGGGATGGGTGCTCTCCCACCCCTGACCTCTCATCCGTTCGGGCGTGCGGCCGGGGCCCACTACCCACTGGCTGTGGGTGCGGGGGGTGCGGGCGTGGGGAACCGTCATCAACCCCACAGCGCGCGCTCTTGCGTGCTGTGGGGGCGGCATGAGGGTGCCCGGGGGGGGCGCCACTTGCCTCGGTGTGGGGCGTCCGGGGTAGGGCGCTCTCCCACCCCCGACCACTCGTCCTTTCGGGCGTGCAGCCGGGGCCCACTACCCACTGGCTGTGGGTGCGGGGGGTGCGGACGTGGGGACCCGTCACCAACCCCACAGCGCGCGCTCCTGCGAGCTGGCTTTGCGCGCTGTGGGGGCGGCATGAGGGTGCCCGGGGGGGGCGCCTCTTGCCTGGATGTGGGGCGTCCGGGGACGGGCGCTCTCCCACCTCTGACCTCTCATCTGTTCGGGCGTGCGGCCAGGGTCCACTACCCACTGGCTGTGGGTGCGGGGGGTGCGGGCGTGGGGACCCGTCACCAACCCCACAGCGCGCGATCTTGCGTTCTGTGGGGGCGACATGAGAGTGCCCGGGGGGGGCATATCTTGCCTGAGTGTGGGGCGTCCGGGGTCGGGCGCTGTCCCACCCCTGACCACTCGTCGTGTCGGGCATGCGGCCGGGGCCCACCACCCACCGGCTGTGAGTGCGGGGGCTGCGGACGTGGGGACCCGTCACCAACTCCACAGCGCGCGCTCTTGCGAGCTGGCTTTGCACGCTGTGGGGGCGGCACGAGGGCGCCGGGGGGGGGAGCGCCTCTTCCCTGGGTGTGGAGCGTCCGGGGATGGGTGCTCTCCCACCCCCGACCAGCCGTCTTTTTGGGCGTGCGGCCGGGGCCCGCTTCCCACTGGCCGTAGGTGCGGTGTGCGGGCGTGGGGGCCTGGCTTTCCTTGACACCTTGTCCCGTGCCGCGATTCATCGTGTGATGTGCAAGCTTCCCGGGTTTGCGGCACCCGGTGGCCGGTGTGGCTTGGCACCTGTTCTCATGCCGTGGTTGTGGCCGGTGGCGTGCCTCTCTGGCGTGCCTCATGGCCCCGCGTTGGTGCGCCGCTCCTCGTCCGATCTGGTCCCTCTCGGTGCTCCGGCCGGCTTTTCCTGTTGCCTGGTGCCTTCTCCCAGCCCGGGTGCTGTCGCCCCCGGCTTTACTGGTTGGCTGCGCGGGGCACGTGGAGGCCGGCCGAGAACTGGGCTCATTGTGCCTGCCACTGGCCCCTGCCGAGGCAAGGGCGCTGGGCGCGCTCCGCGTCGTACCCGTTCGGGGCCCCGCGATGGGGTTGTCCCCGGGTCCCTCTGGCTTTGGTCTTGGGCTGTGTGCGCTGTGGTGGTTCGGCATGTGTAGACCCGATTTGGCCATGTTCGTCATTTTTTATAAAATCACAGTTTGCTCAGATCTTGAATGTAAGCACACCAAATGAAAGCCCATCAGTTGGGCTTTGCATGCATATGCTGATTGGGTTTCCAAACTCGTTGGTGCACCGGTGTTCATGTTGCATTTATGCATTGTTTTGCTTATATTTCAATGTTTTATGTCCGCCTTTGTTCATATCTTCCTTAGGACGTGAAAGGGACTGTTTCGAAATCACTCTCGTGATCTCGTCCAATGCGTAGTATGTTTCCGTAGCCTTTTGTGGTTGCATTTGGGGTGTATTTTTGGGTTATTTGAAGGAAAACTTGGACAAGTCTCAAAGAAAGCCAAGTTCAAAGTTGTTCAATACCAGAAATGAAAAGATCTTCGAGATCCTCTACTCCTTCCTCCAAGAGACTCAGGGCCACGTAGGCCACTCAGGGGGGTGAAATCAGGTGCAGGCATACTGTAGCCAGGTTTGGGTGCCGCCTAGCCAGGTATCCGAGTAATGCACACGCCCGCCGCCGGTCTATGATAGCCAACCTCATAGCGGCGCGGCATAGGCTCAGGCGCACCGGTGTAGGTGGAGCTGGATGCCACTGGTTCGCTGACTGCACTTGGCATAGGTGGCACAGTTGCGGCTGCAGTCACACCATAGGTGGAATAAGGCATTCCAGTGAAGCCTAGACCCTCAGCCATAGGGGGAGTGGTTGTTGGTGAGGATGTAGCCAGATGTGCGACTGGGAGTGTAGTGGTTGTTGGACAGGGTACTGCAGGGAAGTCAGAGGCGCTCGGAGCGCTCTCCTCAGGTGTGTCCTTGAAGGGCGCCTCATCGGATGGTCCATATCCATCTCCAGGGTAAACTTTTTCGGCTTGCATGTCCACTGCTTGCTTCTCCTTCTCAATCTCTTTGCCTTCAGGTCCTGGCACGGATAGACCACTGAAGGCAGCTCCCAAGCCTTCCAGAGAATCATCCCTCAGCCCACTTAAGGGCACTGAAGGTACAGGCTCCCCAGGTTCAGGTTCACCAGCAGATGTTGGCGCTGGCGCTGGCTTGGTTGGTGCCACTGAGGGCACTGTCGTCTCGGCAACGTCCTTGGTGTCCATGTTGTATTTCTTCGCGTTTCAGTGGAGTCAGTCTCGACGTACTGGTTGTACTGCACGGCCTTGCAGGTATGCAAAGACTGAAATTCTCTGCTACCAGAAGGTTAAAACAGGCTTTCACTGTTGATTGCTTTGATGATATTGTTTTGTTGATGACCCTGCTTGCTCCTGCCGCTCCCTGATGTAGTTCAGGTTTTCCGAACAAATAAGGTTTGATGAAATCAACCAAACCAAGTACCCACAGTTGCAAGGCAAAGGACCACAGGATCAAATCTACAGCATGAAGGGTTGCAGTCAAAGGAAATAGTGATACAACAAAGAAAACTCACAATAACTACAGAGTTAGGAAAAGATAGTTAGAAAATATCCTACAAACTTGGAAAAGCTGCCCACATGGGCATCCTCTCTTTTTTAGTGCCATCTAGAGATGTGAACTCTTTGCTTTGGGTCCCATAGGTGCTGAGGTGGCATGGCCTGTGGCACCGAGGTCAGTGCCATGTCACATGCGATATTTCTACTTAGCTAGGCTGACTTGGAATTGAGTCCAGGACCTCTCAAAAAGAGGTAACACAGCCCCCTAGAGTGCAGACAACTAGGATGGCTAAGCATTCATGAGAAAACATAGAAAAATGTATAGGCTGTAGATCAATGTGAGCACCTCAGTCAGTCCAGGAAATTGTGTATGAGATCAATCAGTTGGGGGGTCAGGGGTCCACACAACATGCGTAGATCAATGCTTGTTTTTTCTAGGTCAAAATGTCTTGTCACCCCTTTTTGAATAGGCCAATACTAAGATAAAAATGTGTTATTCCTCTAGGCCTCTTTATAACAACCAAAGCTAACCTTTTGGCAGGAACATACACTTTTTCTTACTGGAAAATTCACTAAAGAAGTGCTCTGAGCGATTAGCGTCAGTGTGACTTGAGCCCAGATGAGACCACTGTAGACACCCATCGAGTCGTGGCTCAGCCACAACTATGCGGTCCTTGTAGAAGAAGAACAGCCTACTTTTATACCACTGGTGCCCGTCAATGACACGCGGTTCGAGACCAGTGCTGTGGGTCTGGACAATATCTTTATATTCTGACTGATAGTCAGTTAGGCTCGATCCCTCGAAGATTCCAACCGTGTGCATGGACAGATCCAGCTAGATGTCCATACCCTGGAAAGCCTCTTTGGCAAGAGCCTCAAAGCTCTCACCAATAAGCACAGCGACGTTGTTGCGCGATATGTGGTCAGGCAGTTCATTTTTTATACCAGGATAATGATGGGCTGTCAGCGTGAACTGACTGAGGTAAGTCCACCACCGCTTTAGTTTTGCTTTCTCTGGTCCCGGGCCCTTCTGAAAGGACTTCACCAGGTCCTCGTCACAGAGCCAGAAAAAAGGGTTAGATCCCAATAGTCGGGACTGGGATGAGAGCACCAGCATACCGCCCAGGAGCTCCTGGTCGTAGGTGCTGTAATTGCAACGCGCCTGGTTCGATTTCCAGTTCCAGTGACCTAGTGGTACAAGTCGACACTCACTGGAGGGAGAGTCGTGCTTCAGGGAACCATCACAGTACAGTCCTGTGGTACGATAATGGCAATGAGTTAGTTCACCTGAGTTAAGCACTTGCCATTGGTATATCGTTCCACCCCCCCCTACATCACTGGCATCAGTGATCAGGACTATCTCACCCTTAGGGCGGGGTACCCCCAGGCAGTTGGAGGAGGCAATTTTCTTCTTCAACTCCTGGAACACTCCTCCTCTCTGGCGGTCCACCTCTAGGGAGTAGTTTTCTTGATTAGGTCAGTGAGAGGGGCACAAAAATAAGTGAAATTGCTCATGTGTTGCCTATAGAAGTTACA
Source organism: Eutreptiella sp. 'Long Island Sound 2002' (assembly GCA_964036045.1). NCBI lineage: Eukaryota > Euglenozoa > Euglenophyceae > Eutreptiales > Eutreptiaceae > Eutreptiella > Eutreptiella sp. 'Long Island Sound 2002'. Next base: position 129,534,753 of record OZ038382.1, on the reverse strand, counting down.
GGCGCCCACAAAACTCCTGACGTCGTGTAGACCCTTCTTAGGGTCATCGCGAATCTGCATGTCCTGTAGGGGCTGCATCTTAGACGGGGCTGGTTTCCACCAGCCATACCCCACATTGAAACCCAAATATTCTATCTCCTCTTTCATGAACTCGCATTTTTTGAGTTTGATTCGGAGATGGTTTTCCTGACAAACAATAGAAAACTCACGGAGGGGAAGGACATGGTCCTCTTGGGTATTGGTACCCAAACTCACGTCATCGATGCAGGCCTCCATTTCTGCCCCTCGTGAAACCAACTCCTGTACAAGAGGTCTGCGCCTCAGTATGTACAAAATTTTGTTCATCAGTTCTTGGAAGAGTGCCAGGGCGTTGGCTACCAAAAGAGGCACAACCTTCCATTTAAACACACGACCCTTCGGGGTTATCAAGACCAGCAGTTCCTGAGCTGGGGTTGTTAGGTCAACCTACCAGAAACCACTGCATTTGTCCATTTTGACTTTGTACCGGCATTTGGCAATACGCTCCTGTGTGTTTCTCATGTTGGGAATACTCTCCAAGTGGTTTTTGGCTTTCCTGTTGACTTCACCATAGTCAACAACCAGTTGCAGGGCAGTCGATCCACGTTTAGCAACCAGAAAGCAGGGACTGCAGTGATGGGGGTAGTCCGGTTTCTTATATTTCTCAACGAGGCGGGCATCAATGCATCCCCGGATCTGGCGCTCGATTTTCTGAACCTGTTCCTGAGGAGCGAGATAGGGACGACGTCTCACTCCCGTCTTGTCAAATTCAAGTTTCAGTTTCAGGTCCATCTTGATCAGTTTTTTGCAGCACACCTGAGGCGGCAAGGCCCCGAGCACCTCCTCATAGGTCAGGAGCAGTTTCTTCAGTCAGGGGTCAAGGTTCAGACTCTCGATTTCTTGTTGGAAATTCTCCTCAGCATCTCATTCTCTTTCTGCCGATCAGCAGTTTCGGCAGGTACTGGGCTATCATCCCACTCAGGGGAGTATTGTTGCCCATAGTGCAGAGAATACACTAGGGGTATCTCAGGGGCATATAACGTGTAGGACTCATCGTCATCCTCAGACCAGATGGAGGATTTCCAGGTCTGTCTGAGGTATTGAAGCCGTTCCTGGCGCTCAATACCTGAGGGCCGTCGGAGTTCCTCAGTGTCATGCTCTGACAGTGGCATGTTATTGGAAGCAGGCCGTGCTAGACTGTCAGGACTCCGAGCCACGGGTTCACCTGAGCAAGTATGGTGCATGTGCAGCACAGGTTTCTCAACAGGGGAAGTTGGTTCTGAGGTTGACTCCAGGTCTACCTCCCCAAGAAACAGCTGAGCCAGGAAGGCACTGTGCTTGAATTCAACACAGCTGAGATCAGCAGGGGGAATAGAGCAGGCGATTTCAGACAGTTGGTCGTTAGCATCCCCCTTCACAGCAGCAGGTTCCAGATCGTCATCATGGGATTCACACCCTGTAAGCGTGGCTGAAAGGTGCTCAGGAGATTGTTCTTTGAGATCGAAAAGGGTCAAGCCACAGTTTTCGGCCATGACCTGTTTCAGTAACACCTGGTCCAGATCACACAGGGGTACAGGGTTGAGGGATGCATCGATAATGGATAAGAAACTGGCCCATTCGGGGGCCTGCATTGCTGTGTCTGAATCCTCAGGCACATAGATGAGACCGTCGGGGGGTTGCACTCTTCCCACAGTAGTTCAGTCTAGCAGTTGGATCCAATAAGGGTAATCACCTGAACAATTCCAGTCAGGGGTACACATGACAGCCCTTCCTCCCTCATAAGCAATTTTGGTTAGAACCTTTGCGAGAAGGGCGAAGGGAGGGTGAGCATACGCTAGACCCATTGCTTTCTAGAAGAAACGGAAAGCGTTATTCATATGTTTTGAGCAATACAACTGCATGATGTGCTGTTGTTGGCTCGCGAACAATTCAACCTGGAACTCAGCCAGGGATACCTGCAGGGGCGCCAGTCCATGTTCAAGAACGTGACGGGCCAAGTGGTAGTTTTCAGTACGATAGTTAGTCTTTGCTGCATAGCGCAGCCCAGACTCTTTTCGTCCTGACAGCTCCAGAGGTACAGAGAAGAGCCCACTGCCAAAGTCGCAGTGTAGAGAAAACGGGCGTTGGGGTGACAACATTCTAACCTGGGGGGTTCCTTTGCAGGGAGTCAGTGCCAATGACGACGTCAAAGGCGTCGGTGTCCAACACTCTGCACTGTTGCGTCACAGTTTCATCGCCAAGACGGATAGACACATCGACACCCCCCAAAGAATGGATGGTCCGCCCATCCCCTACTCTTATGGCCACTGTCTTTGTTTTCTCGAAAGTCCTTAGCAGGCGCCGCACCACTATAGAGAGTGTTGCGCCGGTGTCAAGCACTGCCCGAACAACTTGATCCCCGATTTTCACGAGGATCCAGAAAACCAAGTCCTCCTCTTCAGAGCCGTCTCCCTACTCCTCAGCAGCAAATTTCACATCAACCCAAGCAGCCATGAGAGACTTGGCCATCCAGGCCAGTTGCCTCTTCCTTGAGTTAGACGCCTCAGGGGAGGCGTTATCCCCCTGTGGGCGTTTCTTTCGGTCGTTAGCGGCATGAGGGGGAGAGGTAGCGGGCGCTGATGAGCGCCTCTGGGGGTCGGGGGTTCCACCGTTGCCACCCCCTTTGCTTCCTCCTTTACCACCCTTGTCCCCATTCTGGAGAGTTCTGGTGGGTGTTTGGGCTTTGTGGCGTTCAGCTTCCTGCCGTTTGTGTTTGTCACTCTCACGTTTTTTGATGTGACATTCGTCTTCGTCGCGGGAAGTTTGCCACAGTACCCACAGGTGGTAATACACCTGAAATGATCCGAATGGGTCACTGTTTTCCCATCTCTATTGTGCTGCTGTCTTTTCAGTTGCAGCACGCAACCACTGCGATGGTCGCAGTCAGGGACATGACAGGGTCCTCCCTTGTCATTGACAGGTTTACAGTAGAAGAGTGGGGGTGCGCCGGTTTCAGGTTTAACCGCACTCATGGCACTCAGGTTACCACCCCCTTTACCACCACCCTTGTTGGCGTTAGTGGGATTTTTAGACCCATTTCCTTCGCCACGTTCAGGGGTAGGGGTGGCACCTCTACCCAGGTGTCTCTTGAGGAATTTTTCCATATAGGAGTCATTCTCCCTCTCAAGGGCCAGTTCGATGAGCAGGTCCACAAGATCATCGTACGTATGGGTCCGACTCTTTCTCTCTGAGGTGGAGCGGCAATCGTTCTACGTACGTGTAGGGATTTTACTCACGAGCCACAGGTGGGGTTGCGTGGGTCCATAGGTATGCACGTTCATTCGTAAGAACAGATACTCTCGGTCGCACACATATTCACTGACTCTCGCAGCGGAAGGAAATTCAGGGAGCAGGGGGAGGTTCTCAACCTGTGTGCGAACACTGAGGTTCAAGTTTCCTCCAATCTTTGGAGATCCTCAGCCCAAGTAGAACAGGTTTTTACAATCTGCTTCCCCTATTTTTGCAAAAGTTTCTTTTTCCATGAGCGCTTCAAAAAAGAACATTTAGTGGCCACATCCACATGAGATTGGCCGGTGAGTAAACGAAACTCGGCGAATTCCTCTGCCCATTCAAGCAGGTTTTTAGGGTCGAACTCCGGCAACTCCAGCCGGATGTTTGCCTGGGCAATTAATTTGCGACTCTTCCCAACCCCTGAGGTTGGGTCTGAAGGGGGGGGTGGTCTGCCAGCGAGAGGTGCCAGAGCTGTTAGCCCTTTTTCTCTGTCTCTGTCACGGGCACGTCCTGTATCTCAGCGATGAGGACTGTTCTATCACGGGGATGAAAGGGACTGGGGCATGTGACCTTGGGTAGTAACCTGGAAACCCTTCATCATTTGGGATCATCAGGAAGCGTGCTCATTCCCTGGGAAGGTGAGGCCAACGCCGGCTTCGGTAAGGGTTCACTGATACCCCATTTTGCCCAGACAGCCTCAGACAGGGCTGTCACATCTGGATCTTTGGACGCAGATAGCAGCTTGGCCATTAGTTCGGCCGCACGGTCCAGGGAACCATAGGTTGGCCCTGGGAGATGAGAATCCTCCACCACATAACCCACCCGACCCATGGGGCCGGGACACGGCCCGGCCAAGCGCAAGCACCAACAGCAACCCGGTTAGCCACTCCGAATGACGACCAGTGCGTGCACCAGCCCAGGGAAGGCAGAGGGAGGAACAGGCAGCCCCCCCCAAGAAAAAAAAGGGAAACAAACAAACAGCACAGACGACAAAAAGAAAAGGGAAAAAAAGGGGGGGGGCAAGAGACAGACACACAGCCGCAAAGCCGCGCCCCCACTCCACAAGAGGCAGGCAAACTCCCCAGCCAGCAACACCGAAGGCGACACCCACGGGCCCCCCCGAAAGAACACCCGAGGACCGCCCTGCCAAACCGGTCGACACCCAACCGAGAGCAGCGGCCTACCGGGGGAAAGGACACCCCGGACACGCAGGCACACACCCCACTGGATAAGTGGCGGGGAGAAAGAAAAACATTCGCGCAGCTCAAACAAACGGGGAAAGGGTGACAGAGACCAATAGACCCAAGATTGGAACACACAGAGCGGGACACCACAAAGCCACGACGTGACAGGGCCGAAAACAACACAGCCCCACCGCAGCCCGAAAAAAAAAAGGGGGAGGGGGAGGCGCAAACCCCACCCACAGCAACCCCAGCACACCCCTACGCCACAGGCAGCCCCACCAGAAGATGGCGGAAAACGGACGCAGCGCACGCAAGAGGCCACGTGCCACAACACCCAAACCAGAAAAAAACGGAGTGCAGGCAAAACACAAACCAACACCGGCCGGCCTGGAGAAGACGGGGGCGCGAACCAGGGCAGCCCCCCCCCCCCCCCATCCCCGCCGCACTGACCCATTGGCGGCCGACCGGGCCGCGCCCGACGCCCGCGGCCGCCCGGCAATCCCCACGGCACGAGTATACCCCGGGAGGGCACGCCGGAGACAACAGATGGCAGGCCGACGCCGGACGGGGCGGGGGGGCGGGGGGTGGTGGGGCAGCCCCCCCATCCCCCCCCCTGCTCCCCCCCCCAAGGTTGAGGGCCACAGAAGCGACCTTCCGCCCCCGCGGAGCCAAGGGGACGCCCCCCCTCCCCCAGAAGGGACCGCGACGCGGGGGGGGGGATGCGGCTGGACCTGCACACCGCGCGCCCCAGCGCCCCGAGCTGCCTGCTCCCGCAGGGGTCGCGGCCAACGGGCGAGCCCAAACCAGCGCGCCGGAGCGGCGCGCGGACTAAGCCTGGGGACAGCGCACGGCGACGCACCAGAACAGTATGGAGGCCGCGCCCCCCATGGACCGGCCATGACCATTGCCCACTCAGGGAGGGCAGTGGGGGGGTTAAGGTCTGAAGAGGCCCCCGGGGAAGCGGTCCACGGGCCGCCCCTCATCCCCCCCCACGCCAGGCCGGCCCCGCGACCCCGACCGAACGCGCACGCTAGGGGGGGAGTGCGCCGACGACAATAGGGGGGCCAGGGTAGGGAACCGCGGGCAGCCACCCAAAGGGGGAGGAGGTAGGCCGCAGCGCGACCCCCCCCCACCGGCCCGCAAGCCGCGGGGGCCCCGGCCCCCGGCCCCCCGAGGCAGGGGGGATGGTCCCCCCTCCCCGCGCCCGAGAGAGGAGCCGGAGCACGGCCCGCCCCCCCGCCCGAGCCGCCGGCTCCCACAGGAAATGCGGGGAACAAGCAGGCCCGCGCCAACGCGCCAGAACCCCGCACAGATCGCGCCCAGTGAAGGCGGGGGAGCACAAACCGGAGTGGTATGGGGGGCCACGCCCCCGGTGACCAGAACGACGCCAGTGACACCCGCTTTGTTGCCTGCCCAGGGAAGGCAGGAGGACGGAACGAGGCAGAGCGACCCCCCGCCCCACAGGCCCCCCCCTGGCCGCACAAACGCGGGGCACGGCGCACGGGCCGCCCCTCCCCTCCCCCCGCCCGGCCCGTGCCCCGGCACACAAACGCCACGGACCCGCCCCACGGGGGGAGCATAGCGCCAAGGCAGGTAGGGGGACGGCCCCCCACCACCCCCGGGGCACGCAGTCCCCACAGGGCGTGCAGGCCAAGGGGACCGGTTGGGCCCCCACACCCACACGCCCGCGCCCACAGCACGTGGGTAGCAGGCCCCAACAGCCCGCCCAGTGGGCGGGCAGTCGGGGGAGGGGGAATGCCTGACCCCAGACGCCCCTCGCAACAGTGGAAGTCACCCCCCCCGGGGACGCCCTTCCGCCACCCCCACAGCCTTAAGCCAAGTAGGGGGGAACCGAAACCGGACCGCCGCCCCCCAAAGCACGCCGGACGGAGCAAGGGACCGGGGCAGGACACGCGGAGGGGCACTGCTGGGACTGCGCGAGGTGCGCACGCCACACCACCCAGGGGGGGGGGAGCGGACGCCGCGGGAGCGCGAGCGCACACACACGCAAAGGGCATGCGGGGACTACCAGAAGGGCAACCGGACAGAGCTCGCGGAACGCACAGACCGCGTGGAGTGGCGTACCAGCGAGCGAGGGTAAGGGACACCCGGACGGGACGGCACGCCACAAGCAGCGCGGGACACGCGGGGCGGGAAGGGGGAAACGGGAGAGACACAACACCAGGTACCGGCCCGAACCCTCCGAACCAGCCGCGAGCGCCGCGCACACACGGACGTGGCACTGCACCCGCCAAGGCAGTAGTGGCGCACTGCGCCACGCCCCAACCCCTAGGCTAGGCAGCCTTCGCGCCAGCCCAAGGGGGTCCCACTGGTGACAAGCCAGTAGCACGGGCCCGGCGGCGCCAGCGCCCCGGGCGACCACGCATTAGGGGGGCGACGCGGTTTGTAAGCGGCCGCAGCCAAGGCTGCGAACTGATGCACTGACTGGGGAGTGGCGAAACGGGGAAGCCTGGGAGGGACGGGGTTCTGAGCCCTGTGAACCCGGGGGACTCCGCCACCAGGCAGGGGGTGCGTCTTGGAGGGCCCCTCACTAGGACCCGGTGGGGAGGATATCACCTGGCCCGACCAGGTGGCCCCCCGGGGCCGGAAGGCGTCTAGTACCCGCAAAATCAAACCTCAAACCTCAAACCTCATTTTGCCCAGACAGCCTCAGACAGGGCTGTCACATCTGGATCTTTGGACGCAGATAGCAGCTTGGCCAGTAGTTCGGCCGCACGGTCCAGGGCACCATAGGTTGGCCCTGGGAGATGAGAATCCTCCACCACATAACCCACCCGACCCATGGGGCCGGGGCACGGCCTGGCCAGGCGCAAGCACCAACAGCAACCCGGTTAGCCACTCCGAATGACGACCAGTGCGTGCACCAGCCCAGGGAAGGCAGAGGGAGGAACAGGCAGCCCCCCCCCAGAAAAAAAAAAGGAAACAAACAAACAGCACAGACGAGGAAAAGAAAAAGGAAGAAAAAGGGGGGGGGCAAGAGAAAGACACACAGCCGCGAAGCCGCGCCTCCACTCCACAAGAGGCGGGCAAACCCCCCAGCCAGCAACACCGAAGGCGACACCCCACAGGCCCCCCCGAAAGAACACGCGAGGACTGCCCTGCCAAACCGGTCGACACCCGACCGAGAGCAGCGGCCTACCGGGGGAAAGGACACCCCGGACACGCAGACACACACCCCACTGGATAAGTGGCGGGGAGAAAAAAAAACATTGGCGCAGCTCAAACAACAGGGGAAGGGGGGACAGAGACCAAGAGACCCAAGATTGGAACACACAGAGCGGGACACCACAAAGCCACGACATGATGGGGCCGAAAACCACACAGCCCCACCGCAGCCCGAAAAAAAAAAAAGGGGGGGGGGGGGGCGCAAACCCCACCCACAGCAACCCCAGCACACCCCTACGCCACAGGCAGCCCGTCCAGAAGATGGCGGAAAACGGACGCGGCGCACGCAAGAGGCCATGCGCCACAACACCCAAGCCAGAAAAAAGCGGAGTGCAGGCAAAACGCAAACCAACACACACACACATCACGAACCCCAGCCAGGAAAGGCGGAGCGCGACCAAATTTTATGTCCAGACAAACACATCCTGGACCCCAGCCAGGAATGCCGAGATTACCCCTGAACCGAAACCCAAACTCACGCACCACGAAACCCAGCCAGAAATGGCGGGCCAGAGCCAAAACCCGAGCCCAAGCACACGCACCCTAGACCCCGTCCAGGAATGGCGGAGTCACCGCGGAACCCAGACTGAAACACAAACACGGCACAACAATAGAAAACCCGGTGTCCGTAGCCCGGGCACTGAGGCAGCCCGTGCCATGCAGGTGACCCGGCGAAACGAGATCCGGAGCACGGGGGTAAAGGCTGCATCCTAAGGCCAGCGCTGCTTGAAGACTACAGGCGGAGCGTGGGACACCTAAGCGCCTCGGAACCCTAGTACCGACAACATGCATGCATGCATTGGGAACGGGATACGCCAGGAAGTCCGGTGAACCACTAGGGTTCCGCCGTAAGGAGGGGACATGCGCAGGCATGGGGGCACACCCTCCCAGCGATACAATCACGTCACACTGGCGGCGATCAGCCCGCCCGGTCTTGCCCGCAGCCGCTCTGCTGTGGCCCACCAATCAGGTCTAGCGGGATGTATGTAGCGGCCCCTCTTCAAGCGCGGAGCCTCTTCCTGTCCGTCACAGGGGCGACGCCAGGGGAAACCATGTGGCGCCTCCCCACGACCAAGTGCACCTACCTACCTACCTGAGAATCCTCCACATAATGTGGACACACTTCGGGGGTCCTGATGGTTGTTGGTAGCTCTGGACGCCAAGCTCACCCTCTCGGTCGCCTGGGTAGAGATACAGTGTCGGCCAGGTCCATAGGTGGGCGGGACCAATGATAGGAACCCATGTCCGTATGTGGTGGGGACCCCAAGGCTTCGAGAAGGTTCTTCTCTATCTTCCCCTCAGACAGACTTGTAGTACTCTTCGTGGAGCAGGTACTTGTCGATTCTCCTTCTTAGTTCGTCTTGTTCTCCAGAGCCTCCCGCTGCCGTAGACGAAGATGCAGGGCAGGCTGAGCGGGAGAAGGAGACAGCAACTTGCCTGCGGAAGTGCTGCAGGCTGTCACCACGGGCCGCTAAGGCCTGATTGGTTAAGGGTATTTCTCTAGGCGCTTCCTGTTCTGCCCTTCTGTGACCTGGATCTTCTCGAGACCCAGACGCAACCCTGAGCTTTGACTCACTCATTGAGATGGGCCCACTGCTGCCCAGTTGTACTTGTACACTCCGAATTGGCCATGTTGTGGAAGACAGTTGCAGTGATGGTGTGGACATTTTGTTTGCTGGGTTTGGCCTGTGTACCCCTCAGAGTCGGTTCGAAAGGTTCTCAAGGGATGCCTCTGCTACCGGAAAGATATCCTTGATTTATGCGCTAATATTGTTAATGAAATGCTGCAAGTTTTGGTGTTGAAAAACAGTACCAAAGCAGCAAGTAGAGCAAGAACAGGATGTTGATCGAATCAATGAATAGTTTCGGAATCCAGTGTATCACCGAAGGGCTGCAGATAGACAAAGCAGGCTCAACTACAAAGATTCAATCACAAATCGATAAAACAAATGATTTTTATGTGCAAACTGGCATCACTCAGGCTTCCAAGGTAGCACCAAGCACTTCATGTGCAGCCTTTCGGATAAAATGAAGTTCGTTAGGACTCTGGGGCATAGGAGTTAGGCCAGACACAGGATATGGCTTGGCCAGCATGGCAAAGCAACTGAATTCAGAATCATTTAAAAGGTAGAACCACAACGAGTGGTAGAATCAGTTGAATACAGGGGTCTTGAGGTGGGGGACGGCTAGGCTTAACTTACAAGGCCTTAGGCATGAAGTGCCTACTTTATGTTGGTATTACCTCCATGAAGGTAGAAACCTCCGCTCAGCTGAGTGCTAGGGGTGAACTTCATGGGGGGCTAGGGTTATAACCCCAGTTACTCTGAGAAACGTACTCTGAACTTCAAAAGAGTCATAAGAATGATTAAGTTAGTCTCAACATCAACAAAAGGCTTGCTGTGCGGGCTGGTGGCAGCCCTCCGGAGACACCTCCAGGACGTCAACCCAAACAGGCTCTTCGCTGTGGTCCCCCTGCCGCACGCCGCATCCACCGACATCTCCGTGCGGCAGCTCCACGCACTTGTCACCCCCGGGATGCAGATCGCGGACGACCTCGTCGACGCGTGGATCTGGTGGTTCAACTTCAACCAGCCGGACCAGGGAGGCGTGTGGGTCCCGCACCTGGGCTGGGCGCACACGCTCATTGCACGACCGCCGGAGCCCAGGCCCGCGCCAAGCACCGGGGGCCGGGAGCGGGCCGGCCCACAACCAAAAGCAAACGCCCTCAACATCCCACCGTACAATGGCCTGATGGACTGGGAAAGCCGGACAGCCCAGACAGGGGGCGCAACCTCAGAAACATGGTGCAGCCATACCCACAAAGGGGCGGAGACGGCACGCACAGGACCCCCACGACGCGAGGATGACCCCAGCACCATCTCCATGATCGTGTCTGAAAGTGGTTACTACTACCAGGTGCGGATCACTCCACACCCGCAGGAGTGCCACTGGAACCTGGAAGTCTTCAACTCCAAGCTCCCGGCAAGTGCAGCCCTGCCAAACGGCCCAACCCCCCTGCCCCAAAACCAGCCCCCAGACCCCCTGACGGCCGTCGTGTCGGGTGAACCCGGCAGCTGGCACCCGCAGCTTGCCCTCTACCGCCTCGGGCGGTGGGCTCAGCGCCGCTGGCTGCACACCAAGGACTTGACGGCGACGTGGAAGTGCCACCTGGACGGCTGACAGCAACTGGAGGCCATCCCCCAACAGGAGCGAATGACAGAGACCCCCGCTACGGGAAACCTGTGCCCCGTTTTCGCGATCCACCACATCCGGGCGCCGGCGCTGGGCGGACAAATGCTACCCACCATCCGCATTGAGACGGAACCTGAAGCAGGGCACGCAGCCCTCGTGCATGAGATCTTCAGTGTCATCCGCAGCGCCCTCGTGCGACGTCTGGGGAACCCCCCAGGGCGCTAACCCACCGCGAGCCGAAACCGGGAAAATGCCCCCACAAACACGCGAGGGGGCACCATCGGGAACGCCGCGCCCCACCCAACACGGCACACCCATGCCCTGCCCGCTGCGACCGGTCATCGGCAGTGGGAGGGCACCATACCGGCCGGAGGACTCCCCAGGAACCGGGGGAGCACCGCGGCCGATATGAGATGACACACCGCCGCGCACACGTGGCACATGCCCCATGGCGGCCACCTGCTGATGGGGAGACAACGCGGCACCCCTGTGACCGCCTCACCCCACAAGGGGCCTCGACAATGGGTGTCAAACCAGTGGCTGAAGGACCAGCCATAAGCCGCGACAAGCCCGGGCAGGCCAACCTTGCCCGGGAGGCCCCCCCCGCAAAAACCTATGATGCGCGGCTGCGCAGCGCTCCCCGCCGACGCCTGTCAATCGGGCGCACCGGCAAGAGTGGCACTGGGCTACCCAACTTCTGCAGCGAACGCCCGCAAATGCGGGCCAGCCTTGGCAGCCCTACAACCGGTGTTATAGAGCACCGACACTAACCTGATGGCCCCACCCAACCCATTACTCCCACGCATACCGGGCGAGGGCCCCGCTCCCCATGCCCCCGCAATCCGTCAGCGACAAGGAATGGGAAGGAAACTCCGACACAGACCTATCCTTGCGCCTGACTTCCCTTTCCCACAAGCCGGACACCGGGTGGGAGCAAGGGGTGCAGCCCAACACACGGGACCAACGGGCCCGCCGGTGAACACGGGAATATTACGCCGAGCCCAGCCCGCCGCGTAATCCGGGATTCCCCAACGTCAGAGCACATAATTCTCCAGAATGTTACCTCCAAGGGCAGGGGATCAAGGTATGAATGTGCCACCAGAGCCGACACACATTACCTCCGAGAAAGTCCTACACCAAGGCACCAGGTCACAGGGCGCCCACAGCGGCACCACTGGGGCCACTTCAGCGCACGTAACCTGCGAGAATGTTGCGAGCGGCACGTTTCCCACAGCCCCAAAAGCTCTCAGCCGCAAGGAGCGAGAAGGGGGCCCCGGCGCTGACTTATCTGTCCGCCTGACCTCTCTTTCCCACAAGCCAGGCAAGAGGTGTGCGAGGAGCCCAACACATGGGACCGACGAGCATGCCGGCTCCCGCCCGTGAACACGGGAGTGTTACGCCGAGCCCAGCCTGCCGCGCCGTACCAGGCTTGCCGACACCAGAGCACACGAGGAATGAGAATGTCACCTCCAAGGGCGGGGGTCCAGGGACAAATGTACCACCGGCACGCAGGACCTCCGAGAAAATCATACACCAGGGCACCAGATCACGTAGCGGCCATGGCAGCGCACATGGGGTCCAGACGTCAGGGCACACAACCTGCGAGCATGTTATATCCAAGGGCAGGGGGTTGAGGGATGAATGTGACACCAGCACCAATGCGCGATGCCTCCAAGAACGTTGAACACCAGGGCACCGGATCACAGAACACTTGTGGCGGCGACGACGGCAGGGCTCCCAGAGAACTGCGACGCCACGCTAAAGGCCGGTGTGCCAACAAGCCAAAAACCCCTGACCTCCGGCAACCGCAGGGAGGCACCAACGCACACACCACCGGAGCCGCAAAGCACGACACAGCACGGAACACAGCGAGCTCGGCAGCCCGCGGACCAAGCCAAGGCGACTGACCAGCGGACACGAGCACGAACACCGCATCGCCACGCAGGCACAGCATCCCGGGGCTCCCATGGGGAACACGGGGATGCACCGAAGAGGATGGCAAACCGAAGGGGCTTTTCCACCGATGGGGGAGACCGAAAGGAAAGCCGAAGGGCACCGCGATGTACAAGGTGACGGGTTCAGTGCCAGACAGGGCATATCATACCAGTTCTGAAAGCTTTTCTTCCCTCCAGGACACGCCCCACCAAGAGGAAGGCCAAGCACCGCCAAAGCACCCCGCACCATGAGGGGGGCGATGCACCACCAAAGCATGCGGTGCTAGTCCAACGCAACCAGAGCAACCGGAACCGACTCCAAACAACCACCACGGCCAGACACAGCCAACAGCAGGACAAGCCGACCATTAGGCGGCAGAGGCGACGGCCAACCAACAAAACCAGCCAAGCATAGTTCTGGCAACAAAGCAACAACATCACACGCGGACACGCCAAAAATGGTTTGAGGTTTGAGGTTTGATTTTGCAGGTACTAGACGCCTTTCGGCCCCGGGGGGCCACCTGGCCGGGCCAGGTGATATCCTCCCCACCGGGTCCTAGTGAGCGGCCCTCCAAGACGCACCTCCTGCCCGGTGGCGGAGTCCCCCGGGTTCACAGAGCTCGGAGCCCCGTCGCTCCCCGGCTTCCCCATTTCGCCACTCCCCGGTCAGTGCATCAATTCGGAGCCGTGGCTGCGGGCGCTTACCCACTGCCGGGCCCGTGCTACTGGCTTTTCGCCAGTGGTACCCCCTTGGGCTGGCGCGGAGGCTGCCTAGCCTAGGGGCTGGGGCGTGGCGCAGTGCGCCACTACTGCCTTGGCAGGTGCAGTGCCACGTCCGTGTGTGCGCGGCGCTCGCGGCCGGTTCAGGGGGCTCGGGCCGGTACCTGGTGTCTTGTCTCTCCCGTTTCCCCCTTTCCGCCCCGCGTGTTCCGCGCTGCTTGTGGCGTGCCGTCCCGTCCGGGTGTCCCTTACCCTCGCTCGCTGGTACGCCATTCCACGCGGTCTGTGCGTTCCGCGAGCTTGATCCAGTTGCCCTTCTGGTAGTCCCCACGTGTCCTTTGCGTGTGTGTGCGCTCGTGCTCCCGCGGCGTTTGCTCCCCCCCCCCACCTGGGTGGTGTGGCGTGCGCACCTCGCGCGGTCCCGGCACTGGGCGCTGGTAGGGCCGTTCCGCGTGGTCCGTGCCCCTCCGCGTGTCCTGCCCCGGTCCCTTGCTCTGTCTGGCGTGCTTTGGGGGGGGGCGGTCCGGTCCCGGTTCCCCCCTACCTGGCTTGGCTCGCACGCCCTGTGCGGGCTGCGTGCCGTGGGGGTGTTGGGGGGCCGTCCCCGGGGGGGGGTGGCCTGCCACTGTTGTCAGGGGCGTCTGGTGTCAGGCGCCGTCCCTCCCCGGACCGCCCGTCCTCTGGGGCGGGCAGCCGGGGTTCTGCGACCCGTGTGTCCCGGGTGCGGTCGGTGCGGGCCTGGAGACCTAGCAACGGTCCCACAGCGTGCGCCCTTGCAGGCCGGCGTTGCTCGCTGTGGGAGTGGCGGAAGGGCGTCCCCGGGGGGGGTGCCTTCCACCATTGTGAGGGGCGTCTGAGGTCAGGCGCTGTCCCTCCCCCGACTGCCCGCCCACTGGGCGGGCTGTTTGGGTCCGCCACCCACGTGCTTTGGGCGCGGGTGTGTGGGTGTGGGGGCCCAACACTGTCCCCTTGGCCTGCATGCCCTGTGGGGGCTGCGTGCCGCGGGGGTGGTGGGGGGCCCTCCCCGGGGGGGGTGGCCTGCAACCGTTGTGAGGGGCGTTTGGTGTCAGGCGCTGTCCCTCCCCCGGCCGCCCTTCCTCTGGAGCGGGCAGCCAGGCTTTTGCGACCAGTGTGTCCCGGCTGCGGTCGGTGCGGGCGTGGGGACCCAGCACCGGCCCCACAGCGTGCGCCCTTGCGGGCCGGCGTTGCTCGCTGTGGAGGGGGCGGAAGGGCGTCCCCGGGGGGGGTGCCTTCCACCATTGTGAGGGGCGTCTGAGGTCAGGCGCTGTCCCTCCCCCGACTGCCCGCCCACTGGGCGGGCTATTGGGGTCCGCCACCCCCGTGCCGTGGGCGCGGGTGTGTGGGTGTGGGGGCCCAACACTGTCCCCTTAGCTTGCATGCCCTGTGGGGGCTGCCTGCCGCGGGGCCGGCTGGGGGGCCGTCCCCAGGGGGGTGGCCTGCCACCGTTGCGAGGGGCGTGTGGTGTCAGGCGCTGTCCCTCCCCCGGCCGCCCATCCTCTGGAGCGGGCAGCCAGGGTTCCGCGACCCGTGTGTCCCGGGTGCGGTCAGTGCGGGCGTGTGTACCCAGCACCGTCCCCACGGCGTGCGCCCTTGCGGGCCGGCGTTGGTCGCTTTGGGGGTGGCGGAAGGGCGTCCCCGGGGGGGGTGCCTTCCACCATTGTGTGGGGCGTCTGAGGTCAGGCGCTGTCCCTCCCCCGGCTGCCCGCCCACGGGGCGGGCTGTTGGGGTCCGCCACCCACGTGCTGTGGGCGCAGGTGTGTGGGTGTGGGGGCCCAGCACTGTCCCCTTGGCTTGCATGCCCTGTGGGGGCTGCGTGCCGCGGGGTTGATTGGGGACTTGTGCCGCTGTGAGCAGGAGCCCACCAACCACCCCGGGTGGCGCGACGCCCTGGCCCACCTCTTCCACACCACCGGCACACGGAACACCCGCCTGAGACTCGTCCACCCCACGAGGGCTAAGCAGGACGCCCACATCGGTCCACTGGTGACACCGGACGGCCTGCACCTCCACGTCGGGGGCTACCGCCGCCGGGACGGCCTATCCCCCCCCACGCGGGGGGCGGCGTACCACCCGCCAGCAGCCCTCATGTACATCCTCCGCGACGTACTCGCGGAAAGCGAGCACCAAGAGCCTAACGTCGACGTGGCATGGCCAGAGCCCCTGCGCCCCCGGCCCCACGCACTGACGCCGTTGTGGTTGGTGACCACGGACGACCAATGCACCCAAGCGACGGGGCAAGCGCAGCTCCGGGCTGAGTGGGTAATAGTGCAGGTGGGGGCAGGCCAGCCCGAACCCCGTGGGCTCCCCCGTGGCACCGCCCTGCTGGTGGCTACGGGGGTGCCGCACGACCCACACATGGCAGTACACGCGTTGGAGGACCAGCCGGAGGACACGGGACACCTGGTGGTGCACCAGCGCGGGGGCCCGGCGTGGCTCAAGGTACATGTGACGGCAGTACGGTCCTGCGCAAGCACGATCACCTGAGCGGAGATCCGGCTGCACGAAACGATGGTGGCATGCCAAAAAAGACGATTTTCCTGTGTTGAGTAGCATTGCTGTTTTCTTTGTCCGACGACCACGCTCTGCTTGCCATGTCGAGCGAACGTTCAGTTTGATGGGCCACATCCAGACCAACGAGCGCAACACAGCACACGACAGCACAACACCAGGCGACACAACGCGCAGCAGCGCGGCGCAGCACCGCACCCAGGGACGCACAGCACAACAGGGCACACAGCACCGAGCGGCAGGAACGAAAACCGCGAGACACGGAGAGTGGGGGGGGGGAACCAACCACGCGGGAGCAGCTAACAGCCAGGCGGAAAGCACAAAAGAGGGACAAGCGCACGGAGAGCCGAGAAGCGGAAGGCCAACAAAGTAAACAACGCAAGCGCCGAGGCCCGGGGCACCCGGGGCCGCAAACCAGAGAAAGCCGGAGACAACGGGGGCGCACAGAGGAAAACACCAAGGCACCAAGCAGGAGCGACGAATACCGCGAGACACAAAAGAGGAGGGGGGCGGGGGAGCAAACACCAAAGGGCAGCCAACAGCCAAGCGGGAGACACAAACGAGGCGCGAGCGCACGGAGAGCCAGGCAGCGGGAGGCCGAGAAAAACAACCAACGAGGAACGGCAACAGCAGCGAAAGAGAGGGGGGCAACCCCAGCCCGGAGGGGGCCAAGCAAAGCAGAAAGACAAAGCGGCCAAAGGAGAAGGTGAGGCGCACCAGAACGCGCCCGGGAGGCCGGCCCGCCCGACCCGGCCAAGCAAAGCACGCACACGAACACACACGCACACCAGCCGCCGTCCGGATGGACGAGTGCGCGCCCAGCAACAACCCCACTAACACACCACCGCCACACACCACACACCACACACCACCGCCGCCAGCGGACCCCAGCCAGGAGTGGCGGGGACCGCCCACAACCAGCAGCAGCGAAACCCAGCCAGGAGTGGCGGGGAGTAGCACACAGGAACCTCCGCCAGGAGTGGCGAGGGACCCCACCAACACACCACACACCGAACACAACACACCACACACCACCGCCGCCAACGGACCCCAGCCACGAGTGGCGGGGACCTCCCACCACCACCGGCAGCGAAACCCAGCCAGGAGTGGCGGGGAGTAGCACACAGGGACCTCCGCCAGGAGTGGCGAGGGACCAACCACACCACACACCAACCACAACCCCAACAACACACCACCGCCACACACCACACACCACACACCACACACCACCGCCGCCAGCGGACCCCAGCCAGGAGTGGCGGGGACCGCCCACCACCACCGGCAGCGAAACCCAGCCAGGAGTGGCGGGGAGTAGCACACAGGAACCTCCGCCAGGAGTGGCGAGGGACCAACCACACCACACACCAGCCACAACCCCACCAACACACCACCGCCACACACCACACACCACACACCACACACCACCGCCGCCAGCGGACCCCAGCCAGGAGTGGCGGGGACCGCCCACCACCACCGGCAGCGAAACCCAGCCAGGAGTGGCGGGGAGTAGCACACAGGAACCTCCGCCAGGAGTGGCGAGGGACCAACCACACCACACACCAGCCACAACCCCACCAACACACCACCGCCACACACCACACAGCACACAGCAACGCCGCCAACGGACCCCAGCCAGGAGTGGCGGGGACCGCGCACCACCACCGGCAGCGAAACCCAGCCAGGAGTGGCGGGGAGTAGCACACAGGAACCTCCGCCAGGAGTGGCGAGGGACCAACCACACCACACACCAGCCACAACCCCACCAACACACCACCGCCACACACCACACACCACACACCACACACCACACACCACCGCCGCCAGCGGACCCCAGCCAGGAGTGGCGGGGACCGCCCACCACCACCGGCAGCGAAACCCAGCCAGGAGTGGCGGGGAGTAGCACACAGGAACCTCCGCCAGGAGTGGCGACGGACCAACCACACCACACACCAGCCACAGAGCAAGCGCCAGCCGAGGAAAGGCAAAGGGAGGAACAGCCAGGCCGCCCATCCCCCCGCCCAAAAGAAAAAACCAAAAGGGGGGGGGAGGGGGGGGGCGCGCGAAAAAAGCCAACAGCCACCAAACCGCCCGCGAACAACGCAGCAGATGGCCAAACCCCCCACCGAGAGGGCACCGAAGACAGGACCCCCAAAGAGGCAGAGGGGGACAACCCAGCCAGAAACCGGGAACACCAAGCCAGGAACGGCGGCCCATCGGGAAAAGGGGCACCGAAACAAGCAGACACACACCACGGAAAAAAAAAAAAGCCCGGAAGCCCGGCCCGAAAGAAAAGAAAAGGGGGGAGAGACCACAAGGCCCGGGACAGGGACGACCAGCAACCGGAAAAAAAAAAGGCGCAAAAAAAACACACCGACAACCCAGCCAGGAAGGGCGGGGCACAGCCGAGATCTGGGCCCAGCACGCACGCCCACACCGCACACCAGAACCGGAAAGGGTGGGGGGCAAGGGAAACGCGCACGAAACCACACACGTCCCGAAAGCAGGCCGACACCAAAGCCCAACCAGGAACACCACAAACAGCCGGCAAAAGAGGGACAACACCACAAACCGAGCCCAAACACACCCACCCAAGACCCCAGCCACGACTGGCAGGGGTTAACAAAACCCAGGACCAACCGCAACCCGGACCCAACCACAAACGCAAGCCAAAAGTAGGAAACCCAGTGCCCACAGCCCGGGCACTGAGGCAGCTCGAGCCATGCAGGTGACCCGGCCAAACGAGATCCGGAGACCGGGGGTAAGGCTGCATCCTAAGGCCAGCGCTGCTTTGGGACTCGAGGCGGAGCGTGCGACACCCAAGCGCCTCGGAACCCAAGTACCAAGAACATGCATGCATGCCTTGGGAACGGGATACGCCAGGAAGTCCGGTGAACCTCTAGGGTTCCGCCCAAAGGAGGGGACGTGCGCAAGCACGGGGGCACACCCTCCCGGCGAGACAAGCATGTCACGCAGGCGGCGATCAGCTGTCCCGGTGATGCCAGGGGCCGCTTAGTTGGGGGCCAACAGACAGGTCTAGCGGGATGTAAGCCGCCTCCCCTCTCCACGCGCGGAGCCTCTTCCTGTTCGTCTCAGGGGCGACGCCAGGGGGAACCAAGGGGTGCCTCTCCACAACCGAGTGCACCTACCTACCTACCCCCGGCTGCACGACCACCCGGCGATCAGCCCAGGCGACACCAGGGCGCTGAGCGTGGACCAACTGACCCCCAGCCACCCTGACGTCCGATGGCACTCCGCCGACCTCAACGCAGGGTGGCTCAGCCCCACCGGATACTACTGGATCCCGGAGGCCTGGGGACACACCTCCTCTGACGCGTCCGGGGGCGGACCCTGCAGACACGCCACCAGCGTCGCTCTCGCCGCCGACCTCACCCGCACGCCGGCGGTGGTAATCTCGGGCACGGTGCCCGACAGGGGGGGGGGTGGCCGCCTCCCTCCCCCTACAATACGGTGCCCACCGACCATGGGTCCACACGGTGGACGCCGAAGTCATCCTCCACCTCCTGCGGCACGCAGATCGCGAGCGGACCACGGAGGTCCCCGCGGGCGCAGCGGAGGTGGTCAACCAGATGCCCCTGAGGTGGCTCCAGGACAGCCTGTACGCGCGAGGGCAACATGCCGGGCACCCGTTCTGGTATGTCTGAGCCACCTCGCACCACAGTGACGCCCTACTGCACAATGCGGACTGGGCGGCGTCCCAGGACACCGTCCTGCAGAACACGCCCCCGGACCCTGGCCACGCCCAACTCATTGTCGCCGGCCGTGACGGCCATCTCGATCTACGGCCGCCCACGATGCGGGTGCTCGGCGAGGTCGCGCAAGAGGCGCAGACGGACCATGCGCTGACGCACCGGGGACACACACCTTTGGGCGCGGCCCACGCCACGGCCTATGTCCACGCCCGGGACCTCACCGCGGCGGCCACCAACTGCCGGGCGCTGCGGGCCCGAGACGGCCACACACCGGTGCAGCGCAGGCTCCGCGTCCGGAAGGAGCGGCTCTCCGGCGTCGCCATCGTCCCACAACCGTGCCTTTTATGCGGCGGCCCGGAGGAGACCCTGCTGCACATGCACGTGGGATGCGCCCACTCACGGCTCCTCTGGCCCCACTACCGCCAGGCGGTAGACGAGGCGGCCCGCCACCTCCCACCTGGGGACAAAGCCCTGTGGGTGGCCTCGTGGCGCTGCGCAGGCGCCACATGGACGGAGGTGTTCTGCTTCGGACTGGTGCCCGAGGACGCGGAGGCGCAGCTCCGCGCCATAACCCGATACGACCCGCCAGGAGGGACCTCGGTGGACGATTTCCTCCACCACATGCTCCGGCTGGGGGACTTCGCATGGGAGCTTCGCAACCACCGGCTGGAGCAACTCCTCCGCGGGCCCCAGAGCGCAGCGGCCTGGGCGCACCGGCGGCTCACTGCGGCGGAGGGCGACCACCCTCCCCCTCCCCCGCGCCCTGACAAGGACTTCGTAGCCTCCCTCCGTGTCGTGAATGGCACTCTGGAGTGCCCGCCCCAAGAGAGCCCCCACCCGTACCAGGACCTGCCGGGGGGGTTCTCGAGGCACCTACAAGACGCCCCCTTCCGACCGCCGATCATCGGGCGCGGCTCCATGACCGCATGGGAGGCGCGCATCGTGGGTTAGGAGTGGGTGCGCAAGTGGAGCCGGTGGTGCGCCGCCACGCGCGCCCCGGAGACCCGTGCGCAACGATACGCCGCCATCCCGCTCCAGGGATGGGGGCCAGACACCCGGCCGAGTCCCACCATGATCCGCGGGGCGGGGCCTGACCACCCGTGGGACGCGGCGACGGGGGAATGGCTGCAGGCGGCCCCGGGGCCGCAAACGGGATGGACTGGGGACTGGGGACTGGGAGCTAGACAGCTGCGAAGGGCTGCGAGTTGGGTGGGAGGCAGTCGCGGACGGCACCCTGCTGGCCCTCCTCCACAGAGACACCGCGAACGGGTGCCGATGGGATGCGCTGACGCCCCACCTCACTGGGCGCCACGTGTACATGGCGAGCCCCCCCCAGGGGCACCCCCGCCTGGCGTGGGACAACCTCATCGCCGCCTTCCACGACCACGGGATCCTCCCCGACGACACGTGGCAGGAGGTCCAGCGGAAGACGCTTGGCAAGGACTACCGGTGCCGCGTCCGCGCCCGCCTGCTGGAGATCCGGGAACCCCTCTGACGGAGGTGGGACGACCTGTGGCTCCGCCATCTCGACCCTTGGTCGCCGCCCTCCCACCTTCCACACACCTGCCGACTCTGCGGGGAATGTGACACGGTGTCCTCCGCAGCATCGACAGGCGCCAACAGGTGCGCGCGGTGCGCCCAGGTAGCCGCGTGCCCCTGGCCCGAACCTCCCGCAGGCCCGCGCAGGGGCACAGAGGAGGAGGCCCTGCGCCGGCGCATCGAGGGGGCACACACCCCCTCGCACGAACAAGCGGGCCCCGCGGGCGCTGCCCTTCTGTGGATACACGTGCACCTGCGGGACCCCACATCCGTTGCGCACCTGTCGCACGTGTTCGCACCCTAACCCCCACCCGCCGCCGCCCTTTGCAGAGCCCGCAGCACCATGCCACGCCGACGGGGGGATGGGCCGGGACACACCGGGGCCCGCCGCAGAGCGCAGGAGGCGGCCGTCCGGGTCCTGGTGGCGGACGCGGTGGGGGGGGCACACGAAGCACACGCTGCCGCACGGTGTGACCTGGAGGGCAGTGCGAGGGCTTTCCTCAACGAGACCGCCCTCCCGGCCGTCCGCGCCCTGAACGGAGCGGGGGCCCCTACGCTGCTCCCGGCAATGCACCGGATCGTGAACGTTGTCCAGCCGCGGCTCATCAGCCCGGAGGCGGCCCTCTATGGGCACTGGATGGAGTGGCGCGAGTCCAATCGGTCGGGCCGGCCCCTGTCCATGGGGGACGCCCTGCGGCTGACGGGAGCAGGGTCTGCCATGTTCCTCCGCAGCAGCGCCCCAGCCCTGCTGCACGCCCTCAGGACGCGCTACCCCGGGGACACGGCCCCGTACCTGAACCAGGCGCGGGCCACGTACCCGGGAGGAGTGTCCGAGCTGGATGCGGCGCTCCACCTTCTACACCCGGCGGACGAGGACCGGGAGGTGGGCGAGGTCACGGTGTTCGTGGAAGGCGCGGACGAGGCGTCTGCTGCTCCCGGTCGACCAACCCGGTGGATGACGGCACCAGGCCTACCCCCTCGTACGCCGTCGTCTGCGAGGCGTTCTCCAGGGAGCCCACTTGGTGCCCCGCCCTCGCGCCGGCGACGCACGCGCCCCGCGGCTGGGCTAACCCAAACCTGTCCCCCCCCCTCTGCAGAACCAGGGGTGCCCACCACAGGGGGCAGGTCCTCTGGCAAGAGTGCCCTGGCACCCCCCCGCTCCTCCTCGTCGTCGCGACCCGCGGCGACCCGGGGCGGATCCTGGGGATCACCCCCACCCACCTCTATGGGGCAACACCCGTACCCCGCCCCCCCTTCCCGGCGCCCGCGGCGCGGGACGGAGTACACACCTTCCTGCGAACACAGGAGGTCACCGCCGTTACGGGGGTCCACCTGGTGCGGCTGCCCCCGACACCGCTCGACGACCCCCTGGGGCCCAGGGCCCTGGGCCCCGCCCCAGACTGGGAGCTATGGCGCAACGCGTGGGCCGCATGGCTCCCCCGCCTCCCCTCCGGGTGCCGGTGGATGGCCGCAGGCCCCCGGCCTTGCGGGGCTGACGCCACAGCCGGCCCCCCTCCCCCTCCCCCCCTCCCCCCCGCAGAGCACCACACGGCACTGCCCACGGCACGGCACTGATGCACCAGGAGGTAGTGGGAAGGGCGCGCCTGCCACCACGCATGCCTACCAGGGTAACAGTGATGGCAGACTCCGATGGGTCCCCACAGCGGGACGACCGCCACCACCGCCGGTCCCGCTCCCGCTCCCCCGTCTCCTCCCCGGAGTGGACGGGGGAGACCCTCGCGGAGCGCGAGGAGCAGAGGCTGGCGGAGGCGGCGGTGCTGGTCGGGCCGCCGCCGCCGGCCCGGGAGCCTGAGCCAGCCGAGATGACCGCTTCCGCCGCCCAAGCAGCCAGCCCCGCCGCCCCGCCCTGAGAGGGGGCCCCAGACGCGCAGGAAGCGGAGACCGCAGCCCCAGCGAGCCACGCCGCGGCCCCGACCGCGGCCCCCGGCACGCTGCCAACACGGGGGGCAGCCCCGGCGCGGGAACCGGGCGCATCGCCGAGGGCTGCCGCAGTCGCAAAAGAGAGCAAGAGGGGCGCGCGAGGGATGGCGACCGCGGCCCCGGCGGGCCGCACCACCGCCTCAGCCGACCACGCTGCGGCCCCGGGCACGCCGCGAAAGCGAGGAGCGGACCCCGCACGGGCCACGGGCGCCTCGTCAGCGGCCGCCACAGCAGCGAGAGAGAGCGAGGAGGGCGCGCGAGGGGCTGCGGCCGCAACCCCGACGGGCCGCGACACCGCCTCGGCTGGCCACGCCGGGACCCCCAGCACGCCGCGAACGCGGGAGACGGACCCCGCACGGGCCACGGGCGCCTCGCCGGCGGCTGCCGCGGCAGCAGAGGAGAACGAGGAGGGCGCGCGAGGGGTTGCAACCGCGGCCCCGGTGGGCCGCACCACCGCCTCAGTTGACCACGCCGCGGCCCCCAGCACACCGCGAAAGCGGGTGGCGGACCCCGCACGGGCCACAGGCGCCCCGTCGGAGGCCGCCACAGCAGCGAAGGAGAGCGAGGAGGGCGCGCGAGGGGCTGCGGCCGCGACCCCGGCGGGCCGCGACACCGCCTCGGCCGGCCACGCCGCGACCCCCAGCACGCCGAGCAAGCGGGGGGAGAACCCCGCACGGGCCACGGACGCCTTGCCGGCGGCCGCCGCAGCAGCAGCAGTGGGCAGGGAGATCGCGAAGTACCGCGCCGACGCCAACCCCACCCACACCCACACCAGCCCCCCCAAAGCCGCTCCCCCCAAAGCCCTTCCCCCCGGGGCGGGAGCGGCACGTCCGCCCTCCGACGCGCGAGCGCTCGGGGCCGGGCGTCACGCTGCCGCAGCTGCAAAGGCAGCAGGACGCCCGGCGAGTGGTCCAGGAAGGGCGCAGCAGCGGGGGGGAGCAGAGCGCAGGCAGCGGACGGCGCGACTCGGGGCAGGGGGCCAGGAAGGGGCCAGGGCACGGGAAGGGCGCGCAGGGACACGGGCAGGGAGCCCAGGCGCAGGGGGCAGGGCGAGGGGAGGTGGGAGAGCGGGCAGGGCCAGGGCGTGGGGGACAGGAGGCGGGACCCGCGACACGGGCAGGGGGCTGGAAAGGGGCACAAGGGCAAGGGCAAGGGCGCCGCGGGCCCCAAGGGACAGGCGGGACGGGGCATGGGAGCCAAGGGGGGAGGACGGGACGAAGGGAGGGGGGCAGAGGGCGGGGCGCCCCCGCAGCCGGATATGCAGCCGGTGAGGTGCATCCCCCCCGGCATCCAACAGATGCCGGCACACCACACCCACCACCACCACCACCACCACCACCACCACCTCTACAACATGGACCCTGACGCCGGCGAGCTCGTCCCCCCCCAACCCCCACAACACCAGCAACAGCCAGCCCCCCCGCGCCGAGGGCGGAGCCTGCGCGGATGGCCTCGGCGAAGGGGGGACGGGGCGCGGCATCGGCGCCGCAGGCGCAGGGGCAGCGAGGGGGGCCGGCACGGGGGGCAGAGGAGAGCCGGCCATCGGACTGGGACTGGGGCGCGGTCCGAGACCCTCTCGGGGAGGAGACCCTCCCCCTGGTGGGGGAGGTGTACGGGTGGTTGTGCTGGGCCAACCAGGGGACCTCCAGGAGGTCGAGGAACCCGCCCTTCAATGCCGTGCTCCTCCGGAGAGAAAGAGGAAACCGAGAGGTACCCCCGGGGGGGTGGGCAGCCCCAGAGGACCATGAGAGGGTCCTCAGGTCAGTGATCCGGGCGGCGTGGCCCGACAGGGAGCTGACGTGGCCGGCCCTCCTGGATGGGAAAGCGGTGCTCCGCATCACGGATGCGGACGCCAACAACTGGCTCCCCCGGGCTTTGCGCAGCGCCCTCGCCCACTGGCGCTACCGCCGGCACAACCCGCTGCCGCCACAGCCCCAGCCCCCACACAAGCGGCGGCGCAGGTGATGGCCCAGACGGCAGATACGAGAGAGTCGGGGGGGGGACTGGGCCCCCCGACCCACGCCCCCCCCACGGTACGGCACGACGCAAGAGGGCGTGCCACCTCCCGCGAAAGGGAGTGCGGAGACAACGAGCGCGGGGGGGAACCTGCTGCCTCGCAGCCCGCTAACCACTGACCGCTAACCCTCACGGCCACCCGCGGCCGGCCAGCGCCGCGCGACAACGGCCGGGGGATGAGGGGCCCCAGCGAGGGCCTGCACGAGGATCCGGCTCTAAGTAGAGGGGGGCGGGGGAAGGGCGCGACCCCCCAGCCAGTGGCTGGCCCCCGGGGCCAGGACTGCCATGCCGCCCCCCCCCCCGGCCGTCAAGAGGCGTCGCCAGGGGACCAAAGGGCCCCCCCGACTCCCCCCCCCCCCTCCCACACAGGCCCGAGAGCGGGCGGAGGGGCGGCCCCCCCACCCCCCCCCCCGCATCCACCCCAGCTGGGGAGCCACAGGCGCGGCCCTCCGCCCCCCCAGGGCCGGGGGGGCGCCCCCCCCCCCAGAAGGGACGGCGACGCGGTAAGGGGAACGGCGGCTGGACCTGCTCCCGCGACCCCACACCGGCATGCCGGAGCAACGCGCACAGCGGAACAGGAAGGAGGCCGCGCCCCAGATGACGCTCCCGTAACCACAGCCCACTCCGGGATGACAGGGGGGGGGTTCAGGTCTGCTGGGGCCCCCGGGGGAGCGGTCCACGGGCCGCCCCTCACCCCCCCCCACCCCGGGGCAACGCTTCAGCCCCGACCGCACGCGCACGCGGGAAGGGAACGCGTCGGCGACACGGAGAGGGCCAGGATGGAGTACCGCAGGCCGCCGCCCGGGAGGAGAGCAGGGAGGCCGCGGCGCGACACCCCCCCCCCCCACGCCCCCCCACTGGCCCGCCAGCCGCGGGGGCCCCGGCCCCCACCCCCCAAGGCAGGGGGGGTGGTCCCCCCCGCCCGAGAGGGGAGCCGGAGTGCGACCCGCCCCCCCGCCCCAGCCGCCGGCTCCCATGGGGGCCGCGAAGAACAAGCAAGCCCGGGCCTGCGCACCGGGACGCCGCACAGATCGTACCCAGAGAAGCCGGGTGAGCACGAACCGGAGCGGTATGGGGGGCCACGCCCCCCATGGACAGCACAACGCCAGTGACGCCCGCTTTGTTGCCTGCCCAGGGAAGGCAGAGGGACGGAATGAGGCAGAGCGACCCCCCGCCCTACAGGCCCCGCCCCGGCCGCACAAACGGGGGGTACGGCGCCCCCCCCCCCCCCCCAGCCCGCCCCCCAGCATATGAACGCCACCGACCCGCCCCGCGGCGCGCAGCCCCCACAGGGACAGAGCAGGACCCCCACACCCGCACGCCCGCGCCCACAACACGTGGATCGCGGACCCCGACAGCCCGCCCAGTGGACGGGCAGCCGGGGGAGGGGGAGCGCATGACCCCAGACGCCCCACGCAACGGTAGAAGGCACCCCCCCCGGGGACGCCCTGCCGCCACCCCCACAACCCCAAGCCAAGTAGGGGGGAAACGGGACCGGTCCACTCCGCCCCCAAGCACGCCAGACGGTGCAAGGGACCGGGGCAGGACACGCGGAGGGGCACGGACCACGTGGAACGGCCCTACCAGCGCCCAGTGCCGGGACCACGCGAGATGCGCACGCCACACCACCCGGCGGGGGGGGCGGACACCGCGAGAGCGCGAGCGCACACACACGAGGAGGACACGCGGGGACTACCGGAAGAGCAACCGGACCGAGCGCGCGGAACGCACAGACCGCGTGGAGTGGCGTACCAGCGAGCGAGGGTAAGGGACACCCGGACAGGACGGCCCGCCACACGCAGCGCGGAACACGCGGGGCGGGGAGGGGGAAACGGGAGAGACACGACGCCAGGTACCGGCCCGAACCCCCCGAACCGGCCGCGAGCGCCGCGCACACACAGACGTGGCACTGCACCCGCCAAGGCAGTAGTGGCGCACAGCGCCACACCCCAACCCCTAGGCTAGGCAGCCACCGCGTCAGCCCAAGGGGGTCCCACTGGCGACAAGCCAGTAGCACGGGCCCGGCGGCGCCAGCGCCCCGGGCGACCACGCATTAGGGGGGCGACGCAGTGGGTAAGCGCCCGCAGCCACAGCTGCGAATTGATGCACTGACCGGGGAGTGGTGAAACGGGGACGCCGGGGAAGGACGGGGCTCTGAGCTCTGTGAACCCAGGGGACTCCGCCACCAGGCAGAAGGTGCGTCTCTGAGGGCCCCCCACTAGGACCCGGTGGGGAGGATATCACCTGGCCCGACCAGGTGGCCCCCCGGGGCCGAAAGGCGTCTAGTACCCGCAAAATCAAACCTCAAACCTCAAACCTGTAGGGGCTGCCTGCCGCGGGGGTGGTGGGGGGCCGTTCCCGGGGAGGTAGGCCTGCCACCCTTGTGAGGGGCGTCAGGTGTCAGGCGCTGTCCCTCCCCCGGATGCCCGTCCTCTGGAGCGGGCAGCCAGGGTTCCGCGACCCGTGTGTCCCGGGTGCGGTCGGTGCGGGCGTGGGGACCCAGCACCGACCCCACAGTGTGCGCCCTTGCGAGCCGGCGTTGCTCGCTGTGGGGTTGGCAGAAGGGCTTTCCGGGGGGGGTGTCTTCCACCATTGTGAGGGGCGTCTGAGGTCAGGCGCTGTCCCTCCCCCACTGGGCCGGCTGTTGGGGTCCGCCACCCACTTGCTGTGGGCGCGGGTGTGTGGGTGTGGGGGCCCAACACTGTCCCCTTGGCATGCATGCCCTGTGGGCGCTGCGTGCCGCGGGGGTCGTTGGGGGCCGTCCCCAGGGGGGGTGGCCTGCCACCGTTGTGAGGGGCGTCTGGTGTCAGGCACTGTCACTCCCCCGGCCGCCCGTCCTCTGGAGCGGACAGCCGGGGTTCCGCGACCCGTGTGTCCCGGGTGCGGTTGGTGCGGGCATGCGGACCCAGCACCAACCCCACAGCATGCGCCCTTGCGGGCCGGCGTTGCTCGCTGTGGGGGTGGCGGAAGGGCGTCCCCGGGGGGGGTGCCTTCCACCATTGTGAGGGGCGTCTGAGGTCAGGCGCTGTCCCTCCCCTGACTGCCCGCCCACTGGGCGGGCTGTTGGGGTCCGCCACCCACGTGCTGTGGGCGTCGGTGTGTGGGTGTGGGGGCCCAACACTGTCCCCTTGGCCTGCATGCCCTGTGGGGGCTGCGTGCCGCGGGGGTGGACGAGGGCTGTCCCCGGGGGGGGGCTGGCCTGCCAGCGTTGTGAGGGGCGTCTGGTGTCAGGCGCTGTCCCTCACCCGGCCACCCGTCCCCTGGAGCGGGCGGCCTGGGCTCCGCGACCCGTGTGTCCCGGGTGCGGTCGGTGCGGGCGTGGGGACCCAGCCCAATCCCCACAGGGTGCGCCCTTGCGGGCCGGCGTTGCTCGCTGTGGGGGTGGAGGAAGGGTGTCCCTGGGGGGGGTGCCTTCCGCCGTTGTGAGGGGCGTCTGTGGTCAGGCGCTCCCCCTCCCCCGACTGCCCGCCCTCTGGGCGTTCTGTTGGGGTCCGTCACCCACATGCCTTGGGCGCGGGTGTGTGGGTGTGGGGTCCTAATGACCCCCCTGTGAAGAGGACAAGAGAACACAGCGCTGCTAAGCAACTGTGGCCTAACAGGGACGCCACGACACATTTCCCTGCTAGGGCTTTGAGGGGAAGGGCGCACATATGGCATGCACAGCGCATATGTCGATGGAGTCGAACTGCCCTCGCGACTCCTGGCTGAGGCGCAGTCAATTAATTGTGTGATCAGCGCCGTATGTGTTAGCACGGCTCAAGGGACTGCACCAGTTCACCCTGACACTCCCACCCGTACAACAGAGGCCAATGAACTGGGTTCAAGACGGAGGAACCAAGACACACTCCACGTATTATACGCTTCTTGGTGTGCCCTATAATACACTGTTCCTGAACCCAGTTTCAAGCAAGCAAGCTTAAGGACTCCGCCCGTTCCCTTATGGAACGTAGGGCGAAGCCCTGGGTAACCTGGCAAGGGTTCATACCGCGTGCACAGCGCGTGGCCTACTGTCAAATCCATTTACTGCATCGTGTGCACGCATGCAGGGAAGGGAGGCGAGATCTATACCAGTGTAACCACACTGACTCAACGAGAAGGTGTGCTCCTCCTGAGCTTACCTACCTTACTCACCATTCATCGTGTGAATGCCGAAGTGAAGGGAATGCAAAGCAAACCTAAGCGTTTCAACAACCCTATTGCGAGTTATAAACAACCCTAAGCGTTTAATTGCATCGTGTGGCCTGCAGGATTCTTCCTGTTGTGCCTGTTTTGTCATTTCTCCTTTGGTTTTTGGAAACCTAAAAAACAAACAAGCCACGATAAAACACACCCAACAGAAAACAAACAGCGTAGGGGACGGCATACAGCGACCAAACGCGGCCAGCCACGCCCAAACGATCCACCGCACGACCCCAGACAAGCCGACGACTGGCGGCTACGACAACAGCGAACCAAAACAACTTGCCGGGCACGCCCCGGTCGCAACACAATGACCGCCATATCGGACAGGCCGGCCGCAACAAACCTCAGAACTAACGGAGAGGACAACCAGGACAACATCCAGCTGCGCTGGCGCGGGCTGCAGCGCGATAGACCGCACGAGGAACCAGCCGGCTGTAAGGCGGCCAACACAACCATGTACCAACAAAACTGCTGCAGAGAAAACGACCCGACAATAAACAGACCACACGCAAGCCGGCCAACACCAAACCAGCCGGACATGCAAGGGTTCAAACGGGGACGGCGTCCCACGGGTGGGGGACACCATGGTGCGCCACGCCCCCTGACGACCATACCAACGGGTACAACACAACGCCGCAACTCTACCATTATACAAATGACCAACCAACCGCAACGAACTACTTCGCACCCCTGGCCCCCCGAGAGAGCGCAAGCTCGACCGAGTCAGGAGGCGTGAATACACGTCGCGGCATGGGAGTCCCGTAGCCCGTGCTTCTTCAAGTCGTCTCACGCCTACTGAAAACCAACCCAGGTGGGGGTGCCCACAGGACAGAGCCTTCGCCTCGCTCTTGGCCCCTGGGCCCCAGAATCCGGAGGCTGATGAGGATGTGCTATGGGACCCTCCCCCACGTATCATCCAGCCGAAGGAGAGGAATGTGAGAAGTTGGTCGAACATGGATTACCTCTCTGGGCAGAACCCGCAGTAGGGTACTGCTCGCGGCAACCACGCCCTTCCCCCATGTGGAAAAGCCGCTTTGTGGGGGCACGTGAAGTAGGCCTGTTGGTGGGCGAGCAAAAGTCCCTTGGTAAGAGCCCCTTGGGTGGCAATCCCAGACCTGAGATGACCTACCTACCTACCTATACAAAGTAGGCTTAAGTACAAAGATTCAATCACAAATGGATAAAACAAATGATTTTTGTGTGAAAACCTGGATGACTCAGGCTTCCAAGGTAGCACCAAGCACTTCATGTGCACTCTTTTGGATAAGAAGGAGTTGGTTGGGACTCTGGGGCATAGGAATTAGCCCAGACACAGGATATGGCTTGGCCAGCATGGCCAAGCAACTGAACTCAGAATCATTTAGAAGGTAGAACCACAATAAGTGGTAGAACCAGTTGAGTATAGGGTTCTTGAGGTGGGGGACCACTGGGCTTAACCTACAAGGCCTTCGGCATGAAGTGCCTACTTTATTTTGGTATTACCGCCATGAAGGAAGATACCTCCGCTCAGTTGACTGGTAGGGGTGAGCTTCATGAGGGGCTAGGGTTAGACCCCTAGTTACTTTGAGAAAGTGCACTTTAAACTTCAAAAGAGTGATGAAAATGATTAAGTTAGTCTCCACATCATCAAAAAGCTTTTAGGGCGGGCTTGGCCTGGATCAAGTCCTCCAAGGAAGACATGGTAGTGACGTTTTCTTACTCTAAGTCATTTTACAATACAATGCGTCAAAAATAGGTTTTGTTCATTTCAAAGAAACCGATACTCTACACCAGGAGGTATTTCAAATAACATATAGATTTTGTTTTCAAAACCGCTAGTGGAGCAAAGTGTACCCATCAAGTGCCTTCATACGCAACGTTTCCAGGTCTCCCATAGCAAGAAGTTGTTAGGTCTTTTGGGGTCTTAGATATCACTTTCGATATTCTTTCTGGTGGCAGTGCAGGGTTGGGAAGCTGGTAGTTGTGGAAATGACCTGTCTTTAGGAATTTGTTTTCCGAAGGCATTCCGTTTTGCAAATTAATATTTTGGAAAATACCCTGATTTTTTCTGTGTATTTCTCAATCAACAATCCATTATGCATACTAGTCCACTTTATGTTAGGAGAACTTCCGCAACACTCGCGTGTGGGGTTTGCAAGAACACCTCTGCTATCAACCTTCTTTGGCTTTTTGTTGCCGGATGTATGCACAGGTTTTTGATTACAAATCTCCAACAATCCGCTAGCTTCTTGTGGGGAATGGGCAAAACGGGCTTCTATCTAGTGAACCCTTGCACCCTTTCACACTATTCCGTGAGGCAAGACGACGGCAGCAAATGCACACAAAATTGTACACCTATCCTCCGTGTAATCTAACGTGAAACCTTTGATGTACAAGTTAACTCCCGGCCATTAAGTTAACTTGAAATTCATTTCATTCAAGCCAATCAACAAAGGCCACAACCAAAGATCATAGCAGCAAAATTCGTGAGAAGGACACAAGGACAACATGGGAATATGGCTGCAGCACCATATCCACAGAGAGACAAAAGGAAAAAAGCACATTTGGCCGCTCTAAGCACCATTCCTCAACAAACTCCAACAGGCCAGGTCAGGTCTCTTCCTACACGAAGAATGGGGCATATGTGAACTGCCCATGGAGTGGGGAAAATGTCAAAATTAGGCCACAATGTTGATAATCCAGCGCCCATATCCCTTGGATCCCATGGCAAACCCATATGCATGAACGCGTCTGCAAAATCAAAATATGTGTCGTGTGCCCACAAGATAATATTATATAAAATAAAGGATAAGCTTGAAAAATAAGAGAATCAATGCAGGATGTCCTCCAAGGTCTTTAATTTCATAATGCCTTGGTTCCCAGACCAAGTCCTCATCAGCTTCGAGCACGGCGTTTTACGACACGGCCGTTTTGGCCAAAATTCAAAATGTTGCGTAAAATGACCGAACCATGATTCAAAAGGAATTCAATTGCGTGGAGCCATCCTTGAGTTAGCTGCAAATTCACATATCGTCTGAAGCGTTTGGTCTCGTGAACAATGTTGCAAGTTATTGGCTTACGCTTTCTAAAGTACAATAAGCTAGAGGTTCTCTACAAAAAGCTAGGCTTTTCCAACCCATTAGGACCCAACATTAGGAACAACAGTGTAACAAGTAGCCAAACAACAGAGCAGGCGGACAACCCGCCTCTCAGGTATGTTACTGTCATGACACACTTTTGCATTGTGTTTGTGTGATTTATTTCGTTAAAACGCTAGGGTTGTCACCGCTGCGTTTGTTGGGGGTATGGTTGTTCACCTTTCTTGCTCTCCACAGCTAAAACCAAGAAACACAGGTATGTCAGAGGAATGGTGCACGCAGCGCGCACGTGGGGATAGAGTGTGCGCTGTGCTCGCGATGCATGTGCCTCATCTCGGCATTGGTACGCTGTGGCACTTTGCCTCACCTAGGATGTTATGGGGTCCAAACATCATGAAACCAGCTACACGCAAAAATGCTATCTTTTTTTCAAACTATACCACAAAGAGTATGTTTTCCGGAGTTATCCCCTCCCCCACCCTTCAAATTTGGAAATTCCCAGCCCCTGTATCGACAATGCAGGCTTGATTCCATCCGAAATCGGCCGTATGCGAGAAATATGAGATTCACCACCTAGTTGCGAATAGCAGCTTTTGTATAGCTCAAACCATACGTGTTCGTTTTTGTGCAAAAAATACACTTTTTTGCTGATGCTGGTTCCAAAACACTGGATAAATTGCTCCAAAACCTTGCACAACACATTTTTCTGAGTCCACCACATTCCAAATAGGGTATGGGGCCCTACAACTGACAACTCATGCCCCCAAAATGCTGTTTTGGGCCAAAAATTGGTATTTTTGGGAACAAAATGCAGTGTTTTGGTGATGGTGGCTCCCGAACCCTTGATCATTTGCTCCAAAACCCTGCCATACACGCCTTCCTGATTCCCGCACCCTCATAATAGGGTATGGGACCCCACCTCTGACCATTCAGGCCCGAAAAATACTGTTTTAGGCCAAAAAATGGCATTTTTCGGCCATTTTTGGCCAAACAATGCGGTTTTCTGGTGATCGCGGCCCTGAAAGCCTTCATTATCCGCTCCAGAAAATTGCAACACACGTTCTTGTGAGTCCAGCACCCTGAAAATAGGGTATGGGGCCCTACAAATGACCACTCAGGGCCGAAAAACACTGTTTTAGGCCACAAAAAAGCATTTTTTTTCCTCGATTTTTCGGCAAAAATTGCGGTTTTTTTGGTGATGGCGGCTCCGAAACGCTCAATAACTTGCTCCCAAACCTTGCAAAACACACGTTTGTTTTGACTTCAAGACCCGCAAAATAGGGTGGGGGGCCCTACATCTGTTTGCAGCAGTGTGTCAAAGCATTGGAACGGTAACAATTTTCAGTGGTTCCTTTGCACGCTGACGGCATGTCTCCTTAGTGAAGATAATACAATCATGCCTATTACAGAACTCGGAACTCATTTGTGGCTTGCTTCTGTTTGGTGCAGTGTGTTAATGCATGGGAGGGGTAACAACGTTCAGTGGTTCCTTTGCATACCAACTGCATGTCTTTTTAGTGAAGATAATACCATCATGCCTATTGCAGACGCGTACTTCCTTTCAGAAATACACCCTCAGTGACCTCGTAAAACAGGTAGATCATGTGGACCCGAATCACACAGCGGCCCAGCAAGTTGTTACTATTGGGGCATTTTGTTACCCCATGGTGGGTCATTTAAATGAGGAGGACACACCTTACAACCCATACAAACGCAGTAGGTAGGTAGGTAGGTGCACTCGGTCGTGGAGAGGCGCCCCATGGTTCCCCCTGGCGTCGCCCCTGTGACGAACAGGAAGAGGCTCCGCGCGTGAAGAGGGGAGGCGGCTTACGTCCCGCTAGACCTGTCTGTTGGCCCCCAACAGAGCGGCCCCGGGCAACACCGGGAGGGCTGATCGCCGCCAGCCTGACGTGCTTGTCTCGCCAGGAGGGTGTGCCCCCGTGCTTGCGCACGTCCCCTCCTTTGGGCGGAACCCTAGGGGTTCACCGGACTTCCTGGCGTATCCCGTTCCCAAGGCATGCATGCATGTTCTTGGTACTAGGGTTCCGAGGCGCTTGCGTGTCGCACGCTCCGCCTCATGTCAGAAAGCAGCGCAGGCCTTAGGATGCAGCCTTACCCCCGGTCTCCCGATCTCGTTTGGCCGGGTCACCTGCATGGCACGGGCTTCCTCAGTGCCCGGGCTGTGGGCACTGGGTTTCCTACTGTTGTGCGGCGTTTGTCTTTGGGTCCGGTTCGCGGTTGGGTGTGGGTTTTTTTAACCCTGCCAATCCTGGCTGGGGTCCTGGGTGGGTGTGTTTGGGGGCGGTTTGTGGTGTTGTCCCTTTGCTGGCTCTTTTTTTTTTTTTTTTTCTTTTTGCTACTCCCCGCCACTCGTGGCTGGGTTTCGCTGCCGCTGGTGGTGGGCGGTCCCCGCCACTCCTGGCTGGGGTCCGCTGCCGGCGGTGGTGTGTGGTGTGTGGTGTGTGGTGTGTGGTGTGTGGTGGTGGTGTGTTGGTGGGGTTGTGGCTGGTGTGTGGTGTGGTTGGTCCCTCGCCACTCCTGGCGGAGGTTCCTGTGTGCTACTCCCCGCCACTCCTGGCTGGGTTCCGCTGCCGGTGGTGGTGGGCGGTCCCCGCGACTCCTGGCTGGGGTCCGCTGGCGGCGGTGGTGTGTGCTTTGTGGTGTGTGGTGTGTGGCGGTGGTGTGTTGGTGGGGCTGTGGCTGGTGTGTGGTGTGGTTGGTCCCTCGCCACTCCTGACGCGGGTTCCTTTGTGCTACTCCCCGCCACTCCTGGCTGGGTTTCGCTGCCGGGGGTGGTGGGCGGTCCCCGCCACTCCTGGCTGGGGTCCGCTGGCGGCGGTGGTGTGTGGTGTGTGGTTTGTGGTGTGTGGTGTGTGGCGCTGGTGTGTTGGTGGGGTTGTGGCTGGTGTGTGGTGTGGTTGGTCCCTCGCCACTCCTGGCGGAGGTTCCTGTGTGCTACTCCCCGCCACTCCTGGCTGGGTTTCGCTGCCGGGGGTTGCTGGGCGGTCCCCGCCACTCCTGGCTGGGGTCCGCTGGCAGCGTTGGTGTGTGGTGTGTGGTGTGTGGTGTGTGGTGTGTGGCGGTGGTGTGCTGGTCGGGTTGTGGCTGGTGTGCGGGGTGGTTGGTCCCTCGCCACTCCTGGCAGAGGTTCCCGTGTGCTACTCCCCGCCACTCTCGGCTGGGTTTCGCTGCCGGTGGTGGTGGGTGGTCCCCGCCACTCCTGGCTGGGGTCCGCTGGCGGCGGTGGTGTGTGGTGTGTGGTGTGTGGTGTGTGGCGGTGGTGTGTTGGTGGGGTTGTGGCTGGTGTGTGGTGTGGTTGGTCCCTCGCCACTCCTGGCGGAGGTTCCTGTGTGCTACTCCCCGCCACTCCTGCCTGGGTTTCTCTGCCGGTGGTGGTGGGCGGTCCCCGCCACTCCTGGCTGGGGTCCGCTGGCGGCGGTGGTGTGTGGTGTGTGGTGTGTGGTGTGTGGTGTGTGGCGCCGGTGTGTTGGTGGGGTTGTGGCTGGTGTGTGGTGTGGTTGGTCCCTCGCCACTCCTGGCGAAGGTTCCTATGTGCTACTCCCCGCCACTCCTGGCTGGGTTTCGCTGCCGGTGGTGGTGGGCGGTCCCCGCCACTCCTGGCTGGGGTCCGCTGGCGGCGGTGACGTGTGGTGTGTGGTGTGTGGCGGTGGTGTGTTGGTGGGGTTGTGGCTGGTGTGTGGTGTGGTTGGTCCCTCGCCACTCCTGGCGGAGGTTCCTGTGTGCAAACGCAGCTTGTATGCGCTCAGGTACAAGGCAGATTCCTTTTTTTTCTGACAGGCAGTGCCAAAGGAGTGTGGCTCTGACGATTACAGCATTTGCAAATCTAATGATGGTGTGTGTGCAAATACAGTTGTTTTGAGCTTTTCTTTGCATCCTCTGGTTGGCATTCTGGAGTAAAGAGCATGCATAGGCACATATTGTTCATTGTCTAGCCTCACCTAGCGCTAGGGACCAACTTGAACAACTTTAAATCACACACACGGGCCGCGATAGCACTTTCATCAACATTTATGTGTTCCAAGGTGCAACAATAACTTTTTTGGGCCTTCTTTTGCACCATCCGGACTGCAACATTGAGTAAAGGGCATGCACGGGAAAAAATGATTGCTTGCCAAGCCTCAGCAAGCACTATGGACACATTTCATCAATTGGAAGTCACACAAAAGCGCGACCGTATCACTTCAATCAACATTATTGTGTTCGAAAGATCAAACATAGCTGTTTGGGGCCTTCTTTGGCACGCTCCGGGCCAGAAACCTTGAGTAAAGGGCATGCACAGTCACAAATTGTTGCTTGCGAAGCCTCAGGTAGCACAGGCGACAAACGTGATCAATGAGAAATCACACGAAAGCATGACTGTATCAGTTTAATCAACATCTATGTGTTCAAAAGTGCAAACATACCTGTTTTGGGCGTTTTTTGGCACCCTTCGGATTGTTATCTCCGGTGAAGGGCATGCACGGGCACAAATCATTGCTTGCCAAGCCTCACCTAGCACTAAGGACACATTTCATCAATTTGCAATCACACGAAAGCGGAGCCGTATCACTTTAATCAACATTATTGTGGTCAAAAGTGCAAATATAGCTGTTTGGGCACTTCAGGCACTTTTTGGGCACTTTTCGGGCCATAACCTTGAGTAAAGGGCATGCACGGTCACAAATTGGTGCTTGCCAAGCCTCACGTAGCACAGCACCTATGATTTTGTGGGGCATTCTGCGGCCAAAACCGCATTTACGCTACCGCACTGGATCTGAAACGGCCCACTGGATCTGAAACGGCCGCGGTGCCAAAAATTTGTCGTTCAAACATGAATTTTTGCAAAATCCATTGCTTGAATACATTTGCTTCCTTGGCACAAAAGTGTGGATGTGTCAAAACATTACAATGCTGTGGTTGAATCTAAAGATGCCTGCCAAAAGTCGTTTTAATATTGTTGTTCTGCTATTTTTGTGCTGCTCAGCTGTAGTGCAGATCGATCCGGACATTTCCGGCTATTGACTGCTAAATTTTGACACAACATTTCTGACTAATGCTTTGCAATTGCCTTTGTTTTGCTTTGCTTGCAAACACAACGTTGAACTGAGGTCCCTGGGACTTGATTTGTGTTGCTGGTCAAGGTTTCGGAACAGTTGACAGTTGACGTGCTGTGCACTTGCTTGTGTTGTGCCTTCTTTGCCCAGTCTTGGCTCTGTGAGTTTACTATTTGCCTGATTTGTTGCAAAGCCTGTTCTGCAACCCTTGACTCTCCCTGAAAAGGGATCTCCTGTGGTGCAGAAGTACCCATTCCAACGGTCAGGCTTTGTAGCTCATCTTTGGCAAATAGTCTCAAACTTGCAGGCACGGGCCCTTTGCACCGCACAATGCTCAAAAGAACTAGGCTTCACAAAGGTTGGCAGGTGTTTGAAGTGACATTGAGAACTGAGGTGTGTGGTTAACTGAGAAATCAGTTTGAACTGGTCCCACCCTACGATGCTCAAAAGAACTTTGCTTCACAAAGGTTGGCACAGATTTTTGAACTGACTTTGAGAACTGAGGTGTGCAGGTAACTCAGAACTCGGCTTGAACTGGTTGCAGCGTACGAGGCTCCAAAGAACTTTGCTTCACAAAGGTTGCCACAGGCTTTTGAAATGACGATGAGAACTGAGGTGTGTGGTTAACTGAGAACTCGTTTTGAACTGGTCGCACCGTACGAGGCGCTAAAGAACTTCGCGTCACAAAGGTTTTTGAAATGACACTGAGAACTAAGGTGTGTGGTTAACTGAGAACTCGGTTTGAACTGGTCGCAGCGTACAAGGCGCTAAAGAACTTCGTGTCACAAAGGTTGGCCCAGGTTTTTGAAATTAAGTTGAGAATTGAGGTGAATGGGTAACTGAGAACTCGGTTTGTGGTGCAGTGGTGGTTCAAGCTGTCTTGAATGGGTGAGAACTGCTGTAAGGAACTGGATGTGTACTGCCGGTGAACGGCATGCTGCTGCTACCTGTTTTGTGTCACTCCTGGTTTTCCACTTCCGTGCACAGTATACTTCGAGTTGACTTTGGGCATGGGCCTGATTTCGATGACCTTCCACCTACGGGCATTCTTCACCTGCTTCGCGTTGCCCTCCACTTCTGCACCGTGGTGGTCTGCAATGGGCTGCTGCACTCTGGCGCTGCGCAACAGGCTTCACTGAAGGTCCTTTTGGGCCTGCTTTTTGGATTTCACTCTGGGTTTCGTGACCTTCGAGGTCGTTTTGGGAATCCTGGTTGGGCTTCACTCTGATTTCGGTGACCTGGGGCTGCTGGTTTTGGTGGATTTCAGTTGACTTCGTCATTCTTGAACTGCAAGTGGAGATCTGTGCTGCTGGTGGTGGATTTGCAGCAAGTGCGTTTTGTGTTGCCACACTCCGGTGAACGGCATGCTGCTGCTGCCTGTTTTGTGTCACTCCTGGTTTTCCACTTCCGTGCACAGTATACTTCGAGTTGACTTAGGGCATGGGCCTGATTTCGATGACCTTCCACCTACGGGCATTCTTCACCTGCTTCGCGTTGCCCTCCACTTCTGCACCGTGGTGCTCTGCAATGGGCTGCTGCACTCTGGCGCTGCGCAACAGGCTTCACTGAAGGTCCTTTTGGGCCTGCTTTTTGGATTCCACTCTGGGTTTCGTGACCTCCGAGGTCGTTTTGGGCATCCTGGTTGGGCTTCACTCTGATTCCCGTGACCTGGGGCTGCTGGTTTTGGTGGATTTCAGTTGACTTCGTCATTCTTGAACTGCAAGTGGAGATCTGTGCTGCTGGTGGTGGATTTGGATGGAAGCTGTCCAATAACCAAGCAAAGGCATTGCTGGACACGGAGGAGTTCTGGGTTGCTTTAGCAGGGCTCTTTGGGCGTGCTTGTGCACATGTAGTTGATGATTTGGTGTT
The DNA here is from genome assembly GCA_964036045.1 of Eutreptiella sp. 'Long Island Sound 2002'. Lineage (NCBI taxonomy): Eukaryota > Euglenozoa > Euglenophyceae > Eutreptiales > Eutreptiaceae > Eutreptiella > Eutreptiella sp. 'Long Island Sound 2002'. The sequence continues at coordinate 129,495,332 of OZ038382.1, read as the reverse complement.
TTATGTCAGTGAGCTCCGCCGGCTGGCAGATCATGGAATCCATCTAGAGTGAGCACTCGCAATGCTGATTGTGACCGGCTCCATGCATTGTATATCCAATTGGGTCTCCCGAAGGAACGAATTACAGCGCAAGTGCGCTATTTTCTCTGCCACTACCAGTCCTGGCTGGAGTGGCATGGGAATTTGCAAGGCCTCAACACGGAGGGGGGCGAACATTGCCATGGGCACGACAAGGAATTTGTGATGCGTTGCCCTAGTACGCCCCACTGGAAGTGTCCAATAGGAATGGAGATCGGTGTGGAGGATTCTGCCTTAGGGCTGGCACTATGGGCAGAGGGCCACCAGGTGCCCAGCACGGGGTGTGATCACACCATCACTGTAGGTTTGTCCCAACCTCAACCACCCGCACCCCCCCTCCTCTTCTCATGATAGCCACACAAGCAATGCAGAATCCCCACCTTTTTTCTCATCACACGCGCTACATACATTGCTTGGTGTTTGCCCGCCTATCCATTTTCATACACGATACACAAATTGCGCCCTGCCCGTCATTGTTCGCTTTGTGTCGTCTTCAGGCCAAAGGCAATCGGAGGCTCGATAGTGCTGCGGACATCCATGTGAGCAGCGACAGCGGAGATGTGGGCGATGAAGGGAGCATGGTGGTGCCGAAGAAGGATGCAGCAGCAACAGCGATCAGTGATTATTTCTCAGCAAACCAATGCTGCACAACAACCCACTGCACATTGTGCCAAGTTTGCTGACACCAGAGGCATGGAGCGCACTGCATGTTTTTTTGTGTTCCTCCATCCATTAGCTGTTGCTGAAATGCAGCGACTTTGCAGCTGCAAGACTCATTTTGCATATTACGATTCGTTGATTGTAGTCAGAGTTACAGTTCAATCAGTGGCCTCTTCTGAATTTGTAAGTTAATTGATTACAGCTGTTTTTGAACCATCTGCTGAAGGTACACCACACAGCGATGACAATTTTTCTGTTGCTTCACCAGTTAATATTTATCAGCAACCCGCTGAAGTGCAACAACCCACTGCGTGCTTGGCAATAATTGATGGCAGCACAGGCATTTCCTGCATCCATTAGTTGTTGCTGTTATGCTGACATGCAGTGGTTTTGCATGTGCAAGACTCATTTTGCATATTACGATTCGTTGATGGTAGTTAGGCGGTACGGTGCAGCCAGTTGTCTGGTGTGCATATGTCAGTAAACTGATTGCTGCTTTTTTTGAACCCTCAACTGAAGGTACAGCACACAGCAATGCTTTGAAGTTCGAATGTGCATCGTGCAGCTGTGCAGATTGCTGTGCAGCTCTGCAGCTGTGTAGGTGGTACGGTGCAGCTAGTTGTCTGTTCTGCATATGTCAGTAAACTGATTACAGCTGTTTTTGAACCCTGAACTGAAGGTACAGCACACAGCAATAATTTGAAGCTCGAATGTGCATCGTGCAGCTGTATGATTTTTTTGGTGAAATGTTTGTTATGAAAAGTTGGGGTATTGACGAGCATATCACATTATAACTGCATGGTGCAAGACAAAAAGCACAAGGACAATCTGGATCGTGTGTAGATCAGGGTCAATCTATGTTGTCTACATACATTGCAATGGTTTCCATTTTGTATTGTGTTGGAGGAAGTAAGTAATTCATTTCTCCACACAAATTGAGTTTTTGTTTTGCCCGAAATATTGGATGTGCATGACATCTTGGCACTCAAAATGAGCCATGCGTCAACTCTTATTATGAATGATAGGCAAAAACCACAAAACCTTCAGAACAAGCTTAATACACAACAAAGATGTGTCAATTTTGTCAACCATTTGGATAGAATCCGGGTTTTGGCCACTTTGTGCCCGGTAAAATCAAAGGTGAGGGGACAAACAAGATCAATTTGGAATTACACGAACGCATGACCGTATCACTTTAATCAACATTTCTGTGTTCAAAAGTGCAAATATAGCTGTTTTGGGCGTTTTTTGGCACCCTCTGGATTATTATCCTGGGTAAAGGGCATGCAGGGGCACACATCATTGCTTGCCAAGCCCCACTCAGCGCTGGGGACACAATCCATCAATTTGAAATCACACCAAAGCGCGACCGTATCACTTTAATCAACATTATTGTGTTCAAAAGTGCAAATATAGCTGTTTGGGGACTTTTTTGGCACCCTCCGGGCCATAACCTTGAGTAAAGGGCATGCACGGTCACAAATTGTTGCTTGCCAAGCCTCACGTAGCACAGGGAACAAACGTGATCAATTTGAAATCACACCAAAGCATGACCGTATCACTTTAATCAAGATTTATGTGTTCAAAAGTGCAAAGATAGCTGTTTGAGGCGTTTTTTGTTACCCTCTCGATTTATATCTCCGGTAAAGGGCATGGACGGGCACAAATCATTGCTTGCCAAACCTCACCTAGTACTAAGGACACATTCCATCAATTTGAACTCACACCAAAGCGCAACCGTATCACTTTAATCAACATTATTGTGTTCAAAAGTGCAAATATAGCTGATTGGGGCCTTCTTTGACACCCTCCGGGCCATAACCTTGAGTAAAAGGCATGCACAGTCACAATTTGTTGCTTACCAAGCCTCACGTAGCAGAGAGCACAAACTTGATCAATTTGAAATCACACAAAAGCATGACCGTATCACTTTAATCAACATCTATGTGTTTAAAATTGCAAAGGTAGCTTTTTGAGGCATTTTTTGGTACCCTCTCGATTATTATCCTGGGTAAAGGGCATGGACGGGCAGAAATCATTGCTTGTCAAACCTCACCTAGCACTAGGGAGACATTTCATTAATTTGAAATCACACCAAAGCGCGACCGTATCACTTTAATCAACATTATTGTGTTCAAAAGTGCAAATATAGCTGATTGGGGCCTTTTCTGGCACCCTCCGGGCCATAACCTTGAGTAAAAGGCATGCACAGTCACAATTTGTTGCTTGCCAAGCCTCACGTAGCAGAGGGCACAAACTTGATCAATTTGAAATCACACAAAAGCAAGACCGTATCACTTCAATCAACATCTATGTGTTTAAAAGTGCAAAGGTAGCCGTTTGAGGCGTTTTTTGGTACCCTCTCGATTATTATCTTGAGTAAAGGGCATGGACGGGCAGAAATCATTGCTTGCCAAACCTCACCTAGCACTAGGGACACATTTCATCAATTTGAAATCACACCAAAGCGCGACCGTATCACTTTAATCAACATTGTTGTGTTCAAAAGTGCAAATATGGCTGTTTGGGGCCTTTTTTGGCACCCTCCGGGCCATAACGTTGAGTAAAGGGCATGCACGGTCACAAATTGTTGCTTGCCAAGCCTCACGTAGCACAGGCGACAAAGGTGATCAATTTGAAATCACACAAAAGCACGACCGTATCACTTTAATCAACATTTATGTGTGCAAAAGTGCAAACATACCTAGTTTGGGCGCTTCTTGGCACCCTCCGGATTATTATTTTGGGTATAGGGCAGGCACGGGCACAGATCATTGCTTGCCTAGCCTCACAGGGCACTAGGGACAAACTTTATCATCTACCAATCTCGTGACACCACGAGGACATCATTGAAATGACCGTTTGTGGCCCAAAAGTGGCAACAATGGGCAAAAATGATCTTATTTTAGGCTTATCTGGACATCTGGTAATGCAATTGACGTTATTTCAATACAGCAACTAGATAACATCGTATTTTACTGATTGCGCTATCTAAATCCGGGCAGATGCGCACAGATTTGGCACAACTCACCAAAACCTCGGCAAAATTGTGTTGCGGCGGGCCGTAAATTGCAATCGCGGCAGTTTTTGGACGGTTCAGTTACGGGATTCCCGTACCTCATAAAATCCTAGGTGTGGAAGATGATCTTAGCCCACGCAAACTGCACCCTGTTTTGCGCGTCGAACGCGCAGAAAAGGGGCGGTTCACAACAGGGCATAAAAACGTTTTTTTTGCATGTATGATGAAAGTGTTTTTCGGCGTAGTGAAACAAATTGCTTTTCTTAGTCTTGCACAACTCCTTGTTCCTAAAGGCTGCAACGTTTTATGTTTTACGGCGTTCTGAGTGCTTGAGGCCTCGCGCACTCAAGATATTCCAAGTAGAGGTTGTGACGAAACATAAAAGCCCTAGGGACTGGCCCTTGTGAAAATACACAGCTCCCACATGTTATTAAAAATCAGGTTGTGTTGACGAAGGAGCATTGAAAATGAATGATGTCCGGACTTCCGATGTTACGTGAAACACATATACTCTAAAGTAAAAATAAAATACAAATTTAGGCACCCGGAGTGCGCGAGGTCTCGCGCACTCAGGTCACGTAATGTATTGATTTTGGGGAACGATATGACGCGTACCATTGCAGGTACAGTACCAGACGGACAAACACATTTGATTTTTGCAGTGTATGTGTGTGAAGACACAGTTTTGGTCACATATAACACGGCACAGGTCATTGTCCGACAGAAAAAATCAATGCGCGAGGCCTCGCGCACTCAAACCACACAAGAAAATGAAGAAGCAGGCAGGTCAGGCTACGCCGGTATTTACATTCCCTTTTCAAGGCTACCACTGGTGACTGTCAATTATACATCTGTAACCTTCGTCATTTTTGTCAGGGGATCAGAGGAATGATTTGCTTTTCTCCAACAGCGACTCACTGGCAGACGTGTCCAGTTCTAATAGCGGCCGTAGCCTTCGCTGGCCGAAAGATAGGATTTTTTTTAACTGCGTTTAAGGACGGAAACAGAACAGGAAATTGTGGTTGGGGAAACCGTTATTGGTTACTGGGAACGGAGCGCACGCAGACACCAAATACAAAATGCGGCGGCAGCGTGCGCACCAGAAATGACGACAGAAAAAGGCCAGATTTTTTCATAGAGGCTTTTGTTAAAGAACGCTGTGCGAAAAAAAAAAGAAAATATGTGCGCAAATTCAATTTAACACAGAAAGACGCAAAATGCCATTTCGAGCCAGAAAATTTGTAACGCATCGAATGATTGCAGAAGTAAGCAAAGGAGCAGCAGCACTCAGAGAGGCATGCGCGGCAGAACCCGCATACCAAACAGCAGACGACTTGTGAAACGGACTGAAACGGAACGACCTGGCGGTGCAACTGGTGTTAACATTTGCACAGCGCCTCAGGTACATCAAAAGAACGCGACACAGTTTACGAGCAGCAAAAAGGCAGGAGGACAAGCGCTTCATGCGCATTTTACGACAGGAGGGCTGGAACCTGTTCCTGTTGATGTGTCAGCGGGCAGTACCAAACAGGAAAAGTGAAGGTAATGATTACTGATTTGAAGATTGACAAGACCAAGGAGCGTGGACAGACCCAACAGATCGACCGCGACAACGTTGCCAAGAAAGTGGTCGGATACCAAGCACTGCCACCACCTGGACCGTTTTGCCTAACGACATGGGAGGATAGTGGTATGAGTCTCTTCGCAATCGATCAACGACATTTCTTCTCTTTGCTGTGGTACATGATTTGCGTTGCAGATGGCTCGCTCTAATTTCTGAATGGTCAACATGGGACACAAACATGCAGAAGGATTCAGCAATGCAGCTCGCAGAAGGGAAAGAAATGGAGGACTTGCAAGAGTTTTGCTACGTTGACGTTCTTAAGTACAAAACGCCTTTGAGGATCCGGGCCAAGGGTGCAGGATTGCAGCAAGCTGGTAGCCAGTCTGTGACGGGGATTCCGCTGTCTGAGGCGCTGGACAGCATGTTGGTGTACATTGAGGACCAGAAGCAGGGAAAGGAATCACAGGATTTCGACGGTTCAAAACTGATGTACTCCAGGCCGCCGTCAACACTGCGTTTCTTGCACCCGAGTCTTTGGAGGGCACACAGTATGTGTTCGTGTGTCACACCCTCGCAGTGCGCGAGGCCTCGCGCACTCCATGCCACTGTTTTCCCTCGTAGAACTGGACATTCAAACACTGGAGGGACACCTTCTTCCTGGCGTACTACTGCGGCCCTGAGGCGGTTACTGGTATGAAGAACCTCAAGGGTAAGAGCAAGAAAGGGGATGTTACAAGTAATGCCTTCAAGAAGCTGGAGGGGCTGCATCTTCCAAGTATATTGCAGAACATCCGTGCGCATATGGCCGTGGAGGACTGGAACTTACGCACCACCCAGAACTACATCGATGCGCTGATTACGGAACAATGGGTTACTTTCCATCTTGACCATCCGGACAACTAGGATTTTGTCAACCAAACCGCAGGTATGCCTCAGTTTTGCAGCTTGAGTGCGCGAGGGCTTGCGCACTCAACCACGTTTTTCACATCTGCACAGCTGGTGATGCGAAGATTGGAGGAGAAGTCGCAGCTCTGGGCACGCCGCAACTGAAGATTTGCCTCGGAAATTGGGGTTATTGGGAAGACGCAAAAAGTTCCAGGTACCGGTCGCCGTGGCCAAAGTGGAAAACGTTGACTGGTGCACCTCCATGGCGGACTGGGGACAAGGGAGCACCTCCATCACCGCAGACGCTGGCCGTGCGGAAACAACTTCAAAGGAAGGCTGAGGCACCATCATGGGCGCCGACACAGACACGAATGAGTACTGGAGAAGTGATCAATGTTTCCAAGCAGGACAACAAAGGGAACGAATGCACTTTGACAGCATGCCGTATTGAGGATATCGAAGAGACACCACCAGCCCGTTTCCGGGATTTGCAGTACCCGTTGTGGGTTCTCAATGCTGACCTTTTCGTGGAAGATGACTCTGCAGGATTTGTTCGGAAGTGGCTGTTCGATGTGATGATGCTAGGGAAGGACGTAATTTTCGATGGTGATGCTGATGTGGTGCACCATATTGGCCGCGACATGCAGAGGCTGTGGCGTGTGGAGAAGGACAAGGATCCAACTACAGCGCCTTTCTACCATGCCTGGTTGCCAGTACACTCCTTGTTGTCTGGTTCCGTGACCAGCAACATGTATAAGTTTGACGAGCACTGTATCTGGATCCAAACAATGAGTTACTGGGATAAGCAGGTATATCTGCTTCCTTCACCAGATTCGATGCCGTTGTGTGCGCGAGGCCTCGCGCACTGCTGTCTCCGTTATTTGTCTTTATTCCTCGCATTTGCAGTAGCCGAACTATGTGAAGTATTCCGCTGGACATTTCGAAGAGATGCAGAACAAGAACCTTGGTGGTTTCAAGCCTCTGATTCACGTGCTGTGGTACCGTGACAAATATCGTTCGGACTGTGGGCATGCTGATGCAGTGGTTGTTGTTGATGACCCGCCTGCCAAGGCCGCAAAGATTGCGATGTCGGACGAGTCGTGGAGGACTAAAGTGGCCTCTCTGGCTGTGTCAGCGATCAGGCAAAAAGGACCTTGCGAATGCCGTTGGAGGTGCTCTGCAGCATGCCATCATCAACCGGTACATGTTAGAAGCCGATCAGACGGAGCAGGGAGCAACAGCTGCAACTTGGGACACTCAAGAAGAGTGGGTTCTGTGTGGCATTCCACTTTGTGTTCTGGACAGCAGCCGAGGGTTCGAAGGGCACCAGAAGTTGCATGCTGCAGAGGCGGTCCAAGAGCAGAACGTGATTGAGGTTCCCGCTGACGACACTGAGCCTGTTGCTCCTGCAACTACCTGGCAACGCCAACCCAAGGTGAAGAAGACTGCCAACGTTGTACCAACTCACGGTACTGCAGCCAGAAAAGGAACCGCCTCGAGTCGCAAGAAGCTGGCGAAAGGAAAGGAGAAGAAATCGGACAAGTGAAGCCGGTTCGGACCCTCGTGGCAATCTTTGGGTCGCTTGGGGTGTGTATCTATGTGCCGGCAACCCGCCATTGGCTGATATCATACTCTCCCATCCACCTGACCATTCCGGCTATGAGCGGCCATATTCAGTACTGAGGCGCCGCCAGCGGAGATCTATATATCAGAATATCAGGAATCAACAGGGTTTTTTTATCATAATGTTTCCGTAATTTTTCAGCCTTCCGTTCTGATGGTCAATGTATCGGCGACTGTCAGTTGGCTCGCGATTTTGCGGTAACCGAATGGTTAACTGTTATTTACAGATATTTTGGCGGAACCCCTGATGATGGGTCAGATTTCATCAGTAAAGGGTTCGTTGCTTCCGCAATTTTCATATTGTACACTCGCAAAATTAACCCGATTTTTTCAGACTTTCAGAATAGGATTCTCGACTTCGACATCGCGGCACTTGATATGACGAGTCTCGAGTGGTCCTACAACTTTTTCTGATCACGAATCAACCTTCCTTGTGTTATGCCCTTCGTTTTGCTTGGAGATATAGGTGAAACAAAGTTCATTCGTGAGGCCACTTTGAAGGGTCATATCTCCAGCTCACCGCGAGTAGTCCCAATTTCGAGAATCGGGTCTGAACTGCCTCGGTCTCAACTTAATTGGGGAAGCATCAAACGCCTTTGGTGTGCACACATGCCTGGTGTAGGGAGGGATAATGGTGAAGATGGTAGAAAGTGATATATAACTCTTGAACCGTGCAACCGAATACTTTATTGCGACTTTCGAGTGTACTGCATGAGTGTTGGGGTTGCAAAGATACTTCCTTGGGTTCCCACGCATTTTCAACGTGAAGTTATGTCCATGGAGGGGCATGGCATACCATGGTGGGAGCCATTTTTTGAGAGTATGTGTTATATGCATGGTATGTGCTTCGATATGCTCACGCCCATGTTATATATGTTCGTGTGGCCGAAGAGATGGGGAGCCACACGTGACAAGGGCCTTGCCAATGTCCCAATTGTGAAATCCAAAGCGCTAGACTAAGTCTACCGCGTATGTATTGCTCATGGTATGTTTGGCAAAGAGATCCATGAGTGCACTCCCATTTTCATGGGGCATGTAGATATGAGTGGCGAAGGTATCTCCATGCGCCAGATTGGGGATCAAAGTGGGGGAACTGTTCGCAAATGGTTCCAATCATTTGTGTATTGAACCATGAGCGGATATCATGGGTGAGCAAAGAGATATACTATCATGACAACTTTGTATTTGGACATCCTTTCATGTTTGTGGCCTCATTTTATACTCATTTTTGTTTTTTATGTGCTCAACTGGTCGGCTAACAGTAAAGTGACTAGAGATTCGTGAACTATGGTATGTTGCTTATATGTTGGCATATGCTTCTCTGTTGTACCTCACCATATGCCGGATCACGTGGTCACTTTGGCTTGGCACCCGAGGCCTCACAAAATCAGGCCTCAAACTCATGAGCTGACTTCTGAAGCATGTCATGTACATAACCGCAGGGGTTTCGGAGCCAATGATTGAATATTCTTGAGCATGGACCTTTGGTCTATATCACCCTTGTATACTACTTTCCGGTTTGACACATGCATGCAGCATTTGGATGTTTGCCGTATGCATTTTTGAGTATATAATTGAATTTTGGGCACTATGGTGTGATTGGCCTGATTTTGCCATGTTGTGAGGTCATCCTCATGGGGCAGTTCTCCAAGCCAATTCGACCCCAGGTCCAACCAAGGTTATGTCAGGGTAGGGCATTGTCCTGAGTGCCACTCTAGGCCATGACACGCCACCTCCCCTATTGGGCTAGGATTTATAGGCTTGGGGGTGAACACATTCTTGGGGTTTGTGTAGTGACTTTTAACACATGGCATTCAGCCATCTTATTTGATTGGGTTCAAGGCATCATGTTGGTGAGTCAAGGGAAGGTCTTGAGTCCAGGGAATGAGGGGTCTATGGCTGTGATTGTGTATGTTTCGATCTTTCCCCAACTTTGCTTTATTTGTGTTCATATGCCAATTTCAGGGCTTTCCTCTTTGGTGCAATTATTGTACATGCCTGCCACCGTGGGACGACCGGTGTGCTGAACGGAAGCCCGCAGCGTGGATTGGATTGTGAATTGGGTTACTGCTGTTTTTGCGGGATCTGGTTGCTGTTCAGGGTTGAAGGAGGATTTTATTTTCTATATGTTTGGATTATGGACCCTGGAGTTTGAGAAATGCAATCGTTGATCCGGAGTAAGACAGCAGGGGTAACAGGCGGAAGGGGCACAGCGGGGGCCGGTCCTGGTAGGGACTTTCTTTATGGTAGCAGAGGCGTGCCTGCTGCCCCTACCTACCGCCGACCCGGGGACTTGGGCCCCTATGAGCCCTGCCCAAGTACGCCCCGGGTGCGTATTGTGGACTCGGTGGAGACCACGCCGGAAGTGGAAGCCCGAAGAGAAGTACGACGTTCGGGAAGAGGAGGACTTGACATGGAGGACCTGGTCTCCATGTGTCAGCGTCACTGCCGAAAGGCATGCAACCTCCGCTCCGCCGCGGAGGACTCTGAGGAGACCTGCCATTCAGGCAGCAGCTGAGGACGGACCTGGCGCTACCGGAAGCGCGGGTCACCCAAGCCCGCGGCAGAGGACGCCGGGGCTATGGATACGGACCCCAGCCCGGTCAGGCTGTGGGACTCCGAGGGGCACTCTGAGGGCTATCGGACAGCCTATGAGCAACCTTCGGAGTCGGAGGAGACGGCCAGACCGCCCACAAGGGCAAACACAGCCCCAGAACCCAGCCTGGAGCATGACGCCGAGGCTTTGGAGAGGCCCGCCGGAGCCAGGACGGCGCTCGTGGCTCGGCACACGGAGCCATCGCGGGATAGCATGGGCGATACACCCATGGCAGAGGAGTCCGAGGGGCTCGGAACCGCGGGATGCGCCGGATCCGGCCGAAAGCACGCTGAGTGCCATTGCGAGCACGTGTCCTTCCTCATGGGCAAGTACCCAAAGATGGGGATGGACGCCATCGTGCATCGCATCAACCGCCTGGACAACGCGAGAGACGGCCTAGATGAGGACGTCACCGGGATCCTGGATGACCAGTCGGCCGCGGAGAGAGACATGACGGAGCTGCGAGCGAAACAGGACCGGTACCGGAACAAGCTGGAGCTGGCCCTGGCGAAGCAGCAGCGAGTGGTGGACAGCCTCCTCCACCTGGTGGAGGACATGTCAGGACACCTGAAAAGGCTAGAGGAGTCACAACCCCTGGCGTCGGGTCCTGAGCTCCCGGCAAAGCCGGCAGCACCAGAGCTGGTGGAGCGGATTAAGAGCCTCAGGAGCGCCATGGATAAACCCATGGGCGGCCCTGCAGAGGCACCCTATGCGCCTCCGCGTGTTGACCCGGGTGCGCTGCCGTTTGTTCCCATGTTCAGCGGATCCACAATGCTCGGGGAACACACGGCACCGGCTGGGTCCATGCGGGAAGGGCACGTAACCACGGACCCGAGGAGCCTGACGGTACAGATGTCCCATGCCGCCCGGGATCTACCGATCACTACGACTGCCCACGCAGTTTATGCGGAAGAGGAGATCCGGAGCCAGATTATGCAGGGGCGAACCATGGGAAGCGCCGACAGACATGGTCGAGGTCATCCCAGCGGAAACCTGTGGGCGAAGGACCCCAATACGGGGATATGGACGGCCGATGGAGCAAGTCCTTCCTTCATTCCAAACCCCATGGGTTCAGGCTCAACTGGACCGCACTCCATGGAGGAGAGGGATGTACGGGGAGTGTACTCACACCCCCCGGCCACAGGTGGTATCCGTCTCGGTGGAGTGGTGGCCGGGGACGTCGGAGACGCCATCAGGATTGACGACCTCAGGGGAATCGAAATCCCCTACTACGATGGCAACCCCTCCAACCTGGATGACTTCATCCTGGATTGGGAGGACTTTGCCGAGGAGGTCGTCGGTGAGATGCGGGGAGCGCCGCGGGACAAGTGGGTATGCCGGACATTCCCACACCGGCTGGCGCAGGACCTGAAGGAGGAGCTGCGGGATCAGATCCGGGAAGGACTGATCCGTACGGAGCAGGCCAGCATCCAGTGGTTGGAGGATCAGGAGTGGGTGGACGCTCCGAACCAGAAGCTTGAGGACTTGTGGTCCATCCCGCTGCAGCTCGACCGCGGTGAGTTGCCAGTCCGGGAGTGGAACCGGTACCCGCGGAAGTACCGACGGAGCGTCCAGCTGGTGGGAGACTGGAACGAGTCCAGTGAGATCCGCCACCTGCTGAAGGACATCCTCCCCGGCCATTGGAAGAGGCGAGTGGAGGACGAGGAAAAGAAGAGAGCCAAGAAGCGGGTGGCGGTGAGGATCATGGCGGCAGAGGATACCCATGCGGGTATCATGGAGTTCTTCAGGAGGAACCTGGGCGAGCCCAACCGGATGTTGGGACTGAAGAACGCCGTGTACGTGGAGGTATTTGGAGACTCCATGGGGCAAAGGTTGCTGCGCCTCAACAACGTGGAGTGGAGGCGCGGGGAGCCGCTGAAGATGCAGGTCATCTTCGCCCGCATGACCCTGGACGAGATCGTGAAGTACATCACGGTGGAGTTGAAGCTCAATGCGAAGAACAAGGCCCACGTGCAGGATCGACATGGTCATGGACAACGAGGCCACCGAGAAGACCGCCATCATCGGCAGATCCAGGAGGACACGGCCAACTCCGCGGAGAATGGTAGTGGAAGTGGCCAAGACCACTCGACATGGTCCCGGGAGGATCACCAGGAGGCCCACTTCTCCGCGTTTGTGGCGCACAACGTGAGGGACCATGGGCAGGATCGGTCCAGATGGAGCCCGTTGGGACCCAAGAAGAGCAATGAGCCAAGGAGGATCAGGAACCCACATCTCTCGTTCGGGGAGTACAGGTCTCAGCACGACGGGTGCTGTGTCTTTTATGGCAAGGGAAACAACCATGCACACAACCACCGTCAGTGCAAGGTGTATGAGGCGGACAAGAAAGCCTACTTCGCCGCCCACCCCGAGAATAAGCCCAAGGAGCAGCGGATTTCCGATTGGAAGGCGAAGGGCGGAGACGGGGGAAATAGCCAAGGCAAAGGCCAAGGAAAAGGCGGAGGAAGAGGCTATGGTGGTGGACCTGGCCAAGACCGACGAGTGAGGTCGATCGAGGAGGTTGCTGAGGACATGTTGAGGACGTTGGAGGAACTCAAAGCCCAGCAACGTGGTGGACAAGGTCCTGGCGGATCGCAGTCGGAAGGGGCTGCGGGAAGCCAAGTCTAGAGGAGCCCCCACGGGAGTGGGACCTCAGAGGTCTCTCCTCCAAAAATCAGTGGAATCCCAGAGAAAGCGAAGGCACATCGGGTGCCGAAGAAGGCTCCAGAAGAGCCAAAACCACTGAGCTTCGCCACTCCCAACCCCTGGAGCGCCCTGCCAAGGGAAGTTTATGTGGGCAAGGGTCGTGGTAAGAAGGAAGGAGCGACCACGGAGAGCCCCGTGGACGGGCAAGACCAACCCAAGATCTACACCATCCGTGATCATACCGTCAAAGTCCTGATCCACCCGGACGTGCTAGTTGCATGCCGTGAGAGTCGTCCATACACCGCATGGTGATGAGCGGCAGTTGCACTTGAAGGTGCGTGTACGGTGCGGACAAGAGGAGCTGGTGGTGGATGTTTTGGTGGATACGGGTGCCCAGGTGAGCCTGGTCCGGAGGAGGTTGTTTAAGGAGGAATCCCTGCAGCCCAGTCGTAGACCGGTGCGCCTGAAGGTGGCCAATGGAGAGATTATGGGTGGTGGTACCCATGAGGCCACTATCAGTATGGAATTCTGGGAGCATGAGCGCTTGAACCGCCCTGATTTGGCGAAGACAAGCACTCTATCCGGGAACTTTTATGTGGCCGACATTACAGATTGGGACATGATCATGGGGTATGACTTCATGGTGGCAAATGCCATTGGAGCCCTTCCCCATCGTGCAACGCTGGTCCGGGAGGATGATGAATGCCTCACATGGCTGTCCACGGACTATGCATGCGGATCAACCCAATGGAATGCTGAGGAAGAGGATCGAATCGTCAAAGCGGTGCAAGCTGTGGGTGCCAAGTCCAGAGGAGACCGCGGAGTTCAAGTCACGGAGTATGGAATGGCACCGCAGGTGTACGACAGGATGCTCCAAACGCTGGGAGCCGAAGCGCCCGAGACGGACGTCTTCGCTTCCCGGGATGCCCCACTTTTGCGGAAGTGTAGGAGGCATTGGCATCGAGGAGACTCAGCCTGGCACAGGCATTTGGGTTTGAAGGAGTGGGAGCCCATGTATTGGCATGGCTCCCTGGACAACACCAGACGTACGGTGGAGAAGATTGTCGCGGATGGGGCGAAGGGGATCCTGGTCATAACTGGCATAGGATCCACTTCATGTCCGCTGGAAGGTCTCAAGTCGAAGCTGGACTCCATCACCCTGAACGAGATGTCATTCAGGCCAGAAGAGGAGCTGTTCATCGACGCCAAGGGTGTATCAATGCCCTTCCTGGGTCAAGCGTGGGGTACCAAGGCTTTCCTGGTGGATGGGGCGCAGGCCCAGCCCACGGTTGATGAAGCATTCATCCGTAGGGTGGAGGCGGTGCTAATGAAGGTCATGTTTGAGCCCAAGGAGGGGACGGATCAGCCAATTGATGGCATTGACGTCCTGTCCCACGCCGAGATCGACGACGTCGTCAACTACATGCGGATGGGGATGCACGACCATGTGGCAGCCAAGAAGAGGCGGGCCATGGTCACATCTCCGCATTGGTGGGATGACAAGATGTTGGTCACCGGCAAGTACGAGAGGGATGAGTTCGTGGCGAGGGTCATGGATCACATCGCGGACCAATACGATGGTCCGGTTGGGTCGGACCCACCAACGTGGGGTTTCCCAAGAGTGGGAACCCCTAGCGACGAGCACCAGCCCGAGGCCGCAAATTTTCGAAAATCATCGGTGGGAATCGCGACCCACGACGATGAGGACGGCATATCAGACGAGGAGAAGTCGAACTCAGACCCAGAAGAGGCCTATACCGCAGTGCGGTCAGTTGTATTGATACAGAAGCAAGCTGCTGAAGAGGCTCAGGAGAACCCGAAGGTCGCCGAGCTGAAGGAGAGGCTGATCAAGGCCTATCCGCGGCTATCCAGTGGCGTCGCCAACAAGAACCCTCCAGATCGTGGGAGGTTTGGCATCGCGAGGATCAAGCTGAAGCCGAACCCCAAGATCTATCGTCATCAGGAGTACCAACTTCAGGGCGATCGGGCCGAGGCCATGAAGAAGCTGTTGGCCGAGTTCATTGAGCGGCGATGGATCGAACCCTCCAACAGTGAGTGGGCCGACCCAGCCTTCATCGTGCCCAAGAAGGAGAAGGGCGAGTGGAGGTTGGTGGTTGATTGGAGAGGTGGGAACGAGCAGACCGAGCACGACTCGTACTCGCTTCCCCTGATCGACTCCATCCTCCAAAAACAACAGAAAAAGCAGATTTTCACAGTGTAAGACCTGAAACACGGCTATCACCAGATGCCGCTACACCGGGACTCCAGGCCCGGCACAGCGATGTCGACGCTGCTGGGGTTCATGCAGTGGAAAGTTGTGCCTATGGGCGCCAAGAATGGCAACGCCGCTTTCGAGCGCATGATGGAGGACCTACTCGCTCCTGTCCGTGACTGTGCCGACCCCTTTCGTGGATGACATCATCATCGGGTCCGACACGGAGAACATGACCGAGGATGAGCTTATCGAAGCGCATGAAAAGGAGCTGCGCCGAGTGCTCAGCGAGCTGGACAAGCACAACATGGTGTGCAAGCCCACCAAAGCCTCACTCTTCGTCAAGGAAGTGGAGTTCGCGGGTCACGTGGTTGGTCATGGGCAACGCCCTCCCATGCCTGGGAAGCTGGCGTCCCTGCACCACTGGGAGAAGCCCCAGACCATCAGCGAACTCCGGTCCTTCATGGGGTTCTGCAACTACTATTCGAGCTATGTCCGGATGTATGCAGAACTGTCGGGGCCGCTGCACAAGATGCTGCAAGTGGGCAAGTTCGATGGCCGGAAGGGGAGCAAGAAGAAGCTTGCCTGGACCCCTGAGGCCGAAGATGCGTTCAGCCGCCTGAAGGAGCGACTCCTGGGGCAACTGGGGCTATTCCTGGTGGACCCTGACAAGGGATTCGTGCTACGGACGGACGCCTCGGACTATGCTGTAGGGGCAGTCCTCGAGCAGATCCGAGACGACAGGTCACATGTACCCGTGGCGTTCTGGAGCCGGATCCTGGCCGAGGGCCAACGCCGGACCTGGACCGCGAGGGAGAAGGAGACGTACGCCATTGTTTGTGCGCTCAGGAAGTGGTCTGGCCACATCGGATTGCAACCGGTGGTGGTTTGTACGGACCATCAGTCCTTACAGAGCTGGCACAAGGAGCACGTCGACACCCCCTCGGGACGGGCGGCAAGGAGGGCCTGATGGCATGAGACGTTCGCCAAGTTCGACCTCAGCGTCGTATACGTCCCGGGGAAGGACAACACTGTGGCAGATTGCCTCAGTCGATGGGCCTATCCCGCGGGCAAGGCTTGGATGGACATATCCAGCCATGGGGACGCCGAGGAAACCGAGGAGGCCAAGCGCATCATCGAGATGGAGAAGGCCATGGAGCAAGAGGGGGTCAAGTGCTTTGTGGTGATGGCAAACCGTACGGACCTGCCCAAGTACCGGGGTGCCCGCGTCCAAGCTATTCGAGAGGAAACCCTCGAGCAATGGATGGTGGCCCCTGTAGAGCTAGTCAGGTCGGTGCTCACAGAGGACTGGTCGGATGACTACGCGGCATCCGAGGACTGGAGCAAGTACTGGAATGCCGTGAGCGCCCTGTGGGACGACGAGTGGCCTGAGGGCTTGACCGAGGATGGGGACAAACTGTTCCTCAAGGACAAGCTACTGGTCCCTGAGAACCGAGTGGAGGAGCTCATGGACCACTGCCACAACGCCCAGCTCATGCATCCTGGTCGGGACAAGATGCAGCAGGACCTGGAGTGGCGTCTCAAGTTCCCACCAGGGTACTACGCCATCCTGGACAAGTACTGCAGCGACTGCGCCGTGTGTCGGGCCATGAAGAGCCCCAACCACTCCACAGCGGGCAACCCGGTGTACACGGCTATACCGGAGGCCCCTATGCGGTCCGTGGCCATGGATGTATTCGCCATGCCTTAGGTCACCGTGGAAGGAGAGACCTACGACTGTGTCATCCTGGCGGTGGATAGGCACAGCGGGTACCTGGCAAGAAGTCCAAGAAGAAGGACAGGAAGGAGAAGCATGGAGTGGGGCTGCAGGCCAAGACCGTCGCTAATGCCATGATCAGGCATTGGCTGACGATTTTTGATGTCCCAGCTGTCATCTGCAGCGATCGGGGCAGTCAGTTTGTGGGGACGTGGTTCTAGACGATGTGTAAGCACATGGGGATTCGGCACGCCAAGACCGTGGCGTACCACAGCCGGTCGAATGGCCGGGCTGAGGTTGCCGGGCAGCAGATGTTCGAAAAGTTCCGTCAGCCGCACATCGACGAACCGGGCCGGAATTGGTATAATTCGCTGTGGAGAGTACTCCAAGCGTATCACGACCTTCCGGGACCCACTGGACTGTCGCCCCACCGCATCCTGTTCCTACGGGATCGAGTGTCACGCACTGTCCCGTGGTTGAACCATGGCAAAGTGGCCCGGGATGCGAACGCTATGATGGCTGAGGCGGACGACACGGCGGCCAAGGTGTGCAAGGCACTTCATGACGGGCATGAGAAGAGGGCCAAGTACTTCAAGCAGGGAAAGGTCCAGAAGTATGCTCTCCAGGACACCGTGTGGGTGGAGCGGCACCACAAGGATGTCCTGTCCAGGCATCGGCAGGCGTCCTGGTATGTGCCGGGGGTAATCGTGCGGAAGGTCGGGCAGGATGTGTATGCGGTTCGTGTGGGGGATAACAAGATCCTGGACCGCGACCATACCCAGCTTCATCCCCGAGCACCAGACCCCAGCAGACGTCCCGTCACCTTCGAGTTCACGGCCGGAGATGTGGACTCAGACGACGAGGGTGCGGACGACGACTTCACCGCTGAGAGGATCCTGGCGGACAAGCCGGACCCGGGGCCGCCTGGGGGTATGCTTTATAAAGTCCGTTGGAAGAGATTCGCCGCGTCCAGGGATTCGTGGGAGCCTCCGAGCAGTCTCGTGCCGAGGTACACCACGGTCCGAATGGACTACCTGAAGAAAAAGAGCATTTCTTTTGATATCAAGGACGTGTTGGTCCATTTGGTGGCTGCAGTAGCACCGTAATGGATTCCCCTTTGGCATCTTTGTTTGTTTCTGTGCTTGGGAGACGGGTGAGGACGTCCATCTGGGGATTTTTGGGCCTTGATTGGCCATATACCCCCTTCACTCGATCTCCACATATATATTTCATCGTGGTATACGTATTTAGATCGATCGACGACGTTTCTCTATCTTTGATCCCCTTGGTCCATGTTGTAGATCAGGAGGAGACGGGATATGGCGTAGGGCACCGATTATCAGTGTCCTCACCCCTCCCTTTGGGGCGTGGGGGACGCCTACGACGTGTGTGGGGCCTCCATGTGTCCCTGGGACATGGGGGGGGGGGTTGGAGCCCATTGGGGTCCTCCCGTCCTCTCTTCAATGACTTCCGAGCGGTAACAACGCTCTGAGAAGGGGGGTGAAGCCGGTTCGGACCCCCGTGGCCATCATTCGGTCACTTGGGGTGTGTATCTATGTGCCGGCAAGCCGCCATTGGCTGACATCATACTCTTCCATCCACCTGACCTAACCTGATGTGATAGTGTGAAAGGTTTGGCCATTCCATCTATGAGCGGCCATATTCAGTACTGAGGCGCCGCCAGCGGGGATCTATATATCAGAATATCAGGAATCAACAGGGTTTTTTTTATCATAATGTTTCCGTAATTTTTCAGCCTTCCGTTCTGATGGTCAATGTATCGGCGACTGTCAGTTGGCTCGCGATTTTGCGGTAACGGAATAGTTAACTGTTATTTACAGATATTTTGGCGGAAACCCGGATGATTGGTCAGATTTCATCAGTAAAGGGTTCGTTGCTTCCGCAATTTTCAAATTGTACACTCGCAAAATTAATCTGATTTTTTCAGACTTTCAGAATCGGATTTTCGACTTCGACATCGCCGCACTTGATATGACGAGTCCCGAGTGGTCCTACATCTTTTTCCGATCACGAATCAACCTTCCTTGTGTAATGCCCTTCGTTTTGCTTGGAGATATAGGTGAAACAAAGTTGATTCGTGAGGCCACTCTGAAGGGTCATATCTCCGGCTCACTGCGAGTAGTCCCAATTTCGAGAATTGGGTTGGGACCGCCTTCGTCTCAACTTAATTTAGGGAGCATCGAACGCCTTTGGTGTGTACACATGTTCTCTGTAGCAAGGGATGATTGTCAAGAGGGTAGAATGTGATATATAACTCTTGAACCGTGCAACCGAATGTTCTATTGCGACTTTCGAGTGTACCGCATGAGTGTTGGGGTTGCATAGATACTTTTCTTTGGGTTCCCACGCATTTTTAACGTGAAGTTATGTCCATGGAGGGGCATGGCATACCATGGTGGGAGCCACTTTTCCAGGGTATGTGTTATATGCATGGTATGTGCTTCGATATGCTCACGCCCATGTTATATATCTTCGTGGGGCCAAAGAGATGGGGAGCCACACGTGACAAGGGCCTTGCCCATGTCTCAATTGTGGAATTCAAAGCGCTAGACTAAGTCTACCGCGTATGTATTGCTCATGGTATGTTTGGCAAAGAGATCCATGAGTGCACTCCCATTTTCATGGGGCATGTAGATATGAGTGGAGAAGGTATCTCCATGCGCCTGATTGGGGATCCAGGTGGCGGAATTGTTTGCAAATGGTTCCAATCATTTGTGTATTGAACCATGAGCAGATATCATGGGTGAGCATGGAGATATACTATCATGACAACTTTGTATTTGGACATATTTTCATGTTTGTGACCTCATTTTATACTCATTTTTGTGTTTTATGTGCTCAACTGGTCGACTAACAGTAAAGTGACTAGAGATTCGTGAACTATGGTATGTTGCTTATATGTTGGCATATGCTTTGGTGTTGTACCTCAACATATGCCGGATCACGTGGTCACTTTGGCTTGGCACACGAGGCCTCACAAAATCAGGCCTCAAACTCATGAGCTGACTTCTGAAGCATGTCATGTACATAACCGGAGGGGTTTCGGAGGCAATGATGGGATATTTTTGCGCATGTACCTTTGGTCTATATCACCCTTGTATACTACTTTCCGGTTTGACACATGCATGGAGCATTTGGATGTTTGCCGTATGCATTTTTGAGTATATAATTGAATTTTGGGCACTATGGTGTGATTGGCCTGATTTTGCTATGTTATGAGGGTCATTCTCATGGGGCAGTTCTCCAAGCCAACTCGACCCCAGGTCCAACCAAGGTTATGTCAGGGTAGGGCATTGTCCTGAGTGCCACTCTAGGCCATGACACGCCACCTCCCCTATTGGGCTAGGATTTATAGGCTTGGGGGTGAACACATTCTTGGGGTTTGTGTAGTGACTTTTAACACATGGCATTCAGCCATCTTATTTGATTGGGTTCAAGGCATCACGTTGGTGAGTCAAGAGAAGGTCTTGAGTCCAGGGAATGAGGGGTCTATGGCTGTGATTGTGTACGTTTCCATCTTTCCCCAACTTTGCTTTATTTGTGTTCATATGCCAATTTCACGGCTTTCCTCTTCCGTGCAATTCTTGTACATGCCCGCCACCGTGGGACGACTGGTATGCTGAACGGAAGCCCGCAGCGTGGATTGGATTGTGAATTGGGTTACTGCTGTATTTGTGAGATCTGGCTGCTGTTCAGGGTTGAAGGAGGATTTTATGTTCTATATTTTTTGATTTTGGACCCTGGAGTTTTCGGAAACGCAATCGCTGATCCGGAGTAAGTCTGCAGGGGTAACAGGCGGAAGGGGCACAGCGGGGGCCGGTCCTGGTAGGGACCTTCTTTACAAGCCCGGAGAATCAGACGACGGTGAATCCGACGAGGAGAGAAGAAGAGGATCCAGAGAAAGTACTAGAGACCCAGGTAAAGCGCAAGCGGGCACCCGCAGCTCACTTCGATGCGAGTCCCGATGATTTCGGGGAGGACCTGCGTAAGAAGGAAGCAAAGACTGCCGCGACTGCTAGTGCAGAGTTCAAGGCGCCCTCGCGTTCTGGTGCCCAGCCATCATGTGGTACCATTCCCTCCCCAAGTGGGACAAGTACGGTGGCAAGAAACCTATGTTCCAGGTTGGATAAGGTTGCAGGACCGGAGAAGAGGTAAGTCACCATTAACCCGAGTTATTTGTCTTTTTTGCAGTCAAGTGTGCGCGAGGCCTTGCACACTCGCCTTCAACGCGAATGCAATGATATGCCCTTAAGGGCTTGTACATTTTCGCCGAGCTTGTACTATGTGCATTTCGTGTCCTGTTTTTGATGTCTTCGGTACACAATTGTTTCCGCGACCTTGAGTGCTCGAGGCCTCGCGTACTGAGGGGCATAAAAGAGCAATTTGTTTTGAAGGACAAACTTAGGTACAACTCGAGACCCGCAGAATGTCATTTCAGAAAATGAGCTCCTGAAGAGGCACGCGCTGATGGGATTTCGAAATACGAAAACGACAACATTGGTAAAACACACCCTTCAAATCAGACAAAATAATAGTTTATTTCAGTAAACAAAAACTGAAAACAAGCAGCAAATCGCGTAAAATTGTATTTTTTTGGTGGTGTCTGGTTCATGTGTGCTGCAAATGTTCAAAAAGAATAGTTTTTCCGGCTGTCGTTCTTTGGGTCCTCCTCTTCCGAAATAGGGTGCAGTTTGCGTGGGCTAAGATGATGGCACGGTCGAAGGCTAGGGCAATAGGACTCACTGACCATTCAGCTGCAAACAAGGTAAGCGGCCTGGTGGTATTCTGATGATCTGCAGTGTTGCTCTCCTCGGTGAAGGGGAAGTGTACCTCCAGGCGGAGCCTATACTCCTGCATGAGTGGCCAGAAGGTGACTCTCAACCGGAGCAGGGGATGTGTGGGGCTTACCACCGTCCCCTGAAGCTTGCAACCTCCTCGGTTTGGTCCGGAACAATCAAGAGATAGGCACAAGAACATTAGGTTTTCTCCTTACGCTGGGACAGAAGTCTCAGCGCGGGTTAGAAGTTGTCCCACGTTGCTGTCAACGAGGTAGGAACGAAACACGGGGTTGATACCTCCCTTGGGTTGGATGAAGGCGGACATGGGTTCCCAGGTTGCCTCAGAAACCCCATAGCCCTCCGAAAGGGTGAGGAATTTCCAACCCTGTACCAACCAAGTACGAAACGGAGGTCCGGGAGGGACACACAGGCCTGGCGGATACCACGTCCCGTACAACATGGGACAACGTAGTGCCAGACGGAGAAATCGGGGCACTGGCTAAGACCGTTCGCACCACGCTCGAGGCCCGACCACCGGTTTGGGGACGACACCAACCGCACCATCACAAACGCCATCTTGGCCTACCACAGCTGGTCCACTCAGCAAAGCATCGACCTCCACACCCCGCACAATGGCCCACCCGAGTGGCACCCTTTCGGACCAAGAGCGCAGGAGTTCTACCTGCACGAAGATGCAACCACCGGGGCAGGCAGCATTACCAGCGTTCGGCCGACAGCGCCGCAACCGATACCGGAGCCACACATACCCCCGAGCCGAACAAAACCCCATACGCCCCCGCAACACGAATTCCCACAAACGGGGCACAGCCCACCAGCCTTCAAAGGGACCGAACCTCCCAGCGCCACCACGACTGTCCAACAACTCGACAAGCCCCTCACCTCGCGCCACATCCCGGACAACTACCAACTACCCCGAGGGGGGAACCACACAAGGGGCACGGCAACAACATGGCGACTACCGACAGGCACCATCGACTGGAAGGGATTCCTCCCAGGGGTAACAACGATGGAAGTAATCGGCCTCCGCACGCCACACCAAGTACAACTAACACAGGCCATGCACCTTTTCATAACCACCCAGGGCACGGCCACCATTGAAAGCACAGCCCTGGGAGACGACCAAACGCCCCAGGCGAGACCCACACAAACTGTCGGGGTAAACGCGACAGCAGTCAACGACATTGCCGTTGACCCTGAACTGGAGTGGACAGCTGTCCACTATACCCTGCACTGTGCCGGGAGCGACCTCACGCTGACGGACTGGCGGACAAGGTGGGCCCCTGAAGTCGACCGCCTCGAAGATGTCACCCTCGACAACACCCTCACACCGCAGACCATGGAGCCCGCGGGACGTGCCGCCCGTACACACCGGGACCCCACCAAGCACACCCTTTAGCACTACCCTACCACCATACACCCAGATGCAGTAACCGAGATCAAAGAGGCACACTCTCTGACGCTTGCGGACACCCACAACGCCCACCAGCCGGGAACGTGCACAATATACTGGAACTTCTCCACAGACACCGGCATGGTACCCGAGGTCGCTGAACCCACACTGCCGCCCACCGTCACGGCACTCGCCAAGGCGGCTGAAGCCATTGCGCACAGGGAGGGTGCCCCACAGGACTGGACGCCAAACATCCTCGTCGAGCAACGCGCCCACCACAACGCAGACAAAGCACAGCAGGCAGGGCGCCAAATACACCCACTGATACGCGACAAGGATGGCAAACTCCAGCCCCACAGCCAGTGGATGGTACACTTCATACTGGAAGACCACGGTCACAATCGGAGAGGCACAGAAGTGCACATCGCACACGCCCTGGCGCACACGCACCTCAACTACACCGTCTCCACCTCAAATATGCTCGTCACCTACGGCGAAGCACGGAAGTTCACGTACACATTGCTGGCGGACAGCGAAGGCACAGCATACACGGTGTACAACTCGGCACGATAATGGGCACTGCCAGCCCCCATTTGGCAACCAGACCCGTCCTGGCACCAACCCCTCCATGGGAGGCGTGTGCCCCGCTAAGGCATCAAACCCGTGGGGAGCAGCACCACCGGTGCCCACGGCAACCCGCCCCGACCTAACATCATTAACTCCGCCCTCGCAAACGCCAGGAAGCTCCTCGTTGACACGGGATGCCCCACCCAAGATGACACCACCCACCGCAGAACCAGGGGCACCATCAAAAAGGCCTTGCACCACAACAACGACCGAGACGAAGCCACCTGGATCCACTAAGGCTCTGTCACCATCAGGGTGGGGGGGTGGGTGATCATCCTGACCTCCCAAAAACTGCGCAGGGTGGCGGGTCCCTACATACTACACCCTGTGCCCCACGGCATGGATGACCACTGCCCAGGGCTCCGGCCTGGGGACCCCTCCTGCGGGCACCCCTGCCCCCACGCCCTGTTCGAGCCATTCCCCCGACAGACCGTCCCACTCCCAGGTATCTACCTAAACACGGTAACAGGCGCCAAAGGAGTGTACCTCCCGGCGGGAGACACCACGGACCAAGCCGTCCCCCTCCATCGGGTGCACCACATGGCCATGAGACCACGACTACCTTACACCGACAAACCACGGCACCTGCTGGCGAGACACGGCGCACGCAACCTCAGGCCCACGGACCCGAACGCTGCTACACCTCACCATGAAACGGACGGCCCAATCCCGACCACCCTGGCGGGAGAAAGACACTTCATCATGGAAGGCCTAACGGACGATATCATCACCCAAGACCCTGGCGGCAACCACGGACGCCTGGAACGATGCCATGGGACACCCCACGGCACGTAAGGACAGGGTGCAGGATACGGAAGACACCCTGACACCAGATCTTGTGAACCATCTGGTGAACCTAACCAGCGCAGCAGAGCAGCACAACCAACAAACGGAAGGTCTGAAGGTCACTGATTGGGAGACCTTTATTTAAAAGCCCCCAGATACCCCCTTGGTGACACTAACATGCCACCAACACACCTGGCGGGTAGCACAATGGAACGCCACGGGCACAACGGACAGAGTCCACATATTCACGCCGGAAACAAAGACAGCAACCCCACCGGCACTGAGGGACCGCTTTAAACACTCCACCCACCACAAAAACCACCCCCGGGCGCTAGAGAAGCAAAGCAACAGGCAATTCACGGAAGAGAACTCATCAAGTACGATTCTGAAGCACGTGAAATCAGTAGAAAGCGTGTTTGTGAGGAACACAAATTCTTGAGCTATGTAATGCTACAAGCAACTGAAATCGTGTGCGGCAGATTACGAATTTCGCTATCTCATTCCACCTGTTCATCGATGTAACTAATACTCAAAAACCCATACAACCAGAAAATTAGAACTCAACACGACAGCATGTATATGCGCGCGCATGTTCCAACGCGTAAGGCATGCGGTTCAATCAAAGAAATGGAAATTCAGATAGCGAATCAAAGCAAATCACAGCCACTGTCATTGACCCACCCACCCCCGGACAGTGGCCCATGCGTGGCAAAGTATATGAGACGGAGTGGTTATCCCCACCGTAAGAAGTTACCACAATCTTACATCAACATTAATTCAGAAGGGCCAACGGGGATCTGATTTTCCTTGCAGAAGTTCAGGACTCGGGTCCGCCAGTGTCCCTGAAGGACATCCTTGTGACCCAAATCCACCACACCCAGAACAACGTTTTCATCAATATCCCCATGGGACCACGAACAATTTCCACATTTCACACATAGGCCTGGGACCAAGGAACGCCAAACAGATGTGTTGGTCGACCAACAGTCAGGCCATCGAACCACCCCTGACACCGCACCTGTGTGGACGTCCAGCCCTCTGGACCTCAGTCTCAGGACCCTGGACTGAGTATCAAAGTCAACATTCACCTCAAAAACCTGGACCTTCGTCGCAAACTGTTCGACTGTAATGGGCACTCGTTAGCCTTCAAGAGGGCTATGCAGTGGGCGGTGGATGCCCCAGCCACAGACACCACGCTGCCCGCGACGTGGCTCACACTCACTCGCAACCTGGCAGCCTACATAATAAAACACGGGACATCACGGGCGGAACGCTGGATGTCCTGGCCCACGGACACGGAATAAACCCTCAAACTTCGCACCACCAACCTACAAGAACACGCGAACCATTTCCGAGGTATGCACCAACCTGGTGCGGGACAAGGACCGGGATACAGCATCTTTCAAAACCGCAACGCGCCAGAGCCAGCCCCCAAGCCAGCGCCAGAACAACCCCGGCGCAAACGGAGGCCTCGTCCAGGGGGAGCGGGCATCTCGGCCCGTCGGGCAAAACGGCCCAAGCCGGAGCCGAAAGCGGCCCCAGTGCCACCACTGCCCGATCCACAGCTGAAGCCAAAGGCCCAGACGTGCCCATTCTTCACGGTGGCGGAACGTGCCGCCATGCACCCCGAAAGGCGAGACGGCGCTGAAGTACAAGGGGTATTCGGGGCCACGCTCAAAGGACAACCGAAGCAATTTGTATGGTTCCGGGGCAAGATACAGGGCAGACTGGCCACTCCCGGCCAACATGGCAACCTGCAGCTGAAGAGCAAATGGCAGGAACTCCCGGAGGGGGCGAAAAAGCGGAGACCTCAAACCTTGAACTCTGGGACGACAGGCAGTTCCTGGAGTGCCCGGTATAGCTCCGCACACGAGCCAACCAAGTACCGCCGGGCACCGTCTGGACAGGTGACGTTCGACAGGCATGGCTGAAGGAGCCGAATGTACCAGAAGAGCAAAAGGGTGCAACAGCGATCAACCTCAACCTGCGCCTGGGACAATGACTACTACCACGCTGCGCAAGCGACCCCCAGGGGCCACAGAGGCGCACACCCACGAAGTCACCAATGCGCTCGTCACTCTCATGTCCCTCAACGAACCAGGCACCCTGTACAGCGCGACCAAAGCACCAGACCTGCAGGACGTGCCTGTCATGACGAGGTGCGACCCAGACGCCATGGTGTGGCAGGAACAGGCCCTCAAAACCCAGGCAGCCCACCCCAGCCAAACCGCCATCCTCACAGGACAGGACACCAATACCGCACCACGTGGGTCAAGGGAGTGCCCATATCCCACAACCGTGAGGTCCAAGTACACGTCCACCACCACCAGGGCGTAGAAGGCCGCCTGGCAGCATATGAACTGGTTTGCCCAAAGTGGCAGCTGAATGTCATCAACGTACATGTCCCCTTTGGAGAAGCCACGGAGACATTCATCGAACAACTCATGGAGGCCTGCTGGCAACTTGCCATGATGGGCCCGACTGTCATCATAGGAGACTTCAACGCGGCGCCATCAGCGGACGATCGCGGAGGGCGGCAAACGCCCGGGGACACAGCGGTGGAAACGGCCATGCAACACATGGGCCTGCAGGACCTCACAGCCTCTCTGCGAGGCCAGCCCTCGCACCGACCGGCGCAACCTGGCTCGGCAGATTCCCGCATCGACCTCTGCTACACGAACTCGGCACATGTCGAGGTAGCACGGGCGCGATACCACGACCTGCCCTCCAAGGTAACCCGACATTGGCCCCTGGAGGTACAAATCAAGGTCCTCCAAGTACCCCCGGCCTCCACGGAAGACATGGTCCACGAAGAACAACCACCCATTAGACAGCCAGACGAGCACGACACACACAGAGGGATGGTGTATTACCCCATGGTGCAGCGCATCCTGGGCCAACAAGACGAGACAGACCTCAACCTCGCAATGCGACAAGCAGCCACGGCGTGCGGCCTCCACGGAAGACACCGATGCGCACAGGACAACGCCACCCCACATCAAGACCTACTATACTTGGTTACAGCCATATGGCGCGACAAGCGGGCACTACATACAGCAGTGCACTCTGATGACCCGCAAGCCCAGCATGACGGCCAGGACATTGCCGCACGGCTGGACACCACACACCGGCAACTTAGGGAGTGGCACGTCCGCCGGGCAAAGGAGCTGGCACAAGAACAGCAACCGTACTTTCAAAACCCCCAACCCTACAAGTCTTTAGAACACGTGGACAAGGTCCTGGGAGAAACAGGCCACCGAGACATCCAGGCGGTACGCCTGCAAGACAGCACAGTGACCAACGATCCCAAAGTGGTCCTGGAGGAAGTCTTCAACAGCTTCCAACGCCAACACAACACGGAGGATGGTGAGTTATCAGCGTACACGGAGGAATTGATATCGCACTTGCCGAACCTCTACAACCGAACACAGCGACGAGACATGGACAGAGCCCCGTTCACCATTCGGGAACTCGATGAAGTGCTGTACAAACTACAACCGGGAAAAACCCCGGGGGTGGACGGACTCCCCGCGAAACTCTACCGCAGGCTCCCACTCAACCTAAAGAGACACTTGGCTGCGCGCCTGTGAAATATCGCCATCGGGAAAACGGACGTACCACCCGACTGGGCGAACCTGGTACACCCGCTGTATAAGAAAGACGACTGGGCGAACCAAGACAACAGGAGACCCTTAGTATGCGCCACGACGGAAGCCAAACTCATATGGATGCTCATCCTCAAACATGTGGCCCCGGCAGTGTACCGAGCTATACCGCCCACAATTTGGGCAGCCATACCGGGTAGGTCGCCGTTGGAGGCCATATTTATGCAGACGCCGTGGTAGACATGGACCCGAATGCCTCATCATCACGTCCCTGGATGTCGAGGGGGCCTTCCCCAACACCCCGCACCGCCTCCTACAGGCTCTCTGGAAACACATGGGACTTCCCTTCCAGGGTTTCCTACAACAGTACCTCGGCACACGCATGTATGCAGTGAAAACGGATGTGGGCACCACTCCATGGGTCCACCCCGCCAGTGGAGTCCCGCAAAGAGGGTGCCGAAGGTCCATTCCCCTTCTTATTCGTCACCCTCCCGCTGGCATGTTACATCCAGCGCACATACCTGGACGTGGCACCATACCCCCTACGGACCACACTCCTGCCATTTGCGGACGACATGGAAGTGGTGACCGCCAACGCCCCTCAACCCCTGTTCACTACCCCGGACACCACCAGGGCCACCAAAGTACTCCACGCTGTCACCAACTATCTGGAGGGCAACAAGGTACTGGTGCACAACGTCAAATCTGCCACCATGGTGCACAACGCACCACCGCCGCCCCTGCGCCCCGCACCTATGATTTTAGCAGCTGTTTTTTCCCAAAATTCAACAAGTCAGCAAAAAGGGGTTTTTCGCGGGAAATGACCTATTTACTTGGTTTCTACGGCCCCAAAATAGGAGGGGGGGGTCCACCTACCCGAATTTTGTCCAAAAAAATTGAAAACCCTGAAATTTGGCCTATTTTGGGGTGTTTTTGCCTGCTCTGGGCTGGTCCTGCAGAACAGTGCTGCACACCAGTGTACCTGCCTATAGAGGATTTTCGACAGAAATTCCAATTTTCTTTGGATTCTCTGGCCCCAAAATAGGGATGGGGGGGTTCCTCCCACCCGAGCTTTCTCCCAAACCATCAAAAACCATCAAAAACCCTGGAATTCGGCCTATTTTGGAGTATTTTTGTCTGCTCTGGGGTGGTGCAGCAGAACAGTGCTGCACACCGGTGTACCTGTATAGTATAATATAGGCACGGGAAAACATGAAAAAAGGTTTTGTACCCAAAAAGACCAAAAGTAACCTTTTGTTTTAATTATACCCCGAATAGCAGGGGGGGGGGCGTTCCTCCTACCCCATTGTTCCCCAAAAATAACAACCTAAGCCCCAAACATGTGTGTGTACGGTGATAGGCACGCAAAAGCCTACCTATGAACCATATGGAAACGGACCACAAACGGTGCAAAATAGGGCCAAAAACACCTCAAATGTTCATCGCTCATCCCATTCTTATGCACATAGTATCATATTTTAAGTAGTTCCTTGGCGTATTTCGCTTTTTTGCAACGAGCACCCTCCAATCGGGAGGGGGGCTGGTTCAACTGCTTGTTTCAGGCTAAAAAAAACAAACAATTTTTGATAAAAAAAATGGCTATTTTTCGCCGATTTCGTTGAAAAATGGCAGATTTTGTGGCATAAGAATGCTGTAAATTGTGTTTGGGCAATCGGTGTGTCCACACAGCATGCTTTTTTGCATCCAGCACCCTCAAAATGGGGGGGGGGGCCTCTGCAACTGCCTGTCTGAGGCCAAAATACTCAATTTTTGACCAAGAAACGGCCATTTTTGGCAGTTTTTCCATGAAAAATAGCAAATTTCGGTGCATACAGATGCTGTAGATTGTGCTTTCGTAGTCCGTGTGTGCATACAACTTGCTATTTTGCATCCAGCACCCTCAAAATAGGGGGGGGATCCTTCAACTGCTTGTACGAAGCCAAAAAAAATCAATATGTGACCAGAAAAGGGCCATTTGTGGCCGTTTTTTTTCGTGAAAAACGGCAAATTTTGGTGCGTACGGATGCTGTAAATTGTGTTTGCGTGATCTGTGTGTCCCTACAATCTGCTTTTTCGTATCCAGCACCCTCAAAATAGGGGGGCAGTCTTCAACCGCTTGTCTGAGTTTTTGACCAAGAAATGGCCATTTTTAGCCGTTTTTTCCATGAGAAATGGCAAATTGTGGTGCATACGGATGCTACAAAATGTGTTTTCGTGATCCTTGTGTGACCACAACTTGCTTTTTTGCATCCAGCACCCTCAAAATAGGGGGGGGGGGTCCTTCAACTGCTTGTACAAAGCCAAAAAATCAATATTTGACAAAAAAACGGCCCATGAACCCAGTAAGCACGGTTACCTACCTAGGGGTGCAACAAGCGGCCACCGCCAGCAGGGTCACCCTACCACCTAACCTGATACGGCCGCTGACGCGGACGCTAGTCATAGCGCGCATCCCGGCACTCTCCACCCAGGCCCTGGCGTACTTCCTACAAGCCGTACTCAAAACAGCTATAGGGTTCCAGGCGCTGCACCTAGGTAGGTAGGTAGGTAGGCGCACTCGGTCGTGGAGAGGCGCCCCATGGTTCCCCCTGGCGTCGCCCCCGTGCCGAACCGGAAGAGGTTCCGCGCGTGAGGAGGGGAGGCGGCTTACTTCCCGCTAGACCTGACTGTTGGCCCCAAACAAACCAGCCCCAGGCAAGACCGGGAGGGCTGATCGCCGCGAGCGTGACGTGCTTGTCTCACCGGGAGGGTGTGCCCCCGTGCTTGCGCACATCCCCTCCTTTGGGCGGAACCCTAGAGGTTCACCGGACTTCCTGGCGTATCCCGTTCCAAAGGCATGCATGCATGTTCTTGGTACTGGGGTTCCGAGGCGCTTGAATGTCGCACTCTCCGCCCGGGCTAACGACACTGGGTTTCCTACTGTTGTGTGGTGTTTGTGTGTGGGTCCAGGTTGTGTTTAGGCCCGGGTTTCTGCTGCGCCCGGCCGCTCCTGGCTGGGATAATGGGGTGGGTGTGTGTTTGTGTGCGCGCTGCGCTTGTACCCCGCCACTCCTGGCTGGGGTGTGCGGTGTGGGTGTGTGTGCTTGGGCCTGGGTTTCGGGTGCGCCCCGCCACTCCTGGCTTGGGTGTTGGGGTGTGTGCGTGTTTGTGTGCCCGCTACGCTTGTACCCTGCCACTCTTGGCTGGGGTGTGTGGTGTGGGTGTGTTTTCTTCGGCTCGGGTTTCGGCTGCGCCCCGCCACTCCTGTTTGGGGTGTTGGGGTGTGTGTGTGTTCGTGTGCCCGCTCTGCTTGTACCCCGCCTTTCCTAGCTGGGGTGTGTGGTGTGTGTGTGTGTGTTTGGGCTCGGGTTTCGGCTGCGCCCCGCCACTCCTGGTCGGGGTGTTGGGGTGTGTGTGTGCTTGTGTGTGCGCCCCGCTTATACCCCGCCACTCCTGGCTAGGGTGTGCAGCGTGCCTGTCTGTGCTCGGGCGCGGGTTTCGACTGCGCCTCGCCACTCCTGGCTGGGGTGTTGGGGTGTTTGTGTGTTTGTGTGCCCGCTCCGCTTGTACCCCGCCACTCCTGGCTGGGGTGTGTGGTGTGGGTGTGTGTGCTTGGGCTGGGGTTTCAGCTGCGCCCCGCCACTCCTGGCCGGGGTGTTGGGGTGTGTCTGTGTTCTTGTGCCTGCTCCGCTTGTACCCCGCCACTCCTGGTTCGGGTGTGCGGCGTGGGTGTGTGTGCTTGGGCCCGGGTTTCAGGTGTGCCCCGCCACTCCTGGCTGTGGTGTTGGGGTGTGTGCGTGTTCGTGTGCCCGCTGCGCTTGTACCCCGCCACTCCTTGCTTGCGTGTGCGGCGTCAGTGTGTGTGCTTGGGCTCCGGTTTCGGCTGCGCCCCGCCACTCCTGGTTGGGGTGTTTCGGTGTGTGTGTGCTTGTGTGCGCGCCCCGCTTATACCCCGCCATCCCTGGCTCGGGTGTGCGGCGTGCGTGTGTGTGCTCGGGCTCGGGTTTCGGCTGCGCCCCGCCACTCCAGGCTGGTCGTTGGGGTTTGTGTGTGTTCGTGTGCCCGCTCCGCTTGTACCCCGCAACTCCTGGTTGGGGTGTGCGGCGTGGGTGTGTGTGCTTGGGCCCGGGTTTTGGGTGCGCCCCGCCACTCCTTGCTGTGGTGTTGGGGTGTGTGCGTGTTCTTGTGCCCACTCCGCTTGTACCCCACCACTCCTGGCTGGGGTGTGCGGCGTGGTTGTGTGTGCTTGGGCTTGGGTTTCGGCTGCGCCCCGCCTCTCCTGGGTGGGGTGTTGGGGTGTGTGTGTGTTCTTGTGCGCCCTCTGTTTTTACCCCGCCACTCCTGGCTGGGGTGTGCGGCGTGGGTGTGTGTGCTTGGGCTTGGGTCTCGGCTGCGCCCCGCCACTCCTGGCTGCGGTGTTGGGGTGTATGTGTGTTTGTGTGCCCGCTCAGCTTGTTCACGCCACTCCTGGCTGGGATGTGTGGTGCGTGTGTGTGTATTTGGGCTTCGGGTTCGGCTGCGCCCCGCAACTCCTGGCTGGAGTGTCCGGGTGTGTGTGTGTTTGTGTGCCCGCTCCGCTTGTACCCTGCCACTCCTGGCTGGGGTGTGCGCCGCGGGTGTGTGTGCTTTGGCTTGGGTCTTGGCTGCGCCCCGCCACTCCTGGCTGGGGTGTTGGGGTTCGCGTGTGCTCGTGTGCCCGCTCCGCTTGTACCCGGCCACTGCTGGCTGGGGTTTGTGGTGTGGGTGTGTGTGCTTGGGCTTGGGTTCTGGCTGCGCCCCGCCACTCCTGGCTGGGGTGTTGGGGCGTGTGTGTGTTCGTGTGCTCCCTCTGCCTGTACCCCGCCACTCCTGGCTGGAGTGTGCCGCGTGGGTATGTCTTTGGGCCCGGGTTTTGGTTGCGCCCCGCCAGGCCTGGCTGGGGTTTTGGGGTGTGTGTGTGTTTGTGTGCCCGCTCCGCTTGTGCACGCGACTCCTGGCTGGGGTGTGTGGTGTGTGTGTGTGTGTTCGGACTCGGGTTTCTGCTGCGCCCCGGCACTCCTGGTTGGGGTGGTGGGGTGTGTGCGTGTTTGTGTGCCCGCTCCGCTTGTACCCCGCCACTCCTGGCTGGGCTGTGTGGTGTGGGTGGGTGTGTTTCGGCTCTGGTTTCGGCCGCGCCCAGCCTCTCCTGGCTGGGGTGTTGGGCTGGGTGTGTGTTCTTGTGCGCCCTCTGCTTGTACCACGCCACTCCTGGCTGGGGTCTGTGGCGTGGGTGTGTATGCTTGGGCTTCAGTCTCGGGTGCGCTCCGCCACTCCTGGCTTGGGTGTTTGGGTGTGTGTGTGTTCGTGTGCCCGCTCTGCTTGTTCCCCGCCACTCCTGGCTGGGGTGTGTGGTGCGTGTGTGTGTGTCTGGGCTCGAGTTTCGGCTGCGCCCCGCCACTCCTGGCTGGGGTGTTGGGGTATGTGTGTGTTCGTGTGCCCGCTCCGCTCGTACCCCGCCACTCCTGGCTGGGGTGTGCGCCCTGGCTGTGTGTGCTTTGGCTTGCATTTCGGCTGCGCCCCGCCACTCCTGGCTGGAATGTTTGGGTGTGCGTGTGCTGGTGTGCCTGCTCCGGTTGTACCTCGCCACTGCTGGCTGGGGTGTGTGGTGTGGGCGTGTGTGCTTGGGCTCGGGTTCTTGCTGCGTCCCGCCACTCCTCGCTGAGGTGTTGGGGCGTGTGTGTGTTTGTGTGCGCCCTCCGCTGGTACCCCGCCACTCCTGGCTGGGGTGTGTGGTGTGTTTGTGTGTGTTCCGGCTCGGGTTTCGGCTGCGCCCCGCCACTCCTGGCTGGGGTGTTGGGATGTGTGTGTGTTCGTGTGCCCCCCTCCCACCAGCAGCCACCGCCACCGCAGAGGCGGCCACCCAACACGACCCCGTCCAAACCATCGTCAACTTCCCCATCTCCCACAGACCACCACCACCGCCGGCTAAACCGACCAAGCGACGTGGGACCCCTCGACCACCGTCACCGTCAAGCCCGGCCCCCGACTCGCCCCCCCTGCCCACCAAATAGTACAGCCCCAGGGGCTACGCACGATGCCCGACCCCCAACCCCCACAAGGCAGACCGGAATACGCAGAAGGGGTCCTAGGGAATTACCCGCAACACCAACCGCACCACTACCAACGCCACCACCACCAGCGGCCCCACCACCACCGCTACCACCACCACCACTACCACTGCCCACCACCCTACCCCACCAGGCCACAACCCCCCGTGCACGAACAGCACCAGCGTATGGGATGGCAGTCATCGAGCACTCCACCCGCTTACCCCACCTACCAGCAGGGGCCAACCCCCCGGTACCAGCCACCCCCCCCGTACCAGGAACCGTATCCCCCCGGTAACCACGTTCACGCCGAAGGGGCCCCCCAGGCCCAACCCTGCCAGGGACAGTCACTCCACCCATACCACCAGCCGCTGGCGCCACCACACCCCTACGTGGCGGATCCATGGACGATGGGGGCCCTCCCCCCCTCCCCCAGTACCAGGCGGCACCACGCGAGGCCCCCCAGGACCCGCCGACGCCTCCTGACTGGCCCGACTCGAGCG
This sequence comes from Eutreptiella sp. 'Long Island Sound 2002', assembly GCA_964036045.1. NCBI lineage: Eukaryota > Euglenozoa > Euglenophyceae > Eutreptiales > Eutreptiaceae > Eutreptiella > Eutreptiella sp. 'Long Island Sound 2002'. The sequence goes on along the minus strand of OZ038382.1, from coordinate 129,460,557 downwards.
ATGAGGCCCGGTCCCGCAAACGGCGGCGCTCACGCTCCCCCCCAGCACGGCACACCTGCCCCCAGTGCCCACAATCCCCACACCGCCACCGCGCCTCAACCACCCACTCGGGCCGATCTTGCTCCCCGAGGCGCCACCACGACCGCCCGGGACCCCGCTCCCGCCGCTCTCACTCCCCCGGGCACCACCACGAGCGCTACCGCCGCCCCTTGTCCACCTCCCCCTCCCCCCTCAGGCTGTACACGACCCCCACCCCAAGCCCCCGCCACCACCGCTCTTGCTCCCCCCGGCACCGCCAGGCACGCCACTGCCGCCCCACGTCCACCTCCCCCTCCCTCCACAGGCCCCGCCGGGCTCCCAGTTCACCCCGCCCGTGGAAGGCGGTTTCGTGTTTCTTTTTTTTTCACCATACTTGTCGTACCTTGTGCCGCTTCTTGTTGCCGTCCCCTATAGACAAAGCGTGTGCTTGTTTGTGGGTGGGGCGGGGGTGGGGTTGCATACCATGTCTTTCCTTTGTCTTGTCTCCGTCTTCGTGCATCTTGCGGCCTTGTGTACGTTTGTGTTTTCGTCCCCTTGGCGCCTTCCCTCGCATTTTTAACATACTTGTTCGTCATACCTCCATACCATTGTTTCCCCGTGGTACGTGGCCATTCCCTATAGCGAGAGCGTGTGTGTGTTTGCGGGCGGGGCGGTGTGGGGTTTCATACCTTGTTTTTCCTTGCTCTTGTCTCCGTCTTCTCGCTCCTTGCGGTCTTGTTTATGTGTGTGCGTGTGTGCGTGGTCCGTCCCTTTGGCGCCCTCCCTCGCATTGTTAACATACTTGCTCGCCATACCGTTGTTTCCCCGTGGTTGGTGGGCTTCGCTTGTTCGCCTTTTCATTGTTTCCCCTTTGTCCGTGGCCCCCCCATACCTTTTGCGCTTTTGTTAAATTTTCTTTTTTCGTGTATCTCGCGGCGGTCGGGGCCTATGGAGGAAGAAATGTGGGGGATATATGGTTGTGGTTTGTGTTTGCGGGCATGCCTTTTGACGTGCGTGGCGGTTCGTCGTCCTTTCTTGCGTGCGGTGTTGTCCCTTGGGCGCCCTCCTTGGCAACATACTTGGTTTTCTCATCCACGTATGTGTAGCGGTGGATACGATATGTAGGACGCATGGGGCCGTAACATACTTGGTTGTCATACCTCGTTTTCCCCTGGTCCGTGGTCGCGTCTCTTTTGTTTGTGGTTTGGTGTTTCTCTTTTTGTTGCGTTTCCTTCTCCCTTTTTTTTTTTTTTTTGACGCGCACAAGTCGCCTAGCTCCTATGGCACTCACTTTGCTAGGTGGTTCGGAGCTCGCTTTGTTCTTGTCTTTGTCGTCGTGGCTCGCTTGTTTTTGGTGTTCCCCCCTTTTCTTCTTCTTTGTTGGTGGAGCGCGCACAAGTCCCTAGCGCCTAGGACACGCACTTTGCTAGGTGTTTTGGAGCATGCAACGCTCAGGTTCTTCGCCGTCGCGACTCTATTGTTCGTCTTTGTTTTATGTGAGTGTCCTCAATTTTTGCGACCTCGCCAAACAGCGGCGTAAAATTTTTTGGGGGGTTTCTGAGGTCGGAAATAACGATTTTTCGCTTTACTTTTGCTGGCGGTGCGTCGTTTTCTTAGTTTTGTATTATTCTTCTGCTGCGATCGCGCGACATTGGGTGTCTCCATATGATCATCTATAGGGAAAAAGCAATGCAAAGAGGTATGTTATCGAAGACGCAGCGAGGAAAAAAAAAAAAAACACAAGGGAGCCGACACAAAACACAACACGCAAAAAAAAAAAAAAAAAAGGACCTGCGCACGCTCTTTCTCAACAGGGGAAGAAAACATGATGGGACAAAAGCAAAGGTATGTGCTACGCATCACGCATGCCACGCATTTCTGCTACGCATCTACAGGACCTCTTCTTCTGCCTTTTGAAACATGCCGACGACCGACGACGAGAACCAGCCAAGGTATGACACACCCCACCCCACCAACCACACACCGCGAGCACACACACGCGCACGCACGACAGCCACACCGCGCACGACCCCCCCCCCCACGCCACCCACACCAACACGAAGGGCCACACAGCGCACACACACACACCAGGGCCAAGGGGAAGGGCACCCGGAAGACACACCCACCGCACCACCACACCACACCACCAACAACACAGACACCACAAACACGCAACACACAACACACCACGGCCACCGCGCACACCCACACCCACCACAAACACACACAACAAAGGACACCCCCGCCCGCGAAACACACCACCACAACCGGCTGGCCCCAGCCAGGAGTGGCGGGGAGCCCCACACCACCACCGGCAGCGAAACCCAGCCAGGAGTGGCGGGGAGTAGCACACAGGAACCTCCGCCAGGAGTGGCGAGGGACCAACCACACCACACACCAGCCACAAACCCACCACACACGCCACCGCCGCACGCCACACGCCACACACCACACACCACACACCACACACCACCGCCGACAGCGAAACCCAGCCAGGAGTGGCGGGGAACCGCGCCTGGGACCCTCCGCCAGGAGTGGCGAGGAACGCCCACCACCGCCGGCAGCGAAACCCAGCCAGGAGTGGCGGGGAGTAGCACACAGGAACCTCCGCCGGGAGTGGCGAGGAACCAACCACACCACACACCAGCCGCAACCCCACCAGCACACCACAGCCGCACACCACACACCACACACCACACACCACACACCACACACCACACACCACACACCACACACCACCACCGCCAACGGACCCCAGCCAGGAGAGGCGGGGGACCACACACCACCACTGGCACTGAAACCCAGCCAGGAGTGGCGGGGAGTAGCACGCAGGAACCTCCGCCAGGAGTGGCGAGGGACCGACCACGCCACACACCGCCGCCAACGGACCCCAGCCAGGAGTGGCGGGGAACCGCGCGCGGGACCCTCAGCCAGGAGTGGCGAGGACCGCCCACCACCACCGGCAGCGAAACCCAGCCAGGAGTGGCGGGGAGTAGCACACAGGAACCTCCGCCAGGAGTGGCGAGGGACCAACCACACCACACACCAGCCACAACCCCACCAACACACCACCGCCACACACCACACACCACTGCCGCCAGCGGACCCCAGCCAGGAGTGGCGGGGACCGCCCACCACCAACGGCAGCGAAACCCAGCCAGGAGTGGCGGGGAGTAGCACACAGGAACCTCCGCCAGGAGTGGCGAGGGACCAACCACACCACACACCAGCCACAACCCCGCCAACACACCACCGCCGCACACCACACACCACACACCACACACCACACACCACGCACCACCACCGCCAGCAGGCCCCAGCCAGGAGTGGCGGGGAACCGCCCACCGCCACCGGCAGCGAAACCCAGCCAGGAGTGGCGGGGAGTAGCACACAGGAACCTCCGCCAGGAGTGGCGAGGGACCAACCACAGCCACAACCCCACCAACACACCACCGCCGCACACCACACACCACACACCACACACCACACGCCACGCACCACCGCCGCCAGCAGGCCCCAGCCAGGAGTGGCGGGGAACTGCACACCACCACCGGCAGCGAAACCCAGCCAGGAGTGGCGGGGAGTAGCACACAGGAACCTCCGCCAGGAGTGGCGAGGGACCAACCACACCACACACCAGCCACAACCCCATCACACACCACCGCCGCCCGGAGACCCCAGCCAGGAGTGGCGGGGAACCGCACACCACCACAGGCAGCGAAACCCAGCCAGGAGTGGCGGGGAGTAGCACACAGGAACCTCCGCCAGGAGTGGCGAGCGACCAAACACACCACACACCAGCCACAACCCAACCACACACCACCGCCGCCCGGAGACCTCAGCCAGGAGTGGCGAGGACCGCCCACCACCACCGGCAGCGAAACCCAACCAGGAGTGGCGGGGAGTAGCACACGGGAACCTCCGCCAGGAGTGGCGAGGGACCAACCGCACCACACACCAGCCACAACCCCACCAACACACCACCGCCGCTCACCACAAACCACACACCACACACCACACACCACAGGCCACTGCCGGCGGCGGAACCCCAGCCAGGAGTGGCGGGGAACCGCACACCACCACAGGCAGCGAAACCCAGCCAGGAGTGGCGGGGAGTAGCACACAGGAACCTCCGCCAGGAGTGGCGAGGGACCAACCACACCACATACCCGCCACAACCCCACCAACACACCACCACCGCACACCACACACCACAAACCACGCACCACACAACAACACAGACACCACGCGCGCACGCACCGCGCCACAAACACACACACCGACGGCGAACCACGACCAGAGGAGGGGCCGACACGCACGCAAGCAACACAGCCAGGAACAGCGAAACCCCCCCCCCCCCCCACACCACCACCCCACCCCGGAAAGACGGGACACCAACCACCGCAAACCGCACAGCGAAAAGGGGGGCGGGACGAAAAGGGCCCACGGGGGACGCAGGCTAGGGACCCAACCTCAGGGGTTTGGGGGCCCCCCCGATGACCGTATCGGCCCCACCTGAGCACACGCAATAAGGTGGGATACGCCCGGGACCGTTGGTCAGCGGCCCGAGGTGGCACCGGCCTGGGGGGGTGACCAATGGGCCTGACCAAGAGCACTCCCCACGGCACGTACTGCGGTTCGGGCCCAGCGAGGGGCTGCGGGTAGGGCACATCGTCCATCGGGGCAGGCAAGAGACGCGCCTGTCCCGCAAGGACTCCCCAGCGACCCACAGTGTAGCCGACACCGGTGTGGGGAACGGCTGGAGTACCTGGCTACGGAGCAGGTCCATTTGTACCGAGCGAGTACAAATGGACGGCCCGTACAACAGAGTTACACCCTGACGGGGAGTGCAAGCAACGGCCCCCCCACAGGGAAACACCAAGGGGAAGGGACCCGAGCCGGCGACAAGGACCCCCCCCCACCCACCACAGCCGGGAAGGCCCGGGCACGACACCAGAGAAACACCGCCCCAAGCGACACGGAAAAGAGACAGAAGGAGGAGGGCACGCAAAGGGGACAGCAAGGGGACACACCACCAACAGACCCCAGCCAAGGGGGGCGGGGAACCACACAGCCGAGACAGAGGGGGGGGCAAGACACACAGCCCCAACACCAAACAGGGCCGCGAAACCACGCCCACAAAGGCGAGGACAGGCACCCAAACGCACCACCAACACACCGCACACACGCCCGAGCGTGCACACAACACACACACCCACAACCGCCACCGACACGAGCCCCACAAGCGCACACCACACACCAAACCGCAGGCGCCACCAGCACCACACGCGCAACACACACAAACCCAAACAACAGGAACCCAACAACACCCCCCGCCATGGGGGCTGCAGGGCCGCCAGAAACCGCTAGGACGCAAAAGAGGACCCACCAAGCCCGCAGCCAGGAGTGGCGAACGGCCACACCCAGTAACACCCGAACAGCCACGCCCAACACCAGGACCGGGCACTACGACACCCACACCAGCATAGCCACCAACGCCCAAACCGGACGCCACAACACCCTCACCAGCGGACACACCCAAAACCAACGGAGGCACCATCGGCAACACCAGCGACCCCAGCACCCACCAAAACACTAGGACATGGGACACCCTCACCAACAACAGACCAACACAAAAAGCCACCCGACACTGACCAACGACCGCACCCAGCCGATCCGGTCCCCCACCGACCCGCACCCAGAACCACCGCCACCGGCATCCACGCCATCGGAAACACCAACTCTGCCAAAAATCAAGCCAGCACAACACCCTCACCAACACCGTCACCGCCGGCACCAACGCCTACGAAACCTACGCACGCCACCGCCGGTTCCAGCACCTACATCACCCAAGCCAACGGCATCAAGCACACCATCGCCGGCAACACCCCACCATCAGCGTCGCCACCAGCAACCTCTGCCACCGGAGGACACCGAAGCCACCACAGCTGGTGAGCCAACAAACCACCAAGCCCCGGCCAGGGGAAGCGAGTGCACGTGCCCGGAACCACCATGCAATCCCCGGCGACACCCACACCACCGGCGCCGCCAACACCACCCTCACCCACGACACCACCCGGAGCAACGCCTGCGCCACCTACACCAACAGCAGCACCAGCAGACCACACCACCTACTGCACACCCTCCCAGACAGAGCCACAGAAACCGACCACCGCCCTGAACACAAGCCGCTGACCACCCACACACAGACCCACGCCAACCACCACCAGCATCAGCAGCGTCCGAGACGCCGTGAACCATAGCGACGCCCACAACGACCTCACCACCGACATCACCGACACCGACACCGGCAGTACGGCCTCAGCACCGACCGACCAGAGCGTCAACGGCAACCGCCACGGCGACACCGCCCGGTACAACACCATCGGCATCGGCGAAACGTAGGGAGCCAACACACAGGCCAGCGACACCCATTGGTACCTCCACCAGGGGTGGCGAGGTCCCACCCCCGCCGTCAGAACACCACCATCCACCAGGGCAACACCCGCAGCGCCCTCGCCTTCGACATCGCCCACAGCTCCGCCGGCGGCGCCCTCGCCAGCACCGTCACCAACACCGCGACGGCCAGCCACGAGTGGCACGCCCGGAACCGCCGACCACCCAAACGCAGGCCGCGCCCAGCACCAACACCAACAACACCCACGCCAACGGACCACCACGACACACGCCAACCACCAAGTAACACCTAAGGCACGCTCGCCTTCGGCAACACCAACGCCACCAACACCCACGGCACTATCCACACCACCACCAACCTCACCAACGACGGGCCGAGGTGCAGTCACCTACACCGCCCCCACCCCTACCACCACCACCACGGCCCCGCCACCTAGGGCAACCCCACCAACGGCGTCACCAAGGACGCCAGCACGGCTGGCGAACGAACGCCACCGAGCCCTCAGCCAGGAGAGGCGAACGCCCACACCCAGCAACACCCAAACGGCCACGCCCAGACCCAGGGCCAGGAACTGCGACACCCACACCTGCACCGCCGCCAACACCCAAACCGAACACCACAGCACCCTCACCAGCGGAGACGCCCGGAACCAACAACGGACCAACACAAGAAACCACCCAGCGGCCAAGTTACACCCAAGGCGTTCCAACCGCGCCACCCACCGGCCCGCACCCAGAACCACCACCAGCACCAGCAGCAGCCACTGACAACCCACACACAGACCCACACCAACCACCAGCAGCATCAACAACATCAGAGACACCGTGAACCATAGCAAAGCCCGCAACAACCTCACCACCGGCATCACCGACGGCGCCACCGGCGGTGCGACCTCACCAACAGCAACCCGGAGCATCCCACATCCCGCATCCCGGTGAGACACCATCGGCAGCAAGGACACCGAGGGGGCCAAGGCCAACCCACCAGCCAACGACGCGCATGGGAACCTCCGCCAGGAGTGGCGAGGTCCCCCCTCCGCCGTCAGAACACCGCCAGGGCAACACTTACAACACCCTACAACGCCAACACACACAGCTCCCCCGGCGGCACCCCCACCAACGCCAACACCGGCACCACCGACAGCGGCAGCACGGCGACACCACCACCCAACCGCAGCAAGGTCACCCTGAACCGCAACCGAAGCAACACCTATCACTACAGACCCACGGACAGCCGAAGGGAATATCCCAACACCAGGGACAACCGACACCACCAGGACCACAGGCTGGCCAAACACCAGCCACGAATGGCACGCCTGGAACCACCGAACACCAACACGCAGGCCACCCGGCACCAACACCAAAAACACCCACGCCACCAGACCACCGCGAGACACACCACCGCCAACCCCACCAACGATGAACCGAGGTACCGTCATCCACAACACCCCTAACACCACCACCACGACCCCGGCACAGAGTAACACCTAGGGCGCCCCCATCGACGACAACACCAAGGACGCCACCACGGCTGGCGAACAAACGCCACCAGCGCCGCCCACCAGGCCCCCAACCAAGGGTAGAAACAACAACGCCACACACCATCGCACCCGACGCATCGAAATCACCCGGAGTATCGTCAACATCAACCAGGGGTCCCCAACACCCACCCAAGCAGCACAAAACACCACAGCAACACCACCACACCCTCGCCACCAGCGACACCACCGCCAGCACCCTCTGCCAGGAATGGCGAGGAGAAGGCCCAACAGCGCGGACCCATCCAACGTCCCCGGCACCCTCACCATCGGACCGCCACCACCGGCGCCGACCCCCAACACACCACCGTCACCAACGCCACCGACCCCTGACGCAAAAACCACACAGCCCGCACAAACGGCACCAGCCAGAGCAACGCCGATACCACTCCCGGCCAACACACACGAACACCACCGAAAGCACCACCGTCGACCGAACGCCACGGCGGCCCCAGGGTACGAGTCCCCCCCACCATCTGCACAACCAGCGACACCATCACCGGCACCAACCGGAACACCGACAACGACAGCCTCACCAACAACCGACACCCCCCTACCGCTGCCACCCACCAGTCACGCCACCCACCGTCGAAGCCACCCACCAATGCCGCACCCCGAACCACACTTACACCCGAAACCGGCACCAGCACGCCCGGCCGAGCCGTCAATGGCACCACCGCTCATGGCACCGCCTAAGCTCACCACCGCCACCACCACCCCACGCGAGGCCAGGAACCCCCGGCGTCGCCAATGGCCTCAACGAGCACCGACACCACCAACACCACCACCGCCGGACGGGGACTACCCACAAACCAGGAACATCTCCACCACCAACAACCAATACACCACCCGCGGCACCCCACCATCGCCGACACCACCACGGCACCCATCACACCTCCACCACCGGAGGCGACGTGGGCCACACCACCCGTCAACTACAGCACCCTCGCCACCACTGCCACATCCGGCCCACAATTGTTACCACCGACAACACAACATACGCCCATACGTCACCCACGCCATGCTCACCAACCATCACCTCGTCATCAGAGGCACCAACACCACCGGCGACGATGACAGCGACAACAGCTGACCCACCAGCTAACCACCATCAACCATAGCCCAGCACCAACTTCATCTACTCCAACGCCCATACCACCCTCGCCAACAGCGCCGCCACCGACACAATCATCCACTCCGGCGCCCACACCACCCTCACCACCAACATCACCACCACCCCCCCAAGGTCAGAGCCCGCGGGAAACAGAACGGCAGAGCGAGCACGCCACCACCCGCACGCGTCGCCCACCCTATCGTCCACCGCTCCGCAACACGCCCCCCCCCCGCTTCCCCTGACAGGGCGTGCGCTCCAGCCCACTGCTGGGAAGACGACTTCGACATCCTCCCGGCCATCCGACACCTACTGGCAGCCACGGCCCCGCGCCCACAAGCCCACCAGCAACCCACGGAACCGCAAGAGCCCGACCACCCCATGCCACCACGCTCCATATCCCCCGCGTCCACCGCAGACCGGAACGCGGAACACCAGCGAGAAAAGCCCGACCCCGGCCGCGCCGCCACGCCCCCACCGCCCCCCCCCCCAAAGGACATCTACGCCACGCTGGCCAGCACCCTAGCCCCCATGGACGCCGAGCAGTACTACCAGTCCGTCCAACGAGACCTCCCTGTGGACCACGCGACCCTCCAGGGGTGGAAGCAGGAGAAAAGGTACGACAACGAGTGGGGCACAGAGGGAGACCTTCTCTGGGAAGACACCTGGAAAGGCACCGCGGACGCCTTCCTGGAGGCAGCAGCCGAAACCTACCCCCGCCCGCCCGGGGACACCAGACACGGCCTCCACGCCCTCCTAGCGTTCCACAGCTGAAAACACCGCCACACCGTCAGCCTCCACCCCCTCGACCACAATCCACACTGATGGACACCTGAAGACGACGCCACAGCCACCATCACCGTACAGCAAACCCCCGAGAACCCGGAGCAATACCACATCACCTGGGACGATCCGGCACCCCACCCCCCCGCCTCCCCCACCCTCCCAGATGTCTTCGCCACCATCAGTGCAGAGCTTCAGGAGGCGAAAGCCCCCCAGCAGCTGGACGAAGAGATGCCCCAGGCACCATCACCATCAACCACACAAGACCAACCCCGCACAGAGCCCCTCACCCACCCCATCACCACAATGGAGCTCCCCCCACAACACCGCACCACCCCAGACCGAAACGGGTTTCGAGACCTGCCGCGGGAATGGGCGGTCCACAACGGCACACTCCGATGGGACGAAATCACACCGAGCCTCCAGGCCATCCGCCTCCACTCGATCACAGAGCCCACCACCACCTGGGCACTACCGACGGACCGCCACCACCTCCTCCTCACCGTCCAAGGCGATGCCACGATCACACCCACGGAGGGAGACCCCGTAACAGCAGCCCCCGCCCACGCCGTCCACATACCCCCGCAAGCATCGTCGGCACCTATGACGGTGCATCCAGGCCCCACCCCTTGGCAGGCCATCGCCATCACCTACCCCACCCCCAATGACCACACACACACCTGGCAGCAACGATGGGAGGACATCCGAGGGGACCTCCTCCAAGAACACCTAGGGCTCACACGCACCCACCACACCCTACAACCGATACGAGGAGTAGGCCAAGCGCCACACGGCATACACGCCCCGGGAGTATGGGCGTACACCACACCCATAAACCCACAAGCAGCGGAGGACATCAAGACCGCCCTATCCATCCAGCAAGCCCAGACCCACACCCCGCACCGCAACACCCAACGAGGCTACACAATTTGGTGGGCATACCAAGACCATGACACCCTCACCCCCCAACCGGGGGCCCCCCCTCTAGACACCAACACCACCGCCCTCCTCCAAGCCGCAACAGCGGCAGCCACACAGGTAGGGGCCCCGGAAACCTGGGGCCCACAATACCTGGTCGAAACCAAGGTGGCGCCCCACGCGAAGGGCCAAGACAAGCCCCCAACACCGAAGCCGCTCCACCCCCCGCTCAAGCTAGACCGGACGGAACACACCCCCCAGGATGAATGGGCGACCCACTACATCATCCCCGACACCACCACCCGCAAAAAACGACGCCGCCAAGAATACCGTCACCTGCCACCTCCCCCACACCACACAGGTGTATGAGCTGACGGCCCCCAACGTCCTCGTCACCCGTCGCCGACACGACGAGCGATACACCATACAGGCGGAAGGGGCCGCCGCGACCACCCTGTACACATGGGCAACACGGGGGGACCTCCCACACCCCACCCTCCACCACGCCCCCTCCTGGCCCACCCCCTTCCACACAGCGGACCGCCCCAACAAGAAGCCCAAACACACGGGTGTGCACACCCACGCCCAGGAGGCCCAGCACCGACACGAAGCGAGGCGCAAGGCCCGCACCCTCCACGATGACCACACCATCCCCCGCATCGGCGCCCCCCCCGCCAGGGTATCAGATACCACCCACAACCGCACGATCACAGGCATCACCACGGACTGCAGAACCCAGCGGCGTCGCGGGCAGACGCCGTGTGGATCAGCGAAGGGCGCTCCCACACACGGGCGGTGGCGCGCCTCCACAACATCCAACCCCACAAACTCCAGCGCGCTGTTGGACCCTTCGCCGTACACGTCACCCCGTACGGCATCGACCACCCCCGGTGTGAGCACCATGACCCGCCCCGCTCCACCCCATGCACCTCGCCCCTGCGCCAACCGCTGCCGGCCCCCACCATCACGGGCAACATGTACCTTGGCACCGTACCGGGAGACCCGGGCATATACATCCTGCCCAACAGGTTCAGGGAACACGCCATCCCCCTCCACGGTGTAGAATCCCTCGCCCTGGGACCACCCCCACCAAAACACCAACACCAACACATCCCGGGGGACAAACGGACACAGGCCCCAGACGGGGGAAAAAAGGCCCACCAACGCGCCCTGGCCCACATCACCCTCCACCCCGCAGCCCACCTACCAAAAGACTTCGGCACGGAGCGCCACATCGTCCTGGAGGGGCAAGCCCACCACATCATCACCGCCGCCCTGTACACCCTCGCCGCCCACGAACACCACTGGGACCCCACAACCATCCCAGCAATGCCCCCACCGCCCCAAGGGCCCAACGATCCCGTCACCCCCTTCCACATCGATCAACTCCTAAGCCGCAAGGCCCCCCCACACCTCCACCCCTCCAGGATACCACTAGCCATCGCATCGTGGGACACCCTGGACACACCCCCCCAACAACCCGCCATCCACATCCTCAAAGCGGACACCCAATGGTGGGTCCTCCACTGGGCACACGTAGTCCTCATGGCGGCCCAGGCCTATACCCCGGAAATGGACCCGGAAGACCCCCCACGGGGCCAGCAGCGACTCCTCCAAGCCACCACCCTCACAGGCCGCGAAGGCGCCCCCTGGGAACCCCTCCACACAGCACTCTACTGGGCTCAAGGCTCCCCCAACGGCCCGGACACACCGGAACCCACAGAGGCCTGGGTCAGGCAGGCCAAGGCCATGAGGAACTACCACCTACACCACCCCTTCGACGACAGCCCGGCCGCACTGCCATGGCCAACAGATCCCCCGGAGACCGTGCGCAAGCTCGCCGACATCATATGCAACCACGCGAAAGCGAAAATGCAAACACCGGCAGAACCCCCACTGAGGGATCCAGACCAGCAAGCAACGCACCCCTTCTTCAAACCCCATGCCCCGCTACCTCCAGTCCCACCCAAGCGAACGAGACGACAAAGGGGCGCAGCCGCCCCCAGCCAAGCTGGAAAAGCAGCGACCTCCTGATCCCCCGCATCCCACCCGACCCACCCAGCGAACCCAGACCAAGCATCCTCGTCATCCTCCCCCCCACCAATACCACCGCCCCACCCGGACCAAGCATCCTCGTCATCCTCCCTCCCACCAGTACCACCGCCCCACCCGGACCAGGCATCCTCATCATCCTCCCTCCCGCCACCAGCACAGCCCCCGCCCGAAGCGTACCCAGGGTTCGAAAAAGGTGCGAAGGTCCAACAGCCCTTCCGCAACGACCACACAGGCGACTGGATCTGGTGTGAGGGCACGATCCAGTACCGCCTCAAGGGACCGGGGGACAACGGGGGGCCACAAGTCCGGGTGATCTGGCACCGACAAAAGGAGCTAGACCAAGGCAGCAGCGCCCCGGACAAACCAGTCGCCGACACCCTGGAACTCACCAGCGCCCACCCCATCCGGCTCCGCACCGAAGAGAACAAGGCCCACACAGGCACCAAATACACTGGGGAGCTCCCCCTGGAGTGGAGCCAAGGCCTCTCCCCGCCGCGCCTACCCAAACGCCCACAAACCGGCAAAAAGTCCCCAAGCCCCAGTCCCCCTCCCTGACGGGGCAAGGGCCGAGGGCACACGCCTCCACAGCCCCGGCCCGCCCCCACCGAGGCCACCGTCAACCTCCTCGACCTCAACCACCCGGCCGTCACATACTCCAAGGACCCCACAACCGCCCTCCAAGAGCTCCCGATGGCACAGGGGCTGGGGTGGGTCCCCCACCTCCTCACCTTCCAGGAACAAGGCCTACAGCGCGACGACCCCCCAGAAACCACCCCCATATATACCCCGGACCAGAAAGCGTACAAATGCTACTGGCACAAGGGGACCCCCCTATACGCCCAAACCGGCATCCACGTCCACCTCGTCAACCACCTCAGCGTCCCAGGGAGGCTAGGTGTCTATGAGGTCGTCGGGGACGGATGGCAACTCAACGTCATCAACACCCACGGCCCCTTTCGGCGAAGCCACGGAACCCTTCCTCCAAGCCCTGGCCCAGGCATACCGCCAAATGGCCATGCTCGCCCCCACAGTCATCATCGGCGACATGAACGCCGCCCCCACCCCAGCGGACCGAGGGGGACAGGCCACACCCCAGGACCAAGCAGTCCGCGACACCATCGAAATGCTGGGGCTCGTGGACCTAACAGCCAGCCTCGAAGGCCAACCATCCCACTTCCCCCACCAAACGGATGCCGCCCCATCCCGCATCGACGTATGCTATGGCGACCCCACCACTATCATCCGAGCGGAGGCCCGATAGGGACCCCTCCCGCTGGGACCCACAGGCCATAGCCCCCTGCACATCCGCCTCACCATCCCCAACCTTCCCCCCAGCCCCCCAGAAGATGCGGACCAAGGCCTACCATCCCCCCTGAAGATGCCCCCGCTGCATGACAAGCATGCCTGGTCCCAATATCACAGGGCCATAGACCGCGCCCGGCGCATCCAACCAGACCCCACCGACCTACTCACAGCCATGCGCACGGCCGCAGTCGCCTGCGGCTTCCAGCAACACCCCCTCACAGACGACGACCAACCACCCACGGCCCTGGGGGACATGCTCCATGACCTCTGGCATGCAAAGCAACAACTGGCGACCCTCCTCCACACCGACACCCCCCAAACCCGCCGCCAGATACACCACTGCAGGACACAGATAGCCCAAATCAGGGCGGACCTGCAGCAGTGGCACATCCACAGGCAACAGTGCATCGCCCAGGAACACGAACGGTATGAACAACATGAACTCCCCTACAAGGCCATGCGCCACCTCAACGACGCCATGACCGATACCGGCCACCGCACCATCACCAAGGTCCGGCAGGAGGACGGCTCCCTCACCAACGACCCAGCCACAGTGCTCCAAGCCACCCAAGACAGCTTCCTCCGGCAACACACCCCCACCCAAGACACACTGGACCCAGACACCCAGGCCAAAATCGACCGCCTCCCTCGGGTCTTCAACCACGCCCAGAGGAGGCACCTGGAAAAACGCCCCTTCACCATCCACGAAGTCCGGAGGGCCATCCACAGTCTCCGGCAACACAAAACCCCAGGCTACGACGGCCTCCCTGCAGAGGCATACTACCACCTCCCCGCCCACCTCCTCCGCGTCCTCGCCCACCGCCTCTGGGACATCGTCACGGGGCGGACCCCCCTGCCACCAGACTGGGCAAACGTTGTCCGCCCCCTCTACAAAAAAGGGGACTGGGCAAACCCGGACAACTGGCGCCCCATAGTCTGTGCGGTCACGGAGGTCAAAATCGTCTGGACCATCCTCCTGCGCCGCATCCGCCCCCGGCTGGACCCCCACATACCAGCGAGCCTCTGGGGGGCCATCCCAGGCCGCTCCCCACACGAGGCCATCTTCCTCCAGGACACCATCGCGGACATGGACCCGGTGGACCTCATCATCGCCCCCCTCGACGTCAAGGGAGCCTTCCCGAACACCCCCTGGCTCCTTCTAGAAGCGGTGTGGAAACGCCTAGGCCTCCCCTTCTACAACTTCACCTCCGACTACATGCGCACCCGCAAATACACGGTCCGCACAGGAGCAGGCCTCACCCCCTTCCTGGAGCCAGGCAGCAGGGTCCCCGGAGGGAGCGCAGAGGGCCCCTTCCTGTACCTTCTAGTGACGCTCCCCCTGGCCCTCGCAATCGAGCAGGATTACCCGGCCTACGCACCCTACCCCCTCCTCTCCCCCCTGGTCGGCTTCGCGGACGACACCAACCTCACCGTCGCGCACACCCCACACGACCCCCATGCCCCGGACCCCGGACCAACTGTCACCCAACAGGCCAACGACTTACTGGACGTGACCGTCTCCTACCTCTCCCACAACAACCTCATCGTCCACCCCACAAAGTCAGTGGCCATGATCAAGGGGTCTGCCACACCTCCCACCCTAGGGCCACAAGGGCCCCCCATGCACGTCGTGACGACCACCACCCACCTGGGGGTAGTCCAGGCCGCCAACCCTGAGGACGCCACCCTCCCTCCCAAGTTGCAGTCACACCTCGCCCATCTCCCCAGATCTGCGTCCCCGACCACCAAGGCCCTCTCCCTGTCCCACCAGAGCCTGGCGTACTACCTCACCGGGGTCTTGAACGCCTCCACAGGCTTCCAAGCACTCCACCTGACACACCCCACCACCGCCCTCCAGCCGGCCACACGCGCCGTGACCAAGGCATGGGCAGCACACGGGGGCTGGCCCACCTCCATACCCACCCGCGCCATCCGAGCGGCATGGCCCCACTATGGAGACGCCATAGGGGACGAGGTGAAAGCGGCCTATACCAGACACACCGCCCTCCTCCTTCACCGCATGACCCACAACCACTCACCGGAGGTCCGCGAGGTCACCGCCATCCGCCTCCAAGCCGCACAACGGGCCCGCAACACATGCCCGCGCTGGGTACTCCACCAGACGGGCATGCCCACCAACATGAACACGCGCCTGTGGAACCACCTGCAACTTCTTCTCCCATCCCCACACCACGCCATACTCACCAACCACACGTGCCCAGAGAAGGGGCCACTAGCGGTCCTCTGCGGGGACCTCCACCATCACCCCAAGGGCACCATCCACACCATAGACCTTGTCGGGGCCTCCATCGCCGTAGTATACGTCACCCCCCCCAAATGCGAGTCCTGCACCACAGCGGGGCACACCACACCCCCTTTCTACAGCTTCCCGAATGGCCACAATACCGCCTCTTCCACCAGTACCTCACGCAGACGGCACGAGCAGCGGGACCCACTCTACCGGGCAGCAAAGACATGCGCACAGCCTACCGAGAATTCACAAAGCAACACCCGCAACCCATCCCAGCGACGCCGCCCTACGCACCCACCGGATCAAAACACGAACCCGTCCCCCCGGTAACGGGCCCAGTCCCACCACTAACCCTGCTACTGGCCCCGAATGAAGCCAAACCCACGCAGACCACCGTCATCCACCAAGGGGCAAAATGGCGCATACCGAAACACCACATGACCGCCCGAGACCTACCAAAGGACCCCCAAGATTCCCAGAGCATGCCACGCACATGTTGGGCCTGTGACCCCGAGGCACCAACCACACCATGGCCCGTACTATACCTCATAGCACGCCACCACACCCACCCCACAACCCACCTACCACCACAGGCCTACGCATGGATAGCCCCATGGTTCCACCGCACCGACACTAACCCCACGGTAGCATGGAACCCCGACCACGCGCCCAAATGGCTCCTCACCACTACACCCACATGCCCCCGCCCCGACCCGGCAGGGGTCGCCATCCGTTACAGCATGTACGAGCCAGGCAGAACGGGCAAGCACGAGCACCCCTACTATCGACTCCACCACTCCTGCCACACACCGGAGCACCGAACACAAACCCTCACATGCCACGACCTAAACCCCGACACAGCCTACATCCTCCACTACATCTACTCCTACCTCACACAAGGACAGCTGGAGCAGGGACTCATAGCCCTGTCCCCCAAGCGAAGCACATCATCTCCAAAGGAATAGGGGTGTACGCCACCCCCATCCTGCAGCCCACAACCCCAGTAGCCCACCTCGCCACGGGCCTTGCCATATACGCCTACCTGCCCATGAACCCATGCCGCCACCCACAACCATCACCGGCGGACCGGCTCTTCTTCACCGACGCCTCAGGCGAATCCGCCCTCACGCCCATCACCGGGGGGGCCACCCTGCAGCTAACCCACACCGGGGGACACTACCACATGGACCACCACACGGGCCACACCACCTATGGGGCCTCTTCCCACGGGGAGCTAGGGGCCATGGCCGACGCCATCACCGAGGTCGCGGCCCACCTACCCGCCCACTCCCCGCACATCGTCCGGGTCTGGTTCGTGGTAGACGCCACTGTCGACACGCACCTGCTCCTCCGCATAGCAAGGCAACCACTTCACAAAGCAACCGCGACGAGCCTCGGCACCCAGGCACTGCTACTCTGGAAAGCCCTACGCAGCCCTCCCCCCTACGTCCAACTCCACATCGTGAAACAAGAGTCCCACAGGCACCAATACGGAAATGGTAAGGTCGACAACCAGGCAGTACACCAGCGCACAACACACCTACCAGCCCTCCAGATCCCTGACCTCGGCCGCAACCACACACACCTCCAACACGTGCCCCCTGTACCCGAGCCCCATCAGACCCCAGACTGGGTACCAGAGGACGCCCCCTATTCCTCCCACGACAGAGCGTACCACTACCCCAACCCCATCCAACATCTCGCCCGCGTGCTCGGCGACGCAGACAGCCGGGCGCACATCCAGGAGCTCCAGGACAGACTGCAAGTCCCCCTCTACCACTCAGCGCTCCGCCCAGCAAACGTCCCAGCCCACCTCCAGAAACGACGCATCCAGCTCCTCAGAGAGCAACTGCCATTCCTCACCAGGGTCGCCAGATGGCTCGCCCGCAAGCACATCCACGTCCCCGACGAACACACCTGTTGCCCATGCGACCACACCACCCCGGAGGACTGGGAACACTTCAAGAAATGCACCCTCCATACAGACAGGGACACCCTAGTGGGCTGGTCCCCGGCGAAAACCCTACGACAACACGAAGGATGGCCAACCCACAGCCACGCACACCAGGCCACCGAACACCTCTTCCGGGACCCCCTGATCAAAGAAGCCACCATGAGAGGGGCAGTGACACAGGCCCTGCACCGACACCTCACCAAACACACGGAAAGCCCCATGGAGGCAGCAGCACACCTCCAGCTAGAAGCGGTCCGCAGAGCAGCGGCCCAAATGGTACACTGCAAACACCTCCTGCTAACACACGCGGAACAACTCACCGACCCCACCGCCAGGGAACACATGCAGCGTCTCATCCATTACCATGCCGTGCATGACCCAGACGTCCACTAACCCGCTCCACGCCCCGCACGTGCCCCTCGTCTCCATCCACAGGTCTCCAAGGCACCACCACAGCGCCCCGAGACCCGTCTCGCACCCAAGAAGCCACCCGGCACCGCCCAGTCCGGCCGAGCCCAGCCAGGGCCAACCATCCATCGACGTAGACACGCAAGACCCCGGCAGCCCATCCAGCCCACCCCCCCCGGACCCGGGGCACCCCCCCCTCACACCGGCCACCATCCGCGACCCCGACCTCTTCCGAGCGACCCTCCAAGACAGGGCCCCGACCACCCCCCTGGGCTGGTACCGCCTACAAGAGGACTGGACCAAGCTCACCGTCAAAGCCCTCCGGGACCTGACCACCCCAGGCAGCGGCCTCCACGAGACCATAGTAGACCTCGTGCTCTGGCGAGCCCGCAAACACACCCGGGGCCAGCCCATCTGGATCCCCCCCATCGAGTGGGGCCAGGCCCTGACGCACGACACCGGCAGCAACGTCACGCGTCGAGGGACCGTACGCCTACGGCGGGCCCAAGCGAAGACGAACCACCCAGCGGACCCGAACCACCCGGAGCAGTGGGAACAGGCCACCGCGCCCAACCGTGACACCGCCCTCCGCGCCGCCGGCCTCCGCACCCCGGACGACGACCTCCCCCCCCCACCTACAGACAGTGACCACCCCCCGCCGGAGGTCTGGGTTACAGTCCTCGAGCGCGGCCACTACTACGTGATAGCCGCTACGGCTACGTCCCCCGGCCCGCAATGGATCATCAAGGGGACAGACACCATGTTCGCCCCGGAGACCGCCCCACCAGGGGCAGTGGGGGACCCCACCACCCAGCACAGGATCCTCAGGGGTGTCCTCCAGCCAGGGGACACGCCCCCAGCCCGCGCCCTGGCCCAATTCACCTCAGGGAAGGCGGGCTACCACCTGGGATTGGCCATGCTCTGTCTAACCCACTGGATCCAGCGCCACTGGCCACCCACGGGGACCGTGCCCTGGGTTTGGGCCATCCCCACCGCCCACACACAAGTCGAGGCAGGCCCGGACACACGACCAAACCCCCCCCCCAGACCGCAGCAGTCCCTCACCTGCGGGTACCACGCCATCCACAGGGTCCTGAACCGCGCGGGTCTTAGCCCAAAGCTAGCATGCCCCCTTCCCACCACTGACCATGAGGTCCACCAGATACGAAAGCTCGTCTGCGAAATCCTTGCCGCGGCAGCAGAAGACGGCAAGCTTCTCCTCCAAACCGCCCGGCCTACAACTGCCCACGCAAGCGCGCGGCAAGCGGACACATACACCGGCACAGCACACCCCCCCGCACAATCCCCGCCCATGCCCCCCCCCTCTCGCTGCTCAACCGGAGACCCACACACGCCCACCATCGCGCGCACCCCCGGGCCCCGCGACACGGGCCTCCCCCACCCGCCCGAACACCAGCACAGGCCCGCCACACACCCACCCACCGGCCACCCTTCACCGCCCCCCACACTCGACAACCAACACACACCCGCCAAGGGAAGCCCCGCGCCCCGCGGCACGCCCACCCCACCCAGTGGCCCGCCCACGCCCCCCACACACACCCCAGAGGACCCAGGCCCACCCCCCCCGGCCCCTGAATGCAGCCCACGCGAACTGTTCCCCCCCGCGGACACCAACCCACACGACCTCGCACATTGCAGGACCCGGGCCCAGCCGAGCCCAGAAAGAGAAGGCCGCAGCCCCGCGCCTCCCTCCCCCGCCGCTGCCGACCAGATCGGCCCGCCGGGCCGCCAGGTCACGACCGGGCCCCCCCAGCCGCCCGCCCCCAACCTACAATCCGGGGACATGCCCTCCATCCTCTCCGCCGTGGCCGCAGCAGAAGCCGCCGCCCGCAAGCCCGCCCGCATCACAGCCCAACCCGCGTCCACCAACTCCTCCTCGTCCTCAGCCTCGTCCACCTCCTCCACCTCATCCTCCAACCCCCCCCTCCCCGCCAAACTCATCCTCAAGGCCACGGCGAAAGCCAAAGCCGCGGCCGCACGCACCGACCCCCCAACCCCCACACAGGCGACTCAGGCACCCCGGCAACCCACCGGGACGACCCCCGAACCGACATCGGCGCCCTCACACCTCCGGACAGAGGTACTCCTCAACCTGGAACCGGACCCCAACCCCAAACCCGACCCCAAACCCAAACCGGACCCCAACCCCAAACCCGACCCCAAACCCAAGCCGGCGCCCACGCGAGCACACACAACACCGCATACGCAACGACACAAACCCACCCGACACCACCCCCGCCCGGGCCCTCGCCCAAGCCAGGACCCCCCACCCACCGCAACCCGCGCCCCCCTCCCGCCGGCACCCAGCACCACCGCGGAGACGGCCACCCAGCACGACCCCGTACAGGCCCTCGTCCACATCCCCGTCACCAAGCGCCCCGTCATCCATCCCCCACAAACCACCACCACCGCCGGCCAAACCGACCCAGGGACGTGGGACCCCTCAACCACCGTCACCGTCAAGCCCGGCCCCCAACCCTTCCCCCATTCCAACCACATAGTGCAGCCCCGGGGACTGCCCACGATGCCCAACCCCCCACCCCCACAAGGGGGACCGGAAAACCCACAAGGACTCCATGGGCCATACCCGCAACACCAACCCAACCACTACCCACACCACCACCACCAGCGGCCCCACCACCACCACTACCAACACCACCCCCACCACTACCACTGCCCACCGCCCTACCCCACCGGGCCACAACCCCCCGTACACGAACAGCACCAGCGGACGGGATGGCAGCCACCGAGCGCCCCACCCGCATACCCCACCTACCGCCAGGAGCCACCCCCCCCGTACCAGCCACCACCCCCGTACCAGCCGTACCCCCGCGCCCACCATCCGATGGCCGAAGGGGCCCCATGGACGACGGGGGACCTCCCCCCCCAGGCGGCACCGCGCGAGGCCCCGTACCCCCCCGGCCACCATCCGATGGCCGAAGGGGCCCCATGGACGACGGGGGACCTCCCCCCCCAAGCGGCACCGCGCGAGGCCCCCCAGGGGCCGCCGACGCTTCCAGACTGGTCCGACTCGAGCGACGGGGGCCGGGCCCGCAAACGGCGGCGCTCCCGCTCCCCCCCCGCACGGCACACTCGCCCACGGTGCCCACTCGCGCCGCTCCCGCTC
Source organism: Eutreptiella sp. 'Long Island Sound 2002' (assembly GCA_964036045.1). Classification (NCBI taxonomy): domain Eukaryota; phylum Euglenozoa; class Euglenophyceae; order Eutreptiales; family Eutreptiaceae; genus Eutreptiella; species Eutreptiella sp. 'Long Island Sound 2002'. The sequence continues at coordinate 129,438,651 of OZ038382.1, read as the reverse complement.
CCCCAGGTACCACCACGACCCCCAGGGACCCCGCTCCAGTCGCTCCCGCTCCCCCGGGCACCACCACGAGCGCCACCGCCGCCCCATGTCCCCCTCCCCCTCTTCCCACCGGCCACCCAGCCCCCGCCACCACCACTCCCGCTCCCCCCGACGCAGCCAGGCACGCCACTGCCGCCCCACGTCCACCTCCCCCTCCCCCCACACGCCCCGCCGGGCTCCCCGTTCCCCCCGCCACACGTACCCATCCACCACCCCCAGCCCCCGCCACCACCACTCCCGCTCCCCCGGACGCCACCGAGCGCGCCACCGCCGCCCCATGTCCACCTCCCCCTCCCGCTCCCCCCTCCGCCCGTACCCGTCCTCCACCCCCAGCCCCCGCCGCCGCCGCTCCCGCTGCCCCAGGCACCGCCACCCCCGCCACCACCGCAGGTCCACGTCCTCCCCCCACCGCTCCAGGACCCCGGGCACGGACCCCTCCCCCCCCCGGGCCCCCGCCTACCTCGCCTGGTGGTCCCCCCCCGCTCTGCAGGAGCTCCGCCGCTGGGTGAAATGGGCCGGAGGAGCGGGAAGGCACGAAGGGGTGCACATGGTGCATACCTTCGAGGAGGTGCGCACCCGCACCCCCGCAAACCCAAACGAGGCCGCCCCGGAGGCCATCATGCCGCAAGCGGCATGGGAGGCCCTCCTCCGCGATGCGGTCCAGGGCCTCCGCCCCCCCATACACCCCCCAAGCCCTCCGCCAGTGGCTCCAGGCCACCCACCCCCAAGCCTGGGCAACCGGCACCCCCTCCCCACCTCGCCCCTCCCGCCACCACCACACCAGGAAGGGGCGGGACAAGGGCAAGGGAAGGGCAAGGGGCACCAAGGAGCACACAGGCAAGAGGGCACAGAAGGGCCCCAAGTGAGGGCAGGCACACGCAGGGACAGGGCGCCGGAAGCGACACCACATGGGGGCAGGAAACCACCCAAGAACCAGGAAGGGGCGGGAACGGGGACCAAGACACGGAGGAAAAGGGCACCACGGCAGGCACCACGACCCACACCCAGGAAGGGCACACCACGACGGGGAGACCAGCGCCGCCCCAGCCCCACCAAACACCCCAACACACACCACCGAAGCAAACATCGGACGCCATACGGATCACACCAGCGCACGCCCACCGGCCACCGGAAACCACACGGAGAACGGAGGGCACACCTACACGGGGAGAACGGGCCACACCCACAGAGGAAGCCGCAGGGAACGCTGCCGCACGGCGCACCACCACGCCCTCACCGCCAGGCGACGACCCCGACCACCACAAAGGCCACCTCACAGGCACCGGAAGAGGACGAAAGCACGGCCGCGGCACCCACGACTACGGACCGAAACCCCCAGAGGACACGGGACCAAGGCACAGGCCCCCAGGGAGGGCAACCCCACGGACCGTCACGCGACCACACCATGGGCTATAAGGGCCGGGCTGCGTTACCGTCGCGGTTTGACGCAGAGTATTACTATGCACTTGGATTGACGACCGGGGGCTTGATCTCAGCTGGTCTCACGTCCGTGAGGGCGTCTGTCACCAACCTGTTGCGTCCAGTGCAGGAATGGCACTGCGGCGGCACGCCGATCCCGTCCATGATGAATTTCGAGCGCCGCAAGGGGAAGTGAAAGGCTGTGATCGATCGCGAAGGCCTTGGTGCTGCTGGACGGTGCCCCCTTCAAGGCCATCTCCGAGCGCCGTGAAGACCCGAAGTGCCAAGATTACTACCGGTGCCCCGGACCCCTGCAGTTCAGCACCGGAGATATGGACATCCCCCTGACCCTGAAGTATGAACTCATCCCTGCCGGCGGCACCGACCCGGACCCTCATGTCCCTGCCAGCGCAGCTGAGCTGCAGTGCAAGCCTTTCGCCACTCAAACAGCGTTCGGAAGCCACCTCCACCGTCCGACTCCTGATTTCTGTTTGTCTGCACTGGAGAAGGAACGCCTTTCCTACACCCCGAGTACGCCTGCCTGTCTGCCAGGCCCGGTGAAGATTGAGTCCATGGGTGAGAGTCAGCGTGCACGCCCCAAGGACACCGTGATCATTCAGCAGAATTTCCCGAAGACCTACCCGACCCACACAGGCCAGGCTGACCTCAACTGACCCACCGCGGCACCACGCGAGACCACGGCACACCGCACCACAGCGCGCCACAGAGCAACGCACCACAGCACGACGCGACGCGACGCGGCACAGAGCGGCACAGCACGACACAACTGACCCTAACCTGAGGGACTAACCGAAGCCAGCCACCGCACACCCTGGAAGGCGCCGCGCCACCAAGCCACACACCAGCACCGCAGGCCACACACGGGGCCACAGCGCGCCAGGCGACAACGGTGACGGACCACCCAGAAGATTACAGCCGGCACCGCAGAGGGGTAAGGACACGTACAACCCCAGCCCCCTAACCCAAAACCACAAGCAGCCGCCTGGCGCAGCCGCCCAGCCGGCAGAGCCAGGAACTAACCCAGCAAGAAGGGGCGCCGAGCCCACCGTGTACAAAGCTCACCGGACCCGTGGGGCCGGAACGTGGCCACACAGAACGCAACTGAAGACAGCAGCCCGGAAGACAACACTGAATGCAGGCCAGTGCGTGCGCCAGCGCAGGGAAGGCAGAGGGAGGAACAGGCAAGCCCCCCCCCCCCAAAAAAAAAGGAGGGGGGAAGGGGAAAAGGCACGAAAACAGCCCACAGCCGCCAAACCGCTCGCCAACACCACCACAGGCGGCCAAGCCCCCCCCGAGAAGGCAAAAAAAAAAAAAAAAAAAAAACCCCACAGAGGCACAGGGGGACCACCCACCCAAAACCGGCAACACCAAGCCAGTAACAGCAGACCATGGGGAAAGGGGACACGGAAAAAAAAAAAAAAAAAAAAGAGAGCCACCAGCCCAGCCCGAAAGAAAGGGGATGGAGGGACAGGGACCACAAAGCCCGGAAAAAAAAAAAGAAAAGAAAAAACCAAAGCGCAAAAAAAAAACACACACCCCGACAACCCAGCCAAGAAGGGCTGGGCACAGGCGAGACCCGTCCCAAGCACACGCGCCCACACCGCGCGCCGGAACCGGAAACGGCAGTGGGGAAGGCGGGGCGCCCACGAAACCACACACGTCCCAAAAGCAGGCCGAAACCGAAGCCCAACCACGAACACCACAAACAGCCGACACTAGAGGGACAACACCACAAACCGTGCTCAAACACACCCACCCAAGACCCCAACCAGGACTGGCGGGGTTAACAAAACGCGCACCCAACCGCCAACCGGACCCAAACACAAACGCCACACAACAGTAGGAAACCCAGTGCCCACAGCCCGGGCACTGAGGCAGCCCGTGCCATGCAGGTGACCCGGCCAAACGAGATCCGGAGCCCGGGGGTAAGGCTGCATCCTAAGGCCTGCGCTGTTTTGGGACTCCAGGCGGAGCGTGCGACACCCAAGCACCTCGGAACCCTAGTACCAAGAACGTGCATGCACGCCTTGGGAACGGGATACGCCAGGAAGTCCGGTGAACCCCTAGGGTTCCGCCCAAAGGAGGGGACGTGCGCAAGCACGGGGGCACACCCTCCCGGCGAGACAAGCATGTCACGCTGGCGGCGATCAGCCCTCCCGGCGTAGCCCGGGGCCGCTTTGTTGGGGGCCAACAGTCAGGTCTAGCGGGAAGTAAGCCGCCTCCCCTCTTCACGCGCGAAGCCTCTTCCTGTTCGTCACAGGGGCGATGCCAGGGGGAACCATGGGGCGCCTCTCCACGACCGAGTGCACCTACCTACCTACCTCACCCCGCCCCCCATACCCATTCACCACACCCAGCCCCCGCCACCACCAGTCCCGCCCCCCCAGGCGCCACCAAGCGCGCCACCGCCGCCCCATGTCCACCTCCCCCTCCCGTTGCCCCCTCTGCCCGTACCCGTCATCCACCCCCAGCCCCCGCCACCGCCGCTACCGCTCCGCCCGGCACCGCCGGCCCCGCTACCACCGCAGGTCCACGTCCTCCCCCCGCCGCTCCACGACCCTGAGCACGGACTCCTCCCCCCCCCGGGCCCCCGCCCACCTCGCCTGGTGGTCTGCCCCCGCATTGCAGGAGCTCCGCCGCTGGGTGAAGTGGGCCGGGGGAGCAGAAAGGCGAGAAGGGGTGCACATGGTGCACACCTCTGAGGAGGTGCGCACCCGCACCCCCGCTGACTTAAACGAGGCCACCCTGGAGGCCATCAAGCCGCAAGCGGCATGGGAGGCTCTCCTCCGCGATGCGGTCCAGGGCCTCCGCCCCCCCTACACCCACAGGCCCTCCGCGGATGGCTCCAGGCCACCCGTCCCCAGGCCTGGGCCATCGGCACCCCCTCCCCACCCCGCCACCACCACACCGGGAAGGGGAAGGGTGGGGGCAGGGGAAGGGCAAGGGATAGCAACGGGCACTCAGGCAAGAGGGCACAGAGGGGCCCCAAGTGAGGGCAGGCGCCCATAGGGACAGGGCACCGGAGGAGACACAACATGGGGACAGGAAACCACCCAAGAACGGGGAAGGGCCAGGAGCGGGGACCGAGGCACAGAGGAAAAGGGCACCACGGCAGACGCCACGACCCACACCCAGGAAGGGCATACCACGACGGGGGGACCAGCGCCGCCCCAACCCCACCAAACGCCGCACGATCCCCGGGGGCGCAGCCCCCAACACGCACCGCCGAAGCAAGCATTGGACACCGTACGGATCACACCAGCGCACACCCACCAGCCACCAGAAACCACACGGGGGATGGAGGGCACACCTACACGGGGAGAACGGGCTACATCCACAAAGAAAGCCGCAGGGAACGCCGCCGTGCGGCGCACCACCACGCCCTCACCGCCAGGCGACGACCCCGCCCGCCACAAGGGCCACCTCACAGGCACCAAAAGAGGACAGAGGCACAGCCACAGCAACCAGGGCTAGGGACCAGGACCCCCAGAGGACACGGGACCAAGGCACAGGCCCCCAGCGAGGACAACCCCACGGACGCCTACCCGACCCACCAGCCCGAGCGGCACGCCGAGGCCCCCACAGCACGGCCCCAGCGAGACACCCACACCTAACCGCACCCCCCAGGCCACCAGCCAGCCACACTCCGGCCCGCACTCCGCACCACGACACAGGCCAGGGTCATCTCCACTGACCCACCACGGCACAACTTGAGACAGCACGGCGCACCGCACCACAGCGCGCCACAGTGCAACGCGCCACAGCACGAAGCGACGCGACGTGGCACAGAGCGGCACAACACGACACGGCTGACCCTAACCTGAGGGACTAACCGGAACAAGCCACCGCACAGCCCGGAAGGCGCCGTACCAGCACGCCACACACCGGCACCGCGGTCCACACACGGGGCCACCGCGCGCCCGACAACAATGGTGGCAGACCACCCAGAAGGTTAAAACCGGCACCGCAGAGGAGAAAGGACACGGACAACCCCAGCCCCCTAACCCAGAGCCACACGCAGCCGCCTGGCACAGCCGCCCAGCCGGCAGAGCCAGGACCTAACCCGGCAGGAAGGGGTGCCAAGCCCAACGTGTACATAGCCCACCCGACCCATGGTGCCGGAACACGGCCAAGCAGAACGCGACCGCGAACAGCATCCCGGAAGACCACACTGAATGCGGGGCAGTGCGTGCGCCAGCCCAGGGAAGGCAGAGGGAGGAACAAGCAGACCCCCCCCCAAGAAAAGAAAAACAGGGGGGGGAGGGGAGGGGGCGAGAGAACAGCCCACAGCCAACAAACCGCCCGCCGACACCACAAGAGGCGGCCAAACCCCCCGTCCTGAAGGCACCGAAGACGAAACCCTCAAAGAGGCACAGGGGGACCACCGAGACAAAACCGGCAACACCAAGCCAGGAACAGCGGCCCAGCAGGAAAAGGGACACCGAAACATGCAGACACACACCACGCTGGAAAAAAAGAAAGAGCCAGCAGCCCAGTCCAAAAGAAAGGGGATGGGGGGACAGGGACCACAAGGCCCGGGACAGGGAAAGCCAGCAACCGACACCACAAAGCCAAACCAAGACACGCCCAAAACAAAAAAGCGCAAAAAACACACCCCAACAACCCAACCAAGAAGGGCGGGGCACAGCCGAGACCCGGGCCCAGCACGCACGCCCACACACCGCACCCCAGCCAAGAAACGCAGGGAACACGCAGGGGGGCGCGCACAAACACGCACCCCCGCACAGCAACCCCCACCACGAGGTGCAGGAGACCACGCGGGACGGGCGCACGAGCACACACATACCTCAACGGCCCCCCGAGGGGAGGCGGGGGGCAGCCGAAACCAAAACCCCAGCACGCACGCCCACACCGCACACCGGAACCGGAAACGGCGGGGGGCAGGCGGAGCGCGCACGCAACCACACACGTCCCAAATGCAGGCCGAAACCTAAGCCCAACCAAGAACACCACAAACAGCCGGCACAAGGGGCGACGCCAGTGGGAACCATGGGGCGCCTCTCCACGACCGAGTGCACCTACCTACCTACCTACCTGGGGTGGTGGGGCGTCTGTGTGTTCGTGTGCGCCCTCTGCTGGTACCCCCCCAACTCCTGGCTGGGGTGTGTGGTGTGTGCGTGTGTGTTTGGGCTCGGGTTTCGGCTGTGCCCCGCCACCCCTGGCTGGGGTCTTGGGGTTTGTGTGTGTTTGTGTGCCCGCTCCGCTTGTTCCCGCCACTCCTGGCTTGGGTGTGTGGTGTGTGTGTGTGTGTTCGGGTTCCGGTTTCGGCTGCACCCCGCCACTCCTGGCTGGGGTGTTGGGGTGTGTGTGTGTTTGTGTGCGCGCTCCGCCTGTACCCGGCCACTCCTGGCCAGGGTGTGTGGTGTGGTTGTGTGTGCTTGGGCTCGGGTTTCGGCTGCACCCCGCCACTCCTGGCTGGGGTGTTGGGTGTGTTTGTGTTTGTGTGCGCGTTCCCCTTGTACCCCGCCACTCCTGGCTGGGGTGTGCGGCCTCTGTGTGTGGGTTGGTTGTTGCCTGGCACCTGTTACTGTGCCGTGGTTCGTTGCGTGTTGTGCGGGCTGCCCGGGTTTGCGGCACCCGGCCGCCGTTGTTGCTTGGCACCTGTTCGTGTGCAGTGGTTTTGGCCGGCGGCGTGCCTCCCCGGTGTGCCTTGTGGCCCCAGGTTGGTGCGCCGCGCCTCGTCCGGTTCAGTCGCTCTCGGTGCTCCAGTCGGCTTTCCCGACGCCGTGGTGCCTTCCCCCAATCCGGGGGCTTGCGCCCCCGGATTTACTGGGCTGCTGCGCGGGGCACGTGGAGGCCGGCCAGCCGGCCTGGCACCTAACGCAACCCCCAACACATGCTACAGGCGGCCACTACAACGGTACAACGCGCGTGGACCATCCACGGCCACCGGCCCACGTCACTACCCGCGATGGTACGCGCGGTGTTGCCACCATACTGCGGGGACAACACCGACAACCTCGTCAACAACGTGTACACAGCAATCATGAGCCTGAGGCGGGTGAAGTCCTCACGCTGACACTGCGAGAGGCCCAGTACCATCGCAACACCTGCCCCCAGTACATACTTCACCAGCGGGACCTCCCCACCAAGGTGGGGACCCGCATATGGAACCACCTACAACTCCTGCTACCCCACCACCAACATGTCATCCAAGCGAAACATCAGTGCAGGGAGACCCGCCCGGTGGCGGTCCCACACACCGTTGTGGGTGGAGGGCCAACGGGAAGCACCACCACTCTGGACCTGGCGGGCACCAGCCTACACCTCGTACGAGTCACCCCGAACCAGATGCGGATCCTCCAGCGAGTGGGCACACACCACGTCCCCTTCCTACAGCACCCGGAGTGGCCCAACAAGTCAGTCCTGGAAAGTCACATGCGCAACGCAGCCACACAAATCGGACACCCACAGCCGACCGATGGGGAAGTACTTGAGGCATACGACCTGTTTTCGAGCACGCACAAGCAGCCACTGCCACTGGGCCCACCGCGCGGGAACGAGGCCCACCAACGGCCACCGGAACAAGTGGAGTATGTACCAGGCGCCACGGTGCCAGCGGTACTCGTCCTGGCGCCCGGCGGACTCAAAACCACTTTGCGACCTGGCAGAGCGCGCGGCAACTTGTGGATGCTGCCGATGCCCACGGCACGCACCTTCTGTCCACCACCACTGTCGCAAGACAATCTGACTGGCACCTCCACCACTTGCTTGAGATGTGGGCCCCAAGGACTAGCCGGCCCATGGCCCCTCCTCCAGCTAATGGCGCTCTACCACCAAATACTAACGGCCCACGCTACCCCGGAACAACACCGCTGGCTGCACACGCACTTTGAACGGGCCTCGGAGAAAGACACGGCTAAGTTGGGTGGGGCCCCGGCGCCGCGGCAGAATGCAGATTCCGGCTGGGGACGTGGGATACCAGGCACCCGGCAATTACCTTCCCGGTGCTGGCTAAACACCACAGCACCACACCGGATGCCCCCGCCTACCCGGTTAAACAACGCTGCTCCCAAGTCCAGGACTGGCAGACAGTCAAATGGACCACATTCCGGCCACAGAGAGCGTACCTGCTCCAATATGTGTACGGCTACCTCACACAAGGCCACGAAGGGAACAAAGACTATGTACGCATGAACGCAGCGGCAACTGATATCATCCGCCAGGGAGTAGGCGTCTACGCTACTCGAAGACTCCAACCAGCCGCCACCACGCCGTGGGCCACTACGGAACAGGGAGCGCGCGTTCACGCCTACCAGCCAACAACGCCGTGCCGCGTGACATGCCAAGATGACCGCAACACCGTCATTTTTGCGGATGCCTCCAGCACCACGAGCCTCACCTCAGCAACCCGGGGGCCAGCTTGAAAGTTGCGAGCAGACGCAACAGGCCGACTGCACCAACACCACGTCGCAGGGGCCAGCATCTTCGGGGCTTCCTCTCACGGGGAACTGAGAACACTGGCGGTCATCGCCGTCAATGACACCCACCAACAACCGTGAGACCACGCGCACCTTGTGTGGATCGTAGTAGACGCCGTGATGGACTTCCAGATCGTCCGCAAACTGGCCTGACAGCCCCTGCAAAAGGCGACCGACTCCAGCCTAGGCAGCCAGGCCCTACACCTCTGGGCGGCTTTACGACGCCTCCCCTAACACGTCGTCTTACACCTCGTCAAACAAGAGTCCCACCAGTACAGCCTAGGCAACAGACACATAGACTTACACGCCCACAACCAGCTTGCCGAGCATATGCCAAAAGGCGAGGACCCGCCGCTACAGGACCACATGCAAAGGCATCTCCAGCACCTACAGCTGATCCCACGACCCGGTGAACCACCAGCCTGGGTACCAGACGACCGAATCTACAACGACACGGGACAGGCATACCACTACCCGCAATCCATCGGCACCATGGCGCACATTCGAGGCAGCTAAGCCGCCAAAACCCTCATGACCCGTACCCGCCCCGGGACCATCCCAAACCGGGAAACCTAGCAGACCAGAAGACCAGGGAGCCAGCCCAGCGGGCATGGCGGCAAGCGGAAGCGGCGAGGCTTTGAACGCTGGCAACCCTCGTACGGAACCTGAAGAACCAGTGCCGGACGCCGAGCATGACGCCAGCCTCCTCCCACCAACCGCCGGCGGGGCGCAACCCGCGGGTCCCGCGGGCGCCACCCCCTTAGCGACCCCGGCGCATCACGTCGACGCAAGCGCGCTGAGGGAGGCGCCACCACGGGGCCCACCTGGAGCCCGCGCGAAGTCCGAAGCCCGGGAAACCACACCCGACACGCCCCAGCGCGCAGCCGACAGGGAAACGTTCCCCGGCGGGCACAACCGCGACGAAGACTCTTTCGATGCCTTCATGGCGTCCTGCATGAGTGACTCCCAAGCGGACCCAGCACCAACGGCCCTGCGCGTCAGCCCGGAGCGACGACGCCACCATACGGAGGGCACGGCCCTCACGGTGTTACGCCAGGCACACCTCCAGCGCGATGACAGTGCCCTCGAAAAAATTCAGCATGCTACTGCAGCGCATGACGCCCCCGCGACCGGGAGCGGGGCAGCAGACCAGGCCCCAGACAAGCGCGGCACCCCAGGGAGCGGGACGCGAGTGGAGGAGGGCACCAACACCGCTAGCAAGCCTACCGGCGACCTACGGGGGACCGCCCTGTGCTGGGGGAGGGGGCATCTGGACTACGCGCGCTCGGAAAGCGACACCCGCCAGCCCAGCGACCACGCAAAAAAGGCGGCGGCCCAAGACCTGGGCCTATGGATTGTCAGGCTCACCACCAAGGAGCGGCTCGCCCTGGTGGTCCGCCTCTGATGGCTGCCTACCTTGCAGTCCTGCCACCTCGAGGAGGGAACCCGCACGGTGGCAGACATCACCTTCGGCCATCGGACGGGGCACAAGCCCCCCGCCCCATGGACCACCTCGGCCAGTGGCAATATGTTGCCACCCGGCTGATGGCGCATATGGGGACCTACAGCCCGGACTACACTGGCAGTGGCACCAACGCGCAGCCCTGTGCACTCGTACAGCCATGCAAAGGCACAACGTCTCGGACACCCCTGGATATCCGGGCTACCAAGAGCACGCCTCAGGCCACAGGCGACAACGGTCCCAAGACGTGCCGTAGCCCCCCAGGCAGGCGGCACGCCGTAACTCCCCAGGACGCCACCAGGCGCCACCACCCGGAGTTGGTTCCCCCTCTGGCACGTACAGAAGCCCCCTCCAACCGTTTGCCCCGCGGAGGGGACAAGGCAGTCCTCACAACTCAGAGGTGTAAGGCGGCAGACCAGAGCGGCACCAGGAGACAATGAACCCTGGCCGCTCCCGGCGCCGCAGCTGCACGCCGCCTCCCGCAGCACGGCGAGTCGTGTTCCATGAGGATACAGACGGGGGCCATGGAGGTCCCAAAGACCTCCACGCCCAACGATCGTCATCTACCACCGATCCCGGACGCCGGTCAAAGAAGCCCCGCAGCGAACAGGCACACATCCCCACCATTCCCACGCCAGCCGAGCGAGAGCGACAGGCAGCGCTTCACACGGGCCCCCACCGGGTAGCAGATGGAGCGTCAAGCTCATCCACCGCCTCCCTCCAAGGGTCGGCGGCCGGCCCACTGCCGGGGGAACAGCACACCACGGACACACGGCCAAGGGAACCCGCCGCCGAACAAAGGCCTGCACAAGGGGTGGGGGGACAACCCCCTGAACGCCCCGCCCCTGCGAGCGGGGCGCGATGACACCAGTCCCGGACACGGGCACCGGCCACCCGACCAACTGGGCCCGTACACCACGGGGTTCCCCACCGCAGCTGCAACACAGCCAAACCGGCGACGGCCAGAGGACGCACCGCGACAACAGGAGCACCACGCAAGCGGCACAGGAGCGGATGCAGAAATGACAGAGACCTCCGGCCCCCCCCTACGTGCTCATTTGGATCAGGTACTTCACACAGTGGTTTTACCCGGCTTGAGCCGGTTGAACTCGGAAAGGGGGCGGTTGAACCGCTGAACCGCGGTTCAACCGTTGTTCAACCACCGCCAGCGCTGGCGGCGGCGGCTGCGCCAGCGGCGCGCGCTTTTCTGAATCAAATATTTGCATAACCACCTGAAACTGACGCGTGACGAACCTTTTTGTAAAAATGTCCCACCGCTGGCTGCAAGTGGTGAACGACCACTACAGCGGGCGGGGGGACCAACAGCTGGTGGACGACTTGTTCACCTTTTTTTGCATAGACGGCACGACAAAACGCCCATGGAAACAACTTGCTGACCGAATTGGTAACACACAGACGGCTTCCAAACAGGATCGGACGCTGTGCGCCTCATTTTGGACCTTGGGATGCCGAAGCGAAGGTATGTGGCATAATGCACACATGCCTACAAGTGGTTCAACGTGGTTCAACGGTGCGGTTGAACCCTTATCACAAATGAACAATTGTGATTGTGCTTCATGACAATGTTTGCACGGCAAAAAAATCGCTTAATGTTGCCGAAAGCATGAACATATGAGTTACAACGTGTTGCCCGCGTCGGAAATGTGAATACTTTGTGGTTTGTACCATTGGACGCTTTTTGGTGCCATGACGGCAACCCATTCAACCGCAGGTTCAACCGCGCACTTTATCCCAAATTCCCGGTTCAACCGTCCCTAGGTACAAGAAGCTTATTTGGTGGGCCGATGCGAAACAGAAGAAAACCCGTGCAAGCACCGTCCCATGGACACATTGCTTTCCGTCGTATGCAACGATGGATACAGCTTGGTCCACGTTAAGTTGGAGACAAGTACTAAAAACGACCATAAAGGATGGACGAGTTGGGCTTCGTTGGGATGTGGATGATTGGATACAATACATAGGTGATCAACGGGATGTGCTAGAAGAAATGCACTCCCCAAGACTTGGGGATGATCACCCCTATGTACTTATAGTGCGTGGTGATGGGTTTCCATGTGGAGCAAGGTCATGGTGCCAAATTGCATGTGGTTTTGCAAACCACATGCAAAAAGCACGAACCCTGCTCTACAATTGGACCCTTGACCTTGCTCTCGTCAGTGACCATGAAACGGATCTTGTGCGTGTCCTCTTTGGAGAGACACTAAAAAAAATACAACAAAGGATTGACCGTGGCTACATGTTGCTCCGAGGGTTTTGATCGCAAACGGTTGTCATTATTCGAGGCGATAGCCCTTGGCTTTGTCATATACTTGGTCTATCAACATTTTATGAGATTGGTTCATTTTATTCTTTTCGGACATGGTCTAGGGAGAAAGAAAGATGAGTAGGGTGTGAATGGCGACAAAGTACAAGACTTGAAGCAAAATTCCTAAAATATAGGAAACAAGGAGTTAGTTGTGTTGGTGCAAAAGGGTGCATCGAAAGTCCACTATTGAAAGTGGATGACCGTATAGGGTGTGTCATCATGTGTGTTCTTCATCTTGTGATACGATGTGGTGAATACTTAACAACGTTTGTGGGCAAACGAGCCACGATGTTGACGGTACCACAACGATCCAAGGTTCAAAGCATCCTAAAGGAAGTTAAGACCAACGTTTCTTTGAAAGGCCGGTTCTTCCCCGATCAGGACGAGACATGGCACTTGTTTGCCAATTGGTTGCCCATTGCAAAGAGTTTGCGTCTAACACCACATGTCACCACTACCCTTGAGGACATGGGGAAATTGCTAACCGCTATCTATCGGTGGACATGTGATCCATTCGTCCAAGGGTGTGCACAAATTGCAAAGAGGTTTCAAAACACCATATGTCCCCATAAACGATCACCCTACTTGCTTTGGCTCCGCAACGAGGGGGCCATTGTATTGGGTAATTTGCAACCCTGGGGGGGGGGCATGTTTTGTGGCGACATTGTTGAGTCGCTTAACTAAGTCTTTAAAGACAACTTTCTAACCACACGTCCCCGGGGTGGTGGTCGTAAGGCTACCAAGGAGGAGAAGGATGAGGCAATGCTCTGACATGCGCAAGAGCGCACCTTCCTGTACAAGGAGATGCCTCGATGGGACGGGCGGCGGCGACTGGAAGATGAGAACGTAGTGCACGCTCAATTGGAAGTTGGCAACTTGGGTGTGTGTGTGTGTGGTTCAACCGTGGTTCAGGTGGTTTACCCGTGCGGTTGAACCGGCCTCCCCACGGTTTCACCCCTGCTTCTCTCAGGTGCCTTTGCGCCATGGACCCCGAGTCTTTGGGGAAGGCCTTGCAGGACTGCCTGCGGGCACTTGGTACGGGACAAGGCGCCGATCCACCTGCCGCGCCAGTGCCATAAGCATCGGCAGCGCCTCCAGCTCCCGACTGGCCGACAAGTTTCCGCTGAAGGAAGAAGTGGTGGTCCACAACACCTGCAACCCTGACACCACCCTGGCACCCAAGACGCCTGAGTCGCGGTGCTGGCTGACGTGACGTCAAAGTTCGTGTTCCGCCGTGCCATGACGCTCTGGATGAAGGAGCACAGCCAAGAAGGGAAGGATGGGGTCCAGTCCTACCCCTGGGAGACGAAGTGCCTGAGCGCCGGGGAGTTTTCGGAGTGGAAGGTGCTGCGTGGGGGCCTGTCGAGCGACCCCCGAGGCCACATGTCCCTGGACAAACCAGGTCTGGATGCCCTGTTCAGGATATGGGCCACTGGGGGGTGCCGTGTTGTTGCCAGGAGCGCGTCCTGGTTTGGCGCGGATTCCGTGGGCCAGGGCGGTAGTCACAGCGCAGGACACGGTCCACGCTTCTTCTTCCAGGCCCCAGTGGAGTTGCCACCAGGTTGGTTCGACGAACCGGTCTGCCCCTGGGTACCACGGGAAAAGCCACGAAGGGGACCCCCCGGCCCAAAGAGGGGGAATAATTGGTCTTCCCTCCCCCGCAGTGCGAGGAGGAGGGCGATGCAGCTGGGACAACGTGGCCAGTTATTGCAGTCAAGGACAGCACAAGCGTCAGTAACCCCCACGCTGCCAAGGAGGCGTTGAAAGAGCGCCGCGCCCAGAAACAGGAAGCGATCGATGAGGAGGGCAAGAAGACAATGGAGGACTCCCCCTCGTACAGTCCACTCGAGAAGGAGGAGGTCACTGCCGCGCCGGAAGCTGAAGCGGAAAGGGACATTGACAATGGGGCCCCTGTGCCAACACCGCCCGTGATTCCAGAGTCAAAGGACACTGAGAAGCACATTCCTGTGCCTAGTCTGCCGGAGGTGCCAGAGCCAAAGGAGAGTGAAGAACAGGTGGTCAAAGAGGAAAAGGTGGAGTCTGCTGGTCCAGGGGTAGAGGAGCACCAGGACGGTGGAGAGGACTCGCCTGCAGCCCCGGTTGGTCAAGAGGAGATTGAGGAGGTTGGTGGAGCGCCGAAGGACGAGGAAATGCCTGCATGTAAGCAGAAAGATAACGAAGAGGCAGCCCCAGAGGTTGGTGCACCAGTGCCTCACGTGAAGGAAGAGCCACTCCCAAACGACTGACTTTTCACGTGCCTCAATGGATTGAGGGGGTGGCAGTGGCGGGAGCGACATGCAGCACGGTACCATAGGCAGTTGTGGGGGGCCGTAATGGAGCAGGGGCATCACGATGTGCAAGTTGCAGTGCAAGCGAGGAGAGATCCGGACCTGGTCCGGCGCGTGAACGCAGACATCCGAAGTGTACTCCCCCAACTAACCTACACTGCGCTCGCAGTGGTCCATTGGGTGGGCGATCGTCCCATGCTTGTACATACGCATCCAAAGGATGACAGTCCCCTTACGGGGGAAATAGCCCTGGGTGATTTTGTGGGGGGGGGGGCTGTTTACCAGTGCCCTACTTAGTGCAAATGGGCCTTCTCGTCCTGCATGGATACGTTGGGGGCGTGATTTATTATGGAGACACATTGTGGATCCTCGATATGGTTCATGTTTAACGCTCTTAGGCCCCACATGCCTCTGGCGTGGTCTGGACAGCGCATTGTGCTCGTAGGTAGGTAGGTATCTTCGGGAGCTCGGGATGCCTCCTTTGACCAAGCAGGAAGAAGGTCTTACCAAGGGGGACGTCCTGTCCCTCCCACTGCCCTATGTCAGGCGCCTCTTGAGCCGCTCCCGCATGTGTTTCGGAAGGCATTGTCGCGTCCATCCGGTCCATGTGTCCCAGGTGGGAGGGTGTCCCCACATGTGTCCATGGGTAGGGCCACATGCCCCCTCCTTTGGGCGGCAGCTCTGGGGGCTGCCTAGCCGTGTGGAGTATCTCTCACCACAAGGGGTATTGCTCCCGCTTGTCTACGGTACGACCGCCTCACCCTTGTGGTTCCAGTGTGCTCGTACCGTACACAGGCATTGCCTGGGGACATCTGCCTGTGGCGATGCAGAATGAGCTCGTCACGTTTGGCTTCCCAAAGTGAAGATGTATTTTTTGGGTAGCGCTCTGTGCAAAAGCGGTTGATTCAGTGAAGCCGGTGCAACCGCGCGCCTGTCCAGCGGTTGAACCACCTCGAAAGCCGGTTACATTTTAGTGCAATCCATGAGGAAACAAGCTTCTGACAATCAAGTGTAGGCTTGCATGTAATTGTTGTTCACTAAAGAGGGTCCAAAGTCCTAAAAGAAAACCAAACAAGGCGCAGGGGTGTATGTCACCACGCCTAACGAAAAGTTGATGGTGAAGCCGTGCAGTTTCACCAATACAGCCGCCGCCACTGGCACCTACACCACCACCGCTGTGAAATATGATCCAAGAGAAATAGGTCTCCAGTATTTTGCACCAATGAGGTAAGAAGGTTTTCAAAAACAGTCCTTACCGGGGGTGTGGCATCTCTTGCAGGGCTGAAAAATAGCAGTTTTCACGTTGCTACTTAGCAATTTGTTGCTGTACCACGATAGGGGTTCAACCGTGGGGAAGCCGTAATGAAAGTGCGCGGTTGAACTCGGTTGAACCACGGTTTCACCCGGGTAATTCAAGGGTACCTGATCCAAATGAGCACGTACGGTCAGGAGTCGGGTGACTCACTGCCCACCGCGGCGGCCTATTGTTAACCACGCAACTGAACTGCTCCACGGGTTAACATTCTTTAATTCTTGGTATTGAACAGCTTTGAACTTGGTTTCCTTGAGACTTTTCCAAGTTCTCCTTCAAATAACCCATAAATACACCCCAAATGCAACCACAAAAGGCAACGGAAACATACTACATGTTCGACGAAATCACGAGAGTGATTCTGAAACGGTTTCTTTCATGTCCTAAGAAGATATGAACAAAGGGGGAGATATACCAATGAAATATGAGCAAAACAATGCATATTTACAACATGATCATGGGTCTCCCCCCAACGCGTGGTGCTGGTGCACCAACGCGTTTGGAAACCAAATCAGCACATGCATGCAAAGCCCTACTAATGGGCTGTGATTTGGTGTACTTAACTTCAGGATTCAAGACACCTACAATTTTATAAAAATTAATGAACATGGCATACTTGCGCCAAAAAAATGGCACGGAACGGCGCCGCGATAGTGCCGTAACATCCGCTTATGTCTAAAACTGATACAGAATTCATCTCCTCAATAAAACTGATTAAAATCTCTTAAAAACTGTCAGGAATCAACAATTTCTTGATCGGCGCGCGCCATCTCAGGACTGGCTGTCGCCGACCCAAACTCCGTATTATAGTACAGAACTTGGTGAAAACACCATCAGTGTAAAACTACAGAAACTCCTGATTGACTGATACCAACACTGTCGAAAACAGTGCTGAGATACCCGATTTCAGTTTGTACAAATATATCAGGAAAATACACTGAAAAGTGCAACAATATCAGTTGCACGAAAACCTTACACTCCCCTCCAAGTCCTGAGACACATCTCAGGCTGAAAGGCACAAAGGAGGTGTAGTGCTACAACAAAACTGGGCGGGAAAAATGCAAAGCATTTGGGTCGGATGTTATCCACGCAACTGTATTGCTCCACAGGTTAACACTCCCCTCCCAAGCGGAGAAACACCCACAGAAAATGATTGCTTCTGTGGCTGAATCTATGAAGATTAGCCGAGGGGCAATAAAAAAAACACAGATTTTTGCTTTGATCCCGGATCTGGGATTTCGGGAGGCACCGCATGGTTCCGGTACCCGCATGTCATGTACATGTCTACACACACACCACTCATGGCACTCACAAGTGCCTCACACATAGGGTCCTCTGACCTCCCGGCTCAATCACAGTAAAATGTCTGCGATCCTGGACAGAAATTAATCATCAAAAATGACCTCTGCACAGAATTTAAAAAAAAACATAGTCAACAATGGAACAAAAATGCACTTCCGAGTACCCTAGACCCTGAAACAAAGACAACACAAAACATATTCAGAATAAATCACAGCTTGTGCATCAGGTTCTGCAAAAGAGTCCCATCTGTTGACCACAAAAAAATACAGAAATAAACACAGGTCACCAGTTATCCTGGCCCAAAGTTGCTATTATGATGACAATTGTGGTAACCAATTTTCTTGGCCTATACCATGAAATTCTTCCTGAACTTCTTGTGAAACTCCTTTGGCTCCCTCCTCGATCTTCATGATCTTCTTGTGCTCTGGCCAGCTCAGTGGGCCTGCTGGAGGTTGACGGAGGTCCATGGCACCCTGTCCATGGCACCATATTCAACTGGTCTTGAAGTAATCTTGAAAAACATAGAAAGGTCCACGGCACTTTGTCCATGGCAACAAACCTGGAGGAATCTTGAAAACCATCCGAGCCTTGACACCAGTAAAATAGTCGCACTGCAGCTTGTCGTCGTGATCTGTTCAGCGCTACGAGGGTCCTGCAGGTCTCATAGGTTGTCAAAGTCCTTGTAATAGGGCTCAAAGAAGTCAAATGGTCCTCAAATGGTGTAGGCACCCAGGACCTTCTTGAACATGATTTTGGGGCTTACCAATTGCTCCAAAGATCTCGTCGACATTGTTTGCGTCGTCGTGGTTGTCGTCTTCACCGTCGTCGTCGTCGTGAACGTCCTCGTTGAGGGCGTTTCAAAAGGCTTTTCATTTTTGGTATTGAACAACTTTGAACTTGGTTTCCTTGAGACTTGTCGAAGTTTTCCTTCAAATAACCCAAAACTACACCCCAAATGCAACCACAAAAGGCGACGGAAACATACTACATGTTCGACGAAATCACGAGAGTGATTTCGAAATGGTCTCTTTCATGTCCAAAGAAGATATGAACAAAGGGGGACATATAACAATGAAATATGAGCAAAACAATGCATATTTACGCCATGATCATGGGTCTCCCCCCAACGTGTGGCGCCAGTGCACCAACACGTTTCAAATCCAAATCAGCACATGCATGCAAAGCCCTACTAATGGGCTGTGATTTGGTGTACTTAACTTCAGGATTCAAGACACCTACAATTTTATAAAAATTCATGAACGTGGCATACTTGCGCCAAAAAAATAATTTGGTCTGCGTGAACCTGTGTACCCACCGTCTTTGGTCGTGCGCACTGGGGTCCTGTCCCAGAACATAATACAAAGATAGGCAAAACACGAGGAAAAAACGTTCTGAATAGCTGAAAATAAAGCTGATTAGCATAAAAAACGTTTAGGCCAAAAAGCGCGCTGCGAGACGCGTAAAAACGTGACGAAAAATGTTTTCACATCAAATACGTGAATAGTCAGCGCCGTAAGCACCGTAACGCTAGTATGACCCTAACGCCGTCCCTCTCGTCGTCGAAGTGACCATAGGCGCAAAGAAAAACGCGTCGCGAGCAGCACGTAAAACTGGAAAATTCTTCCTACGCAACCGCGCCCCTTCGCCCTGCTTCCCTTGCGTTCCTTTTCTTCTCCATGCACCTACCTCTGCTCCCTGGTACTCCCCCTCATTCCTTTTCGTCAACTTAGGCGACCGGCTCTGGGGGAAAAGCGGTCAACCGCTTGCAAGCAAGACCACCATCTTCGCGGCCGCGTGGCAACACGTAAATCAGAAATTTAACCTTTGTATCACTGCTTCCCTGCGTGCGTGAGTTGCGTTGTGTTCAGTTTTCTACTGAGAAACATTTTAATTTTTGGTTTTCAGAAGGTTTTCAAAGGTAGGGAAAAACAGAAGGGGTCTTTAGCAAAGGAAAAGAGTACAACAGGGAAAACAAACACCAGCAGCGCAGACAACCGCACAGCACAGCCAGCCAGCACAACACCGCGAGGCAGCACAGCACCCCGGGACTCAGCACAGGGCGCAGGACACGACAGGGCAATGCAGGGTACAGCAAGACAACCCGACACACCAGAGCAGCACAACTACCCCGCAGAACGCCCAGGAAGACACCACAACACACAGCAAGATGCCACGGCACGAGGCACCAACAACAGCGCAGACCAGTCCGGCACCGAACAACACGACGCGCAGCGCAACACAGCACCGCACACACGGGAAAAAGACACAAACCAACACCACCAGCAAAAGGAAAGCGGACAACATGGCGCAACAGCACGGCACCACACGGCAACCAAGCACCACGGAACACAAGACACAGCACAGGGGAGCGGGGCACCACAACAAACCACAGAAGACAGCAAGGCAGCAAGCCACACGGCCAGGCAGGAGCACCCACGACAACACACGCCGGCGGGAAACAACAGCAAACAACCAGACCCAGCAGCAAACAGCCAGCAACCACAGGCAACACGGCACCACAGCAGCACAACGCACGAGAGGCGGCACACCAGAGCAACGCAGCACCGCACCCCAGGACAGAACACAACCACGTGCCACGACGGGGGACCAGGAGACGTCAACAGGGGGCAGCAGCGCCGAGCAAGAACCAAGCCCATCACAGGCACCCCACAGAGCACCAGGTACAACACAAAACACACCACCACACTGCAACGCGACAAGCGACAACACACACAGAACGGCAACAACCACGGAGCACCCGACGACACAGCAACACGAACCAGCACACCCCACAGCCCAGGACACACAAACCAGCCCGAGAACCGCACAACCGGCACACCAGGGCCGGAAGAAAAACACAAAAAGGACGAAGCGGAAGGAGGAAAGGAAAAAACAAAAAAAAGAAAACAAAAAAGGGAGGGAGGGGGAGAGGAGGAGGAAAAACAAAACAAGCAAAGAGGAGGGCCACGCAGGAGGACCACAGAGCGCCAAGGTTCACGGCAACCCGAGCCGGGAACCAAGGAATGCAAGAGACAAGGGGGCGCGCAGAAGGAAAAAAAGAAAAAAAAAGAGGGGTGGGCGGAGGACCTCAAGACGCCCAGGCCCAAGGCACCTCGGGCTGAAAAACACAGAACACCGGAGACAGCAGGGGCGCAAAAAGGGGGAAAAGACAAAAAACCAAAAAACCCAACAACAACCGCAAACAGGGCAACCCAAGCCCGGAGGGGGCCGAGCGAGCAAAGAGCACACCAAGACCGGCCACAGGAGAAGGTGAGGCGCACCAAAACGCGCCCAGGAGGCCGGCCCGTCCAACCCGGCCAAGGAGAGCACGCACACACACGCGCGCAGGACCCGGGCATGGCGTCCTCCGGCCCGAAAGGGGAGGTGTCGGCGTCCACACAAAACAGCCCTGTCGCACCGGCCGAGTCCCCTGTTGAAAGACAGACGGTACGTGAAACCGGACGGGTCAGTGACCGGGTCTACACACGCTGAACCACCACAGCGCACACAGCCCAACACCGAGGCCGGAGGGACACGGGGACAACCCCATCGCGGGGCCCCGAACGGGTACGACGCAGAGCGCGCCCATCGCCCTATGCCTCGGCAGGGGCGAGCGGCAGGCACAATGAGCCCGGTTCTTGGCCGGCCTCCACGCGCCCCGTGCAGCCATCCAGTAAGGCCCGGGGCGACAGCCCCCGGGGTGGCAGGAGGCACCACAGCAACGGGAAAGCCCACCGGAGCACCGAGAGCGACCAGAGCGGACGGGGCGTGGCGCACCAACGCGGGGCCACGGGGCACAAGAGAGAGGCACCCTGCCGACCACAACCACAGGACGAGGACAGGTACCAAGCCACACCAGCCACCGGGTGCCGCAAACCGGGGAAGCGCGCACAACACACGACAAACCGGGGAACGGGAGAGGGTGCTAAGGACAGTCTAGCCCCCCCGTCCGCAAACAGCACCCACAGCCAGTGGGTAGCGGACCCTGGCGGCACGCGCCAAAGGACGAGCAATCAGGGCTGGGACAGCGCCGAACCCCGGACGCCCAACACACAGGCAAGAGGCGCCCCCCCCAGGGCGCCCCTCTGCTGCCCCTGCAGCAGGCAAGGCCAGCTCGCAAGAGCGCGCGCTGTGGGGTTGTCGACGGGTCCCCAAGCCAACATCCCCCGCATCCACAGCCAGTGGGTAGTGGGCCCTGGCCGCACGCCCCAAAGGACGAGCGGTCGGTGGGGGGGCTGAGCGCCCGAGCCCGGACGCCCCACACCTAGGCAGGAGCCGCCCCCCCCAAGGCGACCTTGTGCCGCCCCTACAGCGCGCAAAGCCAGCTCGCAAGAGCGCGCGCTGTGGGTTTGGTGACGGGTCCCCACGCCCGCCCCCATCGCACCCACAGCCAGTGGGCAGTGGGCCCCAGCCGCATGCTTCAAAAGACGAGTGGTCGGGGTGGGAGAGCGCCTGACCCCGGACGCTCCTTGCCCAGGCAAGAGGTGCCCCTCCCAAGGCGCCCTCGTGCCGCCCCTACAGCGCGCAAAGCCAGCTCGCAAGAGCGCGCGCGGTGGGGTTGGTGACGGGTCCCCACGCCCGCACGCCCCGCACCCACAGCCAGTGGGTAGTGGGCCGCGGCAGTAGGCCCCAAAGGACGAGCGGACGGGGCTGGGACAGCACCCGATCCAGGACGCCCCACACCCAGGCAAGAGGCGGTCCCCACGGACACCCTTGTGCCGCCCCCACAGCACGCAAAGCTAGCTCGCAAGAACCCACGCTGTGGGGTTGGTGACGGCTCCCCACGCCTGCATCCTCTGCACCCACAGCCAGTGGGTAGTGGGCCCTGCCCGCACGCCCCAAAGGACGAGCGGTCGGGGGTGGGAGAGTGCCCGACTCTGGAAGCCCAACAACCAGGCAAGGGCGCCTCCCCCAGGCGCCCTCGTGCCGCCCCCACAGCGCGCAAAGCCAGCTCGCAAGAGCGCGCGTTGTGGGTTTGCTGACAGGTATCCACGCCCGCACCACCCGCACCCACCGCCAGTGCGTAGTGGGCCCCGGCCGCACGTTCCAAAGCACGAGCGGTCGGGGGTAGGAGAGCGCCCAACCCCGGACGCCCCACAGCGAGGCAAGAGGCGCCCCCCTCGAGCGCTCTTGTGCCTCCCCCACAGCGCGCAAAGCCAGCTCGCGAGAACTGTGGTTTGATAACGGGTCCCCTAGCCTACACCGGCCGCACCCACAGCCAGTGGGTAGTTGGCCCCGGCCGCACGCCCTCAAAGAACGGGCGGTCGGGGGTTGGGGAGCGCCCGACCCGGGATGCCCCACGCCCAGGCAAGGGGCGCCCACCCTGGGCGCCCTCGTGCTGCCCTGATAGCGCGCAATGCCAGCTCGCAAAAGCGCGCGTTGTGGGGTTGGTGACAGGTCCCCACGCCTGCGTGCCCCGCTGCCACAGCCAGTGGGTAGCCGACCCCGGCAGCACGCTCCAAAGGACGAGTGGTCGGGGGTGAGAGGGCTCAACCCCAGACGCTCCACACACAGGCAAGAGGCGCCCCCCCCGGGCGCCCTCGTGCTGCCCCCACAGCGCACAAAGCCAGCTCGCAAGAGCGCGCGCTGTGGGGTTGGTGACGGGTCCCCACACCCACACCCCCCGCACTCAGAGCCCGTCGGTAGTGGGCCCCGGCCGCAGGCCCCAAAGGATGAGTCGTCGGGGGTGGGAGAGCGCCCAACCCCGGACGCTCCACACCAAGGCAAGAGGCGCCCCACCCGGGCGCCCTCGTGCTGCGCCCACAGCGCGCAAAGCAAGCTCTCAAGAGCGCCGCTTGGGGTGCCCAAAGGGGGGCACACAACCCCAAGCAAGGGAGGGGGGGAACGGGACCGGGCCACCCACCCCCCCCCCCAAGCAAGCCAGACGGAGCACGGGACCGAGGCGGGACACGCGGAGGGGCACAGACTGCGTGAAAAGCCCCTATCGGCGCCCAGCACCAGGACCGCGCGAGGTGCGCGCGCCACAACGACCCAGGGAGGGGGGGGGCGCGGACGCCGCGAGAGCGCGAGCGCACGCACACGCAAAGGACACGCGGGGAACACCAGAAAGGCAACCAGACGGAGCCCGCGGAATGCACAGACCGCTTGGAATGGCGTACCAGCGAGCGAGGATAAGGGGCACCCGGACGGAACGGCCTGCCACACACAGCGCGGGAAACGTAGGGCGGGAAGGGAAGAAACGGGGAAGACACAAAACCTACCGGCCCCAACCCCCCTGAGCCGGCCGCGAGCGCCGCGCACCAATGACCAGGGCACTGCACCCGCCAAGGCAGTAGTGGCGCACCGCGCCACGCACCAGCCCCACGGCTAGGCAGCCCCCCGCCAGCCCAAGGGGGTCCCACCGGCGACAAGCCAGTACCACGGGCCCGGCGGCGCCGGCACCCCGGGCAACCACGAATTAGGAGGGCAACGCGGTGGGTAAGTGCCTGCAGCGGCAGCTGCTAAGTGATGCACTCACCGGGGAGTGGCGAGAAGAAGAAGCCAGGGAGGGACAGGGCTCTGAGCCCCGTGAACCCGGGAAACTCCGCAACCAGGCAGGAGGTGTGTCTTGAAGGGGTCCCCACTAGGACCAGGTGGGGAGGATATCACCTGGCCCGACCAGGTGGCCCCCCGGGGCCGAAAGGCGTCTAGTACCCGCAAGATCAAACCTCCAACCTCAACCCTGGCGAAATGAGAAAGCAGGACAGCCTGTGATAGGGCATGCAACCTCACGAGCATGGTGGAGCTGTACCCGGCGACGGCAGGCGCAGCGTCCCCACCACGCGAACGTGACCCCAGCACCATCGCCATGATCCTGTTTGAAAGTGGTCAGTACTACCAAGTGCGGATTACCCCGCACCAGCGGGAGAGCCACTCGAGCCTGGAAGCCGTCAACTCCATGCTCCCGGCGAATGCAGCCCTGCCAGAAAGCCCCACTTCCCTGCCCCAAAACCAGCCCCCAGACCCCCTGACGGCCATCGTGTCGGGGGCAGCCGGCACCTGGCACCCAGGCCATGCCCTATACTGCCTCTGACGGTGGGCGCGGCGCCGCTGGCCGCACACCAGTGACTGGACAGCGACGTGCAGGTTCCACTCGGACGACCGGCAGCAGCTGGAGCCCATCCCCCAGCGAGAGCGACCGGCGGAGACCCCCACAGCGACCAACCTGTGCCCTGTCTTCGCGATCCGACAGATCCGGGCACTCGCGATGGGCCGACAACTGCAGCCCGCCATCCGCACTGAGACGGAAGCCCAGGTCGCACATGCAGCCTTTGTGCGCGAGATCCTCAGTGTCCTGCGCAGCGCCCTCGTGCGGCGCGTGGGAAACCTCCCAGGGCCCTGAACCACTACGAGTCGAAATCGGGAACACAACTTCATGAACACGCGGGGCGACACCATCAGGACTGGTCCGCCACGCCCGACGCGGCACACGCGTGCCCTGCCCACCGCGGCCGATCACCGGCAGTGCAGCGACGACACACCGCCGAGCACACGCGGTGCAAATCCCACACCGGCCACCTGCCGGTGTCGTGACGACACGGCAGCACCAGGTTCACTTCGTTCTGCCGGAGGCCCCGACGTTCACAAATTGTTTGACCGCTTGGTTGGTTTCACCTCCCGATGATTTTGCACCCAGGACCCCTTGAAGATCTCAACAATGTGCAAAGCGGGGTATATGGCGCCAAATCACAAATCACATATCAATCAAATGAACATGTTTCGGGCTAGTCGCCCGTCCTCAGCTGTAAGAGTACAGAAAGACAAACCATTGCAGGGCATCCCACCAAAGTAATGGGAATGACAGGAAGAATAGATACAGTGAACAACAATCGAAACACAAATTAAATATCGGGAGCACAGGCCTTCCTCAGCGCGCGCGTGCGCCACCCATGAAAAAATTTCCCCAAGTTAGGCGGCGGTTGCAACGTAGCAAATAATTGTACATCCGGAAGGAAAGACAAATTATTCACAAACCCTCTCACGACTCCTGAAAGAGAAATCAAGTTGGCGCTGTGATGTGGGGCACAGAAGGCGTGTATCCTTGATCTTTTCTTTGCATATGACTTCGGGTTGATGTACTTAGGCTTGTCATTCCAAGATAAATTTTGGCTTTGTGGTGAGGGAGGGGGGGTAGCCCCATCTAATGAGTGCACCTCTCAGATGCTCCCAAGAAATCTTGTAGTAGCTCTCGTGCGAGCACAATCTCAAAAGACTGATGCACTCCCCCCCCACTCAACCTTCCTTGACACTCCTGGGGGTGTTGGAGTGCCACGGAATGTAGAGGGCCGAATGTGTGGGTTTCCAATACACACTGTGCCTAAGTGGGTGTAAGGTGATAAACAATACATCCAAAGAAGGAACGTGTGCCACCACCCCTCTTTGTAGGATGTCAAAAGTCATGGACGTCAAACCAGCGGCTGCGGAATTGGCCGTCAACCGCGACGACCTCAGGCAAGCCAACCCTGCCCAAGAGGACCTCCTCGTACAACCTGACAACGCGCGACCGCGCAACACACTCCACCAACGCCTGTTGGTCGGGCACGCCAGGCAGAAATTCTCGAGCAGTGGTACCAATTGTCGCTACTTTTCTCCCCCTGAGGATACGCCCCACCATGAGGGGGCGACGCACCGCCAAAACGTACCATACCGGCCCGACGCAACTGGACCAACCGGAACCGACCCTACAAGACCACCACGGCCCAACGCATGCAACCGCAGGACAAGCCGGACATTGGGCGGCGGAGACGACGGCGTACCAGCGAAAGTACTGGCAGGAACACAACAACCACACGCCTGGACGTCCCAAAACCGGGCACACCACAAAAAAACACGCCCGTCAGGAAACAATTGACGTAGAGGACAGCTACGGTCACCAAACACGGCCAGCCTGGCCCATACGGACCACCACATCATTCCAGACGGGCCGACCACTGGCGAACCAACACCGGCGAACCAACACCACGCACCGGGCGCGCCCCGGTCGCAAAACATCCACCACACCGGACAGGGCGGCTGCCGCAACCCTCAGAGCAAACCGACAAGACAATAAAAACAACGTCCAGCTACACCGTCGCGGGCTGCACAACCGGCTACCGACCAAACTGCTGCAGAACAACGACCCGACAATGAACAGACCACACGCAAGCCAGCCAACACCCAACCGGCCAGACATGCAAGGGTCAAAACGGGAACGGCGTCCCATGGGCTGGAGACAACATGCTGCGCCAAGCCCGCTGGCGACCATACCCACGAACGCACCACAGGGCCGAGATTCCACCATCTGACAACTGACCAACCAACCAAAACAACCTACGTCGAATCCCCGACCCAGAAGCCACAACGGCTCACCATAACGGGCTGCGCACACGCGGACCTTCGCACGAAGGAGCCCACTGCGCACACATCGTCTACACAACGGCCTAGGACGCGACAGCGCCGGCAGCAGCAGAAAAACCAAACAATGAACAAGCTGACCATAAGGCGGCCGATGCACCCAAGCACCAACCAAACAGCGCGGCGACAACAGCACGACTATAAACAGACCACACGCAAGCCGGCCAACATCGAACCAGCCGCACATACTCGGGTCAATACAGGAACGGCCTCCAACGGGTTGGGGACGCCACGGTGAGATAGGCCCACCAACCACCGTACCCACAGACACGACAGTACACCGCGACCCTACCATTACACAAACGACGAACCTACGGCAACGAGCTACTTCAAATCCCCGGCCCCCCGGGAGAGCGCAAGCTCACCAAGTAAGGAGGCTTGAGTGTGCGCCACGGCATGTGAGTCCCGTAGCACGTGCTTCTTCAAGTCGCCTGACGCCCACTGAAGACCAACCCACGTCCGGGTGCCTGCAGGACAGGGCCTTTGACCTCGCTCCACGCCCATGGCCCCAAGAATCTGGAGGTTGATGAGGATGTGCGATGGGACCCTCTCCAACGTATCATCCGCCCAAAGGAGAGCAATGTGAGACTTCGGTCGAACATGGGTTACCTCTCTGGGAAGAACCCGCAGTAGGGTACTGCTCGCAGCGACCGCGCCCTTCCCTCATGTGGGGGCGCCGCTTTGTGGGGGCACGTGCAGTAGGGCCGTGCGTGGGTGAGCAAAAGCCCCTTGATAAGACCCCCCTGCGGGGCAACCCCAGTCCCGAGATGAACTACCTACCTACCTCGGTGAGGGGAAAGTGTATCTCCGGGGTGAGCCTATACTCCTGCAGGCGTGGCCGGAAGGGGACTCCCAACAGGAGGAGGGGATGTGTGGGGTATACCACTGCCTCCTGACGCGTGCAACCTCCTAAGTTTGGTTAGGAGGAATAAATGGATAGGCACAAGGACATTAGTTTTTCTTCTTATGCTGGGAGGGAAGTCTCAGGGCGGGTTAGAAGCTCTCGCACGTTGGTGTCGAGGACGTAGGAACGAAACACGGGCCTGATACCTCTGTCCGGTTGGAGGAAGGCAGACATGGGTTCCCAGGTTGCCTCAGAAACCCCTAAGCCCTCGTAAAGGGTGAGGAAATTCCAACCCTGTTTATACTGATTGTGGGCTATACCCCCACTACGTAGTATCCATCGACTGCAATCTCTTCGGCAGTCATCTCCTCAAGTTTGTCAGCCTCTCCAGGTGCGGCTGCGTTCTGCAGGTCGATTTTCTCCACCTCTTTATCAGTTAGGCGCTACTCATCTCAGGGCAAGTTGTCGGGGGGATCTGTAGTGCCTCCACTGTTTAGGAGCACAGAGTAGTTCACCAACCAGACGTGGACTGCACCTAACATGAATTGTAGATCCATCTATTGTGATGATACCATAGGGCCCAAAAAAAGAGTCCTGCAGGCAGTTACGTGGCTACGAGGGTAGTAGTGAGTGGTGAACCAAAATAAGGTCACCAACCTTGAAACTGCCAGGTCACCCTAGGCATTTCAGTCGGCTCAGTTCACGTTCACAAACGTGTCCCAGGTTAGTTCCTGCCTGGTTACCCATAGACTGCCTTTGTTCCAGCCAATCCCCAACGGGGCTCTTGAAGTCCTCAGGAAAGGGGATGCTGAAGAACCAAGCAGGTCGTCCTCCGAGAAACAGCTTGTGGGGGGTGAATGCTGTACACAAGCTCCTCTGAGAGTGCAGAGTTAGCACAGCCCATAACAGTAGCCGTACCCCATCTTTGGTACATTCCTGTCTGATAAGGATTCTTAGGTTCTGCTCTACCAGCGGGTTCTGTCTCTTGCAAAGGGGGTTAGATGTGTGCGTTTAGGGCACACCCGTGGTCACTTCAACGTTGAGGGCGTTCACTACACGTTTGTACCATCCTGTGTCACTGCGAATGCTTACATCTTCATCCGAGTGCACCTGTCCAGGTGCTCCGTATGGTGGGGGGGCACGCACCAACACAGCACGCCCCAACAAGGTGGGTCGCACACACCAGCACCGCACCAACCCCGGCCAAGCTAACAACACAACCGCAACCGCAACCCAACCACCGACCACAGCCACCTTAACACGCCGACCCTAAGGGGGCAAAGACCGCGCCAAACCAACAAAACAAGCTGTGCATGGCGCCCGCTAAAACACCGACAACGCGAACCCAACCATGATGGCCAGCAGGCGGCACAGATGACGACAACCCAAGCCAAGCACCACCACACCTCGCACCACCACCGCGGCGGACAGGCACCAACACAGCATGCCTTACTCTGAGGGGGGCCACGCACCAACACAGCACGCCCCACCATGAGGGGGGCCGCACACGGACACAGCAAGCCCCACCGGGGGGGGTGGGAGGCGCACGGACACAGTAAACCCTACCATGGGGGGGCCACGCACCAACGCAGCAAACTCCACAATGAGGGGGGCCACGCACCAGCACAGCACCAACCCTGGCCAGGCAAACAACACAACGATAACCGCAACCCAACCGCCGACCACAGCTACCCGAACACGCCGACCGTAAGGCGGCGAAGACAACGCCAAACAAACAAAGCTAGCCGCGCATGGCGCCTGCTACAACACCACCAACCCGAACCTAATGATGCCAGTCAGCACGCTGCACAGACGACAGCAACCCAAGCTCAGCACTAGCACACCACGCAGAACCACCGCGGCCGGCAGGCAGGAACACAGCACGCCCCACCATGAGGCGGGCCACGCACCAACACAGCACGCCCAACCATCGGGGGGGGCAGAGACCGACACATCACGCCCCACCATGGGGGGTGCCACGCTAAAGAAGGTCCCTACCGGGACCGGCCCCTGCTGTGCCCCTTCCGCCTGTCACCCCTGCTGACTTGCTCCTGATCAGCGATTGCATTTCTCAAAATCCAGGGTCCAAAATCCAAAAATATAGAAACTACAATCCTCCTTCAACCCTGAACAGCAACCAGATCCCACAGATACAGCAATAACCCAATCCACAATCCAATCCACACTGCGGGCTTCCGTTCAGCACAGCGATTGTCTCACGGTGGCGGGCATGTACAAGAATTGCACCAAAGAGGAAAGCCCTGAAATTGGCACATGAACACAAATAAAGCAAAGTTGGGGAAGGATGGGAACATACACAATCACAGCCATAGACCCCTCATTCCCTGGACTCAAGACCTTCCCTTGACTCACCAACATGCTGCCCTGAACCCAGTCAAATAAGATAGCTAAATGCCATGTGTCAAAAGTCACTACATAAACCTCAAAAATGTGTTCACCCCCAAGCCGCTAAATCCTAGCCCAATGGGGGAGGTGGCATGTCATGGCCTAGAGTTGCACTCAGGACCATGCCCTACCCTGACATAACCTTGGTTGGGCTTGGAGTTAATTGGGCTTGGATAACTGCCCCATGAAGATGACCTCACAACATGGCAAAATCAGGCAAATCACACCATTATGCCCAAAAATCAATTATATACTCAAAAATACATACGGCAAATATCCAAATGCTCCATGCATGTGTCAAACCGGGAAGTAGTATACAAGGGTTATATAGACCAAAGGTCAATGCTCAAGAATATTCCATCATTGGCTCCGAAACTCCTCCGGTTATGTACATGACATGCTTCACAAGTCAACTCATGAATTTGAGATGTAAGTTCGTGAGGCCTCGTGTGCCAAGCCAAAGTGACCACGTGATCCGGCATATGGTGAGGTGCAACACCGAAGCATATGCCATCATATAAGCAACATACCATAGTTCACAGATCTCTAGGCACTTGACTGTTAGCCGACCAGTTGAGCACATAAAATACAAAAATGAGCATAAAATGAGGTCAAAAACATGCAAATAATGCCAAATTCGAGATAATTACAATAGTATATAACTTCGCTCACCCATGGTATCAACATATGATTCAAAACAAAATTGCTTGGGACCATTTGCAAACAATCTCCCCACTTTGATCCCCACATGGATGCACAGGGACACCTTCGAACCTCCTCCCAACACGCACCATGAAAATGGGAAAATTGATGGTGGCGCTTCTGGGTCGCTCTGTAAGCCCTCCCACATGCACTATATGAGCGGTAGACTTAGTCTAGCGCTATGGAGTTCATATTTGGGACATGGGCAAAGCCCTTGCCACGCATGACTCCATATATCTTCCTACGAACGGAGAGAACAGAGATATATTACATGGGCGTGAGCATATCGAAGCACATACCATGCATATAACACATACCCTCAAAAGGTGGCTCCCACCATGATATGCCATGCACCCCCATGGACATAACTTCACGTTAAAAATACGTAGGAACCCAATGAAAATATCTATGCAACCCCAACACTCATGCGGTACACTCGAAAGTCGCAATGGAATGTTCGGTTGCATGGCCCAAGAGTTATATATCACTTTCTACCCTCATGACCATTATCCCTTGCGCTACCGGGCATGTATACACACCAAAGGCATTTGATGCTTTGTAAATTGAGTTGTGACCAAGGCAGTCTCAACCCAATTCTCGAAATTGGTATTCCTCGCCGTGAGCCGGAGATATGATTCTTCAGAATTGGCCTCACGAATCAATTTTGTTTCGACTATATCTCCAAGGAAAATGAAGGGCATAACAAAAGGAAGGCTGATTCGGGATTGGGGAAAAATGTATGACCACTCGAGATTCATCATATCAAGTGCGGCGATGTGGAAGTCAAAAATCCGATTCTGAATGTCTGAAAAAATCGAATTAATTTTGCGAGTGTATAATATGAAAATTGCGGAAGCAACGAACCCTTTACTGATGAAATCTGACCCTTCATCAGGGTTTCCGCCAAAACATCTGTAAATAACAGTTAAACAATCGGTTACCGCAAAATCGCGAGCCAACTGACAGTCGCCGATACATTGACAATCAGAACCCAAGGCTGAAAAATTACGGAAACATGATGATAAAGAAATTCATGTTGATTCCTGATATTCTGATATATAAATCTCAGCTGGCGGCGCCTCGGTACTGAATATGGCCGCTCATAGCCGGAGTAGTCAAACTTATCACACTATCACATCGGGTTAGGTCAGGTGGATGGGACAGTATGACATCACCCAATGGCGGCTTGCCGGCACATAGATACACACCCCAAGTGTCCCAAAGATGGCCACAGGGGTCCGAACCGGTTTCGGCCCCCTTCTCAGAGCGTTGTATCCGCTCGGAAATCATTGAAGAGAGGACGGGAGGACCCCAATGGGCTCCAAACCCCCCCCCCCATGTCCGAAGGACACATGGAGGCCCCAGACACGTCGTAAGCGTCCCCCATGCCCCAAGTGAGGGGTGAGGACACTGACAATCGGTGCCCTACGCCATATCCCGTCTCCTCTTGATCTACAACATGCACCAAGGGGATCAAAGATAGAGAAACGTCGTCGGTCAACCTAAAGAAGTATACCACAATGAAATATATATATGTGGAGATCGAGCGAAGGGGGTATATGGCCAATGAAGGCCCGAAAATCCCCGGATGCACGCCCATCTCCCTTGCACAAAAACAAACAAAAATGCCAAGGGGGATCCATTACGGTGCTACTGCAGCAACCAAATGGACCAACATGTCCTAGATATCCAAAAAATATTCTTTTTCTTCAGATAATCCATCCAGACCGTGGTGTATCTCGGCACAAAGCTGCTCGGAGGCTCCCACGAACCCCTGAATGCGGCAAATCCCTTCCAACGGACTTTCCAAAGCCTCCCCCCAGGCGTCTCCGGGTCCGGCTTGTCCGCCAGGATCCTCTCAGCGGTGAAGTCGTCGTCCTCACCCTCGTCGTCCGAGTCCACATCGCCGGCCGTGAACTCGAAGGTGCCGGGACGTCCGCTGGGGTCTGGTGCTCGGGGACGGAGCTGGGTATGGTCGCGGTCCAGGATCTTGTTATTCCCCACACGAACCACATACACATCCTTCCCGACCTTCCGCACGATTACCCCCGGCACATACCAAGACGCCTGCCGATGCCTGGACAGGACATCCTTGTGGTGCCGCTCCACCCACACGGTGTCTTGGAGAGCATATTTCTGGACCTTTCCCTGATTGAAGTACTTGGCCCTCTTCTCATGCTCGTCCTGAAGTGCCTTGCACACCTTGGCCGCCGTGTCATCCACCTCAGCCATCATAGCATTCCCATCCCTCGCCACTTTGCCATGGTTCAACCCCGGGAGAGTGCGTGACACTCGATCCCGCAGGAACAGGATACGATGGGGCGACAGTCCAGTGGGTCCTGGAAGGTCATGGTACGCCTGGAGTACTCTCCACAGCGAATTGTACCAACTCCGGCCCGGTTCGTCGATGTGCAGCTGGCTGAACTTTTCGAACATCTGCCGCCCGGCCACCTCAGCCCAGCCATTCGACCGGCTGTGGTACGCCACGGTCTTGGCGTGCCGAATCCCCATGCGCTTGCACATCGTCTTGAACCACGTACCCACAAATTGACTGCCCCGATCGCTGCAGATGACAGCTGGGACATCAAGAATCATCAGCCAATGCCTGATCATGGCGTTGGTGACGGTCTTGGCCTGCATACCCACTCCATGCTTGTCCTTCTTGTCCTTATTCTTGGACTTCTTGCCCGGGACCGCCACGATATACCCGCTGTGCCTATCCACCGCCGGGATGACACAGTCATAGCTCTCTCCTTCCATAGTGACCTCCGGCATGGCGAATACATCCATGGACACGGACCGCATAGGGGCTTCCGGTATAGCCGTGTACACCGGGTTGTAAAGAAGGTCCCTACCAGGACCGGCCCCTGCTGTGCCCCTTCCGCCTGTCACCCCTGCTGACTTGCTCCTGATCAGCGATTGCATTCTTCAAAATCAAGGGTCCAAAATCCAAAAAAAAAGAAAATACAATCCTCCTTCAACCCCGAACAGCAACCAGATTCCACAGATACAGCAATAACCAAATCCACAATCCAATCCACACTGCGGGCTTCAGTTCAGCACACCGGTCGTCCCACGGTGGCGGGCATGTACAAGAATTGCACCAGAGGAAAGCCCTGAAATTGGCATATGAACAAATATGAAGCAAAGTTGGGGAAAGAGGTTAACATACACAGACTCAGCCATAGACCCCTCATTCCCTGGACTCATAACAATTCCGCTGACTCACCAACATGATGCCCTGAACCCAGTCAAATAAGATGGCTAAATGCCGTGTGTCAAAAGTCACTACACAAACCCCAAAAATGTGTTCACTCCCAAGCCTCTAAATCCTAGGCCAATAGGGGAGGTGGCGTGTCATGGCCCAGAGTGGCACTCAGGATCATGCCCTACCCTGACATAACCTTGCTTGTGCTTGGAGTCGATTGGGCTTGGAGAGCTGCCCCATGAAGATGACCTCACAACATGGCAAAATCAGGCAAATCACACCATAGTGCCCAAAATTCAATTATATACTCAAAAATGCATACGGCAAATGTTCAAAAGCTCCATGCATGTGTCAAACCGGAGAGTAGTATACAAGGGTGAGATGGACCGAAGATCGATGCCCAGGAATATCCCATCATTGGCCCCGAAACCCCTCCAGTTATGTACATGGCATGCCTCACAAGTCAGCTCATGAGTTTGAGACCTAATTGTGTGAGGCCTCGTGTGCCCAGCCAAAGTGACCACGTGATCCGGCATATGGTGAGGTACATCACGGAAGCATCTGCCAACATATAAGCAACATACCATAGTTCACGGATCTCTAGGCACTTTACTGTTGGCCTCCCAGTTGAGCACATAAAGTTCAAACGTGAGCATAAAATGAGGTCAAAAACATGCAAATAATGCCAAATTCAAGATACTTACAACAGTATATAACTTCGCTGACCCATGGTATCAGCATATGACCCAAAACACAATCGCCTCGGACCATTAGCAAACAATCCCCCCACTTGGATCCCCACATGGACGCATGGGGACACCTTCCAACCTCCTCCCAACACGCACCATGAAAATGGGAAAATTGATAGTGGCGCTTGTGGGTCTCTCTGTAAGCCCTCCCACATGCACTATATGAGCGGTAGACTTAGTCTAGCGCCATGGAGTTCACCATTCAGGCATGGGCAAGGCCCTTGCCACGTATGACTCCATATATCTTCCTACAAACGGAGATATATAACATGGGCGTGAGCATATCGAAGCACATACCATGAATATAACACATACCCTCAAAAGGTGGCTCCCACCATGATATGCCATGCACCCCCATGGACATAACTTCACGTTAAAAATACGTAAGAAACCAATAAAAATATCTTTGCAACCCCAACACTCATGCGGTACACTCGAGAGTCGCAATAAAATGTTCGGTTGCATGGCCCAAGAGTTAGATATCACTTTCTACCCTCATGACCATTATCCCTTGCGCTACTGGGCATGTGCACACACCAAAAACATTTGATGCTTTGTAAATTGAGTTGAGACCAAGGCAGTCCCAACCCAATTCTCGAAATTGGTATTCCTCGCCGTGAGCCGGAGATATGATTCTTCAGAATTGGCCTCACGAATCAATTTTGTTTCGACAATATCTCCAAGGAAAATGAAGGGCATAACAGAAGGAAGGCTGATTCGGGATTGGGGAAAAATGTATGACCACTCAAGATTCATCATATCAAGTGCGGCGATGTGGAAGTCAATAATCCGATGCTGAATGTCTGAAAAAATCGAATTAATTTTGCGAGTGTATAATATGAAAATTGCGGAAGCAACGAACCCTTTACTGATGAAATCTGACCCTTCATCGGGGTTTCCGCCAAAACATCTGTAAATAACAGTTAAACAATCGGTTACCGCAAAATCGCGAGCCAACTGACAGTCGCCGATACATTGACAATCAGAACGGAAGGCTGAAAAATTACGGAAACATGATGATAAAAAAATTCATGTTGATTCCTGATATTCTGATATATAAATCTCAGCTGGCGGCACCTCGGTACTGAATATGGCCCCTCATAGCCGGAATGGTCAAACCTATCACACTATCACATCGGGTCAGGTCAGGTGGATCGGAGAGTATGACATCACCCAATGGCGGCTTGCCGGCACATAGATACACACCCCAAGTGACCCAAAGATGGCCACAGGGATCCGAACCGGCTTCACCCCCCTTCTCAGAGCGTTGTATCCGCTCGGAAATCATTGAAGAGAGGACAGGAGGACCCCAATGGGCTCCAAACCCCCCCCCCCATGTTCCAAGGACACAGGGAGGCCCCACACACGTCGTAGGCGTCCCCCATGCCCCAAGGGAGGGGTGAGGACACTGACAATCGGTGCCCTACGCCATATCCCGTCTCCTCTTGATCTACAACATGGACCAAGGGGATCAAAGATAGAGAAACGTCGTCGGTCAACCTAAATAAGTATACCACAATGAAATATATATATGTGGAGATCCAGTGAAGGGGTTATATGGCCAATGAAGGCCCAAAAATCCCCGGATGAACGCCCATTCCCCTTGAAAAAAAAAAGACCAAAAATGCCAAGGGGGATCCATTACGGTGCTACTGCAGCCACCAAATGGACCAACACGTCCTTGACATCCAAAGAAATGTTCTTCTTCTTCAGATAATCCATCCAGACCGTGGTGTACCTCGGCACAAAGCTGCTCGGAGGCTCCCACGAATACTTTAATGCGGCAAATCCCTTCCAACGGACTTTATGAAGCCTCCCCCCAGGCATCTCCGGGTCCGGCTTGTCCGCCAGGATCCTCTCGCCGGTGAAGTCGTCGTCCTCACCCTCGTCGTCCGAGTCCACATCGCCGGCCGTGAACTCGAAGGTGTCGGGACGTCCGCTGGGGTCTGGTGCTCGGGGACGAAGCTGGGTATGGTCGCGGTCCAGGATCTTGTTATCCCCCACACGAACCACATACACATCCTTCCCGACCTTCCGCATGATTACCCCCGGCACATACCAAGACGCCTGCCGATGCCTGGACAGGACATCCTTGTGGTGCCGCTCCACCCACACGGTGTCTTGGGGAGCATATTTCTGGACCTTTCCCTGATTGAAGTACTTGGCCCTCTTCTCATGCTCGTCCTGAAGTGCCTTGCACACCTTGGCCGCCGTGTCATCCACCTCAGCCTTCATAGCATTCCCATCCCGGGCCACTTTGCCATGGTTCAACCCCGGGAGAGTGCGTGACACTCGATCCCGCAGGAACAGGATACGATGGGGCGACAGTCCAGTGGGTCCCGGAAGGTCATGGTACGCCTGGAGTACTCTCCACAGCGAATTGTACCAACTCCGGCCCGGTTCGTCGATGTGCAGCTGGCTGAACTTTTCGAACATCTGCCGCCCGGCCACCTCAGCCCGGCCATTCGACCGGCTGTGGTACGCCACGGTCTTGGCGTGCCGAATCCCCATGCGCTTGCACATCGTCTTGAACCACATACCCACAAATTGACTGCCCCGATCGCTGCAGATGACAGCTGGGACATCAAGAATCATCAGCCAATGCCTGATCATGGCGTTGGTGACGGTCTTGGCCTGCAGACCCACTCCATGCTTGTCCTTCTTGTCCTTATTCTTGGACTTCTTGCCCGGGACCGCCACGATATACCCGCTGTGCCCATCCACCGCCAGAATGACACAGTCATAGCTCTCTCCTTCCATGGTGACCTCCGGCATGGCGAATACATCCATGGCCACGGACCGCATAGGGGCTTCCGGTATAGCCGTGTACACCGGGTTGTAAAGAAGGTCCCTACCAGGACCGGCCCCTGCTGTGCCCCTTCCGCCTGTCACCCCTGCTGACTTGCTCCTGATCAGCGATTGCATTCTTCAAAATCAAGGGTCCAAAATCCAAAAAAAAAGAAAGTACAATCCTCCTTCAACCCTGAACAGCAACCAGATTCCACAGATACAGCAATAACCCAATCCACAATCCAATCCACACTGCGGGCTTCCGTTCAGCACACCGGTCGTCCCACGGTGGCGGGCATGTACAAGAATTGCACCAAAGAGGAAAGCCCTGAAATTGGCATATGAACAAATATAAAGCAAAGTTGGGGAAAGAGGTTAACATACACAGACTCAGCCATAGACCCCTCATTCCCTGGACTCAAGACCTTCCGCTGACTCACCAACATGATGCCCTGAACCCAGTCAAATAAGATGGCTAAATGCCATGTGTCAAAAGTCACTACACAAACCCCAAAAATGTGTTCACTCCCAAGCCTCTAAATCCTAGGCCAATAGGGGAGGTGGCCTGTCATGGCCCAGAGTGGCACTCAGGATCATGCCCTACCCTGACATAACCTTGCTTGGGCTTGGGGTCGATTGGGCTTGCAGAGCTGCCCCATGGAGATGACCTCACAACATGGCAAAATCAGGCAAATCACACCATAGTGCCCAAAATTCAATTATATACTCAAAAATGCATACGGCAAATGTTCAAATGCTCCAAGCATGTGTCAAACCGGAGAGTAGTATACAAGGGTGGGATAAACCGCAGATCGATGCCCAGGAATATCCCATCATTGGCTCCGAAACCCCTCCAGTTATGTACATGACGTGCTTCACAAGTCAGCTCATGAGTTTGAGACCTAATTGTGTGAGGCCTCGTGTGCCAAGCCAAAGTGACCACGTGATCCGGCACATGGTGAGGTACATCACCGAAGCATATGCCAACATATAAGCAACATACCATAGTTCACGGATCTCTAGGCACTTTACTGTTGGCCGACAAGTTGAGCACATAACCAGACCACCAAGACCAACCGTCCGGCCAAGGCCAACCCAGCGGGTACGAAGAGGGTTGGCAGGCAGGGCAGGCCGGTGAAGAGGGACAGAGGGACAAGGCGGGGAAAGCGAGAGGAGGGGTCCGAACCCTCCCCCCCCCAGCGTGCACAGACCCCACTGCCGCGCGCCGGGCCACAGCCGGGCGCCAACAGGGCCTGCCATGGAGCCAAACGGGCCTGCCAGAGAGAGGGTGTGTCCCCGCGCCTGCGCAAGGGCACACCGGGGCAAGGAGCGCGCGCCACACACAGGCCAAGCAGGGCACACGCGCAGCACCGCACACCAGCACGCACCACGGCACAAAAACACGACACCACCACAGCAAACACCCACACCCGACGACGAACGAGCCGCCAAGAACAAGTCCAAGCTCCGCAGTCCCCACAGCGCGACAGCCGCCGTCCGGATGGATGTGTGTGCGCCCGGCAGTGAACCCGGCCCCTGCCGGCTACGAACCAGCCGCCGTCCGGATGGACGTGTGTGCGCCCGGCAGTGAACCCAACCCCTGCCGGCTACGAAACAGCAGCCGTCCGGATGGACGTGTGTGCGCCCGGCGGTGAACCCACCCCCTGCCGGCTACGAAACAGCCGCCGTCCGGACGGACGTGTGTGCGCCCGGCAGTGAACCCAGCCCCTGCCGGCTACGAAACAGCCGCCGTCCGGAGGGACGTGTGTGCGCCCGGCAGCGAACCCAGCCCCTGCCGGCTACGGAACAGCCGCCGTCCGGAGGGACGCGTGAGCACCCGGCGCCACCTGCCGGACTGGCTACCGGACCACCAGGCCCGCGTCACCCGGAGGAGTGAG
Organism: Eutreptiella sp. 'Long Island Sound 2002'; assembly: GCA_964036045.1. Classification (NCBI taxonomy): domain Eukaryota; phylum Euglenozoa; class Euglenophyceae; order Eutreptiales; family Eutreptiaceae; genus Eutreptiella; species Eutreptiella sp. 'Long Island Sound 2002'. Next base: position 129,399,050 of record OZ038382.1, on the reverse strand, counting down.
TGCTCAGTTATCGCAAACCACACGCCCAACGGTACCGCACCCAACGCCAGCCGCAATGACACACCGTCACCACCACCATGCACGCCCACCCGCCACCACACACCCAGGGCCCATCATCAGGGCTGCCCGCCGACACCACAACCACCAAGCAGTCCAGCCACAACCACCACCACCACCCGCCACCGGCCGCCCACAACACCACCAACAACACCCTCCCCCCCGGCAGCACTCACGACGCCGTTGCCAAGCACACCACCATCCGCCCCGCACCACACCTGCCACACCCCCACATTCCACACCACCCACACCGGAAACCGCCAACACCGCCGTCCCACCCTTTCCACCTGCAGCACCGTCACCATCGACGTCGCCAGGAGCACCACCATCACGCCCGACCGCACCGCGCGAACGACACGCCCACAACCAGCACCCAACCCCAAACACCCACACCGACACCACCCACGCCAACCAGACCCCACGACACCGACGCAACGCACACGCCGGCCACGCTCCACCAGACAACACAAACCACCACACGCACGGCAACAGCGCACCGGACGCCCACAGACCCCCCGCAACCCGCGCCACGTACACACCAACACGCACACCCGCACCCAACCACGCCAACCAAACGCCCGGCGCACCGACCACCACGCGCACGGGCAACCGCCCAACGCCGGCACCAACTCCGCGGGCAGACAGGCAGACAAACCACCCTGTCGGCATCACCAACAGCACCATAACCCAAGCCACCACCTGCGGCACCAACGCCACCATCGCCCGTTGCACCAACGGCAAACCCCCCTCCGGCCCCCCACCACCCGTTCCCAACGCGTCACCTACGGCACGCACCGGCCTCACCGTCACCCAGTGCATCGCCTGCGTCACCCTCGCCATCGGCACCACCGACGACACCACCGCCCACAGCACCCCCGGCGACACCCTACGTAGGGACAGTACCAGCGGCGCCACCAACCGGCACACCACCTGCAACACCCACATCAACATCGCCACCACCCATGACATCACCCGCAGCGCCCTCATCATCGACGTCACCGGCAGCACCCTCACCGCCGGCATCACCAGTCGCGCCACCACCCACTTCACCACTTACAGCGACCACCGGAGCCGCAGGCCCCCCCAGCGCCCGCCCCGTCACCTATGACACCATCAGCGTCACCAACCCCGTCGCCACCCGGCGCGTCACCCGAAGCACCCACGTCAACAACACAAAACTGTTTCGACGCCTACAGCACCCCCCCGTAGGCGTCACCAGCATCTCCTCCACCCATTGCATCGCCCACGTTGCCCCAGCCCAACCCACTGCGCCTTCGGCGCACACATACCCGACACCCACACAAACCAACCACGCCCGCACTGCCCGCCACCCCATCAGCCCACGCCATGAACACACCCACACGCACGCCCATGCCCGGCCACGCCACCCAGACACTAACCAGGAGCCGCAGCCACCCACGCAAGCGCCACGCCACCACTGCCGCCAACCCCCCGCCGTCAGCCCCCCCCGGACCGGCGCCCTGGGAACCGGAAGCCCGGGGGCCGGCGCACACACAGGGAACCCAGAGCACAACAGCCACCCGACCCCCGTCCCCCACGACACCCACGCCCACACCAGCGCCGACACCGGCACACGGCCAAATAAACTAACAGCACCCCAGCCAGCCCCCCCCTCAAAAAAAAAAAAAACAAAGCCAAACAAGCCAACGAAAAGAGAGGAGTAAGGGACAGGCAGAGGAAGGGGCCACGCGGGGAGCAGAAGATAAACACGCAAGCCCACACACGCGCGCCCCCCCCCCCAAGCCAACCCGACCCCGCATGTCACGCACCCTCCCAGGAACCGCAAAGCCCAAGACCACCCCCCAGGCACCACCACAACATACCACCATGAGGAGCCGCCGAGGACGACACACGACACACCGCCGCCAACCACACGGTCGACACCGACACAAGCCCCAACCCCACAACCCGCCGCACCCACCGCTGCGGCGCCCCAACACACAATGGTGCCCCCATGGATGCGGTACACCCCGAAAACCCCCTTCAGCCAGCCGACCAGAGACCACCACGGGACGCACCAAGGGGACACCGCGGAATACCCACCCACAGTGAGGCCCCGACACACGCTACCCGCCGGCAACCTACCACGGGCCCACCCCACACCCGAGCAAATAGCCCCCCCCCCACCTTGGAAACGATACAACACAGCCACACATCGCCACTCACCACCCAGGGGCACCGCAACGGGGCCACAACACGCCCGAGAAGCCGCGACCCACCGACCCGCGGACCCCGCGAACGCAATACCCCGCACCACTGGGCCCACTCAACGGTGGGCCGACACCCCGAAGCACCACACGACCACACCCCCCTGGTTGCGACACTCCAGTCCCGCACACCCCGCCCCAGGAGACCCCAGGCCCCACGCCACACCGACCCCGCACGGCCCACGTATTGAAACACGCCAGGAGGACGATCAAGAGACCACGCGGGGCTGCCCCACACCGCCAGAGGACAGACCACGGGCGACAGCCCATCCCACCAGACCTGGACACGGTGCCCCCCCCCCCCAACGGGAAGGCCACCACACAGCACAACACCACCATACCGCACCGCATCCCCCTCCCCCACCCGGGGGCACGGGACACCACAGCCCACCAACACAGAAACGAAGCCGCGCCCCGCCGACTCCGCACCCCACCCCACCGGCACCACCCCTGGAATCCCCGCACACCTCGCGCCAGCTCAACACCCACCACCGGCCACAACCCGAACCGCACACAGGGGCAACACCGCCGGCCAGGACAGCCACCAGCGTGCAGCCACACACCACAACCACGCCAAACGGCGCGCCTCCCCCGGCGCAAGACCCCGCACCGGCCGCGGCACGTGCCCCGAACACCAGCATCACACGCCCGCCGTGCCATGAAGCAGCACCCCAACACGTGAACGCGCACGATGACCCCATGGCCCTGGACATCGACAGCCTGCTAGAACTGGAACTCCAACACACGGAGGACACGGAGCATCATATGGACCTCACCCCGCCGGAGCTCGAGCCCGCAGCAAGCGGCCCCGCGGACCCCAGCCCGCATAATGCCCCCCTGCGCCCCCCCCCCCTGCGAGCGGGCGCCCTGGACGCACCTGTCCAACGCCCTGCGGCACCACCACCCCACCAACGAAGCCAGCAACGGGCCCGCCGAGTACCGGGCGTCCCTCGAGCACGACCTGCCCGACGTCATGGGGCCGGAACTCCACGGGTACACCACCGCCCCCCCCCCTCGAGGCAGCCCCACACAAGAATGGGAGGACGAGTACGCCGTCGACGTCACCGACATGACGGCATACGTGGAAAGCATGGAGGACCCGGAGCAAGACACCGTCCTCAGCCTCCTCGCCTACCACAGCTGGAGATGGGGCCACCAGGTCACCCTCCACCGACCGCAGGACGGGCCCCACCAGTGGTCCCCAGAGCAAACAGCGAAGTGGGACATCGTCCTCCAACTCACCCCCGAGGGATTCTAAATCCTTACGCACAGCGGAGTACCCGACGCCACACCCAATGCACAGGCGCTCCCGCTGGCCCAGCCCCAGGAGGACAACGCAGACGCACCCCCCCCGGAGGAATGCAATTGGGACCCCCCCACAGCCACCACCGAACGCATGCCGCACCGGCTCACCAAACGTCGGCTCCCCGACGACTACCATGCCACCAACGACTCGCGGGGACGCCGCACACTGCCCCTGCAGTGGGCATCACCGGAAGGCACCTTCACGTTGGGGGAAATCCTCCCCGGCACCGTGGCGCTCACGTACCTGTGGCTCCGGGACGCGGAGACGCACGCGCAGCCCCCCGGTACACACCTCCTCCTCACCCTGGAGGGAAAGGCCGCCGTCGAAACCGTCCACACAGCGGAGGGAGAGGACTACGTGACGGCGAACGCAGACACCGCAGTGTGGCTACACGCTCACGAGCACACCACACACCCCACCGTAGTACCGGGGTCACACCCCTGGCACGTGGTCATCGTGCCACTGCCCACAGGAGCAGACGCAGGAAGCGCCCAGCAGGGATGGGCGGACAGGAGGGCACACGTGTGCGCCCCCCTGCACGAAGGGCTGCACAGACCCTCCCTCACCAGTCACACCCTCGAGCCGGCCCCGATCCACAGCCGAATCCCACACCGGGGCGCCCCCCCCCACCGGAATCTGGGCCTACACGCGCACCCTCCACCGCGAGGCAGCGGAAGCCCTCAAGACCGCCATCTCCAACCACCAAGGCCTCGTGCACACCCTCCACGATAACACACAAAAGGGCTACACCCTATGGTGGCAACACCCCGCACCGAAAGGGGGCCTGCAGCCACCGGCGGACCAGCCTGCCATCGGCCCAGACCTCACGGCGATCGCCCGCGCCGTCGCCGCCATGGCCCAGCAAGTTGGGGCGCCACCCCAGTGGGCACCGTCCATCATCAGGGAAACGGCGGCACGCCACAACCCAGCTTTCACACACTTCCGGGGATGCCCCATTCATCACACCCTACCGGACCTCGACCTCCCCGCCCACGATGCGTGGGCAGTCCACATCGTCGTGCCCCACGACACCGCGCCCAAAACGGGGGACGCGACGGCACGCATCACCAAACAACTCCCCAATACCGCACTCCACTACGACATACCAACGCCAAACGTCATCGTCACCCACAACACGGGTCGCGACCACTACTACCTCCAGGCCACGCATGAGCGCTCCCCCGTCACCATATACACCTTCACCACCTACCCTGGCCTCCAGCCACCGCAACACCACCCGCGCCCGGCATGGAAGCATCCCCTACACGTCGTCCCGACCCCGCGCAAAAGGCCCACCCACCACGCGCCCCCTCCCGCCGACAGCACCGCCCTCCACACCGCCCGCGGACGGGCTGCGGCACACCACCAAAACCACCTGCTCCCACGCATTAACGCCGGACCCGGCACCGTCACCGAGGCCACCCACAAAAGCACCTTGAACCTACTGGCTCGCATACTACACCCCAAAATGGCACTGGAGGACACGCTCTGGATATACTATGGCGAAAGCGGCACGGCACGGGTGGCGGACCTCCGCAACATCATCCCCCGCCACATCCAGCGCGCGGTAGGGCCCTTCACCGTGTACGCGGTACCGCATCCCATAACAGCCCAATGCACCCACTGCAACCCTCCGTGCGCGCTACCATGCACAGGCGCTCTGCAGCAACCCCTGCCCACCCCTACCTACAGGGGGGGCATATTCCTCGGCACAATACCCGGGGACCCACACCCCTACCTCCTCCTCGCAGCGGACCGCCACCACGCCATACCGCTACACCTTGCCGAGCACCTGGCGGTGGGACCGTCCCCCTTCCAGAAGCGCCCCCCCCACACCCTATCCGACGGACGCCCGCCAGATGAGCCGACGCACGCCACACCTGGACCCAAACGCGCCATCGCACTCCTCACCCCAAAGGCGGAAGCCACCATCCCCCGAGACCTGGAGGGGGAAAACCACCTCATGGTGGAAGGGCTGACGGAACACGTCCTGATCGCGGCCATGTACGCCACGGCGTCTGCCTCCCGCCTCTGGGAGGGCCGCCCTTCCCCACCTCTAGCCCAAGGAGCGCAGCACGCCCCCGACGCGGGCCCCACCGCCGAGGACATCCACCAAATCCTCAACCTGCGAGCACCCCCGAAGACCCACCCTGCGGTCCGGCCCATCCAGCTCGTCAGCTGGGACGCCATGGACGCCCCCCCGACCACCACGGAGGTCCACATCCTCAAACACCGGGACACCTGGTGGACGGTGGAATGGGACGACCACGGCAGGGTCCGACGGGCAACGGCACACGCCCCCGACGATGAAGTCCCGCCCCCACCACGCGGAGGGGACCGCTTGCGACTCGCCGCACGCATCCCCCACGCCTCAGAGGCAGCCTCGGAAGCGCTGCACTACGCCCTCTACTGGGCGCAGGGGGCGCCAGAAGGCCCCCTCCCCCCGGAACGCACCCCAGCGTGGACAAGCCACGCCACCCGCTACACGGCCCACATGCGCCGCCACGGGGCAGGCACCCGGCACCGGCTCCTCACCTGGCCCACGGACCCGCCCGACGCCCTGCAGGAGGCCGAGGAAGTGCTTGGCCTCATGACCAAGCAAGTGTTCCAGCTGAAGGACCCCGTCCCCACGTCCAAGCCCGACGTCCGAGCCGCCCGCGAACACCCCGTGTTTGCACCGGGCCACGCACCCGTACAGCAGCCCCAGGGCGCACCTCCCCAACGGGGACAACCCGCTGGCTGACGCCGCCAAGGTGCGCAGAAGCGCAAGGCCCCCACACAGGCCAAACCCGCGCCAAAGCCAAGGGCCAAGCCGAAGAGCTGGACCAAAGAGGAAGCCGCTGCCCTGTATCCCGAATACGCCATCAGCACCCGGCTGCAGCTGCCCTTCGAGTACCCCACGGCCGCGAGCCCCTCCAAGTGGATATGGGCCGCAGGGGAGGTCAAGCACCGGTACCTCGTCACCGGGGACGACCAGGGGTTCAAGATCCACGTCAAGTGGGACCCGGCCACCCCCAACTACAAGAAGCTGGGGCGCACCATCGAACTCTGGCGAGACCGAGCCGGTCGTGAGATGGTCCCCATGCAGCTGTGCACCCCCGACACGGAGCACCTCACCGGCACCGAGTACACGGGCGAAGTCCACAATGCATGGGCCCTACCCAAGCCCCAGAAGCGGAACCGCAGGGCACCCGCAGCTCAGGGCGTCATCGACCTCCTCGACGCCTGACGGGGCCAGGGCCGGACACGGCCCGCCCCCCCAACTACCGGTCCCCAGAAACCGGCGCCTGCGGAAGCCCACGCCCGCATCAACATCCTCAACGAGCCCGCGGTCACCTAGGACCCCACCAAGGCCGCTACACTGCAAGCCATGCCCGGGCCGCACCCCCAAGGCGCAGACCTCCTGGGGTTCCTGGAGCAAGCCCTCCGCAGAGCGGACCAAGCCGAACCAGCACCGATCCTGGACCCGGAGGGGAACAAATATCACGCCCACTGGGAACGGGGGGTACCCCTCTACCACAAGACGTCGGTCACGGTACATGCCCACCCCGACCTCGGAGTGGATGGTCGCCTCGGGGCGTACGAGTGCGTGGCCCTGGATGGCAGCTAAACATGCTACTCACGCACGTCCCCTTCGGGGAGGAGACCAAGGACTTCCTGGACACCCTGAGCCTGGCGTACCGCCGACTCTCCCTCCTGGCACCCACCATCATCATAGGCGACCTGAACGCCGCCCCCACGGACGACGACCACACCGGCCCACCCACAGCCACCGACACAGCTGTCCGGGACGCCATGCACCAACTGGGCCTCACCGACCTCACGGCAGGACTCACCGGCACACCCTCCCATTACCCCCACCAAGCCGGCACCCACCCATCCCGCATCGACACGTGCTACGGGGACCCAACCACGGTGCGCGTCCACGAAGCAGCCTACGGGGACCTCGCGCCCACAGACACGGGCCACCGGCCCCTCTACATCGACCTCATCATCCCCAACCTACCCCCACCCGCGGCCACCCTGCCAGACGACACCCTCCCACCCACACTGCAGTTCCCGGCCGAGGACAACCACGGCGCCTGGCACAGGTATAACAGGGCCCTACACGCCATCCTGCGCCGCCCAGGTGCACCGACACTCACCACCGCCATGCGCCGGGCGGCACAAGCATGCGGCATGGAGCGTGACACCAACCACACGGGAGCACCACCCGACCTCACCCTCCAGCAACTCGTCCATGACATCTGGACCACGAAAGGGGAACTCGCCACCCTGCTACGCCCCAGCACACCGGAGGCACGAGACCGGGACGCCCACCTCCGTGCGCTCCTCACCACCCGCCGCCACCAACTCAAAGATTTGGCACGCCCACCGCATAGCGGCCGCAGCCCAAGAACGCGAAAGATACGGCAGAAACGAGACGCCGTACAAGTCCCTACGGTACGTTAGCCGCATCCTGGAGGACACGGGGCGCCGTACCATCCACGCGGTACGCACCCCCGAAGGAGGCCTCACCAATGAACCCGACGCCGTCCTCCAGGCAGTCCTGGACAGCTTCCAGGCACAACACGGGGACGCCCTCCCCGAGCTCGACCCCCACACCAGAAATACCATCCGCGAGCATGTGCCCAGGGTCTTCAACCGGGAACAGCGGCGCGCCATCGAACACGACCCCTTCAGCATCTCAGAACTGCAACGCGCCCTAGACCGCCTGAAGAAGGGGGTCGTGCCCGGCGTCGACGGTTTGCCGGCCGAAGGGTACCAACGTCTCACCCTGCCCGTCAAACGCCGCCTGGCAGCCCGCCTGTGGGACATCGTCACGGGCGCCACGCCCGTCCCCCCTGAGTGGGCCAACCTGGTCCACCCCCTCTACAAAAAGGGGGACTGGGCGCAGCCGGGGAACTGCCGGCCCATAGTGTGCGCCACCACCGAGGTCAAGCTGGTGTGGACGCTCATCCTAGGCCGCATCGCGCAAGCGGTCTCCGCCCACGTGCCCGCCAGCACGTCGGGAGCCATGGCCGGCAGGTCCCCCCACGAGGCCATCTTCCTCCAGGACACCGCACTGGACATGAACCCCTACGAGCTGATCATCGCCTCCCTCGATGTCCAAGGCGCGTTCCCCCACGCCCCACACCGGCTCCTCACGGAGGTATGGGATGCCATGGGCCTCCCATTCCTATCCTTCATGACCGGGTACATCCAGACCTGACTCTACGCCGTCATCACAGCCGCAGGCCTCACCCCCTGGACCGGCACAGACAGCGGGGTCCCCCAGGGAGGCGCCGAAGGCCCCTTCCTCTACCTCCTCGTCACCCTGCCACTGGCATTTGAGCTGGCACGGGTATACCCGGGGTACGCCCCATGGCCGCTACGGTCCCCCCTCATCAACTTCGCGGACGACAACCTCCTAACTACGGCCACCCGCCACCGCGACCCTGAGAACGCAGGGCTACCAACGACCACCGAACAAGCGTCCGCCATTCTCCAACTCACCACAACCTACCTGGACGCCCACCAGCTCCTAGTGCACCCCCGCAAATCAGTCGGGCTGGCCGACGCCAAGACCCCAACCCCCCACATCTGGAAAGGCGAACCCCTACACCTGGAAGACACCACAGTCCACCTGGGAGTCACACAGGCCACGCGGCACCACCACATCACACTCCCAAGCAAGCTAGAAGAGCGCCACGCCCGGCTACCCCAAATTGCCAGGGGGGACCTCCTGTCTACGCAGGGCCTGGCGTACTTCGTGCAAGCAGTGCTCAACGCGGCCATCGGGTACCAAGCCCTGCACCTCCCGCGCCCCCAAGACGCACTACGCCACGCTCGACAGCAAGTGACGAAGGCATGGGCGCAACACGGAGGCTGGACCACGTCTTTCCCAAAGGAGGCCATGATTGCCCACTGGCGCTACTACGGAGACAATACAGGCGCCCTGGTCGACATGGCCTATGCCAAACACGCAGCACACCTCCTACACAGGGTAACACACAACCACCAACCAGAACTTCGCGAGGCGGCTGCCATACGCATTAAAGAAGCGCAAATGGCCCGCAACACCTCCCCCCGGTGGATACTGGCGCAATACGGCGTCTCCACCTCCGTGGGCACTGGCATCTGGGCCCAGCTACAACTCCTCCTACCGCACCACACACACGCCATCCTGACAAACCACCACTGCGATCAACAGGGGACACTCGTGGCCACACACACCGACATCCACCGACGCCCGGCAGGCGAGGTGGACACCCTGCGCCTCGTAGGGGCCACCATCACCATAGTGTATATCACCCCAACACAGATGAAGATCATGGCCCAATGCGACGCCCACCACGCCCGGTTCCTTTCCGACCCACAATGGCCAGCACGCCACGTCTTCCAAGCGTACCTCCGCGCATGTGCTACGAAGGCAGGGCGCGACATGCCGGGGCCCAAGGATATCGACACGGCGTACACAGCCTTCCAGCGCCAGAACCCCTGGCCCCGCCCGAGCGAGCACGAGACCCCCAACGACGGCGGCACGACGCAGGGGGAGCCCGACCCGTCAGCCGAAGGCTGGACACCACCCACCATCCTGCTACTAGCACCAAACGGCCACAAACATGCTACCCGCACTGTCCAGCGACACCATGCCCCCTGGTCCATCCCCAAACACAATGCACCGGAGACCGATGTACCACAAGTCAGACACAGTGACCAGGGCATACAACGCACCTGCTGGCACTGCGGCCCGGCAGCCCTCGACACTCCGTGGCCCCTGCTGCACCTCATCTCCACCCACTACCGCACCCCCACTGCCGCCGCCACCGCCGACCAGCAGGCATGGCTCTCCCCCTGATCACCCGGCGCACGTAGCCTGGACCCGAACACCCACGGCGACATGGACGTTGACCAACGAGCGGGCAGACCCGGACAGCGTAGCCATGGAGTACGACCGCTGCGACCCACACCGCACAGGACCTCAGGAGGCACCCATGCGCCCCCTGCAGCACAAATGCCCCACCCTCCGCGGCGAGAAAAGACGACAAGGAGCGGCGACAGACCATCACGTGCCAGAAGTTCCACCCCAACACGGGCTACCTCTTCCACCTGATGTACGCGTATATCACCCAGGGACGCCCAGACAGGGGCCTCCTCCGCCTCACCCCACAGGCCCATGCCATCATCACCCAGGGGATAGGCGCCTATGCAGCGCCACTACTGCAACCCACGCAAATCACCGCCAGAAGCGCCCAGGGGAACCCCATCTACGTCTATCACCCCACAGCAATCGCCCGCCTACCCATACCCAGCGACACATACATCATCTACTTCACTGACGCATCCGGCACCCAGCAAGGCACCCCCGGGGTCGGTTGCGCCTCCGTGCGCATCACCCGGCACGTGGACGGCCTCCACGTGGAACACCACACCGGGGCCACCATCTTTGGGGCGTCCTCCCACGGCGAACTGCGCACCATCGCAGACGCCGTCACCGCCACACCGCCACCCACGACGATCCGGCCCCGCAACATCTGGGTAGTCGTGGACGCCACGGTCGACATCCACCTCACCAGGCGCCTTGCGGACCTGCCCCTCCACAAAGCACTCGAATCCGGCCTCACCACACAAGCGTTGGGACTATGGATGGCCTTCAAGGGCATGCACCCCCAGGACGCCCTACACATCGTCAAGCAGGAGTCACACCGCTACGCATACGGCAATGGACGCGCAGACACGCAGGCCAAACACCAGAACACCAACCACACCCCAGGGCTCGAACGCGTGCGACTGGACACCCCACACCACAGCCACCTGCAGCACCTGCCCCCGATACCCCCGGCCACACCGCCCCCCCAATGGATGCCCGAGGACACGCCGTACACGGATCGAGACAGGCAGTACCACTACCCCACACCCATCCAGCAACTGGCAACCACACTGGGCCACCCAGCGAACACCGAACTCCTCCGACGCCTCGAAGACTCCGTCCACACACCCCTCTACTACTCCGCCCTGCGCCCGGATAGCCTCCCAGCACACCTACAAAAGCCCCGACTCCAACTCGCCCTCGAACAACTTCCCCTCCTCACCCGATACCACCGATGGTATACGCGCCGCTCGATCCACGTCCCCGCAGGACACACCAAATGCATCTGCAGCCACGCGGAAGAAGAAACATGGACCACTTCAAGGCGGGCCCCCCGTACAGAGGACTGGACACCCTCACAGACTGGAACCGAACCCACACCATCGCACAGCACGCCGGATCGCTTACGCAGTCCCCGGCGACCCAACAACTCACCACCGTCCTCAAGCAGACGGAGGTGCTCGAGGCAGTCCGCAGGGGACTCGTCCCCACTGCCGTCTACACCTTGCTACGCACCCACGCGGAGGACCCCCAGGCCACGGCGGCGCACATGCAGCGGACGGCCGTTGCCAAGACGGCGGAGCAGCTCACATACCGCATCCACAAATACCTGCAGCATGCGGCAACCCTGCCCCCAACAGACCAAGCCCACCTCCTCAAACTCCTGTTCTACCAACCATGAGAACCTACCCCGTGACATACCAACACGGAACCCCCACAACGTCTACACACCATCCACCGAGCACAGCACTGGCACAGCACACACGGACACCACAGGCACCGCACACACTCCCACCAGCATGCGCGCGCCACCAGCCCCCATCCCCCCACGCCGCCGTCCGTCCACAGGTACCACCAACCACCAGCCACCGCATGTCCCCTCTGCGTTCGCCGGCGGCTACCACAGACAGCCCTGCCCTGCAACCCAGACCACTGGGTCTGCCTCGGAGCCGCGCACCGCCTCACCCGCTGCCCCCACTGCGGGGACCTCAACCCCCGCCACCGCGAGCGGCCCGCGGCCCCAGCCGCATCCCCCCCCACCAGCCACCCCAGCTTCTTCGGGTTCCTCAACGACACCCTCCGGGACCACCTGGGAGGGTACTACGTGGCGGACGCGGCGGACCACGCATGGACCATAGCCGTGGCCACGGGCAGCACACCCCTGCCCCCCCACAGCCCACCCCTACGCCACAGCGGAGGCGGCTTGAACGTGGCGGCCCGCCACATCCTCCTCGCCCTATACCTCCACCACCGAGACCTACACCTCCCAGACCCACAACTCCCAGCCCCCCAAGCAGCAGCCCTGACGCCGGAAGCGTGGGCCGACACGGCACCAGAGGAGATAGCAGCCTACCTCCGAATCACTTGCCGCCGGTTCAAAAACGCCCTCGGCCGACGGAAGGGGACACCTTACCCACTCAGCGCACTCCTCTACCCGGCAAACCACCCCCACCCCGCACAACAGAAGCCCCCAGAGGGCTGGGCGTCTTTTCGGGACGCCCACCTGGCCGCCCCCGACGAGGCCACCGCCACACGGATGGGCCTCACGGACCAGGAAACCTACGTCAGAGGCCTCAAGAAGAGCCTCCAAGAGGCACACCGCTGGCACGCCCGCTCCCCGTCGCCCCCACAGGGACAGGGGGGTTCACCCGCCCCCGACACCCACCAGGCCAAGAAGACCAAGACAGGTCAGGGGGCCCGCCAACGCGCCCACCAGCAGGGCGCGACGCCCCGACCAAGGCCCGGGTCCAGCCACACCGCACCACGCCACGCCAAGACCCCCGGCGCACACCAACAACACCGCCACCGCCAGCGCCCACCACCACCACCGTACCGCAGCACCCAAACCCTGCAGCCCAGTCAGCCACCACCGCCCACACACGTCCACACCATGCCAGGACCACCATACGCGCAGAGCCAGGGGACATGGCACCACCAACACCACCACCACGCCCCCGTCCCTCCCAACCCCTACCCCATAATGCCCCCAAGCTACAGCGACCCCCACCAGCGGCATCCCCACCACGCCCCAGCACAACCAGGCCCCGCGAACCACCCACCCCACATAGCGCACATCACCGCACCACACCATCACCTATTCCACCACCACGAGCCCCTGCCACCACACCCACCAACGCCGGGGTACCACACACAACCGGCACACCCTCCACACCACCACCACGCGGTCCAGCACCACCCGCCGCCCCCGCTACACGGGCCCACGACATACGAGCCACGGTACACCCCCATGGACCCGCGAGGAGCCGCGCACGCACACCAGCAACATCAGGGCCTAGTAGGAGCGCCCCATCACCACCAACAGCCCCCCCACCCACATCCCATACCAGCGAGCACCATCCACCAGCAGCCACCCATCACATACGGACCACAGCCCCACCCGGGGGCTCATGCGGCCACCTCCAACCCGCACCCCGGCACCACAGCCAGTCAAGAACCGCAAGGGCCACACAGCGCACACACGCAACACCCACACGACCCACAGGGACGCCCGGACCCCCAGCCAGCACAACACCCACCCCCGCCCCCCCCACCCCACCACCACCAGCAGCCCCCCCACCCACACCCGATACCAGCGAGCACCATCCACCAGCAGCCACCAATTACATACGGACCACAGCCCCAGCCAGACGCTCATGCGGCCGCCTCCCACCCACACCCCGGCACCACAATCAGTCAAGAACCGCACGGGCCGCACGGCGCACACACGCAACACCCACACGACCCACAGGGACGCCCAGACCCCCAGCCAGCACAACACCCACCCCTGCCCCCCCCACCACCAACAGCGCCACCCCTACACCACCCCCCCCCGCCCCCCTCCCGAGATCAGGCCACGGACACAACACGCGGCAGCCAGCACCAGCCAATTGACGTCGATACCCCCGCCGATACACGCCACCGCGAATCCCCCCGTCCCGCGACCGCCACAAGAGACCCCATCACCGGACCCCACGCGCGACAACGACGACCACCCCCCCAAACCCACACCGACCCCCCCATCACACCCCGCACCACCAGTCGCCGCACCGGCCGAACCCTACGCCCTACACAACCCCGCAGCGGTACGGCAGCACCTCCGGGGACTCGGGGAACAGGGCGTCGTGCTGTACCTCCGCACCTCCGGCACCAGCACCCCCATCCGGGCGGCCACCCTGGTCCAGGCGGCCACCCTGGGGCAAGGCGTCAGAGACTTCCTCTTCGACGCCTTCCTCCACGTCGCCCGACACGAGCGCCCCCCACGCGCCACCCCAGACGGCGAGAGCCCGCCCCCCACGGGGAGCCAGATCTGGGTGCCCCCCATCGACTGGGGGCGACACCTGGTCGGACACCCCGTGCCGGGGCGGGTGGACACCAAGGGCCGCACCCGCTACCACGAGCCCGACATGGCCCACCCCCCACCCGACGCCACCCCCGACAGCACCAAAGAGTGGGAGCGGGAAACATGGGTAGCCTGGATGGCCTCCCTGAGCAAATTCTGGCACCACGTCCCGGGGGACATCCCCACCCCCGACGAGCAGCAGCCAGCCCCCTCCACGTACATGACCCTCATGTACAATCTGTACTACACCTTCTCCGGGACCACCTACAACGCACCCACAGACCACTGGGTGGTACACGGCACCGACTCCCTCCTCCCCGCCGACTACACCCCCCCCCACACACAACCCAGGCCCCGACACGTACGCCAGGGGGGACGACCCGGACGACCCCCACATCTGGGGCACGTGGGAACCCAAATCCCTGGACACGCTGCTCTCCATCTGCAGCGGCTACCAGGGCCTTGGTAGGGCGATGTATTGCCTCGCCAAGTGGACCCAACAGACCTGGGGGATCCCCACGGACCGATGGGTGTTGGTGGTCACGCTGCGCCCCCAGCAGAGGGAAGCCCCCCGAAACCGCAGGGGACCCACCCCCCCACGCCCCCCCACCCTACAACTATGCCCGTACATGGTGGCAGCCCGCCTCCTGACGCTGCTGTGGCCGGGCCCAGACACCCCCACCCAAAACTACCCCCACCTCACAGAGGAGGACATGCCCGGCATCCAGCGATGCTTCTTCCAGACCCTCGACTACCTCCAGCAAACACACCTGCACGTCCTGGAGCAGATATGGCCACCCCCCGGGTAACCCACGTGCCCGCGCAGCGGAGACAACGCCGCCACGCCAGCACCAGCACGCACGGATCACCACGGAAAACGCGCGCACACGCCCGGTGCCCGAACCTGCACCCTCGTTCTCGCTACTTACAGGACCCAGCATCATACGCCCAACCCCTGAGGCCCAGGACCCTCCGCCGTCTCCCACAGCCCTCTCCTCCGCCTCCGACTCCACAACCTCCACCACCGCGACCACCTCATCCACCACCACCACCACGTCCCCATCCAGCACTCCACCCCCCAGGCCGCGAAGGACACCTCCGTAACGGGCCTCCAAACCCGCCCCCACCGCGAGCAGCCCCGCCGCCGCCAAGGCCCACGCCCCGACGAAGCCCACACCCACGACCCAGCCGAAGCCCAAGACTGCCGCCAAACAGCCACACAAACCCGTCAGCACGCCACGACCGCAACCCGCAGCCAAGCCCAAACCCAAGCCCAAACCCGGCGCCACGACGGCAGCGCGAGCCCGGCCCCCCGAGGACGTCCTCTACGACATCCGGCCCCAGCCGTCCCAGGCCCGAAGGCAGCAGCGCCCAGCGCGGCGCCCCCCCACCCTCACCGACGCCACCGCCACCACCTTCATGGCGGAGCGCGCCGCGGCCGAAGCGCAACGCACCTCGTCCCGCCACCTCTCAAAGCCCGCACCCCAGGCCAACGGACCGCTTCCGACCAAGCCAGAACGACGCCAGGGTCCACCAGCAGCGTTGCCACCCCCCTTCCGGCCCTCGATGACAGCCCACATGCAACGCATGCCCCACTACCGCCGCCGCCGCGAATCCCCGCCCAACCCCGAGGCGGAGACCGTACGCGCACACCCGCGGGTCCACATCCGCGTGCACCCCCACTCCCCACGCACCCCCACGGAACAGGACTACGAGGAATCCCCCAGGCCCGCCACCGCCGCAGGTCCCCACGACCTCGTCACACCCATCCACGCCAACTCCTCCGCCCAAGACCGCAGGCCCGCCCAGGAACAGTGGTGGCAGCGCTGGACCCACACGCAGCTCTGGGAGCTGCGGAAGTGGGCCCGGGAAGAGCCCTCTCTCAGGGGCCTGGTCCATCGGCCCCGCAAGGGGTCGGTGGAGAACTGCCGCCTCCGGCCGGCGGGGGGGTGGATGCCGCAGGCCGCATGGCAAGCCATGCTGGCCGATGCGCTCCACCCCCTGGGAGTCCACCCCCGCAACCTCCCCGCGCCCCAGGACCACCTGTATGTCCTCAGGCGCCTGCGAGAGACCCTCCAGGAGACGCAGCGGAACAGCATCCGCCTGTGGAACATCACCCAAAGCCCAGCCCCGCACGCACACACCCCCTCACCCCTCCACAAGCGTCGGCGCACCGACACCGGCGACACCCACGGCACCCCAGGAGCCCTGCGCGCCACACAACACGACGCGCCTGACCCCCCGGCCAGCGGCGCCGCCATCTCACCCCGTTACCCAGCAAACCACCACCACGGGGCGCCACGCCAGGCCCCGCCCAGAAGTCACCAAACGAACCGGACGCCGAAGGAAGCCAACGCACACGACAACGAGCACCACTACGCCCAAAGGCGCCGAACTCAGGCCTGCTACCGTGGGCTCCTCTCCATCCTCAGCACGACACACACGTCGCTGGCGTCACTCCTCCGCCGTGCCCCCTCCCACGCCACCGCCCCGCCCCCCCCCCTCCTGCCGCACGTCCCCACGCCGCCCAGCACCCAGCCCCACACACTGCGCCACAGCATCGCCCTAGTCCGGCTCCTCAACCATCGCGCCACTTGGCACCTCACAGTAGACCGCCGTCCTGTGGTCCCGCTCCCCCCGGCACCGCTCCCGGGGACGCACCCGGCCCACGTCGTGTTCGCCCCCACGTCGTGCGCGCCCCTGTTTTTCTCTTTTTTGTTTTTTCTTTTTTTTTCCCAAAGAAAAAAAAAACGAGTAAAAAAAAGAAAAAACCGAAAATTAGGGGGGAAGGAAGAGGGACAAAACCACCCATGGCACACGCACACCGCACACAGCACGCACACCGGTGAACAGGAGCCCAGTGGCCCAGGACACCGCACATGCAACACAACACACCGAGCGAGCACACCGGTGAACAGGAGCCAGCTGGCCCAAGACACCGCAGACGCACCACAGCAAACCGCGCGGGCACACCGGTGAACAGGAGCCCAGCGGCCCAGGACACTGCACACACGTAGGGCGGCCGAGGGACAGGAAAGAACCAATACCCCATGGGTCGGACGCACTGGGGCGACCCAGCCGACCCACCGGGCCAGTGGCAGGAGCGGTACTCCAAGGCCACTGGTCCGAGCCCGGCCAGGCTGCATCGGGGACCATGGCAAACGTCACCCGGAGCCATGGAAGCAACCGGTGACAGGCGAGCCGGTACACAGTCCAGGAGGGGGTCACCTGCCAAGCAGAGTGGCCCCGCAACTCAAGCCACAAGGGTGAGGCGGTCGTACCGTAGACAAGCGGGAGCAATACCCCTTGTGGTGAGAGATACTCCACACGGCTGGGCAGCCCCCCAGAGCTGCCGTTCAACGGAGGGGGTATGTGGCCCTACCCATGGACACATGTGGGGACACCCTCCCACCCGGGACACATGGACCGGGTGGCCGCGACAATGCCTTCCCAAGCACATGCGGGAGCGGCTCAAGAGGCACCTGACATAGGGCAGTGGGAGGGACAGGACGACCCCTTGGTAAGACCTTCTTCCTGCAATGTCAAAGGAGGCATCCCGAGCTGACAAAGATACCTACCTACCTACCTTGAGCAAATAAAATACAAAAGTGAGCATAAAATGAGGTCCAAAACCCCGGCCAGCGGCGCCGCCATCCAACCCCGTTACCCAGCAGACCACCACCACGGGGCGCCACGCCAGGCCCCGCCCAGAAGTCACCAAACGAACCGGACGCCGAAGGAAGCCAACGCACACGACAACGAGCACCACTACGCCCAAAAGCGCCGAACCCAGGCCCGCTACCGTGAGCTCCTCTCCACCCTCAGCACGACACACACGTCGCTGGCGTCACTCCTCCGCCGTGCCCCCTCCCACGCCACCGACCCGCCCCCCCCTCCCTCCCGCCGCACGTCCCCACGCCGCCCAGCACCCAGCCCCACACACTGCGCCACAGCATCGCCCTAGTCCGGCTCCTCCACAATCGTGCCACTTGGCACCTCACAGTAGACCGCCGTCCTGTGGTCCCGCTCCCCCCGGCACCGCTCCCGGGGACGCACCCGGCCCACGTCGTGTTCGCCCCCAAGTTGCGCGCCGCGGACATCCTCCCGCTCCTCGCCACCACCCCTCCCGGGCATCGCATACTGCTTGCCGCCAACCCCTCGGTCCTCAGTGAGGTCCTCATCGGGCACGCCGACGCCCTGCACGTGCGCCCGCTGGTGCCCAACCTGCACGCTGCGTACGCCCCCGGCACGCCCGTCGACCCCTCCGTGAGGGACTCCCACTGAGGCCACCGGCCACCGGCCGGCCCGCACGCACCACCCCGCACTCGCCTCGGGCGCAGGACCCCGTGGACGCCGCTACCCACACGCCAGGCCCCGCGCAACCGCCTAACCGAGCCAGAACCCAAGCACAAATCAAACCCGAGCCACACCCCGAAACCGCTAACCCTTGACTCCTAACCAAGCCCGCTGAGGGAACAACGTAACCACAGCCCACACCCACAGCCCACACAGCCGCCTAACCAGCCAGCTCCAGAAGCAAAGAGACACCTCACCAAACCCACCCTGACCCAAGCCCGTGTACATCAGGACGCGCGAGCCGCACCCCTGGGGCGCGACCGCCGCCACAGCACCGACGACACACGCCAGAGGACACAACGCTTTTGCACTGCCGCACCAGCTGCCCGTGCCTGTGCCTGCAGTGTACGCGCGCCCCTGTTTTTCTCTTTTTTGTTTTTTCTTTTTTTTCCCAAAAAAAATCAAAAAAAAAAACGAAAATTAGGGGGGGAGGAAGAGGGACAAAACCACCCATGGCACACGCGCAACGCACACAGCACGCACACCGGTGAACAGGAGCCCAGTGGCCCAGGACACCGCACATGCAACACAACACACCGATCGAGCACACCGGTGAACAGGAGCCAGCTGGCCCAGGACACCGCAGACGCACCACAGCAAACCGCGCGGGCACACCGGTGAACAGGAGCCCAGCGGCCCAGGACACTGCACACACGTAGGGCGGCCGAGGGACAGGAAAGAACCAATACCCCATGGGTCGGACGCACTGGGGTGACCCAGCCGACCCACCGGGCCAGTGGCAGGAGCGGTACTCCAAGGCCACTGGTCCAAGCCCGGCCAGGCTGCATCGGGGACCATGGCAAACATCACCCGAAGCCATGGAAGCAACCGGTGACAGGCGAGCCGGTACACAGTCCAGGAGGGGGTCACCTGCCAAGCAGAGTGGCCCCGCAACTCAAGCCACAAGGGTGAGGCGGTCGTACCGTAGACAAGCGGGAGCAATACCCCTTGTGGTGAGAGATACTCCACACGGCTGGGCAGCCCCCCAGAGCTGCCGCCCAAAAGAGGGGGCATGTGGCCCTACCCATGGACACATGTGGGGACACCCTCCCACCTGGGACACATGGACCGGGTGGCCGCGACAATGCCTTCCCAAGCACATGCGGGAGCGGCTCAAGAGGCACCTGACATAGGGCAGCCGGAGGGACAGGACGTCCCCTTGGTAAGACCTTCTTCCTGCAATGTCAAAAGAGGCATCCCGAGCTCCCGAAGATACCTACCTACCTACCTTGAGCACATAAAATACAAAAGTGAGCATAAAATGAGGTCCAAAACATGCAAATAATGCCAATTTCAAGATAATTACAATAGTATATAACTTCGCTCACCCATGGTATGAGCATATGACCGGAAACACAATCGCTTCGGACCATTTGCAAACAATCCCCCCACTTGGATCCCCACATGGACGCATAGGGACACCTTCGAACCTCCTCCCAACACGCACCATGAAAATGGGAAAATTGATAGTGGCGCTTGTGGGTCGCTCTGTAAGCCCTCCCACATGCACTATATGAGCGGTAGACTTAGTCTAGCGCCATGGAGTTCACCATTCAGACATGAGCAAAGCCCTTGCCACGTATGACTCCATATATCTTCCTACAAACGGAGATATATAACATGGGCGTGAGCATATCGAAGCACATACCATGCATATACACATACCCTCCAAAAGTGGCACCCACCATGATATGCCATTCCCCTCCATGGACATAACTCCATG
Organism: Eutreptiella sp. 'Long Island Sound 2002'; assembly: GCA_964036045.1. NCBI lineage: Eukaryota > Euglenozoa > Euglenophyceae > Eutreptiales > Eutreptiaceae > Eutreptiella > Eutreptiella sp. 'Long Island Sound 2002'. The sequence continues at coordinate 129,378,188 of OZ038382.1, read as the reverse complement.
TTAAAAATACGTAGGAACACAAAAAAGGTTTCTTTGCAATACCAACACTCATGCGGCACACTCGAAAGTTGCATTAAAATATTCGGTTGCACGGTCCAAGAGTTATATATCACTTTCTACCCTCTTGACTCTCATCCCTTGCTACAGCAGGCATGTTAACACATCAAAATCGTCCGATGTTTCCACAATTAAGTTGAGACCAAGGCAGTTCCAACCCGATTCTCAAAATTGATATTCCTCGCATCGAGCCGGAGATATGATTCTCCAAAGTGGTCTCACGAATCACTTTTGTTTCGACTATAACTCCAAGCAAAATGAAGGGCATAACAAAATGAAGGTTGATTCGTGATCGAGAAAAATGTATGACCACTCGAGATTCATCATATCAAGTGCGGCGAAGTCGAAGTCGAAAATCCGATTCTGAAAGTCTGAAAAAATCGGATCCATTTTGCGAGTGTATAATATGAAAATTGCGGAAGCAACGAACCCTTTACTGATGAAATCTGACCCTTCATCGGGGTTTCCGCCAAAATATCTGTAAATAACAGTTAACCAATCGGTTACTGCAAAATCGCGAGCCAACTGACAGTCGCCGATACATTGACAATCAGAACGGAAGGCGGAGATGTTACGGAAAAATTATGATAAAAAAACCCTGTTGATTCCTGATATTCTGATATATAAATCTCAGCTGGCGGCGCCTCGGTACTGAATATGGCCGCTCATAGCCGGAATGGCCAAACCTATCACACTATCACATCAGGTTAGGTCAGGTGGATGGGAGAGTATGATATCAGCCAATGGCGGCTTGCCGGCACATAGATACACACCCCAAGTGACCCAAAGATGGCCACGAGGGTCCGAACCGGCTTCACCCCCCTTCTCAGAGCGTTGTCACCGCTCAGAAGTCTTTGAAGAGAGGACGGGAGGACCCCAATGGGCTCCAAACCCCCCCCCCATGTTTCAAGGACACATGGAGGCCCCACACACATCGTAGGCGTCCCCCACGCCCCAAGAGAGGGGTGAGGACACTGATAATCGGTCCCCTACGCCATATCCGGTCTCCTCTTGATCTACAACATGGACCAAGGGGATCAAAGATAGAGAAACATCGTCGGTCGACCTAAATAAGTATACCACAATGAAATATATATGTGGAGATCGAGTGAAGGAAGAATATTGCCAATCAAGGCCGAAGAATCCCCGGATGAACGCCCTCACCTGTCTCCCAAGCACAGAAACAAACAAAAATGCCAAGGGGGATCCATTACGGTGGTACTGCAGCCACCAAATGGACCAACACGTCCTTGACATCCAAAGAAATGTTCTTTTTCTTCGGGTAGTCCATCCAGACCGTGGTGTACCTTGGCACAAAGCTGCTCGGAGGCTCCCACAAATCCCTGGATGCGTCGAATCACTTCCAACGGACTTTAGAAAGCCTCCCCCCAGGCGTCCCCGGGTCCGGCTTGTCCGCCAGGATCCTCTCGGCGGTGAAGTCGTCGTCCCCACCCTCGTCGTCCGAGTCCACATCGCCGGCCGTGAACTCGAAGGTGCCGGGACGTCCGCTGGGGTCTGTTGCTCGGGGACGAAGCTGGGTGTGGTCGCGGTTCAAGATCTTGTTATCCCCCACACGAACCGCATACACATCCTGCCCGACCTTCCGCACGACCACCCCCGGCACATACCATGATGCCTGCCGATGCCTGGACAGGACATCCTTGTGGTGCCGCTCCACCCATACGGTGTCCTGGAGAGCATACTTCTGGAACTTTCCTTGCTTGAAGTACTTGGCCCTCTTCTCATGCTCGTCCAGAAGTGCCTTGCACACCTTGGCCGCCGTGTAGTCCGCCTCAGCCATCATGGCAATTGTATCCCGGGGCACTTTGCCATGGTTCAACCACGGGAGAGTGCGTGACACTCGATCCCCCAGGAACAGGATGTGATTCCGGCCCGGTTCATCGATGTGCAGCTGGCGGAACGTTTCGAACATCTGCCGCCCGGCCACCTCAGCCCTGCCATTCGACCGGCTGTGGTACGCCACGGTCTTGACGTGCCAAATGCCCATGTGCTTGCACATCGTCTTGAACCACGTCCCCAAAAATTGACTGCCCCAATCGGTGCAGATGACAGCTGGGACATCAAAAATTGTCAGCCAATGCCTGATCATGGCATTAGCGACAATCTTGGCCTGCAGACCCACTCCATGCTTGTCCTTCTTGTCCTTCTTATTGGACTTCTTGCCCGGGACCGCCACGATGTACCCGCCGTGCCTGTCCACCGCCAGGATGACACAGTCGTAGGTCTCTCCTTTGACGGTGACCTCAGGCATGGCGAACACAACCATGGCCACGGACCGCATAGGGGCTTCCGGTATAGGCGTGTACACCGGGTTGCCAGCCGTGGAGTGGTTGGGGCTCTTCGTGGCCCGACACACGGCGCAGTCGCTGCAGTACTTGTCCAGGAGGGCGTAGTACCCCGGTGGGAACTTGAAGCGCCACTCCAGGTCCTGCTGCATCTTGTCCCGACCAGGATGCATGAGCTGGGCGTTATGCCAGTGGTCAATGAGCTCCTCCATTCGGTTCTCAGGGACCAATGACTTGTCCTTGAGGAATAGCTTATCCCCATCTTCGGTCAAGCCCTCGGGCCATTCGTCGTCTGACGGGGCGCTCACGGCATTCCAGTACTTGCTCCAGTGATCGGATGCCGCATAGTCATCCGACCAGTCCTCTGTGAGCACCGACCTGACTAGCTCTACAGGGGCCACCATCAATTGCTCGAGGGTTTACTCTCGAAAAGCTTGGACGCGGGCGCCCCGGAACTTGGCCAGGTCCGTACGGTTTGCCATCACCACAAAGCACTTGACCCCCTCTTGCTCCATGGTTTTCTCCATCTCGATGATGCGCTTGGCCCCTTCCGTTCCCTCGGCGTCCCCATGGCTGGATATGTTTATCGGAGCCTTGCCCGCGGGGTAGGCCCATCGACTGAGGCAATCTGCCATAGTGTTGTCCTTTCCCGGGACATATACGACGCTGAGGTTGAACTTGGCGAACGTCTCATGGTATCGGGCCCTCCCTGCCGCACGTCCCGAGGGGGTGTCGACGTGCTCCTTGTGCCAGCTCTGCAAGGACTGATGGTCCGTGCAAACCACCACCGGTTGCAGTCCGATGTGGCCAGACCACTTCCTGAGCGCACAAACAATGGCGTACGTCTCCTTCTCCCTCGCGGTTGAGGTTCGGCGTTGGCCCTCGGCCAGGATCCGGCTCCAAAACGCCACGGGTACGTGTGACCTGTCGTCCCGGATCTGCTCGAGGACTGCTCCTACAGCATAGTCCGAGGCGTCCGTCCGTAGCACAAATCCCTTGTCCGGGTCCGGCAGGAATAGCCCCAGCTGCCCCAGGAGTCGCTCCTTCAGGCGGCTGAAAGCATCTTCGGCCTCAGGGGTCCAGGCAAGCTTCTTCTTGCTCCCCTTCCGGCCATCGAACTTCCCCACCTGCAGCATCTTGTGCAGCGGCCCCGAGAGTTCTGCATACATCCGGACATAGCCCGACAAGTAATTGCAGAACCCCATGAAGGACCGGAGTTCGCTGATGGTCTGGGGCTTCTCCCAGTGGTGCAGGGCCGCCAGCCTCCCAGGCATGGGACGGCGTTGCCGGTGACCAACCACGTGACCGGCGAACTCCACTTCCTTCACGAAGAGTGAGGCTTTGGTGGGCTTGCACACCATGTTGTGCTTTTCCAGCTCGCTGAGCACTCGGCGCAGATTCTTCTCATGCGCTTCGATGAGCTCGTCCTCAGTCATGTCCTCCGTGCCGGACCTGATGATGATGTCATCCAAAAGGGGGTCGGCACAGTCCCGGACTGGACCGAGTAGGTCCTCCATCATGCGCTGGAAAGCAGCGTTGCCATTCTTGGCGCCCATGGGCACCACTTTCCACTGCCTGGGCCCCAGCGGCGTCGACATCCCTGTGCATGGCCTGGAGTCCGGGTGCAGCGGCATCTGGTGATAACCGTGTTTCAGGTCCAATACCGTGAATATCCGCTTTTTCTGTTGTTTTTGGAGGATGGAGTCGATCAGGGGAAGCGAGTACGATTCGTGCTCGGTTTGCTCGTTGAAACCCCTGTAATCCACCACCCCTCCACTCGCCCTTATCCTTCTTGGGCACGATAAAGGCTGGGCTGGCCCACTCACTGTCGGAGGGTTGGATCCATCCCCGCTCAATGAACTCGGCCAACAACTTCTTCATGGCCTCGGCCCGATCGCCCTGAAGTTGGTACTCCCGATGACGATAGATCTTGAGGTTCGGCTTCAGCTTGATCTTCGCTGTGCCAAACCCCCCACGATCTGGAGGGTTCTTGTTGGCGACGCCACTGAATAGCCGCGGATAGGCATTGATCAGCCTCTCCTTCAGCTCGGCGACCTTCAAGTTCTCCTGGGCCTCCTCAGCCGCTTGCTTCGGTATCGATACAACCGACCACACTGCGGTATAGGCCTCTTCTGGGTCCGAATCCGACTTCTCCTCGTCCGATATGCCGTCTTCATCGTCGTGGGGCATGCTTCCCACCGATAATCTTCGGAAGTTTGCGGCTCCGGGCTGGTTCTTGTCGCTTTCGGCCCCCATTCTTGGAAAATCCCACGTCGGCGGGTCCGACCCAACCGGGCCATCACATTGGTCCGCGATGTGATCCAGGACCCTCGCCACGAACTCATCAATCTCGTACTTGCCGGTGACCAACATCTTGTCATCCCACCAATGCGGAGTTGTGACCATGGCCCGCCTCTTCTTGGCTGCCACACGGTCGTGCATCCCCATCCGCATGTAGTTGACGACGTGGTCGATCTCGGCGTGGGACAGGACGTCATTGACATCAATTGGCTGATCTGTCCTCTCTTTGGGCTCAAACATGACCTTCATGGGCACCGCCTCCATCCTACGGATGATTGCTTCATCACCCGTCGGCTGGACCTGCGTCCCATCCACCAGGAAAGCCTTGGTACCCCACGCTTGACCCGGGGAGGGCATTGATACACCCTTGGCGTCGATGAATAACTCCTCCTCTGGCCCGAATGACATCTCGTTCAGGGTGATGGAGTCCAGTGTCGACTTGAGACCTTCCAGCGGACATGGGGTGGATCCTATGCCGGTTATGACCAGGATCCCCTTCGCCCTATCCGCGATGATCTTCTCCACCGTACGTCTGGTATTATCCAGGGAGCCATGCCAATACATGGGCCCCCAATCCTTCAAACCCCAATGCCTGTGCCAGGCTGAGTCTCCTCGATGCCAATGCCTCCTACACTTCCTCAAAAGTGGCGCATCCCGGGAAGCGAAGACGTCCGTCTCGGGCGCTTCGGCTCCCAGTGTCTGGATCATCCTGGCATACACCTGCGACGCCATTCCATACTCCGTGAGCTGAACTCCACGGTCTCTTCTGGACTTGGCACCCACAGCCTGCACCGCTTGGACGATCCGATCCTCTTCCTCAGCATTCCATTGGGATGAACCGCATGCATAGTCCGTGGACAGCCATGTGAGGCATTCATCATCCTCCCTGACCAGCTTTGCACGATGGGGAAGGGCTCCAATGGCGTTTGCCACCATGAAGTCATACCCCATGAACATATCCCAATCTGTAATGTCGGCAGCATAGAAGTTCCCAGATTGAGTGCTTCTCTTCGCCAAATCAGGGCAGTTCAAGCGCTCATGCTCCCAGAATTCCATACTGATAGTGGCCTCATCGGTGCCACCACCCATAATCTCACCATTGGCCAACTTCAGGCGTACCGGTCTCCGGCTGGGCTGCAGGGATTCCTCCTTGAACAACCCTCTCCGGACCAGGCTCACCTGGGCACCTGTATCCACCAGAACATCCACCACCAACTCCTCTTGTCCGCACCATACACGCACCTGCAAGTGCAACTGCCGCTCGTCGCCATGCGGTGTATGGACGACTCTCACGGCATGCAATTCTAGCACATCCGGGTGCATCAGGACTTCGAGGGTATGGTCACGGATGGTGTAGATCTTGGGCTGGTCCTGCCCGTCCACGGGGCTCTCCCTGTTCGCTCTTTCCTTCTTGCCACGTCCCTTGCCCACAAAAACTTCCCTTGGCAGGGCGCTCCAGGGGTTGGGAGTGGCGAAACTCAGTGGTTTTGGCTCTTCTGGAGCCTTCTTCGGCACCCGATGTGCCTTCGCTTTCTCTGGGATTCCACTGATTTTTGGAGGAGAGACCTCTGAGGTCCCACCCCCGTGGGGGCTCCTCTAGACTTGGCTTCCCGCAGCCCCTTGCGGCTGCGATCCGCCAGGACTTTGTCCACCACGTTGCTGGTCTTTGAGTTCCTCCAACGTCCTCAACATGTCCTCAGCAACCTCCTCCATCGACCACACTCGTCAGTCTTGGCCAGGTCCACCACCATAGCCCCTTCCTCCGCCTTTCCATTGGCCTTTGCCTTGGCCTCTTCCCCCGTCTCCGCCCTTCGCCTTCAAATCGGCAATCCGCTGCTCCTTGGGCTTCTTCTCGGGTTGGGCGGCGAAGTAGGCCTTCTTGTCCGCCTCATACACCTTGCACCGACAGTGGTCGTGTGCATGGTTGTTTCCCTTGCCATAACAGACCCAGCACCCGTCGTGCTAAGACCTGTACTCCCGGAACAAGAGCGGTGGGTTCCCGATCCTCCTTGGCTCTTTGCCATTCTTGGGTCCCACCCGGCTCCATCTGGACCGATCCTGCCCATGGTCCCTCAAGTTGTGCGCCACAAACGCGAAGAAATGGGCCTCCTCGTGATCCTCCTGGGACCCGGTCCAGTGGTTATGGCCACTTCCACTTCCATCCTCCGCAGAGTTGGTCGTGTCCTCCTCGATCTCCCGCTGATGGCGGTCTCCTCGGTGGCCTCGTTGTCCATGGCCTTGTCAATCCTGCACGTGGGCCTCGTTCTTGGCGTTGAGCTTCAGCTCCACCGTGATGTACTTCACGAACTCGTCCAGGCTCATACGCGCGAAGATGACCTGCATCCTTAGCTGCTCTCCGCGCCTCCACTCCACGTTGTTGAGGCGCATCAGCCCTTGCCCCATGGTGTCGCCAAATACCTCCACGTACACGGCGTTCTTCAGTCCCAACATCCGGTTGGGCTCCCCCAGATTCCTCCTGAAGAACTCCATGATACCCGCATGGGTATCCTCCGCCGCCATGATCCTCACCGCCAGGCGCTTCTTGGCTCTCTTCTTTTCCTCGTCCTCCACTCTCCTCTTCCAGTGGCCGGGGAGGACGTCCTCCAGCAGGTGGCGGATCTCGCTGGCCTCATTCCTGTCCTCCACCAGCTTGAGGCTTCTTAGGTACTTTCGGATGTACCGATTCCATTCCCGGACCCTCAGTTCCCCGCGCTCCAGCGGCAGCGGAATGGACTACAAATCCTCCAACTTCTGGTTGGCGGCGTCCACTCGCTCTTCGTCCTCCAGCCACTGCAGGCAGGCCTGCTCCGTCTGGATCAATCCCTCGCGGATATGATCCCTGAGCTCCTCCTTCAGGTCCTGCGCCAGCCTGTGTCGGAATGTCCGACATACCCACTTTTCCCTTGGCGCTCCCCTCATCTCGCCGACGACCTCCTCGGCGAAGTCCTCCCAATCGAGGATGAAATCGTCCAGGTTGGAGGGGTTGCCATCGTAGTAGGGGATTTTGATTCCCCTGAGGTCGTCAATCCTGATGGCATTTGCGACGTCCGCAGCTACCACTCCACCGAGCCGGATACCACCTGTGGCCGGGGGGTGTGAGTACACTCCCCGTACATCCCTCTCCTCCATGGAGTGCGGTCCAGTTGGGCCTGAACCCATGGGGTTTGGAATGCGGGAAGGACTTGCTCCACCGGCTGTCCATATCCCCGAATGTGGGTCCTTCACCCACAGGTTTCCGCCTGGGTGGCCTCGACCATGTCCGTCAGCGCTTCCCATTGTTCGCCCCTGCATGGTCTGGCTCTGGTTCTCCTCTTCCGCATAAACTGCATGGGCAGTCGTGATGGTCGGTTGATCCTGGGCAGCATGGGACATCTGTACCGTCAGGCTCCTCGGGTCCGTGGCTACGTGCCCTTCCCGCATGGACCCAGCCGGTGCCGTGTGTTCCCCGAGCATTGTGGACTCGCTGAACATGGGAACAAACGGCAGCGCACCCGGGTCAACCCGCGGAGGCGCGTAAGGTGCCTCTGCAGGGCCGCCCATGGATTTCTCCATGGCGCCCCTGAGGGTCTTAACCCGCTCCACCAGCTCTGCCGCGGCCAGCTTTGCCGGGAGCTCTGGACCCGAGGCGAGGGGCTGTAGCTCCTCTAGCCTTTTCAGGCGTCCCGACATGTCCTCCACCAGGTGGAGGAGGCTGTACACCACTCGCTGCTGCTTCTGCAGGGCCAGCTCCAGATTTTCCCGGTACCGGTCCCGTTCCGCTCGCAGCTCCGCCATGTCTCTCTCCGCGGCCGACTGGTCATCCAGGATCCCGGCGATGTCCTCCTCTAGGCCGTCCTTCGCGTTGTTCAGGCTGTCGAGGCGATGCACGATGGCGTCCATCCCCATCTTTGGAGACTTGCCCATGAGGAAGGACACGTGCTCGCAGTGGCACTCAGCGTGCTTTCAACCTGATCCGGCGCATCCCGCGGACCCCAGCGCCTCGGACTCCCCTGCCATGGGTGTGTCGCCCATGCAATCGCGCGTTGGCTCCGTGTGCCGGGCCACAGGCGCCGTTCTGGCTCTGGCGGGCCTCTCCAACGCCTCGGCGTCATGCTCCAGGCTGGGTTCTGGGGCCGTGTTCGCCCTTGTGGGCGGTCTGGCCGTCTCCTCCGACTCCAAAGGTTGCTCATAAGCTGTCCGATAGCCCTCGGAGTGCCCCTCGGAGTCCCACAGCCTGACCGGGCTGGGGTCCGTATCCATAGCCCCGGCGTCCCCTGCCACGGGCTTGGGTGACCCGCGCTTCCAGTAGCGCCGGGCCCGTCCTCCACTGCTGCTTGAATGGCAGGTCTCCTCAGAGTCCTCCGCGGCGGAGCGGAGGTTGCATGCCTTTCGGCAGCGACGCTCACACGTGGAGACCAGGTCCTCCATGTCAAGTCCTCCTCTTCTCGAACGTCCTACTTCTCTTCGGGCTTCAACTTCCGGAGTTCGCCCTGCTCCTGAGCGCCTGGGCTCTTCCTTGGCTCCAATCTCCGGCGTGGTCTCCACCGAGTCCACAATACGCACCCGGGGCGTACTTGGGCAGGGCTCATAAGGGTTCTCAGGGACCAATAGCTTGTCCTTGGGGAATAGCTTATCCCCATCCTCAGTCAAGCCCTTGGGCCATTCGTCGTCCGACGGGGCGCTCAAGGCATTCCAGTACTTGCTCCAGTGATCAGATGCCGCATAGTCATCCGACCAGTCCTCTGTGAGCACCGACCTGACTAGCTCTACAGGGGCCACCATCCACTGCTCGAGGGTTTCGTCTCGAATAGCTTGGACTCGGGCGCCCCAGAACTTGGCCAGGTCCGTACAGTTTGCCATCACCACAAAGCACTTGACCCCCTCTTGCTCCATGGCCTTCTCCATCTCGATGATGCGCTTGGCCTCCTCGGTCTCCTCGGCGTCCCCATGGCTGGATATGTCCATCCAAGCCTTGCCCGCTGGGTAGGCCCATCGACTGAGGCAATCTGCCACAGTGTTGTCCTTCCCCGGCAGATACAGGACGCTGAGATCGAACTTGGCGAACGTCTCAAGCCATCGGGCCCTCCTTGCCGCCGGTCCCGAGGGGGTGTCGACGTGCTCCTTGTGCCAGCTCTGTAAGGACTGATGGTCCGTACAAACCACCACCGGTTGCAATCCGATGTGGCCAGACCACTTCCTGAGCGCACAAACAATGGCGTATGTCTCCTTCTCCCTCGCGGTCCAGGTTTGACGTTGGCCCTCGGCCAGGATCCGACTCCAAAACGCCACGGGTACGTGCGACCTGTTGTCTCGGATCTGCTCGAGGACTGCCCCTACAGCATAGTCCGAGGCGTCCGTCCGTAGCACGAATCCCTTGTCAGGGTCCACCAGGAATAGCCCCAGCTGCCCCAGGAGTCGCTCCTTCAGGCGGCTGAACGCATCCTCGGCCTCCAGGGTCCAGGCAAGCTTCTTCTTGCTCCCCTTTCCGGCCATCGAACTTCCCGACCTGCAGCATCTTGTGCAGCGGCCCCGAGAGTTTCGGCATACATCCGGACATAGCCCGAATAGTAATTGCAGAACCCCATGAAGGACCGGAGTTCGCTGATGGTCTGGGGCTTCTCCCAGTGGTGCAGAGCCGCCAGCTTCCCAGGCATGGGACGGCGTTGCCCGTGACCAACCACGTGACCCGCGAACTCCACTTCCTTCACGAAGAGTGAGGCTTTGGTGGGCTTGCACACCATGTTGTGCTTGTCCAACTCGCTGAGCACTCGGCGCAGATCCTTCTCATGTGCCTCGTTGAGCTCGTCCTCAGTCATGTTCTTCATGCCGGACCCGATGATGATGTCATCCACAAAGGGATCGGCACAGTCCCGGACAGGACCGAGTAGGTCCTCCATCATGCCCTGGAAAGCGGCGTTGCCATTCTTGGCGCCCATAGGCACCACTTTCCACTGCATGGGCCCCGGCGGCGTCAACATCGCTGTGCAGGGCCTGGAGTCCGGGTGTAGCGGCATCTGGTGATAGCCGTGTTTCAGGTCTAACACCGTGAAGATCCGCTTTTTCTGTTGTTTTTGGAGGATGGTGTCGATCAGAGGAAGCGAGTACGCGTCGTGCTCGGTTTGCTCGTTCAAACCCCTGTAATCCACCACCAACCTCCACTCGCCCTTCACCTTCTTGGGTACGATAAAGGCTGGGCTGGCCCACTCACTGTCGGAGGGTTCGATCCATCCCCGCTCAATGAACTCGGCCAACAACTTCTTCATGGCCTCGGCCCGATCGCCCTGAAGTTGGTACTCCCGATGACGATAGATCTTGGGGTTCGGCTTCAGCTTGATCCTCGCTGTACCAAACCTCCCACGATCTGGAGGGTTCTTGTTGGCGACGCCACTGAATAGCCGCAGATAGGCATTGATCAGCCTCTGTTTCAGCTCGGCGACCTTCAGGTTCTCCTGGGCCTCTTCAGCCGCTTGCTTCGGTATCGATACAACCGACCGCACTGCGGTATAGGCCTCTTCTGGGTCCGAGTCCGACTTCTGCTCGTCCGATATGCCGTCTTCATCGTCGTGGGGCGCGCTTCCCACCGATAATCTTCGAAAATTTGCGGCTCCGGGCTGGTTCTTGTCGCTCTCGGCCCCCATTCTTGGAGAATCCCACGTCGGCGGGTTGGACCCAACTGGACCATCATATCGGTCCGCGATGTGATCCATGACCCTCGCCACGAACTCATCCTTCTCGTACTTGCCAGTGACCAACATCCTGTCATCCCACCAATGCGGAGATGTGACCATGGCCCGCCTCTTCTTGGCTGCCACACGATCATGCAGCCCAATCCGCATGTAGTTGACGACGTCGTCGATCTTGGAGTGGAACAGGATGTCAATGCCATCTACTGGCTGATCCGTCTCCTCCTTGGGCTCGAACATGACCCGCGTGGGCACCGCCTCAACCCTACGGATGAATGCTTCATCACCAGTGGGCTGGGCTTGCGCCCCATCCACCAAAAAAGCCTTGGTACCCCACGCTTGACCCGGGGAGGGCATTGATACACCCTTGGCGTCGATGAAGAACTCCTCCTCTGGCCCGAATGACATCTCGTTCAGGGTGATGGAGTCCAGCATCGACTTGAGACCCTCCAGCGGACATGGGGTGGATCCTATGCCGGTTATGACCAGGATCCCCTTCGCCCTATCCGCGACTATCTTCTCCACCATACGTCTGGTATTGTCCAGGGAGCCATGCCAATACATGGGCCCCCACTCCTTCAAACCCCAATGCCTATGCCAGGCTGAGTCTCCTCGATGCCAATGCCTCCTACACTTCCTCAAAAGTGGCGCATCCCGGGAAGCGAAGACGTCCGTCTCGGGCGCTTCGGCTCCCAGCGTCTGGATCATCCTGGCATACACCTGCGGCGCCATTCCATACTCCGTGAGCTGAACTTCACGGTCTCCTCTGGACTTGGCACCCACAGCTTGCACCACTTGGACGATCCGATCCTCTTCCTCAGCATCCCATTGGGATGATCCGCATGCATAGTCCGTGGACAGCCATGTGAGGCATTCATCATCCTCCCGGACCAGCGTTGCACGATGGGGAAGGGCTCCAATGGCATTTGCCACCATGAAGTCATACCCCATGATCATATCCCAATCTGTAATGTCGACCACATAGAAGTTCCCGGATAGAGTGCTTCTCTTTGCCAGATCAGGGCGGTTCAAGCGCTCATGTTCCCGGAATTCCATACTGATAGTGGCCTCATGGGTGCCACCACCCATGATCTCTCCATTGGCCACCCTCAGGCGTACCGGTCTCCGGCTGGGCTGCAGGGATTCCTCCTCGAACAACCCTCTCCGGACCAGGCTCACCTGGGCACCCGTATCCACCAAAACATCCACCACCAACTCCTCTTGTCCGCACCGTACACGCACCTTCATGTGCAACTGCCGCTAATCGCCATGCGGTGTACGGACGACTCTCACAGCATGCAACTCTAGCACATCTTGGTGCATCAGGACTTCGAGGGTATGGTCACGGATGGTGTAGATCTTGGGCTTGTCCTGCCCGTCCACGGGGCTCTCCCTGGTCGCTCCTTCCTTCTTGCCACGTCCCTTGCTCACATAAACTTCCCTTGGCAGGGCGCTCCAGGGGTTGGGAGTGGCGAAAATCAGTGGTTTCGGCTCTTCTGGAGCCTTCTTTGGCACCCGATGTGCCTTCGCTTTCTCTGGGACTCCACTGATTTTCGGAGGAGAGACCTCCGAGGTCCCACTCCCGTGGGGGCTCCTCTAGACATGGCCTGCCGCAGCTCCCTCCTGCTGCGATCCGCTCAGACTTTGTCCACCACGTTGCTGGGCTTTGAGTTCCTCCAACGTCCTCAACATGTCCTCAGCAACCTCCTCCATCGACCTCACTCGTCGGTCTTGGCCAGGTCCACCACCATAGCCCCTTCCTCCGCCTTTCCATTGGCCTTTGCCTTGGCCTTTTCCCCCGTCTCCGCCCTTCGCCTTCCAATCGGCAATCTGCTGCTCCTTGGGCGGCGAAGTAGGCATTCTTGTCCGCCTCATACGACCTGCACTGAGGGTGGTCATGTGCATGGTTGTTTCTCTTGCCATAACAGACCCAGCACCCGTCGTGCTGAGACCTGTACTCCCGGAACGAGAGCGATGGGTTCCCGATCCTCCTTGGCCCTTTGCCCTTCTTGGGTCCGACCCAGTTCCATCTGGACCGATCCTGCCCATGGTTCCTCACGTTGTGCGCCACAAACGCGAAGAAATGGGCCTCCTCGTGATCCTCCCGGGACCCGGTCCAGTGGTCTTGGCCACTTCCACTACCATCCTCCGCGGAGTTGGATGTGTCATCCTGGATCTCCCGATAATGGCGGTCTTCTCGGTGGCCTCGTTGTCCATGACCTTGTCGATCCTGCACGTGGGCCTCGTTCCTGGCGTTGAGCTTCAGCTCCACGGTGTTGTACTTCACGATCTCGTCCAGGCTCATGCGGGCGAAGATGACCTGCATCCTCAGCGGCTCTCCGCGCCTCCATTCCACGTTGTTGAGGCGCATCAGCCTTTGCCCCAGGGTGTCGCCGAATACCTCCACGTAGACGGCGTTCTTCAACCCCAATATTCGGCTGGGCTCGCCGAGGTTTCGCCAGAAAAACTCCATTATTCCGGCGTGGGTGTCCTCTGATGCCATGATCCGTATTGCCACGCACTTCTTTGCTCTCTTCTTCTCCTCGTCCTCCACTCGCCCCTTCCAGTGGCCGGGGAGGACGTCCTTCAGCAGGTGGCAGATCTCGCTGGCCTCGTTCCAGTCCTCCACCAGCTTGAGGCTTCTTCGGTACTTTCGGATGTACCGATTCCATTCCCGGACCCTCACTTCCCCGCGCTCCAGCGGCAGCGGTATGGACCACAAATCCTCCAACTTCTGGTTGGGGGCGTCCACTCGCTCCTCGTCCTCCAGCCACTGGAGGCAGGCCTGCTCTGTCTGGATCACTCCCTCGCGGATCTGATCCCTGAGCTCCTCCTTCAGGTCCTGCGCCAGCCTGTGTGGGAATGTCCGACATACCCACTTGTCCCTCGGCGCTCCCCTCATCTCGCCGACGACCTCCTCAGCGAAGTCCTCCCAATCCAGGATGAAGTCGTCCAGGTTGAAGGGGTTGCCATCGTAGTAGGGGATTTTGATTCATCTGAGGTCGTCAATCCTGATGGCGTCGCCGACGTCTGCAGCCACCACTCCATCGAGACGGATACCACCTGTGGCCTCTCCCCGTACATCCCTCTCCTCCATGGAGTGCGGTCCAGTTGGGCCTGAACCCATGGGGTTTGGAATGCGGGAAGGACTTGCTCCACTGGCTGTCCATATCCCCGTATTGGGGTCCTTCACCCACAGGTTTCCGCCTGGGTGGCCTGGACCATGTTCGTCGGCGCTTCCCATGGTTCGCCCCTGCATGGTCTGGCTCTGGATCTCCTCTTCCGCATAGACTGCATGGGCAGCCGTAGTGATCGGTGGAACCTGGGCGGCATGGGACATCTGTACGGTCAGGCTCCTCAGGTCTGTGGTTGCGCGCCCTTCCCGCATGGATCCAGCCGGTGCTGTTTGCTCCCCGAGCATTATGGATTCGCTGAACATGGGAACAAACGGCAGCGCACCCGGTTCAACACGCGGAGGTGCCTAAGGTGCCTCTGCAGGGCCGCCCATGGATTTCTCCATGGCGCCCCTGAGGGTCTTAACCCGCTCCACCAGCGCTGCCGCTGTCGGCTTTGCCGGGAGCTCCGGACCCGAGTTGAGGGGGTGTAACTCCTCTAGCCTTTTCAGGCGTCCCGACATGTCCTCCACCAGGTGGAGGAGGCTGTCCACCACTCGCTGCTGCTTCTTCAGGGCCAGCTCCAGATTCTCCCGGTACCGGTCCTGTTCCGCTCGAAGCTCCGCCATGTCTCTCTCCGCTGCCGACTGGTCATCCAGGATCCCGGCAACGTCCTCCTCTACGCCGTCCTTCGCGTTGTCCAGGCGGTCGAGGTGCTGCACGATTGCGTCCATCCCCATCTTTGGGTACTTGCTGATGAGGAAGAATACGTGCTCGCAGCAGCACTCAACGTGCTTTCCACCTGATCCGGCGCATCCAACGGTTCCCGGCGCCTCGGACTCCTCCGCCATGGGTGTGTCGCCCATGCTATCCCGCGTCGGCTCCGTGTGCCGGGCCACAGGTGCCGTTCTGGCTCTGGCAGGCCTCTCCAACAGCTCGGCGTGGTTCTCGGGCTGGTTTCTGGGCCCGTGGTTGCCCTTGTGGGCGGTCATGCCATCTCCTCCGACTCCGAAGGGTGCTCGTAAGCTGTCCGATAGCCCTCGGAGTGCCCCTCGGAATCTGCGGCTGACCACAGCCTGACCGAGCTGGGATCAGTATCCATAGCCCGGCGTCCCCTGCCGCGGGCTTGGGTGACCCGCGTTTCCGGTCGCGCCGGGCCCGTCCTCCACTGCTGCCTGAATGGCAGGTCTCCTGAGAGTCCTCCGCGGCGGAGCGGAGGTTGCATGCCCTTCGGCAGCGACGCTCACACATGGAGACCAGGTCCTCCATGTCAAGTCCTCCTCTTCCCGAACGTCGTACTTCTCTTCGGGCTTCAACTTCCGGAGTTCGCCATGCTCCTGAGCGTCTCGGCTCTTCCCTGGCTCCAATCTCCGGCGTGGTCTCCACTGAGTGTACACTACGCACCCGGGGCGTACTTGGGAAGGGCTCATAGGGGCCCAAGTCCCCGGGTCGGCGGTAGGTAGGGGCAGCAGGTACACCTCTGCTACCATAAAGAAGGTCCCTACCAGGACCGGCCCCTGCTGTGCCCCTTCCGCGTGTCACCCCTGCTGACTTGCTCCTGATCAGCGATTGCATTTCTCAAAATCCAGGGTCCAAAACCCAAAAATGTAGAAAGTACAATCCTCCTTCAACCCTGAACAGCAACCAGATCCCACAAATATAGCAATAACCCAATCCACAATCCAATCCACACTGCAGGCTTCCGTTCAGCACACCGATTGTCTCACAGTGGCGGGCATGTACAAGAATTGCACCAAAGAGGAAAGCCCTGAAATTGGCATATGAACACAAATAAAGCAAAGTTGGGGAAAGATGGAAACATACGCAATCACAGCCATAGACCCCTCATTCCCTGGACTCAAGACCTTCCCTTGACTCACCAACATGCTGCCCTGAACCCAGTCAAATAAGATGGCTAAATGCCATGTGTCAAAAGCCACTACATAAACCCCAAAAAGGTGTTCACCCCAAGCCTCTAATTCCTAGCCCAATAGGGGAGGTGGCATGTCATGGCCTAGAGTATCACTCAGGACCATGCCCTACCACGACATAACCTTGGTTGGGCTTGGAGTCGATTGGGCTTGGATAACTGCCCCATGAGAATGACCTCACAACATGGCAGAAACAGGCAAATAGCACCATTATGCCCAAAAATCAATTATATACTGAAAAGTGCATACGGCAAATATCAAAATGCCCCATGCATGTGTCAAAGCGGAGAGTAGTATACAAGGGTGATATAGACCAAAGGTCCATGCCCAAAAATATCCCATCGTGGGCTCCGAAACCCCCTCAGGTTATGTACATGACATGCTTCACAAGTCAACTCATGAATTTGAGACCTAGTTTTGTGAGGCCTCGTGTGCCACGCCAAAGTGACCACCTGATCCGGCATATGGTGAGGTGCAACACCGAAGCATCTGCCAACATATAAGCGACATACCATAGTTCACAGATCTCTAGGCACTTTACTGTTAGCCGACCAGTTGAGCACATAAAATACAAAAATGAGCAGAAAATGAGGTCAAAAACATGCAAATAATGCCAAATTCAAGATAATTACAATGGTATATAACTTCGCTGACCCATGGGATCAACATATGATTCAAAACTGGAATGCTTCGGGCCATTTGCAAACAGTCCCCCCACTTGGATCCCCACATGGACACATAGGGACACCTTCGAACCTCCTCCCAACACGCACCATGAAAATGGGAAAATTGATAGTGGCGCTTGTTGGTCGCTCCGTAAGCCCTCCCACATGCACTATATGAGAGGTAGACTTAGTCTAGCGCTATGTAGTTCATCATTATGACATCAGCGAAGCCCTTGCCACGCATGACTTCATATATCTTCCAACACATGGAGATATATAACATGGGCGTGAGCATATGGAAGCACATACCATGCATATAACACATACCCTCAAAAGGTAGCTCCCACCATGATATGCCATGCTCCTCCATGGACATAACTTCACTTTAAAAATACGTAGGAACCCAAAGAAAATTATCTATGCAACCCCAACACTCATGCGGTACACTCGGAAGTCGCAATAAAATGTTCGGTCGCATGACCCAAGAGTTATATATCACTTTCTACCCTCTTGACCATTATCACTTGCTATACCGGGCATCCGTTTGATGCTTCCTAAATTAAGTTGAGACCAAGGCAGTTCCAACCCAATTCTCGAAATTGGTATTCCTCGCCGTGAGCCGGAGATATGATTCTTCAAAGTGGCCTGACGAATCAATTTTGTTTCGACTATATCTCCAAGCAAAATGAAGGGCACAACAAAAGGAAGGCTGATTCGGGATTGGAGAAAAATGTATGACCACTCGAGATTCATCATATCAAGTGCGGCGATGTCGCAGTCGAAAATCCCATTCTGAATGTCCGAAAAAATCAGATTAATTTTGCGAGTGTATTATATCAAAATTGCGGAAGCAACGAACCCTTTACTGATGAAATCTGACCCCTCATTGGGGTCTCCGCCAAAATATCTGTAAATACCAGTTGACCAATCGGTTACCGCAAAACCGGAGCCAACTGACAGTCGCCGATACATTGACAATCAGATCAGAAGGCTGAAAAATTACGGAAACATTATGATAAAAAAAACCCTGTTGATTCCTGATATTCTGATACATAAATCTCAGCTGGCGGCGCCTCGGTACTGAATATGGCCGCTCATAGCCGGAATGGCCAAACTTATCGCACTATCACTTCGGGTTACGTCAGGTGGATGGGAGAGTATGATATCAGCCAATGGCGGCTTGCCGGCACACAGATACACACCCCAAGTGACCCAAAGATGGCCACGGGGGTCCGAACCGGCTTCAACGCACCAACACAATAGGCCCAACCATGACGGGGGGCCACGCACCAACAGAACACCAACGCCGGCTAGGCAAACAACATATTCACAACCGCAACCCAACCGCCAACAAGAGCCCCTATAACACGCCGACCAAATAGAGGCGAAGATGACGCCGAACCAACAAAACAAGCCGCGCATGAAGCCGTCTAAAACACCACCAGCCCGAACCCAACGATGCTGGCGGTCGGACAGCACAGACGACGACAACCCAAGCCAAGCCCCACCCTGCTGAGACGACGACACACCAACACAATGCGCCGCGCACACCCCGATCGCGGCACAGCGAACTCCACGCCCGACAGGCCGCCCTGAACAAGACCCAAACGACAACGACTCAACGCTACCGGCTGCGCAGGCGCGGGCCTTTCGACGGTGAACCGCATCAAGAATACGGCGTCTACACAAAGGCTGTGTGTGTGTACAAAGGCTGACCCGGGCACAACCAACCAACACCGAAACAGGCGTCACAACTACACAAACAACACCCGGCTGCGCAAGCGCCCGCTGTATTGCAAAAGAAGCCAACGTCAAACGAGCCCAACATGAGGCCGCTCAGACAACCGTGCACCAGCAAAACTGCTGCAGCAGCCACGCCTTGACAATAAAAAGACCACACGCAAGCCGGCCAACGCCAAACTAGCCAGGCAAGCACGGGTCGAAACAGGAACGGCATCGGACAAGTTGTCGACACCGTGGTGCGCCACACCCGCCAACCACCATGCCCACGAACACAACAGAACACCGAAAGTCTACCATTACGAAACGAACCAACTAACATTAACAAACTACACTACACCACACTTGGACAAACAAAGACGCAACGAACGGACACCGAGACGGACAGGCGGGCTACACAAACAACATTCGGCTGTACAACCATCGGCAGCAGCGCGACAGAACCCACACCGACCAAGCCAACCATGAGACGGCCAAGACAACCGCGCACCAACAACACCGCAACGGCAGCCGCAACCTGACCGTAAACAGACCACACGCAAGCCGGCCAACACCAAACCAGCCAGGCGTGCACGGGTCAAAACCGGAACGGCGTCCAACAGGTTGGCCACACCATAGTGCGCCACGCCTGCGGACCACCATACCCACGAAAAAAACAGAACACTGTGACTCTACCATTCCGCAGCTGCCCAGGCAACATTAACAAACTACACCGAACCTCCTGGCCTCCCGGGAGAGCGCAAACTCTACCGAGTCAGAAGGCGTGAGTACGTGTCACGGCATGCGAGTCCCGTAGCACGTGCTTCTGCAAGTCGTCTCACGCCTACTGAAAACCAACCCTGGTGGGGGTGCCGGCAGGACAGGGTCCTTGGCCTGGCTCCGTGCCCCTGGGCCCCAGAATCCGGAGGTTGATGAGGATGTGCGATGGGGCCCTCCCCCACGAATCATCCGCCCGAAGGAGAGGAATGTGAGACTTCGGTCGAGCATGGGTTACCTCTCTGTGCAGAACCCGCAGTAGGGTACTGCTCGCGGCGACCGCGCCCCTCCCCCATGTGAAGGAGCCGCTTTGTGGGGGCAAGTGAAGTAGGGCCGTTGGTGGGTGAGCGAAAGCCCCTTGGTAAGACACCCCTGGGCAACCCCAGTCCCGAGATGACCTACCTACCTACCTCCCTATGGTCTGAACCATTGATCAACCAACATTTTTGCCGTCTGCTCACCTGTATTTTTCTTGCTGCAAGGAAACACACGAGTGAAGCGTGACAGGCCACTGGTTACTGATAGGCAGCTATCATAACCACCATAGCGTGGTACGCCGTGAATGAAATCCACGTAGAGAAGAGAGTTAGTCCAATAGGGTATGGGTAAGCTGCAAATCAGTCCTCTATCCCTACCATCGCTCTGCTTGCTGGCATGACAGCCACAAGCATCAACAATGGTCTGCATACAAGACTTCAATTCAGTCAGTGGTAGACTGGAGTAGAAACACTCGCGGAAGAAGTACACTGAGCGATTAGCGCCAGTGTTACCTGAGCTGAGATGGGACCACTGTAGACACCGGTCGATTCGGCCTCAGGCACAACTATACGATCCTCGTAGAAGAGGTATTGGTCATTCTTATACCACTGTTGCTTGTCAATGACACAGGGTTCGAGACCAGTGCTGAATGTCGGGAGAATATTTTTATGTTCTAATTGATAGTCGGTTAGACTGGAACCCTGGAGGATTGCAGCCGTACGCATAGACAGGTCAAGCTGGATGTCCATGTGTTGGAAAGCCTCCTTGACATGAGCCTCAGATCTCACACCAATAAGCGCATCAAACTTGGTGCGCGATATGTAGTCAGACAGTTCGTTTTTTGTAGCAGAGATATGATGGACTGTTAGCCCGAACTGACTGAGGGAAGTCCACCGTCGTTTTGGTTTTGCTTTCCCTGGTGGTGGGCCCTTCTGAAAGAACTTCAGCCGTTCCTGGTCACAGAGCGAGACAATAGTGTTAGATCCCAATAGTCGGGATTCTGAAGAGAGCACCAACATACCGGCCAGGAGTTCCTGGTCGTAGGTGCTGTAGTTGGAAGGCTGGTTCCGTTTTGAATTACAGTTACCAAGTGGCACCAGTCACCACTCATTGGAGGGATGGTCCTGTTTCAAAGAACACCCAAAGGTCAAACCTGAGTTGCGATAATGGCAGTGGGTTACTTCAGCTTGGTTAAGCTCTGGCCGTTGGTAAATCGTTCCACCCCTACATCACTGGCATCAGCGATCAGGACGATCCCGGCCTTAGGGCGAGGTACCGCCAGGCAGTTGGAGGAGGCGATTTTCTTCTTTAACTTCTCCAGACACTCGGTTTGAGGTTTGAGGTTTGATTTTGCGGGTACTAGACGCCTTTCGGCCCTGGGGGGCCACCTGGTCGGGCCAGGTGATATCCTCCCCACCGGGCTCTAGTGGGGGGCCCTCCAAGACGCACCTCCTGCCTGGTGGCGGAGTCCCCCGGGTTCACAGAGCTCGGAGCCCCGTCCTTCCCCGGCGTCCCCGTTTCGCCACTCCCCGGTCAGTGCATCAATTCGCAGCCGTGGCTGCGGGCGCTTACCCACTGCGTCGCCCCCCTAATGCGTAGTCGCCCGGGGCGCCGGCGCCGCCGGGCCCGTGCTACTGGCTTGTCGCCAGTGGGACCCCCTTGGGCTGGCGCGGAGGCTGCCTAGCCTAGGGGTTCGGGTGTGGCGCTGTGCGCCACTACTGCCTTGGCGGGTGCAGTGTCCCGTCTGTGTGTGCGCGGCGCTCGCGGCCGGTTTGGGGGGGTTCGGGCCGGTACCTGGTGTTGTGTCTCCCCTTCTTCCCCCTTCCCGCCCCGCGTGTTCCGCGCTGCGTGTGGCGGGCCGTCCCGTCCGGGTGTCCCTTATCCTCGCTCGCTGGTACGCCATTCCATGCGGTCTGTGCGTTCCGCGCGCTCGGTCCGGTTGCCCTTCTGGTGGTCCCCGCGTGTCCTTTTTGTGTGTGTGCGCTCACGCTCTCGCGGTGTCCGCTCCCCGCTGGGTGGTGTGGCGCGCGCATCTCGCGTGGTCCCGGCACTGGGGGCTGGTAGGGCCGTTCCATGTGGTCCGTGCCCCTCCGCGTGTCCTGCCCCGGTCCCGTGCCCTGTCTGGCGTGCTTGGGGGGGGGCGGTCCGGTCCCGGTTCCCCCTTACTTGGCTTGGGGTTGTGGGGGCGGGGGCAGGGCGTCCCCGGAGGGGTGCCTTCGACCGTTGCGATGTGGGCGCGGGCGTGCGGTTGTGGGGGCCCCGCTCTGTTCCTGTGGGGGGGGAGAGAGGTGTCGAATTGGTGTCCAGGCGCCTGTCCGCCGGATTCCCATGACGAGCCCGATGCGCACGGAGCTTCGCCCTGCGGGATGCGTGGGGGGGTTGGGGTGACCGTGGCTGGAGTGGTGCGCCAATGTTCGGGTTCATGGCCGGGCAGAGCACCCCTACCGCGGGCTTACTCTTAGCACAGAGGGAGGGGGTTGCGGGCGCGTTTGTTCTGTGACCCGGGTGCCAGTGTATCTCAGAGGGCAGCCGCCCCGGAGGTAGCGCACCAGGCGCGCGCCGCGAAGGAGCTGGTTGGAACCCTTGGATCGGTGGTCTCCCATCGATCCCTTCGAACACCTGACGAGGCCTCCCGTCGACCTGTTCGAGTACAGGTGACGGTGCGCACTGCTGCAGGGGTGGGTGGCTCCCATGTGTTTTGTTTTTCTCGGGTAGGGGGTAAAACGAACGAGACCTCCACCCGATCCACCGGTATCGGTGGTGGCGCGAGTTGCTGGAGGGGGGGTGGTTCCCACATCGCCAACTAGAGAGCTCTACATGCAGGGATCCCAGGAGCACCAACGCCTGGGATCGAACCCCCGCACTGGACGATTGAAGACTGACGCTCTCACCACTGGGCCGCGGGAGTCTCTTACGCGACTTAGGGGTGTCGCCGGCTATGAATCCAGTCCTGAGGGTGGGGCTGTAGGTTGTGAAGCGTGTTGCGCGTGCCGGGAGGCCCCAGTCCACGTGCACGGGGTCGGGACAGGGGGGGAGGGGGCTGGGTGGGGTGCGGCACCGTCGGATCGCCGACTGACGTGCACAGGGGTAAGAGGCGGACAGTAGCACCGCCGGATCGCCGACTGACTGTAGGGCGGGGGGTTGCTCTGCCTCTTTCCGTCCCTCTGCCTTCCCCCGGCAGGCAACAAAGCGGGCGTCACTGGCGTTGTGCTGTCCATGGGGGCTGTGGCCCCCCATACCACTCCGGTTCGTGCTCACCCGGCTTCTCCGGGTACGATCTGTGCGGCGTCCCGGTGCGCAGGCGTGGGCCCGCTTGTTCTTCGCGGCCCCCATGTGAGCCGGCGGCTGGAGCGGGGGGGCGGGTCACGCTCCGGCTCCCCTCTCGGGTGGGGGGGGCCCATCCCCCCTGCCTCGGGGGGGGTGTCGCGTACCGGCCTCCCTGCTCTCGTTCCGGGCGGCGGCCTGCGGTACCCCTTTCTGTCTCTCTCCGTGTCGCTGGCGCGCTCCTTTCCGGCGCGCGCGTGCGGTCGGGGCTGAAGTGCCGCCCCGGGGTGGGGGGGGCTGAGGGGCGGCCCGTGGACCGCCCCCCTGGGGGCCCCAGCTGACCTGCAAACCCCCCCTCTGTCCCCTCGGAGTGGGCTGTGGTTACAGGAGGGTCATGCGGGGCGCGGCCTCCTTCGTGTTCCGTTGTGCGCGTTGCTCCGGCACGCCGGTGTGGGCTCGCAGGAGCAGGTCCAGCCGCCGTTGCCCTTACCGTGTCGCTGTTCCTCCTGTGGGTGGGGGCGCCCCCCCGGCCCTGGGGGGGCGGAGGGCCGCGCCTGTGGCTCCCCAGCTGGGGTGGGTGCCGGGGGGGGGGGGGGGGGGGGGCGCCCGCTCTCGGGCCTGTGTGGGAGGGGGGGGGGGGGTTGGGTTGGGTTGGGTTGGACTCTCCCGACTTGAAAATTGCGACGGACCCGTCTAGGTAGAAAATTTGGGTCCCCCGGGAGCGGCGCAGTCATCGGAGTAGTCACAGCACGGTCCGCCTCCGAGGACCACTGCACCGCACTTGGAACTGCTTCTGGGGCCCAGCCCCTCGGCGGTCGCACGGGGCCTTGCCCCACTCGGCTTCTGGGGCCCAGCCCCACGGCGGTCGCACGGGGCCCTGCCCCACTCGGCTTCTGGGGCCCAGCCCCACGGCGGTCGCACGGGGCCCTGCCCCACTCGGCTTCTGGGGCCCAGCCCCTCGGCGGTCGCACGGGGCCCTGCCCCACTCGGCTTCTGGGGCCCAGCCCCTCGGCGGTCGCACGGGGCCCTGCCCCACTCGGCTTCTGGGGCCCAGCCCCTCGGTGATCGCACGGGGCCCTGCCCCTCTCGGCTTCTGGGGCCCAGCCCCTCGGCGGTCGCACGGGGCCCTGCCCCACTCGGCTTCTGGGGCCCAGCCCCTCGGCGTTCGCACGGGGCCCTGCCCCACTCGGCTTCTGGGGCCCAGCCCCACGGCGGTCGCACGGGGCCCTGCCCCACTCGGCTTCTGGGGCCCAGCCCCTCGGCGGTCGCACGGGGCCCTGCCCCACTCGGCTTCTGGGGCCCAGCCCCACGGCGGTCGCACGGGGCCCTGCCCCCCTCGGCTTCTGGGGCCCAGCCCCTCGGCGGTCGCACGGGGCCCTGCCCCACTCGGCTTCTGGGGCCCAGCCCCTCGGCGGTCGCACGGGGCCCTGCCCCACTCGGCTTCTGGGGCCCAGCCCCTCGGTGATCGCACGGGGCCCTGCCCCACTCGGCTTCTGGGGCCCAGCCCCACGGCGGTCGCACGGGGCCCTGCCCCACTCGGCTTCTGGGGCCCAGCCCCACGGCGGTCGCACGGGGCCCTGCCCCACTCGGCTTCTGGGGCCCAGCCCCACGGCGGTCGCACGGGGCCCTGCCCCTCTCGGCTTCTGGGGCCCAGCCCCACGGCGTTCGCACGGGGCCCTGCCCTACTCGGCTTCTGGGGCCCAGCCCCTCGGCGGTCGCACGGGGCCCTGCCCCACTCGGCTTCTGGGGCCCAGCCCCGCGGCGGTCCCACGGGGCCCTGCCCCACTCGGCTTCTGGGGCCCAGCCCCTCGGTGATCGCACGGGGCCCTGCCCCACTCGGCTTCTGGGGCCCAGCCCCACGGCGGTCGCACGGGGCCCTGCCCCTCTCGGCTTCTGGGGCCCAGCCCCACGGCGTTCGCACGGGGCCCTGCCCCACTCGGCTTCTGGGGCCCAGCCCCTCGGCGGTCGCACGGGGCCCTGCCCCACTCGGCTTCTGGGGCCCAGCCCCTCGGCGGTCGCACGGGGCCCTGCCCCACTCGGCTTCTGGGGCCCAGCCCCACGGCGGTCGCACGGGGCCCTGCCCCACTCGGCTTCTGGGGCCCAGCCCCACGGCGGTCGCACGGGGCCCTGCCCCACTCGGCTTCTGGGGCCCAGCCCCTCGGCGGTCGCACGGGGCCCTGCCCCACTCGGCTTCTGGGGCCCAGCCCCTCGGTGATCGCACGGGGCACTGCCCCACTCGGCTTCTGGGGCCCAGCCCCTCGGCGGTCGCACGGGGCCCTGCCCCTCTCGGCTTCTGGGGCCCAGCCCCACGGCGTTCGCACGGGGCCCTGCCCCACTCGGCTTCTGGGGCCCAGCCCCTCGGCGGTCGCACGGGGCCCTGCCCCACTCGGCTTCTGGGGCCCAGCCCCTCGGCGGTCGCACGGGGCCCTGCCCCACTCGGCTTCTGGGGCCCAGCCCCTCGGCGGTCGCACGGGGCCCTGCCCCACTCGGCTTCTGGGGCCCAGCCCCACGGCGGTCGCACGGGGCCCTGCCCCACTCGGCTTCTGGGGCCCAGCCCCTCGGCGGTCGCACGGGGCCCTGCCCCACTCGGCTTCTGGGGCCCAGCCCCACGGCGGTCGCACGGGGCCCTGCCCCACTCGGCTTCTGGGGCCCAGCCCCACGGCCGTCGCACGGGGCCCTGCCCCACTCGGCTTCTGGGGCCCAGCCCCTCGGCGGTCGCACGGGGCCCTGCCCCACTCGGCTTCTGGGGCCCAGCCCCTCGGCGGTCGCACGGGGCCCTGCCCCACTCGGCTTCTGGGGCCCAGCCCCTCGGTGATCGCACGGGGCCCTGCCCCACTCGGCTTCTGGGGCCCAGCCCCTCGGCGGTCGCACGGGGCCCTGCCCCACTCGGCTTCTGGGGCCCAGCCCCTCGGTGATCGCACGGGGCCCTGCCCCACTCGGCTTCTGGGGCCCAGCCCCACGGCGGTCGCACGGGGCCCTGCCCCACTCGGCTTCTGGGGCCCAGCCCCACGGCGGTCGGTGATCGCACGGGGCCCTGCCCCACTCGGCTTCTGGGGCCCAGCCCCTCGGCGGTCGCACGGGGCCCTGCCCCACTCGGCTGCTGGGGCCCAGCCCCTCGGCGGTCGCACGGGGCCCTGCCCCACTCGGCTTCTGGGGCCCAGCCCCTCGGCGGTCGCACGGGGCCCTGCCCCACTCGGCTTCTGGGGCCCAGCCCCACGGCGGTCGCACGGGGCCCTGCCCCACTCGGCTTCTGGGGCCCAGCCCCTCGGCGGTCGCACGGGGCCCTGCCCCACTCGGCTTCTGGGGCCCAGCCCCTCGGCGGTCGCACGGGGCCTTGCCCCACTCGGCTTCTGGGGCCCAGCCCCTCGGCGGTCGCACGGGGCCCTGCCCCACTCGGCTTCTGGGGCCCAGCCCCACGGCGGTCGGTGATCGCACGGGGCCCTGCCCCACTCGGCTTCTGGGGCCCAGCGCCTCGGCGGTCGCACGGGGCCCTGCCCCTCTCGGCTTCTGGGGCCCAGCCCCTCGGTGATCGCACGGGGCCCTGCCCCACTCGGCTTCTGGGGCCCAGCCCCTCGGCGGTCGCACGGGGCCCTGCCCCACTCGGCTTCTGGGGCCCAGCCCCTCGGTGATCGCACGGGGCCCTGCCCCACTCGGCTTCTGGGGCCCAGCCCCACGGCGGTCGCACGGGGCCCTGCCCCACTCGGCTTCTGGGGCCCAGCCCCACGGCGGTCGGTGATCGCACGGGGCCCTGCCCCACTCGGCTTCTGGGGCCCAGCCCCTCGGCGGTCGCACGGGGCCCTGCCCCACTCGGCTGCTGGGGCCCAGCCCCTCGGCGGTCGCACGGGGCCCTGCCCCACTCGGCTTCTGGGGCCCAGCCCCACGGCAGTCGCACGGGGCCCTGCCCCACTCGGCTTCTGGGGCCCAGCCCCACGGCGGTCGCACGGGGCCCTGCCCCACTCGGCTTCTGGGGCCCAGCCCCACGGCGGTCGCACGGGGCCCTGCCCCACTCGGCTTCTGGGGCCCAGCCCCACGGCGGTCGCACGGGGCCCTGCCCCCCTCCGCTTCTGGGGCCCAGCCCCTCGGCGGTCGCACGGGGCCCTGCCCCACCCGGCTTCTGGGGCCCAGCCCCTCGGCGGTCGCACGGGGCCCTGCCCCACTCGGCTTCTGGGGCCCAGCCCCACGGCGGTCGCACGGGGCCCTGCCCCACTCGGCTTCTGGGGCCCAGCCCCTCGGTGATCGCACGGGGCCCTGCCCCACTCGGCTTCTGGGGCCCAGCCCCTCGGCGGTCGCACGGGGCCCTGCCCCACTCGGCTTCTGGGGCCCAGCCCCACGGCGGTCGCACGGGGCCCTGCCCCACTCGGCTTCTGGGGCCCAGCCCCTCGGTGATCGCACGGGGCCCTGCCCCACTCGGCTTCTGGGGCCCAGCCCCTCGGTGATCGCACGGGGCCCTGCCCCACTCGGCTTCTGGGGCCCAGCCCCTCGGCGGTCGCACGGGGCCCTGCCCCACTCGGCTTCTGGGGCCCAGCCCCACGGCGGTCGCACGGGGCC
This sequence comes from Eutreptiella sp. 'Long Island Sound 2002', assembly GCA_964036045.1. NCBI lineage: Eukaryota > Euglenozoa > Euglenophyceae > Eutreptiales > Eutreptiaceae > Eutreptiella > Eutreptiella sp. 'Long Island Sound 2002'. Next base: position 129,350,587 of record OZ038382.1, on the reverse strand, counting down.
CTGCCCCACTCCGCTCCTGGGGCCCAGCCCCACGGCGGCCGCACGGGGCCCTGCCCCACTCGGCTTCTGGGGCCCAGCCCCTCGGTGATCGCACGGGGCCCTGCCCCACTCGGCTTCTGGGGCCCAGCCCCTCGGTGATCGCACGGGGCCCTGCCCCACTCGGCTTCTGGGGCCCAGCCCCTCGGTGATCGCACGGGGCCCTGCCCCTCTTGGCTTTTGGGGTCCAGCCCCACAGCAGTCGCACGGGGCACGGGGTCCAACTCCTCGTCTGCACCAATAGATTGCCATCAGCAGCACTCAGGGCCCCCCACACGCGGCGGCCCCTGCGTCGAGACGGAGGCCACTGCTCGTCCCTTCGCACATCGGCACGGTCACGAGTACGCGGGGGGGATATGGCGGTGCGGCAGGGGCGCGAACCCTGGGAAGGGAGAGCGCGGGTGAGGCTGGGTGGCCCGGGTGCACGACAGGGGAGGGTGCCTGTCCCTCACAGCACAGCACCGTTCTCCCTCGGGGGGCACCCTCGGGGGGTGGCAGGGATGGGCCCTGGGCTGACTCGGGGGGGTTGGGGGGGGCCTTCGGTCCCCTGGCGATGCCTCCTGTCGGCCAAGGGGGGGGGGGGGGCGGCTTGGCAGTCCTGGTCCCGGGGGCCAGCCATCGGCCAGGGGGGTCGCCCCTATCCCCCGCCCCCCTCTACCGAGAGCCGGATTCTCCCGCAGTCCCTCTCTGGGGCCCCTCATCCCCCGGCCATTGTCGCGCGGCGCTGGCCGGCCGGGGGTGGCCGTGAGGGTTAGCGGTCAGTGGTTAGCGGGTTGCGGGGCAGCAGGTTTCCTCCCGCGCTTGTTGTCTCCGCACTCCCTCCCGCGGGAGGTGGCGCGCCGCTTTCCCTGGGTAGGCAACAAAGCGGACGTCACTGGCGTCGTGCTGTCCATGGGGGGCGTGGCCCCCCATACCATTCCGGTTCGCGCCCACCCGGCTTCTCTGGGCACGATCTGCGCGGTGTCCCGGTGCGCAGGCGTGGGCCCACTTGTTCTCCGCGGCCCCCATTTGAGCCGGCGGCTGGGGCGGGGGGGCGGGTCACATTCCGGATCCCCTCTCGGGCGGGGGGGGTCCATCCCCTCTGCCTCGGGGGGTGGGGGCCGGGGCCCCCGCGGCTGGCGGGCCGGTGGGGGGGCGGGGGGGGGGGGTGTCGCGCCGCGGCCTCCCTGCTCTCGTTCCGGGCGGCGGCCTGCGGTACTCCTTTCTGGCTCTCTCCGTGTCGCCGGCGCGCTCCCTTCCGGCGCGCGCGTGCGGTCGGGGCTGAAGTGCCGCCCCGGGGTGGGGGGGGTGAGGGGCGGCCCGTGGACCGCCCCCTTGGGGGCCCCATCTGACTTGAAACCCCCCCTCTGTCACCTCGGAGTGGGCTGTGGTTACGGGAGGGTCATGTGGGGCGCGGCCTCCTTCCTGTTCCGTTGTGCGCGTTGCTCCGGCACGCCGGTGTGGGTTCGCGGGAGCAGGTCCAGCCGCCGTTGCCCTTATCGCGCCACCATTCCTCCTGAGGGGGGGGCGCCCCCCCGGCCCTGGGGGGGCGGAGGGCCGCGCCTGTGGCTCCCCTGCTGTGGTGGGTGCGGGGGGGGGGGGGGTGGGGGGGCCGCCCCCCCGCCCGCCCTCGGGTCTGTGCGGGGGGGGGGGGTGGGTGGGTTGGGGGGGGCCCTTTGGCCCCCTGGCGATGCCTCTCGTCGGCCGGGGGGGAGGGGCGGGGGCGGCATGGCGGTCCTGGTCCCGGGGGCCAGCCATCGACCAGGGGGTCATGCCCTTCTCCCGCCCCCCCTATCGAGAGCCGGATGCTCGCGCAGGCCCTCGCCGGGGCCCCTCATCCCCCGGCCGTTGTCGCGCGGCGCCGGCCGGCCGGGGGTGGCCGTGAGGGTTAGCGGTCAGTGGTTAGCGGGTTGCGGGGCAGCAGGTTCCTCCCCGCGCTCGTTGTCTCCGCACTCCCTCCCGCGGGAGGTGGCGCGCCCTCGTACGTCGTGCCATACCGTGGGGGGGGCGTGGGTCGGGGGGCCCATCCCCCCCCCCCCAACCCTCCCGTACCCGCCGTCTGGGCCTTCACCTGCGCCGCCGCTTGTGTGGGGGCTGGGGCTGCGGCGGCGGCGGGTTGTGCCGGCGGTAGCGCCAGTGGGCGAGGGCGCTACGCAAAGCCCGGGGGAGCCAGTTGTTGGCGTCCGAATCTGTGATGCGGAGCACCGCTCCCCCTTCCAGGAAGGCCGGCCACGTCGGCTCCCTGTCATGCCACGCCGCCCGGATCACCGACCTGAGGACCCTCTCGTGGTCCTCTGGGGCCGCCCGGCCCCCCGGGGGTGCCTCTCGGTTTCCTCCGTCCCTCCGGAGGAGCACGGCATCGAAGGGCCGGTTCCGCGACCTCCTGGAGGTCCCCTGGTTGGCCCAGCACAACCACCCGTACACTTCCCCCACCAGGGGGAGGGTCCCCCCCCCCAGCTGGTCCGGGACCGCGCCCCAGTCCCGGTCCCATGCCCGGCCCTCCTCCGCCCCCCGTGCCGGCCCCCCTCGCTGCCCCTGCGCCTGCGGCGCCGATGCCGCGCCCCGTCCCCCCTCCGCCGAGGCCATCTGCGCCGGCTCCTCCCTCGGCGCGGGGGGGGCTTGCTGGTGCTGGTGTCGTAGGGGTTGGGGGGGGACGAGCTCGCCGGCGTCAGGGTCGATGTCTCCAGACACTCGGGCAAGGTGCCACAACTAACCCTACTACTGGCCCCAAACGATGCCGAACCCGCACAGAGCACCACTGGGCAAAGTGGCGCATACAAAAGCACCACATACCACCCCGGGACCTACCGGCGGTCCCCCAGGACTCCCGAATGATCTCCCGCATATGTTGGGCCTGTGACCCCAACGCACCCACAACGTCGTGGCCCATATTGCACCTCATAGCACGCCACCACGCCCACCCCACAACCCACCTACCACCGCCGGCCTACAGATCGGTCGCCCCATACCTCCCAGGGTTGGCAAATTACGGGGTATACATACGCGTAACAAATATATACGCCCACCATATCGCGAGAATATAGTACAGTACGCCTCTGTTTCCGTGGCCTGCATCTGGCGCCTGTTGCGCCTGTTGCGCTTACAGCTAACCCAAATCATTTGCCAGAAGAGAAAAATCAACGTGGCGAGTTTTACAGTCTGGCGGCATTGGAAAATGGCAAAATTCCTACCTGTCTTTTTCAACAAATTTGTTTAAGGATTTGCCGCATAAAAACTGATTCTTCGAAATTGGCGACCGTTTTTGCCGAAACATAGCACCGCTGTGTCCGCACCTCCTTTGCGCATCACCGTATATGCCTGTCACTGTTTGGAACCACTTCTGCTTAGAGAAACAAGCATCGCAAACATTTGGTGCAGAAAGATAGAATGCCACAATGGTCTCGCGCGAGCAGGGAACAACTAGCAAAGGAGGCATTCCAAATGTGCCGGTGACAGTGTTTCTCACAGCGAACAGAGTGTCACTCACAATGAAGGCGCGAAGGAGAATGATGCTGATGAATGGGAGGAATGGGATGAGGTCTTTGCCAACCAATGGCAGCGACACCAGTATGAGGGCTTCTGTTCGAGGCAGCAAAGAGACGGCAAGCAGCCCATGTTCTACGCTGACTGGTCACAACTGAAGTCACAGATGGATTCCGAGCTGGAGCTCAAGAGTCTTTGGGTGGCAGAGCAGGACAAACAGTGAGCACAGGTTTGAACTTCTACTCCTTCTCCTCCTCCTCTTCATCAAAACGATAATCAGGCAAAACACGGGGCTCTTTGAAGGCTGGCTCCCTAATTTTTCTTAACAGGCGAATATTCTGATAAATATAGACCAGTTTTTCAGCCTTGTGGCCATAGAGCCTGTTTCTGCTCTTGGAATGGATAACACCAAACACACTCGACTTGCGCTTAGCCACAGAGGCCACAGTAGATGTAGAATGTACACGGAGGGCAGTGTCCCTTAGGACAGTATTTTCATAACAGAACGCCTGACACCAGTTGAAGTCTCCCAAGGAAAGACTCTCCTTTGTCCAGATTTGATCATCTCCAGATCTCATTCAGAACTGCTGCAGTTGGAGTTTTGCTGTTGCAGCATGTTCCTTGCCAGCAAAAGATTCAAATTCTTGAGCAACATGCTGCCCTATCTCAGTGTCCTTCAGGGGGTCAGTATCAGGATTCATCAAAGCCGGGTTCAGGACATAACTGGCCGCATGAAGAGGGTGGTGCAGAAACTTCCACCCTTCCAAAACTATATTCTGCGCCTGTTTGTGTTCAGATTTGGGCAATCCCTGATGCTCTGCATCATGCTGTTGGAAGGTAGCCATGTCGTGGTACACAACCGAATCGCAGCTGGAGCCTTCAGTGTGTGCTTTCCTTATCATACGCGCCAGTGGCTGCAGCAGCGTGTGACAGTTCGTCCACAGCTTTCAGAAGGATGACGACAAGACGATCTCACCGATGACCTCTGATCTGGTGCTGTTGCTGGTGTGGTAGGACCACTTGGTGATGGACCAGTCTGGTGATACAACACCTCTCTGCAGTGGGGCCTTATTTCTCGAAATCCAATGAAGACATGGGTATTTGGTTGCAAACCGGGTTTTGCCAGGCAGTGGAGCCTCAGTCGTGTCTAGGTCTGCATCCTTTTCTTTGTGCTTCTTCTGCACGTCCTTCAAAGGCTCTGAAATGATTCTGGAAGAAACTCAGAACTGTCTTGCATTTGGTAAATCATTCTTTGACAGTGGGCAGTGCACAGAGGTCCTTGAACATCAGGTTGTATCCGTGAATTGTACATCCCATTTTTGTCACAAAGTGATCCACCCGGAATGTTTCAGCCTCATCCAACTTAGTCAGAGCTACTTGCATCACGACTGCCTTGTCTGCAATCACTGTGGACGTGGGGCACAGCAAATTTAATTGGCAAACAGCCTAAAGAGCATAATCAATGCCTTGTGCAATGTGGTCAGCATCTTTTATTTGTTTGCCAGGGTGATCTTCCTTCACAAACAATGAGCCAAGCCGACCCATTAGATTGTAGTTGATCACAGAATCCCTGCAGATGTTGGAGTACCAATCTGTTGCCATTCCAGTGTGGTGATCTGCAGCAAACACAGGGGCAATCTCTTCTGAGATTTTAGCGTACACTTTGTCGAACAAGCCATCAGCGACTCTGTGCCTGTTTGCAGGATACAGCTGGGAATGAGCCAGACGAGCCTTCGGACAGTTGATCAGTATGTCAATATGACGGCGAAGCATCATATCGTCAGAAATATGAAATGGAACACCAGCGTCGGAGGGAACTCAGCAAAGGATACATTGAACCCAGTCTTCAAAATGTCTTGCATTGAGTCCAGTGTTGCTTGCTTCTTGGGGGCTGGTTCTGCAGCGGCATCAAGTTTTTTTTTTGGCTCAAAAAAATCCATTTTTTGTTTTTATGGTGTTCTCTTTGCTTCAGCCTCTCCTCAGCCTCCTTCAGCAGTTTCTCTTCCGTTTTCTTGGGCACATTTGGGCAGGCAGCAACACCATGTCCCTTTTCCCCAGACAAATGGGCACAAGCTCTTGCAGGTCCTTGCCAGCCCTTGCTCAAATAACCACAATATTTGCAGTTGTAGTCCTGCCCAGTTCTACTGGTGTTTGTACCAAGGTTAAGTGTGAAATGGTGCTCAAGCAGGCCAGCGCGACGTGGTGCCATTTTTAATATCTGCAAAATTTCACGAGGAGAATAACATCTGACGGGTGTCTAGAAAACCTGACCGGACCTCTCCTGGTGGCATGCCACGTAGAGGTGAATTTGCTAAGCCACCGAGTGTGGACAGCAGTCTGGATCCGGGTGGCCTGGCCCCGAGGATGTGGATGTGAAAATTTTGTTTTTGGTGCAGGGTGACGGGACACATCACTGATGAGGTCATGGTCTGATGACATCATCAGTGCTGTCACTGATGACATCATCCGTGGCATCACTGATGACATCATCAACCAGGCTAAACAAATATAGAACAAACCGTGTCCAGAAAACAGAAGCAAGGCAAAAAACTGTTTGTGCAAGCAATTGCAGGTTGTAAACTAAAAGAGAATAGCTGCAAACTAAATGAACATAACTTCTGTGAACAAACACTACGTTGTCAGAAACATTTGAGATACAATACATTACACTACAGTACTGTATCGGAACGATACAATACATTGCATGTACTGTATTGTACCAACCCTGATGGTTCCAGCGCACCACCACCAACAGCAACGTACTATGCCACCCAGAAAAGCAACCACAGTGCTTGTTCACCACGACACCAACCTGGCCCCGCCAAAACCACACAGGAATCGCCATCCGCTCCAGCGTGTATGATCCAGGCAGAAGGGGCAATCACAAACAGCCCTACTATCCGCTCCATCACTCTTGCCACACGCCAGAGCAAGGAACACAGACCCTCACGTGCCGAAACCTGAACTCGGAGGCGGCCTACATCCTCCACTACAACTACTCCTACCTCACAAAAGGCCACCACAAGGAGGGTTTCATAGCCGTATCCCTCCGCAATAAACGCATCATCTCCAAAGGGATAGGGATAAAGGCCAGCCCCGCCCTGCAGCAAATGACCCCGGTTGCCCGCCTCACATCTGGCCTGGCCGTATACGCCTACCTGCCCAAGAACCCATGCCGCCTCCCACAACCATCACCAGCGGACCTCATCTTCTTCACGGATGCCTCAGGCGAGTCCGCAATCATTTTTTTCAACACATTTGTTTAAGGGTTTGCCGCATAAAAACTGATTCTTCGAAATTGGCGACCGTTTTTGCTGAAACATAGCACTGCTGTGTCCGCATTTTCTTTGCGCATCGCCGTATATGCCTGCCACTGTTTGGAACCACTTCTGCCTAGGGAAACAAGCGTCGCAAACATTTGGTGCAGAAAGATAGAATGCCACAATGGTCTCGCGCGAGCAGGGAACAACTAGCAAAGGACGCATTCCAAATGTGCCGGTGACAGTGTTTCTCACAGCGAACAGAGTGTCACTCACAATGAAGGCGCGGAGGACAATGATGCTGATGAATGGGAGGAATGGGGAAAGGTCTTTGCCAACCAATGGCAGCGACACCAGTATGAGGACTTCTGTTGCAGGCAGCAAAGAGACGGCAAGCAGCCCATCTTCTACGCTGACTGGTCACAGCTGAAGTCACAGATGGATTCCGAGCTGGAGCTCAAGAGTCTTTGGGTGGCAGAGCAGGACAAACAGTGAGCACAGGTTTCAACTTCTACTCCTTCTCCTCCTCCTCTTCATCAAAACGATAATCAGGCAAAACATGGGGCTCTTTGAAGGCTGGCTTCCTAATTTTTCCTTAACAGGCGAATATTCTGATAAATATAGACCAGTTTTTCAGCCTTGTGGCCATAGAGCCTGTTTCTGCTCTTGAAATGGATAAAACCAAACACACTCCACTTGCGCTCAGCCACAGAGGCGACACTAGGTGTAGAATGTACACGGAGGGCAGTGTCCCTTAGGACAGTATTTCCATAACAGAACGCCTGACACCAGTTGAGGTCTCCCAAGGAAAGACTCTCCTTTGTCCAGATTTGATCATCTGAGAACTAGCCAGAGCTCATTAAGACCGGCTCCATTTGGAGTTTTGCTGTTGCAGCATGTTCCTTGCCAGCAAAAGATTCAAATTCTTGAGCAACATTCTGGCCTATCTCAGTGTCCCTCAGGGGGTCAGTGTCAGGATTCATCAAAGCCGGGTTTAGGACATAACTGGCCGCATGAAGAGGGTGGTGCAGAAACTTCGGCCTTTCCAAAGGTATATTCTGCGCCTGTTTGTGTTCAGATTTGGGCAATCCCTGATGCTCTGCAACATGCTGTTGGAAGGTAGCCATGTAGCGGTAGAACAAGAGAATTGCCGCTGGAGCCTTCAGTGTGTGGTCTCCTGATGATAGGCGCCAGTGGCTGCAGCAGCGTGCGACAGTTCGTCCACAGCTTTCAGAACGATGACGACAAGACGATCTCACTGATGACCTCTGATCTCGTGCTGTTGCTCGTGTGGTAGGACCACTTGGTGCTGGACCAGTCTGGTGATACAACACCTCTCTGCAGTGGGGCCTTATTTTTCGAAGCCCAATGAAGACATTGGTAATTGGTTGCAAACCAGGTTTTGCCAGGCAGTGGAGCCTCAGTCGTGTCTAGGTCTGCATCTATTTCTTTGTGCTTCTTCTGCTCGTCCTTCAAAGGCTCTGAAATGATTCTGGAAGAAACTCAGAACTGTCTTGCATTTGGTAAAACATTCTTTGACAGTGGGCAGTGCACAGAGGTCCTTGAACATCAGGTTGTATCCGTGAATCGTACATCCCATTTTTGTCACAAAGTGATCCACTCGGAATGTTTCAGCCTCATCCAACTTAGTCAGAGCTACTTGCATCACGACTGCCTTGTCTGCAATCACTGTGGACGTGGGACACAGCACATTTAATTGGCAAACAGCCTCAAGAGCATAATCAATGCCTTGTGCAATGTGGTCAGCATCTTTTATTTGTTTGCCAAGGTGTGATCTTCCTTCACAAACAATGAGCCAAGCCAACCAATCAGATTGTAGTTGACCACAGAATCCCTGTTGGAGTACCGATCTGTTGCCATCCCAGTGTGGTGATCTGCAGCAAAAACAGGGGCAATCTCTTGTGAGGTTTTAGCGTACACTTTGTCGAACAAGCCATCAGCGACTCTGTGCCTGTTTGCGGGATACAGCTGGGAACGAGCCAGACAAGCCTTCGGACAGTTGATCAGTTTGTCAATATGACGGCGAAGCATCATATCGTCAGAAATATGAAATGGAACACCAGCGTGGGACTTGAACTCAGCAAAGGATACATCCAACCCAGTCTTCAAAATGTCTTGCATTGATTCCAGTGTTGCTTGCTCCTTGGGGGCTGGTTCTGCAGCGGCATCAGGTTTTTGTTGGCTCAAAAAAATCCATTTTTTGTTTTTATGGTGTTCTCTCTGCTTCAGCCTCTCCTCAGCCTCCTTCAGCAGTTTCTCTTTCATTTCCTTGGGCACATTTGGGCAGGCAGCAACACCATGTCCCTGTTCCCCAGACAAATGGGCACGAGCTCCTGCAGGTCCTTACCAGCCCTTGCTCAAATAACCATAATATTTGCAGTTGTAGTCATGCCGAGTTCTACTGGTGTTTGTACCAAGGTTAAGTGTGAAATGGTGCTCAAGCAGGCCAGCGCAACGTGGTGCCATTTTTAATATCTGCAAAATTTCACGAGGAGAATGACATCTGACGGGTGTCTAGAAAACCTGACCGGACCTCTCCTGGTGGCATGCCACGTACAGGTGGGTTTGCTAAGCCACCGAGTGTGGACAGCAGTCTGGATGTGGGTGGCCTGGCCCCGAGGATGTGGATGTGAAATGGTTGTTTTTGGTGCAGGGTGATGGGACACATCACTGATGAGGTCATGGTCTGATGACATCATCAGTGATGTCACTGATGACATCATCTGTGGCATCACTGATGACATCATCAAACAGGCTGAACAAATATAGAACAAACCGTGTCCAGAAAACAGAAGCAAGGCAAAAAACTGTTTTTGCAAACAATTGCAGGTTGTAAACTAAAAGAGAATAGCTGCAAACTAAGTGAACATAACTTCTGTGAACAAACACTACGTTGTCAGAAACATTTGGGATACAATACATTACATTACAGTACTGTATCGGACCGATACAATACGTTGCACGTACTGTATTGTACCAACCCTGATGGTTCCAGCGTACCACCACCAACAGCAACGTACCATGCCACCCAGAAAAGCAACCACAGTGCTTGTTCACCACGACACCCACCTGGCCCCGCCCAAACCACACAGGAATCGCCATCTGCTACAGGGTGTATGATCCAGGCAGAACGGGCAATCACAAACACCCCTACTATCCGCTCCATCACTCTTGCCACACGCCAGAGCAAGGAACACAGACTCTCACGTGCCGAAACCTGAACTCAGAGGCGGCCTACATCCTCCACTACAACTACTCCTACCTCACAAAAGGGCATCACCAGGAGGGTTTCACAGCCGTATCCCTCCGCAAGGCACACATCATCTCCAAAGGGATAGGGATAGAGGCCAGCCCCGCCCTGCAGCGAATGACCCCGGTTGCCCGCCTCAAATCTGGCCTGGCCGTATACGGCTACCTGCCCAAGAACCCATGCCGCCTCCCAAAGCCATCACCAGCGGACCTCATCTTCTTCACTGATGCTTCAGGCGAGTCCGCCATCACCGGGGGAGCCACCCTGCAGGTGATTCACGCCGAGGAACAATACAGCATGGGCCACTGCAGAAGCCAAACCACCTACGAAGCCTCCTTGCACGGGGAACAGGGGGCCATTGCAGACGCGATCACCTGACTTGCCACTGCACTACGAGCTGACCTCCCACGTATTGTCAGCGTCTGGTTCGTGGGGGACGCCACCCCCAACGCACACCTACTCCTCCGCATAGCACGACAACCGCGCAACTTGCAAGGCTACCGCAACCAACCTCGGCATCCAAGCACGGGTGCTCTGGAAAGCCCTCTGCAGCCTCTCCTCCAACATCCAGCTCCTAATCGTGAAACAGGAGTCCCACAGGCACTAATACAGGAACGGCAGAGTTGACATACAGGCAATGCACCAACTCACCACGCACCTACCCGCCCTCCAGATACCAGACCTAGAGCACAAGGATCCGCACCTCCAGCACCCACCCGACCAAGCCAGAACCCCAACAGACCCCGCACTGGATGCCGCAGGACACCCCCTATACCTCACACGACAGAGCCTACCACTACCGCATCTGCGTACAACACATCATTTGGGTACTGGGCGATACGGACGGCACAGCGTACATCCAGGAGCTCCAGGAGACGCTGCAAGGTCCCCTGTACCACTCTGCGCTCTGCCCGGCATGCATCCCGGCCGACCTGCAGAAGCGACGCATCCCGCTCTTCAGAGAGCAACTGCCACTCCTCACAAGAGTTGCCTGGTGGCTGGCACGCAAACACATCAACATCCCGGAGGACCACACACACTGCCGCTGTGACCATACCACCCCTGAGGACTGGAAACACTTCAACACATGTTCCCTCCATACAGGTTGAGACACAGTAGTGGGCTGGTGCATTGTGCCGGTGAGGCCTGGGGCGGCAGTCTTCACCAGCTGGGCTGCGCTGGGCTGGGCTCCAGCAATTTGCAAGAATGTGCGTGTCAGCGTCCACATGGGGAAACAGTTCTCGTGGGCTGCACTCGGGTGGTCAGGAGGATAGGCTCAGAGTCACGTGGCTGTGCTCATTGGGCGTGTGTGGGTCGCTGGACGGCTTGGGCCCGTTGTCGGGCATGTGACGCTTTGTGGAGGGCGTGTGTGGGTCATCTGTTGCGGGGGGCGGTGGGTGGCGCGTCGTGGTGCTGTCCTTGGTGGGCGTGTGCGAGTTTCCGGGTGGGGAGGGGACAACATGTCGCGGGGCGCGGGGTCGTGTGTAATGGGCGAGTGTGGGCCACTTGGTGGAGGGTGGGAAGGGAGGGGCAGGGGATGGGGGGCAGGGTTCGATGTGGCAGATGGGCGCTTGTGTTTGCTCGTGGTGGTGCGCACGTGTGGTGCTGTGTTGGCCTGGTGAGTTCGAGTTCGCATTCCAGCGCGGCTTTGGCTAGCATTTTGCAGATGCGTGTGTGCACCTGGTGCAGCTCTTGGTCGGTGGTGGGGGAAGCGTATTTCAGGGGTGGGGTGCGGCCTACACGCCAGAAGAATCGGTCGATGGTGTGGTAGCCGCACGTGAGGCGCCGTTGTAGCCTGGCTGGTCAATCTTTTCGTTTGTTGGGGCCTGCTTTGATTTGTGTGCGGGCAGTGGGGATAGCCGAGACCCAGGGGGTCGCACCCCTGGCCGGCCAGCGCTGCGCGATCCATGGGGACAGGCAGAGCATGGCCAACCCTAGCTGGTAGCTCGCCTCACCAGAGGTGATTTAAGCCAGGGCGCGGGATGGACCGGGGTGGGCCCGGCCATTTCCCCCTGCGTGGAGGACACCCTTGAGAACATTGTGTGGGGTGATGCGTTCCCCCACTGCCCCGGCTGGTGTGGTTCCCGGGGCGAGCATTGTGTCGGTCCCCGTGATGAGTCATGGACCATTTGGCTGTGGGCTGGATACATCGCTACGTGAACCAAGTAATAGTGCCTGCGCTCGGGGACTGCACACCAGACCTCTGGCTGGGGTTGCTCGCAGTCTGTGGGTGGGGGTGGGGGGGTCGTTGTCGGGGTGATAAGGCTTGCAGTCTAGACAGCGGCGTTGCTGCTGGGTGCCGCGGCGTTCTCCCCTTTCTTCTCGGTGGTCTGGGTCTGCCGGGTGGTTTTCCTCTGCCGGAGGTCGTCAAAGGCGGGTGATTCCTTTGTTGGTGTAGGTGTCGGTTTCGTGTGTCAGGGTCTTGGTCCACTCCAATGGAGGAATCCAGATGTGCTGGTCGTGCGCTTGCTGGCGAGCCCTCGAGAGGATGAGGTTCACGATGGCTTCTTGCAGGCCCTTCTCTGGGGTGCTCAGGTCCAGGAGGTCCCTAAGGGTGAGGGCGGTCCACTGCTCCTGTAGGTGGTACCAGCCCAGGGGGGTGTCTAGGGTCCTGCCTTGGGGGGCTGCGTGGGGGGGCTTGGGGTCGCCGATGGTGGTCGGTGTGAGGGGGGGTGCTCGGGGCCAGGGTGGGTCTGGCAGGGGGGCGCTGTCGAGGTGTGCTGCATCCTTGTTGATGTGTGTGTGTTCCTCAGTGGGTCCGGCTGGTGGTAGTGTTGCCGGGTGGTCTCGTGGGCGTGAAGCGGGCAGTCCTGGGTGTCTCCTGCATGCCTGTGGCGCGAGGGCCCTGTTGTGACTGTTCTTCTGGGGCGTCTTGGTGGTGTCTTGGAGGCCTGTGGATGGAGATGGGGTGTGTGTTTGGGCTGCCGAGTAGGTCAGTGCACATCTCGGTCATGTACGGCATGGTCATGGATGAAAGGCAGCATGTGTTTCTCCGCGGTGGGGGTTGGTGAGTTGCTCTGTGTACACCAACAGGAGGCGTTTGCGATGCACGATCTGGGCCGCTGCCCTGCAGACCGCTTCTAATTGGAGGTGTGCCGCTGCCTTCAGCGGGTTTTCTGCATGCTTGGCTAGGTGCCGGTGGAGGGCCTGTGCCACTGTCCCTCTCATGGTGGCTTCCATGTTCAGGGGATCCCCGAACAGGTGGCTGGTGGCCTGGTGTGCGTGGCGTGCGACTGCCAACCCTTCGTGTCATTGCACCGTATCCGCCGGCCGCCGACCAGGTTGGCCCCCCAGGCCACCAAATTGCGACCTGGGGCCTGCACCCAGCCGCCCTCAACCTGCAGCCTAAGGAGACGACCTCCGTTCTCCCGGCGGAGGCAGCGGCGGAGCCCGCCGCAGCCCGCATTCTGCCTCGGCCCGCATGGCAGCACAGCCCGCATCCCTCAAGACCAACACCTCCTCATCCTCATCCTCCACATCCTCCTCCGCCACCTCCTCGCCCGTCCCCCCCACCGTCATCCACAAGGCCACGGCCAAAGCCAGGGCTGCAGCCGCCGAGCAGGCTGCAGGGGACCCGCCACCCACCACATGGGCGGCCTCACCACCCCAGCCCCAAGCCACACAGCCCGCCCACCAAGAACCGGTCCCCCCACATATCCGTGACAACGTCCTCTACCACTTGGAAGCAGGCTCCAAGCCCAAGCCCGACCACAAGCTGAGACCGGTGCCCCAGTAGCAACACCAGTACCACCCAGAGCGCCCCCAGCACCATCAACACCCCAGCCACCAGAAGCACCACCACAACCACCATACACAGCACCAGCACCAAAGGCCACAACAGGCACAACGACAGCAGCAACAGAACCGCCCCCGCCAACGGAACGGTACGCCCAGCACATCCCGCGCCTCCCTACCCCAAGTACGCACTGCTAGACGGAGGCGGCCACACAAAACAACCCCATCAAAACCCTTGTCCACATCCCCATCACAAAGCGCCCTGCCATTCGGCCCCCACAAAGCACTACCAGCGTGAGCCAGACAGAGCCGGTTACGTGGGACCCCTCGGCCGCAGTCTATGTCGAGCCCACCCCCAGACCAGCCCCAGCCGTCCACCAGCCCCTGCAGCCCCAATGGATGCAAACAATGCCCCATGCCCCTATTGCCCCAGAGAGCCAGAGCACCCTGGAAGCATACCCGGAGCACCACTACCACCACCATTCCCATCACCACCGCCACCACCAACACCACCACCACGACCCCCACCACGCCCACCACCACTAGCTCCCACCACCTCAGCCGAACCAACCCTACTCCACCGACCAACAGCCCACAATGCATGGGCAGCAGCACCACCCGAGATGGCCGCAACACCCGCTGGCCACCGCCACCTCCAAGGCTACCACCAGGAACACCCACAAGCGCCCCCCCCCCCCCAAAAAGGAACCGTACCCACACGACCACCGCGCCTACGCCAGAGGAGGCCAAGCCCCCCTCCAAGGCCACCCACATCCGTGGCAGCCCCCTCGGGCACTGCTGGACCCGTACCACCTACCTACCCGACCAGCGGCCATCGCCCCACCCAGCGCAGCCGGCCTACGCAGCAGATCCACAGGGAGCGGAAGGCTCGCACCCCTCCTTACCCAGCGGAACCGCATGTCGCCTCCCTGGCACCGCTGCCGCCCCCCAAAGGCCCAGCTCGCCGTGCGAGGAACCCCACTCCCGAAAGCGACGTCATACCCCCTCCCTCCACACAGGACGCCCCCGCACTGTCAGCTGGAGCTTGCATCGCTAGGCAGTGCCCTGTTGCTTCTGAGCTGGCGTGTCATCCCACAGGGAGCGGGTGTACAAACGCAAGCACGTGCCGCAATGGCCTGCCCTCCCCTGTCCTTCCTCCCAGCAAACCGATCGGCGGCCCGACGGAACGTCCCCTACTCTCAGGCACGACAGCCGGCGATGCAGTGGTGCAGTGGTCCCCCCCTTTCAACCCTACACGTTAGTTGGCGATCTGGCAGTGCTACTGTCCCGCGTCCTCCACCCGTGCACGTCAGTTGGCGATCCGACGGTGCCCCACCCAACCCCCTCCTCCCCTGTTCAGGCCCCGTGCTTGTGGACTAAGGCCTCCCGGCACGCGAAACACGCTTGACAATGCACAGCCCCACCCTCAGGACTGGATTCAAAGCCGACGGCATCCCTCAATCACGTATGAGACTCCCGCAGCACAGTAGTGAGAGCGTAGGTCTTCAGTCGTCCAGTGCGGGGGTTCGATCCCGGGCGTTGGTGCTCCTGTGATCCCTGCACGTAGAGCTCTCTAATTGGTGACGTGGGAACCGACCTCCCCTCCAGCAACTGGCGTCACCACCAATACCGGTGGATCGGGTGGATTTCTCGTACATTTTACCCCCCACTCTAAAAAAACAAAACACGTGGGAGCTACGCACCTGTGCAGCAGTGCGCACCCTCAACTGTACTCGAACAGGTCGATTGCAGGCCCCGTCCGGTATTCGAAGGGATCGCTGGGAGACCAGCGATTCCAGGGTTTGAACCAGCTCCTTCGCGGCGCGCGTGCGGGTGCGCTACCTCCAGGGCGGCTGCCTTCGGAGATACCCTGGTACCCAGGTGACAAGTCAAACGCGCCCGACACTCCCCCAGTGCTTTCTGTCAGCCTGCCATGGGGTTGCTCCGCTAGACCCTTGAACCAGAACGCCGGTACGCCCCTCCAGCCACCTTCACCCCAAACCTCCCACACTTCTCGCAGGACGAAGCTACGTGCGCATCAGGCTTGTCATGGGAATCCGGCGGACTGACGCCTGGAGACCGAGTCGACACCTCTCACCCTCCCCATCCCTCCTGCTCGCAATCACCATGCCACCAGCTGCAGCCGTTATCCCCGATGTCTCAGCGGACGTGTTTCGCACCCTTTTGTCCAGCCGACGGCGTGGCGGTGATCGGCCCTGGGGACAGCTTCCCTTGCACAGGGGCCGCCTGGAACCCCCTTGCGCGCGAGCCTGCCGCCTGCCTCATGTGGGCGGCTGCCACCGACTCGCTGTCAGACCTCGACATGGAGTCACTGCGCAACTATGCAGGCCAAATGTCGTGGCTGTCCTACGGCATGGCAATCCACGCCCTGGTGGCCTTCCACGCCCAGACCAAGCCTGCCCAAATGACCGACCTCTAGTCCGAGGCCTCAGTCTTTAACGCCCGCTACGGCGACCAGACCCTCCGGATGCTCAGCCAGGATGAGTTCCTGATGGTCCTGTCCGGCGAGCACGACCTGAAACCCCCGGTGATGCGCCTGCCGGTGATATACTGGTTGCTCCGCTGGGCGGCCAAGCAGGCTGGGTCCGCGGTAGCGTGCCCCGACCTCCTGCCCACGGACCCTGCAACGCCTTTGCCCACCAACAGCGTCTTCACGTCCGCCCAGTGGGTCAAGGAACTGAGAGCTCATGGCCCCGATGGGGATTGCAAGCTGTGCCACCCAGGCCTCCTCATGCGGCTGTACGCCTCCAGGGAGCGCTGGCGCAAAGAAACAGCCGATGACACGTCAGATGACCCGTGGCTGCTGCAACTACGGGCACTATTTTCCGCGGACTCCGCAGATTTCCTCACCCGACTGAACTCCCTCGCCTCCGCGCCCGAGAACAAGGCTGAGGAACATGCTCAGCCACTGCTGATACTGGCTCGGGCACACTGGCTGGGCTCCAAGGCATACGGCAACATCGACGGGGTACGAACCACGGCGGCACTGGTGGCTGTAGCCAAGTCCCTGTGGCTGACCTGCCCCGCGTAACGCCAGCCTATGATGCGGGCAGACCTGGCCCGTTACGTCGAGATCCTTGAAGAGCAGTACGATAACAACAACCTCCAGGACCTCAAGATTAAGTCCCTGGAGGAGATAGTCAGGCTGATCGAGCAGCCTGGGTCCCAAGCCCTACCGCATGGGGACGTAGCCCGCAGGCTGGCTATGCACGACGGGGCACCAGACCGGGCCTCCAGGGCCTCCTGTTGGTCTCTACGGAGGACACGTTCCGCCAGGCCCTGTTCCAGACGTTCAGGGGCATGGAGACTAAAGCTGGGGTGACACAAATCACGCAGACCCTCAAGAAGGAGGTCATCAGCAGGGCCTCTGACGCGGCCTCTGACTGGGTGCTTCGCCGCAGCTCCACTTTGGCCAGCCCGGGCCCCGCCTCGTCACCCCGGGCCTCCAAGATGCCCAGCCTCCCGCCACCACCACTACCCCTGCAGACGCGTCCCGCCCCGAACCCCCCAGGGCCGACGCCTCATCATGCTCCGGGACATGTAGTCAATCGGGGACACGCACCTGATCGGGGCCAGTGTGCAGCTCACCCATCTCCTCCTCACGCCCATCACCCTGACACCCAAAATGATGCGCCGCCGTGTTGGCATCGCCACTGTGGACGAGTCCGTATGGGCCTCCCTCTTCACCTCCAGTGCAGACCGCACGTACCTGGAGACCAGCACAGTGCTGCCGCAGTGGTCTGTCACCCTGGCCAGCACGCGGCGTGATGGCTCCCCAATAGAGAGGTCCAGCGACGTCTGTGACGCCTCGGCACCTGCCGTCACCCCTACCCAGACCGCTCCCAGGGACAGGCCCAAGAAAGACGCCGTCGCCAAGGGGACCATCAGGACACACATTGGGCACACCAGCCCCCCACGTGGGACCCCTCAAGCGCGGTGGTGGTGATCTCGCCACCGGACCAATAGCAGCCTCAGCTCCCTGCCCCGTGGCCCCTGCCGGCTCCACCGCATGCCCCAGGTGGTAAAGAAGGTCCCTACCAGGACCGGCTCCCGCTGTGCCCCTTCCGCCTGTAATCCCCGCTGACTTGCTCCGGATCAATGCTTGCATTTATCAAAATCCAGGGTCCAAAACAGAAAATATAGAAAATAGAAAATACAATCCTCCTTCAACCCTGAATGGCAACCAGATCCCACAAGTATGGCAATAACCCAATTCACAATCCAAATCAGGCTGCGGGCTTTCGTTCAGCACACCGGTATTCCCACGGTGGCGGGCATGTACAAGAATTGCACCAAGGAAGAAAGCCCTGAAATTGGCATATGAACACAAATAAAGCAAAGTTGGGGAAAGATGGAAACTTATACAATCACAGCCATAGACCCCTCATTCCCTGGACTCAAGACCTTCCCTTGACTCATCAACATGATGCCCTGAACCCAGTCCAATAAAATGGTTAAATGCCACATGTCAAAAGTCATTACATAAACCCCAAAAATGTGTTCAATCCCAAGCCTCTAAATCCTAGCCCAATAGGGAAGGTGGCGTGTCATGGCCTAGAGTGGCACTCAGGACCATGCCCTACCCTGACATAACCTTGGTTGGACTTGGGGTCGAATGAGTTTAGAGAAATGACCTATGAGTTTGAACTCATAACATGCCAAAAAACTGCCAATTCACATCATATTGGCCATATATCACATATATGCTCAAAATTGAAGTTACTACTTATCCGAAGGCTCCAAGCATGCATGGAATCGAAGTCTACCATTCATGGAGGATAGAGACCAAAGGCCAATGCCCATGTACATCCCAATCTTACCCTCGAAACCCTTTCGGATATGGGCGCCACGCATTGCCCAGGTCAGCCCATGATCTTGAGACCAATTCTTGAAATCCTTCGTGCGCCCAGCCAAATGGAGTACACGATCCGGCATATGGTGGTGTTCAACTCCAAAGCATATGCCAACATATGAACAACATACCATGGTTCGACTCTCCATAGGCTTCTTGCTGTTAGCTGACCAGGTGAGTACACAAAACGCAAAAATGAGCAAAAATTGAGGTCAAAAACATGAAAATATGACCAAATACGAAGTTGTCATGATAGTATATCTCTATGCTCACCCATGATATCCGCTCATGGTTCAATACACAAATGATTGGAACCATTTGCGAACAATTCCCCCACTTGGATCCCCAATCGGGCGTATGGAGATACCTTCGCCACTAATATCTACATGCCCCATGAAAATGGGAGTGCACCCATGGATCTCTTTGTTAAACAAACCATGCGCAATACATATGCGGTAGACTTGGTCTAGCGCTTTGAATTCCACAATTGGGACATGGGCAAGGCCCTTGTCACGTATGGCTCCCCATCTCTTCGGCCACACGAAGATATATAACATGGACGTGAGCATATCAAACATATACCATGCATATAACAAACACCCTCAAAATGTGGCTCCCACCATGATATGCCATGTCCCTCCATTGACATAACTTCACGTTAAAAATACGTAGGAACCCAACGAAAATTGCTATGCACCCCCAACACTCATGCGGCACACTCGAAAGTCGCATCAAAATATTCGGTTGCACGGTCCAAGCGTTATATATCACTTTATACCCTCGTGACCCTTTTCCCTTGCTACACCGGGCATGTGTGCGCACCAAAAGCGTTTGATACTTCCTAAATTAAGTTGAGACTGAGGCGCTTGCAACCCAACCTTCCTTATTCTCTTTCCTCACACTCGCGCGTAGATATGGTCCTTCAAAGTGGTCCCACGATTCGCTTTTGTTTCCCTTATATCTCCAAGTCAAAAGGGTGGCAAGTATAAGGGAAACCTGATTCGGGCATAGGGAAAGGAGTATGACCACTCGAAGAAGTCCAAATCAAGTGCGGCGATGTCGAAGTCGAAAATCCGATTTCGACATCACGAAAAATTCTGATTAAAATTTCGAGTGCTTATTTACAAAATTGCGGAAGCAACGAACCCTTTACAGATGAAATCTGACCCTTCAGAAACGTTTCCGCCAAAATATCTGGAAATAACAGTTAACCAATCGGTTAACGCAAAATCGCGAGCCAACTGACAGTCGCCGATACATTGACCATCAGAACGAAAGGCTGGAAAATTACGGAAACATTATGATAATAAAACCCTGTTGATTCCTGATATTCCGATATATAGATCTCCGCTGGCGGTGCCTCGGTTCTGAATATGGCCGCTCATAGCCGGAATGGCCAAACCTATCACACTATCACATCAGGTTAGATCAGGTGGATGGGAGAGTATGATATCAGCCAATGGCGGCTTGCCGGCACATAGATACACACCCCAAGTGACACCAAGATGGCCACGGGGGGTCCGAACCGGCTTCACCCCCCTTCTCAGAGCGTTGTATCCGCTCGGAAACCAATGAAGAGAGGACGGGAGGACCCCAACGGGCTCCAACCCCCCCCTCCATGTCCCAAGGACACATGGAGGCCCCACACACGTCGTAGGCGTCCCCCATGCCCCAAGGGAGGGGTGAGGACACTGATAATCAGCGCCCTACGCCATATCCGGTCTCCTCTTGATCTACAACATGGACCAAGGGGATCAAAGATAGAAAAACGTCGTCGGTCGACCTAAATAAGTATACCACAATGCAATATATATGTGGAGATCGAGTGAAGGGGGTATATGGCCGATCAAGGCCGAAAAATCCCCGGATGAACGCCCTCACTTGTCTCCCCATTCACAGAACCAAACAAAATGCCAAGGGGGGATCCATTACGGTGCTACAGCAGCAACCAAATGGACCAATACGTCCTTGACATCCAAAGAAATACCCTTTTTCTTTAGGTAGTCCATCCAGACCGTGGTATACCTCGGCACGAAGCTGCTCAGAGGCTCCCACGAATACTTTAATGCGGCAAATCCCTTCCAACGGACTTTATGAAGCCTCCCCCCAGGCATCTCCGGGTCCGGCTTGTCCGCCAGGATCTTCTCCGCGGTGAAATCGTCGTCCTCACCCTCATCATCCGAGTCCACATCGCCGGCCGTGAACTCGAAGGTGACGGGACGTCCGCTGGGGTCTGGTGCTCGGGGACGAAGCTGGGTATGGTCACGGTCCAGGATCTTGCTATCCCCCACACGAACCGCATACACATCCTGCCCGACCTTCCGCACGATTACCCCCGGCACATACCAAGATGCCTGCCGATGCCTGGACAGGACATCCTTGTGGTGCCGCTCCACCCACACGGTGTCTTGGAGAGCATACTTCTGGACTTTTCCCTGCTTGAAGTACTTGGCCCTCTTGTCATGCTCGTCCTGAAGTGCCTTGCCCACCTTGGCCGCCGTGTCGTCCGCCTCAGCCATCATTGCTTTCGCATCCCGGGCCACCTTGCCGTGGTTCATCCACGGGAGAGTGCGTGACACTCGATCCCGTAGGAACAGAATGCGATGGGGCGACAGTCCAGTGGGTCCCGGAAGGTCGTGATACGCCTGGAGCACTCTCCACAGCGAGTTATACCAGTTCCGGCCCGGTTCGTCAATGTGCAGCTGGCGGAACTTCTCGAACATCTGTCGCCCGGCCACTTCAGCACGGCCATTTGACCGGCTGTGGTAAGCCACGGTCTTGGCGTGCCGAATCCCCATGTGCTTACACATCGTCTTGAACCACATCCCCACGAATTGACTGCCCCTATCGCTGCAGATGACAGCTGGGATATCGAAAATCGTCAGCCAATGCCTGATCATGGCATTTGCGACGGTCTTGGCCTGCAGCCCCACTCCATGCTTGTCCTTCTTGTCCTTCTTCTTGGACTTCTTGCCCGGGACTGCCACGATATACCCGCTGTGCCTGTCCACCGCCAGGATGACACAGTCATAGGTCTCTCCGCCCGCGGTGACCTCAGGCATGGCGAATACATCCATGGCCACGGACCGCATAGTGGCCTCCGGTATAGCCGTATACACCGGGTTGCCCGCTGTGGAGTGGTTAGGGCTCTTCGTGGCCCGACACACGGCACAGTCGCTGCAGTACCTATCGAGGATGGCATAGTACCCCGGAGGGAACTTGAAACGCCACTCCAGGTCCTGCTGCATCTTGTCTCGGCCAGGATGCTTGAGCTGGGCGTTGTGCCAATGGTCAATGAGCTCCTCCATTCGGTTCTCGGGCACCAGCAGCTTGTCCTTGAGGAACAACTTGTCGCCATCCTCGGTCAAGCCCTCGGGCCATTCGTCGTCCGACGGGGCGCTCACGGCATTCCAGTACTTGCTCCAGTGCTCGGATGCCGCGTAGTCATCCGACCAGTCCTCTGTGAGCACCGACCTGACTAGCTCTACAGGGGCCACCATCCATTGCTCGAGGGTTTCCTCTCGAATAGCTTGGACGCGGGCACCCCGGAACTTGGCCAGGTCCGTACGATTTGCCATCACCACAAAGCACTTGACCCCTTCTTGCTCCATGACCTTCTCCATCTCGATGATGCGCTTGGCCTCCTCGGTCTCCTCGGCGTCGCCATGGCTGGATATGTCCATCCACGCCTTGCCCGCGGGGTAGGCCCAGCGACTGAGGCAATCTGCCACAGTGTTGTCCTTCCCCGGGATATACACGACGCTGAGGTCGAACTTGGCGAACGTCTCGTGCCATCGGGCCCTCCTAGCCGCTGGTCCTGAGGGGGTGTCGACATGCTCCTTGTGCCAGCTCTGTAGGGACTGGTGGTCCGTGCAAACCACCACCGGCTGCAGTCCGATGTGGCCAGACCACTTCCTGAGCGCACATACAATGGCGTATGTCTCCTTTTCCCTCGCGGTCCATGTTCGGCGTTGGCCCTCGGCCAGGATCCTGCTCCAAAACGCCACGGGAACATGAGTCCCGTCGTCCCGGACTTGCTCGAGGACTGCCCCCACGGCATAGTCCGAGGCGTCTGTCCGTAGCACGAATCCCTTGTCCGGGTCCACCAGGAACAACGCCAACTGCCCCAGGAGTCGCACCTTCAGGCGGTTGAACGCATCCTCAGCCTCAGGGGTCCAGGCAAGCTTCTTCTTGCTCCCCTTCCGGCCATCGAACTTGCCCACTTGCAGCATCTTGTGCAGCGGCGCCGACAGTTCTGCATACATCCGGACATAGCCCGAATAGTAGTTGCAGAACCCCATGAAGGACCGGAGTTCGCTGATGGTCTGGGGCTTCTCTCAGTGGTGCAGGGACGCCAGCTTCCCAGGCATGGGACGGCGTTGCCCGTGACCAACCACGTGACCCGCGAACTCCACTTCCTTCACGAATAGTGAGGCTTTGGTGGGCTTGCACACCATGTTGTGTTTGTCCAACTCGCTGAGCACTCGGCGCAGATCCTTCTCATGCGCGTCGATGAGCTCGTCCTCAGTCATGTTCTCCGTGCCGGACCCGATGATGATGTCATCCACGAAGGGATCGGCACAGTCCCGGACAGGACCGAGTAGGTCCTCCATCATGCGCTGGAAAACGGCGTTGCCATTCTTGGCACCCATAGGCACCACTTCCCACTGCATGGGCCCAAGCGGCGTCGACATCGCTGTGCAGGGCCTGGAGTCCGGGTGTAGCGGCATCTGGTGGTAACCGTGTTTCAGGTCCAACACCGTGAAGATCCGCTTTTTCTGTTGCTTTTGGAGGATGGAGTCGATCAGGGGGAGCGAGTACGAGTCGTGCTCGGTCTGCTCGTTCAAACCTCTGTAATCAACCACCAACCTCCACTCGCCCTTCTCCTTCTTGGGCACGATGAAGGCTGGGCTGGCCCACTCACTGTCGGAGGGTTCGATCCATCCCCGCTCAATGAACTCGGCCAACAGCTTCTTCATGGCCTCGGCCCGATCGCCCTGAAGTTGGTACTCCCGATGACGATAGATCTTCGGGTTCGGCTTCAGCTTGATCTTCGCTGTACCAAACCTCCCGCATTCTGGAGGGTTCTTGTTGGCGACGCCACTGAATAGCCGCGGATAGGCATGGATCAGCCTCTCCTTCAGCTCGGCGACCTTCGGGTTCTCCTGGGCCTCTTCAGCCGCTTGCTTCGGTATCGAAACCACCGAACGCACTGCGGTACAGGCCTCTTCTGGGTCCGAGTCCGACTTCTCCTCGTCCGATATGCCGTCTTCATCGTCGTGGGTCGCGATTCCCACCGATAATCTTCGAAAATTTGCGGCCTCGGGCTGGTGCTCGTCGCTACCGGTTCCCACTCTTGGAAAACCCCACGTTGGTGGGTCCGACCCAACCGGACCATCGTATTGGTCCGCGATGTGATCCATGACCCTCGCCACGAACTCATCCTTCTCGTACTTGCCGGTGACCAACATCTTGTCATCCCACCAATGCGGAGATGTGACCATGGCCCGCCTCTGCTTGGCTGCCACACGGTCGTGCATCCCCATTCGCATGTAGTTGACGACGTCGTCAATCTCGGCGTGGGACAGGACGTCAATGCCATCAATTGGCTGATCCGTCCCCTCCTTGGGCTCAAACATGACCTTCATGGGCACCGCCTCCACCCTACGGATGAATGCTTCATCACCCGTGGGCTGGGCTTGCGCCCCATCCACCAGGAAAGCCTTGGTACCCCACGCTTGACCCGGGGAGGGCATTGATACACCCTTGGCGTCGATGAACAACTCCTCCTCTGGCCCGAATGACATCTCGTTCAGGGTGATGGAGTCCAGCGTCGACTTGAGACCCTCCAGCGGACATGGGGTGGATCCTATGCCGGTTATGACCAGGATCCCCTTCGCCCTATCCGCGATGATCTTCTCCACCGTACGTCTGGTGATATCCAGGGAGCCATGCCAATACATGGGTCCCCACTCCTTCAAACCCCAATGCCTATGCCAGGCTGAGTCTCCTCGATGCCAATGCCTCCTACACTTCCGCAGAAGTGGGGCATCCCGGGAATCGAAGACGTCCGTCTCGGGCGCTTCGGCTCCCAGCGTCTGGATCATCCTGTCGTACATCTGCGGCGCCATTCCATACTCCGTGAGCTGAACTCCACGATCTCCTCTGGACTTGGCACCCACAGCTTGCACCGCTCGGACGATCCGATCCTCTTCCTCAGCATTCCATTGGGATGAACCGCATGCATAGTCCGTGGACAGCCATGTGAGGCATTCGTCATCCTCCCGGACCAGCGTTGCGCGATGGGGAAGGGCTCCAATGGCGTCGGCCACCATGAAGTCGTACCCCATGATCATATCCCAATCAGTAATGTCGGCCACATAGAAGTTCCCGGATAGAGTGCTTCTCTTCGCCTGATCAGGGCGGTTCAAGCGCTCATGCTCCCAGAATTCCATACTGATGGTGGCCTCATGGGTGCCACCACCCATAATCTCACCGTTGGCGACCTTCAGGCGGACCGGTCTCCGGCTGGGCTGCAGGAATTCCTCCTTGAACAACCCTCTCCGGACCAGGCTCACCTGGGCACCCGTATCCACTAACACATCCACCACCTTCTCCTCTCGTCCGCACCGTACTCGTACTTTCAAGTGCAACTGCCGCTCGTCGCCATGAGGTGTATGGACGACTCTCACAGGATGCAACTCTAGCACGTCCAGGTGCATCAGGACTTCAAGGGTATGGTCGCGGATGGTGTAGATCTTGGGTTGGTCCTGCCCGTCCACGGGGCTCTCCGTGGTCGCTCCTTCCTTCTTGCCATGTCCCGTTCCCACATGTACTTCCCTTGGCAGGGCGCTCCAGGGGTTGGGAGTGGCGAAACTCAGTGGTTTTGGCTCTTCTGGAGCCTTCTTCGGCACCCGATGTGCCTTCGCCTTCTCAGGGATTCCACTGATTTTCGGAGGAGAGACCTCCGAGGTCCCACTCCCGTGGGGGCTCCTCTAGACTTGGCTTCCCGCAGCCCCTTCCGGCTGCGATCCGCCAGGACTTTGTCCTCCACTTTGCTGGGCTTTGAGTTCCGCCAACGTCCTCAACATGTCCTCAGCAACTTCCTCGATCGACCTCACTCGTCGGTCTTGGCCAGGTCCACCACCATAGCCTCTTCCTCCGCCTTTTCCTTGGCCTTTGCCTTGGCCTTTTCCCCCGTCTCCGCCCTTCGCCTTCCAGTCGGAAATCCGCTGCTCCTTGGGCTTCTTCTCGGGGTGAGCGGCGAAGTAGGCCTTCTTGTCCGCCTCATACACCTTGCACTGACGGTGGTCGTGTGCATGGTTGTGTCCCTTGCCATAACAGACCCAGCACCCATCGTGCTGAGACCTGTACTCTCGGAACGAGAGCGGTGGGTTCCCGATCCTCCTTGGTCCTTCTCTGTTCTTCCTGGGTCCCACCTGGCTCCATCTGGACCGATCCTGCCCATGGTTCTTCACGTTGTGCGCCACGAACGCGAAGAAATGGGCCTCTTCGTGATCCTCCCGGGACCAGTGGTCTTGGCCACTTCCACTTCCATCCTCCGCGGAGTTGGCCGTGTCCTCCTGGATCTCCCGATGATGGCGGTCGTCTCGGTGTCCTCGTTGTCCATGACCATGCCGATCCTGCACGTGGGCCTCATTCTTCGCATTGAGCTTCAACTCCACCGTGATGTACTTCACGATCTCGTCCAGGCTCATGCGAGCGAAGATGACTTGCATCTTCAGCGGCTCCCCGCGCCTCCACTCCACGTTGTTGAGGCGCAGCAACCTTTGCCCCATGGAGTCCCCGAATACCTCCACGTACACGGCGTTCTTCAGGCCCAACATCTGGTCGGGTTCGCCCAGGTTCCTCCTGAAGAACTCGATGATACCCGCATGGGTATCCTCTGCCGCCATAATCCTCACCGCCACCCGTCGCTTGGCGCACTTCTTCTCCTCGTCCTCCACTCTCCTCTTCCAGCTGCCGGAGAGGACGTCCTTCAGCAAGTGGCGGATCTCACTGGCCTCGTTCCAGTCTTCCACCAACTTGAGGCATCTGCGGTACTTCCGCAGATACCGGTTCCACTCCCGGACCCGCAACTCACCGCGGTCCAGCGGCAGTGGAATGGACCACAGGTCCTCCAGCTTCTGGTTAGGAGCGTCCACCCGCTCCTCATCCTCCAGCCACTGGAGGCAGGCCTGCTCCGTGCGGATCAATCCTTCCCGGATCTGATCCCGCAGCTCCTCCTTGAGGTCCTGCGCCAGCCGGTGTGGGAATGTCCGGCATACCCACTTGTCCCGCGGCGCTCCCCGCATCTCGCCGACGACCTCCTCGGCGAAGTCCTCCCAGTCCAGGATGAAGTCATCCAGGTTGGACGGGTTCCCGTCATAATAGGGGATTTTGATTCCCCTGAGGTCGTCGATCCTGATGGCGTCTCTGACGTCTCCAGCCACCACTCCACCGAGACGGATACCACCTGTGGCCGGGGGGTGTGAGTACACTCCCCGTACATCCCTCTCCTCCATGGAGTGCGATCCAGTTGGGCCTGAACCCATGGGGTTTGGAATGCGGGAAGGACTTCTTCCATCGGCCGTCCATATCCCCGTATTGGGGTCCTTCGCCCACAGATTTCCGCTTGAATGGCCTCGACCATGTCCGTCGGCCCTTCCCATGGTTTGCCCCTGCATGGTCTGGTTCTGGATCTCCTCTTCCGCATAAACTGCATAGGTAGTCGTTGATGGCGGTAGATCCTGGGCGGCGTGGGACATCTGCACCGTCAGGCTCCTCGGGTCCGTGGCTACGTGCCCTTCCCGCCTGGACCCGGCCGGTGCCGTGTGTTCCCCGAGCATTGTGGACTCGCTGAACAGGGGAACATACGGCAGCGCACCCGGGTCTACACGCGGAGGCGCGTAGGGTGCCTCTGCAGGGCCGCCCATGGGTTTCTCCATGGCGCTCCTGAGGGTCTTAACCCGCTCCACCAGCTCCACCGCGGCCGGCTTTGCCGGGAGCTCCGGACCCGAGGCGAGGGGCTGTCGCTCCTCTAGCCTTCTCAGGCGTCCCGACATGTCCTCCACTAAGTGGAGGAGGCTGTCCACCACTTGCTGCTGCTTCTGCAGGGCCAGCTCCAGATTCTCCCGGTACCGGGCCTGATCCGCTCGCAGCTCCTCCATGTGTGTCTCCGCGGCCGACTGGTCATCCAGAATCCCCGCGACGTCCTCCTCTAGAGCATCCTTGGCGTTGTCCAGGCGGTCAAGATGATTCACGATGGCGTCCATCCCCATCTTCGGGTACTTGCCCATGAGGAAGGACACGTGCTCGCAGTGGCACGTAGCGTGCTTTCCGCCAGATTCAGCGCATCCCGCGGTTCCCGGCACCTCAGACTCATCGCCCATAGGTGTATTGCCTATGGCGCCCGTCTCTGGGCCCGTGTGCCGGGGCACAGGTGCCGTCTGGGCCCTGGCTGGCCTTTCCAAGCCCTCGGCGTCGTGCTGCAGGGCGGGCTCGGGGGCTGTATGCGCCCTGGCGATCGGCGCGGACATCTCCGGCTCCGAAGGTGGCTCGTGGGCTGTCCGATAGCCCTCGGAGTGCCCCTCGGATTCCCACAGCCTGACCGGGCTGGGGTCCGTGTCCATAGCCCCGGCGTCCCTTGCCGCGAACTTGGGTGACCCGCGCTTCCGGTAGCGCCGGGCCCGTCCTCCACTGCTGCCTGAATGGCAAGCCTCATCCGAGTCCTCCGCGGCGGAGCGGAGGTTGCATGCCTTTCGGCAGCG
The DNA here is from genome assembly GCA_964036045.1 of Eutreptiella sp. 'Long Island Sound 2002'. Taxonomy (NCBI): domain Eukaryota; phylum Euglenozoa; class Euglenophyceae; order Eutreptiales; family Eutreptiaceae; genus Eutreptiella; species Eutreptiella sp. 'Long Island Sound 2002'. The sequence goes on along the minus strand of OZ038382.1, from coordinate 129,322,180 downwards.
ACGCTCACACATGGAGACGAAGTCCTCCATGTCACGTCCTCCTCTTCCTGAGTGTCGTTCTTCTCTTCGGGCTTCAACTTCCGGAGTTCGCCATGCTCTTGAACGTCTCGGTCCTTCTATGGCTCTAATCTCCGGCGTGGTCTCCACCGAGTCCACAATACGCACCCGGGGCGTACTTGGGCAGGGCTCATAAGGGCCCAAGTCCCCGGGTCGGCGGTTGGTAGGGGCAGCAGGTAAGCCTCTGCTACCATAAAGAAGGTCCCTACCAGGACCGGCCCCCGCTGTGCCCCTTCCGCCTGTAATCCCCGCTGACTTGCTCCGGATCAATGCTTGCATTTATCAAAATCCAGGGTCCAAAACCAAAAATATAGAAAATAGAAAATACAATCCTCCTTCAACCCTGAATGGCAACCAGATCCCACAAGTATGGCAATAACCCAATTCACAATCCAAATCAGGCTGCGGGCTTTCGTTCAGCACACCGGTATTCCCACGGTGGCGGGCATGTACAAGAATTGCACCAAGGAAGAAAGCCCTGAAATTGGCATATGAACACAAATAAAGCAAAGTTGGGGAAAGATGGAAACTTATACAATCACAGCCATAGACCCCTCATTCCCTGGACTCAAGACCTTCCCTTGACTCATCAACATGATGCCCTGAACCCAGTCCAATAAAATGGTTAAATGCCACATGTCAAAAGTCATTACATACACCCCAAAAATGTGTTCAATTCCAAGCCTCTAAATCCTAGCCCAATGGGGAAGGTGGCGTGTCATGGCCTAGGGTGGCACTCAGGACCATGCCCTACCCTGACATAACCTTGGTTGGACTTGGGGTCGAATGGGCTTAGAGGAATGACCTATGAGTTTGAACTCATAACATGCCAAAAAACTGCCAATTCACATCATATTGGCCGTATATCACATATATGCTCAAAATTGAAGTTACTACTTATCCGAAGGCTCCAAGCATGCATGGAATCGAAGTCTACCATTCATGGAGGATAGAGACCAAAGACCAATGCCCATGTACATCCCCATTTCACCCTCGAAACCCTTTCGGATATGGGCGCCACGCATTGCCCAAGTCAGCCCATGATCTTGAGACCAATTCTTGAAATCCTTCTCGCGCCAAGCCAAATGGAGTACACGATCCGGCATATGGTGGTGTTCAACTCCAAAGCATATGCCAACATATGAACAACATACCATGGTTCGACTTCCCATAGGCTTCTTGCTGTTAGCTGACCAGGTGAGTACACAAAACGCAAAAGTGAGCAAAAATTGAGGTCAAAAACATGAAAATATGACCAAATACAAAGTTGTCATGATAGTATATCTCTACGCTCACCCATGATATCCGCTCATGGTTCAATACACAGATGATTAAAACCATTTGCGAACAATTCCCCCACTTGGATCCCCAATCGGGCGTATGGAGATACCTTCGCCACTAATATCTACATGCCCCATGAAAATGGGAGTGCACCCATGGATCTCTTTGTTAAACATACCATGCGCAAGACATATGCGGTAGACTTGGTCTAGCGCTTTGAATTCCACAATTGGGACATGGGCAACGCCCTTGTCACGTATGGCTCCCCATCTCTTCGGCCACACGAAGATATATAACATGGACGTGAGCATATCAAACATATACCATGCATATAACAAATACCCTCAAAATGTGGCTCCCACCATGATATGCCATGTCCCTCCATTGACATAACTTCACGTTCAAAATACGTAGGAACCCAATGAAAGTTGCTATGCACCCCCAACACTCATGCGGCACACTCGAAAGTCGCATTAGAATATATGGTTGCACGGTCCAAACGTTATATATCACTTTATACCCTCGTGACCCCTTTCCCTTGCTACACCGGGCATGTGTGCGCACCAAAAGCGTTTGATGCTTCATAAATTAAGTTGAGACTGAGGCGCTTGCAACCCAACCTTCCTTATTCTCTTTCCTCACACTCGCGCGTAGATATGGTCCTTCAAAGTGGTCCCACGATTCGCTTTTGTTTCCCTTATATCTCCAAGTCAAATGGGTGGCAAGTATAAGGGAAACCTGATTCGGGCATAGGGAAAGGAGTATGACCACTCGAAGAAGTCCAAATCAAGTGCGGCGATGTCGAAGTCGAAAATCCGATTTCGACATCACGAAAAATTCTGATTAAAATTCCGAGTGCTTATTTAGAAAATTGCGGAAGCAACGAACCCTTTACAGATGAAATCTGACCCTTCAGAAACGTTTCCGCCAAAATATCTGGAAATAACAGTTAACCAATCGGTTAACGCAAAATCGCGAGCCAACTGACAGTCGCCGATACATTGACCATCAGAACGAAAGGCTGAAAAATTACGGAAACATTATGATAATAAAACCCTGTTGATTCCTGATATTCCGATATATAGATCTCCGCTGGCGGTGCCTCGGTTCTGAATATGGCCGCTCATAGCCGGAATGGCCAAACCTATCACACTATCACATCAGGTTAGATCAGGTGGATGGGAGAGTATGATATCAGCCAATGGCGGCTTGCCGGCACATAGATACACCCCAAGTGACCCCAAGATGGCCACGGGGGGTCCGAACCGGCTTCAGTGGAGCCCGCGGCGCGGACACGGCCCCCGTCGATGGCGCCGTGCGCCGCTAACTGCACCTCCCCCGTATTCTCCCGCGCACCATCACCCCCTTCGCCCCTCTCCTCCGCGTGGCTCAGTTTATCGCTGAGACCGGCACCCTCTGTCATGCGGTTGACCGCATCCCGAGCCAGATACACGCTTTCCTGCCCTTCCTCCGTCTAGAACAGTCAGAGCGCCCGTCTAAGACAGGACTATGGATGGCTTGCTGGGCCTGCGGCGCCTTCTTTGCACTCTGCACGCACTGCCAGCACCCCCAAAGCCCACACTGCTCCACCCAGGGCGGCCTTGCCTTCCTAGGCCCCCTCCCCGCCTTGCACCCTCCCCCGAAGCCCAGCTCCGTGTTCAGGCGCGCGCGCACCTTCCTCCTGGGGTCTGGCGGCCGCTTCTGTTATTCCCCACCTGCTTGTGGCACATGGTTGCCTCCAGCACCATCCATTGGCTGTCTGGCAAACGCGAGCACATGCTCCGCCACCACGATGTTGCACTGGTGACCGCCCCTTTCCTCGACCCCCATGGTGACATGCTATGGTTCTGGGACGCAGTGCGGCAGCTACCGCCGGCGCCTACCGGCATTCCCTGCTACACCCGGGGACATGAGTGGTTCCTGGATTGCAACCTCCCCGCCCCTGTCGTTTTCGTCATGACCCCCCACTGCCCCCTATGCGGGCGACCAGAGCGCCCGGCAGCTGTCGTCCATGGCCCCTCTGACCACACCCAGTACCCTGGGTTCTTCTGCACCTCTCCCCGACCCCTCAGTACCACCTGCCGTACGGAACTAGCGGACCAGTCCTCCTCGGATGTGACCGGGGTCCGGGTCCCGAACACGATGCTGGTCTTCCTCACCACTGGTGAGCGTAGCTGCTTCTCTTCGGCAGTGGTGCCGGTTGCCCCCCCTCCCCACACAGCAGTTGCACGTTGCTTCCTTGACCCGCCCACCCCACCACCTGTCCTCACCATCTTGTATTGCAACAAACTCGGTCGTGTAGAAACCAAAACCCAGGATCTTGAAAACCACCTTCTGTTCATGGACATAGGCTACAGCCTATAGCAGGAGACCTCGTTGGATTGCAGCCTACACCACAGCATCCCCAGGCATTATGGCTATGTCATCAGACGCACGCAAAGGGCGGGTACGGGGTTCCTGATACTTTGGGCTTGGGCTTTGATTAAGAGACTCTCCAGCCCCCACGTAGCCATGGACTACACTGACTGATGTGCAGTGGTGATTGAGACCACCCGGTATGGTGCTCTCCTCCTGGTCTCCATACACCTCCGGCCCCACTACAGCTTCGCTGAGAAGAAGGGCGTGCTCCAGGCTGTTAAGCAGCTCATCACCCTGTTGCGCCCCCAGGCCACCATCATGGGTGGAGATCTCAACTATGAGGCATTCGGAGACACTTCCCCGCTGTACTACGCGTTGCGCAGCGCGACACTGTTTGAAGAATCTCACTCGGCACACCCCATGGGGCACTTTCACCAACTGGACGGTGGTCGATCCGATGCAACGATGCACAGGCATTGACTTCCTCCCAGCAAACCGAGCATCATACAGGGAACAGGTGTACAAACGCAGGCATGTGCCGCAATGGCCTGTCCTCCCCTGTCCTTCCTCCCAGCAAACCGATCGGCGGCCCGACGGAACGTCCCCTACTCTCAGGCACGACGGCCGGCGATCCGGCGGTGCAGCTGTCCCTCCCCTTCAACCCTACACGTTAGTTGGCGATCCGGCAGTGCTACTGTCCCGCCTCCTCCTCCCGTGCACGTCAGTTGGCGATCCGATGGTGCCCCACCCAACCCCCTCCTCCCCTGTTCAGGCCCCGTGCTCGTGGACTGAGGCCTCCCGGCACGCGAAACACGCTTGACAATGCACAGCTCCACCCTCAGGACTGGATTCAAAGCCGACAGCACCCCTCAATCACGTAAGAGACTCCCGCAGCACAGTAGTGAGAGCGTAGGTCTTCAGTCGTCCAGTGCGGGGGTTCGATCCCGGGCGTTGGTGCTCCTGGGATCCCTGCACGTGGAGCTCTCTAGTTGGTGACGTGGGAACCGACCCCCCCTCCAGCTACTGGCGTCACCACCGATACCGGTGGATCAGGTGGATTTCTCGTACATTTTACCCCCCACCCTAGAAGAACAAAAGACTTCGCAGCTACCCGACCGTGCAGCAGTGCGCACCCTCAACTGTGCTCGAACAGGTCGATGGGAGGCCCCGTCCGGTATTCCAAGGGACGGGTGGGAGACCAGCGATTTCAGGGTTCAAACCAGCTCCTTCGCAGCGCGCGTGCGAGTGCGCTACCTCCAGGGCGGCTGCCTTCGGAGATACACTGGAACCCGGGTGACAAGTCAAACGCGCCCGACACTCCCCCAGTGCTTTCTGTCAGCCTGCCGTGAGGTTGCTCTGCTAGACCCTTGAACTAGAACGCCGGTACGCCCCTCAAGCCACCATCACCCCAAACATCCCACACTTCTCGCAGGGCGAAGCTACGTGCGCATGGGGCTCGTCATGGGAATCCGGCGGACCGACACCTGGAGACCGAGTCGACACCTCTCACCCTCCCCATCCCTCCTGCTGGCAGTCACCATGCCACCAGCTGCAGCCGTTATCCCCGATGTCTCAGCAGACGTGTTTCGCGCCCTTTTGTCCCGCCGACGGCGTGGCGGCCATCGGCCCCGGGAACAGCTTCCCTTGCACAGGGGCCGCCTGGAACCCCCTTGCGCGCGAGCTCCTGCTCACGCTCCACCACCACCCCTCCGGGGTTCTCTGCGCGGGGTGCCCAGCGGACTACGCCTTCCTGCGGTCTGTGTGCCTCATGTGGGCGGCTGCCACCGACTCGCTGGCAGACCTCGACATGGAGTCACTGCGCAACCACGCAGGCCAAACGTCCTGGCTGTCCTACGGCATGGCAATCCACGCCCTGGTGGCCTTCCACGCCCAGGCCACGGCGGCCCAAATGACCGACCTCCAGTCCGAGGCCTCACTCTTTAATGCCCGCTACGGCGACCAGACCCTCCGGACGCTCAGCCAGGATGAGTTCCTGATGGTCCTGTCCGGCGAGCACGACCTGAAACCCCCGGTGATGCGCCTGCCGGTGATATACTGGTTGCTCCGCTGGGCGGCCAAGCAGGCTGGGTCTGCGGTAGCGTGCCCCGACCTCCTGCCCACGGACCCTCCAACGCCTTTGCCCACCGACAGCGTCTTCACGTCCGCCCAGTGGGTCAAAGAACTCAGAGCTCATCGCCCCGATGGGGATGGCAAGCTGTGCCACCAAGGCCTTCTCATGCGGCTGTACGCCTCCAGGGAGCGCTGGCGCAAAGAGACAGCCGATGACACGTCAGATGACCCGTGGCTCCTGCAACTACGGGCAGTCTCTTCCGCAGATTTCCTCACCCGACTGGACTCCCTCGCCCCCGCGCCGGAGAACAAGGCTGAGGAACATGCTCAGCCACTGCTGATACTGGATCGGGCACACTGAGCTGGGCTCCAAGGCATACGGCAACATCAACGGGGTACGAACCACGGCGGCACTGGTGGCTGTAGCCAGGTGCCTGTAGCTTGACCTGCCCCGCGTAACGCCAGCCTATGTTGCGGGCAGACCTGGCCCGTTACCTCGAGATGCTTGAAGAGCGGTACGAGAACAACAACCTCCAAGACCTCAAGATCAAGTCCCTGGAGGAGATAGTCCGGCTGATCGAGCAGCCTGGGTCCCAAGCCCTACCGTATGGGGATGTAGCCTGCAGGCTGGCTTTGCACGACGGGGCACCAGACCGGGCCTCCGGGGCCTCCTGGTGGTCTCTACGGAGGGTACGTTCCGCCAGGCCCTGGTCCAGACGTTCAGGGGCATGGAGACTAAAGCGGGGGTGACACAAATCACGCAGACCCTCAGGAAGGAGGTCACCAGCAGGGCCTCAGACGCGACCTTCGACTGGGTGCTTTGCCGCAGCTCCACTCCGGCCAGCCCAGCGACCGAGTCCCCCCATGCGGGTCCGCAACAGCCCGGGCCCCGCCTCGTCACGCCGGGCCTCCAGAATGCCCCGCTTCCCGCCACCACCACTACCCCTGCACCTCATCATGCTCCGGGACCTGGAGTCCATCGGGGACACACACCTGATGGCGGCCAGTGTGCAGCTCACCCATCGCCTCCTCACGCCCATCACCCTGACACCCAAAATGATGCGCCGCTGTGTCGGCATTGCCACTGTGAAAGAGTCCGTATGGGCCTCCCTCTTCACCTCCAGTGCGGACCGCACGTACCTGGACACCAGCAAAGGGCCGCCCCAGTAGTCGGTCACCTTGGCCAGCACGCGGCGTGATGGCTCCCCAATAGAGAGGTCCAGCGACGTCTGTGACGCCTCGGCGCCCGCCGTCACCCCTAGCCAGACCGCTCCCAGGGACAGGCCCAAGAAGGACGCCAAACGCCGTCGCCAAGGGGACCATCAGGACACACATTGGGGACACCAGCCCCCCACGTGGGACCCCTCAAGCGCGGCGGTGGTGATCCCGCCACCGGACTAATTGCAGCCTCAGCTCCCTGCCCCGTGGCCCCTGCCGGCCCCCTCGCATGCCCCAGGTGGAGCCCGCGGCGCAGACACGGCCCCCGTCGATGGCGCCGTGCGCCGCTGACTGCATCTCCCCCGTGTTCTCCCGCGCACCATCACCCCCTTCGCCCCTCTCCTCCGCGTGGCTCAGTCCATCGCTGAGACCCACACCCTCTGTCATGCGGTTGACCACATCACCAGCCAGATACACGCTTTCCTGCCCTTCCTCTGTCTAGAACAGTCAGAGCGCCCGTCTAAGACAGGACTATGGATGGCTTGCTTGGCCTGTGGCGCATTCTTTGCACTCCGCACGCACTGCCAGCCCCCCCAATGCCCACACTGCTCCGGCCAGGGCGACCTTGCCCTCCTAGGCCCCCTCCCCCCCTTGCACCCTCCCCCGAAGCCCAGCTCTGTGTTCAGGCGCGCGCACACCCTCCTCCTGGGATCTGGCGGCCGCTTCTGTTATTCCCCAGCTCCTTGTGGCACATGGTTGCCTCCAGCACCATCCATTGGTTGTCTGGCAAACGCGAGCACATGCTCCGCCACCACGATGTTGCACTCGTGACCGCCCCTTTCCTCGACCCCCATGGTGACATGCTATGGTTCTGGGACGCAGTGCGGCAGCTACCGCCGGCGCCTACCAGCATTCTCTGCTACACGCGCCGGGGACATGAGTGTTTCCTGGATTGCAACCTCCCCGCCCCCGTCGTTTTAGTCATGACCCCCCACTGCCCCCTATGCGGGCGACCAGAGCGCCTGGCAGCTGTCGTCCATGGCCCCTCTGACCACAACCAGTACCCTGGGTTCTTCTGCACCTCTCCCCGACCCCTCAGTACCACCTGCCGTACCGAACTAGCGGACCGGTCCTCCTCCGATGTGACCGGGGTCCGGGTCCCGAACACGATGCCGGTCTCCCTCACCAACGGTGAGCGTAGCTGCTTCTCGTCGGCAGTGGTGCCGGTTGCCCCCTCGTTCCCGGACAGCAGTTGCACGTTGCTTCCTTGACCCGCCCACCCCACCACCTGTCCCCACACCTTGTATTGCAACAACCTCGGTGGTGTAGAAACCAAAACCCAGGACCTTGAAAACCAGATCCTGTCCATGGACATAGGCTACAGCCTATATCAGGAGACCTGGTCAGATTGCAGCCTACGCCACAGCATCCCCAGGCGTAGCGCAAAGGGCGGGTACGGGGTTCCTGATACTTTCGGCTTGGGCTTTGATTAAGAGACCCTCTAGCCCCCACGTAGCCATGGACTACACTGACAGGTTTGCAGTGGTGATTGAGACCAGCCGGTATGGTGCTCTCCTCCTGGTCTCCATACACCTCCGGCCCCACTACAGCTTCGCTGAGAAGAAGGGCGTGCTCCAGGCTGTTAAGCAGCTCATCATCCTGTTGCGCCCCCAGGCGACCATCATGGGTGGAGATCTCAATTCTGAGGCGTTCGGAGACACCTCCCCGCTGTACTACGCGTTGCGCAGCGCGACACTGTTTCAAGATTTTCACTTGGCACACCCCCCAGGGCACTTTCACTAACTGGACGGTGGTCGATCGGATGCAACGATGCACAGGCATTGACCACATCCTCACCTTGCCAAACCTCCCCCCCCTCCGCTCCACCCTCCTCCCCTCTCACAGCAACCACATGGGCCTGGTCACCACCATTGACACTCATGATCCAGCCGCACAACCGGTCCGCTGGAAGCGCCCCAAATGGCGCTGACCAGAGCCTGCCCGCGCCACACAGCTATCGGGCCTGATAGACGCGGTGTGGGCCTGGGTCACCCTGTACCTCGCCACCCCGGACCATTATGTCCGCGCTATGTGGCACTATGCGTCATTCATCATGCCCCAACCGACCTCGGCCGCCACAGTCATGAAGCGCCTGCACGCCCTGACCCCTCTGCTATTCCAGGCTCGCCTACAGGAGCTGTCCCGCGTGCCTCGCGAGACGGTTGCGGAGCAGGGGCCTGAGCGCCTGGCGGTCACCTCAGCCAAGGTGGTCGTCACCGGCACCACCCGCAGCGCCTTCCGTCTGCCTGCTCAACCCCTCAAACCCCTTTGTCGCATAGCCTCCAACCCCCGCACCACCCTCTCCACCTCAGACGCCCTCAAGGCAGAGATTGACACTCAGGCTGCAAAAAACGTCCAGCACCGCCATCTGGTGCTGGACGATCACTGGCTCCATGCCCACGGCAACCAACAGTGTTGGCAACCGTTTTTCAACCCGGTCCTTGACCTACCGGTACGGGTTTTACTGCAGTTATTCCGGCTGGGGCTCCAGCCTCAAGTCCGTGAGGACAGGACAGCCTACTGCAACCGTCTCTCATCTGACCCCGTGTTTTCTGATCACCTCATGCAACCTCCAATATCCCGCCCTGGCTCCTGGGCGACGGCTGTGGACAACATCCCTCGTCGGCTCCTCCAGCCGGGGGGGGTTCGCCCTCAGTGCGGGCGTACTGGCCTCGCGCAGGCAAGCCTTGCTCGGCATCCCCTCCCTCTCCACCATGCCAGTGCAGTATGGCATCTACACGGGCGAAACCCCCAACAATAAAAAGGAACCCCCCAATCGGATGACATCCTACCGGCCGGTAGTGGCCGAAAGCCCGGTCACCGGCGCCGAGGCGTACGCGGCCAAGTCCAAATTGGACCGCACGCTTGAAGCATCCGCTTTGTACCCCCCCAACTATTTCGCGTACCAGGATGAACTCTGGGCTGTCGAGTTAGGGCTAGTCAGTCACGCCGCCTGCTGCTCCTCCTTGGAAGTGTACAGGTCCGTGGCACGCTGTGGTCGGGATGGGTCCGACGCATACCTGCCGGAGCAACGTGACCAGGTACAGCCCCTGTGCTCCAGGCTCAGCCCGGCATGGAAATACGGGGAATCGGCAACGGGACTCTACTCCCAGCTCTGCATCAGGGTGGTGTCGGCAGATGGCCTCACGCCAGGCTACACCCCGGAGGAAGGATACTCCCAGGGCAACCCCTTCTCAGCCGACGGGTATCAAGGGGCGTCCGTCCTCGCCTCCTCCTCCCTCCCCTTCCAAAAGCACATACGCATCTTCCCCTCGCCATCCCCCACAGCCCGGCCCGTCAATAGGGTTTGCTACAGCGATGACCGCGCTTCTTTGAACCCACCATAGCGCGGGTATCCATCATCATGGGAGAGTGTGTACGCGCGACGCTCCACACCAACTGGGGGCCCAACATGGACAGGTTGGAGTTTAGCTACCACGCACTCGATGCCGGGGGCCTCCCACAACCGGCTATAGTGGAAGTGCCGAGGTTCAAAACACGCACCCTCCGTGCCCCACCCCTCATCGTTGGCATACCCATATTCCACACCCTCAAACCTGCGGACAAGCTCAGCGACCTGTTGCGCACGTTCTGCTCGGTGTATCACTCCAACCGTGACAAACCCATGTCCCCCCTGTTGATGGTACTGTCCTTTGTAGCGTTTGCCCTGTCCTGCTGGGACTTTGTGTTTTCCAGCGTGCTGGCCCCCCTGGACTGGCACCATGATCTGCAGGTATACGCCCACAAGGCGTACCGGGCGGCCTTAGCCCTCCCACCGTGGACGTGCAACGCGTTACTGCATCTCCCACTGCACGCCTGCGGCGTCGGATACCCCTCCCTCCCCTACGCAACCTCAGCCTTCTGGCGATGACCTACCTGCATGCATCGGTCAGCCGCAACCCCCTGTCACGTGCATCGGCGGTGTACCTCCTGGAAACTATTGCCCCTTTTTCGGAGGGTATGGCCTTGCGCACAGTCCTAGCCACCTTGCCCGCGCACGTCCACACCCACCGTTTCCCCCAGCTTCATGACATGCGCGTGCATGCGCACGTTGCCTCCGACCTCCCCTTACCTGACGTCCCATGGGTTGTGACGGACGGTGCCCTGGCCGGGGATCGAATTTGCCGTAGAATCAGTTTCTACAGTCCCCTGCTCGGGGTCCTCCGGTCGTACAGTTTTGGCGTATCAGCTAGTTGTCGGATCACTTCTCAAGGGCTGGTACAGCCAAGCCAGCTTCCTAGCAGATGGCACCGCATCCATGCTCTGTGGATACACCAAGCCCCCTTCCCCCTGCCTCCATCCTCAACCACCTCTTCCGACAGTTGGTGGCCGCCACGGTGGGGGCCCAAGGGTTTTGGGTGCGAGCGCAACATGACATGGGTCACACACACACGCTGGCGGTGCTCCAGTGGGAACCTCACCTGTTAGCCGCGCAAGGCGCCTCCCAAGCATTACCCTTCACTGCCCCACTCCGACCTCTGTTATGCGGGGCCGCCCTAGCCACCAGCGAATGGCGGCTCCTCCTCAATGGTCCACACAGTGTAGCTCGCCTACATGACCAGACCATCATCTGAGAGGCGGCGCCCTTAGCAGCGTGGGACACTGCTGTCTGGAACGCCACAGCATTCTCGACCCTCCTCCTGAACTCCACCCTCCGCAGGGCACCTGTGGTGCTCGGGTTACGACTGCGAGCGCTACCGTTTCACCCCCCCCCACCCCCGTGCGTTACAACCCATGCGATTACTCCGACGCACACGTGGACCACCCCTGGTCCCACGTGGCCCGCTCCTGTCCAAGTTTCTTGTGCGCAGCCAGTGGACATTTGTGCGCCTCCTCACCACAGTGCCCAAGATGGCAAGTCGTACCTGCCTGACGGCACGACCATAGTGCAACCCGCCAGCAACACCTCCATCAGGGCGACACTTGAAACGGACCTACACACGCCGTCTCCCCTCCATCCCCACAGGTGGACCGTCTTTTCCCCCTCTGGCCTAGTCAGGTCCGCGCACCCCTCCTCCCAGCACAGGACGGCACAAGCGACCGTGTTTGTGTAGTCCCGGAGGCGATGGCTGAAGGCTCCCCCTCACTCACGAACCTACTGATGGTCCTGGATACCCTGGACTGGCCCACTTGGCCCGGCTCAACCCTCAATCCACATGTGTCGGAGCTCTGTGCCCATGTCCTACCACTGTCAATGGCGTTCCTCGCCTGATGGACCACGTGCCACCTACAGAACTGGCAAATGCCGGCGGGGGGTCGACTACGCATGCGAATGCCCCCCCCCCCCACTGCACGGTGGACCCCACAGTGACATTTCTGGTCCACCCAGATCTGCAATACTCGTCCATTGCACACCTTGTGCAGGTTCACCCGGGGCCCCTACTGATCCTCACAATCGCATCCGCCTTACAACCCTTGCTCCTCATGCTACCTGAACCTATGAACACTCTGGCCATCAGGCATCACGTGCTCCTGTGGGACGCATCTGTGATTCACACACTACCGACTCAAGAACGCTTGCAGTAAAGAATCTCGACTCGCTTTCTGTACCTTGCATGTCCCGTGCCCCATGCCCCATGCACCATGCCAGCACAAGCACGTCCGCACTAGGAGGTGTATACCCCGCTCTTGCACCGGATGGTCCGAGGGTGAGTGCGGTGCACCTGAACTTAACTTTCCCAAGACGAGGCACTCCGTAGGCCCCTAAGGCCCTCTTCGGATCAGGAAGACAAGCCGAAATCGCAAAGCCCAAAAGGGACCTGTACCCACACGGCCACCGCGCCTACGCCAGAGGAGGCCAAGCCCCCCTCCGAGGCCAGCCACACCCGTGGCAGCCCCCTTGGGCACTGCTGGACCCGTACCACCTACCGACCCGACCAGCGGCCCTCGCCCCACCAAGCGCGCCGCCCTACGCAGCAGATCCACAGGGAGCGGAAGGCTCCCACCCCTCCTTACCCAGCGGTACCGCATGGTGCCCCCCCGGCATGGCCACCGCCCCCCGAAGGCCCAGCTCGCCGTGCGAGGAACCCCACTCCCGAAAGCGGCGCCATACCCCCCCCCTCCAGACATGACGCCCCTGCCCTCCCCTCTCTAGGACCCCGCGGCGACAACGCGCGTCCCCTGCCCCAAGGCCCCACTCTCAACAGGCCCGCTCCCCGAGGCACCGCTACCAGGCCACCAACGCCCCATGTCCTCGGACTCATCCCCCTCCCCATACTAGCGGCACCCCCGGTACCGCGTTTCCTGCTCCTCACGCCACCGACGCACGTCCCCCGCCCCCAGACGCCGCTACCGCTCCTCCCGGATCCCAAACTGGGAGTCCTCCCCCGACCTGCACCGCCCCGAAGCCCCCTGCAGACCTCACCTGGTGGTCCGCCCCCGCCCTGCAGAAGCTGCGTCCCTGGGTGGGGTTGGCAGGAGGGGCAAGCAGTTGGGGGGGGCAACACCGCCCCGACATATTTGAGGAACTCCTCACCCGCACACGCTACGACCCTGACGACACTGCCCCCGAAGCCGACATGCCCCCGACCTAATGGGCCACCCTCCTCCGGAATTTGGCTCAGGGCCTCACCCCCCCCGCGTGCACGCCCGGAACCCTCCGCCGGTGGCTCCAGACCATCCACCTCCATGAATGGCACTGGCTTAACGGGGACGTGGAATACCTCCCGTCCAGACTTGTGGACACCTTTAGGTCAGAGCACCCCTCCCTACGGCAGTATACCGGTTACGCAAGCGACCGCTGGGATAGCGAAACAAGGTTACGCTACATCTTTGCGTCCCCCCGCGGGCCTGCGTGAACCTGTGTACCTACCGTCTTTGGTCGCGCGCGCTGGGGTCCTGACCCAGAACGAACTAAAGGGATAGGTAAAACGCGACGAAAAAAGTTTCTGAATAGCTGAAAATAAAGGTAATTAGCATAAAAAATGTTTATGCCAGAATGCGCGCTGAGAAAGTCGTAAAGACGCCACGAAAAATGTGAATAGTTAGCGCTGTAATCATCGTAAAGCTCGTAAGACCCTAACGCCGTCCCTCTCGTCATCTAACCAGCCATAGGCGCAAAGAAAAGAGCGTCGCGAGCAGCGCAAAAAACCCAAAAAAGGTTTCCGAGCCTCCGCGTCCCTTTCGCCCTGATTCCGTTCCTTTTTTTCCCTCTCCCTGCACCCACCTCCCCTCCCTCGTGCCCCCCCCTCACTCCTTTTCGTCAGCTTAGGCGACCGGCCCTGGGGAAAAAGCGGTCAACCCCTTGCAAGCAAGACCACCATCTTCGCGGCCGCGTGGCAACACGTAAGTCAGAAATAGAACCTTGTTATTGATGCTTGCCTGCGTGCGTGAGTTGCGTTGTGTTTAATTCTCTACTGAGAAACATTTTCATTTTTGGTATTCAGAAAGTTTTCAAAGGTACGGAAAAACAGCAGGGGTTTTTAGCAAAGGAAAAGAGGACAACAGGGAGAACAAACCCCAGCAGCGCAGACAAGTGCACAGCACAGCCAGCCAGCACAACACCGCAAGGCAGCACAGCACCGCAGAACAGAGCACAGGGCGCAGGACACAAGACACCGTGACACACCAGAGCACTACCACCACACCGCAGAAAGCCCAGGGAGACACCACAACACACAGCAACACGCCACGGCAGGAGGCACCAACAACAGCGCAGACCCAACTGGCAGGGAACAATACGACGCGCAGCGCAACACAGCACCGCACACACAGGGAAAAGACACAAACCAACACCACCAGCAAAGGAAAGCAGACATCAGGGCGCCACAGCACGGCACCAAACGGCAACAAAGCACCACAGAACACAGGACACAGCACAGGGTAGCGGGGCACCACAACAAACCACAGCACACAGCAGGGCAGCAAGCCAAGTGGCCAGGCAGGAGCACCCGTGACAACACACGCCGGCGGGAAACAACGGCAAGCAACCAGACTCAGCAGCGTACAGCCAGCAACCACAGGCAACACCACACAGCAGCAGCCAGCGCAAAAAAAACAACACGGCACCACAGCAGCACACCGCACGAGAGGCGGCACACCAGAGCAAAGCAGCACCGCACCCCAGGACAGAACACAACCATGGGCCACGACGGGGGACGAGCAGACGGCAACAGGGGGCAGCAGCGCGGAGCAAGAACCAAGCCCAATACAGGCACCCCACACAGCACCAGGCACAACACAAAACACACCACCACACCGCAACGCGACAGGCAACAATACACACAGAATGGGCACAACCAGGTAGCAACCAACGACACATCAAAACACACCAGCACACCCCACAGCCCAGGACACACAAACCAGCCCGAGAACGGCACAACCGGCACAGCAGGGCAAGAAAAAAAAACACAAAAAAGCACAAGCGGAAAAAGGAAAGGAGAAAACAAAAAAAAAAGAAAAAAGGGAGGGAGGGCCCAAGGAGGAGGAAAGAAAAACAAGCAAAGGGGAGGGCCACGCGGAAGGACCACAGAGCGCCAAGGCCCACGGCACCCAGGGCCGGGAACCAACGAACACAAGAGACAAGGGGGCGCGAAAAAGGAAAAAAAAAGGGGGGGGGGGGCGGAGGACCACAAGACGGGCAGGCCCAACTCATCCCGGGCCGGAAGACACTGAACGCTGGAGACAGCAGGGGCGCAAAAAGGAAAAAAAAAAAAGAAGAATAAAAAACCCAACAACAACCGCAAACAGGGCAATGCAAGCCCGGAGGGGGCCGAGCAAACAAAGAGCGCACCAAGACAGGCCGCATGAAAGGGTGAGGCGCACCAAAACGCCCTCAAGAGGCCGGCCCGCCCAACCCTGCCATAGAGGGCACGCACACACAGACGCGCCGGACCCGGGCGTGGCGTCCTCCGACCTAAAAAGGGGAGGTGTCGGCGTCCACACGAAACAGCTCCGGTGCACCGGCCGAGTCTCCCGTCGAAAGACGGACGGTACGGGAAACCGGACGCGTCAGTGACCGGGTCCACACACGCCGAACCACTGCAGCGCACGCAGCCCAAGAGCGAAGCCGGAGGGACCCGCCAGGGACAACCCCATCGCGGGGCCCCGAACGGCTACGGCGCGGAGCGCGCCCAGCGCCCTTGCCTCGGCAGGGGCCAGCGGCAGGCACAATGAGCCCGGTTCTCGGCCGGCTCCCAAGTGCCGCGCGCAGCCACCCCGTGAAGCCGGGGGCCACAGCCCCTGGGGTGGGGGAAGGTACCACGGCGACGAGAAAACCGACTGGAGCACCGAGAGCGACCGGACCGGACGAGGCGCGGCGCACCAACGCAGGGCCACGAGGCACGCCAGAGAGGCACGCCTCCGGCCATAACCACGGCACAAAGACAGGTGCCAAGCAACAACGGCCACCGGGTGACGCAAACCCGGGAAGCGCGCACAACACGCAACGAACCACGGCACAAGAGCAACACACGAGGAACTGGGGCACTGGAGAAGGTGCCAAGGACGGCCAGGCCCCTACGCCCGCACACCGCTTCCACAGCCAGTGGGTAGTGGGCCCCCGCCGCACGCCTTGAGAGACGAGCAATCGGGGGTGGGGGAGCGCCCCACTCCGGACGCCCCTCACACAGGCAAAAAGCACCCCCCCCCGGGCACCCTCGTACCGCCCCCACAGCGAGCAAGGCCAGCTGGGCAAGAGCGCGCGGTGTGGTGTTGCAGACAGGTCCCCACGCCCACAACCTCCGCACCCACAGCCAGTGGGTAGTGGGCCCCGGCGGACGCCCCACACCGAGTCAAGAGGCGCCCCCCCCGGGTGCTCACGTGCCGCCCCCACAGCGCGCAAAGCCAGCTCGCAACAGGGCGTGCTGTGGGTTTCGTGACGAGTCCCCACGCCCGCACCCCCCGCACCCGGAGCCAGTGGGCCCTGGCCGCACGCCCCAAAGGACGGGCGGTCGGGGGAGGGAGAGCGCCTGACCCTGGACGCCCCAGGCCCAGGCAAGAGTTGCCCCCCCCGGGCCCCCTCGAGCCGTCCCCACAGCGCGGAAAGCCAGCTCGCAAGAGCGCGCGTTGTAGGGCTTGTGACGGGTTTCCACGCCCGCACCCCCCGCACCCACAGCCTGTGGGTAGTGGGCCCCGGTAGCACGCCCCAAAGGACGAGCGGTCCAGGGAGGGAGGGCGCCCGAGCCCGGACGCCCTACACCGAGGCAAGGGGAACCTTCCCCGAGCGCCCTCGCGCCGCCCCTACGGAGCGCTAAGCCAGCTCGCAAGAGTGCGCGCTGTGGGTTGGTTACGGGTCCCCACGCCCGCATCCCCCACACCCACAGCCAGTGGGTAGTGGGCCCCGACAGCATGCCCCACAGGACGGGCGGTTTGGGGTGGGAGAGCGCCCGACCCTGGACGCCCTACGCCGGGGCCAGGGGCGTCCACCCTCGGCGCCCTCGTTCCACCCCCACAGCGCGCAAAGCCGGCTCACAAGTGTGACGGGTTTCCACACCCGCAGCCCCCTGCACCCACAGGCAGTGGGTAGTGGGCCCCGGCAGCACGCCCCAAAGGACGAGCGGTCGTCCGAACCCCGGACGCCCCACGCCCAGGCAAGAGGCGCCCCCCCCGAGGGCCCTCCTCCCGCCCCCACAGCGCGCAACGCCAGCTCGCAAGAGCGCGCGCTATTGGTTGGTGACTGGTCTCGACCCCCCGCACCAACAGCCAGTGGGTAGTGGGCCCCAGCCGCACGCCCCAAAGCACCAGCGATCGGGGCTGGGAGAGCGCGCGACCCCGGACGCCCCACGCTCAAGCAAAAGGCGTCAACCCCGGGCGCCCTCGTGCCGCTCCCACAGCGCGCAAAGCCAGCTCGCAGGAGCGCGCGCTGTGGGGTTGGTGACGGGTCCCCACGCCCGCAGCCCCCGCACCCACAGCCAGTGGGTAGTGGGCCTGGCAGCGGGTCCGAAAGGATGAGCGGTCGGGGGTCGGAGAGCGCCTGACCCCAGACGCCCCACGCACAGGCAAGAGGCGCCCCCCCGGGCGCCCTTGTGCCGCCCCCACAGCGCACAAGGCCAGCTCGCAAGAGCGCGCACCGTGGGTTTGATGACGGGTCCCCACACCCACACACCCCGCACCCACAGCCAGTTGGTAGTGGGCCCCGGCCGCACGTGCCAAAGAACGAGCGGTCGGGGCTGGCAGAGCGCCCGACCCCGGACGCCCCACGCCCAGGCAAGAGATGCCCCCCCTGGGCGCCCTCGTGCCGCTCTCCCAGCGCGCAAAGCCAGCTCGCAAGAGCGCGCGCTCTGGGGTGCCCCAAAGGGGGGCACACAACCCGGAGCCAGGCAGGGGGGGAACAGGACCGGGACGCCCCCCGCCCAAGCAAGCCAAACGGGGCACGGAACCGGGGCAAGACACACAGAGGGGCACGGACAGCGTGGAACGGCCCTACCGGCGCCCAGCACTGGGACCGCGCGAAGTGCGCGCACCACACTGACCCGACCAGGGGAAGGGGGGGGGGCGCGGACGCGGCGAAGGACACACGCAAAAGACACACGGGGAATACCAGAAGGGCAACCGGACCGAGCCCGCGGAACGCACAGACCGCATGGAGTGGCGTACCAGCAAGCGAGGATAAGGGACACCCGGACGGGACGGCCCGCCACACGCGGGGCGGGAAGGGGGAAGCGGGGAAAACATAATCGGCCCCAACCCCCCCGAACCGGCCGTGAACGCCGCGCACCCAGGACCAGGGCACTGAACCCGCCAAAGCAGTAGTGGCGCACCGCGCCACGCACCACCCCAACGGCTACGCAGCCTCCGCGCCAGCCCAAGGGGGTCCCACTGGCGACAAGCCAGTAGCACGGGCCCGGCGGCGCCGCCACCCCGGGCGACCACGCATTAGGGGGGCGACTCCGTGGGTAAGCGCCTGCCGCTACGGCTCCTAAGTGATGCAATGACCGGGGAGTGGCGAGAGGGGGAAGCCGGGGAGAGACAGGGCTCCGAGCCTCGTGAACCCGGGGGACTCCGTCACCAGGCAGGAGGTGTGTTCTGTGGGATCCCGTGGGGAAGATATCACCTGGCCCGACGTGGCGGCACCCCGGGGCCAAAAGGCGTCTAGTACCCGGAAAATCAAACCTCAAACCTCAAACCTTTGCGTCCCCCCGCCTGGTGTCGCACTTTCCCCTCCTGGACGCAGCGGTCCTCACGGACTACACCATCCCTGACCACCACCGACTGGTGCCAGTGAAGCGGTACCCAGAACAAATGGCCCATGGCCCGGAGGCCTGTGAGCTGTCACACCCGTGCGGAAGCTGTTGACACCGTCTGTCAGCGGGATATCCCTGTTCTCTAATGCGCGAAATCTGGAATCCGATTTCTGACCATTACATCGATGTAGAATTACCATGATTTTATTGTCCTGGTCGATTTTCGGTCAGAAATCGGTGAAATACCCGATTTCTACCACGATTTCTAATTGTCCTGAAATCGCCGCCTGGTGTCGCCTGCTCGCGCGCCTTCGTCGCTTCGTGTCGAGTCTTGTGATGCATTTTTCTCGAGTACCTTTGAGGTTCTAAAGGAACTCAAGGGCTGGATCTAGAGGGTTTTTCTTGTACTTTCATCTGGTGTGTTCACCAGAATTTTTCGCTGTTGCGTCTGAGAGAAAATCAGCGCGCAAGCTTTTCCGTCGATCGCTCGAACTCATGGTTCTCAAGGACCATGAGTTTGGAACGAACCCTACATTCCGCCCCTATGCCTTCCATCCATGCCCCTTTCACATGGGCTTATCACTTTGAATAGGGAGAAGGGCAATAGGGATGTTTCTGGCAGCCTATGGGTTTCGCAAACCCAGGTTGTTTGCGTGCGCAAACGCTCACTTTGTGGCCTTGTGAGCATAAACGTTAATATCGCTCACAAGACCAAAAGCCCTGGGCCATTTCTGATTTTCGAGCCAACTCATCGATGGCTCCACGCAATTCAATGCGTACCAAAACTCTATCTTCGAAAAAGGGCAAGTTTTGGTCGAAAATTAGGCAGAAATTTAGCCAATCCCCTGGAGCTCGTACTCGAAGCCTTTGGGGAGTTGAGCCTTGGAAGAGGGGAATATGTGAAGTAGAGACCGAGGATTACATTGTGGATGGCTTGGTTGACTTCTACAACCTTATCTTCCATTTTTTATAATGTCGCCTTGCGAGCACGCGTGCCATACTGCTTCCTTGCACACGTGCTCATATGCAAGCACTGGTGACATGAGTGGGCGGAGACGATCTAACTATAGTGGGCATATTTGAAGGCACCTACTATGGGCCTACTGCAAAACTGTTTACTCATATTTTTGTTCTTCAATGACCCAAAGATATGTACATACCAATATCGCCGATATATGCACTTTTCCCCATAAATAGTGTGCTTCAAGGATCGAGGTGTCAAAAATGTTTCCATTATGCTTTCAACCTCAAACCTTGTTGCAAAAGGAAAGCAAAGCTTCGGTTTGCATTCATGCAAAGCCCGAGGCTCCTTCCTCTTGTGATATGGAGACAGGATATTTCGAGTGCCCATTTTTGGGTGAATTTTGGCCGTTTTGCCAAGAATGGCCACAAACCCCTTCTCCCCCTGATTTCACCCCCGAGGTTGCGTGCGCCAATTGACCAAGGGTAAGGACGATTCGGAGAGGGCACATAAACCCACATCGAATGGGGTGGTTCCCCATGTGGCCTCTCCTCATGACGGGAGAGTTGTGAGTCACCCAATTTGGGGTATGTTGCCATTCTGCCCCAATTGTGTGTCATTTTCCCTCCAAGGGGGAAAATAGCTGGAGGTGACCATGAGGGATTGACAAATGGCATATATTGGGAGCTAAGTCCCATGTGTCTATAGCACTCTTGGTTGGAAGGATCTTCGCTGTGGCCATGGAGATATGGAATCATGAGTGCGGGCCATTTTGGCCAAATTTCCCTGTTTTGCCATTGTGTACCATATCGGAACTACCATATTGCCATGGGGCACGGGATCTATCCAAGAGGGAGGGGTGAATACTGTTGCATATGATCCAGGGTTGGACACCATTGAGTTTCGTATTTGCTTGTCCGGCTCATCCACAGTTATTCAACTTTTGGTGTCATTCATGATCCCCCCCTTTGCACCTCATGCTGCTTTCTGCCCCCTCCGTATGGTCATCCCCTCGGTGAACAGTAAGCAGCCAGTGGGACAGCAAGCCAAATCCCAAGGCAGGGGACCAAAGGAAAAATATCAGGGGTCAGGAATAAAGACTTGGGGCAACAAAATCGCCAAGATTTCCTACCCTGGATGGTCGCCCGAGACAGCCAATTTCGCCATTTTGGACCCAGTTTGGATCATCACCACGCCGAGGGCCATGAAGATCCTTGGGAGCCAAGTACATGTGAGTCTCTGTTGGACTTCCAGTAAATCGCATATGGAATGGCGGATCTGATTGACGCGTTCCCGTGGGGGGGCCTGGCCACGGGACGCTGCGGTGGACATGCACAAGCAAGCAGGCAGGCAAAGCACTGCGCTCACAGGGGCATCATTACGCTCGTGTCATGTGACAAAGGGTTTCAGGATCCTTGCCACTCTGAAACAAGGGAACAAAGATATATACAGCAACACATCAGGATATGTACACATGGGGTGAAGACTGGACTGGGGTAAGGGCATCACAGAACAATAGAAACTCAGTCCCAACTCATATCCCAATCCCAGTTCCGACCCTCTCAGTGGCTGGCAGGGGCGGGGGCTCAAACACAACCCATGCCCTGCTCAGTCCGGACCCTGAAACTCTGCCAATAGGGGAAGGTGTCCCGCCCAGCCACAGGCGAGTTCCTGAAAACCAAGATGCTCCAAGGCCAGTCGACGGTCACCTCCAATGCTCCCTCAACAGCAGGTCTGAAGTCCCCTCTGAGCCGGAGATGAGGCCCCGCCAT
The DNA here is from genome assembly GCA_964036045.1 of Eutreptiella sp. 'Long Island Sound 2002'. Classification (NCBI taxonomy): domain Eukaryota; phylum Euglenozoa; class Euglenophyceae; order Eutreptiales; family Eutreptiaceae; genus Eutreptiella; species Eutreptiella sp. 'Long Island Sound 2002'. The sequence continues at coordinate 129,300,341 of OZ038382.1, read as the reverse complement.
TATCCCCCAGGAGTTGGTAGCTGAAAATGGGCTGTTTCAGCCCGAACTGACATTAGCTCAAAAAACTCCAAAACTGACCCCTTGTCCGGACTCGCCAGAGGTGGGGACGAGGCAACTGACCCTATGCCCTTTGCGTACAAACTCCCTGGAGCCCCCACCCAACCTGGTTCCCTCTGAAGTCCCGGCATCAGGGCACCACGGGTTCGTGAAGTGGGGTCATGATGCCAAAATCACCAAAATCGGCGTCATTCTCACGCGTGGCTCGCCCGGCCAGGGCAAGGCCAATGGCCCACAGGATAGGAGGCAGGACCTAGGACCTATATCTGAGTGCACAACTTAAAATTGGGTCCAGGCTACTTGTAGGCAGAGAGATATAAGGCCGCCAATTGACCACACGGGGGGGTGAAATTGGGGTCCCGAAAGGGGGTTATTTTGGCTGCTCAAAATAAGGCAAAATCCGGGGTACTCCCAATGGTTTATCTCCACACCGGCTTGGAGATGGGATCCGCCATTGCGTATGCCATCTACCAGGAGTTTGCCGAAGACTCCCATGCACTTTGCCCCCAAAGATCTCTATACCATTTGGCGTGGTGACAATCCAAATTGGGTCCACAATTGCCAAAATGGCAAAATCGTCCACACTCACTTTGGACTAGCACCTTGACGAAGGTTGCTCCGCTTTGCCCACGTGATGTGCGAACCATGGTGACCAATATCCATAACACCCATCTCATATATGGTCCATTGGTTCATGCGTCCGGCGTGCACAAGGGGGCTGAACATGGTGCACGGCGGGCAGAAAATGTGGAAAATTGCTCAAAATGGCCGAAAATGCGCACACTCATGGGTGGGGCAAATGAGGCACATGCCCGACTTGGACCGGAGTGTGCCATAGGATTGGTATCAAGTCATATGCGTCCAACATATCTTTTGGGCGTCGCCCAAACCCCTCCGGCTTTAGGAATGGCAGGGTCGCCAAGTGGGCCCATGTTTTGGGATCGTCCCAAATCGCCAACATGGCGGCCACGGTATGCCAAGCCCAAGGGGAGTTTTTCGCCGGGGCTAAGATATGTTGGGCACCGAAGTATGTATCCTCAAAAACATACTTGGGTCATGATGTCAATTGAGCGCAACGTTGAGATACACGGTCGCCACTTGACATCATGACGGGCAAAAAACAGCAAAGTTGGTGAAAAAACACGCAAAAGTGCCTTGGAAACTGCACACATATATTATAATATCTTCGGCTTGGATTGAGTAATCGACCAATCCTTCTAAACACAATGACTCGACACCAATGACCTCCGATTCCACATATGTGTCCCACTTGGGGCGCTTTGGAAGGCCGCGTGCGCTGCCTCTCAGGTGGGCACATGCAAATATGGAATATTGCAAAAAACACACCTTGCTCGCAACGCATCGCTTCGGGAGCGCTCCACAAGCGTCCCTTCACGAAGGTTAGGCTTGCGAGTGTTGGTTGAGAGTACAATGAAGGGCCTCGTGCGATATGCGGTCCATTGGCGGGTTAGACTTGGATTGGTCCACCCGCCAAATGGGCACGTGATATGACACCAAAGCTTGAACGCTCGTAACCCTTGTTATTTCAATTGGGGGTTCAAAGCGCCTTCGGCCGCCCAGATTTTCTGGGAAAAATCTCCGACGCGATGCGTTTTATCAAGGAAAAAATTGCGGATCACTCGAAGTGTGTTTCATTCTTGACTTCCAAAAAAATCGTTCTACAGAATCAGCTAATGCAGTGCACGGAACGGGCGACGTCACGCGGCGATTTCACGACAATTAGAAATCGCGGTAGGAATCGGGTATTTTACGGATTTCTAACAGCAAATCGACCAAGACACAGTGAAATTATGGTAATTCCACATCGATTTAATGGTTAGAACTCGGATTCCAGATTTCGCGGGTTAGAGAACAGGGATATCCCGCTGACAGTCGGTGTCAACGGCTTTCGCACGGGTGTGACGGCTCAGAGGCCCCCAGGCCATGGGCCATAACGGGTGTGACGGCTCACAGGCCTCCGGGCCATGGGCCATAGGTTCTGGGTACTGCTTCACCCCCCTCCTTAGAGCAAACCCTGGGGGGGGCTCGATAAGACCCAAGCATGGCAGCGGGTACCCAGGACCATCCCCTGAAGGGGGGGGGTGTCACATCCACACTTCAGGCTGTTACCCGGGTTAGGCTGCCCAGTACAATCCAACAGTAAGACAAGTACGGTGCTGTAGCTGTTAGTAACTGCAAGTATAGTATCAAGTATCAGGTGCCGGCTGCGACGGTCACTACCACAGTGGCAGTGGCATACACGGCCAACATAGGCGTCACAGGACGACCGAGGTGGTCCCACAGGTCGAAAGCGACCACAAAGATCCATCAGGCTACCCCAGGCTTCCCAAAGTCGCAGTCTGGGGGAGGGTCCCCACGGGTCCTTCCTTGGGCGCACCATGTCCATATTCACGACACGAGTCCAGAGTGTTAAAGCCAAACGAGCTCCTCCATAAGGGATCGGGCATCAGGGCCGTCTTTTCCCTCGCCCCATTACCACGAAGGCCCTGCATGAAGGAGTCCTCATGCAGTCTGGGCGGAGGCGTCGACTCCTCAAACCACCAGTTTCCCAGGCAGACTGACCGAGGTCAGGACACCGGAGGTCGCCACCCGACTGCAAGTGCGTCTGCGAGTCGGTAGGCTCAGACTGGGACTGACAGTGCGGGACCGCTGGGAGTGTAGTCAGGCAACTGGGCTTCCCGTATGGCGCCATCAGGATCTCAGCACATCACAGCCACTAGGGTACACGGTATCACGGGCACTCAAACAGAAGAATCTGTACTTAGGTACTGGTCCAGGCTGGACCTTATGTAAGAGCTCTTACACGGCGACTCAGGGCGCCTTCGTATTCCGATTCGCATCCCCTTCGAGGGGGGAAAAACAGTCAATATGTCGGCGATGGGCTGATAATACGCAACATACGGATGCACAGGTGGACAGGAAAACGCCTGAGTTCAGGCCATATATAGTCTGCAGACACACGTAGACTGGCCTGGATCTCGCAAGTGCCATGGGACCAGACCACACACCCAAAAATCGCAATGCCGATGACAGCGGCATCCGTTGCGCAACATCGTATGGGCTTCAAGGCCCCAAGAGCTCAGGAAATGTCAGTCAGTCGCCCTGCCTGGTTTCCCAAGGATTCAGCAGGCGGGGAGTGACGAAAAGAAGTGGGAAAGAGGGGCCATCCTCCCCTGGATTCAGCAGGGAGGGTATATGGCCACTCTGATGGCAGGTCACCGGAAGATGGAAGAGAGCAAGCAAGTGAGGAACGATCCGTCGACCAAAAAAGCGCTCAAACTGCATCAGGGGAGAGCTCAGGGCGGTGATCAGGCGCCCCTGGCTGCAATTGCCCGGGTGAGTGCTGCCAAGTCCGAGACGTGGATCTTGGTCTTGTGCTTGCGGATGTAGTCCATGAAGGGGTGTTAATCCGCGGCACGAACGAGGAGACGGGTTCCCAGGTGTCGTGGGACAGCCCATAGCCTCGCCAACGAACCTTGAACTGGAGGCCTCTGGGTGCCGAGGCGTTCGAACGCTGGGCCAGGATCTTCTCGACGGTATAGTCGTCCTGCTCAGCATAATCATCGTCGAAATCAGCCTCATTTGCGGCGTAGTCCAGGGACACATGTTGGCCACGGAGATCGGGTTCCCGCACACGGAGTTGACTCTCGTGGTGCTCCAGGAACTGTCGGTGACCCACCTTGATGCGGTAGGTGTCCTCACCAATCCTGCGGACCACCTCTCCGGGTGTGAACCAGGTTTTGGTGCGGTGGATGCCCATAGGGCGGGGTCTGATCACCCACACCGGGTCTCCCACCCTGAACCTTTGCGCTGTCGAGCTCGGTGCGGACTTCTAACGCTCAGCATGCTCCTTCTCGAGCTGCTGGCGGATGTCCCATGCCAATGCCTCTTCCCGCGCAAAGACTTCCTTGGCGTCCATGGCCATACCATCACAGAAGGGAAGTCCCCGACCAAGGTGGTCCCTGCCGAACAGAATCTGGTGAGGGGACAAACCACCCGGAGTGGGGGTGTCATGATGGGCCTTCAGAGCGGGCCACATCTCCTCAAACCAGTTCCGACGTGGATTGGTGATGTGAATCTTGCGCAGCTTCTCGAACAGCTGCCGTCCAGCCACTTCAGCCCGGCAGTTAGACCGGCTGAGATAGGCCACGCTCTTGGCATGAGGTATATCCATGAGGGAACACATGGCACTGAACCAGCCACCAGTAAACTGGGGCCCTCGGTCACTGCAAATGGTGCAGGGGATGTCAAAGACGGTCAGCCAATGACGAATCATCATGACTGCCACTTCCTTGGCAAGCAACCCCTTTTTTGGGTGCCGAAACGGCTACTACGTAGCCGCTGTGGCGATCCACACAAAGGACCACACAGTCAAAGGTCTCCTTGCCAATGTGAAGTTCGGGCATGGGGAAGACGTCCATGGCCACGCTCTCCATGGGCTGATCAGGCACCGGAGTCCATTGGGCTTACCCCTTGACGTTCCGGTTGTCGGGATTGCAGGCCTGACAGACCGAGCAACCCTTCCTGTCCTTCCTGAAAGCGCTGTAGAGACTGATCTGGTCGATTTTGAACCGGCGCTGCATGTCCAGGGCTTGCTTCTTGACCCCTGGGTGCATCATGTGGTGGTGCCAAGCCTCACATAGCCCGAGCACCTGGGACTCTGGGACCAGCAGCTTACCATTCCGGTAGAGCTTGCCATCTTCCTCAGTCAGCCCCTTTGGCCACTTCTGCCCGTCATCAGGGTCAGTCACAGCCCTATATTCGGCCTCAAAGGCCTCAGACTTAGCGTAGTCGTCGGTCCAGTTGTCCTGAAGGCAAGATTCAGCGAAGAGGTGCTTGTCGGACTCAGCTCCATCAGGGGCGAGTACTCTGACCGCTCTGCCCATCCTTGTTCCGAGGGGGGCATCCGCAGCCATGACGACGAAGCATTTAACACCCTCCTCCTCCATCAGTCGCTCCATTTCTATGATCCTCTTGGCCTCAGCGGTCTCAGCCTCATCGCCATGGGCAGACACGTCTGTCATGCCCTTGCCGGCGGGATAGGCCCGCCGACTGAGACAGTCCGCCACGTTGTTGTCCTTGCCAGGAACATACACAACTGTGAGGTCGAACTTGGCCAAGGTCTCATGCCATCTTGCCCCTCGGGAGGCGGGACCTGAGGGGGTGTCCAAGTGCTCCTTGTGCCACGACTGCAGACTCTGGTGGTCGGTGCAGACGGTGACGGGATGGAGGGCTATGTACCCAGCCCCTTTCCTGAGAGCCATGACGATGGCATACGCCTCCTTTTCTCGGGGCGCCCACGTCCTTCTCTGGCCTTCCGCCAGGAATTGGCTCCAGAAGGCCACTGGCACGTGCCTCCCGTCGTCAAGCACTTGTTCCAACACAGCGCCAGCGGCGTAGTCGGAAGCGTCGGTGCGCAGGACGAACCCTCGGTCAGGATCCAGAAGGTGCAGACCCACTGCGGATAGCAGCGCCTGCTTCATCACCTCAAAGGCACGGTCAGACTCAGCATTCCAGACCAGAGCCTTCTTGGATCCCTTCTTGGTCTCCCCTCGGTTGCCCTTGAGCATGGTCGTCAGGGGGGCTGCATACTCGGCATACATCTTGATATACCCCGAGTAGTAGTTGCAGAACCCCAAATACGCCCGTAGCTCAGAGACCGTTTTGTGCTTTTCCCAGTGCTCAATGGCAGCCACCTTGCCAGGTATGGTCTTCCGCTGCCCGTTCCCAACTACGTGGCCAGCGAATACCACCTCGCTTACCGCAATGGTGGCCTTGTCACTGCTGCCCGTGAGTTTGTGCCGAACCAGAAGGTCCAGCACTCGGGTGACGTCCCTCTCATGTGCCTCCGGGAGCTCCTCATAGCTCATACTGGGGTCCCCGGACGCGATGATCACGTCGTCCACGAAGGGGTCCGCACAGTCACGCACCGGCTCAAGCAGGTTCTCCAGCATCCGCTGAAAAGCCGCATTGCCGTTGGTAACGCCCATGGGCATCACCCTGCACTGGAGAGGTCCAAGTGGGGTGCTCATGGCTGTGCAGGCACGGGACTCCTCGGCGAGAAGCATCTGATGATAACTGTGTTTCAGGTCAATCACCGTGAAGATCGTCCGCCAGTGTTGTTTTTGCAGCATGTCCTTAATGAGGGGCAGCGTATAGCTGTCATGCTGCGTTTGGGCTTTTAGGCCGCGGTAGTCGACAACGAGCCGCCACTCACCGGCCACCTTCTTGGGGACGACGAAGCACGGGGAGGCTCACTCGGAGTGGCACGGCTCAAGCCAGCCTCTCTCGATGAAATCGCGGAGAATCTTCTCCATGGCCTCCTTCCTCTCGCCCCTCAGGGCAAACTCCCGGTGTCGATACACACGGGGGTCCTGCTTCAGTCGTATCTTAGCCTCGCCATACGGTCCACGCACCTGTGGGGGAAACACAGGTTTTCTGCTGAAGAGAGTATTCCCATACTTCTGTTTCAGCCTGGCCCTCAATGCCTGGATCTTGGGGCAATCTTCGGACTTCGCCTTGGCTTTTTCGGGCACCTGGACCACAGAGCTTACTTGAGGGGTAGCGACCCTACTCGGTTTCGGCTCAGGTGGTCTTCCCAGGTGGCCAAAACGGCCATCTCTGGTCTTGCCTCGGAACAGATTGCCGTAAGTGGGTGGGTTTCTGCCGATTGGCTCGTCCTGGCTGGACATGTGGTCAAGCACCCTCTTTACGAAAGTATTCCCATCATAGGAACCAGAGACGATCGAGTCCACTTCCCACCAGGCTTTGTCCTGGCCTTTGCCCTCACGCTGGCTTCCCCAGTCGTGAAAGGGCTGATCCATATACCCCTGAACCAGGTCCAGCTCCTCTTCAGTGAGAGGGTCCTCCGATTCTCCGATGTCAACAGGGTAAACCGCAAAAGCATTGCCGCCATGGCTCCGCTATGATGCGGTTCACACACACGAAGTCCGTGGTGTTGGCCTGTTCAAGGCCCCCATCCACATAGTGGAATTCCGTTGGCCATCTTTGGGGTGGCATGGGCTGTCCCTTAGGGTCCTGATAGACACTCTCTCCAGCCGGTAGGACGACCTTGTTTAAGGTCATGTTGGACAATGAGACCACCCAATCTCGGGTGCCTTCCTCCTCGGTGCATCCCATAGGAACAACCAGCACTGCCTTGGAGCGGTCCTTGCGAATCTTCGCTACCGCCTTTTGAATGTCCCATCGGGGGCAATGAATGCACATCAAACCCTGATGCGGACCCCAGTGCTTCTTCCGTGCGGAGTCCTGGGCGCTCCAGTACTTCTCACAAACCCGAGTATGGGCAGAGGTTCCTGAAGAGAACGCATCCAGGGCCAGATCCGAAACTCCCAGGTCCGCGACCACTCGGCTCGCCACTTTGGGCATTACGCCCTACTCCTGGTTTGGGGGCCCAGTTGGCTCAGTGCCCAGCGCGGCTACCTCAAGCTGATTGCGTTCCGGTTGGATCCATTGGCACTCGACATGGTGCTCAGGTGACGAAAGCCACGGGAGCTGGTCGTCCTGGTACAGGGTCGTGGAGGCCTGGGCCGGGAGAACGCCGGAGTCCGTCTCCATCATGAAGTTGAACCCAACGATCATGTCCGAGTCCATCTGGGCCTCGTAGAAGCGACCTTGCGGGAGAATTTCCTTGCCGAGGTCCGGGCAGCTCAGCTCGCGTTGGTTCACGAACTGCAGCCCAATGGCCGCTTCCCTCGTGCCTCCCACCATGTACTGGCCGTTCGCCACCTTCAGCCTGACAGGCTTCCGACTGTCGGTCAAGCGCTCTGGCGGAAGTAAGCCAGCCTTCACCAAGCTGACCTGAGCTCCCGTGTCGACCAACACGTCAAAGACCTTCTCCACTTCCCCGCATAAGGCACGGACCTTAAGGTGCAACTGCCGCTCACGCCCCACTCGGCGCACGACGTGCAAGGTCAGGATCTCCGGCCGTTCCAGAAGCTCAACAAGCGACTGGTGCAGGTCGTGGACAATGGGCTCAGGCTGCCCATCTGCAGCATCCAACTGCGGTCCGGGTGATCCTCCAATACTCTCGGATAGATCTTGAAGCACATCAAATACATTCTTGGTCGCGAGGGATGGACGGGTGCAAAGGTTCGTGCCTTCACTTACCCTCAGCCAGCCACCGCGACTGTCTTTCGCTTTGGGTGCCGGACCGGGCCTTCCGCCCGCGGCAGTCCCTTTGTGCTTATTGTCTCCCGACTGGGATGGTGTGGCACTTCCCACAACACCATCCCGCGACCGCCCTAGCTGGGGCCCTTTGCTGCAGGGGCTCCGCTAAGGGGCGTCGGTTGTGGTGGTATTAGGGGTACTCTCCTCCGCATCAACCTCGTTGAAACCCTTCTTCTTTCCCCCTTTCTTACCCTTTTTGTCCTTGTCCTTGTTCTTGACGTTCTCTTTGTTCTCCTTGTTCTTGTCGTCCGACCTGGGGACCCAGTTCCTCTTGATCTCCTGGATCCCCTTGGCCAACTCTGTCCCCACCGACATCAGCTTGGAGAGCTCGTGCTTGTCGACCTCCACTTTAGTCTCCCGGATACCCGCGGGTGCACGCTTCTTCAACCCGTGCACCTTCTTGTAGGCCTCCGTGTCGGCCTTGTGGATGGGGCATGTCCGGTGGTCATGGTTGAACCCTTTGTTCCTCCCATAACACACGAAACAGCCCTGAGGCTGAGCTCGTATGAACTCCCCAAAGGACAGCGCAGGGTTGCCAATGCGGCGGGGGTCCTTCTTCTCCTTCTTCTTCCAACCCTGCTGCAGGGGCTTCCAGCTTCCCCGGTTGCTCCCCGCGTTCAGGTTGTGGCCACGAAGGCACAAACAGCCATCTCGGCGGGCTCATCGTCGTCGTCATCGTCGTCCAGAGCCACATCGTCATCGGCTCCCGCTGGGTCCATGGCAGCTTCCCCGTGAGGCCCCTCGCCAACGTAGTTGACGTCACGGTTGCCGGGCCTCAACCCGCGGGTGTTGTGGAGGTTCCGGTACTCCTTGAGTACCTCCTCTCCAACCCAGTCCAAGATCTCGTCGCAACTCATCCGCGCTGGGATGGCCTGCAGACGGATGGTCTGGCCGCTCACGTCACACTCATCAAGGCGCCACATCGCAGTCTTCTCGCGATCGCCTGTGACGGTGATGAGGAGATCTTTCGGCAGGGAGTGCCGTTTGACATCCCGGGCCACGTTCTTCCTTGTCCAAGGCACCACGTACGTATGATACTCCTTGGGGAGCATCATCTTGACCGTGTGGTTGGACTTGGCCCTCTGGGCTTCCTTCTTGGTGACTCTCTTGATCCATGCTTCCGGCAGCATGGAGAGCAGGCGAGCCTGCTCGTCACCCTCATTCCAGTCCTCCACGTTGCGGCGGAAGAGGGTGTATTGCCCCCAGAAGTCCCGCCAATCTCGTAGGCGGATCTCCCGACCATCATGCTGAAGCTTGATGGACTTCCAACGCTTGGCGGCCACCTGCGGAGCGTCCACCCGCTCCTGCTCGTTGAGCCACTTCTTGGCTTTCTTGAGGGTCTTGATTTTCCCCTCCTTGGTCGCCATGAAGTAGAGCTCTTGGAGCACCTCCGGCAGGCGGTACCTGAACCGTTTGAAGACATATCTCTCCGCATCTGCTGGATCCATGTCTTCAGTGACGGTCACCCCCCAATCGTCCAGCTTCTCCAAGAAGCGGTCGAGGTTGAGGGGGTTGCCATCGTACATGGGGGGCTTGATGTCCTTCAGGTCTTCCCACACGGCGGCGTCCGCATCCTTAGAGACCATGAACGCCGGCCGCGAGGTCGACCGAGGTTCCCATCGGCGTCCCCAACGGACTCCCACGGCCGCCACTTCCATCTCCTCCACGGCATCCGTGTGGCTACGCCGTGGTTCCTCCATGTACGCTGAACCTGGATGTTCACGCCGTACTCCTTCCCTGTATGCCTCCTCATCACAGCGCCGGCGGCTGCGTTCAGCGGCCTCCCGTCGTACACCACGCGGCGGGGTAATGCCGAACTCCTCCAGGTCTTCCGCGCCTCAGCCAATATCCCACTCCACTTCCCCTCCAGGGACCTCATCTCTGAGTCCACTATAACGCCCGCCAGCCATTAGGATTGGCTCCCGGGCTGGTGCGGGGCGTCGGGGGCGTACCGGTGTCCGCGGTGGAGCACGACGGTTGTGGTACTCCGCCCTGAGCCACTCATCACGCCACTCCTCACTGCCACTGCCGGGTGGCACGCGCTTGTTACGGCGGCCCGCGCTGTGGTGAGAGGGGGCGCTGAGAGAGGGGGCACTGGCGCTGGGGTGACTCCTGGGGGCTCCGCCGGGGGCGCGGGGTCTGCCTGGACCTGGTCCAGGTGCCCAGCCGTCGTCCGACGAGCCAGACTCCAGGGGTGGGTGGTCGCTGCCGACGCTCCCTCGGGCTTCCAGCACGTCCAACCTCTGCTGCAGGCCGTTGATGACCTTGTTCAGCAGCCTGGTCTCACGCCTGGCGATGTTCAGCTCCCTCTGTGCGGCAGTGGCGACCTTGGCGATCTTGACCATCTCCGTCTTGGCGATGTCCAGCTCCTTCTGCGCGCCCGCGGCGACCCTGGCGATGCGGGTCATCTCGCCCTTGCCCGTGTCTACCTCGCGCTCGAGGGACTGAACCCTCCTGCGGAGGTGGACAATCCACCGCCAGGTGGCATCCGGGTCACCGTTCCCTGGTTGGTCGTTGTGGTCCCCAGGGGGTCCTCCAGGAGGGCCTCTGCCGGGTCCGCCCGGTCCACTGGGTCCTCCCCCTCCCGAAGGTCTGCCTCCGGGGGGTCCACCTGGTGGGCGTCCTCCAGGGGGTCCTGATGGTCCTTCGCGAGGGGGTCCCGGTGGGTCTCCGCCGGGTCGCCTCGGTGGGTCCGAGGATGGGGGCTTCTCCGTGTAGCCGAAGTCCATGTCTTCCTCCTCGTCCAGGTCGCCCCACCTAGGCGTCTCGGTCTCGGTGGATCCCGAGCTCCGGTAGGGAGGATGGAGATCCTCACTCTCACCCTCCGGCTCCATGGGGACATCTTCAGCTCCTCCGCCAGCCACTGCTCGGCGATGTCGGCGGCCTCGTCCATCCCCGTTGCTGGCGGTGAAGAAGGGGTCGGAGTCGTGGGGGTGTCCGCCTGCTGGCCTCCGTGACCTCTCGGGGGTCTTCCCCTTACCCTTCCTCTGTCGGTAGTCGGTGGGGCCACTGCTCCCACTACTGCCCGTGTCGCCCTCCTCCAGATCCAGCATCATCTTGGAGGAGGCGTCACCTTCGAAGAGCTTTCGAAGGGTCTCCACTCGGGATCCTCCCGGGGGAGTCTCGCGCCGGAGCTTGGCTTCCGCCTCCTCCATTGCCGCAGCCGTGGCTGCGGCAGCTCGCCCTTCGGCTTTCTCCCGGGCACGGACAGCCTCGGCCTCCCGAGCCCACTGCAGCCAAGCCTTCTCCCGCCTCCAAGGCTGCCAGCTCCGCCTCCGTCTTGGCCCTCACCTCAGCGACTTTCCGTCGCGCGGCCTCGATGGCGTCCGCTCGGCCTTGGCCGTCGCGTCAGCGTGGGCCCTTTTCTCCGCCTCCTTCTTTGCCCTCTGTTGGGCAAGCGCCTCCTCCAGCGCCTTCACCTCCGCCTCCTTGCAGGCAATGGCCTCCTGGGTCAGGCGGGCTTCCTCGGTGGCTGCCGCCACCTCACCCCTGACCCGGGCAGTTGCTGCCTCCTGGGCGGCTGCGGCCGTGAGTCCGGCCGCAATGGCTGCCACGGTCGAGGCGTGGAAGGCCATGCCTCTGCCCCAATCTGTGGCCTCCTCCTGGGCGATGCCGACGGCGCCCTCCACGGCAGCGTTCTGCTGCGTGGCCAGTTGCCGGGCAACCCGAGGGTTGCAGGGCACCCCACAGGCGCGCTCGCAGGCGCGCGCCACGTCCCTTTGGTCGGGAGCGACGCTGCCGCTGGAGCTAGCCTGGTCGGCCGGCCTCCTCCCGCGGTGGGCCGACTCCACGTCCCCGCTGGGGTCTGACTACCTCAGGTGCAGCTGACGGGGCTTGGCCTTGGCCTGCTTGGCGACTTCGAGGAAGTCGCCAAGGGTGGTGTTGCCGGGGTGGTGACCGCCACTGGCCTGTCGGGGGCTGGGGGCTGGGGTTCCGCCCTTGGCGCCTTGGGCGGCTTCAGCGGCCAGGGATTCCTGGTACTCCCGCCATTTCGTGTCCCGCTTCCTGTCCCCGGCGGAACGTCTCTCCTTCCCAGGAGACGCGCTGCTGCTGCTGCCCTGCAACGTGCGCTTGTTCCCCAGCTCCAGGAACTCCTTCTCGATCATGTCCCACATGGAGACGTTGATTGATCGTGGCGCCCGACGGGTACTCGTTGGGGTTCTCGTCCTCCTCAATCCAGTCGGGGCGCAGCCCTTCGCCGGGCCTGTCTGGCCGGGTCCAGACCCTCCAGTGCTTCTGGCGGAAGCGGTACGCATACCCTTCCACCCGCAGCCAGTCCTCCACCGCCTGCAGGCGGTCCTCGCCCATGTCCTCGCGGAGCTCGAAGCTCCCGGGCATGCCGCCTTCGCACTGGGGATTGCTGTGGCGGTAGTGCTGCCCCCACAGCAACCCACGCAGTAGGCGCACCGCATGGGGGTGGGGCTGCGGCCACGTCTTACCCGCCTCCTGCCAATTCACCATGGTCCTCTCGATGGACTAGTCCTGGGGATGGCTGTTGAGGTGGGTGATGAAGCTGGGCGTGCGGCCTTGCTGGTCGGCCGAAGGAACTCGTTGATGTCGGAGTTCCGGTCGCTCCTTCACGGACTCGGCGCTGTTGCCGGGCGGCGCTGCGAAGCCCGTCGTGCTGGGGGTTGGTGGCCCCGAGTGGCAAGCGGAAGATGGGTAACCCCGCGGCGGTGAAATGCTTTTGACGCGTTCCCGTGTGGGGGCCTGGCGACGGGACGCTGCGGTTGACACGCACAAGCAAGCAGGCAGGCAAAGCACTGCGCTCACAGGGGCATCATTACGCTCGTGTCATGTGACAAAGGGTTTCAGGATCCTTGCCACTCTGAAACAAGGGAACAAATGTATGTACAGCAACACATCAGGATATGTACACATGGGGTGATGACTGGACTGGGGTAAGGTCATCACATGACAAAAGACACTCAGTCCCAACTCATATCCCAATCCCAGGTCCGACCCTCTCAGTGGCTCGCAGAGGCGGGGGCTCAAACACAGCCCGTGCCCTGCTCAATCTGGACCCTGAAATTCTGCTAATAGGGGAGGGTGTCCCGCCCAGCCACAGGCAAGTTCCTGAAAACCAAGATGCTCCAAGGCCAACCAACAGTAGCCCCCTATGCTCCCTTAACAGCAGGTCCGAACTCCCCTCTGAGCTGGAGATGAGGCCCCCCATTATCCCCCAGGAGTTGGTAGCTGAAAATGGGCTGTCTCAGCCCAAACTGATATTGGCTCCAAAACTCCAAAATTGACCCCTGGTCCGGACCCGCCAGAGGTAGAGACGAGGATACTGACCCTATGCCCTTCGCGTACGAACTCTCTGACGCCTCCACCCAACCTGGTTCCTTCTGAAGTCCCGGCATCAGGGCACCACGGGTTCGTCAAGTGGGGTCATGATGCCAAAATCACCAAAATCGGCGTCATTCCCACGCGTGGCTCGCCCGGCCAGGGCAAGGCCAATGGCCCACAGGATAGGAGGCAGGACCTAGGACCTATATCTGAGTGCACAACTTGGAATTGGGTCCAGGCTACTTGTAGGCAGAGAGATATGGGGCCGCCAATTGACCACACGGGGGGGTGAAATTGGGGTCCCGAAAGGGGGTCATTTTGGCTGCTCAAAATGAGCCAAAATCCGGGGTACTCCCAATGGTATATCTCCACGCCGGCGTGGAGATCCGATTTGTCATTGCGTATGCAATCCACCAGGATTCCGACAAAGACTCCCATGCTTTTGGCCCCCAAAGATCTCCATGCCATCTGGCATGGTGACAATCCAAATGGGGTCCACAATTGCCAAAATGGCAAAATCGTCCACACTCACTTTGGGCTAGCACCTTGACGAAGGTTGCTCTGCTTCGCCCGAGTGGTGTGTGAACCATGGTGACCAATATCCATAACACCCATGTCATATATGGTCCATTGGTCCATGCGCCTGGCGTGCACAAGGGGGCTGAACATGGTGCACGGCGGGCAGAAAATGTGGAAAATTGCTCAAAATGGCCGAAAATGTGCACACTCAGGGTCGGGGCAAATGAGGCACATGCCCGACTTGGACCGGACTGTGCCATAGGATTGGTATCAAGTCATATGCGTTCAACATATCTTTTGGGCGTCGCCCAAACCCCTCCGGTTTTGGGAATGGCAGGGTCGCCAAGTGAGCCCATGATTTGGGATCGTCCCAAATCGCCAACATGGCGGCCACAATATGCCAAGCCCAAGGGGAGTTATCCGCCGGGGCCAAGATATGTTGGGCACCGAAGTATGTACCCCCATCACATAACTGGGTCATGATGTCAATTGAGCGCAACGTTGAGATACACGGTCGCCACTTGACATCATGACGGGCAAAAAACAGCAAAGTTGGTGAACAAACACGCAAAAGTGCCTTGAAATCTGCACAAATATATTATAATATCTTCGGCTTGGATTGAGTAATCGACCATATTTCTAAACACCATGACTCCACACCAATGACCTCCGAGTCCACATATGTGCTCCACTTGGGGCGCTTTGGAAGGCCGCGTGCGCTGCCTCCCAAGTGGGCACATGCAAATATGGAATATTGCAAAAAACACACCTTGCTCGCAACGCATCGCTTCGGGAGCGCTCCACAAGCGTCCCTTCACAAAGGTTAGGCTTGCAAGTGTTGGTTGGGAGTACAATGAAGGGCCTCGTGCGATATGCGGTCCATTGGCGGGTTAGACTTGGAATGGTGCACCCGCCAAATGGGCACGTGATATGACACCAAATATGGCATACAACCCTACCCTCGCCTTCTACACCCAGCCTAGTGGCCTACAATCAAAGTATGCCTATATTCTAGACTAACTTTGGTCCCTTAACACGCATGCAACTGCTTTGGTCGAAAATCGGCCTCCTTTCGGAAAGCCGAATTTTAGCATGCATATATATTATATATATATATTATATATATATATATATATATATCTTATATAAATATATTGCCAATATATATATGGAGATCATATTTGTACTATCCGGAGAAAACAAGTGATATGCCCCGGATGTAGAGGCAAGCGAAGAGGGAGAAAACGCCAACTCTACATACTTCTACAGGTACTTGGACACCAATACGTGAGATTGCCCATTTCTTGGATAACACTCAAAATAAATAACCCTTTGGGCCTATGGAGTTGGGATCCTTCGGCCTCATCCTATGACTTTGGGGGGCAAAACCTCATACACAGTGCCTATGAGGCACGTTAGTTCGTCCTTGGGCGCTGGAACGCTCGTAACCCTTGTTATTTCACTTGGGGGTTCAAAGCGCCTTCGGCCGCCCAGATTTTCTGGGAAAAATCTGGGACGCGGTGCGTTTCATCAAGGAAAAAATTGCGGATCACTCGAAGAGTGTTTCATTCTTGACTTCCGAAAGAAACGTTCTACAGAGTCATCTAATGCGGTGCACGGAACGGGCGACGTCAAGCGGCGATTTCACGACAATTAGAAATTGCGGTAGGAATCGGGTATTTCACAGATCTCTAACCGCAAATCGACCGAGACACAGTGAAATTATGGTAATTCCACATCGCTTTAATGGTTAGAAATTGGATTCCAGATTTCGCGGGTTAGAGAACAGGGATATTCCGCTGACAGCCGGTGTCAACGGCTACCGCACGGGTGTGACGGCTCACAGGATCCCAGGCCATGGGCCATAACGGGTGTGACGGCTCACAGGCCTCCGGGCCATGGGCCATAGGTTCTGGGTACCGCTTCACGATCTCCAAGCCAGCGTGGAGATATACCATTGGGGATACCCCCAAGTTTGGCTCATTTTGAGCAGCCAAAATGACCTTCTTTTGGGACCCCAATTTCAGCCCCACGTGTGGTCAATTGGCGGCCCCATATCTCTGTGCCCATGAGAGGCCCGGACCTAATTTCAGTGTGTGCACTCAGAGAGAGTTCCTAGGTCCTGCCTCCCATCCCGTGAGTGGTCAGTGAGGGCTTTGGAGAGTTCGTACTTGAAGGGCATAGGGTCAGTTACCTCGTCCCTACCTCTGGCAGGTCCATACGAGGGGTCAGTTTTGGAGTTTTTTGAGCTAATGTCAGTTCGGGCTGAAAAGGCCCATTCTCAGTTACCAACCCCTAGGGGAGAATGGCAGGGCCCAATCTCTGGCTCAAATGAGAGTTGGGGCCTGCCATCAAGGGAGCATGGGCGACCACTGTTGGTTGGCCTTGGAGCCGCTTGGATCCCAGGAGATCGCCTGTGGCTGGGCGGGACACCCTCCCCTTACGGCAGAGTTTCGGGGTCAGGACCTAGCAGGGCATGGGTTGTGTTTGAGCCCCCGCCCTCGCCAGCAACTGAGAGGGTCGGACCTGGGATTGGGATATGAGTTTGGACTGAGTGTCCATTGTTCTGTGATGCCCTTACCTCAGTCCATGCTGTACATACTTTTGTTCCCTTTTTTCAGAGTGGCAAGGATCCTGAAACGCTTTGTCACATGATACGAGCATGAGGATGCCCTTGTGAGCGCAGTGCTTTGCCTGCCTGCTTGCTTGTGGGTGTCCGCCGCAGCATCCCGTGGCCAGGCCCCCCACGGGAACGCGTCAGAAGCGTTTCACCGCCGCGGGGTTACCCTTCTCTCGCGTGCCACTCGGGGCCACCTGAACCCCGAGCACCACAGGGTTCGCAGCGCCGCCCAGAGCATCGCCCCGAGCGTCAGCAACAGCGCCGCGTCCGTGAAGGAGGTGTAGCGACCGGAACTCCGACATTAGCAAGTTCCTTCGGCCGACCGGTACCGGCCGCACTTCCAGCTGCGTCATCCATCTCCACAACCAACATCGGGCGTCTTACTCCCAGCCCTGTAGATAGAGTGGACCGCAACAACTGCTTCAACAGCCACCCCCAGGACTAGTCCATCGAGGCAAACGAGCACCGATGGTGAACTGGCAGGAGGCAGGCAAGACGTGGCCGCTGCCCCACCCCCATGCTGTGTACCTACTGCGTGGGTTGGTATGGGGGCAGCACTACCGCCACAGCAACCCCCAGTGCGAAGGCGGCATGCCCGGGAGCTTCGAGCTCCGCGAGGATATGGGCGCCCACCGCCTGCAGGCAGTGGAAGACTGGCTGCCGGTGGAAAGATACGCCTACCGCTTCCGCCAGAAGCGCTGGAGGGTCTGGACCCGCCCGGACAGGCCCGGTGAAGGGCAGCGCCCCGACAGGGCTTATGAGGATGAGAACCAGAACGAGTACCCGTCCGGCGCCACGATCAACGTCTCTATATGGGACATGATCGAGAAGAAGTTCCCGGAACCGGGGAACGAGCGTACGCTGCAGGGCAGCAACAGCAGCGCGTCCCCTGGAAAGGTGAAGCAATCCGCCGGGGACAAGAATCAGGACAAGAAATGGCGAGAGTACCAGGAACCCCGGGCTGCCGAAGCCGCCCAAGCCGCGGAGAACGAGACCAAGGGTGGAACCCCAGCCCCCAGCCCCCAGCGGGCCAGTGGCGGTCACCACCCCGGCCACACCACCCTTGGCGACTTCCTTGAGGTCGCCAAGAAGGCCAAGGCCAAGACCCGTCAGCTGCACCTGAGGTAGTCAGGCCCCAGCAGCGACGTGGAGTCGGCCCACCGTGGGAGAATGCCGGCCGACCAGGCCAGCTCCAGCAGCAGCGTCACTCCCGACCAAAGGGACGTGGCCCGTGCCTGCGAGCGTGCCTGTGGGGTGCCCTGCAACCTTCGGGTCGCCCGGCAACGGGCCACGCAGCAGAACGCTGCCGTGGAGGGCGCCGTCGGCATCGCCCAGGAAGAGACTGCAGATTGGAGCAGAGGCATGGCGTTCCATGCCTCGACCGTGGTGACCATTGCGGCCGGACTCACGGCCGCGGCCGCCCAGGAGGCAGCGACTGCCCGGGTCAGGGGTGAGGTGGCGGCAGCCGCCCAGGAAGCCCGCCTGGCCCAGGAGGCCATTGTTCGTAAGGAGGCCGAGGTGAAAGCGCTGGAAGAGGCGCTTGCCTAAGAGAGGGCAAGGAAGGAGGCGGAGGAAAGGGCCCACGCCAAAGCAACGGCCAAGGCCCAAGCGGACGCTGCCAGGAAAGATGCCATCGAGGCCGCGCGACGGAAGGTCGCTTAGGAGAGGGCCAAGACGGAGGCGGAGGTGGCAGCATTGGAAGCGCAGAAGGCTCGGCTGCAGCAGGCTCGGGAGGCCGAGGCTGCCCGTGCCCGGGAGGAGGCTGAAAGGCGAGCTGCCGCAGCCACGGCCGCCGCATGGAGGAGGCTGAGGCCAAGCTCCAGCGCGAGACACCCCCGGGAGGATCCCGAGTGGAGCCCCTTCGAAAGCTCTTCGAAGGGACGCCTCCTCCAAGATGACGCTGTATCTTGAGGAGGTCGACACGGGCAGCAGTGGGGACAGTGGCCCCACCGCCTACGGACGAAGGAGGGGTAAGGGGAAGACCCCAGAGGGGACACGGAGGCCAGCGGGCGGACACCCCCACGACTCTGACCCCTTCCTCACCGCCAGCGACGGGGATGGACGAGACCGCCGGCATCGCCGAGGAATGGCTGGAGGATGGGGCGAAGATGTCCCCATGGAGCCGGAGGGTGAGGGTGAGAATCTCCCTCCACCCTACCGGAGCTCGGAGTCCACCGAGTGCGAGACCAAGACGGCTAGGTGGGCCGACATGGAGGAGGATGATGACATGGACTTCAGCTACACGGAGAAGTCCCCATCCTCGGACCCACCGAGGGGACCCGGCGGAGGCCCACCAGGATCCCCTGGCGGAGGACCATCAGGACCCCCTGGAGGACGCCTACCAGGTGGACCCCCCGGAGGCGGACCTCCAGGCAGGGGAGGGACCCCTGGACCGGGCAGACCCGGCAGAGGCCCTCCCGGAGGACCCCCCGGGGACCCCGACGGCCCACCAGAAGAGGGTTACCCGGAGGCCACTTGGCGGTGGATCGTCCACCTCCGCAGGAGGGTCCAGACCCTCGAGCGTGAGGTAGACACGGGCAAAGGCGAGATGATCCGCATCGCCAGGGTCGTCGCGGGCGCACAGAAATAGCTGGACATCGCCAAGACAGAGAGGGTCAACATCGCCAAGGTTGCCACCGCTGCCCAGAGAGAGCTGGACATTGCCAGGGGCGAGACCAGGCTGCTGAACAAGGTCATCAACGGCCTGCAGCAGAGGTTGGACGAGCAGCGACCACCCACCGCTGGAGTCCGGGACGTCGGACGACAGCTGGGGACGTGGACCACGTCCAGGCAGAGCCCACGCCCCCGGCAGAGCCCCCAGGACTCGCCCCAGCGCCAGTGCCCCCTCTCTCAGTGCCCCCTCTCATCACAGTGCGGGCCGCCGTAACGAGCGTATGCCGCCCAGCAGTGGCAGTGAGGATTGGCGTGACGAGTGGCTCAGTGAGGAATACCACAACCGCCGTGCACCACCGCGGACACCGGTACGCCCCTGACGCCCCGCACCAGCCCAAAAGCCAATCCCAATGCCTGGTGCGCGATACGGTGGACGCAGAGATGAGGGCCCTGGAGGGGACGTTGAGTGGGATGTCGGCGGAGGCGAGGAAGATCTGGAGGAGTTCGGCATTAGCCGCGTGGTGTACGACAGGAGGCTGCTGAACGCAGCCGCCGGCGCCGTGATGAGGAGGCATACATGGAGGGAGTACGGCGCGAACATCTAGGTTCGGCGTACATGGAGTAACCACGGCGTAGCCACATGGATACCGCGGAGGAGATGGAAGTGGCGGCCGTGGGAGTCCGTGGAGGACGCCGATGGGAACCTCGGTCGACCTCGCGGCCGGCGTTCATGGTCTCTAAGGCCGCAGATGCCGCCGTGTGGGAAGACCTGAAGGACATCAAGCCCCCCACGTACGATGGCAACCCCCTCAAGCTCGACCGCTTCTTGGAGAAGCTGGACGATGGACAATTTCGGGATGACCGTCACTGAAGACATGGATCCCGCAGAGGCGAAGAAATATGTCTTCAAACGGTTCAGGTACCGCCTGCGGGGGTGCTCCAAGAGCTATACTTCGTGGCGACCAAGGAGGGGAAAATCAAGACTTTCAAAGAAGCCAAGAAGTGGCTCAACGAGAAGGAGCGGGTAGACGCTCCGCAGGTGGCTGCGAAGCGGTGGAAGACCATCAAGCTTCAGCATGATGGTCGGGAGATCCGCCTACGAGATTGGCGGGACTTCCGGGGGCAATACACCCTGTTCCGCGGCAACGTGGAGGACTGGAATGAGGGTGACGAGCAGGCTCCCTGCTCTCCATGCTGCCGGAAGCATGGATCAAGAGTGTCACCAAGGCGGAAGCCAAGAGGGCCAAGTTCAACCACACAGTCAAGATGATGCTCCCAAGGAGTATCATACGAACGTGGTGGCTTGGACGAGGAAGAACGTGACCCGGGTGTCAAACGGCACTCCCTGCGGAACTCTCTCCTCATCACCGTCACGGGCGATCCCAAGAAGACCGCGATGTGGCGCCTTGATGAGTGTGACGTGGGCGGCCAGACCATCTGTCTGCAGGCCATCCCGGCGCGGATGAGTTGCAACGAGGTCCTGGAGTGGGTTGGAGAGGAGGTACTCAAGGAGTACCGGAACCTCCACCACACCAGCGGGTTGAGGCCCGGCGATCGTGACGTCAATTACGTCGGCGAGGGGTCTGGGGGGGAAGCTGCCATGAACCCAGCAGGAGCCGAGGGCAATGAGGCTCTCGACGACAATGACGATGACGATGAGCCCGCCGAAACGACCGTTTGTGCCTTCGTGGCCAACAACCTGAACGCGGGGAGCAACCGGGGATAGTGGAAGCCCCTGCAAAAGGGAAGGAAAAAGAAGGAGAAGAAGGAGCCGGGCCGCATAGGCGACCCTCTGCTGTCCTTTGGCGAGTTAATACGAGCTCACCCTCAGGGCTGTTTCGTGTGTTATGGGAGGGACAAAGGGTTCAACCATGACCACCGGACATGCCCCATCCACAAGGCCGACACGGAGGCCTACAAGAAGGGGCACGGGTCGAAAAAGCGTGCACCCGCGGGTATCCGGGAGACCAAGGTGGAGGTCGCCAAGGACGAGCTCTCCAAGCTGATGTCGGTGGGGACCGAGTTGCCCACGGAGATCCAGGAGATCAAGAGGTCCTGGGTTCCCAAGTCGGATGACAAGAACAAGGACAAGGACAAGAAGGGTAAGAAAAGGGGAAAGAAGAAGGGTGTAAACGAGGTTGATGCAGAGGAGAGTACCCCTACTACCACAAGCGACGCCCCTTAGCGGAGTTCCTGCAGCCAAGGGCACCAGCTAGGGCGGTCGCAGGATGGTGTCGCGGGAAGCGCCACACCATCCCAGTCGGGAGACAATGAGCACAAAGGGATTGCCGCGGGCGGAAGGCCCGGTCCGGCACCCGAGGCAAAAGACAGTCGCAGTGGCAGGGTGAGGGTAAGTGAAGGCACGAACGCTTGCACCGGTCGATCCCTCGCGACCAAGAATGTATTGAATGTGCTTCAAGATCTTTCAGAGAGTATCGGAGGATCACCCGGAACGCAGCTGGATCCTGCAGATGGGCAGCCTGAGCCAATTGTCCACGACCTGCACCAGTCGCTTATTGAGCTTCTGGAACGGCCAGAGATCCTGAGCTTGCACGCCGTGCGCCGTGTGGAGCGTGAGCGGCAGTTGCACCTTAAGGTCCGTGCCTTATGCGGGGAAGTGGAGAAGGTCTTTGACGTGTTGGTCGACACGGGAGCTCAGGTCAGCTTGGTGAAGGCTGGCTTACTTCCGCCAGAGCGCTTGACCGACAGTCGGAAGCCTGTCAGGCTGAAGGTGGCGAACGGCCAGTACATGGTGGGAGGCACGAGGGAAGCGGCCATTGGGCTGCAGTTCGTGAACCAACGCGAGCTGAGCTGCCCGGACCTCGGCAAGGAAATTCTCCCGCAAGGTCGCTTCTACGAGGCCCAGATGGACTCGGACATGATCGTTGGGTTCAACTTCATGATGGAGACGGACTCCGGCGTTCTCCCGGCCAAGGCCTCAATGACCCTGTACCAGGACGACCAGCTCTCGTGGCTTTTGTCACCTGAGCACCATGTGGAGTGCCAATGGATCCCACCGGAACGCAATCAGCTCAGAGTAGCCGCGCTGGGGACTGAGCCAGCTGAGCCAGCAAACCAGGAGTACGGCGTAATGCCTGAAGTGGCGAGTCGAGTGGTTGCGGACCTGGGAGCTTCTGATCTTACCCTGGATGCGTTCTCTTCAGGAACCTCCGCCCATCCTCCGGTTTGCGAGAAGTATTCGAGCGCCCAGGACGGCGCGTGGAAGAAGCACTGGGGTCCGCATCAGGGTTTGATGTGGATCCATTGCCCCCGATGGGACATTCCAAGGGCGGTAGCGAAGATTCACAAGGACCGCTCCAAGGCAGTGCTGGTTGTTCCTATGGGATGCACCGAGGAGGAAAGCACCCGAAATCGGGTGGTCTCATTGACCAACATGACCTTAAACAAGGTCGTCCTACCGGCTGGAGAGAGTGTCTATCAGGACGCTAAGGGACAGCCCATGCCACCCCAGAGATGGCCAACGGAATTCCACTATGTGGATGGGGGCCTTGAGCAGGCCGACACCACGGACTTTGTGTGTGTCAACCGCATCATAGCGGAGCCATGGCGGCAATGCTTTGCGGTTTCCCCTGTTGACATCAGAGAACTGGAGGACCTCCTCACTGAAGAAGAGCTGGACCTGGTTCAGGGGTATATGGATCAGCCCTTTCACGACTGGGGAAGCCAGCGTGAGGAGAGAGGCCAGGACAAAGCCTGGTGGGAGGTGGAATCCATCGTCTCCGGTTCCTATGATGGGAATACCTTCGTAAGGAGGGTACTGGACAACATGTCCAGCCAGGACGAGCCAATCGGCGGGAACCCACCCACCTATGGTAACTTGTTACGAGGCAAGACCAGAGATGGCCCTTTGGGCCACCTGGGAAGACCACCAGAGCCGAAACTATGCGGTGACACCCCGCAAGTAACCTCAGTGGTTCAGGTGCCCGGCAAGGCCAAGGCGGAGTCCGATGATTGCCCCAAGATCCAGGCATTGAGGGCCGGGCTGAAGCACAAGTATGCGAATACCTTCTTCAGCGGAAAACCTGTGTTTCCCCCACCGGTGCGTGGACCGTATGGCGAGGCCAAGATACGACTGAAGACGGACCCCTGTGTGTACCGACACCGGGAGTTCGCCCTGAGGGGCGAGAGAAAGGAGGCCATGGAGAAGATCCTCCGTGAATTCATGGAGGGGGGCTGGCTTGAGCCGTGCGACTCCGAGTGGGCCTCCCCGTGCTTCGTCACCCCCAAGAAGGTGGCCGGAGAGTGGCGGCTCGTGATCGACCACCGCTGCCTAAATGCCCAAATGCAGCATGACAGCTATACGATGCCCCTCATTGAGGACATGCTGCAAAAACAACACCGGCGGAGGATCCTCACGGTGATTGACCTGAAACATGGTTATCATCAGATGCTTCTCGCCGAGGAGTCCCGTGCTTGCACAGCAATGAGCACACCACTTCGACCCCTCCAGTGGAAGGTGATGCCCATGGGCGTTACCAACGGCAAAGCGGCTTTTCAGCAGATGCTGGAGAACCTGCTTGAGCCGGTGCGTGACTGTGCGGACCCCTTCGTGGACGACGTGATCATTGCGTCCGGGGACCCCAGTATGAGCTATGAGGAGCTCCTGGAGGCACATGAGAGGGACGTCACCAGAGTGCTGGACCTTCTGGTTCCGCACAAGCTCACGGGCAGCAGTGACAAGGCCAGCATTGCGGTAAGCGAGGTGGTCTTCGCTGGCCACGTAGTTGGGAACGGGCAGCAGAAGCCCATACCTGGCAAGGTGCCTGCGATTGAGCACTGGGAAAAGCCCAAAACGGTCTCTGAGCTACGGGCGTACTCTGGACTCTGCAACTACTACTCGGGGTATATCAAGATGTATGCCGAGTATGCAGCCCCCATCACAACCATGCTCAAGGGCAACCGAGGATGGACCAAGAAGGGGTCCAAGAAGGCTCTGGTCCGGAATGAAGAGTCCGACCGTGCCTTTGAGGGGATGAAGCAGGCGCTGCTATCCGCAGTGGGTCTGCACCTCGTGGATCCTGACCGAGGGTTCGTCCTGCGCACCGACGCTTCCGACTACGCCGTTGGCGCTGTGTTGGAACAAGTGCTTGACGATGGGAGGCCCGTGCCGGTGGCCTTCTGGAGCCCAGTCCTGGCGGAAGGCCAGAGACGGACGTGGACGCCCCGAAAAGAGGAGGCGTATGCCATCGTCATGGCTCTCAGGGAATGGGCTGGGTACATAGCCCTCCATCCAGTCACCGTCTTCACTGACCATCAGAGTCTGCAGTCGTGGCACAAGGAGCACGTGGACACCCCCCCCGGTCCCGCCTCCCGACGGGCAAGATGACATGAGATCTTGGCTAAGTTCGACCTCACAGTTGTGTATGTTCCTGGCAAGGACAACACCGTGGCGGATTGTCTCAGTAGGTGGGCCTATCCCGCCAGCAAGGGCATGATGGATGTCTCTGCCCATGGCGATGAGGCTGAGACCGCTGAGGCCAAGAGGATCATAGAAATGGAGCGCCTGATGGAGGAGAAGGGTGTTAAATGCTTCGTCGTCATTGCTGTGGATGCCCCCCTCGGAAGGAGGATGGGCAGAGCGGTCAGGGTACTCGCCCCTGAAAGAGCCGAGTCCGACAAGCACCTCTTCCCTGAATTGTGCCTCCAGGACGACTGGACCGACAACCACGCTAAGTCTGAGGCCTTTGAGGCCGAGTATAGGGCTGTGACCGACCCTGATGACGGGCAGAAGTGGCCAAAGGGGCTGACTGAGGAGGATGGCAAGCTCTACCGGAATGGTAAGCTGCTGGTCCCAGAGTCCCGAGTGCTCGAGCTATGTGAGGCTTGGCACCACCACATGATGCACGCAGGGGTCCGGAAGCAACCCCTGGATATGCAGCGCCGGTTCGAAAACGACCAGATCAGTCTCTACAATGCTATCAGAAAGGTCAGAAAGGGTTGCTCGGTCTGTCAGGCCTGCAGTCCTGACAACCGGAACATCAAGGGGGAAGCCCAATGGACTCCGGTGCCTGACCAGCCCATGGAGAGCGTGTCCATGGACGTCTTTTCCATGCCCGAAGTTCAGATAGGCAAGGAGACCCTTGACTGTGTGGTCCTTTGTGTGGACCGCCACAGCGGCTATGTAGTAGCCGTTCCGGCACGCAAAAAGGGGTTGCTTGCCAAGGAAGTGGCAGTCATGATGATTCGTCATTAGCTGACCGTCTTTGACATTCCCCGCACCATTTGCAGTGACCGAGGGCCCCAGTTTACTGGTGGCTGGTTCAAGGCCATGTGTCCCCTCATTAGAATACGTCATGCCAAGAGCGTCGCCTATCTCAGCCGGTCCAACGGCTGGGCTGAAGTGGCTGGAAGGCAGCTGTTCGAGAAGCTACGCAAGATTCACATCACCAATCCACGTCAGAATTGGTTTGAGGAGATGTGGCCCGCTCTGAAGGCCCATAATGACACCCCCAATCCGGCTGGTTTGTCCCCTCACCAGATTCTGATCGGCAGGGACCCCCTTGGTCGGGGACTTCCCTTGTCTGGTGATGGTATGTCCATGGACGCCAGGAGGTCTTCGCGCGGCAAGAAGCAACGGCGCTGTACATCCGCCAGCAGCTCGACAAGGAGCATGTTTAGCGTCAGAAGTCCGCCCCGAGCTCAACAGCACAAAAATTCAGGGTGGGAAACCCGGTGTGGGTGATCAGACCCGGGCCTATGGGCACCGACCGCACCAAAACCTGGTTCACACCCGGAAAAGTGGTCCGCAGGATTGGTGAGGACACCTACCGCATCAAGGTCGGTCACGGACAGTTCCGGGAGCGCCACGAGAGTCAGCTCCGTGTGCGGGAACCCGACCTCCGTGGCCAACATGTGTCCCTGGACTATGCCGCACATGAGACTGATTCAGACGACGACTATGCTGAGCAGGACGACTATACCATCGAGAAGATCCTGGCCCAGCGTCCAAACGCCTCGGCACCCGGAGGCCTGGGGTTCAAGGTTCGTTGGCGAGGGTATGGGCCGTCCCATTACACCTGGGAACCCGTCTCCTGATTCGTGCTGCGGATTAATACCCCGTTTATGGATTACATCCACAAGCACAAGACCAGGCTCCATGTTACGGACTTGGTAGCACTCACTGGGGCGATTGCAGCCAGAGGCGCCTGATCACCGCCCTGGGCTCTCCCGTGTGAGCATCGCTGGACTTTCCAGTGTAATTTCGCAATCCACGCTCCATGACATTGTAGATATCAATGCTTATGGAGCTGGATTGTGCCCACGCCGGATGGTCAGTTCAGGCTTAGATGCTTTCGGCAAACATTGTCTGTAAGCATTTTCCTGCTGACATTTCCCTGGCAGGCTTGGACGGCCGCACCCCCCAGTGTGCATAGCCCCCCCCTTCATTATACCAGATTGAGGCTTTAAGGCCCATACGTTGTTGCGCAACGGATGCCGCTGTCATCGGCATTGCGATTTTTGGGTGTGTGGTCTGGTCCCATGGTGTGTCTGCAGACTATATATGGCCTGAACTCAGGCGTCTTGCGGTCCACCCTCCTTCATATTCCTTATCCTGACGGGGGCGTGATTTGGCGCTCTATCCAGAGTGTGGTTACACGCCTATTGAAGCGGTACCCAGAACCTATGGCCCATGGCCCGGAGGCCTGTGAGCCGTCACACCTTTGCGGAAGCCGTTGACAACGGCTGTCAGCGGGATATCCCTGTTCTCTAGTCCGCGAAATCTGGAATTCGATTTCTAACCATTAAATCGATGAGGAGTTACCATAGTTTTATTGTTTTGGTCGATTTTCGGTCAGAAATCGGTGAAATACCCGATTTCTACCACGATTTCTAATCGTCGTGAAATCGACGCCTGTTGTCGCCTGCTCCCGCGCCTTTGTCGCTTCTCCGTGGCGAGCTTTGTGATGGATTTTTCTTGAGTACCTTTGAGGTTCTAAAGTAACTCAAGTGCTGGATGTAGAGGGTTTTTCTTGTACTTTCATCTAATGTGTTCACCAGAGTTTTTCGCCGTTGCATCTGAGAGAAAATCAGCGCTTAAGTCTTTCCGTCAATCGCTCGAACTCATGGTTCTCAAGGATCATGAGTTTGGACGGAGCCCTACATTCCCCCCCTATGCCTTTCATCCATGCCCCTTTCACATGGGCATATCACTTTGAATAGGGAAGAGGGCAATAGGGATGTTTTAGGCAGCCTATGGGTTTTCCAAACCCAAGTCGTTTGCGTGCGCAAACGCTAACTTTTTGGCCTTGTGAGCATGAACGTTAAAAAACGAACACAATGCTCACAAGACCAAAAACCTCAGGTCAGTCCCTGATTTTTCAGCCAACTCAACGATGGCTGCACGCAATTCAATGCGTACCGAAATTCTATTTTCGAAGAAAGGGCAAGTTTTGGTCGAATATTAGGCCAAAATGGCCAATCCCTTGAGGCTCGTACTCAAGGCCTATGGGGAGTTGAGCCTTGAATCAAGACAATATGTGAAGTGGAGAACACGAGGAACATCGTGGATGCCCTGGTTGATTTTTACAATCTTGTCTTCTATTCTAAATAATTCCGCCTTGTGAGCACGCGTGCCATACTGCCTCTTTGCACACGCGCTCATATGCAAGCACAAATGACATGAGTGGGCGGAGACGATCTAAGCATAGTGGGCATATTTGAAGGCACCTACTATGAGCCTACTCCAAAATGTTTACTCGTATTTTTGCTCCTCAATGACCAAAAGATATGTACATACCAATATCGCCGATATATGCACTTTTTCCCATAAACAGTGTGCTTCAAGGATCGAGGTGTCAAAAATGGTTCGATCATGCTTTGAACCTCAACCCTTGTTGCAAAAGGGAGACAAAGCTTCGGTTTGCATCCATGCAAAAGCCCGAGGCTCTCTTCTCTTGTGATACGGAAATACGATTTTTCGAGTGACCACTTTTGGGTGAATTTTGCCCGTTTTGCCCAGAATGGCCACAAACCCCTTCTCCCCCTGATTTCATCACCGAGGTTGCGCGCGCCATTTGACCAAGGGTAAGGGCAATTCGGAGACGGCACATAAACCTGCATCGAATGGGGTGTTTCCCCATGTGGCCTCTCCTCTTGAAGGGAGAGTTGTGTGTCACCCAATTTGGGGTATGTTGTCATTGTGCCCCATTTGTGTGTCATTTTCCCTCCAATGGGAAACGTAGCTAGAGGCCACCATGAGGGTCGGCAAGTGCCATAAATTGGTCCCTAAGTTCCATGTGTCTATAGCATCTTTGGTTGGAAGAATCCTCGCCGTGGCCATGGAGATATGGAATCATGAGTGCGGGCCGTTTTGGCCAAATTTCGCTGTTTTTGCCATTGTATGCCATATTGGAACTACCATATCTCCATGGGGCACCAGATCCAGGTATGAGAAATGGCAAATATTGTAGCATATGACCAAGGGTTGGACACCATTGAGTTTCGTATTTGCTCCTCCGGATCATCCGGAGTTATTCAATTTTTGGTGCGATCCATGATCCCCTCCTTTGCACCGCATGTTGCTTTCTGCCCCGTCCGTGTGGTCATCCCCTCGGTGAACAGTAAGCAGCCAGCGTGACAGCAAACCATAACCCAGGGCATGGGACCAAAGAGAATATCAAGGGTCGTGAATCAAGGCTTGGCGCGACGAGATCGCGAAGGTTTCCTACCCTGACCGGTCGCCCGAGACGACCGATTTTGCCATTTTGGCAGTTGTGGACCCAGTTTGGATCATCACCACGCCGAGGGCCATGGGGATCCTTGAGGGCCAAGTACATGTGAGTCTCAGGTTGACCTCGGGTGGATCGCATTGGGAATGGCGGATCTGATCTCCAAGCCGGCGCGGAGATATACCATTGAGGACACCCCCGATCTTGGCTCATTTTGAGCAGCCAAAATGACCCCCTTTTGGGACCCAAATATCACCCCCCCGTGTGGTCACTTGGCGGCCCCATTCCTTTATGCCCATGGGAATTCCGAACTCAATTTCAGGTTGTGCACTCAGATATAGGTCCTAGGTCCCGCCTCCTATCCTGCGAGCCATTGGCCTTGCCCTGGACGGGCGGGCCATCCGTCTGATTGACTCCAATTTGGGTGATTTTGACATCATGATCCCACTTGGCGAACCCGTGGTGCCCTGATGCCGGGATCTCAGAGGGAGCCAGGTTGGGTGAGGGCTCTAGAGAGTTCGTACTTGAAGGGCCCAGGGTCAGTTGCCTCGTCCCTAATTCTGGCTGGTCCGAACAAGAGGTCAATTTTGGAGTTTTTCGAGTTAATGTCAGTTTGGGCTGAAACAGCCCATTCTCAGTTACCAACTCCTAGGGGATAATGACAGGGCCTAATCCCTGGCCCAAATGGGAGTTGAGACCTGCCATCAAGGGAGCATGAGGAGGCACTGTCCTCTGACCTTGGAGCATCTTGGTTCCCAGGCTGAGCAGGACACCCTCCCCCATTGGCAGGGTTTCGGGGTCCGGACTGAGCAGGGCTTGGGTTGTGTTTGAGCCCCCGCCCCTGCAAGCCACTGAAGGCGTCGGACCTGGGATTGGGATATGAGTTGGGACTGAGTGTCTGTGGTCTTGTGATGCCCTTACCCCAGTCCAGTCTCTACCCCAGGTGAGCATATCTTGATGTGTTGCTGTACATACTTTTGTTCCTTTGTTTCAGAGGGGCAAGGATCCTGAAACGCTTTGTCACATGACACGAGCATGAGGATGCCCCTGTGAGCGCAGTGCTTTGCCTGCCTGCTTGCTTGTGCGTGTCCGCCGCAGCGTCCAGTGGGCAGGGCCCCCACAGGAACGCGTCAGAAGCGTTTCACCGCCGCGGGGTTACCCATCTCTCGCGTGCCACTCGGGGCCACCTGAATCCCGAGCACCACAGGCTTCGCCGCGCCGCCCGGAGCATCGCCCCTGAGCGTCAGCAACAGCGCCGAGTCCGTGAGGGTGGTGTAGCGACCGGAACTCCGACGTCAGCGAGTTCTTTCGGCCGACCAGTACCGGCCACACTACCAGCTGCATCACCCACCTCCACAACCACCATCGGGCGTCTGGGTCCCAGCCCTGTAGACAGAGTGGACCACAACAACCGCTTCAACAGCCACCCCCAGGACTAGTCCATCGAGATGAGCGAGCGCCCATGGTGAACTGGCAGGAGGCGGGCAAGACGTGGCCGCAGCCCCACCCCCATGCTGTGTACCTCCTGCGTTGTTTGGTGTGGGGTCAGCACTACCGCCACAGCAACCCCCAGTGCGAAGGCCGCATGCCCGGGAGCTTCGAGCTCCGCGAGGATATGGACGCCGACCGCATGCAGGCAGTGGAGGACTGGCTGCGGATAAAAGGATACGCCTACTGCTTCGGCCAGAAGCGCTGGAGGGTCTGGACCCGCCCGGACAGGCCCGGCGAAAGGCTGCGCCCCAAGGGGATTGATGAGGACAAGAACCCCAACGAGTACCCGTCGGGCGCTACCATCAATGTCTCTATATGGGACATGATCGGGAAGAACTTCCGAGAACCAGGGGACGAGTGTACGCTGCAGGGCAGCAGCAGCAGCGCGTCCCCTGGGAAGGAAAAGCGGTCCGCCGGGGACAAGAAGCGGGACAAGAAATGGCGGGAGTACCAGGAATCCCTGGCTGCCGAAGCCGCCCAAGTCGCGGAGAACAAGACCAAGGGCGGAACCCCAGCCCCCAGACCCGGTGGCGGTCATCACCCCGGCCACACCACCTTTGGCGACTTCCTTGAACTCCCCAGGAAGCCCAAGGCCAAGCCCCGTCAGCTGCACCTGCAGAAGTCAGGCCCGAGCAGCGACGTGGAGTCGGCCGGCCGTGGGAGGATCCCAGCTGATCAATCCAGCTCCAGCAGCAGCGTCGCTCCCGACCGAAGGGACGTGGCCCGCGCCTGCGAGCGCGCCTGCGGGGTGCCCTGCAACCTTCTGGTTGCCCGGCAACGGGCCACGCAGCAGAACCCTGCCGTGGAGGGCGCCGTCGGCATTGCCCAGGAGGAAGCTGCAGAGTGGGGCAGAGGCATGGCCTTCCATGCCTCGACCGTGGCCGCCATTGCGGCCGGACTCACGGCTGCAGCCGCACAGGAGGCAGCGACTGCCCGGGTCAGGAGTGAGGTGGCGGCAGCCGCCCAGGAAGCCTGCCTGGCCCAGGAGGCCATTGCTCGTAAGGAGGCCGAGGTGAAAGCGTTGGAAGAGGCGCTTGCCCAAGAGAGGGCAAGGAAGGAGGCGGAAGAAAGGGCCCACGCGGAAGCAACGGCCAAGGCCCAAGCAGACGCTGCCAGGAAGGGCTGGTGGAGGAGGCGGAGATGTCCCCATGGAGCCGGAAGGTGAGGCTGAGTATCTCCCTCCTCCCTACCAGAGCTCGGGGTCCACCGCGTGCGAGACCGAGATGGCCAGGTGGGGCGACATGGACGAGGATGGGGACATGGACTTCTGTTACACGGAGAAGCCCCCATCCTCTGATTCACCGAGGGGACCCGGCCGAGACCCGCCGGGACTCCCTGGTGGAGGCCCGTCAGGACCCCTTGGAGGAAGTCCACCAGATGGACCCCACGGAGGCGGACCCTCTGGCGGGGGAGGACCTCCTGAACCGGGATGGCCCAGCAGAGGCCCTCCTGAAGGACCCCCTGGGGACCCCGACGGCCCACCGAAAAATGGTGACCCGGAGGCCACTTGGCGGTGGATCATCCACCTCCGCAGGAGGGTCCAGGCCCTCGAGCGCGAGGTAGACACGGGCAAGAGCGAGAAGATCCGCATCGCCAGGGTGGCCGC
This sequence comes from Eutreptiella sp. 'Long Island Sound 2002', assembly GCA_964036045.1. Lineage (NCBI taxonomy): Eukaryota > Euglenozoa > Euglenophyceae > Eutreptiales > Eutreptiaceae > Eutreptiella > Eutreptiella sp. 'Long Island Sound 2002'. Next base: position 129,268,246 of record OZ038382.1, on the reverse strand, counting down.
GGGCGCACAGAAGGAGCTGGACATTGCCAGGACGGAGATGGTCAAGATCGCGAAGGTCGCCTCCGCCGCCCAGAAGGAGCTGGACATCGCCAGAGGCGAGACCAGGCTGCTGAACAAGGTCATCAATGGCCTGCAGCAGAGGTTGGACAGGCTGGAAGGCCGTGGGAGCATCGGCAGCGACCACCCATCCCTGGAGTCCGGCTTGTCAGACAACAACTGGGGACCTGAACCAGGTCCAGGCAGAGCCCACGCCCCCAGCAGAGCCCCGAGGAGTTGCCCCAGCGCCAGTGCCCCCTCTCTCAGTGCCCCCTCTCATCACAGCACGGTACGCCGTAACGAGCGTGTGCTGCCCGGCAGTGAGAGTGAAGGGTGGCGTGAAGAGTGGCTCAGTGTGGAGTACCACAACCGCCGTGCTCCATCGCGGACACCTGTACGCCCCCGACGCCCCGCAACAGTTTCGGAGCCTATCCCGATGGGTGGGGGGCGATACAGTGGACGCAGAGATGAGGTCCCCGGAGGGGACGTGGAGTGGGATGTCAGCAGAGGCCAGGAAGACCTTGAGGAGTTCGGCATTACCCTGCTGCGTGGTGTACGACGGGAGGCCGCTGAACGCAGCCGTCGGCGCCGTGATGAGGGGGTGTACATGGAGGGAGTACGGCGTGAACATCTAGGTTCGGCGTACATGGAGGAACCGCGGGGTAGCCACATGGATACCGCGGAGGAGATGGAAGTGGCAGCCGTGGGAGTCCTTGGGGGACGCCCATGGGAACCTCGGTCGACCTCGCGGCCGGCGTTCATGGTCTCTAAGGCCGCAGATGCCGCCGTGTGGGAAGACCTGAAGGACATCAAGCCGCCCACGTACGACGGCAATCCCCTCAACCTCGACCGCTTGTTGGATAAGCTGGACAATTGGGAGATGACCGTCACTGAAGACATAGATCCCGCAGAGGCGAAGAAATATGTCTTCAAACGGTTCAGGTACCGCCTGCCGGAGGTGCTCCAAGAGCTATACTCCGTGGCGACCAAGGAGGGGAAAATCAAGACCCTCAAGGAATCAAAGAAGTGGCTCAACGAGCAGGAGCGGGTGGACGCTCCGGGGGTGGCTGCCAAGCGGTGGAAGGCCATCAAGCTTCAGCATGATGGTCGGGAGATCCGCCTACGAGATTGGCGGGACTTCCGGGGGCAATACACCCTCTTCCGCCGCAACGTGGAGGACCGGAATGAGGGTGACGAGCAGGCCCGCCTGCTCTCCATGCTGCCGGAAGCATGGATCAAGGGAGTCACCAAGGAGGAAGCCAAGAGAGCCAAGTCCAACCACACGGTCAAGATGATGCTCCCCAAGGAGTATCATACCAACGTGGTGGCTTGGACAAGGAAGAACGTGACCAGGGATGTCAGACGGCACTCCCTGCGGAACGCCCTCCTCATCACCGTCACGGGCGATCGCGAGAAGACCGCGATGTCGCGCCTTGATGAGTGTGACATCGGCGGCCAGACCATCTGTCTGCAAGCCATCCCGGCGCGGATGAGTTGCGACTAGGTCCTGGAGTGGGTTGGAGAGGAGGTACTCAAGGAGTACCGAAACCTCCACCACACCCGCGGTTTGAGGCCCGGCGACCGTGACGTGTACTACGAGGGGTCTGGCGGGGAAGCTGCCATGGACCCAGTGGGAGGCAATGGCGATGAGGCTCCTGAGGACGATGACAACGACAATGAGCCCGCCGAAACGGCCGTTTGTGCCTTCGTGGCCAACAACCTGAACGCGGGGAGCAACCAGGGAAGCTGGAAGCCCCTGCAGAAGGGTTGGAAGAAGAAAGAGAGGAAACAGCCGGGCCGCATAGGCGACCCTCCGCTGTTCCTTGGGGAGTTCATACGAGCTCACCCCGAGGGCTGTTTCCTGTGTTATGGGAGGAACAAAGGGAGGAAGAAGGAGAAGAAGGAGCCACGCCGCATGGGCGACCCTCCGCTGTCCTTCGGGGAGTTCATACGAGCTCATCCTCAGGGCTGTTTCGTGTGTTATGGAAGGAACAAAGGGTTCAACCATGACCACCGAACATGTCCCATCCACAAGGCCGACACGGAGGCTTACAAGAAGGTGCACGGGTCGAAGAAGCGTGCACCCGTGGGTATCTGGGAGAACAAGGTGGAGGTCACCAAGGACGAGCTCTCCAAGCTGATGTCGGTGGGGACCGAGTTGGCCAAGGAGATCCAGGAGATCAAGAGGCCCTGGGTTCCCAAGTGGGACGACAAGAACAAGGACAAGGACAAGAAGGGTAAGAAAGGGGGAAAGAAGAAGAGTGTCAACGAGGTTGATGCGGAAGAGAGTACCCCTGCTACCACAAGCGACGCCCCTTAGCGGAGTGCAACCATGACCACCGGACATGCCCCATCCACAAGACCGACACGGAGGCCTACAAGAAGGTGAATGGGTAGAAGAAGCGTGCACCCCCCGGTTACTCGGAGACCAAGGTGGAGGTCACCAAGGACGAGTTCTCCAAGCTGATGTCGGTGGGGACCGAGTTGGGCAAGGAGGTAGGTAGGTAGGTATCTTCGGGAGCTCGGGATGCCTCCTTTGACATTGCAGGAAGAAGGTCTTACCAAGGGGACGTCCTGTCCCTCCCACTGCCCTATGTCAGGTGCCTCTTGAGCCGCTCCCGCATGTGCTTGGGAAGGCATTGTCGCGGCCACCCGGTCCATGTGTCCCAGGTGGGAGGGTGTCCCCACATGTGTCCATTGGTAGGGCCACATGCCCCCTCCTTTGGGCGGCAGCTCTGGGGGGCTTCCTAGCCGTGTGGAGTATCTCTCACCACAAGGGGTATTGCTCCCGCTTGTCTACAGTACGACCGCCTCACCCTTGTGGCTTGAGTTGCGGGGCCACTCTGCTTGGCAGGTGACCCCCTCCTGGACTGTGTACCGGCTCGCCTCTCACCGGTTGCTTCCATGGCTCCGGGTAACGTTTGCCATGGTCCCCGATGCAGCCTGGCCGGGCTCGGACCAGTGGCTTTGGAGTACCGCTCCTGCCACTGGCCCGGTGTGTCGGCTGAGTCGCCCCAGTGCGTCCGACCCATGGGGTATTGGTTCTTTCCTGTCCCTCGGCCGCCCTACGTGTGTGCAGTGTCCTGGGCCGTTGGGCTCCTGTTCACCGGTGTGCCCGCGCGGTTTGCTGTGGTGCGTCTGCGGTGTCCTGGGCCAGCTGGCTCCTGTTCACCGGTGTGCTCGCTCGGTGTGTTGTGTTGCATGTGCGGTGTCCTGGGCCACTGGGCTCCTGTCCACCGGTGTGCGTGCTGTGTGCGGTGTGTGTGTGCCTTGGGTGGTTGTGTCCCTCTTCCTCCCCCCCTAATTTTCGTTTTTTTTCTTCCTTTTTTTAGTTGTTTTTCTTTTTTTTACCTGTTTTTTTCTTTCTTTTTTTTGGAAAAAAGAAAAAGAAAAAAGAAAAAAGAGGAAAACAGGGGTGCGCGTACACTGCAGGCACAGGCATGGGCAGCTGGTGCGGCGGTGCTATAGCGTTGTGTCCTCTGGCGTGTGTCGTCGGTGCTGTGGCGGCGGTCGCGCCCCAGGGGTGCGGCTCGCATGTCCTGATGTACACGGGTATGGGTCAGGGTGGGTTTGGTTATGTGTCTCTTTGCTTCTGGTGCTGGCTGGTTAGGCGGCTGTGTGGGCTGTGGCTGTGGGCTGTGTCTACGTATTTCCCTCGGCGGGCCTGGTTTGGAGTCCAGGGTTGACGGTTTCGGGATGTGGCTCCGGTTTGATTTGTGTTGGGGCGTTGGCTCGGTTAGGCTTGGGTCAGGGTGGGTTTGGTGAGGTGTCTCTTTGCTTCTGGAGCTGGCTGGTTAGGCGGCTGTGTCGGCTGTGGGTGTGGGCTGTGGTTACGTTGTTCCCTCGGCGGGTTTGGTTAGGAGTCAAGGGTTAGCGGTTTCGCGGTGTGGTTCGGGTTTGATTTGTGCTTGAGTTCTGGCTCGGTTAGGCGGTTGCGCGGGGCCAGGCGTGTGGGTAGCGGCGTCCACGGGGTCGTGCGCCCGGAGCGAGTGCGGGGTGGTGCGTGCGGGCCAGCCGTTGGCCGGTGGCCTCACTGGGAGTCCCAGACGGAGGGGTCGACGGGCGTGCCAGGGGCGTACGCAGCGTGCAGGTTGGGCAGCAGCGGGCGCACGTGCAGGGCGTCGGCGTGCCGAATGGGGACCTCACTGAGGACCGAGGGGTTGGCGGCAAGCAGTATGCGATGCCCGGGAGGGGTGGCGGCGAGGAGCGGGAGGATGTCCGCGGCCCGCGACGTGGGGGCGAACACGACGTGGGCCGGGTGCGGCCCCGGGAGCGGTGCTGGGGGGAGCGGGACCACAGGACGGCGGTCTACTGTGAGGTGCCAAGTGGCGCGATGGTGGAGGAGCCGGACTAGGGCGATGCTGTGGCGCAGTGTGTGGGGCTGGGTGCTGGGCGGCGTGGGGACGTGCGGCGGGAGGGGGGGGGGGCGGGGCAGTGGCGTGGGAGGGGGCACGGCGGAGGAGTGACGTCAGTGACGTGTGTGTCGTGCTGAGGGTAGAGAGGAGCCCACGGTATCGGGGCCGGGTTCGGCGCCTTTGGGCGTAGTGGTGCTCGTTGTCGTGTGTGTTGGCTTCCTTCGGCGTCCGGTTCGTTTGGTGACTTCTGGGCGGGGCCTGGCGTGGCGCCCCGTGGTGGTGGTGTGCTGGGTAACGGGGTTAGATGGCGGCGCCGCTGGCCGGGGGGTCAGGCGCGTCGTGTTGTGTGGCACGTTGGGCTCCTGGGGTGCTGTGGGTGTCGCCGGTGTCGGTGCGCCGACGCTTGTGGGGTGGTGAGGGGGTGTGTGCGTGCGGGGCTGGGCTTTGGGTGATGTCCCACAGGCGGATGCCGTCTCGCCGCGTTTCCTTGAGGGTCTCCCGCAGGCGCCTGAGGACGTACGGGTGGTCCTGGGGCGCGGGGAGGCTGCGGGGATGGACTCCCAGGGGGTGCAGCGCATCGGCCAGCATGGCTTCCCATGCGGCCTGCGGCATCCACCCCCCCGCCGGCCGGAGGCGGCAGTTCTCCACCGACCCCTTGCGGGGCCGATGGACCAGGCCCTCGAGGGAGGGCTCTCCCCGGGCCCACTTCCGCAGCTCCCAGAGCTGCGTGTGGGTCTGGCGCTGCCACCACTGTTCCTGGGCGGGCCTGCGGTCTTGGGCGGAGGAGTGGGCGTGGGTGGGTGTGACGGGGTCGTGGGGACCGGCGGCGGTGGCGGGCCTGGGGGATTCCTCGTAGTCCTGTTCCGTGGGGTTGCGTGGGGAGTGGGGGTGCACGCGGATGTGGACCCGCGGGTGTGCGCGGTATGGGAGGAAAAAAGGGTGCAACCATGACCACCGGACATGCCCCATCCACAAGACTGACACGGAGGCCTACAAGAAGGTGAATGGGTAGAAGAAGTGTGCACCCGCCGGTTACCAGGAGACCAAGGTGGAGGTCACCAAGGACGAGTTCTCCAAGCTGATGTCGGTGGGGACCGAGTTGGGCAAGGAGATCCGGGAGATGAAGAGGTCCTGGGTTCCCAAGTCGGATGACAAGAACAAGGACAAGGAAAAGAAGGGTAAGAAAGGGGGAAAGAAGAAGGGTGTCAACGAGGTTGATGCGGAGGAGAGTACTGCTACTACCACAAGCAACGCCCCTTAGCGGAGCCCCTGCAGCCAAGGGCCCCAGCTAGGGCGGTCGCAGGATGGTGTCGCGGGAAGCACCACACCATCCCAGTCGGGAGACAATAGGCACAAAGGGATTGCCGGGGGCATAAGGCCCGGTCTGGCACCCAAGACGAAAGACAGTCGCAGTGGCAGGGTGAGGGCAAGTGAAGGCACGAACCCTTGCACCCGTCCATCCTTCGCGACCAAGAATGTATTGAATGTGCTTCAAGATCTATCCGAGAGTATCGGAGGATCACCCGGACCGCAGCTGGATCCTGCAGATGGGCAGCCTGAGCCCATTGTCCACGACCTGCACCAGTCGCTTATTGAGCTTCTGGAACGGTCGGAGATCCTGAGCGTGCACGCCGTGCGCCGTGTGGGGCGTGAGCGGCAGTTGCACCTTAAGGTCCGTGCCTTATGCGGAGAAGTGGAGAAGGTCTTCGACGTGTTGGTCGACACAGGAGCTCAGGTCAGCTTGGTGAAGGCTGGCTTACTTCCGCCAGAGTGCTTGACCGACAGTCGGAAGCCTGTCAGGCTGAAGGTGGCGAACGGCCAGTACATGGTGGGAGGCACGAGGGAAGCGGCCATTGGGCTGCAGTTCGTGAACCACCGTGAGCTGTGCCGCCCGGACCTCGGCAAGGAAATTCTCCTGCAAGGTCGCTTCTACGAGGCCCAGATGGACTGGGACAAGATCGTTGGGTACGACTTCATGATGGAGACAGACTCCCGGCCCAGGCCTCAATGACCCTGTACCAGGACGACCAGCTCTCGTGGCTTCTGTCACCTGAGCACCATGTGGTGTGCCAATGGATCCACCCAGAACGCAATCAGCTCAAAGTAGCCGTGCTTGGGACTGAGCCAGCTGGGTCAGCAAACCAGGAGTACGGCGTAATGCTGGAAGTGGCGAGTCGAGTGGTTGCGGACCTGGGAGCTTCAGATCTTACCCTGGATGCGTTCTCTTCAGGAACTTCCGCCCATCTTCGGGTTTGCGAAGTACTGGAGCGCCCAGGACTCGGCGTGGAGAAAGCACTGGGGTCCGCATCAGGGTTTGATGTGGATCCATTGCCCCCGATGGGACATTCCAAGGGCGGTAGCGAAGATTCTCAAGGACCACTCCAAGGCAGTGCTGGTTGTTCCTATGGAATGCACCGAGGAGGAAAGCACCCGAGATTGGGTGGTCTGACTGACCAACATGACCTTAAACATAGTTACCCTACTGGCTGGAGAGAGTGTCTATCAGGACGCTAAGGGACAGTCCATGCCACCCCAGAGATGGCCAACGGAATTCCACTATGTGGATGGGGGCCCTGAGCAGGCCGACAGCACGGACTTCGTGTGTGTCAACCGCATCATAGCGGAGCCATGGCGGCAATGCTTTGCGGTTTCCCCTGTTGACATCGGAGAACTGGAGGACCTCCTCACTGAAGAGGAGCTGGACCTGGTTCAGGGGTATATGGATCAGCCCTTTCACGACTGGGGAAGCCAGCGTGAGGGGAGAGGCCAGGACAAAGCCTGGTGGGAGGTGGAATCCATCTCCTCCGGTCCCTATGATGGGAATACCTTCGTAAGGAGGGTACTGGACCACATGTCCAGCCAGGACGAGCCAATCGGCGGGACCCCCCCCACCTATGGTGACCTGTTCCGAGGCAAGACCAGAGATGGCCCTTTGGGCCACCTGGGATGACCACCAGAGCCGAAACCATGCGGTGACACCAAGCAAGTAAGCTCAGTGGTGCCCTGCAAGGCCAAGGCGGAGTCCGATGAGTGCTCCAAGATCCAGGCATTGAGGGCCAGGCCGAAGCAGAAGTATGGGGATACCTTCTTCAGCGGAAAACCTGTGTTTCCCCCACCAGTGCGTGGACCGTATGGCGAGGCCAAGATACGACTGGAGCCGGACCCCCGTGTGTACCGACACCGGAAGTTCGCCCTGAGGGGCGAGAGAAAGGAGGCCATGGAGGAGATCCTTGGATGATCTCATCGAGAGGGGCTGGCCTGAGCCGTGCAACTCCGAGTGGGCCTCCCCGTGCTTCGTCATCCCCAAGAAGGTGGCCGGAGAGTGGCGGCTCGTGGTCGACTACCGCGGCCTAAACGCCCAAACGCAGCATGACAGCTATACGCTGCCGCTCATTGAGGACATGCTGCAAAAACAACACCGGCGGAGGATCTTCATGGTGATTGACCTGAAACATGGTTATCATCAGATGCCTCTCGCCAAGGAGTCCCGTGCTTGCACAGCAATGAGCACACCACTTGGACCCCTCCAGTGGAAGGTGATGCCCATCGGCGTTACCAACGGCAAAGCGGCTTTTCAGCGGATGCTGGAGAACCTGCTTGAGCCGGTGCGTGACTGTGCGGACCCCTTCGTGGACGACGTGATCATTGCGTCCGGGGACCCCAGTATGAGCTATGATGAGCTCCTGGAGGCACATGAGAAGGACAGCACCAGAGTGCTGGACCTTCTGGTTCCGCACAAGCTCACGGGCAGCAGTGATAGGGCCACCGTTGCGGTAAGCGAGGTGGTCTTCGCTGGCCACGTAGTTGGGAACTGGCAGCAGAAGCCCATACGTGGCAAGGTGGCTGCGATGGAGCACTGGGAAAAGCTCAGAACGGTCTCTGAGCTACGGGCGTACTTGGGATTCTGCAACTACTACTCGGGGTATATCAAGATGTATGCCGAGTATGCAGCCCCCATGACGACCATGCTCAAGGGCAACCGAGGATGGACCAAGAAGGGGTCGAAGAAGGCTGTGGTCTGGAATGAAGAGTCCGACCGTGCCTTTGAGGGGATGAAGCAGGTGCTGCTATCCACAGTGGGTCTGCACCTCGTGGATCCTGACCGAGGGTTCATCCTGCGCACCGACGCTTCCGACTACACCGTGGCGGCTGTGTTGGAACAAGTGCTTGACGAAGGGAGGCAGGTGTAGGTGGCCCTCTGGAGCCCAGTCCTGGCGGAAGGCCAGAGACATACGTGGACGCCCTGAGAAAAGGAGGTGTATGCCATCGTCATGGCTCTCAGGAAATGGGCTGGGTACATAGCCCTCCATCCCGTCACTGTCTGCACCGACCATCAGAGTCTGCAGTCGTGGCACAAAGAGCACGTGGACACCCCCTCCGGTCCCGCCTCCCGACGGGCAAGATGGCATGAGACCCTGGCCAAGTTCGACGTCACGGTTGTGTATGTTCCTGGCAAGGACAATACCGTGGCGGACTGTCTCAGTAGGTGGGCCTATCCCGCCAGCAAGGGCATGACAGATGTCTCTGCCCATGGCGATGAGGCTGAGACCGCTGAGGCCAAGAGGATCATAGAAATGGAGCGCGTGATGGAGGAGGAGGGTGTTAAATGCTTCGTCGTCATGGCTGCAGACGCCCCCCTCAGAAGGAGGATGGGCAGAGCGGTCAGGGTACTCGCCCCTGAAAGAGCCGAGTACAACAAGCACCTCTTCCCTGAATCGTGCCTCCAGGACGACTGGACCGACAGATACGCTAAGTGTGAGGCCTTTGAGGCCGAGTATAGGGCTGTGACCGACCCTGATGACGGGCAGAAGTGGCCAAAGGGGCTGACTGAGGAGGATGGCAAGGTCTACCGGAATGGTAAGCTGTTAATCCCAGAGTCCGGACTGCTCGAGCTATGTGAGGCTTGGCACCACCACATGATGCACCCAGGGGTCAGGAGGCAAGCCCTGGATATGCAGCGCTGGTTCGAAATCGACCAGATCAGTCTCTACAATGCTATCAAGAAGGTCAGAAAGGGTTGCTCGGTCTGTCAGGCCTGCAGTCCTGACAACCAGAAGGTCAAGGCAGAAGCCCAATGGACTCCGGTGCTTGACCAGCCCATGGAGAGCGTGGCCATGGACGTCTTCTCCATGCCCGAAGTTCACGTAGGCAAGGAGACCTTTGACTGTGTGGTCCTTTGTGTGGACCGCCACAGCGGCTATGTAGTAGCCGTTCCGGCACACAAAAAAGGGGTTGCTTGCCAAGGAAGTGGCAGTCATGATGATTCGTCATTGGCTGACCGTCTTTGACATCCCCTGCACCATTTGCAGTGACCGAGCGCCCCAGTTTACTGGTGGCTGGTTCAAGGCCATGTGTTCCCTCATGGGAATACGTCATGCCAAGAGCGTCGCCTACTTCTGGAGCGGTACCGTGGGGCCTCGCGGAGCGTGAGGCCTTCGACCCTTGAGACCCACGAAACACTGCGCTGAACTTGTTTCTTTGATCTTGAATATCTCTGCCTTGCACTGATTTTCCCTTTCTTGATCCACTGATTTGTCTACCATTTTGCTATCCAGCTTGTCTTGGCCACACTTGCTTTGCTTTAACTTGAGAAAAACAAGATGCTGATCCCTTGCTTTGCTTTGACGTGACAAAGACAAGCTGCTGATCCCTTGGTATTCCTGCATACTTTGCCGCCGCACGCTTGATCCTGCCTTGCTTTCACGTGAGAAAAGCTGAACTCCTTGCGAGCTTTTTTGAACCACAGATTGATTCTGATAATAAAATATCCTGCTGCTCATGCAAAGATACAAACCCTTGGATCGTCCAAGCCTTGCTGGCACGCAATAGCAAACGCAGCGCACCAAATCCACAGGAGGTCTAACCTGTATCGAGGGTTTCTTTCAGTGAATCCATCATGGGCTGAGACCTTCCAATTTTTAGCTTCCACGATGCTGAGCGCCATAGGCCAGTAGCCGTAGGCCCTCAACGAGGGCGCTCTTGCCACGATGCTAAGTGCCACCGGCGTATTCCACACCTTTGGCCGTCAACGAGGGCGTTGCTTGCGTCCACGATGCCCTGGCATGCTTCCCCAGGACGAAGGATGCGGCGTTCAGGCCAGTGCCGGCCTACAAATAATTCTGAGAACCTTTGACGGTCCTCCCATATGACACTAACCTGAACGTCAACGACAAACAGATTCCGTAACAAACAGGATTAACATACACGACGCAAATCGTTTATATTATGCTACAGAATTTAACCATATAAAAAAAAATGCCAAAAAAAACACGTAACGGCAGCTTTTGGCTGCCTTCAGTCAATCTCTTGACGTAAATTTGCGTCATTTGCGTGACTTCGCGCTATGCGCCGGAAGCCTTCGCGACGCTAACCTCTGCTACAAAAATGCAAACGGGGGGATCGTTACCGATTCCGCTTCAGTGCAAAACAGATAAAAAAATGTGGTAGTAACCTTTTCTTGCAGTTAGGTGGCGCTTTATGCGGCAATTCAAAGACTCAGCCCTCTGTGTGGACTTGCAGCCGAAGGTAAAAACTTCCACCTGCCATGCAACACACCAACGGTCAAGACGATGTAGGGGGGATCTGACTCCAAGGTAGTCCTTGACAGTTTTCCAGCAGGGGTCCTCCAGAGTTTTGCGCCAGAGAATATCAGCAGCGTCCTTGTCTGGGCACTCCATAAACCTGTCGGATGGCGCTCTCAAGAGCAGTGAAATTGTGTTGCTCGAGGGAGTTTCGGCAGTTTTCTGTAAGATTTTTGTAAATCTGAAAAAGGCAGAGGAAGTGAGCAGTTCGGTCCGGGGGGAAAACCCTGGGAACGGACCCCAAGAGGGCGTATGCAGCATCACTGAACAAAACCCGGGGTGCACAACCGGTTGCCTTTATCCACTCCTGCCAGAGCCACTCATAATCCTCTGCATTCTCACTGCTTGGCATGCAGCCGTGAGCCAGGAGAAGGGTTTGGCCATGTTCGTTGATACCGCAAAACAGGGCCAATGCCTCGCCGTACCGATTCGATTTGTACGTGTTATCTTCAAAAATGACTTGTGCATATTTTCTGGCGTTTTTTACTTGCTCTGGCGTCATAAAAAACCATCTTCGTACAACACCAGTGACTGGGTCAGGGGCTTCATGATTGAAATACCAGGCAGGATCTGCCTGTTTGAGCATTTTCAGGTGGTTAATCAAACGTGCAAGATCATTTGGGCCCATCTTGCGTTCGATGGACTTGAAAAAATTTCTGATGTGCTGGGTTGAAAACCCTTTGATTGCTGGGTACGCGTCCTCGCTATATTTCCTCCTCAATTTTACAAGACTTTGCTCCGGCATTTCACGGTGCTCATACGCCCGCTCAATGTCTTGCCACAGCTCATCAGGGAGGGCTGATTTGTCCAGTGGGGCGGCTCCCTCCTCGTCAGGCCACCAATGGTCAGAGTGGTCCCAATTACACTCGGTTAGCTTCCACAGGCCCGTGCTAGGATCATGGGTTAGCGTTGCACCATATGGACACAAATCAGACTTCGTGAGAGGCCGGGGCTGCTTTTCTGGGTATGCTCTACTGGTCTCATTTAGGGGCCCGTGTTGTTTTAGGCGTCCCCAAATGCGACAACCAATACGTGCCCGATTACTCCCCCCTGCAGACTTGCTGGTAACGCTGTTATGTATTGCCAACTCCCCCCGAATCATATTCAGGTATGCAACAGCTTCGGTGTGGGACCGGAAGATGCAGCCAACCTCGTCTCCACGTCGGGGGGAGTGCTCGGAGGGACAATGGGCTTCGCGTTTCACGCGTTTGCAGGTGGGATGTCGGGATGAGGTTTAGGATCAGAACGCGGTGACTTGGCGGCACTAAACTCATGCTTAATTAAGGGGGCCGGATCCGTAGATTCCGTGGGTCCCAAGTGAGATGCCGGGGTTGGAGATAAGATGTCAGGGGGGTTTCTTACGGGGGCAGGTCTGGATGATGCACCATTCGAAGGGCTTCTCGGAGCTTCTGGGCCTAGCACATCACTGCTTGAAACTGCCACTTCCGCGGGTTCTGTTTTGACGTTGTCCAACATTGATGAAGAAACAGATCTCAAGGTCGCACAAAATGGATCGGCATATACACCCTCAAAGAGCAAGGTCATCTGGGCGGTGGTAGGGTGGCCCATGGACGCGTGGAGGGATCAAAAGTTGGTTCGATGGAAGTCTGCGGTTTGATCCTGCAGCGGGATGCAGTTCCATGCAACACCACCGCGGAGACGGAACAGGACAAGAACTCGTTCGTTACGGACCCAGGTACCGGTTCTGCGTGAAACTCTACAAATTCGCTGATCATGAACGGGCACACCAGTGATGATCCTCGCCAGATCTGAAGTGGCAGCCTCACTGATATCCTTAGGCACACACAGAACGAGGGTTCTGTCGAGGAGTGACACAAAAATGGGGATTCCTTTCCTCGCACATCGTCCCTTGTGGAGTAGTCGACACGGTGAGCATTTTCGCTGCCGTCGGTGGTGTCTACGATGCCTCCGATGGAGGGGGAGAGAACAACAGCGGCTGGAACGAGACCACAAAGGACTATGGTCAGCCCCACAAGGCTCCAGCCGACATCGCACATTGCGCAGAGCAGAAGCATTAAGATGGACATGTCTACAACGAGAGATGAACGTGAGAGGCTAACCCCCATTATTGATTCACAAAGGTCCTCTGATGCACGAACCTGATAGGCTACCCCCTGACTATTGAAAGAGCGGGGGCCTCTGATGCAGGAACTTGATAGGCTACCCCCTGACTATTGGTTTACCAAGGGCCTGTGATGCACGAACTTGATAGGCTACCCCCTGACTCTACATTTACCGGGGGCCTCTGATGCACGAACTGGATAGGCCACCCCATGATTATTAATTTACCAGGGCCTCTGATGCACGAACCTGATAGGCTACCCTCTGACTATTGATTTACCACGGGCCTCTGATGCACGAACTTGATAGGCTACCCCCTGATTATTGATTTACCGATGGCCTCTGATGCACGAACTTGATAGGCTACCCCCTGATTATTGAGTCAACAAGGGCCTCTGATGCATGAACTTGATAGGCTACCCCCTGACTATTGATCTACCTGGGGCCTCTGATGCACAAACGTGATACGCTACCCCCTGATTATTGATTTATTAGGTGCCTCTGATGCACGAACTTGATAGGCCACCCCCTGACTATTGACTTGCCAGGGGCCTCTGATGCACGAACTTCATAGGCTACCCCCTGACTTTTCATTTACCGGGGGCCTCTGATGCACGAACTGCATAGGCCACCCCCTGACTATTGATTTACCCAGGGCATCTGATGCACGAACCTGATAGGCTACCCCCTGACTATCGATTTACCAGGGGCCTCTGATGCACGAACTTGATAGGCTACCCCCTGATTATTGATTTACCGGGGGCCTCTGATGCACGAACTTGATAGGCTATCCCCTTATTATTGATTTACCGGGGGCCCCTGATGCACGAACTTGATAGGCTATACCCTGATTATTGAGTCAACAAGGGCCTCTGATGCACGAACTTGATAGGCTACCCTCTGACTATTGATCTACTTGGGGCCTCTGATGCACGAACTTGATAGGCTACCCCCTGATTATTGATTTACCAGGGGCCTCTGATGCACGAACTTGATAGGCCACCCCCTGACTATTGACTTACCAGGGGCCTCTGATGCACGAACTTGATAGGCTACCCCCTGACTGTTCATTTACCGGGGACCTCTGATGCACGAACTGCATAGGCCACCCCCTGACTATTGATTTACCCAGGGCCTCTGATGCACGAACCTGATAGGCTACCCCCTGACTATCGATTTACCAGGGGCCTCTGATGCACGAACTTGATAGGCTACCCCCTGATTATTGATTTACCGGGGGCCTCTGATGCACGAACTTGATAGGCTACCCCCTGATTATTGAGTCAACAAGGGCCTCTGATGCACGAACTTCATAGGCTACCCCCTGACTTTTCATTTACCGGGGGCCTCTGATGCACGAACTTGATAGGCTACCCCCTGACTATTGGTTTACCCAGGGCCTCTGATGCACGAACTTGATAGGCTACCCCCTGACTATTGATTTACCGGGGGCCTCTGATGCACGAGTTTGATAGGCTACCCCCTGACTATTGATTCACCCGGGGCCTCTGATGCACGAACTTGATAGGCTACCGTCTGACTCATGTATGGCAAGACGTTGCCCTCTCCAGCCTTGAAGGATGCGGGGGGATGAGGGGGGTGGAGGGGGAGGTGAGGGCTGAGCTGGGAGCGAGGGGAGGGAGGGGAGGGGGAAGGGTTGGGGGGCTTGGGGGGTTGGAGGGGGAATCGGGGGGGGCCCGGGATGGGAGGAGCGTGCGGGGGGGGGGGCGGGGGAGGAGGATGTTGGAAAAGCTGGAGGGGCGTAGGGGGGAGAGGGGTGGGGGGGCTAGGGGGGGTTGGAGAGGAGGTTTGGGAGGGCCCGGGGGGGGGGGCGTAGGGGGGAGATACAGGGGTAAAAGGGGGGAACACTGGGGCGTCTGATGTACAACGGGCGTCAACTCAATTGGTGATTGAATCATGAATCATTCACAGGCCCACGCACGACAGGCAAGGGAACAAAACAACTCAATAGCAGAAGGATTGAGCAAGTAAAATGTGCGAATCCAGTACATCATTTTCAAGGATCCACTAGCATTTGTTCACACTTGGGTTAAACGGGAGAAACATATGGGGAGTCAGAATCAGGCTGATGACGACAACGCTAACTGACACTTATAAGCACGTGGGGGTAAACCACAAAAACTGGCCGGTAACTCGGAAACAAAACTCGCTGCCTGGGATTCGGCCCAGAGGGTGCCGTAGCTTGGTTATCGCCCCCCTGTAGGGGGACCGTATGGCACTCGAGGTTCCCGGGGTGTGACTACACAGGATCCGCACATCTCTGGCGTCACGTACCTTCCCCTAGCCTTGGTAGCTGCCTTACCTGCACTAATTAGCCAGCGCCGTTTCCCAGGTCCCTTCTGACCTGTTTTTAAGGTCAGGAACAAGGTTCACGCCCACTTACAACGTGGGTTGGGTCGGTATAATTCTTTTGAACCCATTTGGGTTCAAAATTCGAGTTCCCTTAACAGCACCCACGCAACTAAGATGCAAACGACGCAAACGCACTGTAGCTGTGGTGTCTTTGTAGCCTGTATGAGCCATTACTCTGGAGGTTAGACAAACGAAAAGGGTTCGGTCCGGTCAAACCAGTCAAATCAGACGAAATGGGGTAGATCTGAATAATACTCTTGAACCTAAAAAATAGCGTGTTGTAACAACACCTGCCGTAACAGAAACCAGTACCTGTACCTGCGATCTGTCCCACCTGGTGAAACCAGATGGAAAATAGGCAATGGGATCCGGTCAAGATCAGGTCGAATGAGACGAAATAGGGTGGCCTTTGGCTCCAAAAAATGAACAAACACCCCAATAGCGCCAAAGAGAACGTCACTGGGCTGAACACGTGCGTATCAGGTAGGAGGTCAGTAGGAGGTCAAACAGAATTCACCGCGCAGAGAAAGGAACAGAATGCATGCATCCCACGTGCGCGCGTGCGATTTGTGGGCCGATCTTTCTGACGCCTGCTAATCTGACAGGACTTTTCCTTTTCCGTGCAGTTTCCGTTTTTTTATACCATTTGTTACGGTTTCGGAACCTTCCAATTATACTGAGACCTTTGATTTCCGGTTTCACGCACTTTTGAATTTGCATCATGAATCAGCAACCCTCAACGACCGATGCTAGTGGAAAGGCGCTTCGCAGTTCCCAAGAGCGTAACTCGGTTTCCAACGCCTCAAGGTTCTCACAAAGGTCCGTCTCCCCAAGAAACAATGCCACTCGCTCTCGCTCTATTTCACCGAAAGAGTCTCTTCCAGTGAGGCCAAAAAAAAAGGTGACCCCACGCTCAAGCTTGCCTAACATAATGGCGCATATGGGCGACGCAATGCAAGCACATGCCCGCACCGAGAAGGCTCCTTCTCAATCCTCATACGTCTCATATGGAGCACGGAGTCTTGGTGCTAACCCACAAGAGGCCTCCTCTCATGGTTCCCATTTCATTGCGCCCAAACCGCTTCGTGCCAAAGGCGTCATAGCCCAAGTTCGGGCTCAAAAAAATGTCGGAAGTGAAAAAGAAGATCATGCGCATGCAACAACTTCTCATCCAAGTGATGACATGAGTCGGGAAAAAAAAGACGGGGAAAAAAAAGACGGGGAAAAAAAGGCGGGGAAAAGAAAGACGAGGAAAAAAAAGCCACAAGCGTGTTCGTTCGCCCAACACCCACAAAGGGACCTCCCGCCCTCTCTCAAGAGGACGAAGACATGGCCTATGTAGACAGGATAGACGTGTCTTTCGATTCGGAACACGACTCTCTCCTTGGCCACTCTATCGCAGACCCTCATGAATCAATAGCCGCTGCCGCCAACGAGACCCCGAACTCCAAACGAGTCCGGCCCTCAAACGGGTATAAAGAATTGTATCGATGCGCCTTAGAGAGAAACCCCGACGGTTTGGGCTATGGACCACCTTCTCTCTTGCGTAGTGCCAACGAGCAAGTTGATACTCGCCATCATACTCCACCGCGCAATGCGCTAAGCCAAGCTTCGTTTACTCTAGCCTCCGATACCGGTCTGTCCGCTCCCCTTCCCATGAACCCCATAAGGTTTGCACGCACCTTTCAATCACAAGGCACCTTGCCAAATTACTTTCCCGAGGCCAGGGACTTGACCGCCGATGTTCAGTCCGGCAAAGTGCAAATTGGTGGACAATCAAGATTTTCAAACGTAGACCAGTTTTCGGCCACGCCCCCATTGTACTTGGACACTTCTCCCCTTCCACCCACGGACTTACTCAGGGCACTCTCACCACCGCCCCGAATCCTATTGAGTGGGGATGGCCTACAATACCCCGGCTTCCTGCGATCGTTTTCCGTCGCGGACATGCCGGGCTTTGATTGGGCCAAACTAATCGGCACAGTATCGTTCCTCATGCTTTCCGCCTTCGCCCCCTTTCAGGATGATGGTCCCTTTCTTTCACATAAGACCATCGTGAAACAATTAGTCAACGTTTTGCGCGAATCGAAAAAGCAAAACAAACAAACAATGTTTTGGCTTGCCTACCCATCCCGCACAAACGTTGCGGACTCTGAACTTGCGACCATTTTGGATCGCCGGATAGATCTTATCCCCTCCCTGCCGTACCTAAATTTGTCCGTTGTATGCCCCGTCATCCACCTCGCCCAACGCGCTGCGGTCACTCGACTGATTGAGGATCTCCCCACTCCAAACGACAACCCATTGATCATTTTTCAATTGACTTCAAAACCTCTGGCTAAGGACCACGTTCCCAAGGTGGTAGAATATTACCCCCGAGCACAAGAACCTGCCGTATCCGTCGATGGGCACACCCGGCCGCATTTCACACCCACCTCGACCAACTTCCAAATCCGCTTGGATGTGCCCCAAGACATTGTGCGAGACATTGATGGTACGGAGACCCGTTGGCACATCAGCGGTACACTACCCTTGATGTCGCTTATCAACGGTTTATCACCGGACGACGGTTCCACCGTCTTGCGCAACATTACAGTACCGCGCATTACCAAAAACCACTGGCCGGTGACCGTTAGTTCGGCTCCCGATGGGTACAAAGTTTTTGATTTCCATGTCCCTATGGATATCATGGCTAGGTTCTACGAGGAGGAAGAGGCCTTAGCAGATATGGGGGTTTCTTTTGCCCTACTACACTCCTCCATCAAGAGTTGTAGTATCATTGTTACCCACCAGCCACCATTCAAACCCGGTGCGCAGCGGAAGAAAAAAATGCCTGCCAATGAAATCCGCGATGCCATAGACATGAATCCTCATTTGAGGAAGAAATTCGAGTTCATCACCTTTTTAAACAAATACGATGTTTTTTGCATGGTGAAGGACGAAATACTCCTGCAACCAGCGATCCAAGAGATCGAAAACCTTGGTGATCTCCTGGTCATCTCTGCGACTACCCACCAACGCCTACGTGCTAAGGATGTGGTACGCACGGTGCAGCCCCCTCATGTCTTGGTGCGCTTTTCACCCTCCTTCAGTGTTGCCGATGTGCTGCATGCAGTGTCCGTGTTTGGGCCAGTCACCTCGCACCAGCTGTTCCAGCAAGCTGGATTGCTTTTGGTAAGTTTCCAGGCGCCGCAGTCCGCGACTGCAGCCTACGGCTCCACACTGCCAGGACCAGTTTTCCTCACATCAGGGTCCCTTGCCACCGACACAGCACTCTCACTTGAGGAAAGGTTGCAGCGTCCTGACCTAAGTAGCTTGCCCACGGCAGCACTGAATGAGTCCAATCTCGCGGCGGTACCTAATGCTCTGCCCTCCTTCTCCCTTCCGGACATTAATGTGGGCCTCCCTCCCCCATCTGGTGCACTACCTGTCTCACCCCCCCTGTCGGTTTCCCCTCCAGCCGCAGAACAGGAGGAGGACGACCGTATGACAGGTCAGAGCAAGAGAACCATCGACGATGTTAGTGCCATGCCGCCAGCTGAGGACGATGCCTCCCCTCGTACTTTTCCCCCTCACTGAAACGCAAAACTCCCCTGAGGTGAACGCTGCCCTTGCTTGCTTCACCCCCACTGCCCTCCAACGTCTTCCTGTACCTCTGCAGACACTCGTACATGATGCCAGGTGGACTGCATCCTCCTATGCAGAGCTGGGGTCGATCCTCAAACAATGGTATGCAGGTTCCCAAATGTGTTTTTATTGGTGCCACCTCGCTGCAGTGGTCATCAGCGCCCACCACAATCTCCGAGTAGCACAACAGGTCATCTGCTCCGTCGCAGTTTCCGCGTCGTCGGCCCTTGCTATGTGCACTATCCTCGGTGTCACACCTCGCGCATGCCACGGAAAACGCCCGCCGGTGCGTCACACAGTGCTGCCCCCACATACCCAGCCCCACCCCACTGCCCCCAACCCCACCGCTGCACTTCGTCTGCAGTTGCCACCAGATGGAGCTATAGGAAATAACCGGGAGCCAACTCACCTGCAAGGTTGTAATTTGGCTTGTCCCACGGTGACCTCCTTGACTGTGCTAGGCATCTTGCGCATGCTCGCCACCGTCGTTTATCTTTTGTCCCGCTTGACCACCCTCACACTGGTGTGTGCCACTATAAAACACTGCTCGCCCACGGGGCCTGCCCGGCCGGTCGACTCGACGCGCCACATCCGGGACGACTCAGTCAACCCTGGTTCTGATGCACCCACAAGTATGAGCCCACCCCCAACCACCACACACCTCACGCGCACGCTTACACACCCCACACTCACATTTGGCGCCCTCAATGTCGGCGGTGTCGAAATCACACCGAACCGCCTATGTCATTTACTGGCTGGTTTTCACCCCCTCCCCCACACATTATCCTTGCAGGAATTCCGGCCCAGTGCCTCGTCCTCCCTGCGGGACCACGAGAGAGTGGCTATGTACTGGGGATATCACCTGCTACACAGCTCTCCCTCCAGAAAGGCCGGAGTAGCCTTGCTTGTACATACTTCCATCGCACCACACAGGCCCACTATGAAGACCATCATTGACGGGAGGCTCGTCACCACCTCCCTGCAACTACACAACGACCCGTCGATGCCCCCTGTCACTGTAGCGTCCTTTTACGGTCCCCACACGTCTAGGGAGCGGTCATCCTGTGAGAGACATCTAGATCGCCTTGCCCGCGAGTGCGCTATTATCTTAGGTGATTACAATGCTGTGACACATACCGGCCATACCACAGCCCTCCGTGCACCCCTGTGGCCGTGGCTGATTGCCAAAGAACGGGCCGGCTCGCTCTCTGACCTCTTGATCCCACACCAGACGTGCACCCCATACACCAGGGTGCGTCGCTATGCGGGCACGCGCAGCTACCTTGACCGCGCATACGGCACGAGGCTGTTCGGTGCACTCTTTCAGACCTCTGGTGCCCAGGTAGTAGACTTTTCCTCGGTCAAAGGCATTCAGGACCACAACCCCATACTAATCCACACTATACCCTGGGCGCAGCCCCATATCCCTGAGGCGCGCTGCGCCCAGTGGAACCGTAGGGATGTATCGCGGTTCCGCCGTGACATTTCTGCAGCCACAGCTGCATTGCCTCTCCCCACCGTTGCCAGTGATACTGCACACACATACCAACAACTGTGCTCACACATGCTCACTGCCATGCGCCGGGTTAACTCGCAGAGGCCACCTTCCCCGCCAGCCCCTGACGATGTCAGTGATTGGTCGTCTGTAGTACGCCAACTGGCCAAACAAGCCAAGCCAAGGTCCAAGACCTTCTACCGCCGCATCAAGCATACCCTCCTCACCCCCCCCGCCCAGTCTACACTCCCCACCCCCACCAGGAAAATACAACGCATATTGCAACGGAACACGCCGTGGTCCTCTTACGCTTTAGACCTCATACCCCAAAGAGCACGACTGTGCGACCCCCCCCCCCCACCTTCAGTGAACTGCGTGCCCTTGCCCGTGCGTCTAGGAAAAAATCTCCTGGACCGGACGGAGTCCCGCCGTACCTACTGCACATTCTCCCCGACCCCGTCTCCAAGTTGGTTCACAGCTGTATCTCCCTTTGTTACTCTGAAGGCTTTTTACCACAGCCCTGGCTGGTCTCAGAGACATTTTGTTTGTTTAAAGGAAAGGGCCAGTGGCAAGACCCTGATCGGTGGAGACCAGTTGCCATGAGCAATTCTATCTACCGCCTTTTTATGCGCTGGGTTTACTCCAAGCTCTACCCCTTAGTGTCCCCCCACCTGCACCCCAACCAATTCGGCGGCAGACAGGGCACGTCCACAGCACATGCCACACAAATTTTTCTGGATGCCATCGACTCCATACCGGACAAGGAAGCCCTACTCGCCTTCGACGTCTATCACGCTTTTGACAGTCCACCCGAAGCTCTTATCCTAGGTGTACTCGACCGAATGGGGACCCCCTCCAAATTACTGCAAATAATCTCCCTGGTAATGGAGCAAGGGTCCACATTCTCACGAGAAGCGGAGGAGACAGTGTTTCGGACGACACATGGCGTCAAGCAGGACTGCCCTCTTTCCTGTTTTTTGTTTGTCGTTGTTTTTGAAATCCCCCTGCGAGTGTTAGACCAACACGGCATCCCTTTCTCGGCTTATGTCGACGACATATGCTCCCCCGCGCCGTATGGCCAGAGCCAGCACGTTGCCGAGGTCGTACAGACCGCCCTCAGTCTGATTGCTTGCCAGGTGAACGTCACCAAAAGCGAATCTCTTCACATGCAACCCCTGCCCCCTGTCCTGCCCACCCTTCCCAAATATCTGCACCCACCCTCCCCCGTTCAGGCTGCCAGTCCGTCGCCATGGTACACCGTCTCTGCGCCGTACCCGCCAGAGTGGAGTGTACAGGTACTGCACACATTTGCACGTGCCCCCTACCTCATGCATTTGGGCCACCCTCTCTCCCCCTGCCTCTGCCCTGACGCCTGCGTTGAGGTTGTGCTGCAAGAGCTGAAAGCCCAGTTAAATGAGCTGCACTCCCAACCCATTCAAGTGATTGACCGGGTCCTCTTAGTCAACAGTATGGTGTTCCCGAGGCTCCTCTATCGCACAGAGTGCATCCCACTCCGCGCCTCGCAGCTAATGTCCATCACTTCCCTGTTGGAAAAGTTTATCTTCGGCGTCATGGGTCTTCCGTCCCTCGTCGCCAAGAAAACACTCTACACGCATCGTAGTCGTGGCCTTGGCCTCGGATACTTTCCAATCCTGCACCCCACTAGGGTACTGGACTCGCTGCACCGCAATCGGCGACTACATACACTCTCCACGTCCCCCCACACCACTGTCTCCCCATACCATGCCTTCATCACCGCTGTCTCCCTTCTCAACCCTGACCCCGACCCTCGCCAGCCACCCGTACACACTACGTGGGCAGCTCAACAACTACAGCGCGACGCCGTCAAGGTGGCCCACGTAGCCGGGCTTACAGTGTACCTTTTACCCCCGCAATGCCAGCCGCCAGCCACCTACACGGACGGCAGCAAGACGGGTCAACCGCCCTCATCTGGGGCGTCTGCTGTGCTGAAAGATGGCCGCATTGCCGTGTGCAGAGTGCCTGGTGACCCAAATTCCTATAAAGCGGAGTTAGTAGGAATGCTCCTGGGCTCCCATTTTTCGGAAGTAGGGGACACCATCCGACTGGATTGCCAGGGCGCCATTGGATCTGCGCAGAGCGCGCGCCGGCCAGTCAGGCAGGCATTTTGGGTGCAGGAAGTGCGCACTTCCATCCTGGCTAAATGCCAAGGTCTGGAGTGGGTTGAAGGGCACACTGGGGAAGTCCACAATGAAATGTCGGACAAGTATGCCAAAGTCGGTACGGCCCTCCCCCTGCCCCCCCCACAGACAAGGGTGACCCCCTCGGATGTGGTCCGACACGGTGAACGCATGGCGCCCCCCCATAAAGTGTGGACCCATGGTCTGTTCCCCACACACGCCCACGGAGGCTTCCACCCCTTGTCCTGGCGGCCCCTGCGTTTCCGGAGGCTGGCATGGCACAAGTGGCTCTTTGGCCTGCAGTCCCGCCTGGGGTACGCGCACTATGCCACCTTCTGGACCGACGCACCCGTCAAGCGCCCTTGCCCCCACTGCCACCGCTTCCACAACCAGAGCCTACACGGCACACTGGCCTTCTGCACACAGACCCACCCACTGGTTGCTGCTTGGCTCTCCTCTTGGACGGTAAGATCAGAGGTCCTGACGTGGCGCCGGTCCGCCCAGCGCAAGGACCTTCGCATCGTTGGCAGACTGGCCATCCCTCAGTCCCTGTACCGCTTCCTTAAGACCAGACTTGGGGGACTGCGCGAGGCGCAGAAGACCGTCAGGCACTTCCAGCAGCATGTGCTGGATAATGTCACCGCGGTTCTGGCCGATTCGGTCCCCACCAAGCCCCAGGCACGGCCCAATCCCTTCAGCCCCGCTGATTGGTCCCAGCCCCTGAGCCTATGCTGACCCCCTCTCGCCCTCTGCATGCGTGTGTGCTCAAACCGCACGGTGTCACTACCCTGTAATGGTCCTCCTTGCCCCCCTGCCCCCCTTCCCCCCCCTCTTCACAGGCAACCACCTGAAGCTGCATTGGCTGCCCTCTCTTAAACTAAGTGGTGCTCATGCCGCCAGGGCGCTGTACTTTACTCAGTTTCCGCCGCGACTGTACATGCTTTGTCATCACAGTGATGCTCACGCTGCCTTCGTTCTGCACGCCGCCGATGGATGACACATGACAGATGTACCCCCTGGTTGCGCTTTTGAATGGACCTAGCCTGTGGCTGTGACTCCCCCGTGTCTGACGCTGGGGCCTGCCGGAGCCCTGTGGCGGTGGCGCACACCCAGCCCCCCCCCCTCCCCCCAGCCCAATAGTGTCACAGCTACCCACGTTAAATCAGTTTTCTGCACTGTCCCCACCCGCAGCCCCATACAGTCCACGCGACATACGCCATCAGCGCTGCCCCCCCCCCCCCCAGCATACCTTGCCCCGACAGTGCGTGTCTTTTGCACTGTCCTCTCTCCCAGGGCTTCTCCTCAGGCTGTAGCCCACATGCCTGGCACCCCCGCATGATTCTTGGTCCCCCGGGGCCCTGAGAAGGGGCGTTTGCTCGCATGTCGCCATCCATGTATTTATTTACGTAAAAATCTGCTTGTGCCCATTTTCCTCTTCCCTGTCCGCGTCCCACATGCCTGACCCTGACCCAACGGGATGGGGTCACTTCTGTCTGATGGGCTCACCCTTCCTGAGTTTGGACGTGGACTCTTGGACTTTGGCCTTGTGTTTATAAAAAAAAAAAAAGAAAGGAACAGAATGCAATGGAGCCTGGCCTTTCAATATTATATCTGGGTCCGGGAACCGGTGTCAAGGGTAAAATTTGCCAAGCAAACAGCAGGCCGCTGACCCCCCCGCCGTAGAAGAAAATCGCGGAGCCTGCAATGCGTGGGTTCAGATCTCAGTCTTGGTCAGGCGATGCGCTCTGCCACTACACACGCTATCATCTCACTGCCCAAACCACTTCACAATGCAAGCACTAGAAAAACTTCTAGCGCTTCCAATTAGGGTTACCGGAACCCTTGCGCGAGCCCCCCAACTGATCCTCCAACCCAATTGCGGTCTCATCGGGGAGATAGACCACCCATAAAACTTGGGTGGTCCCCCCCTTTTCGGGTTCCCGCTCCACCTGCCAAAAGTTCCTACCCCCTGCAAGCCGCTTCTGATTGACGTCCGGGACCCAGAAGGCTTCAAAACTGCTGAGTCGGCCCTTGGAGTCGGGCCGACAGAAGGTGAAAGGGGGGGTGGACTGGTCGGAGTCGACCAGAGCGAGGGGGAGATAGGGGACGGCCTTTTCTGCTGGCAGGAGCCACTGCGTTGGATTGCCCTTGCTGAGCATCTCCTCCACCTCAGCCTTCACCTTCTGAACGGGGACAGACCTCTTCATCTGCCATTTCCTGCCCCAAATAACAAACTTGGACAGAGTTGTCCAACAAAAACTTTGATCCCGAACGTCAAACTGCTGCCTCAAACCTGCTCCCTGCACCGGCAACGACCCCCTATGAATGAACTCTCCAAAAAAATTTGCCGTTGCAAATGTGCAACGGTACGGACCCCCATCAACACGAGCCCTCTTTGCCTTGGGCTCGTCAGGCTCAACGCCGCAGGGAGGGCTGACGGTCGAGCTCTTTCCCCAATGCTCAATCCGCGACTGCAGATCAGGCATCTTAGCCAGCGCCCTGTCCACCACCTCCTGACAGATCCGCCTGATCCTCGGCGAATCGAAGCCTCCAGCTTCCGAGACCAGCAAAAACCAGCTGGACTTGCCCATCAAATCCTTGCTGCACTCAGCAATGACCGAGATGCAGTGGCCCATCCCTCCCCCAGTCCCTCCACTGCCGTCAACGAGCTTAATGGCATGACCATTAACCCTGCAAATGACATGCCCATACACCCTGTCCTTCACCCTCCCGTACACGGACTTGTCCTGGGTCTTGATGGTTTTTTTTGCCAGGCTGAGCTACCAGGTGCTCCGCCCGCCACCCAGCCCAATCCAGCGTCGCCCCCCACCGGCTGCCGACACCCATAGCCCTCTCTGCCCGGACAAAAAATGTCTTCTGGCGGATAACACGCACTGCAGCTTGGTATTCCGCATCATACCCGCTGAGGTCGATTCCGACCTGCAGCCACTGACCCGTCTGGCCGTACACGTCCTTCCTATTCTGCACCCAAATCACCTCCCACTTACCACCCACAAACACCATTTCTACGACACCCCCAGGAGCAGCCCCCTCGAGCTTGTAACAAAACCTGGGAGGGTAAACTCCTGCAAGTCGCGACCCAGCCGTGATGAAGTCGCCCCCCAAAGAATTCTGGTCACCCGAGACCGTGGTCAACGGCGTGACGAACCTCCCCTTCCGCCAGGTCTTGCTTTTCACCTGTGTCAAGTGCGGCCCCCCCATCTCGGACCACAGCAGATGCACCCTGTCCCCCTTCCTGACAATAAACTGCCCCCCATCAACATGGGTCATGGTGGCCTGGCTGGGGTAGGTCACTGTAAGTGCGGCTACCCTCCATTCGCGCAGATCTGAGGTCAATTCAGGTCAATGCACCCCCATTCAGTCAGATTCAGCTCATTTCCGGACATTTACATTTGGGAAGGCTACCCAAATTTTGACCCGAACAGTTCCTGTATATTATGGACACGCCGGATCCAATTCTGGTGTCCGTTGCGGCTGAGATGGTCGCAATCCGATGATTTAGTTGAATCGCTGGCGCGCGTGCGCAATTCAAATCAGCCAAATATTTTTTTACAATCGCATTTTTTATAAATTATACAGGAAGAGTATTCCGGAATTTTATGTATCATATTATCCGCCTACATTTTCTTGTAGACTGGGATTTTTTTGCAAGTTCGTATCTTCATCTTCATTGTCTTCACTGTCGTGCTCGTACCTCATGGACCCCAAGGGCAAGGCCGCAGCACCGACCCCTCCATACCACCAGGACGCACAGAAGGGATACCTGCCCTCTGTTCCCTTTCCCCATGCCGGCCCTGAGCCCTCCGGCCAGGCTCTGCGGAGCTTTCTCAAAGGGAATAGCTTAGATGGTAGCAGAGCAGCCTTCAGCCTCGAGGTTATAGGTATGGAGTACGAGTCCGAGCCACCGGACAGTGATGACGAGAGCATCTGCGATCTAGATGATCCAGATGGCTCAGAGGACGGCGTAGAATGTTGCATACTTGCGACATTCTCCGAAGAGTTAGGGATTCCTTGCCAGAATCCTGACTGCCCCAGGTACATACCCATTCCTCACCCCAGCTCAGTCCCCGATCCCAGTCGAGAATCCGGGCCCCCAAGCGGCTCTTCACCGGGCGCTGGTCCCAGCGGAGTGTACGGCTCCTTGAGTGGAGACTCATCGAGTCAGGAGGACAACATTCGTCTCCCATCCAAGGAGAGCATGCATGTGCATCGAGATCCGCAGATCGCAAGTGGTCCAGGAGATATGCCCGCCAGAATGACACCTACGCCTGCGGAAATCGACTTGCTGCTCCGAAACGTCATCGAGCAGGCCGTCTGTAACGGCAGCAGTGACAGCACTCATTTGATACATCAATGTGATCAGAATTTCAATAATTCTCAGATGTACATTAGTGCAGTAAATGTTCAGCTTGTTTTCATGTTTTCTGTTCGCCGCCAGATGTCGCCTGTGAGCGCGCGTCGAGTCGCATTTGTCTTTCGTGATTTCCCAATCGGATTTATTTGAATTATTTCGAATGATTTCACGTTGAGTCATTATGTGTGATGGATGCACAATGAGATTCTATGTCTGTCTGTCCACCATGGAGTTCAATGGACTTACAAGTGCTTCGCATATGTCGCTCCCAGAGGCTGGATATGGGTCTGAAGAGTGTCAGTTGGGTTCGGAGATATCAGGGGCAGTCTCGGGAGTTATGACCCCTAGGGCATCAAGGCCACACCCTTCGCAATTACAAGAAAGATCCGCCACTATGCAGCGGTTACATGGTAGCAGAAGAAATCATGACTCTGCTTCTGGAATCTCCACGGACACCCTGAGATCATCGGACTTTAGCGGGGCTATCAAGCGTTCTGAGTCACTTCGTGTTCCCCCTGAGGTTACATTCGTGGCATCTCCCCAGCGAACCGAAGATCACCCTTCTGAGTGTCTTTACTGTGGCCATAGACATTGGCCTGGAGTTCATACTTGTGCTGATTGTTGTATGAACGCCCCACCCAACCTTAAAGCCGGTCCAGAATCTCCCTCCTCAAGTGAATCTGGTTCCAGCTCTCACGCTTTGCCTGATCTTGAAGACAGCAGCAGCGAAGGAGAGCCGTCTGATACTGGAATTAGTGGTGACTACTGGGAAAACCACTTCCAGGAAATCTGGAATCAGGAATTCTTGCACCGCCAAAACTGGCTACTGGCGGAGGCAGCCTATCGAGGCCGTCTGAGGGACTGGTTCAGGGCGTCGTGCCAGTTCATCAGGGACAGTGGTTGCCTGCGATTTGACGCCACATTGCAGGAACAAGAGGATTGGGAGGAGCTGATGGACCAGTTCGACCACCAGGCTGCCGTGATGGTTCAGATGGCCATCATTGCCGAGCGAAGACGCCAGAATGTGCATCCGCACGCTGGTCCGTCGGGCGCCTGGGGTCCGAAAGACGAAGAGGTCGACAAAATGAGGTGTGATTCATCACATTCTCACCTCTCCAGGGAGCAATTGTCCAAGCTTCCCAACTCCAACTCAAGTGTTGATACTTGGGTTGATGAAGTGAGAAGCAAGGGAAAAGGTACGAGATGCCCGTCCTGTGGTGAGTGTGCGAAGGACTGCTCCTGTCGGCGCCAGATTTCGTCGCTGGAAGACAGGGTGAAGGAGCTGAGGAAGGCCGCCAAGGAGAAAAAGAGGGATGACGACAGCAAGTGGAAGGAGATGGAGCAAAAGCTGGAGAAGTTGACCAATCTGGTACAAAATCTGAGCACGACTGGGCTCACTGGACCAGCGCCTACAATGGCACGTCATCCAGCACCTACCTCCTCAGCTGCACCTGCATCGAGGCCTTACGGCGTTCCACATTCTCCGGCACCCCCAGCTTTTACTGGTTCAATCCCAGCTTTTACTAGAAATTCTGGTATGCCCCTACTGGATTTACAAGTCCTATTGGGTTTAATCAGGGTACCGAAGGAGGAGAATCTTCGGCAGGAAGGTCTGTACTGTCCGTGAGTACTGTTGGTGATATTGATGGAAAAGCAAAGACCACCGTGAAGGAGAGATCAATGGCGTTGAAGAAGAAGGACAAGTAAAAGAAGGAAAACGAAGCCAAAATCAAGGAAAAACAGAAGAAATTGTAGGAGATGAGGCTTCATCAAGCAGGATCAACGCCGTTTGTACAGCCTACGGTGGACCAGGCGTTGCTGGCGGCCACAATTGCTCAAGCACAGGCAATGGGAGGCGCCGCCGTCAACCCAGTTTTCATCAATCCTGTTGGCACATCCACAGGTTTCAACCTGAACCACCTGCTCAATCAGTTGCACATGAGGCTTAGAGGTTCAGTAATGAAGCAGCTCAAGTTCTCAGGGCACCCAAATTACTGGGCGTCCTTCGAAAGACAGTTCATGGTCTGGCTGCAGACGGAGAAACTGGACAAGGAACTCTGGATTCTCGGGTTGATGGACTGTTTGACTGGCAAACTCAGGGAAAGTACATATAATCTTTATGTGGAAAGGCAGAATCAAGGAGATCCCCTGACTTATGAAGAGTTGTGGCGAAGTCTCAAAAAGAGAGGCTCTCGACTCCCTGAGGATCATTACAGGAACCGTCTTGAGAACTTCAGGGCGATCAAGAAATTGTTTGTTGAAGAGATCCAAATAGCAAGGCAGGATTGGGAGTTTTTGGTGCAGGAGGCAGAGAACTCAGGAGAAGGCCTTTCTGAAGGCGAGATGAAGAAGATTCTCCTGAGCAAGCTCACGCCGGAGACCAAGCAGAAGATCAGGGACTCCCAGGCGGACCAAAAAGTCCTGCGCAACTGGGTTGAAGTCCGAGGATTGCCGGAGACTATGGGAAAAATGGCAGTTCGTGAGTTGCTACACTCTATCAGTGCTACGGGATTGAAAGACATCACCATTCGTGAGGGCAGATGGAGAGTTGGTTTCCATGATTCTGAACAGTCGGAGTTTTTCTGTAGCATGGTGGATGGAAAGGTGAAGTATAAGGGGACAGTTTTGAAGGTGCGGCCGTGGATCTTCTCGTATGGAGTCGAGCAGATCTTGGACCAACTTGAAAAGTATGCAAACTTAGAACGCCAGAAGTCCCAGGATGCACAAGGCTTCAGAGGCATGGTCGGTGCCGTTGGTGAGAAGGGATGCTCCGTGTGCATTGCCCTTGGAAAGGAAGGTCGAGCGGCAACTCACACGACCGCAGACCACAGGTGGACGGCCTCAGATCTCAAGACAATTCAGTCCAAAATGGATGGAAAGGGAAATTCTCCCAAAAAATCCCCAGCAGGATGGAGCACGAGATGCTGACCAGCATGGAAGGGGAAAGGGTAAAGGGCAGTCCAAAGGAAAGAAGAGAGATTGGACACCAAAAGATTACTCGCAGCAAGGCGGAGATCCAAGCGGCCCAAGATGGACCGATGCTGGTGGAAAATCTGGTGGAAAATCTGGCGAAAAGAGTGGAAAGGGACAAGGAAAGTCCGTGAATCAAGAAGATTCCAAGGTGAATGGCAACCCCCTGTATACGGAGACGCCAGCAAACAAGACCTTCGGCAACAACAAGGATACTGGAGGTCGAGGCAAGGGCAGATCCAACGAATTCAACCCCAATTCCAACACCTCCAACAACAAAGGCCAAGGAGGTAAGAAAGGTCGTGGTGGAAAGTCATTTGGTGGTCGTGGACGTGAGAAAGGAGTCAATGCCGTTGAGACAGGAGAAAAATGGGTGCAGCCGAACGTCGAAGAAGAATGGCAATAGGGAAGCCAACTTGACCCAAATCTCAACACTTGGGTTGAGTGGCAGGAAACAAAGCCCATCAGGGTAGTTGGGGCGGTGGATGGACGCTGCTGGGATCGGCTGGCGCGTTCCTCCGGCCTCCTGTACCCTGGCCAGGATTGGCTGGGTGCAAGCGGAGCATGCACACAGCCCAACACCCCAGCCAGGAGTGGCGGAGCGCAGCCGAAACCCGAGCCCAAACACACACACCCACACCGCGCATCCGTGGCCAGGAGTGGCTGGGTGCAAGCGGAGCACAGACACAGCCCAACACCGGAGCCAGGAGTGGCGGGGCGCAGCCAAAACCCGAGCCCAAACACACACACCCACACCGCGCACCCGAGGCCAGGAGTGGCTGGGTGCAAGCAGAGCAAACACACAGCCCAACACCCCAGCCAAGAGTGGCGGGGCGCAGCCGAAACCCGAGCCCAAACACACACACCCACACCGCGCACCCGAGGCCAGGAGTGGCTGGGTGCAAGCAGAGCACACACACAGCCCAACACCCCAGCCAGGAGTGGCGGGGCGCAGCCAAAACCCGAGCTGAAACACACACACCCACACCGCGCACCCGAGGCCAGGAGTGGCTGGGTGCAAGCGGAGCACACACACAGCCCAACACCGGAGCCAGGAGTGGCGGGGCGCAGCCAAAACCGGAGCCCAAACACACACACCCACACCGCGCACCCAAGCCAGGAGTGGCTGGGTGCAAGCAGAGCACGCACACAGCCCAACATCCCAGCCAGGAGTGGCGGGGCGCAGCCGAAACCCGAGCCCAAACACACACACCCACACCGCGCACCCGTGGCCAGGAGTGGCGGGGTGCAAGCGGACCACGCACACAGCCCAACACCCCAGCCAGGAGTGGCGGGGCGCAGCAGAAACCCGAGCCCAAACACACACACCCACACCGCGCACCCGTGGCCAGGAGTGGCTGGGTGCAAGCGGAGCACACACACAGCCCAACAGCCCAGCCAGGAGTGGCGGGGCGCAGCCGAAACCCGAGCCCAAACACACACACCCACACTGCGCACCCGTGGCCAGGAGTGGCTGGGTGCAAGCGGAGCACACACACAGCCCAACACCGGAGCCAGGAGTGGCGGGGCGGAGCCGAAACTGGAGCCCAAACACACACACCCACACCGCGCACCCGTGGCCAGGAGAGGCTGGGTGCAAGCAGAGCACACACACAGCCAAACACGGGAGCCAGGAGTGGCGGGGCGCAGCCGAAACCCGAGCCCAAACACACACACCCACACCGCGCACCCGTGGCCAGGAGTGGCTGGGTGCAAGCGGAGCACGCACACAGCCCAACACCCCAGCCAGGAGTGGCGGGGCGCAGCCAAAACCCGAGCCCAAACACACACACCCACACCGCGCACCCGTGGCCAGGAGTGGCTGGGTGCAAGCGGAGCACGCACACAGCCCAACACCCCAGCCAGGAGTGGCGGGGCGCAGCGGAAACCCGAGACCAAACACACACACCCACACCGCGCACCCGTGACCAGGAGTGGCTGGGTGCAAGCGGAGCACACACACAGCCCAACACCCCAGCCAAGAGTGGCGGGGCGCAGCCGAAACCCGAGCCCAAACACACACACCCACCCCGCGCACCCGAGGCCAGGAGTGGCTGGGTGCAAGCGGAGCACACACACAGACGTACACCCCAGCCAAGAGTGGCGGGGCGCAGCCAAAACCCGAGCCGAAACACACACACCCACACCGCGCACCCGAGGCCAGGAGTGGCTGGGTGCAAGCGGAGCACACACACAGCCCAACACCCCAGCCAGGAGTGGCGGGGCGCAGCCAAAACCGGAGCCCAAACACACACACCCACACCGCGCACCCGTGCCAGGAGTGGCTGGGTGCAGGCAGAGGACGCACACAGCCCAACATCGCAGCCAGGAGTGGCGGGGCGCAGCCGAAACCCGGGCCCAAACACACACACCCACACCGCGCACCCGTGGCCAGGAGTGGCGGGGTGCAAGCGGACCACGCACACAGCCCAACACCCCAGCCAGGAGTGGCGGGGCGCAGCAGAAACCCGAGCCCAAACACACACACCCACACCGCGCACCCGTGGCCAGGAGTGGCTGGGTGCAAGCGGAACACACACACAGCCCAACAGCCCAGCCAGGAGTGGCGGGGCGCAGCCGAAACCCGAGCCCAAACACACACACCCACACTGCGCACCCGTGGCCAGGAGTGGCTGGGTGCAAGCGGAGCACACACACAGCCCAACACCGGAGCCAGGAGTGGCGGGGCGCAGCCGAAACCGGAGCCCAAACACACACACCCAAAACGCGCACCCGTGGCCAGGAAAGGCTGGGTGCAAGCAGAGCACACACACAGCCAAACACCGGAGCCAGGAGTGGCGGGGCGCAGCCGAAACCCGTGCTCAAACACACACACCCACACCGCGCACCCGTGGCCAGGAGTGGCTGGGTGCAAGCGGAGCACGCACACAGCCCAACACCCCAGCCAGGAGTGGCGGGGCGCAGCCGAAACCCGAGCCCAAACACACACACCCACACCGCGCACCCGTGGCCAGGAGTGGCTGGGTGCAAGCGGAGCACGCACACAGCCCAACACCCCAGCCAGGAGTGGCGGGGCGCAGCGGAAACCCGAGACCAAACACACACACCCACACCGCGCACCCGTGGCCAGGAGTGGCTGGGTGCAAGCGGAGCACACACACAGCCCAACAGCCCAGCCGGGAGAGGCGGGGCACAGCCGAAACCCGAGCCCAAACACACACACCAACACCGCGCACCCGTGCCAGGAGTGGCTGGGTGCAAGGAGAGAACACACACAAGCACACACACACCCCAACACCCCAAGCAAGAGTGCCGGGCGCAGCCGAAACCCGAACCCAACCACAACCCAGACCCAAACACAACCGCCACGCAACAGTAGGAAACCCAGTCTCCATAGCCCGGGCACTGAGGCAGCCCGTGCCATGCAGGTGACCGGCCAAAGGAGATCCGGAGACCGGGGGTAAGGCTGCATCCTAAGGCCTGCGCTGTTCTGGGACTCGAGGCGGAGCGTGCGACACCCAAGCACCTCGGAACCCCAGTACCAAGAACATGCATGCATGCCTTGGGAACGGGATATGCCAGGAAGTCCGGTGAACCCCTAGGGTTCCGCCCAAAGGAGGGGACGTGCGCAAGCACGGGGGCCCACCCTCCCGGCATGACAAGCAGTCACGCTGGCGGCGATCAGCCCTCCCGGTGTTGCCCGGGGCCGCTTTGTTGGGGGCCACCAGTCAGGTCTAGCGGGAAGTAAGCCGCCTCCCCTCTTCACGCGCGGAACCTCTTCCTGTTCGTCGCAGGGGCAACGCCAGGGGGAACCATGGGGCGCCTCTCCACGACCGAGTGCACCTACCTACCTACCTACCTACCTCCCTCCTGTACCCTGCCTGGGTCCTCAGCGCTGTCCGGCGGGGCAAGCAGCGCCAGTTTGTCTGCTGGATCCAGGTCAGGACGACACATGGTAAGGTTAAACTTGCCAAATGTCTGATTGACAATGGTTCAGAGGTCAATCTGGTGAGGAAAGGCTTTCTGCAGGAGGACGAGGCGAAGATGTCCTCAACACCTGTCCAGCTGGAGGGAGTGAGCGGACATCGCCTTGAAGGTGGAGAGAGAGAGGCAGAGTTGGCCGTCATATTGGTGAAACAATCTGTCTGGAGCGTGGAGGAGACAGTGACGGAGGAGTGGTTTTCTGGAAAATTCTATGAAGCCACCATAAAGTATGATTTTTTCTTGGGTCAACCATGGCTTCACGCTCACCGTGTGTTGCCCATGGGACACAGGACATGCTTCCTCCAGGATCCGTCGACCAGCGACCCCTCCGACCTGTATTATCTGCACCCATATACCAAGAGTATACACCAATTCAAGGAGCAAAATAAGCTGCATATTCAGCAAGATGGGCAGGAATGGACAGGGAATCAAGAAGAATTCGACGAAGGAAAGGTGGAATCATTGAACTGCAAGAAGTGGAAGTCAGTTTGCTATCGTGTAGTCGACAAATGGCGGACATTCTGGTGGATTACTTCGAAAAAGAACCACAATTTTTGTCCGCAAGTTGATGCCTTTGCAAACAACAGAAAGAAAAACTTTTTTCAAAGTTCTACGACGATGCCTGGAGTGAGGACTGGTCTGAACCTCTATGGATCAATCCGCCCTTCGACTTTTTTCCTCGTGTGGTGCAGAAGCTGAAGCAATCCGGCGCAAAGGCGATTATAATTGTCCCCAACTGGCCAAAACAATCTTTGTTCAAGGACATTATGGACATTTCAATCGACATTGTCGAGCTACCTCACAAGGGAGTGAAGCTGTATTGCAAAGACAATGGCAAGCCTTTGCCACAGCGTTCGTGGAGCAAGTTGGCCTGCTTAGTTGACGGGAATCTGGGAGATTATTGGCAAGATGACAGTGAAATGGGAACAGAAGAGGTCATATCAAATTCCTCAAGAATCGACGAAATTGAGGTGGATCGAGACGATCGAGAGCAGAATCCCGACGTATCGTCGCGGGAAGAGGGAAGGACAATCAGCGTCCCCCAGGGGAACGCCTCCATCCATTCCAATTCGTCCCCATCAGACAAGAATCAAGCCAAAAATGTCAAGATTTCAAGCAAGAATGACGACAAATTTCCAAGAATTTCACCTAAATTGACAGGAATGCAGCTGAATTCGTCCGCCCATCCCTTCAAGACATTCGTGGACCCCCTTAATTGGTGGGATCCCACGGAGGAGCGAGCTCAGGTGAGCTTCATCCGCCAACAATGCGACGAGGAAGTTTGGAATGAAGTGGCCAAGAATATGAGACCACGACCAACAGTTCGCAAACTGGTGAACATAATGTCGCTCATTAAATGTGGAATCAGGTCGACGGAGACAAGATATCTGCAAGAAGGGACGCAGTGTTCGAAGATTATAAAGATGACATGCTGAGTGGGAAGTTGTGGAAAAAACCCCCAATTCGATGTGAAAATGGGGAAGCCAAGATTGAGATAATCCAGGGCTCAAAGGTGCACCAACAACGTCCATTCTACCTTCATGGCACCAGAGCAGATGCCCTGCGAAAGATTATGGAGCGCAATCTCTATGAGTTCGGATGGCTGGAGGGCTGCATGAGTTCTGAGTGGTGTTCAGCACCATTTACTGTGCCAAAACCCCCACCTGCTGACCAATCCAGCATAGATGCTTGGCGTCTAGTGGTGGATTACAGAGCTCTGAATGCCGCCACGGTACCTGACGCGCATCCCCTTCCTTTAATTGAGAAGGAGATCGCCGCGAGAGCTAAAGGTAAGCTCTTTACTGTGTTGGATTTGCGCCATGGCTTTCACCAAATGGCACTTCGAAAGGAGGATAGGCATTTGACGGTAATGTGCACGCCCTGTGGCACTGTCCAGTGGACTGTACTGCCGATGGGTCTGAAGAATGCGCCGTCGATGTTCCAGAAGATGATGGAGACGCTTTTATTTCAGAAGCACAAGTCTCTGAATTTACAAGAATTCTGCAGCATCTACATTGACGACCTTCTGATTGCCACGCCATTGGGAAAAAACCTTGATGAGTGCTTGAAGTTGCACGAAGAACAAGTCCGCAAAGTTCTCCAAGTCCTTCGACAGGAGAAGCTCGTGTGTGGACCCAAGAAGAGCAAAATGTTCCTCCAGAGTGTGGAATTTTGTGGCTCTGTCTTGGAGGATGGCACAAGAAGATCGGCCCCAGGGAAAATGGCTGCCCTGCAGCTATGGGAAAGGCCTAAAACCATCACGCAGCTTCGTGCCTTTTTAGGCTGCTGCAATTATTACCACGAGTTCCTCCCCCTTTACGCCAAGTTCTCTGGTCCACTGACAGAGTTACTCAAGGTTGGCAAAATAGAAGGAAAAAAGGGATCTCAAGTCAAGCTCAACTGGACGCCAGAATGTGGAGAGGCCTTTACTGGTCTCAAGGAAGCCCTGGCAAATGTGGTTAAATTCGAGACTCTGTGGTTGGATGGAAGACCTTTTTATATTCGTACAGACGTCAGTCGTTAAGCCATTGGTGCTACGATCGAACAAGTCGATGACGAAGGTCACCATCATCCTCTGGCTTTCTGGTCTCGCAAGCTTACAACAAGACAGCGAAATTGGAGTCCAGGGGAACAAGAAGCCTACGCAATCCTTTGTGCCTTACGGCGTTATGAAGGTTGGATCTTGGGCCATCGCGTTGAGGTACTGACTGACCACAAGTCACTGGAGAGCTGGAGGACAGAACATGTGGATACCCCTGGTGGACCAACTGGGAGGAGAGGTCGTTGGCATGAAACTCTCAGCAGATTTGACCTCCTCGTGACTTACATTCCAGGGCGCTACAATACAGTGGCAGACGCCCTGAGTCGCTGGGCCTACCCAGCCTCAGAAGCTTACTCTGAAGTGAGTTTTCATGGGACAGCGACGGATAAAGCTGAAGTGATCGAGTTTGATAAGGAGGAACAAGCACTGATCAAGAAACATTGTCTTCAATGTTCGATTAAGAATCGGATGAAGGTTGAATTGGTCAGATGCAAGGCGATTACCAAGGCAGATCAGACTGAAAGGGTTAACTCTGACTCTGAGTCGTCGCTGCCGCTCCTGAATGTGTTTCCAGTGACAAGACCCAAGGCGAAATCCACGCTCCCTCCACAACAAAAGGACAAGGAAACTTCCTTCCTCTATGTGGATTGGACAAATTGTACAAGGAGGACAGGTTCTTTGGGTCTGTATACAACAAGTTGAAAGGGGACAAGCCTTACGACTCTGAAGAGACGTCTGATTTCAAGATCCAAGGTGACAAGTTATTTTGGCAAGGACGGATTGTGTTCCTGGTTGTCTTATTGACCAATATGTCAAACATTGGCATCGGAATGAGACATCCCACGGACACTCCCGTGTTCTGGAGCAGGAGCTACGACACAGAGTGTACACGCGGGACCTCAAGAGTGCCTGTGAGCGAGTTGCCAAAGGATGCAAGCAATGTCAGGCGAACATCCCCAAGAATCAAAAGGCAGAAGGACTACTGAAAGGATTACCAATTCCTGAGAGGTTGTTCGACAATGTGACGGCAGATGTCTTCGAGTTGGGACAAATCCAAGAGGAATGTCTCTACACGAGGAAGCCAATCGACGGGGTTTTGTTAATTCAAGAGCGCCACAGTGGCTACATCCAGGTCCTCCCTTGCAACATGAAGCATCTCACCTCTGAACTGGCTGCCAAGTGGACTGCAAGTCAGTGGATGAGTAACTGGGATGTTCCGAGTGAAATTCTGACGGACAGTGGGAAGGAGTTCATTGGGACTTGGTGGGAGAACATGTGTGCTCTATTGGGAGTTCATCATCTTCGTGCCCGAGTCTACGACCATCGAGCTCTCCCTGCTGAACGCGCTGGAAGAATTCTTATCAACATTCTGAGGAAATTCCTGGCAACTGAAAAAGACTACAATTGGTTGGAGACAATTTACTGTGTCTTGAGGAGATACCATCGGACCAAGAATTACACTGGATTAAGTCCAAATGAGCTTGTTTTTGGTCGTGAGAAGATGGGTCCAGGACCAGTGATGTATCATCCAAGGCAGTGCTACGACGCCTCAAAATGGTTTGAGAGGATCAAGGATTTAGAGTCTAAGTGGATCCAAGCCAAGTTGGAGAGTCAAGCAGATTGGTTGAAATTCAAAAATCAGTCGAGAAAACAGAGAAAACCCTTCGAGAAAGGCCAGCAAGTTTGGCTTTGTAAGTCAGGTGAGACCCTGAAGGACGACAACAAATTGTTACCTTTGTGGGAAGGCCCATTCCAAGTCAGTCGTCAACTAAGTGAGACTACATTCAACCTTGAGGTTGAACCGGGCGGACATCAAGAAGTACATCGGGACCATTTGAAGGCCGCAGTACCCTGCCCCAAAGGAAGGTTCAAGCCTCTCTATTGGACTTCAAAGTACCTGAGCGACAGGAGGATGGTCACCAGCAGTTTTGAGTTGGAGAAGATCCTTGATTACAAGAAAAATGCTCGAAACCAGTGGTACTTTCTGTGCACATGGAAAGGATTCGGTCCAGAAGAAGACAAATGGGAGCCAGCTTCAAGCTTTATCCATGGGTATAGGGACACGTTCATCAAGTTCCTGAAGAAACACCCTGAGATTGACCGTGAGCTCTCGCTGATCAAAGATTGTGTCACCAAGGAAGACTTACAAGCACAAGAAGAAGCTCCAATTGTGGCAGAATCCATTCGAGACAAGATCTGATCAGAATTTAAATCGCCGAAACTTTCGAAAAGGTTTACGGTCTATATATACCCTTGGCATTGGGACAAGACAGTCCTGGCGCATCGTCTATGTGGTTCAACGAACAGATGATGGGTCATTCTGGGATCATCCTGGTCCCCATGTCCATCATTCTCATCATGGTCATCATGTGCATCATGTGCTTCATTGTAGATGATTCCCATCGGAAGTTCCGAAAGGCCTTTATCCTCAACCACGACGACACTCTCGTGTTTTGCTGTCGACTGTGCCCCTCTACTCGCCTTGGGAAGGACTCGTTCGAGTTCGTGCTCATTACAGAGATTCTGGCACATGACTAAGTCTGATGCAGTTCATGTGTTTGACGGATCTGCTGAGAATGTTATTTCAATCAGCTCTTACATTGAGACTGTTGGTTTGTTTTCCAATCGACCGCTGTCAAAGGGCTTATTAGGACCAAATGGGGACGATGGTGTTCTTACTTGTGTCGACTCGCTGTTCATCTGTGGATTGTGTTCGAATCCTCCTCAGAATCAGCTCAGTTTTGGCAAATTCCTGGTACCAAGCATTGGATGCTTATACATTCTGGGACTACAATGAGTCAGTTACCCCTCATGACTCGTACTGGGTTAAACATGAAGCCCTGGAGACGATACTGACAGTGTGGTGTACACTCACTGGGTTTTCTTGGCTATCATTACTCTTGCATGATTGGATTTCCATCATCGGATTCATCATCATCATGAGGATTTGACCTGGATTGGCTATGAATGAGAACTGGATTTCCGTTCAGCACAACACACAGTATCTTTCGACAATGAATTGGACTGATATTGGCTTGCTGGAGACTTCGCCACCCTCAATCAATGTGCGATTCACTGATTTTGGTCTCACTTCAGTCACATTTTGTACCATAATCTGGCATCTGGTCTCATGACTGCAAATGACACCGACCAGTTTGACATATCTTGGACTCCATGAAGGGATACCCTATTTTTTGGACGCTCGACGACATGGCGACACTCGTTTTCTGTTTTCTGGCAGTGGAATGTCAGATCCTGATTTCATCATGGATCATGGATCTTGATCATGCGGGTACATTTTTCACTCAGACTTTCATTTTTCGAATTTTCGAGCTTGAACGAAGGTATTTGTGTGTGCCCTAAGGTACCTATACGTTTCATTCAAGTCGATGCCCATCGCGAAGCAAAGATCTCAGCACGATTTTGCTCAATTCAGCTCAATTTCTCACATTTTGTCATAGATTAGTCGGTTTTAGGTCACTTTCGCCGTTTCTTTCACTTCACCTGACCCAGCCTGACATACTGGCGTATGTTTTCAGAGGGGGAGTGTAACGGCAGCAGTGACAGCACTCATTTTATACATCAGTGTGATCAGAATTTCGATGATTCTCAGATGTACATTAGTGCAGTAAATTTTCCGCTTGTTTTCATGTTTTCCGTTCGCCGCCAGATGTCGCCTGTGAGCGCGCGTCGAGTCGCATTTGTCTTCCGTGATTTCCCAATCAGATTTATTTGAATTATTTCGAATGATTTCACGTTGAGTCATTATGTGCGATGGATGCACAATGAGATTCTATGTCTGCTCCATTTTTGTAGACCGGGTTTTCTGACTATTCATATTCCACCATGGAGTTCAATGGACTCACAAGTGCTTCGCATATGTCGCTCCCATAGGCTGGATATGGGTCTGAAGAGGGTCAGTTGGGTTCGAAGATATCGGGGGCAGTGTTGGGCGTTACGACCCCTGGGGCATCAAGGCCACAGGCTTCGCAATTACAAGAAAGATCCGCCACTATGCAGCGGTTACACCGTCTCCGCCAAGTTGGACACTCAAATCCAGGAGTCCCAGGAACGCTGGAGGATCAAATTTCAGAAGATCGAAAGCCTACAGCGACTGGATTTGTATGACCAATGGTGCCGGCAAATTCATCATTGCTACTGCAGGTTTCACCGAGAACATCCGCCGGTGCCAGTCAAGTCCACCGCCAAGACGATGGAGGTCGATGTGGTGTCGCTGGAGTCGGCGTTGGAGCAAGCCTTTCTAAAGGTGGCGCAGGAGGAATCTCAAGAACTGCCTGCCGCGTACACCATCGAGAGGTGGCTGAACGAGCAGGAAGACGTGGTAAGGAGGCCAGAATCAATTGGATCGCGGTCTGAAACCGCCTCTCATGTGTCCTGTACCCACGACTGGTCCTGTCGGACAGAAATCGCCACCCTCGCTGCTGAGAATCAGGCGATTAGATTTAATCAGGAAAAACTCTTCGACCTTTTTTTGATGGGAAGATCACCCCTCCTCTCATTTGCCAGATCCGCCAGTCGGATCTACTTGTTCTGTAGCCCATGAAGCGACTGAAGTTTTTTCGCTCGCGCCCACCACAGATTCCAGAGCGGAAGAACAAAAGAAAAAACGTGAAAAATTAAAAGAAAGAGTTTTTGAGAGTAGAAATCCTCAGCGTGTTTCAGAAGCGAGGACCAAAAAGAAAACAGAAGTTTTGGCCGAGAAAAGATCCACTGATCCCATGATTGCGGCTCAGGTGTTGCTCGCCCAGAGTCTTCTGGGCGCCGCCAGCATCTCAGGTGCTGCCCAGGTCAATCCCATCCCGGCTGGTGGTGGCGGCATTGAGGACATAATTAACCCTGTGAGGGCTAAACTGAGAGCCATTGCAAAACAACCAAAATACAATGGCAACCCTCGCCGGTGGGCTGTTTTTAAAAGAGAAATTTTTCTGTGGGTTGGCAAGAACAAGCTTCGAGACGACGAGAAGCTTGATGCTCTCCTCGAGTGTTTAGAGGGTCCCATTCGTGACACGTGGATTAAATCCTACACTGATAGGGCTGATTCCTCTAACCCACTCACCTACAGTGAACTATTTGCTCTGCTTGAGGGACAAGGAAGTAGGTTGCCTGAAGACCATTACCGAACCCCCCTCACCTCTTTCCCGAACATTCCCAAACTCATTCTCCACGAGGTTCAGAACAAGCCACTCCGCTTTGAAAATCTGGTGAACGAGGCTGAGAGTGCTGGGGAACATCTGTCAAATGGCGAATGAAAGGCCATCATCTTCGAGAAAATGCATGCCGACACGGCTGCATCGCTGAGGCCGGAGCAGTCCAACGAGAAGGTGAAATCCTGGTGGAGTGAAGTCACGGGATTCCCTAAGGGCTCAAGTCGTTTTCAGGTCAGAGATGCCCTTAAAAAGTGCTCGCCCACTAACCTTTCCAAGTGTAAGGAAAAGGACGGTGCTTGGAGATTGAAATTCGCAGAGAAGGAGGACAGAGATATTTTCAATGAAGTGGTGAACCGAGGCGTCTCCTTTGGAGGAACTCGGCTCGTGGCAAAGCCGTGGGTTTTCGGCTTCACGCCCACTGAATTGTGGGAGGAGTTGGAAAAATTGGCGGATGCCAATCATCAGCAATTCCATGAAGGATTGAGCCGAAATCCCCCCTCTAAAGGTGGGAATCAGAAGAATGTAAATAACACGCAGTCGAAAGACTGTGCCATTTGTTTGTCCTTCGGTCACACCAACCGTGCCAAGTCGCATTCCACTGAGAATCATTGGTGGAATAAGACCGATGCGGAGAGAGTGGCAGAAGAAGCCAGCAAGGATCGGCCCAAAGCCCCTGTCAAGAAGGTGGATGAAAATCGCCAATCGACGGCCGGCGGAAAAGGTACAGGCAGTAAAGGCCAGCAGACTTCTGGAGGCAAGGGAAACCAGGGCCAATCGTGCCAAGGACGCTCTCCAGAAAATTTTAAAAATGGAAATGGTAAGTCCAATTCTGCCAAGGGTAATGGTGGAAAAGGCAATTTTTCCAAGGGAAAAGGCCAATCCAGTGGCCAGTTCTCGGGAGATTCCAAGGGAATGAGCGCTGGTAAGGGCAAGGGGACCTCCCAGGGCACGAAAGGTGGACGAGGGAAAGGATCATCTGGTCAGCGGAACTCTAATTCAGGTCGTGGTGCATCAGTGCACCAAGTTGCTGGTTCCGACGAGGATTATTATAATAACGTGACGACGGAGGACCAGGTTGCCCCCGATGAAGAAGGGAATCTTGGCGAAGAAAGTCTGGGAGACCAGTGGGAGGACGAGGACGGTTCCTGGAAAAACGTGCAGCAGGAATACGAGGGAGAGTATCAGGAAAAGAGGCGCCAAGATTGTGTGGCCACCCCACACACAGTCAGGCGTTTTCCTGAAAGTCCGATCGTGGACATTGGAGCATTGTCTGTAGGACCACCGCCAGTTGAGGCGGATGGAGATAGGAAGGTTGTGGAGATCGGTGTTCCCAACAAATACCGAGCTTGTCAATTCATTTGTCGTCTGTGGGTTACTGACAAGAAGGGGAACAAACACCTTGCTACATGTCTTTGTGACAATGGTAGTTGAGTGAATCTTCAGTCAGAAACATTTTTACCAGATGAATGTGTTGACACTTCGCTGCACCCCGTAAACCTCGAAGGCGTTTCAGGTCATGCTCTTCCAGGAGGGAATACAGGTTCGTTTCTGAAGGGCACATGGTGGCCCAGGATTTATGGGAGAAAGATAAGGTAGAGGATGTTGTTTCAGAGGATTATTTTTATAGAGCGGCCATCAAATACAACCTTTCTTTAGGTCATCCATTTTTAACGAAGAATAAAGTGGCCCCTGTATGACACAGACGTTGTTTTTTTTTGGAATCGGGAGAGCAGGAAGCTCCCAGCGTTCGGTTCTTGCATTCTGGGTACGGAAATGCAAAAGAAGTTTTGAGTCGAAGGGTGAACACAGTTTTTGGTGAGGATGAAGGGATTAGTGAGAGAAACACCACTACAGCTTACAGCATCTTGCTACAGGAGCAACGAAGGGACACTCAGCGTCCGAAACCGCGCAATTGGAAGTCTTCCAACTACCGCGTTGTAGATAAATGGGGTGATTATATATGTTCCTTTTTTTTGGAGAACCACGATTTTGTGCCCGCCAAGGATGCCTTTTGCAACGAGTTAAACAAGCGTTTCAAGCGCTTAGCTGACGATGCATGGGCAGTAAAGTGGGATAAAAGGCTTTGGATAAACCCCCCGTCTCATTTGTTGGGGGAGGTCGTTCAAAAAATAAAGGAGGATCGCACACAGGCCATCCTTGTCGTACCACTATGGGATTGGAAACCATGGTGGAAGGATGTTTTGGCCATGACAGTCGACTCCATCCACCTCCCCCACGACGTCAAGCTGTACGCCAGGGACGACACTGGTCCCCTGCGACAGCGGCCGTGGCCTCCTGTTGCTTTTCTGGTCGATGGAGGTCTCATCTCTGACGGATGTTGCACATCAGACCATGGGTCAGAATCAGGTCTTGACCATGGTACGGATTCAGATTCGAATTTTTCCGATTTTTTGGAAGGAGATGATACGGTGCCAAACCTGGAATCTGGAACGTTTGATTGTAGTCAGACCCCAATACGATCAGATCCATCACGCATCTCCCACCTGGTCAAGGGAAAAAATTCCGAAAGAAGGTCAAATTCAGACAATTTGGCGAAATACCCAAATTTGAGGCTTTTCTGGAACCCTTTTGTCTGTGAGGATGTGGAAGATGCTCAGCAGGTTCGGGCATCCACGACATACCCGCAAGAGGGAGTCGATCCCTCTCTGTTTCAGTCGTTGAAACAAGGTCTGTTGCCTGCTGGATCGCGAGATCTGGCGAAAATTTGCTCTACGGTGGTGGCTGGTGAACAGGTTGAAAGTCAACTTTGCAATGAGCGAAGGGAAAAGATTTTCGCCGAGCGAAAGGACACCACCCTCTCTGGTAAGCTCGTCAAGAACCCTCCAGTGGTTCATCGAGCTAAAGGAGGGAGCAAAACACAAAAAGCAGCGACCTTACGAAGATCATGGCAAGAAGCACGAAATTCTTCGTGACATCATTCAGAGAAATCTGCGAGAATTCGGCTGGTTGGAGGCGTGCATGACCTCTGAGTGGTGTTGTGCGCCCTTCACAGTGCCTAAACCGCCCCCAGCAGACCCGAATACCATTGATGGTTGGCGCATGGTGGTTGATTTTCGTAATTTAAATGCGGAAACTAAGGCTGATTCCCACCCTTTACCCCTCATTGAGAAGGAAATTGTGAAGAGAGCCAAGGGGAAACTATTC
The DNA here is from genome assembly GCA_964036045.1 of Eutreptiella sp. 'Long Island Sound 2002'. Taxonomy (NCBI): domain Eukaryota; phylum Euglenozoa; class Euglenophyceae; order Eutreptiales; family Eutreptiaceae; genus Eutreptiella; species Eutreptiella sp. 'Long Island Sound 2002'. The sequence continues at coordinate 129,223,373 of OZ038382.1, read as the reverse complement.
TCAGTCCTGGATCTAAGGCATGGCTTCCACCAGATGCCTCTGGCGAAGTCATCCAGACTCCTGACGTGCATGTGCAGTCAGATGGGTCCTGTCCAGTGGACCGTCATGCCTATGGGTTTGAAGAATGCTCCGAGCTTTTTCCAACGGATGATGGAAGAAGTCTTGTTTTCAGAGCACCCCGAGCTTCGCGAATTCGTTTCCGTGTATATCGACGACATAATCATCGCCACTGTGGGCGATGGTTTAACCGAACAGGAGCTTGTGGACCTGCATGAGAAACAGCTGAACATGGTCCTCAACATTCTGGACAAAAGTCAGCTCATCTGCGGTCCCAAGAAGGGTAAACTATTCCTGGAAAGTGTCGAATTCTGTGGGGGTTTGCTACGAAATGGGACTCGCCAGCCGAGTCCAGGGAAGCTCCTTGCAATTCAGAAGTGGAAGCGCCCTGAGACCATTTCGGCCCTTCGTGGATTCCTTGGCTGTTGCAATTTTTACCATACTTTAGTCAAGGATTATGCCAGGTACGCCGCCCCCCTTACTGAATTACTCAAGGTTGGTAGGGAGGCTGGTCGTGCGGGCTCAAAGGTGCGAATGCATACGACCGACGAGTGCGATGAGGCGTTTGTGCAATTAAAAGCCGCCCTTTGCGAAGTCGCCACTTTGCACGTTCCCAAATTCGATCGGCCTTTCTACCTTAGGACTGATGCTAGTAAGTATGCGGTTGGGGCAGTGTTAGAACAGCAAGATTTAGAAACTGGGGCTCATTATCCGCTTGCATTCTGCTCGAGGAAGCTTTCTCCCAGGCAAATGCAGTGGTCCGCCCGTGAGCAGGAGACCTACGCCATCATCTGTGCCTTAAAAAAATATCAACCGTGGATAGGCACAAACAGAGTTGAAATTCTGACGGATCATCGCTCTCTTGAGTATTGGTCGACAGAACATGTCAACACGGTGTCAGGTCCGGCTCGACGGCGTGCTAGATGCCACGAGTTTTTGAGTCTTTTCGATCTTCATGTGGCTTACCTTCCAGGCAAGTACAACACTGTCGCTGACGCTTTAAGCAGATGGGCATATCCTGCTTCTGAAGCGTGCCTGTCGACGAACATCCATGGGACTGAACAAGACCTTGGGTTAGTAATTGAGTGGGACGCTGAGGAAAGGCAGTTGATTAAGCACCACTGTCTACAGTGTTCAGTCCGGCAGGGTCGATTGCCCTGCCATGATATCACAGTGGAGGATCATCCCCCACATTCCCATGTCCAATGCTCTGCAGTGCGTGTTGACACCCTCAGAGTAGTTAAACCTGGAGAATCCACCCCCCTGTTCGTTAAACGACGAAATCCTGTGGTGCGGTTCAGATGTGTCCATCCATTGGGTCGAAAACCTGTGGCACCTGCCCAGGCGATCCCCAGGGACTCCCTGCTCACCACGGATTGGTCCAAAGAATATAAATCCGATAATATGTTTCAAGAAATCTACGAACATTTGACTTCAAAGTCAGCATTTCAGGACGGAATTTATTCCCAATATTTTTTGGACAACGGAAACCTGTGGATGAATGGGAAACTGTGCGTGCCTGACAGATTGGCGTCCAGAGTTGTCAACTGGTGGCACAAACGGGAGACTCCTCACTCCCATGGCGCCAAACTCTGGAAATCCATTAAACATCGTCTCTTTGGAGCTCGATTGCAGACCCACTGCATGAAAGTGGCCTCATCATGTGCCGAATGTGCAGTGGCGGTGCCTGCTACGGCCAAGCCTAAGGGCTATCTGAGGCCGCATCCCGTACCCGAGCGACTCTTCGACCGAGTCACCTCTGATTTCTTCTACCTTGGTGACCTGGAGGGAGAGGAATGCCATTGGACCAACAAAGCAATCAATGGTGTGTTATTAATTCAATGTAGACACTCAGGGTACATTCATGTCTTGCCTTGCAACGTGAACGCCATGACTGGCAAGGCTGCCACCAAATTGTGTGCGCAGACATGGATGGGGTGCTGGGATGTTCCCTCGGAGATTTGGACTGATTCAGGCAGTCCATATATTTCTGAGTGGTGGAAAACGCTTTGTGCTCGGTTGGAATTCCATCTTCTTCGATGTGAGGTCCACCAGCACAGGGCATTGCCGGCAGAACGAGCAGGAAAAACCATAATTAATATGTTGCGAAAGAAACTCGCCAGTGACAAGGATGTCGATTGGGATGAGATCCTTTTCGCGCTGCTCCGCCGGTACCACAACACAGAGTTGTATCACGGGTACTCAGGCAATCAGCTTGTTTTCGGTCGAAACAAGTGGTGGTGGAACCTCCCGTACGATCATCCACGGGAATGTAAGGATGCATCAGCATTTTCCGACGAGATTCAGGCTGGAGAAAAGGAGGCCGAGCGACTTGTTGAGAAATCTCGGGCAGATTGGTTGAGCATTGCCAACCAGGGCAGAAAAGAACCACAAGATCTCGAAAGAGGAGACCGTGTTTGGCTTCGCAAGACCAAAACTACCCAGGAGGGAGACTCCAAACTTCTCCCCCTGTGGGAAGGTCCCTTTGAAATTGTTCGTCTAGTCAGGGAGAACAGTTTTAAGGTGCGTGTGGATGTGAATCGGGAGTTGGGAGTGAGCGGGGACAGGCTTAAGCTTGAGATTCCGAGTCCCAAGGGCAGGGTCAAACCCCTTTTCTGGACCTCCAAATGGCTTTCCGAACGCAGGATTGAAGGTGGTAATTACGAGGTAGAACGCCTTGTCGACCATTATAAGGATGATGAGGGTAACTGGCGGCTTCTTGTCAAGTACAAGGGTTTCCCTGAGTCTGAGAACACTTGGGAACCTCCCTCTTCCTTTTTACATGGTTATACCACAGGTTTCAGAAATTACCTGCGAGCTCATCCTGAGATTCCGGTCCTATTTACTGACTGTCTGAGCAAGCCAGACCGTGTAGTGGAAAAGGACGGAGCAAAGGCCGTCGTGGTGGACGGAGATCCAGCTCCTCCGCCACAGATTCCAGCACATTCTGCATGAAATCCGGCGCCTCAAGGTGCCGTGCGACCGGAAGCACCACGCCCCCCTCCAGCACATGCACAGGAGGCCAATGAGGGGCGTCCGGTGCGTGAACGAAGACCACTAGACCGGTTCCGCGGTGGCGGCAAGCCTGCAGCGTTGAGCCAGGCGGTTGTTCGTCCACATTCCGAGACATCCTGAGCTCATTTTTGTACATTACTCACTCACATTCGTTTCATCAAATCCTGATCCAAATTTCCAATTCCTGGTACATCAGACCCAATTACGTCCCCTTTGAGTTGACTGTGGGGCTACCCAGTACACCAGGTGTGTTGTAGTCTCGAGACAAGTTTTTGCGTATTTTTCAGGTTCAATTCTGAGGTGTTACTGGTGAACGGATGACTTTGGCCACATGAGTGAGAAAATCGGCCTACATTGGACTTGTGCGACTGAAGCCGCCATGTCTTGTCGGCGAAGGTGCACTAACTGTCCTGGCCCTTAAAAGTCCAGTTCGAGCCGGACAGGCGAAGATATGAGCTGATTACTAGAAGTTGGAGGTTTCATGTACCAATCCGGTAACCGATGAGAGGTTTGAACTTCGTTCGCCAATTATCGGTATACAGCTCGTCAGTCAAGTTGGGCATTGCACTTGGTTCCCGGCCCGTGGTCGTAGTTTCGAGACCCGGAACGGTCGGTCGATAGATGTGCACTCCTGACCCTGCGGCTTCGTCAGTGGAGGGGATTGGGGTGTATATAAACACTGCTCCCTTCGGGCATGGTTGCCTGTCACATAGATTCCCTTCTCGGTGTACCTGACGTACTCCGCGAACTCAACTTTCTTGTGAGGGAAGCACAGAGCATTCATGAATGCCTGATGCCTGATCTCCGGTAAGTCCGAAGCCGGTTTTTAAACCTTGACTGTGCGATACCGCCCATCCACCGCCTGCATCCGGGGCTGCATCAGCGCCATGAGGCTGTCTCTTGGAGGCCGGTATAGGTGGTTTTACATATTTATTTGCGTCCCCGGACGGCAGAGTTCATTCAGATTTTTTTTACACTTTTCCATCATGTACATGTACCGAGCGGTCAGCCTAAGACGGTTTCTGTACCGCCGAATACCGGAATGTACTAAGGACCTTCGTCAGTATAGTGGATAGACATGCCGTCTCTTGAGATAGGGGTCGTAGGATGGAACCCCTATAGATGCTCACTCCACCGATATATCTGGCATGGCCTATCCAGCTTTTGAACACTCGCCTGTGTAGTTACGCCTGCGGTCCCAGGCATCGGCTGCGGTGGGAACGCAAGTGCCTCGTAAAAGGTTGCCGTGACTTCGTGGCGCGGTCGAGCCTCAGCCTTTTTTGTTTTCCCCTTTTCTTCAAAGGGGACCGAACTGGCTCCTTCGAAGCTGCAGATGCGTGCTCAATCCGCTAGACCAGGAGCGGAGAGCACTTGTTTTAGAGTGTCATGAGTGAGGGAATCTTGATCTTGACCCCTCATTCCTTCAGATTTTGCGTGGTGCCCCTTCGGTTAATTACTGGAGCGTAAGAACGCTACGGGTATGTCCGGTGTAGTGCTGTAATGTGTGGGAATGTCAGCGCCAGGCTTCCACAAGGACAGACTAGGGGTAATCTGAACTGTGGAACTAGAATTACTGAATTTCTACCACCAGCAGATGATGTAATGTAGATAAATCTCAGGTTGCGCAGCCGCTTACTCCCTACAGGAACCCTCTGTAGTCTGGTGGTGTTCCGAACACAACCAGAAACTTAGCTTTGAGCTTCATTCTGCTGCCGGTAGACTTCATTCCAGCTTCATCTGTGGAGATTCCTGCAACTTTGTCTTGATTTGAGAGCATCATACTGACTTGCTTCTACCATTTCGCTAAACCGCGACGTCAGTTCTCTTAAGGAACTTTACATATGGCTTCTACGGACTTCAGGCAGACAATTCTGGAGTCTGGTGGAACAGGCGAAAACTGTTTCATCAGCAAAGTGAGCCTCATTTGCGAATTCAGGTTCTGGATCAGCAGAATTGTTCAGATTGTGGTCTGAAAGCAAGAGATTGACCTACTCATCCTTCGAAAACACCACCGCCACTGTAAATACGGTTATATACGGTGTGTTGCAGCTTATGGCCCACAGGCTATTGAGTCACTATCGCCTTCCGTGAGACTCCTGCGGAGTCTGTCATGATTTAGCTGCAGGATTCAAGGTCAGCATGTCCATCATCATGAATGATTCATCATGCCAACATTTTCTTAGAATCTGTTAGATGCTTGCTTTGTGAGATAAAACCTCGCCTACCCAAGGTGAACTGACTTTTGTTTACTGCTGTGGTGCTCGTTTGCCCACTCTCCGTTTACTCATTATTGCTGATTTCAGCTGATTCCAGCCTTCATCTTGTACATTCCTGCATTCCAGGACATTGTGGTGTCAGTTTGTTGGATTTCTGTAGGATCTAGTGACGGCTTCCTTCAATTGCCCTGCCGCAGACCTAGGCAGGACACTTTGTAGTGAATATATACTATCTCTGTTAACGATTGACTCCTTAATCCAAGCCCAATTCAGGGTCAATTGTCTCAATTCTTGCCAATTCCGTGTACAGTTTGGCCATCTGGAGCACATGCTGTCGGTTCGACCAGAGAAAAGCGGGAAAAACACGATGTAGAGTACGTGGAGGACACCGTAGCGTGCCTGCGAGAGCAACAAACGCTCAGAACAGGTCATTTGTCTTGAATCCCCCTGCATTTCATGTGTAATTTTGCCTGCTTTCGCTGAATTGCTCCTCATTCTCGACCAGGACACGGTTTGGTATCCTTTCGAGGTACGTTTACGTGTCTTTTGACCTATTTTTGTTTCCTTTGGTTGTTTTCCATGTCTCATTCTTGTACATTCTGGTGTCATTTAACCTGATTCAGTCTCAATCCATTGGATTGTGAGCAGATCTAGACAGTATTTGCTGTTAAGAGGCGTGTTTTTCGGCTTTTCGCCACACTCACGCCTTCGTTGACCCGGTAACACACCCCAGTGTGTTTGTGGAAGGGGAGTCTAAGTGCGGCTACCCTCCATCTGCGCAGATCTGAGGTCAATTCAGGTCAATGCACCCCCATTCAGTCAGATTCAGCTCATTTCCGGACATTTACATTTGGGAAGGCTACCCAAATGTTTACCCGAACAGTTCCTGTATATTATGGACACGCCGGATTCAATTCTGGTGTCCGTTGCGGCTGAGATGGTCGCTTTCCGATGATTTAGTTGAATCGCCGGCGCGCGTGCGCAAATCAAATCAGCCAAATGTTTTTTCACAATCGGATTTTTTATAAAATATACAGGAAGAATATTCCGGAATGATATGTATCATATTATCTGCCTACATTTTCTTGTAGACTGGGATTTTTTGCAAGTTCGTATCTTCATCTTCATTGTCTTCACTGTCGTGCTCGTACCTCATGGACCCCAAGGGCAAGGCCCCAGCACCGACCCCTCCATACCGCCAGGACGCACAGAAGGGATACCTGCCCTCTGTTCCCTTTCTCCATGCCGGCCCTGAGCCCTCTGGCCAGACCCTGCGGAGCTTTCTCCAAGGGAATAGCTTAGATGGTAGCAGAGCAGCCTTCAGCCTCGAGGTTATAGGTATGGAGTACGAGTCCGACCCACCGGACAGTGATGACGAGGCCCAGGACACCGCACGGACGAAGCAACACACCGAGCGGGCACAACGGTGAACAGGAGCCAAGTGGCCCAGGACATCGCACACGCAAAGCAACACACCGAGCGGGCACACCGGTGAACAGGAGCCAAGTGGCCCAGGACACCGCACACGCAACACAACACACCGAGCAGGCGCACCGGTGAACAGCAGCCAAGTGGCCCAGGACACCGCACACGCAATACAACACACCAAGCGGGCGCACCGGTGAACAGGAGCCAAGTGGCCCAGGACACCGCACACGCAACACAACACACTGGGCGGGCGCACCGGTGAACAGGAGCCAAGTGGCCCAGGACACCGCACACGCAACACAACACACCGAGCGAGCACACCGGTGAACAGGAGCCAAGAGGCCCAGGACACCGCACACGCAACACAACACACCGAGCGGGCACACCGGTGAACCGGAGCCAAGTGGCCCAGGACACCGCACACGCAAAGCAACACACCGGGCGGGCGCACCGGTGAACAAGAGCCAAGTGGCCCAGGACATCGCACACGCAAAGCAACAAACCGAGCAGGCGCACCGGTGAACAGGAGCCAAGTGGCCGAGGACACCGCACACGCAAAGCAACACACCGAGCGGGCGCACCGGTGAACAGGAGCCAAGAGGCCCAGGACACCGCAGACGCAAAGCAACACACCGAGCGGGCGCACCGGTGAATAGAAGGCAAGTGGCCCAAGACACCGCACACGCAACACAACACACCCAGCGGGCGCACCGGTGAACAGGAGCCAAGAGGCCCAGGACACCGCACACGCAACACAACACACCGAGCGAGCACACCGGTGAACAGGAGCCACGTGGCCCAGGACACCGCCCACGCAACACAACACACCCAGCGGGCGCACCGGTGAACAGGAGCCACGAGGCCCAGGACACCGCCCACGCAACACAACACACCCGGCGGGCGCACTGGTGAACAGGAGCCAAGTGGCCCAGGACACCGCACACGCAACACAACACACGGGGCAGGCGCACCGGTGAACAGGAGCTAAATGGCCCAGGACACCGCACACGGAACACAACACACCGAGCGAGCACACCGGTGAACAGGAGCCAAGAGGCCGAGGACACCGCACACGCAAAGCAACACACCGAGCGGGCGCACCGGTGGACAGGAGCCAAGTGGCCCAGGACACCGCACACGCAACACAACACACCGAGCGGGCACACCGGTGAACAGGAGCCACGAGGCCCAGGACACCGCACACGCAACACAACACACCGGGCGGGCGCACTGGTGAACAGGAGCCAAGTGGCCCAGGACACCGCACACGCAACACAACACACCGAGCAGGCGCACCGGTGAACAGGAGCCAAGTGGCCCAGGACACCGCACACGCAACACAACACACCTAGCGAGCACACCGGTGAACAGGAGCCAAGAGGCCGAGGACACTGCACACGCAAAGCAACACACCGAGCGGGCGCACCGGTGAACAGGAGCCAAGTGGCCCAGGACACCGCACACGCAACACAACACACCCAGCGGGCGCACCGGTGAACGGGAGCCAAGAGGCCCAGGACACTGCACACACGTAGGGCGGCCGAGGGACAGGAAAGAACCAACACCCCATGGGTCGGACACACTGGGGCGACCCAGCCGACCCAGCGGGCCAGTGGCAGGAGCGGTACTCCAAGGCCACTGGTCCGAGCCAGACCAGGCTGCATCGGCGACCATGGCAAACCTCACCCGGAGCCATGGAAGCAACCGGTGACAGGTGAGCCGGTACACAGTCCAGGAGGGGGTCGCCTGCCAAGCAGAGTGGCCCCGCAACTCAAGCCACAAGTATGAGGCGGTCGTACCGTAGACTAGCGGGAGCAATACCCCTTGTGGTGAGAGATACTCCACACGGCTGGGCAGCCCCCAGAGCTGCCGCCGGAAGGAGGGGGCATGTGGCCCTACCCATGAACACATGTGGGGACACCCTCCCAGCTGGGACACATGGACCGGGTGGCTGCGACAATGCCTTCCCAAGCACATGCGGGAGCGGCTCAAGAGGCACCTGACATAGGGCAGTGGGAGGGACAGGACGTCCCCTTGGTAAGCCCTTCTTCCTGCATCGTCAGAGGAGGCATCCGGAGCTCCCGAAGATACCTACCTACCTACCTTTCCCCATGCCGGCCATGAGCCCTCGGGCCAAGCTCCGCGGAGCTTTCTCAAAGGGAAAAGCTTAGAGTCACCTTCGAAGGAAAATACTGGCGACCCACCAGGGACCCGTCATCAGCATACAGTTGCCCTGCAGGCAGGGCAGAGGCGCTGCAAAGAATGTCCTGGGTGGTTAGAACTGGCTGGTTGGAACCTTCTGCAGCAGGTTCATCAGGGTCAGCAGCATCAGCAGGTGGAGGCGAAGGGGGCAACGGGTAATCTGCGCCATAGAACATGGCCAGCTCGGTACCCGCCCTCACCTCCCGCCGGGTATAAACCCTGGGGGTACCGTCATCCAGGTGGATGACCACGTCGCAATCCTCCAGGCGAGGGCGAGCGTTGATACAGCTCAGAATATTCCCCTTTTTACCCCCGTCCACCCAAACCCCCCTCCCAGTCTTTGAATCTGCCCCCCCCGCCCTTGATGCACAAAACCTTATCCCCCCTACTCGTCAGGCAATCCAGTGCCGTCCCTTCGATCCTTTCCCCCTTGTACTCCCCCAGGCAGGTGTCCGCCTCAATATCCACCTTCTTTTTCACCCCCCGGCCTTCCCCAATCGTGGACTCCACGATCTGGAGGTGCTTCCCCATAACAAAATGCGGCCGCTCCACCACCGCCCGTTGCCCCCCCTCCTCCCCCGCCCCCGTGTCCCTCACTCGGCGTTTCCTTGTGCTTTGGCTCCTCGTTGTGACCCCCTCTGGTTGCTTAGCAACCCCCCCGCCCCTCGCTTCTGCCCCCTTCCGCCCACCCTTCGCCTCCGCAGTCTCGGTGCCCTTCTCCTTCCCCTTCTCCTCCTCCGTTTTCTTTGCCTTCTCCTCCTCCTCCTCCTCCATCAACACGTCGGTCGGGGTTGGGGTGACCACCAACGACTTGGGCTGGGGGCTGGGCGAGCCTTCTCCAAGAAGCTGGCGTTCAGGGCTTGGGCTGGGGCTTCGCTCCTTCTCATGGGCCCACTTCTCTGCGGGCTCCTCTCCCCTTCCTCTCTGGCCGAGAACCAAATACAACCAGCAAGGATGAGAGTTAAATTCTCAAGAAGCACAGCAGCAGAAGAAAACACTTACGCATGCAATTACATACCAAGGGCTCTCACATCCCCTCGGTGCAGGTCCCAGGACGCCCTCCTCTTCTTCTCCCGCTGCAGCTTCTCCCTGTGCCCCGCCGTCCTCAACCAATCCTCCCCCTTGTCCGACTCTCACGCGGCCAGCAGCTCGGGCGCCAGGTCCTTCGTCGTCTCCGACACTGGACTTGCAGGACCTATAGGTGCAGGCATATGGTTTCGTTTATGAGGCTCTTTGTGAATCAGTAATTGGGGGCTAGCCTATCGAGATTGATCATCAGTGGTGTTGTGCAATCAGTGGCAAACCTGCTTCTGCCCCTTCACCCTCCGCTTCTGCCCCTTCTACGCCCTCCTCCGCTGCTTCCTCCACTTCGGCTTCAGCTGCACCTGGATCAGAGGATGTGCGTTCTATTGCAAGGACCAGCCTAGCAATGTCGTGCATCAGGGGCGGTAAATCAATAGTCAGGGGGTAGCCTATCGAGTTCGTGCATCAGAGGACCCCGGTAAATCAATAATCAGGGGGTAGCCTATCAAGTTCGTGCATCAGAGGCCGCTGGCAAATCAATAGTCAAAGGGTAGCCTATCAAGTTCGTGCATCAGAGGCCCCCGGTAAGTCAATAGTCAGGGGGTAGCCTATCAAGTTCGTGCATCAGAAGTGCCTTTGGAACTGTTGATGTGTTGACCAGGATCGCGGTGGTGGTAATGGGTGGTGACTGTGGGACTCATCAGATAGCGGGTGTGAGAGGGGCTAAGATGGGTCGGGGTGTGTTGATTGGGCAATGGCCTGTGCCGCTCGAGGGGTGAAGCACCTGCAGCGGCTTTCTTCTCCGCCTCCAGCTTGGCTGCCTCGTCGGCAGCGGCTTTCTTCTCGGCCTCCAGCTTGGCTGCCTTGTCTGCAGCGGCTTTCTTCTCGGCCTCCGATTTGGCTGCCTTGTCTGCAGCGGCTTTCTTCTCGGCCTCCAGCTTGGCTGCGTTGTCTGCAGCACGAGGAACAGATGGATGGGGCAGGGGGTTGCATGGGTGATGGCACAGCAAGTGGAGGAGGAGGGCGGACGGGGGTCGGGGAGTATACGACGCAGAGGGTAAACCAATAGTCAGGGGGTAGCCTATCAAGTTCGTGCATCAGAGGTTTGAGGTTTGTGGTTTGATTTTGTGGGTACTAGACGCCTTTCGGCCCCGGGGGGCCACCCCCGCGGGCCAGGTGATATCCTCCCCACCGGGTCCTAGTGGGGGGCCCTCCAAGACGCACCTCCTGCCTGGTGGGTGAGTCCCCCGGGTTCACAGGGCTCGGAGCCCCGTCCTTCCCCGGCGTCCCCGTTTCGCCACTCCCTGGTCAGTGCATCAATTCGCAGCTGTTGCTGCGGGCGCTTACCCACTGCGTCGCCCCCCTAATGCGTGGTCGCCCGGGGAGCCGGCGCCGCCGGGCCCGTGCTACTGGCTTGTCGCCAGTCGGACCCCCTTGGGCTGGCGCGGAGGCTGCCTAGCCTAGGGGTTGGGGCGTGGCGCTGTGTGCCACTACTGCGTTGGCGGGTGCAGTGCCCCGTCTGTGTTCGCGCGGCGCTCGCGGCCGGTTCGGGGGGTTCGGGCGAGTGCCTGGTGTTGTGTCTCTCTCGTTTCCCCCTTCCTGCCCCGCGTGTTCCGCGCTGCGTGTGGCGGGCCGTCCAGTCTGGGTGTCCCTTACCCTCGCTCGCTGGTACGCCATTGCACGCGGTCTGTGCGTTCCGCGCGCTCGGTCCGGTTGCCCTTCTGGTTGTCCCCGCGTGCCCCTTTCGTGTGTGTGCGCTCGCGCTCCCGCGGGTTCCGCTCCCCCCCCCTCTGGGTGGTGTGGCGTGCCCACCTCGTGTGGTCCCGGCACTGGGCGCTGGTAGGGCCGTTCCACGTGGTCCGTGCCCCTCCGCGTGTCTTGCCCCGGTCCCTTGCTCTGTCTGGCGTGCTTGGGGGGGGGCGGTCCGGTCCCGGTTCCCCCCTACTTGGCTTGGGGTTGTGGGGGTGGCGGTAGGGCGTCCCCGGGGTCGGGCGCTCTCACACTCCCGACTGTCCGGCCTCTGAAGGGCTGCCGGGGCCGGTGTGGGGCGTCCGGGGTCGGACGCTCTCCCACCCCCGACTGCCCGCCCTCTGGGCGGGCTGCCGGGGCCGGTGTGGGGCGTCCGGGGTCGGGCGCTCTCCCACCCCCGACTGCTCGCCCTCTGGGCGGGCTGCCGGGGCCGGTGTGGGGCGTCCGGGGTCGGGGGATCTCCCGGCCCCGACTGCCCGCCCTCTGGGCGGGCTGCCGGGGCCGGCGTAGGGCGTCCGGGGTCGGGCGCTCTCCCAGCCCCGACTGCTCGCCCTCTAGGCGGGCTGCCGGGGCCGGTGCGGGGCGTCCGGGGTCGGGCGCTCTCCCACCCCCGACTGCCTGCCCTCTGGGCGGGCTGCCGGGGCCGGTGTGGGGCGTCCGGGGTCGGACGCTCTCCCACCCCCGACTGCCCGCCCTCTGGGCGGGCTGCCGGGGCCGGTGTGGGGCATCCGCGGTCGGGCGCTCTCCCACCCCCGACTGCCCGCCCTCTGGGCGGGCTGCTGGGGCCGGTGTGGGGCGTCCGGGGTCGGACGCTCTCCCACCCCCGACTGCCCGCCCTCTGGGCAGGCTGCCGGGGCCGGTGTTGGGCGTCCGGGCTCGGGCGCTCTCCGACCCCCGACTGCCCGCCCTCTGGGCTGGCTGCCGGGGCCGGTGTGGGGCGTCCGGGGTCAGGCGCTCTCCCACCCCCGACTGCCCGCCCTCTGGGCGGGCTGCCGGGGCCGGTGTGGGGCGTCCGGGGTGAGGCGCTCTCCCACCCCCAACGCCCGCTCTCTGGGCGGGCTGCCGGGGCCGATGTGGGGCGTCCGGGGTCGGACGCTTTCCCACCCCCGACTGCCCGCCCTCTTGGCGGGCTGCCGGGGCCGGTGTGGGGCGTCCGGGGTCGGACGCTCTCGCACCCCCGACTGCCCGCCCTCTGGGCGGGCTGCCGGGGCCGGTGTGGGGCTTCCGGGGCCGGGCGCTCTCCCACCCCCGACTGCCAGCCCGCTGGGCGGGCTGCCGGGGCCGGTGTGGGGCGTCCGGGGTCGGACGCTCTCCCACCCCCGACCGCTCGCCCTCTGGGCGGGCTGCCGGGGCCGGTGTGGGGCGTCCGGGGTCGGACGCTCTCCCACCCCCGACTGCCTGCCCTCTGGGCGGGCTGCCGGGGCCGGTGTGGGGCGTCCGGGGTCGGGCGCTCTCCCAGCCCCGACTGCCCGCCCTCTGGGCGGGCTGCCGGGGCCGGTGTGGGGCGTCCGGGGTCGGACGCCCTCCCACCCCCGACTGCCCGCCATCTGGGCGGGCTGCAGGGGCCGGTGTGGGGCGTTCAGGGTCGGACGCTCTCCCACCCCCGACTGCTGGCCCTCTGGGCGGGCTGCTGGGGCCGGTGTGGGGCGTCCGGGGTCGGGCGCTCTCCCACCCATGACTGCCCGCCCTCTGGGCGGGCTGCTGGGGCCGGTGTGGGGCGTCCGGGGTCAGGCGCTCTCCCAACCCCGACTGCCCGCCCTCTGGGCGTGCTGCCGGGGCCGACGTGGGGCGTCCAGGGTCCGACGCTCTCCCACCCCCGACTGCCCGCCCTCTCGGCGGGCTGCCGGGGCCGTTGTGGGGCGTCCTGGGTCGGGCGCTCTCCCACCCCCGACTGCCCGCCCTCTGGGCGGGCGGCCGGGGCCGGTGTGGGGCGTCCGGGGTCGGACGCTCTCCCAACCCCGACTGCCCGCCCTCTGGGCGTGCTGCCGGGGCCGGTGTGGGGCGTCCAGGGTCCGACGCTCTCCCACCCCCGACTGCCGGCGCTCTGGGCGGGTCGCCGGGGCCGTTGTGGGGCGTCCTGGGTCGGGCGCTCTCCCACCCCCGACTGCCCGCCCTCTGGGCGGGCGGCCGGGGCCGGTGTGGGGCGTCCGGGGTCGGACGCTCTCCCAACCCTGACTGCCCGCCCTCTGGGCGTGCTGCCGGGGCCGGTGTGGGGCGTCCAGGGTCCGACGCTCTCCCACCCCCGACTGCCCGCCCTCTGGGCGGGCCGCCGGGGCCGTTGTGGGGCGTCCTGGGTCGGGCGCTCTCCCACCCCCGACCGCCCGCCCTTCGGGCGGGCTGCCGGGATGCTGTGGGTGTGCGGCCCTGCTTGGCCGGGTCGGGCGGGCCGGCCTCCCGGGCGCGTTTTGGTGCGCCTCACCTTTCTTTCGGCCTTTCTTGCTTCGCTCTTTGCTTGTTCGGCCCCCTCCGGGCTGGGTTTGCCCTGTTTGTGGTTGTTGTTGGGTTATTTTGCGTGTTTCCCGGCCCCGGGTGCCTTGGGCCTTGGCGTCTTGTTCCAACCCCCCCCCATGATTTTTTTTTCCTTTTTTTTATTTGTTTTTTTTGCCCCCTCCCCCTCGGCCCCGTTGTCTCCTGCCGTGCGTGTTTTCCGGCCTGGGTTGCCCTGGGCCTTGGCGTCTTGTTGCCCCCCCCCTCCCTTTTTTGTTTTTTTGCCCCCCCCCCCCCGTTGTCTCTGGCGTTTCTTGCTTTCCGGTTGCCTTTGGCCTCTGCGCCCCCCCCCCTTTTTTTTTCCTTGTCCTGCTGCTTTTTTTCCTGCTGCGCGTCTGCTGTGTGTGTTCTGGGGTGTCGTGCTGTGTGTTCCCTGTCCTGCCCATTCGTTGTGCTGTGCGCGTCGTCTCTGCTGTTCCTGGTGGCTGGTGTTGTTGGTTCCTGGTGTCGCTCCCTTGTGTTGGGGGTCTGCTGGTGGCTCTGGTTGCCCGGCGTTGTCGTTTGGTGGTGTGTGTCGGCCATGGTGCCCGCGTCTGGTCTGGCCGTCGCTGGGCGTCCTCCCTGTGGCGTCCCGTTCCCCTGTGCTGTGTCCTGTGGCGCTGTGCTGCCGTGTGGTGCTGTGCTGCCGTGCCCTGTCTTCGTTTTTTTTTTGTTTTTCTCCCTGCTGGTGGCGCTGGTTTTCCTGTTGTTCCCCTTTGGTTCTGGGCTCCGGGCCGGTTCTGGGTGGTTTCTGTTTCTGTGTTCTGCCTGTGCGGTGCTGTGCTGGTGTTCCTGCGCCGTTGCTCTCTGTTCGGTGCTCTCCTGCCCTCGCGGGGCTGGCTGGTGTTTTGTGTTGTTGCCTGTTGTGTTTGTGTGTTTGCTGTTGGGCCTGGCTGTCCTCTGTTGCCTTCTGGCGGGTCCTGGTGGCTCCTGGTGTCGTGTCTCGGTGGCGTGCTGTGGTGTGTCCCTTGGTGCTGTGCTGCGCCGTGGTGCTGCGCGTTGTGCCGCTTGGCGTTGCGTTGTTGTGCGCTGTGTTGTTTCGCTTTGCTCCGTTTGGTGCTGCCGCGCGCTGTGCTGTGTCCTGGGGCGCTGTCCTTCGTCTTGGGGTACTGTGCCTTCTGGCGCCGTGTCTTGTCTTGTCCCCCCGCGCTGTGTGTGTTTTGCTGCGGTGTGTCGCTGCGTGGTGTTGTTCGCCGTTGTGCTTTGTGCCGTGTGCGCCCTGGGGTGTCCTGTTGTGCGTTTCTTGTCGTCTTTGCCCTGTGCGGTGTTGCTGTGTGGCCCGCTCCCCCTCGGTGCCCTGCTTCCCTGTGTTGTGCCCCGTGGTGCTGTGCTGCCGCCTGGTGCCGTGGTGTCCTGTCCTGCCGCTTTGTTGGGTTTGTCTCTTGCGTGGGTGTGGTTGTACCTACTTGAAAAACCGCTGCAAAATTTCGTAAAATATTTTTTTTCCTATTTTTTTGGCTTTTGAAAATAAAATAAAATCATACACGACCCAACACACTCGCGTGCAGCAAGACCATGTTCGCTGTTGTGCCTTACGTGCTACCCGCCGTTCTTGATGTTCTCGGCCTTGTTGTTGTGCGTGGCGTCGTGGAGCGTGTTGGTGTCCATTGCTAAGGGTTAACCGCGTTCCCCCAGGGTCGCCGCCTGAGCTGCAGGGCAAGGGGAATGATGGGCACGAGGGTGGGGAGGGAGGTGCATGGGGAAGAAGAAGAAAAAGGCGGCAGGGCGCGACGGGAGGTGTCGTGGCGAGTTATGAAAAATGTTCGAGTTTTACGCGCTGCTCGCGACGCGTTTTTCTTTGCGCCTATAGCGAGTTAGACGACGGCAAGGACGGCATTGGGGTCCCACGAGCGTTACGATGCTTACGGCGTTAACTATTGCCTTACTTCACGTCGAAACATTTTTTGTCGCGTTTTTACGCGTTCCGCTGCGCGCTTTTTGGCCTAAGCGTTTTTGGTGCTAATTAGCTTCATTTTCAGCTATTCAGAAAATTTTTTCGTCGTATTTCATCTATCTTTTTATTTTGTTCTGGGACAGGGGCCCAGCGCGCGCGACCACCAAGCACCGCATGCGTGCATCAGAGGCTCTTGGTAAATCAATAGTCAGGGGGTAGCCTATCAAGTTTGTGCATCAGAGGCCCTGGGTAAACCAATAGTCAGGGGTAGCCTATCAAGTTCGTGCATCAGAGGCCCCCGGTAAATCAATGCTCACGGGCAGGCCTATCAAGTTCGTGCATCAGAGGCCCTGGGTAAACCAATAGTCAGGGGGTAGTCTATCCAGTTCGTGCATCAGAGGCCACTGGCAAATCAATAGTCAGGGGATAGCCTATCAAGTTCGTGCATCAGAGGCCGCTGGCAAATCAATAGTCAGGGGGTAGCCTATCAAGTTCGTGCATCAGAGGCCCCCGGTAGATCAATACTTACGGGTTGGCCTATCAAGTTCGTGAATCAGAGGCCCTGGGTAAACCAATAGTCAGGGGGTAGCCTATCAAGTTTGTGCATCAGAGGCCCCCGGTAAATCAAAAATTACGGGCAGGCCTTTCACGTTCGTGCATCAGAGGCCCCTGGCAAATCAATAGTCAAGGGGTAGCCTATCAAGTTCGTGCATCAGAGGCCCTGGGTAAACCAATAGTCAGGGGGTAGCCTATCAAGTTCGTGCATCAGAGGCCCCTGGCAAATCAATAGTCAGGGTGTAGCCTATCAAGTTCGTGCATCAGAGGCCCCCGGTAAATCAATAATCAGGGGGTAGCCTATCAAGTTCGTGCATCAGAGGCCGCTGGCAAATCAATAGTCAGGGGATAGCATATCAAGTTTGTGCATCAGAGGCCCTCGGTAAGTCAATAGTCAGGGGGTAGCCTATCAAGTTCGTGCATCAGAAGTGCGTTTGGAACTGTTGATGTGTTGACCAGGATCGCGGTGGTGGTAATGGGTGGTGACTGTGGGACTCGTCAGATGGCGGGTGCGAGAGGGGCTAAGATGGGTCGGGGTGTGTTGATTGGGCAATGGCCTGTGCCGCCCGAGGGCTGAAGCACCTGCAGCGGCTTTCTTCTCCGCCTCCAGCTTGGCTGCCTCGTCTGCAGCGGCTTTCTTCTCGGCCTCCAGCTTGGCTGCCTTGTCTGCAGCACGAGGAACAGATGGATGGGGCAGGAGGTTGCATGGGTGATGGCACAGCAAGCGGAGGAGGAGGGCGGACGGGGGTCGGGAGTATACGACGCAGAGGGTAAACCAATAGTCAGGGGGTAGCCTATCAAGTTCGTGCATCAGAGGCCCTTGGTAAATCAATAGTCAGGGGGTAGCCTATAAAGTTCGTGCATCAGAGGCCCTGGGTAAACCAATAGTCAGGGGGTAGCCTATCAAGTTCGTGCATCAGAGGCCCCCGGTAAATCAATAGTTACGGGCAGGCCTATCAAGTTCGTGCATCAGAGGCCCTGGGTAAACCAATAGTCAGGGGGTAGCCTATCAAGTTCGTGCATCAGAGGCCGCTGGCAAATCAATAGTCAGGGGGTAGCCTATCAAATTTGTGCATCAGAGGCTGCTGGCAAATCAATAGTCAGGGGGTAGCCTATCAAGTTCGTGCATCAGAGGCCCCCGGTAAATCAATAGTTACCGGCAGGCCTATCAAGCTCCTGCATCAGAGGTCCTGGGTAAACCAATAGTCAGGGGGTAGCCTATCCAGTTCGTGCATCAGAGGCCGCTGGCAAATCAATGGTCAGGGGTCAGCCTATCAAGTTCGTGCATCGGAGGCCGCTGGCAAATCAATAGTGAGGGGGTAGCCTATCAAGTTCGTGCATCAGAGGCCCTGGGTAAACCAATAGTCAGGGGGTAGCCTATCAAGTTCGTGCATCAGAGGCCCCTGGTAAATCAATAGTTACGGGGAGGCCTATCAAGTTCCTGCATCAGAGGGCCTGGGTAAACCAATAGTCAGGGGGTAGCCTATCCAGTTCGTGCATCAGAGGCCGCTGGCAAATCAATAGTCAGGGGATAGCCTATCAAGTTCGTGCATCAGAGGCCGCTAGCAGATCAATAGTGAGGGGGTAGCCTATCAAGTTCGTGCATCAGAGGCCCCCGGTAAGTCAATAGTCAGGGGGTAGCCTATCAAGTTCGTGCATCAGAAGTGCCATTGGAACTGTTGATGTGTTGACCAGGATCGCGGCTGTGGTAATGGGTGGTGACTGTGGGACTCGTCAGATGGCGGGTGCGAGAGGGGCTAAGGTGGGTCGGGGTGTGTTAATTGGGCAATGGCCTGTGCCGCGCGAGGGGTGAAGCACCTGCAGCGGCTTTCTTCTCCGCCTCCAGCTTGGCTGCCTCGTCTGCAGCGGCTTTCTTCTCGGCCTCCAGCTTGGCTGCCTTGTCTGCAGCACGAGGAACAGATGGATGGGGCAGGGGGTTGCATGGGTGAGGGCACAGCAAGCGGAGGAGGAGGGCGGACGGGGGTCGGGGAGTATACGACGCAGAGGGTAAACCAATAGTCAGGGGGTAGCCTATCAAGTTCGTGCATCAGAGGCCCTTGGTAAATCAATAGTCAGGGGGTAGCCTATCAAGTTCGTGCATCAGAGGCCCCCGGTAAATCAATAGTCAGGGGGTAGCCTATCAAGTTCCTGCATCAGAGGCCGCTGGCAAATCAATAGTCAGGGGGTAGCCTATCAAATTTGTGCATCAGAGGCCGCTGGCAAATCAATAGTCAGGGGGTAGCCTATCAAGTTCCTGCATCAGAGGCCGCTGGCAAATCAATACTCAGGGGGTAGCCTATCAAGCTTGTGCATCAGAGGCCCCCGGTAAGTCAATAGTCAGGGGGTAGCCTATCAAGTTCGTGCATCAGAAGTGCGTTTGGAACTGTTGATGTGTTGACCAGGATCGCGGTGGTGGTAACGGGCTGTGACTGTGGGACTCGTCAGATGGCGGGTGCGAGAGGGGCTAAGATGGGTCGGGGTGTGTTGATTGGGCAATGGCCTGTGCCGCCCGAGGGGTGAAGCACCTGCAGCGGCTTTCTTCTCCGCCTTCAGCTTGGCTGCCTCGTCGGCAGCGTTTTCTTCTCGGCCTCCAGCTTGGCTGCCTTGTCTGCAGCGGCTTTCTTCTCGGCCTCCAACTTGGCTGCCTTGTCTGCAGCGGCTTTCCTCTCGGCCTCCAGCTTGGCTGCCTTGTCTGCAGCAGGAGGAACAGATGGATGGGGCAGGGGGTTGCATGGGTGATGGCACAGCAAGCGGAGGAGGAGGGCGGACGGGGGACGGGGAGTATACGACGCAGAGGGTAAACCAATAGTCAGGGGGTAGCCTATCAAGTTCGTGCATCAGAGGCCCTTGGTAAATCAATAGTCAGGGGGTAGCCTAACAAGTTCGTGCATCAGAGGCCCTGCGTAAACCAATAGTCAGGGGGTAGCCTATCAAGTTGATGCATCGGAGGCCCCCGGTAAATCAATAGTCAGTGGGTAGCCCATCAAGTTCGTGCATCAGAGGCCCTGGGTAAACCAATAATCAGGGCTTCTGATGCACGAACTTGATAGGCTACCCCCTGACTATTGAATTGCCAGCGGCCTCTGATGCTAGGTCTGATGCACGAACTTGATAGGCTACCCCTTGACTATCGATTTACCAGGGGCCTCTGATGCACGAACTTGATAGGCCAACCCCTGACTATTGACTTACCAAGGGCCTCTGATGCAGGAACTTGATAGGCCACCCCCTGACTATTGACTTACCAAGGGCCTCTGATGCACGAACTTGATAGGCTACCCCCTGACTATTGATTTACCGGGGGCCTCTGATGCTCGAACTTGATAGGCTCCCATGGTGAGGCGTAGTAATGTAGTGTCACAATGTAGTGTCGTGCAATTCCTGGCAAACCTGCAGGGAGTTCTTGTGGCAATTCCTGCTCCGTCTCTTCTCCTCTTGCTTTCTCTCCGGCTGGTGCTGGTGCTCCTTCTGCCGCTTCTCCTCCCGCTTCTTCCGCAGCGGCGACTTCCTCCGCTGCTCCTCCTTCTGCTCCTTCTTCTGCCTCCGCTGCTGCCTCCGCCGCTGCTTCGCCGGCGTCTTGCTCCCCTTGCCCCGCACCTGTATCAAGGGATGTGCGTTGTATTGTTGGGCCAAGCCTATCAGCCTCGTGCATCCGAGGTGTTTGAAATCAGTAGCACACCTTCCGGTGCTGCCTCCACACCTTCCACGTTGCCTGCTTCCGGCTCTCTTGGCTCCTCCGTCTTCGGCACTGTAGGCGACGATGGGAGGACTGCTGCTGGCATGCATCGGCGAGACACTCGCCCAACAGTGATATATCATACCTTCCTCTTCTGCCATCTTCACTTGTTCCTCACGACGGGCAGGGATTGTGGATACTGAAGAAGGTGTTCTACAATCCGGGAAGAGCGGATGATCGGGAACTACATCCGTATGCAGCAGACGTACTGTTCTGTGCCAATTACGTAAAATATTCCTAAGGTCTAAGTCGCTTAGTTCCAGCGATAGAGGTGACAAATCAACCTCGCTACCGCGTAAAACAATGGAAACGACCCACTCTGCACCACAGCACGCAAACACTGCACACGCCCAACCATCTGGCTGATGTACACAGTGAAATTTCTTATGGTTCGGGTCGGTAGAGAATGGCCATGGCTGGTGCTGGTTATGCACCTGCCAATGCCGCTTAAGGAGGTCCCACAGAACGGTTCCACTCTGTTGCCGTTCGGTAGAATCCGGACACACAGAATCCAGAATCCTCACTTCAGGGGACGAGAGCAGATGAAGAAAAACTGCCACCCACCAGTGCCCCTGCTCGCCACAGACCAAAATAAACCAATCGAGGGCAAAGAAGTTTTCCTTCTGTGGCAAGCTCTTTTTCCGCCAAAGGGTAACAGGCCAGACCATTCGCTGGAGGCCGAGTTTCCGATGGAGGAGCAAATTCATGAGTTGCACTTGAATTTCAATCAAATTATCTCCGATCCAACGATCACCCCCCAATTGTTCCGTTATTTCACGGTTTGTCAACAAAATGCCTAGGACTCTGATGCCATCTACCCCAGATGCAGGGCCCTCGGCGGGAGATGGGGTGTCGTCAGCATCAATATATTCCGGGTGAGGAGGTGAGGAGGTGGAAGTTGGCTCAGGGTTAATGGGTCCATGCAGCGCAGTGGTGCCGGGGTTAGCAGCTTGCATGGGCTCCGGAGATTCCACGTCGGCTATTGATGGCCACGAAACGTGTTCACGCGGCCAAAGAGCAGGGTCACCCCCTAAATCTTCCCCCCGTGGTGCAACGAGGCCGTTCAATTGAGCCTCGTACAGCCGTCGGCTATCCCCACAAAGGATGTCTTTCGCCCCATTGATTCTTTGAATGACACTGATGTCAAACCTCTGAGCCCACAGCACCAGTTTCTGATACCGTTTTTTAACGACGGCCTCATCGGCCCCACGCGGCAGACCTAGCAGTTCATGAGCCCACGGACTGCTCATGTCAAGCTGCTCCAAAACGGGCTTGCGGGCATCCTGGGTATCCTCCCACCCTACTTGTGCCTGCACTCGGGCCCAAAGATCAGCCTTGTTTTGCAAGGAGAGGAAAGAGATTGCTGTCTGGGTGAGCTCGCCCCGCTCTTCGGCCTCGTGGAGGAAAAAATCTTGCACCTTTTTTCGAAAAGGAGAGTCCCCTAAGGATGCGACCCACGTTTCCAATTTTTGGATACAGTCACGGAGTTCCATTTTCTCCGTGCACTTGTGGATCTGTCTCTTTACCTCATCCCAATCTTGGGACAGATCTATATCACCAATACTAGACGGCCCCGATGAAGCCGTCGAAGATTGAGAAGGTTGTGAGGTTTGTTGGCTTGAGGTAGGCGTCAAAGTAAGAGGGGTAGAAGGGGTGGGGAACTCTGGTGAAGAGGACGTTTGGGAGGTGAACTCGCCTAGATTCGGCATGTCCAGATTTGGGGGTGTTTGCGAAATCCCTTCGTCTTTCGCGTCGCCCGTCATTTCCTCTGCTTCTGGGTCAGGTATGGCCTCGGCTGCAACCGGTTGGTCTGACGGCTGGGGTGGTTTAGGCTTCGGGTCAGGCTTTGGGTCAGGCTTTGCGCTTTGGGACTCATGTTTGGGTGTGGAGATAGGCGCAGAGGTTAGTACTTGGTGCCCACCCTCGGGCGTGAGTGTTTGTACCTCGGCTTGCGAGGCAAAGGAAACGCTCCGCTTCTTATGCTTTTGTGGGCCAGGCACGCTCCCCATTAATTCGATCAGCGATGGCCCTTCCGCTGCCATGGCTGCAGCATATGCCGTTGCCTTGGCCTTCTTTTCATCAGAGATTGGTGTCTTCGGTGGCATTCTAGAAGTGCAAGTCATGATCCAGGCGATTGGGGTTGAAAGCCGGTGCGTGCATCTCAACTGAGGGCTTGGGTTGTCACACACGGAACGCAAAACGTGTCAACCTGTACCAACTCCCTTCAAGCGTAAGTCCACACCCTCCTTCTCAATATGTACACACACACATACACACATATATATATATATATATGTATGTATGCGCCGGCGGTCTTCGCCCACGTGCCCGCCAGCATGTGGGGAGCCATGGCCGGCAGGTCCCCCCACGAGGCCATCTTCCTCCAGGACACCGCACTGGACATGAACCCCTACGAGATGATCATCGCCTCCCTCGATGTCCAAGGCGCGTTCCCCCACGCCCCACACCGGCTCCTCACGGAGGTATGGGATGCCATGGGCCTCCCATTCCTATCCTTCATGACCGGATACATCCAGACCCGACTCTACGCCGTCATCAGAGCCGCAGGCATCACCCCCTGGACCGGCACAGACAGCGGGGTCCCCCAGGGAGGCGCTGAAGGCCCCTTCCTCTACCTGCTCGTCACCCTGCCACTGGCATTCGAGCTAGCACGGGTATACCCGGGGTACGCCCCATACCCGCTACGGTCCCCCCTCATCAACTTCGCGGATGACAACCTCCTAGCTACGGCCACCCGCCACCGCGACCCTGAGAACGCAGGGCTACCAACGACCACCGAACAAGCGTCCGCCATTCTCCAACTCACCACAACCTACCTGGACGCCCACCAGCTCCTAGTGCACCCCCGCAAATCAGTCGGGCTGGCCGACGCCAAGACCCCCATCCCCCACATCCGGAAAGGCGAACCCCTACACCTGGAAGACACCACAGTCCACCTGGGGGTCACACAGGCCACACGGCACCACCACATCACACTCCCAAGCAAGCTAGAAGAGCGCCTCGCCCGGCTACCCCAAATTGCCAGGGGGGACCTTCTGTCTCCGCAGGGCCTGGCGTACTTCATGGAAGCAGTGCTCAACGCGGCCATCGGGTACCAAGCCCTGCACTTCCCGCGCCCCCAAGACGCACTACGCCATGCTCGACAGCAAGTGACGAAGGCATGGGCGCAACACGGAGGCTTGCCCACGTCTTTCCCCAAGGAGGCCATGATGGCCCACTGGCGCTACTACGAAGACAATACAGGCGCCCTGGTCGACATGGCCTATGCCAAACACGCAGCACACCTCCTACACAGGGTAACACACAACCACCAACCAGAAGTTCGCGAGGCGGCAGCCATACGCATAAAAGGAGCGCAAATGGCCCGCAACACCTGCCCCCGGTGGATACTGGCGCAACACGGCGTCTCTGGCTCCGTGGGCACTGGCATCTGGGCACAGCTACAACTCCTCCTACCGCACCACACACACGCCATCCTGACAAACCACCACTGCGATCAACAGGGGCCACTCGTGGCCACACACACCGACATCCACCGACGCCCGGCAGGCGAGGTGGACACCCTGCGCCTCGTGGGGGCCACCATCACCATAGTGTATATCACCCCAACACAGATGAAGATCGTGGCCCAATGCGACGCCCACCACGCCCCGTTCCTTTCCGACCCACAATGGCCAGCACGCCACGTCTTCCAAGCGTACCTCCGCGCATGTGCTACGAAGGCAGGGCGCGACATGCCGAGGCCCAAGGACATCGACACGGCGTACACAGCCTTCCAGCGCCAGCACCCCCGGCCCCGCCCGAGCGAGCACGGGACCCCCAACGACGGCGACACGACGCAGGGGGAGCCCACCCCGTCAGCCGAAAGCTGGACACCACCCACCATCCTGCTACTAGCACCAAACGGCCACAAACATGCTACCCGCACTGTCAAGCGACACCATGCCCCCTGGTCCATCCCCAAACACAATGCGCCGGAGACCGATGTACCACCAGTCAGACACAGTGACCAGGGCATACCACGCACGTGCTGGTACTGCGGCCCGGCAGCCCTCGACACTCCGTGGCCCCTGCTGCACCTCATCTCCACCCACTACAGCACCCCCACCGCCGCCGCCACCGCCGACCAGCAGGCATGGCTCTCCCCCTGGTTTCACACGGTACCCCCAGACCACCCGGCACACGTAGCCTGGACCCGAACACCCGAGGCGACATGGACGTTCACCAACGAGCGGGCAGACCCGGACAGCGTAGCCATAGAGTACGACCGCTGCGACCCACACCGCGCAGGACCTCAGGAAGCACCAATGCGCCCCCTACAGCACAACTGCCCCACCCTCCGCGGCGACAAAGACGACAAGGAGCGGCGACAGACCATCACGTGCCAGAAGTTCCACCCCAATACGGGATACCTCTTCCACCTGATGTACGCGTATATCACCCAGGGACGCCCAGGCAGGGGCCTCCTCCGCCTCACCCCACGAGCCCAGGCCATCATCACCCAGGGGATAGGCGTCTATGCAGCGCCACTACTGCAACCCACGCAAATCACCGCCAGAACCGCCCAGGGGAACCCCATCTACGTCTATCACCCCACAGCAATCGCGCGCCTATCCATACCCAGCGACACCGACATCATCTACTTCACTGACGCATCCGGCACCCAGCAACGCACCCCCACGGTCGGTGGCGCCTCCGTGCGCATCACCCGGCACGCGGACGGCCTCCACGTGGAACACCACACCGGGGCCACCATCTTTGGGGCGTCCTCCCACGGCGAACTGCGCACCATGGCAGACGCCGTCACCGCCACACCGCAACCAACGACGATCCGGCCCCGCAACATCTGGGTAGTCATGGACGCCACGGTCGACATCCACCTCACCAGGCGCCTTGCGGACCTGCCCCCTCACAAGGCACTCGAGTCCGGCCTCACCACACAAGCGTTGGGACTATGGATGGCCTTCAAGGGCATGCACCCCCAGGACGCCCTACACATCGTCAAGCAGGAGTCACACCGCTACGCATACGGCAATGGACGCGCAGACACGCAGGCCAAACACCAGAACACCAACCACAAGCCAGGGCTCGAACGCGTGCGACTGGACACCCCACACCACAGCCACCTGCAACACCTGCCCCCGATACCCCCGGCCACACAGCCCCCCCAATGGATGCCCGAGGACACGCCGTACACGGATCCAGACAAGCAGTACCACTACCCCACACCCATCCAGCAACTGGCCACCACACTGGGCCACCCAGCGAACACCGAACTCCTCCGACGCCTCGAAGACTCCGTCCACACCCCCCTCTACTACTCAGCCCTGCGCCCGGATAGCCTCCCAGCACACCTACAAAAGCCCCGACTCCAACTCGCCCTCGAACAACTTCCCCTCCTCACCCGATACCACCGATGGTATACGCGCCGCTCGATCCACGTCCCCGCAGGACACACCAAATGCATCTGCAGCCACGCGGAAGAAGAAACATGGGACCACTTCAAGGCGTGCCCCCTGTACAGAGGACTGGACACCCTCACAGACTGGAACCCAACCCACACCATCGCACAGCACGCCGGATGGCTGACGCAGTCCCCGGCGACCCAGCAACTCACCACCGTCCTCAAGCAGACGGAGGTGCTCGAGGCAGTCCGCAGGTGACTCGTCCCCACTGCTGTCTACACCTTGCTACGCACCCACGCGGAGGACCCCCAGGCCACGGCGGGGCACATGCAGCGGACGGCCGTTGCCAAGACGGCGGAGCAGCTCACATACCGCACCCACAAATACCTGCAGCATGCGGCAACCCTGCCCCCAACAGACCAAGCCCACCTCCTCAAACTCCTGTTCTACCAACCATGAGAACCTACCCCGTGACATACCAACACGGAACCCCCACCACGTCTACACACCGTCCACCGAGCACAGCACTGGCACAGCACACACGGACACCACAGGCACCACACACACTCCCACCAGCATGCGCGCGCCACCAGCCCCCATCCCCCCACGCCGCCGTCCGTCCACAGGCACCGCCAACCGCCAGCCACCGCATGTCCCCTCTGCGTTCGCCAGCGGCTACCACAGACAGCCCTGCCCTGCAACCCAGACCACTGGGTCTGCCTGGGAGCCGCGCACCGCCTCACCCACTGCCCCCACTGCGGGGACCTCAACCCCCGCCACCGCGAGCGGCCCGCGGCCCCAGCCGCACCCCCCCCCCCCGGCAGACGCGGCAGACCACGCATGGACCATGGCCGTGGCAACGGGCAGCACACCCCTGCCCCCCCACAGCCCACCCCTACGCCACAGCGGAGGCGGCTTGAACGTGGCGCCCCGCCACATCCTCCTCGCCCTATACCTCCACGTCCGAGACCTACACCTCCCAGACCCACAACTCCCGGCCCCCCAAGCAGCAGCCCTGACGCCGGAAGCGTGGGCCGACACGGCACCAGAGGAGATAGCAGCCTACCTCCGAATCACTTGCCGCCGGTTCAACAACGCCCTCGGCCGACGATAGGGAACACCTTACCCACTCAGCGCACTCCTCTACCCGGCACACCACCCCCACCCCGCACAAGAGAAGTTTGATGTCTGATGTTTGATTTTGCGGGTACTAGACGCCTTTCGGCCCCGGGGGGCCACCTGGTCGGGCCAGGTGATATCCTCCCCACCAGGTCCTAGTGGGGGGCCCTCCAAGACGCACCTCCTGCCTGGTGGCGGAGTCCCCCGGGTTCACAGAGCTCGGAGCCCCGTCCTTCCCCGGCGTCCCCGTTTCGCCACTCCTCGGTCAGTGCATCAATTCGCAGCCCTGGCTGCGGGCGCTTACCCACTGCGTCGCCGCCCTAATGCGTGGTCGCCCGGGGCGCCGGCGCCGCCGGGCCCGTGCTACTGGTTTGTCGCCAGTGGGACCCCCTTGGGCTGGCGCGGAGGCTGCCTAGCCTAGGGGTTGGGGCGTGGCGCTGTGCGCCACTACTGCCTTGGCGGGTGCAGTGTCCCGTCTGTGTGTGCGCGGCGCTCGCGGCCGGTTCGGGGGGGGTTCGGGCCGGTACCTGGTGTTGTGTCTCTCCTGTTTCCCGCTTCCCGCCCCGCGTGTTCCGCGCTGCGTGTGGCGGGCCGTCCCGTCGGGGTGTCCCTTACCCTCGCTCGCTGGTACGCCATTCCACGCGGTCTGTGCGTTCCGCGCGCTCGGTTCGGTTGCCCTTCCGGTGGTCCCCGCGTGTCCTTTTCGTGTGTGTGCGCTCGCGCTCTCGCGGTG
The DNA here is from genome assembly GCA_964036045.1 of Eutreptiella sp. 'Long Island Sound 2002'. Taxonomy (NCBI): domain Eukaryota; phylum Euglenozoa; class Euglenophyceae; order Eutreptiales; family Eutreptiaceae; genus Eutreptiella; species Eutreptiella sp. 'Long Island Sound 2002'. Next base: position 129,195,754 of record OZ038382.1, on the reverse strand, counting down.
TCCGCTCCCCCCCCGGCCGGGTGGTGTGGCGCGCGCATCTCGCGTGGTCCCGGCACTGGGCGCTGGTAGGGCCGTTCCACGTGGTACGTGCCCCTCCGCGTGTCCTGCCCCGGTCCCGTGCTCCGTCTGGCGTGCTTGGGGGGGGGCGGTCTGGTCCCGGTTCCCCCCTACTTGGCTTGGGGTTGTGGGGGCGGCGGCCCCTGGCCGCCCGTCCTCTGGAGCGGGCAGCCAGGGTTCCGCGTCCCGCGTGTCCCGGGTGCGGTCGGTGCGGGCGTGGGGTCTCAGCACCGGCCCCACAGCGTGCGTCCTTGCGGGCCGGTGTTGCTCGCTGTGGGTGTGGCGGACGGGCGTCCTTGGGGGGGTGCCTTCCACCGTTGTGAGGGGCGCCTGGTGTCAGGCGCTGTCCCTCCCTCGGCCGCCCGTCCTCTGGAGCGGGCAGCCAGGGTTCCGCGTCCCGTGTGTCCCGGGTGCGGTCGGTGCGGGCGTGGGGACCCATCACCGGCCCCGCAGCGTGAGCCCTTCCGGGCCGTCATTGCTCGCTGTGGGGGTGGCGGAAGGGCGTCCCCGGGGGGGGGTGCTTTCCACCGTTGTGAGGGGCGCCTGGTGTCAGGCGCTGTCCCTCCCCCGGCCGCCCGTCCTCTGGAGCGGGCTGCCAGGGTTCCGCGACCCCTGTGTCCCGGGTGCGGTCGATACGGGCGTGTGAACCCAGCACCGGCCCCCCAGCGTGCGCCCTTGCGGGCCGGCGTTGCCCGCTGTGGGGGTGGCGGAAGGGCGTCCCCGGGGGGGGTGCCTTCCACCGTTGTGAGGGGCGCCTGGCGTCAGGCGCTGTCCCTCCCCCGGCCGCCCGTCCTCTGGAGCGGGCAGCCAGGGTTCCGCGACCCGTGTATCCCGGGTGCGGTCGATGCGGGCGTGTGGACCCAGCACCGGCCCCCCAGCGTGCGCCCTTGCGGGCCGGCGTTGCCCGCTGTGGGGGTGGCGGAAGGGCGTCCCCGGGGGGGGTGCCTTCCACCGTTGTGAGGGGCGCCTGGTGTCAGGCGCTGTCCCTCCCCCGGCCGCCCGTCCTCTGGAGCGGGCTGCCAGGGTTCCGCGACCCCTGTGTCCCGGGTGCGGTCGATACGGGCGTGTGAACCCAGCACCGGCCCCCCAGCGTGCGCCCTTGCGGGCCGGCGTTGCCCGCTGTGGGGGTGGCGGAAGGGCGTCCCCGGGGGGGGTGCCTTCCACCGTTGTGAGGGGCGCCTGGCGTCAGGCGCTGTCCCTCCCCCGGCCGCCCGTCCTCTGGAGCGGGCAGCCAGGGTTCCGCGACCCGTGTATCCCGGGTGCGGTCGATGCGGGCGTGTGGACCCAGCACCGGCCCCACAGCGTGCGCCCTTGCGGGCCGGCGGTGCTCGCTGTGGGGGTGGCGGAAGGGCGTCCCCGGGTGGGGTGCCTTCCACCGTGTTGTGAGGGGCGCCTGGTGTCAGGCGCTGTCCCTCCCCCGACCGCCCGTCCTCTGGAGCGGGCTGCCGGGGTTCCGCGACCCGTGTGTCCCGGGTGCGGTCGATGCGGGCGTGTGAATCCAGCACCGGCCCCCCAGCGTGCGCCCTTGCGGGCCGGGGTTGCTCGCTGTGGGGGTGGCGGAAGGGCGTACCCGGGGGGGGTGCTTTCCGCCGTTGTGAGGGGCGCCTGGTGTCAGGCGCTGTCCCTCCCCCGGCCGCCCGTCCTCTGGAGCGGGCAGCCAGGGTTCCGCGACCCGTGTGTCCCGGGTGCGGTCGATGCGGGCGTGTGGACCCAGCACCGGCCCCACAGCGTGCGCCCTTGCGGGCCGGCGTTGTTCGCTGTGGGGGTGGTGGAGGGGCGTCCCCGGGGGGGGTGCCTTCCGCCGTTGTGAGGGGCGCCTCGTGTCAGGCGCTGTCCCTCCCCCGACCGCCCGTCCTCCGGAGCGGGCAGCCAGGGTTCCGCGACCCGTGTGTCCCGGGTGCGGTCGATGCGGGCGTGTGGACCCAGCACCGGCCCCACAGCGTGCGCCCTTGCGGGCCGGCGTTCCTCGCTGTGGGGGTGGCGGAAGGGCGTCCCCGGGGGGGGTGCCTTCCACCGTTGTGAGGGGCGCCTGGTGTCAGGCGCTGTCCCTCCCCCAGCCGCCCGTCCTCTGGAGCGGGCAGCCGGGGCTCCGCGACCCGTGTGTCCCGGGTGCGGTCGATGCGGGCGTGTGGGCCCAGCACCGGCCCCACAGCTTGCGCCCTTGCGGGCTGGCGTTGCTCGCTGTGGGGGTGGCGGAAGGCCGTCCCCGGGGGGGGGTGCCTTCCACCGTTGTGAGGGGCGCCTGGTGTCAGGCGCTGTCCCTCCCCCGGCCGCCCGTCCTCTGGAGCGGGCTGCCAGGGTTCCGCTACCCGTGTGTCCCGGTTGCGGTCGATGCGGGCGTGTGGACCCTGCACCGGCCCCACAGCGTGCGCCCTTGCGGGATGGCGTTGCTCGCTGTGGGGGTGGCGGAAGGGCGTTTTCGGGGGGGGGTGCCTTCCACCGTTGTGAGGGGCGCCTGGTGTCAGGCGCTGTCCCTCCCCCGGCCGCCCGTCCTCTGGAGCGGGCAGCCGGGGTTCCGGTGTGCGTGTGTGTTCGTGTGCGTGCTCTGCTTGGCCGGGTCGGGCGGGCCGGCCTCCTGGGCGCGTTCTGGTGCGCCTCAACTTTTTCATTTGGCCGCTTTGTCTTTTTGCTTTGCTTGGCCCCCTCCGGGCTGGGGTTGCCCCCCTGTCTCTCGCTGTTGTTGCCGTTCCTCGTTGCCCGGGCCTTTGTTTTTTTTTTTTTTTTTCCGCCTCCCGCTGCCTTGCTCTCCGTGCGCTCGCGCCTGGTTTGTGTCTCCCGCTTGGCCGTTGGCTGCTCGTTGGTGGTTGCTCCCGCGGTTTTTGTCGCTCCTGCTTGGTGCCCGGGGGTGTTTTTTTTTTCCCCTCGTTCTTGTTTCTCCGTGCGCCCCCGTTGTCTCCGGCCTTCTCTGGTTTCCGGCCCCGGGTGCCCTGGGCCTCGGCGCTTGCGTTGTTTGCTTTGTTGGCCTGCCGCTTCTCGGCTCTCTGTGCGCTTGTCCCTCTTTCGTGCTTTCTGCCTGGCTGTTGGCTGCTCCCTGGTGGTTGCTGCCCCCCCCCCCCCCCCCCTTTGTTTCTCGCGGTTTTCGTCGCTGCCGCTCGGTGCTGTGTGCCGTGTTGTGCTGTGCGTCCCTGGGTGCGGCGCTGCGCCGCGCTGCTGCGCGTTGTGTCGCCCGGTGTTGTGCTGTCGTGTGCTGTGTTGCGCTCGTTTGGTGCCGCTGCTTGTTGCGCCGTGCCCTCTGGCGCTGCCCATCGCCCTGGGGTCCTGTGCTCTGCGGCGCTGTGTTTTGCGGTGTTCCCCCGCGCTGTGTGCTCTGTGCTGTGTGTGTTTTGTCGTGGCGCGGTGGTGCGTGCTGTTGTTCGCCGCTCTGCTTTGTGCTGTGTGTGTCCCGGGGTGCTGTGCTGTGCGTCCCGTGTGCTCTCCGCTTTGTGCGGCGCTGTGCTTCGCTGTGCTGGTGCGCTCGCGTTGTGCTGTTCGTGTGGTGCGTGCTGTTGCTGGCGCCTGGCGCTGTGGTGCGCTGCTGTGTGTTGTGCTGTTTCCTGTGGTGTGCCGTGGTGCGGTGCTGGGTCTGTTGGCCCGTGGGTGTTTGCTGCTGGCGTGTTTCGGTGTCGGTGTCCCTGTCTGGCCGCGTGGTCTGCTTCCCTGTGGTTGGTGTGGTTTGCTGTGGTGCCCTGCTTTCCTGTGTCCTGTTCTGTGGTGCTGTGCCGTCGCGTGGTGCTGTGCTGTTGTGCTCTGCTGTCGTTTTGCGGTGCTGTTGGGGCTTGCTTTGCCCTCCTGTGGGCTGTCGTGCTGTGCTGTGTTGTGCTGTTGGTTGGCTGTGCTGTTTTTTGCCCGGTGGTGGTGTCTGCGTGCTGTGGTGCTCTTTTCCTCGTGCTGTGCGTTCCCTGTCTTCTCCCCTCTGTGCGCTGCGGTGCCTTGTTGTGCTGGCCGCGGTGCCCTGCTTCCCTGTGTCGTGTGCTGTGGCGCTGTGCTGTCGTGTGGTGCTGTGCTGTCGTGCTCTGCTGTCGTTTTGCGGTGCTGTTTGTGTTTGCTTTGCCCTCCTGCGGCCCGTCGTGCGGCGCCAGTGTGGTCTGCGCTGTTGTTGGTGCCTCGTGCTGTGGCGTGTCCCTGTGCGTTGTGGTGTCTCCCTGGGCGTTCTGCGGTGTGGTGGTGCTGCTCTGGTGTGTCGTGGTGTCTTGCTGTGCTGTGCGTTGTCCTGTGGTGTCCTGCGCCCTGTGCCGTGTCCTGCGGTGCCGTGCTGCCCTGCGGTGCTGTGCTGGTTTGTTTCTTGCGTGGGTGTGGTTGTACCTACTTGAAAAACCGCCGCAAAATTTCGTAAAATATTTTTTTCCTCTCTTTTTTTTTTTTTTTGTTTTTTTGCTTTTGAAAAAGAAGGAAAAAAAAATTATACACGCCCCAACACACTCCTACGCTGCAAGACCATGTTCGCTGCTGTGCCTTACGTGCTACCCGTCGTTCTTGATGTTCTCGGCCTTGTTCTTGTGCGTGGCGTCGTGGAGCGTGTTGGTGTCCATTGCTAAGGGTTAACCGCGTTCCCCCAGGGCCGCCGCCTGAGCTGCAGGGCAAGGGGAGTGATGGGCACGAGGGTGGGGAGGGAAGTGCATGGAGAAGAAGAAGAAAAAGGCGGCAGGGCGCGACATGAGGGGTCGTGGCGAGTTATGAAAAATTTTCGAGTTTTACGCGCTGCTCGCGACGCGTTTTTCTTTGCGCCTATAGCGAGTTAGACGACGGCAAGGACGGCGTTGGGGTCCTACGAGCGTTACGGTGCTTACGGCGTTAACTATTCACCTATTTGACGTCGAAAAAGTTTTCGTCGCGTTTTTACGCGTTTCGCAGCGCGCTTTTTGGCCTAAGCGTTTTTTATGCTAATTAGCTTCATTTTCAGCTATTCAGAAAACTTTTTCGTCGTATTTTACTTATCTTTTTCTTTCGTTCTGGGACAGGGGCCCAGCGCGCGCGACCGGCAAAAACAACACACCCGACGGCCCGCACAACAGAAGCCCCCGGAGGGCTGGGCGTCTTTTCGGGACGCCCACCTGGCCGCCTCTGACGAGGCCACCGCCACGCGGATGGGCCTCACGGACCAGGAAACCTACGTCAGAGGCCTCAAGACGAGCCTCCAAGAGGCACACCGCTGGCACGCCCGCTCCCCGTCGCCCACACGGGGACAGGGGGGTTCACCCGCCCCCGACACCCACCAGGCCAAGGAGACCAAGACAGGTCAGGTGGCCCGCCAACGCGCCTGCCAGCAGGGCGCGACGCCCCGACCAAGGCCCGGGTCCAGCCACACCGCACCACCCCACGCCCAGACCCCCGGGGCACACCAACAACACCGCCACCGCCAGCGCCTGCCACCACCATCGTACCGCAGCACCCAAACCCTGCAGCCCAGTCAGCGACCACCGCCCACACACGTCCACACCATGCCAGGACCACCATACGCGCAGAGCCAGGGAACATGGCACCACCAACACCACCACCACGCCCCCCTCCCTCCCAACCCCTACCCCCTAATGCCCCCATGCTACAGCGACCCCCACCAGCTACATCCCCACCACGCCCCAGCACAACCAGGCCCCGCGAACCACCGACCCCACATAGCGCACATCACCGCACCACACCATCACGTATTCAACCACCACCAGCCCCAGCCACCACACCCACCAACGCCGGGGTACCACACACAACCGGGACACCCCCCACACCACCACCACGCGGTCCAGCACCACCCGCCGCCCCCGCTACACGGGCCCACGACATACGAGCCACGGTACACCCCCATGGACCCGCAAGGAGCCGCGCACGCACACCAGCAACACCAGGGCCTAGTAGGAGCGCCCCACCACCACGAACAGCCCCCCCACCCACACCCCATGCCATTGAGCACCATCCACCAGCAGCCACCCATCACATACGGACCACAGCCCCACCCGGGGGCTCATGCGGCCGCCTCCCACCCGCACCCCGGCACCACAACCAGTCAAGAACCGCAAGGGCCACACGGCGCACACACGCAACACCCACACGACCCACAGGGACGCCCGGACCCCCAGCCAGCACAACACCCACCCCCGCCCCCCCCACCCCACCACCACCAGCAGCCCCCCCACCCACACCCCATACCAGCGAGCACCATCCACCAGCAGCCACCCATTACATACGGACCACAGCCCCACCCGGACGCTCATGCGGCCGCCTCCCACCCACACCCCGGCACCACAACCAGTCAAGAACCGCAAGGGCCGCACGGCGCACACACGCAACACCCACACGACCCACAGGGACGCCCGGACCCCCAGCCAGCACAACACCCACCCCCGCCCCCCCGACCACCAACAGCGCCACCCCCACACCACCCCCCCCCCGCCCCCCCCCCGAGACCAGGCCACGGACACAACACGCGGCAGCCAGCACCAGCCAATTGACGTCGATACCCCCGCGGACACACGCCACCGCGAATCTCCCCTCCCGCGACCGCCACAAGAGACCCCATCACCGGACCCCACGCGCGACAACGACGACCACCCCCCCCAACCCACACCAACCCCCCCATCACACCCCGCACCACCAGCCGCCGCACCGGCTGAACCCTACGCCCTACACAACCCCGCAGCGGTACGGCAGCACCTCCGGGGACTCGGGGAACAGGACGTCGTGCTGTACCTCCGCACCTCCGGCACCAGCACCCCCATCCGGGCGGCCACCCTGGTTCAGGCGGCCACCCTGGGGGAAGGCGTCAGAGACTTCCTCTTCGACGCCTTCCTCCACGTCGCCCGACACGAGCGCCCCCCACGCGCCACCCCAGACGGCGAGAGCCCGCCCCCCACGGGGAGCCGGATCTGGGTGCCCCCCATCGACTGGGGGCGACACCTGGTCGGACAGCCCGTGCCGAGGCGGGTGGACACCAAGGGCCGCAGCCGCTACCACAAGCCCGACATGGCCCACCCCCCACCCGACGCCACCTCGGACAGCACCAAAGAGTGGGAGCGGGAAACATGGGTAGCCCGGATGGCCTCCCTGAACAACTTCCGGCACCACGTCCCGGGGGACATCCCCACCCCCGACGAGCAGCAGCCAGCCCCCTCCACGTACATGACCCTCATGTACAATCTGCACTACACCCTCTCCACCACCAACTACCACGCACCCACAGACCACTGGGTGGTACACGGCACCGACTCCCTCCTCCCCGCCGACTACACCCCCCCACACACACAACCCAGGCCCCGACACGTACGCCAGGGGGGACGACGCAGACGACCCCCACATCTGGGGCACGTGGGAACCCAAATCCCTGGACACGCTGCTCTCCATCCGCAGCGGCTACCAGGGCCTTGGTAGGGCGATGTATTGCCTCGCCAAGTGGAACCAACGGACCTGGGGGATCCCCACGGACTGATGGGTGTGGGTGGTCACGCTGCGCCCCCAGCAGAGGGAAGCCCCCCGGAACCGCAGGGGACCCACCCCCCCACGCCCCACCACCCTACAACTATGCCCGTACATGGTGGCAGCCCGCCTCATGACGCTGCTGTGGCCGGGCCCGGACACCCCCACTGAAAACTACCCCCACCTCACAGAGGAGGACATGCCCGGCATTCAGCGATGCTTCTTCCAGACCCTCGACTACCTCCAGCAAACACACCCGCACGTCCTCGAGCAGATATGGCCATCCCCTGGGTAACCCACGTGCCCGCGCAGCCGAAACAACGCCGCCACGCCAGCACCAGCACGCACGGATCACCAGGAAAAACGCGCGCACGCGCCCGGTGCCCGAACCTAAACCCTCGTTCTCGCTACTTGCAGGACCCAGCATCATACGCCCGCCCCCGAAGCCCAGGACCCTCCGCCGTCTCCCACAGCCTTCTCCTCCGCCTCCGACTCCACAACCTCCACCACCACGACCACCTCATCCACCACCACCACCACGTCCTCATCCAGCACTCCAACCCCCAGGCCGCGGGGGACACCTCCCAAACGGGCCTCCAAACCCGCCCCCACCGCGAGCAGCCCCGCCGTCGCCAAGGCCCACGCCCCGACGAAGCCCACACCCACGACCCAGCCGAAACCCAAGGCCGCCGCCAAACGGCCACCCAAACCCGCCAGCACGCCACGACCGCAACCCGCAGCCAAGCCCAAACCCAAGCCCAAACCTGGCGCCACGACGGCAGCGCAAGCCCGGCCTCCCGAGGACGTCCTCTATTACATCCGGCCCCAACCGTCCCAGGCCCGAAGGCAGCAGCGCCCAGCGCGGCGCCCCCCAACCGTCACCGACGCCACCGCCACCACCTTCATGGCGGAGCGCGCCGCGGCTGAAGCGCGACGCACCTCGTCCCGCCACCTCTCAAAGCCCGCACCCAAGGCCCACGGACCGCTCCCGACCAAGCCAGAACGACGCCAGGGTCCACCAGCAGCGTCCCCACCCCCCTACCAACCCTCGATGACAGCCCACATACAACGCATGCCACACTACCGCCGCCGCCGCGAGTCCCCGCCCAACCCCGAGGCGGAGACCGTACGCGCACACCCGCGGGTCCACATCCGCGTGCGCCCCCGCTCCCCACGCACCCCCACAAAACAGGACTACCAGGAATCCCCCAGGCCCACCACCGCCACCGGTCCCCACGACCCCGTCACACCCACCCACGCCCACTCCTCCGCTCAAGACCGCAGGCCCGCCCAGGAACAGTGGTGGCAGCGCTGGACACACATGCAGCTCTGGGAGCTGCGAAAGTGGGCCCGGGGAAAGCCCTCCCTCGAGGGCCTGGTCCATCGGCCCCGCAAGGGGTCGGTGGAGAACTGCCGCCTCCAGCCGGCGGGGGGGTCAATGCCGCAGGCCGCATGGGAAGCCATGCTGGCCGATGCGCTCCACCCCCTGGGGGTTCAACCCCGCAACCTCCCCGCGCCCCAGGACCACCCGTATGTCCTCAGGCGCCTGCGGGAGACCCTCCAGGAAACGCAGCGAGACGGCATCCGCCTGTGGGACATCACCCAAAGCCCAGCCCCGCACACACACACCCCCTCACCACCCCACAAGCGTCGGCGCACCGACACCGGCGACACCCACAGCACCCCTGGAGCCCTGCGCGCCACACAACACGACGCGCCTGACCCCCCGGCCAGCGGCGCCGCCATCTAACCCCGTTACCCAGCAAACCACCACCACGGGGCGCCACGCCAGGCCCCGCCCAGAAGTCACCAAACGAACCGGACGCCGAAGGAAGCCAACGCACACGACAACGAGCACCACTACGCCCAAAGGCACGGAACCCAGGCCCGCTAACGTCGCAACCGCCTAACCGAGCCAGAACCCAAGCACAAGTCAAACCCGAGCCACACCCCGAAACCGCTAACCCTTGACTCCTAACCAAGCCCGCCGAGGGAACAACGTAACCACAGCCCACACCCACAGCCCACACAGCCGCCTAACCAGCCAGCTCCAGAAGCAAAGAGACACCTCACCAAACCCACCCTGACCCAAGCCCGTGTACATCAGGACGCGCGAGCCGCACCCCTGGGGCGCGACCACCGCCACAGCACCGACGACACACGCCAGAGGACACAACGCTATTGCACCGCCGCACCAAGTGCCCATGCCTGTGCCTACAGTGTACGCGCGCCCCTGTTTTTCTCTTTTTTGTTTTTTCTTTTTTTTTCCGGGAAAAAAAAAAAAAAGTAAAAAAAAAAAAACGAAAATTAGGGGGGGGGGAAGAGGGACACAACCACCCATGGCACACACGCACCGCACACAGCACGCACACCGGTGAACAGGAGCCCAGTGGCCCAGGACACCGCACATGCAACACAACACACCGAGCGAGCACACCGGTGAACAGGAGCCAGCCGGCCCAGGACACCGCAGACACACGTCAGCAAACCGCGCGGGCACACCGGTGAACAGGAGCCCAGCGGCCCAGGACACTGCACACACATAGGGCGGCCGAGGGACAGGAAAGAACCAATACCCCATGGGTCGGACGCACTGGGGCGACCCAGCCGACCCACCGGGCGAGTGGCAGGAGCGGTACTCCAAGGCCACTGGTCCGAGCCCGGCCAGGCTGCATCGGGGACCATGGCAAACGTCACCCGGAGCCATGGAAGCAACCAGTGACAGGCGAGCCGGTACACAGTCCAGGAGGGGGTCACCTGCCAAGCAGAGTGGCCCCGCAACTCAAGCCACAAGGGTGAGGCGGTCGTACCGTAGACAAGCGGGAGCAATACCCCTTGTGGTGAGAGATACTCCACGCGGCTGAGCAGCCCCCCAGAGCTGCCGCCCAAAGGAGGGGGCATGTGGCCCTACCCATGGACACATGTGGGGACACCCTCCCACCTGGGACACATGGACCAGGTGGCCGTGACAATGCCTTCCCAAGCACATGCGGGAGCGGCTCAAGAGGCACCTGACATAGGGCAGTTGGAGGGACAGGACGTCCCCTTGGTAAGACCTTCTTCCTGCAATGTCCAAGGAGGCATCCCGAGCTCCCGAAGATACCTACCTACCTACCTATATGTATGTATGTATGTATACGGATATATATATATGTGTGTGTGTGTGTGTGTGTGTGTAATATATATGTTTATATATATATGTGTGTGTGTGTGTGTGTTTGTGTGTGTCTGTATATATCTATATACATATATACATATATATATATATATATATATATATATATATAGTCATAGTCATAGTCATAACCACTTATCATGCCGTCTACTGGTGCCGACAGGTGGTTCCTGCCTCGCTCGATCCCGTGGGTCCCAGGGCTGCCTGAGGTGGCCCACAGCGTGACGGAGGACCAGGAGGACCGGGGATACTGGCCAACCAGGCTTTGGGGGCAGTGGCAACTGCATTGCGTTAGCATTAGCAACGGCGACGGACGCTGGCCCGTTTATTCGCCGGGGGTAAGGGGGCAAGGCACAGCAACGCAGCAGCATTGCAACAACCAGAAAGCAAGGGCTTCTCTGTCCGGCGCAAAGCGGCAACCAAGGAACAAAGCAGCACGCATGCGGCGAAGCGAGAGCGGACCCTCCGTCGTTCACGTACCCCCGCCACCCTGGAGACGTCCATCACCACTGACCCCACGGAATTCATTGCCGTCTGCGTACTCGTAATTGCCCACAACCCCTGACTCCAGGTACCCCTCTGCCAGCACGCAATAGCCCGTATATGCATAGTGAAGTGGACCCATAATCCTAAGCTCCACAGGTTAAAAAGGTTTGGACAGATCGACACATTGATGTCATTTTACTGGCATGCATGTCATTTGCTGATGCATGATGATCATGATTTCGATGGTCGTTGATGCATAATGATCATGATTTGGATGGTCATTTATACTGATTTTGTATCATTGCAACCCTGTGTCTCTAAGGCTATTGGAGTCGCTTTTACTACTATTTAACACAGTTTCGTGCTATGCACCCCTCTTTGAGTGGGAGCCTTTGTGGGCTATTGGCGCTATTCATTCTTTTGCTCTTGGTAGGAAATACCCATGGTGGTCACATGTGCACAACACAAATAAGAAGCAAAGGGCAATAGAGAAAGCAAACAAGCAAAGCGTTGTAAAGTAAACGAAGTGAATGGGAAACTGCGAGTGTAAATAAGTCAGTGGTTTGTCACATACTCTGTGTTTGTACAGCCTCAGTGTGATACAATGAATGAGTCCAAGGTGCAGTCCTTTCTAAGGGGTGCTGGTTAGAGCCTAAATCTTAGTGGTAGCAGAGCAAACGATTCCGAAGGTGTCAACTATACAAAGGCGCCTGATTCTGTCTGTGTCTGTCTGTTCTGTCAGTTCTGTGAACAGTTCTGCCTGTGTGAATCTGAACTGTGATAAACAAGACAAGTGACATGGATCCCCCAACCACAACTGAGGCAAAAGAAAAAGACACCCCTACAACAACCTCTACAGATGAGTCCCTTGAGACCACCTCAGAGTCTGTGAAAGAATACAGGCGAGAGTTAAAGGAAGTCCTTGAATCTAAGCCCTCATCCTCAGAAAACCCTACGCCTAAAAGTCTCAACCCTGATCCGGAGGTAAAGGTGCGAGATGTGTCGGGTCCCAGCGCAGAGACAGAAGTGCGCGAAGATGCTCGTGAACACGAACCCATGCCCGGAGACGCTCGAGGTGAAAGGCACGAAAGCGTCGACAGGGACGAAGCCAAGCACGAGGACGGCAGTGTAGGTGAACCTGAGGAATGGAAGCAAGCGGCTGACTTTGCGAAGGAACTAGCGAGCGAGGGTAAGCTAGAGTGATATGGGACCATGATGGCCAGGATTGAGTCAGGGAGAGTGGACGAGAGGAAGGATGAGGATAGGGAGTCGAGAAGGACAGTGTCCGAGAGGTCAAAGGGGAAGAAGCATGACGGAGGTGAGTTCAAGTTTGGAAAACCAGGACCACCTTCCTCACCTCCCACTTCCTCGACAAGTTCTCACACTTCTCGTTCGACAAAGACAAAAAGGTCGACAACCAGTAAAGGTGCATCGGCTGCGTCCACGACATCGAAGCTGAGCCGTGCGACAGAAATCCAAGACTCTTTGTCGAAAATGTTGGAGGAACAGAAGGAAATCTCCTGACGTTTAGACGAGTTGGAGGAGTCTGGGAAAAAAGGCATTGAAAGTGACCTGAACACTCCTGCCCTCTCCAAGGTAACAGGACTCCACCTGTTAGACGAAAATCAAAAAGGCATTTCACCCTTCCCTCCAAGGATCAAAGAGTCGTACCTGCCGGACGAGTTTGCTGTGAGAATCGAGGTGGGTAGCTTGCAGGAAGCGCGCGACAAGCATGGGTTAACCGCGCTTGCACTGCTCGCCGTTTCACCTTCCAAGGTGGATGACAGCGACCTCGACAACAGCAAAGATTCAGGGAGTGGTACGAAAAGCACAGCGAAAGGAAAGCTGGAGATACCTCTACCTGTGTTCACTGGGAAGCGTCTCGACCTGTACGCGCGTGACTTCGTGAGGTACCTGCGAATGACAGGGCAGAAAGCTGCAGATGAGATGACCCGCGGCAACCTGATCGTGACAGGCTGCAAGAACGAATGGCTTCGAGGAATGGTAGACGACATCTTAACCATGTCGGAATCATAAGTACACTTTCTGAAACAAGTGGTGTCTGCCTTCCCTCGCTTCGAGACAGATGCATCCATTCGCGGAGCCTTGGAGAAAGTACAGGAACTTAACGAACTCCCAACTCCTGCCGATGTTCGTCAAATGCTGCAGAAGCTCAAAAGCCTTATGACCCAGTTGAGGATTCCTATGTCCGAGACCGAGAAACTCCGCTTGCTGACCCGAAAGATTCAGAAGAAGACTTGGACCGAATGTCGGTCGACCGTGGAAAGGAAGGCGAAGACGCACACCTATCAAGACTTGGCTGACTTGCTGGAGGAACTCGCTCTCGAACGAATATCAGACCAACATGTTGCAGGTGAACGCGAAGCTCAACTCAATTTCTTGAAAGGAGGGAACAAGAACAAAAGCCAAAACTAAGAACCGCCTCCCGAAGCTGGTCAAGACGAAGAAATCCAAGACTTATACTGGTCAGAAGGACAAAAAGGCAACGGAGGCAAAGGCAAAGGAAAAGGACGTGGGAAAGGTAGCGGTCGTGGAGGCGGTCGCGGAGAACAAGGAAAATGCGTATGGCAACCGCCTCAATTCCATTCCATCGTGTGGTGCGAGTACTGTGGAAAAAAGAACCATGCTCGTGACCAATGCTGGACGAAGGAAGCGGACGAAAGGAAAGCCCGCGCTGCAGCCGAGAAACAAGGAGAAGATCCTGGCAAAGGAAAAGGCAAGAGCTACGGAAAAGGGGAAGGCAAAGGCGACGGAAAGGGCAAAGGCAACGGAGAGAAAGGTGGCAAAGGAGAATCCGGCAAAGGACAACCAAGCCAAACCACACCACCACCCAACGCGATTCCCTTGCCTGAAGCCGCTGAAGGAGAAGAGGGACCAAGCAATCAAAAGAGAAGGAGGTTCCTCAAGCTTCAAGAGAACCTTGCAAACATGGCCAAATCCTGTGGACTTGCGTTGACGATGGACGCAAAGCCACTCCCTCCGCAAGACAAGTAGGGAGGGGGCTCTTTGGGGAAGGGCTACCTGTTGCCAGTCAAAGTAACGGAAGCATCCGCGATTGAAAGTTCTATTGATACGGGGGCTACGAGCAGTATAATGGCGGCGAAACACGTACCTGAGGGAGAAATTGAGTACGCGCCGAGCGTTGGTATTCGTATTGGCGACGGGAGAATATGCCTGACTGAAGGGAAGTACAAAGGGACGGTGATTCTGGGGAGAAGGAGATTACCGAAGAGTTTCTTAGTCCTCGAGACGGACGCGTTCAAGGCAGTGCTCGGTGAGGACTTCTTTGAGAAGAATCCGGAGATTCGTTACCCGGGCCTTCAGTCACCGAGACACTTCCTAGTACGGACAGACGACAGAGAGTGGGAGAAGGTGCACCTCGAAAAGACCGCGGAGATTGTCGAAGGAGTAAAGGTCTTGAGGGACATCAGCTTTGACCTGGACACGGAAGTTAAGGTCCAAGGACTGCTGCGTTTGGAGAAAGAAATGCTACTAACCCTGGAGACCTACACCTTAGCCACGGAGATGAAGCTACACGCGTACCAGGAGTTGAACATCGAAGGTGATCCCTGCGGTGACGATTTTATCGAACACTTCGCTAATCAAGTTAACGAGGACAGCAAACTCTACTGTTGGAGAAAAGGCAACAGCGCCTGGTGGTACAGTTGGCGAGACCTGGGGACATGGAGGTACCTGTACGCCAACCCACCGTTCTCCCAAATGGAGAAAGTCTTGACGAAAATCGCTTTGGAAGGTGCACGAGTAATCCTTGTCGTACCTGAAGAAGGGAAATGGATGAAGAAAGCGTGGATAGAATTACTGACCAAGCTGACAATAACCCAAGTACGACTACCCGATGTTCCTATGTACAAAGTGGACTATGGGGTGGAGCTACTGCCCGCTCCCAAGTGGCGAACGAATTTATGTCTTGTTGACTGATCGCTCAACCCGGTGGCGCGAGAGGACTTGAACCTCGAAGTTGTCGAGAAGATCACGAAGAACAACCGAGGATGCAGAAGAAAGCACATGTTACAACACTTCCCTGACCTGAAGGAATCGCAACAAGACCGAAAACGCGAAGACATGAAGGTGACCATCCAGAACTACCGAAAGGAAACCGAGAACTCTTGGCGGAAGAGAAAAGTGAACTCCCAGAAGAAGTGCATGACAGCGATGGGCTGTCGGAAGCTCCTAGTGTAAGCACCATCACACCTGTGACTGAAGGGAGCTACCCAACTTCGATGGAGTACGAGGACATGTTCAACGACGTTCTTTTGGCTTGTGAAAACAAAGAATTGTTGCTCCAACGAACCATCGAGGAGAACCTACAGCCGAAGAGCGAATGGAATGGATTCCAGTACGGGTTCGAAACAAAGAAGCGAAAGACGAATCTAGCCAAGCCGACAGAGTCGTGGCCTATGTCAAAGCAGGATCGAGAAGAAGTGAAGGCCCTAATCTCGTGGCGCATCGATCAGATTCAGAAAGAGGAGTTGAAAGACCTCTGGAAGTCTAAGGTTTACTTGCCCGATCACGATGATGGAGCGGCAGACAAGTACTCGGAGGTCTTGAACTACACCGATCTGTGTGACCTGTTGGATCAGTACAGGGAGACTACGGACTACTATGCCGATGAGGAACTCAAAACAGGTGGCACGAAGAGATGCAAGAAGAACAAGCGCCAGAGGAAGAAAGAACGTACCAAAAGGTGTGAACGCGCTCTTGGGTTGACTGAAGTTTGGATACCCGAAGAAGTCAAACCAGACGGTCTCCACAACCAAAAGAAGGATGAGTTCGGGCGAAGCAACCTGCAAGCAAGCGAGGACTTCATGAGCAAAGTTAAAGAACACGGCGAGCGCGTGTGGAACATCTTACACAAGTACCAAGAGGTGTTCGGACCATTGCCATCACCTGGAACCTGTAAAAAGCTGGTACAGCTTGACTTGGAGCTGAAGGAAGAGCACGCCAAGGATCGAATAAGGTTGAAGCCTTATCCGTGTTCCAAAGCTGACATGGACGAGATCATGCGGCAAGTTTTGGAGTGCGTGGAGGCGGGGCTGATCGAGGAATACAAGGAGGGAGACTACCCCAAGCATTGTTCCTCTTGTTTCCTAGTGGCGAAGCCAGGGTCTACGGCGAAGAGGTTAGTCGTGGACTACCAAAAGCTCAACCGCAAGATCAAGCAGCACAGTGGGTCCCTGCCGTTTATGGAAAACACGGTGGAAAGCGCAGCGGACTGCAAGTTCAAGACGAAGATGGACAAGAGGTCAGGCTTTTGGCAAGTGGACCTGACGGAGCGCGCAAAGGACATGATGGCTTTCATCACTCCACAAGGCCGTATTTTCAAGTGGCGAGTGATGCCTTTTGGCATTAGCAACGCCCCAGCCTTGTTCCAGGAGATGATGTCTCAAGTCCTGTGCCTCGTCAAGAAGAGACCAGCCGTTCAAGAGCTACTCACAAGAGGTGCCGTGTTGGAGGCGCACATTGACGACGTGCTGCTAGGGACCAACTCGGTCGAAGACCATTTAGTACTCTTGAGCGGGTTTTTTGAAGTCTGTCAAGAGCAACACTTGAGGATAAAGCTGGAGAAGTGCTAGTTCCTCCGAAGTCAAATGGAGTATCAGGGGTTTACGATTGGACCGGGATGGTGGAAGCCAACGGATGCAAAGTTGCGACCATTGCTCGGGTTTGACCTGTCTGAAGTCAATGGAAAAGCCGAAGGTGTCAAGAAAATACGCCAGTTTGTGGGGTCGTGTAACTTTTACCGAAGACACCTGAAGAACTTCACCTTCAGTAGTGCACCCTTGACCGACCTCATCAAGAACGAGACCAAGTGGCAATGGACAGAGAAAGGGCAAGCAGCACTGGAGGAAATGAAAGGAAAACTCAAGAACTGCCTGATCTTAGGCGTACCTCGGCCGGTTGGTGAGATGTTGCTGGTCACGGACGCGTCAGATGTTGGAGGCGGAGGTACACTCTTCCAATGGCAGCGCCTGAACAGGGAATTGTGCCAAGAAGTGGACCAAAAGGTCAGCACGCTGGGCGTAAACAGAGACGGAAGGCTACGACACGAGTACAATGAAGACGAGTGGCGTTTGGTCCCGCTAGGCCACTGGAACTGGAAGTGGAATGACGCCCGGAAGAACTACCCAACCTACGAGCAGGAGATCATGAGCGGAGTCCTGTTGCTGGCAAGCCAGACTCGCATCGTGGGATCAAACCCTGTTACGTGGTTGTGTGATCAGGAACCGGCACAAGCATTCCTACATAAGCCCCCACCCGAACAAAAGAGGATCAGGAGATGGTGGACCTTTTTATCACAACTTCGATTGGTGACCTTCCACATTCCTGGCGTCAAGAACGAGTTGTGCGACTACCTTTCACGAGGTTCGTTCAACGACTTGCTGGGACGAGACACGGAAGAACTCGCGAAGGAGGCTTTCGCTAAGATGGACGTGCAGTTGGACCTCTTCACAAAGGTTACACCCTCGAAATCTACAGAATGGAAGGTCACAGACCTGTTGCCCGAGTATCCCATCCTGAAAACGTTGAAGGAGGGACGAAGCTTCGTAGATGACGGAGGAGTCCAATGGGCACGTACAGCGAGTCACCTGTACAGAGAAGAAGTGATATGGGTACCGTCAACACACGTGAAGTCGATGGGGCGATGGGCACACAAGACGAACGCACATCCTGGAGTGGAACTAACACGTTGAGTTTTCGAGAAGCATTTCTACACAACCCTGAGCCAAGAGCGACTGAACGAGGTCTTAAGGGAAGTTTGCACGGAATGCTCATGCTCGAAGGCCAAGCAGAGCACAAGTGCTGATCAAGGTTTAACAGCTCACTTACCAATACCGAGAATGGTGAACAGTGTTCCGTACCTGGACTTCACGGAGATGCTGAAGTACTCAGGGCATGACTTCGCCTTGCTCGTGACCTGTGGATTGAGCAGGTACACACGTGTGTTTCCGCTCACGAAGAGATGCGATGGAGAAACTGTCTTGAAAGAGCTGTTCGAAGGTTGGATACAAGCCTACAGGATGCTGAAACGGATACACAGTGACAGAAACATCAGATTTACCTCAAACACTGGCTGGTACGCCGGAGTCCTCAAGAACATGGGCGTCGAGGTCGACTTCGGGACGCCGAACTATAAGAGAGGGAACACGCAGTGCGAGAGGCAGATCAAAGCGTTCAAGGCGATTACAAGAATACTACTTGCCAAAGAAAGTAGCCGCAACTGGATTAAGCTGGTGCCTGTAGCCGTTTACATGATGAACAATCAGATCTCAAGTCGGACCGGATATGCTCCCACCGAACAGTTTTTGGGACGTCCAGGTTTCTTTTACGAGTTCCCTACCGCAGACGATTGCAACGTGAAGTTGAAAGGATGGCTCGAAGAGCAAAGAACCATGGCTGAGAAGGCACAAGAGCTGCTGACCAGAGTGCGTAATCGAGAAGACCGTCGACAAAACACAGGGAAATCACACGCCCAGTACAGAGAGGGAAACCTGGTACTCCTTGATCATATTCGTTTTCCTCGATGGCCACGAAACGACTTGGATCTGCCGTACTTCGGACCATACTTGGTGACGGAGGTTGGGCCCAGTACTGTCAAGGTTAAGGCGAGCCCAAGCATGGGAGGGTTCGTAGATGTGGGTTACAACCAACTGAAAAGGTACACCGCGGTGGAAGATGACGACTTGGAAGCATGGGAAGAACTGGCGATCGAAGCGGAAAGGTCAAAGATGGCGGCTGAGGAGAATGTAAACGAAGGAGGCGTGCAAGAAGAAGACGGGGTACAGCAGCTTCCTGAAATGGACGACGAAGAAATGAAAGAGAAGGACTGCTACACCGTGGACTCGATCCTGCAGCACAAGTACAAGCACGGGTGGCAATTTCTCACAGGATGGGCTGAGTACGAAGTTAGCGACAGCACATGGGAACCCATCAGCGCATTCGTGTTAGACAACGGTAATTTGACATACCAGTTTGTCTCCTACTGTCGGCTGCACGATCTCACTGGAATCCTGGAAACGGCAAGAGAGATGGCTCAAAGGAAGTTGGAATGAACGCTACGTCGCGAAGAGAAAAAAGAAGAGGCAGGGAAACGAG
This sequence comes from Eutreptiella sp. 'Long Island Sound 2002', assembly GCA_964036045.1. Lineage (NCBI taxonomy): Eukaryota > Euglenozoa > Euglenophyceae > Eutreptiales > Eutreptiaceae > Eutreptiella > Eutreptiella sp. 'Long Island Sound 2002'. Next base: position 129,176,520 of record OZ038382.1, on the reverse strand, counting down.
TAGACGATGAGCAATTGCCAGAGGCAGTACCAAGAAGGAGCAAAGGATTGCGAGCAAACTGACCTCCGTGTATAGCCATCCAAGTAAGGTACATGTTGGCGAAGAAGTGCTCGTAGGCGGTGAGGAAGACCGAGAGCAGCGCGGAGGCAACCATGGCGGTGGCTGCACGTTGGTGCTCAGGGCCGAAGCTCTCCACTTCCACGATCACCTCCACGTCCTCAACCCCCAAGAGGAGTTCCTCCTGGGGGAGAGCGAGAGGGCCATGGCGAGGAGGAATTACCCACTCCTCGGGCACAGGAACACTGGGGCCCGGAGGGTCCCAGGTCCAAACCCAGTGGACCCCAGCAGGGGTGAGCCGGGGGGCGCGACGCATGGAGCGGCGGGGCACGCCCGGAAGCGTGGCACCTCCTGATCCGAACCACAGGGCAGGAGTTGCAGTTGGAGCCTGCAAGATCCAGGCCCCATGGAACGGAACCCACGTCGGCGTGGTCAACTTAGCTGGCCGTCCGTGCTCATAAGCCGTGTTGACGGACGACGGCAGCGACAGAGGCGGGTTGGGGGGCAGACGTGGGGTTTGTGGGGGGACTGGCACAGGCACTGCAAAAGCAGCAGCTGGCGCAGTCGCTGGAGGAGAGGCTCAACGGCGGGGCACACTCTTCTTCTTAACCATATTGCTGACAAGAAAAAGAATAAAAAGGGACGAAAAGAACAAGTTATTCAAGCTGAAGGGAGTGGTCTGACAGATTGGAACAAGTCCGGCCGATATCTGAAGCGCGCACGTGCGCTTTGTCTGAGACCAGGGGGGAAAGCAAGAAGAACCAAAAAGAGTGCCTGACTTGAAAACTCTGCTGTTTGTTGACTGTTTAACCACAGACTGTTTGTTTGCAATAGTCCAGAGAGAGTTAGGAATAGGTGGAGTGTGACTGACTATACACTGCTGACTGAAAACACTGTTGCGCCTGAGTGTAGTAGATACTGGAAGGATAGTTGGTTTTGACACCCTAAGGTTAGGTTTGTATGGCACTGCCCCGCACTGGAGTCAGTACCCCAGCAAATCTGTGCGTTCGTCAACCTGCACAATCACTATATCAGACGGATGCCAAATTGTCGACGCGCTGGGCCAAAATGAAGTAAATCGAACTTTTGAGTCGACTGAACGAATGGCCGAAGCATCAAAGGGGGACTATGAAGACTGAAGTCAATGGGGGACTATGACAACTGCAACGCCTCCAGGAAGATGAGTACTGCAGACTGAGGCCCTTCAAAAAGATGCGATCTGCGTGAAGAACGACAACTGTCCTGCGTCGTCCCCAACGCGCGAATTGGAGGATGAGCAAGGAGTACAACATGATTCAGCCGAAGTGCAGAAGAGAATGAGGACAGCGCCAACGCGTCTGAAAGAAATTCGAGTACAACGCGTAGCTGTGGACCTCAAGCAGGGCAGCGTCGAAGCCTTGAAGAGCGACAGCGACCTGATGGGAGTTTGAAGGATTGTAGGAGTGAGGAGTCGTCAACAACGACAAGATCGGCGCCAATCACCACACCGCAGCGTCGATGAGCCACGAAGACGCGACGAAGTACGCCCGCGTGGTCTTCGACGAGGGGGGAGTGAAGTGGACCCACAATCCTAAGCTCCACAGGTTAAAAAGGTTTGGACAGATCGACACATTGATGTCATTTTACTGGCATGCATGTCATTTGCTGATGCATGATGATCATGATTTCGATGGTCGTTGATGCATGATGATCATGATTTGGATGGTCATTTATACTGATTTTGTATCATTGCAACCCTGTGTCTCTAAGGCTATTGGAGTCGCTTTTACTACTGTTTAACACAGTTTCGTGCTATGGGCCCCTCTTTGAGTGGGAGCCTTTGTGGGCTTTTGGCGCTATTCATTCTTTTGCTCTTGGTAGGAAATACCCATGGTGGTCACATGTGCACAACACAAGTAAGAAGCAAAGGGCAATAGAGAAGGCAAACAAGCAAAGCGTTGTAAAGTAAACGAAGTGAATGGGAAACTGCGAGTGTAAATAAGTCAGTGGTTTGTCACATACTCTGTGTTTGTACAGCCTCAGTGTAATACAATGAATGAGTCCAAGGTGCAGTGCTTTCTAAGGGGTGCTGGTTAGAGCCTAAGTCTTAGTTGCATAGCCAGGATTTCTGGGAGGGTCCAGCCTAGCCTGGCCCTCAGCTTTCATCGCCCCCATGTCCCCACAATGTACGCCGCCGGCCCACTGCACCAGTCCCCTAGTATAGTACAGAAACACGGTATTAACTCCACGTCCCCGCGGCCCTGAGCTGCTCCCACACCCAAGATATATACCATGCCGGCACTCCATGTCAGGGGCCAGCACCCAATCAGCTTCAGGGCATCCACTTGCCCACGTTTAATATAACTTGAGGGTCTACAGGGGGGGACGCCGGCCGCTACGCGACGGGAGTGGCGCAACCCGTGAATATCGCTGGCTGGGATTCGGGCTGGTGGGTGCCGTAGCTTGGTTATCGACCCCCTGTAGGGGTACCCACCAGAGGCTCGCCCCGGGCTGTGGTAACCAGGTGCACCTCATCTGGCCCACATACATTGCCCTGGTGCCTACCCTTGACCCTTACCTGCACTGATTGGCCAGCTCCCGTGGTTGCGCATCTTCCGCCACTGCAGCGGCCAGGCTGCAGGTTCGGCCCCCACCGACGACATGGCGAGCCTACTTATAGCATTGGCCCGCGCGTCACCCCCCGGACCACTCAGCATGCCGCTCCTTCTCCCTTCTCGCCTCTAGCCGACCGGACTGGCGCCCCCCAGGGGTAAGCCGTTACAATGGTGAGGCGACCGCACACTCTTTGCCACGACGCCACGCAGTACGGCTGTTGCCACGCCGATGCCACCTGCGAGCCGCCACAACACGCACCACCGCAACCACAAGGCCATGGTCAGAGGTTAGACTATGTACATGCCCGCAGGCACGGTCCCTCCAGTTTGTTAACGGGGCCATGGGATGCCCCCACGCTCCCCCTGAGTTGTTAGAAGGGTCAGGGGGACACCTCAGTACCGCCATGCATCCCCGCTGCTCCCCCACTGTACGGTTCCCCAGTACCGCCGCGTACCCCCACCGTACGGACCCCAGTACCGCCGCGTATACCCCCAAGACGCCAGTACGCCGTCACCATGAACTCCACGTGCCCCCCCTGAGTGCTCCTCCCAGGCTGTCACGCCGTCTCCAGGACGCCCGCCATACTGTCCACCTGATGACCTTGCCGTCACATCCCTCTACGCACACTCCTTCGCTTCGTCGCCGCCCCTGGGGCCTGCAGGCTGTCCCTGCAACCCCGTGTAACACTCCCAGGGGGCGCCGTAACGCCGTAACCCCCAGACAACTCCGTGCAACCCCCGGTGTATCCCGAGCAACCACTCCCAATACTGCCGTAGCCGGGCCGCCAGTAGAGACCCCGGTGCCATGAGAATACCCTACAGGGGTTTGGGCCTTATTACCCTGATCGGGACGACCCATGACACCTCACTGTTGTATGCGGCGACCCGGGGCAGGCGGGTGAAGCATCCCTGTCTGACCCTCATGCACGGGGGCAGTATGGCTCACCATCAGGCCGGCACGACCTGTCACATCGCGTTGGCCGTCATACGCCTCCTGCCAGTACCGCACAATCAGGCCATGAAGGCACTGCCTCTCAGGCGCTACCCCCTCCGCTGCGTCCAGCGTAGGGACGGTAGCAGGTGCACCCACAATTCCTAACCCCATCAATCAGCATCACCCCCGGCCCCCACCACTCCGTCACCATTTCCTCTGTGATGCCACAACCAGAGTATCTGCGAGTCGCCCTCCAGAGCCGCCCACCACAGCATCAGGGGCAGGGCCGCCGACGGCGCTCCAGGGCACCGTACCCCTTCCACTCGGACGCTCTTCAGGTCACCCTGGATTGTCTTCCAGGCACTTGAGGACATCTGTCCAGAGTGCCGCAGTGCCCACCTCGCATTAGGCCACCCCCTATCAGCACGCTCCTTACATGTCCCGCATAGTGGGACAGAGGCACACTGATGAACCCAAACTGACGCCGTTTCCCTGCACCCGTGGCATCGCTGCGGAAGCACAGACCGCGACGGAACGTAGCTACCATCACAACACTGCGACCATAGGTCCTGCCATACATCGCAGCACGCGTCCTGGAGTCCGAGCAAAGCACCCGCCAGCGTGCGTGCTGTGGCACAACTGAGGAGGCTGCGCCTCGCTTCCTCCCACATGGACACCGGGCGGAGTATCGGTCGCCCGTCGGGCATCACCGGCAGGCTCTCAAGCAGCTGGGGCCACCGCGCAACTTTGGGGCTGTGTGTGCCATGCGCCAGGAGCTCCCAACCGTAGTCCCGTAAGACCTCCCCGATGACATCAACCCCGTCCTCCTCCGGGCCCCTGGCGGATGCCAGAACCAAGCATTGTTCTCCCGCCCGAGCCTCAATGACTGCCGCGAGGCCCAGGGTGTCAAGGGTGTGACGGGCATCGGCAGCCACGTGGTCGTCCCCCTCTGGCAGAGAGATCATTGCTTCCGTGACGTGGCCTTGCGCGTCGTCGCCCTGTACCCGTGCCAGCTGCTTGGAGCCCACTAACACTACCATGGACCGCTGCTCCGTGACCGCTGGTATGGCGGGTCGCAGCTGCCGGTCATACAGCCACAACGTACCCACGTCAAGTACGACTGCCACCCCCAGGATTCGGAGACTGCACAGAGGTTGCTGAAGGACCGGCAGCACCTCTCGAGGCCAGCTCATGACTTTCCCCGCTGCTGGATGGTTGGCGTACACCTGGAGCCAGGGATCACTCTTGCCGTCAGGGCTTCTCATCATGGTACCACGCACCAGGGCACACGATTGCGCCGACACCACGCGGGACCACTCCCTGAATGTCGTGATGTCCCGTGCCACCCAGGAACTGATCCACTGGCTGAAGGCCTGCGCCACCGCCGCCATCCAGTGAGGGAACAAGGACATGGCCTCTTCTTGCGCGATGCACGACCGTGGCACCAGCAGTGCGTGCAGCGGTGCCCTCTGAAAGGTTGCCCGCAGGTCGCCGGGAAGGCCGGCAAACAGGTTCCACGGCGGACGCTGCTGGTTCCTCCCTGCCGGCGGGCAGAAGGGTGTGTCACCTCGCAGGAACGCGTACACCGCCCTCCTTCGATCTTGCATCGGCAGCTGCATGATCTGGGTGAGCCGATGGTTCCTGCGGGCATACACATCTTCCCCAATCTGGACCATGTCCTCCACAAAGAGCCTGGCCTTGGCAGGGCCCCGGGACGACGCCGCTCGCACCGCAGCGAACAGCCGCCTCAGGTCCCCGGGGACGACACCCGCCATCAGGGGTTCCGTCCACCTGCAGCAGTGCTCGCTCCATGCCACGAACTCCACCGCCCTGTCTGTCAGGGGTAGCTCCGCCGTGAACTCCTCCACACGCCTGCACAGGAGCGCAGCCACTTCCTCGTCCCGCGCACACAGTAGGCGCATGTGGCCAATGTCCTCCTCCGGCCCCCCACAGAAGATACAGGGGTGGGCCGGTATTGCCATACGCGTGAGCTTCTGTCTCCACTGTCGCATGATTTGCATGGTGGACAAGCGACCGTCACGTGCCTGCAGCATATTTCTGTGCGTTGGGCCGTGGTGTACGGCTCCCAGGGTCACCGCCTCGCAGGCGCCAGCAAGTCGCGTGTGCGCCCTGGTGCGTGCCGCTAGCGAACGCCACTCCATCTCCCGGACTTGCTGAAGGGCTTGCATGGACGGCACACGCGGCTCGAGCTCTCCATTATCCCCCGGCACCAAGAGGATGGCGTGCTCTTTTGGCAGGACGAGATGGATAGGCGGGGCGATTGCACGGGCCGCGGCAGAGTCCGGCGCCTCGAGCGGGTCCGCCGCCAAGTGCAAGCTCTGCCTCACCACCCAGTGGTGCGGCCCCCCAACTCGGCGTGGCAGCCGCCGCAGCCCCTCCACTATCCAGCTCAGTGCGTGCTGATTGACCAGATGTGATGTCGGCCCCTTGATGCCACGGTACAGGGCCTCCTGCGCCCTGCGGAGATGCGCTCCTATGACGGACGCATCCACCACGTGCACCGTGCACGCTGACAGGGGCGTGTGCAACAGGTACGCCGCCGCGCCGATGATCTCTGCCTCCTGGACCGTGCCGTAGATGGCACCCGTCCACGTGGGGATTCCGTGGCTGGCCACCGCCACGTTTGTGGCGTCGTCTCCCTGGGGCGACGCGTCAGACGATGTGACTTCAGTCGCCACTGGCACCAAGCAGTACCGGTGGGGTTCCAGCCACGCCACGAGGGGTGGGGGCTCTGCACCACCCTTCCTAGGGACGCCGCACTGGAGGCCGTGAGCTCCAGGGACAGGACCACCCTCGGCCGATATACCGCATGTGGTCTCCAGGCCGGGTCACAACCACAGACTGACTTTATGGCGTCCAGGGCGGTAGTATACTCCGCCCCCCAAACTATTGCGGAGCAAGAGGGCTGGTATACCACCACAGACCCCTGTTCCACTGCGCCGCCATCACGCAATGACGTAACGGCGACGTGCGGATCGTGTGGCACGTTGGACATCCGGATCACTTCCGGGACCGAGTACTCATCCGGATCCCGGATGGGGCCTGCTGGCAGCAGAAGGACAATTGCCCACTCGCTGCACCCGTGCACCGCCGCGCATGCCCCCGAAAACGCTGGCCGCCCGTGTACAACCCACAGTGGTGGCGGGCTTATGCCGCCCCCGGCGTGAGGAGTGAGTAGGGGGACGGACGCCGGATCGTCTTGCTGCTGGTAACCCTCAAAGACGTCCCCCAATAGAAACAGGAGGGCGGCTAGCGGGACGAACGGCATGGACAGCCTCGGGTTGGCTGGGTTTCATCCTTCCTCCCTGTATCCGCCCACCACATACACGGCCCCCGCAGTGGACTGTTTCTTGCGTTTGCTGGCCTTCTTTTGGCGCACCGGGTGTATTAGCCGGTGAGTCGGCGGACTAGGCAGCTGCGGCCGGAAGACGTCGCGGAGTCCCGTGAACCACAAGTGGTCCAGCTGATGGGGCCCTACCCCTACTACATATATATATATATATATATATATATATATATATATATATATATATATATATATATATATATATATATATATATATATATATATATATATATATATATATATATATATATATATATATATATATATATATATATATATATATATATATATATATATATATATATATATATATATATATATATATATATATATATATATATATATATATATATATATATATATATATATATATATATATATATATATATATATATATATATATATATATATATATATATATATATATATATATATATATATATATATATATATATATATATACATATATATATATATATATATAGATACATAGATGTACATACATGTATTTGCACTTGGAGGGAGTATACAGCAATGTATATATGTATATATATGTATGTATACATATACATATATATATATATATACATATGTATACATATATATGTATATATGGCACAAGTGGTCAACGGCCAGCCCCCCCCTAGGGCCCCACCGTGGAGGGTTGGGTGGGGACAAGGACCTCCCTCCCCTCTTTTGGGGTCGGGAATTGCAAAAAAACAGGTTTCAGAAGCATTCAAGACGGTGGTGGGCCCCTATGACACTTCAAAGTTGCCAAAAATAGGTGTTTCTTACCGAGTGACATCATCCCGAAAATAGCGAATCAAAAACGAATTCCGAGGGCACCTAATCCACCCGCACCCCCCCACTTTTCATGGTTTCGAAGCCTCTGACTCCCCCACCGAGACACGTAGACCCCCGTACTAGTGGTCACTTGGTGCAGCCGGAGGGCCGGCCAGCCCACTCACAGTCGGGACAACGGCGGGTCCACCAGGGTCCCCGGGGCGAAAAAAATCATTTTTTCCAAAATTGTTCCCAGACCACTTGGGATGCTCAAACAAGTGTTTTTAGCCTGTTTTGAGCCCGTGGTGGCGCGTTTTGGGCCATGGAAAATCCCAAAATGCCTTGAAAATGGGCTGTTTTGGGACCAAAAATGGGTCAAAAATGGGTCAAAAACGCGTTTTTCCAAAAATGATCCTGGACATTTTGAGTTGCTTAAGGAAGTGTTTTTAGCCCATTTTGAGCCCGGGCGACGGGTTTGGGCTCATGGAAAATCCCAAAATGCCTTGAAAATGGGTCGTATTGGGACCAAAAATGGGTCAAAATGGGTCAAAAACGCGCTTTTCCAAAAAGATCCCGGACCATTTGGGATGCTCAAACAAGTGTTTTTATGCCGTTTTAAGCCCGTCTTGACCGAGTTTAGCCCCTTCCACCACATGTATGCACCACTTTGTGCCCTTCGCACATACCTTAGAGCCGTGTGGTGGGGCCACCTAGAGTTGGGAGAGGGGTGTAGATTGGAGGATATATATATATATATATATATATATACATATATATATATATATATATATATATATATATATATATATATATATATATATATATATATATATATATATATATATATATATATATATATATATATATATATATATATATATATATATATATATATATATATATATATATATATATATATATATATATATATATATATATATATATATATATATATATATATATATATATATATATATATATATATATATATATATATATATATATATATATATATATATATATATATATATATATATATATATATATATATATATATATATATATATATATATATATATATATATATATATATATATATGTATGTATGTATTACTACACCCCTCTCCCCTTAAATCTAGCTAACAAGCAACAAGCAACAACAAGCAAGCAAAAACAAGCACTTCTCCTCACCGTTTTGGCCATTGCTCCACCTCATCGCTCTGAGCTCCACTTCACTCTCGCCATTTTGGAGTCCAGGTACCGGACTTGCAAAATCCTAGTTTTGAGCCAAAAACTCAGCGGTGGCGGCCCGGGGCGGGGGTGCCAAGTTGGGACGTGCCCTCCCAAATCTGCGCAGTTTTGGGCCAAAAACAGCCATTTTTCACCCAAAACAGCCCGAAAACCCGGGCAAAACGCCCAAACGAAAGGATTCGGTGAGTACCCGCAACTGCGGCTTCACTTCACAGTGTCAAAGAGCTCTCTAGTGCCCTTCAATTCCACGATATGTCTGAGAAACGGCCCAAAAAGGCGCCAAAAAGCCCCAAAAACCAGCGCAATGCGCACCAACACCCCGAAACCAAGGACGGGGCGTATCTTGGGCTAGGGCTCAAATCCGAATTCCAAGGGCGCCTAGTGCACCCGCAAGCCCCCACTTTTTGTGGTTTCCAAGCCTCAGAATCGCCCAACGAGCCACTCACACCCCCGTACCATTGGTCACTTGGTGGAGCCAGAGGGCAGCCCAGCCCGCGCACGTTGGGGGCCAACGGTGGGTCCACCAGGGTCCCCGGGGCGAGAAAAATCATTTTTTCCAAAGTTGTGCCTAGACCACTTAGGATGTTCAGAGAAGTGTTTTTAGGCCGTTTTGAGCCCGTGGTGGTGCATTATGGGCCACGGAAAATCCCAAAATGCCTTGAAAATGGGCCGTTTTGGGACCAAAAATGGGTCAAAAATGGGTGAAAAACGCGTTTTTCCAAAAGTGATCCTGGACCATTCGGGATGCTCAAACAAGTGGTCTGGACCGATTTTAAGCCCGTGGTGCCGCGTTTTGGCCCACGGAAAATCCCAAAATGCCTTAAAAAGGGGCTGGTTCACCACCAAAAATGGGTCAAAACTGGGTGAAAAACGCAATTTTTTGAAAGTGATCACGGGCCATTTGGGAGGCTCAGAAAAGTGTTTTTAGCCTGTTTTGAGCCCAAGATCGGGCGTTGTGGCCCATGGAGCATCTCAAAATGCCTTGAAAATGGGCCACTATGGGACAAAAACAAGTGAAATTTTGTGTCCCTTTTGGTACCGAGGAATGAGTCATCCTTGCTGTGTTTTGCCGTTTGTGTGCTTCGTTCATGGTGCCCTTTGCTCTTAGTGAGTAGACTTGGAGTACAGGTGTACTCTTAACGGAGTTACCTTCACATTCACGCCATGTCTAATGATGGGAGCAGGACTTGCAAAAATAGTGTGGAGTGTTTGGTACAAGAGGGACGAGTAGTTCCTTGTCTCCTTTTGCCATTTGTGTGCGTATTTCTTCCGTGCCCTTTGCTCTTAGTGAGTGGACTTGGAGTACAGGTGTACTCTTAACGGAGTTACCTTCACATTCACGCCATGTATAAGAGGGGGGAGTAGTTCCTTGTCGTGTTTTGTCGTTTGTGTGCTTTGTTCTTTCGTGCCTTTTGCTCTTAGTGATTGGACTTGGAGTACAGGTGTACTCTTAACGGAGTTACCTTCACATTCACGCCATGTTTAATCATGGGAGCAAGAGTTGGTACAAGAGGGACGAGTAGTTCTTTGCCGTGTTTTGCCGTTTGTGTGCTTTGTTCCTCTCTGCCCGTTGCTCCTAGTGTTTGGACTTGGAGTAGAGGTGTACTCTTAACGGAGTTACCTTCACACTCACGCCATGTCTAATCAAGAGGCAAGAGTTGCAACAATAGGCTGGAGTGTTTGGTACAAGAGGGACGAGTAGTTCCCTGCTGTGTTTTGCCGTTTGTGTGCTTTGTTGTTCCACGGGTACCAAAAGGTTAGGTTCCGTTTGGGCTGGGGTACTAGTGGGTAGGAATGGGGCTCATTCTTTGGGAGGATAAGTAAGGCCCACCAACGCAAAACAAGATACTGCCATCCGGTTGGGTTTGAGGCTGTACAAGTATAGGCGTCACCAACATTATCAATGATGCTTCTACCCCCCAAGTAGTCACTTTGTTTTTTCCCAACTAATGTTTTTTCTTGCTCTCGGCAGTTGGATTTGGAGTATAGGTGTACTCTTAACGGAGTTACCTTTTATTTCGCACCATGTCAAATCGCTGGGAGCACGAGTTGCAACAATGCTTGGACACGGACATTGACTTCCCGGTGGCCGAGTTCATCAAGCTGCATAGCGAAGTCCCCCCGCCTACCATCCGTCGGCGACATGCGCAGTTGCGCGCCACGCTGATGAAGCGATTGCAAAAGCGCGCCGCACTTGGGATCCAAGCATCGACGGTGGCAAGTTTGAACACTCCTGAGTCCCAAGCAGCCAAGGGGTCTTGTGGAGGCAAGAAGAACACCTCGGAGTCCCAAGCCGACAAGGGCAAGAAAAACACCGCGGAGTCCCAAGCCATCAAGGGCAAAAAGAACACCGCGGAGTCCCAAGGGGCAAAGGGTTCAGCTGGAGGCAAGAAGAACACCGCGGAGTCGCAAGCGGCCAAGGGGTCTTGTGGAGGCAAGAAGAACACCTCGGAGTCCCAAGCCGACAAGGGCAAGAAGAACACCGCGGAGTCCCAAGCCATCAAGGGCAAAAAGAACACCGCGGAGTCCCAGGCGGCAAAGGGTTCAGCTGGAGGCAAGAAGAACACCGCGGAGTCGCAAGCGGCCAAGGGCAAGAAAAACACCGCAGAGTCCCAAGCGACCAAGGGTTCCTTCGGAGGCATAAACAACACGCCAGAATCGCAACGGAATAAGGGCATCGTTGGTGGACACGGCAATACGCCAGAGAAGCAGCACATCAAGGCATCGGGGCGTCGTCATTGCGGGGTTGTTCGTACAGTGTCTCGGGAGTTGTTCCGTGCTAATGCATCATCACCGTCCAACATTTCTTTGAAGTCAGTTCGAGAGTATTGGCTTGATGGTTTGGACACTTTGTACTCACCACTTTTTGATGCACTTTGCTACCGGTGTGGTCAACTCCTTTGGGGCCCAATAGGTGGGGGACACAAGTTTACGGTTCCACGCAATACTGACGAGATACGTACACAGACTTTGTTTGGCGTGCCACCCACCGATTTGGTTACAAATGGGATATTTGCATTCCGCAACGAGATGTTCGCCAATTACTTGAAGTACAAAAATGCACCGTTTCCAGTTCCCCCGCGATCTCCTGCACGTAGCACAAGTCGCTTTCTGGTGTATGACACTCCTGTTTGGCACTCCGCTACACGTATGTATGCTTGCCACGTTTGTAGCAAGTATTCCGCGAAGTATGACCCCATCAACTATGGCTACACTTTGGATGGGGACATTCATTACAATATCCACTCAAAACTTGCGGACCTCACCGAGTACCAGAAGCGACAAATTGCACTTTGGGCCCTCTACTCAAATACGCTGAAGCACGTGGATCTTCGTCACAAGCAATGGCACCACGCAATTGGTACCGTTGGTGTCGGCCGCAAGCCAAGCCAACACTACAATGCACTTTATGGTTTCATGACAATGAAAGAGGATATTTTGCGCGATTACCAAAAGCCCAAGGACAGCGAGCAAAGCAACCGTCAAATGAACCAAGCGTTGTTGCTGCTAAAAAAAATTCACCCTTTTTATTCTCGATTCTTGGCGCACTATGAGACATTGTACCGATACTTGGAGACTGCGGCCACCACCATGGGCACATTGACACAGCGTTCTTATGAAGACAAGTACGGGAAACGCTTGGAATACCATTTACAAGATGAGTACGTTGCTTGGGCTGTGGAGTGTGATGCCCCACGGAACATCATTCCGGATTTTGCTCCTCACTCGGACAAAGTGGGCTTCCTCCATCGGACACCCTTCCGGGAAGCGGGTCGGAACATGACCACGGCCGCTCAATCGTTGGCCAATGACACTTATTTGCATTTTAACGACCCCGAGTTGGAACCGTGTGTATGGCCCGATTTGTATCCTGGCGGCGTTGGTGGATATACTGTAGGTTGCGGCATTGGATGTGCTGCCTACTACCGTAGTCGTTATCTTGCCCTTGATAACCGATGGCGTCGGGACCGGTGGTGGTCCTTTTCCAAGTGAGTAAAGAGATGAAAAACCAATTGATTTGGAATCAACAAAATTTCAAGGCTCAACGTGCGGATCGGGCAGAGGACATTACTGCAGCACATTTGAGAAGTGCAAGGAGTTCAACGGGTCCAAAACCAGCGCCAAAAAAATCTACCTCACAATGACCACAGTCGTCCTCGGAGTGTCCGCAAGCAAGTCAATGCACCCAGCCGAGTCAATCTTCACAATCCGCAACCCAAAGCACCCAACACCCTCCATCTAGTTCCCAATATGCAGCAACGTCAACAACATCGCCATCAACTCCGGCTACCAGTCAAGGCAAAAGGCCGCGTGCATGCTACCAAGACGGTGTAAATTCTATGAACCACAATCTCGAGCGCGAGGGGACCGATAAAGGTACGGCCGAGCTCAACCCGTATTATCGGTATGGAACTTATGTACCTTCAAAATTGGTTGGAACCCGTTTTTATTGGGCCTCGCGACATTTAGATCTTACAGCCATGAGTCGTGAACTTGGCAAAGCGGACCTTTTCATTACGTTGACCATGAATGACAACTGGGCCGATTTGCAAGCTGCTGTGCAAAAAGGGTGCCGTGCAGGAGCTGTGTGGCCTGGAGAATACCCCAGAAACACAGGGCCAAACAAGCCAATCCAAGATGGCCACGATATGGAGGCTTGTGTGGCGTTTCACAAGCGGGTGGAGATATTCAAGCGAGAGTTCTTGGCTATTGGCAAAAATGGTCCATTTGGAAAGGTGCGGGATTATTGGTTTCGATTTGAATATCAAGAGCGAGGCCGGGTGCATTTGCATGGCGTTGTATGGTGTGAAGCCAACAGCATTCCGGACGATGTGGTTTGCGCAACAATGCCCCGTGAAAGTGACGGCTTTGATCCAAAGTTCACAGCATACCTACGGGATCTGTACAAGGAGCGCAACATGGTGCATCAATGCTACCCCGACAAGTGTTTCAATATTGGTCGTGGGCGTGTATGCACCAAGTGCAAGTCGGGTTATCCCTTTAGTGTGCCGCAGGAGAGAGAAGAATTGGATGACAGTGGTGTCCGCTTGCTTTATCGCAGATATGAAGCCGAAGATGCATGTGTTGTTCCACACAATCGCCGTTTGTTGGTTCGACTCCAGTGCCACAATAATGTGCAACGGATAACATCTTTGGGTTCGGAATTATATCTCGCCAAATATCTCACAAAGCCAGCAAAGTCATTGACGGTGCCCATCACCATCTCGCCGGATGCAAGCGATGTGGAGCGTTTGCTCAAGTTGCGTTCATTGGGACGCATGGAGAACGGCATGATGCTCTTAGGAATCCATCAATGTCGAGGTAGCCGAGAGGTGGTATGGATTCCTACAGATCCATGGCCTAAACTAGGACGGCTCAAGCGTCGAAAGCATCTCCCAAAAGAAGATACGTCCACAGACGTTTGGTATTTGGATCGCTATGACCACTATTTGGAACGCCCCATTGCTGCCATACCCATCAAGTACCCCGACTACTATCGCTATTATCGCCGAACACAACGTGAACCTGGAGACTCCACAGCTATAGCAAGCAATCCAGCAGAGGACTTTGCATATGATTCTCCTTCTAGCGATTCCGATGATGCAGTGGGCGGAGATTTTTTTCAAGCCAATGTACGCCCCGATGAGGGCAATAAACCATATTGGTGGCCATCACCACCAGAAGAGTTGGAGAGGACATTCACGGACGAGGTGGGAAAAAAGTGGATTCTGCGAAGGCGAACTGCGATCCCAAGGTGGAACTTTTACCTCCCGTATGGAGAAGATGCAGAATTGTATTTCTTGCAAAAGATATTATTGTCACAGCCGTTCACAAAAGCAGACCACGAGCGGAAATTCCTTTCATCCAACAATGTCACTAAAACATACATGGAGGAGTGTATTCCTCGAGGATTGTTTCGTGGTTATGAGGAAGAGGCAAGAGAAACTTTAAACAATGCCCAAGCACGTGGCTATTCCGTTGAGAGTTTGCGACTTCTTGCACAGGTTCTTCTGGCCGAAGAGATCATAGACTCCACCTTCCTCAATACCTACATGTCCGATTTGGATGAGCTTGAAAAGCACCGGTTTGGAGAAGATGAGCCAGCAATGGCCGAGGAAGCTGAACTGGATCCCCAATTGGCGGAGGAGTTAAGGGCATTCATGGATGCTGACGACACGCGTGCAGCAGAGGCACTTGTGAATGCTTTGAACCAAGGGCAACGCCGGGTATTTGACATTTTTATTGCACATTTTCAACGGCAACCTCTTGAGAATGGTCCGGATATTTCCCTGCATTGCCGCACATCAAGTGGAAGTAGTGTTGCGCAATTGTGTGCTGTTCTCACAGGGGTTGCGGGAACCGGCAAGTCTTATGTCGTTCGCTTGCTAATTGCCAAGTTAAGAGCGCTTGGTTTCAGCATCCTAGTTTGTGGTTCTAGTGGGGTAGCTGCCCTAAATGTTGGAGGACGCACAATCCACAGCCTGTTCTCATTATCTTTGGACTTGGAGTGGCAAAAAAAGGAAGGCACAACCTTGTGGTGGATGATTCGAACTGCCGATATGATTATTGTCGATGAGTTCTCGCTCTTATCCAACAAGCTCCTTCACACCCTCCATGATGTGCTACACAAGGTACGCCGCGACAAGCGCAATCCTTTTGGTGGCATTACAGTGCTCCTCGTAGGTGATCCATTGCAACTACCCGCTGTTGATTTGGATATCTTTGACAGTGCACTCTTTCGAAAACCATTTTGTTCCGTTTGTGCTGACGGACGTAATGCGCCAAGACGATGCACATTTCATTGACTTGCTTAATCGTGTGCGGATTGGAGAGGAGAGTGACGAGGACCACTTAATTCTGCAGCAACGCATAGCGCTAAATTCCGATGTGTCACTACAAGACTTGGAGGATGCCCCCATGTTGGTTGGCCGTAGAAATGCTATGAACCGATGGAATGAACATTTCATGGCTCAATTGGGGTCAAGCATTGTTACGTTCGATGCTAGCTACGTTGATATGGGTGGTGCCCCTACCAATCAAGCAATGTGCGACTACATCAATTCTCGCAATCGTCGTGTGCTACCTAAGCAAGTGTCTGTCACAACGGGCATGGAGTCACGGCTTATTCGCAATGTGTCCATCGAAAATCGACTCGTTAACTCGACACTTGTTGTGATCAAGAGATGGTCGAATGATGTCATTGTGGTAAGCCCGGTGGGGCACGCAAGGGAATACCCCATCTGCCGTTTCCAGCAAATCATTCCGGTGTACGGCCAGTCCGTGCAAGTCAAAAAATTCCAATTCCCTATGCTTCCCGGATACTCATGTACCGTGCACGGTACGCAGGGCTGCTCTTACGACCGCGTATGGGTGGACATGGCAGCCTTCTTTGCCGCAGCACACGCATATGTTGCTTTATCCCGCGCTCGTTCACTTCAAGGCCTATTCATCCTCAATTACCGTCGTGACGCTTTCCTTGTTGATCCGTATTACGTGCAATTATGGGATTGGTTCGTGGCCACAAACGTGTTGTCTCCCAAACCACCAAGCCAAATCCCTCCTTATCCACGAAGAACATTTACAACATCACTCATAATTGGAATTATGTGTGTCCATCGTGCTTGGAGTGTCGTAAGTCAACTCCCACAGCGGTTGGATGCTCGGATATTGAAGGTCAACATGCTCCACATTATCCAATATGTGTCATTTCCATACTGGTCGTATATTGAGAGACAATTGCGTGGAGACAAGCTGTCTTTGGACATTGATGATCTAAACGAGGATGGAACGGAGCAAATCCGCAAACAAGGACGACCAGTTGGTACTACACGGCAACTTCCACAGGGCTTGGAACTATTGGACGCGTGTAATAACCCACCAGTGTTTGCGGCCCAAGACTTGGCTCAAATGTCGGTCGTGCAATTGCGGACATTGTGTGCTGCACATAAGCTATCAACTTCTGGAACCAAAGCCCAGTTTCAAGAACGCATCCTACAAAAGCAAAACCACATTCAACCTCCATCACCTACACCATCGCCTACACATTCACAAGGGCCTGTACGACTGGTACCGTCATCCATCGATGATTTCCCCCATTTGCAGCCACGACTTAATTACTTTGGAGAGGATTTTTGGCCACAAGAAAGAAGCGATACCACGGAGAACAATGTGCACTTATGGGAGAGTGCATGGTTGTCTTGCGCAGCAGTGCAATGCTTACTAGAGGTCTTGTTGCCACAGGGCAATTCCTCCGTTAAGCCGGTCATCCAAGATGTGACATTGGCAGTAATAATGCAACACCCTCCGACGTCGCGGGTTGTGTATACTCCAGGAGATGCCCTACTCGTACTACTCACTTCGCAGCACTCCACTGTTGGAGTTCACTACGTGTTGGTCACCGACATTTCCATTGTAGACAAGACCTTGGTCGTCCACGATCCTAAAGATAACGCATCTACCTGTGGCGCATGGTTCCGGGCAATTATGAGTAAAATGGGATGGTCTTTTACATGGCATCATTATGGAACTCAACCCGATTCCGATACATGTGGCTTCCGTGTCGTCATGCTCGCCATGCAATGGTGTCACACCAATCGACTCACCGGGCAACTCCCACGGTGGTTCTTGACGTATTGTGCAAGCGTTCTCCAGCTTTTTGCCGACGATACGAGCAGCTTGCGTTCTACGGTGAATACATTTCAAGATTGGGCATACGAAGATGCTTTGAGAGAGTATGATGAACCAGTGGACTGGGCAATGACGGAGGGTGGGCCGCTTCCTACTGTCACCAGCAGCGACATGGAAGCTGCAATTCGCAACCCCCAATCCAATTCAGCAAGTGGTCCGTCTTCGACGTCCAAAGCGCCACAGCCTCCGCATCCGTCAACCCGTAGGAAGAGTGGAACAAGTAGAGGAACTACTGGGGCAACCCCACAAACCACACCGGCACAGACGACTCCTACAAGAAAAATTCCAAAGTCAAAAAAGACAAATATGCCTCCACGTACCCGAACTTGCGAGCAACCACCCTACCAATCGCACCGTCAACCACATCCCAAGAGTGGACACGAGGCCGACCAAAGGTCTCGCAAACATTCCTCAAAGAAGCGGTCATCCAACTCCGAGTCCGGGCCAAGGTCCAAGAAGAGTCGACCAGAGGACCACGAACAGTCAAATACTAGACACAAGAGATCCACTTCGAGCCGTCCTTCCGAATCAACAAGCCAAGAGCCGCCAACAGCAAAACAACGGCAAGAAAAAGCTCCGGTAAATCATGCTACACTATCCGAGAACGAGATCAAAAAGTGGTTAATCCTTATCACGGACGAAAATTAATTCGACGAAAACGCCGCGAGCATGCTTTGCACTTCTTGGGAGCCGCAGATAGTACCTTGGTAACATTACAGTACCGCACTCTCAGTCTCCAACTGCATCCCGACAAAAACCCGTCGGAAGCACTAGCAAAGCAACGATTCCAAGTTCTTGGCTGTGCAAGAGACATGTTTCGTTAGCTAACCAGTTGCCATACATGAGGAATCGTCTTTATATTATTTCTTCCAAACTCGCTAATGCTCGTTGTATGGCGCCCACCAACACGGAAAACTTCTTTTGCATGTATTACACATTTATTTCCTTCTTGCGTGCACTTGCGTGTCCTCTAAAATTGTAATTTTAATTAGCTTTCAAGAGGTACGATTAACAGACCTGCAATCAATTCCGCTACATTGCAAATTTAACGAACCTACATACAATTAGTGCACAACGTAGGTTGCACGTGTACTCTTAGCGGAGTTACCTTCACTTATTAGTATACAACGCAGGATGCAGGTGTACTCTTAACGGAGTTACCTTCTCTTAGTTACAACAGAAGAACGAGTCAAGGTGTCCATTTCACGGAGTTCCCTTCATTTACAAGCAGCAAGCGTACAAAGCACTCATCCACGTTGTGCGCGCACCTTCAATTGTTGCAAACGGTTTGTTAGAATCCTCTCGCACAAAGGGTGATGCATCTTCTAAAACATACGGAAAACATTTTGGTAGCAAAGCGGGTGTACTCTTAACGGAGTTACCTTCAATTATTTTCATCCATTTGCCAATCCATAAGAGCGGGGTACAATTAGTGCGCGACATACAATGCAGGTGTACTCTTAACGGAGTTACCTTCACTTATCATTAAACGACGTAAGATGCAGGTGTACTCTTAACGGAGTTACCTTCTCTTATTTGCAACAAAAGTACAAGTCAAGGTGTACTCCGCACGGAGTTACCTTCATTTACTTGCAACAACCGTCAAAGCAGTCATCCACGTTGTGCGCGCGCCTTCTATTGTTGCGAACAGTTTGTTATAATACCCTCCAACAAAGGGTGATCCATTTTCTAAAAAAAACGGTGAACATTTCGGTAGCAAAGTGGGTGTACTCTAAACGGGGTTACCTCCCCTTATTTTCGTCTATTTCCAACCATCTCATTTGCCAATCCATACAAGCAGGGTACAATTAGTGCAAGACGTAGGATGCAGGTGTACTCTTAACGGAGTTACCTTCACTTATTAGTACAAGACGTACAATGCACGTGTTCTCTTAACGGAGCTACCTTCACTTAGCACTCGTTTCCATCACTTACGTTTATGTTTGACATTGCGTGCCTTGCATCATGAGTACTCCAGCAATACTCGAATGGAAGCCGCCCTAAAATTTTGTCCGTGGTGTTCAAATGACAAAAAGGGACAGTGTTGCCATTCATGCACCACTACTCCGAGGCTATGTTCTAGTACAACTATCTAACTCTCACACATCGCCATCCCCTCTTTCTAGGTGTATTCTTAACGGAATTACCTGCACTTCAATAATGGACAATGCGCCCACCTGCCCCGTGTGCCGAGCCGAGCTCATCCCAAAGGTTAGCGGCTCAGCGACTCCAAATTTTGACCGAGCTTTCTTGGCATGCCCAAATGACAAGCCGGACAACCGTCATCAAGGGGCTTTCAAGTGGACGGAGCCACCAAAACATGTCCCACATGACTGGCCGTCATGTTTGTGCGGAGTACCGGCGCAGATCAAAAAATGGGGCACAACTTACTCATTCAAGTGCTGGGATGAGTCCCCTTCGGGATGTAAGTTCTCACGCGGCGCAACCACAGTTCCGGACCTCCAGCATCGTGATTGTGTTGCATGCGGTTGGGTGTACACGCCAGAAAGCACAACTGAATGTCTACCCGTATCATCTCCATCAGCATCGACATCTCCCATGGATTCAACACCACCGCGAAAAATTCCACGGCAAAATCCCGCAACACCAAATCAAAGTTATATCCGCCCTCAAGACTTGAAACACAAGGCCGCCATACCAATTACAATGTACGAAACCGAGGATTCGTACATCATACTCGCTCGACACGGAGTCACAGGTACGGCGGATGCCAATGCCGTTACATTGAACTTCGAGAGTCCAAGGGGTATACCCCCCAAAGCTATCGTCCACGTGAACGAATTGCAATTGGCACATGAATTTCCAACACCGGGGACAACCAATGAGGGCACGGAGCCTCACAGTTATCGGCGCACCATTCAATTTCCAAGAGCAGTTCATCCTAAGCCGACTAAGGAAAGCAAAGCAACTTATATTGTACTTACGTTCAAGAAGGAAAGCGGCAAGCTTGTGTCCTTCTAATGTGCTTCCTTGATGCAATTGAATGCCTAGTTCAATACATGTGTGCGACATGTCGTGCCACACTATATTATTCGTGCACTGCCGCCGCAATTGTGCAGTCGAATATGCATTTCTTCCATACTTGAATGGTCCAAGAGCCTCCAAATTCATCAGATGATGATGCCTGTAGCGCTTCTCAATAGGCGAACATCAACATTCACGTGCCTCGTCCCTTTGCACATTTCACACAACAATTCGGCCGCATGAGAAGTTCCGTTGCAACTAGTTGTATCTTTTGCCACGCACATTGTGGTTTCATGCACTTACATGAATGATTTGCAAATGAAAGGCTGAAATTGGATTTGCTATGATTTTACCACAGTTGAGAGCTAAAGGGTTCCATATTCCCATTAATTAGAATCCGCAACAACGATCCGCAACAACAGCTCGAATATTTCAATTAACACACCACATCCATCCACGAGAGTGGATGTGGTGGGCGAAGCAGGGACCCGCTAGAGGGCTAGTAGCTTCACAGTGTCATAAGTGGACCAATCTCGTAGCGGAGAATTGCCTTCCGCGGGCCATCGCCACAACGGTCGTCGAAATATGTCTACAGGGTTTCGGTGAACGCACGAAAGGAGGAACGCCGGCCGCCTCCCCCTCTACTTCAGAGGGCCGGCTTTTCTTCACACTGGGCTCCAAAACGACGGACCAAGCGCTCTGTTGGTCAGTGGGCCCGCCCACAGAGCGCTGGGTACGTCGTTTCGGGGCCCTGCGCTCTGTTTGTCAGTGGCCTTATTCGTAAGTGACAACAGAAACTTCCTCCATGGGCGCATGGAGGGGGCCATTACCCACAACGAGGGCCCGGTGAGACTCGTTGTATGGGAGTTATTGTCCATGCGGCGATGGCAACAGGGTAAGTCCGCTCGCTACGGAAGAAACACCAAAATTTGTTGCCATTGCTGTTTGGATAATAACTAACGTTTACTTGACTACCTTGCAAAAAAAGTACACATCAACAGTCGTACACAACGTTGTGCGCGTGCCTCGAGAAAACTTACGGTAACGTCTCGTTTACAAAGCCTGTGTACTCGTAAGGGAATTACCTTCACTTGTTTTTAATATCATTTCAGACCGTCCATGGCAAAGAAAATAGATATACAAACACAATCACTCAAAAAAATGGGAATCCATTTTCCAGATCGTAAGGTGAACATTGCGTTATCACAGCAGGTGTACTCTTAACAGAGTTACCTTCAATAACTTTCCATGTCATTTCAAACCATTCATCATGAACCACGTTGTGCTTCCATCTTTTCCCTCGCTTCATTCATGCTCAACTTCCATGGCACCCATCAAGGTGTACCCTTAACGGGGTTACCTTCAACAACAAGGAGGACGTTCCATATAATGAAGCAAACACTCGTATCACTTGCCACCCGCATTTTTATTTCCTTGCACGGGGGGCATGATTCACTGATGATTCAACGACACTTCCTCCATTATCTAAAGCAAAAACTGGATTCATTTGCTACTTCTGAAAGCCTGCGACTTCGCCGCATGATGTTGTATGTAGCGATTGTCATTGCGCAACTGTCAACGTTCACTTGCATTGTCCAATTGCTAGAAAATACGATGAGACATTTCACACATGAATTCCACCACATCAGAATTGGCGTGTCAAATGTTCGTATCATTTGCCACGCACAGGTGTACTCTTAACGGAGTTACCTTCTCTATTACAAAATGCATCCTGCAAATTCGTTCACATTGGCCAAGGTTCAGTCACTACAAGAAGCAGCAATGACGGCTACGCTTATTATGGCCAAGGAGAACACTACAAAGCAAGAATTGACCTTCACGGGCGAGTTCAAAGGTTCGTCAACATGGATCACGAAATGGGGCCGCTTCGAATTCGCCGAAGATGACCACATCCGTCTACATCCAGAACCACATTGCCAAGGCCAAGTGCCTTACGAAGGAAAGATCACAACAACATCTGACGATGTTGCACATGTGACGGTGGACAACGTGTGGGGCATCCCAACGGGGTTATACAGTTTGGAATACGTCCCGGACATGATGCCTGCCGAGTGGGTCAAAGGTGCGCTAGAATTTTCACCTCAGCGTGAGCATACATTGCAAGTGTTGGCGTCAGGAAGCAATAACAAGCCACTCAACCCCATATCCGAACACACCATCCAAGCCGTTGCAGCAGATCTCAAATTGGAACCGTCCCAATGTTTCGCCCTACAAACCGCCATGCGTTCAAAGGTGTGGGCATCCCAACTCCTCATATGTTCCCCACCAATGCTCTCCAGCATATCAGATCCTGTTCGTTTCGCGTATTACAACCATTACTATACCCGGTTAAATAATCAAGGCGTCCCCGAATTCCATGCCATTCTCAATCTCCTACTCATTCCCTATGTGTTGCAGGTGACTGCCATAATGGGGCCCGCCGGTTGCGGTAAATCCCATGTTTCCTTGGCCATCATGCAAGCGCATTTCCTTGCAGCGCAACGCGTGTTGGTCACAGGTCCTACGAACACTTTGGTGGACAATTTGTGCGATGCCTGGGCGACAACCAGCGGTCTCACCGGTCCAGCAATCGTTCCATTGTACTCCAAGATTCAACGAGATTCCGGAAAAGCAAATGAATTGTACTGTGCCCATGCACTCGCCGTAAGATACCAGTTGACAGTGAAGGAAGTGTTGCACAACGCAACCTTCGTATTCGCAACTAACGCCCTTGCCTTGTCACCCTCTCTACAGGGCGATTTTCACCACCACATTGTTGATGAAGCCGGACGCACCAATGGGCACCTGTGGGCATAGCGCTCACAGCATGTGCAAAAAACATCACCTTCAATGGTGATTCAAATCAGTTACATCCCCACACAAACCTTGAAAAGCATTACGCAAATGAGCTTGAATTAACAACAGAGGACATGTCACGCCTCATCGATGACAGCAAAATGAGCATCTTGCATATGTGTGCAGCAGGTTTGGTTCCACATGCATGCATCATAGAGCAACATAGGATGAACAAGCGCTTGACGGATTTCATCAATACATTTTTTTGCGGACTTATGGTCGGTTCGGCAGGAGGACAAGAGCCCTCTTACACACTGCCAAACAATTCATGCATCAAACTTATCGACACATCAGCCAATGCTACATTCGTCCCAGTCGATGAACTTTTCAATGTTACCTGTTCCGCATTCCAACCTCGTGTTGACACTTCCGCGTTTTCGAGTATTGCAGCTCGCCACGTGAATGACGTCTTGCATTACGCACAGAACAATTGGCCAAAAGGCAGTGTTGCTATCATTAGCAATCACTACGAGCAAAATCGCTTGAACAAAGCGCTATTTTCTTCCCATGAGTCCGTGTCCGCCATTGACACTTTAGGTAGGTTCCAGGGAAGTCAAGCCGATGTCGTCATACTAACCTTGGCTTCCATTCATCCAGGTTTCTTTACCGAAACCACACGACAGTATGTCGCCTGTTCGCGCGCGCGTCAAGCATTGATCATTATTGGTGAGATCGCGAAATGGAAAGCGCATCAACAGATTCGCTCACTATTTGAGGCCTTGGAGGCAATGCAACAAAACGCTTCATTGCCCACCACCCGCGTACACACACTTGCGGCCTTGCCCAAATTCGTGGACAACGCATGTTCCATTTTGTCCAACGATTGGGTCGTTTGTCAATGGTCTCCCATGAACGATTGCTGTATGCACGGAACCCTCTATCAGTACACCATCATGTCGTCGGTTCAAGCATCCCTTCACAATCATTTCAATTCATACTTCACGGTGAAATTCGGACGCATCCTTCTGCCCGACTGTAGCTGGTTGTTTACCAATATATTGGCCTTTCCTGTACCCGATGTTCCACAATACCAGTCCCTTATTGACAGCATGGATGCTGCAGTCTTTCACAATGTAGAATGCCGCCAACTATATGACTAGGAGAGGGAGATTCTACGGGAGATCCCACGAAACTTCCGCAAGACTCTCACCCGTCAAAATAAGCGTTACACACTTACAGTACAGTTGGTCCAAGCTCTGTACCACAATTTCTGCACCAAATGCCGTTCCGCATTCCACCATAATCTCCTCACTCATTTATACGGATTGCTTCCGCAGCATGGTACATGTGATCAAACCACCGACACCCATGGCTCAAACATCTCTTCCACCATTTGCACTTGGTGCCATGTGCTTTCAACACCATCACTCACAAGCCAAATCACAGGCTACAATGCCCCACAAGTGCAGGCCGACCTCATTCACACCTTCATTACAGACGTGGCCGCAGATGTAACATACTTTGAGCCAACAAAGATTGCCGTGGGATGTCCTTTACAATTTTTTAAGATGGCAAGGGAATTTCTTCCCTTTACCAAAGGACAAATGAACGATGATAAGGATCATCGAGGCTTCCCCGGTGGTGGCCGTAGTGTGCAAACAACCCCTCAAATTGCGAAGCTCTTTACACAACTTCACCTGCAATCAGGTAATGCCATTTTTCGCAATGTTTTCAATGACACAACTGCAGGTGCAAAGCCTCACATCGATTCTGATTGTTTCCAACGCAATACGACTTTCCTATGGCACTTTGGACCTCCTAGCTACCTACGCTGGGGAAATTCAAAGTACCCACTGGAACACGCTGCATTGTATGCTTTTGATGCTGCATGCACTCATTCCGTCCCGTTGATGGGTCGTTATAGTTTGTCTATTCGCTCGTGGAACTAAGCGTCCATGGCATGCACGATGGTGTTGTTGTCCTCGCTTTGGTGGTCACAGTGAACCAACAAGGAACATATTATTGTCGGCTACATGCGGTGGTGGCCGTATTGTGCAAATAACCCCTCAAATGGCGAAGCTCTTTACACAACTTCACCTGCAGTCAGGTAATGCCATTTTTCGCAATGTTTTCAATGACACAACTGCACGTGCGAGGCCTCACATCGATTTCGATTGTTTCCAACGCAATAGGACTTTCCTGTGGCACTTTGGACCTCCTAGCTACCTACGCCGTGGAAATTCAAAGTACCCACTGAAACACGCTGCATTGTATGCTTTTGATGCTGCATGCACTCATTCCGTCCCGTTGATGGGTCGTTATAGTTTGTCCATTCGCTCGTGGAACTAAGTGTCCATGGCATGCACGATGGTGTTGTTGTCCTCGCTTTGGTGGTCACAGTGAACCAACAAGCAACATTTATTGTCGGCTACATGACAGATCATATGGAGCACATTATGTCTCGGGTTGCACGACCCATCAACACTGAGTCACTGCATGACACGGTCAGAGAATTTTTGCATGCCACCGTGCGGTGCCTCTTTTCGCTTGCGTGCTACTCAGTGGCCTTTGCAAGATTGTTTTCTACATTTCCCAACAATGGTGTCCCTTGACCGGCATAGCAACCATCAATTCAATCAAACCAATTCTTTGGCGACATCATTGCCAAATTCCATCACTCACTCACTCACATATATGTGCCATAGTATGCTGCAGTAAGCTTCCGGGAGCGAGTGCACTCTTATCAATGTTATCCTCCCTTCAAAATGACCTCACACAATCGATCGTGACAATGACAAGCACACCCCTCCTAACTTGCAGGCAATCTTGACTTCCATCATACATGACAATTTGTTCCAATAAACAATCCGTCCAGGGGTGACCAATTTTTTGATTCATCACTATGTAATCAATGCCCCGCACCAAAAACGTTCCACCATTACCCAATACACAAGTACGATGCTTTTCCACCCATCAAGCCCAAAGCTTACGCCCCAATTAGTCATCGACGCCGCTTTCATTGCCATGATGCGACATGATTCCACAAACAATGGTACTATGCATCATTCCACCAAATTCCCACAAGAATCATACAGGGTAGGCGTACAAATCTGTCACTATAACTTCCATGATGCGATCCAAGTCAACATACCATTTTTACATGCAAGTGAAGTCTCCTGCACGTCACGTCAAAACAACACCCTAGCCACCGTTTCCATGCGGTACATTCCAAGTTTTACAAAGGGTCCATTAACCAAATTGTTTCACGGCCTATTGCACCATCCATACACGTCAACCAAGCCCATCTTCCAGCCACAACAGGAATTTCAAGCAACCACTTCCTTTCATCAGTTCCAGAATGCTCAAAATTAGGGCGTGAAGTCATCAACGCCTTCACTCCATTGCATTTCGCATTCATTCGTCTTCCTAGGTGTATTCTTAACGGAATTATCAGTCCCAGAATGCTCAAATTAGGGCGTGAAGTCATCAACGCCTTCACTCCATTGCATTTCGCATCCATTCGTCTTCCTAGGTGTATTCTTAACGGAATTACCGTCACTACAAAATATGGACAATACTTCAACCTACGGCGAGCCAAGCAACTATCACCCACAATGTATGCCCTGCGTCAAGAACACACAAAATGGTCAAATGAAAAGCAATATCAAGATTGGCATGGTCACGACGCCAACATCATTGCGAGATTTCCCGAAGGATCTCATGTTGCTAATCGCAGAGTACGCACAGCAAATAACCTCACTCAGCAAGTCGTGCAAAAGCATGTGGATAATGCTCCATGGTTCGCGCATCATGAACACCGCCGCATGGAATTGGGTGACGAAGGATTTCAAACGTATGATTAATGTGCGTCACCTCATGGCTCACTTCAACGACAATACGTTCGCCTCACTCATTGCGGCAAAGGAATATATTGACAACCTCACCTCCGGTTTCTTCGTCGGTTTGTGCGATCTAATGTTGTGGAGCGATATATCCGGACCATATGCAAGCACTGCAATACGGGCAATTAACACAACATTGCGCTCCTCATCACGTACACTGCACACCCTAAATTTATCCTGCTACATCCCATCCTTGTGCGCCTCGGTCATGGCAGAGAACCTATTGAATTGCACATCTCTCACAACTTTGGCTCTGAGTTTGCGCATCGCAAAGAATGAAGACGGGTTGGTAACTTTTATGGACGATAACACATCTAATCGCCTCTTCAAAGACGTTTTCTGTAAGGGCATGCATATGCTTAATTTACTCCACCTCGATCTCTCCTCTGGGTCCATCACTAATAGTGGTGCATGCGCGTTGGCAAATGAATTGTGCAACGCGCAAACACTTACCCACATGCATTTGGACCTAGGTTACAACAATATAGGTCCACTTGGGGTGGCCTCTTTATTTCGTTTGATGGGACAATATAAAGGGCTGCAAAGTTTCTATTTCAACGTCTGTGCAAATCAGAAGTGGGGGACCCAAAATGAATTGGCCAAACCCTTTTACATCCGAGAACTTGCAACCACTTTGTGTTCCATTCAACTGGATTTCCAAGACATTGGTCTTGTTGACCATAGCGTGATTGACCTCGTCAACACCTTGGTTAACAAATGGAATCCGCAGGTGTTGCAACAAAGCAACACATCCGCACTGCTTTCGCTAAATCTTCTCTACAATTATAAAATTGATATGGCGGGGGTTTGTGCTTTGCAAGTGCTAGTAAACCACTTTGCCGTTGACGTGCATACAACAATTTCATGTGATGCATTCGATTCACCCCATTTGTACAGCGACGACGACTAGGTCCTTCGTCGGCAATTCTGTACAATTTAAAGGCAGTTCCCTTCAATTCCAAACTTTTCTAGTAGCCAAGAGTTCCAACCAGTTCAGGTTGCCATCCGTGGGTGTTCCCAATGTACTGGTGTACTGCTAACGGAATTACCATCACCTTCATGCCATGTCTAAACCTTGGGAGCAAGGGTTACAACTGTTTCTTGCAGTGATTACCATGAGACTCGCAAGTAATTCCTTCACGTGTTTTGCCAACTGTGCTTCGTTCCTCCGACACTGACACGCGTTTACGATAGATTGCGGTTTGATGGACATACGTACGGACGGGCTCTTTCTGAGCGGATATAAAGTCCCATTAGCCTTCCCCTCCACCTTGCGCACAACTCCCACATAAAGAACCCGCGTGTCTTTTAGGAGAGGGGTGTAGATTAGAGGATATATATATATATATATATATATATATATATATATATATATATATATATATATATATATATATATATATATATATATATATATATATATATATATATATATATATATATATATATATATATATATATATATATATATATATATATATATATATATATATATATATATATATATATATATATATATATATATATATATATATATATATATATATATATATATATATATATATATATATATATATATATATATATATATATATATATATATATATATATATATATATATATATATATATATATATATATATATATATATATATATATATATATATATATATATATATATATATATATATATATATATATATATATATATATATATATATATATATATATATATATATATATATATATATATACATATATATATATATATATATATATATATGTATATATATATATATATATATTACTACACCCCTCTCCCCTTAAATCTAGCTAACAGGCAACAACAAGCAAGCAACAACAAGCAAGCAACAACAAGCAAGCAACAAGCACTTCTCCTCACAGTTTTGGCCATTGCTCCGCCTCATCGCTCTGGGCTCTACTCTACTCTCACCATCTTGGAGCGCAGGTGGTGGCCTTGCCAAATCCAAGTTTTGAGCCAAAAACTCACCGGTGGCGGCCCGAAGCAGGGGCGCCAAGTCGGGAAGTGCCCTCCCAAATCTGCGCAGTTTTGGGCCAAAAACAGCCATTTTTCGCCCAAAACAGCCCCCAAAACCCGGGCGAAACGCCCAAACGAAGGGATACGGTGAGTCCACTGCATGTGCGGCTTGACTTCACCATGTCAAAGAGCTCTCTAGTGCCCTTCAATTCCACAATATGTCCGAGAAAAGGCCCAAAAATGCGCCAAAAAGCCCCAAAATCTGCGCAATGTGCACCAACCCCCCGAAACCAAGCACGGGCCGTTTCTTGGGCTCTGTGGCTCAAAATCCGATTCTGAGGGCACCTAGTCCACCCGCAACCCCCCACTTTTTGTGGTTTCCAAGCCTCAGAATCGCCCAACGAGATGCCGAGACCCCCGAACCAGTTGTCACTTGGTCGAGCCGGTGGGCAGCCCGGCCCGCGCACGGCGGGGGCCAACGGTGGGTCCACCAGGGTCCCCAGGGCGAAAAAAATAATTTTTTCCAAAGTTGTTCCTAGACAACTTGGGATGCTCAAACATGTGTTTTTAGGCCGTTTTGAGCCCGTGGTGGCGCGTTTTGGGCCATGGAAAATCCCAAAATGCCTTGAAAATGGGCCGTTTTGGGACCAACAATGGGTCAAAAATGGGTCAAAAACGCGTTTTTCCAAAAATGATCCTGGACATTTTGAGTTGCTTAAGGAAGTGTTTTTAGCCCATATATATATATATATATATATATATATATATATATATATATATATATATATATATATATATATATATATATATATATATATATATATATATATATATATATATATATATATATATATATATATATATATATATATATATATATATATATATATATATATATATATATATATATATATATATATATATATATATATATATATATATATATATATATATATATATATATATATATATATATATATATATATATATATATATATATATATATATATATATATATATATATATATATATATATATATATATATATATATATATATATATATATATATATATATATATATATATATATATATATATATATATATATATATATATATATATATATATATATATATATATATATATATATATATATATATATATATATATATATATATATATATATATATATGTATATATATATATATATATGTATATATATATATGCATATATATATATCCCCCGGGCACCACCACGGGCGCCACCGCCGCCCCATTTCCACCTCCCCCTCCCCCCTCCGGCCATACAAGACCCCCAACCCCAGCCCCCGCCACCACCGCTCCCGCTCCCCCCGGCGCCGCCAGGCACACCACCGCCGCCCCGTGTCCACCTCCCCCTCCCCCCGCAGGCCCCGCCGGGCTCCTTGTTCCCCCCGCCGCCCATACCCATCCACCACCCCCAGCCCCCGCCACCACCACTCCCGCTCCCCCGGACGCCACCAAGCGCGCCACCGCCGCCCCATGTCCACCTCCCCCTCCCGTTCCCCCCTCCGCCCGTACCCGTCCTCCACCCCCAGCCACCGCCACTGCCGCTCCCGCTCCCCCAAGGACCGCCACCCCCGCCACCACCGCAGGTCCACATCCTCCCCCCGCCGCTCCAGGACCCCGGGCACGGACCCCTCCCCCCCCCAGGCCCCCGCCCACCTCGCCTGGTGGTCTGCCCCCTCTTTGCAGGAGCTCTGCCGCTGGGTGAAGTGGGCCGGGGGAGCGGGAAGGCACAATGGGGTGCACATGGTGCATACCTTCGAGGAGGTGCGCACCCGCACCCCCGCCAACCCCAACGAGGCCGCCCCGGAGGCCAGCATGCCACAAGCGGCATGGGAGGCCCTCCTCCGCGATGCGGTCCAGGGCCTCCGCCCCCCCTACACCCCCCAAGCCCTCCGCCAGTGGCTCCAGGCCACCCACCCCCAGGCCTGGGCCGCCGGCGCCCCCTCCCCACCCCGCCCATCCCGCCACCACCACACCAGGA
Organism: Eutreptiella sp. 'Long Island Sound 2002'; assembly: GCA_964036045.1. Taxonomy (NCBI): domain Eukaryota; phylum Euglenozoa; class Euglenophyceae; order Eutreptiales; family Eutreptiaceae; genus Eutreptiella; species Eutreptiella sp. 'Long Island Sound 2002'. The sequence continues at coordinate 129,145,135 of OZ038382.1, read as the reverse complement.
AGGGGGAGGACAAGGGCAAGGGAAGGGCAGGAGACACCAAGGGGCACTCAGGCAAGAAGGCACGGAGGGGCCCCAAGTGAGGGCAGGCACTCACAGGGACAGCACGCCGGAAGAGACACCACATGGGAGCAGGAAATTGTCATATGCTTGTGCTTGGGTGCATATAGAAAACCCATTTTCCTCGTCTTGCACTTAAGAATCAAATTGTTTCCAATGTTCTCCATTACAATTGATCTTGTTGGCAAGTACAGGACACAGGCAACAAGAAGATCTTGAAGAATATCAAGCTGGACCAACTGGCTGGTCCAGTAATACGGGTTCACATGCCTAAATAACAGGAAAATTAATTTAGCATTAAAGTCTCATTAAAAAGGCAATAAAACCTATATTTTAACAACTTTCTGAGTAGTCTATCTTGTCACAGGCTTTGTCAATATCACGTAAATTGCCGTCGGCGACAGCAGGCACCGACAATCGCGACAGGCTTTCTGAAGCTTCTAAATACCTTCAAAATAGCTTCTAATACATTAGAACCTTCTAAAATGGCATAAAACATGATTAAATCACATTATAAGCATATGGAATGTGATTATTCATGTATGGCTACTAATGTAATCTAGATCTCTGCTCTGTGTGGTGCACCTAAGAGCAGTAGACTCTAGCAGTAAGCTATAGGCTTGAAATATGAGCCAAATATGAGTAAGTATCCTAGTATCTTAGTATCTTGAAGCTCTATGAGGTCTTGTAGAGTTCCTCCAGAAAGCTTCTGAGAGGCCCAAATGCCCCACCTTATTACACCCCCTTTCTAAGCTTCATGCACATTCACTAAGAATGTTCATGACAAGCTGATAATCTAACATAAGGGGGGGTATGGGCATAAGGAACGCTCATATTCAATGTTCTGAGTGTCTACTGTCTACCCTTCCTAGAGGTAAAGACATATCTTCACCTAAGAGGGTAAAGTTCCTGAGTCTTAAGTACGTAAAGTAGGGCTCAAAATGAAACATGAAAAACACTAAGCAAAAAGCTAGCATACAAAGTATGAACAATGACAACCTAAATCTTCAGGCAAAATTTGAGGGTAAGAGTAATACACCTGGATGTAGATGTCTAGATTAAAATCAGCTATACGGAAAATCAATAACAATTGAGAATGAAACGCAACATGTGGGGTTAAACCGGAAATTCAAGCTCTGCCCAAGCTGTCTATTGACATGACATGGTCTGCGTCATCCATAGAGAGGATATACCACCTTACTCAATGGGCGCTTGGCACCAACCCCGAATGCTCCGGCTGGATGCATTCTGGTACCTGCAATGGGTTTCTTGGCCTGCATTACATGGACAGAGAAAGCGAGGCAGCATCAGTAATGAGTAACTCTTGATTAGTTTAGCGGGACGGATTTGAAAAGGGTGGGGGGTGGCAGTCACGATGAGACAAAACTCATCTGACCCGGATCTGCTCTCTCTTATCCTTGGGTCAAGGGCATTCAAGGATTGATCCGTATGGGGGTATGGGGATTTATACGAATACTTCAACCAAGAAGGCGTTGAAAGATATAGTTTTTCATTACTGACCTTTTACTCATACCTTCTAGCTATCGCTACACAAAGCTGAAACATCCGTCACCTATCATGCCTAGAAATCATGTACAAAAGAATCAAAATTCCATCACGGCAATATGCCTTGGACTCCAACCTATGCAACATATGCACCATGGCATTCCAGGGCATAGCACACAGTAATCTAATAAGATATGAAGCTAGCGGGAATACTGATTTGTGTAGAAATGTCCTAAATGACTTACATTACCAATGCAAACAATTTGCACGAAAAGGCGAAAATGTAGAAGTGTGTTGATCATGTAAATTCAGAGAAAGAAGATGTATGGGTTGTGGTAAGTGCTAAAGATGACAAAACCAATGAATTGTATGTGAATGTAGGGGATGGGTTCACGGGTAGGGGTGGGTTGATCCCCTGGTGTTGTTCTGAAAAGAAGTAGGTATGTCGTCATGGCGTTGGAAAGGTCGGCTCTTTCCTGGATGGACCGCTTAGCTCGAAAGCAAGCCTACATCCTACCCAACTGGAGGGTCGCCACTGCCCCTATAAGCGAGATTGGAGGATCGCTACTGCCTCATATAAGCGGAATGAATGGTCTGTTGTCTGAGATAGGTAGAAGTAGTAAATCTCCGAAAAATGCTTATCGTAGTCAAAGTGTGTTCTGTACCTAACCGGAAGACCAATCAACGGCGAGCCCCTTGCCCAGCAGATGGTTGTACAAAGCCATCCGTGCGGGGGCCTGTCTTCCTACATGATGAATGCATTCCGCTCAACTGAATTTCAGGATTCAGGCTATCCTCATGGAGCTTAACTCCGTCATCTATCTCTACCGCAAGAGAAGCAGTCTATCCAACTGCATGGAAAGTAGCTATCTACCCGCGCGAGGGTAGAATCCTATACACTGTAGGCATTCACCACCTTTCGATAATCCTTTTCAATGAGCCTACCGTAGTGCACCGCTTGGTCTCGGTGGCTACCGGTGTAGGACTCTTCAATAACACACCGCGGAATGCATTAGCCAAGTCACAGGCTTAGTGACCAAACGTAAACCTGTTCACTTGTGTTACACAACAAAGACGTGGCGAGGTGAGACCAATGTCGGCTATAAGCGGACACTGACTATCTACACGAAGGAAGTGACCTACATGTTGGCTCGTAGACAAAAACTGGATGGAAGTGGTACTACAGCAATTCCTCAGAGTGTGATATCCAAACAAATAAATGGAATAATCAAATGACTCGTGGTAGGTGTTTGTGTGTATGTTGATTGTGTAGTGTGATGAGGGAGGGAATGTGTGAAAAAAGATCCCAATTAGGTCTGTCATGCGTCTGGTGGTCTTGTTGCGGGGATAGAGAATGTGATAGAGAATGTAATGCCGTAGACTACGGACACTCAATTGAGCACTCTGAAACCCGGTAATTGAGGCTGTACCACGCGATCTAGCGAAAGTTAACGAAGCAGAACGTACCCGCAGTGGTTCAGTAGCAAATTTGAGGATAAACTAGCTCTTTAGACCAAATGACCTAGGTCAATGATCGCAAGGGTTGGAAAAAGAGATTCATTCCACACAACTTGCAGTTAAGCAACAAAAGTTGAGGGGATACGAATTGATTGTTCGTCGGCGAACCAAAACTCGGGGTCTATTGAGCAAAGGTGCTCATAGAACTACGTAGGGCAGATCAATTACGGACCATGTGGCATGTTGAGCGTTATGGGGAAGCCCTTGCAATTAGGAAGTAATGCAATAAGTATGAAATGTAAGATTTGCAAAGTGAAATGCAAAGAATGAGTGACCTTATCGAGCGAAATGAATGAAATGCAATCCGAATGGAGAGTAGAATACGTCACTAGTCAAACGCTTGCCTTGACGGCCATGCAGTGAAGGATGAGGTGCATGGTAGAGTGAAATGAGGACAAATCACTTCCTAGCTCAAATGCAATTGTGCTCAAATGAAACAATGGATGATGTAAAACACACAGCTCGCCAAAAAACCGAAAACTGAGGCTCATAGGGCAACTGTAGGCCGTACAAGCTCAGCACATCCCAATGCGTAGGCCGGCAGTGGGTTGGTTAGGGCAACCGTAGGCCGTAACCAGTGCCCAGCACTCACTTCAGGCCAAAGGTAAAGGGATGAAAAGAAGGTAAATGGTATCGCACACTAACATTCCGGCCTGCACCTACTGGAATGGTTACCTCTATTACAGTACCAGCGCCTTGCGGCACTTCTCCTCACCACCCTGCCCTACAGGGGGAGGACCAGAGACATTAAGTTGAGTTGAACTCAACCGTTAGCATTAGGATTATGATACCATAAAAGTCAATGCATCTCCTATACTAGCTAGTTAGCTAGCTAGCTAGAGTAAGTAAGTAAAAGTAAGTAAGTGTTGCAAGCTTTCTCCGCGGCCATGTACCACCACCAACCTCTCTCATCGAAAGATGGTCACAAGGACCCAGAGAGAGGTCAATGCAAATGGTTTCGTCGAGACCGGTCTTTTAATATTTCACTTGGGTGCTCCTGCATTGAGTCTTCTCTTTCCGCCTTCCGCTCACACCCATCAATCGCCTCCCTACTCCCTGGTGGCAACAAGCCCCACGCCTTCTTTGTCCCCTGGACAACGGGCCAGCCGAACTGAGCCACTCAGCCTGGGGAGTCGAAGGGAAAGGCTTAGACGGTGAATGTGGCGGATGCAGACGGTCTGTTAATGGTTGTGGCCAAGTTTGTTTTATGGCCGAAAAAAAAGACAACAAAATGTTTCACTGTTTAGTGTGTGTCTAAAGTAATTCTAAGGTATCTACCTCTCTACCTAGGCTAAGCCCAGTTAGACTGAATCAAACTGATGCAAACAATCACAAACTTCAATATCATACAATGATTCAAGGTTAGAAGACCAAAGACTCGCGAATAGTTTCGCAAAAGAATGATGTGAAAACCTGTTTTTTCCTGAAAATGTCCAACTTTCGCACCATTTTTCTGTACAATGTTGGTGAGATGAGAAGAAGAATATGTGCACTGTGTAGGGCATGTCCTCAGGTTTTCGAAACATATTTGATGTTGCCCCAACTCACCGTAGGTTCAGAGAAGTAGAAGTTTGGGGGAGACACATGAATCTCACATGTAACACATGCTGAAAAACCATCAAAAAAAGCATAAACAAATCAAACTTTTTCCCTGTCATCCAATTTTTAATACAATTTAACATTTGAATATCTGCAAACTAGACACCATTACCTTTCCAAAACAGTTTTGATGACTCACCAACTCACCATAGGCTCTGAGAAAGGTCTTTTTCTTGTAGCATCATGACCAACAAATTTGAAAACATGCTTCCATGCACTAAGTTGACCACCATGGAAAAAATCCATTCTTGACCACAGAAATTCAAAGTAAATTTTTTGTAGTAAACTCTTTACTCCAGTGTTTGTAAAACACCTTGGTTCAGGTTCGGAGTCTCCATGGTCGCAGAGAAAAAAAACAAAAATACAAAACCATTTTTCAAGATTTTTCACCAAGTGGTTTGTGTGGCAACTTGTTGCATTTTTACCATAGCCATTCCCATTTTTTGAAAATGAAAGTGACACAGGGTTAAAAAGCACATACTTCAGTGTTGTTTGGAAAAATAATATCGAACCTCAAACCTTTTTTCTCTTGGAGATATGAAAGAAGCACAAAGGGCACTTTTCAGGGGTTTTCATGGGGTGGGTCATGGGCGATGTTGTTGGCGATGGGGAGAATGGTAGAAAAATCGATATCAAGAAAGTGAAGTATGGAATAGAAGCGTTTTACTGTCTAGTTTCCATATATGCTTCGTTCAAAATTTTTCAGCGCAGTGGCGCGAAGATATGCGTAGAACACCAAAAGTCATTTTAGGGTGCTTTAGAGGGTTGGGCAAAAAGTGATTCATGGGTCATTTTGAAAAAATCACAGAAAATAGCCCTTGTTGAGTTGAAACAAGATGAAAACGTCTTTTGAGAGCCAGCGCTCTCTACTTTACGTTAGCGCTTTACGTTGACGCGTTTTGAGCCAGTGGCGCCAAGTTATGCGTAAAATAGTGTAGGCCATTTTCGACATTTTTGGCCTTTTGGAACATCAAAAGTTAGTGAAAAACTTCAATGAAATCATAGCTCTGAAGGGGAAGGGAGGGTGGAAAATCGACAATCAAGCTACTGGCGACACGCCTGCAGCTAGAAAAGCGCGTCAAAGCGCGTGAATCCTCGACACAGGGCAACCGAAGGGCGTCTGCAATGAGGCAATGAAATGCAACAACACAAACATCAAAGGTATGCTACGCTGCACTTCAAAACTGCAAATCACAAGGCTGCAGCAGTCTGCAGCGCCTTGAAACCGCGTTGTCGAAGTCCTCCAGCGCTGGTTCACGTCGCTCAGCAGCGCGTAGGTCAAAGATCTCCACGATTTTCGACTTGTTTTAGAATATTCTTGAGTAACTCAAAGTAGTCCTTAATGAAACTTAAATATCTTCAAGAAAATCAACTTTTCGAACTTGTAGGAGGCTCCAGGAAGTCCAAAGCGTCGCTTTTTGTGGTCTTTGTCGTCGTCGTCGTCGCTGCAGCGCGCTTGGAACTGCGGTCTCCCAGATTCAAAGTAATTTCAAGGGTTTTTGAAGGTATTTGGAAGGATACCTTCAATTCTTCAAAGTTTCTCCAACTTTTCATTAAATTCAAACAAGGAACTCACCATTATGGAACAGCGTACGCTGGCCCAGCTTCTGCGCGTCGTCCTCGTCGTCGTCGTCCTGCTCGAACTCAGATTACTGGACTGTCATATGCTTGTGCTTGGGTGCATATAGAAAACCCATTTTCCTTGTCTTGCACTTAAAAATCAAATTGTTTCCAATGTTCTCCATTACAATTGATCTTGTTGGCAAGTACAGGACACAGGCAACAGCAAGAAGACAAAGATCTTGACGAATATCAAGCTGGACCAACTGGCTGGTCCAGTAATACGGGTTCACATGCCTAAATAACAGGAAAATTAATGTAGCATTAAAATCTCATTAAAAAGGCAATAAAACCTATATTTTAACAACTTTCTGAGTAGTCTATCTTGTCACAGGCTTTGTCAATATCACGTAAATTGCCGTCGGCGACAGCAGGCGCCGACAATCGCGACAGGCCTTCTGAAGCTTCTAAATAGCTTCAAAATAGCTTCTAATACATTAGAACCTTCTAAAATGGCATAAAACATGATTAAATCACATTATAAGCATATGGAATGTGATTATTCATGTATGGCTACCAATGTAATCTAGATCTCTGCTCTGCGTGGTGTACCTAAGAGCAGTAGACTCTAGCAGTAAGCTATAGGCTTGAAATATGAGCCAAATATGAGTAAATATCCTAGTATCTTAGTATCTTGAAGCTCTATGAGGTCTTGTAGAGTTCCTCCAGAAAGCTTCTGAGAGGCCCAAATGCCCCAACTTATTACAGAAACCACCCAAGAACCACGAAGGGGCGGGAGCGGGGACCAAGGCACGGAGGAAAAGGGCACCACAGCAAACGCCACGACCCACATTCAGGAAGGGCATACCACGACGGGGGGACCAGCACCGCCCCACGTTCACCAAACGCCCCACGACTCCCGAGGGCGCACCCCCCAACACACACCGCCGAAGCAAGCATCGGACGCCGTACAGATCACACCAGCGCACACCCACCAGCCACCGGAAGCCACACGGGGAATGGAGGGCACACCTACACGGGGAGAACGGGCCACACCCACAGAGGAAGCCGCAGGGAACGCCGCCGCACGGCGCACCACCACGCCCTCACCGCCAGACGACGACCCCGGCCGCCACAAGGGCCACCTCACAGGCACCGGAAGAGGACGCAGGCACGGCCACCGCGACCAGGACTGGGGACCGACACCCCCAGAGGACACGGGACCAAGGCACAGGCCCCCACGCGGTCGACCTACCAGACCCACAAGCCCGAGCGGCACGCCCAAGCCCCCACAGCACGGACCCAGCGAGACACCCACACCTAACCGAACCCCCCAGCCACCAGCCAGCCACACTCCGGCCCGCACTCCTCACCACGACACAGGCCAGGCTGACCTCCACTGACCCACCGCGGCACAACGCGAGACCACGGCACACCGCACCACAGCGCGCCACGGTACAACGCGCCACAGCACGACGCGACGCGACGCGGCACAGAGCGGCACACAACGACACAACTGACCCTAACCTGAGGGACTAACCGAAGCAAGCCACTGCACACCCTGGAAGGCGCCGCACCAGCACGCCACGCACCAGCACCGCAGGCCACACACGGGGCCACAGCGCGCCTGGCAACAACGGTGGCGGACCACCCAGAAGGTTAAAACCGGCACCGCAGAGGGGAAAGGACACGAACAACCCCAGCCCCCTAACCCAGAGCCACAAGCAGCCGCCTGGCGCAGCCGCCCAGCCGGCAGAGCCAGGACCTAACCCGGCAAGAAGGGGCGCCGAGCCCACCGTGTACATAGCCCACCCGACCCATGGGGCCGGAACACGGCCAAAGAGAACGCAACTGACAACAGCAGCCCGGAAGACAACACTGAATGCGGGCCAGTGCGTGCGCCAGCCGGGGGAAGGCAGAGGGAGGAACAGGCAAAACCGCCCCCCCCCCAAAAAAAAAACAGAGGGGGGAGGGGGGGGGGCGCGAAAACAGCCCACAGCCACCGAACCGCCCGCCAACACCACCAGAGGCGGCCAAACCCCCCCGCAGAAGGCACCGAAGACAGGACCCCCAAAGAGGCACAGGGGGACCACCCAGCCAAAACCGGCAACACCAAGCCAGGAACAGCGGCCCACCGGGAAAAGGGACACCGAAACAAGCAGACACACACCACGAAAAAAAAAGAAAAAAAAGAAAAAAAAGGGCCAGCAACCCGGCCCGAAAGAAAGGGGATGGGGGGACAGGCACAACAAGGCCCGGGACAGGGACACCCAGCAAAAAAAAAAAAGCGCAAAAAACACACCCCGACAACCCAGCCAAGAAGGGCTGGGCACAGCCGAGACCCGGGCCCAGCACACACGCCCACACCGCACGCCAGAACCGGAAACGGCAGGGGGCAAGCGGGGCGCCCACGCAACCACACACGTCCCATAAGCAGGCCGAAACCGAACCCCAATCACGAACACCACAGACAGCCGACACTAGAGGGACAACACCACAAACCGTGCCCAAACACACCCACCCAAGACCCCAGCCAGGACTGGCGGGGTTAACAAAGCCCACACCCAACCGGAGACCCGGACCGGGACACAAACGCCGCACAACAGTAGGAAACCCAGTGCCCACAGCCCGGGCACTGAGGCAGCCCGTGCCATGCAGGTGACCCGGCCAAACGAGATCCGGAGACCGGGGGTAAGGCTGCATCCTAAGGCCTGCGCTGCTTTGGGACTCGAGGCGGAGCGTGCGACACCCAAGCGCCTCGGAACCCTAGTACCAAGAACATGCATGCATGCCTTGGGAACGGGATACGCCAGGAAGTCCGGTGAACCTCTAGGGTTCCGCCCAAAGGAGGGGACGTGCGCAAGCACGGGGGCACACCCTCCCCGCGAGACAAGCACGTCACGCTGGCGGCGATCAGCCCTCCCGGTGTTGCCCGGGGCCGCTTTGTTGGGGGCCAACAGTCAGGTCTAGCGGGATGTAAGCCGCCTCCCCTCTTCACGCGCGGAGCCTCTTCCTGTTCGTCACAGGGGCGACGCCAGGGGGAACCAAGGGGCGCCTCTCCACAACCGAGTGCACCTACCTACCTACCTACCTATATATATATATATATATATATATATATATATATATATATATATATATATGTAGATGTATGTATGTGTGTATGCATGCATATATATATATATATATATATATATATATATATATATATATATATATATATATATATATATATATATATATATATATATATATATATATATATATATATATATATATATATATATATATATATATATATATATATATATATATATATATATATATATATATATATATATATATCTACATACATACATACATACATCTACATATGTATATACATACATATATATACATATATATATATGTATATATGTATACATATATAGATATATATATATATATATATATATATATATATGTATGTATGTGTGTGTGTGGATGTGTGTGTATGTATGCGTATATATATATATATATATCTACATATCTACATGTATATATATATATATATAGATGTACATACATGTATTTGTATATATATGTATCTATTTCACTCGGAGGGAGTAGAAATTGAGTAGAAGGGAGTGGATATTCACTTGGAGGGAGTTGAAATTGAGGGGGAGGGAGTGGATTTGCGCACGGCGCTAAACGCATTCAAAACAGCGAATCACACATCTGACAGTAATTAATAATAAGTGACAGAGTGACCAGAAGGTGAAATTCGAACCGCTTGCGGTAATTAGAACAACAACATAAAATTCATTTGCGGTCGTTTTCTCAGTTACGCGTGTCGCCTGTTCGTGCGCAGTCTTTCGCAGTCTGCTAGGGCCGCAGTCTGCATACCGTCACCGGCAAAATTCCCCCGATAAGGTGCATAACCACGTCGCACGCGTCTCGCAAAGGTGGCATCGCTTCTGTTTCAGCTCAGTGGCCATGAATCTGAATACATGAGCGTAATTGTCATTGTAATAAATGTCGTTCATAAAAAATTGTTGGAATCTGTGCTGGATTTGGTAATTTCACTTGATTCGACCGAAAACCGGGGAAAAGCGGTCCCACAATCTCGTTCAAAAGTCAATCCAGCATAAAAATCGATTGAGAATGAGGCTCAGGCCAGTACTATCGGTTCAAACAGCGCCGATTGGGCCATTTCCTAGTTTTCTTCCACCGGACCCCCTCCGACGGCTGCACCTAAAAGCCGCGCGGCCCTGTAGCACCTCTACTGATAGGTGGGTATCAGGCTGCAGCGCGCGGCGCCCACAGCTTATAAGGATTTGCCTGCAAGCCAGTAACCGATTTGTTGCAGAATGCGATCCCCAGCAGCCTCCAATTCAGAAGGGGAAATCGCGTGCGATGCGCCATTTTCAAGGCTTAAAATGGGACCTTGAACTTTTCGCTCTTAGACGTGCCGAGACCATGGATGAATACCCTTTAATGTGAAGATTTCGAGACTCTGCCCTACATAGGCTGTAACGCGGTGTCTATTTCGACGTGTATTTTGTGGTTGGTTTGAACTAATGTTGTTGCATTCGACGATAGGTAAGCAGTCATTCGCATTTCTGTGCATTTTAGACTGGTGTATGCGCCCCATCTCTCAAAGGGGGGAATATCATACGTGGGCTACAAAGGCCATATTTGGGAGCACGAATGAGTTCCGCGCAGTTTCAGTGGGGCACATTCGCAGGCAACAGAAAGAAGGGCAAGACGACGCAGTACTGTGCGGTTGGCAAGCATTCCCCGAATGCCTATTTCTCACTTGTTCCTGCTCCCCTTGAGTCACATTTTCGCAATCCGCATCCAGGTCCACCTCTGTGTTATGAGGCATGCTGGCACAAGAAGTGTGTTCTGCCTGCTATCAGTCGCCGTAGCCGCCGCACACCTACCTTCGACGAGGACACAGCAAGCAGTCGGTCAGCAAGCAGTCAGTCGTGCAGTTCGTCTCAGATGACTTCTAGTTCCCAGAGTTCACAGAGGCCACCACCAAGTTCTGATGCACTGTGTGAACTGTGTGGGAGGTTTGCAGTGTCGCACACATTTGAGTCTACAGATCTCGCTTTCAGGCTCGCCACTTGCTCAGTCAGGCAGCCGTCGCACAAGTCTAGCCTTCTGGTTTGTGAATCCTGTCGCCAGCACCTGTCTGCTGCACCAACACACCTCCTGAAAATGTGCGCAATCTCTGTACTTCTTGTTGAAGCACCACGAGGTGTTGTTCATGAGGCTGTTGGTCCAGATGTTCGTGGTACAGCAGATGCAGCCTCCTTGACGGATCTCCACTGCTGGCCTAAGAAGGGCACCATATCTTGTGAGGTCAAGAAAAAGTTGGCTTAGATGCAAGTAGACTCTGGAGCCACTGCCCACTGTGCTGCAGATTCGTACCACTTAGTGTTGGGAGGGAAGTGCCACTCTGACAGTGCACAGCATGCTTTCATGGAACTGGACTCTGTTTTGTTTGATTCCATGTGCTTAGAGTTGGAAGAGGTACAGGAAGTAGCTTTGGGCTGTGATGGGACAACTACTTGGTACTCTCGGTCAGCCTTTGAAGTGCATCTTGTATACACACAGAAGGTTGAGTTAGCAGACCCAACGGACATCACTGAAAAAGATGCTGTAGGCTTATTTGAGAAAGGTTGCAGAGTTTTGGGACCGCTTGAACGTAAGACAAGAGGAACTGAGTGTGCAACCTACCGCCATTTATTGGTGCATGTCTGCTATCTGTGATAACACAAGTGTAAATACAGGGCATGTTAAGGGTTTGGTTGCATTGCTAGAGCGTGTTCGTGAACACGCATATGCTTTGTTGGCGGACCCCAAACCTCCTTACAAGCCCACAGTATTTAAAAGTTGCGACGACCACATTGCTGGTATCATTTACATCACATTTGACCGTGCTCTTGTACAATATTTTGCAAATGACCCTGCCATGTCCTATCTCCGCCATCCAAAGAAGACGGGGAAGGGTTTTATATTCTTGGTGTTTCATTACCTGAAGAGGCTTTCGAAAAGACTGCTCGGTGTGCTACATCCTGAGTGGTCTGCAACAAAACTGGAAGCCGATAGATTCCTCTCTCCTCGCCGGCCTAAGGCCAAGATGGTGTCCTGCAGTTTCAATCCTTTCTGCACTTTCGGTGTGGTGGCTGATTCGAGCCTCTGGTATGCCAACTGTATTCGCCCTCTCCTAAAGCCAGACACAGATGCCCTGTTGCTCGACTGGCAGGTAGATCCCATCATGTCATGTCCTCCAAGGTGTGTCGTATCAGTTTGAGCGCCCTTTCCTGAAGGCTTCACATCAACTTGGTATTGTTTCGTCAACAGGGTATCATGGCTTCGAAACCTATTGGTTCTGGTCAACCAATGGGATGCTCGCCCTGAGCTTGTAGTCAGCAAGAGTGTTGTTTATGGCAGCGTTGTGTTAGATTTCACTAAGCTAACCATTTGTCGCATTCTTGTAGACTCACTGAAGCCGACAGTAAAAACACACCTCATGTCTTTCCTTGAAATAAAGATACCACCTTAATCCGTGGCACCAACCGTTGGGGAGAAATTGTGTTTCATTACATGAGAATGCTCTTGGACAGATGCCCTCACATGCGAATGCATCTAATTGCAGCCTGAGTTCGGTGCCACAGGTCCTCTTACCGTGACGAAGTGGCTCCTGAGGACCTGGTGGCACACAGGAAGAGAGGTAGAGAAAGGCTTGCGAAGCCCGAGCTCAGTGTGAGGCGATTCTCTGAGGTAATGTTAGGCAAGCTGCTGCACGTGAATGCCAACAAAAGGGCAAAACTTGAAAAACTTGCCATGGACCAACAGCTCCTGCAGCACTTGCAAATGGTGGGTTTGGTGCCTCCGGTCCAAGGGAAGGTAACCAGAGCAGTCCTAACACAGGCTATCAAACAGTACAATGCCTCTGGAGGCAAACTAAGGGTGACAGGCAAGAAGCAAGAACTCAGAGAGCGCCTGGAGGTTGTACTGCACAGTGGTCCGTGAGAGGTGTTTTTGCTGCTCGTTTTGTGCCTTTTGTATGCCTTGTTCTTATGTGTGCCACTTGGAGCCTTTGGAAGGAGGTTGCCCACCAAGAAGGGAAATGGTGCAGTGGGTGTCCAAGACCAAGTGAAAACTCGCCCGGGCAACCTCCTCACACCCCATGGTGTCAACACACCGTCAAGATATACCCACGAAAAGGGGGCGTTTTTTGGGGGGGGGGCTGGTATTTGACCACCTGACTCCAATTAGGGTTAAATGGCCCCCACCCAACTAGCGCCCAAACTCACCAGGAGCCTGCCACACACGTGAGAAGGGGAGGACGTGGCACGGGTGACACACCTCACATGGGTCTGGTTGCTCAAGCGACGTGCCTGGGTTTCCGGGGGCCATTTAATCCAGAGAATCCTGAAAAACCTTCGAGAATTTCGACTCTGAAGGACAGACCATAGTCGGCACGTATTTGGCAACTTACCCTAGCCTGTGGCTTTATGAACGGGCTTACGAAATCATCCATTGTCTTATTTTTTGTCTTGGAAGTCCCGCCCTTGGGAACGGGAAGCAAGCGCATTCTGTCTCACAAAGACTGTCTTCGCCGCGTCACGGCTATGAAACAGCAATGATTGGGTCATCGGCACCACAGTGTTTGCTGGAAGAATTTGACGGTTGTGGGGGAGTATCAATGCACGTGCATCTGCTGAGCATTGTGTACACATCAAACAAACATGTGTGACTCGTAACCACTTCATACAAGCGGACTCACCGAATGATTCCTGCATGAAGTGAAGTGGCGATATATCAGCTTGACATGCATGCACAAAAGTCGCTTTGGAGCGAAATAGGCGATGCGCAAGGCATAATTATGTTGTTTTGGCCATCTTATGGGTTCAACGCACCCCGACACGTTTTGTTTGCTTCACCCTCACCTACAGTCCACAATGCTTGGGTTGGTTGCCGACTATGGCTCGGATGAGGAAGACGCCGATACGTGTGCTCCCCCATCCATTGGATTTAAACCGGGTATGCTAAATATGTAAGTAACGGATCCTACTATGTGCGATCTCGAAAGTCACGATTTCTACATGCCCAACACCCATGGCAACCGAATGCTGTCCCCAAGCCCCCATGGCCCGCCGCGGTGGCTCGGTCTGGCTTCACGTTGCGGGGCCGGCAATCACCGTTTTGGGCTGCACGTGGCCACGGCTAGCCACTCCTAGTCGGCCCAGGCTCCCATGGTGACCGCAGCATTCGACAAATACACACAACACACAAACATGAAACCATGCGATGGGTGTCAACGAACGTGGGTGTCAAGAAATCAACGTGTCAACGTGGGTGTCAACGTGTGTCAACTTGGCAACACGACAAGGCCTTGCGCAAGCATCGTGTGGCCCAAGAGGCTAAGCGATGCCAAGAAAACTCGTCGCTCCTCGTTGTTCCCAAAAGGGCAAGCGGATCAACAAATTCTTCCAAGAAAAGTTGTCAAAGCACATCCGGTGACTTTTTGTGGCGTGCAAACACGAGGGTTCCATTTTCTCCAAGCGCACGCGGTGGTGTGGTGCGCAAGGAAAAGTTTGTTCGCATGTAACTACCGATGATGAACAAGGCACTATTATGATCTACAACATGATGATGATCCACTCCACATAAGATGTGGATGAACCCCCCGTGAACCTGTGAAATTTTAGTGCGCAGGATTCATACGTCTTGCATGTGCATGATCACCGCCGTTACCATATTTAGGACCCGTGCAAAGTGAATCGATGCCAACGTCGACCGTGAAGGTATAGATTGTGCAACTTCATGTGCCTTGCTGCGGATTGTCTTGCCAACTAAGAAATTTTCAAGCCACGTCGGCATAGAGTGTGCTTTTATGGATTTGTCGTACCTCCGGATGTGGATATTGCATTCTCGGCACACTTTAACACATTAACACAAATTAACTTGCAAAAGGGGGGTGGGGGGTCCGGGTGGGGGTCTAAGGCTCTATACCCTCTTATAATTCCGAGGGCTGGGCACCTGCCTTGTCTACAGAAGCCTCATTTGGTTGTGTGTTGTTGCCCCTTTTTCGCCTTGTCTTCATGTAGGCACCACGCCGTAGCAGTAGCAGTACCAACAGCAGCAACAAGTAGCATGCGTTCGGGAGGAGTTTTCAGTGTGCCTCTTCGAGTTTTGCACGCCCGGTGTGGTAGGCGGTCCGCGGATCACTGATCCGCGGGGGTCCAAAAAACCCCCCCTCCCCCCCCCACCGAATGATCCGCGGATCACGGATCACCCACCCCATAAACCCCCCCCCCCCCCACTGCCTAGCAAGCATCACGTAGAGCACGCACAAAGCAACATATTGATTGACCAATTTGTGTTGCAAAAAATGATCCAAAAATGTAACTTCCAAATGTAAGTATCACGTAGAGCACGCACAAAACAACATATTGATTGACCAATTTGTGTTGCAAAAAATGATCCAAAAATGTATCTTCCAAATGTAAGTATCACACAGCAACATAAAAAAAAAGGAACCAAAAATGGAAGTTCACTTGTTCCATCAATTTAACTTGCAAAAAATGATCCACAAGTCCACACGACCATTGACACAAAGTTCAAAGTGCAATAAGCAAAATGGTCCGGAATGGTCCAAGAATGATCCAAAGTGATCCACGGATCACCACCCCCGAAAACCCCCCCCCCTCCCCACTGCCTAGTGTTTGGATCAAAAATGATCCGGATCACCCACCCCGAAACCCCCCCCCCCCCCCTGCCTGCCGCACCCGCTATTCATCACCAGGCTGTAGCAAGAGCAAGAACACGATTAAGCCATAGGACAAAATACAAAGAAAGAAAAAAAAACAAAAAATAACAAACGCAAAAAAGAGCAGAAAACCATGAAAATGAAAAAAAACCACCATCGGGCATCAAGACAAGGGTAGGTAGGGACAGGGCAACCCTGGGGCCCGCCTTATAACAGTTTCCCGGGGCAGAACAGCGACCCGTCGACAGTCAACGACACAACACCAAGCTGCAGGTGGGGCCGCACATTTTTTGGCGTCCACGATAGCATCAATGGGTGACTTGCATATTCATGAGTTTCCGATTGGTATGCATGTCAGTCACTCTTTGGGGCTGGGATGCCTCACCCGGGAGAGTACTTTGGCTTCAAGTTGAGTTATAAAAAAAGCGCCCCATAGAATCAATCCCGGTGATGCACCCGGTTTATATACAATAAGAGGGGAGGGGGGGTCCGGGTGGGTCTGGAGTTGGGTGGGCGGGTCTCATCCAAAATACCCCCCTGCTCTCTTCTTAACCGCAGCTTGCTTGCGAACGTGCAAAAGGAGGTCCCGGGGCCACCCCTTCTAGCCGCTTTCCAAACTTCGCAGTACACCCTTGCAACCCGTGCTGTTGCTGTTGTTGCTTCTGTTGCTGTTGTTGTTGCTTGCGCTACTGCTGCTTGCCCTACTGCTGCTTGTGATTCTACTGTTATTGCTACTTGCCTTTGATTGCTTGGAGCGATGCCACCACTCTTTCACAGATCAAAAAATCACTAGATGCCATTGCGCAAAGATCATACAATATACATACAAGAGGGAAAAAATTGATGCAAAAACTATCGGTACAAAACTGCACAGTCCGATTCAAAGCACAGCAAAGACAAGCAAAGATATTTTGACGCAACGAGGCAAACAAACTCATGAATATGGATTTAAGAGTACACATTGCAATTCAAAGCAGAACAAGCAAACACAAAAATACTTTCATAGAAAGATGCAAGAAAAATAATGACAAAAATAAGTGTTCCACGGCGCACATTGCAATTGCAAGAACATCATGGGACACCAAAACGACAAGCACAAAGGTTCCAACTGAAATGTGCAATTCATGGGAAAGGTTATTTGGTAGGTAATCGTGCCGTGGTACCCTCTTATGCCGTGACATGATACATTGGGGCCCTTTGCCACCCATCCCCCGAAGACTCTACCTAGTGCACCAAGGGGTGCGACAAAGAGAGAACGGCAAGGGGCACACCGCTTTCTTGTTTTTTTGCAGTATAGTCCATTTCGTTGCGTCTAGAGGACCATCAAACGGCTACAAACGTGAACAAGAGTCATGTGAGTGCAAGCAAAAGGTGGTACGGGGGGAGTGGGCAGTTGTACCCCCCCCCCACCGCCACAAAGGCGCTCAGGCCCAAGCTCAATTCCAATGCAGGCTCTGTCGAATTTCAACCGCCCAGCGCAAGGTCGTAGCGAGTGCGATCCGTACTACCTCCGAACGGGGCAAGTAACCATTAATTTCGAATCAATCGTTTCCTGGCCCATTGACCGGTCAAAACCCGGCGATATTGCCCGGCCCTACTATAGCACAACTATTCGATCGTATCGGATATTGACCAAAACCAGAGAGAAACTAAATAGAGTTCATCTTGCGGGACCGCCTTGTTGCACACGCAAGAGTGAGCGGGACCTCATTATGAAGGAGGGATATTTCACGAAGGAGGTACATGAACGTGGCTCAACGGGGCCGAGCATGTGCCTAGGAACCCCCTCCTCATCAAGGCAAAACTGATTTTTTGTCACAATCCTTGCCTCTTGAATTGCTCTCCCTGTTTCGCGGAAAAATCACAAAAAACGGATTTCCCCCGGGTCAGGGCACCCTTGAAATCCTCAAGTTAAACCCATCATGAAGTGACCTCAGGTGCTCACGCATGGCGGTGGTCCACACGGGGAATACAAAACAGGGTGAGTTCGCTTGCAACATGCAACGTATCGAAGTGAAGATGATCCCAAGCAATAAAGGCAATTGAATAAGATTGTTCAGGTGTGTTGGCATTAGATCATGTGTTCCGGGCTGTCTAGTCACATAAGATTTGTTGTCTGTGAGTTGGTTCAGGTGTAATGCTCCCAGTGACACACAGGCTGGACAAGCAAATAGATGAGCATTTCCAATACATCATGATCAAGTGCAAGTGCAAGTGATCAAGGCGTCCAAAGAGGGGGGGGGGGGGCTCCCTCCCAATTTGACACGGCACAGAGGTGGTGACCCCCCCCCCCATACCTACCCTCTGAAGAACTTTGAGATGCTGAAAAGTGCCCCCGAGGACCAACTCGCCCTCCACTGATGACACATAGTGCATAGTACACATAACATGAAGCAAGCAAAGCCAATGAACCCATTTGCCATTTGAAATCTTGAGCCTAAGAAAGTGAGTCCATTGCAGTTAGCACAGTGCCCCTTGCGTTGCACTCTGCAGGTCACATTCAGTCCCCATAGGGCATACCCCACAAGCCCCTGCCAAACAGCACTTGGCACCACAATATGCTCATAGGGTTGGACCTTTAATCCTGGCTTCGGGGCTTTTGGTCAACGTTATGTGTAAGAGGCACGTCGCCCGTTCTTTATTTGTAGAGCATGTTTGGATCCATGCCTTCGTCGAAAAAGAAGAGCAAGCATGTGTTCCAAGTCCCTGCTCCCAAATTAGCAACAACGGCACCCGATGAAGCAGAGATGCAAGCGTTGGAAAGAGAGTTGTTAGAGAAACGGGCGAAGAAGGTTTTGGATCGCAAGCAGGTATGTAGGGATGCACAAAGACGTGATTTTTCAATCCGAGTTTTCTTGTCCCGAGGTTGACATTTAACAATTTTTGGGGGTCTGTTAACACAGAGGGAGTGATCCGACATTCTCCGCATCCTCCTTCTAATGCTCCACCCTCTCCGTGTTTCGTTGCACTCTTGGTCCACGACCCTTGCCGTGTGGTCGAGGGACATTGATGGCAGTGCACAAAGCCTGAAGAACTGGAGCTTCAGAAAACGTAATTCTGCATTTGCCCGGGTATGAGTGACCGCTGTTTCTTTTTTTTTTTCTCTGCCTTTGTCAAGGTGACCGTTGTGACCGGCACTCCAAGGGAGAGGCTGGAGTTAGTCTTGTTTCTCCAGAAATCGTGTTTGCAGCGTTTAAGGGCGAGCGAAGGCGATGCACCTTGTGTGGGTGAATGAGGGTTGTATGTCATTGGGGGCACTTGGTGAGAAAGGCGCAACACATTCACCCACACCCACACCCACCCACCCAGACACACACACACACACACACACACACACACACACACACACACACACACACACACACACACACACACACCGTGCTTTGGTTCTGTTGTTTCCATTTGCGACGGGCATGCATTTTGTGACAGAAAGACCCACAGCTGAGTTGGCTGCCCCCACCGAAGCGGCACCAACCACCCTCAAAGGCTGTGAAGAAAGTGGCTTCAGCGACCTCTGAGGCCGCCTCACAAGGTATTCATGAGGGAATACGCGGGTAGCGAGTTGGGTGCTTGGGCGCCGCGATGTTGGCTGTTGGGCCGTTGCCAGGTTTTTCGCTCGCGATGGATTTTAACGGTTGGTTGCATGGCAGCTTGTTCTCTCTTTCAACCCCACCTTCATTTTTGATAGGTGACATGAAAGTTCCAGCAAAGGTCGCACTTGCTGCCTCCGCCTCTGATACCTCACAGCCCCCGGCGAAGCGGATTAAAGCGGCTCAATTCACGTTTTCCACTTCTAAGGCCAAACCCCGTGACAGCCTCGCGCAACCCCCTTCAGCAGCCAGTGTGCCCAGTCCTCCGCCTTCACAGCCCACGTGTTCAACGACCCCTGCAGCCCCACTTCTTGAGCCGACTATGCTCAAGATTGCAAGAACTCAAGAGGCATGCCAGGCGCAAACTTCATTTCCTTCGAGCGCCCATAGCCATGCGATACCGAGCACTGCTTCTTTTCTGGCTTCTGCAGCGATGGGTCTGTGCATTGCCTGTTCGTGTCTCCTCTTTCACACCCCCGTTTTCATCGGCATCTCATCTCTTGTTGCGCTGTTGTTCGTTGCAAGAGTTCGCACTCTGCAAGCGCTGACCATCACGAAATTACCGTGCATGCTGCTCTCGCTTTTTCATCCCATCGCATGTGTTTTCATGCCGCTATCCTGAAGCACGCCTGAGTGGTTTGCAGTTGGGCAGTTAACCAACTGGATTTGTTGATTTGGCGGCAACGGGGAGTGAATGGACAGGACTGTTTTTTTCGAGAGGCCCATCGCGGACGCTTTCGGCGGGCATAAGGGCTCAGAATTACAACCAACAAACAATCAGTCACAGGAATAATGGAGTTGGCCACACATGGCACAAATGGAAACTACAAGAAAGATTCTGTTTGGAAAATTTAGTACGGCCAACTGTGGCGCAATTTTTCACATGAGTTTAAGTTGTGGCGCAATTCTCTTTGTGCTAAATTTGGGATGGATATTTGTCATTTGGGAAAGTGCTCTCTTTTGTTTGCCTGAATTGCAACATTTTTAGTGGACATGTCTTTGGTACAGTCTGCTAATGTCCGGGGCGGCCTGCACAATGCTGCACAAGCTGTTCGATCCGAGGGCAGCACACATCCAAGGGATTCGTCAAAGAGGAGAAATATTGGTTACAATGGGGTGATGCAGAAAGGTGAGAGTATACTGATATTCATGTGAAACAAGACATGAACAAACAGGGGGCAGCGGCTGGGCGCAATCAGTAATTTGGATTTAACCCACAGTGCTGTGAACGGCGTGGACCTAAGGAAACACAACCCCCATGATATCTTTTCCTCAGGTTGCAGCAGGATGTATTGGTTGCTGGATGTCTTGGTTTCTGGGTGTCATGGTTTGTGTATTTCTAGTTTTATGGGTACCCTGGTTTATGGATGTCCACATTTCTCGATGAATTGGCCTCATGGCTGTCTTGGTCTTTCGGTGTCAGGGTATCTATGTGGCTTCGTTTCGTCTTGCTTTCTGAATGTCTTGCACGCGGAAAACCACAGACATCCACGAAACTAAGACATCAAGAAACCACCACATCAACGAAAGTCACACATTCAGAGAACCAAGACATCCAGAAACTCAGACTCTGGAAACCAAGATATCCAGCAACCAAGACATGCAGAAAGCCAGATATCCAGGAACCAAATCCAGATATCCAGAAAACCAAGACACCCAGAAATCGGCATATCGAAAAACAAAGACATCCATAAAGTCGCACACCTAGAAAGTATTGAAAAGAAATTGAAGACGTCCAGGAACCAAGACGTCTGGGAACGAAGATGTGCACGAAACTCAGGCATCAAGACAATCAACACATCCAGAAACCCAGACACCCAGAACCAAGATATCCACGGAAGTCAGACAGATAGATAACCAAGATCAGGGCTCAGAAGTACCCAGTTTGGGTACGTTTAGCGGAACACTATCCGGGAAATGGGCCAAGGTAGGAAAAATGGGGAAAAATGGGGGTAAACGAGGGAAATTCAGATTTCTTGGTGGAAAATGGGAAATTTATGGGCTGAAAAGGCCAAAAATCAAGGTTTCGGTTGGCAACGAGGCTGTGGGGGGGGCGCATTGGTGAAAGCTCCCGAGGAAAAATGGGGGAAAATGGGGGA
The DNA here is from genome assembly GCA_964036045.1 of Eutreptiella sp. 'Long Island Sound 2002'. Lineage (NCBI taxonomy): Eukaryota > Euglenozoa > Euglenophyceae > Eutreptiales > Eutreptiaceae > Eutreptiella > Eutreptiella sp. 'Long Island Sound 2002'. The sequence goes on along the minus strand of OZ038382.1, from coordinate 129,123,437 downwards.
AAATGGGGGAAAATGGGGGAAAATGGGGGGAAATGGGGAGGAAATGGGGAGGAAATGGGAGGACAAATGGGGGAGTTTTAGATTGCTTAATCGCAAAGCTGTGTGGAGGGCATGACTTTCCCCTTTGTGCCCCTGCCCATCACAGTTTTGATTTTTTTGCATGATATGGAGCACCTTCGTGAATGGAACAACGTGAAGTACGTTCCGATGAAGGTGCTCCGTGACCCCAATAGGAAGTGGCTGTCCGCCGGATGGCTTTCCAAGCAGGTGAAGAAACTGGACCTGCAGCAGTTCAAGCCCCTGAAGATTCCACTGAAATTCAGGTTGCCTGCCACTGTTGCACACGGTCTGCTCTTGTCTGCACTCTCCCGGGCGCCTGTTCATTTGTGTCTGTGTGTAATGTGCCCCATTGTTGTGTTTCTTTGAATGTTTGCAGGCCACATCAAGGAGTCAATCAGCAGAACCAACTGGACACAGCGATGCTCAACAGCAGCCAGAAGCAGTAGCAGTGTCCCAGGATTCCACTGAAATTCAGGGTTGTCCTTGCCCCCGCAGAAGTTCTGGGGTAGTTGACGCTGGCCTGTGCTGGATTTGAAATAAGTGACGCTAGATTTGCGCTGGATTTGCTTGTTCTCGACAGCATGTCAGGCAATAAACGCAACTCAACATAGAAAAAAAAGCGGAGGTGTAGTGGTGTAGTGGTCAACACACTGTGCTCCAGAATGTATAGCGTAGGTTCAAATCCTGCTGAACATATGTTTTATTGGGTAGCACTGACCTTTCACCCCCTGTCACCCATTTTTGCAGGTCACTCCTCCAACAACTCCGAAGGCATCAAATTCATCAAAGCAGACCTCCAGAGCCTTCTTCCTGCCAAGGCAGCCCCTTCTCACACAGGCAAAGCTACCTACCCACGCTATGCCCGGACGCCGGGGACCGGTTGCACCACCCAAGTTTCCTTATTTTTTCCCATTTTCCCCCATTTTCCCCCATTTTTCCCCCATTTTCCCCCACTTTTCCCCATTTTTCCCCATTTTTCCTTGCCATGGGTACATTGTGGGTACGTTTGCGGGTACATTACCCGCCACCGGAGCCGGGTACTTCTGAGCCCTGCAAGACATCCAAAAACTCAGATTTCCATAAAATCAAGACATCCTGAAATCAAAGCATCCAGAAACCCAGGCGTCCACAAAACTCAGACCTCCAAACAGTCAAGATATCTAGAAACTCATACATCCAGACCATCAAAAAACCACGGCATCCTGAATCCATGAAACTCAGACATTCAGAAACCAAGACATGCAGAAATGAAACCAAGATATCAAAAACTCAGACATCCAGAAACCAAGACGACCAGAGACCAAGACAGGGCAGCGCTCCCTCTGTGATCTGCTCTTTCGTGCAATGTTGGCGCCCCTTGCCAGAAGATATTTAGAGATTTCCTCCAGATGCGCAGTTATTTTGAGCTCTCTGGTCTGCTACTTCGCACTGCATCGTCGCTGTGTTTCTCAGGTCCTTGTGAAATGGCTCCTCCGTCTGCGATGCACTCCTCTTTTTCGCCTGCACTGAGTGCGTCCCTGCCAACATCAGTACGGAGGGAGTTGGGCGGTGGCAACATCATTGACGTGTCAGCGGAGGATATCATGGCCCGTGCACATGCAGATCCTGAGGTCTTTGCAGGAAGGGCTGCGGGGCACGACAGATTTCGCACTGGGGCACACATTCTGGTTTCTGACACTTCGGTGGCATTTCGCGGTGCCCCCCCCCCACCCGCCGCCGCAGAACCACGCTCCCAAGCGTCTCCAGATCACCCGTTTTCTTGGTGTGTTGCCTGTCAAAAGCTTACATATGGTGATTTGTGGGCAAGTTAACAAATGGGGCGCTACCAAAGGAGAGGGGAAAAGATGCAGGAGGGTGTGTGGATGAGGGCTTAGTTGACTGCATGAGCTAACAGTCCATGGATAAAAAACAACGACTGCTTTTCATACATCAACTGGCTGTCAGGAGTATGAAAGCAGTGCCTGGAGTGGGGTGAGGGGGGAAATCGCACTTGACGCCTCCTTTGCGCTCGGCCCACGTTAACATTGCATGGCCCATACCAGTCAGTAACCATTTTCTTGAATCGGTATTAACAGGCCATGCAGTGCACATAGATACAGCCATGCATAGGCTGGGTTTGAACTGCACTGGACGGAGTTGTGAATACAACCATTGTGTTTGACAGTTATGGGCTCTGGCCTCTGAGTGGATACATGTGTTTGTGCCCAATAGCTAATGCGAGGGCTACAAGAGATGAAGGCATGAGATCGTGAACGGAGCAACAAAGGAAGAGGAAATGTTAGTGCACTGGGCATCTTTTTTGGCCGAAATGCCCCTGCCCAACACTGTACCAAGCACTACTCTAGATTTCCCCGCCCTAGGGACCCTGAGAAGGTAGGTTTTATGTAGCCACTGCAATTTCTCTCCACTTTGGGCATTGGAGTTCCGGTTAGGATCATCTGGTGTGGTGGTCCAAATGAGGTGCATCCATCGGTCCATGTTTTGTTGCATTTTGGCACATTTTTGTATTCGGAGGCAGGTCTCTCACCCCCCTTATGGGCCTTGGCAACAGGTCCCCCCTCTTGTCAAGCAACTCAACTGCCATGCAAGATAATGGAGGGGATGAGATTGAGGTTTGCGCACTGTGCTGCTGGAACCACATCACCACATTTTGTGCTTTGTACAGACGAGAAAGAAGACACGACACAATACGTCGACCTCATTCCAATTTTCATGAACATATTTTTCTCGTGCCCTTTCATTTGGTTGGAGGGCCCTGTGGAAACGCTTGCCAGAAACTGGGCACTAAAAGAGCATCGCACGGCGCACGCCGCGAAAGTGCATCCAATCACACTGCCAATCCTCGGTCAACATCAGGATGCAGAGCCCGCATACAGCGAGGTTGATATTGATTTTTTGTGTCCTGCCGTATTTGTCATTTACGAACGGAGTTGAGGCCATGCTGCAGTGCTGCCGTGAGACGGAGGGCGAAGGTTGTGTTGGTTTGTGCCGATCTGGTCATGCACAAGGCTCCTGCAGAAACTTTTTGATTCCTTCAAAAATGGCGTTTTGAGAGTCGAGGATGTTGAATGGGTGGCATTTTTTACCCATCTCCTCACAATCGTGAAATGGAGTTTCCCTCCAAGACCCAGATACTTGGTACCGCATCTGATTCATCATCAATGACTCATAAGACGAAAAACAGCCATCCAGAATTTACATTCGATCAATGGGGCGAGTAGTCTGCATGCCTTTGGTCAATGCTGTTGTTTGTGAGCTGGAGGAGTTCAGGGCGTACCATGTGTTTGTCCCTTGCAGGCAATGGCGCAGTCTGCAATGGCGACCGCCAGGTTGCAAAAGATGGCCTCCAGCCACCAGCCTGATAAGAAAATGCGTCGCAAGCACCAGATCGGGTTCTTGGCCTACCAGGCGGATTTGGATGAAATGGAAGTGGACGCGCGTGTGGGCGCTGCCTACAGTTCCAAAGGCGCAACTGCTGCCAAATATGGTTGGTAGCAGGGGCGTCTTCTAGTAGCAGCTTCACCAGGACCCAGAAGATTGACAGGCTATAAGAGCACTGTGATGCTTGAGCTCAGCGTTGGTTTGGTTTCTGAGGCACGTTTGAGCTAGTTTGAGCTCTAGTCTAGATCATTCTTTAAGTTTTCGCACCTCTACCACTGGATTCCGCACTTACTACAGTGGCCCTGCTCTGCTAGGATCGGGGCTGGTGGCGCGGCCGAAACTGCGGCTGGGGTTGGGGCTGGGGGTAGTACGGGTTGTAGAGGCATGTGTGGGCTCTGGTAGGTATTCGGATGGGTTGTTTCTGGTTTCTGTAGGTCTCGTAGTCAAGTTCCTGTGTGGATCGTGGTGCATCCTGGATGGTGTAAGGGAAGGGAACGTGATCGCAGATTGCTCCAGGGTTGCTCATTGTCATTTTCCCGCTGTTCTCATCAAAGTGTTCGACTGTATATCTCTCAGGGACATTCCCTGTGCGCCATCTCGGTGGGTTTTGGCATTTTCCCCGGGGTTTTTGAACTTTTCATCCGATGCGCCAAAATATCGTACCCTTGCGGGGGCATGTGTATGCTTTTTGAAATCTGTGAGAAAAGGCCATTTCAGAAATTTATGGGTTAGGGGGGGGTAGGCGACCATATTTGTTTTTCGTCATGCCCCACAGTACGGTATAAAATATGTTGTCTGATGGCCCCTCTTTCTGGTGTTTTTGTGCCACTGTGCATGCTTGACATTTTTTTGCAAATCAACATCAATGCATGTGGCCAGAAACTCCTGCTGTGAAGCCTTTGTGGGGTGTGCTTTACGATCCCAAAATTGACTTGCAAAAGAAGCGGCCTCTGCGGTGGTCAGAATCTGGTGGTCCTTGTGGGTGCATGCAGGTTGCTGTGAACCTGCTATACGAGGCTTCTTGGCCTGCCTGGCAGGCTCCCGAGTCATCTTCATCCAAGTTTCACCCCCAGAGCGTGCTCTTTTGCGAACCAAAGGCTTCTATGGTGCATCGGGGGAGGCAACAGCCTGTGGAGTGAATGCACATATGGGAGCTGCCTGTTGACAAAAAGAGGCAGTAAGCAACACAGGCATCATCCAAAACGGACGAAAATCTCAAACATGTCGTCAGTTCAGCATGCACAACCTGGGGTGTTCCGAAGAGCATTTTTCACCGGCTTTCCGAATATACCCCTACGGCACACACAGTGGGTACAAATAAGGCAACAATGACAACAACCACCAAAAACCCACCGAGTTGGCGCAAAATACGCCGTCCCCGAGAGATGTAGCTTTAGACCGGGCAAGTGGGATGCTCCATTGCTGTCCCTCAGTATTTTCCCTCTAACCCAAACTGTAGTATCTCAGTTGTCTTTCGTCTTCAACAGTCCCGGTCCTTCTTGGTGGTGTTTTCCATATGAATACGCTAATCACCCACCATGGGTCCTTCTATGTGTTTCCCACTCACCCCCATCCGCATTGCGGATTGTTTGCGCATTTGAACGCCAGCTGCCTCAGGTCAATATACCTAAAGTGGAATCTACTAGTGCTCTTTTGCCGTACCAGTGAGACCGCCAGAATGTTGGCTGGTTTCCGGCCGCAACGCGGCAAGAGGATGCAAGTTTTCCATTGCAGCGTTTGTTTTGGGATGCGACAGGGGGTGCAGATTCAGTCCTGCTAATTGTGTGGGAGACATACAACCACCGATGGCTCATCGAGTACCTTTTCAGACCTGCCATAGCATTTTGGTGCGTACAAAAAAAACCGCACTTGTTACCAAAAAGCCACCTGTTTTGGCGCAAAATGTACCAAAAACCCCTGATTAAACCATAAAACCCCCTGAATTGTACCATAAAAAACCTCCTAATTGTACCAAAAAAACCCCCCAACCCCCCCCCCCCCGAAATGTTCCAACCCCCCCCCCCCCAACTGTACCAAAAAACCCCCCAACATGTACCAAAAACCCCAAAATGTACCAAAAAGCCCACCATAAAACTCCTCATCTAGTGCCACCCCCCCCCCCCGGGGGGGATTTTTGGTACAGTTTAGCCGCGGGGTTTTTTGGTTTTATGGTACAATTCAGGGGGTTTCAAGTACACATCTGGGGTTTTCAGTACATTTTGTCTGGTTTTTGTCAAACGTTTTCTGGGCTGTTTTTCATGCATATTGCCCACAGGAGGTGGCTGTTTTGGGACTGGAAATATGACACAAATACGTACAGGTGGGTGGTGGCGGGGTGCTTTAGGGGGCTGACCTAGGGCTGAGCACCCGGAAAAAGAAGCAACCCATCGTGAATGAATTCCCAGAAAAGAACCAGAGGGCACACTGCGTAGGGGGGAGGGCTGCAGCAGTAAATATGCAACAGTGCAGCTATAAAGGGGCAGATGGTGGCATAAAAAAGGAAGCAAACGGCTGCAATGGAAAGTTTTCACCCCCCAAAAGACGGACCTAATGGTAGACCTAAACGTTGTAGAAAGTGGTGGAAAGGAAGAAACCCTGAGATAACCCTTCTTAGGGTTTTTTTAGTACGAAAGGGGGCAACCAAGTTGGTGTTTTTTGGTACACAAGTGTAGCAGACATGGGGAACCCAGATGGTTTTGTGGTACTAAGGGGGTTTTTGTTGGTGCATATTGGTTTTTTGGGGGTCCATTCCGGGGAGGTCAGTAGGGGGGGCTTTTTGGTACAAACGGGGGATTTTGTGGTACATTTGGGGTTCTTTTTGGTACAATGTGGGGATTTTTTTGGTATCTGGTGGGTTTTTTTTTGCCAAAAAAACGGGTTGTTTTTGGTACAAACTGGGTTTTTTTGTACGCACCACGTAGTATTTGGTACGTGTTACAGCCCTTAATGGTGGTGGCATTGATCGGGTACTTGACAGTTTGGCATAATGGCCATCAGGTACTTGGGTTATGGGGTAATTGGGAGATTGGCATTTTTGCTATCAGGTACTTGAGAGTTTGTTGATATGGGTAGAGGGTATTTGATAGTTTGGTGTTATGGCTGTGGGGTACTCGGGAGTCTGGCATTATGGCTATAGGTGGGGGAGGGTCACCAAAAGGGGGAATGAAAACACCACCACTTTCTCCCATTTAGCCGCAGCCCAACTCCGGTACTTGCCCCAGGCCTAGCAGCGGTTTACTGCAGCATTTAACCGGGTTTTGACCACTGACCCAAGCCAACCAAAGTTGGACCCCCATGCGCGATGACGCAAAGGTGACCAGAAGCAGCAAACACTGGACGAAGAGATTTTCAACAAGGGAGAGGTTGGGTGGCACACAAGAGGGAGAGGAACTGCACAGTCTCAGAATTGAAGGGACGAGTGGGGGAGAACATCTGTGAGGGAGAACAGAAGGCACCTGGAAAGGCCAATTGCAGTGCAGCTGCTGTTTGCACACACACTCTGTTCCTACATCACGCGTCCCAGAGACTGCTCATGACCCCTGTCCATACGAATCTTTCATTAAGTGTTCTACAGGTGTTGTGGAATACGCTTCAAGAGACCGAGGATTGCCTTTTGCTTGCATTTGATGGTTTTGCGGTTTTCTATCAGCAAATGAAGTGGAGATTTCTTGTGAAACTGGTGGCAAGGTGTTTCTCCAAAATTTTGTTTGCACATAGCCCTCCAATAGTGGACAATAGTGGTTTCTTTCAGTTCTAGGCTATTCACTGTCTGGTGTTGTTCCTCATCAGCAAGATCACTCTCTCCAGATGGAACGGGTCACAATTCATGCCGTATGCCCACAGTCACAAGGGTGGGCACCTGGTGAAACATGGATAAAATGACATATTTGGAACACCTGATGGAAGGAGTTTCCTAGATTATGCTTCCACAAAACAAATCATGAAATGGCTGATGTTGAAAACAGTGCTCAACTCCCCTGGGAGGAGCAAGCTATGCTCGATTCGAGCGCTCATTACACCACAGCTAGGACAAGTGACGGAGCATCCCCACTGAGCCAGTGTTTATGTGTGCACTGAGTTCGGTAACCTGATTTTCTCTTAGCCGTTTGTTGCTTCAAGAATACCATTTTTGCTTTTATGTTGGAACAGACTCAGGAGTGCAATTTCAGCCTTTTGAGCTGTGGGTGGGGCGCATGGATTTCGCATTACCCGGGGCGAAGGGGGAATTTTTGAAAGGGCCAAAATTGATGTGAACAAATTTGCAAGCCCTACTTGGTACCAAATATCTCTTTAGAATTTAAGGGTACGGTGTGCGAGAGGGCTGGGTTGCCAATTGCTCACATTGATCATGCCAAAATTTTCATCCATCATCCGAAGTCAAACGGTTGAGGGGAGCGTGTAGTCCACAGTACTATCAATACTCTGAGACAGTACCCCCCAAGTTGTAAGGTCAATGGGCTGAATGGGTTGCGCCTAGCCTTGAGATCTTTTGCGCCGTGATGTTTTACTGTCCACACCGATTAGGGCTTGGGTGCGACCACATTGCGGTTGGCTATTTTCACGCGATTTTGGTTGAAGACGGTGCAAGGATTTTGCACGGTTTTTCAAGCAATCCGGGGAACGACTGATGCTGCATGAAAATTTGGACAAAAGGCACGAACAAAAGTTGGAGAAGTTCCATACCAGTCCAAAAAAACGCACAAATTTAGCGTCATGAACTGTTTTTCTCGAACCAAATGCTTGTTGGAAGGGGGATTAATGTTGTAAATTTTTTGGGTGGTAGGTTTGGTGATAGAAGTATGTATGTTTCGGGCATGTCGATGTACACAAGCTTGAGGAGGTCGGTTTTTCTATGTTCGTACGGCGATGAAAATTGAGGGATAATCCGCCAATTCTGAAAAATATTTTGGCCCAATATGCACTAGTTTCATTGATTTTTGTTTGGCAAATTAGTGTTTGGTTGTAGTTAGATGAGGACGAGACACTTTTTTGTCACAAAATCAGGTAGGCCAAGCATACACCTCCAAATTGTGAAGGGCAACTGTTGACCAACACCGGTCAAGATTTTTTACAGCCTACACTGCTTTGAGTATGCACATTGAGCATCAAGAGACACGCACCAATACATTTTTGTAGCACGTTCTTAGTCAAATCAAGCTCCGAAGTTGTGTCCACTAATGTTCACAAACAAAATGTGGTACCGCAAATTCACAAGCAACAACAATCTGAGACATGGGTGTCATACGAGAGATACAAAACGAAAGCATGGGATTCATCAGACGCCTCGGCAGGAGCGGTACCACAGAAGTTGTCTACTTTCGCTACTTTTGGCTGCATGGCAGGCGCTGCAGCACATTGCTCATTTTTTTGGTTCACGGATAGTGCAACAAGATGTTTTCGTGGACACCAAGTACACTAACCCTTAGCAGGCGGCCGACCTAGTCGCTGTGCACTTCATGGCTGGTTTTGGCTTAGCTTTGGTAGACTAATGCAAATTTGCAGCCTACAAAAAGGCATCGGACGTGAGAAAACTGGCAAGAGGGAGATTAAATTGTAAATGGGGAATATCAAAATATCGGCCCAACAACTACAGATTCCGCAAGGACTGAGCCTTGGCGTCACGGGTGACGTTTCTTCTGATGTAGTTCACCACACACTTGTAGGGGTCATTGCGGAAGATCATCGTCATGCTGTGGGTGGACTTTGCCTCCTTGACCTCCTCTTTGGTGATCTTGCTCACTTGCGGCTTAGGGAGGAGGTTGAGCACGGCAAATGGCTCGCTGTCATCGTTCTATTCCTCCACCTTCTATCGCTTCAAGATGTAATGCTCTGTAAAGTTTCGCCTCTCACGCAAGCGGCTCTCCTTGCCATTGTGCTGAAACTTGATGGGTCTCTACCTCTCGGCCGCCACCCGCAGAGCATCAAGGCATTCGAACCCGGGATGCAACCTCTTCACGGCCTTGAGGAACTTCATGTTGCTCTCCTCGGTGGCCACCAAGTGCAGCGCTTAGAGTTTCTTCAGGAGTCGGAAGTAAGGTCTGCAACCTGGTAGTTTTGAAAACAACCGGGTTTCGGAGGTTGTTGTTTAGATTTTCATCGGTAGGTGGAGGTGGTAAGTTTTTTAACAACCGGTAGGTACCGCTATTAAAGGGACGTAATATTAGATCCATGCACCTGTTTTTTTGGTGCATTAAGTGTTGTGAACCATGACTTCTACTACACCCAATAGGCAAATGTACCTATTAATATCTTGGTAAGATTTTCCTTGATGATGTTATCATACTGTGTCATGCGTAGTCATCGTGATGTCACTTGCCACATCGTCAAAATCAAAGAATTCCCAAAGAGTTTAGACAGTTTTTTAAATACGGACCATGCAGAAATTTTCAAATTTATGACAATGGTTTGCTATGCCTTTTTTTCCAAAACTACTCGTATGCCCATGTGTTTATTCTTAACATTTTCAATTGGAAAGCGTGGTCCAGAGCCAAAGAATGCCAAACCACAGGCACCTACACGTCTACCCCCTCATGGCAAAAAAGAAGCCAACCTTAGGACACCGAGGCACAATGCAGATCCCGCTGGTGGCAAAGACATGTACAATGTCCATCATTGCATCATTGCAGAGCGCCGGTATCATGGGCAAATTCAGTATTTGGTGCATTGGCAAGGGTACAGCGAGGCTGACGACACGTAGGATCCTCTAGCACATCTTAGTGATGCCCTGGAGTTTGTGGCACATTGAAATGAAAAGAAAACGAAATATGATGCTGACGCCGACCTAGCGCGACAAAAGAAGAAAAAGAAAGCGCAAGAAGGTTCATCCCCATCCAATGTAGATATCTCAGAAACCCCTCAACTTGGTCCCCAGCGGAAGCAAACCTCCCTTGTGTGAAAAGCATTTCTTGAAGTAACTCCCCAAGAAGGTGGCAAAGATTTTGTTATCTGTCAAGTAAAGAAGTTGGATTGCACATTGTGTAGGGAAGCCATATGTAGGAGTGGTGTCACAAGCAACCTATGGTCCCACTCGAATGCATCGCATAAAGATTGGGTACTGCAACAAAAAGCAACTAAGTTACCAATGCTACACACCTTGGCAGCAACAAGTGACGGAGTTTTTGAAGCTTAGGCGGCTCATGTTGCATGGTCAAAATGAGGCGGCTATGCAGCAGCGCCGCATCAAAGGAAATGTACATGCTATGCAGTTGGTGGAGGTCCTGATTTTTTGTTTCTATGCGGGTTCATGACCTCCATTGCGCGAGGCCTCGCACATACATCGCTAAAAATTTATTGTTTCTGACGTGCCATTCCATGCGCGAGGCCTCGTGCATGAAACTACGATTTCTTCAGTAACAATCATACATTTATAGATTACCAAGTGAAGTAAAATGAAAATTTATGTATCAATATATCCATTTCTAGCACTCCATCCTGATAAGGATACAAAGTTACGTGTATACAGACGTCATGTTTCTCATTTTCCACAACCTGCCTAATGCATTGCGTTGTGATACATTAATCTGACACAAATGTTCGCCTTTGCGCGAGGCCTCGCGCATAAACTCACAACAAAACAATAATTTTCGGGAGAGTACGCAATGGCCGTGTCACTTTGGCGACATTATTTATTTCATGAGAATTGTCTACGGGGTGCTACACAGATCCATCAAAATGATTATTATTTGAAGCCTTTCCAAACCTGTCCTTTTTCTACCTTTTCGGGTATTTTTGACCATGCAGCCTGAGCCGCCTAAGTGAAGTGCAACACACAACAATCAAATGAACGAAGCACAAGTGGCACAAGGCTTGTAGATGGCTGGCATGGTGCATTATTCAAACGAAGCGTCCTCCAGCTCTTCTGAATGACCAGTCTTTCAACGAATTCTGCTCTAAGATCTCCTGTGCTAAGTTCTCGGATTTACCCGAATAGGTGAGGAGGAAAGAAGAGATGGCGACGCAATAGCACTACACAAGACACATATATGGGCCAACTCCTCAAAACCGGTTTGTTTTCTCTGTTTTCTGCTCTTTTGGTGCCCTTTGCTACCTTTCATTGAAACGGGCACCCTCAAAATATACACAAAAATGGTATTATACATGAAAAATGAAATTTTTGACCTCAAATACCCCCTCCATGGGGTTTGAACCCACGCTCTACCAACCTTAGAGTTGTGTTTTTCCTCTAAGCTACGACCTGTCGTCGACGATCTCAGAGAAAACCGTAGTATAATAAAAAATTTGGAAAATCAGTACTCCTTACATGCTCCAACCACTATTAACCTCCCATGCTCTTAAACCGTGGCAACCGACGACCCAAGTGTCAACTGCTTTTCACGGTGAGCGAAGAACTTAAGGGAGGGACAGGGTGGGCATATATGTGTCTTGTGTAGTGCTATTGCTTCGCCATCTCTTCTTTCCTCCTCACCTATTCGGGTAAATCCGAGCTGGCTCAGCTAGCACTACACAATCCCCATATATGGGCAACAGAACGGAAGACTGAGCTCCCGTGAACTGAACCCTTCATAAGAATTAATTAATCGCCAGGCGCGAAGCGCGCGCCGCTTCTCCAGTCGCCAGATCAGGAGGGACCAGAACTTGCGCAATGCGCAACAGAGCTCTGGTCCTGTCGTAAAACTTTCTGAATGTATCGTAACAGGACCAATCACCCAATGCTGCTACCACATGCGGATCCACGCCAAGATAGATTAGTGCAGTTGCTGCTGCTCCTCGTGTAGAATGCGCGGAAAACGAATCCGTCTCCAGTTCCCCCAATTCCAGTAGGTGTTTCCTTAACCAGCGAGTAGTGAGACCGTTGATGGTATCAGATGATAAAGGCTTCCGTGGCTTTCGTAGGGACACAAAAATCTCAGAACCCTCGTAATCACCAGTAGCCTCCAAATAACGCGCTAAGCAGCGCTGCGGATCAATTGACGGTGGCGTAACATTGTGAATAGGATAACGTGCATAGTATCTCCTCCCTTTGCGCTTAGCAGAAATGAACCAAGGCTGAGCAGCGCGTTGGATATCCCTACGTGATCGCGCCAGATCAACGCCTCGGAACAAGGCAAAGAATCTCAAGGACAAAATGGCTTGCAAGCGCAGCTGAGCTTCCGTCTCCACAGGTTGCTGATGCATGACTTGTATAAGACGCCGTACATCATAGAAACGATGATAATGAGGAACACTGACGAACCAGTCACGTTTCAAGTTGCGTAGCATACCCTCGAAACGTAGTTGCGAAAAGCACGGGAATAAACACACTGCTGAATACGCCATACGCCCAGCACTTAAAGAATGCGTGCGTGAAAACTTTAAAAGTTGCACCGCCACCGTCATCAGTGGGATTTGACCAAAGCGCTCCACCTTTAACAGTGGAGCAAGCGCCGCGTCTTGTAACAAGAACGTACCAAACATGTGCCACGCAGAATTGTAACGTTTCAAGGTGTCCTTCCCGATTTCATTGATGATAAGCGTCGCCTCTTCGTTGGTAGCTCCTCGCAATTGATAGTATTCACGCAAACATACGCCAAGGTCAACACGAAACGTGGTTGTGTCTCCGTGCCGTCTGGCATTTGCAAACGGAACTCCGACGTGTTCACTGCGAACTTCACGTGTTTCATCAATAGGTTCCACCAAACCTCGCGCGGCCTGTACGGCAGAGCCATGAGAACCTTCACCCCTGGTGACTCCAACACTTTGTTGACCAACTGAGGTATGTGCTTGAACGGCGGGAAGACCCACCCCGGTGAAAGTAAAGTTAGATTCTGGGAGAAGACACCGATGGCGTAAGCCCCCGGCTGAGGACACGGACTGACGAACTTGCTGCACACCGCATTGGAACTCCTTGACATCCAATCGATTTCCGGCTGAATCCAACTTTTGAACTCCTCCAGGATCCAAGTCAACACGTCCGACGGGAAGGTAGCCTCCGACGGTGTCCAACGAAGCCGAGACCAAATGTCCGCCGGATTCACCGAGGTGTGCACGTAAAACGGTTGAATCTCGATGCGATTGGCTTGTGTAAAATTCCACAGTTGGAGAATCAATGCGTTGAACCGCGGCTTGCGACCTCCCCACTTGCGGAGATACCAGTAAAGGACCATTGAGTCGGTGAAAAATCGCAGCGTGGTGTCCCTCAGCGCATACGCTTGAATAGTCAGTAGGGCTCCCCTGAACTCTTTGACGTTTATGTGTTCCTCTCGATTCAGGAACCAACCGAACGCTGCTTGGGCATTCCCTTGAAGGACTCCGCCCCACGCCAGATCTGACGCGTCCGAGTACATGTCCCTGACGTGACCCATGGAAACTACGAAGGTGCGTCCCTTCCACTGGTGTAACTCGTCCGCCAGATCCATCAACTGACGTGACACGCGCTCCGGGAGCGCCACGTCTGCCTCCCAGCCAGCTTGGACTGCCACCGCCACGTGCACCGCCAGGGCGTCGCTGAGGAGTCGGATATGGGGCATGGCGAACAACAAGGAACGGATTCTTCCAAGAACGGAGGCGCATCGCCTCACTGATGGTGTGTGACTGTGTGCCAGTCTGTTCACGTCCCGAAAAATTGCTTGTAGGCGCTTTGGAGGTACCGCGACGAATCCTTCCCTGAAGTTTAGCATAAAACCAAGCATTATAATTTCTTGAGACGGCTCCAAACATGATTTTGGGACATTGACCAATATACCCAACCGATGCAAAAGTTGTACCAAAAAACGTGTGTGTTCCAGACATTCACGGTAAGTATTGCCAATGATGAGCCAATCGTCCAAGTAGACCCAAACGAGTGCTCCGCGTTCGCGCACGGCATTTAAAATTGGTTGCATGAGGCGTTGCCATTCCCGTGGTGCAACGTTTAATCCAAACGGCAAAACGCACCACCTGTAAAATTCACCGTCGACGTAGACCCCCAAATAAGGTCGATCCCGCGGATGGATACCCATGTGAAAATAAGCACTTTTCAAGTCAATTTTGCAAGCATACTGACCGGGTCTCAAGAACGGTAAAATGCCCCACAGAGTGACCAAACGAAAATAGGTGGTCTGTACAAACTGGTTCACGTTCTTCAAATTGGTGATAGGTCGACGGCCTCCCTCAGGATGTGCCTCGTCTGACGCTTTGTCCACTGCGAACATACTTGCACAACACTTAATGTCTTTTCGCTCGACGCGTTCCATGCAACCCTGTTGCACTGCATCCAACACGTGTTTTACCAATTCAGGGTCGGTTACCTCTGCGTGGGAAGAACGAGGACGGAAGTCGTCGGCTGGCCGATCCGGATCAAAACCGTCAACCCAATCAAGCTGCAGCCCATTGCGAATCACTGACGCCGCGTATGTGTCCTTCAACGCTTCCCATTCATGCAATTGTGCACGACAGCGCAAATAGAGTGGCATGTGGGGATGGATCGGCAGTGGCACGCACACGGCTGGCGCCAATAAATCCTCTACAGTCAAGCTACTGCTGTGGTCGTTCATCTAACTTGTCGTTACGTGGCACAAATCTTTGGGTGAAACCCTTACCTTTGCCTTTGCCTCCTTTGCCAGATCTCCGTGGATCAAAACGACCTCGTGTTGAAAACGAACGGAAAGAACTACGATGCGAGTAAGGGGAGAAACGCGTGCCTCTCAGGTCTTTTTGTAATTTGTTGCGCGACTGAAGTAGTGACATGTCATCCTTCGAGAGTAACTCTGGTGCAATCGCAGGTTGTTCAAACCGTTATCTACTGCCACTCGCCGGGAGCTTTGGATGCTGTAGTCCAACGCACCCAACATTGCAAACAAATGTTCACATAGTACCAATGAAACAGGTGCTTCCGGAGCCACCGTCGTGTCCTCTTCGTGTGCTAAGACTACTCCCAGGACTCGCATGGCGTCTCTTACCTGTTGTTCCCAACGACGCTTCTCTGCGTCCGCTGGATGTTTGTGCGTTGGCGCGTTATTAACAGCTGCCCTATGGAACTCGTCGAACACTGGAAGGTGCTTCAACATCTTTTTTCTGCGAAATTCGTCTTGCAAAACCTTTCGCTCTTCCAGGAGTGCAGACAAGCGTGAAGGAAGCGACAGAACCTCATCGCGCCACACGAACGTGGACTCCTTGTCCGACGCGGGGCCAGCGTGGTCCTTGGGACCGCTCAAAGTTTCGCATGCCAAGAAGACGTCTTCGCGATGCGACGACGTTCCTGTTCTGCCAATGTCGTCGCCCTTTAAGGTGAGTAAGGCATCACGAACCAAGGCCATCGTGTCTTTGACAGTGGCCAGTGTTTTCGTTCCTGTAAGTTTGGAATACAGTGACGCTGCCTGCCAAGGACTGAGACCACTCATTGCGCCTTCCTTTGCCAACTGTGCTGCATGTTCCAACGACTCAGAACTCAGGTTCCACGCCGAATCCGGCAATTTCAGCACGAACTCGTGAAAATCCAGTGTCTCATTTCCTTCTGTCATTTTGTTAAAATTTATATCCTTAAAACATTTTGGATTGCATCAGAAATCAAAGCTCTGGGTACAGCAAATCACTAGTTGAACAACTCAGTGAGCGCGTGACCGGTTTTAAGAGCATGGGAGGTTAATAGTGGTTGGAGCATGTAAGGAGTACTGATTTTCCAAATTTTTTATTATACTACGGTTTTCTCTGAGTTCGTCGACGACAGGTCGTAGCTTAGAGGAAAAACACAACTCTAAGGTTCGTAGAGCGTGGGTTCAAACCCCATGGAGGGGGTATTTGAGGTCAAAAATTTCATTTTTCATGTACAATACCATTTTTGTGTATATTTTGAGGGTGCCCGTTTCAATGAAAGGTAGCAAAGGGCACCAAAAGAGCAGAAAACAGAGAAAACAAACCGGTTTTAAGGAGTTGGCCCATATATGGGGATTGTGTAGTGCTAGCTGAGCCAGCGAGTCTTGCTGCCTACAAACAATCACCAACCATTTTTGCACTGAACGGCGTCTTTTGTGGCTGACCAGGCCGGGGGGAAAGGCTCTTGCGTGCCAAGCTTTTTTGCAGAGGAGCGGGAGCCCGGATCAAAGTTCAATCGCGGACTGAGTACCGCTGTGCGCTGCTGTTTCCCTCTGCTCAATCTCAATGAGACGTGGCAGCCCCGTTATAGACAACCGCAGAGCCGGGGCCTGTCCCTGATTTCTGAACGCGGTATGGTTTCCGGCTTGGGGGCCAGAGCATGACTGCTCGAGCACCGGGGAGTGGTAGCAGGGTAGTGACGGGGCACACTTGCAGAAGTGATGCGTGAGTGGGAGCCAGTGCTGTGAGTGCCGATTGCTTTCGTTGTAGTAGGGCTGTTGATGGCTGGTATGAGAGAAGCCTTTAGGCGTGGCGTCTTCAATGAGATGAAGCGTTGGACGAGTGTGAGGAAGAATGCGCGTTAGTGCTCGCGGGGGAAGGGGGGGCTTGCGGGAAAAATCTCGTTAGACGGGGAGAGGCAGGGGAACCAGGAGCCGAGGTAGCACCTAGGCTTTTAAGGCAGGCATTTGTCCCAAAATGGTCCTCAAAAGCCGAAAGGTGCATCTATTGGCCTCATACACCTTGATGCAATTGGTACGGTGCAACCATGGGATGTCTGAACGATGACATACGTATACACTGTGTTGTCCGCATGTCAGGTATATGTTATTCAACAAACACCTGGTCAGGCACCTTGTGATGCGCATATGCGCTTCACAATGTGTGTCACTACTGTTTCACCCTGTTACCCTCTATGAGCAGTCTTTTCGGGGGGGTATACATTGCAACATCCAAAGCTTAATGTGTGTTGAACATTTGTGGAAGCTTGTCTTCAATGGATCGGGGGCTGTGAGAACACTGCCCTTTGTGTTACGTGTGATACACCTTGTGACACGTATATGCGGCTCACAAGGTGTGTCGCAGGTCTACTCAAGTTTTTCTTTCCTAGACTCAAAAATTCTGTCTGATCCGTTCTTGTTTGGTAGTTCTGCGTATCACAATATATTGTTTAAGCACTACCTCAAGCCACTGAACCGTGGACCAGCAAATGTGTGTTCTGTGATCTGCATTTGCGTGTCGCACGATGCGCCAGCAGGTCGCGCAGATCCGTCTATGCGGGAGAATTGACACGTAATGTTGACATTTTTACAGATGCAAAATGAGTGAAAGTATGGTGCCTTTCTTAATTTTGAAAATGCTTTTGCCTGTAGTCTCTGTGGTGCGCTGTGACAGGTAATAAGCACGTCTCACAACCTGTCACCGGCTCCGCCATGTTCTACCTTCACAGCCGTTCCGGAATGTGTCAGATGATGCCAAGCAACCAAAGAAGCACCAAAAACGGAAGCTCCCACCCACAGAAGCGTCGGATCGCCCGCAGGTTCACATATGCAGTGTTGTGTTGCGCTGTGATACGTTATAAGCACGTCAGACAACCTGTCATCCGCTGTCCCATCTTCTACCTTCACAGCCTTTCTCCAATGTGTCAGATGATGCCAAGCAATCAAAGAAGCACCAAAAACGAAAGCTCCCACCCACAGAAGCGTCCGATCGCCAGCTGGTTTACACATGCAGTTTTGTGTCGCGCTGTGATAAGTCATTGTTGCGTCGCGCAACGTCTCATCAGCGGCCACTCTTTGTTTGTCAGAAATGCGCAAAAGTAAGCACCAGTGAGGCCGCCCGACCACAGACGCAGACACTCGACGCACACCCTGCTTCAAAATTCGCCAATCGGATAGAGGTGCGTTTTGGCAGCTTTGTGCAATGTTGTAGCGCGCTGTGACAGGTAAATCGCGCGTCGCACGACGTGCCTTGGCTATTTTGCATTCCACAGCGTGCAACGTGCGAGCCAGCAGCCGTGCTCTGTGTCAACAGGCTCCCGCAAGCCATGAAGGCAGCCCTGAAATCCCTGAAGGCAGCCCTGAAATCCCTGAAGGCAGCCCTGGAATTCCTGAAGGCAGCGACCAACACCGAAGCCGCTCCACCCCCCACTCAAGCTGGACACGACGGAACACACCCCCCAGGACGAATGGGCGACCCACTACATTATTCCCCCACATCACCACCCGCAAGAACGACGCCGCCAAGATCACCGTTACCCGCCACCTCCCCCACACCACACAGGTGTATGAGCTGACGGCCCCGAACGTCCTCGTCACCCGTCGCGGACACGACGAGCGATATACCATACAGGCCGAAGGGGCCGCCGCGGCCACCCTGTACACATGGGCAACACGGGAGGACCTCCCACACCCCACCCTCCACCACGCCCCCTCCTGGCCCACCCCCTTCCACACAGCAGACCGCCCCAACAAGAAGCCCAAACACACAGGTATGCACAGCCCCGCCCAGGAGGCCCAGCACCGACATGATGCGAGGCGCAAGGCCCGCATTCTCCACGACGACCACACCATCCCCCGCATCAGCGCCCCCCCCGCCAGAGTGTCAGATGCCACCCACAACCGCACGATCACAGGCATCACCACGGACTGGCTGAACCCAGCGGCGTCGCGGGCAGACGCCGTGTGGATCAGCGAAGGGCGCTCCCACACACGGGCGGTGGCGCGCCTCCAAAACATCCAACCCCACAAACTCCAGCGCGCCGTCGGACCCTTCGCCGTACACGTCACCCCGTACGGCATCAACCACTCCCGGTGTGAGCACCATGACCCGCCCTGCTCCACCCCATGCACCTCGCCCCTGCGCCAACCGCTGCCGGCCCCCCACCATCACGGGCAACATGTACCTGGGCACCGTACCGGGAGACCCGGGCATATACATCCTGCCCAACAGGTCCAGGGAACACGCCATCGCACTCCACGGTGTAGAATCCCTCGCCCTGGGGCCGCCCCCACCAAAACACCAACACCAGCACATCCCGGGGGACAAACGGACGCAGGCGCCAGACAGGGGAAAAAAGGCCCACCAACGCGCCCTAGCCCACATCACCGTCCACGAGGCAGCCCACCTACCAAAGAACTTCGGCACCCAGCGCCACATCGTCCTGGAGGGGCAAGCCCACCACATCATCACCGCCGCCCTATACACCCTCGCCGCCCACGAACGCCACTGGGACCCCACAACCATCCCAGCGATGCCCTCACCACCGCAGGGCCCCAAAGATCCCGTCACCCCCTTCCACATCGATCAACTCCTAAGCCGCAGGGCCACCCCACACCTCCACCCCTCCAGGATAGAACTAGCAATCGCATCGTGGGACACCCTGGACACGCCCCCCCAACAACTCGCCATCCACATCCTCAAAGCGGGCGCCCAATGGTGGGTCCTCCACTGGGCACACGGAGTCCTCATGGCGGCCCAGGCCTATACCCCGGAAATAGACCCGGAAGACCCCCCACCGGGCCGGCAGCGACTCCTCCATGCCACCACCCTCACAGGCCGCGAAAGCGCCCCCTGGGAAGCCCCCACACAGCACTCTACTGGGCTCAAGGCTCCCCCAACGCCCCAGACACACCAGAACCCACGGAGGCCTTGGTCATGCAGGCCAAGGCCATGAGGAACTACCACCTTCACCACCCCTTCGACGACAGCCCGGCCGCACTGCCATGGCCATCCGATCCCCCGAAGACCGTGCGCAAGCTCGCCGACCTCATGCGCAGCCACGCGAAAGCGAACATGCAAACGCAGGGAGAACCCCCACTGAGGGATCCGGGCCAGCAAGCAGCGCACCCCTTCTTCAAACCCCACGCCCCCCCAGCCCCGCTACCTCCAGTCCCACCCAAGCGAGCGAGACGAAAAAGGGGCGCACCCGCCCCCAACCAAACCGGAAAAGCAGCGACCTCCCAACCCCCCGCACCCCACCCGACCCACCCGGCGAACCCAGACCAAGCATCCTCGTCATCCTCCCTCCCATCATTACCACCGCCCCACCCGGACCAGGCATCCTCATCATCCTCCCTCCCGCCACCAGCACCGCCCCCGCCCGAGGTATACCCAGGATTCGAAAAGGGCGCGAAGGTCCAGCAGCCCTTCCGCAACGACCACACAGGCGACTGGATCTGGTGTGAGGGGGAGATCCAGTACCGCCTCCGCGACCCGGGGGACAACGGGGGGCCACAGATCTGGGTTGTCTGGCACCGCCAGAAGGAGCTAGACCAAGGCAGCAGCGCCCCGGACAAGCCAGAAGGCCACACCCTGGAGCTCACCAGCGCCCACCCCATCCGACTCCGCACCGAAGAGAACAAGGCCCACAGAGGCACCAAATACACTGGGGAGCTCCCCCTGGAGTGGAGCCAAGGCCTCCCCCCGCCGCGCCTACCCAAGCGCCCACCACCCAGCAAAAAGTCCCCGAGCCCCAGTTCCCCTCCCTGACGGGGCAAGGGCCGAGGGCACATGCCTCCACAGCCCCGGCCCGCCCCCACGGAGGCCACCGTCAACCTCCTGGACCTCGACCACCCGGCCGTCACATACTCCAAGGACGACACAACCGCCCTTTAGGAGCTCCCGATGGCGCAGGGGCCGGGGTGGGTTCCCCACCTCCTCGCCTTCCAGGAACAAGGCCTACAACGCGACGACCCCCCAGAAACCGGCCCCGTATATACCCCGGACCGGAAAGCGTACAAATGCTACTGGCACAATGGGACCCCCCTATACGCCCGAACCGGCATCCACGTCCACCTCTTCGACCACCTCAGCGTCGCAGGGAGGCTAGGCGTCTATGAGGTCGTCGGGGACGGATGGCAACTCAACGTCATCAACGCCCACGTCCCCTTCGGCGACGCCACGGAACCCTTCCTCCAAGCCCTGCCCGAGGTATACCGCCAGATGGCCATGCTCGCCCCCACAATCATCATCAGCGACATGAACGCCGCCCCCACCCGGGCGGACCGAGGGGGACAGGCCACACCCCAGGACCATGCAGTCTGCGACACCATCGAAATGCTGGGGCTCGTGGACCTGAAGGCCAACCTCGAAGGCCAACTATCTTACTTCCCCCACCAAACAGATGATGCCCCATCCCGCATCGACGTATGCTATGGCGACCCCACCACCATCATCGGGGCGGAGGCCCGATATGGACCCCTCCCGCTGGGACCCACAGGCCATAGCCCCCTGCACATCGGCCTCGACATCCCCAACCTTCCCCCTAGCCCCCCAGAGGATGCGGACCAAGGCCTACCACCCCCCCTGAAGATGCCCCCACTGCATGACAAGCATGCCTGGTCCCAATATCACAGGGCCATAGACCGCGCCCGGCGCAGCCAACCAGACCCCACCGACCTACTCACAGCCATGCGCACGGCCGCTGTCGCCTGCGGCTTCCAGCAACACCCCCACACTGACGACGACCAACCACCCACGGCCCTAGGGGACATGCTCCATGACCTCTGGCATGGGAAGTAACAACTGGCGACCCTCCTCCACACCGACACCCCCTATACTCGCCGCCAGATACACCACTGCAGGACGCAGATAGCCCACATCAGGGCAGACCTGCAGCGGTGGCACATCCACAGGCAACAGCGCATCGTCCAGGAACACGAACGGTATGCACAACATGAACTCCCCTACAAGGCCATCTGCCACCTCAACGACGCCATGACCGACACCGGCCACCGCACCATCACCACGGTCCGGCAGGAGGACGGCTCCCTCACCAACGACCCAGCCACCCTGCTCCAAGCCACCCAAGACAGCTTCCTCCGGCAACACACGCCCACCCAAGACACACTGGACCCAGACACCAAGGCGAAAATCGACCGCCTCCCTCGGGTCTTCAACCACGCCCAGAGGAGGCAACTGGAAAAGCGCCCCTTCACCATCCACGAAGTCTGGAAGGCCATCCACAGTCTCCGGCAACACAAAACCCCAGGCTACGACGGCCTCCCTGTGGAGGCATACTACCACCTCCCCCCCACCTCCTCCGCATCCCCGCCCACCGCCTCTGGGACATCGTCACGGGGCAGACCCCCCTGCCACCAGACTGGGCAAACGTTGTCCGCCCCCTCTACAAAAAAGGGGACTTGGCAAACCCGGACAACTGGCGCCCCATAGTCTGTGCAGTCACGGAGGTAAAAATGTGTGGACCATCCTCCTACGCCGCATCCGCCCCCACCTGGACCCCCACATACCAGCCAGCCTCTGGGGGGCCATCCCAGGCCGGTCCCCACACGAGGCCATCTTCCTCCAGGACACCATCGCCGACATGGACCCGATGGACCTCACCATCGCCTCCCTCGACGTCAAAAGAGCCTTCCCGAACACCCCCTGGCTTCTTCTGGAAGCGGTGTGGAAACGCCTAGGCCTCCCCTTCTACAACTTCGCCCCCGGCTACATCCGCACCTGCAAATACACGGTCCGCACTGGAGCAGGCCTCACCCCCTTCCTGGAGCCAGGCAGCGGGGTCCCCCGAGGGGGAGCAGAGGGCCCCTTCCTGTACCTTCTCGTGACGCTCCCCCTGGCCCTCGCAATCGAGCAGGATTACCCGGCCTACGCACCCTACCCCCTCCTCTCACCCCTGGTGGGCTTCGCGGACGACACCAACCTCACGGTCGCGCACACCCCACACGAACCCCATGCCCCGGACCCCGGGCCAACGGTCATCCAACAGGCCAATGACTTACTGAACGTGACCGTCTCCTACCTCTCCCACAACAACCTCATCGTCCACCCCACAAAGTCAGTGGCCATGATCAAGGGGTCTGCCACACCCCCCACCCTAGGGCCACAAGGGCCCCCCATGCAAGTCGTGACAACCACCACCCACCTGGGGGTAATCCAGGCCGCCAACCCTGAGGACGCCACCCTCCCTCCAAAGTTGCAATCACACCTCGCCCATCTCCCCAGATATGCGTCCCCGACCACCAAGGCCCTCTCCCTGTCCCACCAGAGCCTGGCGTACTACCTCACCGGGGTCTTGAACGCCTCCATAGGCTTCCAAGCACTCCAACTGACACACCCCACCACCGCCCTCCAGCCGGCCACACGCGCCGTGACCAAGGCATGGGCAGCACACGGGAGCTGGCCCACCTCCATACCCACCCGCGCCATCCGAGCGGCATGGCCCCACTATGGGGACGCCATAGGGGACGAGGTGAAAGCGGCCTACACCAGACACACTGCCCTCCTCCTTCACCGCATGACCCACAACCACTCACCGGAGGTCCGCGAGGTCACCACCATCCGCCTCCAAGCCGCACAACAGGCCCGCAACACATGCCCGCGCTGGGTACTCCACGAGACGGGCATGCCCACCGACATGAACACGCGCCTGTGGAACCACCTGCAGCTTCTCCTCCCATCCCCACACCACACCATACTTACCAACCACACGTGACCAGAGGAAGGGCCTCTAGCGGTCCTCTGCGGGAACCTCCACCATCACCCCAAGGGCACCATCCACACCATAGACCTTGTCGGGGCCTCCGTCACGGTGTTAAACGTCACCCTCCCCCAAATGCGGGTCCTACACCACAGTGGGGCACACCACACCCTCTTTCCACAGCTTCCTGAATGGCCTCAATACCGCCTCTTCCACCACTACCTCACGCAGACGGCACGAGCAGCGGGACAAACTCTGCCGGGAAGCAAAGACGTGCAAGCAGTCTGGCGAGAGTTCAAAAAGCAACACCCCCGACCCATCCCAGCGACACCGCCCTACGCACCCACCGGCTGGAAACACCAACCCGTCCCCCCAGTGACGGGCCCAGTCCCACCACTAACCCTACTACTGGCCCCGAATGAAGCCAAACCAACGCAGACCACCGTCATCCACCACGGGGCAAAATGGCGCATACCGAAACACCACATGACCGCCCGAGACCTACCACGGGTCCCCCATGGCTCCCAGAGCATGCCAGGCACATGTTGCGCCTGTGACCCCGAGGCATCAACCACACCATGGTGCGTACTACACCTCATAGCACGCCA
The DNA here is from genome assembly GCA_964036045.1 of Eutreptiella sp. 'Long Island Sound 2002'. Classification (NCBI taxonomy): domain Eukaryota; phylum Euglenozoa; class Euglenophyceae; order Eutreptiales; family Eutreptiaceae; genus Eutreptiella; species Eutreptiella sp. 'Long Island Sound 2002'. The sequence continues at coordinate 129,099,161 of OZ038382.1, read as the reverse complement.
CCACACCCACCCCACAGCCCACCTACCACCACAGGCCTACGCATGGGTAGCCCCATGGTTCCACAGCAACGACACTAACGCCACGGCTAGCGTGGAACCCCGACCACGCGCCCAAATGGCTCTTCACCACTACACCCGCCTGGCCCCGCCCCGACCCGGCCGGGGTCGCCATCCGTTACAGCACGAACGAGCCAGGCAGAACGGGCAAGCACGAGCACCCCTACTATCCGCTCCACCACTCCTGCCACACAGCCGAGCACCGAACACAAACCCTCACATGCCACGACCTAAACCCAGACACAGCCTACATCCTCCACTAGATCTACTCCTACCTCACACAAGGACAGCCGGAGCAGGGACTCATAGCCCTGTCCCCCCAAGCGAAACACATCATCTCCAAAGGAATAGGGGTGTACGCCACCCCCATCCTGCAGCCCACAACCCCAGTAGCCCACCTCGCCACGGGCCTCGCCATATACGCCTACCTGCTGATGAACCCATGCCGCCTCCCCCAACCATCACCGGCGGACCGGCTCTTCTTCACCGACGCCTCAGGCAAATCCGCCCTCACGCCCATCACCGGGGGGGCCACCCTGCAGCTAACCCACACCGGGGGACACTACCACATGGACCACCACACGGGCCACACCACCTATGGGGCCTCCTCTCACGGGGAGCTAGGGGCCATGGCAGACGCCATCACCGAGATCGCGGCCCACCTACCCGCCCACCTCCCGCACATGGTCCGGGTCTGGCTCGTGGTAGACGCCACTGTCGACACACACCTGCTCGTCCGCATAGCAAGGCAACCACTTCACAAAGCCACCGCGACGAGCCTCGGCACCCAGGCACTGCTGCTCTGGAAAGCCCTTCGCAGCCTTCCCCCCTACGTCGAACTCCACATCGTGAAACAAGAGTCCCACAGACACCAATACGGAAATGGTAAGGTCGACAACCAGGCAGTACACCAGCGCACAACGCACCTACCAGCCCTCCAGATCCCTGACCTCGGCCAAAACCACACACACCTCCAACACATACCCCCTGTACCCGAGCCCCATCAGACCCCGGACTTGGTACCAGAGGACGCCCCCTATTCCTCCCACAACAGAGCATACCACTACCCCAACCCCATCCAACATCTCGCCCGCGTGCTCGGCGACGCAGACAGCCGGGCGCACATCCAGGAGCTCCAGGACAGACTGCAAATCCCCCTCTACCACTCAGCGCTGCGCCCAGCAAACGTCCCAGCCCACCTCCAAAAACGACGCATCCAGCTCCTCAGGGAGCAACTACCATTCCTCACCAGGCTCGCAAGATGGCTCGCCCGCAAACACATCCACGTCCCCGAAGAACACACCTGTAGCCCGTGCGACCACACCACCCCGGAGGACTGGGAACACTTCAAGAAATGCCCCCTCCATACAGGCAGGGACACGCTAGTGGGCTGGTCCCCGGCGGAAACCCTACAACAACACGAAGGATGGCCAACCCACAGCCACGCACACCAGGCCACCGAACACCTCTTCCGGGATCCCCTGGTCAAAGAAGCCACCATGAGAGGGCAGTGATACAGGCCCTGCACCGACACCTCACCAAACACACGGAAAGCCCCATGGAGGCAGCAGCGCACCTCCAGCTAGAGGCAGTCCGCAGAGCAGCGGCCCAAATGGTACACCGCAAACGCCTCCTGTTAACACACGCGGAGCAACTCACCAACCCCACCGCCAGGGAACACATGCAGCGTCTCATCCATTACCATGCCGTGTATGACCCAGACGTCCACTAACCCACTCCGCGCCCCGCACGCGCCCCCCATCTCCATCCGCAGGCCTCCAAGACACCACCACAGCGCCCCGAGGCCCATCTCTCACCCAAGAAGCCACCCGGCACCGCCGAGCCCGGCCGAGCCCGGCCGAGCCCAACCAGGGCTAACCATACGTCGACGTAGACGCGCAAGACCCCGGCAACCCATCCAGCCGACCTCCCCCGGAGCCGGGGCACCCCCCCCTGACACTGGCCACCATCAGTAACCCTGATCTCCTCCGAGCAACCCTCCAAGGCAGGGCCCCGACCACCCCCCTGGGCTGGTACCGCCTACAAGACGACTGGACCAAGCTCACCGTCAAAGCCCTCCGGGACCTGACCCTCCCAGGCAACGGCCTCCACGAGGCCATCGTAGACCTCGTACTCTGGCGAGCCCACAAACACACCCAGGGCCAGCACGTCTGGATCCCCCCCATCGAGTGGGGCCAGGCCCTGACACACGACACCGACATCAACGTCACGCGTCGAGGGACCGTACGCCTGCGGTGGGCCCCAGCGGAGAGGGACCACCCAGCGGACCCGAACCGCCCGGAGCAGTGGGAACAGGCCAGCGCACCAACCTGCGACACCGCCCTCCGCGCCGCCGGCCTCCGCAGCCCAGACGACGACCTCCCCCCCCCACCTACAGACAGTGACCACCCCCCGCCGGAGGTCTGGGTTACAGTCCTCGAGCGCAGGCACTACTACGTGATAGCCGCTACGGCTACGTCCCCCGGCCCGCAATAGCTCGTCAAAGGGACAGACACCATGCTCGCCCCAGGGACCGCCCCACCAGGGGCAGTACGGGACCCCACCACCCAGCACAGGGTCCTCAGGGGCGTCCTCCAGCCAGGGGACAAGCCCGCAGCCCGCGCCCTGGCCCAAATCACCTCAGGGAAGGCAGGCTACCACCTGGGATTGGCCATGCTCTGCCTGACCCACTGGATCCAGCGCCGCTGGCCACCCACGGGGACCGTGCCCTGGATTTGGGCCATCCCCACCGCCCACACACAGGTCGAGGTGGGCCCGGACACGCGGCCAACCCCCCCCCCCAGACCGCAGCAATCCCTCACCTTCGGGTACCACGCCATCCACAGGGTCCTCAGCCGCGTGGGTCTTAGCCCAAAGCTAGCATACCCCCTTCCCACCACTGACCAAGAGGTCCACCAGATACGCAAGCTCGTCTGCGAAATCCTTGCCGCGGCAGCAGAAGACGGCAAGCTTCTCCTCCAAACCGCCCGGCCTACAACTGGCCACGCAAGCACGCCGCGGCGAGCAAACACATACACCGACACAACACACCCCACCGCACCATCCCCGCCCATGCCCCTCCCCTCTCGCTGCTCACCCGGAGACCCACACACGCCCACCATCGCGCGAACCCCTGGGCTCTGCGACACGGGCCTCCCCCACCCGCCCGAACACCAGCAGACGCCCGCCACACACCCACCCGCCAGACACCCCTCACCACCCCCCACACTGGACAACCCGCACACACCCGCCGAGAGGAGCCCCGCGCCCCGCGGCACGCCCACCCCACCCAGTGGCCCACCCACGCCCCGCGCACACACCCCAGAAGACCCAGGACCACCCCCCCCCTGGCCCCTGAATGCAGCCCGAGCGAACTGTTCCCCCCCGCGGACGCCAGCCCACACAACCTCACACATTGCAGGACCCCGGCCTAGCCAAGCCCAGAAGGAGAAGGCCACAGCCCCGCGCCTCCCTCCCCCGCCGCTGCCGACCAGATCGGCCCGCCGGGCCGCCAGGTCACGACCAGGCCCCCCCAGCCACCCGCCCGCAACCTACAGCGCGAGGACATGCCCTCCATCCTCCCCGCCGTGGCCGCAGCAGAAACCGCCGCCCACATGCCCGCCTGCATCACAGCCCAACCCGCGTCCACCACCTCGTCCTCATCCTCAGCCTCCTCCACCTCCTCCACCTCATCCTCTGACCCCCCCCTCCCCGCCGCCCTCATCCTCCAGGCGACGGCAAAAGCCAAAGCCGCGGCCGCACGCACCGACCCCCCGACCCCCACACAGGCAACTCAGGCACCCCGGCAACGCACCGGGAAGACCCCCGACCCGACATCGGCGCCCTCACACCTCCGGACAGTGGTCCTCCTCAACCTGGAACCGGACCTCAACCCCAAAACCGACCGAAAACCCAAGCCGGCGCCCAGGCGAGCACACACAACACCACAAACGCAACGACACAAACCCAACCGACACCGCCCTACCCCAGGCCCTCACCCAAGCCAGGACCCCCCACCCACCACAACCCACGCCCCCCTCCCACCGGCAGCCACCACCACCGCAGAGGCCGCCACCCAACACGACCCCGTCCAAACCCTCGTCAACATCCCCGTCACCAAGCGCCCCATCATCCATCCCCCACAAACCACCACCATCGCCGGCCAAACCGACCCAGGGACGTGGGACCCCTCCACCACCGTCACTGTCAAGCCCCGCCCCCGACCTGCCCCCCCTGCCCACCACATAGTGCAGCCCCAGGGGCTGCGCACGATGCCCAACCCCCCACCCCCACAAGGGGGACCGGAAAAACCCACAAGGGGTCCAGGGGCCATACCCGCAACACCAACCCCACCACTACCAACACCACCACCACCAGCAGCCCCACCACCACCACCACCAACACCACCTGCACCACTACCACTGCCAACCACCCTACCCCACCGGGCCACAACCCCCCGTGCACGAACAGCACCAGCGAATGGGATGGCAGACACTGAGTGCTCCACCCGCATACCCCACCTACCACCAGGGGCCAGCCCCCCCGTACCAGCCACCCCCCCGTACCAGGAACCGTATCCCCCCGGCCAGCACGTCCACGCCGAAGGGGGCCCCCAGGCCCAACCGCGCCAAGGACAGTCACTCGACCCATACCACCAGCCGCTGCCGCCACCACACCCCTACGTGGCGGATCCATGGACGACGCGGAACCTGCCCCCCCCCCCCAGTACCAGGCGGCACCACGCAAGGCCCCCCAGGACCCGCCACGCCTTTTGACTGGCCCCACTCGAGCGATGAGGCCCGGTCCCGCAAACGGCGGCGCTCCTGCTCCCCCCCCGCACGGCACACTCGCCCCCGGCGCCCACACCCCACACCGCCACCGCGCCTCAACAACCAACTCGCGCCGCTCCCGCTCCCCCAGGTGCCACCACGACCCCCCGGGACCCCGCCCCCGCCGCTCCTGCTCCAACGGGCAACACCACGAGCGCCACCGCCGCCCCATGTCCACATCCCCCTCCCCCCACAGGCCCCGCCGGGCTCCCCGTTCCCCCCGCTGCCCAGAACCCATCCACCACCCCCAGCCCCCGCCACCACCACTCCCGCTCCCCCAGACGCCACCAAGCGCGCCACCGCCGCCCCATGTCCACCTCCCCCTCCCGTTCCCCCCTCCGCCCGTACCCGTCCTCCACCCCCAGCCCCCGCCACTGCTGCTCCCGCTCCCCCAGGCACCGCCACCCGCACCACCACCACAGGTCCACGTCCCCCCCCCGCCGCTCCAGGACCCCGGACATGGACCCCTCCCCCCCCCAGGCCCCCGCCCACCTCGCCTGGTGGTCTGCCCCCGCTTTGCAGGAGCTCCGCCGCTGGGTGAAGTGGGCCGGGGGAGCGGGAAGGCACAATGGGGTGCACATGGTGCATACCTTCGAGGAGGTGCGCACCCGCACCTCCGCCGACCCCAACGAGGCCGCCCCTGATGCCATCATGCCACAAGCGGCATGGGAGGCCCTCCTCCGCGATGCGGTCCAGGGCCTCCGCCCCCCCTACACCCCCCAAGCCCTCCGCCAATGGCTCCAGGCCACCCACCCCCAGGCCTGGGCCAACGGCGCCCCCTCCCAACCCCGCCCCTCCAGCCACCACCACACCAGGAAGGGGAAGGACAAGGGCAAGGGGAGGGCAAGGGACACCAAGGGGCACTCAGGCAAGAGGGCACGGAGGGGCCCCAAGTGAAAGCAGCCACCCATAGGGACAGGGCGCCGGAAGAGACACCACATGGGGGCAGGAAACCACCCCAGAACCAGGAAGGGGCAGGAGCGGGGACTAGGGCACGGAGGAAAAGGGCACCACGGCAGACGCCGCGACCCACACCCAGCAAGGGCATACTACGACGGGGGGACCAGCGCCGCCCCACCCCAATGAACGCCGCACGACTCCCGGGGGCGCACCCCCCAACACGCACCGCCGAAGCAAGCATCGGACGCCGTAAGGATCACACCAGCGCACACCCACCAGCCACCGGAAGCCACACGGGGAATGGAGGGCACACCCACACGGGGAGAACGGGCCACACCCACAGAGGAAGCCGCAGAAAACGCCGCCGCACGGCGCACGACCACGCCCTCGCCGCCAGGCGACGACCCGGCCGCCACAAGAGCCACCTCAGAGGCACCGGAAGAGGACGAAGGCACGGCGACAGCGACCAGGACTAGGGACCGGGACCCCCGGAGGACACGGGACGGAGGCACAGGCCCCAAGGAAGGGCAACCCCATGGACGCCTACCCGACCCACAAGCCCGAGCGGCACGCCCTGGCCCCCACAGCACGGACCCAGCGAGACACCCACACCTAACCGCACCCCCCGGCCACCAGCCAGCCACACTTTGGCCCGCAATCCGCACCACGACACAGGCCAGGCTGACCTCCACTGACCCACCACGGCACAACGCGACACCACGGCACACCGCACCACAGCGCGCCACAGTGCGACGCGCCAAAGCATGACACGACGCAACGCGGCACAGAGCGGCACAACACGGCACGACTGACCCTAACCTGAAGGACTAACCGAAGCAAGCCACCGCACACCCCGGAAGGCGCCGCACCAACACGCCACAAACCGGAACCGCAGGCCACACACGGGGCCACCGCGCGCCCGGCAACAACAGTGGTGGACCACCCAGAAGGTTGAAACCGGCACCGCAGAGAAGAAAGGACACGAACAACCCCAGCCCCCTAACCCAGAGCCACACGCAGCCGCCTGGCGCAGCCGCTTAGCCGGCAGAGCCAGGACCTAACCCGGCAGTAAGGGGCGCCGAGCCCAACGTGTACATAGCCCACCCGACCCATGGGGCCGGAACACGACCAAACAGAACGCAACCGCCAACAGCAGCCCGGAAGACCACACTGAATGCGGGCCAACGCGTGCGCCAGCCCAGGGAAGGCAGAGGGAGGAACAGGCAGCCCCCCCCCCCAAAAAAAAAGGGGGGGAGGAGGAAGGGGGCGCGAAAGCAGCCCACAGCCACCGAACCGCCCGCCAACACCACAAGAGGCGGCCAAACCCCCCACCCAGATGGCACCGAAGACAGGACCCCAAAGAGGCACAGGGGGACCACCCAGCAAAAACCGGCAACACCAAGCCAGGAACAGCGGCCCACCGGGAAAAGGGACACCGAAACATGCAGACACACACCAAAAAAAAAGAAAAAAAGCCAGCAGCCCAGCCCGAAAGAAAGAGAAGGGGGGACAGGGACCACAACGCCCGGGACAGGGACACCCAGCAACCGACACGACAAAGCAAAAAAAAAAAAAAACCGCAAAAAACACACTCCGACAACCCAGCCAAGAAGGGCAGGGCACCGCCGAGACCCGGGTCCAGCACGCACGCCCACACCGCACACCGGAACCGAAAAAGGCCGGGGGCAAGCGGAGCGCGCACGAAACCACACACGTCCCATAAGCAGGCCGAAACCTAAGCCCAACCACGAACATCACAAACAGCCGGCAAAAGAGGGACAACACCACAAACCGTGCCCAAACACACCCACCCAAGACCCCAGCCAGGACTGGCGGGGTTATTAAAACCCACACCCAACCGCAACCCGGACCAAGACACAAACGCCGCACAACAGTAGGAAACCCAGTGCCCACAGCCCGGGCACTGAGGCAGCCCGTGCTATGCAGGTGACCCGGCCAAACGAGATCCGGAGACCGGGGGTAAGGCTGCATCCTAAGGCCTGCGCTGCTTTGGGACTCGAGGCGGAGCGTGCGACACCCAAGCGCCTCGGAACCCTAGTACCAAGAACATGCATGCATGCCTTGGGAACTGGATACGCCAGGAAGTCCGGTGAACCTCTAGGGTTCCGCCCAAAGGAGGGGACGTGCGCAAGCACGGGGGCACACCCTCCCCGCGAGACAGACACGTCACGCCGGCGGCGATCAGCCCTCCCGGTGTTGCCCGGGGCCGTTTGTTGGGGGCCACCAGTCAGGTCTACCGGGATGTAAGCTGCCTCCCCTCTTCACGCGCGGAGCCTCTTCCTGTTCGTCACAGGGGCGACGCCAGGGGGAACCAAGGGGCGCCTCCCCACGACCGAGTGCACCTAGCTACCTACCTACCTGTGCGTCACTACTGTTTCACCCTGTTACCCTCTATTGGCAGTCTTTTTTTTTTGTTTTTTTGTAAAACAAGTCCAAAGTCACTGCTCGAGAGTCCTCAGGAGGCCAGCTCATCATACAAAGTATCACCCACATCCCTGGTCACGGTCAGTGCGTGGGGCAGCAGGGAGGAGAAGGGACCTGTGGACAGTGGGTTTGCGTTTGTGCAGAACACCCTGTTACCCTCTATTGGCAGTCTTTTCGGGGGGGTATACATTGCAACATCCAAAGCTTAGCGTGTGTTGAACCTTTTTGGAAGCTTGTCTTCAATGGATCGGGGGCTGTGAGAACACTGCCCTTTGTGTTACGTGTGATACACCTTGTGACACGTATATGCGGCTCACAAGGTGTGTCGCAGGTCTACTCATTTTTTGTCTTCCTAGACTCAAAAATTCTGTCTGATCTCTTCTTGTTTGGTAGTTCTGCATATCACAATATATTGTCTAAGCACTTCCTCAAGCCACTGAACCTTCGACCAGCAAATGTGTGTTCTGTGATCTGCATTTGCGTGTCGCAGGACGCGCCAGCAGGTCGCGCAGATCCGTCTATGCGGGAGAATTGACACGTAATGTTGACCTTTTTACAGATGGAAAATGAGTGAAAGTAAGGTGCCTTTCTTGATTTTGAAAATGCTTTCGCCTGTAGTCTCTGTGGTGCGCTGTGACAGGTAATAAGCACGTCTCACAACCTGTCACCGGCTCCGCCATGTTCTACCTTCATCGCCGTTCCGGAATGTGTCAGATGATGCCAAGCAACCAAAAAAACACCAAAAACGGAGGCTCCCACCCACAGAGGTGTCAGATCGCCCGCAGGTTCACATATGCAGTGTTGTGTTGCGCTGTGATACGTTAGAAGCACGTCAGACAACCTGTCATCCGCTGTCCAATCTTCTACCTTCACAGCCTTTCTCCAATGTGTCAGATGATGCCAAGCAATCAAAGAAGCACCAAAAACGAAAGCTCCCACCCACAGAAGTGTCCCATCGACCGCTGGTTTACACATGCAGTTTTGTGTCGCGCTGTGATAAGTCATTGTTGCGTCGCGCAACGTCTCACGAGCGGCCACTCTTTGTTTGTCAGAAATGCGCAAAAGTAAGCACCAGTGAGGCCGCCCGACCAAGGGGGCAGACACTCGACACACACCCTGCTTCAAAATCCGCCGATCGGATAGAGGTGCGTTTTGGCAGCTTTGTGCAATGTTGTAGCGCGCTGTGACAGGTAAATCGCGCGTCGCACGACATTCCTTGGCTATTTTGCATTCCACAGCGTGCAACGTGCGGGCCAGCAGCCGTGCTCTGTGTCAACAGGCTCCCGCAAGCCATGAAGGCAGCCCTGAAATCCCTGAAGGCAGCCCTGAAATCCCTGAAGGCAGCCCTGAAATCCCTGAAGGCAGCGACCACAGTGAAGGTAGCCCTTAAGAGAAACACCTCCATGGACTGAGTGAACCCAGTGAGCCCGGATCAGAAGATGAGAGGCTCAGATGATCAGACTACCAAGAGGAAGAGGAAGTTGAAGCGCCAGAGGAAGACGAAGGGGAAGAGGCCGAAGAATCAAACGGGGAATGCGAAGGAAGGGAGGTAACCTTAGCACAAAGTGCATGTAAGCAATTGCATTCAACTGAAAATTTGCTGCTGGAGTTACTGAGAAAGCAGCGTGCTTCAAGGTGGAGTGATACTGGTGACGGGTTTTCATTGAGTGAGGGGTTCTCAGAGCAGGTCAGGGACTACATTAGACTCTGTGTGAAACAAGAGGGTGTTGAGGGGCGTATGGAGACGGCAACAGTTTTTCGGTTTCAGTACGGCCTGAAGAAAACGTTCTTTTTGGAAGCAAGCATGACACCAGCCAAAGATTCCTTTTTTGCAATGGGAATCGGTTTTGAGCGACGACTGGCCGTCCAGGAACGGAACAATTCTGAAATGGTTGATGTACGTCGCACCATGCCCATGTTACTACAGTTGCGCTGTGGAGACAAAGTTCAGATCAAAGCCAATTAAAGATCCTATGGCTTCCTTTTGCTGTGGTGTCGTGAAAAGCCTGCTGACATGGAAATGGTGTGGCAAAAAATTTCAAAAGGCCTCTGCAGAGGTACAAAAGAAGGGATAGCCAGCGACACCCTCTGGGACACGCATATTCGTGTCCCAAAGCGTGTCACAAACACTCCAAGGAACAAAACAGCGACAACAACCCTGTTGAAAAGCAAAAACATATTTCAAACCATTCAGGACAAACGGGCAACACTTGGCACCTCATGCATTTGCCTCTTTTCCGCGTCAGTGTCAAGTAGTTTCAAGAATAGGTGTGAGACACCTTGTGAAGCGCATTTTGCATGTCACAAAGTGTGTTATGGGTTTTTTTTTAGAAACCGGGAGTGCGACATGCGGACAACACGGTGTATATGTACGTCGTCGTTCAAAATTCCCATGGTTACACCCTACCAATTGCATCAAGGTGTATGAGGCCAATAGATGCCCCTTTCGGCTTTTGAGGACCATTTTGGGGAAAATACCTGCCTTAAAAGCCTAGGTGAGGGGGGGGGGGCGGTCGAGGGGGGGGGGGAGGTTCAACATGTCCCGGATTGTGAGCGGCCTTTTGAAGGGCGGGGGTTCTGGTTCAGAGGGGCTCGCGGAAGGCCGTTTCAACGACAGAGGACGGACCGGCTTAGGGGGCTGGCGGGTACGTTTTCGTGTTTTGGCTTATTTCGCTGGTGGAGGGGGGCGGGGGCGCTTTGGAGGCTTGTGCACGACTTCGTCAGGGAGGGGGGAGGGAGGGTGGTAGGTGGGGGGGTGCCTGTACCGAAGGCCGTAGGGCCTTCGGCACTGAACTAGGCGATCACAGCACGACACAAGGCACTTGACCTTAGATTTCCAAATTGACAAACCCTTTGTTCAGCTCTTGTTCATGTGGGAATAATACCCTATAACAATAATAACAATCACGACATTACTGCACTGTCATACAATCCAGCATCTGACATTTTCGCACTACAAAATATCACATTTTCTGCACGCGCGCGACGCATCCTAAGCTACAGGACTCGCGATCTCAACCTGGGCATGCGTGTCCATTACGTCCCCCTCCCAAGACACTGCCAAGTGTCTGAAAAACTGATATATACCCCTACATGGGCAAGCATGCCCACAGAAAAACACAGCATATATAAAACCTCACAGAAAAATCTGCTCACGGGATGACATACCCGGATTCCTCCATCCAATTTCTGAACTACCTCAGGGCCCTACCCACAGGTTACCTCCGGTTACTCCCTGGGGCTGATAGGCACCCTTGGTTTCACACGGGGATGTATTTACAACATGAGACTGTGCAGAATAATGGAAACTTGTAATCCGCCCTACCCGAGGGCCTGAAATCCTGAACTGCGGCCCCTCTATCCTTTTTTGGGTATAAAAAACTGACACACAACTGAGTGGGGGGTCTGCTCCCTAAAAAACCGAAGCTGACTATTGGGAAAAAGTTTCTGAGAAAGCTTAAAAACTCTAATCAGAAAATTCTGACTAAAGCTTCTTAGCCTAAAACTCAGGGGGGCAGTTTTCCAAAACTGAAATTCAAAATGAAAAACTGGTCTACTTACTGCCCATGCCTAAAGTCTGCTTTTCTGCACCTGTAAATTGAAAACCCCTGCTCAGAAGATTTAACAACAAAAAAAACAGGCATCTCAGAACTCAAAAAAAAAACAAACAGGCACAAGCAGCACATCACAGGGCAAAAGAAATGGAATAAATGCAAATCTGCTGAGCACACAGGGTTCCACAAACCCTTAGAACTGGAATACAAAGCTGCAGGCCATCAGAGCGGCACTTAATGTGCCTTAATTCTTTCTGAGATGTCTCTATTCACTTCTGAGCGTACTGCTTCCACAGAACTCCAGCTCTGCAATTCTGGATAGCAGAGCAAGAAAAGAAGTGAGTGTGAGGCAAGGGGGAACGAAGGGGGGTGGTCATGCAGAACTGATATAAAAAAAACAGACCTGGCGTGATGTGGGCCACTGAAACTTCCCACTCTGGACTGTGACATCTGGCGCAAGGGAATCCACCTGAAAACAAACAGCGAAGTATAAACAAGGTCAGGGCAAAAGAAATATCTGTTAGCAAACAGGCTCCACACTCCCCACACAGTGGTATGGGACAAAAGAGCTGAAGCATACTGAAAAGAATTCTAGTCAACACTCGCCTACAGTGGCAGGCCAATGAGCATAGAAAAGAAGGGCGATGCCTGGCCATGGCATCCAGCCCGCGGCCTGCCAACCTGAACCTCGGTGGAGGTGTCAAAGACCTACAGGTTACAAACCAACACAGGTCACCCACAAACCTGCTTACCCAACCACTCAAGGAGTTGGCGCTTCTACCTATCTTGTGTTGGGGGGCTTTTCCCCTGCACCCTCAAAACAGTGCCAGCTTCAGGCTGCACAAACAAACAAGACAAAAAACGGCATGCAGTGTTAGGAGGATCCAGGCTCGCAAGCCCTGATGGCGTCCCCCTCTAAAAACTGAAGGCACACTCGTCAGTGCACTCCATGCACACAGAACATACAAAGTTCTGTCCAAGGAAAAACAGAGTTTCAAATTGCCCCATGAATAAACCTGGACGTAGGGCAGCCACAAGCTGGCCCAGAGCCCCCAACTAGGCTTCACGGAGTGAAACTGAGCCACAGTGTGACTCACGCTAAAAACAAAAAACCTCAAAGTGGACTCAAAAGTCAGACTCAGAAATCACAGAAAAAATATCCTATTGTCCGCAGCGCAAAAACTGCACGAGTAGACACCATCGGAGCCAAAAGGCTCAAAATCAGGCCAGTGTAAAACCGGGCCTATGGATCCAGAATCCAAAAACCACAACAAGGCCGCATATCAGCGCAAACCTCTGAGCACAAAAAAAGTGCCTTTTCAGCGCCCCATTGGAGCCGGATTCGCGCAACACACCAAAAATTGTTTTTAACCCAAACAAGAGAATATCCAAACCAAAAGCCCACAAACAGCGCCCTTGCTCAGCGCATGCTAGAGGTAGGCACTCTGATACCCAGCCGCAAAGGCGGCGGCGTCTTACAAGATCACCTGCCACCCTGTGGCCACGGTGGTGGTCTGCAGTGCCTCCGGCGCACTGCAAGACAAACAAACACATGTGCTCACACACACACAACACTCTTCAACCTTTGAGGTATGGTGAACATATGGATTTCCCTTTCGCTTGGATCATTCGCACATGCTTGCAGTAAACTCGTCGCTAACAGCGCTTCTTGGCTTTCGAAATTCCCCCACCTCCATGCGGTGAATGCTTCGCTGCCGGCGCTCCTCCTTCTCATTTACGCTCGTGAACGCGTCACTCAGTGCTCTCTGAGCCGCGCTCGGCAGGCGCTAGCGGCAGTGCGCTCCTCTCCAAGGGTGCTTGTCCTGCAAGATCCGTCGTGCCGCAGTCGTCGACTGAGACGCTCCTCAACGACTCCACGTTCCTCCCAGGCGCTCACGTTCCTCATCATAGCCCAGCGCCAAAAGAGCGTTGTCCTTGTTGTGCCCAAATTCACCAAAAAATATTGGTGTTTCTTCCAGGCCGGCGGCTATGAAAACCCACAAACGATCTTGACTGAATCTTAGGTGTCGATTTTGTAAGGCCGTAGGGCCTTCGGTACTGAACTAGGCGATCACAGCACGACACAAGGCACTTGACCTTAGATTTCCAAATGGACAAACCCTTTGTTCAGCTCTTGTTCATGCGGGAATAAAACCCTATAACAATAATAACAATCACAACATTACTGCACTGTCATACAATCCAGCATCTGACATTTCCGCACTACAAAACATCACATTTTCTGCACGCGCGCGACGCATCCCAAGCTACAGGACTCGCGATCTCAGCCTGGGCATGCGTGCCCATTACATCCCCCTCCCAAGACACTGCCAAGGGCATTGCTGGGTGGTGTGTGAGGTGCTGTAAGGCGACCAGGGGCGTCGCCATGGGTTTGGGCCGGTGGGGGGAGTGAGGGGGGCTCGGGGCGGGTGGTCGTTAAGCCACTGCAGCGTGCAGTACAGAGCATTGAGGAGCAAGGGAACGCGAGCTGTCAGGGCGATTTTCAAGTCACCACAGTGCGCTGGCATGCTTCCGCCGGGGGGGGTGGTGGTGAGCTTTTTGTACAGGGACGTAGGAACCATTCCCTGGATGAGATTGCGCCGTTTTCCTACGTGCGCAGTCGCGGACCACCGTTGGGACACCACCGTGGTGAAGGGGGGGCGCCAGCATTGGACGTAGGTTTGTACCAGATGATCGCACGTCGGGCAGTGTGAGACAAAGAAGATGACGTCCACGGGGTGGGGGTCAGGGCAGGCGTGGCAATGGCAAGGATATAAGTCATTGTGGAAAGCAAAGGGCTCCATGTTGAAGTTTCCGGTGGACCGTTTGAAAGAAAGGCCTGTGAACCATGATGTGTGGTTGTAAAAATGGAAGCTGGATTGCACGTGGATGTTTTCGTGTTTGTGGCAGGGGGAGGAGATGTTTGACTGAGGTGGTAGTCAGGTTGTGAGTGACGGGGGGGGGAGCCTCTGGATACGCACCCAAGAGGGGGGGGGAGGAGGAGGGAGGGGTCCCAGACCATCGCGTGGGCGGCCCACTTTGAGTATGCATCCGAACTTTACTTTCTCCGAAATCTGGCGTGACCCTTGATCCACATCCATCCCTGGATATTCCCTGGGCGTCGGGTGGTCTGGACTGACTGAAGGGAGGACTCCCAAGTGCCAGCTGGCGAGCGGCACGGAAGGCCCCGGGAGGAGCATTTAGAGAGAACAGTCACAACGTGGAGGTTGTTCCCTAGCAATACAAAGGTGAGGCGTTGGTGAGACACGATGGCCCATCGTAAGAACATGATAGCCGCCCAGAAGTCCGATCACTCTGAGGACTGGAAGGGGGACATTTGACACAGGACCCATCGGGTACCAATCGGGAAAAATAGGGTGGCTGCAGATCCGTAGCCCAAGGCGCCTGCGGAGCCATCCAGGTACACCCAGGTGGTGTCGGGGGGGGGGGGGTGTGCGGAGGAGGCCAAGGGCCGCGGTGCAGCCCCACTCCGCGAGGTCATCGGGGTTAAGGGAGTGGGGTTCATCCGGGAGCTGGTACAGCTCGCCATGCCGTGACAAATCGATTAGGACTCTGCCGTGTGGCCCGGTGGGGGGGGGGTTCGGGATGTACTCTTGGGAGTGGAGAAAGGGGGGGGTAAGCAGTTCGTGGCGTCCTGTTAGCCGGGGGCGAATTGATATGGCTGGGGTTTGAAAAGTGTACTCTTTTTTGTTTCCGTGGAGGCTAGGGTCTTTGATGGTGTGGGTGGTGCCGTCTGAGAACCAGAGAGTGGCTGACTCTTTGTGCACCCCCGTGACTGTTCCCAAGTGGAATCCTGGATCTTCGGGTTTTCGTCGTAGCGGCCTGCCAAATTTGCTGTACTGTGGTGTCGGTTTGGTGGCCTGGAATCCGACTTGGACATGCTCCTTTGGGAGGAAGAGGGAGGGGGGACATGAGGTCCAGAGGCCGGTTCTGTGGTATCGGAGGCCTATGGCATGGCACGCGTCCATTACGGTGTCTTGGATAGCATTGCGTGTGGTGGAGAGCATTGCCTCGGCAAAAGCCTCATTTGTTGAGGTGGGACCATCCCCGTTGAGGTACCTGACTGCGGTGTTGACCATGGCCATGCAAAGGGAAAAAGTAAAATTGCGGAGTTCCAAGCCCCGCTAATGGCGGGGGGCGTAGCGGGCCTTAGGAGAGAAGAGTCTTGAAATCCTGTTTGCTTTCTTTGGGGAGGGCTCGTGCGCAATGTTCTGCCAAATCATGGTTTGGAGGATTTCCAATTCGTTCAGGGCCAGGGGGTGTGCCATGAGGCGGTAGCAGAGAATAGGGATGAGCTGAACATTTACTAAGAGAACATATTCGGAAAGGATGAGCCGGAGGGGCTGGAGGATTGTGAACAATGAGCCAACGCCAGTATTTGTGTCGCATGGTTGGTGGTGACGATGTACACCCCTAGGTACTTATAGCACTTGTGTGGTTGCCGCGTTTTCTGGTTGGTTGTTGAATGGGGGGGGGCCCGAGGGGGAGATGAAAGTCCTGGGGGGGGGCGGTGCCCATGGCGTGGATCTCGGTTTTACTGAGGTTGAGGTCTAGACCCAACTCCCTGGCGACGGCATCAGAAAAATTCAAAATTTCCTGTATGCGGTCTCCACTTTCGGATCGGTACAGGAGGTCATCAACAAAGGCGTGGCCCGATTCGTGTGAGGAGGGAGGTGCAGTGACCTGAGACGGTAGGGCGAAAAGGAGATCGTTCCAGTAAAGGCAGAAAAGGATGGGCAACATGGGGCATCCTAGCCAAACTCCCCTGGCCTGTAGGTGGGAGGAGTGCTTGTGCCCTGACAGGACCGGGAAGTCGCGAGGGGCACGGTATAGGGATTGAATGAGGCTTACCAGGGGTGTCGGAAAATTTAGGCGTGTCAGCACCGGGAAAAGAGTGGTGTGAGGAACAGAGTTAAGGGCCTTGTTGAAATCCATGTAAAGGCTGTAGCTCCCGGTTGACTCCCGAGACTTTGACAAAAGGTTGAAGATGTGGTCCTGGCATCTGCGGTAGGGAGGCCCGCGGAACTGGGTGGGGTGTATAATGGAGTGTTCGATGGCCGCCGCCAATAGTTCTCGGTTGGCGTGTGTTGCAATTATTTTGTAAACGCTGTTCAGGAGGACGATAGGCCTGTAATTTACTGGGTTCATAACGTCCCCCTTCTTAAAAAACAGGATGGTGTTGGCTTAGAGCCGTCTCTCAGGTAGAAGCTGGTGGAGGTAGCGGTTGCACACCCGCCAGACGAACTGTTGGATCGGGGGGGGGGGGGGGGATGTGTAAAGTGTAGTTGTTCGTGAAGTCCCGCCCCCCTGCCTTGTTAGGCTTGGATTTTTTTAGCGTGTTTCGGAATGATTCCCAGGTAATGTGGGGAAGGGGGTTGCGTTTTCTGGGCTCAGGGCAGGTTGGGGAGTGTGAGAGCAGGTGCTCCACGAGTGCGCTTGGTGGTGCGTACTCGAGGTTGCCGCCCAGGGTGAGGAGCGTGGAGGAGAAGATGTTGCCGACTTCTTTTGGGCTTGAGACGAGCTTTCTGGTGCCCGGGCGCTTCAGCTTTGTTTCTTCGCGCTCCACGGGGTTGAGTGCCTCCTTGATGGTACGTTGGATTCTGGTTTTCTGGACCAGGCACCGATGGATCTTGGTGGTTGGCGACTTGTTTACTTTGGTTTCCCATTCCTTGACGTGTTTGTTCAGTGTGTCCATGGAAGCAGGGGAAGCAGGATGGCTTGGAGGGGGGGCAGGGAGATCAGGGACCCTTTGATTTTCTTGACCAGGGCTGAGGAGGTAGCGTGGGACGATGCCCTGATGGTGTGGTAGCTGGTAGCCACTTCCTCTAGCACCTCGTCAGTGAAGCGCTCTATGTCCGCCGAGGATAGAGGGTCGAATTGAGGGAGGGTAGACTCGCACCACTTCGCCAGGGGGACGAGGGAATCATGGTGCTTTGAGCGTCCCCGCTCCGTTAGTTCCTGGAAAACGTTCCTCTTAGTGGTGGGGGTTTCGGAGAAGGGGTTCGGGGGGATCTGAGAAGTGTATGTGACCGGGTGGTGGTCGGACATTTTGTCGTCGGTTTGGAAGGTTGCGGAGGTGGGGGCGAGAAACTCAGAGGCTGCCGGGGAAAATAGAATATGGTCAAGGTGGCTGCTGCTCGCCTGGCATGGGATGGGGTATCAGGAGAAGGACCGAGTGGCCGGGTTAAAATGTCCGAAGGTGTCGATGAGGCGTGGTGCGTCACTTGTGAATAGCCTCCGGAGCCATGGCCACACGTTGTCTGTTTGAAGGTTTGGCCCGTCCAGCTCAGGGCACATTATGCGGTTGGTGTCTCCTCCTAAGACATGGCTGGGATATTGTTGCATTAGCGGGCGCAGGACCTTTTCCCTTTTTGAGCGGTGGAAGTCCGTGCCTGGGGCGTATACAGAGAGACAAGTAATGTGGGCGGGGCCCCCAGGGAGGGTGAAGATGGCCGCCGCCAGTAGCCCTTCCGTGTCAAGCCTTGGGACAGGGGTGATGAAGCGAGGGAATCGAGCAGAGCAAACCAAAATGGATCCATGCCAACTCCTGGAGCTTTTGTCCTTGCTGATATTTGAAACGATGGTTGCTTTAGTGCCAGAGCCGTAGGCGTACACGTGGGGGAGGATGGGGGCATGGTCAATTTCTTAGAGGAAGAGGCTGTCGAAGTCGTTTTTGAGGTGTCGGAGATCTTGGCGACTCACTATAGGCTTTTTCTGCAAGTTGTGGGAGAGGAACCGTAGTTCTGAAGGGAGGGGTACAGGGGGGCATTGCGGCCTTTGGTGTCCCTTCCGTAGGTGTTTGCGGGACCTCGGGGGAGGGGGGCGGGATAGGGGGGGGTGAAGGCCGGGGAGGTACAGGGAGGTTGGTCGAGCTGGGCTGCCTAAGGCTGCGGAAGTGCCGGACTTGGTCGGCCAGTACCACGGCTGAGGCGAGCGCTTCATGTAGCCCCTTGATGGCGTCAGGGGAAGCTGCGACATGGCCAGTGCTTTACCTAATTGTGGCGCGTCCTTGCGTTGGCAGAGAGGGCTGAAGGGAGCAGGGGGCGGGTATCTGGCCCTCTGGTATTCATGGGTTAGCTTGCCTGCGGACTGTGGCGAAGAATAAGGGAGAGTCGCGGGGTGATACAAGGAACAGTTTACCCAAACACCTCATCCCATTTCTGTCGGGGTATCCCATGGTGCCACTCGTGGCGTGCGGCTCCTGTGAGGACAAGAATCGAGCGGGGAAACAGGCGGATGCAAAACGAGTCTCCGTTGGAGCGGTTCTTAAAAAATTGGTGGTGTCCGATTGAGAGCCAAAAATGGACACCGGGTCGCCTAGCAGGGGGTCCTCTTTGTGCTATCCGATGCCTTCTCGCGGAAGATACATTGTGCCGGTGATTTGGTTTTGGGGAGGGTGTGGGAGGCCTAGGCGTTCCAACGTGGCAGTGTACGCTTGGAGGATCGGGGAAAATTCTTCTGGGATGGGGGACAGGGTTATGACTTTGCCAGGGCCTAGGTATGCGGGACTGAAGTGCTGCACGGAGCGTACGTGGTATTTTTGCCACGTGTTGTCGTGGAGGACCTTTTTTACCATTTCCTCTTGGCTTTCGGAGAATACGTCGCGGATGTAAGAGAAGCCAGCGGGCAGGCAGGGGTTGATTTGTATCTCAGGAGCAGGGGTGGGGGCATCGTGGTCCGGGGCTAGGAGGGTGGTTGCTTCGCCCTGCAGTGGAGCAAGCAGCGGGACAGTGGTCTCGGACATCTCCTCGATGCGGCGTGTACCTGGCGTCGGCGCGGCGGCGTCGGTGTCATCTGGCGCCGCGTTCCACTCGCTGATGCGCTCAGAAACCTTCGTTGCGTGCCGCTCGTGGAGGGGGGAGACAAACTGGGATACGAGGACCGTGGAGCCCCAGGCGGCGCCCGCTTGATGGGCTGCACGATGGGTTGCTCATGCTCCTCTACATCCGGGTCTTGGGCAGGGAGGATCTTCTCAAGGGCGAGGAAGTCGCGGTGCAAGGGGTCAAAAGCGGCGTCTCCATATTTGAAATCATGCGCTAGCAGCGCGGACTCTTTCTTTTTGTAACCCGCGAGGTGTGCGTGTTGGAGCTCGTAGGGAGGCCGCGTAGTTTCCAAGGACACGTAGGGGCCAAGGAATCCCGCTCTGACGCGCAAGTAGAGGGCGTGCGCCGCTGTCAAGGTCACTAGGAGCACTGCGGATTTCGGGGCCTTAGGCGCGTTGTATGAGGGCGGGGCCGGCGTTGCGTGGGCCCGCTCGGGGGCGCTTGAAGGTGTTGACCTTGTGTTGCCGTCGAATTTTGACGAGAATCGCACCAATTGCCCATCTATGCCATGGAAAAGGACAATGCCGCACGAGTGGAACAAATGGATAGCAAGAATTTGGACTCCGGGTTTCATGACGTTGCACGGCGCGTGAGTCATGTCGATCGCCACGACCAGGGAATCTTTAGACCAGAACATCGCCCCCAAGGGCGGTGAAGCACTTCGTCCTCCGGGAAGGTTGGCAATCATCGTCGTCAGCGTTTCAGGGGCTTGTAGGTCTTTGTTACGTTACTTCCGGTCCCTAGCGATTACGGCACCATAGACCTCGGTAGATGGCAAAGCGTGCATGTGCATTGCAATGGGTTCCCCGGTGAGTAATTTGGCGCACTCGCGGACTTCAAACATGAGCTCGTCGGCGAAGCTGGACGGGAGTTCGCAATCAAATCAGTAGTAGGCCCAATGTGGGCTTTCGGAAGGATCAATGTGGCCAAATGGGTAGTATGCATTCTTGGTGTTCACCGACACATTTGCTAGAGCGGGGAACAAACATTTTGTTCATCAGCTTCATGAATGCACGGGCGTCCTCAATTTTGCGTTCTTCTGGTTGTCACTTGTCTCTCTCTTCCGGCAGCGTAGGCTCGATGCGATCAAGGATTTCTATGCTTACTTCAAACCGTAGTGTTTTGTGCAGCGATAGGTCACGCACCGTCGAATGATCATGCTTGGCAGCGAAGCGGAAAGGCTCAAACTTAGAATTGATGTCCTCGTATGGGCATCCGTCGAAGGAAGAGGTGTTTAGGAGCAAGGCAACATACGGCATTGTTTGATGGCAGCTTGTGCAGAACTCGTAGGAGTCCTTGCCGTCCTTTTAGACCTTTTAGGCATCCCGGAGTTGCACTCCGTGCATACATACCACGCTAGAAATGTAACGAAGGAGAGGGAAAAGGGCGGAAGTTGAGCCTAGCATGCGAAAAGTGGCGGCCACCACTTGAGCGTTTCACGATGGAATAACGAACCATCCTTTGAGGTCTTTGTTCTCTTTATCTGGCTTTATCTAGCACGGTTCGTAGTTGTTTAGCCCACGGGGTGGCGGTAGGCGGAGACTTTTTGGCTTCCGTTTGACAGTGGTCCAACTTGTATGGCTTCAGGTAGAAGCGCTTGTGTTTAAACAATAGTTTTTCAAGCTCGTTGTGGTTATTGTGCATGACGGAAGAGACCCTGCCTCGGTCCAAAATTTCCGTGGAGTTGCTCCCAACAAAAGCGGATTGAATATCGGTGCCTTCCATATCCAGGGAAAACTCCGAGTAGTCTGGAAGGCGGCGGTAGACGTCAGGGACGAAAATGCGTTGGCGAATGTCAAATATTTTGCGGTCAACAGCTTCACATTGGCGTGAAGGAAAGCTTGTTTGTAGCGGCGAATTTGAGGCTTGGTGTTTTTGAAAGAGGTGTGACGGCGAATAACTGAATGGCGTAGAAAGGCCGTCATCGGTGGCTTTGGAGCTCCCAAATAGAGTGAAGTTCTGATGATCACGGGATTAATGAAATGACAGCAGGGTGGTGAATGGAGGGTGGTAAGCGTGATTTTGCCCTCGGAAATTGAGATTATATTCAATCATCCACGGAAATTGTTCAAGAACTGGGACAGCCCAGGATTTTCCCCAATCACCGAATAGCGTGGACTACAGGTGGACCCATCAACAAAATTTCTCAGGGTCAATCGAAAAAAAATACACACTCCGAAAGTGCGACCATCAGCAAGCATATCCTAGAAACGTCTGCCATCGGCTTACAAATCTGAGAGGCATTCAAAAGCGCCTGGCTATAAAGGAAACGCGTCCACCAAAGCCTGGCAACTCCGTCCGTTGGAGCCAAACACACGGGCGATTTTAATGTCTGATGTCACACATGGGCATGGGGGAGGACACAACCATGGGGCCTACTTAGACAACAAGGTGCGCCACAAGGAGTGGACATTGAACAAGCATTCAATGTGTGTCACTCACCCTGCGGCAGAAGCTATCTGGTGCTTGGAAGGAGCGAAGTATGTGACCATTTCCCTGGTTTTGCCCGCAATTTACAAGCTGTTGGGCAATCTTGAGAAAGACTACCTACGACAGCATTGGGATGACACCATAGTACCAGTTGCAAGCATTGGACACAAGGTGAAGAAGGTTTGAAGGGAATACCTCGCAAACCTCACACGCCACTGGGTAACGGAGCTGTCAACGGACACCAAGAGGCTCCCTGTGATTGCAACTCTCTTGGATCCTACTGTACAAGCCCTTCACTTTCCGTAGTGAAGCAGAGCGGCGGGGGGCAGAAGCGGCACCGCGCGATGAGTGGCAGCATTGGAAAGGAGCACTAAACGAGAGCACTACCGTGTTGAACCAAGGCAACCAATCACAAAGGCCACGTGACTTCCTTGATGACTCTGATGGTGACAAGGAAGAGACACCAGCAACAACGGACGAGGTGGACTTCTACTTCAGTTTGGCTCAAGAGATTAAGGACATATATGTCTTAGATTGCTGGCGTAACTTTCGGCTACTTGCTCCTAGAGTAGCTGAAATGGCACGTCAGTTTTTGGCAACGCCTGCCAGTTCAGCACGTGTAGAACGCTTGTTGAGTGCAGCAGGGGTTACTTACAGTGACCTTTCTGGCGCAATGACTGAGGATACATTCGATAGAACGCGTTTGGCTGTGTCTAACTATTCTCCAGCATTGTACTCAGAAGGAGTTTAGGAAAGGCAGTACCTTTACACTGAGATGTCTAGTCTCTTTACACTGAGATGACCACTGTCCGTACACCAAGACGGCCACTGTTGCCACCTTATGTTGCCCATTCTGGAAAGACCAAGCTGAGA
This sequence comes from Eutreptiella sp. 'Long Island Sound 2002', assembly GCA_964036045.1. Lineage (NCBI taxonomy): Eukaryota > Euglenozoa > Euglenophyceae > Eutreptiales > Eutreptiaceae > Eutreptiella > Eutreptiella sp. 'Long Island Sound 2002'. Next base: position 129,076,229 of record OZ038382.1, on the reverse strand, counting down.
GAAAGAAACTGCTGTACCACGTGACCTTCGGGAGTGGTTTGGCTTTGGGTCTAGCATCTGCCTCCCGAAAAGATGTCTTTCGGTGCAGCTTTTTGAGAACGGTTACTGAAAACTGCAATCTCACAGAAAACTGACAAACGTCCAACACAGCAGCTACAAAACCTGACCCTACATCACTGCTGATCCCTTGTTCAGGGACAGAGACAGGGTTGCAAGGGAGGAACTGCAGGAATTTGCTGTTTAAATGCAGTGTAAGAAAGTAATCATTGAATCACGTAGAGGATTTCACAGGCCAAAAAAAGGGTCAGCAAGGTATCACAAAGGCCAAAAAGTCAGGAAATCTGGACTTTACTACGATAATATGGAATTAGAAGTTACTTCAGTTTTCAAAGAGGTGATTTGCGGTACATCGGTACTACCGGTCACCTGCAAAACCGGTTTCAGGTCTTAGTCGGAAGCGGAAGTGCTTGTAGACGTACTTTTCAGCGGCCACGGGCGTGGTTCCTCGGTGACCACACTCTTGCATTTATCCAGCATATCTAATAGGCGGTGGCGGTTTAGGAGAATGCCCTCATATATCAGCCTTTTCAAAATCTTTTCATGCGGACTCCCCCTATTTTGGGGTCGGTGGACCCAAAAAACATGCCGTCAGAATCCAAAGATTTGCTCTTTCGGTACCTTTTGGGTAAAGGTGTATGCAGGTAGTTAATGCCACGTCTGGTGAAATCTGGTAAACATCCCCCCCCCGGGGGCCATTTTTTAGAAACAATGGGTAAATTAGCCTTTTGAAAGTGTTTTCATGAGGACCCCCGCTATTGTGGGGGCGCTGAATCCAAAGAACATACCGCCAGAGTCAAAAAACCTTCTTTTGTGGTACTTCCTGAGTAAGGTGACGTTTTGGCCCGTAAAATCCTAGGTGTGTGGGGTGTCATATTTCGTTCACATCCTCCTACACAATGGCTTGGAGTGGGTTGGGTGAAGCAGGTCACAGCCCTACCGTAGCATATTGCCCCCAAGGGAACATTATATGACCCTATATGGGGGCTATTGTATATTATATTCGATTTCCTTGTTAGGACCATAGAATGTGAGATAGATAAGGCAACCTTGGATCCTTTGTAATTATAAGAATTAGTTGATGATAGGGTGGATTTCTCGTGTATGCATATCAGGTATTTCAGGGACTATTTGTACCACATCTGTTTGCAGGAATATATTCAGTCTACACAATCGTTATCTTACCCCTAGCACCCCTAGGGGTAACGCGGGGATGCCCAGTGCAAAAAAACACAATCGTTATGTCTTCCTTGCCAAGCAATGTTGCTGCCCATGCCACTGCGACCTCTGCTCCTGACCCCTCGGTCTGGTTTCATGGTAGCAGAGGCGAAGGTTTTTAGTGTCTGTTGTGCGCTTGGCATTGCAGAAAGCGATCGGTTCGCGAAATCCTGGACCAAATTCAAACCAAAATCTCTTCCTCGGGAGGGATAGCTGAGGGTGTCAAGTTCCCCACCCTCAGGACCTCCCTGGCCCTGACTTGATTGACCGGACAAGGGCCGCAAAAACGGGCCACGACACAAGTGGCAACACATCTGAAGTCTCTGAGATCGCAGAATGTTCCCATACGGCACCCCCATCTTCGAGATCCGGTTGGTGTAACTGCGTTTGTTAGGGGGCAGATGAACGATCACCCTCAGAGAGAGCTAAGTGGACCACAAGTGCCTTCCCAAGGCACGGGAACCGTTATTAGCACCGAAACTCGGGCAATAATCGATCCATCTGTCAGGGTGATCGAGCGTACGAATGCTTCAGCCTCGCGCGCTGCCAACTGGGGTACGATGGCCTCGCCAATGGGCCCCATCGTGGTCTACTCTCCCACCCCTCCGTCGTTGGGGTGGTTGCCAGAGCCCAAGGTCAAGAGGAACCTGTTACCGGCAGGGCCCATGAGATCTATTGTTGACCAACTCGACGCCGAAAACTGTTGAGTCCGCCCGTCCAGCCCTGACCCCGACGGCCATCTGGGTCGGCCCGTACAGCTGTGGCCCTAATCTAGCAGGTCCCATCGGCGACCAGGCAGAATCGCACTATGGTGGACTCGTTGCCCGCTTCAGTGAGCGGATCGCGGCGGTTTCCCTCCCTGGTGGAGGAATCTCCTTTCCTGGAGGCATAGCCTGATCCCCCAAGCAGATCTAGGCTCAATTCTACACTAATCGTGCAATCTCCCGTGCAAATCGAGGAGGATGAGTGTGACCGGTGGTTCCCCCCGGCGTTGGGGCAGGGGAACGAGGATGAGGAGGAGGATTTTGATCATCTGCCAGTCCTCAGTGCAGCCCCATGTGGGGAGTGGAATCATGGCGATGCCACGGTCCATAACGGTTGTACATGCTGCAATTTGTGGCGCTGGCTGGCCTAGAATTTTCTTTTGAGGTGGTTGCTGCGGCCTAATTGCCTCCGTCCCTCTTTGGCCGGCCCTGTCCATCGCTGAATTCCCTCCAGCAGATGGGAGGAGTGCACAGGGGCAAGGGCTCAAGCTGCGGCGATGGGTTGAGAACTTTGCTGATCAGGTTAGTGGTGTCGTTTGACAACAAAAGGTTCGAGTTGCCCGGGAAGCTGTCCAGGCAGGGTTCTCATTTGGATCTTGGGGAATTGTACAATACGGGAAGTTTAATCAAGTGGCGTTCATTCACCACCGGTGCACCCAAATGCCCCTGTAACCCCTGGTGGGGTGCACCCCTCCTACTTCAACCAAGAATGTCAGGGATTGTGGCGAGCATCACTCTGCACGATACCGCGTACCTTAGGGCTTACAGTGCCAGTGCACGTGGGCTGTAGCAGACACAATATTGGGCCCGTATGATTCACTGCAGCAACTGCAAAGCGCAACGTACAAAACCTCGGGCATGTGTTGCCAAAAAGCATGAGGAAACAAGCATATTCGGCGACGAGAGACACGTGCAGTATTACCCTACAGTACAGGACGAGGAAAGCTGCAATATTAGAGTACACTACAGGAGGAAGAAAGTTGCGACAGCAGTACAAAAACTGAAAGCAAGCTTCCAACGTGTTGTAACAAATGCAAAACCGCAAGATGCCGACCTTTGGTAAACTCTTTTGCTGTTTCAATAGATTGTGATTGACACACAAGTGCAAGCTTTCAGCAAAACACGTTCCCGAGGGTTTCTCTCACGAGGGTAGCATCTCCAGCGAAACGCCTTTGCTGACATACATCTGCCTCAGCTTTAGTAAAATCCATTTCTGCTGGGCTGCCATTGTCTTTTGCGAAGCAGATAGTTGTCAAAGTTAAAACCCAACTCAAAAAGACGAATGCAGAACTATGGGTAAGAATAGTGCCAAACGCTTTTGAAGCACACGCGCGAAGCCGCAAAATGTTGGAGCGCTCAGAAAAACATTCTTTCCCCTTTCGAAAACGAGGAGGAATAAACTAGAACCTTCGCCTTGTTTATTTTCAGAATGGTTGATGTTCGCAAACTTCCGCTACGACATACGCAAGATTCAATTGATAAATTAGCCGTTCAAAGGCACACTGGCCATTGCAGTCCAAGTAGAGGCCTACTGCTGCAAAAGTCGAAGGTTTGGTTTCTGTCCCTGCAAAATGCGTCCCCGCACGCGGGGACGAGCTCCGCAGGAGCTGCGGGGACGAGATCCTAAGGAGCCATCAGGGAGGAGCTCCATGGGAACAGCAGCCGGGGATGCTCCCATGGGGGGGCGGCACAGAGCACCCCCCAACTCCCATTTCCCTTGCCTCATCGCCTGCACCTCCCGAACCTGTGTCGGGAAGAAGGGATCAGCCCACACTCATGGAGGAATTCCTGGCGTGCCAGTACATCGAGGTGGAGGACTCTCCGGCTCCTCAAGACATGGTTGTGGAGGAGTCCCCGGTGCCTATGAGCGGCGCCAAAAACCGCCCATGTCTTGTTGTGGAGCCTCCCCTGGAACCTACATACTCCGGTGCCTATGGGTGGCACAAATGATCAGCGGTCCCTAGTGGATGAATCCCCGGCGGTGCAGAGGGTTAACGTTCTGTGCTGGGGGGGAGAAAATCCAGTGGAGGGAGGTTCAGCAACCCTCCCAATGAATTTGGTCTCTCCCCCTTCTACTACTTCACCTGAGGAAGAACTGCAACCGCTGGCATTGCCCAATCTTTGGGGGAGGGGGGACGGGGGGGCCTCCATGGGCTGTAACGGGTGCGGAGACATTTTCTGCTCCCAATCCGCAGATCCAACCAACTACGGTGGTTCATGACTCAGCCCAGTATATTGTGTTGGAAGAATCCCCACTGCCGGCCCCGCAATCGAACCCTGTTGGTCCTATCTCCTCTCCTCCGTTACCCCGCCAGGGTGCTCACATTCAGCACGTGGACGGTATCCCGTACCTGATTCGGGAATCCCATGGTGGGAGTTCCGGGGGGAACATTTTTCCAGTGGGGTGGGGGGGGGGGGGGGGGGGGGGGGGGGGGGCTGCCCCTGTTGCAGCGCACCCGGCGCCCTCGCTTCACCCTGCGACCGGGCCCTCGGGTCCCTCCGTGGCCAGGGGGGCTGCCAGCGGAGACGGTGGTGGGTCATCTCCTCCTCGTTGGGGTGGAGGTCCCTCATCTTCACATTCTAGGGGCCCCACTCGCGGGGGGGGGGGAGGTTGGGTTGAAACACACCTGTGACTGTCCCAGGTGCATGCTGCACTACGAAACGTGCATCCAATCTTCGATGGCTCAGGTGTGTGACTTGCAGTCCAAAAATCAAGAGCTGCAGCGGTCCCACCAAGAGCTTTCTCAGGAAGTAGCAGCTGTTGCTGGCATCAGTCAGTCCTACGGGGCTGGAATCGCCCAGATTTTGTCTACTCTGGCTAAGCATGACGAGGTGGTTCGGGGCTACCAGCGGCAATCTAAGGCAATGCTGGCCAATGTCGCGAATCATCTGAAAATGTCCAACAACAAATGTTTTAGGGCGGTGGAAACGCTCGCTAAACATTTTGCCACTGTTGCATCTAGGCTCGATGCGTAGGACTATTGGTACACCACTCCTACATAACCTGTTAAGGTGGTCCCACCCCAACCAGCGACGGCCCTGCCCGTTCCTGAGCCTGGACCCGCGGCATCTACGGCGCCCATGAACGCGCCATCCAGTTCATGCGGTGGTGGTCCTGTTTTTCCTTTTTCTGACCACCCGTCCGCGGATTGCATCTATCATCCGTTGGTCTCTCGGCCACATGGTGTCGCGCGTGTCCCTGGACAGCGTGGAAAGAATAAACTAGAACAACGAGAAAGACGCACCAAAAGAAAAAATAAAGACAGAAATCATTTCTACTGACCTCTAATCTCCCCCATGATTATTTGCGACGCTGTCTGGCGGGGTCAGCAGAAACATCCACACAACCAGACCTCAGCAAGAACACAGAGGGAAACCAGACAAGACAGTGAAACCCGTGCATGCTCCAAAACAACTAGCAAAGTGCATGTCGTAGGACTAGTCCAAAGGAGCGTGAACAAGACGAACAACGGCAAAGAAAACAAAAGTATGTTCCGACGCGGCGAGGTATGGAGCCGCCAGGAGAATGCCACGCCCCAACAGGCACCACGCCAAGCAGCACGAGACCAACGCGGAGAAATGAACAAGGACACACTCAAGACTACGCTACAGGTAAGGCAAGGACATACATGGCAAGCAAAAACCAAACAACGACACGTAAAAGCGCTTACTCTTGGGCCCCGCCAAAACCAACGGGTGGAGTCACCAAGCATACACCACCAGCATCGCGCGCTAAATACCGATGAAACTTCTCATCCCCATGCCCTTGTCTCTTTATACCACATGATACCTACCTTGGCCGCGGAGCAAACCGAAATGAACGGCACCACGGGGCGGAGCGAACACCGAACATGACGAAGAGCCAACGAAACAACAAGCCGCTAAGCAACACACGGCAACAAGACATGGTACAACACTATGTGTCACGAACAGCCCACGACACAACAAGCAACTATGCAACACCACACAACAACCCAAAAAACCGCGTGCCAAGACACAACACACACCCAAACGCCACACAAGATCACTAAAAACAACACAACACCACGCAACACAACAACGCAACGAGCGCACCACCACAACATAACGGGAGAGCCACACCATACCACACAGCAAGCCACAACAGAACGTCGCTACATGACACAACAATTGAGCGCAACGAACATACCTATTACACAACGCCACGCAACGCCGAGACACAACTCAAAACAACAAGCCCGCCAACAAGCTACACTACCCCAAAACAAACAACTAAACAAGATACGCCATAACTCAACACAACATGATACACAACGCAACAAACCGCCAAGCAACAACACGCAACACCGCGTGACAATACCCTACACCACACAACAACGTACAACCACACACCACATAACACAACGGGACGAAACCCAACACCAAACCAACCCCAACGCAACACACAAAGGTGGACACCACGACACAAAGCAGCACCACGAAACACGCAACACAACTCAAGCACACAAGGAAACACCGCACAACACAGCAACACAACAATTGACGTAATCCGTGGAACCCACGAAGTACCAACACGAAACACGACACACCACAACGCACTACGATCCCACACCACGCCGCACAACGTAGACACCACTACAAACCGCAACCTGACCAAAACATAATACCACTATCACAGCACAACCCCACACGACGCAGCGGGCCACAAGACACCACACAACGCAACGGCTACACAACATGCCGCAAGGCGGCACGCGACAAAAACTAGCGATATATAAGAACGTCACACAACATGAAAAACCACAACCCAACGAGAACTACACAACACCACGTAACAGAGCGCAATGCTACACCACACAACCAACCACCACAAAACAACACACTTCGGCTTGCCATGAACGCTCACTTGCCCGTGGTTAGGCCGCTTTTGTGTTATGCTCGCCGGGGGACAACCCCCATGCACCAAAAAACAACACACGACGCGACATGGCAAAGGTAGGTAGGTAGGTGCACTCGGTCGTGGAGAGGCGCCCCATGGTTCCCCCTGGCGTTGCCCCTGTGACGAACAGGAAGAGGCTCGGCACGTGAAGAGGGGAGGCGGCTTACATCCCGCTAGACCTGACTGTTGGCCCCCAACAAAGCGGCCCCGGGCAACACCGGGAGGGCTGATCGCCGCCAGCGTGACGTGCTTGTCTCGCCGGGAGGGTGTGCCCCCGTGCTTGCGCACGTCCCCTCCTTTGGGCGGAACCCTAGAGGTTCACCGGACTTCCTGGCGTATCCCGTTCCCCACGCATGCATGCACGTTCTTGGTACTAGGGTTCCGAGGCTCTTGGGTGTCGCACGCTCCGCCTCGAGTCCCAAAGCAGCGCAGGCCTTAGGATGCAGCCTTACCCCCGGTCTCCGGATCTCGTCTGGCCGGGTCACCTGCATGGCACGGGCTGCCTCAGTGCCCGGGCTGTGGGTACTGGGTTTCCTACTGTTGTGCGGCGTTTGTGTTTGGGTCCGGTTGGCGGTTGGGTGTGTGTTTTTTGTTAACCCCGCGGGTCCTGGCTGGGGTCTTGGGTGGGTGTGTTTGGGCACGGTTTGTGGTGTTGTCCCTCTAGTGTCGGCTGTTTGTGGTGTTCGTGGTTGGGGTTCGGTTTCGGCCTGCTTATGGGACGTGTGTGGTTGCGTGGGCGCCCCGCTTGCCCCCCGCCGTTTCCGGTTCCGGCGTGCGGTGTTTTTTTTTCTTTTTCTTCTTTTTTTTCTGGGTGTTCCTGTCCCGGGCCTTGTGGTGCCTGTCCCCCCATCCCCTTTCTTTCGGGCTGGGCTGCTGGCTCTCTTTTTTTTTTTTTGCTTGTTTCGGTGTCCCTTTTCCCGGTCGGCCGCTGTTCATGGCTTGGTGTTGCCGGTTTTGGCTGGGTGGTCCCCCTGTGCCTCTTTGGGGGTCCTGTCATCGGTTCCTTCTTGGGGGGGGGTTTGGCCGCCTCTGGTGGTGTTGGCGGGCGGTTTGGCTTGGCGGCTGTGGGCTGTTTTCGCGCCTTTTCCCCCTCCCCCCTCCTTTTTTTCTTTCTTCTTTTTTTTGGGGGGGGGGTGGGGGGGCTTGCCTGTTCCTCCCTCTGCCTTCACTGGGCTGGTGCACGCACTGGCCTGCATTCAGTGTTGTCTTCCGGGCTGCTGTTGTCAGTTGCGTTCTGTTTGGCCGCGTTCCGGCCCCATGGGTCGGGTGGGCTATGTACACGGTGGGCTCGGCGCCCCTTCTTGCCGGGTTAGGTCCTGGCTCTGCCGGCTGGGCGGCTGCGCCAGGCGGCTGCTTGTGGTTCTGGGTTAGGGGGCGGGGGTTGTTCGTGTCCTTTCCCCTCTGCGGTGCCGGTTTTAACCTTCTGGGTGGTCCGCCACCGTTGTTGCCAGGCGCGCTGTGGCCCCGTGTGTGGCCTGCGGTGCTGGTGTGTGGCGTGCTGGTGCGGCGCCTTCGAGGGTGTGCGGTGGCTGGCTTCGGTTAGTCCTTCAGGTTAGGGTCAGTTGTGTCGTGTTGTGCCGCTCTGTGCCGCGTCGCGTCGCGGGGTGCTGTGGCGCGTTGCACTGTGGCGCGCTGTGGTGCGGTGTGCCGTGGTCTCGCGTGGTGCCGCGGTGGGTCAGTGGAGGTCAGCCTGGCCTGTGTTGTGGTGCGGAGTGCGGGCCGGAGCTGGCTGGCTGGTGGCTGGGGGGTGCGGTTAGGTGTGGGTGTCTCGCTGGGTCCGTGCTGTGGGGGCTTGGGCGTGCCGCTCGGGCTGGTGGGTCGGGTAGGTCGATCGAGTGACGGTCCGTGGGGTTGCCCTCCCTGGGGGCCTGTGCCTTGGTCCCGTGTCGTCTGGGGGTTTCGGTCCCTAGTCCTGGTCGCGGTGGCCGTGCCTTCGTCCTCTTCTGGTGCCTGTGAGGTGGCCCTTGTGGCGGCCGGGGTCGTCGCCTGGCGGTGAGGGCGTGGTGGTGCGCCGTGCGGCGGCGTTCCCTGCGGCTTCCTCTTTGGGTGTGGCCCGTTCTCCCCGTGTAAGAGTGCCCTCCATTCTCCGTGTGGTTCCCGGTGGCTGGTGGGTGTGCGCTGGTTTGATCCGCACGGCGTCCGATGCTTGTTTTAGTGGTGTGTGTTGGAGGGTGCACCCCCGGGTGTCGTGGGGTGTTTGGTGGGGGTGGGGCGGCACTGGTCCCCCCGTCGTGGTATGCCCTTCCTGGGTGTGGGTCGTGGCGCCTGCCGGGGTGCCCCTTTCCTCCGTGCCTTGGTCCCCGCTCCCGCCCCTTCCTGGTTTCTTGGGTGGTTTCCTGCCCCCATGTGGTGTCTCCTCCGGCGTCCTGTCCCTGTGAGTGCCTGCCCTCACTTGGGGCCTCTCCGTGCCCTCTTGCCTGAGTGCTCCTTGGTGTCCCTTGCCCTTCCCCTGCCCTTGTCCTCCCCCTTCCTGGTGTGGTGGTGGCGGGAGGGGCGGGGTGGGGAGGGGGCGCCGGCAGCCCAGGCCTGGGGATGGGTGGCCTGGAGCCACTGGTGGAGGGCTTGGGGGGTGTAAGGGGGGCGGAGGCCCTGGACCGCATCGCGGAGGAGGGCCTCCCATGCCACTGCGGCATGATGGTCTCCGGGGCCGCCTCGTTGGGGTTGGCGGGGGTGCGGGTGCTCACCTCCTCGAAGGTATGCACCATGTGCACCCCTTCGTGCCTTCCCGCTCCCCCGGCCCACTTCACCCAGCGGTGGAGCTCCTGCAGAGCGGGGGCAGACCACCAGGCGAGGTGGGCAGGGGCCTGGGGGGATGAGGGGTCCGTGCCCGGGGTCCTGGAGCGGCGGGGGGAGGACGTGGACCTGCGGTGGTGGCGGGGGTGGCGGTGCCTGGGGGAGCGGGAGCGGCGGTGGCGGGGGCTCGGGGTGGAGGACGGGTACGGGGGGAGGGGGGAACGGGAGGGGGAGGTGGACATGGGCCGGCGTTGGCGCGCTTGGTGGTGTTCGGGAGAGCGGGAGTGGTGGTGGCGGGGGCTGGGGGTGGTGGATGGGTATGGGCGGCGGGGGGAACGGGGAGCCTGGCGGGGCGTGTGGGGGGAGGGGCAGGTGGACGTGGGCCGGCGGTGGCGTGCCTGGCGGCGTCGGGGGGAGCGGGAGCAGTGGTGGCGGGGGCTCGGGGTGGGGGTCTTGTATGGCCGGTGGGGGGAGGGGGAGTTGGACATGGGGCGGCGGTGGCGCTCGTGGTGGTGCCCGGGGGAGCGGGAGCGATGGGAGCGGGGTCTCGGAGGGTCGTGGTGGCACCTGGGGGAGCGGGAGCGGCGCGAGTTGGTGGTTGAGGCGCGGTGGCGGTGTGGGGAGTGTGGGCGCCGTGGGCGAGTGTGCCGTGCGGGGGGGGAGCGGGAGCGCCGCCGTTTGCGGGACCGGGCCTCATCGCTCGAGTCGGGCCAGTCAGGAGGCGTCGGCGGGTCCTGGGGGGCTTCGCGTGGTGCCGCCTGGTACTGGGGGGGGGGGGGGGGGAGGTCCCTCGTCGTCCATGGATCCGCCACGTAGGGGTGTGGTGGCGGCAGCGGCTGGTGGTATGGGTCGAGTGACTGTCCTTGGCGGGGTTGGGCCCGGGGGGCCCCTTCGGCGTGGACGTGGTGGCCGGGGGGATACGGATACGGTTCCTGGTACGGGGGGGGTGGCTGGTACGGGGGGGGTGGCCCCTGGCGGTAGGTGGGGTATGCGGGTGGAGCGCTCGGTGGCTGCCATCCCATTCGCTGGTGCTGTTCCCGCACGGGGGGTTGTGGCCCGGTGGGGTAGGGCGGTGGGCAGTGGTAGTGGTGGGGGTGGTGTTGGTAGTGGTGGTGGTGGGGCCGCTGGTGGTGGTGGTGTGGGTAGTGGTGGGGTTGGTGTTGCGGGTATGGCCTATCGACCCCTTGTGGGTTTTCCGGTCCCCCTTGTGGGGGTTGGGGGTTGGGCATCGTGGGCATTCCCCGGGGCTGCACTATGTGGTCAGCAGCAGGGGCGGGTTGGGGGCCAGGCTTGACGGTGACGGTGGTCGAGGGGTCCCACGTCCCTGGGTCGGTTTGGCCGGCGGTGGTGGTGGTTCGTGGGGGATCGATGACGGGGCGCTTGGTGACGGGGATGCGGACGAGGGCTTGGACAGGGTCGTGCTGGGTGGCCGCCTCTGCGGTGGTGGTGGGTGCCGGTGGGAGGGGGGCGTGGGTTGCGGTGGGTGGGGGGTCCTGGCTTGGGTGAGGGTCTGGGTGGGGGTGGTGTCGGTTTGGTTTGTGTCGTTGCGTTTGTGGTGTTGTGTGTGCTCGCGTGGGCGCCAGCTTGGGTTTAGGGTCGGGTTTGGGGTTGGGGTCCGGTTCCAGGTTGAGGAGTACCTCTGTCCGGAGGTGTGAGGACGCCGATGTCGGGTCGGGGGTCGTCCCGGTGCGTTGCCGGGGTGCCCTAGTCGCCTGTGTGGGGGTTGGGGGTCTCGGTGCGTGCGGCCGCGGCTTTGGCTTTTGCCGTGGCCTTGAGGATGAGGGCGGCGGGGAGGGGGGGGTCGGGGGATGAGGCGGAGGAGGTGGACGAGGCTGAGGATGAGGAGGAGATGGTGGACACGGGTTGGGCTGTGATGCGGGGGGGATTGCGGGCGGCGGCTTCTGCTGCGGCCACGGCGGGGAGGATGGAGGGCATGTCGTCGGGCTGTAGGTTGGGGGCGGGCGGCTGGGGGGGCCCGGTCGTGACCTGGCGGCCCGGCGGGCCGATCTGGTCGGCACCGGCGGGGGAGGGAGACGCGGGGCTGTGGCCTTCTCCTTCTGGGCTTGGCTGGGCCCGGGTCCTGCAATGTGCGAGGTTGTGTGGGTTGGCGTCCGCGGGGGGGAACAGTTCGCGTGGGCTGCATTCAGGGGCCGGGGGGGGTGGGCCTGGGTCTTCTGGGGTGTGTGCGGGGGGCGTGGGCGGGCCACTGGGTGGGGTGGGCGTGCCGCGGGGCGCGAGGCTCCTCTCGGCGGGTGTGTGGGTTGTCGAGTGTCGGGGGTGGTGAGGGGTGTCCGGCGGGTGGGTGTGTGGCGGGCGTGTGCTGGTGTTCGGGCGGGTGGGGGAGGCCCATGTCGCGGAGCCCGGGGGTGCGCGCGATGGTGGGCGTGTGTGGGTCTCCGGTTGAGCAGCGAGAGGGGAGGGGCATGGGCGGGGATTGTTCGATGGGGTGTGCTGTGTCGGTGTATGTGTCCGCTCGCCGCGGCGCGCTTGCGTGGCCAGTTGTAGGCCGGGCGGTTTGGAGGAGAAGCTTGCCGTCTTCTGCTGCCGCGGCAAGGATTTCGCAGACGAGCTTGCGTATCTGGTGGACCTCCTGGTCAGTGGTGGGAAGGGGGTATGCTATCTTTGGGCTAAGACCCGTGCGTTTGAGGACCCTGTGGATGGCGTGGTACCCGCAGGTGGGGGATTGCTGCGGTCTTGGGGGGGGGGTTTGGTCGTGCGTCCGGGCCCGCCTCGACTTGTGTGTGGGCGGTGGGGATGGCCCAAACCCAGGGCAGGGTCCCCGTGGGTGGCCAGCGGCGCTGGATCCAGTGGGTTAGGCAGAGCATGGCCAATCCCAGGTGGTAGCCCGCCTTCCCTGAGGTGATTTGGGCCAGGGCGCGGGCTGGGGGCTTGTCCCCTGGCTGGAGGACGCCCCTGAGGACCCTGTGCGGGGTGGTGGGGTCCCCTACTGCCCCTGGTGGGGCGGTCTCTGGGGCGAACATGGTGTCTGTCCCTTGGATGAGCCATTGCCGGCCAGGAGACGTAGCCGTAGCGGCTATCACGTAGTAGTGGCCGCGCTCGAGGACTGTAACCCAGACCTCCGGCGGGGGGTGGTCACTGTCTGTAGGTGGGGGGGGGAGGTCGTCGTCTGGGGTGCGGAGGCCGGCGGCGCGGAGGGCCCCCGTCGCGGGTTGGTGCGGTGGCCAGTTCCCACTGCTCCAATCGGTTCGGGTCCGCCGGGTGGACCGTCTCCGCTGGGGCCCGTCGTAGGCGTACGGTCCCTTGACGCGTGAAGTTGATGCCGGTGTCGTGTGTCAGGGCCTGGCCCCACTCGATGGGGGGGATCCAGACGTGCTGGCCCTGGGTGTGTTTGCGGGCTCGCCAGAGTACGAGGTCTACGATCGCCTCGTGGAGGCCGCTGCCTGGGGTGTTCAGGTCCCGCAGGGCTTTGGCGGTGAGCTTGGTCCAGTCGTCTTGTAGGCGGTACCAGCCCAGGGGGGTGGTCGGGGCCCTGTCTTGGAGGGTTGCTCGGAGGAGGTCGGGGTCGCGGATGGTGGCCGGTGTGAGGGGGGGGGTGCCCCGGGTCCGGGGGGGGTGGGCTGGATGGGCTGCCGGGGTCTTGCGCGTCTACGTGGATGTATGGTTGGCTCTGGTTGGGCTCAGCCGGACTGAGCGGTGCCGGGTGGCTTCTTGGGTGAGAGATGGGACTCGGGGCGCTGTTGTGGTGTCTTGGAGGCCTGCGGATGGAGATGGGGGGCGCGTGCGGGGCGCGGAGTGGGTTGGTGGACGTCTGGGTCATGCACGGCATGGTAATGGATGAGACGCTGCATGTGTTCCCTGGCGATGGGGTCGGTGAGTTGCTCCGCGTGTGTTAACACGAGGTGTTTGCGGTGTACCATTTGGGCCGCTGCTCTGCGGACTACCTCTAGCAGGAGGTGTGCTGCTGCCTCCATGGGGCTTTCCGTGTGTTTGGTGAGGTGTCGGTGCAGGGCCCGTGTCACCACCCCTCTCATGGTGGCTTCTTTGACCAGGGGATCCCGGAAGAGGTGTTCGCTGGCCTGGTGTGTGTGGCTGTGGGTTGGCCATCCTTCGTGTTGTCGCAGGGTTTCCGCCGGGGACCAGCCCAGCAGCGTGTCCCTGCCTGTATGGAGGGGGCATTTCTTGAAGTGTTCCCAGTCCTCCGGGGTGGTGTGGTCGCACGGGCAACGGGTGTGTTCCTCGAGGAGATGGATGTGTTTGCGGGCGAGCCATCTGGCCACCCTGGTGAGGAATGGTAGTAGCTCCCTGAGGAGCTGGATGCGTCATTTTTGGAGGTGGGCTGGGACCTTTGCTGGGCGCAGCGCTGAGTGGTAGAGGGGGATTTGCAGTCTGTCCTGGAGCTCCTGGATGTGCGCCCGGCTGTCTGCGTCGCCGAGCACGCGGGCGAGATGTTGGATGGGGTTGGGGTAGTGGTATGCTCTGTCGTGGGAGGAATAGGGGGCGTCCTCTGGTACCCAGTCCGGGGTCTGATGGGGCTCGGGTACAGGGGGCACGTGTTGGAGGTGTGTGTGGTTGCGGCCGAGGTCAGGGATCTGGAGGGCTGGTAGGTGTGTTGTGCGCTGGTGTACTGCCTGGTTGTCGACCTTACCATTTACGTATTGGTGTCTGTGGGACTCTTGTTTCACGATGTGGAGTTGGACGTAGGGGGGAAGGCTGCGTAGGGCTTTGCAGAGTAGCAGTGCCTGGGTGCCGAGGCTCGTCGCGGTGGCTTTGTGAAGTGGTTGCCTTGCTATGCGGAGGAGCAGGTGTGTGTCGACAGTGGCGTCTACCACGAACCAGACCCGGACGATGTGCGGGGAGTTGGGGGGTAGGTGGGCCGCGATCTCGGTGATGGCGTCGGCCATGGCCCCTAGCTCCCCGTGGGAGGAGGCCCCATAGGTGGTGTGGCCCGTGTGGTGGTCCATGTGGTAGTGTCACCCGGTGTGGGTTAGCTGCAGGGTGGCCCCCCCGGTGATGGGCGTGAGGGCGGATTCGCCTGAGGCGTCGGTGAAGAAGAGCCGGTCCGCCGGTGATGGTTGTGGGAGGCGGCATGGGTTCATGGGCAGGTAGGCGTATATGGCAAGGCCCGTGGCGAGGTGGGCTACTGGGGTTGTGGGCTGCAGGATGGGGGTGGCGTACACCCCTATTCCTTTGGGGATGATGTGTTTCGCTATGGGGGACAGGGCTATGAGTCCCTGCTCCGGCTGTCGTTGTGTGAGGTAGGAGTAGATGTAGTGGAGGATGTAGGCTGTGTCGGGGTTTAGGTCGTGGCATGTGAGGGTTTGTGTTCGGTGCTCCGGTGTGTGGCAGGAGTGGTGGAGCGGAAAGTAGGGGTGCTCTTGCTTGCCCGTTCTGCCTGGCGCGTACATGCTGTAACAGATGGCGACTCCTGCCGGGTCGGGGCGGGGCCATGTGGGTGTAGTGGTGAAGAGCAATTTGGGCGCGTGGTCGGGGTTCCATGCTACTGTGGGGTTAGTGTCGGTGCGGTGGAACCATGGGGCTACCCATGCGTAGGCCTGTGGTGGTAGGTGGGTTGTGGGGTAGGTGTGGTGGCGTGCTATGAGGTGTAGTACGGGCCATGGTGTGGTTGGTGCCTCGGGGTCACAGGCCCAACATGTGCGTGGCATGCTCTGGGAATCATGGGGGACCCGTGGTGGGTCTCGGGCGGTCATGTGGTGTTTCGGTATGCGCCATTTTGCCCCGTGGTGGATGATGGTGCCCTGCGTGGGTTTGGCTTCAATCGGGGCCAGTAGTAGGGTTAGTGGTGGGACCGGGCCCGTCACAGGGGGGACGGGTTCGTGTTTCGATCCGGTGGGTGCGTAGGGCGGTGTTGCTGGGATAGGTCGGGGGTGTTGCTTTGTGAATTCTCGGTAGGCTGTGTGCGTGTCTTTGCTTCCCGGTAGAGTGTGTCCCGCTGCTCGTGCCGTCTGCGTGAGGTACTAGTGGAAGAGGCGATATTGAGGCCATTCGGGAAGCTGTAGGAAGGGGGTGTGGTCTGCCCCGCTGTGGTGCAGGACCCGCATTTGGGGGAGGGTGACGTATACTACGGTGATGGAGGCCCCGACAAGGTCTATGGTGTGGATGGTGCCCTTGGGGTGATGGTGGAGGTCCCCGCAGAGGACCGCTAGAGGCCCTTCCTCTGGGCACGTGTGGTTGGTGAGTATGGCGTGGTGTGGGGATGGGAGGAGAAGCTGCAGGTGGTTCCACAGGCGCGTGTTCATGTTGGTGGGCATGCCCGTCTGGTGGAGTACCCAGCGCAGGCATGTGTTGCGGGCCTGTTGTGCGGCTTGGAGGCGGATTGCGGTGACCTCGCGGACCTCCGGTGAGTGGTTGTGGGTCATGCGGTGAAGGAGGAGGGCGGTGTGTCTGGTGTAGGCCGCTTTCACCTCGTCCCCTATGGCGTCCCCATAGTGGGGCCATGCCTCTCGGATGGCGCGGGTGGGTATGGAGCTGGGCCAGTCCCCGTGTGCTACCCATGCCTTGGTCACGGCGCGTGTGGCCGGCTGGAGGACGGTGGTGGGCTGTGTCAGGTGGAGTGCTTGGAAGCCTATGGAGGCGTTCAATACCCCGGTGAGGTAGTACGCCAGGCTCTGGTGGGACAGGGAGAGGGCCTTGGTGGTCGGGGACGCATATCTGGGGAGATGGTCGAGGTGTGATTGCAACTTGGGAGGGAGGGTGGCGTCCTCAGGGTTGGCGGCCTGGATTAACCCCAGGTGGGTGGTGGCTGTCACGACTTGCATGGGGGGCCCTTGTGGCCCTAGGGTGGGAGGTGTGGCAGACCCGTTGATCATGGCCACTGATTTTGTGGGCCGGACGATGAGGTTGTTGTGGGAGAGGTAGGAGACGGTCACGTCCAGTAAGTCATTGGCCTGTTGGGTGACCGTTGGCCCGGGGTCCGGGGCATGGGGTCCGTATGGGGTGTGCGCGATCGTGAGGTTGGTGTCGTCCGCGAAGCCCACCAGGGGGGAGAGGAGGGGGTAGGGTGCGTAGGCCGGGTAATCCTGCTCGATTGCGAGGGCCAGGGGGAGCGTGACTAGAAGGTACAGGAAGGGGCCCTCTGCTCCCCCTTGGGGGACCCCGCTGCCTGGCTCCAGGAAGGGAGTGAGGCCTGCTCCAGTGCGCACCGTGTATTTGCGAGTGCGGATGTAGCCGGGGATGAAGTTGTACAAGGGGAGGCCTAGGCGTTTCCACACCGCTTCTAAAAGGAGCCTAGGGTTTTTCGGGAAGGCTCCTTTGACGTCGAGGGAGGCGATGATGAGGTCCACCGGGTCCATGTCTGCGATGGTGTCCTGGAGGAAGATGGCCTCGTGTGGGGACCGGCCTGGGATGGCCCCCTAGAGGCTTGCTGGTATGTGGGGGTCCAAGTGGGGGCGGATGCGGCGCAGGAGGATGGTCCAGACGATTTTGACCTCTGTGACCGCACAGACTATGGGGCGCCAGTTGTCCGGGTTTGCCCAGTCCCCTTTTTTGTAGAGGGGGCGGACAACGTTTGCCCAGTCTGGTGGCAGGGGGGTCCGCCCCGTGACGATGTCCCAGAGGCGGTGGGCGAGGATGCGGAGGAGGTGGGCGGGGAGGTGGTAGTATGCCTCTGCAGGGAGGCCGTCGTAGCCTGGGGTTTTGTGTTGCCGGAGACTGTGGATGGCCTTCCGGACTTCGGGGATGGTGAAGGGGCGTTTTTCCAGTTGCCTCCTCGGGGCGTGGTTGAAGACCCGAGGGAGGCGGTCGATTTTGGCCTTGGTGTCTGGGTCCAGTGTGTCTTGGGTGGGGGTGTGTTGCCGGAGGAAGCTGTCTTGGGTGGCTTGGAGCACTGTGGCTGGGTCGTTGGTGAGGGAGCCGTCCTCCTGCCGGACTGTGGTGATGGTGCGGTGGCCGGTGTCGGTCATGGCGTCGTTGAGGTGGCGGATGGCCTTGTAGGGGAGTTCATGTTGCGCATACCGTTCATGTTCCTGGGTGATGCGCTGTTGCCTGTGGATGTGCCACCGCTGCAGGTCTGCCCTGATGTGGGCTATCGGTGTCCTGCAGTGGTGTATCGGGCGGCGGGTTTGGGGGGTGTCGGTGTGGAGGAGGTTCGCCAGTTGCTGCTTCGCATGCCAGAGGTCATGGAGCATGTCCCCTAGGGCCGTGGGTGGTTGGTCGTCGTCTGTGTGGGGGTGTTGCTGGAAGCCGCAGGCGACGGCGGCCGTGCGCATGGCCATGAGTAGGTCGGTGGGGTCTGGTTGGATGCGCCGGGCGCGGTCTATGGCCCTGTGATATTGGTACCAGGCATGCTTGTCATGCAGTGGGGGCATCTTCAGGGGGGGTGGTAGGCCTTGGTCCGCATCCTCTCGGGGGCTGGGGGGAAGGTTGGGGATGGTGAGGCGGATGTGCAGGGGGCTATGGCCTGTGGGTCCCAGCGGGAGGGGTCCATATCGGGCCTCCGCTCCGATGATGGTGGTGGGGTCGCCATAGCATACGTCGATGCGGGATGGGGCGGCATCTGTTTGGTGGGGGACGTGGGATGGTTGGCCTTCGAGGTTGGCTGTCAGGTCCACGAGCCCCAGCATTTCGATGGTGTTGCGGACTGCTTGGTCCTGGGGTGTGGCCTGTCCCCCTCGGTCCGCCGGGGTGGGGGCGGCGTTCATGTCGCCGTTGATGACTGTAGGGGCAAGCATGGCCATCTGGCGGTATGCCTCGGCCAGGGCTTGGAGGAAGGGTTCCGTGGCTTCGCTGAAGGGGACGTGGGTGTTGATGACGTTGAGTTGCCATCCGTCCCCGACGACCTCATAGACACCTAGCCTCCCTGGGACGCTGAGGTGGTGGACGAGGTGGACGTGGATGCCGGTTTGGGCGTATAGGGGGGTCCCCTTGTGCCAGTAGCATTTGTACGCTTTCTGGTCCGGGGTATATACGGGGCTGGTTTCTGGGGGGTCGTCACGTTGTAGGCCTTGTTCCTGGAAGATGAGGAGGTGGGGAACCCACCCCGGCCCCTGTGCCATCGGGAGCTCTCGGAGGGCGGTTGTGGCGTCCTTGGAGTATGTGACGGCCAGGTGGTTGAGGTCGAGGAGGTTGACGGTGGCCTCGGTGGGGGCGGGCCGGGGCTGTGGAGGCTTGTGCCCTCAGCCCTTGCCCCGTCAGGGAGGGAGACTGGGGCTCGGGGACTTTTTGCCGGTTGGCTGGCGTTTGGGTAGGCGCGGCGGGGGGAGGCCTTGGCTCCACTCTGCAGGGAGCTCCCCAGTGTATTTGGTGCCTGTGTGGGCCTAGTTCTCTTCGGTGCGGAGCCGGATGGGGTGGGCGCTGGTGAGCTCCAGGGTGTAGTTTACTGGCTTGTCCGGGGCGCTGCTGCCTTGGTCTAGCTCTTTTTGGCGGTGCCAGATCACCCGGATCTGTGGCCCCCCGTTGTCCCCCGGTTCCTTCAGGCGGTACTGGATCGTGCCCTCACAGCAGATTCAGTCGCCTGTGTGGTCGTTGCGGAAGGGCTGTTGGACCTTCGCGCCTTTTTTTAAATCCTGGGTACGCTTTGGGCGGGGGCGGTGCTGGTGGCGGGAGGGAGGATGATGAGGATGCCTGGTCCGGGTGGGGCGGTGGTAGTGATGGGAGGGAGGATGACGAGGATGCTTGGTCCGGGTGGGGCGCTGGTAATGGTGGGAGGGAGGATGACGAGGATGCTTGGTCTGGGTTCGCCGGATGGGTCGGGTTGGATGCCGGTGGTCGGGAGGTCGCTGCCTTTCTGGCTTGGCTGGGGGCGGGTGCGCCCCTTTGTCGTCTCGCTCGCTTGGGCGGGACTGGATGTAGCGCGGCTGGGGGGGCGTGGGGGTTGAAGAAGGGGTGCGTTGCTTGCTGGTCCGGATCCCTCAATGGGGGTTCTGCCGGTGTTTGCATTTTCGCTTTCGCGTGGCTGCGTATGATGTCAGCAAGCTTGCGCACGGTCTCCGGGGGATCTGATGGCCATAGCAGTGCGGCCGGGCTGTCGTCGAAGGGGTGGTGTAGGTGGTAGTTCCTCAGGGCCTTGGCCTGCATGACCCAGGCCTCTGTGGGTTCCGGTGTGTCTGGGCTGTTGGGGGAGCCTTGAGCCCAGTAGAGTGCTGTGTGGAGGGCTTCCCAGGGGGCGCCTTCGCGGCCTGTGAGGGTGGTGGCTTGGAGGAGTCGCTGCCGGCCCCGTGGGGGGTCTTCCAAGTCTATTTCCGGGGTATAGGCCTGGGCCGCCATGAGGACTCCGTGTGCCCAGTGGAGGACCCACCATTGGGCGTCCGCTTTGAGGATGTGGATGGCGGGTTGTTGGGGGGGCGTGTCCAGGGTGTCCCGCGATGCGATGGCTAGTGGTATCCTGGAGAGGTGGAGGTGTTGGGTGGCCCTGCGGCTTAGGAGTTGATCGATGTGGAAGGGGGTGACGGGATCTTTGGGGCCCTGCGGTGGTGGGGGCATCGCTGGGATGGTTGTGGGGTCCCAGTGGCGTTCGTGGGCGGCGAGGGTGTACAGTGCGGCGGTGATGATGTGATGGGCTTGCTTCTCCAGGACGATGTGGCGCTCCGTGCCAAAGTTTTTTTGGTAGGTGGGCTGCCTCGTGGACGGTGATGTGGGCTAGGGCGCGTTGGTGGGCCTTTTTTCCCCTGTCTGGCGCCTGTGTCCGTTTGTCCCCCGGGATGTGCTGGTGTTGGTGTTTTGTTGGGGGTGGTCCCAGGGCGAGGGATTCCACACCGTGGAGGGGGATGGCGTGTTCCCTGGACCTGTTGGGCAGGATGTATATGCCCGGGTCTCCCGGTACGGTGCCCAGGTACATGTTGCCCGTGATGGTGGGGGCCGACAGCGGTCAGGTCATGGTGCTCACACCGGGGGTGGTCGATGCTGTACGGGGTGACGTGTACGGCGAAGGGTCCAACGGCGCGCTGGGGTTTGTGGGGTTGGATGTTGTGGAGGCGCGCCACCGCCCGTGTGTGGGAGCGCCCTTCGCTGATTTACACGGCGTCTGCCCGTGAGGCCGCTGGGTTCAGGCAGTCCGTGGTGATGCCTGTGATCGTGCGGTTGTGGGTGGCATCTGACATCCTGGCGGGGGGGGCGCTGATGCGGGGGATGGTGTGGTCGTCGTGGAGGGTGCGGGCCTTGCGCCTCGCATCGTGTCGGTGCTGGGCCTTCTGGGCGGGGGTGTGCACACCTGTGTGTTTGGGCTTCTTGTTGGGGCGGTCTGCTGTGTGGAAGGGGGTGGGCCAGGAGTGGGCGTGGTGGAGGGTGGGGTGTGGGAGGTCGCCCCGTGTTGCCCATGTGTACAGGGTGGTCGCGGCGGCCCCTTCCGCCTGTATGGTGTATCGCTCGTCGTGTCGGCGACGGCTGACGAGGACGTTGGGGGCCGTCAGCTCATACACCTGTGTGGTGTGGGGGAGGTGGCGGGTGACGGTGATCCTAGCGGCGTCGTTCTTGCGGGTGGTGGTGTGGGGGATGATGTAGTGGGTCGCCCATTCGTCCTGGGGGGTGTGTTCTGTCGGGTCTAGCTTGAGTGGGGGGTGGAGCGGCTTCGGTGTTGGGGGCCTGTCTGGGGCCTTCGCGTGGGGCGCCACTTTGGTTTCGACCAAGTATTGTGGGCCCCAGGTTTCCGGGGCCCCTACCTGTGTGGCTGCCGCTGTTGCGGCTTGGAGGAGGGGGGGTGTGTTGGTGTCTAGAGGGGGGGCCCCCGGATGGGGGGTGAGGGTGTCGTGGTCTTGGTATGCCCACCAAATGGTGTAGCCTCGTTGGGTGTTGCGGTGCGGGGTTTGGGTCTGGGCTTGCTGGATGGATAGGGCGGTCTTGATGTCCTCCGCTGCTTGTGGGTTTATGGGTGTGGCGTACGCCCATACTCCCGGGGCGTGTATGCCGTGTGGTGCTTGGCCTACTCCTCGTATCAGGTGTAGGGTGTGGTGGGTGCGTGTGAGCCCTAGGTGTTCTTGGAGGAGGTCCCCCCGGATGTCCTCCCACCTTTGCTGCCAGCTGTGTGTGTGGTCGTTGGGGGCGGGGTAGGTGATGATGATGGCTTGCCATGGGGTGGGGCCTGGATGTACCGTCAAAGGTGCCGACGATGCTTGCGGGGGTATGGGGACCGCGTGGGCGGGGGCTGCTGTTACGGGGTCTCCCTTCTTGGGTGTGATCGTGGCATCGCCTTGGACAGTGAGGAGGAGGTGGTGGCGGCCCGTCGGTAGTGCCCAGGTGGTGGTGGACTCGGTGATCGAGTGGAGGCGGATGGCCTGGAGCCCCGGTGTGATTTCGTCCCATCGGAGTGTGCCGTTTTGGACCGCCCATTCCCGTGGCAGGTCTCGAAACCCGTTTCGGTCCGGGGTGGTGCGTTGTTGTGGGGGGAGCTCCATTGTGGTGATGGGGTGGGTGAGGGGCTCCTTGCGGGGTTTGTCTTGTGTGGTTGGTGGTGATGGTGCCTGGGGCATCTATCCGTCCAGTTGTTGTGGGGCTTTCGCATCCTGGAGTTCTGCGCTGATGGTGGCGAAGACATCTGGGAGGGTGGGGGAGGCGGGGGGGTGGGGTGCCGGATCGTTCCAGGTGATGTGGTATTCCTCCGGGTTCTCGGGGCTTTGCTGTACGGTGATGGCGGCGGTGGCGTTGTCTTCAGGTGTCCATCGGTGTGGATTGTGGTCGAGGGGGTGGAGGGTGATGGTGTGCCGGTGTTTCCAGCTGTGGAACGCTAGGAGGGCGTGGAGGCCGTGTCTAGTGTCCCCGGGCGGGCGGGGGTAGGTTTCGGCTGCTGCTTCCAGGAAGGCGTCCGTGGTGCCTTTCCAGGTGTCTTCCCAGAGAAGGTCTTCCTCTGTGCCCCACTCGTTGTCGTTCTTTTTCTCCTGCTTCCACCTCTGGAGGGTCGCGTGGTCCTCAGGGAGGTCTCGTTGGATGGACTGGTAGTACTGCTCGGCGTCCATGGGGGCTAGGGTGCTGGCCAGTGTGGCGTAGATGTCCTTTGGGGGGGGGGGGGCGGTGGAGGCGTGGCGGTGCGGTCGGGGGGGGGCTCCTCTCGCTGGTACTCCGCGTTCTGGTCTGCGGTGGACGCGGGGGATATGGAGCGTGGTGGCATGGGGTGGTCGGGCTCCTGCGGTTCCATGGGTTGCTGGTGGGCTTGTGGGCGCGGGGCCGTGGCTGCCAGTAGGTGTCGGATGGCCGGGAGAACGTCGTAGTTGTCTTCCCAGCAGTGGGCTGGAGCGCACGTCCTGTCGGAGGAAGCGGGGGGGCGTGTTGTGGAGCGGTGTACGATACGTGGGCGACGCATGCGGGTGGTGGCGTGCTCGCTCTGCCGTTCCGTTCCCCGCGAGCGGTGACCCTGGGGGGGTGGTGGTGATGTTGGTGGTGAGGGTGGTGTGGGTGCCGGAGTGGATGATTGTGTCGGTGGCGGTGTTGTTGGCGAGGGTGGTATGATGAGGTTGGTGTTGGGCTATGGTTGATGGTGGTTAGTTGGTGGGTCAGCTGTTGTCGCTGTCGTCGTCGCCGATGGTGTTGGTGCCTCTGATGTCGTGGACACTGATGACGAGGTGATGGTTGCTGAGCATGGCGCGGGTGACGTATGGGCGTATGAGGTGTTGCCGGTGGTGTCGATGGTGAGGGTGTTGTTTCTGGTCGTTGGGGCGTAACGTTTGTGGGCCGGACGTGGCGGTGGTGGCGAGGGTGCTGTAGATGACGGGTGGTGTGGCCCACGTCGCCTCCGGTGGTGGAGGTGTGATAGGTGCTGTGGTGGCGTTGGCGACGGTGGGGTGCCGCGGGTGGTGTATTGGTTGTTGGTGGTGGAGATGTTCCTGGTTTGTGGGTAGTCCCCGTCCGGCGGTGGTGGCGTTGGTGGTGTTGGTGTTCGTTGAGGCCGTTGGCAACGCCCGGGGTTCCCGGTTTCGCGCGGGGTGGTGGTGGCGCTGGTGAGTGTAGGCGGTGCCACGGGCGGCGGTGCCATTGACCGATCGGCCGGGTGTGCTGGTGCAGGTTTCGGGTGTAGGTGTGGTTCGGGGTGCGGCGGTGGTGGGTGGCGCCAACGGTGGGTGGCGTGACTGGTGGGTGGCAGCGGTAGTGGGGGTGTCGGTTGTTGGTGAGGCTGTCGTTGTCGGTGTTCCGGTTGGTGCTGGTGATGGTGTTGCTGGTTGTGCAGATAGTGAGGGGTGGGAAGGGGGACCCGTACCCTGGGGTTGTCGTGGTTTTCGGTCGACGGTGCTGCTTTCGGTGGTGTTCTTGAGAGTTGGCCGGGAGTGTCGTCGGCGATGCTCTGGCCGGTCCCGTTTGTGCGGGCTGTGTGGTTGTTGCGTCAGGGGTCGGTGGCGTTGGTGACAGTGGTGTGTTGGGGGTTGGTGCCGGTGGTGGCTGTCCGATGGTGAGGGTGCCGGGGACGCTGCGTGGCTCCGCGTTGTTGGGGTTTCTCCTCGCCATTCCTGGCGGAGGGTGCTGCTGGGTTCGCTGGTGGTGAGGGTGTGGTGGTGTTGCTGTGGTGTCTTGTGCTGCTTGGGTGGTGGGGACCCCTGGTTGATGTTCACGATGCTCCGGGTGATGTCCATGCGGTGGGTGTGATGGTGTGTGGTGTTGCTGTTTCTACCCTTGGCTGGGGGCCTGGTTGGTGGCGCTGGTGGCGTTTGTTCGCCAGCCGTGCTGGCGTCCTTGGTGTTGCCGTCGTCGGGGGCGCCCTAGGTGTTACTCTGTACCGGGGTCGTGGTGGTGGTGATAGGGGTGTTGTGGGTGACGGTACCTCGGCTCGTCGTTGGTGGGGTTGGCGGTGGTGTGGATATTGCCGTGGGTGTTGGCGGCGTTGGTGTTGCCGACGGTGAGGGTGTCACGGTGGTGGCTGGCGTGTCTCGTGGGGGTCTGATGGCGTGGGTGTTGTTGGTGTTGGTGCTGGGTGCCGCCTGCGTTTTGGTTTTCGGCGTTTCCGGGCGTGCCACTCGTGGCTGGTGTTTGGCTGGCTTGTGGTCCTGGTGGTGCGGGTTGTCTCTGGCGTTGGGATATTTCCTTCGGCTGTCCTTGGGTCTGTAGTGACAGGTGTTGCTTCGGTTGTGGTCGAGGGTGTCAATGCTGCGGGTGGGTGGCTGTGTCGCCGTGCTGCCGCTGTCGGTGGTGCCGGTGTTGGTGTTGGTGGGGCCGCCGCCGGGGGAGCTATGAGTGTTGGCGTTGTAGGCCGTTGTAGGTGTTGCCCTGGTGGTGTTCTGATGGCGGAGGGGGGACCTGGCCACTCCTGGCGGAGGTTCCCATGGGCGTCGCTGGCTAGTGGGTTGGCCTTGGCCCCCTCGGTGTCCTTGGTGCCGATGGTGTCGTACCGGGTGGTGTCGCCGTGGTGGCTGTCGTTGAGGCTCTGGGTTGCTGTTGGTGAGGTCGCACTGTCAGTGGTGCCGTCGGTGGTGCCGGTGGTGAGGTCGTTGCGGGCGTTGCTATGGTTTACGGCGTCTCTGATGTTGTTGATGCTGCTGGTGGTTGGTGTGGGTCTGTTTGTGGGTTGTCAGTGGCCTGTGTTCGGGGTTGGGCGTTGGCTTGTTCCTGTGGCCCTGTCTGGGCGGGTGTTCAGTAGGTGGCGTGGGCTGCTGGTGATGCTGTTGGTGAGGGTGGTGCCGCCAGTGGTGTGGGTGCCGCTGGTGACTGCGTGGTGGATGGCGCCCTGTGGTTGGTTTGGTGGCGGGGTTGTTGTTTTTTGATGGGTCTTCGCCTCCTCTGGCCGGGGGTTGGTGGTTTGCTGGTTCACCGGCTGTGGTGGCTTTGGTTTCCTCCGGTGGCAGAGGTGGTGGGGTGATGCTGGCGATGGTGTGTTTGATGCTGTTGGCTTGGGTGATCTAAGCGTTGTATCCAGTGTTGGTCGGTGCGTAGGCATTGTAGGCGATGGTGAGGACGGCGGTGCCGCCGGTGATGGTGATGGTGAGGGTGTTGTGTTGGCATGATTGTTGGTGGTGTTGGCGTTTCCGGTGGTGTGGATGCTGCTGGTGGTGGGTCTGTGTGCGGGTCGGTGGGTGGCGCGGTTGTAACGCCTTGAGTGTAACATGGTCGTTGGGTGGTTTCTTGTGTTGGTCCGTTGTTGGCGAGGGTGTCTAAGGCGTCGTGCTGGGTGCCGGGGTTGCTGGTGTTCCCGACGGCGTCCCCGTTGGTTCCGGGTGTTTCCGCTGGTGAGGGTGTTGTGGCGTTGGGTTAGGGTGTTGGTGGCGGTGCAGGTGTGGGTGTCGCAGTTCCTGGCCCTGGGTTTGGGCGTGGTTGGTTGGGTGTTGCTGGGTGTGGGCGCTCGCCACTCCTGGCTGAGGGCTCGGTGGCATTCGTTCGCCAGCCGTGCTGGCGTCCTTGGTGACGCCGTTGGTGGGGGTGCCCTAGGTGTTACTGGGTGCCGGGGTCGTGGTGGTGGTGGTAGGGGTGTTGTAGGTGACGGCGTTGGTGTTGCCGAAGGTGAGGGTGCCATAGGTGATACTTGGTGGTTGGCGTGTGTCGTGGTGGTCTGTTGGCGTGGGTGTTGTTGGTGTTGGTGCTGGGCGCGGCCTGCGTTTGGGTGGTCGGCGGTTCCAGGCGTGCCACTCGTGGCTGGTGGTTGGTCGGTTTGTGGTCCTGGTGGGGTGGTACCGGTTGTTTCTGGTGTTGGGGAGGTTGGTGCTGTGGGTGGTTGGCGGTGGCGCTGTATTGCCGCTGTCGGCAGTGTTGGTGACGCTGTCGGCAAGGGCACCGCCGGCCGAGCTGTGGGCGATGTCGAAGGCGAGGGCGCTGTAGGTGATGCCCTGGTGGATGGTGGTGTTCTGACGGTGGGGGTGGGACCTCGCCACTCCTGGCGGAGGTACCCATGGGTGTCGCTGGCCCGCGTGTTGGCCCCCTTGGTGTCGCTGATGTCGATGGTGTTGTACCGGGCGGTGTCGCCGTGGCGGCTGCCGTTGACGCTCTGGGTTGTTGTTGCTGAGGTCGCACTGTCGGTGGCGGTGTCGGTGATGCCGGTGGTGACGTCGTTGCGGGCGTTGCTATGGTTTACGGCGTCTCTGATGTTGTTGATGCTGCTGGTGGTCGGTGTTGGCCTGTGTGTGGGTGGTCAGCGGCCTGTGCTCAGGGTTGGGCGGTGGCTGGTTTCTGTGGCTCTGTCTGGGAGGGTGTGCAGTAGGTGGTGTGGGCTGCTGGTGATGCTGTTGGTGTAGGTGGTGCAGGCGATGCCCCGGGTGGTGTCGTGGGTGAGGGTGGTGTTGGTGGCGCTGGTGGTGTGGGTGCCGCTGGTGACTGCATGGTGGATGGTGCCCTGTGGTTGCTTTGGTGGCGAGGGTGTTGTTGTTGATGGTTCTGGGCGTGTGCCCTCGCCTCCCCTGGCCGGGGCTTGGTGGTTTGTTGGCTCACCGGCTGTGGTGGCTTTAGTTTCCTCCGGTGGCGGAGGTTGCCGCTGGCGACTCTGATGGTGGGCTGATGCCGGTGATGGTGTGTTTGATGTCGTTGGCTTGGGTGATGTAGGTGCTGGAACCGGTGGTGGTGTGCGTAGGTTTCGTAGGCGATGGTGTTGGTGAGGGTGTTGTAGTGGCTTGATTTTTGGTGGTGTTGGTGTTTCCGATGGTGTGGATGCTGGTGGCGGTGGTTCCGGGTGCGGGTTGGTGGGGGACCGGACCGGCTGGGTGCGGTCGTTGGTCAGTGTCCGGTGGCTTTTTGTGTTGGTTTGTTGTTGGTGAGGGTGTCCTAGGTGTTGTGCTGGGTGCTGGGGTCGCTGGTGTTGCCGACGGTGTCTCAGTTGGTTCCGGGTGTGTCCGCTGGTGAGGGTGTTGTGGCGTCCGGTTTGGGTGTTGGTGGCGGTGCTGGTGTGGCAGTCATAGTGCCTGGTCCTGGGGTTGGGCGTGGTCGGTTGGGTGTTGCTGGGTGTGGCCGTTCGCCGCTCCTGGCTGAGGGCTTGGTGGGTCCACCTTTGTGTCTCAGCGGTGTTTCTGGCGGCCCTGCAGCTCCCCTGGCGGGGGTTGCTGGGTTTTTGTTTTTTGGGTCTGCGTGTGTTGCGTTTGTGGTGTCGGCGGCGCTTGCGCTTTGGTGTGTGGTGTGTGTTTGATGGGGCTCGTGTCGGTTGCGGTTGTGGGGGTGTGTGTTGTGTGCATGCGCGGGCGTGTGTGCGGTGTGTTGGTGGTGCGTTTGGGTGCCTGTCCTCGCCATTCCGGGCTTGGTTTGGCGGCTCTGTGTGGGTGTGGGAGCTGTGTGTCGTGGCCCCTCTCCCGTCTCGGCTGTGTGGTTCCCCGCCCCCCCTGGCTGGGGTCTGTTGGTGGTGTGTCCCCCCGCCGCCCCCTTTGCGTGCCCTCCTCCTTCTGTCTCTTTTCCGCGTCGCTTGGGGCGGTGTTCCCCTGGTGCCGTGCCCGAGCCTTCCCGGCTGTGGTGGGTGGGGGGGGGGTCCTTGTCGTCGGCTCGGGTCCCTTCCCCTGGTGTTTCCCCGTGGGGGGGCCGATGCTTGCACTCCCCGTCAGGGTGTAACTCTGTTGTACGGGCCGTCCATTTGTACTCGCTCGGTACAAATGGACCTGCTCCGTAGCCAGGTACTCCAGCCGTTCCCCACACCGAGGTCGGGTACACTGTGCGTCGCAGGGGCGTCCTTGCGGGATAAGCGTGTCTCTTGCCTGCCCCGATGGACGGTGTGCCCTACCCGCACTAGCCGTAGGCGCAAAGAAAAACGCGTCGCGAGCAGCGCGTAAAACTCGAAAACAAATGTTTCTAAGCCGCCGCGTCCCTTCGCCCTGCTTCCCTTCCTTTTCTTTCCTTCTCCATGCACCCACCCCTCTTCCCTCGTGCCCCCCCTCACTCCTTTTCGTCAGCTTAGGCGACTGGCCCTGGGGGAAAAGCGGTCAACCCCTTGCAAACAAGACCACCATCTTCGCGGCCGCGTGGCAACGCGTAAGTCAGGAAATACACCTTGGTATTGCTGCTTGCCTGCGTGCGTGAGTTGCGTGGAGTTTGAGTTTCTAAAGAGAAACATTTTAATTTTTGGTTTTCAGAAAGTTTTCAAAGGCACGGAAAAACGGCGGGGGTTTTTAGCAAAGGAAAAGAGGACAAAAGGAAAAACAAACACCAGCAGCGCAGACAACCGCACAGCACAGCCAACCAGCACAGCGCCGAGGCCCAGGGCACCCGGGGCCGGAAACCAGAGAAAGCCGGAGACAACGGGGGCGCACAGGGGAAGAAGAAGAAGGGTGGCACAGTGCTCGGGTTGAAGGGGTGGCTCGAGAGTCATAGCCATGTGAGGGCCTACGGGTGCTCACGGGTTGTAGGTTCTCCCATCTCCAACATCTAAGCCTGTATCTCCCGATTGGAAAAAAAAACGTAGAGTTTGATTTTCTAAAGAGAAACATTTTGAATTTTTGGTTTTCAGAAAGTTTTCAAAGGCACGGAAAAACGGCAGGGGTTTTTAGCAAAGGAAGACAGGACAAAAGGACAAACAAACAGCACAGCACCGCAGGGCAGCACGGCACCGCAGGACACGGCACAGGGCGCAGGACACCACAGGACAACGCACAGCACAGCAAGACACCACGACACACCAGAGCAGCACCACCACACCGCAGAACGCCCAGGTAGACACCACAGCGCACAAGGACACGCCACAGCACGAGGCACCAACAACAGCGCAGACCACACTGGCGCCGCACGACAGGCCGCAGGAGGGCAAAGCCAACACAAACAGCACCGCAAAACGACAGCAGAGCACGACAGCACAGCACCACACGACAGCACAGCGCCACAGCACACGACACAGGGAAGCAGGGCACCACAGCCAGCACAACAAGGCACCGCAGTGCACAGAGCGGAGAAGACAGGGAACGCACAGCATGAGACACCACCACCAGGCCAAAGACAGCACAGCCAACTAACAGCACAACACAGCACAGCACGACAGCCCACAGGAGGGCAAAGCAAGCCCCAACAGCACCGCAACATGACAGCAGAGCACAACAGCACAGCACCACGCGACAGCACAGCACCACAGAACACGACACAGGAAAGCAGGGCACCACAGCAAACCACACCAACCACAGGGAAGCAGACCACGCGGCCAGACAGGGACACCGACACCGAAACACGCCACCAGCAGACAACCACGGGCCACCAGACCCAGCACCGCACCAGGGCACACCACAGGAAACAGCACAACACACAGCAGCGCACCACAGCACCAGGCGCCAGCAACAGCACGCACCACACGAACAGCACAACACGAGCGCACCAGCACAGCGAAACACAGCACCGCACAGAACGGAGAGCACAGGGAACGCACAGCACAGCACCCCGGAACACACACCACAAGGCAGAGCGGCGAACAACAGCACGCACCACCGCGCCACGACAAAACACACACAGCACAGAGCACAGGGCCCCAGGGCGACGGGCAGCACCAGAGGGCACGGCGCAACAAGCAGCGGCACCACACGAGCGCAACACAGCACACGACAGCAGAACACCGGGCGACACAACGCGCAGCAGCGCGGCGCAGCACCGCACCCAGGGAAGCACAGCACAACACGGCACACAGCACCGAGCGGCCGGAAAGAAAACCGCGAAACACAAAGGGGGGGGGGGGGGCAGCAACCACGCGGGAGCAGCCAACAACCAGGCGGAAAGCACGAAAGAGCGACAAGCGCACAGAGAGCCCAGAAAGGGAAGGCAAACAAAGCAAACAACGCAAGCGCCGAGGCCCAGGGCACCCGGGGCCGGAAACCAGAGAAAACCGGAGACAACGGGGGCGCACGTGGGGGGAAGAAGAAGGAGGAAAAAAAAAAAAACAAAAAAACACCAAGGCACCAAGCAGGAGCGACGAAAACCGCGAGACACAAAAGGGGACGGGGACACAAACGAGGCGCGAGCGCACAGAGAGCCAGGCAGCGGGAGGCCGAGAAAAACAACCAACGAGGAACGGCAACAGCAGCGAAAGAGGAAGGGGCAACCGCGGCCCGGAGGGGGCCAGGCAAAGCAGGAAGACAAAGCGGCCAAAGGAAAAGGTGAGGCGCACCAGAACGCGCCCGGGAGGCCGGCCCGCCCGACCCGGCCAACCAAACCACGCACACGAACACACACCACACGGCACCGCCGCCAGCGGACCCCAGCCAGGAGTGGCGGGGACCGCCCACCACCAGCGGCAGCGAAACCCAGCCAGGAGTGGCGGGGAGTGGCACACAGGAACCTCCGCCAGGAGTGGCGAGGGACCCCACCAACACACCACAGACCACCGCCACCAACGGACCCCAGCCAGGAGTGGCGGGGACCGCCCACCACCAGCGGCAGCGAAACCCAGCCAGGAGTGGCGGGGAGTAGCACACAGGGACCTCCGCTAGGAGTGGCGAGGGACCAACCACACCACACACCAACCACAACCCCTACAACACCCCACCGCCACACACCACACACCACACACCACACACCACTGCCGCCAGCGGACCCCAGCCAGGAGTGGCGGGGACCGCCCACCACCAGCGGCAGCGAAACCCAGCCAGGAGTGGCGGGGAGTAGCACACAGGAACCTCCGCCAGGAGTGGCGAGGGACCCCACCAACACAGCACACACCACACACCACACACCACCACCGCCAATGGACCCCAGCCAGGAGTGGCGGGGACCGCCCACCACCAGCGGCAGCGAAACCCAGCCAGGAGTGGCGGGGAGTAGCACACAGGGACCACCGCCAGGAGTGGCGAGGGACCAACCACACCACACACCAACCACAACCCCAACAACACACCGCCGCCACACGCCACACACCAACCACAACCCCAACAACACACCACGCCACACACCACACACCACACACCACCGCCGCCAACGGACCCCAGCCAGGAGTGGCGGGGACCGCCCACCACCAGCGGCAGCGAAACCCAGCCAGGAGTGGCGGGGAGAAGCACAAAGGAACCACCGCCAGGAGTGGCGAGGGACCAACCACACCACACACCAGCCACAACCCCACCAACACACCACCGCCACACGCCACACACCACACACCACACACCACACACCACCGCCGCAAGCGGACCCCAGCCAGGAGTGGCGGGGACCGCCCACCACCACCGGCAGCGAAACCCAGCCAGGAGTGGCGGGGAGTAGCACACAGGAACATCCGCCAGGAGTGGCGAGGGACCAACCACACCACACACCAGCCACAACCCCAACAACACACCACCGCCACACACCACACACCACACACCACACACCACTGCCGCCAGCGGACCCCAGCCAGGAGTGGCGGGGACCGCCCACCACCAGCGGCAGCGAAACCCAGCCAGGAGTGGCGGGGAGTAGCACACAGGAACCTCCGCCAGGAGTGGCGAGGGACCCCACCAACACAGCACACACCACACACCACACACCACCACCGCCAATGGACCCCAGCCAGGAGTGGCGGGGACCGCCCACCACCAGCGGCAGCGAAACCCAGCCAGGAGTGGCGGGGAGTAGCACACAGGGACCTCCGCTAGGAGTGGCGAGGGACCAACCACACCACACACCAACCACAACCCAAACAACACACCACCGCGGCACACCACACACCACACACCACACACCACTGCCGCCAGCGGACCCCAGCCAGGAGTGGCGGGGACCGCCCACCACCAGCGGCAGCGAAACCCAGCCAGGAGTGGCGGGGAGTAGCACACAGGAACCTCCGCCAGGAGTGGCGAGGGACCCCACCAACACAGCACACAACACACACAACACACCACCACCGCCAATGGACCCCAGCCAGGAGTGGCGGGGACCGCCCACAGGCGGCAGCGAAACCCAGCCAGGAGTGGCGGGGAGTAGCACACAGGGACCACCGCCAGGAGTGGCGAGGGACCAACCACACCACACACCAACCACAACCCCAACAACACACCGCCGCCACACGCCACACACCAACCACAACCCCAACAACACACCACGCCACACACCACACACCACACACCACCGCCGCCAACGGACCCCAGCCAGGAGGGGCGGGGACCGCCCACCACCAGCGGCAGCGAAACCCAGCCAGGAGTGGCGGGGAGAAGCACAAAGGAACCACCGCCAGGAGTGGCGAGGGACCAACCACACCACACACCAGCCACAACCCCACCAACACACCACCGCCACACGCCACACACCACACACCACACACCACACACCACCGCCGCAAGCGGACCCCAGCCAGGAGTGGCGGGGACCGCCCACGACCACCGGCAGCGAAACCCAGCCAGGAGTGGCGGGGAGTAGCACACAGGAACCTCCGCCAGGAGTGGCGAGGGACCAACCACACCACACACCAGCCACAACCCCACCAACACACCAACGCCACACACCACACACCACACAGCAACGCCGCCAACGGACCCCAGCCAGGAGTGGCGGGGACCGCCCACCACCAGCGGCAGCGAAACCCAGCCAGGAGTGGCGGGGAGTAGCACACAGGAACCTCCGCCAGGAGTGGCGAGGGACCAACCAAACCACACACCAGCCACAACCCCGCCAACACACCACCGCCACACACCACACACCACACACCACCACCGCCAGCGGACCCCAGCCAGGAGTGGCGGGGACCGCCCACCA
Source organism: Eutreptiella sp. 'Long Island Sound 2002' (assembly GCA_964036045.1). Lineage (NCBI taxonomy): Eukaryota > Euglenozoa > Euglenophyceae > Eutreptiales > Eutreptiaceae > Eutreptiella > Eutreptiella sp. 'Long Island Sound 2002'. Next base: position 129,043,112 of record OZ038382.1, on the reverse strand, counting down.
CCACCGGCAGCGAAACCCAGCCAGGAGTGGCGGGGAGTAGCACACAGGAACCTCCGCCAGGAGTGGCGAGGGACCAACCACACCACACACCAGCCACAGAGCAAGCGCCAGCCGAGGGAAGGCAAAGGGAGGAACAGCCAGGCCGCCCCCCCCACCCCAAAAAAAAAAAAAGGGGGCGGGGAAAGGGGGGCCGTGCGAAAAGAGCCCGCAGCCAACAAGTCGCCCGCCAAAAACACAAGAAGGGCACCGAAGACAGGACCCCCAAACAGGCACAAGGGGACCACCCAGCGAAAACCGGCAACACCAAGCCAGGAACAGCGGCCCACCGGGAAAAGGGGCACCGAAACAAGCAGACACCCAAAAAAAAAAAAGCCAGCAGCCCAGCCGAAAAGAAAGGAGACGGGGGGAGAGACCACAAGGCCCGGGACGGGGACACCCAGCAACCGGAAAAAAAAGCACAAAAAACACACCCCGACAACCCAGCCAAGAAGAGCGGGGCACAGCCGAGACCCGGGCCCAGCACGCACGCCCACACCGCACGGGGAAACCGGAAACGGCGGTGGGGCAAGGGAAACGCGGACGAAACCACACAAGTCCCGAAAGCGGGCCGACACCAAAGCCCAACCACGAACACCACAAACAGCCGGCAAAAGAGGGACAACACCACAAACCGAGCCCAAACACACCCACCCAAGACCCCAGCCACGACGGGCAGGTGAAAACAAAACCCACGACCAACCGCAACCCGGACCATACCACCAACGCAAGCCAACAGTAGGAAACCCAGTGCCCACAGCCCGGGCACTGAGGCAGCCCGTGCCATGCAGGTGACCCGGCCAAACGAGATCCGGAGCCCGCGGGTAAGGCTGTATCCTAAGGCCAGCGCTGCTTTGGGACTCGAGGCGGAGCGTGCGACACCCAAGCGCCTCGGAACCCTAGTACCAAGAGCATGCATGCATGCCTTGGGAACGGGATACGCCAGGAAGGCCGGTGAACCCCTAGGGTTCCGCCCAAAGGAGGGGACGTGCGCAAGCACGGGGGCACACCCACCCGGCGAGACAAGCATGTCACGCTGGCGGCGATCAGCCCTCCCGGTGTAGCCCGGGGCCGCTTTGTTGGGGGCCAACAGTCAGGTCTAACAGGATGTAAGCCGCCTCCCCTCTTCACGCGCGGAGCCTCTTCCTGTTCGTCACAGGGGCGACGCCAGGGGGAACCATGGGGCGCCTCTCCACGACCGAGTGCACCTACCTACCTACCTGTGCCCTACCCGCAGCCCCTCGCTGGGCCCGAACCGCAGTACGTGCCGTGGGGAGTGCTCTTGGTCAGGCCCATTGGTCACGCCTAGCTCCTATGGCACGCACGTTGCTAGGTGGTTTGGAGCACGCAACGTTCTTTTCTTCGTCGTCGCGGCTCGCTTGTTCTTGGTGTTCGTCTCTTTTCTTCTTCTTTGTTGTTGGAGCGCGCACAAGTCCCTAGCACCTAGGAGAGGCACTTTGCTAGGTGTTTTGGAGCAAGCACCGCTCAACTTCGTCGCCGTCGCGACTCTGTTGTTCTTCTTCTTCTGTGTGTGTCCTAAATTTTGCGACCTCGCCAAACAGCGGCGCAAAATTTTTGTGGGGGTTTCTGAGGTCGGAAAAATTGATTTCGCGCTTTATTTTTTCTGGTTGTGCGTCTTTTTCTTGGTTTTTCATTTTCTTCTGCTGCGATCGCGCGACTCCCTCGGGAGCTGTCATGGCGACATGGCAAAGCCCACGCCCGGCAAAACACAACACCACCCAACGCCGCACGACACAACACAAAACATGCTGCAACACGACGCAACGACAAAACGAGGCGACGCCACACGACCAAAAACCATCCAGCGCGGCACAACACGACGACGCGGCCAGACGATGCCGCGCCACGTCACCAACGGACAACAAGGTGCCGCAACCCAGCAGGACATGACACGAGGCAAGGCACCACCTGAACCTACCCTGTGTGCCGCAGCTCTTCCAGATTGCTGCCTGCTGACCGGCTACAAAGTGCACAGTTTGTGCAGTGGACTACAGCGGGCGAGCAGAACTCAGGAGACGCCGAAGCCAAGGGCAACAGGTACGCCACCTGCCAGTCCCGTATATGGTGCACACGCCAAATGACAACACGCATTATGAGGTGCACGCACAGGCGGTACCTCCACGCCCAAGTACATGGCACGCAAGAAAGACCACACACGCAACACAAACACAGGACGTGATGGAGCAGGAGCACCAGGACGACGACGCCCGGGGAAAAAGCGGCAACGCCGAGCACGCCGACAACAAGAACAACCCGAGAGGGGAGAGAGCGCCCGGCCGACCCCGATGACCTCGGCAGCCCCAGGAGCCGTGAACACGCACCAGGGGCACTCCTCCCAAGCCCCACCCACACGGTATACAGTGCGCACCACGAACCAACGGCCCAGTGGCGCACGGGCCATTACCCCGGCACTGCCAACACAACCGGGCCCCAAGGGGGGGAGACGACAGTAGAGGGAGCGACACGACGCCAGCTGGAGCCGGAACCAGACCAAACCCCATCACAACGTACCGACTACAGCGCCCGTGCCACGGACCGAACCGCAAACAAGACGACACGCCAGCGTACCCGGAGCCTGGACCGCACGGAGTATAGCCAAAACACGGACTACAGCCACGTGCCGCGGCGCGACACCAACAACCTCAACAGCCCAGGCAATGGAAGCCGAGGGCGAGCACCAGACCTATACACTCAAGCCCTACACACACGGTGTACAGCGCACAAGGGGAAGAAACCCAACACACCCCTGCAGCGACCCGCAGGCACGCCGACCGCTGCCCCGAGACGGCCGGCACAACCAGGCCCCACGGGCAAAGAGAAGCCGGAGGACAGAGGGCACAGCGACGGTTGGACCTGGAACAGGATCATAACCTGTCACAACAGACTGACTACAGCGACCGAACCACGAACCGAACCGGAAACACCACACCGTGCCAGCATACCCCGAGCCACGACCGCACGGAGTACAAGGCCCAAAACACGGACCACTGCCGCACACCTCAACACGATGCACAACACCACGGTGCCCGGGACAACGCCCCGAGGCCGCAACTACAAATCGTGCCGTTGGTCACGGAAACAACACAGCCAAGCGCGCCAGAGGACCACACGGATGAAGAACTACTATCCGTGTCAAGTGGAACATCCGACACCGCGATGAAAACCCACTCCCAACTATCCATCCCTCCCGAAGCCCCTAGCCCTCCCCTGGAATCACTGCCCAGTGGCCTCGACGTCTCCGCGAACTGCGACCCCATGGACCTGAACAACGATCCACCGCAGGACAGCATCCAACGTGTACTGCAGGTGGCGGCCGCCGCGCACCAACGACCCACATGGAGCCTGTACCAGGCACTCAACGAAACGGACCAACGGATAACAGGAGCAGGAGAAAACCGAGACCCAGGGAGGTACATCCAGGAACTGCGAAGGGACATGCAAAACGCCCAGGAACAATCGCCAGAAGGACTGGTGGTGCAGGGACGGGAAACCAAAACTGGAGCCTGGACGAACCTTGCAGGAGCCGCGCGCGCGCAGGAAGCCCTGACCTTCATCCAAGAATCCGACGCCCCACCGCCAGCAACCCTCGAGGGAACAGCGGCGGCTCTTGTCCTGACCCTGCACAGGAAGACGCAAGGCCACACCATCGTCCTGCATGACAAAATGGGCCGCCCCTACGCACGCACTGCGACATGCCGACCGAGCAACGCGTCCGGGGGTGAAGTCCACCTAGAATGGACACCTGACCAGGAAGATGACGAATACACCCTGGTGCAGGCCACCCGACAGGGACACAGGGCGACCGAGAAGAAGGAGCCTACAACCCAGCCAGCCGCGACCCCCCCGGCGAGACCGGCCCTGTACAGGCAGCTTGCCAATGCCCGCACCCTAGCGGAGCACAGTATCCAGCTGTACACGAAAGCTGCGTACGTGGAATTCATGCTACAAGACTGGACCAAGTACGAAACGGAGGTCCTGGAAAGACACACGGGCCCACCGGATACCACGTCCCGTACAACATGGGACGACCTAGTGCCAGACAGAGACATCGGGGCACTGGCTACGACAGTTCGCACCACGTTTGAAAACTGCTCAAGGCCCGACCACCCGTTTGGGGACAACAACAACCCCGCCACCACGAATGCCATCCTGGCCTACCGCAGCTGGTCCAATCAGCAAAGCATCCACCTCCACACCCCGCAAGATGACCCACGGGAATGGCACCCTGTTGGACCACCTGCGCTGGAGTTCTACCTGCACGAAGATGCAACCACCGGGGCGCACAGCATCACCAGCCTCCGGCCAACAATACCACAACCAATACCGGAGCCACACATACCCCCGAGCCCAACGAAACCCCAAACGCCGACGCAACACGAACACAACCCCCCGCAACAAGGGCACAGCCCACCAGCCAACAAAAGGACCGAGCCCCCCAGCGCCACCAGGATCGTCCAACAACTCAACAAGCCCCTCACCTCGCGTCACGTCTCAGACAACTACCAACTACCCCAAGGGGAACGATGTCGCCCTCGACAACACCCTCACACGGCAGGCCATGGAGCACCCGGGACGTGCCACCCGTACACACCCAGACCCCACCAAGCACACCCTCTGGCACTACTCCACTACTGTACACCCAGAGGCGGTAACCCAGATCAAAGAGGCGCTCTCTCTGACCCTCCTGGACACCCACAACGCCCACCAGCCGGGGATGTTCACAATGTACTGGAACCCCTCAACAGACACCGGCATGGTGCCCCAGGTCCCCGGGCCCCAACTGCCGCCCACAGACACGGCACTCGCCAAGGCGGCCAAAGCCATGGTGCACAGCTCCGGTGCCCAGCAGGACTCGACGCCGAACGTCGTCGTCGAGCAACGCGCCCACCACAAAGCCAACAAAGAACAGCAGGAGGGGCGCCAAATACACCCATTAATACGCGTCAAAGACGGTAACCTCAAGCCCCACAGGCCGTGGATAGTACACTCCATACTGGAAGACCACGGGAGTGCAAATCACACACGCCGTGACGCACACGCACCTCAACTACACCGTCCCCACCTCAAATATGCTCGTCACCTACGGCGAAGCACGGAAGTCCACGTAGAGACTGCTGGCCGACACCGAAGACAGAGCGTACACGGTGTACACCTGGTCACGATACGGGGACCTGCCAGCCCCCATCTGGCACCAGGACCCGTCCTGGCACCAACCCCTCCATGGGAGGCGAGTGAGCCGTCAAGGCGTAAAGCCCCTGGGGAGCAGCGCCACCAGTCCCCCCCCAACATCATCAACTCAACTCTCGCAAACGCCAAGATGCCTCTCATCGACACGGGATGCCCCACTGCAGATGACGCCACCCACTGCAGAACTTGGGGCACCATCAGAAGGGCCCTACACCACGACATCGACTGCGACCAAGCCACCTGGATCGACCAAGGCTCTGTCAGCATCAGGGTGGGGGGATGGTTGAACACCCCAAAGCCCCAACAACTGCACAGGGTGGCAGGGCCCTACATACTATACCCCGTGGCCCACGGCATGGATGACCACTGCCGGGGGCTCTGTCCCGGGCATCCCCCCTGCGGGCACCCCTGCCCCCACGCCCTGTGCCAGCCCTTGGAACCACAGCCTGCCCCACTCCCAGGTATCTACCTAAACACGGTAACAGGCGCCAAAGGAGTGTACCTGACGACGGGAGACACCACGGGCCAAGCCGTCCCCCTGGATCAGGTGCACCACATGACCCTGGGGCCACTACTACCCAACACCGACAAACCACGGCACCCGATGGCAAGACACGGCAAACACTACCCCAGGCCCGTGGACCCGAACGCTCAAGGCCCGGACAGAGCGCTGCTACACCTCACCATGAAAAACACGGCCCAACTCCCGGCCACTCTGGCGGGAGAAAAGTACTTCATCGTGGAAGGCCTAACAGACGATATCTCCACCCTAGCGGCCAACACCCTGGCGGCCACCACGGACGCCTGGGACGATGCCGTGGGGCACCCCACGGCACGTAAGGACAGGGTGCAGGGAACGGAAGACTCCCTGACACTGGACCTTGCGAACCATCTGGTGAACCCAACCAGCCCACCGGAGCAGCATAACCTTAAAACCGAAGGTCCGAAGGTCACTGATTGGACGGCGTGTGATTTTTTTTGGCTTCGTAAAAGCAGTTGAAGGATCCCCCCCCCTATTCTGAGGGTGCTGGATGCAGAGAAGCAAGTTGTATGCACGCACAGACTACGAAAGCACAATCTACAGCATCTGTATGCACCAAAATGTGCTATTTTTCATGGAAGAACTGCCAAAAATGGCCGTTTCTTGGTCAAAAATTGAGTATTTTGGCCTCAGACAGGCAGTTGCAGAGCCCCCCCCTCCATTTTGAGGGTGCTGGATGCACAAAAGCATGCTTTGTGGACACACCGATTGCCCAAACACGATCTACAGCACTTTTATGCCCCAAAATCTGCCATTTTTCAAAACAAATCGGCGAAAAATAGCCATTTTTTTTATCAAAGATTGCTTGTTTTTTTTAGCCTGAAACAAGCAGCCGAACCACCCCCCCTCCTGATTGGAGGGTGCTCGTTGCAAAAAAGCGAAATACGCCAGAGAACTAGATAAAATATGGTAGTATGTGCATAAGAATGGGATGAGCGATGAACATTTGAGGTGTTTTTGGCCCTATTTTGCACCGTTTGTGGTCCATTTCCATATGGTTCATAGGTAGGCCTTTGCGTGCCTATCACCGCACACACACATGTTTGAGGCTTAGGGTGTTATTCTTGGGGAACAATGGGGTAGGAGGAACCCCCCCCCCTGCTATTCGGGGGGTGTATAATTAAAACAAAAGGTTACCTTTGGTCTTTTTGGGTACAAAACATTATTTGATGGTTCTTTCGTGCCTATACTATACTATACAGGTACACTGGTGTGCAGCACTGTTCTGCTGCACCACCCCAGAGCAGACAAAAATACTCCAAAATAGGCCGAATTCCAGGGGTTTCGATGGTTTGGGAGAAAGCTCGGGTGGGAGGAACCCCCCCATCCCTATTTTGGGGCCAGAGAATCCAAAGAAAATTGGACTTTCTGTCGAAAATCCTCTATAGGCAGGTACACTGGTGTGCAGCACTGTTCTGCAGGACCAGCCCAGAGCAGGCAAAAATACCCAAATAGGCCAAATTTCAGGGCTTTTGATATTTTTGGACACAATTCGGGTAGGAGGACCCCCCCCCCTATTTTGGGGCCGTAGAAACCAAAAAAATAGGTAATTTCCAGCGGGAAACCCCCTTTTGTGGACTTTTTGAATTTTGGGTTTGAATTCTGCTAAAATCATAGGTGTTACAGTCCCCCAGATACACCCACGGTGACACTAACGTGCCGCCAACACACCTGGTGGGTAGCACAGTGGAACGCCGCAGGCACAACAGACAGAGTCCACACATTCACACCAGAAACGAAGCAGGCGACCCCACTGGCACTCGGTAAATGTTTTAAACACTTCACCCACCACACTAACCACCCGAAGGCACACTGGTTAGCCCTCAAAACGGCGATGCTCTTGACAGTGGATGCCCCAGCCACGGACACCACGCTGCCCGAGATGTGGCTCACACTCACTCGCAACCTGGCAGCCAACATAGGAAAGCACGGGACAGCAAAGACGGAACGCTGGATGTCCTGGCCCACGGACACGGAACGGCTGCAAGGTGCCGTGAACCCGGAGACCGCGCACAACACACAACGAACCACGGCACGACGACAGGTGCCAAGCAACATCAGCCGCTGTCCGGACGGACGTGTGCGCGCCCAGAGGGTACCCAGCACCTGCCGGCTACGAAGTGCCGCCGTCCGGATGGACGAGTGTGCGTCCCGCAGCGACACCCCGCACACGCAACCCACAGCACAACACGGCGAGCGAGCGCACTGGTGAACAGGTGCCAAGAGGCTCAGGACACCGCACAGCACACGGGGCGAGCGCGCCGGTGAAAAATAGCCAAGGGGCCCAGGACACCGCACACGCAACACAACACACCGAGCGGGCACACCGGTGTACAGGAGCCAAGTGGCCCAGAACACCGCACAAGCAAATCAACGCACCAAGCGGCCACACCGGTGAACAGCAGCCAAGTGGCCCAGGTAACTGCACAAGCACAACAACGCACCAAGCGGGCACACCGGTGAACAAGAGCCAAGGGGCTGAGGACACCGCACACACAGGCAACGCACCGAGCGGGCACACCGGTGAGCAGGAGCCAAGTGGCCCAGGACACCGCACAAGCAAAACAATACATGGAGCGGGCAAACCGGTGAACAGGAGCCAAGTGGCCCAGGCACCGAACATGCAAAGCAACGCACCGAGCGGGCACACCGCCAAACAGGAGCCAAGTGGCCCAGGACACCGCACAAGCAAAACGACATCCCGAGCAGGCACACCGGTGAACAGGAGCCAAGTGGCCCAGGACACCGCACACGCAACACAACAAACCGCGCGGGCACACCGGTGAACAGGAGCCAAGTGGGGCAAGACACCTCACACGCAAAGCAACGCACGGAGCGGGCACACCGGTGAACAGGAGCCAAGTGGTCCAGGACACCGCAGAAGGAAAACAACACGCCGAGCGGGCACACCGGTGAACAGGAGCAAATTGGCCCAGGACACCGCACATGCAACACGACAAGCCACGCGGGCACACCGGTGAGCGGGAGCCAAGTGGCCCAGGAGACCGCAAGCGCAAAGCAACCCACCGAGTGGGCACACCGGTGAGCAGGAGCCAAGTGGCCCTGGACACCGCACAAGCAAAACAACGCACGGAGCGGGCACACCGGTGAACAGGAGCCTGGTGGCCAAGGACACACCGCACACGCAACACAACAAACCGCGCGGGGACACCGGTGAACTGGAGCCAAGTCGCCAGGGACACCGCACACACAAAGCAACGCACCAAGCGGACACAGCGGTGAACAGGAGCCAAGTGGCCCGGGACAGCGCAGACGCAACACAAACCACCGAGCGGGCACACCGGTGAACAGGAGCCAAGTGGCCCAGGACACCGCACAAGCAAAACAAAACACCGAGCGGGCTAACCGGTGTACAGCAGCCAAGTGGCCCAGGACACCGCACACGCAACACAGGTAACCACACGGGCACACCAGTGAACAGGTGCCAAGTGGCCCAGGATCCGCACACGCAAAGCAAAGCACCGAGCGGGCACACCGTGAACAGGAGGCAAGTGGCCCAGGACACAGTACAAGCAAAACAACACACCGAGCGGACACACCAGTGAACAGGAGCCAAGTGGCCCAGGACACCGCACAAGCAAAACAACGCACCAAGCGGGCACACCGGTGAACAGGAGTCAAGTGGCCCAGGACCCGCACACACGTGCACACGTAGGGCGGCCGAGGGACAGGAAAGAACCAACACTCCATGGGTCGGACGCACTGGGGCGACCCAGCCGACCCACCGGGCCAGCAGCAGGGGCGGTCCCCCAAGGCCACTGGTCTGAGCCCGGCCAGGCTGCATCAGGGACCATGGCAAACATCACCCGGAGCCATGGAAGCAACCGTTGACAGACGAGCCGGTACACAGTCCAGGAGGGGGTCGCCTGCCGAGCAGAGAGGCCCCGCAACTCAAGCCACAAGGGTGAGGCCGTCGTACATTAGACTAGTGGGAGCAATACCCCTTGTGGTGAGAGATACTCCACATGGCTGGGCAGCCCCCAGAGCTGCCGCCCAAAGGAAGGGGCATGTGGCCCTACGTATTGACACATGTGGGGAGACCCTCCCACCTGGGACACCTGGACCGGGTGGCCGCGACACTGCCTTCCCAAGCACCTGCGGGAGCGGCTTAAGAGGCACCTCAACTAGGGCAGTGGGAGGGACAGGACGTCCCCTCGGTAAGACCTTCTTCCTGCATCGTCAAAGGAGGCATCTCGAGGTCCGAAGATACCTACCTACCTACCTCTACCTAAACACGGTAACAGGCGCCAAAGGCGTGTACCTCACGACAGGAGACACCACGGGCCAAGTCGTCCCCTTCGATCAGGTGCACCACATCGCCGTGGGGCCACGGCTACCCAACACCGACAAACCACGGCACCCGATGGCGTGACACAGCGCACGCTACCCCAGGCCCGTGGACCCAAACGCTCAAGGCCCGGACAGAGCGCTGCTACACCTCACCATGAAATATACGGCCCAACTCCCGGCCACTCTGGCGAGAGAAAAGTACTTCATCGTAGAAGGCCTAACGGACGATGTCTCCACCCTAGCGGCCAACACCCTGGCGGCCACTACGGACGCCTGGGACGATGTCGTGGGGCACCCCACGGCACGTACCGACAGGGTGCAGGAAACAGAAGACACCCTGACACTGGACCTTGCGAACCATCTGGTGACCCTAACCAGCCCACCGGAGCAGCAGAACCTTAAAATCGAAGGTCAGAAGGTCACTGATTGGACAGTTTTTATTTACAGTCCCCCAGATACCCCAACGGTGACACTAACGTGCCACCAACAGACCTGGTGGGTAGCACAGTGGAACGCCACAGGCACAACGGACAGAGTCCATACATTCACACCGGAAACGAAGCCAGCGACCCCACTGGCACTCGGGGACCGTTTTAAACACTCCACCCACGACACCAACCACCCCGGGGCACACTGGTTAGCCCTCAAAACGGCGATGCACTGGACAGTGGATGCCCCAGCCACGGACACCACGCTGCCCCAAACGTGGCTCACACTCACTCGCAACCTGGCAGCCTACATACAAAAACACGGGACAGTAAAGACGGAACGCTAGATGTTCTGCCCCACGGACACGGAACGAACCCTCAAACTTCGCACAAGGAACCTACAGGAAAACGCCAACCAACTTCAGGGTATGCATGGACCACGAGAGGGGCAAGGACCGGCATACAGCATCTTTCAAAACCGTAACGCGCCGAAGCCGGCCCCCAAAAACCGGCACCAGAAGAACCCCGGCCCAAGACCAGGCCCCCTCTCGGGGGTGCGGACACCTCGGCCCGCCGGGCCAAACGGCCCAAACCGGAACCGAAAGCGGCCCCAGCGCCGCAACCGCCTGACCCACAACCGAAGCCAAAGGCCCAAGCGTGCCCACTCTTCACGCCGGCAGAACCTGCCGCCATGCACCCCGAATGGTCAGACGGCGCGGAAGTACAGGGGGTGTTCAGAGCCACGCTTAGAGGGCAACCGAAGCAATTTGTATCGCTCCGGGGCAAGATACAGGGCAGAATGGCCAGACCTGGCCAGCATGGCAACCTGCCGCTGAAGATCCAATGGCAGGAACTCCCGGAGTGGGGCGAGAAAGCGGTGACCTCAAACCTCGAACTCTGGGACGACAGGCAGTTCCCAGAGTGCCCGGTGCAGCTCCGCACAGCCGCCAACCAGGTGCCGCCGGGCACCGTCTGGACAGGTGACGTGCCGCAGGCGTGGCTGGAGGAGCCGGACGTACCAGAAGAGCAACAGGTGGCAACAGCGATCAACCTCAAACTGCACCTGGGACAATGACTACTACCACGCCGCGCCAGGGACCCCCCAGAGGCCACCAAGGCGCACACTCACGCAGTCACCAATGCGCTCGTCACTCTCATGTCCCTGAACCAACCAGGCGCCCTGTATGACGACGCCAAACTCCAGACCTACAGGACGTGCCTGTCATGGCAATATGCAACCCAGACGCCATGGTGTCGTAAGAACTGGCCCTCAAAACCCAGGCAGCGCCCCCCAGCCTAACCCCCGTCCTCACCAGGACGGGACACCAATACCGCACCACGTGGGTCAGGGGAGTGCCCATATCCCACAAAAGTGAGGTCCAAGTACACGTCCACAACCACCTGGGCGTTGAAGGCCGCCTAGCGGCATATGAACTGGTCGGCCCAACCCGGCAGCTGAATGTCATCAACGTACATGTCCCCTTTGGAGACGCGACGGAGACATTCCTCGAACACTGCATGGAGGCCTACCGGCAACGTGCCATTATGGGGCTGACTGTCATCATAGGAGACTTCAACGCGGCCCCATCAGCGGACGATCGCGGGGGGCGACAGATGCCCGAGGACACAGCCGTGCAAATGGCCATGTAAGATATTGGCCTGCGGGACCTCACGGCTTCTCTGCGAGGCCAGCCCTCGCACCGACCACCGCAGCCTGGCTCAGCACATTCCCGCATCGACCTTTGCTACGCAGACTCGGCACACGTCGAGGTGGCACGGGCGCAATACCACGACCTGCCGTCCAAGATCACTGGACATCAACTCGTGAGGTACAAATCAAGGTACTTCAAGTACCCCGGCCTCCGGGGAAGAGATAGACCACGAAGAACAACCACCCACTAGGCCACCAGATGAGCACGACACACACAAATGAATGGCGTATTGCCGCACGGTGCAGCGCATCCTGGGCCAACAAGACAGGACGGACCTCAACCTTGCCATGCGACAAGCAGGCACGGCGTGCGGCCCCCACGGACAACACCAAACACAGGACGCGTCACCCCGCATCAATACCTACGGTCCCTGGTTACAGCCATATGGCGCGACAAGCGGGCACTACACACGGAAGTGCATTCAAATGACGCGCAGGCCCAACATGACGCCCAGGAAATTGCCGCGCGACTGGACACCACGCGCGGGCAACTCAGGGAATGGCACGTCCCCCGGGGGAGCTAGCACAAGAATAACAACGCTACTTTCAAAACGCCCAACCCTACAAGTCCTTGAAAAACGTGGAAAAGGTCCTGGGAGAAACGGGCCACCGAGGCATCAAGGCAGTACGCCTACAAGACAGCACAGTGACCAACGATCCCATGTGGTCCTGGAGGAAGTCCTCAACAGCTTCCAGCGCCAACACAACACCGAGGATTGCAAGCTCTCAGCGTACACGGAGGAGATGATATCGCACTTGCCAAAACTCTACAACGGACACAGCGACAAGACATGCAACGAACTCCGTTCACCATTCGGCAACTCCATGAAGTGCTGTACAAACTACAACCGGGAAAAACCCCCGGGCAGGACGGACTCCCGGCCGAACTCTACCGCAGGCCCCCGTTGAACCTAAAGCGACACTTGGCCGCGCGCCTGTGGGATGTCGCCATCGGAAAAAGGGACGTACCACCCTACTGGGCGAACCTGGTACACCCGCTGTATGAGAAAGGCAACTGGGCGAACCTAGACAACTGGAGACGTATAGTATGCGCCACCACGGAAGCCAAACGCAAAAAGATGCTCATCCTGAAACGGGTGGGCCGGGCAGTGTACCGGGCTATACCGCCCAAAATGTGGGGAGCCATACCGGGTACGTCGCCATTGGAGGCCATATTTATGCAAGACGCCCGTGTAGACATGGACCCAACCAGCCTCATCATCACGTCCCTGGACGTCAAGGGGGCTTTCCCCAATACCCCGCACCGCCTCCTATAGGCTGTCTGGAAGCACATGGGACTCCCCTTCCAGGGCTTCCTACAAGCGTACCTCGCCACCCGCATGTACGCACTAAAGACCGATCTGGACAGCAGCCCATGGGCCACCCCGCCAGTGGAGGCCCGCAAGGGGGTGCGGAAGGCCCATTCCTCTTCCTAGTCTTCACCCCCCTGCTGGCGTTTTACATCCGACGCACATGCCCGGACGTGGCACCATACCCCCTACGGACCACGCTCCTGCCATTTGCGGACGACATGGCGGTGGTGATTGCCACCGCCCTTCAACGCCTGTCAACTACCCCGGACCCCACCCGGGCCACCAATGTACTCCATGCCGTCACCAACTATCTGGTGGGCAACCAGCTGCTGGTACACAACGTCAGGTCTGCCACCATGGTGCACAATGCGCCGCCACAACCCCTCCGCCCCGAGGACCCGCCCATGAACCCAGTAAGCATCGCCACCTACCTGGGGGTCCAACAAGCGGCCACCGCAAACGAGCTCACCATACCACCAAACCTGATAAGGCAGCTGACACGGACGCTAGTCATAGCGCACATCGTGGCACTCTCCACCCAGGCCCTGGCGTACTTCCGAACAAGCCGTGCTCAACGCCGCTATAGGGTTCCAGGCCCTACACCTAACGCACCCCCAACACATGCTACAAGCGGCCCCAACCACGGTACGGCAAGCGTGGACCATCCACGGCCATCGACCCAAATCACTACCCGCGGCGGTACGCGCGGCGTCGCCACCATACTACGGAGACAACACGGATCACCTCGTCAACAACGCGTACACAGCTCAGACCGCGGCCCACCTGCACCGTCTCATGCACAAGCATGAGCCGGAGGTGAGGGAAGTCTTCACGCCGACACTGCGAGAGGCCCAGTAGCATCGCAATACCTGCCCCCAATACATACTTCACCAGCGGGGCCTCCCCACCAGGTTGGGGACCCGCATATGGAACCACCTACATCTCCTGCTACCCCAACACCAGCATGTCATCCTAACGAACCATCGGTGCAGGGAAACCGGCCCTGTGGCGGTTCTACACATCGATGTGGGTGAAAGGCCATCGGAAAGCACCACCACTCTGGACCTGGTGGGCACCACCCTACACCTCGTACGAGTCACCGCAAACCAGATGCGGGCCCTCCAACGGGTGGGCACACACCACGTCCCATTCCTGCAACACCCGGAGTGGCCCAACAAGTCGGTCCTGGAAACTCATATGCGCAGCGCAGCCACAGAAACCGGACACTCCGAGCCGGCCGATGGGGAAGTACGTGAGGCGTATAACCTGTTTTGGAACACGCACAAGCCGCCACTGCACACGGGCACACCACGAGGGAACCAGGCCCACCACCGGCCACCGGAACAAGTGGAGTATGTACCAAGCCCCACCGTGCCAGCAGTACTCCTCCTGGCACCCAACAGACTCAAAGCCACATTGCAACCTGGCACAGCACGCGGCAGCTTGTGGATGCTGCCACCACCCACGGCACGCCCCTTCTGTCCGCCACCACTGTCGCAGGACAAGCTGACGGGCACCCCCACCACCTCCTGGAGATGTGGACCCCAAGCACTAAGCACCCCATGGCCCCTCCTCCAGTTACTGGCGCGCTACCACCCCATACCAACGGCCCTCGCTACCCCTGAACAACACCGGTGGCTACACACGCACTTCGCACGGGCCGCGGGGAAGAATACGGCCACAGTGGCGTGGGGCCTCAGCGCCACGGCAGAATGGAGATTCCACCCGGGAAAGTGGGACACCAAGCACCCAGCCATCACCTTCCCGGTGCTGGCCAAACACCGCAGCGCCACACCGGAGGAAGCCCTGCCTACCCAGTTAAACACCGATGCCCCCAAGTCGAGGACTGGCAGACGGTCTAGTGGACCACATTCCACCCACACAAAGAGTACCTGCACGAATATGTGTACGTGACACAGGGCCACGAGGGGAAAAATGACTATGTCGGCATGAACCCAGCGGCAACGGAGATCATCTGCCAGGGGGTGGGCGTGTATGCTGGCCGGAGATTTCAACCGGCCACCACCACCCCTGGAGCCGCCACGGAACATGGAGCACGCATTCATGCCTACCAGCCAACGATGCCGTGCCGCCTGCTCTTCCCGGACGACCACAACACTGTCAATTTGCAAATGCCTCCGGCACCACAAGCCTCACCCCAGCTGCTGGGCAGGCAGCTTTGGAGTTTTTTGAATGTTCTTAACCGCATCAACTTGTTCTGGGGCTGACGTCCCCCAATGAAAGTATTTACAACAACATATAAAGATTTGTACACGACTGCTCTGATGGTTAGGTTAGATGAACGCTGATTTACCCTGTGGGGGAGGGCGGGGGTTCAGGAAGGGGCGGAGGGCTGAAGGGGTCGAGAGGAGGAGACAGAAGATCGCTGGATGGGCGGAACCAATTTCGGATGTCCCGGGAGGCGTTGGAGTGGGGGGGGGCAGGGGCAGACGGACCTGGGCACCTGGTAGCGGTGGGCCTAGAGGGGAGAGGTAGGCGTGTTTGACGGTAGCGTGTCTTGGAGCGTGGGGGTGGGAGGGGGAGAGCGGTCTTGGCGCGCTTTGGGGGCGCCCAAACGATTGTGGCCTGATGGGTTTGTGGTGATCGTTGGCGGTTTTGTGGTGGCCGTGGGCGTGAGTGCTGAGAAGGGCGGGGAATGGCCGAGGGGGGGGGGGGGCGTGGTGCGGATGCGCGGCTGGACGGGCGTTTGGAGTTTTTTGGCGCGCGGCGAGTGGTTGGTTGTGCTTTGGCTGACGCTGGCTTGGACGGTTTTTTTAAGGCGTGTTTGGGGAGAGGTGGGGGGTGCTGGTATACGGGGCGGGTCCGAGGGGGCATGTGGACGGAGGTACTGAACGCACCGTGCGAAACCGAGAACGGGTTGAGAGGGACGGAGGGGTGCGCCCAAAGTATTGGGTCCCAAGGGAGAGGATTCGAGCACAGCCAATCATGTGCTTGGTGGAGAGCCTTGTCCAGGTGCTTTACGCGTTCCTCCAGGGCTAGGCCAAGCATGGCTCTGTGCTCAGCGCGAGTGGAGCCCGGGATCGGCTTGGAGAGGCAGGACCATAGGGACTTAGGTACCAGAGTTCTCATGAAGTTCCTGCGGTCAGCCTTTGAGGGTCCAGAGAGCCACCAGTGCAGGACAATGGGGCTGAAAAGGGGTCCCCAGGAAGAGACGTATGCCTGGACGTGCTGGTCCAACACTTTGCAGAAGGCCAGGCATGATAAAGGGTCGAAAGGATGGTGCTGTCCGCACCTGGAACAGTGGTAGTCGTGGAGCATATTGCTCCACTGGTACCCATGCACATTGTAGCACCCGGACGCCAGTTTGAAAAACAGGGACGAACACCAGGAAGCTTTATTGTACAGGCTGAAGCTGGGGCCGACCGCTATGTTGCTTTGGGAATGCTGCGGCAATAGGTGGCGGAATTGCTGCACCTTAAACTTGTGGAGGACAGGCAGGTGGTGTACCGCCACTGAACCCAGTGGGGGGGGGGGAGGAGGTCCGGGGTAAAAATCAGGCTGTGAGCTGCCCATTTAGAGAAATGGTCGCAGATTTCGTTGCCAATGAAATTGGCGTGACCTTTAATCCACATGATGTGGAGGGGGTTGGTGATGAGAAGTAGGGCGCTGTGTACGGCGACGGTCCATGTGTCGTCTTGGAACGGGCTGGGCCTATAGACTTGGCATTTCTGGAGGGTGGACACCACCTGTTCGTTGTCAATCAACAAACATACTTCGTATTGGGAAGGTTCCCTGTGGATCCAGCGAATGGCTGCTACCGCCCCCCAGAACTCCGAACCCAGAGAAGAGGGATGCGGTGAGGATAGGCACAGGACTCTGGTTGTACCGTCGGGTAGAAAGGCCGTGACGGCGGCCGCATGGCCGGACTCACCGGAGGAGCCATCGGAATATAGCCATACTCGCTGTAGGCCGGGGGTCGGCGGCCTGGTTAGTGCCTCCGGGGCACCGTGGCATCCCCACTTGTCGAGAGACTTCTTCTCTAGGTAGTGTTGTGCCTGCAGAGCGAAGAGATGGCCGTGTTGGCTGATTCCCAGTGCGTGTGCGTTGTGCGGTGGCGCTGGGGGTTTGGGGATGGTCTCTTGAGGGCACAAAAATTCAGGGACTAGCTGGAAGTGAGAGGGGCGGGAGTAATCCATGACGGCGTGGCATGGCATGTGCATGGTGTAGGACGTGTGGGTATCCACCGCTTAGACCCCGTCGTGGAACGAGACGTTGGCCCATTTGGAGGTGGCCTCGGTCACTGTTCCTGTGGCCTGTCCTGACTTGAACCTAACGGTTAGCTGGGTACCAGGCGTTAGATCCCGAATAGCAGTGGGTCTCCACGGGCCTATGCTGTGGAAAGAAATGCCAAGGGATGGATGGAGTCCATAAAAGAGTTTTGCACTGGGTCCGAGGCCCTCTGGTTCGAGTTAAGTAGAGACTGGACGTACAGAAGGCCAACTGACTTTGGGGCAAGGCCGCAAAGGGCCCGTAGCCCATAGTTCACGGTGGCAACGTGGACGCTGTGCGGTAGGAACTTCATTCCCAACCCTCCTTTTGGGCGAGCCGCGAAACGGTCTTTGGGGGAGACTAGACGTGTGACGCTGCGAGACGCAACTCCCGCCCAGATGAGTGCCTGAAGCTTTTCGAGCTGGTTGGGGGAAAGAGAGTGGGTGATTAAGCGGTAGGCGAGTGCTGGGACCAGCTGAGAGTTCGTCAGGCGGACCTTCTCACTAAGTGTAAGAGGCAAGGGAGAGAGCCGGGAAAAATAACTCTGGATCTCCGCCTTGAGCATGTGAAACAGGCAATTTGCCTGGTGGCAGGTAAAAAGATAAACCCCCAGGTATTTATAGCATGTGTGCGGGCGACCTGTTTTTTTGTTGTACGTGTGGAACTCCGAGCCCCTGGGTGTCAGAAACTCTGTTTGGGGGGCTGTGCCATTGGCGTGGACTTCGGTCTTAGACTTATTCATGTCCAGACCTCAGTCCCTGGCTGGCCCATCGAAGTAGTTGAGACTGTTTTGGACCTAGATGACGTCCTCACTTCTGATCAGGATGTCGTCGATGTAGGCGTGGTGGCTAGTGCGGGCATTTGCCCGGGGGGGGGGGCACAGTGGCAAAAAAATGGTGGAAGAGGGAGTTGAGATAGAGAATGAAGAGTAGGGGGGAGAGGGGACATCCTTGTCGGAGGCCCCTGGTTTGGAGGTATGCGTGGGGAGTGCGGCCATTGATGAGGGGGCTGTCTTGAGGGAAGGAGTATAGTTGCTTTATGAGAGAAATTGTGGAAGTAGAAAAATTTGCCCGTTCGAGGACGGTCCAGAGTGTGCCATGAGGCACTGAATTAAAGGCTTTATTGAAATCGATGAACAGCGAGTAGCTCTTCTTCGATTTTGCATAAAGGGCTTTGAGGTGATACACATGATCAGCGCATTGGTGGCCGGGAAGGCCACCGTGCTGGATTTCTGAAAGGATGTCGTGTGCAAAAGCCTGAGCGCGCAGGTGTTTGCAGGCAAAAGTGGCCAAGAGTTTGTAAATACAGTTTAAGAGGGCAATAGGACGGTAGTTTGAGGGGGAGAAAGGGTCGCCTTTTTTATAAAGCAAACATATTTTCGCGCATAGCCAGTGCGGCGGCAGCGGCGAGTGGAGGAAGCGGTTTAAAATGGAGTGGAAAAAACGTTGAATGGGTTCCGGACAGACGGCCAGGATGCAGTTGTTTGTTTTGTCCGGTCCCCCGGCTTTTGATGGCTTACTGTGTTTTAAGTGGTTCTGGAACTCCTGCCAGGTCACAGGAGGTATGTGGTCGTTCTTGGCAGAATCGGGGCATGTGGGCGAGTGGGACAGGACCTCGTCGACGAAGTCCTGGGGGGGGGCGTAATCTGGATGCCCTCCAAGATGAAGCAGGGTGTCCCCAAAAACTTTAGCTACATCCGCCGGGTCACTCAGGAGCTCTTTGGTGGCTGGATCTCTGACTACGAGAGGCTCTAGGTCTTTAGGGCAGAGGGTGCGAGCAACAGTGGTTTTCATCTGGACCCCTCGGACCAGACTACTGTGAAGCTTTCTCTTCGCTTTCGTTTAGTCCGAGGACCGTAAGGTGTTTACCACGGACTGAACTTCCGCAATGTGCTCGGGAAATGCTGGGGAAGAAGGAGGCGGGGGTGAGCGTAATAATTTCCTGAGCTTGCCGTAGCTCTCTTGGTCCTTGCGCTGCGGTTTCGGACGGGTGATTTTGTTGTACGCAGACCCAACCTGCATAAGGAGAGAATCAGTGGCGGCGATGATCTCTTCCAATGGGGCCCTGGCAGGGGCGTCCTGGAGGTCCCGGCACCAGTCGGAGATGAGCCGTATGCTGTTGGAGAACTGTTGCTTTTCGTCTCTAGAAAGCTTCCGAAAAATGCAAGGGGGGAGTGGGGGCTGAGACAGAAGGATCGGGGAGGGGCACTGGAAGACCGCAACCCCTGGGTGGTGGTCAGAGATGGTGTAGTCCGTGAGGATCGACGCATCCAGAAGGGGAAAGTGCGACACTAGGCGAGGGGACGCAAAGATGTAATCCAGCCTTGCTTCGCTGTCCCAGCGGTCGCTTGCGTAGCGGGTGTACTGCCTGAGGGAGGAGTGCTCTGACCTGAAAGTGTCCACCAACCTAAATGGGAGATATTCGACCTCCCCCGTGAGCCAGTGCCACTCATGTAGATCGACCAAGCTGTGCTGGTCAAGTTCGGGATCCAGAACGCAGTTAAAATCACCCCCCAGGATGTGATTGGGATGATCGTTGAAACAAGAAGCAAGAACTCGCTGTATGGTGTCACGGTACGGAGCTGGGGCTCCCGTGCGCACCGGGGGGGAGTAAACCGAGAAGACGTGCAGGGGAATTGCTTCCGGAAGGGATATTTTAGCACCACAGATAAGGCCGTCGCTGTCTCTGGGCGGGACACAGCTGGTATATCTCGCGATGCGCGGGCCTGCAATGACCGACACCCCGTGTTTGTGGCCGCAGACATTTGAGAAGACTTTAGCGCGGTCATTGCCGAAGGTGTACCGCTGTGGGAGAAGAGGGGGAGAGTTTAGCTCCTGAAGGAGTATAATGTCATATCCCTCGTTTAGGAAATGCAAGATTGCCGCGGGTGCGTTCTGGCTCTTTGCCGTGTTGAAGGACACGACACGGATGGCCGGGACGGAGGGAAGAGAAGGGAGGGGGGGCGGCGCAAGCGTTTAGGTTTGAAGGGCTTGTGCACTTGAGGGGGAGGGGGGAAGGAGGGTGTCCGAATGGAGGAATAGCGGGCACCCAGTGGGGAGTCCGGTGTCAGAAGCGTTGGTATGTGGGCAGGGTCCTCATTTTGTATTGAGGGGTCGGGTTCGCACTGTTCTAGTGCAGAAATCAGAGAGTGAAGTGCCTGTGCGTATGCTTTGGGCGAGTGGTGTAAGGCCGTGTCACAGGCAGTGCGAAGAGAGGGGTGTATAGCCAGGTCTGTAGAGACACTTGTGTCTGGGACCAATATTCTCCGATTGATGTGTGCTTGCTCCACAGGGAGAATCTCCGCGATGCGAGAGACGGTGGCGGTGAGGGAGGCACCGTGCACGCCCACGCGGGCGAGGACCTCTTGACACCGTCTCATGTTACTTCTCCTGCGGTGGCACTGACGGGCGGGAGGGGGGCAGAAAGAATATGGGGACGGGTAGCATTCGGTAGACTCATCAGAGCTTCCTACAAGGGGAACCACAGGATTTTGTGGTCTGGCACACAGTGAGCACAGATCAGCCCGGTCAGGGTATACCTGGCGGTCACAGGGGTTAAGGAATTCATGTTACGCACAGGGGGAGTGGTAGAGCGATGGCCTTGCCATGCCTGAGAACATGCAATAATGGTGATGGAGGGTATCTGGGGTCTTAAAGCGAACACCACGTCTCTTGTGCACAGAAGGGTGACGCCGAGTGTAGGTTCATTAATTCGTCTCATGTTGCCCTGGGTCAGAAGGCTCTGAGGATGTCGTATGGAGGCCCGTTTCTACACCAGTGTGAGGGAAGACAAGGGATACCCTGGAGTCTCGGGGAATGCCCCGAATCTCCACTGTGTCATAGTCGCGAGCTGGGATTTGGTGCTTCCATTTGTCGCGGACTTCCCCAGAAATTAGGAGGAGACTGCGGCGCTGTAGGAAGACGTTTTGCCTTTTCTTAAAGAGGGTGGATCCGGGGAGGGGACGCGGTTCGAAAACCATTTCCGCACCTGACCCAAAGGAGCCATCCAGGACATAAGGGCCTAGCTGAGGGACGTCTACGTGGCTCCTCAGGCCACTGCCAGGCTCGTATCGAGCCACTGACCACATATTGGGGCATAAGAGAGGTGAAGACAGGACCTGGGCGCAGGCAGAGAATGCCTGTAGCCCAATCGCTTGAATAAACTCAGGAGGGGTCGGTTCAAAAGGTTCAACTTCTTTTGATTCTGGATTGTACCCGAATCCGAAATGACGCATTGTGCGGTGCCCCTCGGACAGCCACTGGTGATCGTCATCTGCACTGTAGGACATCACCAGGGCTTCTTCTTCTTCTGAGAAAAATTCATTGGATATGAAGGCTCCTGTTATTTCCTGGATGGGGTCGAAAATTTTCCCCGTTTGGAGGTGGAGTTGCGCGATCTTTTCTGTGAGGGAGAGGGGCTTGCTTGTGGACAAGTAATGGTCCCTTGCGAGACTTAGTTGTTCCGCGCTGCCGTAGGCAGTCGCCGCCTCGATGACTCGTGATAGGACATCTTGGGCTTCCGAAACTAGAGGGTTGGCGGGAGCCAAAAGGTTGTCACGCGCGGCCGTGTTGGGGCACTCGGGGTGAAAGACGAGCTGGGACACAGTGAAGCCTTCCGCAAGGAGCGCGGATTCGTAATGAGCATATTTCACTCGGTAGACTCGCACCTTAGCCATGGGGGCGCTGAACAAGGAAATGTGCTGAATTTTCCCAAGCAGGGAGACCCCGAACATTACATCAACGTCCGGCGTGGATGACGGGGCGTGTACTTCTACCAGTTCTGGATCAGGAGGTTCGAGGAGGGGGTTGAAGCAAGCCTTCACCGGGGAGGGTGGGGGAGGGGCATCTTTGTGGACATTTCGGGGAGAGGCGGAGAGGTCCACTTTGTGTTCCGGGTGTTTGGAGCGCCAAGAGGAGTAACCTCCCCAAGAGATCATGGCTCCCGTAGTGCCCCGATACGTGACCAGGTTATTCTCTTGGAAGAGCATGTAACTCATGGAAGTGAGGGAGTCTCGTTGGGGGAGCAAGGGGGTGTTGTGATAGTTCATGCACACGTAAAACTCGTGTTGTGTTCTGGGAATGGCCCCTAGGATACCGCACCGTCGCGCGGCTTCGCTAGTAAGGAGGGATTTCCACAAGTCAATTTGTTTGAAGTCCGGCGTGGCCTGTTTGTATGCTTTTGAAGGTACAACTTTGAAAGTTTTGTCCTTCCCTAGGTCGGAACCACGGATGCAAAAGACCTTGCCGAGCGTCCACAAAGGGTGTTGTAAGATGGTGGAGAGAAGCTTCCCGGCGAGGGGGTTGGAATGGTGTAATCGAAGCAGAACATATGTTCGGAGGATGATTGTAGAGGCTGTATGCGTTCCTCCGGAAAGAAAGCATTTTTGGAGTTGACCGAGATGTGGTCGTTTTCGGAATGGAAAAGGCGGTTGACGAGGACAAAAAAGTCCCGGGCGTTGCCACGGCGCCGCCCATACTCTCCTCGTTCCGGCTTGGATTTTTTGGAAAGCTCTTTTGGAGAGGAGACGGTGAAGTTCCGGAGCAAATGTCGTGCAACTTCGAATCGTAGCGTTGTGCGCACCGCGGCCACTTGGACGGTGTCGTCTACCTTATTTATGGCCCATTGTAGGGAGGTGTGAGGGTGCACGATGTCGCCGTAGCGGATGTGTGCGTGGTGCTTGTGACGGTCGGAGAGGTGAAGGTGAAAATATGGGTATTGAGGAGAGTCAAGCAAGTTGAGCCGCACGGAGCCATCGGGATTAGGTGACGGGTTGTACGTATTGGCATCTGAAAGCCGGTCTACTCCACATACCCGAGGGGCAAGGGAGATCATGCCGGGGTTCAAGGGGTTCATCTAGAGGGTCTCCGCCGAAAGGTTGTCTTCCATTCCCGGGAGAATGAAGGAGCCTTCGTACACAACACCGGAATCAAAGGCTTCTTGCAAGGCTTCGTTGATGGCATGGGCCCACTCGGTCCACGTGTTGCCGTATTTGTATTTTGAGTTGTAGTAATCCTGTGGGTGTGGAAAAATGTAGAACTTTGGGTGGTGATGAAGGATGTCTTTGAGGTACCTAAAATTGTCATGTCCAATTGTGGAGTATGCATTGTTGCCGGAGCAATCAATGTCATGGAAAAAGGTGCACCCGTCGCTCGCGCAAAGGTCTATTGTTGGGTGTATTTGATCATAGATCACTTGCTTGTGGTGTTTCTCTAAAACGAGTTGATTTGTATCAACTCCTAAGGTGTCATGGACATGCGTTTCTCCCCATAGTGCTTGTTGATCGTGTGTGTTGATCTCACCTTTATGTTTAACCAAGAATTTTGCAAAGACACCATCCGGGGCAAGGGAAGGGTTGAAGAAGGGCTTTCCGGAATTACCATCCGTTTCATCGGGAGTAGGGTCTTCCCCGTCTTTGGCCTTTTCGTGTGTTCCCTCGGGAGACGGAATAGCGCTTGGCGTAGATTGTTCCTCACGTGGCGTTAAGAGGGAGTTGTCGGGCTCAACCTCATTGATTCTCCTTGCGTTGTCGTTGAGAGCGGCGTTGTTGTTCATATCCGAATCTCCACACGGGTCTTCGCGACTTTCTTCTTGTTGTTTCAACTCTTCGGCGTCACATGGATGGCTTCCTTCGGTGTTCTCGTGCGTGCCTTTGTGCACGGAGTCTTGCACTTTCTCGGAGTTGGTTGGCGGAGCGGGCGCTTGGACTTGATGTTGTGGTTCTTGGGCTCCCTTTCCTTTGGCGGTGTGAGCCGTTGTCTCGGCGAGTGGGAAGAGCTCTTTTGCGACATCCTCGGGTTGTTCATCGTCTGAAATGACATTGGATGACGTGCCTTCCTCATGTGACGGGGAAAGGTCGATTGAAGGGTGAAATGGGTCGGTCTCGCGCTTGGCGGGCGAAAGCGTAGGGAGAGGCCGACTTTGAGTCAGTTTGGCGTCCACTTTAGCCTGAGTTCGAGCAATGAAACTTTTCACTGACTTTAGCTGTTTGCTTTCGGTCTTGTCCTTTGCGGAGCGTTCCTTGAGCCCAACTTGCGACATTGCCAAGAAAACGGCGTTGCGAAGCTAGGCAAAGGACGGCGCTCACGATTGCGGCTTTGCGCTAGGCAAAATAAAATTGACGGCAAGGTTGTTGCGCTTGCCTCAGCTCCAAATTGCGGCTTTGGGACCTTTGATGGTAATCCACGGCTTCACGGGATCAACCCAGAACTTGAACAGCCCAGGATTTTCGTTAATCACCGAGCAGCCTGGACTGCTGGTGGATCCATCAATAAATTTCTGAGGGTCAATCGAAAAAAAGTAGACACTCAGAAAGTGAAGGCAGCTTTGGAGTTGAGGGCTGACGCGACAGGCCAACTGCGCCAACACCACCTCACAGGGGCTTTCATTTTCGGTGCCTCCTCTCACAGGGAACTCGAAACACCGGCGGTCATCTTCGACGCCGTCCATGACACCCACCAGCAACGGCGTGACCACCGCACCATGTGTGGGTCGTAGTGGACGCGGCGGTGGACTTCCAGATCTTCCGCTAACTGCCACGGCAGCCCCTGCACAAGGTGACCGACTCTAGCCTGGGCACCCAGGGCCTACACCTCTGGACAGCCCTGCGGCGCCTACCCAAACACGTCGTCTTACACCTCGTCAAACAAGAATCTCATCGGTATAGCCTAGGCAACGGACACATAGACTTACACACCCACAACCAGCTTGCCGAACATATGCCAGACGGCGAGGACCCGCCGCTACAGGACCACATGCACACACACCTCCAACATCTACAGCTGATCCCACACACGGGGAACCACCAGCCTGGGTACCGGACGACCGAATCCACAACGACACAGGGCGGTCATACTACTACCAGCAATCCATCCGCACCATGGCGCACATGCGATGCAGCCCAGCCGACGACACCCTCATGAACCTCCTCTAACATAAGCAGCAAACCGCATTGTACTTCTCAGCTCTTGACCCATCCGTAATGCCGGTACACCTACAAACGCGGCGTGCTCAACTCTTGCTCGAACAACTGCCTCTCCTAGACAGGGTGGCACGCTGGTATGGCTGACGGGGTATGAACGGACCCCCAGAATACACCGTATACCCCTGCCATCTCCAACAGCCAGAGACGTGGGAACACTTCAAACAATGCCCATTGGCCCAAGGAGGCAACCACCTGGCCACGTGGACGCCAGAGGACACCATAGCGCAACACGCCGGATGGGGTCCGGCCACACCACCGGCAAATGAGTTTCGGCGCCTGATGCGGCAACCGGAGATCAGGGAGGCGGTGCTCAGGGGAGCGGTGCCACTTTAACTCTACAGGGTCATCGCTGACCACGCCCCAGAACCTAGGGCCACAACACGTCACATGCAGCTCACTGCCGTCAAGAGAGCGGACGCACAGCTACAGCACCGCGTTCGTGTGTCCGCAAAAGAAGCACAACAAACAACCCACGATCGCCGTATGTATTACAACCTCCTCATCCGCTACCAACACGGACAGCCCAGCAACTAAACACACACACAGGCAGGCGGCAACCACAAGGCAACTGCTGTCGCACCACCCACCATGCCGCACTACACCGAACCGCACGCACTCACTCCCATATAGAGGCCCGATCGTCCCACGAACAATACCTCTCCTCAGGACGCGCGAAGATGAAGCTCCACTTCCACGGCCGGGAAACCCGTGCGGAGTCTGCTGGGAGGAGAACAACGAAAACGGCGCTCCCCTCTGTGGGCATGACCTCAGCTGCGGCGGCACCGAGCAGCTGCGCTGGTTCTGCAGCCTGTGCATCACGAACTTGTGGTCATGCCCACTTTGCGGACGACCGCATCCACTCTGCACAGCCCCGCCCCTGCCCGAAACACAAGCCGAAGACCTCACGCTCCACACACTGCGCACCCTGATCCAGCAAAATGTCTGGAACAATGGCCCGGAAGGGGGCACAGCCCCGACGTTGAGTGGTCAGACGTCGTCCCTGACAAGGACCCAGCGACACCGCCATCCCGCCCCCCCTGGCGCGCACCAATATGGGCGCTGCCAGCCAAGGGGGCGGACCCCACAATTTACGTCCCCGAATACGAACAATACGACGACGTGCCACGGGGCAGTCTACCTCCCTGTTGGCAATCTGCCAGACAATTGGAGCCCCCTCACCCCCATGAACCTCAACAACTACCGCACCACGGTTGTCACCCTCACCACCCGCCTCCCGTTCGCCTTCGACTGGCTGGTCGGCGACCCGGAATGGGTGATGGGAATCGTCAGCGGCGACCATGGCGGCGAATGGGAGGATTTCTTGCACCGCAGCGGGGCCATGACCGAGCGGGCGACCGAGAGGATGATGGCGGCCTATCTCACATGGAGGGGCATACCCCTCCCTCGCAGCCTCACACCATTGGCACGGCGCGCCCAATAGTCGCACGTCCCACCGTCGTGGCCGGGCACGTACGACAGTGCGGCAGTGGCCAGGATGATGGCCGGAGGTGCCAAGCACCACAGCTCCTCCTCCTACTCACGGAGAACGGCGACCATCACCACCCTCCCGCCCCGATCCCGCGCCACACCAGCAAACGGGGCCACCAATCTACGCGCTCTGGCACCATCGGGCGCGGCGCACCACAAGGCCGGACGGCCTCCACGTCCTCCGGCCCATCCACCTCCGCTCCCGACGCACCCATCACCTCACCACACCGACAGCACGCCGCCGACGCAACGCGGACTATGGGGGCTCTGGCACCATCGAGGGCCGGCGCGCCACAGATTCCCCGACAAGATCATGCGTCCAAACGAGCGGCACAACGACACCAATCACAACACCACGCGGCCACAGGGATCCAGAGGCACCGCGCGTCACCTGCCGGGAGCGGAGCCGTGCCCAGCCCCACCAATACAGGGGCAGTGGGCACCTGACCCGAGCAACCCCCTGGGACCGCTGACCCGCACATGGACCCGGCCCCGAGCCCGACAGGAAGCCCGGCTCTGCCACCCCAAAGACCACCCGGTGCGTCCACACACGGTCGCCAGCCGGCAGCCAGCCGGGCAGCGGCGGCACAGGCCCACCTGGAGCCCCGCCCACGCCATGGCACACCTGACCGGCCGACGGAGAGCCCAGCATACGCGCCGCCGAAAGGTCCCCCCACGCAGGCACCTGCCGCTACCCCGACTGACACCACCAGCACCCGGCCCTCTGGCACTGTGCATCCCCACGCCCATAACTCAACCGATAGCTCAAATTCGCACGCTCCGGCGACGCCCAGCACAGCGGCCCCTGGGGACCTGCAGACCACAGCACAAGCCGAATTGGCGTCCCAGCGGCACCACGCCCCACCAGCTGGACCGGCGGTACGGCCCACAGAACCGTCATCTCCCGGTCACCCTGCCCCCAACCCGGACCCGGGCCCAGACCTTGCACACACCACCGTCCGGGCTGACGCCCCGCGGTCCGGGAAGCCGGCCCAGGCCGCCGCCCGTGTCGGAAGGTCACGCTTGAGAGGCGGCGTGACCGACGGGCGACGCAGCCACGCCGCCTGCGGCGCGAACCCAGCCACAACGCGAGGAGCCCACGTTGGACGCCACGGAAGAAAATGGGGGGACCTCCACAGCGGACAAAAACACCATTACTAGCAGGGAAACCTAGCGGGTGAGTGGACCAGCCAGCAATACAGCATGCCGACCCACCGGGCAGGGGGGCACACGGAAGCCGCGAGGCGTCGACCGCTGGCCAACCTGATACGGAACCTGAAGAACCAATGCCGGACAACGGGCATGAGGCCGGCCTCAACCAACCATCAGCCCATGGGGCACAACCTGCAAGTCGCGCCGGCGACGCCCCCTTGGCGGACCCGGCGCATCACGCCGATGCAAGGGCGCAGGGAGAGGCGCCGCCACGGGGCCCACCTGAGACCCGCGCAAAGTCAGAGGCCCGGGAAACCACACCCAAGAACGCCACAGCGCCCGACCGGCAGGGAAACGTCGCCTAGCAGACACAACTGCGACGAAGACTCTTTCGATGCCTTCATGGAGTCCTGCATGAGTGATAATCACGCGGTGAGAAGAGAGAAGATGTCGCGCGATCGCAGCAGAAGAATAATACAAAACTAAGAAAACGACGCACCGCCAGCAAGAATAAAGCGAAAAATCGTTTTTTCCGACCTCAGAAACCCCCCAAAAAATTTTACGCCGCTGTTTGGCGAGGTCGCAAAATTTAAGACACTCACAAAACAGAGACGAACAATAGAGTCGCGACGGCGAAGAACCTGAGCGTTGCATGCTCCAAAACACCTAGCAAAGTGCGTGTCCTAGGCGCTAGGGACTTGTGCGCGCTCCACAAACAAAGAAGAAGAAAAGAGGCGAACACCAAAAACCAGCAAGCCACGACGACGAAGACAAGAACAAAGCGAGCGCCGAGCCAGCTAGCAAAGTGCGTGCCATAGGAGCTAGGCGACATGTGCGCGTCAAAAAAAAAAAAAAAAGAGAGAAGGAAACGCAACAAAAAGAGAAACACCAAACCACAAACAAAAAAGACGCGACCACGGACCACGGGAAAACGAGGTATGACAACCAAGTATGTTACGGCCCCATGCGTCATACATATCGTATCCACCGCTACGCATACGTGGATGAGAAAACCAAGTATGTTGCGAAGGAGGGCGCCCAAGGGACAACACCGCACGCAAAAAAAAAAAAAAAAAGAACGACGAACCGCCACGCACGTCAAAAGGCACGCCCGCAAACACAAACCACAACCATATATCCCCCATATTTATTCCTCCATAGGCCCCGACCGCCGCGAAAAAAAAAAAAAATCCACAAAAGCGCAAAAGGTATGGGGCGGCCACGGACAAAGGGGAAACAATGGAAAGGCGAACAAGAGAACGTTCACGAACCACGAGGAAACAACGGTATGGGGGGCAAGTATGTTAATAATACGAGGGAGGGCGCCAAAGGGACGGACCACGCACACACGCACACACAAACCAAATAAACAAGACTGCAAGGAGCGAGAAGACGGAGACAAGAGCAAGGAAAAACAAGGTATGAACCCCACACCGCCCCGCCCGCAAACACACACACGCTCTCGCTATAGGGAATGACCACGTACCACGGGGAAACAATGGTATGGAGGTATGACGAACAAGTATGTTAAAAATGCGAGGGGAGGCGCCAAGGGGACGAAAACACAAACGCACACAAAGCCGCAAGATGCACGAAGACGGAGACGAGACAAAGGAAAGTCATGGTATGCAACCCCACCCCCGCCCCACCCACAAACAAACACACGCTTTCTCTATAGGGGACGGCAACAAGAAGCGGCACAAGGTACAACAAGTATGTTGAAAAAAAAAACACGAAACCGCCTTCCACGCCCTCTCTATAGGGGAAACGCAATGCGGAGAGGTATGTTATCGAAGACGCAGCGAGAAAAAAAAAACACGAAAGAGGAGACACAAACCACAACACGCAAAAAAAAAAAAAAAAAAAAAGGACCTGCGCACGCTCTTTCTCAACAGGGGAAGAAAACATGATGGGACGAAAGGACAGGTACGTGCTACCCATCACACATGCCACGCATCTCTGCTACGCATCTACAGGACCTCTTCTTCTGCCTTTTGAAACATGCCGACGACCGACGACGAGAACCAGCCAAGGTATGACACACCCCACCCCACCAACCACACACCGCGAGCACACACACGCGCACGCACGACAGCCACACCAAGCGCGACCCCCCCCCCCCCCCACGCCACCCACACCAACACGAAGGGCCACACAGCGCACACACACACACCAGGGCCAAGGGGAAGGGCACCCGGAAGACACACCCACCGCACCACCACACCACACCACCACCGGCAGCGAAACCCAGCCAGGAGTGGCGGGGAGTAGCACACAGGAACCTCCGCCAGGAGTGGCGAGGGACCAACCACACCAGCCACAAACCCACCACACACGCCACCGCCGCACGCCACACGCCGCACACCACACACCGCACAACACGCACCACCGCCGACAGCGAAATCCAGCCAGGAGTGGCGGGGAACCGCGCCCGGGACCCTCCGCCAGGAGTGGCGAGGAACGCCCACCACCGCCTGCAGCGAAACCCAGCCAGGAGTGGCGGGGGGTAGCACACAGGAACCTCCGCCGGGAGTGGCGAGGGACCAACCACACCACACAGCCGCCACAACCCCACCAACACACCACCACCGCACACCACACACCACAAACCACGCACCACACACCAACACAGACACCACGCGCGCACGCACCGCGCCACAAACACACACACCGGCCGCGAACCACGACCAGAGGAGGGGGCGACACGCCCGCAAGCAACACAGCCAGGAACAGCGAACACCCGCCCCCCCCCCACCACCACCACCCCACCCCGGAGAGACGGGACACCAACCACCGCAAACCGCACAGCGAAAAGGGGGGCGGGACGAAAAAGGGCCCACGGGGGGCGCAGGCGAGGGACCCAACCTCAGGGGTTTGGGGGCCCCCCCGGTGACCGTATCGGCCCCACCTGAGCACACGCAATAAGGTGGGATACGCCCGGGACCGTTGGTCAGCGGCCCGCAGTGGCACCGGCCTGGGGGGGTGATCAATGGGCCTGACCAAGAGCACTCCCCACAGCACGTACTGCGGTTCGGGCCCAGCGAGGGGTTGCGGGTAGGGCACACCGTCCATCGGGGCAGGCAAGAGACGCGCCTGTCCCGCAAGGACTCCCCAGCGACCCACAGTGTACCCGACCCCGGTGTGGGGAACGGCTGGAGTACCTGGCTACGGAGCAGGTCCATGGACGGCATCCGTACAACAGAGTTACACCCTGACGGGGAGTGCAAGCACCGGCCCCCCCCCGGGGAAACACCAGGGGAAGGGACCCGAGCCGGCGACAAGGACCCCCCCCCACACACCACAGCCGGGAAGGCCCGGGCACGACACCGCCCCAAGCGACACGGAAAAGAGACAGAAGGAGGAGGGCACGCAAGGGGGACAGCAAGGGGACGCACCACCAACAGACCCCAGCCAAGGGGGGCGGGGAACCACACAGCGGAGACAGGGGGGGGGGCACGACACACAGCCCCCACACCAAACAGGGCCGCCAAACCACGCCCGCAAAGGCGAGGGCAGGCGCCCAAACGCACCACCAACACACCGCACACACGCCCGAGCGTGCACACAACACACACCCCCACAACCGCCACCGACACGAGCCCCACAAGCGCACACCACACACCAAAGCGCAGGCGCCGCCCGCACCACACACACAACACACACAAACCCAAACAACAGGAACCCAGCAACCCCCCCCCCGCCAGGGGGGCTGCAGGGCCGCCAGAAGCCGCTAGGACGCAAAGGAGGACCCACCAAGCCCGCAGCCAGGAGTGGCGAACGGCCACACCCAGAAACACCCGAACGGCCACGCCCAACACCAGGACCGGGCACTACGACACCCACACCAGCACCGCCACCAACGCCCAAACCGGACGCCACGACACCCTCACCAGCGGACACACCCGAAACCAGCGGAAGCACCATCGGCAACACCAGCGAAAAAAGCCACAAAAAGCCACCCAACACTGACCAACGACCGCACCCAGCCGATCCGGTCCTCCACCGGCTCGCACCCAGAACCACCGCCATCGGCATCCACGCCATCGGAAACACCAACACCGCCAAAAATCAAGCCAGCACAACACCCTCACCAACACCGTCACCGCCGGCACCAACGCCTACGACACCTACGCATGCCACCGCCGGTTCCAGCACCTACATCACTCACGCCAACGACATCAAGCACACCATCGCCGGCAACACCCCACCATCAGCGTCGCCACCAGCAACCTCTGCCACCGGAGGACACCGGAACCACCACAGCCGGTGAGCCAACAAACCACCAAGCCCCGGCCAGGGGAAGCGAGGGCACGCGCCCGGAACCACCATGCAGTCCCCGGCGACACCCACACCACCGGCGCCGCCAACACCACCCTCACCCACGACACCACCCGGAGCAACACCTACGCCACCTACACCAACAGCAGCACCAGCGGACCACACCACCTACTGCACACCCCCCCAGACAGAGCCACAGAAACAGACCACCGCCCTGAACGCAAGCCGCTGACCACCCACACACAGACCCACGCCAACCACCACCAGCATCAGCAGCGTCCGAGACGCCGAGAACCATAGCGACGCCCGGAACGACCTCACCACCGGCATCACCGACACCGACACCGGCAGTACGGCCTCAGCACCGACAAACCAGAGCGTCAACAGCAATCGCCACGGCAACACCGCCCGGTACGACACCATCGGCATCAACAACACCAAGGGAGCCAACACACAGGCCAGCGACACCCATGGGTACCTCCACCAGGAGTGGCGAGGTCCCACCCCCGCCGTCAGAACACCACCATCCACCAGGACAACACCCGCAGCGCCCACATCGGCCACAGCTCCACCAGCGGCGCCCTCGCCAGCACCGTCACCAACACCGCGACGGCCGGCCACGAGTGGCACGCCCGGAACCGCCGACCACCCAAACACAGGCCGCGCCCAGCACCAACACCAACAACGCCCACGCCAACAGACCACCACAACACATGCCAACCACCAAGTAACACATAAGGCACCCTCGCCTTCGGCAACACCAACGCCACCAACACCCACGGCACTATCCACACCACCACCAACCCCACCAACGACGGGCCGAGGTGCCGTCACCTACAACGCCCCCAACACCACCACCACGGCCCCGCCACCTAGGGCAACCCCACCAACGGCGTCACCAAGGACGCCAGCACGACTGGCGAACGAACGCCACCGAGCCCTCAGCCAGGAGAGGCGAACGCCCACACCCAGCAACACCCGAACGGCCACGCCCAGACCCAGGGCCAGGAACTGCGACACCCACACCTGCACCGCCGCCAACACCCAAACCGAACACCACAACACCCTCACCAACGGGGACGACCGGAACCAACAACGGACCAACACAAGAAGCCACCCAGCGGCCAAGTTACACCCAAGGCGTTCCAACCGCGCCACCCACCGGCCCGCACCCAGAACCACCACCAGCACCAGCAGCAGCCACTGACAAACCACACACAGACCCACACCAACCACCAGCAGCATCAACAACATCAGAGACACCGTGAACCATAGCAGCGCCCGCAACGACCTCACCACCGGCACCACCGACGGCGCCACCGGCAGTGCGACCTCACCGACAGCAACCCGGAGCATCCCCCATCCCGCATCCCGGTGAGACACCATCGGCAGCAAGGACACCGAGGGGGCCAAGGCCAACCCACCAGCCAACGACGCACGTGGGAACCTCCGCCAGGAGTGGCGAGGTCCCCCCTCCGCCGTCAGAACACCGCCAAGGCAGCACTTACAACACCCTACAACGCCGACACACACAGCTCCCCCGGCAGCACCCCCACCAACGCCAACACCGGCACCACCGACAGCGGCAACACGGCGACACCACCACCCAACCGCAGCAAGGTCACCCTAAACCGCAACCGCAGCAACACCACTACGGACCCACGGACAGCCGACACCACCAGGACCACAGACCGGCCAAACACCAGCCACGAATGGCACGCCCGGAACCACCGAACACCGGCACACAGGCCACCGGACCACCGCGAGACACACCACCGCCAACCCCACCAACGACGAACCAAGGTACCATCACCCACAACATTCCTAACACCACCACCACGACCCCGGCACAGAGTAACACCTAGGGCGCCCCCATCGACGACACCACCAAGGAGGCCACCACGGCTGGCGAACAAACGCCACCAGCGCCGCCCACCAGGCCCCAAACCAAGGGTAGAAACAACAACGCCACACGCCATCGCACCCACCGCATCGAAATCACCCGGAGCAACATCAACATCAACCAGGGGTCCCCACCACCCACCCAAGCAGCACAAAACACCACAGCAACACCACCACACCCTCGCCACCAGCGACACCACCGCCAGCACCCTCCGCCAGGAATGGCGAGGAGAAGGCCCAACAGCGCGGACCCACCCAACGTCCCCGGCACCCTCACCATCGGACCGTCACCACCGGCGCCGACCCCCAACACACCACCGTCACCAACGCCACCGACCCCGGACGCAAAAATCACACAGCCCGCACACACGGCACCAGCCAGAGCAACGCCGACACCACTCCCGGCCAACTCACACGAACACCACCGGAAGCACCACCGTCGACCGAACGCCACGGCAACCCCAGGGTACGAGTCCCCCCCACCATCTGCACGGCCAGCGACACCGTCACCGGCACCAACCGGGACACCGACAACGACAGCCTCACCAACAACCGACACCCCCCTACCGCTGCCACCCACCAGTCACGCCACCCGCCGTCAAAGCCACCCACCAATGCCGCACCCCGAACAGCACTTACACCCGAAACCGGCACCAGCACGCCCGGCCGAACCGTCAATGGCACCACCGCCATGGCACCGCCTACGCTCACCACCGCCACCACCACCCCACGCGAGACCAGGAACCCCCGGCGTCGCCAACGGCCTCAACGGGCACCGACACCACCAACACCACCACCGCCGGACAGGGACTACCCACAAACCAGGAACATCTCCACCACCAACAACCAATACACCACCCGCGCCACCCCACCATCGCCGACACCACCACAGCACCCATCACACCTCCACCACAGGAGGCGACGTGGGCCACACCACCCGTCAACTACAGCACCCTCGCCACCACCGCCATATCCGGCCCACAAACGTTACCGCCGACAACACCACATACGCCCATACGTCACCCACGCCATGCTCACCGACCATCACCTCGTCATCAGAGACACCAACACCACCGGCGACGACGACAGCGACAACAGCTGACCCACCAGCTAACCACCATCAACCATAGCCCAGCACCAGCTTCATCTACTCTAACGCCCATACCACCCTCGCCAACAGCGCCGCCACCGACACAATCATCCACTCCGGCGCCCACACCACCCTCACCACCAACATCACCAACACCACCACCCCCAAGGTCAGGGCCCGCGGGAAACAGAACGGCAGAGCGAGCACGCCACCACCCGCACGCGTCGCCCAGCGTATCGTACACCGCTCCGCAACACGCCCCCCCCCGCTTCCCCTAACAGGGCGTGCGCTCCAGCCCACTGCTGGGAAGACGACTTCGACATCCTCCCGGCCATCCGACACCTACTGGCAGCCACGGCCCCGCGCCCACAAGCCCACCAGCAACCCACGGAACCGCAAGAGCCCGACCACCCCATGCCACCACGCCCCATATCCCCCGCGTCCACCGCAGACCGGAACGCGGAACACCAGCGAGAGGAGCCCGACCCCGGCCGCGCCGCCACGCCCCCACCGCCCCCCCCCCCAAAGGACATCTACGCCACGCTGGCCAGCACCCTAGCCCCCATGGACGCCGAGCAGTACTACCAGTCCGTCCAACGAGACCTCCCTGAGGACCACGCGACCCTCCAGGGGTGGAAGCAGGAGAAAAGGTACGACAACGAGTGGGGCACAGAGGAAGACCTTCTCTGGGACGACACCTGGAAAGGCACCGCGGACGCCTTCCTGGAGGCAGCAGCCGAAACCTACTCCGCCCGCCCGGGGACACCAGACACGGCCTCCACGCCCTCCTAGCGTTCCACAGCTGGAAACACCGCCACACCGTCACCCTCAACCCCCTCGACCACAATCCGCACCGATGGACACCTGAAGACGACGCCACAGCCACCATCACCGTACAGCAAAGCCCCGAGAACCCGGAGGAATACCACATCACCTGGGACGATCCGGCACCCCACCCCCCCGCCTCCCCCACCCTCCCAGATGTCTTCGCCGCCATCAGTGCAGAGCTCCAGGAGGCCAAAGCCCCCAAGCAACTGGACGAAGTCATGCCCCAGGCCCCATCACCATCAACCACACAAGACCAACCCCGCACAGAGCCCCCCACCCACCCCATCACCACAATGGAGCTCCCCCCACAACACCGCACCACCCCAGACCGAAACGGGTTTCGAGACCTGCCGCGGGAATGGGCGGTCCACAACGGCACACTCCGATGGGACGAAATCACACCGGGCCTCCAGGCCATCCGCCTCCACTCAATCGCAGAGCCCACCACCACCTGGGCACTACCGACGGACCGCCACCACCTCCTCCTCACCGTCCAAGGCGATGCCACGATCACACCCACGGAAGGAGATCCCGTAACAGCAGCCACCGCCCACGCCGTCCACATACCCCCGCAAGCATCGTCGGCACCTACGACGGTGCATCCAGGCCCCACCCCTTGGCAGGCCATCGTCATCACCTACCCCGCCCCCAATGACCACACACACACCTGGCAGCAACGATGGGAGGACATCCGAGGGGACCTCCTCCAAGAACACCTAGGGCCCACACGCACCCACCACACCCTACAACCGATACGAGGAGTAGGCCAAGCGTCACACGGCATACACGCCCCAGGAGTATGGGCCTACGCCACACCCATAAACCCACAAGCAGCTGAGGACATCAAGACCGCCCTATCCATCCAGCAAGCCCAGACCGGAACCCCGCACCGCAACACCCAACGAGGCTACACAATTTGGTGGGCGTACCAAGACCATGACACCCTCACCCCCCAACCGGGGGCCCCCCCTCTAGACACCAACACCACCGCCCTCCTCCAAGCCGCAACAGCGGCAGCCACACAGGTAGGGGCCCCGGAAACCTGGGGCCCACAATACCTGGTCGAAACCAAAGTGGCGCCCCACGCGAAGGGCCAAGACAAGCCCCCAACACCGAAGCCGCTCCACCCCCCGCTCAAGCTAGACCCGACGGAGCACACCCCCCAGGATGAATGGGCGGCCCACTACATCATCCCCCACACCACCACCCGCAAGAAAGACGCCGCCAAGATCACCGTCACCCGCCACCTCCCCCACACCACACAGGTGTATGAGCTGACAGCCCCCAACGTCCTCGTCACCCGTCGCCGACACGACGAGCGATACACCATACAGGCAGAAGGGGCCGCCGCGACCACCCTGTACACATGGGCAACACGGGGGGACCTCCCACACCCCACCCTCCACCACGCCCCCTCCTGGCCCACCCCCTTCCACACAGCGGACCGCCCCAACAAGAAGCCCAAACACACGGGTGTGCACACCCACGCCCAGGAGGCCCAGCACCGACACGAAGCGAGGCGCAAGGCCCGCACCCTCCACGACGACCACACCATCCCCCGCATCGGCGCCCCCCCCGCCAGGGTATCAGATACCACCCACAACCGCACGATCACAGGCATCACCACGGACTGCCTGAACCCAGCGGCGTCGCGGGCAGACGCCGTATGGATCAGCGAAGGGCGCTCCCACACACGGGCGGTGGCGCGCCTCCACAACATCCAACCCCACAAACTCCAGCGCGCCGTTGGACCCTTCGCCGTACACGTCGACCCGTACGGCATCGACCACCCCCGGTGTGAGCACCATGACCCGCCCTGCTCCACCCCATGCACCTCGCCCCTGCGCCAACCGCTGCCGGCCCCCACCATCACGGGCAACATGTACCTGGGCACCGTACCGGGAGACCCGGGCATATACATCCTGCCCAACAGGTCCAGGGAACACGCCATCCCCCTCCACTGTGTGGAATCCCTCGCCCTCGGACCACCCCCACCAAAACACCAACACCAACACATCCCGGGGGACAAACGGACACAGGCCCCAGACGGGGGAAAAAAGGCCCACCAACGCGCCCTGGCCCACATCACCCTCCACCCCGCAGCCCACCTACCATAGGACTTCGGCACGGAGCGCCACATCGTCCTGGAGGGCCAAGCCCACCACATCATCACCGCCGCCCTGTACACCCTCGCCGCCCACGAACGCCACTGGGACCCCACAACCATCCCAGCAATGCCCCCACCGCCCCAAGGCCCCAACGATCCCGTCACCCCCTTCCACATCGATCAACTCCTAAGCCGCAAGGCCCCCCCACACCTCCCCCCCTTCCAGGATACCACTAGCCATTGCATCGTGGGACACCCTGGACACCCCCCCCAACAACCCGCCATCCACATCCTCAAAGCGGACACCCAATGGTGGGTCCTCCACTGGGCACACGGAGTCCTCATGGCGGCCCAGGCCTATACCCCGGAAATGGACCCGGAAGACCCCCCACGGGGCCAGCAGCGCCTCCTCCAAGCCACCACCCTCACAGGCCGCGAAGGCGCCCCCTGGGAAGCCCTCCACACAGCACTCTACTGGGCTCAAGGCTCCCCCAACGGCCCGGACACACCGGAACCCACAGAGGCCTGGGTCAGGCAGGCCAAGGCCATGAGGAACTACCACCTACACCACCCCTTCGACGACAGCCCCGCCGCACTGCCATGGCCAACAGATCCCCCGGAGACCGTACGCAAGCTCGCCGACATCATACGCAGCCACGCGAAAGCGAAAATGCAAACACCGGCAGAACCCCCACTGAGGGATCCAGACCAGCAAGCAACGCACCCCTTCTTCCAACCCCATGCCCCCCCAGCCCCGCCACCTCAAGTCCCACCCAAGCGAACGAGACGACAAAAGGGCGCACCCGCCCCCAGCCAAGCCGGAAAAGCAGCAACCTCCCGACCCCCCGCATCCCACCCGACCCACCCGACGAACCCAGACCAAGCATCCTCGTCATCCTCCCTCCCACCACTACCACCGCCCCACCCGGACCAGGCATCCTCATCATCCTCCCTCCCGCCACCGGCACAGGCCCCGCCCAAAGCGTACCCAGGGTTCGAAAAAGGTGCGAAGGTCCAACAGCCCTTCCCCAACGACCACACAGGCGACTGGATCTGGTGTGAGGGCACGATCCAGTACCGCCGGGGGACCGGGGGACAACGGGGGGCCACAGATCCGGGTGATCTGGCACCGCCAAAAGGAGCTAGACCAAGGCAACAGCGCCCCGGACAAACCACTCGGCGACACCCCGGAACTCACCAGCGCCCACCCCATCCGGCTCCGCACCGAAGAGAACAAGGCCCAGACAGGCACCAAATACACTGGGGAGCTCCCCCCGGAGTGGAGCCAAGGCCTCCCCCCGCCACGCCTACCCAAACGCCCACAAACCGGCAAAAAGTCTCAACCCCCAGTCCCCCTCCCTGACGGGGCAAGGGCCGAGGGCACAAGCCTCCACAGCCCCGGCCCGCCCCCACCGAGGCCACCGTCAACCTCCTCGACCTCAACCACCCGGCCGTCACATACTCCAAGGACGCCACAACCGCCCTCCAAGAGCTCCCGATGGCACAGGGGCCGGGGTGGGTCCCCCACCTCCTCACCTTCCAGGAACAAGGCCTACAGCGCGACGACCCCCCGGAAACCACCCCCATATATACCCCGGACCAGAAAGCGTACAAATGCTACTGGCACAAGGGGACCCCCCTATACGCCCAAACCGGCATCCACGTCCACCTCGTCCACCACCTCAGCGTCCCAGGGAGGCTAGGTGTCTATGAGGTTGTCGGGGACGGATGGCAATTCAACGTCATCAACACCCACGTCCCCTTCGGCGAAGCCACGGAACCCTTCCTCCAGGCCCTGGCCGAGGCGTACCGCCAAATGGCCATGCTCGCCCCCACAGTCATCATCGGCGACATGAACGCCGCCCCCACCCCAGCGGACCGAGGAGGACAGGCCACACCCGAGGACCAAGCAGTCCGCGACACCATCGAAATGCTGGGGCTCGTGGACCTAACAGCCAGCCTCGAAGGCCAAC
This sequence comes from Eutreptiella sp. 'Long Island Sound 2002', assembly GCA_964036045.1. Classification (NCBI taxonomy): domain Eukaryota; phylum Euglenozoa; class Euglenophyceae; order Eutreptiales; family Eutreptiaceae; genus Eutreptiella; species Eutreptiella sp. 'Long Island Sound 2002'. The sequence goes on along the minus strand of OZ038382.1, from coordinate 129,002,535 downwards.
CATCCCACTTCCCCCACCAAACGGATGCCGCCCCATCCCGCATCGACGTATGCTATGGCGACCCCACCACCATCATCCGAGCGGAGGCCCGATATGGACCCCTCCCGCTGGGACCCACAGGCCATAGCCCCCTGCACATCCCCCTCACCATCCCCAACCTTCCCCCCAGCCCCCCAGAAGATGCGGACCAAGGCCTACCACCCCCCCTGAAGATGCCCCCGCTGCATGACAAGCATGCCTGGTCCCAATATCACAGGGCCATAGACCGCGCCCGGCGCATCCAACCAGACCCCACCGACCTACTCACAGCCATGCGCACGGCCGCCGTCGCCTGCGGCTTCCAGCAACACCCCCACACAGACGACGACCAACCACCCACGGCCCTGGGGGACATGCTTCATGACCTCTGGCATGCGAAGCAACAACTGGCGACCCTCCTCCACACCGACACCCCCCAAACCCGCCGCCAGATACACCACTGCAGGACACAGACAGCCCAAATCAGGGCGGACCTGCAGCGGTGGCACATCCACAGGCAACAGCGCATCGCCCAGGAACACGAACGGTATGCGCAACACGAACTCCCCTACAAGGCCATCCGCCACCTCAATGACGCCATGACCGATACCGGCCACCGCACCATCACCACGGTCCCGCAGGAGAACGGCTCCCTCACCAACAACCCAGCCACAGTGCTCCAAGCCACCCAAGTCAGCTTCCTCCGGCAGCACACCCCCACCCAAGACACACTGGACCCGGACACCCAGGCCAAAATCGACCGCCTTTCTCGGGTCTTCGACCACGCCCAGAGGAGGCACCTGGAAAAACGCCCCTTCACCATCCACGAAGTCCGGAAGGCCATCCACAGTCTCCGGCAACACAAAACCCCAGGCTACGACGGCTCCCCTGCAGAGGCATACTACCACCTCCCCGCCCACCTCCTCCGCGTCCTCGCCCACCGCCTCTGGGACATCGTCACAGGGCGGACCCCCCTGCCACCAGACTGGGCAAACGTTGTCCGCCCCCTCTACAAAAAAGGGGACTGGGCGAACCCGGACAACTGGCGCCCCATAGTCTGTGCGGTCACGGAGGTCAAAATCGTCTGGACCATCCTCCTGCGCCGCATCCGCCCCCACCTGGACCCCCACATACCAGCGAGCCTCTGGGGGGCCATCCCAGGCCGCTCCCCACACGAGGCCATCTTCCTCCAGGACACCATCGCGGACATGGACCCGGTGGACCTCATCATCGCCTCCCTCGACGTCAAGGGAGCCTTCCCGAACACCCCCTGGCTCCTTCTAGAAGCGGTGTGGAAACGCCTAGGCCTCCCCTTCTACAACTTCACCTCCGACTACATCCGCACCCGCAAATACACGGTCCGCACAGGAGCAGGCCTCACCCCCTTCCTGGAGCCAGGCAGCGGGGTCCCCCAAGGGGGAGCAGAGGGCCCCTTCCTGTACCTTCTAGTGACGCTCCCCCTGGCCCTCACAATCGAGCAGGATTACCCGGCCTACGCACCCTACCCCCTCCTCTCCCCCCTGGTCGGCTTCGCGGACGACACCAACCTCACCGTCGCGCACACCCCACACGACCCCCATGCCCCGGACCCCGGACCAACGGTCACCCAACAGGCCAACGACTTACTGGACGTGACCGTCTCCTACCTCTCCCACAACAACCTCATCGTCCACCCGACAAAGTCAGTGGCCATGATCAAGGGGTCTGCCACACCTCCCACCCTGGGGCCACAAGGGCCCCCCATGCAAGTCGTGACGACCACCACCCACCTGGGGGTAGTCCAGGCCGCCAACCCTGAGGACGCCACCCTCCCTCCCAAGTTGCAGTCACACCTCGCCCATCTCCCCAGATATGCGTTCCGACCACCAAGGCCCTCTCCCTGTCCCACCAGAGCCTGGCGTACTACCTCACCGGGGTCTTGAACGCCTCCATAGGCTTCCAAGCACTCCACCTAACACACCCCACCACCGCCCTCCAGCCGGCCACACGCGCCGTGACCAAGGCATGGGCAGCACACGGGGGCTGGCCCACCTCCATACCGACCCGCGCCATCCGAGCGGCATGGCCCCACTATGGAGACGCCATAGGGGACGAGGTGAAAGCGGCCTATACCAGACACACCGCCCTCCTCCTTCACCGCATGACCCACAACCACTCACCGGAGGTCCGCGAGGTCACCGCCATCCGCCTCCAAGCCGCACAACGGGCCCGCAACACATGCCCGCGCTGGGTACTCCACCAGACGGGCATGCCCACCAACATGAACACCCGCCTGTGGAACCACCTGCAGCTTCTGCTCCCATCCCCACACCACGCCATACTCACCAACCACACGTGCCCAGAGAAAGGGCCACTAGCGGTCCTCTGCGGGGACCTCCCCCACCACCCCAAGGGCACCATCCACACCATAGACCTTGTCGGGGCCTCCATCACCGTAGTATACGTCACCCTCGCCCAAATGCGGGTCCTGCACCACAGCGGGGCACACCACACCCCCTTTCTACAGCTTCCCGAATGGCCACAATACTGCCTCTTCCACCAGTACCTCACACAGACGGCACGAACAGCGGGACACACTCTACCGGGCAGCAAAGACATGCGCACAGCCTACCGAGAATTCACAAAGCAACACCCGCGACCCATCCCAGAGACACCGCCCTACGCACCCACCGGATCGAAACACGAACCCGTCCCCCCAGTAACGGGCCCAGTCCCACCACTAACCCTGCTGCTGGCCCCGAATGAAGCCAAACCCACGCAGACCACCGTCATCCACCACAGGGCAAAATGGCGCATACCGAAACACCACATGACCGCCCGAGACCTACCAAAGGTCCCCCAAGATTTTCAGAGCATGCCACGCACATGTTGGGCCTGTGACCCCGAGGCACCGACCGCACAATGGCCCGTGCTACACCTCATAGCACGCCACCACACCCACCCAACGACCCACCTACCACCACAGGCCTACGCATGGATAGCCCCATGGTTCCACCGCACCGACACTAACCCCACGGTAGCATGGAACCCCGACCACGCGCCCAAATGGCTCTTCACCACTACACCCACATGCCCCCGCCCCGACCCGGCAGGGGTCGCCATCCGTTACAGCATGTACGAGCCAGGCAGAACGGGCAAGCACGAGCACCCCTACTATCCACTCCACCACTCCTGCCACACACCGGAGCACCGAACACAAACCCTCACATGCCACGACCTAAACCCCGACACAGCCTACATCCTCCACTCCATCTACTCCTACCTCACACAAGGACAGCCGGAGCAGGGACTCATAGCCCTGTCCCCCCAAGCGAAGCACATCATCTCCAAAGGAATAGGGGTGTACGCCACCCCCATCCTACAGCCCACAACCCCAGTAGCCCACCTCGCCACGGGCCTTGCCATATACGCCTACCTGCCCATGAACCCATGCCGCCTCCCACAACCATCACCGGCGGACCGGCTCTTCTTCACCGACGCCTCAGGCGAATCCGCCCTCACGCCCATCACCGGCGGGGCCACCCTGCAGCTAACCCACACCGGGGGACACTACCACATGGACCACCACACGGGCCACACCACCTATGGGGCCTCTTCCCACGGGGAGCTAGGGGCCATGGCCGACGCCATCACCGAGGTCGCGGCCCACCTACCCGCCCACTCCCCGCACATCGTCCGGGTCTGGTTCGTGGTAGACGCCACTGTCGACACGCACCTGCTCCTCCGCATAGCAAGGCAACCACTTCACAAAGCAACCGCGACGAGCCTCGGCACCCAGGCACTGCTACTCTGCAAAGCCCTACGCAGCCTTCCCCCCTACGTCCAACTCCACATCGTGAAACAAGAGTCCCACAGGCACCAATACGGAAATGGTAAGGTCGACAACCAGGCAGTACACCAGCGCACAACACACCTACCAGCCCTCCAGATCCCTGACCTCGGCCGCAACCACACACACCTCCAACACGTGCCCCCTGTACCCGAGCCCCAACACACCCCGGACTGGGTACCAGAGGACGCCCCCTATTCCTCCCACGACAGAGCATACCACTACCCCAACCCCGTCCAACATCTCGCCCGCGTGCTCGGCGACGGAGACAGCCGGGCGCACATCCAGGAGCTCCAGGACAGACTGCAAGTCCCCCTCTACCACTCAGCGCTCCGCCCAGCAAACGTCCCAGCCCACCTCCAGAAACGACGCATCCAGCTCCTCAGGGAGCAACTGCCTTTCCTCACCAGGGTCGCCAGATGGCTCGCCCGCAAGCACATCCACGTCCTCGACGAACACACCCGTTGCCCATGCGACCACACCACCCCGGAGGACTGGGAACACTTCAAGAAATGCCCCCTCCATACAGACAGGGACACCCTAGTGGGCTGGTCCCCGGCGGAAACCCTGCGACAACACGAAGGATGGCCAGCCCACAGCCACGCACACCAGGCCACCGAACACGTCTTCCGGGACCCCCTGATCAAAGAAGCCACCATGAGAGGGGCAGTGACACAGGCCCTGCACCGACACCTCACCAAACACACGGAAAGCCCCATGGAGGCAGCAGCACACCTCCAGCTAGAAGCGGTCCGCAGAGCAGCGGCCCAAATGGTACACCGCAAACACCTCCTGCTAACACACGCGGAACAACGCACCGACCCCACCGCCAGGGAACACATGCAGCGTCTCATCCATTACCCATGCATGACCCAGACGTCCACTAACCCGCTCCGCGCCCCGCACGCGCCCCCCGTCTCCATCCACAGGTCTCCAAGGCACCACCACAGCGCCCCGAGACCCGTTTCGCACCCAAGAAGCCACCCGGCACCGCCCAGTCCGGCCGAACCCAGCCAGGGCGAACCATCCATCGACGTAGACGCGCAAGACCCCGGCAGCCCATCCAGCCCACCCCCCCCGGACCCGGGGCACCCCCCCCTCACACCGGCCACCATCCGCGACCCCGACCTCCTCCGAGCGACCCTCCAAGACAGGGCCCCGACCACCCCCCTGGGCTGGTACCGCCTACAAGAGGACTGGACCAAGCTCACCGTCAAAGCCCTCCGGGACCTGACCACCCCAGGCAGCGGCCTCCACGAGACCATAGTAGACCTCATGCTCTGGCGAGCCCGCAAACACACCCGGGGCCAGCCCATCTGGATCCCCCCCATCGAGTGGGGCCAGGCCCTGACGCACGACACCGGCAGCAACGTCACGCGTCGAGGGACCGTACGCCTACGGCGGGCCCAAGCGGAGACGGACCACCCAGCGGACCCGAACCACCCGGAGCAGTGGGAACAGGCCACCGCGCCCAACCGCGACACCGCCCTCCGCGCCGCCGGCCTCCGCACTCCGGACGACGACCTCCCCCCCCCACCTACAGACAGTGACCACCCCCCGCCGGAGGTCTGGGTTACAGTCCTCGAGCGCGGCCACTACTACGTGATAGCCGCTATGGCTACGTCCCACGGCCCGCAATGGATCATCCAGGGGACAGACACCATGTTCGCCCCGAAGACCGCCCCACCAGATCCTCAGGGGTCTCCTCCAGCCAGGGAACACGCCCCCAGCCCGCGCCCTGGCCCAAATCACCTCAGGGAAGGCGGGCTACCACCTGGGATTGTCCATGCTCTGCCTAACCCACTGGATCCAGCGCCACTGGCCACCCACGGGGACCGTGCCCTGGGTTTGGGCCATCCCCACCGCCCACACACAAGTCGAAGCAGGCCCGGACACACGACCAACCCCCCCCCCCAGGCCGCAGCAGTCCCTCACCTGCGGGTACCACGCCATCCACAGGGTCCTCAACCGCGCGGGTCTTAGCCCAAAGCTAGCATGCCCCCTTCCCAGAACTGACCAAGAGGTCCACCAGATACGAACGCTCGTCTGCGAAATCCTTGCCGCGGCAGCAGAAGACGGCAAGCTTCTCCTCCAAACCGCCCGGCCCACAACTGCCCACGCAAGCGCGCAGCAAGCGGACACATACACCGGCACAGCACAACCCCCCGCACAATCCCCGCCCATGCCCCCCCCCTCTCGCTGCTCAACCGGAGACCCACACACGCCCACTATCGCGCGCACCCCCGGGCCCCGCGACACGGGCCTCCCCCACCCGCCCGAACACCAGCACACGCCCGCCACACACCCACCCGCCGGCCACCCTTCACCGCCCCCCACACTCGACAACCCACACACACCCGCCAAGGGGAGCCCCACGCCCCGCGGCACGCCCACCCCACCCAGTGGCCCGCCCACGCCCCCCACACACACCCCAGAGGACCCAGGCCCACCCCCCCCGGCCCCTGAATGCAGCCCACGCGAACTGTTCCCCCCCGCTGACACCAACCCACACGACCTCGCACATTGCAGGACCCGGGCCCAGCCGAGCCCAGAAAGAGAAGGCCGGGGCCCCGCGCCTCCCTCCCCCGCCGCAGCCGACCAGATCGGCCCGCCGGGCCGCCAGGTCACGACCGGGCCCCCCCAGCCGCCCGCCCCCAACCTACAACCCGGGGACATGCCCTCCATCCTCCCCGCCGTGGCCGCAGCAGAAGCCGCTGCCCGCAAGCCCGCCCGCATCACAGCCCAACCCGCGTCCACCACCTCCTCCTCGTCCTCAGCCTCGTCCACCTCCTCCACCTCATCCTCCGACCCCCCCCTCCCCGCCAAACTCATCCTCAAGGCCACGGCGAAGGCCAAAGCTGCGGCTGCACGCACCAACCCCCCAACCCCCACACAGGCGACTCAGGCACCCTGGCAACCCACCGGGACAACCCCCGACCCGGCATCGACGCCCTCACACCTCCGGACAGAGGTACTCCTCAACCTGGAACCGGACCCCAACCCCAAACCGAACCCCAAACCCAAACCGGACCCCAACCCCAAACCCAACCCCAAACCCAAGCCGGCGCCCACGCGACCACACACAACACCGCATACGCAACGACACAAAACCACCCGATACCACCCCCGCCCGGGCCCTCGCCCAAGCCAGGACCCCCCACCCACCACGACCCGCGCCCCCCTCCCGCCGGCACCCACCACCACCGCGGAGACGGCCACCCAGCACGACCCCGTCCAAACCCTCGTCAAAATCCCCGTCACCAAGCGCGCCGTCATCCATCCCCCACAAACCACCACCACCGCCGGCCAAACCGACCCAGGGACGTGGGACCCCTCAATCATCGTCACCGTCAAGCCCGGCCCCCAACCCTTCCCCTATGCCCACCACATAGTGCAGCCCCGGGGACTGCCCACGATGCCCAACCCCCCACCCCCACAAGGGGGACCGGAAAACCCACAAGGACTCCATGGGCCATACCCGCAACACCAACCCCACCACTACACACACCACCACCACCAGCGGCCCCACCACCACCACTACCAACACCACCCCCACCACTACCACTGCCCACCGCCCTACCCCACCGGGCCACAACCCCCCGTACACCAACAGCACCAGCGGACGGGATGGCAGCCGCCGAACGCCCCGCCCGCATACCCACCCCCCCCGTACCAGCCACCACCCCCGTACCAGCCGTACCCCCGCGGCCACCATCCGATGGCCGAAGGGGCCCCATGGACGACGGGGACCTCCCCCCCCAACCAGCACCGCGTGACGCCCCGTACCCCCCCGGCCACCATCCGATGGCCGAAGGGGCCCGAAGGACGACGGGGGACCTCCCCCCCCAAGCGGCGCCGCGCGAGGCCCCCCAGAGGCCGCCGACGCTTCCGGACTGGCCCGACTCGAGCGACGAGGGCCGGTCCCGCAAGCGGCGGCGCTCCCGCTCCCCCCCCGCACGGCACACTCGCCCACGGCGCCCACACTCCCACCGCGCCTCAACCACCCACCCGCGCCGCTCCCCCTCCCCCAGGTACCACCACGACCCCCAGGGACCCCGCTCCCGTCGCTCCCGCTCCCCCGGGCACCACCACGAGCGCCACCGCCGCCCCATGTCCCCCTCCCCCTCCCCCCACCGGCCACCCAGCCCCCGCCACCACCACTCCCGCTCCCCCCAACGCAGCCAGGCACGCCACTGCCGCCCCACGTCCACCTCCCCCTCCCCCCACACGCCCCGCCGGGCTCCCCGTTCCCCCCGCCACCCGTACCCATCCACCACCCCCAGCCCCCGCCACCACCACTCCCGCTCCCCCGGACGCCACCGAGCGCGCCACCGCCGCCCCATGCCCACCTCCCCCTCCCGCTCCCCCCTCCGCCCGTACCCGTCCTCCACCCCCAGCCCCCGCCGCCGCCGCTCCCGCTCCCCCAGGCACCGCCACCCCCGCCACCACCGCAGGTCGACGTCTTCCCCCCGCCGCTCCAGGACCCCAGGCACGGACCCCTCCCCCCCCCGGGCCCCCGCCTACCTCGCCTGGTGGTCTCCCTCCGCTCTGCAGGAGCTCCGCCGCTGGGTGAAATGGGCCGGAGGAGCGGGAAGGCACGAAGGGATGCACATGGTGCATACCTTCGAGGAGGTGCGCACCCGCACCCCCGCAAACCCCAACGAGGCCGCCCCGGAGGCCAACATGCCGCAAGCGGCATGGGAGGCCCTCCTCCGCGATGCGGTCCAGGGCCTCCGCCCCCCCTACACCCCCCAAGCCCTCCGCCAGTGGCTGCAGGCCACCCACCCCCAAGCCTGGGCCATCGGCGCCCCCTCCCCACCCCGCCCCTCCCACCACCACCACACCAGGAAGGGGCAGGACAAGGGCAAGGGAAGGGCAAGGGGCACCAAGGACCACACAGGCAAGAGGGCACGGAAGGGCCCCAAGTGAGGGCAGGCACACGCAGGGACAGGGCGCCGGAAGCAACACCACATGGGGGCAGGACACCACCCAAGAACCAGGAAGGAGCGGGAACGGGGACCAAGACACGGAGGAAAAGGGCACCACGACAGGTACCACGACCCACACCGACGGGGAGACCAGCGCCGCCCCACCCCCACCAAACACCCCAACACACACCACCGAAGCAAACATCGGACGCCATGCGGATCACACCAGCGCACGCCCACCGGCCACCGGAAACCACACGGAGAACGGAGGGCACACCTACACGGGGAGAACGGGCCACACCCACAGAGGAGGCCGCAGGGAACACCGCCGCACGGCACACCACCATGCCCTCACCGCCAGCTGACAACCCCGACCACCACGAAGGCCAACTCACAGGCACCGGAAGAGGACGAAAGCACGGCCGCGGCACCCACGACTACGGACCGACACCCCCAGAGGACACGGGACCAAGGCACAGGCCCCCAGGGAGGGCAACCCCACGGACCGTCACGCGACCACACCATGGGCTATAAGGGCCGGGCTGCGCTACCGTCGCGGTTTGACGCAGAGTATTGCTACGGGGGCTTGATCTCGGCTGGTCTCACGTCCGTGAGGGCGTCCGTCAGCAACCTGTTGCGTCCAGTGGAGGAATGGCACTGCGGCGGCACACCGATCCCGTCCATGATGAATATCGAGCACCGCAAGGGGAAGCGAAACGCTGTGATCGATCGCGAAGGCTTTGGTGCTGCTGGACGGTGCCCCCTTCAAGGCCATCTCCGAGCGCCGTGAAGACTGGAAGTGCCAAGAATACTACCGATGCCCCGGACCCCAGCAGTCCAGCACCGGAGATATGGACATCCCCCTGACCCTACAGTGTGAGCTCATCCCTGCCGGCGGCACCGACCCGGACCCTGCCAGCGCAGCCGAGCTGCAGTGAAAGCCTTTCTCCACTCAAACAGCGTTCGGAAGCCACCTCCACCGTCCGACTCCTGATGTCTGTTTGTCTGCCTTGGAGAAGGAACGCCTTTCCTACACCCCGAGTACACCTGCCTGTCTGCGAGGCCCGGTGAAGATTGAGTCCATGGGTGAGAGTCAGTGTGCACGCCCCAAGGACACCGTGATCATTCAGCAGAATTTCCCGAAGACCTAACCGACCCACACAGGCCAGGCTGACCTCCACTGACCCACCGCGGCACCACGCGAGACCACGGCACACCGCACCACAGCGCGCCACAGAGCAACGCACCACAGCACGACGCGACGCGACGCGGCACAGAGCGGCACAACACGACACAACTGACCCTAACCTGAGGTACTAACCGAAGCCAGCCACCGCACACCCGGGAAGGCGCCGCGCCACCACGCCACACACCAGCACCACAGGCCACACACGGGACCACAGCGCGCCAGGCGACAACGGTGACGGACCACCCAGAAGATTACAGCCGGCACCGCAGAGGGGTAAGGACACGAGCAACCCCAGCCCCCTAACCCAAAACCACAAGCAGCCGCCTGGCGCAGCCGCCCAGCCGGCAGAGCCAGGACCTAACCCAGCAAGAAGGGGCGCCGAGCCCACCGTGTGCAGAGCCCACCCGACCCATGGGGCCGGAACATGGCCACACAGAACGCAACTGAAGACAGCAGCCCGGAAGACAACACTGAATACAGGCCAGTGCGTGCGCCAGCCCAGGGAAGGCAGAGGGAGGAACAGGCAAGCCCCCCCCCCCCAAAAAAGAAAAAAAGGAGGGGGGAAGGGGAATAGGCACGAGAACAGCCCACAGCCGCCCAACCACCCGCCAACACCAGAACAGGCGGCCAGGCCCCCCCCCCAGGAGAAAAAAAAAAAAAAGGTGGGGAACCCCGCAGAGGCACAGGGGAACCACCCACCCAAAACCGGCAACACCAAGCCAGTAACAGCGGACCACGGGGAGAAGGGACACGGAAAAAAAAAAAAAAGAAAGAGAGCCACCAGCCCAGCCCGAAAGAAAGGGGATGGAGGGACAGGGACCACAAAGCCCAGAAAAAAAAAAAAAAAAGAAAAAACCAAAGCGCAAAAAAAAAAAAAACACACCCCGACAACCCAGCCAAGACGGACTTGGCACAGGCGAGACCCGGGCCCAGCACACACGCCCACACCGCGCGCCGGAACAGGAAACGGCGGGGAACAAGCGGGGCGCCCACGAAACCACACACGTCCCAAAAGCAGGCCGAAACCGAAGCCCAACCACGAACACCACAAATAGCCGACACTAGAGGGACAACACCACAAATCGAGCCCAAAAACACCCACCCTAAACCCCAGCCAGGACTGACGGGGTTAACAACACCCGCACCCAACCGCCAATCGGACCCAAACACAAACACCACACAACAGTAGGAAACCCAGTGCCGGCAGCCCGGGCACTGAGGCAGCCCGTGCCATGCAGGTGACCCGGCCAAACGAGATCCGGAGCCCGGGGGTAAGGCTGCATCCTAAGGCCTGCGCTGCTTTGGGACTCGAGGCGGAGCGTGCGACACCCAAGCGCCTCGGAACCCTAGTACCAAGAACATGCATGCATGCCTTGGGAACGGGATACGCCAGGAAGTCCGGTGAACCCCTAGGGTTCCGCCCAAAGGAGGGGACGTGCGCAAGCACGGGGGCACACCCTCCTGGCGAGACAAGCATGTCACGCTGGCGGCGATCAGCCCTCCCGGCGTAGCCCGGGGCCGCTTTGTTGGGGGCCAACAGTCAGGTCTAGCGGGAAGTAAGCCGCCTCCCCTCTTCACGCGCGAAGCCTCTTCCTGTTCGTCACAGGGGCGACGCCAGGGGGAACCATGGGGCGCCTCTCCACGACCGAGTGCACCTACCTACCTACCCTCACGCGGTCCCAAAACCGGCGGCACCGCGCGTCCGCCCAGAGCCACGACGCGACCATGCAGAGGGCACATTCCTCGAGGTGTCACGCCAGGCACACCTCCAGCGCGATTACACCGCCCTGGGGCACACTGAGCATGCTACCACCACGGGTGACGGGCACGGGACCGCAAGCGGAGCAGCGGACCAGACAGCGGACGGGCGCGGCGACCCAGGAAGGGGGGCGCGTGTGGGAGCGGGCACCAACACAGCTAGCGAGCCTAGCGGTCGAGAACCGGGGACCGCCCCACCCGGTGCGTCCACACACGGTCGCCAGATGGCAGCCAGCCGGGCAGCGGCGGCACAGGCCCAGCCGGAGCCCCGCCCACGCCATGGCACACCTGACCGGCCGACGGAGAGCCCAGCATACGCGCCGCCCGAAGGTCCCCCCACGCAGGCACCTGCCGCTACCCCGACCGACACCACCAGTACCTGGCCCTCCGGCACTGTGCACCCCCACGCCCACAGCCGAACCGAGAGCTAAAATCTGCAGGCTCTGGCGACGCCCAGCACAGCGGCCCCGGGGGACCTGCAGACCACGGCACAAGCCGAATCGGCGTCCGAGCGGCACCACGCGCCACCAGCTGGACCGGCGGTACGGCCCACAGAACCGTCATCTCCCGGTCGCCCGGCCCCCAATCGGACCCGGGCCCAGACCCGGCACACACCACCGACCCCGCGGTCCGCAGGCCCGGGAGGCAGGCCCGGGCCGCCGCCCGTGTCAGAAGGCCAGGCCCGAGAGGCGGCGTGCTGACGGGCGACGCAGCCACGCCGCCTGCGCCGACAACCCAGCCACAACGCAAGGAGCCCACGATGGACGCCACAGAGGAAATGGGGGGACCTCCACAGCGGACAGAAACACCACAACCAGCAGGGAAACCTAGCGGGGTAGTGGACCAGCCAGCAATACAGCATGCCGACCCACCGGGCAGGGGGGCAGACGGAAGCCGCGAGGCGTCGACCGCTGGCCAACCTGGTACGGAACCTGAAGAACCAATGCCGGACAACGGGCATGAGGCCGGCCTTCACCAACCATCAGCCCAGGGGGCACAACCCGCAAGTCGCCCGGGCGCCGCCCCATTGGCAGACTCGGCGCATCACGCCGACGCAAGCGCTGGGGGAGGCGCCGCCACGGGGCCCACCTGAGACCCGCGCAAAGGCAGAGGCACGGGAAACCACACCAAACACGCCACAGCGCCCGACCGGCAGGGAAATGTCGCCCAGCAGACACAACTGCGACGAAGACTCTTTCGATGCCTTCATGGAGTCCTGCATGAGTGATTCTCACGCGGTCCCAACACCAGCGGCACCGCGCGTCCGCCTGGACCCACGACGCGACCATGCAGAGGGCACATTCCTCGGGATGTCACGCCAGGCACACCTCCAGCGCGATTACACCGCCCTGGGGCACACTGAGCATGCTACCACCGCAGGTGACGGGCACGGGACCGCGAGCGGAGCAGCAGACAAGACCGCGGACGAGCGCGGCGCCCCAGGAAGCGGGGCGCGCGTGAAAGCGGGCACCAACACCGCTAGCGAGCCCACCGGTCCAGAACCGGGGACCGCCCCGCCCGGTGCGTCCACACATGGTCGCCAGCCGGCAGCCAGCCGGGCAGCGGCGGCCCAGGCCCACCCGGAGCCCCGCCAATGCCATGGCACACCTGACCGGCCGACAGAGAGCTCAGCATACGCGCCGCCCGAAGGTCCCCCCACGCAGGCACCTGCCGCTACCCCGACCGACACCAGCAGCACCCGGCCCTCCGGCACTGTGCACCCCCACGCCCACAACCCAACCGAGAGCTAAAATCTGCAGGCCCCGGTGAGGACCGAGCAGAGCGGCCTCGCGGGACCTGCAGACCACGGCACAAGCCGAATCGGCGTCCGGGCGGCACCACGCCCCACCAGCTGGACCGGCGGTACGGTTCACAGAACCGTCATCTCCCGGTCGCCCGGCCCCCAACCCCGACCCGGGCCCAGACCTGGCACGCACCACCGACCGGGCTGACGCCCCGCGGTCCGCAGGCCCGGGAAGCCGGCCCGGGCCGCCGCCCGTGTCAGAAGGCCACGCCCGAGAGGCGGCGTGCCGACGGGCGACGCAGCCACGCCGCCTGCGCCGCCAACCCAGCCACGATGCGAGGAGCCCACGGTGGCCGCCACAGAGAAAATGGGGGGATCTCCACAGCGGACAGAAACACCACAACCAGCAGGGAAACCTAGCGGGGGAGTGGACCAGCCAGCAACACAGCATGCCCAACCCACCGGGCAGGGGGGCAGACCGAAGCCGCGAGGCGTCGACCGCTGGCCAACCTGGTACGGAACCTGAAGAACCAATGCCCGACAACGGGCATGAGGCCGGCCTCCACCAACCATCAGCCCAGGGGGCACAACCAGCAAGTCGCGCGGGCGCCGCTCCATTTGCAGACCCGGCGCATCACGCCGATGCAAGCGTGCCGGGAAAGGCGCCGCCACAGGGCCCATCTGAGACCCGCGCAAAGTCAGAGGCACGGGAAACCACACCCGACACGCCACAGCGCCCGACCGGCAGGGAAACGTCGCCCAGCAGACACAACCGCGACGAAGACTCTTTCGATGCCTTCATGGAGTCCTGCATGAGTGATTCTCACGCGGTCCCAACACTGGCGGCACCGCGCGTCCGCCCGGAGCCACGACGCGACCATGCAGAGGGCACATTCCTCGGGATGTCACGCCAGGCACACCTCCAGCGCGATTACACCGCCCTGGGGCACACTGAGCATGCTACCACCACAGGTGACGGGCACGGGACTGCGAGCTGAGCAGCGGACCAGACCGCGGACGAGCGCGGCGCCCCAGGAGGCGGGGCGCGCGTGGAAGCGGGCACCAACACCGCTAGCGAGCCTACCGGTCCACAACCGGGGACCGCCCCGCCCGGTGCGTCCACACACGGTCGCCAGCCGGCAGCCAGCCGGGCAGCGGCGGCACAGGCCCACCCGGAGCCCCGCCCACGCCATGGCACACCTGACCGGCTGACGGAGAGCCCAGCATACGCGCCGCCCGAAGGTCCCCCCACGCGGGCACCTGCCGCTACCTCGATCGACACCACAAGCACCCGGCCCTCTGGCACTGTGCACCTTCACGCCCACAACCCAACCGAGAGCTAAAATCTGCAGGTTCCGGCGACGCCCAGCACAGCGGCACCGGAGGACCTGCAGACGACGGCACAAGCTGAATCGGCGTCCCAGCGGCTCCACGCCCCACCAGCTGGACCGGCGGTACGGCCCACAGAACCGTCATCCCCCGGTCGCCCGGCCCCGCACCCGGACCCGGGCACAGACCCGGCACACACCACCGTCCGGGCTGACGCCCCGCGGTCCGCAGGCCCGGGAAGCCGTCCCGGGCCGCCGCCCGTGTCGGAAGGCCACGCCTGAGAGGCGGCGTGCCGACGGGCGACACAGCCACACCGCCTGCGCCGCCAACCCAGCCACAACGCGAGGAGCCCACAGTGGACGCCACAGAGGAAATGGGGGGACCTCCACAGCGGACGGAAACACCACAACCAGCAGGGAAACCTAGCGGGGGAGTGGACCAGCCAGCAATACAGCATGCCAACCCACCAGGCAGGGGGGCACAAGGAAGCCGCGAGGCGTCGACCGCTGGCCAACCTGGTACGGAACCTGAAGAACCGATGCCGGGCAACGGGCATGGGGCCGGCCTCCACCAACCATCAGCCCATGGAACACAACCCGCAAGTCGCGCGGGCGCCGCCCCATTAGCGGACCCGGCGCGTCACGCCGATGCAAGCGCGCCGGGAAAGGCGCCGCCACGGGGTCCACCTGAAACCCACACAAAGTCAGAGGCCCGGGAAACCACACCCGACACGCCCCAGCGCGAGACCGGCAGGGAAACGTGGCCCAGCAGACACAACCGCGATGAAGACTCTTTCGATGCCTTCATGGAGTCCTGCATGAGTGATTCTCACGCGGTCCCAACACCGGCGGCACCGCGCGTCCGCACGGAGCCACGACGCAACCATGCAGAGGGCACATCCCTCAGGATGTCACGCGAGGCACACCTCCAGCGCAATTACACCGCCCTGGGGCACACTGAGCATGCTACCACCACGGGTGACCGGCACGTGACCGCGAGCGGAGCAGCGGACCAGACCCCGGACGAGCGCGGGCACCAACACCGCTAGCGAGCCTACAGGTCCACCACCGGGGACCGCCCTGCCCTGGGGGCGGGGGCATCTGGACTACGCACGCTTGGGAGGCGACGCCAGCTGACCCAGCAACCACGAGGAACAGGCGGCAGCCCAAGACCTGGACATGTGGATCAACAGGCTCACCACAGAGGAGCAGCTCGCCCTGGCGGTCAGCATCCGATGCCTGCACACTTCGCGGTCCTGCCACCTCGGGGAGGGAACCCGCACCATGGCAGACATCACCTTCGGCCATTGGACGGGGCACACGCCCCCCGCCACCATGAACCAGCCCGACAAATGGCACTATGTGGCCACCGGGGTCATGGCGCATATGGGGGCCTACACCGGGTGAAATGAACGGACTACACTGGGAACAGCACCAGCGCGCAGCCCTGCGCATCCGTGCGGCCATGCGAAGGCACAACATCTGGGACATCCCTGGATCCCTGAGCTACCAAGGGCACGCCTGGGGCTACCTGCGGCCGCGGTCTTGAGACGTCCTGGAGCCCCGAAAGCAGGCGGCGCGCCGTAACTCCCCGGAACGCCAGCGGGGGCCACCACCCGGAATGGGTTCCCCCTCTGGCACGTACAGAAGCCCCCTCCGACCGTTCGCTCGCAGAAGGGCCCAAGCAGTCCTCACACCTCAGGGATACAAGGTGGCACGCCGGAGCAGCGCCATGAGACAAGGAATCTCAGCTGCTCCCGCTGCCGCAGCCGCACGCCGCCTCCCGCGGCACGGCAAGTCGTCTTCCACAAGGATATGGACAGAGACCATGGTGGTTCTAACGACCCCCACGGCCAACGGGCATTACTACCACCGATCCCCGACGCCGGTCCAAGAGGCCCCGCACTGAACAGCCGCACATCCCCACAATTTCCACGCCAGCTCAGCACCACCGACATACAGCGCTTCACATGGGCCCCCACCGGGCAGTAGACGGAGCATCCAGCTCATCCGCCACCTTCCTCCCAGGGTCGGCAGCCGGCCCGCTGCCAAGGGACAGCACGCCACTGACACGCGGCCAAGGGAACCCGCGGCCGACCAAAGGCCTGCGCAAGGGGTGGGGGGACAACCCCCCCCAACACCCCCTGCCGCGAGCGGGGCGCGATGATGGCGGTCCCGGACACGGGCACCGGCCACCCAACCAACCAGGCCCGTGCACCACGGGTTCCCCACCCCAGCTGCAACACGGCCAAACCGCCAGGGCGCGGAGGGCGCATCGCAACAACAGGAGCACGACGCGAGCGGCCCAGGGGCGGACGCAGAAATGACAGAGACCTCCGGCCCTCAGGAGTCGGATGCCCCAATGCCCACCGTCGCGACCTGCTCGGTGACCCAGCAACGGGAGCCCTCGGCGGGGTACGTGCCTGGAGGACACCCTGGCACCACCAAAGGGCACCCCTCCCAGACTAGCACCCCCCACGCCCCCGGCCACCGCAGCAGAGGTGCACGGGTTTCTTCGACAACGCGGAACTGAGGGCGCTCTACGGCATCCACGCCACCACACCCTCGAGCGAGCTAGTGGCAGCCCTCCAGGAACACCTCCAGGATGTCAACCCCAGCAGGCTGTTCGCCGTGGTCCCCCTGGCGCACGCCGCAACAACGGAAATCCTTGTGCGGCAGCTCCAGGCGCTCGTCACCCCCGGGACACATATTGCCGACGACCTTGTTGATGTGTGGATCTGGTGGTTCAACACCCACCAGCCGGACCAGGAAGGCGTATGGGTCCCACACCTGGGCTGGGCACACACGCTGATAGCACCACCAACGGACCGCAGGCCCGCGCCCAGCACCGGGGGCCGGGAGCGGGCCGCCCCACTGCCGAGAGCCAAAACCATCCGCATGCCACTGTACGAAGGCCTGGCGGAATGAGAAAGCAGGACAGCCCGCGACAGGGGGGCTAACCTCACGAGAATGGTGGTGCGGTACCCGGAGACGGCACCCGCAGGGCCCCCGCCGCACGAACGTGACCCCAGCACCATCGCCATGATGTTGTTGGAAAGTTGCCACTACTACCAAGTGTGGATCACGCCGCACCCGCAGGAGAGCCACTGGAGCCTGGAGGCCGGCGACTTCATGCTCCCGGCGACCACAGCCCTGCCGGACGGCCCCATCCCCTACTCGACGACCAGCCCCCGGGGCCCCTAACGGCCATCGTGTCGAGGACAGTCGGCACCTGGCAACCAGGCCATGCCCTCTACTGCCTCTGGCGCTGGGCCCGGCGCCGCTGTTTGCGAACCAGGGAATGGACGGCGACATGGTGGTTACACCTGGACAGCCGGCAGCAGCTGGAGGCCATCCGCCAGCGCGAGCGGACGGCAGAGACCCGCACTGCGACCAACCTGTGCCCAGTCTTCGCGATCCAGCAGATCCGAGCGCTGGCGCTGGGCGAGCAACTGCAGCCCGCCATCCGCACTGAGAGGGAGGCCCAGGCGTCACACACGGCCCTTGTGCACAAAATCCTCAGTCCACTCCGCAGGGCCCTTGTGCGGCGCTGTGGATACCCCCCAGGGCCCTGAACCACCGCGAGCCGAAACCGGGAACACACCCTCATGAACACGCGGACCAACACCGTTGGGACCGCTCCGGCCCACCTGACGCGGCACGCGCGTGCCCTCTTCACCGCAGCCGGTCACCGGCAGTGCACCAACGACGCACCGCCGCGCACGCGCGGCGCGAATTCCACACTGGCCATCGGCAAGTGAGGACACGACGCAGCGGCCTGGGACCACGTACCTCCTCTCCCCGAGGGACCCGACAAGAAAGGTCACACCAACGGCTGCAGAACCAGCCGTCAAACGCGACGACCCCAGGCGAACCGACTTTGCCCAAGAGGACCCTCTCGTACGACTCGACGACGCGCGACCACGCGACACACTCCAGCAACGCCTGTCGGTCCGGCACGCCGGCGGGAAAGGCGCCGACCTGCCCGGCACGTGCAACGAAGACCGAACGAATATGGGCTAGCCTTCGCGCCCCATGACGTTGAACAAGAACAATGACCCAACGAATTCCTCGCACATCCCCCGGGCGGGGGCGACGCTCCCCGGACCCCCACAACCCGCCCACGACAGAGAGTGGGACGAGGCCCAACACGGACCTGTCCTCCCAACCTAACCCTCCTCTTCCCCAAACGGGACACACGATGGACCGGGCCAAGGGGCCAGCCAAACACGTGGGACCCAAGGCCAGACAGATGACCACGGGAATGTTATCGAGAAGTCGTCAAGAACGTTACCTTCCAAGACAAGAATCAAGGGATACGAGCGCCGCTGGGACCAGCGCGCACCTCCTCCGGGAAAGTTAAACGCCTGGGACGCTGGGGCGGTTTGGGCACATGTAACCTCCGAGAAGAGTGCGAGGGACGCATTCCCCGCAACCCAGGAAGCTAACAGCATCAAGGGACGACGGAGGGGCCTGGACACTGACCAGTATTCCTTTCCTCCGGACCCCTACCAGGGGCACGCAAGGGGCCAAGAGCTCGCCACACAGGACCCGCGAGCCCGCCGGCTCGTGCCGGCAATCACGGGAGTGTTACGCCGAGCGCAGCCCGCCGCGATGGACGGGTCGCCCCGACACCAGAGCACGAGCCAAACCACCCTAACCTCCGCACACCGCACTGCAGCACCGACACGCCAGCCACAGAACCCGCAGGACACGGCACGATACGGCACACGACAGGCAGGCAAACACGAGCACGAGCACCGCACCACCGAGCCGGGGCAGCACCCTGAGGCTCCCATGGGAAGCACGGGGATGCGCCGAGGGGGACTGAAGGGGCCTTGCCACCGATGGGGGTGTACATATGGTCGGCACAAGCGCAGCGGAAAGGACGGCCGAGGTACACTGCGAAATATCAGGTGAAGAATTGTGCGTGTGAAGATGCCTCCAGGGCGGGACAGCGCGTGTCGTACCGAATTTCAAAACTTTTCTCCCCTGAGGACACGCCCCGCCATGAGGGGGCGGCGCACCGCCACAACGTACCGGTCCGGCCCCATGCAACTGGAAGAACCTCAACCGACCCTACACGACCGCCACGACCTAACGCGCCCAACAGCGGGACAAGCCAGCCATTGGGCGGCGCAGACGATGGCGTACCAGCCATGGTAATGCCAGCAACACAACAGCCACACGCCCGAAGATCCCGAGACCGGGCACACTGGGAGACAACATCCTCGACGGGAAACAAGCGTTGTAGGGACAACTACAGCGACCAGACACGGCCGGCCGAGCCCATACGGGCCACCACGCAACCCAGACGGGTTGACCACCGGCGAACAAACGCCGGTGATCCAACACCACACACCGGGCACGCCCCGGGCTCGGCACATACACCGCAGCGGACAGACAGGCTGCCGCAACCCTCAGAACCAACCGGGTAGACAAGAAAAAACCACATCTGACTACATCGGCGCGGGCTACACAACCGGCTGCCGATCACACTACTGCAGGACAACGACCCGACAATGAACAGACCACACGCAAGCCGGCCAACACCCAACCGGCCAGGCATGCAAGGGTCGAAACGGGAACGGCGTCCCATGGGCTGGCGACAACATGCTGCGCCACGCCCGCTGACTGCCATACTCACAAGCACAAGAGAACACCACGACTCCACGATCACGAACCCGATAAACCAACATTCACCAACAACACCACACTACGCTTGGGAAAACCAAGGCGCAACAAACCGGCACCGAAACAGACGTGCCGGCTAGACAAACAATATTCGGCTATATGACCACCGGCAGCAGCGCGACGGAACCCACACAAACCCAGCCAACCATGAGGCGGCCAAGACAACTGTGGGCAAATCGCACCGCAGCTGCAGCCGCGACCTTACCTTAAACAGACCACACGCGAGCCGGCCAACATCAAACCAGCCAGGTGTGCAACGGTCGAAACGGGAATTGCTTCCAACGGGTTGGCGACGCCATGATGCGCAACGCCGGACAACGACCATACCCACGCATAAAACAGAACGTCGAGACTCTACCATCACGCGGCCGACCAACCAGCATTAACAAACTACACCGAACCATTGAACGACCAACCAACCAACCACAACGACCTGCTTCGAACCCCCGGCCCCCCGTGCAGGCGCAAGCTCGACCGAGTCAGGTGGCGTGAGTGTGCGCCACGGCATGCGAGTCTCGTAGCACGTGCTTCTTCAAGTCACTTCAACCTACTGAAAACCAACCCAGCTGGGGATGCCTGCAGGACAGGCCCTTTGGCCTGGCTCCCGGCCCCTGGGCCCCAGAATCCGGAGGCTGATGAGGGTGTGCGATGGAACCCTCCCCCACGTGTCATCCGCCCGAAGGAGAGGAATGTGAGACTTTGGTGGAACATGGGTTACCTCTCCGGGGAGAACCCGCTGTAGGGTACTGCTCGCGGCGACCGCGCCCTTCCCCCATGTGGGGGAGCCGCTTTGTGGGGGCACGTGCAGTAGGGCCGTGGGTGGGTGAGCAAAAGCCCCTTGGTAAGACCCCCCTCGGGGGCAACCCCGGTCCCGAGATGATCTACCTACCCACCTGCATCTATCATCCGCACGATTGTGCGGACTCCGTGTTTCCGAAAGGGGGTGAGGACAAGCACGAACACGCGTATCACGAGGAACCCACAACTTCTTCGTGGAAGGAAGACACCAAGAAACAAAAAAAAACCGTTCTCCCCCTGTGTAGGGCGGTGCCTAAGAGTGGGGAGTACCCCTCGAAGCCTCCGTCCCCCTGGACCGGTGCGGAAAACGACTCCTCTTAGGTGGGGAACATCAATCCCCTAACAAAAAATGTTTTTACTTCTCCCAGGAGACCCTCGTACACACCTTCTCATCCTACCGACACATGTACATTTGCTCCGGTGAAGGTTGCGGCAGGTGCACCCCGAACCACGGCTGCACCCGCGTACCACCCGTACCAAACGCCTATGGTGCAACATACTTACACCAAAGCAGCGGAAAATAGTGACATGCCCCCACCGCATTTTAATGGGCAACTAGAGAGCTACGACGAGTGGGTGGAGAAGTTGCATCAATGATGGGGGGTGTGTGATCCCACATACAGGAAGGCTAACGAGGCGCGCATGATTTTGAGCACCTTGCCCTCGTAGCTAAAACTGATCATAAACACAAGAATTGCCAAAGCCACTCAACACCAACGGACGGCCCCCACCCCCAAAGAATTATGGCTTTTTTTGAAACACCGTTCCATGCGTATGACCCTTAGAGGGCCGATGAACGGTGGCAAGCCCGCAGCTTCCGGTCATTTAAACGGCAAGTGTCCCGTATTCACTTGGAGGAGTTCCATACTCGTTGGCTACGTTTGTGGCCCTTGAGTAACGAGACCCTGCCCCACGTGATCCGGGAGCAGCACCTAAGCAAGCTCCGGTGGATCAAGGAAAAAGAGGTTGACAAAGAGACAAAAAACAGCCAGGGCAGTTGTGTGGTTGATTTTAGTGGTCTTGACCCCTCGCCGGGTCGTGCTTCATTTGAGAAAGAGCTCGGGAAGTATTGTGCTCAACGTTGCACTACGGTTCCCAAGATTGTGTGCTTTGTGGGGTCGGGGGTTATGTGTGATGGCAAAGACCCATATCTACTAAAATGGGTCTTGCAACTGGACAAGAAACCTCACACCAACCGCCACAACGTGAAGGTGGAGAAACATAGGCCTCGGTTGAATCCCGAGGATATCTATGCCTTGGCCTATAAGGACTTTTTCGAAGACAGAAGCTCTCAAACGTCTCAATTGAGGATACAAAACAACGGTGACCTAAACCAATCGCCTTTCTCCCCACAAAACTGCGGTGAATGCAGTTATTGAGGATGCTCCGACAGACCCAAACGCCGCAGACCTACTGATACCTCCGTCAATGCCGTGGGTTACCCTAAACCCACGGCAATGAAGACCGCCGACCCTTCTTCTTCAACTCCCTGGTCTACGCCGCCATGTTCCAATCAACTTGTTGGGGTTCCGTGTTCCCAACATTGAGAAAAACGTAAACAAACGGATATGGACTACCGCACTTGTTGGGGTGTCGTCAATACCACCCTTTGGATGAGTAAGCCCATCCCCCCATGCAATGAATCCCATTGGGCAGTTCCTCAGATAAACGATTTGGACGTCAAAGGGCGTAAGCCTAAGGGTGGAAAACATAAAGGTGGTGGTGGCGATAAAGGCGTTGGGGGCAATAAAGGGGGAAAAGGAGCACTGTACGGGCGCGGACTATGGTAGGAATGCCCAGCGGCACCACCTTCGAAAGGAGCAACCCTCAGGCACACCTATGACGGTACGGTGGCTCTCGTTACTTCGGGCGTCAACAAGGGGCATATCGTGACTAGTGAGCTTCAAACCAACCTTTCCGTTCAGGTCGTTTTGCCTAATGGAGAATTCAACACTGTCCGTGCCTTGGTGGATTTGGGTTCCAAGCGTTCGCTTTGGCGAACGGCAATTTTTTTGGAGAACAAAATCGCCGAAACATATGAATCCCCCCAAGGAAGGCGCCTACTCCAAGCTGACAGCGAGACGCCTTTGCTGCAGGGGGACGAGAAAAAAGATGTCGAAATTCAATTTACGGGGTTTCTGGATGGTAGTGTTCCACTTCCTTGTGGTGCCCAATATAGTGTGTCGCCATACCTTCTCCCGAATTTACCTGGGGATATCGTTTTTGAGCACCCATGAGGTTATGAACATTGTGCGAGCCATTTTGTCTGATTCAGCATCCAGTGCACCCCGTTTTTGGATGGAAGACCTCTGTGAAGCTCCACGAACTGGCAAATTTCTTTTGGTCAAACCCATTCATGGTAAAGTGTCATGTCAGTCTGTGTGGGGTGTAACTGCTCGGAAAATTGGAGCGGCCACACCAATGCACCCGGCCCTGGCAATTGTGGTTACGCCCCCTGATGGCGAACCGCTCAACCGTGTTGAGGCGGAGAAGCACATATCCTATGCCTTGACCGCTTCCTCCGTGGTCCCCCTGCAGGACCGGGCTTGTACGTTGGAGCTTATGGAGTTTGCTCCCGAAACCCTTGCCCATGACCTTCTACCTACAGGCGTGATGGGTCTATGCGGAAGCAGTCCGACTATTGCCTCACGCTGCATTGGGCCGAGCATGTTAAAAAACAATTTGCCAAGAGCCCCAATGTGGAGGCCTTCAATAGGGTCCCGGGTATGGCTCAAGCTACCTGTTTGGTTTCGCCGGCGGATGATTTCGTTTCCACTCCCGCGCATCCATTGAAATTCTATTTGATGTGCCCTCCCTACCATTGGTTTTCCTGTTGTGTCCAGAAAATTCGGCAACAAAAACCACGATACATTGTCCTAGGGCCAGAATGGACACATAGGGGGTGGTAGAAACCCCTTATGGAAAATACTTTGCAGGGCTACCATTTTACTGGGCCGGAGACTAAGGCCCGTCGTTATCAGGATGACTACCTCACGCCTCTCCCTCGACGGGGTCGGTCCATGTTGCCGCTATATGTGGGTGGGGGGCTTGTGGAGGAGAATTTAACGGCCACTAAATGTCGTTGGGCCTCTCTTTTGACACCGGCCGTCCGTAACCCCGATACGGATGACGAACCGGGCATGACCTCGGAGGAGGAGTCGGAGGATGAAAGGGTGCCAAAACATTTGGTGTCGGTGCGCACCCTCACATAACACTCATTGCACAAAACACTCCTCACTCCCGTTACTCTGGACCCCATCCCTGAGGATTTGGAGGCGCAAGAATGCGTGCGTTCACGCATTTTCAAAATTGAAGGAGGATTATTGGGTGGGCGGGCCACAACCGTGAACCACTATCGAAAAATCAACCGTGCCAAAAAATTCTTGGCGGCTTCCCGTGTTGGTGGCATTGTCACCATCGAACAGACTATTGTGTCTCCAGTGGTGGAGCTCATGAGAAAACACATCCTCACGGACAATGAGTGGGCAGTTTTTAGTCTGGAGGTTCATCTCCATCCGGGGCACCAACATCCTAAGGTCTGGGGTACAGGCTGGCTGGGGTTTGCTGAACTTGACCTATACCTCAACACTAAATGCAAGTCCATGAAGCCTAGAAGGTTGGTGGGGGAGCGCGCTGCGGCAGAGCAAGAGACAGGCAGGATTTTTTGGCTCATTGTTGGATTGAGCCGTGTCCTGCCTCCCAGTGGGCGTCTAACGGTTTTCTTGTGCCCAAGAAAAAAAGAGGGAAACGGCGCCTCGTGGTCGACTAACACCAATTTAATGAGGCCACCTTGCCTGACGCGCAAACCCTGCCCCTCATTCCGTACGTGTTGGAAAATCAATCCAAACACAAGATTTTCACTATCGTGCACTTGAGTAAAGGGTTCCATCAAATACCCCTTCACCCTGAGTCCGGGGCTAAGACTGCCATGCACTTGGCGGGTAAGCGATACCAATGGCGTGTTATGCCTATAGGTAGCAAGAATGGCCCTGCTACTTTTCAACGGGTCACGGACCACGTTTTGCAGGGTTGGATTATGCGGATATATATATTGACGAAATTATGATTGGTTCCTCTGGTGATACGGAGGAGCGATTGCCTAACCACGACCGCATTGTGCGTGCCGTGTTGGATAGACTACGGAGGGAGGAGTTGGTTGCTTCAGTTAGTAAAGCCACTTTCTTTGTACGTTCGGTTGAGCTGAGGTAGGTAGGTAGGTATCTTCCGGAGCTCGGGATGCCTACTTTGGGAATGCAGGAAGAAGGTCTTACCAAAGGGATGTCCTGTCCCTACCACTACCCTAGTTCAGGTGCCCCCTAAGCCGCTCCCGCAGGTGCTTGGTAAGTGTAACAGGAGGGCAGTGTCGCGGCCACCCAGTCCAGGTGTCCGGCCTGGGAGGTATCCCCCGCATTTGCGCCTGGGAAGGCCCACATGCCCCCTCTTTTGGACGACAGCTCTTGGGGCTGCTCAGCCGTGTGGGGTATCTCTCACCACAGGGGGTATCGCTCCCGCGAGTCTAGGGTACCATCGCCTCACCCCTATGGCTCGCGTTTCGCGGCCCCGCTGCTTCGCAGGCGACCCCCTCCTGGACTGTGTACTGGCTCGCCTGTCAGCGGTTGCTTCCATGGCTCCGGGTGACGTTTGCCATGGTCCCCGATGCAGCCTGGCCGGGCTTGGACCAGCGGTCTTGGGGTACCGCCCCTGCTGGTGGCCCGGTGGCTGGGTTGCCCCAGTTCGCCTGACCCTGGGGGTGTGGTCCATTGTTGCCCGTCCCTCAGCCACCCTACGTGCGCACGTGTGTGCGCCCTCCACGGCCCCTTGGCGCTTGGTCACCCGTCTGCGCGCATGGTGTGTTCTGTGTGTTCCGTGTGCGGTGTCCTGGGCCTCTTGGCTCCTGTTCACCAGTGTGCCCGCTTGGCGTGTTGTGTTGTGTGTGCGGTGACCTGGGCCACTTGGCTCCTTTTCATCGGTCTGCTCGTTCGGTGGGTTGCGTTGCGTGTGCAATGTCCTGGGCCATTTGGCTCCTGTTCACCGATGTGCTTGCTCGGTACGCTGTGTTGCACGTGCAGTGTCCTGGGCCACTTGACTCCTGCTCACCGGTGTGCCCGCTCGGTGCGTTGTGTTGTGTGTGCGGTGTCCTGGGCCACTTGGCTCCTGTTCACGAGTGTGCCTGCTCCGTGTGTTGTGTTGTGTTTGCAATTTCCCGCGCCCCTTGGCTCCTGTTCACCGTTGTGCCCGCTCGGTCTGTTCTGTTGCGTGTGCAATGTCCCGGGCCACTTGGCTCCAGCTCACTGGTGTGCCTGCTCAGTGTGTTGCGTGGGTGTGCAGTGTCCTGGGCCACTTGGCTCCTGTTCACTGTTGTGCTTGCTCGCTGCGCTGTGTTCCGTGTGCGGTGTCCCGGGCCACTTGGCTCCTGTTCCCCGGTGTGCCTGCTCGGTGTGTTGTGTTGCGTGTGCAGTGTCCTTGGCCACTTGGCTCCTATTCACCGGTGTGTCTGCTCAGTGTGTTGCGTTGCGTGTGCAGTGTCCTTGGCCACTTGGCTCCTGTTCACTGCTGTGCTTGCTCGGTGCGCTGTGTTGCGTGTGCGGTGTCCTGGGCCACTTGGCTTCTGTTCACCAGTGTACCCGCTCGGTGTGCTGTGTTGCTTGTGCAGTGTCCTGGCCCACTTGGCTCCTATTCACCGGTGTGCCCGCTCGGTGCGTTGTGTTGCGTGTGCAGTGTCCTGGGCCACTTGGCTCCTGTTCACCGGTGAGCTCGCTGGGTGCATTATGTTGCGTGTGCGGTGTCCTGGGCCACTTGGCTCCTGTTCACCGTTGTGCCCGCTCGGTGTGTTCTGTTCTGTGTGGGCTGTCCTGGGCCACTTGGCTCCTGTTCGCCGGTGTACTCGCAAACACACGCACGCAAAGGCACACACACCCCAACACCCGAGCCAGGAGTGGCGGGGCACAGCCGAAACCCAAGCCCAAGCACACACACCCACACAGCAAAGTCCAGCCAGGAGTGGCGGGGTACAAGCGGAGAGCGCACAGAAGCACACACACACACCCCAACAGCCCAGCCAAGAGTGACGGGGGGCAGCCGAAACCTGAGCTCAAGCACAGACACCCACGCAGCACACCCCAGCCGAGAGTGGCGGGGTACAGGAGGAGCCCGCACGCAAACACACACACACCCCAGCGCCCCCGCCAGGAGTGGCGGGGCACACACGAAACCCAAGCCCACGCACACAGACCCGCACCGTACATCCCAGCCAGGAGTGGGACAAGAAGAGCGCGCACACGAGCACACACACATCCTAACACCCCAGTCACTTAGGCGGCTCAAGTTGCATTGTCAAAAACGAAGGAAAAGGTAGGAAAATGACAGGTTTCCAAAGGCAGCGAAAAATAGTTGTTTTGCTTGATATTATAAAAGCGTCGCAAACAAGTATGGCGGATTAAATATTTCTATAAGAATGATGTGTCCCATGGGCGAGACAGGGATAAGTATTGTTTGGTGACCATTCTTTGCGCGAGGCCTCGCGCAAAGACGTTCATTTGCGTCAGATTAGCGTGATACGGCACGACGCATTAGGCAGGTTGTCGAAAAATGGAACCCTGTCGTATTTGTACACGTCACTTAGTACCATTATCAGGAATGCGTGATAGAGATAGATCTTTTAACGAATAAACTGCAACAATGGTGTACCCAAGAATCTTGGAAACTATAAATGTGCCAGAACAAACTGCAGTTTCAAGCGCGAGGCCTCGCGCATGGAACGGCGCATGAAAAACATTAAAGTTTCGGTGATCATTGCGCGAGGCCTCGCGCAATGGAGGTCACAAACGTTCATGAAAACCAAAATTGGACAGATCCACCAACTAGCCAGCATGTACGTTCCCTTGATGCGGCGCTGCTGCATGGGCGCCATTACAGGTCCCGCCCGCATCTCCGGTTTTCATGCTGTGGTCACCGCTGCCTTCACTGCCCAACAGCGATGGTAGCGCGTTGCAACTGGGTACCACAATCAGGATTAACTAGTGAAATGTGGGATCACCAGACAGTTACAGGTAACGGGAAATGGTGCATGCGACAAGCAAATCACAGATTAATTGATCGCGCGAAAACTGAGTGACAGGTTGATGTTTGAAATCAAAAAAGTTTTTCAAACAGCGATTTTTACGCAGATACAGTTACGCAATTATTCTTTACAGCAACAATGCCCCTCCGAAAAGGAGTGGACCTTGAGGAGACAGTGGCCGCAGCATCCGGAGTTTTCCGCGATGTCTGCTCAGAGGAACCGCCGTACCACACGGCAGAAGAACTGTGGGAAGGGCTAAAACAGGGGGACGAGGGCGCGCGATTGTTGTTTGGGTTTTTTCTGCGTTTGCGCAAGAATGAACGGACGCGTTGCAGCGTTGAAAGGCGATCGCGGCAGAAGGGAAGAGATTGGTTGGTGTTTTTATAGAGGAGGCCTGGCAGCTCTCTTTGCTGATCCGCCACCGCGCAGTTCCATACCAGGGAAAACCAAAGTCAGTTGTTGCGGTAGAGGGAAGTAGGGCGCAGCGTCGCATTTTAGCAAGGTCAGGTCTGGCGCGATACAGCGCACCTTCGTTGAAGGAGAAGGCCGCAGTCAGGATACAGACTACATGGGACAAAATTTACCAACAGTGGGTTGTGTTGTGGATGGACAACTGGTACAACAAACAGTTTACCACAAATCCCGACAAGAACGACAAAAGCCTGAACACAACAGCGTTGGCTGTGTTGCTACTCAAGGATGCACCGCGCTACTGGCATGGTCATCCTAGCCTGGAAGACCTTGAACGGCTGTTCCTATTGTTGCACACATGCTGGGAAACACCGAGGGAACGTTTGCACGTAGCCTGCACGATCTAGGATTTGCAAGCACGCGACCTGTTGTGCGAAACATTAGGGCACCGCTTGACATTATTCGCCCTGTACCTGCCAAGAGACCACATTGGCGACCCCTTTGTCTATTCAAAGAAAAGGTAAGCGGCAACCTATCGCTTCTTAACCTACTGCAATTTCTGTCCTATGTGATGAGAACATCCATTACCGCATTTGTAAGATGATGTACGGTGAAAGAACAACGGGTTGGAACGTCTGGCTTTTTTTGCGTTCACACCCTATATTATATGGTTTCTGGCACGCGTACAAATTTTGCGTTACACAGACGTTTCGCTCATTTTGGCCGATTGTGACCTTTCTCCGTAAGGGTTTGTTGCGCAGCGGTGACACAGTTGACAAAGCTGATCACAATGGAGATAACTGTTCGTGCACTGCTGTTGGGTATGGGCCCCCACATACGGCGCCTTAACCGAAAATGTCGTTCCCTTGAGCTGGCACGTCCTGCAAATCGGCGAAGTCGCCTTCGTTACGCTGTGTGTAAGGCCATGCAGGTTCTGTTAACACAATACTGTCCCATGTTACTGTACCTGGGACACCTCGTTAGGCAGTGCAATTGGGCTGGGGAGACGGCCAACACGGGTGTTTTTGCTTCCGAGGGATTGCAGATTGTTATGTGTCTGTTAGACCGTTTGAACATGGGGGACACACTTTTAAAATACGAACGCACTGTTGCAACTGCGCTATTCTGCCACACTGCGTGGCACACAGCCATGCCTGGACAGGCTTCTGCCGAGGAATTTTGCGAAAGTCTGCTTTCCAGCCTTGTGACAAGGGAGGGCCAGAACAGAGGTGCAGTAACCATTGAAGATGTTGACGATCTGTATCAGCTCATCACTATTCGCAAAGAAGGTCACAGGGTGAACGTCTGTAAAATCCCCAATTCCTTTGTCAATTCCGTGCGTCAGCGGTTAACTGCTTACTTGAACGCAGAGCGTGTATATGTGCCTTGGGTTAGGTGGTGTGCTGAGCCTACTTGTGCAATCCAGGCGCATTGGCCGCGCAGGGGTGTACATAACTTTCCACCGTCTCTTCTAATTCCAAAGGGTTCCAACCACTACAAACAAGTCCTTGTGTCTGTGTTGTTGGTGCTAACGCAGCAGGGGCCACTTAAGGCTGGTTTCAAGCGAAAACTGTCGGAGCTGATCCCCCAACGCAGTGTGTTGGAGGAACAGAGAGAGGCCGACACGCTGCGAAACGTTCGAAGAAGATTGCGGAACATGCAGTGATGAGCAAGGCCTCGCGCAAACAGCATGAAACAACAGGTTAGTACACCCCCTCTCTTGCGCGAGGCCTCGCGCAAGGTTGTCAGTCAAAAACAGTGGCGTGCCCCTTCAGTTTTGCATTCTCAACCATACTGTACTCGTATTCGCTAAAAGCACCCCACATATGCATTATCGACGACGATTTTACCCATTTTTAATGTTATGTTTCATTCAATAAAGGCTTTCTTCTTATCGCAGAATGGCAAGCCACGCCCAAAAAACAGCCGAGGAACGAGAAGATACTGACTATGACCCTGGGACCTCAGGATCGGAGGCTGGAACACCTAAAGAGGGGGGTAAAGAAGAAGGAAACACCAGATCCTGGCTTAACCTTGGGTACTGACATCGAGGGGCACCTGAAGCCGGACGGGAGGCAGGTGGAGGTTGAGCTGGACAACGTGAGAATCGACCAGGAGAAGACAAAGGGGCAGATCAGACGGAGAGATGCGAAGTTAGTGCAGAAGCGTATTGAGTCACTCGAAGCAGCACCGCCAACAGGCCCATTACACGTCGTTCTCTGGGCAGATAATGGTATGTTACCAACCGACTTTTCGCTCTTCTCGTTGCGCGAGCCCTCGCGCAAAGACGTGCCTCATATTTGCAGATGGCGATTATTGGTGTGTATCTGGACAGCACAGCGTGGAAGCGGTGGCAAAGATTCGGGAGAAGCGACGCACAGCGTTTCTGGATCTGCAGCAGTGGCATACTACATGCATCGCCGATATTCTGAAGCCTACGACACCGTGGGCCTTCCGTGCAAATCTGGCGGGACAAGCACAAGGTAGCGCACAAGATGTTGAGCCAATTCCGCTGTATGAGGCAGCAGATAACCTCATTCGATGTGTTGAAGATCAGCGGCGGCGAGGCCTACCTGACACGTACAGCAATCTCAAGATCGCCATTGTGGATGCTGTGCACATGAGTGCCCTGGTTCCAACCGCTGAACTGAAGCAACCTGGTCAATTTGTATGTTCATTGATCGTTGTTTCGGCGCTCTTCGTTACGCGAGGCCTCGCGCATAACGTTGTCACTTTCAGGACAAAACGTATAAATTGTGGAAAGATTTTATGATGTTTGCCTACTATGCTGGTCCGGAAGCTGTGAAAGGTCTGCAGAAGTTCCACGACAAAGGGGAGAAAGTCACGAAGAACGCGCTGAAGAAACTGGACGGGATCCTGTTGCCGGAGTTCTACAACAAAGTGGCAGAAGTGATGCAGGAAGAAAAAACAACCCTTAAATCCTTGCAGAATTCGTTTGACGACATCATCCTTGAGCAGTGGGTATCAATGCATCTGGACCACCCGCACAACGGCCATTACGTTAGACCTGAGAGAGGTGTGTCCCATCGACGCGACTTGGGTTCCATTTCTGCA
This sequence comes from Eutreptiella sp. 'Long Island Sound 2002', assembly GCA_964036045.1. Classification (NCBI taxonomy): domain Eukaryota; phylum Euglenozoa; class Euglenophyceae; order Eutreptiales; family Eutreptiaceae; genus Eutreptiella; species Eutreptiella sp. 'Long Island Sound 2002'. The sequence goes on along the minus strand of OZ038382.1, from coordinate 128,970,703 downwards.
TCAGTGCGCCGCACTTTCTCCATTTTTGTTCTTCAGCCAAAGACATGCGGACCCGCAAAGAGGTTGCTGCACTTGGAAGGTCTGCCCTGAAGGTGACTCTTGGTACATGGGGCTATTGGCGTGAGTCTGAAGGCAAAAGTCGCGGTCCATGGCCGGCATGGAAATCCATGATTAGCGCACCACTGTGGCAGGTGGCAGAGAAAGGCAAACCCGCCCCCCTGAAAATCCTCAACGTCCAAAAACTCCTGGGTCAAGAGCCTACCAAGAGCCGTGTGGTCCCTGCACCTGCTGGCGTTACTGGTGACTTCAAGACAGTGGAACAGCAGGATCCATCATTGTCGCAAACTATCACAGTTCAGGCGACCCGAATTGCAGCGTTGAACCACGAACCCCCGAAGCGATTCATGGAGATTGACAAGAACCTGATTATCATCAACGGCGACATATTTGAACATCTTGCTCCTGAGACCATGTGCCCAGCCTGGCTGTATGAAGAGATGGCGCGTGCCGATACCCTTATCTGCGGCTCCAAAACTGTTGCTGAGAACATGTTCAACGTGCTGGAAACGGAAACAGAGAGGCGTCTGAACGATGATTTCAACGCGCCGCGCATTGGCCACATGTTGCTTATTCCCATCTTCAGTTGGCCAGTCAAAACGAAGCCTGCAGGGGATCTTACAACGTTTGACGTTCGCTGGTTGCTGATTGCGTCACCGGATAGGTGGTCGCGAAAGGTATAATTCCCTCATTACGTCCGCTCTTTGCGCGAGGCCTCGCGCAATAACTTCTCCCTCATTGCAGATTCCGAATTATCTGACGTTTGGACCTCCTCAAGTAGAGGAGATGGATCCTGTTGAATTTGGCGGTCACCTTCCGATAACGACGGTTATGTGGTATTTCGACACTCACCTCTTTCACCTGAAGCAGGATAAGACCTTCAAGCCTGCGTTTGTGTTCATTGATCATCAGCCGGATCTAGTGTGCAAGTTCGCGTCCGTCGAGCTGGATTCTCGCATGTACCTTCTTGGTGTTACCTCCCACAATCTCTCCGATTGGGTCAACAGGGTGCAGACTCAGTTGAACCATGTATTGACACAAGAGTCGAAACTGCACGTGTATGGTGATTGGGACCAGCAAGCCAACTGGGCAAACCGTGGTATTCCCCTATGGGTTTGCGATGACAAGGTGGGTTATGAGGCGTTGTCGCTGAAGGAGGAAGAGACTGTTGAGAAAGGTCAAGCTGCAGAAGCACTGGCCCCTGCAAAGCGGAAGTCTACTGGTGGGGAACCAGCCCCCAAGAAGAAGAAGACTGCCTCCAAGCCTCAGGCAGCGAAGTCGGTTACCGGTGCAGAATCTGACGAGATTGATGGGGATGAAGAGGAGGAGAGCGAGGAAGAAGAGGAGGAGGAAGCGCAGGTCTCCCAGTGCAAGGCAGCGAAGAAAGTGGCAGCAAAGCCGAGGTCCGAGGAAACCGGGGCCCGAGCTCCATTCAAGCAGCCAGGCCGTCAGTCCCAACCAAGAAGCGCGCCCGCAAAGCCACCTCCTAAGGGTAACACGTCCGTTGCTAAGGCTATGGGTTCTAAGATGCAAACTGTTCCGAAGAAAAAGTAATTTCTTCGTTTGTTCTGATACATCATGCGCGAGGGCTCGCGCTATGCATTCCTCTTCGACGACCTTTATGCTGTCACCTTGTGCGGCACAATTTTCTCTGTGATGCATTTTATTGCGCTGTTGTGTTGGTGTTTGCGCGAGGCCTCGCGCAAAGAAGTGGTACCAAAGAATGCTTCTTGTGGTGCTGCGTGCAACATGGTTTTCGAAAACTGGTTTTCCAAAATATTGAAAGCTCACGGGTGTTTTTATTGCAAAGCATAAATGGTAGAGGAAACAAAAAGGTGTGGTTTTCCCAAAAAAGAAATTCATTTGGTCGAAATAAATCTTTTTCCCGGTCAGTCGGTTTTGTTGAAAATAAAGGAAAATGGAGCAGTTAATTGCTTTTCAAGGGATTTTTGGTTCTTGCGTTTTACGTCCCCCCCAAAAGGACTATTTTTTCGCAGTGCCGTGGAGAGGCGGTTTTGGGCGCATTTTGACCATGCAACTTGAGCCGCCTAAGAGCCAGGAGCCGCGGGGTGCAGCCAAAACCCGAGCCAAAGCACACACGCCCACACAGCACACCCCAGCCAGGAGTTGCAAGCGAGGCAGTCCAGGCGTCCAAGCGAAGCACGCAGACGCACACCCCAACATCCCAGCAAGGAGTGGCGGGGCGGAGCTGAAACCCGAGCCCAAGCACACCCACCCACAATACGCACCCAAGCCTGGGGTGGCAGGGCACCAGTGGAGCGCGCACACGAACACACCCACACCCCAACACCCCAGCCGGGAGTGGCGGGTCGCAGCCAAAACCGGAGCCAAAGCACACGGACCCGCGCCGCACACCCCAGCCAGGAGTTGCAGGGCACAAGCAGAGCGAGCACACAAACACGCATACCCCCACACCCCAGCCAGGACAGGCGGGGCGCAGCCGAAACCCGAGCCGAAGCAAACACCCACAGGGGCACAACCTAACCAGGAGTGGCGGGGTACAGGAGGAGCACGCACGCAAACGCACACACAGCCCAACAACCCAGCCAATATTGGCGGGGCCCAGTCGAAACCAGAGCCCACGCGCACACACACACATCGTACACCCCAGCCAGGAGTGGCGGGGTACAAGCGAAGCCTGCACATGAGCGCACACACACCCCAACAGCCCAGCAAGAGGGGGCGGGGCGCAGCCGAAACACGAACCAGAGCACACACACCCACACCGCACACCCCAGCCAGGAGTGGCGGGGTACAAGCGGAGCGCGCACGCATGCGCACACACACCGCAACACCCTAGCCAGGATTGGAGGGGCGCAGCGGAACCCAAAGCCCAAGCACAACCAAGACCCAAACATAAGCGCCACGCAACAGTAGGAAACTCAGTGTCCATAGCCTGGGAACTGAGGCAGCCCGTGCCATGCGGGTGAGCCGGCCAAACGAGATCCGGGGCCCGGGGGCAAGGCTGCATCCTAAGGCCTGCGCTGTCTTGGAACTCGAGGCAGAGCGTGTGACATCCAAGCACCTCGGAACCCCAGTACCAGGAACATGCATGCATGCCTTCGAATCGGGATACGCCAGGAAGTCTGGTGAACCCCTAGGGTTCCGCCCAAAGGAGGCCCAACCTCGTCCCTCAAGGGACCTCCGCCACCAGTCAGGTCTAGCGGGATGTAAGTTGCCTCCCCTCTTCAAGCGCTGAGCCTCTTCCTGTACGTCTCAGCGGCAACGCCAGCGGGAACCATGGGGCGCCTCTCCACGACCGAGTGCACCTACCTAGCTACCTACTCCTGTTCGCCGGTGTGCTTGCTCGGTGCGCTGTGTTGCATGTGCGGTGTCCTTGGCCACTTGGCTCCTGTTCGCCGGTGTACTCGCTCGGTGCGCTGTGTTGCGTGTGTGGTGTCCTGGGCCACTTGGCTCCTGTTCACCGGTGTGCACACTCGGTGTGTTGTGCTGTGTGTGCGGTGTCCTAGGCCACGTTCGGTTGAGTTTTGTGGCCATCTGTGGAAAATCGCATACGCCGGCCGGCGCCATGAAAAATGTCGGCCCTTGAGCGTTAGACAAATCCGGATAATGTTCATGAGCCCTTGTTGCGGTTTGAATTGGGAACTGTCCTGTTTCTGGAAAATCCCAAAATATGACAAACCTGATTCTGCGCAGGATCTTTAGGCGGAGCACCAAATCATACCAATTTCACAAATTCGAAGACAAAAACCCTGTTCAAAGATATCAAAGTATTATACACCACCTTGTTCCCAGCAACTGGCATCTCGATGCTTCATATGTATTGGCAGACTGCAGTGTGATTTTGACTCGCGCGCTCCCTGTGCTGCTGCTGCTCAAGACAATAACAGTACCCCCCCCCTGAGACCTCGTAGAAGTTGCCAGACGGTTGCCAGAGAAAAGTTTTTTTCCTGGACCTCGACGTGTACTGGGTTCCTGAAGCATAAAAGTGGTCGAAACCCATAGACTGGGGTGGAGTGCAGAGTATACCTGTCCTCAGCGCCTCAGGTAGGTAGGTAGGTAGGTGCACTCGGTCGTGGAGAGGTGCCCCATGGTTCCCGCTAGCGTTCCTGCTGTGACGACCAGGAAGAGGCTCCGCGCTTGAAGAGGGGAGGCGACTTACATCCCGCTAGACCTGACTGGTGGCCCCCAACAAAACGGCCCCGGGCAACACCGGGGAGGCAGATCGCTGCCAGCGTCACGTACTTGTCTCGCCAGGAGGGTGTGCCCCCGTGCTTGCGCACGTCACCTCCTTTGGGCGGAACCATAGGGGTTCTACGGACTTCCTGGTGTATCCCGTTCACAAAGACATGCATGCATGTTCTTGGTACTGGGATTCCGAGGCGCTTGAATGTCGCACGCTCCGCCTCGAGTCTCAGAGCAGCGCAGGCCTTAGGATGTAGCCTTACCCCCGGTCTCCGGATCTCGTTTGGCCGGGTAGCCTGCATGGCACGGGCTGCCTCAGTGCCCGGGCTATGGACACTGGGTTTCCTATTGTTGGGTGGTGTTTGTGTTTGGGTCTGGGTTCCGTGGTGACTTCGCCATTCCTGGCCAGGGGTCTAGGGTGCGTGCGCTTGGGTTCGGGTTTTGGTTTTGCCCCGCCATTGCTGGCTGGGTTTCCTGGTGCGTGCGTTTGAGGTTGGGTTCCGCGTTAACCTGGCCACTTCTGGCTGGGGTCTAGGGTGTGTGTGTCTGGACAGAGGTTTTGATCGCGCTCCGCCTTTCCTGGCTGGGGTTCGTGGTGCGTGTGTGTAGCTTTGGGTACTGCCTGCACTCCTCCTCCTCCTTGTCTGGCTTGGGTGTTGGGGCGTGTGGCCTCTTGGGTGCGCCGCGCCTGTTTGCCGTCACCTTTTGGTGGGGCTACCTGTGGCGTGGGGGTGTGCGGGACATGCCTTGGGTGAGGTTTGTCCCCCCCCCTCCCCTTTTGTTTTTTTTTTATGTGTGGGCAGGTGGTGGTTTTCATCCCTGTCGTGATTGGGTGTTGTGGTGTCCGGCGCTGCCTGCCCCAGTTTTGGGTCCCTTGCTTTCCGTCCCCCTGCCTCCATTCGTTAGGGCTACGGCCTTGTCCTTTCTTTTTTCTTTCGCCCGCCACCTCTCCAGTGGGGTGTGTGTCCGTTGTACGGGGTGTAGTTTCCTTCGGTGGGCCGTTGTCCTCGGCGGGGTGTCGCCGGGTTAGGCAGGGAGGTCCTCCGGTGTTCTTTCCGGGGGCCCCGTGGGTGTTGCCTTTGGTGTTGCCTGGCTGGGGAGTTGGTCTGCCTCTTTTGGAGTGGGTGCGCGGCTTCCTGGCTGTGTTTCTGTCCCTTGCCCCCCCCCCTTTTTGTTTTTCTTGCTGTTTGTCTGTTTCCCTTGTTCTTTTTTTTCTGGGGGGGGTCTGCCTGTTACTCCCTCTGCCTTCCCTGGGCTGGTGCACGCACTGGTCGGCTTTCGGTGTGGCTAATTGGGTTGCTGTTGGTGCTTGCGCTTGGCTGGGCCGTGCCCCGGCCCCATCGGTCAGGTGGGTTATGTACACGCTTGGCCTGGTGGTCTTTCCTGTCGGGTTAGGTTCTCGCTCTGCCGGCTGCGCGGTTGCGCCGGGCGGTTTCGTGAGGACCTGGGTCAAGGGGGGTGGGGTTTTCGATGTCCCTCCGCCCTTGTGGTGCCGGTCTTAACTTTCTGATGGCCGCTTGTGTGGGCGGTCCTTCACCGTTGTTGCCGGGCGTGCGGTGGTTCCTTGCCGGTGTGCGGCTGGTTGGTGTGGCATTGTCTCACGGTTGTGGGCGTGTATCCTCCCCTTCTGGGGCGTGCGGCGGTTTGCTCGGGTAAGACCCACGGTTAGTGTCCTTTGCTATGGTTCTGTGTTGTGCTGTGGTGCGCCGTGCTGTGTGGTGCGGTGCCTTGCCGTGCCGTGCTGTGTCGTGCCGTGGTGTGTCCTGCCTTGGTTTGTCGTGCCGTGGCGTAGCTGGCTGCGCCGTGTTGTGCCGCGCCGCGCCGCGTGCTGTTGTTGTGTGTCGTGTCGTTGGATGCCTTGCCGTGGTGCGTTGCACGGTGGTGCGCTGCGGTGCGGTGTGCTGTGTTGCCTCGAGTTCTGCTGTGTACCGCTGAGCCGTGATGTGTGGTGGGCCTTTTTCATTGCCATTCCGGCGCGGGCCGGGGTCGGTGCTGGTTAGACTGGCCCCTTTCGTGGTGCGGGACACGGGCCGAGGTGTGGTGTGGCTAGTTGGATCTGTGATGCGGGGGTTTAGGGTGTGCCGTTCGGGTTGGTGGGTTAGGCGGGTGTCTGCGGGGTTGCCCTCCCTGGGGGCCTGTGCCTTGGTCCCGTGTCCTCTTGGGGTCCTTGCCCCTAGTCTTGGGTGTCGCGGCCGCGTCCTCCTCCTCTTGTGGTGCCTGTGTTGTTGCCTGTGTGGTGGCCCTTGCTGCAGCTCGGGTCGTTGCCTGGCGGTGAGGGCGTGGTGGCGGGCTGCGCGGCTGTGTTCTCGGCGGCTCCCTCAGTGGGTGTAGCCCCTTCTCCCCGTCTGGGTGTGCCCTCTTTCCCCTGTGCGGGCTCCGGTGGTCGGTGGGTGTGACCCAGTGCGGTTTGTGCGGTGTCAGATCCGTGCTGAGGCGGCGCGTCTTGGCAAGGGTGCGCCTCCGGGGGTCGCACGGTGTGGGCTGGGGGTGGGGCGGTGCTGGTTCTTCTGTGTGTGCGTCCTGATGCACGTCGTTGCGCCCTCTCCCTCTGCCACAGCACCTGACCCTTCCCCTTCCTGGCCCGTTGATGGTGTCTTGCCCCCGTGTTGTGTCGCCCCCGGTGCTCTGTCCATGTGCGCGCCTGCCTGCTACCTTGCGCGTCTCCTCGCCCCCTTGCCGGGGTGTCTGTTCCCTTCCCTTTCCCTTCCCTTGCCCTTGTCCTTTCCCCTTCCGGTGTGGTGGTGGTTGGGTGGGAAGGGGGCCTGTGGGGCCTCGATGGCCCATGCCTGGAGGTGGGTGGTCTGGAGCCACTGGTGGAGGGTTTTGCGGGTGTGGGGGGGGCGGAGGCCCTGGACCGCGTCCCTGAGGAGGGCTTCCCATGCCGCCTGCGGTATGGCGGCCTCCGGGGCGGCCTCGTTGGGGTTGGCGGGGGTGCGGGTGCAAATCTCCTCGAAGGTGTGCACCATGTGCACCCCTTCCCGCCTTCCCGCTCCCCTGGCCCACTACACCCAGCGGCGGAGCTCCCGCAAGGCGTGGGCAGACCACCAGGCGAGTGGGCGGGGGCCTGGGGGGGGAAGGGCTACGAGCTCGAGGTCCTGGAGCGGCAGTGGCGGGGGCTGGGTGTGGAGGATGCGTACGGGCAGTGTCCGGAACGGGAGGCCCGGTGTTGTTTGTGAGGGGAGGAGGACGTGGACATGGGACGGCGGTGGCCGGCGTGGCAGCGCCCAGGGGAGCCGGGGCGGCGGTAGTGGGGGCTGGAGGTGGAGAATGGGTATGGGCGGCGCGAGGAAAAGGAGGCGCGGTGCTGTTCGTGGGGGGAGGGAGACGCGGACATGGGACGGCGGTGGCGTGCGTGGCGGCGCCCGGGGGAGCGGGAGCGGCAGTAGCGGGGCCCTGGGGGGTCTTGGCCGCGCCTCCGGGAGCGAGCGCGGCGCGAGTGAGCAGTTGAGGCGCGGTGGCGCTGCGGGGAGTGTGAGAGCGGGGGGCGGGTGCGCCGCGCGGGGGGGGAGCGGGAGCGCCGCCGTCTGCGGGACCGAGCCTCGTCGCAGGGCAAGTTGGGCAAGTCAGGAGGCGTTGGCGGGGCCTTGAGGTCCTCGCGTGGTGCCGCCCCGTACCGGTTGGGGGGGGGGGAGTCCCCCACCCTCCGTGGATCTGCCGCGTAGGGGTGCGGCGGCAGTGGCGGCTGGTGGTACGGGTCGAGTGACTGTCCCGGGTGGGGGTCGGCCTGGGGGGCCCCTTGGGCGTGGAAGTGGTGCCTGGGCGGATACGGTTCTGGGTATGGGGGGCGCGGCCCCTGGTGGTGGGCGGGGTAGTGGTAAGGAGCGCCCCATAGGTGGTGCTGCCATCAAATGCGCTGGTGCTGCTCGTGCACGGGGCGTTGCGGCCCGGTGGGGTAGGGTTGTGGGCAGTTGTAGTGGTGGTGGTGGTGGTGGTGGTGGTGGTGATTTGGGCGCTGGTGGCGGTGGCGCTGGTAGTGGTATTGCTGCGGGTATGCCCCGAAAATCCCTTGGCGTTCCGGTGGGGCCCTCGGGGTCGAGCATTGTTTGCAGCCCCTGGGGCCGTACGGCTTGGTTGGTAGTGGGGGCGGGTTGGGGGCCAGGCTTAAGGGCGACCGCGGTCGAGGGGTCCCACGTCCCCGGGTCGGTCTGGCCGGCTGCGGTGTTGGTTCGTGGGGGGTGGATGACGGGGCGCTTGGAGATGGGGTTGTTGACGAGGGTTGGGATGGGGTCGTGTTGGGTGGCGGCTCTCGCTGGGGGGAAGGGGGCTCTGGATGTGGTGCGTGGGGGGTCCTGGTCTGGGTTTGGGTTAGGGTTTTGGTCAGGGCGGGGTCGCTTCTGCTGCTGTCGTACTTTATGTGGTTTTTGGGGCTGTGTGGGGTGGTGTTGGTGAATTTGTTGTTAGTGCTGGTGGTGCTGCTGCTGCTGCGGGCGGTGTTGTTGTTTGGATTGCGGTTTTGGTTTGCGGTCGGGTTTTTGGTTGGGGTATGGTAGGAGGTTGAGGAGGACCTCGTCCCGGAGGGGTAAAGGGCACCGGTGCCCGGTGGGGGGGGGGTTCGTGGTGTGCTGCCAGGGTGCCTGGGTTGCCTGTGTGGGATCGAGGGGTCTCCGGCAGCTTGGCGTGCGGCTGCAGCTTTGGCTGTAGCCGTGGCTTTGTGGATGAGGTCCGCGGGGAGGGGGGGGTCGGAGGAAGAGGTTGAGGACGTCGATGAGGATGAGGACGAGGGGAAATGGTGGCTTTTGGGGATGCAGGTTGCGCCGCCATGCCGGCGGGTGCGGCTTTGTGGGCCGCGGCGGCCTCCGCAACGGCCACAGCGGGGAAGATGGAGGGCATGTTCTCGGGCCGCGGGTTGGGCCTGGGTTGCTGCGGGGGCCCGGCTGTGACTTGGCGGCCCGGCGGGCAGATCCGGTCGGCAGCGCTCGGCGAGAGGGGCGCGGGGCTGCAGTCTGCGCCTTCTCGGTTCGACTGGGCTGGGCTCCTGCAATGCTTGAGGTTGTGTGGGTTGGTGTCCGCGGGGGAAAACAGTTCGTGTGGGCTTGATACGGGGGTTGGGGGGGTCCGGCCAGGGGTTTTGGGGGTGTACATGTGCGGGGTGTGTGTGCGGATCACTGCGCGGGGCGGGTGTGCCGTGGGGCGCGGGCTCTTCACGGCGGGTGTGTGGGTTGCTTGGTGTGGGGGGAGCTGAGGGGTCTTTGGCAGGAGGGTCTGTGGCGGGCGTGTGTGGTTCTTTGGGCGGTCGGGGGAGGCCCGTGTCGCGGGGCCCGGGGCTGCGCGCGATGGTGGGCGTGTGTGGACCACCGGGGGGGGAGTGGAGAGGGAGGGGCAGGGGCAGGGGTTGTGTGGGGGGTTGTCGGGCTGGGGTGGCGTATGTTTTGTCGGTGTATCTGTCCGCTTGCAGCGGCGCGCCTGTGTGATCACTGGTAGGCCGGGCGGTTTGGAGGAGAAGCTTGCCGTCTTCTGCTGGGGCGGCAAGGATTTCGCAGATGAGTGTGCGTATTTGGTGCACCTCTTGGTCAGTGGTGGGAAGAGGGTATTGTAGTGCTGGACTGAGGTCCATGCGGCGGAGGACCCTGCGGATGGCGTGGTATCCGCAGGTGAGGGGTTGTTGCGGCCTGGGGGGGGGGGTCCGTCTGTGTGTCTGGGCCTGCCTCGACTTGTGTGTGGGCGCTGAGGATGGCCCAGATCCAGGGCACAATCCCCGTGGACGGCCAGCGGCGCCTGAGCCACCTGGTCAGGCAGAGCATGGCCCGTCCCAGGTGGTAGCCCGCCCACCCGAGGTGATTCGCGCCAGGGCGCGGGCCGGTGCTTTGTCCCCCGGCTGGAGAACGCCCCTGAGGACTTTGTGCCGGGTGGTTGGGTCCCCTACTGCTCCTAGTGGGGGGGCCCCTGGAGGAGCATGGTGTCGGTCCCTTTGACAACCCACTCTGGGCCGGGGGATGTTGGTGTGGCGGCCACCACGTAGTAGTGCCCGCGCTCGAAGACTGTACACCAGACCTCTGGCGGGGGGAGGTCGCTGTCTGTAGGTGGGGGGGGGAGGTCGTCTTCGGGGGTGCGGAGGCCGGCGGCGCGGAGGGCGGTGTCACGGGTTGGTGCCGTGGACTGTTCCCACTGTTCCGGGTGGTTCGGGTGTGCTGGGTGGTCCCTCTTCGCTGGGGCTCGTGGTAAGCGTGTGGTCCCTCGACGTGTGAGGTTGGTGTCGGTGTCGTGTGTCAGGGCCTTGCCCCACTTGATGGGGGGGATCCAGACGTGCTGGCCTTGCGTGTGTTGGCAGGCTCGCCAGAGGACGAGGTCTACGATCGCCTCGTGGAGGCCTTTGCCTAGGGTGGCTAGGTCCTGGAGGGCTTTGACCGTGAGCCCGGTCCAACTCTCTTGTAGGCGGTACCAGCCCAGGGGAGTGTCTAAGGCCCTGCCTTGGAGGGCTGCTCGCAGGAGGTCGGGGTCGGTGGATGGTGGTCTGTGTGAGGGGGGGGTGTTCCTGGTCTGGGGGGGCTTGGCGGGGTGGGCTGCCGAGGTCCTGCGTGTCCACGTTCATGTATGGGTGGTCCTGGGCGGGCCAGGTTGGGCTGCACGGCGCTGGGTGGACCCGCGGGCGAGAGGTGGGCCTTGGGGTGTTGCGGGTGCTTGTGGCGGGGGGGTCTTGCGGTGGGTGGCGTTTTGGGGTGCTCTGGTGACATCTTGGAGGCGTGTGGACGGAGATGGGTCCCGCGTGTGGGGAGCGGAGCAGGTTAGTGGACTTCTGTGTCGAGCACGGCATGGTAATGGATGAGACACATATGTGTTTCCTGGCGGTGGGGTCGTTGAGTTGCTCCGTGTGCGTCAGCAGGAGGTGTTTGAGGTGTACCATTCGGGCAACTGCTCTGCTGACTGCTTCTAGTCGGAGGTGCGCTGCTGCCCCCATCGGGTTTTCTGCGTGTTCTGTGAGGTGTTTGTGCAGAGCCTGTGTCACAGCTTCTCTCATAGTGGCTTCCTTGACCAGGGGATCCCTGAAGAGGTGTTGGACGGCCTGGTGTGCGTGGCTGTGGGCTGGCCAGCCTTCGTTTTGCTGTAGGCTCAGCGCCTCATTCACGCCCCATGTTCGACTTTGCCACTGGCCGCGTCTTGGCAGAAGCTGTAGAACACAGCTTTGCCAGGCCGGCGCTACCCAAAGCAAGGCTGTGGGCTCATCGAGATACCATAACATTGGGAACAGCTATCAAAGCTAGGTACCCAGCAAAAAAACAACCAACAGGACTGCACATGGCATATTAAAGCAGTCGACGCCATTAATGGCATCCCGACTGTCGAATCAGCCATTACTCAGCATTCTGACTGTCGAACCAGCCAATACTCGGCATTCTGACTGTCGAATCAGCAGTCCGTGCCCAACATGAACGTGGACAAATCATTCACCTGAAGCCGACATACTTCGTGCACCTCCTTCAGGGTCTCAACGCTAGCCATGAACTTGAAGGTGTCATGGCCCGTATAGTGTCAACGAACATCGTTCTCGAGGGCACGTTTCTGAATCAGGGTACCAGATCAATGGGTGATCAATTGAAGGTTGTGATCGCCAGGCCAGCCGTCGACGGGGCACTTGTACTGGAATAAGAAGACACGCTCAGGGGCAAGAGCTCGAAACTGTCCCGGTCCCAATGTTCGCGACTTGGTCGTGAAGAAATCCCAAAGGTTCGACGGCTGCCAGATGGCAGGGATTCAAAAATCCCATTCGATTGGTGGTCTCGAAGGTCAACGCGTCATTTTGACTGGTTGCGCATCAGTATGTTTGCTTTGAACTGGTACCAGCGGCACCGCTGTGGTACAACTGACCAGTCCGCGTGTCGACTGGCCACCACGGCATGTCGGCAATCTAAACTCTCCGAGCAACGATGATGGCGCTGACGACGTCCAGCTCAGGATGGAGGGCATATCAGTCTGTGATATCGACACTGCTTGTTCGGGAGTTTGCTTGGAGTTGACCGAGGTGTTGATGCACATACTGACCATCGCCAGGAGCGTCCTGCAGAGCGAATCGAACCGCCTCTGCAGTCACAAGGCTTGAAGCTGTGTTGACAATGACCGCCTCAAGAACTTGGTCACGGCAGTGGACATTGCGTTGATGGGCAGCCTTGAAGTCATCGTGGATCGGCGTGAGGTGCTTGAACATCGGAACGTCGAAGTGATGTTGATAGACGTTAGAATCCGCCGACAAGAACCGGTGGTCGACAGAGTATGGATGGAACGGGTCGCTCGCGGGCGAACCGCTGGACTCCAGCTCCTCCTGTTCATCACCAGAAACATCCCTCTGAAAGAAGACTTCTCGACGCCAATACTGTCCATTTTTGTATCCCCTTTCGAAAGGGGACATGAGATACTTCGAGGTACCTAGACGTCGAGTCAATCAGTGGCGTCCTCGGAAGGAAAAAGGTTGAGGTACGCCTCATTGGTTGAATGTAGATGGGCAACTCTTCGAATTTCCTTATCGAAGTTGTAGTACCTGATTTGTCCAGGCTCAGTCTGGTAGATGGTTGCCAGCTGGACCAGATCGATTGGTGCTCCTGGTGCGACCGCATTGTAGTTGTACGGACCAGTCAACTTTCCCAGTCAATGGTACTCTTGAAGCTGGACCATGAGGTCCTGGGTTCGAACTGGGGCGCACCCGTACCTCTTGTACCTGAGTCGAGTGGTACCTCGTAGGCCTCGCAGTTGGTATCGTTGAAGAAGCAAGTCGACCTTATACGCAAGAAAGGGGGCTCGGTCTTCGAATAACAAATCATTCGTTTGGCAAACCTTCTGGAGGTCTCCGATGGGCCCAAGAATCAAAACAGCGGAGGGTGCTGACTGGGGCATCTGCGATACTGTCGGGAAACGTCGGTACTTGAAGAACATGTTGATTCCATGAGCGACATGGATCAGGTCGTCCATCCCACAAATCTCTCGATGCTTGCGGTCCAGGCCTGCAAATTGGGTGGGCAGGTCATTCTCGATCAGATTGTTCCTGAATCCCCAGTCGAGTTCTTCGTTGCATTTTCGCCAGTCAACCAGGGCATTTCCCAAATTCTAACAGGCCACTTCAATCTTCGTGTACCATTGGTAGCTTGGTGCGCTGCCAGGGGTTCCGCTTTTGTCAAAGGACGTGTCAGACGCGCTTAGGACGTGTCAGACGCGCTTTGCATTGTCTCATAGGGGAAAGGCGCTGTGTTATGCCAGCTGTCTCCGTTGACAACGTTGCGCAAATCGTAAATGGTGGCGTTCGTTTTCGACACAACTGCCGCGTGGCGCGAGCTCAGGAATTGATGGCCTCGTCGCTGACCGGCAATGAGACTCGACGCCATGACAAGTACCTGCGAGTCGGGTGTGGTATACTCTTTCGCAAGTGGGTCGTCTTCGTGCGTCCCAAATCGATGGGGTGGCTTCATTCAGAATGTACCCGGGTGCTGGCGTTCGTCGACAGTTCCGATCTCACGTATTGCTCCATATGACATGGCTGCCACAGCGGTTCTGGTCAACGAACAGAATCGTAGCTGGGTAGTGCAGTCAACCAACTCTATGCAGCGTACAAATTGTCCTCGTTGCCATTATTGTAGGTACCATAATCGTAGGTACCGTCTTCGTAGCTGTCATCGTCATCTTCTTCTTCGAAGTAGGAATTAGACTGGTTCGTTGAAGTGGAAGCTTGCGTGTTGGGGGCGTTGGACAGCCATGAATCTTCGACCCATGATTCGTTGTGGGGGGCGTTCGGCTCCCCTCTCAACCAATTGTCGACCCATGACGATTCGTTCTTCGAGGTGTTCCGCCTTCCCTTCCACGAATTGTCGACCCATGATGATTGGGTTCATCCGGACACTTCGAGGTGGTTCGAAGCTCCTTTGCCTCCTTTCAGTGAGCGGCCTCCTTTGCCTTTCTAACTTCCAGCGTACGCCGACTGGCTGTAGTTCAGCGCCGGAAACGGGGCCAGTTATTGACTCGGTCGGGTTGGCGCTGACGCGACTGATCCACAGCGGCGAGCTGGGGACGATCTCACTGGGATCTCGGCACCATCGTCACCTCCGTGAACATTGTCGTTGTTCTCGTCAACATCGATGACATTCAACGGTGATGCTCGAGAGGGCGGAGGTCGAGAGGAAGATCGGGATATCCGGAGAGTAGAATTGGAGGCTGAGGCTCCAGTGGTTGACCTGGAACTCCGCATGAGTTTTCAAAAATTAAGGCTGCCAAGAGGTGAGGTTACTCACGCTGAAGTCGAAGGAAATCAAGGTACACGGGATCCTCCTCTAGAGCTTTACTCGACTCCCAAAACCACGTGTGGTCATCCCATTCACAGCTGTACAGGACTGTGCGGCGTCCTTTGGAACCCAGCCAACGTCTAGCCAGAATCTCAACAAGTAAAGGGGAGGTTCCAGTCTTGACAGGCGGCATCGGGAATCCCCACACTGGCTGTCCCTCCCGGCCGATGTCGGGCTTTATGCTGCCGCGATTAAAAAATTGCAACCCATCGAAAGCGGAAGGGATGTCCGGTTTGACGTTCTCGCCCTTGTTGAGCACCTCAAGAACTTTGTAAGGGCCACACCAAACAACATCGAGTTTCCCTTTGTGTGGATATTCGGGCACCAACACCCACCATCGCTCCCCAGCTTCAGGCACTTGCACTTCAGGCAGCTTCCATTTGCAGGACCACATTCATCTGGTGTCAGCGTTCCTCAGCAAGCATTGCACGCACAGAATGGAAGGTACATTCAGCTCGATGCATGTAATCATTCGCGGTCGAAGGTTCATGTGCTTGAGAAGTCATTCGGGGAAAATGGAATCGAAAATGGGCGGTACACCCCTCATCAATCCCGAATGCAGATAGTCGAAGACTGTTGGAAGTCAGGTTGTTAAACTGATTCTCGCCGAACAGAAGGTCGACATCCCAATCGTTGTTGCCGAAGATGCCGTGTGTACGCAAGCCTTAAGTGATCGACTGGTGGCTGCGCTCCGCCAGGCTGTTGCCTCCAGGGCGGTTGGCCAATTTTTGGTGCATCACGATTTTGACACGCCGTGCCAACTCCTTCCACGCCTGGGACTCGTACAGCCTGTTCCAATCAGAAACCATTTGTCGGGGGCATCCTTTGAGTCGAATCACTTCGCGTAGGAACACATAGACAAGGTCTGGCTGTCATGTCTTTGCGGCAAGGGATGAACATTCCACGTTTGGAAAATCGATCGACCACAGTCATGATACGGTCATGGCTGCTGGTGGTTGACAGCAATCCTGAAACCCAATCGATGGACACACTATGCCACTTGGTGTCGGGAACCGGGAGGGGCCTAGGCTGTCTGGCGGTGTCGACACGCCGTGGCTTAGCCGCTTGACGCACACCGCAACTCAAGATGTCACGCGCCACGCAACGTTGAAGATGAGAACAGACGTAATCAGGTTTGATCATCGACATGGTACGAAGTCCTCCTGAATGGCTGTAAAATTCGAACTCCTGGTACATGGCCACAATCCAGGTGACGAGCGTTCGA
Source organism: Eutreptiella sp. 'Long Island Sound 2002' (assembly GCA_964036045.1). Classification (NCBI taxonomy): domain Eukaryota; phylum Euglenozoa; class Euglenophyceae; order Eutreptiales; family Eutreptiaceae; genus Eutreptiella; species Eutreptiella sp. 'Long Island Sound 2002'. Next base: position 128,954,995 of record OZ038382.1, on the reverse strand, counting down.
GGTACAAGCACAAGGTTGCCCATTGTCGACAAATGGAAGAAGTTCCCATCATCGAAGGACAACTTGGCGTCTCGGAGTTGGTGTCGTGCCGTAGGGCTTGGAACCCCGATCTCGTAGATGTGTCTCGTACGTGGGTCTTCTGGATCTGCTGCTGTCCACACAGCTGTCGAAGTCAAAATCCTTATACTAATAGTGGCGATGTATTCGACGGTGTGTACCTTTAAGACTCGAAGGGTACGGTGTGTTCGGTCCAATCTTGGGTAAGGGAACTGGCTGTAGTGTACTGTTTCGGTGGCGTCGACAGCCGACCAGTTCCGTCGAGGTCAGGGCATATCGAAGTTCCTTGCCAAAGGTGACTCGAAGGGGGCGGTCCATGTCTACATCGGGAAGGTCGTCGGTGTCGGTCGACATGTCTGGTACCTCCTGTGAAGCCGGTTCGGACCCCCGTGGCCATCTTCGGGTCACTTGGGGTGTGTATCTATGTGCCAGCAGGCCGCCATTGGCTGATATCATACTCTGCCATCCACCTGACCTAACCTGATGTGATACTGTGATAGGTTTGGCCATTCCAGCTATCAGCGGCCATATTCAATACCGAGGCGCCGCCGGCTGAGATTTATATATCGAAATGTCAGGAGTCAACAGGGTTTTTTTATCATAATGTTTCTGTAATTTTTTGGCTATCTGTTCTGATTGCCAATGAATCGGCGACTGTCACTTGGCTCGCGATTTTGCGGTAACCGATTGGTTAACTGTTTTTTCCAGATATTTTGGCGGAAACCCCGATGAAGGGTCAGACTTCACCAGTAACGGGTTCGTTGCTTCCACAATTTTCAGGTTATACACTCGCAAAATTAATCCGGGGTTTTTTCAGACATTCAGAATCCGATTTTCGACTACAAGGTCGCCGCACTTGATATGATGAATTCCGGATGGTCCTACATTTTTCCCCGATCACGAATCAACCTTCCTTTTGTTGTCTCCTTCATTTCTCTTGTAGATATAGGCGAAACAAAAATGATTCGTGAGGCCACTTTGAGGAATCATTTCTCCGGCTCACCGCGAGGAATTCCATTTCTGAGATATCGGTTAGAAGGGCCTTGGTCTCAACTTAGTTCGAGGGGCGTCAAACGCATTTGATGTGTAGACATGCCTGGAGTAGCAAGGGATAACAGTCAAGAAAGTAGAAAATGAGTTATAAATCTTCGACCGTGCAACTGAATATTTTAATGCAACTTTCCAGTGTATTGCAGGAGTGTTGGTGTTGCAAAGAAACTTTCCTTGGGTTCCTATGTATTTTTAACGTGAAGTCATGTCGATGGAGGGGCATGTCATGTCATGGTGGGAGCCACTTTTAAGGGTATGTGTTATGTGGACGGTATGTGCTTCGCTATGCTCACGCCCATGTTATATATCTCCGTTTGTAGGAAGATATGTGGAGTCATACCTGGCAAGGGCTTTGCCCATGTCTCAATAGTTACATGGCGCTAGACTAGGTCTACCGCACATATAGTGCACGTGGGAAAACTTACGGAGCGACCCACAAGCGCCACTATCAATTTTCCCAATTTGTGGTGCGTATCGGGAGGAGGTTCGAAGATGTCCCTATGCGTTCATGTGGGGATCCAAGTCGGGGGATTCTTTGCAAATGGTCCTAAGCAATTGTGTTTTGAACCATATGTTGATACCATGGGTGAGCGAAGTTATATACTATTGTAATTATCTAGAATTTGGCATTATTTGCATGTTTTTGACCTCATTTTATGCTCATTTTTGTATTTTATGTGCTCAACTGGTCGGCTAACAGTAGAGTGCCTAGAGATCTGTGAACTCTGGTATGTTGCTTATATGTTGGCATATGCTTCGGTGTTGTACCTCACCATATGCCGGATCACGCAGTCGCTTTGGCTTGGCACACGAGGCCTCACAAAATAAGGTCTCAAACTCATGAGTTGACTTGTGAGGGGTTTGCGGTCTAATGTTGGGATATTCCTGGGCATTAACTTTTGGTTTACATCACCCTTGTATATTACCCTCCTGTTTGACACATGCATGGAGCATTTGAATATTTGCCGTATGCATTTTTGAGTATATAATTGATTTTCGGGCATTATGGTGTGATTTGCCTGATTTTGCCATGTTGTGAGGTCATCTTCATGGGGCACCCCTCCAAGCCCAATTGTCTCCAAGTCAACCCAAGGTTATGTCAGGGTAGGGCATTGTCCTGAGTGCCACTCTAGGCCATGACACGCCACCTCTCCTATTGGGCTAGGATTTAGAGGCTTGTGAGGCAACACATTTTTGGGGTTTGTGTAGTGACCTTTGACACATGGTATTTAGCCATCTTATTTGACTTGGGTCAGGGCATCATGTTGGCGAGTCAAGGGACGGTTCTGAGTCCAGGGAATGAGGGGTCTATGGCTGTGAGTGTGTATGTGTCCATCTTTCCCCAATCATGCTTGATATGTGTTCATATGCCAATTTCAGGGCTTCCTTTTTGGTGCAATTCTGTGTGCATGCCCAACGCCCGTGTCTCCGTGTGCACCGTGAGACGAACGGCGTGTTGAAGGGAGTTGTTGAGTGTCAACGCGGGACCTCAAAACCCTTGGAAGCCCTCAGTGTGGATTGAGCTATTGTACTTGGGAGTTGGTTATTGCAAGGGATCAGGCTTTGTGTGAAGGAGCCTATTTTTCTATTTTTTGTGGGAAATTGTGCAGGATAGGGCAAGATCATGCAGAACCTGGTGAGGAGCAAGACCATAGGAGTGACGGGAAAATGGTGGAAGGGGTACTGCAGGGGCCTGTCCTGGTAGGGACCTATTTTATGGTAGCAGAGGAGTACCTGCCCCCTACTGCTGCACCGCGGACTTGGGCCCTCATGAGCCCTGCCCAAGGACGCCCCGGGTGCAGATCGTTGAGTCCGTGGAGTCGACGCCGGACTGGGAAGCCCGAGAAGAGCGAGGATGCTCAGAACGGAGAGCCCTTGCAGGACATGGGCTAGACATGGAGGACTTGGCCTCCATGTGTGAAAGGCAATGCTGCAAGGCTTGCAATCTCCGCTCCGCTGCGGAAGAGTTCGAGGAGAGTGGCAGCAACGACAGGGCCCGGCGTTACTGGAAGCGCGAGTTCCCAAAACCCGCGGCGGAAGCCAGGGCGATGGAGACGGATCCCAGCCTGGTCAGGCTGTGGTCAGCTGCAGATTCCGAGGGGCACTCAGAGGGCTATCGGACAGCTTACCCTTCGGAGTCGGAGGAGATGGCCAGACGGCCCACAAGGGCGAACACGGCCCCCGAACCCAGCCTGGAGCATGACGCCGAGGCGTTGGAGAGGCCTGCCAGAGCCAGAACGGCGCCTGTGGTCCGGCACACGGAGCAAACGCGGGAAAGCATGGGCGACACACCCATGGCGGAGGAGTCCGAGGCGCAGGGACCCGTGAGATGCGCCGGATCAAGTGAAAAGCACGTCGAGTGCCACTGCGAGCACGTATCCTTCCTCATCGGCAAGTACCCGAAGATGGGGATGGACGTCATCGTGCAGCACCTCGACCGCCTGGACAACGCGAAGGACGGCCTAGAGGAGGACGTCGCGGGGATCCTGGATGACCAGTAGGCAGCGGAGAGAGACATCGCGGAGCTGCGAGCGGAGCAGGACCGGTACCGGGATAAGCTGGAGATGGCTCTGCAGAAGCAGCAGCGAGTGCTGGACAGCCTCCTCCACTTAGTGAAGGACATGTCGGGACGCCTGAAAAGGCCCCAGGAGTTACAACCCCTCGCCTCGGGTCCGGAGCTCCAAGCAAAGCCGGCAGCGGCAGAGCTGGTGGAGCGGGTTAAGACCCTCAGGAGCGCCATGCAGAAACCCATGGGCGGCCCTGCAGAGGCACCTTACGCGCCTCCGCGTGTTGACCCGGATGCGCTGCCGTTTGTTCCAATGTTCAGCGAATCCATAATGCTCGGGGAACATACGGCACCGGCTGGGTCCATGCGGGAGGGGCACGCAACCACGGACCTGAGGAGCCTGACGGTACAGATGTCCCATGCCGCCCAGGATCAACCGACCACTACGACTGCCCATGCAGTTTATGCGGAAGAGGAGATCCAGAGCCAGACCATGCAGGGGCGAACCATGGGAAGCGCCGACGGACATGGTCGAGGCCACCCAGGCGGAAACCTGTGGGTGAAGGACCCCAATACGGGGATATGGACAGCCGGTGGAGCAAGTCCTTCCCGCATTCCGAACCCCATGGATTCAGGCCCAACTGGACCGCACTCCATGGAGGAGAGGGATGTACGGGGAGTGTATTCACACCCCCCGGCCACAGGTGGTATCCGTCTCGGTGGAGTGGTGGCTGCAGACGTCGGAGACGCCATCAGGATTGACGACCTCAGGGGAATCAAAATTCCCTACTACGATGGCAACCCCTCCAACCTGGATGATTTCATCCTGGATTGGGAGGACTTCGCCGAGGAGGTCGTATGCAAGATGAAGGGAGCGCCAAGGGACAAGTGGGTATGTCGGACATTCCCACACAGGCTGGCGCAGGACCTGAATGAGGAGCTCAGGGATCAGATCCGCGAGGGAGTGATCCAGACGGAGCAGGCCTGCCTCCAGTGGCTGGAGGACGAGAGGACGAGGAGCGAGTGGACGCCCCCAACCAGAAGTTGGAGAATTTGTGGTCCATTCAGCTGCTGCTGGAGCGCGGGGAATTGAGGGTCCGGGAATGGAATCGGTACATCCGCAAGTACCGAAGAAGCCTCAAGCTGGTGGAGGACTGGAATGAGGCCAGCGAGATCCGACACTCGCTGAAGGACGTCCTCCCCGGGCACTGGAAGAGAAAGAGTGGAGGATGAGGAGAAGAGGAGAGCAAAGAAGCGCGTGGCCGTACGGATCATGGCATCGGAGGACACCCACGCCGGAATAATGGAGTTTTTCCGGCAAAACCTCGGCGAGCCCAGCCGAATGTTGGGGTTGAAGAACGCCGTCTACGTGGAGGTATTCGGCGACACCATGGGGCAAAGGCTGATGCGCCTGAACAACGTGGAGTGAAGGCGCGGAGAGCCGCTGAGGATGCAGGTCATCTTCGCCGGCATGAGCCTGGACGGGATCGTGAAGTACATCACGGTGGAGCTGAAGCTCAACGCCAAGAACGAGGCCAACGTGCAGGATCGACAAGGCCAAGGACATCAACATCATCCAGAAGATTGCCACCAGCGAGAGGTCAAGGGGGACACGGTGGGCACCGCGGAGGAAGGGAGTGGAATCGGCCACGATCTCTGGACCGCGACCACCCCAGAGGATCATGAAGAAGCCCACTTCTTCGCGTTCCTAGCGCACAACATGAAGGAGAATGGGCAGGACAGGTCCAGGTGGAACCACCTGGACCCTAGGACGAAGAATCGCAGAGAACCGCGGAGGATCGGGAACCCGCCGCTCTCGTTCCGCGAGTACAGATGACAGCACACCGGTTTCTGGGTCTGCTACGGCAAGGGGAACAACCATGCACATGACCACCGGCATTGCAAGGTATATGAGGAGGACAAGAAGACCTACTTCGCCGCCCATCCCGACAAGAAGCCCAAGGAGCAACGAATTGCCGATTGGAAGGCAAAGGGCGGAGACGGTAGAAAAGGCCAAGAAAAGGGCCAGGGGAAAGGCCGAGGAAAAGGCTATGGTGGAGGATCCGGCCCAGACCGACGCGTGAGGTCGATCGAGGAGGTTGCTGAGGACATGTTGAGGACGTTGGAGGAACTCAAAGCCCAGCAACGTGGTGGACAAAGTCTGAGCAGATCGCAGCAGGAGGGAGCTGCGGCAGGCCATGTCTAGACGAGCCCTCACGGGAGTGGGACCTCGGAGGTCTCTCCTCCGAAAATCAGTGGAATCCCAGAGAAAGCGAAGGCACATCGGCTGCCGAAGAAGGCTCCAGAAGAGCCAAAACCACTGAGTTACGCCACTCCCAACCCCTGGAGCGCCCTGCCAGGAGAAGTGTATGTGGGCAAGGGACGTGGCAAGAAGGAAGGAGCGACCACGGAGAGCCCCCTGGACGGGCAGGACCAGCCCAAGATCTACACCATCCGTGACCATACCCTCGAAGTCCTGATGCACCCGGATGTGCTAGAGTTGCATGCCGTGAGAGTCGTCCATACACCGCATTATGACGAGCGGCAGTTGCACTTGAAGGTGCTTGTACGGTGCGGACAAGAGGAGTTGGTGGTGGATGTTTTGGTGGACACGGGTGCCCAGGTGAGCCTGGTCCGGAGAGGGTTGTTCAAGGAGGAATCCCTGCAGCCCAGCCGTAGACCGGTACGCCTGAAGGTGGCCAATGGAGAGATTATGGGTGGTGGCACCCATGAGGCCACTATCAGTATGGAAATCTGGGAGCATGAGCGCTTGAACCGCCCTGATTTGGCAAAGAGAAGCACTCTATCCGGGAACTTCTATGTGGCCGACATTACTGATTGGGATATGATCATGGGGTATTGAAGCCCTTCCCCATCGTGCAACGCTGGTCCGGGAGGATGATGAATGCCTTACATGGCTCTCCACGGACTATGCATGCGGATCATCCCAATGGAGTGCTGAGGAAGAGGATCGGATCGTCCAAGCGGTGCAAGCTGTGGGTGCCAAGTCCAGAGGAGACCGCGGAGTTCAGCTCGTGGAGTATGGAATGGCGCCGCAGGTGTATACCAGGATGATTCAGTCGCTGGGAGCCGAAGCGCCCGAGATGGACTTCTTGGTTTCCCGGGATGCCCCACTTTTGCGGAAGTGTAGGGGGCATTGGCATCGAGGAGACTCAGCCTGGCACAGGCATTGGGGTATGAAGGAGTGGGGGCCCATATATTGGCATGGCTCCCTGGACAATACCAGACGTACGGTGGAGAAGATCGTCGCGGACAGGGCGAAGGGGATCCTGGTCATAACCGGCATAGGATCCACCCCATGTCCGCTGAAAGGTCTCAAGTCGACGCTGGACTCCATCACCCTGAACGAGATGTCATTCGGGCCAGAGGAGGAGTTGTCCATCGACGCCAAGGGTGTATCAATGCCCTCCTCGGGTCAAGCGTGGGGTACCAAGGCTTTCCTGGTGGATGGGGCGCAAGCCCAGCCCACGGGTGATGAAGCATTCATCCGTAGGGTTAAGGCGGTGCCCATGCGGGTCATTTTTGAGCCCAAGAAGGGGACTGATCAGCCAGTGGATGGCATTGACGTCCTGTCCCACGCCGAGATCGACCACGTCGTCAACTACATGCGGATGGGGATGCACGACCGTGTGGCAGCCAAGAAGAGGCGGGCCATGGTCACATCTCCGCATTGGTGGGATGACAAGAGGTTGGTGACCGGCAAGTACGAAAAGGATGAGTTCGTGGCGAGGGTCATGGATCACATCGCGGACCAATATGATCGTCCTGTTTGGTCGGACCCGCCGACGTGGGATTTTCCAAGAATGTGGGGCCGGTAGCGACAAAAACTTGGCCGATGTGGCAAATTTCCGAAGATTGTCGGTGGGAAGCATGCCCCACGACGATGGAGACGGCATATCGGACGAGGAGAAGTTGGACTCGGACCCGCAAGAGGCCTATACCGCAGTGCGATCGGTTGTATCGATACCGAAGCAAGCGGCTGAAGAGGCCGGGGAGAACTCGAAGGTCGCCGAGCTGAAGGCGAGGCGGATAAATGCATATCCACGGCTATTCAGTGGCGTCGCCAACAAGAACCCTCCAGATCCTGGGAGGTTTGGCACAGCGAGAATCAAGCTGAAGCCGAACCCCAAGATCTATCGTCATCGAGAGTACCAACTTCAGGGCGATCGGGCCGAGGCCATGAGGAAGTTTTTGGCCGAGTTTATTGAGCGGGGCTGGATCGAACCCTCCGACAGTGAGTGGGCCAGCCCAGCCTTTATCGTGCCCAAGAAAGAGAAGGGCGAGTGGAGGTTGGTGGTTGATTACAGAAGTTTCGACGAGCAAACGGAGCACGACTCGTACTCGCTCCCTCTGATCGACACCATCCTCCAAAAACAACAGAAAAAACGGATCTTCACGGTGTTAGACCTGAAAGACGGCTATCACCAGATGCCGCTACACCCGGACTCCAGGCCCTGCACAGCGATGTCGATGCCGCTGGGGCCCATGCAGTCGAAAGTGGTGCCTATGGGCGCCAACAATGGCAACGCCGCTCTCGAGCGCATGATTGAGGACCTTCTCGGTCCTGTCCGGGACTGTGCGGACCCCTCTGTGGATGACATCATCATCGGGTCCGGCACGGAAGACATGACGGAGGACGAGCTCATGGAAGCGCATGAGAAGGATCTGCGCAAAGTGCTCAGCGAGCTGGACAAGCACAACATGGTGTGCAAGTCCACAAAAGCCTCGCTCTCCGTGAAGAAAGTGCAGTTCGTGGGTCACGTGGTTGGTCACGGGCAACGCCATCCCATGTCTGGGGGACTGGACTCCCTGCACCACTGGGAGAAGCCCCAGACCATCAGCGAACCCAGATCCTTCATGGGGTTCTGCAACTACTATTCGGGCTATGTCCGAATGTATGCAGAACTGTCTGGGCCGCTGCACAAGATGCTGCAGGTGGGCAAGTTCGATGGCCGGAAGGGGAGAAAGAAGAAGCTTGTTTGGACCCCTGAGGCCGAATATGCGTTCAGCCGCCTGAAGGAGCGACTCCTGGGGCAGCTGGGGCTATTCCTGGTGGACCCGGACAAGGGATTCGTGCTACGGACGGACGCCTCGGACTATGCCGTAGGGGCAGTCCTCGAGCAGGTCGGGGACGACAGGTCGCACGTACCCGTGGCGTTTTGGAGCCGGATCCTGGCAGAGGGCCAACGTCGAACCTGGACCGCGAGGGAGAAGGAGACGTACGCCATTGTTTGTGCGCTCAGGAAGTGGTCTGGCCACATCGGATTGCAACCGGTGGTGGTTTGCACGGACCATCAGTCCTTACAGAGCTGGCACAAGGAGCACGTCGACACCCCCTCGGGACCGGCGGCAAGGAGGGCCCGATGGCATGAGACATTCGCCAAGTTCGACCTCAGCGTCGTGTATGTCCCGGGGAAGGACAACACTGTGGCGGATTGCCTCAGTCGATGGGCCTACCCCGCGGGCAAGGCATGGATGGACATATCCAGCCATGGGGACGCCGAGGAGACAGAGGAGGCCAAACGCATCATCGAGATGGAGAAGGCCATGAAGCAAGAGGGGGTCAAGTGCTTTGTGGTGATGGCAAACCGTACGGACCTGGCCAAGTTCCGGGGCGCCCGAGTCCAAGATATTCGGGAGGAAACCCTCGAGCAATGGATGGTGGCCCCTGTAGAGCTAGTCAGGTCGGTGCTCACAGAGGATTGGTCGGATGACTATGCGGCATCCGAGCACTGGGGCAAGTACTGGAATGCCGTGAGCGCCCCGCCAGACGACGAATGGACCCTGGGCTTGACCGAGGATGGGGATAAGCTATTCCTCAACGACAAGCTATTGGGCCCTGAGAACCGAATGGAGAAGCTCATCAACCACTGGCATAACGCCCAGCTCATGCATCCTGGTCGGGACAAGATGCAGCAGGACCTGGAGTGACACTTCAAGTTCCCACCGGGGTACTACGCCATCCTGGACAAGTACTGCAGCGACTGCCCCGTGTGTCGGGCCACGAAGAGCCCCAACCACTCCACGGCTGGCAACTCGGTGTATACGGCTATACCGGAGGCCCCTATGCGGTCTGTGGCCATGGATTTCTTCGCCATGCCTGAGGTCACAGTGGAAGGAGAGACCTACGACTGTGTCATCCTGGCGGTGGATAGGCACAGCGGGTATATCTTGGCGGTCCCTGGCAAGAAGTCCAAGAAGAAGGACAAGAAGGACAAGCATGGAGTGGGTCTGCAGGCCAAGACCGTCGCTAATGCCATGATCAGGCATTGGCTGACGATTTTTGATGTCCCGGCTGTCATCCGCAGCGATCGGGGCAGTCAATTTGTGGGGACGTGGTTCAGGACGATGTGCAAGCACACAGGGATTTGGCACGCCAAGATCGTGGGGTACCACAGCCGGTCGAATGGCTGTGCTGAGGTGGCCGGGCGGCAGATGTTCCCAACGTTCCGCCAGCTGCACATCGACGAACCGGGCCGGAATTGGTATAATTCGCCGTGGAGAGTGCTTCAGGCGTACCACGACCTTCCGGGGCCCACTGGACTGTCGCCCCATCGTATCCTGTTCCTACGGGATCGAGTCTCAGGCACTCTCCCGTGGTTGAACAATGGCAAAGTGGCCCGGGATGCGAACGCTATGATGGCTGAGGCGGACGACACGGCGGCCAAGGTGTGCAAGGCACTTCAGGACGAGCATGAGAAGAGGGCCAAGTACTTCAAGCAGGGAAAAGTCCAGAAATATGCTCTCCAAGACACCGTATGGGTTGAGCGGCATCACAAGGATGTCCTGTCTAGGCATCGGCAGGCGTCTTGGTATGTGACGGGGGTAATCGTGCGGAAGGTCGGGCAGGATGGGTATGCGGTTCGTGTGGGGGATAACAAGATCCTGGACCGCGATCATACCCAGCTTCGTCCCCGAGCACCAGACCCCAGCGGACGTCCCGTCACCTTCGAGTTCACAGCCGGAGATCTGGACTCGGATGACGAGGGTGAGGACAACGACTTCACCGCCGAGAGGATCCTGACGGACAAGCCGGACCCGGGGACGCCCTGGAGGGAGGCTATACAAGGTCCGTTGGAAGGGATTTGCTGCATCCAGGGATTCGTGGGAGCCTCCGGGCAGTTTTGGCCGAGATATACCACGGTCTGGATGGAGTATCTCAGGAGGAAGAACATCTCCTTGGATGTCAAGGACGTGTTGGTTTTTTTGGTGGCTGCTGTAGCACCGTAATGGATCTCCCTTGGCATTTTTGTCTGTTTTTGTGCATGCGAGACAGGTGAGGGCGTTCAGCCGGGGATTTTTGGGCCTCGATTGGCCATATACCCCTTTCACTCGATCTCCACATATATATTTCATTGTGGTATACTTATTTAGGTCGACCGACGACGTTTCTCAATCTTTCATCCCCTTGGTCCATGTTGTAGATCAAGAGGAGACCGGATATGGCGTAGGGCACCAATTATCAGTGTTCTCACCCCTCCCTTGGGGCATGGGGGACGCCTACGACGTGTCTGGGGACTCCATGTGTCCTTGGGACATGGGGGGGGGGGGGTTGGAGCCCATTGGGGTCCTCCCGTCCTCTCTTCAATGACTTCCGAGCGGATACAACGCTCTGAGAAGGAGGCTGGAGCCGGTTCGGACCCCCGTAGCCATCTTGGGGTCACTTCGGGTGTGTATCTATGTGCCGGCAAGCCGCCATTGGCTGATGTCATACTCTCCCATCGGCCTCACCTAACCTAATGTAGTAGTGTGATAGGTTTGGCCATTCCAGCTATGAGCGGCCATATTCAATACCGAGGCGCCGCCGGCTGAGATTTATATATCAAAATGTCAGGAATCAACAGGGTTTTTTTATAATAATATTTCCGTAATTTTTCGGCTATCTGTTCTGATTGCCAATGTATCGGCGACTGTTAGTTGGCTCGCGATTTTGCGGTAACCGATTGGTTAACTGTTATTTCCAGATATTTTGGCGGAAACCCCAATGAAGGTCAGATTTCATCAGTAACGGGTTCGTTGCTTCCGCAACTTGTAGATATAGGCAAAACAAAAATGATTCGTGAGGCGACTTTGAAGAATCATATCTCCAGCTCACCACGAGGAATCCCATTTTTGAGATATGGGTTGGAACCGCTTCGGTCTCAACTTAGTTTGTGAAGCATCAAACGCATTTGATGTGTACACATGCTCGGGGTAGCAAGGGATAACAGTCAAGAGGGTAGAAAATGAGTTATAACTCTTGGACCGTGCAATCGAATATTTTAATGCGACTTTCGAGTGTACTGCATGAGTGTTGGTGTTGCATAGAAACTTTTATTGGGTTCCTACGTATTTTTAACGTGAAGTTATGTCCATGGAGGGGCATGGCATATCATGATGGGAGCCACCTTTAAGGGTATGTGTTATGTGGACGGTATGTGCTTGGCTATGCTCACGCCGATGTTATATATCTCCGTTTGTAGGAAGATATGTGGAGTCATACGTGGCAAGGGCCTCGCCCATGTCCCAATGGTAAGCTCCATGGCACTAAACTAGGTCTACCGCACATATAGTGCATGTGGGAAGACTTACGGAGCGACCCACAAGCGCCACTATCAAATTTTTTATTTTCGTGGTGCGTATCGGGAGGAGGTTCGAAGGTGTCCCTATGCGTCCATGTGGGGATCCAAGTCGGGGTACCAAGCAATTGTTTTTTGAACCATATGTTGATACCATGGGTGAGCGAAGTTATATACTATTGTAATTATCTTAAATGTGGCATTATTTGCATGTTTTTGACCTCATTTTATGCTCATTTTTGTATTTAATGTGCTCAACTGGTCGGCTAACAGTAAAGTGCCTAGAGATCCGTGAACTATGGTATGTTGCTTATATGTTGGCATATGCTTCGGTGTTGTACCTCACCATATGCCGAATCACGCGGTCGCTTTGGCGTGGCACACAAGGCCTCACAAAAATAGGTCTCAAACTCATTAGTTGACTTGTGAAGCATGGCATGTGTATATCTGGAGGGGTTTGAGAGCCAATGTTGGGATATTCCTGGGCATGAACATTTGGTATATATCACCCTTGTATATTACTTTCCGGTTTGACACATGCATGGAGCATTAGAATATTTGCCGTATGCATTTTTGAGTATACAATTGATTTTTGGGCATTGTGGTGTGATTTGACTGATTTTGCCATGTTGTGAGGTCATCTTCATGGGGCACTTCTCCAAGCCAAATCTACTCCAAGTCCAACCAAGGTTATGTCAGGGTAGGGCATGGTCCTGAGCGCCACTCTAGGGCATGACACGCGACTCCTCCTTTTGGGCTAGGATTTAGAGGCTTGGGAGGGAACACATTTTTGGGGTTTGTGTAGTGACCTTTGACACATGGTATTTAGCCATCTCATTTGACTTGGTTCAGGGCATCATGTTGGCGAGTCAAGGGAAGGTTCTGAGTCCAGGGAATGAGGGGTCTCTGGCTGTGATTGTGTATGTGTCCATCTTCCCCCAATCATGCTTGATATGTGTTCATATGCCAATTTCAGGGCTTCCTTTTTTGTGCAATTCTGTGTGCATGGCTAACGCCCGTGTCTCCGTGTGCACCGTGAGACGACCGGCGTGTTGAAGGGGGTTGTTGAGTGTCAATACGGGACCTCAAAACCCTTGGAAGCCCTCAGTGTGGATTGAGCTATTGTACTTGGAAGTTGGTTATTGCAAGGGATCAGGTTTTGTGTGAAGGAGCCTATTTTTCTATTTTTTGTCGGGAATTGTGCAGAATAGGGCAAGATCATGCAGAACATGGTGAGAAGCAAGACTTCAGGAGTGACGAGAAATGGTGGAAGGGGTACAGCAGGGGCCGGTCCTGGTAGGGACCTTCTTTACCTGGCCAGCATCGTCCAGATGTACTGGTAGGTTGGTGTGAATCCTCAGCCAGCGCCTCCTTTGACGGCAGCGGCTCCAGTTCCTCCAGCTCGATGGCTGGCTCAGTGTCGAATTGGAGGGCTGGTTTGGCGTCTCCGTCAACATCAGGTCCCTTCCCCACGGAGCGTCTGCTTCAGAGTGACACGTACAGGTGGTCGTATGGCTGGGGCCATAGTTCATCGTGTGAAAACGCGTCCTCAGGCACATGTAGGAACTCATCGACAGGTTCTTTTTTCAGGGGAAACCCAGCTTTTGACCCAAGGTACCACAAAGGCCCCCGTACGTGTAGCATTCTTGATGTCCATCAACTGTCGCAAAGTGAGGCGGGAAAAGGCGCCCGCTGCTGGTTTCTCAAGCACCGGTACATACCACAATGTGAGCTTGTGTTCCTCGAGGAACTGGGACCAACGTGCCTGTCATGGTGTCAGTGGTAGAGGGCAGGTCTTAGGACAACGAAGGCTTCCGTGGTCAGTGTGCACATGCACCTGCTCTGGTCCTCAAAGTACATCAAACCACTGCTTCAGAGCTAGCACGATGGCCAACAACTCCTGTTCTCGAATTGAGTACCGAGTTTCAGCAGATTGCATCTTCCGCGACATAAAAGCAATAGATCGAAGATGTCCCTCGTACTTCTAATGCGCACATCGCTGTTCTAGTGTAGCCCCAACGCAATGTTTCGAAACATCGGTGTACAAGTGATACGGCCGCTGGGGGTCGATGGCACTCAGATGTGTCTTATTGATCATTGCTTGCTTCAGCTTATCGGAGGCAGCCTGCTGTACAGCTGTCCACTCCCACTCGAAGTCTGCCTTAAACATCGCGGTCAGAGGGGCCGCCACAGCCTGGACTCTTTCGACAAAATGCTGGTAACATCCACACAGCCCGATAAATTGTTGAACTTCATAAACGGTGGTTGGCAGAGGCCAACCTCGAATGACCTTCATTATGGGGTCCATGTGTACTCCATCTTTATCGATGATGTATCCGCAAAAGGGTACTCGAGTCTGGAAGAAGGTGGATTTATCGATGCAGGGAAACGGTTGGTGTCGACGTATTGGTTCCTGTACCAAATGCAGATGTCGTTGGTGTTCCTCGGCATCCTTGGAGAGGATGAGGATGCCGTCAATGTACACCAATACGAAAATTCTGAAGTGGTCTTGAAAGACGTCGATGGTGCGTTACAGAGGCCAGAGGGCATAACAACCCATTCGAAGGCGCCAAACTGTACGTTGAAGGCGATTTTTTCGACATCCTCGCCATGGATTCGAATTTGGTGGAACCCACTGACATGGTCCATTTTCGAAGAGACGGTGGAGACCCCCAGTGTACTCAGTATGGATTGGATCGAACATAAGGGATATCGATCTCGAACAGTTCGCGTATTCAATGCTCGGTAGTCGACGCACATACGCCATTTACCAATTGTTTTTTTCACCAGCAGGCAACCCGCTCCATATGGACTTGAGGATGGTCGAATTCGGCTAGATTGATGTCACCTGTCGGGTCGTCGTCGAAGGTCGTCCAACTGGCTCAGGTCCCTTTTGTAAGGGTGTATCCACGCTGGATTGTCTTCCTTATCGAGGCGTATGCGATCGTCTCTCTCAGATCGATGCGGAGGTCAATCTCCGAACTCCGTTTTCTCCCGATCATAGAGGCCTGCCCATTTATGTACTCAAGCAACCAACTTTGGTTGAACGGGGTCAAGCCCATCATTGTCACTGTTGTCTTGCATCTTGTACACTTGATCGATGATGGACGGCCGCCATGTAGGCCTCGGCAATGGTCTCCACCAGCGTGTCGAAGCCGAATTGTCTCCCAGAACGCCATTTTGAACAGATCACGACGATGTACTGTCGGCGAACAGCGTCATTTGACAACCCTTCAACAAATCGAGATTTAACGAGGTAATCCATCTGGAGGTCACTGGTATTGACCTTCGACTTGATTACGCAGGTTCAAAACTCCTTCAGGTAGTCCGCATGTGGAGGGAACTCACTTTCTCGCAAAATGTACATTTTCGACAGGTACACTGGCTCATGTAACATGCAATTGAAGCGCGGACCCAACACACGCATGGGCTCGAACCAATCATCTTGTACCTATTTTGTCAAACTGTGATTATACTTGACAGCGTCGCCTTCGAGAAGGAACGGTATGTTGGTGACTTGATCGGGTGGTGAAGTGATGTCCGACACGGCGAAGGCTCGCATAAGATCCTCCTTCCAAGTCCGAAATTCTCCTCACGCCAGTTTCCCAGAAAAAAAACGCATCAGCTCGGGTAGGCGTTCAACACGACGTCCCAGGATCTCGAACGTTGGGGCACGAGAATTCATGGTATTCATCGGATTGGCTTGATTCATTTGAGTCATGGTATTCATCCGATTGGCTTGATTCATCAACAGATCAAAGGGGGGTGCGTGTAGAGGTGGTTGTTGCGGTTGGTAATTTTGAGGCAGCTGGTTGTTCGAGGGCGAATACGGCGGATAGCTCGAAGAAAGTGGTTGTGGTTGAGGGTGTTGCAGTGGAAACTGGGAGTAATTCGAAGGTTGTTGCCTCAAAAATCGTGCAAACTCGTTGAGCAGGGAATAACATTGCGAAAGTGTATGTTAGAAGCATTGAAGTTCAATTACTGCTGCCTTGTTGCATTCTCCGTCGCAGACTGCAAAATGGCGACTCTGTGATCAGTTGCCGCAGTTGCATTTGCTGCTGAAGTGTGCAACGCATCGATGCGCCGCTCCAATTCGATGACCTTGGCTTGAGCTTCTGCAAGCTTCTGCGACAAGCTGTGAAGATCATATGCACGGAGAACACTCACTTTCTCGACTTGCGATGCGCTCTGCGATGAACGTTTCTGGCGAACTCGAAAAATAGTCATGCAGCGGCGAGTCGGATCGAAACAGGCAATCTCGAATGAAGTGCAGCATAGCTGCGTCGTTAAAAGGTCGCTCCATTTCAAGTTGAAATCAAAGACGGCGTCGAAAATTGTAACGCAAAGGTCCACGATATTGCATTTCCCGCCACCTAACTGGCTACCACTTGTTGTGGTTTGACTTTGGAGCTGTCCTGTTTCTCGAAAACCCCAGAATGCGACAAACCTCTTACTGCGCAGGATCCTTAGGCAAAGGACAAAATTACACCCATTTCAAAAATTCGAAGACAAGAACCCTGTTCAAAGATATCGGAGTATTATACACCACTCCGTGCACAGCAACTGGCATCTCTATGCTTCATATGTATTCGCAGACTGCAGTGCTATTGCGACTCGCGCGCTCGCGGTGCTGTTGCTGCTCGACACCATAAAACCCCGGGGGTTCTCGGGGCTCGCCAACTAGTATTCGGGGTATGTCCAAAATTACGCCTCCATGGCTACTTCTTTGATTGATATGTTGACAAATTTGCCTAAGCATAAGACTCAGAAGAAAATAGGCCTAACGTGGAACCCTTCCGCCAATAAGGTTTGAGGTTTGAGGTTTGATCTTGCGGGTACTAGACGCCTTTCGGCCCCGGGGGGCCACCTGGTCGGGCCAGGTGATATCCTCCCCACCGGGTCCTAGCGGGGGGCCCTCCAAGACGCACCTCCTGCCTGGTGGCGGAGTCCCCCAGGTTCACAGGGCTAGGAGCCCTGTCCCTCTCCGGCTTCCCCTTTTCGCCACTCCCCGGTCAGTGCGTCAATTCGCAGCCGTGGCTGCGGGCGCTTACCCAGTGCGTCGCCCCCTGATGCGTTGTCGCTCGGGGTGCCGACGCTCCCGGGCCCGTGCTACTGACTTGTTGCCAGTGGGACCTCCATGGGCTGGCGCGGAGGCTGCCTACCCCTGGGGCTGGTGCGTGGCGCTATGCGCCACTACTGCCTTGGCAGGTGCAGTGCCCTGGTCGTGTGTGTGCGGCGCTCGCGGCCGGTTCGAGGGGGTTGGGGCCGGTGCCGGGTGTTGTGTCTTCCCTGTTTTTCCCTCCCCGCCCCGCGTTTCCTGCGCTGTGTGTGGCGGGCCGTCCTGTCTGGGTGTCCCTTATCCTTGCTCGCTGGTACGCCATTCCATGGGGTCTGTGCGTTCCGCGGACTCGGTCAGGTTGCCCTTCTGGTTTTCCCCGCGTGTCCCTTGTGTATGTGTGCGCTCGCGCTCTCGCGGCGTCCACGCCCCCCCCCTCCCCGGGTTGGTGTGGTGCACGCACCTTGCGCGGTCCCGGTGCTGGGCGCTGGTCAGGCCGTTCCACTCGGTCCCTGCCCCTCCGCGTGTCCGGCCTCGCTCCCGTGCTCCCTTTGGCTTGCTCGGGGGGGGGGCGGCCCGGTCCCGTTTCCCCCTACCTGGCTTGGGGCTGCGCGCTCCCCGTGGGGTGGGTGCGGGCGTCGGGACCCGTCACCGACCCCACCACGCGCGCTCCATATGGACTTGAGGATGGTCGAATTCGGCTAGATCGATGTAACTTGTCGGGTTGTCGTCGAAGGTTGTCCAACTGGCTCAGGTCCATTTTGTAAGGGTGTATCCACGGTGGATTCTCTTCCTTATCGAGGCGTATGCAATGGTCTCTCCCCGGTCGATGCGGAGGTCAATCTCCGAACTCCGCTTTCTCCCGATCATAGAGGCCTGCCCATTTATGTACTCAAGCAGGCAACTTTGGTTGAACGGGGTGAAGCCCGTCATTGTCACTGTTGTCTTGCATCTTGTACACTTGATCGGTGAAAGACGGCCGCCATGTAGGCCTCGGCAATGGTCTTTACCAGTGTGTCGAAGCCGAATGGTCTCCCAGAACGCCATTTTGAACAGATGACGACGATGTACTGTCGGCGATCAGCGTCATTCGACAGCCCTTCAACAAATCGAGAGTTAACGAGGTAACCCATCTGGAGGTCACTGGTATTGACCTTCAACTTGATGACGCAAGTTCAAAACTCCTTCACCTAGTCCGCATGTGGAGGGAAATCACTTTCTCGCAAAATGTACATTCTCGACAGGTACACTGGCTCATGGGACATGCAATCGAAGCACTGACACAACACACGCATGTGCTCGAACCAATCATCTTGTACCTAATTTGTCAAACTGTGATTATACTCGACAGCGTCACCTTCGAGAAGGAACGGTATGTCGGTGACTTGATCGAGTGGTGAAGTGATGTCCAGCAGGGCGAAGGCTCGCATAAGATCCTCCTTCCAAGTCTGAAATTCTCCTCACGCCAGTTTCCCGGAAAAAAAACCAATCAGCTCGCGTAGGCGTTCAACACGACGTCCCAGGATCTCGAACGTTGGAGCACGAGAATTCATGGTATTCATGGGATTGGCTTGATTCATTTGAGTCATGGCATTCATCGGATTGGCTTGATTCATCAACAGATCAAAAGGGTGGTGCGTGTAGAGGTGGTTGTTGCGGTGGGTAATTTTGAGGCGGCTGGTTGTTCGAGGGCGAATACGGCGGATAGCTCGAAGAAACTGGTTGTGGTTGAGGGTGTTGCAGTGGAAACTGGGAGTAATTCGAAGGTTGTTGGCTCAAAAATCGTGCAGACTCGTTGAGGAAGACATAACATCGCGGAAGTGCATGTTCGAGGCGTTGAAGTTCACTTACTGCTGCCTTGTTGCATTCTCCGTCGCAGACTGCAAAATGGTGACTCTGTGATCAGTTGCCGCAGTGGCATTTGCTGCTGATGTGTGCAACGCATCGATGCGCTGCTTCAATTCGATGACCTTGGCTTGAGCTTCTGCAAGCTTCTGCGACAAGCTGTGAAGATCACGACATATGCATGGAAACCACTCACTTTCTCGACTTGCGATGCGCTCTGCGATGAACGTTTCTAGCGAACTCGAAAAATAGTCATGCAACGGCGAGTCGGATCGAAACAGGCAATCTAAAATGAAGTGCAGCATAGCTGCGTCGTCAAAAGGTTGCTCCATTTCAAGTTTAAATCAAAGACGGCGTCGAAAATTGTAACGCAAAAGTCCTTGATATTGATCTCCCCGCCACCTAACTGGCTACCACTTGTTGTGGTTTGACTTTGGAACTGTCCTGTTTCTCGAAAACCCCAAAATGCGACAAACCTCTTAGTGCGCAGGATCCTTAGGCGGGGACAAAATTATACCCATTTCACAAATTCGAAGACAAAAAGCCTGTTCAAAGATATCAAAGTATTATACACCACCTTATTCACAGCAACTGGCATCTCGATGCTTCATATGTATCCGCAGACTGCAGTGCTATTGCGACTCGCGCGCTTGCAGTGCAGCTGCTGCTCAACCCCATAACACCCCGGGGGTTCTCGGGGCTCGCCAACTAGTATTCGGGGTGTGTCCAAAACTACGCCTCCATGGCTACTTCTTTGATTGAAATGTTGAAAACTTTGCCTAAGCATAAGAATGGGAAGAAAATAGGCCTAACGTGGAACACTTTCGCCAATAAGGCCTTTTTGAAGCGTAAGCGTGCTATCACGGATATTGTTCCCCTCCAACCAGCCGATTGGGAAAAGGACTTTGTCCTCACCCACGACGCTAGTAATTAGGCTGTGGGGGCGGCCCTACAACAGGAGGGTCCGGATGGTGCTCTCCGCCCCTTTGCTTTTTTGTCACGTAAACTGTCCGGCAGCAATCTGAATTGGAGCCCGCGGGAAAGAGAGTGCTATGCCATAGTTGCGGCACTTCCAAAAATGGCATGGTGGGTCGTGGAAGAAACGAGTGGAGGTCCGTACGAACCACCGTAGCCTTGAAAGTTGGGCTACGGAGGACCTTGAAACAGTGCCGGATCTCTCTCCACGCCAAGCGCGTTGGCATGAATTGTTCTCTAAATTTGCCCTCCATGTGGCTTACACCCCTGGGCCCATGAGCCCCGTGGGTGATGTTTTGTCCTGTTGGGCGTACCATGCTAGCCCGGCGTTGGGCAATGTGTCCATACATGGGACGGCCCAAGCAGAGGGGGACGTGAGGGACATGATGGCGGCCGAGGGGGAAGAGACCCCTTGTGGTTCGGGTGTCTTGTGGCGCCCGTCGTTACCAGGTTCCGCTACAAGGCGGCTCCCGGGGCTATTGGGGCGAGAATGTTTTATAGTATTTTCAGCACTGTGTTTTTGATGTGCTTCTCCTGCTGCTTGCTGCTGGTGTAGGGTTCCTGCTGCTTGTTTTTGATGATGAAAATGTTTTATTGTTGAAATACAACCAATCCAGGATAGCCCAAGCCAGAGGGAAGCTAGTAGAAGATAAACAGAATCAAAGCATGAGGGGCTGCAGTCCCAAAGAGTTAGATAAAAGGAACTATCAACAATAGACCACAGCAATTAACATACAAAGCAGCTCAGGATGAAATATTTTACATGTTTGAGAAACACTGATTGGAAAACTCCCCCATGGGCTCTGGCTCTTCCATAGTGCCATCTTGAGATGTGCACTCTTTGTTGTTGGGTCCCATAGGTGCTGAGGTGGCATGGCTTGTGGCGCTGAGGTCACTGCCATGTCACAGGGGATATTCCTAACTGGGTATTGAACCCAGGACCTCTCAAAAAGAGGTGCCCCAGCCCCCTAGGCCGCATTGCACTAGGATAACTAAGAATTCATGAGAAAACATAGATAAATTCATAGGCTCTGCCTTCAGTATGTCAGTGCCTTAGCCACTCAGGAAAAGATGTTTTAGTGCTCATTGCTCAGGGACTAAGGGGTCCACACAACATCCTGATTTAGTGTTTGGTTCTATAAGTCAAAATGTGTTATCACCCATTTTGGTTAGGCCAATACTAAGATAAAAATGCATGAGTGCTTAGAGCACCTCTAATAAAACTTCAGTATACCCCAAAACATTGGAGGAGCATTTTTTCTTACTCCCTCTTTGTGCTGTGGTGGCCACCGCTGTCGCATTTCCAGAAAAAAGGGATTTTTTCTTGGCCTTTCCTTGGTTTCCACACCTACTTTAAAATACCTATAGCTCCCCTAACACTGGAAAAGAGCGCTTTATCATGGCCAGCGACTCTTGTTGCATTGTTCAAGACAATTTCCAACAGAAAGCTCAGCACTCCTGGCGCTGCAGGGGTTCCTGTGGCTTGGTGGGGTTAGAATAGGGCATGCGAAGTCCATATACATATGCATCGCTCCCTCCAAGCTGCAGCGTAACACAACCCAACGCCAGACTCTCATAGGACGCCGGATCTAAGTCTCATGGAACCTGATGGAGACACCTGTCCTGGGACTGGGGCAAGGGTGAGACGTTTTGATTGGAATTGCCCCTTGCAGGGGTCTTGGTTCCGGTTCAGTCTCCTGCTGCTGCTTTTCCGCCCGAACAGCGGCCTACTCAGCGACGCTTTGCGAGGATATCCGTACAACAGAGGAATAAAGGGATGAGGGACAAATGCATGCAAACGCGAAGCGAGAATCCAAATCCGTCAAATGACGGCCTAGAATTGTTCTGAAAGCACATACGTGAACAGAATCAAATTGTGCATCAGATGCACATTTTTATAAAATTTGTGGTCATCTCCTCATGTTTGAAATCAGGAAATCCCCACGCGCAGGAGCGGGTCTTAGCGAAGCGCCAGAGAACAAAGAATTGATGAGATTATAAACGTATGTTACGTATAATGACGAAAATGACGAAACACACGTACATAATTAAACATAAAGATTCCACCCACACTGACAGGAAGAATCAAAATTCGGAGAACTCAAAAATCAAAGAAGAGACTTCAATGAATCAGGTATAAACCACAGGTGTGCTCGTCTGGTATGCTGCATGCACATTGCTCGTCTCGTGTCTCCGTGAACGTGCCTTGTAGCAGCACTAGCGAACAATAGAGGGATAGATTAGAAGATCGCAGATGATTAGAGGTAAATTCAGGGTGATTAGACATACACACATATGCATAGCGCCCTGCCCGCTTGTTCTTCGCTTTTTCCGTTTCCCATGCTTCGCTCTTCAGCGGTGAGTATGGTAGGTAAGCCCAGGTGGGGCCACCCCCTGGTAGGGTTCGTGATTGTGGGATTGATTGTTAGGAAAAAGAGGATTGAACAAGGTTGTTGGAACACCTGTGCATGCTTGTGCATTCACACACGCATTAAAGGGTAGGCCACGCGTGGTGCGCTCGGGACAACCCTTGTTTAGGTTACCCAGGGGCACCACCCCACGTTCTATAAAAGAGCGGGTGGAGTTCCTTAAGCTTGCTTGCTTGCACTGGGGTTTGAGGACAGCGTATCATAGGGCTACCTGAGAAGCGTATAATACGTGGAGGTAGTCTTGGTTCCTCAGCCGCAAACCCCAGCGATCTGCCTTTGCTTTACAGGTGGGAAGGTCAGGATGATTGGTGCAGCAGCGATCCCTTTTTTCCTGCCCTGCTAAACAAGGGCGATGATTACACAAACAAATAACTCCGCCTCTGCCTGTGGCAGAGCAGGGAGTCCGACTCCATCAACATATGCGCTGTGCACGCCAAGAGAGCACTCCTTTCCTCCAAGCCCTAGCAGGCAAACACTTTGTGGCGTCCCTGTAGGGCCACAGATGCTTAGTAGCTCTGTGTTCGCTTGCCATTTCACAGGTGAGCCATTAGGGCTCGTGACATCTTCTCCAACACAACCCATTAGAGCGTGTGTGTAGGAGTGGTAGTCCTGAGTGGGGGCTTGAGCCAGTTGAACCAGCGCTCGCCCACCAGGATGGTGCCATCGCACAGTGTGTAGGACCTGTAGTGCGTGTGTCACTGTCCCACCCGCTTCCTGCAATTTTAGTGGGGTTGGTGGGCAGTGGCAGTGGTTAGGCTAGATTTTGGCCATCGTAGCAAATAGGCGTTTTCAAGCCTTCATAGCTTTTGGCCACCCCTCCCCTGTAGTAGGCAGGTAGGTAGGGAAAACAATACCTGGATTAGTATGCTGGGTATATACCCCCAAGGTTTTGCGCCAGAACAGAAACTGAGCGCTTAGGGGAGGAGAGACCCAGGGCGCACCCCGTGGCAGCGGTAGGACATCCTCCAGGTTCAGCAAGCGTGCAGACCTGGGTATAATTAGGATACCATTTCTGCGGCTTGCTCTCAGGACCTTAAGAATAGCACACTCACACATACGCTTAGGCAGATAAGGGTAAGGTTCAGTCCCCAGCTTTAATCTTGGAGGCAAGAGTCTCAGCGAGCCTCAGCAACTCACCAAAGTTGTTCTGGGACAAGTAGTCTACCAGAACTGAGTTTAGACGTCCCTCACGTGGTACAAACGCTGAGAAGGGCTCCCAGGTAGCCTCTTTGACTTGTAACCCTCCCAGAGGGTGAGGAAGCGCCAACTCTGGCGATAGCAGTGGCGTAGGACAGACTTCACCAGGTAGAAGCCCTCCTTAGCCATCTCCTCGGCGTTCATGTCGGGGAGGTCCCCTTCAACTTCCATAGGGCTGGCAGATCCCTGTAGGTCTAGGGGGGCGATCTCCTCGTCGTTCAGCTCCCACTCCTCCCCACATAGGTCTTCAGGATCATAGTAGCGTTTCAGGTGTTGAGCAGCGCACACCAGGGTCCCCCCTAGACGGGGAGAACACCGCACTGTGATATGGTGTCCATCCAGAGATACAATCTTGTAGGGCCCGAAGTAGGGGTCATCGCTGGTAGAGTGTGGCCACGCGGGTAGTCGGCTGTGGTGCACCAGCACCCAGTCCCCCTCTTTGTAGGTAGCAGGCACCCGGTGTCTGTTCTTCTTGTTCCACTGACGCTCCCTCAATCTCTGGAGCATAGGCTTGGCCTTGTCCACCTTCGCCTGGTGCTCCTGGACCCACTCACACACAGAAGAATAGGTATCCTCTGGATAGGGAGCATGTAGGAACCATGCCGGGCGACCTAGGAATAGTTCATTGGGTGAGTAGCCAGTCGCTGAACTCTCTTGGGAGCTCATCATCAAGGATATGACGGGGAGTAGTCTCACCCAGTCTCTGGTGCGTTCGGTTTTGCACCATATCCTTACATTCTCCTTGAGGACACGAATCTGTCGCTCACATAGGGGGTTGCTCGTGTGAGAGTAGGGGATCCCCGTAGACACCTGGACATTGAGGGATCTCAGGACCCTCTTTTACCAGCCGGTATCTGAGCATACTCGTACGTCCTCATCGGCGTTGATCTCCTTGGGCGCCCCATAGACACAAAACCACTCCTCCAGGAGTATTTTGATGATCTCCTCTCCGGTCAATGTGCTTGGTACAGGGGAACACCCTGGTAAACCTGGTCAACCCACAGGTCACCACGAGGGCGAAGTCATAGCCCCCAAACTTTGGCATCTCCGTGTAGTCCACTTAGAGAACACCATAAGCACAGTGAGGGATGGGCAGGGTCGAGTAGAGACCTCTGTCCCTCATATCCCCAGGTTTGCAGGACCTACACGGGCACTTGTCCACGATAGGCTGGAGGGAACAACTGCTTGAATAGCCTCAGGGTACAGTTAGCACCCACATGACCGCTGGACTCATGGGTCCACTTCAGCAGCGCTAGGACTCTGTCACTGGGTACCACTATGCAGTCCTCGTGCCAGAGGTAGCTCTTGTCCCTCTTCCACTGCTCTCGGTTGACCAGGAGGGGTTCAAGGCGTTTCTCCAGGCGCTTGTAGATATCGCCAAATTCCTTCAGGTACTCTGCTTGTTGGAGTCCATCTAGGGGGCGTATCATAGTCATGTTGAGGTCCAAGTGCACGTCAATACGGCTGAACGCCTCCTTAGCTAGCGCTTCAGACCGGGCACCAATCAGGGCGTTGAAGTTGTGGCCGTTCCTGTAGTCTGCACATTCTTTCTTCACTCCCTGGATATGGTGTACCGTCAGCTGTGATTGGCTGAGGTAGGTCCACCAGCGCCGTAGCTTGGCCTTCTCAGGTGGGGGACCCTTCTGGAACGTGCGGACCGGCTTGTGGTTGCACAGCCAGACCTGAGGGGTACTCTGCAATAGTCGTGCCTTCTCTATTGCTTGCCATTTGAACAACGTTCCACCCCCGCCCACATTGCTGGCGTCGGTCACCAGGATAATCTCACCTTGTGCTCTAGGCACACCCAAGCACTTAGCGTTGGCCACCTTGTCTTTGAGCTTGTCAAACGCTTGTTGCTCTTGTGGGCCCCAGCGCCAAGCAGTACTCTTCTTGATCAGGTCCGTCAGAGTGGCGCTGGTGTAGGCGAAATTTTTGATATGGCGGCGGTAGAAGTTGCACGCCCCAACGAAACTGCGTACATCATGGAGTTCTTTCTTGGGGTCTTCATGTCGTACCTTAGCAGCCATCAGGGGTTCGGCCTTACAGGCCGCTCGGGTCAACCATGCATAGCCAACGTCAAACCCCAGGTACTGCATGGTCTCCTGCATGAACTCACACTTCTGCAGCTTGAGTCGTGTGTGGTTCTCCTGGCAGACCGCAAAGAACTCACCCAAGAGGATTAGGTGATCCTCCTGGGTATTGGTCCCGAGGCATACATTGTCGATGTGTTCTTCCATCTGGGCCCCACGGGATATGAGTTCTTGCACCTTGGGTCTTCGTCGTAGGATGGACAAGATCTTGTTCATCAGCTCTTGAAATAGAGCGGCTGCGTTGGTCACGTCAAAGGGCATGACCTTCCAGTTGAACACCCTCCACTAAGGAGTGATGAAGGCTAGTAGCTCCTGAGCATTGGGCGTCAGGTCCACCTGCCAGAATCCGCTCCTCTTGTCCATTTTGGTCTTGAAGCGACAGGAGGCTATCTTCTCAAGGGTAGACTCCATATTAGGAATGGACCCTGAGTGGTTCAACGTTTTCTTGTTCAGCTCTCCATAGGCCACTACCAGCTCTTTGGCTGTAGGCCCAGGCTTAGCCACCAGAAAACAGGGGTTGCAGTATTGGGAGTGGTCCCCTGAAAGTGCTGCCCTGGGTCGATGTGGGTGCTGGAGGGCTCGGGGCCGGCAAGACCAGTGGGGCAGGCACGCGAGGAGTCTTCCTGGATGTTGTTATTGGGGTTGGAACCAGAGACACGGACACCAACGGAGGCGAGAGCAGCGACAACAGAAGCAAGGTCCATGCTGATTGTGGTCCGGCAGAAAATCCCAGTCTATGAAGAAAATTGAGGGGAATTATTCTAAATACATCTGAGTGTCCAAAACTGTCCGAATGAATTTAAATAATCCATTTATGTAAAATTGTATGGCCGATCAGGCCCGCGAGCGCGCGCCAGCGGCAAATGGCGATTCCAGCTAAAATAGCGGAATGCGGCGGATTTACGGGAAATGGACCGCGGAATCAAATCCGGCATATCAGAAATATATAGGAAATATCCTGTGACTGAGCTGCGAGGCGGCAATTCCGCCGAAGCAAAGAAAATGACCAAAATGTAGCCAATCTGGGCAGAATGTCTGAAAATCTGAGCAGATGGGGCTAGCCGCACTTACACTCCCCCTCCAAAAACACACTGGGGTGTGTCGCTACGTCAACGAAGAACGTAGTGCGGGTAAGTCCCAGAAAAACATAGAAATGTAACCTCGATGAGGCGAAATCTGCTTGATCTGACCTGATTTGGGCTGAATTGACACTGAATCAGGCTGGATGAACCTGAAATGAGACAGAATGAGAAGTGACGAACAGTCCTCCGTGCAGTAAAACATTAGGTCATGGGCTAAAAAGCATGTAAACGTATCGAGAATCGATACCAAACCATGCATTGGTTGAGAATGAGGTAGATTATTGGTGGATTGAGTGGGGGGATCAAGAATTGGAGTGACATCTCAGCGCTCTGGCACAGTTTCGCTGTCGCGGGCACGCTACGGTGTCCTCGCCGAACTCTACATCGTGTTATCCCGCTTTTCTCGTTCTGAAAAGTACAGCATGTGGCTCAGATTTGGCGCATCTGGTGGATGATCACAAGATTCAGCAAAAATGAGAATGAATTTGAGCAGAGATTGAGGGGATTAAGCAATCACAGAGTGGTTAAACAAATACACATGTAGTCTACAGACCCTAAGTGAACCACCGAAGGTAAAGATGTGTTTCCGTTCACTTAGATCTAAACAGATCTTCGAGGAATGATGGGAGATGACAAGGAAATCAACCTAAATTGTCCTAACATGAGTACATTCCCTGAGATGAAGGTGAAATGAAGCGGAATGTGTACAACTGAAACTACCAACACCATCGTTTAGACTAAAGTTAATATATATTGTCGTTTATTCAGCTCAATTGTGCTTTCCGGCACGTTGGTTCGCGAGCATCTAACAGATTCTATCAAAATGTGGATCATATGATGATGCATCATGATAGGACATGCTGGCCCTGGATCCTTGGCATGTAACGCGCCGAAGGTTCTCTGAAGGCACTTTACTGACAGTATATAACTGAGAGACACCGAATGTACAGTGGCGGTGGTGTCAATCGACTTGGACAAGGCCAATCTTTCGATGAAGTCCCACAAGACACTTGGATTCACCATTCTCGACAGTTTCTGGTCGAATTGAGCTCACATTGGCGTGTGCCAAAAATACAACGAAGCTTACGGACTTCAGAGGTTGCTGTTCGAAGTCCCTAGAGCTCCTAGATGAAGATTGTCTGAACAATTGACGTCTGGGTTTCGTACAACAGTGGCAGAATGATGGACAAACCTGAGAAATTCAAGGTAAATTTGAGGATCCTGGATCTGAATCTGGACTTTGGCGTCAGCATCACAGCAAATGAAGGTGAGATCTGAGTTCCTGGCGTCGCCTCTAGGGCAGCCAGTACTACAGGGGTTGCCTGTAGGGGTGAATGTCGCTGCGCAGCGTTTTGATTATGTACATTTGCTTCCATCTGCACGAGTAGCCAAATTCCAAAGATGCACAGACCAACAGAGACAAGATTACCCCGAATCTGCCTGAATTAAGCCTGAGTTTGGTTTTTTCTGAACACGGCAGCACACTCCGTCAGCGTATCTACGCCTTGTCTGCCTAACGGAGACCAAAGAAAAGTTGATTGACGTCAAATTATCAAACATTCGCAGTTCTCCACATCATGACATAAACAGAAAGAATGAACAGTGGATTGAGCAGAATGTGGTAGGATGGCTTCTCAATTCGGCCAAGCACGAATACAGGTGACCACCAACCTGTCTGGTCGGGCCCTGGTACGGCTTGGGCGCTGCAAATCAGCGGCCGAACTCGAAGCTTGGTCCTCATTTGGCTCCTGGGCTGGCCTGACCACAGGAGGGGGGATCGACGGATCAGCCCTGGAATGTGGCTGCTGAGGGCCGTAAAAGGCTGGATCTCGATTCACCACAGGTCGTTTTCCGTCGCTCTCCACTTGTCTGTCTGGTTTCGACAAACAATCTGTCAGGAGTACACCAATTTCGGGGTGCTTCTTCAGGAAGTCAATGAACCCCTTGGTGTATCCATGGACAAAAGATTGGGCTGGTTCCCAGTTGTTGTGACTGGAATCAAAGCCCCTCCACTCACACAAAAATTCCCATTCGCCCTTGGCGTCACGTCTTGCTTCAACAATCCTCTTGAGTTCGTACTTTCCCCCTTCGATGACCCGATCGGACAAGTGTTTTGCAGTCCAAAAAAGGGGTTTAACTCGATCCTTAGGGGAGGGGATCTCTCTCTTAAGGCGATCGCCCGAAACGTCAATTTCCCTGCTGACATCCACACGGATCCTCCACCTGTTCTCACCAAGACGTGCTGTAACAGCAAATGGCCCCTCCCACAAGGGAAGAAGCTTGTCATCTCCGTCCAGGGTGGTTTCGGATTTTCGAAGCCAAACTCGATCATCGACTTCAAAATTGTGGGGGTTTTTTCGACCTTGATTCTGAACCCAAAGCCAGTCAGCTTGATGCTTTTCGATTAATTTCGACACAGATTTATCTGCTCGTTAGACTTCGTCCAAAAACAGCGAAGCATCCTTACAGGGGCGAGGATTATTCAACGGCATGTTCCACCAACACTTCTTTCGTCCAAAGACAATTTCATTTGGAGAAAGGCCATGATACAAAGGCGTGTTGTGGTAACGGCGAAGCAATGCGAAGAGAACTTCAAGCCAGTGGAAATCCTTCTCACTCGCGAGCTCCTTACGAAGCATATTTATAACTGAGCGGCCGGCTCTTTCGCCAGGCAGCGCTCGATGCGAGTGGATTTCACACCTGAGGTGGTGGATTCCAAGGCGAGCACACAATTCTCTCCACCATTCGGAGGTGTACTCTTTGCCTGAGTCCGTGACCACCTCGGATGGGACGTCCCAGCCTCCCATCCAGGTCTGCGCGCACCATTTGGCGGCAGCCTTGCCAGTCATCGACTCAATGTTGCAAGGCAACACTTGAATGTAGCCGGAATGACGGCACTGAATAAGGAGCACACCATTGACTTTTTTGTTAGTCCAATGGCACTCTTCGTCATCGAGCTCACCGAGATAGAAAAAATCACTCGTGACTCTGTTGAAGAGACGCTCCGGAATAGGATGAGGCCTCAGATAGCCGTGCTTCTTCGCGCTGGGAGGCGTCGAGACAGCACATTGGGCGCATCCGGCAGCTACTTTCATGCAGTGTGTGTAGAGCCTCGATCCAAACAACCTATGCTTAATCATCGACCACAGTCGACGGCCATGTGCGTGGGGGGACTCCCATTTGTGCCACCAGTTTAACACTCGGGGGGCTAGGGCGTCTGGCACACACAATTTACCCTCCATCCACAGCTTCCCCCCATCCAACGAGTACTCAGGAAAAATCCCATCCCTGTGAGCATCTTTGGATTTGAGATTTCCAAAGACCTCTTTAAACATGGGATCCTGCAGGTAATCGGACGTCCAGTCACGGATGATCAGGGAATCCTTAGGCAGGGGTGGAGTTTTGGCCGGATCTCGACGCTTAATGCCTTGGATCAACCGAAATCGATTTACTCGTCGGGTGTAGTCAAACCGTTTCACACTCCCTGTGGAGGGATCGGTGACATTTTCCACGACTTTCATCGTTTTGGTGCAGATCTCATGGGCATGCGCCGGATCTGAGATGGCCGTGATGTCGTGACACGGCAATGCGTGCTGTTTAACAGCGCACTGCATGCATGCACGTCGAATGAGTTTCTTTTCTTCCTGATCCCATTCGATGATTACATGGCGGTCCTGCTCCGTACCATGGATGTTGGTACTTTGCAGCCCCTCTGAGGCGGGGTAAGCCCATCGGCTCAGAGCATCCGCTACCGTGTTATGTTTACCAGGCAAATACGACACATGGAGGTCAAACAGAGAGAGAAATTCGTGCCATCTGGCCCGTCGACCAGCTGGGCTCGCGACAGTATCAATGTGTTCGGTGGCCCAATACTCCAGAGATCGATGATCCGTCAGGACCTCGACTCGATTGGTGCCAACCCACGATTGGTATTTTTTTAGAGCGCAAATTATGGCGTAAGTCTCTTGCTCACGCGGCGACCATTGCATTTGGCGTGGGGCTAGCTTCCGTGACCAAAATGCAAGAGGGTAATGATCGCCGGTGGCTTCATCAACCTGTTCAAGGACAGCTCCGATCGCGTACCTAGATGCGTCGGTTCTAATGTAGAAGGGTCGGTCAAATTGGGGCACATGCAACGTGGCGACTTCGCAGAGGGCTGCCTTCAAGTGATGGAAGGCCTCCTCGCACTCGTCAGTCCACTTGACACGAACCTTTGAACCTGCCTTGCCTGCATCTCTCCCTACCTTCAATAATTCAGTGAGGGGGGCAGCAAATTTGGCATAATTCGGCACAAAAGTATGGTAAAAATTGCAACAACCCAGGAATCCTCTCAACTCCGTGATCGTCTCAGGGCGCTTCCACTTCTGAATAGCGACGAGTTTCCCTGGACTGGGTCGTCGAGTGCCATTCTCTAGGAGAGAACCACAAAATTCGACTGATTTTAAAAATAATTTTCCCTTCTTTGGCCCACAGATCAGCTGATTGGCGTCAAGAATGTCCAAAACTTGGTTCAGCTGCTTCTCATGTAGGGCCACCAGCTCGGCTTCGGTCAGTCCCTCCCCCTCCGTCGCGATGATTATGTCATCTATGTACACACTCACGAAGGCACGAAGCTCAGGATGGGTTGTGAACAGCACATCCTCCATCATTCTTTGAAAAAATGAGGGGGCGTTCTTCAATCCCATGGGCATGACGGTCCACTGGACTGGGCCACATGGCGTGCACATACAGGTGAGAGGTCTGCTGTCCTTCCTCAACGGCATTTGGTGAAAGCCGTGACGGAGATCCAGCACTGAGAACAAACGACCTCTTGCCCTCTTGGCGATTTCCTCCTCAATGAGGGGCAGGGGGTGTGAATCTGCCTTGGTTTCGGCGTTGAGATTACGAAAATCAACCACCATTCGCCAGCCATCAATGGTGTTCTGGTCTGCAGGCGGTGGCTTCGGGACTGTGAAGGGCGAACAACACCATTCGCTGGTCATACAACCCTCAAGCCAACCAAATTCCCTGAGATTTCTCTCGATGATTTTTCTGAGAATCTCATGTTTGTGTCCATGATTTTCATAAGGGCGCTGTTTTTTTGCCTTGTACCCTTCACGAAGCTCGATGAAGGCTTCACCGAACTGTCCACGGACAGGGGGATCTTTGATCAACTTCCCTGAAAGGGTTGTGTCCTTCCGTTCCTCAAAAATCTTTTCTCTTGACCTCGAACACAATTCAGTGTCCACCTGATCGCCAGGAATTACTGTCGAAAAAACTTTGGCGACTTCTTCGGCTTTGGCAGGAAGAATCTTCTTACGGATGTCCCTAAACAGGTCCGTATCCACTGCCTCTTGAAGATAGGTGGGTCTTGTGTCGAGATCCCAGAGATTTTCTTCGCGATCCAGCTCCTCGAAAGGATCCATGAAAGCTTCCACAGGGGGTTTTTCATAAAAAACTCTGAATTTGCGGCGCGATTGGAGATTTTTCCTCGCCCGTGCACTGAAGATTCTTTTCGATGTCGACCGTATTGGGGAAGAGGGAGACGAGGCGGATCCATTGGTCGTTGAATTACCTTGGGTATCTGACGAACAAAAATCAGAAAAAATAGATTCATCATCAGTACCACGCTCAACCTCAGATTCAGACCCAACACAGGAATCTGTACTAGAATCAGCAGAATTAGAGTCAGAAAGCTTTCCATCCACCAGGAATGCAAGCGAACTCCAGGACCGCTGTGGCAGGGGACCTGTGTCGTCCCTGGCATACAGCTTAATATTCCTGGGAAGTTCGATGTAATCAACACAAATGTCCTGTAATTCCTGAAACCAAGGCTTGTCGTCCCACAAGGGCACAACTAAAATTGCCTGGGTCTTATCTTGCTTGATTTTGTGGATGACCTGCTGGATTAAGTGAAACGGAGGATTAATCCACAACTTCTTGTCCCATTTGTGGGTCCAAGCGTCGCTGAAGTGCTTATCAAAGCGCTTGTTCGTGCGGTTAGCAAATGCATCATACTGTGGCCAAAAGGAATGATGTTCATGGAAGTATTCACAAATTGCATCGCGCCATTTGTCGACAACTCTGTAGGATGAAGAGTGCCAGCGCGAAGGGCGTCGTGGCTGGGAGTCCCTACGAAGACATTCTAACTCTTGGGAGTAATCGGCACTCCCAATCACCTCTGCAATGGTGACATCTTCACCAAATTTTGGTGTCACCTTTTGCTTCAAAAATTCTTCTGCACTTTTAAACCCTGCGTGCAAAAAACGAAATTCAGGACGCTCCAAGGGGCCTGACTCCAGCAAAAAACAACGACGATGACCTACGGGCGCTACCCTGTTCTTGCGAAGCCAAGGATGCCCCAAATAAAGCTCATATTTTATGTCAGCACGATAGAAGTAGTCATCCTTAAGGACAACTTCTTCCACATTTTGCTCTTCCCAAAGGTCTTGAGCGACCAAATGGGTTGATATATAACAACCGCGTTGCCCACCTGCGAGAGAATGTCCAGAAACTCCCTCGAGGGTAACAGGATGAGGCGACTCGAACACGCAGTGGTCGGGTAAGAATGCATTGGATTGGAGATTTACCTCTGATCCATTATCACACAAACAGGTGGCGAGGTGGAAATTTCCCTTGCAATCAGAGACCCACAGCTTTGTGACAAACTGACGAGCCCTGTGCTTGGACTGTACACCAACCTCGTCCACTACAACAGAAGGATCCGCTGCCGGATCCAGGGGAGAGGAGACAAGCGACCCTACATCAAGTAATGGTCGATCAGGAATTTGGGGATCATGCCTGAAATCGCCTGGGGAGGGACGATTTTCGTGGCTCCCCTAGGCGTTCTGACCTCCAGCGGCTGCGTTAACATTGTGGACGCAGCCGGATTCGTCGATCCACTCCTCTTGGAACGGATCATCCGCTGGATTCAGAGCATTTTCGACGTAATCTCGATCCGCATCAGACACCTGGTCTGCACCTGAGACCTGATCCACACGATGGTTGCCCTTTCCTCGTCCACGGCCACGGCCGCCGGATGATGGGCCACCACCGTCGCCACGCCCTCTGCCCTTACCAGAGAAGGGGGTTCCCGAAGGATTTCCCTTACCTTTACCCTGTGATCCTGGAGCATTTCCTTTGTTTGTACCGGATTGAGGGGTTTGGCCTGGATTTCGATTTCCGCCTCCGGCGTTGACATTTGGACTCGTCTGGCCGTTTGGCTGTCCACCGGAACCGGATGGAGTCCGATTTCCTTTGCCTTGGAACCCGCCAGGGCCTCCGGTATTTTTGTTTCCACCGGAGGGGGTCGAATTACCCTTTCCCCCCTTGGCACCATGCACCTGTCTGTCATTCCTGTCTGAATTCTGCGAATTATTGACATTTTCACCAATCACCTTGTGATCGTAAGCAGACCATCGGTGATTAGCAGTGGAATGCGTCTTAGCTCGGTTCGTAGAACCTAGAAGAAGACAGATGCTACATTGATCCTGAACATTCCGGGTGTCATTCACCTTTTTGTTGCCCTTTTGGGCCCCATTTTGGGTGTTTTGCTGGGTATTCCTGTTTCCCCCAAGACCCTCATGAAAATTTTGATTGGCGGCGTCAGCGAGCCTCTCAACCTCTTCCCACAGTTCCTGCGGAGTAAACGAGAACACCCAGTTCCTGGCCTTCAGACGATTTCCATGGAAGCTTACTCCCCTGTTGAGGACTTGGACAAACAAGTCCCGATCCTCGTGTTCATTGAACTTGATTTTCCACGTGTTTTCAGTGAATTTCACCTTGGTAAACGACGTGGGGGAGCACTTTTGAAGTGCCTCCCTAACGGTAAACCGGTTGGCCGAGGCGTCAAAGCCATCGATCTCCGCCCACCAGGTCTTGACCTTTTCTTCGGACTGTCGATTCCGAAGGGTGGCGGCGGTTTCTGAGGGGATCTTGTCAAAAATCAGATTTTTCAGCTCGGCACTGGAAAATGTTTCGCCTGAATGTTCAGATTCTTCTACGAGATTCCAGAAGCGCTGTCTCTTGTCCTGCACTTCGTGCAAGATCAAGCGCGAGAATGAGGGAAAATTCTTCAACATCTGGTGGTAATGGTCCTCAGGCAGCCGGGATCCACGTACCTCCAACTGTTCCCACACCTCATCAAAGGTAAGGGGGGAACTTGAATCTTCACGATCACTCCAGGTTCTGAGCCAAGTGTTGGCCGGCGCTCCCTCAAGGCAGTCCAGAAGGGCCATCAGGAACTGATCATCCTGGAGTTTTTGAGTCTTAACCCACAGTTTAAATTCCCGTTGGAACTGAGGCCAACGTCTGGGGTTTCCATTATACTTTGGTTGCTTGGCAACCTGACGAAGTCGCAATGAAGTGGGATTTAGGAGTGAATCCAGCCCAACACCGGCCGTAATGGTAGGCACCTTGGCGGCATCATTAACCACACCAGCTCCGGCGAGGGTCTGGGCGAGCAACATCTGGGCAATTGCATTGGAATCAACAGCAGGAAGGGTAGTACGGGAGGCAGTCCTTTTGGCATTTTGAACCTCAGTCCTAGCCTTCGCCGATCTACTCTGTGATCGAGAGATTGTAACCCTTTCCTTTAGTTTAGTCCTGCTGATCCGTGCATCGGTGGTCTTAGAGTCCAACGAAGGAGCAATCGAAAAAATTTCTGTCGCCTCCTCCGACGGTTCTGTTGTCTGATCCACCGATGATGCGCCCTCAGACCTCATGTGGGTCTTGAAAAGATCTTTAATTCCCAGGGTCTGAATGATGAGTTGCATTTGATCTTTGAGCAATTGGAGCTCAGAATCTCGCTGAGATCTGCAAGAGCAGTCGGCAGGGCAGTACATACCGTGTCCTGAAGGACCTGAGCAGGCTGTCGGACCGCTAATCTCAGTGGTTCGCAGCCAGGAGTCCACTTGGGGAGCTCCTTCAGTCCTAATTTCCAGGCTTGCCTGCCTAGCTGCCTCCAAGATTCCTTCCTCAACCGCGGCGGCTAGATCGTCGCGGATGGAAACAGAGGGATGGGGGGCGGAGGGCCCGGCAACCGGTGCCTTGGTCTTCTCCTTCGGGAAGGGGCTTGCCTCCCAGATCTGCAAGAAAATGGCAAAAGATTCATCTTCTTGAGAACACCACCACATCCTGGTATTAATTTCTTCTTGAAGGAGGAAAAAATATTCAAATAAAAAATCAGAGGCGATTCTTTCTTGTCCTATCAGCTTAGACGTGGCTAATAGACACAGGGCCTCAAGCGCCTCAAGGTTACGGGCCACTTCCGAAGACAAATGGTTGTCCCATTGTGCCCATGAGGCTGGTCGATTAAAGGTAGGTACCTCACCTGGACCACCCATCTCAATGTCGTCAATTTCGGCATCGATGGTCTCGAAATGTGGACATTGGTAGGGAGTATTGGTCCCCGCCAAGTCCGTAAGCTCCACCGGAGCGTTGCCATTAGAGTAAGCTGGGAGATTCCAGCTGCTTGATGGCCAAATTCGACTGGGATCTTGATCGTAATCTGGGCCTCCACAGCTGCTGATTTGTGTCCTTCTTGGGCAATTTGGGCTTGCGCAAGGCATTCCTCTCAAGGCCTCGTTCGCACAGCACCACGGGAGCGTGATCGTTACTTCTCCGGAGGTGGCGGAGTCTACGGGGCCGTACTGAGGGGCTAGCTGTGGTTGGGACACCAAAGGAACAACATTCAGGTAGCCTCTGCTACCATGAAAGTGCTGCCCTGGGTCGATGTGGGTGCCGGAGGGCTCGGGGCCGGCAAGACCAGTGGGGCAGGCACGCGAGGAGTCTTCCTGGATGTTGTTATTGGGGTTGGAACCAGAGACACGGACACCAACGGAGGCGAGAGCAGCGACAACAGAAGCAAGGTCCATGCTGATTGTGGTCCGGCAGAAAATCCCAGTCTATGAAGAAAATTGAGGGGAATTATTCTAAATACATCTGAGTGTCCAAAACTGTCCGAATGAATTTAAATAATCCATTTATGTAAAATTGTATGGCCGATCAGGCCCGCGAGCGCGCGCCAGCGGCAAATGGCGATTCCAGCTAAAATAGCGGAATGCGGCGGATTTACGGGAAATGGACCGCGGAATCAAATCCGGCATATCAGAAATATATAGGAAATATCCTGTGACTGAGCTGCGAGGCGGCAATTCCGCCGAAGCAAAGAAAATGACCAAAATGTAGCCAATCTGGGCAGAATGTCTGAAAATCTGAGCAGATGGGGCTAGCCGCACTTACATCCCCGTCCCCGTACTCCAGGACTAGGCCAGCGTCGATACATTCTTGTATCTGTCGCACAATCTCGTCGGCCTGCTCTTTAGGAGATGGGTAGGGTCTCCTCCGGATCTTATGGCCCACGAACTCGGGTTTCAGCTTGAGGTCCATCTGTACCAGCTTGTCACATGAGGCTGGGGGTGGGAGTTCCCCGAACACCTCCAGATAGGTCCTTATAAGCTTCTGCATCCGCGGGTCCAATAGCTTGATCTTGTCCTCCATGTCCTCATCAGAGTGTAAGTTGCTTGCCCCCTGAGTAATAGATGCCGCGATGTGATCCTCTACCGACTCTTCGCCCTTGGTAGTATCATTCAACCTTTGGTAGGCATATAGTAGGTCTCGTTCAACCATCTCCGGTGGAAAATGGCAACATAGGCATGCTCGCGGGGGTTCACATACACATTCCTCCGAGAGGTCATCTTCCTCTGGGGTTCTCACATGGGCACCTCACACTTAAGATCTACCTCCCTTTGCCAGCTGATGATCTTCTGTTCGAGGTCCTCCTTCAATTGGGATAGATCCCCCGTACGTCCTTGCTTCAGTGGCCATGAGCTGCAGGTAGGCTTAGCGTAGCATAACTTTTTTGCCACCAACCTCCTCTTGGAGTCCACGTACTCCCTTAGCCTGGATCAGGGGTCCAGCCCCTCATCCACGGGGTCTTCCACCCTCATAGAGAGTAGGGGTTTCAGTGGGGCGGCGTACTCGGCGTTCTCCACTTCCTCCACGCATGTCTGCACGAAGAAGGTGTCATGCTCAGTTTCGTCATCAGGGTGGATAGAGCGTGGAAGCTCGTATAGTCCACACTCTGAGACTTACGGGACCCGGGCGTGGCGTCCCCCGACGCGAAAGGGGCGGTGTTGGCGTCCACACAAAACAGCCCCGGTGCCCCAGCCTAGTCGCCCGTCGAAAGACGGGCGGTACGGGAAACTGGACACGTCAGTGACCGGGTCCACACACGAAAAACACCGCAGCGCACGCAGCCCAAGACCGACGCAAGAGGGACCCGCCAGTGACAACCCCATCACAGGGCCCCGAACGCGTATGACGCAGAGCGAGCCCGGCACCCGTGCCTCGGCGGGGGCCAGCGGCAGGCACAATGAGCCCGGTTGTCGGCCGGCCTCTGCGTACCCCGCGCAGCCAGCCAGTAGAGGGGAAAGGGAAAATGCACCACGGCGCCAGGAAGGCCGACTGGAGCACCGAGAGCGACCGGACCGGACGAGGCGCGGCGCACCAACGCGGGGCCACAAGGCACGCCAGAGAGGCACGCCGCAGGCCACAATATTGACACAAGGGCAGGTGCCAAGCAACAACGGGCACCGGGTGCCAAGAACCCGGGCAGCGCGCACAACACGCAACGAACCACAGCACAGGAACCGGTGCCAGGCAACAGCCAACCCACACACCACAAACCCCAGCCAGGAGTGGCGGGGCACAGCCGAAATCCGAACCCAAACACACACACCCACAACGCACACCCCAGCCAGGAGTGGCGGGGTACAGGAGGAGCGCGCACACCAGCACACACACATCCCAACACTCAAGCCACGAGTGGCGGGGCGCAGCCGGAACCCGAGCCCAAACACACACACCCACGCGCACACCCCAGCCAGAAGTGGCGGGGTACAAGAGGAGCACGCACACCAACACGCACACCACAACACCCCAGCCAGGACTTGCAGGGCGCACCCGAAACCTGAGCCCAAACACACACACCCACACCGCACACCCGAGCCAGGAGTGGCACGGGACAGGCGGAGCGCGCACACCAGCACCCGCAAACCCCAACACCCAAGCCAGGTGTGGCAGGGTGCAGCCGAAACCCGAGCCCAACCACACACACTGACGCCGCACATTCCAGCCAGGAGTGGCGGGTTCAGGAGGAGTGCGCACACCAACAGCACACCCCAACACCCCAGCCAGGAGTGGCGGGACGCAGCCAAAACACGAACCAAAACACGCACACCCACGCCGCACGCCCCAGCCAGGAGTGGCGGGGTACAACGGGAGCAAGCACACCAACACGCACACCCC
Organism: Eutreptiella sp. 'Long Island Sound 2002'; assembly: GCA_964036045.1. Taxonomy (NCBI): domain Eukaryota; phylum Euglenozoa; class Euglenophyceae; order Eutreptiales; family Eutreptiaceae; genus Eutreptiella; species Eutreptiella sp. 'Long Island Sound 2002'. The sequence continues at coordinate 128,915,841 of OZ038382.1, read as the reverse complement.
ACACCCAAACCAGGACTGGCGAGGCGAGGCCGAAACCCGAGCCCAAGCACACACACGCACGCCGCACACCCTAGCCAGGAGTGGCGGGGTACAGAGAGAGCAGGAACACGAACGCGCACCCCCCAACACCCCAGCCAGGAGTGGCGGGGCGCAGCCGAAACAGAGCCCAAACACTCACACCCACACCGCACACCCCAGCCGGGAGTGGCGGGGTACAAGGGGAGCGCCCATACCAGCACACACACACCCCAACACCCCAGTCAGGAGTGGCGGGGCGCAGTGGAAACCCAAACCCAAGCACACACACCCATGCCGCGCGCCCCAGCCAGGAGTGGCGGGGTACAGGGGGAGAATGCACACAAACGAGCACACCACAACACCCCAGCCAGGCGTGGCGGGGCGCAGCCGAAACCCGAGCCCAAGCACACACAGCTACGCTGCACAGCCCAGCTAAAAGTGGCGTAGAACAAGGGGAGCACGCACACAAACACGCACACCCCAATACCCCAGCCAAGAGTGGCGCGGCGCAGCTAAAACCAGAGCCCAAACACCCACACCCACACCGCACACGCCAGCCAGGAGAGGCGGGGTACAAGGGGAACACGCACACCAGCACACACACACCCCAACACCCCAGCAAGGAGTGGCGGGGCTGAACCGAAACCCGAGCCCAAGCACACACACCCAAGCCGCACACCCCAGCCAGGAGTGGCGGGGAACAAGGGGAGCCCGCACACAAACACGCACACCCCAACATCCCAGCCACGAGTGGCGGAGCGCAGCCGAAACCTGAGCCCAGACACGCACACCCGGACTGCACACCCAAGCCAGGAGTGACGGGGTACAAGCGGAGCGCGCACACAAACACACACAGGCACACCGCACACCCCAGCCAGGAGAGGCGGGGTACATGGGGAGAGCGCACACGAGCACACACACACCCCAACAGACCAGCCAGGAGTGGCGGGGTGCAGCCGAAACCCGAACCCAAGCACACACACCCATGCCGCACACCCCAGCCAGGAGTGGCGGGGTACAAGCGAAACAGGCACACAAGAACACACAGAGCCCAACACCCGAGCCAGGAGTGGCGGGGCGCAGCCAAAACCCAAATCCAACCCCAACCCAGACCCAAACGCAAGCGCCACGCAACAGTAGGAAACCCAGTGTCCATAGCCCGGGCACTGAGGCAGCCCATGCCATGCAGGTGACCCGGCCAAACGAGATCCGGAGCCCGGGGGTAAGGCTGCATCCTAGGGCCTGCCCTGCTTTGGGACTCGAGGCGGAGCGTGCGACACCCAAGCACCTCGAAACCCTAGTACCAAGAACATGCATGGATGCCTTGGGAACGGGATACGCCAGGAAGTCCGGTGAACCCCTAGGGTTCCGCCCAAAGGAGGGGACGAGCGCAAGCACGGCGGGCCACCCTCCCGGCATGACAACCGAAACCCAAGCCCAAGCACACACACCCACGCCGCACACCCCAGCCAGGACTGGCGGGGAACAAGGGGAGCCCGCACACAAACACGAACACCCTAACACCCCAGCCAGGAGTGGCGGGGCGCAGCCAAAACCCGAGCCCAGACACACAAGCCCGAACTGCACACCCCAGCCAGGACTGGCAGGGTACAAGCGGAGCGCGCACACAAACACACACAGGCAGACGGCACACCCCAGCCAGGAGAGGCGGGGAACAGAGGAGCGCGCACACGAGCACACACACACCCAGACACCCAAGCCAGGAGTGGCGGGGTGCAGCCGAAACTCGAACCCAAGCACACACAGCCACGCCGCACACCCCAGCCAGGAGTGGCGGGGTACAAGGGGAGCAGGCACAAAAACACGCACAACCCAACACCCCAGCCACGTGTGGCGGGGCGCAACCAAAACCCAAGCCCATACACCCACACCCACACCGCATAACCCAGCCAGGAGTGGCGGGGTACAAACGGAGCACACAAATTCACACACACACACCCCAACCACCCAGCCAGGAGTGGCGGAGCGCAGTCCAAACCCGAATCCAAGCACACACACCCACGCCGCACACCGCAGCCAGGAGTGGCGGGGTACAAGGGGAGCACGCACACAAACACGCACACCCCAACACCCCAGCCAGGAGTGGCGGGACGCAGCCGAAACCCCAGCCCAAACACACACAGCCACACCATACACCGCACATCTCAGCCAGGAGTGGCGGGGTACAAGGGGAGCACGCACACCAGTACACACACAGCCCACCACCCCAGCCAGGAGTGGCGGTGCGCAGCCGAAACTCGAACCCAAACACACACACCCACGACGCACACCCCAGCCACGAGTGGCGGGATGCAAGTGGAGCGCGCACACAAGCAGACACAAACTCCAACACCCCAGCCTGGAGTGGCGGGGCGCAGCTGAGACCCGAGCCCACACACACACACCCACGCCGTACACTCCAGCCAGGAGTGGCGGGGTACAAGGGGAACAGGCACACAAGCACACACACACCCCAAAACCCCAGCCAGGAGTGGCGGGGCGCAGCGGAAACCCGAACCCAACCACAACCCAGACCCAAACGCAAGCACCACGCAACAGTAGGAAACCCAGTGTCCATACCCCGGGCACTGAGGCAGCCCGTGCAATGCAGGTGACCCGGCCAAACGTGATCAGGAGCCCGGGGGTAAGGCTGCATCCTAAGGCCTGCGCTGCCTTGAGACTTGAGGCGGAGCGTACGACACCCAAGCACCTCAGAACCCTAGTACCAAGAACATGCATGCATGCATTCGGAACGGGATACGCCAGGAAGTCCGGTGAATGCCTAGGGTTCCGCCTAAATGAGGGGTCGTGCGCAAGCACGACAGCCCACCCTCCCGGTATGACAACCGAAACCTGAGCCCAAGCACACACACCCACGCCGCACACCCCAGGGAGGAGTGGCGGGGAACAAGGAGAGCCCGCACACAAACACGCACACCCCGACATCCCAGCCAGGAATGGCGGGGCGCAGCCAAAACTCGAGCCCCAACACACACACCCTGACTGCACACCCCAGCCAGAAGTGTCAGGGTACAAGCAGAGCGCGCACACAAACACACACAGGCACACTGCACACCCCAGCCAAGAGAGGCGGGGTACAAGGGGAGCGTGCACACGAGCACACACACATCCCAACACCCCAGCCAGGAGTGGCGGGGCACAGCCGAAACCCGAACCCATTCACACGCACCCACGCCGCACACCCCAGCCACGAGTGGCGGGGTACAAGGGGAGCACGCACAAAAAAACACACACACGCCAACACCCCAGGCCACGAGTGGCGGGGCGCAGCTGAAACCCAAGCCCATACACCCGTACCAGGGCCGCACATCCCAGCCAGGAGTGGTGGCGTACAAGCGGAGCGCTCACATTAGCACACACACACCCCAACACCCCAGCCAGGAGTGGCGGGGCGCAGCCGAAACCCGAACCCAACCACAACCCAGACCTAAACTTACGCGCCACGCAACAGTAGGAAGCCCAGTGTCCATAGCCCTGGCACTGAGGCAGCCCGTGTCATGCAGGTGAGCCGCCCAAACGAGATCCGGAGCCCGGGGGTAAGGCTGCATCCTAAGGCCTGCGCTGTTTTGGGACTCGAGGCAGAACGTGCGACACCCAAGCACCTCGGAACCCTAGTACCAAGAACATGCAAGCATGCCTTGGGAACGGATTACGCCAGGAAGTCCGGTGAACCCCTAGGGTTCCGCCCAAAGGAGGGGACGTGCGCAAGCACGGGGGGCCCACCCTCCCGGCATGACAAGCAGTCACGCTGGCGGCCATCAGCACCCCCCGTGGTGCCCAGGGCCGCTTTGTTGGGGGCCACCAGTCAGGATCTAGCGAGATGTAAGTCGCCTCCCCTCTTCAAGCGCGGGACCTCTTCTTGTACGTCACAAGGGCAACGCCAGGGGGAACCATGGGGCGCCTCTCCACGACCGAGTGCACCTACCTACCTACCTCGATCTTTCAGGTCGCCCAGGGTTAGTCCATCGCTTTCTCGTTGTACAGTCTGGACCAGAGTCGAGTCCAGGTCCTTCCAGGGAATGGAGGTAGGACCTGCGTCCACCACGCTGAGCATGCTTCCCCATCCGGGTTTCCCGACGGGCGTCAGAGGCACGTAGATGGCCTCATCAGGTAACCGAACAGAGCTGATAGTCAGCCTGTCGGGGGGGGTTCGCCAGTACTCGTTGCCCCCATGGGCTCTCCAATCGGAGGAACACGGGACCATACGACCTTGTCAAGACCTTCCCCAGTTCACTGAACCTGGGGTTCCTGTAAGTCATCCCGAAAGAGGGCCAGTAAAATTTGTAGCAGCAGTTTTTCCCTTTGCTGCAGTAGAGGTCCAAAACATGTTGCTTGTCGCTTGCGAACAACTCCACGCTCAGGTCTTCTCTGGAGTAAACAAACTCCTTCAGACCTTGGTCTAGGACTTCCCCCAATAGTTGATAGTCCTCAGTTTTGGAGGCCGCCATCATGTTCGAGGGCTCCTCCCTTGATACCCTCAGGTAGCTCGAGGTATACTCCGACTGCTCCAGTGGCACAGACTCTTCGCCCTTGCCGTGGTCCACGTAGAGGAGGTAGGGTGCTTGTAGCGTCAGGGATTGTATCTGGGAGTGCTGCACGAAGAAGTCAGTCCCCAATACAAAGTCAAAGGCCTCAGTGTCCATCACATAGAACCGATGCGGGATAGTTTGGGTGCCCATTGGTACCTCTACTTCACAGTCCCCGCAGCTGTGCACCACATGTCCATCCCCCATTCGTATAGCCATGGTGGTCATTGTGTTCTTCAGTCTCCCACAAGGTAAAATTTTGTTGGCCAATATACATATGGTGGCTCAAGTATCCAATACCCCCTGCCATTCACGTCCCCCCAGTCGGATAAATACCCAGAACACCAGGTCCAGGGCCCCACCAGAGCGTCCCCGTCAGAACTCCGCGGGACACGTCACTTCAAAGCCCTTGTTCCGCAATTTGCGGGCACTCCTCATGAAACGGCTTCCCTGCTTGGCGTTGCCGTCATCTCTACCTTCATGCTCACTTTTGGCCCCTTGCTCTCACTGGGCCTGTGTCTGCAAGCGTGTGGTAGGACCAGACTGCCCTCCAGAGGGCTCGGAGTACCCCCCTGGATTAGGGTAGGGGTTGCCTCCGTTTTTGTCCTGGTTCTTGTTGTCCTTGTCTGGCTGGCGATTAGCGCCTCCTCCTCGTGCACCTTGGCTCTTGATTTGGCCTTTCCCACGACCTTTCGACTTGCCCTTGCCGGCATCGTTGCCGTTGCCCTTGCCACCGCCCTTTCCAGAGCCTTTGCCAGGATCTCCGCCCTTCAGCTTCGCTGAGAGGCGCTTCTTGTGGTAGCACTCATCCTCGTAGTGCTTCCTCCTCCCACAAAAAGCACAGGTGATGGTGCACCTGTAATGATCCGGCATCTTAGGCTTGGCGCCGGTGTTGGTCTCTTGCTTTTTCCATTGGACCACGAAGCAATCGTGCTGATTGCAGTCAGTGGCTTGTTACAGGTGACCATGCTCATCTCTGGTGTCACACCAGAAGAGCTCCTTGACATTGTCCAAGATAGGGGCGTGCTTGGGGGTAGTCCCCTGTCCAGGTCTGGGTACTTGGTACCCTTTGCCATGGCTTCCAGAGCCTCCTGCTCCAGGACGGTAGGCGTTCAGGTGCTGGCGGCGTTCTTTCTCCAGCGCCAGCTACAAGAGTAGCACAGGAAATCCTCGTAGTTGAGGGCTCTAGCCTTGCGCTCTGCCGTTGACCGGCACTGGTCCCACAGCTCCCGAGGGTGCTTAGCCACCGACCAGAAGAGCAGATCTTCGCTGCTGTAGGAACCGGGCGTCAGTCGTCCCGCCCAGTGGTCCAGGTCAGCCAGTAGCTCTGGGACCCTGGCTGGTTTGGGGTTTTTGGGCAGCACGGCCAGGTTCTGGATCTCGGCCCTGAGGGAGAGGTCAGTTTCGTAGGTCGGGTACTGCCTCTCCAGGGCAACCAACATATCGGCAAAGGTGGCGGAGTTAGTCCCTATCTGCCTGACCTGCTTCTGCAGGTACTTGGTCTTGCAGCACTGCAGGAGCAGATCACACTTGACTCGCCTACTAGGATGGGTTTGGCTGGTCATTCGGAGGAACCGGCCAAAGTTCTCAGCGAACTGGCTGAGATCCTTGCCTGTGAACTCAGGCAAGTTCACCACAATCTTGGAGGTCGCAATTGCCTTAGCCACCTGAGACCCGTCCGTCAGGGCGCTTGGTCTTCCTCTTTTTCCTCTTCTTTGGCCCACTCAGGTTCTCGGGGTCCTCAGGGTCGTTGTCCTCCGAGGGGGAAGCGCAAGTTATGGACGGCGGCTCATCAACGAAGGGGTCTCCGCGTAGGTCACTACAGCCATAGGGCTCCACGTCCACCATTGCCCTTAGGGCTGGCAGCTCGGGCCGGTTCAGCTCGGCACTCGTGGAATTCCCCACGTGGCTGTAGGGAGGCAGGGTTGTTCTTGGTATGAAAGGGCTTCTCGGTATCACAGCAGGGGTCGGCATCGGTCGGCTCCTCAGGCTCCCTTGGGTGTTGGTCTGAAAACCCCACCACCAGATGATTGGCTTGTAATCTGTTGGGTAAATCTCCCACGATGGTAAGAGACGCTTGCGGAGGAATCAGGTGCTCCAGTCTAGCCCGAATCACTTGAGTGAGATAACCAACAATTTTAGAGGTGGCTCCTCGGAGTGCCTCATTGATTTCCGACCGCGTGACGGACCTGTTGGAGGATCTCCCCGATCCTCTACTCCTGTTCCCGCATGATTCAGGGCCTCTCCCCAGCCCACTCAGGGTTGCATACCCAGGAACATCCACATAAGCTCCCGTAGCGGGTAGAGGATGGTGATAGTCTGCCGCATACGGGCGCGGCGCAGAACTGGAGGCCACTGGCTCACTGGCAGTAGTTGCCTCTGGAAACGCAGTGGTGGATGGGTCCCCACCATAGGCAGGGTAGGTAGGCATACCAGTAAAGCCTGTGCCCTCAGCCAAAGGCAGTGTGGTTATGGGTGTGGGTGTTGCAGCGGCTGGGTCTGGAGTTGAGAGTGTGGTGGTTATAGGAGAGGGTGATGCGTGGAGGCCAGAGGCGCTTGGTGCGCCCTCGAAGGTTGACTCACTCGTCGGGTCGTGCCCCTGGTCTACTCCTTCGTCTGTCGTGCTCCCTCTTGCATCCTTCGCTCTCTCCCTCTTTCTCCGCACAGGGTTGGTGTCCACCTACTCGACTGAGAGGGCCCTGAAGGCCGACTGAAGTCCCTCCAGCGAGTCATCAACAACATCCACTGGCCCATGTAAGGGCCCCGAAGGTATAGCGCTAGGTCCAGGTGCAGGTTCACCAGGCGCTGGCATTGCTGGTGCCTCAGGCGCCGTCTTCACGTCGGTGTCCTCCTTCTTTGTGGTTTGAGGTTTGCGGTTTGATTTTGCGGGTACTAGACGCCTTTCGGCCCCGGGGGGCCACCTGGTCGGGCTAGGTGATATCCTCCCCACCGGGTCCTAGTGGGGGGCCCTCCAAGACGCACCTCCTGCCTGGTGGCGGAGTCCTCGGGTTCACAGGGCTGGGAGCCCCGTCCTTCCCCGGCTTCCCCGTTTCGCCACTCCCCGGTCAGTGCATCAATTCGCAGCCGTGGCTGCCGGCGCTTACCCACTGCGTCGCCCCCCTAATGCGTGGTCGCCCGGGGCGCCAGCGCCGCCGGGCCCGTGCTACTGGCTTGTCGCCAGTGGGACCCCCTTGGGCTGGCGCGGAGGCTGCCTAGCCTAGGCGTTGGGGCGTGGCGCTGTGCGCCACTACTGCCTTGGCAGGTGCAGTGCCCCGTCTGTGTGTGCGCGGCGCTCGCGGCCGGTTTGGGGGGTTCGGGCCGGTACCTGGTGTTGTGTCTCTCTCGTTTCCCGCTTCCCGCCCCGCGTGTTCCGCGCTGCGTGTGGCGGGCCGTCCCGTCCGGGTGTCCCTTACCCTCGCTCGCTGGTACGCCATTTCACGCGGTCTGTGCGTTCCGCGCGCTCGGTCCGGTTGCCCTTCTGGTAGTCCCCGCGTTCTCTTCTCGTGTGTGTGCCCGCTCGCGCTCCCGCGGCGTCCGCTCCCCCCCCTCCTGGGTGGTGTGGCGTGCGCACCTCGCGAAGTCCCGGCACTGGGCGCTGGTAGGGCCGTTCCACGTGGTCCGTGCCCCTCCGCGTGTCCTGCCCCGGTTCCTTGCTCCGTCTGACGTGCTTGGGGCGGGGCGGTCCGGTCCCGGTTCCCCCCTACTTGGCTTGGGGTTGTGGGAGTGGCGGTAGGGCGCCCCCGGGGGGGTAGCCTTCTACTGTTGCGAGGGGCGTCTGGGGTCAGGCGCTCCCCCTCCCCCAACTGCCCGCCCACTCTCCACGTGTTGTGGGCGCGGGCGTGCGGGTGTGGGGGCCCTTCTCTGTCCCATCGGCCTGCACGCCCTGTGGGGGCTGCGCGCCGCGTGGCGGGTCCGTGGCATTCGTGTGCTGGGGGGCGGGCTGGGGGGGGGGGGGCGTGCGCCGTACCCCCCGTTTGTGCGGCCGGGGGGGGGGCTGTAGGGCGGGGGGTCGCTCTGCCTCGTTCCGTCCCTCTGCCTTCCCTGGGCAGGCAACAATGCGGGTGTCACTGGCGTCGTTCTGTCCATGGGGGGCGTGGCCCCCCATACCAGTCCGGTTCGTGCTCGCCCGCCTTCTCTGGGCGCGATCTGTGCGGCGTCCTGGCGTGTTGGCGCGGGCTCGCTGGTTCTCCGCGGCCCCTGTGGGAGGCGGTGACTGGGGTCGGGGGGCGGGTCGCGCTCCGGCTCCTCTCTCGGGCGGGGGGGGGGGCCAACCCCCCCTGCCTCGGGAAGTGGGGATAGGGGCCCCCGCGGCTTGCGGGCCGGTGGGGGGGGTGGGGGGGGGGGTCGCGCCGCGGCCTCCCTGCTCCTCTTCTTGGTGGCGGCCTGCGGTACTCCATCCTGGCCCCCCTCGTGTCGTCGGCGCACTCCCCTCCAGCGTGCGCGTGCGGTCGGGGTCGCGGTGCCGCCCCGGGGTGGGGGGGGGGTGAGGGGCGGCCCGTGGACCGCTCCCCCGGGGGCCCCTGCAGACCTGAACCCCCCCTCTGCCCTCCCTGAGTGGGCTGTGGTCACGGGAGGGTCATGTCGGGCGCGGCCTCCATACTGTTCTAGTGCGCGCGTTGCTCCGGCACGCTGGTGTGAGCTCGCCCTGCGGCCGCGACCCCCGCGGGAGCGGGCGGCTGGGGGCGCTGGGGCGCGCGGTGTGCAGGCCCAGCCGAATCCCCCCCCCGTCCCTTCTGGGGGGAGGGGCGTCCTCTCGGCTCCAGGGGGGCGGAGGGCCGCTCCTGTGGCTCCCAAGCTGGGGGGGGGGGGAGGGGGGTGGGGGGGCCGCTACCCCGCCCCCCCCGCCCCGTCAGGCGTCGGCCTGCCATCCGTTGTCCCCGGCTTACCCCCCCGGCATATACTCGCGCCGTGGGAGTTGCCGGGCGGCCGCGGGCGTCGGGCGCGGTCCGGTCGGTCGCCGACGGGTCAGTGCGGCGGAGGGGAGGGGGGGGCCGGGGCCGGCCTCTGATAAGGCCGCTCCGTTTGCGCCGTCCTCGGCGCCGCCGGTCCGCCGTCGGCCGGCAGCGGGCAGGGCGTGCGGGCGCCTGCCTCGGCCGTGGTGCCCCCGCACCCCGGTAGCAGCGGCCTCTTCGGGGGGAGTGCGGGGCCGCCGTTTCTTCGGTCTGCCTCCGTCCGCTCCTGGGCTTGAGTGGGAGGGGGGGGGGAGTGGGGGGGGGCCTCTGGTCCTCTGACGCCGCCTCCTGACAGCCGGGGGGGGGGGCGGCATGGCGGTCCTGGACCCGGGGGCCAGCCATCGGCTGGGGGGTCGCACCCTTCCCCCGCCCCCCTCTACCTAGAGCCCGACCCTGGTGCAGGCCCTCGCTGGGGCCCCTCATCCCCCCTGCCGTCGTCGCGCGGCGCTGGCCGGCCGGGGGCGGCCGTGAGGGTTAACGGTCAGCGGTTAGCGGGCTGCGGGGCAGCAGGTTCCCCCCCGAGCCCGTTGTCTCCGCCCTCCCTCCCGCGGGAGGTGGCGCGCGCTCCTTCGTCACGCCGTACCGTGGGGGGGGCATGGGTCGGGGGGCCCAGCCCCCCCCCCGGCTTTCTCGCGTCCGCCGTCTGGGCCGTCACCTGCGCCGCCGCTTGTGTGGGGGCTGTGGCGGCGGCGGGTTGCGCCGGCGGTAGCGCCAGTGGGCGAGGGCGCTGTGGAAGGCCCGGGGGAGCCAGTTGTTGGCGTCCGCATCCGTGATGCCGAGCACCGCTCCCCCTTCCAGGAAGGCCGGCCACGTCGGATCCCTGTCGGGCCACGCCACCCGGATCACTCACCTGAGGACCCTCTCATGGTCCTCTGGGGCTGCCCACCCCCCCGGGGGTACCTCTCGGTTTCCTCCGTCCCTCCGGAGGAGCACGTCATCAAGGGGCCGGTTCCTCGACCCCCTGGTGGTCCCCTGGTTGGCCCAGCACAACCACCCGTACACCTCCCCCACCAGGGGGAGGGCCTCCTCCCCCAGGGGGTCCGGGACCGTGCCCCAGTCCCGGTCCCAGGGCCGGGCTCCCTCTGCCCCTCGCGCCAGCTCCCCCCGCTGCCCCTGTGCCTGCGGCGCCGATGCCGCGCCCCGCCCCCCCCCCCGCCGAAGCTATCCGCGCCGGCTCCGCTCTCCGCGCGGGGGGAGCTGGCTGGTGCTGGGGGCGTGGGGGTTGGGGGGGGACGAGCTCGCCGGCGTCTGGATCGATGTTGTGGAGGTGGTGGTGGGGGTGGTGGTGGCGGTGGGTGTGGTGCGCCGGCATCTGTTGGATGCCGGGGGAGATGCACCTCACCGGCTGCACGTCCGGCTGCGGGGGAGCTCCGCTCCCCGCTGCACTCCCTCTGGCCCCCCCTCCCCCAAGGGCTCCCATGCCCTGTCTCGTCTGTCCCTTGGGGCCCGCGGCGCCCTTGCCCTTGCCCTTGGGCCCCTTTCCGGCCCCCTGCCCGTGCGGCGGGGCCCGCCCCCTGTCCCCCACGCCCTGGCCCGCCCGCTCGGCCATCGTCCCTCGCCCCGCTCCCTGCACCTGGGCTCCCTGCCCGCGCCCCTGCGCGCCCTTCCCGTGCCCTGGTCCCTTCCCGGCCACCTGCCCTGAGTCGAGCCGTCCGCTGCCTGCGCTCTGTCCCCCCCCGCTGCTGCGCCCTTGCCCCCTGCCGCGCGTGCCCTGGCCTGCTCCTTGCGCGCGCTCCTGGGCACTTCCCCTGTCGCCTCCTATCCCCCGCTCCGCGCTCCCGTAGCTGGCACGCAGCTCTGCCTGCGCGCCCTCCCCTCCTTCCTGGATCACGCGCCGGGCGTCCCGCTGTCTTTGCAGCTGCGGCAGCGTGACGCCCGGCGGCGAGCGCTCGGGCGCCGGGGGGCGGACGTGCCGCGCCCGCCCAGGGGGGAAGGGCTTGGGGGGGAACGGCTTTGGGGGGACTGGTGTGGGTGTGGGTGGGGTTGCCGTGGGCTCGGTACTTCGCGCTCTCCCTGCCCACTGCTGCTGCTGCGGCGGCCGCCAGCGAGGCGCCTGTGGCCCGTGCGGGGTCCTTCCCCCGCTTTCGTGGCGTGCTGGCGGTCGCGGCGTGGCCGGCCGAGGCGGTGGCGCGGCTCGCGGGGGCCGCAGTCGCAACCCCTCGCGCGCCCTCCCCGCTATCCTCTGCGGCTGCGGCAGCCCTCGGCGATGCGCCCGGTTCCTGCGTCGGGGCTACCCTCCGTGTCGGCGGCGTGCCAGGGGCCGCGGTCAGGGCCGCGGCTTGGCTCGCTGGGGCTGCGGTCTCCGCTTCCTGCGCGTCTGGGGCCCCCTCCCGGGGCGGGGCGGCAGGGCTTGCTGCTTGGGCGGCGGGGGTGGTCACCTCGGCTGGCTCAGGCTCCTGGGCCGGCGGCAGCGGCCCGACAGGCACCGCCGCCTCCGCCAGCCTCTGCTCCTGGCGCTCCGCGAGGGTCTTCCCCGTCCACTCCGGGGAGACCGGGGTGCGGGAGCAGGACCGGCGGTGGTGGCGGTCGTCCAGCCTGGGGGGAGCCATCAGAGTCTGCCATCACTGTTATCCTGGTAGGCATGCGTGGTGGCAGGCGCGCCCTCCCCACTACCTCCTGGTGCATCAGTGCCGTGCCGTGGGCAGTGCCGTGCGGTTCTCTGCGGGGGGGAGGGGGGGAGGGGGTGGGGGGACGCCTGTGGCGTCAGCCCCGCACGGCCGGGGGCAGGCGGCCATCCATCGGCATTGGGAGGGGAGGCGGGGGAGCCACGCGGCCCACGCATCGCGCCACAGCTCCCAGTCTGGGGCGGGGCCCAGGGCCCTGGGCCCCCGGGGGTCATCAGGTGGTGTCGGGGGGAGCCGCACTAGGTCGACCCCCGTAACGGCGGTGACCTCCTGTGTTCGCAGGAAGGTGTGTACTCCGTCCCGCGCCGCGGGCGCCGGGAGGGGGGGCGGGGTACGGGTGCTGCCCCATAGAGGTGGGTGCGGGTGATCCCCAGGACCCGCTCCGGGTCCCCGCGGGTCGGGACGACGAGGAGGAGCAGGGGGGTGCCAGGGCACTCTTGCCAGAGGACCTGCCCCCTGTGGTGGGCACCCCTGGTTCTGGAGAGGGCGGGGGACACGTCTGGGTTGGCCCAGCCGCGGGGCGCGTGCGTCGCCGGCGGGAGGGCGGGGAACCAAGTGGGCTCCCTGGGGAACGCCTCGCATACGATGGCGTACGGGGGGGTAGGCCTGGTGACGTCGTACACCGGGTTGGTCGGCCGGGGGCGGGCGGACACCTCGTCCGCGCCTTCGACGAACACGGTGAACTCGCCAACCTCCAGGTCCTCGTCCGGTGTGTGTAGAAGGTGGAGCGCCGCATACAGCTCGGACACTCCCCCCGGGTATGTGGCCCGCGCCTGGTTCAGGTACGGGGCCGCATCCCCGGGGTAGCGCGTCCTGAGGGCGTGCAGCAGGGCTGGGGCGCTGCTGCGGAGGGACATGGCGGACCCCGCTCCCGTCAGCTGCAGGGTATCCCCCATGGACAGGGGCCGGCCCAACCGGTTGGACTCGCGCCACTCCATCCAGTGCCCGTAGAGGGCCGCCTCCGGGCTGATGAGGCCCAGCTGGACGGCGTTCACGATCCGGTGCATTGCCAGGAGCAGCGTAGGGGCCCCCGCTCCGTTCAGGGCGCGGACAGCCGGGAGGGCGGTCTCGTTGAGGAAAGCCCTCGCACTGCCCGTGCGACAGCGTGCGCCTCATGCGCCTCCGCCACCGCGTCCGCCACCAGGCCCCGGCGGCTGCCTCCTGCGCTTTGCGGCGGGCCCTGGTGTGTCCCGGCCCATCGCCCTGTCGGCGTGGCATGGTACTGCGGGCTCTGCAAAGGGCGGCGGCGGGTGGGGGTCAGGGCGCGAACACGTGCGACAGGTGCGCAATGGACGTGGGGTCCCGCAGGTGGACGTGGATCCACAGAAGGGCAGCGCCCGCGGGGCCCGCGCGTTCGTGGGAGGGGGCGTGTGCCCCCTCGATGCGCCAGTGCAGGGCCTCCTCCCCTGTGCGCCTGCGCGGGCCTGCGAGAGGTTCAGGCCTGGGCGCACCGCGCGCACCTGTTGGCACCTGTCAACGCTGCGGAGGACACCGTGTCACATTCCCCGCGGAGCCGGCAGGTGTGTGGGAGGTGGGAGGGCGGCAACCAAGGGTCGAAATTGCGGAGCCAGAGGTCGTCCCACCTCTGGCGGAGGGGGTCCCGGATCTCCAGCAGGCGGGCGCGGACGCGGCGCCGGTAGTCCCTGCCAAGCGTCTTCCGCTGGACCTCCCGCCACGTGTCATCAGGGATGATCCCGTGGTTGTGGAAGGCGGCGATGAGATCGTCCCACGCCGGGCGGGGGTGCCCCTGGGGGGGGGTTGCCATGTACACGTGGCGCCCGGTGAGCTGGGGCGTCAGCGCATCCCATTGGCACCCGTTCGCGGCGTCTCGGTGGAGGAGGGCCAGCAGGGTGCCGTCCGCGACTGCCTCCCATCCCACTCGCAGCCCTTCGCAGCCGTCCAGCTCCTGGCGCAGGGCGGCTGCAATGTCGGTGGGGAGCATGAGGAGCAAGGGCCCCTGGGTGTCGCTCAGCCGGGCAGGGCGTCGTCGTATACCGGCCCCCCAGCTTTGAAGTGCGCCACGGCAAGCTGGGCGGCCCCGTCCTCTGGGGGGTGCCAACGGACGGTGGCCGCGGCGTGTCCCCATTTGCGCATCTCTGTAGCCCGGAGTACGTTGGCGGCGTGAAGGACGATGCGGGGGGGGATTGGTGTCCTGACGAGTGACGACACCTCCCCAGTCCATCCCGTTTGCGGCCCCGGGGCCGCTTGCAGCCATTCCCCGTCGCCGCGTCCCACGGGTGGTCAGGTCCCGCCCCGCGGATCACGGTGGGTCTCGGCCGGGTGTCCGGCCCCCATCTCTCGAGGGGGATGGCGGCGTATCGTTGCGCAGGGGTCTCCGGGGCGCGCGTGGCGGCGCACCACCGGCTCCACTTGCGCGCCCATTCCTCACCCAGGATGCGCGCCTCCCACGCGGTCATGGAGCCGCGTCCGATGATCCACGGTGGGAAGAGGGCGTCCTGTAGGTGCTTCGTGAACCCCCCCGGCAGGTCCTGGTACGGGTGGGGGCCCTCTTGGGGCGGGCACTCCAGAGTGCCATTCATGACACGGAGGGAGGCTACGAAGTCCTTGTCAGGGCGCTGGGGAGGGGGAGGGTGGTCGCCCTCTGCCGCAGTGAGCCATCGGTGTGCCCGGACCACCGCGCTTAGGGGCTCGCGGAGGAGTTGCTCCAGCCGGTGGTTGCGAAGCTCCCATGCAAAGTCCCCCAGCCGGAGCATGTGGTGGAGAAAATCGTCCACATAGGTCCCTCCCGGCGGGTCGTAGCGGGCTATGGCGCGGAGCTGCGCCTCCGCGTCCTCGGGCACCAGTCCGGAGCAGAAGACTTCAGTCCATGTGGCGCCTGCGGAGCGCAACGAGGCCACCCACAGGGCTTTGTCCCCGGTTGGGAGTTGACGGGACGCTTCGTGTACCGCCTGGCGGTAGTGGGGCCAGAGGAGCTGTGAGTGGGCGTACCCCACGTGCATGTGCACCAGGGTCTCCTCCGGGCCGCCGCATAGGAGGCACGGTTGTGGGACGGCGGCGACGCCGGAGAGCCGCTCATTACGGACGCGGAGCCTGCGCTGCACCGGCGTGTGGCCGTCTGTGGCCCGCAGCGCCCGGCGGTTGGTGGCAGTCGCCGTGAGATCCCGGGCGTGAACATAGGCTGTGGCGTGGGCCGCGCCCAAAGGTGTCTGTCCCCGGTGCGTCAGCGCATGGGCTGTCTGCGCCCGCTGCGCGACCTCGCCGAGCGCCCGCATCGTGGGGGGCCGTAGATCGAGATGGCCGTCACGGCCGGCGACAAGAAGTTGGGCCTGGCAAGGGTCCGGGGGCGTGTTCTGCAGGACGGTGTCCTGGGACGCCGCCAAGTCCGCCTTGTGCAGTAGGGCGTCACTGTGGTGCGAGGTGGCTCGGACGTACCAGAACGGGTGCCCGGCGTGTTGCCCTCGCGCGCAGAGGCTGTCCCGGAGCCACCGCAGGGGCATCTGGTTGACCACCTTCGCTGCACCCGCGGGGACCCCCACGGTGCGCTGGTGATCTGCGTGCAGCAGGAGGTGGAGGATGACTTCGGCGTCCACCGTGTGGACCCATGGTCGGTGGGCACCGTCTTGTAGGGGGGGGGAGGCGGCCACCCCCTCCCCGTCGGGCACCGTGCCCGAGAGGGCCACCGCCCACGTGCGGGTGAGGTCGGCGGCGAGAGCGACGCCCGTGGTGTGTTTGCAGGGTCCGCCCCCGGCCGCGTCGGAAGAGGTGTTGCCCCAGGCCTCCGGGATCCAGTAGTACCTGGTGGGGCTGAGCCACTCGCGTTGAGGTCGGCGGAGTGCCACCGGACGTCAGGGTGGCTGGGGGTCAGTTCGTCCACGCTCAGCGCCCTGGTGTCGCCGGGGCTGATCGCCGGGTGGTCGTGCAGCCGGATCCCCGCTGCGCCGATCGTGCTTGCCCAGGACCGAAGTGCCGTCACATGTTCCTTGAGCCAAGCCGGGCCTCTGCGCTGGTGCACCACCAGGTGTCCCGTGTCCTCCGGCTGGTCCTCCAGCGCGTGCACTGCCATGTGTGGGTCGTGCGGCACCCCCGTAGCTACCAGCAGGGCGGTGCCACGAGGGAGCCCACAGGGTTTGGGCTGGCCTGCCCCCACCTGCACTATTACCCACTCGGCCCGGAGCTGCGCTTGCCCCGCCGCTTCGGTGCATTGGTCGTCCGTGGTCACCAACCACAACGGCGTCGGCGCGTGGGGCCGGCGGCGCAGGGGCTCGGGCCATGCCACATCCGCGTTAGGCTCTTGGTGCTCGCTTTCCGCGAGTACGTCGCAAAGGATGTACATGAGGGCTGCCGGCGGGTGGTATGCCACCCCCCGCGTGGGGGGGGATAGGCCGCCCCGGCGGCGGTAGCCCCCGACGTGGAGGTGCAGGCCGTCCGGGGTCACCCATGGGCCGGTGTGGGCGTCCTGCTTAGCCCTCGTGGGGTGGACGAGTCTCAGGCGGGGGTCCCGCGTGCCGGTGGTGTGGAAGAGGTGGACCAAGGCGTTGCGCCACCCGGGGTGGTTGGTGGGCTCCTGCTCACGGCGGCAATAGTGGAGGTGTTCATCGGCGCATTGGTTGAGGCTTTCCCGCACTTCCGTCGGCCACGGGTCGTCGTTGTCGGGGAAGGGGTGGCGTGGCCCGTGGTGCCCATGCCACGGCGTTGTGTGCAGCACTGTCAGGCGGCACGTGTCGCGGCCTCGCAGCTTGGCGGTGCGCAGTGTGACGATGTTGCCTGGCGGGGACTGTAGTTGGACATGGGCCGCCCTGGGGCACGCGATGGGGTTGTACAGCCCTACTCCCAGGGCGGCCAGGGCCCGGGGTATGCGGTGGACCCAGTCAACCCCCGCTAGAGTTGCGAACTCCGGGACGGGGTAGTGCACCTCGGGACATATTCCGTGCGCGCCAGCTATTTCCCAGAACATCTTGGTGACCTCAGCGCGCACCGAGGTTCAGCGGTGGTGGACGAGTGTACCCACGAGGCCCACCGCTGCCTGCTGGCACCGCTATTGCACCCATGTGAGCCCCAGGTCCCGGTCATCTTGCAGGCTGTCCCGCGAGGCGTCAAAGGCGTACCGCGCCCTGTCTTTCGCGACCTGGACCGTGATGTGGTCCAGGTGGCGTGCAGTGTCGGAGTTGTCGGCGATGAAAGGGGCGACGTACTGGGTCACCCCCCCGAGGATCGCTAGGATGACGTCCTGCACCACTTTTGGTGGCGCGAGGGTGTTGAGGCACCAGCGGTGCACTGCCGCCAGGCGTAGCCGGTGCTTGCGCTGCAGGGAGAACTCCCCGTCAGGCTGCAGCTGGCGTCCCAGGTAGGGGACGGAGTCCGCCGCTGGTACCCAGTGCCACGGTATTTCCAGGTGGGGACAGAGGCGCAGCTGCAGGCCCAGGACCCCCTCCGTGGTGGCCATGGCGCAATTGCGGGGGTTGAGCTCAATGCCCATGATCCCCAGGTACGCGCCCACCGCCTCGACGCCATCGACGAAGTGCTGCAGCGTGTGACCCACCACCAGCAGGTCGTCGATGAGGCCGTGCTCGGCCCCTCCCGGCGGGCGCAGGCGGTGCCCCTGCGCCCTGAGCAGGGGCTCCAGGAGGAGCGCGTATAGCAGGGGGCTCTCGGGGTTGCCCTGTCGCACGCCACGCAGCATGTAGACGGGCTGCGTTAGCCCGTGTGCGGTGACGATGCGCAGCCTGGCGCACGTGTGGAGGAAGAGCAGGAGGTCGATGACGTCCGGTGGCACGGAGAGGTGGCGCAGGATGAGGTGGAGGGCGCCGTGCGGGGCGGTGTCGAAGGCCTTGCGGGCGTCGAAGGAGAAGAAGTAGTTGGGCCTTCCCCGCTAGAGCTGCCGCTGTGCAATGAACAGTGGGGGGCCTGTGTTGGAGCCAGGGAGGGCCCCTTGCTGCCAGTCGCTGACCTGTCCGTGCCGTGTGAGCACTTCCGTGATACGCTGGGTGAGGGGGGCCGTGAGCAGCTTCATGTCCTGCCGGCCCAGGGCTATGGGCCTGTAGTCGTCCAGTCTGGCAGAGCCCGGTACCTTGGGGCTGAGCCAGATGTGCGCGTCCCTCTAGTGCATGGGCGGCGGGGCGCCGCGGAGGATGGCCCGGTAGGAGTGGACCAGAAGCCACTGGATGGGTGCCGGGAGGGCCTTGATGAAACGGGCCTCCACGTGGTTGGGACCTGGGGCCTTGCCATCGGCCTTGTCCAGGGCGGACTTCAGGTCCTGCATGGAGTACTGCTGGACCTGTGTCCAGGCCCCTTCAGGGACCCGGGAAACATGTCGGCCGAGGACTGCCTGGAAGCCTGGGGGGTCCACCGGGCCTTTGTCATACAGTTCTCGCCAGAAGGCGCGAACAGCGAACATCACGTCGTGGGCCTCCGTGAGGAGCTTTTGCGTGTTGGGGACCCGCACGTTCCAGAGGCCTGACGGGCCCGGGGCCTCTACCTCAATGGCTCCCCGCACGGCTTTCCATCGCTGGGCATTGTTGAGGGCGTGGCGGCGCAAGAAGTCCTTGATGACGCGCTTGCAGTCTGCCACCATGAGTGCCCGGAGCTGGCGAATGTCCTCCTCGAGGGCGGCTGCTTGCCTCTCCAGCTCCTCCTGTAGCTGGCCCTGTGTGGTCGGGCGGAACCCGGGCGGTACACCCCGCAGCTCCTCCGTGAGCCAGAGCGCCGCCTCGGACCGGATGCCATGCCGTGCCGCGTCCGCCTGGTACGCTGCCGGCGCGCGCGCTGCCAGGGTGTCATAGCGGAGGACCGCCGCCTGGAGCCGCTTTCCGCTCTCCGGGAGGTCCCCCTCCGCCGGGTCCGTCCCCGCAGGGGACGGCTGCCGGCGTCCCACCACACGCACCAGGGCGTCATGCGTCGCGTGGAGGTGTTCGGACACCTTGTCCACCGCGGCCGCGGGCATGGACCCGTAGTCGTGCTGCTCTGCGGGACCCAGCCAGGGCGCCAGGGAGGGTTCATCCTGCGCGGCGGTGACCGCCGCCCACAGGCAGTGTTGGACGGGCGCGGCCTCGGCGTCGTACGAAAGGAGGCAGCCCTTCCGTGTGGCTCTAGGAGTGGGCATCGCCGCGCGCCCCTCTGCGCTGAGGAGACCCGGCAGGGCCAGGCGGACCGATAGGTTGTCTGAGCCGACCACCTGGGGGTGTGCCATGCCGCGAGCCCAGACGCTTTCCCGCAGGGACCACGGCAGGAGGGGTTCGTTGACCAGGAAGGTGTCCACCCTGTTCCGGGACGGGTGGAGCGTGGGGGTCATGTCCTCCTCGCCGCCTGCCGTGGCCCTCCGGAAACCGCAGGCCTCCCAGCCCGCTCGGAAGTGCTCCGTGGCCGGGTTGGTGGTTGCATCCGTGAAGATGTTGGTGTCGTCAGCGATGACCATCGGGTGTCGCCCACCGAGGCTGCGTGCCGTGGCATACATTTGTATGTCGGCCGAGAACGCCGCCCGTCCCGCCCACGGGGAGCAGCCTGCTTGCGGCTCGTGGACGTTGATGAGTGTGAGGCCTCCCCCGTCCGTGCGGATCTCCAGGGCCGCGGCCTTCCCGGGGACGATTTCCGTGAAACTGAACACCTCGTGCTCCGCCACGTACTTGCTGCTGACCGCGGTGAGGAGGCCCCTCCCTCTCGAGGTGGGAGAGGCTCCCGTCTCCGCCAGCCGGCTGCTGAAGAAGGCGGTGTACCCCTTGTCCCGGAGCGCCGCGGCCACGTGCATCTCCTGCGCTCGGGTGGCGATCCCTGTTTCCTGGAGCATGATGGAAAAGCCCCCCTCTTGGGGAGGCATGCCGGTGATGAGGTGCTCCTTGTCGGTACAGGCCGCCAGCTCCGGAGCCGCCGTAGAGTGTCCCGTAGGGACCGGTCTGGCGGCACGAGGCCGTTGCGCAGGTTCCACGAGGGGAGCCACAGGGCGTCGCCCGCCGTGTCCTCCTGGAGTCAGCTATCCCGCATCGGCATCGCCGCTGGGTTCGCCGGCGGAGCCAGGGCATCCGGGTGCGCCGCATTAGCTGAGCCTGTTCCCAGCGGGGCCCACAGGGGGGCCCGGGGGGCCAGGGGAGCGAGGGGGGCCAGGGGGGCCAGCCCCGTGGGGATGGACCCTGATTGGGCCGCACCGCCGGTCCCCAGGGCCGCCCCGGACGCCTCCTCATCGCCGTCTGCGTGGTCGGCTGCCTGGGGCGGGGGGCGCCGGGCGTACGGGGCGTGCCATGGGGACCTCCGTGCCCTCCCTTGCAGGATGTTGGAGGCCGCCTCCTTGTCGTCCGCCGGGGCTGCAGCGTGCACCGCGTGCCACGCCAGGTGTTCCAGCATTGCCCCGCTTGTGTAGTACTTGTCTGCACACAGCGGGCATTTCGTCGGCTTCGTGGCCCCTCGCGCCGGGGGGAGCGGCACCGACTTCCGGATGGCGCCCTTCGCCGCTGGTTCGAAGGGCAGGTTGGCCAGTGGCACTTTGTTTGGCGCCAGTGTGCGGCCCGGGGCCGCCGCATCGAGGGCTCGCATCCCAGGCGCAGGTGCGCCCGCGGAGTGTGGCATGCCACGGGTCTGGTGCATCGCCCTGCGGCCCTTGTATGCTTCCAGCAATCTGCGCCGGGCCGTGCTGGTGGACGAAGCTTCCCCCTGCCGTCTGCTAGCAACGCCGCCGCGACGACGTATAGCTGCTCCGCCGTGAGGGGTGCCGTCGGCGCGTGCGTTGCGGCCGGCCGGCGGGGCTGCGTGTTACGGCAGGGGACCTGGGGCAGCAGTTGCGCCGGCCACGCCGCCACGGGACCCATGGTGACGGCCGCGACCGCGGACGCCAGCGCCGTGCGGTCTGTTGGTCTGTACTGCCAGAGCCCCGTGGTATCTCGGGCGAGGTGCCTGCAGGCTGCCATCCAGGCCACCGCTCCGCAGTTCGTGACGTCCGGTTCGTCACAATCCGCGCCATCGCGTCCCCCTTGTTGTACCGTGGTGGCGGTGTCGAGCGGGGGGCCCTGCTGCAGCGCCTCAGGGCCCTGCCCCGGCAAGAATGGCGGGCGGGACTGGCTGCGGGAAGCCCTGGGCGCCTCGGCGCTCCGGTTGCGTGTGGTACGGGTTTTGCTGGCGGTGTTCCGGGGCCGCCTGTGGTAGGAAGAGAAGTTGGTGTAGGTACCAGTGGCCTTCCGCGGCGGACGGGTTGCGGAGCATTAGCCACTGTTCCACCACGCCGCCTGGGTGCGCGGCCTCGACGCGGCGCTGCAACCCCAGGCGGCCTAGGCGGTTGGACGTGCCCGCGGGTGGGATGTGGGTCTGCGGGTAAAGCACCCGCAGCGGCTCCAGCGCCAGGTTCAGCACCTTGTCGTTGAGCTGCTCCGTGAGAGCCGACGCCCTGTGCAGGGCATGGCGGACCCCGGGTGTGGGGGCCGTGAGCTGTTCGAGCACCGGCCCCGGCGGGTACCGTGCACCCGGGTTCGTTAGCCACTCCCTGGTGTGGCTCAGTATGGCCTTCCACGCGTCTCCCGTAAAGGCAGGTTGCGGGTCCAAAGAAGGGGACCATCCGAAGGAAGCGGTGGCACGCCAGCGGCGATTGCATGGGCTGTTGGGCGGCCGCTGTGATCCACTTGCACGCCGTGCCGGGCACGATGGCCCCCCATTCCACGGTCCACTGGACCAGGGGGAAATAGGGGCTCGAGCGCCCGCCTCCTTCCTTCCACCGTACCCAGGCGGCCCCCGCCTGCAGGCTGCGGAGCAGGGCCACGCCGGGGAGGAGCGGCTGCGGGAAAGCCCCCTTGACGGCTTGAGTGGGTGGGCCAGGGTGCCCATGGGCAAACCCCACAACGGGCGGACCCAGGGGCCCGGCAGCGGTTGCGCCTCCCCTGCATCCCACCGCCACTCGGAGTCTGGCGGGGCGGCCGGGACCGTGCCCGTCTGCAGGAAGTGGTGTGCTCTCTTGTCGGGGTGCCGTTGGAGGAGTGCCGCGAGGCTGAGCCCCTCTGTCGCGGGTGCCACTGGGAGGCCGCCCCGGGGCCTGCACCAGTGGTAATCCTGGTCGGCCGGCCAGGTGTGGAGGTCCCGGGCGATTTCCTCCGCGGTCCCTGTGGGGGCGTCCTCCGGTGCCAGGTGCCACATGACGGCGAGCACCGCCCACGTGGGGAAGGGCCACGCCCGTGGGGGGGTGTACACCTGGATGGTCCACTGTGGGCACACCCGCCGCACACGGGATGCGTGGAGCACCCCTCGGACCATGTCTGCCGCCAGGACCAGCACCATTCCCGAGGGTTCCACAATGATCCCCTCTGCGGGTCCGCCGTGGCGGCCCCGGGTGTGCAAGGCCACTGCCGCCTGTCCCGCGTGGGTGACTCGGTCGACGGCCTCCTGGAAGTTCACGCTGCCGCGTGCGGTCTCATCCAGGATCCAGCCCTGCGCCACCCCGTAGCGTAGAACGGCGCATGCGGCCGCGGGTCTCACCTCGAACAGCCCTCCGTCATTCGGGCCGGGCTGGGGATGGTGTTTGGGGCACCAGCCTTCGCCGGTGCAGTGGCCCCGTTTCCACGCGGGGCAGACTGTGGGCACGCTGCCCGCCGGCGGCGCAGGTTCCGCGTGCGTGCCTCCCGTGGATGGCTCCGGTACTGCCTCCAGGTCAGAGTCCGTGCCCGCGTCCCCTTGTGGGGGGTCTCCTTCGCCGTCTCTGAGTCTCAGCGCCCTGATGACCTCGTGTGCTGCGTCCAGCGTCAGAGATCGGGGGCGTGTTTTGCGTGGGGCCGCGGGTTCCGCCATTGTTGTGTCGCTGTGCCTAAGAGCAGGGGGTGGGGTGCGGATGTCCCGTGGCTGGTGCGTTAGTGCGTTGGTGCGTTGCTCGTTGTAGGGGTGGCGGAAGGGCGTCCGCGGGGGGGGTGCCTTCCATCATTGCGAGCAGCGTCTGGTGTTAGGCGCTGTCCCTCCCCCGGCCGCCCGTCCTCTGGAGCGGGTAGCCGGGGTTCCGCGACCCGTGTGTCCCGGGTGCGGTCGGTGCGGGCGTGGGGACCCAGCACCGCCCCCACAGCGGGCGCCCTTGCGGGCTGGCGTTGCTCGCTGTGGGGGTGGCGGAAGGGCGTCCCGGGGGGGGTGCCTTCCACCATTGTGTGAGGGGCGTCTGAGCTCAGGCGCTGTCCCTCCCCCGACTGCCTGCCCACTGGGCGGGCTGTTGGGGTCCACCACCCACGTGCTGTGGGCGCGGGTGTGTGGGTGTGGGGGCCCAACACTGTCCCTCTGGCCTGCATGCCCTGTGGGGGCTGCATGCCGCGAGGGTGGCGAGAGGCGGTCCCCGGGGGGGGTGGCCTGCCACCGCTGTGAGGGGCGCCTGGTGTCAGGCGCTGTCCCTCCCCAAGCCGCCCGTCCTCTGGAGCGGGCGGCCAGGGCTCCGCGACCCGTGTGTCCCGGGTGCGGTCGGTGCGGGCGTGGGGACCCAGCACCTGTACCACAGCGTGCGCCCTTGCGGGCCGGCGTTGCTTGCTGTGGGGGTGGCGGAAAGGGCGTCCCGGGGGGGGTGCCTTCCACCATTGTGAGGGGCGTCTGAGGTCAGGCGCTGTCCCTCCCTCGACTGCCCGCCCATTGGGCGGGCTGTTGGGGTCCGCCACCCACGTGCTGTGGGCGCGGGTGTGTGTGTGTGGGGACCCAACACTGTCCCTCTGGCCTGCATGCCCTGTCGGGGCTGCGTGCCGCGGGGCTGGTGGGGGGCCGTCCCCGGGGGGGTGGCCTGCCACTGTTGTGAGGGGCGCCTGGTGTCAGGCGCTATCCCTCCCCCGGCCGCCCGTCCTCTGGAGCGGGCAGGGTTCCCCGACCCGTGTGTCCCGGGTGCGGTCGGTGCGGGCGTGGGGACCCAGCACCGGCCCCACAGCGTGCGCCCTTGCCGGCCGGCGTTGCTCGCTGTGGGGCCGGCGGAAGGGCGTCCCCGGGGGGGGTGCCTTCCACCATTGTGAGGGGCGTCTGAGGTCAGGCGCTGTCCCTCCCCCGACTGCCCGCCCACTGGGCGGGCTGTTGGGGTCCACCACCCACGTGCTGTGGGCGCAGGTGTGTGGGTGTGGTGGCCCAACACTGTCCCCTTGGCCTGCATGCCCTGTGGGGGCTGCGTGCCGCGGGGGTGGTGGGGGGCCGTCCCCGGGGGGGGTGGCCTGCCACCGTTGTGAGGGGCGCCTGGTGTCAGGCGCTGTCCCTCCCCCGGCCGCCCGTCCTCTGGAGCAGGCAGCCAGGGTTCCGCGACCCCCGTGTCCCGGGTGCGGTCGGTGCGGGCGTGGGGACCCAGTACCGGCCCCACAGCATGCGCCCTTGCGGGCCGGCGTTGCTCGCTGTGGGGGTGGCGGAAGGGCGTCCCCCGGGGGGGTGCCTTCCACCATTGTGAGGGGCGTCTGAGGTCAGGCGCCCTCCCTCCCCCGACTGCCCGCCCACTGGGCGGGCTGTTGAGGTCCGCCACCCACGTGCTGTGGGCGCGGGTCTGTGGGTGTGGGAGCCCAACACTGTCCCCTTGGCCTGCATGTCCTGTGGGGGCTGCATGCCGCGGTGGTGGTGGGGGGCCGTCCCCGGGGGGGGTGGCCTGCCACCGTTGTGAGGGGCGCCTGGTGTCAGGCGCTGTCCCTCCCCCGGCCGCCCGTCCTCTGGAGCAGGCAGCCAGGGTTCCGCGACCCGTGTGTCCCGGGTGCGGTCGGTGCGGGCGTGGGGACCCAGCACCGGTACCACAGCATGCGCCCTTGCGGGCCGGCGTTGCTCGCTGTGGGGGTGGCGGAAGGGCGTCCCCCGGGGGGGTGCCTTCCATCATTGTGAGGGGCGTCTGAGGTCAGGCGCCCTCCCTCCCCCGACTGCCCGCCCACTGGGCGGGCTGTTGGGGTCCGCCATTCACGTGCTGTGGGCGCGGGTCTGTGGGTGTGGGAGCCCAACACTGTCCCCTTGGCCTGCATGTCCTGTGGGGGCCGCATGCCGCGGTGGTGGTGGGGGGCCGTCCCCGGGTGGGGTGGCCTGCCACCGTTGTGAGGGGCGCCTGGTGTCAGGCGCTGTCCCTCCCCCGGCCGCCCGTCCTCTGGAGCAGGCAGCCAGGGTTCCGCGACCCGTGTGTCCCGGGTGCGGTCGGTGCGGGCGTGGGGACCCAGCACCGGTACCACCGCGTGCTCCCTTGCGGGCCGGCGTTGCTCGCTGTGGGGGTGGCGGAAGGGCGTCCCCGGGGGGCGTGCCTTCCACCATTGTGAGGGGCGTCTGAGGTCAGGCGCTGTCCCTCCCCCGACTGCCCGCCCCCTTGGCGGGCTGTTGGGGTCCGCCACCCACGTGCTGTGGGCGCGGGTGTGTGGGTGTGGGGGCCCAACACTGTCCCCTTGGCCTGCATGCCCTGTGGGGGCTGCGTGCCGCTGGGGTGGTGGGGGGCCGTCCCCTGGGGGGGTGGCCTGCCAACGTTGTGAGGGGCGCCTGGTGTCAGGCGCTGTCCCTCCCCCGGCCGCCCGTCCTCTGGAGCGGGCAGCAAGGGTTCCGCGACCCCCGTGTCCCGGGTGCGGTCGGTGCGGGCGTGGGGACCCAGAGCCGGCCCCACAGCGTGCGCCCCTGCGGGCCGGCGTTGCTCGCTGTGGGGGTGGCGGAAGGGCGTCCCCGGGGGGGGTGCCTTCCACCATTGTGAGGGGCGTCTGAGGTCAGGCGCTGTCTACCCCCTGACTGCCCGCCCACTGGGCGGGCTGTTGGGGCTCGTTGGGTGTGTGCGGTGTGTTTGGTGTCTGTGCCGTGCGTGTCGTGGTGCGCCGTGCCGCTCTTCTCCTGTCCCTCTGGTGCTCCGATCTCCGGTGTCTTGTGCTCGCCGTGCGTCTGCCGTGCCCCCCTCCCTGTGCGCGCCCCTTGCTCGGCTGCTGGCTACACCTTGTTCCTTTCGTGGCTTCGTTGCTCTTTACCCTTTCCTCTACCCTTCTCCCTCGTATGCACTTTTTCCCTGCCTCCGCTTTGGTGCGTGTCTGCCGGCTCGTCGTTCTCTCTCGTTGGGCCTTCTCCTTTGTCTGCTACCAGAAAAGTTTATAGTCATCTCTAGATTTTTTAAATCCAGAAATTCATACGCATAAAAAGGCGGCGCGCAGGAGCGGCTCCTAGCGAAGCGCCGGAAAATGAAGAAATAATGGAATTATAAATGTATGTCTCACGTAGTCTTGAAAATGACGAGACACACATTAATAAATAAGGATACAGATTCCACCTACACTAATAGAAGTGTCAAGAATTCAAGAATTCGAAAATGAACGAAAAGACTTCAATGAATCAGGTATAAACTACAGGTATGCTCGTCTCGTATGCCGCATACACATTGCTCGTCTCGTGTCTCCGTGAACGAGCCTTGTAGCAGCGCTAACAACGATAGGACGCGATAGAGCGATTGATTAGAAAGATCGCAGATGATTAGAGGTCAGATCAGGGTGATTAGACATACACACAAGTGCATAGCAACGTTCTTCGCGTGCGCCCCTCACTTGCTCTCTCTCTCCAGCGGTAGGTAAGGTGAGTAAGCCCAGGTGGGGCCACCCCCTGGTGGAGTTCGTGATTGAGGTTGAGATGGGCAGGTTTGCCCACGCTACAAGTGCATGCTCGCGCATTCACACACGCATTAAAGGGTAGGCCACGCGAAGTGCGCACGGTAAACCTTGTTTAGGCTACCCAGGGGCTCCTCGGTACGTTCTTTAAGAGAACCTGAGGAGTCCCTTAACTCTTGCTTGCTTGACAGGGGTAGCTGATCCTTCAGCGTGTTTGCGGACAGTGTATTATAGGTCACACTGAGAACCTTATAATACGGGGAGTGTGGCTTGGTTCCTCCGCCGCAAACGCCCCTTCATTTGCCCTTGCTTTACAGGTGGGGAGGTAGGGTGATTTGTGCAGCAGCATACCATTTATTTCATGCCCTGCTAAACAGGGGCGCAGATCACACAATCAAGTAACTCCCCTCTGCCTGTGGCAGAGCATGGAGTCCGACTCCATCGACATCTGCGCCGTGAACGCAAAAGCACCTCTTCCCTCCAAGCCCTAGCAGGGGAAACGCGTTGTGGCGTCCCTTGTTAGGCCACAGTTGCTTAGCAGCGCTGTGTTCTCTTGTCATTTCACAGGAGGGTCGCTAGGACCCACGACATGTTCTTCAACAACACCCAGTAGGGTGTGCGTGTAGGAGTGGTAGTCCTGAGTCGGGGCTTGAGCCAGTTGCGCAGTGCTCGCCCACCAGGATGGTGCCACTGTAGGGTGTGTAGGACCTGTAGTGCGTGTGTCACTGTCCCACCAGTTTCCTGCAATTTTAGCAGGGTTGGTGGGCTGTGGCAGTGGTTAGGTCAGTTTTCTGGCCATTTAGCAAAACGGCGTTTTTATGCCTTCATAGCTTTTGGCCACCCCTCCCTGTAGTAAACAGATAGGTAGGGAAAACAATACCTGGATTAGTACGCTGGGTATTCCCCAAAGGTTTTGCGCCAGCACAGATATTGGGCGCTTAGGGGAGGGGAGACCCGGGGCGTACCCCGTGGCATCAATAAGCCAACCCTCCAGGTTTAGCAAGCGTGCAGACTTGGGTATAATTAGGACACCACTTCTGCGGCTTGCTCTCAGGACCTTAGGACTAGCACACTCACACATACGCTTTGGCAGGTAAGGGTAAGGTTCAGTCCCTAGCTTTAGTCTTGGAGGCAAGCGTCTCAGCGAGCCTCAGCAACTCACCAAGGTTGTTCTGGGACAAGTAGTCAACCAGAACTGAGTTGAGGCGTCCCTCAGGTAGAACAAATGCAGAGAAAGGCTCCCAGGTGGCCTCTTCCACTCCAAACCCTTCCGAGAGGGTGAGGAAGCGCCAACCCTGGCGATAGCGGTGGCGTAGGACAGACTTCACCAGGTAGAAGCCCTCCGTAGCCATCTCCTCGGCGTTCATGTCGGGGAGTTCACCTTCAACTTCCATAGGGCTGGCAGCCCCTTGTAGGTCCAGAGCGGCGATTTCCTCATCGTTCAGCTCCCACTCCTCCCCACAGAGGTCTTCAGGATCATAGTAGCGCTTCAGGTGTTGAGCAGCGCACACCAGGGTCCCCCCTAGACGGCGAGAACACCGCACGGTGATACGGTGTCCATCCACTGATAGATTCTTGTACGGCCCGAAGTATGGGTCATCGCTGGTAGAGCGTGGCCAGGCGGGTAGTCGACTGTGGTGCACCAGCACCCAGTCCCCCTCTTGGTAGGTGGCCGGTACTCGGTGCTTGTTCTTCTTGTTCCACTGACGCTCCCTCACTCTCTGGAGCATAGCCTTGGCCTTGTCCACCTTCGCTTGTTGCTCTTGGACCCATTCACCCACAGAAGAATGGGTGTCCTCTGGATAGGGGGCATGTAGGAACCTTGCCAGGCGCCCTAGGAATAGCTCATGGGGCGAGTAGCCAGTAGCTGAACTCTCTTGGGAGTTCATCATCAAGGATATGACGGGGAGTAGTCTCACCCAGTCCCTGGTGCGCTCAGTTTAGCACCATATGCGTACGTTCTCCTTCAGGACACGGATCTGTCGCTCACATAGGGGGTTGCTCGTGTGCGAGTAGGGAATCCCCGTAGACACCTGGACATTGAGGGATCTCAGGACCCTCTTGTACCAGCCAGTATCTGAGCGTACTCGTACGTCCTCATCGGAGTTGATCTCCTTGGGCGCCCCATAGACACAAAACCACCCCTCCAGGAGTATCTTGATAGTCTCCTCCCCGGTAATGTGCTTGGTACATGGGAACACCCTGGTAAACCTGGTCAACCCACAGGTTACCCCGAGGGCGAAGTCATAGCCCCCGAACTTCGGCATTACCGTGTAGTCCACGTATAGAACACTGTTACCACAGTGAGGGATGGGCAGGGTCGAGTAGAGACCTCTGTCCCTGATATCCCCTGGTTTACAGGACCTGCACGGGCACTTGTCCACGATAGGCTGGAGGGTTTTCCGCAGTTGGTCGTCAGTCGACGTAGTGTGGAACCACTGCTTGAACAGCCTCAGGGTACGGTCAGCACCCACATGACCGCTGGACTCATGGGTCCACTTCAGCAGCGCTGGGACTCGGTCACTAGGCACCACAATGCGGTCCTCGTGCCAGAGGTAGCTCTTGTCCCTCTTCCACTGGTCTTGGTTGACCAGGAGGGGTTCAAGGCGTTTCTCCAGGCGCTTGTAGATATCCCCAAACTCTTTCAGGTACTCTGATTGTTGGAGTCCATCCAGGGGGCGTATCATCGTCATGTTGAGGTCCAAGTGGACGTCCATACGGCTGAACGCCTCCTTAGCCAGCGCTTCAGACCGGGCACCAATCAGGGTGTCGAAGTTGTTGCGGCTGATGTGGTCGGCACCCTCGTTCTTCACCCCCTGGATATGGTGTACCGTCAGCCGTAGTTGACTGAGGTAGGTCCACCAGCGCCGTAGCTTGGCCTTCTCAGGTGGGGGACCCTTCTGGAAACTGCGGACCGGTTCTTGGTCGCACAGCCAGACCACAGGGTTACTCCCCAACAGTCGTGCTTGTGAGGATAGCACCAGCATACCCGCGAGCAATTCCTGCTCATAGGTGGAGTAGTTCCCCCTGGCCTGGTTCCACTTCCAGTTCCATTGGCCCAGAGGTACTAGGACCCACTTGTCGTCAGGGTAGCTGTGCTTGAGGGTTCCATCTCGGTTGAGACCTTCCGTCCCCCATTGGGAAATGGCTGAGTCGAACTCCTCCTTCTCTAGTGCTTGCCATTGGAACAACGTTCCACCACCGCCCACATTGCTGGCGTCGGTCACCAGGATAATCTCCGCTTGTGCCCTAGGCACGCCCAAGCACTTAGCGTTGGCTACCTTGTCTTTGGGCTCGTCAAACGCTTGTTGTTCTTGTGGGCCCCAGCGCCAAGTAGTACTCTTCTTGATAAAGTCCGTCAGAACGGCGCTGGTGTAGGTGAAGTTCTTGATGTGGCGGCGATAGAAGTTGCACGCCCCAATGAAACTGCGTACATCATGAAGTCCTTTCTTGGGGTCTTCCTGTCGTACCTTGGCATCCATCAGCGGTTTGGCCTTAGAGGCCGCTGGGACCCACCACCCATAGCCAACGTCAAACCCCAGGTACTGCATGGTCTACTGCATGAACTCACACTTCTCCAGCTTGAGTCGTGTGTGGTTCTCCTGGCAGACCGCAAAGAACTCACCCAAAAGGATTAGGTGATCCTCCTGGGTATTGGTCCCGAGGCATACATCGTCGATGTGAGCCTCCATTTGGGCACCACGGGATATGAGCTCCTGCACCTTAGGTCTCCTTCGTAGGATGGACAAGATCTTGTTCATCAGCTCTTGGAATAGAGCGGGTGCGTTAGCCACGCCAAACGGCATGACCTTCCACTTGAACACCCTCCCCTGAGGGGTGATGAAGGCCAGTAATTCCTGTGCGTTGGGCGTCAGGTCCACTTGCCAGAATCCGCTCCTCTTGTCCATTTTGGTCTTGTAGCGACAGGAGGCTATCTTCTCCAGGGTAGACTCCATATTGGGAATGGACCCTGAGTGGTTCAGCGTCTTCTTGTTCAGCTCTCCGTAGTCCACTACCAGCCGTTTGGCTGTAGACCCAGGTTTAGCCACCAGGAAACAGGGGCTGCAGTGTAGGGGGTAGTCCCCGTCCTTGTACTCCAGGACTAGGCCAGCGTCGATACATTCTTGTATCTGTCGCTCAATCTCGTCGACCTGCTCTTTAGGAGCGGGATAGGGTCTCCTCCGGATCTTGTGACCCACGAACTCGGGTTTCAGCTTGAGGTCCATCTGTACCAGCTTGTCACATGAGGCTGGAGGGGGTAGTTCTCCGAACACCTCCAGAAAGGACCTTATAAGCTTCTGTACCCGCGGGTCCAATACCTTGATCTTGTCCTCCATGTCCTCGTCAGAGTGTAAGTTGCTTGCCCCCTGAATAGACGTCGGGTAGTGGTCCTCCACCGACTCTTCGCCCGTGGTAGTGTCCTTCAGCCCTTGGTAGGCATATAGAAGGTCTTGTTCAACCATCTCCAGTGGACGATGGCAACATAGGCACGCTCGAGGGGGTTCACATACACATCCCTCCTTCAATTGGGATAGATCTCCCATATGTCCTTGCTTCAGTGGCCTTGAGCTGCGGGTAGGCTTCGCGTAGCATAGCTTTTTCGCCACCAACTTCCTCTTGGAATCCACATACTCCCTGAGCCTGGATCGAGGGTCCAGCTCCTCGTCCACGGGGTCTTCCACCCTCATGGAGAGTAGGGGTTTCAGTGGGGCGACGTACTCGGCGTTCTCCACTTCCTCCACACAGGTCTGCACGAAGAAGGCGTCGTGCTCAGTTTCGTCATCTGAGTGGATAGAGCTAGCCAGCTCAGATAGTCCACACTCAGAGACTCCATCAGGAACAGGTACATGACATGGAGAGTTGGGGGCGTTGGTGTCAGTCACGACGGACTCCTCTCCTCCGGGTGTAGTCTCAACAGCATCTTGAGGTCGTAGGCGATCCTTCAAGTCACCCAAGGCGAGTCCGTCGCTTTCTCGTTGTATAGCCTGGACCAGAGTCGGGTCCAGATCCCCCCAGGGGATGGAGGTAAGACCTCCGTCCACCACGCTCAGCATACTCCCCCATCCGGGTTTCCCAATAGGCGTCTTACGCCCCAGAGGCACGTAGATGGCCTCATCAGGTAACCGAACAGAGCTGATAGTCAGCCTGTCCAGAGGTTTTGCCAATATTCGTTGCCCCCATGGGCTCCCCAATCGGGGGAACACAGGACCATACGGGAACGTTCCAAGGCCACCTTGGTCAGCATCTTCCCCAGTTCACTGAACCTGGGGTTCCCGTAGGCCATCCCGAAAGAGGGCCAGTAAAATTTGTAGCTGCAGTTCTTCCCCTTGCTGCAGTAAAGGTCCAGTACATGCTGCTTGTCGCTGGCGAACAACTCCACACTCAGGTCTTCTCGAGAGTAACCCAACTCCTTCAGACCTTGGTCTAGGACTTCCCCCAATAGTTGATAGTCCTCAGTTTTGGAGGCCGCCATCATGTTCGAGGGCTCCTCCTTCGATAGTCTCAGGTAACTCGAGGTATGTTCCGACTGCTCCAGTGGCACAGACTCTCTGCCACTGCCGTGGTCCACGTAGAGGGGTCAGGGCGCTTGCAGCGTCAGGGATTGTATCTGGGAGTGCTGTACGAAGAAGTCAGTACCCAGTACAAAGTCGAAGGCCTCAGTGTCCATCACATAGAACCGATGGGCGATAGTCCGGGAGCCCATAGGTACCTCCACTTCACAGTCCCCGCAGCTGTGCACCACATGTTCATCCCCCATGCGTATAGCACCCGTGGTCATGGTGTTCTTCAGGCTCCCACAAGGTAAAATTTTCTTGGCCACTATAGATATGATGGCGCCAGTGTCCAATACCCCCAGGTATTCGCGTCCCCCTTGTCGGATACGTACCCAAAACACCAGGTCTCGGGTGCCACCAGAGCGCCCCCGTCAGAACTCCGCGGGACAGGACACCTCGAACCTCTTGTTCCGCAATTTGCGGGCCATCCTCATGAAACGGCTCCTCTTCTTAGCGTTGCCGTCATCACCACCTTCATGCTCACGCTTGGCTCCTTGTTCTCTCTGGGCCTGCGTTTGTGAGCGTGTGGTGGGACCAGACTGCCCTCCAGAGGGCTCGGAGTTCCCCCCTGGATTAGGGTTGGGATTGCCTCCGTTCTTGTCCTTGTTCTTGTTGTCGGGCTGGCGGTTAGCGCCTCCTCCTCGTCCACCTTGACCCTTGTCTTGCCCTTGACGACGTCCTTTCGACTTGCCCTTGCCGGAGTCGTTGCCTTTGCCTTTGCCTCCACCTTTGCCTGAGCCTTTGCCAGGATCTTCACCCTTAACCTTCGACGAGAGGCGTTGCTTATGGTAGCACTCATCCTCGTAGTGCTTCCG
This sequence comes from Eutreptiella sp. 'Long Island Sound 2002', assembly GCA_964036045.1. Lineage (NCBI taxonomy): Eukaryota > Euglenozoa > Euglenophyceae > Eutreptiales > Eutreptiaceae > Eutreptiella > Eutreptiella sp. 'Long Island Sound 2002'. Next base: position 128,882,868 of record OZ038382.1, on the reverse strand, counting down.
CTTCCCGCAGAATGCACACGTGATGGTGCACCTGTAATGATCCGGCAGCTTCGCTTTGGCGCTGGTGTTCTTCTCCTGCTGCTTCCCCTGAACGACGAAGCAGTCTCGCTGCTCGCAGTCAGGGGCGTGCTGCAGGTGGCCCTGCTCGTCTCTGGCATCACACCAGAATAGCTCCTTCACGTTCTCCATGATACGGGCGTGGGCGTGTTTGGGGGTAGTCTCCTGCCCAGGTCGGGAACCTTGGTACCCTTTGCCATGGCCTCCAGAACCTCTTCCTCCAGGACGGTAATTGTTCAAGTGCTGGTCGCTCTCCTTCTCCAGCGCCAGCTCCAGGAGTAGCACGCATAGATCCTCGTAGCGGAGGGATCTAGCCTTGCGCTCCGCCGTCGAACGCCACTCGTCCCATAGCTCTCGAGGGAGCTTGGCCACCAACCAGAACAGCAGGTTGTCGCTGCTGTAGAAACCGGGCGTCAGTCGTCCAGCCCAGTGATCCAGGTCAGTCAACAGCTCAGAGACCCTGCCAGGTTTGGGGTTTTTGGGCAGCACGGGCAGGTTCTGCATCTCGGCCCTGATGGAGAGGTCGGTTTTGTAGGTCGGGTACTGCCTCTCCAGGGCAACCAACATATCGGCAAAGGTGGCGGAGTTAGTCACGATCTGCCTGACCTGCTTCTCCAGGTACTTGGTCTTGCAGCACTGCAGGAGCAGATCGCACTTCACTCGCCCACTAGCGTGGGTTTGGCCGGTCAATCGGAGGAACCGGCCAAAATTCTCAGCGAACTCGCTGAGGTCCTTGCCTCTGAACTCAGGCAGGTTCAACACGATCTTGGAGGTGGCAATAGCCTTCGCCTCCTGAGACCCGCGTCCCTCAGGGCGTCGGGTCTTCTTCTTCTTCTTCTTCTTCTTCTTCCCCTTTGCGTCCTCGGGGTCCTCCGGGACATCGTCCTCCGAGGGCGAAGTTGAAGTCATCGACGGCGGCTCATCATCGGAGGGGTCTCCGCCCAGATCACTAGAGCCATAAGGCTCTACGTCCACCATAGCCCTCAAGGCTGTCAGCCCCAGCCAGTCCAGCTCGGCCCTCGTAGAGTTCGTCACGTGGCTGTAGGGCGGCTGGGCCGTTCTCGGGACGAAAGGACTTCTCGGTATAGGTGCAGGAGTCGGCATCGGTCGACTCCTCAGGCTCCCCAGGGTGTTTGTCAACCCTGCCGCCAGGTGGTTAGCCTGTACTCGGTGGGGTGACATTCCCACTATGGTAGGTGACGTTTGGGGCGGGATCATCAGGGGCTCCAGTTTCTCTCGGATTTCTTGAGTGAGGTCGCCCACGATTTTTGAAGTGGCTACTCGGAGCACCTCGTTGATCTCCGACCGCGTCAGGGACCTGTTGGAGGATCTTCCCGATCCTCTACTCCTGCCACCAAGAGATTCAGGACCTCTCCTCACCCCACTCAAGGTTGCATACCCAGGTGCATACCCAGGTGCATACCCAGGAACATCCACATAGGTTCCAGTAGCGGGTAGTGGATGAGGATATTCAGCCGCATACCATCGCGGCGCAGAGCTGGAAGCCACCGGCTCACTGGCAGTAGTTGCCTCAGGGAGCGCAGTGGTAGGTGGGCCCATACCATAGGCGGGGTAGGGAGGCATGCCAGTAAAGCCTGTGCCCTCTGCCATAGGCGGGTTGGTTATGGGAGTGGATGTTGCAGCGGCTGGGAGTGTGGTGGTCATAGGAGAGGGTGATGCGTGGAGGGCAGAAGCGCTTGGTGCGCCTTCGAAGGTAGGGTCATGTGTCAGGTCTTGCCCTTGTTCCTCTCCTTCGTCTGCTTCTTCTCCAGCATCCTTCTCGCTCTCTCTCTTCCTCTTCACAGGCTGAGAGACCACCTCTCCGACAGACAGGGCCCCGAAGGCCGTCTGGAGTCCATCCAGGGAGTCCTCAGCCGCATCCACTGGCCCATGTAAGGGCTCCGCCGAAGGTACAGCGCCAGGTGCTGGCCTTGCCGGTGCCTCAGGCGCTGGCGCTGTCTTCACGTCGGCGTCCTCCTTCCTTGTGTCAATCTTCAGTCACCCTTCTGCTTATATGTGCCTGTACTCGGCGCACTGGATGTACGGCGCGGGGTTGCTGCCGGTGCGCAGAGACAGACTGCCTCTGCTACCAGAAAAGTTTATAGTAGTTTTAGCACTGTGTTTTGCCTCTCCTGCTGCTTGCTGTTGGTGTAGGGTTTCCTGCTGCTTCTTTTTTTTCGAGATGAAAAGCTTTTGTTTGATGAAATAAAGTCATTCCAGGATAGCCCAAGCCAATAGTATGCAAGGAGAAGAGAATCAGGATCAAAGCATGAAGGGCTGCAGTGTAAACAGTGAAAGATGATTGGATATTCACAGAAACTGCAACTCAGGTCAAATCGGAATGCATATTCACAAAGATAGCTGAAATGTTTTGGAAAAGAGTTGGAAAACTGCCCCATGGTCACTCTCTCTCCATAGTGCCATCTTAGGAGATGTGCACTCTTTGTTTTGGGGCCCATATGTGCTGAGGTGGCAGGGCATGTGGCGATGAGGTCACTGCCATGTCACATGGGATCTTCCTACTTAGCTAGGCTGACCAGGAATTGAACCCAGGACCTCTCAAAAAGAGGTGCCCAACCCCCTAGGGTGCATACCACTAGGATAGCTAAGAATTCATGGAAAAACATAGATAAATTCTTAGGCTCTGCCTGGGATATGTCAGTTCTCAGTCAACTCAGGAAAAGATGATTTGTCTCACATTGAAAGGGGATTTAGGGGTCCACTCCATATCCTGATTGGGTGTTTGGTTCCATAGGTCAAAGTGTGTTATCACCAGTTTTGGTGGGACATATACTAAGATGGAAATGCCTGGATGCTCAGTGCATCTCCAATACAACTAGAGTATGCCTCAAAGCAATGGAAAAGCACTTTTTCTTACTTTGAACCTGCGAGGAGAAGGGACGTAAACGGGCGTGCGGTGGCGGGGGTTTTGTCGCGCCATGGCACCTCGTCAGTGCCATCCTCGGTCCGTCTTGTGTCAGGGTCTTGTGTCGGTCGGTCGTGTTGTGCTTGTTACGGCGTCTTTTATCGTGCATCGTTTGGCGTAGGTTTATATCCTACTTGCTCTCGACTTGGCTCCACACACCTCTTTGGCCGCCACGTTTGTTCTTTGTCCGTCCCTCGTGCGCGGCATGACATGCAACATACTTGTCTTTTTTTCCCACAATCTTAGTGTCCTAGTCCTCTTGATCTTAGGGTGAGCAAGGTGTTGGAAGATGCGAAGCACAAGCGAGACCTTGTGTCGCTTTGCCTAAGTGTGTATGGCGCGGGCCGGGCGCTCGCCGCTTCCCTCGTGTGCGCGGCGTGGCACGACACGGTAACATACTTGCTCCTTGCACCTTGCTCCTTTCCCTCCTTATCTTCTCTTGTGGTGTGTGTCTTGTCGCCGTTGTGCTCCGTGCGTGGGTGTAACATACTTATCTCACCCACCTTTTTGCGTGTTCCGTGCGTCACGGCGGCGTTGTGCTCCCCATGCAAACGGGCGTGCGGCGGCGAGGGTTTTTTCGTGTCATGGGGTCTTGCCATTGCCATCCCCGGTTGGCCTCTTAATCTTGCGGTGGTGTGGTATGTTACCTACTCATGTCTCGTCCGTGTCCCCGCCTCTCCTATTTTCCACCGTGTTGTGCTTGCTACGGCGTATATTAGCGTGCGTTGCTCGGCGTAGGTTTATATCCTAGCTTGCCTTTGACACGGCTCCACATACCTCTTCGGCCACCCTTGTTCGTTGACCTATCCGTGTGCGCGGTGTGGCACTTAACATACTTGTGTGGCTCCCTCTTTACCCACCTCTTTTCCCGGGCCCGTCTTACTCCCTATGCGAGTGAGCGTGTTGGGGCGGGGCGTTCGCGTGTGTGCACATTTGCGGTATGCCTTGCCCCCACTATGGCGCGGTTTATACCGTACACTTGTCTCCGTGCCTTCCTTGTGTTTTGTGTTTGGTACGGCGTAATGCATGGCGTTATGCGCTATGGCGATATGCATGGCGTGGCATATAACATACTTGTTATTTCGGCGGCCAGTTGCGTTGTTGTCGCTTGTCTGTGTTATTCTTGCACCTTTGTTCGTTGTCCCTCCCGCGTGCGCTGCATGACATGCAACATACTTGTGCGGCTTCCTTTTTGATCACATCTTCACGTGTTTCGCGTGTTACGGCGTCGTCGTACTCCCTATGCAAGTGGGCTTGCAATGCTTGGTCTCATGCTTGCGGTATATCTCCACCGTGGTTGGGTTTGTTACATACTTGTTCTCTCCTTGTCTACCTCCTACCGTGCTGTGCTTGTTACGTCGTTTTTTAGTGTTGCGCGGCATATAACATACTTGTTTTTCGGCGGCCGGTGGCGTTGTTGTTGTTTATGTGTGGTTTGTTTTGGGGCCCGCACAAGTTCTTAGCGCCTAGGGCACGCACTTTGCTAGGTGGTTTGGGGCAAGCAACGCTCAGCTTCTTCGCCATCGCGACTCTTTTGTTCGTCTTTTTTTGTGAGTGTCCTAAATTTTGCGACCTCGCCAAACAGCGGCGTAAAATTTTTGGGGGCGTTTCTGAGGTCGAAAAGACGATTTTTCCCTTTTTTTTTTCTGGCGGTGCGTCGTTTTCTTGGTATATTTTTTTCTTCTGCTGCGATCACGCGACACGATGGCAGAGAGCAACAACTAGCAACTACTGTCCTCCTTCGTTGTGTCCTTCCTGCTTGGCACAGTACTCGGCGGACTGGATGTACGGCACGGGGTTGCTGCCGGTACGCAGAGACTTTCTGCCTCTTGCTACCAGAAAGTTTTATAGAGTTTTCAGCACTGTGTTTTTGATGTGTCTCTCCTGCTGCTTCCTGCTGGTGTAGGGTTCCTGCTGCTTGCTTGTGATGATGAAAATGCTTTATTATTGAAATACAACCGATCCAGGATAACCCAAGCCAGAGATAAACAAGTAGAAGATAAACAGAATCAAAGCATCAAGGGCTGCAGTCACAAGGAGTTAGATAAAAGGAACTATCAACAATAGACCACAGCAATTAACATACAAAGCGACTCAGGATAAAATATTTTACATGTTTGAGAAACACTGATTGGAAAACTGCCCCATGGGCTCGCACTCCTCCATAGTGCCACCTTGAGATGTGCACTGTTTGTTCCTGGGTCCCGTAGGTGCTGACACCTAGGATTTTATGAGGTACCGGAATCCCGTAACTGAACCGTCCAAAAACTGCCGCGATCGCGATTTACGGCCCGCCGCAACCCAATTTTGCCGAGGTTTTGGTGATCTGTGCCAAATCTGTGCGCATCTGCCCCGATTTAGATAGCACAATCGGTAAAATACGACGTTATCTGGTTGCTGTAGTGAAATCACGTCGATTGCATTACCGGATGTCCAGATAAACCCAAAATACGACCATTTTTGCCCATTTTTGCCACTTTCGGGCCATGAACGGTAATCTCGATGATGTCCTTGTGGTGTCACGAGATTTCAAGTGGATCAAGTTTGTCCCTAGTGCCCTGTGAGGCTAAGCAAGCAATGATTTGTGCCCGTGCCTGCCCTTTACCCAAAATAATAATCCGGAGGGTGCCAAAATTGCCCAAAACAGCTATATTTGCACTTTTGAACACATAAATGTTGATTAAAGTGACACGGCCGTGCTTTCATGTGATTTCAAATTGATCGCGTTTGTCGGCTGTGCTACGTGAGGCTTGGCAAGCAATGATTTGTGCCCGTGCATGCCCTTTACCCAAGATAAAAATACGGAGGGGGCCAAAAAACTCCCAAAAGAGCTATATTTGCACTTTTGAACACAAAAATGTTGATTAAAGTGATACGGCCGTGCCTTCGTGTGATTACAAATTGATCACGTTTGTCGGTTGTGCTACGTGAGGCTTGGCAAGCAACAGTTTGTGACCGTGCATGCCCTTTACTCAAGGTTATGGCCCGGAGGTAGCCAAAAAAGGCCCCAAACAGCTATATTTGCACTTTTGAACACAATAATGTTGATTACAGTGATACGGTTGCGCTTTCGTGTGATTTCAAATTGATGAAATGTGTCCCTAGTGCTAGGTGAGGCTTGGCAAGCAATGATTTGTGCCCGTGCATGCCCTTTACTCAAGGTTGCGGTCCGGATGGTGCCAAAAAACGCCCAAAGCAGCTATATTTGCACTTTTGAACACACAAATGTTGATAAAAGTGATACTGTCGCGCTTTCGTGTGATTTCAAGTTGATGAAATGTGTCCCGAGTGCTGGGTGAGGCTTGGCAAGCAACAATTTGTGACCCTGCATGCTCTTTACTCAAGGTTAGGGCCCGGAGGGTGCCAAAAAAGGCCCAAAACAGCTACATTTGCACTTTTGAACACATAAATGCTGATTAAAGTGCTATCGCTGCCCGTGTGCATGATTTCAAGTTGTTCAAGTTGGTCACTAGTGCTAGGTGAGGCTAGACAATGAACAATTTGTGCCCGTGCATGCTCTTTACTCAAGAATATGAACCGGAGGGTGCAAAGAAAGGCTCAAAACAACTGTATTTGCACACACGCCATCATTAGATTTGCAAATGCTGTAATGGTCAGAGCCACACTCCCTTGGCACTGCCTGTCAGAAAAAACAAAAAGGAATCCCCCTTGTACGTGAGCACATACAAGCTGCGTTTATATGGGTTGTAAGGTGTGTCCTTCTCCCTTAAATGACCCACCAAGGGGTAACAAAACGCCTCAATAGTAACAACTTGCTGGGCCGCTATGTGTTTCGGGTCCACATGATCTACGAGGTCTCTGAGTGTGTATTTCTGACACTGTGCTGCCTCTGATAGGAAGCACGCGTCTGCAATAGGCATGATGGTATTATCTTCACTAAGAAGACATGCCGTCGGTATGCAAAGGAACCACTGAAAATTGCTACCCTTCCCATGCATTGACACACTGCACCAAACAGAAGCAAGCCACAAATGAGTTCTGAGTTTTGCAATAGGCAGGATTGTATTATCTTCACTAAGGAGACATGCCGTCGGCGTGCAAAGGAACCACTGAAAATTGTTACCCTTCCCATGCATTGACACACTGCACCAAATGAGTTCAAAGATCAAGATAGTGTGGCATGTGCATACGTACCTAGGTAGAGTTAGCAGTTCATGGGCACCAACCGTGCCTCCGCCCAAAATGCTAGCTTCAAGGCTTAAACCTCGAGAAGCACTTGCAATGCGATAGGACATTTCCAACCGGGTTTACTCCGCCGCATGCTAACCACGCCCTTGACGTCCTGGTGAGTGTGTTCACCACCTTCGCTTGACAGCACCTAGGGAGCGTAGAGAAGGTATAAGAGGTATAATGTATAATAGGTTGCGTATTGCCGCAACGGGAGGACGGGGTCTACAATTATGCTAACAACCTGTAGATTGCCGTGCTTCAACAAGCGTGCTTGATAATGAGCCAAGAAATAATGGCATTGCACCGTCAACCTCTCTCGTGGAAGATGCAATACCGAGAGTAGCTCGTCCCATCGCCGGTAATCACGGTCTCGTGCCTTGACACGTTTTGTTGCCGTGGCCCTATTTGGTCCACTGCCACACTGCAAGGGGGCAGTGTGCAGTTGGCCATTAACTGTAGGGCAAGTCTCCCCAGTTCACGTAGGTAGAACTGTAGTGGCTCCTGCTGAACGGACCTACGTTGCGGAGTGACGGAGGTAACCTCCAGCCCATCAGCCTGTTTTCCCAGTAGTTCATAGACCTCTTGCCAAAACACGGGGTTTCTCAACAAATCCCGAATGACAAAACATCGCGGCTTCCATGGATTTGGATGGCTGCCCGGCCCACGCTCTAGTGGTGGCACATACGGCGACTCTTTGGTGTGCTTCTTGCATATCGCTCAGAATCCTTGTATCATTCCCGCGGGCACTAGCCCGGGTGCTCGGCATCTTGGTCTTGTAACCAAAGATCTATGCCATGTAAGCCTATATTGACCACAACCTCCTTTGTACAATGTGACACATCGTACCCCACATCAAGGTCCGACTCAAAGATCCCGAAGTAGTCCACTAGAGGGGTGGGAATGTAAGTAGCTCTCCCAAACAGCCCCAATCGGGGTAATGTACAATGCGGTAACGATGTCCATCCAGTTCGCCATCCCTTGCTGCCTTTAAAACTTCTACGAGTCCGAACGGTCTATGTGTAGGTGCAAAAAATTGGAATTCTCCTTCCCAATGTACTGCCCAACCCGCAGTATCGGATCCAAGGGATGGGGTTGGCGTGTAAAGGGCAAAGTTAGGCAAATGCTCACACAACCGAGCAGCTCATACGCATCAACCTTCGCCCTGTCAATAAACACACCAGGTAACGTGGGTAATCACCAGGTAGATGCAATCTGTCTCGGTTTGCTAATTGGGTGGAATGTGGGTGGTAATTGGGTGGAATCAAGCTGCACCTTTCTTGTCGACAAATGTACCCCATCTACGTTGTTCATCAATTCCTCTCTCAGCTTGGTGACTCTACCGCGGTACGCACCAATGCTCTTCTCCTTGCAAATATCAATAAACTTTGCCCATGTCACTTTTGCTGTACCATGGACAACAGATTCTCCACTACTTTCTCCGACGGCGGATTGCGTGGGTGCTCTTAGTCGTGTGACAATCTGGGGTTTACATTTCTTTTCTTGATTTGATGCTTGGGGGTGCCTTCGGATTTGCGTCTCAAGACATTCTGGCGGCTTGCGAGGACAACGAAAAAGGTGTTGAAGCAATCAACGACACCAAGGATTGGGATCAAGGGTCAATGCGTGCTGTACTACAACGCTTCAGGCTTTGGCATACGAAGAGCAGCACCGCAAAGGAACAGTGGATGCAGTTGAAACGTGAGATTGCAGCAGGCTTGTGGGAGCCACGCACAGTACCACTGAAGATGCCTCCCAACACCCTTATCTACAAGCCATGCTTGAGTGGAGCCAAGGCAAGTTCCATTGGGAATTGTTGGGACTTCGATTGCAACTGCTGCGGCAAGGTTGCTTGACGACCTTGTTCGTGAGGTGACTGCCCCGGGTTCCTTCGATTTGCACAAGTTCCCTTTCCAAGGCATGTACTTGAGCAGACTAAAGGCATCTTGGGAAGGGTCTCTTGGACCGTATTGGGCGGAGAAAAGAGGAGGCATCACAGTCCTTTGTAGCGCATTGTTGCAATTCGGAGACCCAGCAATTGCATTGCCAACAGCATCTGATGCACCAAGGGAGGTACTGTCACACCAATTGTGTTCTGTTGACATTGCTGACCCCTTGCTCATTTTCTGAGTGTCTATTTTTTTTCGAAAGCTTTCGCTCAGGCCACTTGGCCCTTTTGCATGTGCCTCGTTTGCTTTGCTCTTGAGTCTCGGTAACCAGAGCCTCCGTTGACGCAGAGACGGTAGAGAATCCAAGACGGTTTGGTGTTGCTGTGCATTGTGTACACATATGCCCCCAAATGGCTCCGTGACAAGAAGTTTGTGATTGTCCATTGCATGCATGCATACACTCGTGTGCAGAAAGTATTTACTTCCACGCCCCTGTATTTGTGATGAGTGCTTTGCCAAAAATTGTATGAACCCTAGTGCATTCAACCCATGGGAAAAACTGTAGGAATTCTGATTGGGTCGGTACATGAACGCATTGGTCAGTGTGAAATGCTGCAGTTGTTCTTGCCCAGCCCCTGCACAACCTCCTTCTGCATCCTACTGCATCCTTCTCTCTCCCCTATATTTTCCAGGTGGTAGATGCCGAGCTTCAGCCATTATGTCGTGCCCCTCAAGTGCCGGTGGAGCCGCGGGCACTACGGGCCAGGCCAGAGCCCCCGGCAAAGCTCGATGAGGTCTTCGTGTAGAGCGAGATCCGACGCCGCACAGACGCTGCCGTGAAGTCCGAGCGCAGCCGTGCCAAGACAGACGTGACGGCAGCCCGCACCACACAGAGGAAGGCCGAGCAGACGGCCAAAGAGCTTCGGCGAGTGCAGATTGGGTTGGAGAAGGAGCGCAAGGCACGCAGCGATGAGTTGCGCAAGGCGAAGGCCCGCGCCTCGGATTTGGAGAAGGCGAACAAGGATGCCGCTGATAAGGAAGCGGCTGCATCAGCTGCCGAGGCAGCTCGCAAGGAATTGGAAGCAGCTCGCAAGGAATCCGAAGTGGTGCACAGTGGGGCACCCAATGGAATGGGGTGGAATGGAGATGGGCAATCGGCAATTGCTTTTGACACATTTATGAAATCAGTCCTGATTTCGTACAGTAGGAATTCGATATTACTTGGCATTGATTTTTGTCTATCGGTAAGATTGCTTTGCTGAATATTTCAATACGACAAAGGTCTGCAGATGCCACATGCGTATTTACTCAGGGCCCTTCCTGAGATTGTGCCTGTTCCTACTTCACAGCTGCCCCCTCTCGAAGTAAGGCTTAACAGATTTAGTGCGTTGACCGACGCACAAGCAGTGTATCTCACGAAATAACAGAACACCTGTGCGCGGAGAATGTTGAACTGCACCATCTAGTGGCCGAAAAATCTGGTTCAGAGAACATCAAAATCCTGCATATCTGCCATGCCTCCCGCATGAGGCTGTGTCTTGTGCCTCCTCCTTGATATCGTCCATTTCACTTCACTTTGCCTCATTATGTATGGTAACCGAATCACTGACTGACCGCTGCATGGCAGCAAGTTGGCCTGCAAGTGTTGTCCAGGGCCCTGTTGTCTGTTGACTGTTGTCTGTTGCCTGACGTCAGTTGGAGGTCGTCAACTGTTGTCTGCTATTTGTTGTCTGTTGTTGTCTGTTGTCCGTTGTCTATCGCTCTGTTGCCGGCCGTCAGTTGAACATCGTCATCTATTGTCTTTTGTTTGTTGTCTGTTGTCGGTTTTCTGTTGCCTGCAGTTTGTTGAACGTCGTCGTCCATTGTATGTTGTCTGTTGTCTGTTGCATGTTGCCTGACGTCAGTTTATTTTCAGTGCAGACCTGGAAGGACAAGATGCAGCCCCAGTGAACACATGAAAAATGGTACAGGTTGGATTTGTGTTCTCCCTTCAAAAAACATGTTTCGCAGGGTATTGGAGCAAGTTATGAAGTGTTTCCGAGCCGCCAGCACGAAAAAAACTGCATTTTTAGCCCAAAAAATGGCCAAAAAATGCCAGTTTTTGGCCTAAAACGGTGTTTGTGGGGCCTGAGTGGTCGGATGTAGGGCCTCCCACCCTATTTTGAGGGTGCTGGACTCAAAAAGAATGTGTTTTGCCAGGTTTCAGTGCAAGTTGTCGAGTGTTTCGGAGCCGCCATCACCAAAAAAACCCCATTTTTTGCCCAAAAAAAGCCAAAAAAAGCCATTTTTTGGCTTCAAGCAGTGTTTTTGGGGCCTGAGTGGGCAGTTGTAGGGCCTCCCACCCTATTTTCAGGGTGCTGGACTCAAAGAAAAAACTTGTTTTGCAAGGTTTTGGAGCAGGTTATCGAGTTTTTCGGAGCCGCCATCACCAAAAAAACCGCCTTTTTTGCCCCAAAATGGCCAAAAAAAACGACATTTTTTGGCCTAAAACAGTGTTTCTGGGGCCTGAGTGGTCAGTTGTAGGGATCCACACCCTATTTTGAGGGTGCTGGACTCAAAGGAACGTGTTCTGCAAGTTTTTGGAGCAGGTTCTCGAGTGTTTTGGAGCCGCCATCACCAAACAACCCGATTTTTTGCCCAAAAATGGCCAAAAAAAGACTTTTTTGGCCTAAATCAGTGTTTTTGGGGGCTGAGTGGTCAGTTGTAGGGCCCCCCACCCTTTTTTGAGGGTGCTGGACTCAAAGGAAAGTGTTTTGCAAGGTTTTAGAGCAAGTCATCAATTGTTTTGGAGCCGCCATCATCCAAAAATCCGCATTTTTTGCCCCAAAATGGCCAAAAAATGCCATTTTTTTGCCCAAAACAGTGTTTTTGGGGCCTGAGTGGGCTGTTGTAGGGCCCCCCACCCTATTTTGAGGGTCCTGGGGTCACAGACGTGTTTGACAAGGTTTTGGAGCAAGTCATGGAGTGTTTCGGAGCCGCCATCACCAAAAAAAACCGCATTTTTTGCCCAAAAATGGCCAAAAAATGCCATTCTTTTTTGGGGCCTGAGTGGTCAGTTGTAGGGCCCCATACCCTATTTTCAGGATGCTGGGCTCGGAAAAAAGTGTTTTGCAAGGTTTTGGAGCAGAGAATTAAGGGTTTCAGGGCCGCCATCACCAAAAAAACGCATTTTTCGGCCAAAAATGGCCAAAAAAAAGCCGTTTTGTGGCCCAAAACAGTTTTTTTGGGGCCTGAGTGGTCACAGGTAGGGCCCCATACCCTTTTTTGAGGATGCTGGACTCAAGAAAGCGCGTTTTGCAGTGTTTTGGAGCAAATGATCAACGGTTTTTTTGCCCAAAAAATGCCAATTTTTTGGCCTAAAACAGCATTTTTGGGGCATGAGTGGTCAGTTATAGGGCGCCATACCCTATTTTGAGTGTGGTGGACTCAGAGAAACGTGTAATGCAAGTTTTTTGGAGCAAGTTATTGAGTTTTTCGGAGCCGCCATCACTAAAAAAAAACCGCATTTTTTGCCCAAAAATCACAAAAAAAGCCATTTTGTAGCCTAAAACAGCGTTTTTGGGGCCGGAGTGGTCAGTTGTAGAGCCCCATACCCTATTTTCAGGGTACTGGACTCAAAAGAAAAGTGTTTTGCAAGGTTTTGGAGCAGACAATCAAGGGGTTCAGGGCCGCCATCACCAAAAAAACCGCATTTTTTGGCCAAAAATGGCAAAAAAAAGCCATTTTTGGCCTAAAACAGTGTTTTTGGGGCCTGAGTGGTCACAGGTAGGGCCCCATACCCTATTTTGAGGGTGCTGGACTGAAGAAAGCGCGTATTGCAGTGTTTTGGAGCAAATGACCAAGGGTTCCGGAGCCAGCATCACCAAAAAACCGCTTTTTTTGCCCAAAAAATGCCAATGGCCTAAAACAGCATTTTTGGGGCATGAGTGGTCAGTTGTAGGGCCCCATACCCTATTTTGAGTGTGGTGGACTCAGAATAAGGTGTTTTGCAGGATTTTGGAGCATCTTATCGAGTGTTTGGAGACGCCATCACCAAAAAACCGTATTTCTTGCCAAAAACAAACATGTATGGTTTGAGCTATACAAAAGCTGCTATTCGCAACTAGGTGGTGAATGTCATATTTCTCGGATACGGCCGATTTCAGATGGAATCAAGCCTGCATTGTCGATCTAGGGGCTGGAAAATTTCCAATTTGGAGGGTGGGGGGGGGGCTAACTCCGGAAAGTATGCTCTTTATGGTATGATTTGACAAAAAAAGTAGCATTTCTGACTGTAGCTGGTTTTGGGATTTTTGGACCCCATAAAATCCTAGGTGAGGTGGCATGGCTTGTGGCGCTGAGGTCACTGCCATGTCACATGGGATATTCCTACGTACCTAGGCTCACTGGGTATTGAACCCAGGACCTCTCAAGAAAAAGGTGCCCCAGCCCCCTAGCGTGCATACCACTAGGATAGCTAAGAATTCATGATGAAAAAATAGATAAATTCATAGGCTCTGCCTTCAGTATGTGAGTGCCTCAGCCACTCAGGAAAAGATGTTTTAGTGCACATTGCTTAGGGATCAAGGGGTCGAAACAACATCCTGATTTAGTGTTTGGGTCTATAAGTCAAAATGTGTTATCACCCATTTTGGTTAGGCTAATACCAAGATAAAATGCATGAGTGCTTATAGCACCTCTAATACAACTAGAGTATACCCTAAAGCATTGGAATAGCACTTCTTCTTACTGGGCGCCTGCATGTGATCCACACCCTCGGGCATGGGCTCCAGTGGGGGGGGGCGGAGCAGAAGCAAAAGAAGAAGCTTCGAAATGTGGAGCAAATCGCCAAGATAGAAAAGTCTTGGAGGTCCGACAAGAACGCAACACCTCTACACGGGGAGGATGCTCCCAATGTTTTTGAGATAAATTGAGCTAAACACTACCCAAATTGTGAGCGCTACAAAGAAATTTGGCAGGATGGCTTGAATGGGAACTTCGAAGACGGAGTGAGGGTGGTGGATAATAAGCTCGTCTGTAATGGACGGTGGTGTCTTTCTACGCCTCTAGTGCATTGTTTGGTGGCTGACACGTAACTGCTTCCAGTGTGGGGAAACACCCCAAAGAAAGTAACCATGATGTGGAAGGTGAGGAATTGTAGAAAGCAGTGGAACCGCAATGTCAAACAAGTCCCTCATGTGCCATTCACACGCATGACACCAAGCGCAAGCAGGGCTGGGTGACCCCTATGTACATACTTTTAGATTCCATGGACTCCATAGCGTTTAATGTGTTTCACTACCCCTCTACCTCTGATGATGGAGAGGAGTATGATTCGGATGCTCCTATGTGTGTGCCAGCTTTCTGGCTACCTCATCGCTATCCCTATTCCTCAGCCTCACCATGAAGACAAGGATGAAGGGCTAACGGGGCAAAGAGCGGCCCGTGTGATGGTTGAACGCTGGGTGGATAGCTTCAGAGCCCCTCATGAGACATGCTGCGACTGTGGCCCACACTTTGTGAGCGAATATTTCCAAATCATTTGTTCTAAGATTGGTACCCGCTCAACTATGTGTCTCGCAGGTAGGCACCAAGGTAAGGCCAAAAACAATTTCAAGCAGCTAAAGCGTGCGGTTGCTAAAGCCCTTACCTTGAAGAAGGGCACTAATTGGGTGGATATTTTGCCCGCCGTTGTTCGGGCGTGGCAGTAGACTACAGGTCCTCCAGGTTATACGCCCAATGGATTCGTCTGCCTCGCTCCCCTGTCGCCATACTGTTGCCTTCCTGTCGCCTCCTCGTCGCTTCTTTGGCACTTTTGGCCCCCTGTCGCTCCCCTGTCACACGCCTGTTGCTTCCTTGTGGCTCTCCTGTTGCTCTCCTGCTGCTCCCCTGGTGCTTCCCTGTCCCCGTCATGCCGCCCTCGTGCCGCTATCATGTCTCCTCCTGTCGCGTCCAGTTGTTTCCTGTCCCCATGCTACTTTTTGCCTGGCGCCTTCCTGTCGCTCTCCTAGCCCTCGCCTGTCGTTCCTTGTCGTCGCTCTCCTGTCGCTATTTCCTGTTGCCTCCTTGTGGCCCTCCTACCGCTTGCCTGCCATCTTCCTGTCGCCTCCCTGTCGGCTCCCCTTCCCCCCCATGTCGCTTCCCTGTTGCCCAACGTGGTAACCTGTCACTCTCCTGTCGCTTGCCTGTTGCTTGCCTGTTGCTTGCCTGTCGCCTTCCTGGCGCCTCCCTTTTGCCTCCCTGTCGCCTCCCTCTCGCTTCCCTGTTGCCCAACGTGGTAACCTGTCGCTCTCGTGTCAAACCTGAACCATTGTTGATAACGGTACTTAAAACTTTGGGTTGCTTCCATGCAAAAGCCTAAAGTCCATCTCCCTTGGGAACCAGAGATACATTTTTTGGCGCAAACACGTTTTGGACGACAAACCCTCTTTTGGGCCACAATGGCCCCCAACTCAATCTCCGCCTGAATATGAGCCCCCAGGGTTGTGTGCGCCCGCTACCCAAGGGTAAGGGCGATTGACAAATGGTACAGGTACCTGCCTTGAATAGGCCACGTCCCCATGTATCCTCGCGTTGGGATGGGATAACCATGGTTGACTCAATGTGGGGTACGTTGCTGCTTGCCATTTTTCGTGCACCATTTTCCCGCTAAGGGGGAAAATGGCTAGAGGCAACCTCAAGGGTTCACATGGGGCATATACTGGCACCTACATCCCATGTAGGTGCCCATTTGGTTACATTAATGCTTGCCATGGCCATGGAGATATGGAATCGTGAGTGTGGGCCATTTCGAGCAAATTTTGCTGTTTCTGCCATATTAGGACAAATTGGGAACACCATATCTCCATGGGGCAAGGGACCTAACCAGCAAGGAGAGGGATTCTTGTAGCATATGACCAAGGGTCAATCACCCGAGGTTTCTGTATTTGCTCTTCCGACCTAGCAGGAGTTGAGCAACTTACTGTGCGCGTCACGTTGCCCAAATTAGCATTTCGTGCTGTTGTCTGCCCTGTTGTGTGACCATCTCCTCGGGGAACAGTAAGCAGCCAACGTTGCAGCATGCCAAGCCCGATGCACGGGACCAAAGGGGATATACAGGCCTGGGAATCAAGGCTTGGCTCGACAAAAATGCCACCAAAAGCGATCCCTGGCCGGCCGCCCAAGACGGCTGATTTTGGGAATTTTGGCATCCTAACCCTACGTGGCGACCCCTTGGCGCCAAGATGCCAGGGAATCTGGGCGAACCAAGTTGCATAGGGCCTTTGTGGCGTTGGTACTCTAATGGTACAGGGTCAGCTACTTCGCTCCTGCCCTCCTATGGCCTGGCTGAATGATCAAATTTGGACCTTTTTGAGCCAACGTCAGGATGGGCTGATATAGCCCATTTTCAGCCCCCAACTCCTCGGGGAGTATGGCGGGGTCATATCTCAGGCCAAGAGGGGGGTTGGAAACAGCCATCAGAAAAGCATGGGAGGCAAGTGTCTGTTGTCCTTGGAGGCTCATTGGCTCCCGCAAACTTGGCTGTGGCTGGTCGGGACTCCCCTCCCTTGGCAGGGTTCTAGGGTCTATTCTCAGCAGGTCCGTGGGTTGTGTTGGAACCCCCGTGCCTGGGTGTCACTGAAGAGCTGGGATCTAGGGATGTGATATGGTCGGTGAGTGAGTGTGTCTGTTGCCCTTAGGCACCCTTGGCCAAGTACATGGCTTCACCCACCTGTGTACATACCCGGATGTCTTTTTGTAGATACTTCTGTTTTGTTACAGAGTGACAAGGATCCTACCACGCTTTGTTCCATTAGGATACCCCGTTGAGCACGGCGCTTCGCCTGCCCGCGTGCTTGCGTGTCCGCCGCAGCGTGCCCCGTGGACAGGCCCCCCAGGGGAACGCGTCACTATTTGCGAATTTGTTTATGAGCACTGTTGCTTCACCACACAGTACGATGCCTTTGCGAACAGTGAGAACAGCCGGTTTGATAAATACTTTCACGACGCTTGGAGCCAAATATCGGACAAGAAGTTATGGAGTAATCCTTCACTTCACTTAATCCAGCAGGTCATCCACAAAACCAAACAGGGAAAAACCAAGGCGATCTTAGTTCTGCCCCTGTGGGACGACAAGCTGTGGTTTCACGAATTGCAGGACATTTTTGTAGATTCCCTCGAACTCCGAGGAAGATTAAGCTGTACGCTAGCGACGACATAAATCCCCTGGGACAGCGCTCCTGGAGTTCCCTTGCATTCCTTGTGGACGGAGGGCTTACTGACTCTCACTCTGCTGATTTTGTTTTTTTCGTCAGAAGCCAAAGGTGATCCGTCGTCAAATGGATCCACCTCGTCTCCCTCTTCGGAAATACGATTGACATCGAAAATAATCTTCAATACACGTGCTAAGAGAAATTTTAAATCGCGCCGCAAGTTCAGACTTTTTTATGAAACACCTCGTGTTCAAGCTTTCAATGATGCCTGAGAGGAGCCGGATCACGAAGATGATCTGTGGAATGTCGGCAGGGGAAAAACCTACCCTCCGGAGGAAGTTGGTAGGGACCTTTTTCACAACTTCCGTAAGAAGGTTCTTCCTGCTAAGGTGGAAGACATCGGCAAAGTTTCTTCGAAACCAGTTGCTGGCGATCAGGTGGACACTGAGTTGTTTTCCAGGAGAAGAGAAATTATTGTCTAGGAACGGAACGATACAACCCTTTGAGCCCCGAGTTCCTGCGCCCCCGGCCCCACCCGCCGACGCCGTTGTGGTTGGTGACCACGGACGACCAATGCACCAAAGCGGCGGGGCAAGCGCAGCTCCGGGCCGAGTGGGTAATAGTGCAGGTGGGGGCAGGCCAGCCCAAACCCCGTGGACTCCCCCGTGGCACCGGCCTGCTGGTAGCTACGGGGGTGCCGCACCACCCACACATGGCAGTGCACGCGCTGGAGGACCAGCCGGAGGACACGGGACACCTGGTGGTGCACCAGCGCGGAGGCCTGGCGTGGCTCAGGGCACATGTGACGGCACTTCAGTCCTGGGCAAGAACGATCGCCGGAGCGGAGATCTGGCTGCACGACCACCCAGCGATTAGCCCCAGCGACACCAGGGCGCTGAGCTTGGACCAACTGACCCCCAGCCACCCCGACGTCTGGTGGCACTCCGCCGACCTCAACGCGGGGTGGCTCAGCCCCACTGGGTACTACTGGATCCCGGAGGCCTGGGGCCACACCTCTTCTGAAGCGTCCTGGGGCTGACCCTGCAAACACTCCACCAGCGTCGCTCTTGCCGCCGACCTCACCGCACCTGGGCGGTGGCCATCTCGGGCACGGTGCCCGACGGGGAGGGGGTGGCCGCCTCCCTCCCCCTACAATACGGTGCCCACCGACCATGGGTCCACACGGTGGATGCCCAAGTCATCCTCCACCTCCTGCGGCACCCAGATCGCGAGCGGACCACGGGGGTCCCCGCGGGCGCAGCGAAGGTGGTCAACCAGATGCCCCTGCGGTGGCTCTGGGACGGCCTGTGCGCGCGAGGGCAACACGCCAGGCACCCGTTCTGGTACGTCCGAGCCACCTCGCACCACAGTGACGCCCTACTGCACAAGGCGGACTTGGCGGCGTCCCAGGACACCGTCCTGCAGACGACGCCCCCGGACCCTGGCCACGCCCAACTCATTGCCGCTGGCCGTGACGGCCAGCTCGATCTACGGCCCCCCAAGATGCGGGTGCTCGGCGAGGTCGCGCAGCGGGCGCAGACGGACCATGCGCTGACGCACCGGGGACACACTCCTTCGGGCGCGGCTGACGCCACAGCCTATGTCCACGCCCGGGACCTCACCGCGACCGCCAACAACCACTGGGCGCTGCGGGCCCGAGACGGCCACACGCCGGTGCAGCGCAGACTCCGCGTCCGTAAAGAGCGGCTCTCTGGCGTCGCTGTCGTCCCACAACTGTGCCTGCTATGCGGCGGCCCGGAGGAGACCCGGGTGCACATACACGTGGGGTGTGCCCACTCACAGTTCCTCTGGCCCCAGTACAACCGAGCGGTACACGAGGTCGCCTGCCGCCTCCGACCCGGGGACAAAGGCCTGTGGGTGGCCTCGTGGCGCTCCGCAGGCCCCACATGGACGGAAGTCTTCTGCTCCGGATTGGTGCCCGAGGACGCGGAGGCGCAGCTCCCCGCCATAGCCCGCTACGACCCGCCAGGAGGGACCTCTGTGGACGATCTCCTCCACCACATGCTCCGGCTGGGGGACTTCGCATGGGAGCTCCGCAACCACTGGCTGGAGCAACTCCTCCACGAGCCCCTAAGCGCGGCGGCCCGGGCACACCGATGGCTCACTGCGGCGGAGGGCGAGCACCCTCCCCCTCCCCCACGCCCTGACAAGGACTTTGTAGCCTCCCTCCGTGTCGTGAATGGCACTCTGGAGTGCCCGCCACAAGAAAGCCCCCACCCGTACCAGGACCTGCCGGGGGTGTTCTCGAAGCACCTACAAGACGCCCTCTTCCCACCGTGGATGATCGGGCGAGGCTCCATGACCGCGTGGGAGGCGCGCATGGTGGGTGAAGAATGAGCGCGCGAGTGGAGCTTGTGGTGCGCCGCCACGCGCGCCCCAGAGACCCCTGCGCAACGATACGCCACCATCCCGCTCGAGGGATGGGGGCCGGACACCCGGCCGAGACCCACCGTGATCCACGGGGCGGGACCTGACCACCCGTGGGACGCGGCGACGGGGTAATGGCTGCAAGCGGCCCCGGGGCCGCAAACAGGATGGACTGGGGACGTGTCCTCACTCGTCAGGACACCCGTCCCCCCCCGCATCGTCCTTCACGCCGCCAACGTACTGCGGGCTACGGAGATACGCAAATGGGGACACGCCGCGGCCACCGTCCGGTGGCACCCCCCAGAGGACGGGGCCGCCCAGCTCGCCGTGGCGCACTTGAAAGCTGGGGGGCCGGTATACTACGACGCCCTGCCCCGGCTGGGCGACACCCAGAGGCCCTTGCTCCTCATGCTCCCCACCAGTGCCAGGAGCTGGACGGCTGCCAAGGGCTGCGAGTGGGATGGGAGGCAGTCGCGGACGGCACCCTACTGGCCCTCCTCCACCAGGACGCCGCGAACGGGTGCCAATGGGATGCGCTGACGCCCCACCTCACCGGGCGCCACGTGTACATGGCAACCCCCCCCCAGGGGCACCCCAGCCCGGCGTGGGACAACCTCATCGCCGCCTTCCACGACCAAGGGATTCTCCCCGACGACACGTGGCGGGAGGTCCAGCAGAAGACGCTCGGCAGGGACTACCGGCGCGGCGTCGGCACCCGCCTGCTGTGTGTGACACGCTGTCCTCCGCAGCGTCAACAGGCGCCAACAGGTGCACGCGGTGCGCCCAGGTGGCCGCGTGCCCCTGGCCCGAACCTCCCGCAGGCCCGCGCAGGCGCACAGAGGAGGAGGCTCTGCACCGGGGCATGGAGGGGGCACACGCCCCCTCACACGAACGCGCGGGCCCCGCGGGCGCTGCCCTTCTGTGGATCCACGTGCACCTGCGGGACCCGACATCCGTTGCGCACCTGTCGCACGTGTTTGCGCCCTGACCCCCACCCGCCGCCGCCCTTTGCAGAGCCCGCAGTACCATGCCATGCCGACGGGGGGATGAGACGGGACACGCAAGGCCCGCCACAAAGCGAAGGAGGCGGCCGTCCGGGGCCTGGTGGCGGACGCGGTGGCAGAGGCGCACGAGGCTCACGTTGCCGCACGGCGTGACCTGGCGGGCAGTGCGAGGGCTTTCCTCAACGAGACCGCCCTCCCGGCCGTCCGCGCCCTGAACAGGGCGGGGCCCCTACGCTGCTCCTGGCGACGCACCCGATTGTGAACGCTGTCCAGCCGGGGCTCATCAGCCCGGAGGCAGCCCTCTACGGGCACTGCATGGAGTGGCAGGAGTCCAACCGGTCGGGCCGGCCCCTGTCCATGGAGGATACCCTGCAGCTGACGGGAGCGGGGTCCGCCATGTCCCTCCGCGGCAGCGCCCCAGCCCTGCTGCACGTCCTCAGGACGCGCTACCCCGGGGACGCGGCCCCGTACCTGAACCAGGCATGGGCGACATACCCGGGGGGAGTGTCCGAGCTGGATGCGGCGCTCCACCTTCTACACCGACCGGACAAGGACCTGGAGGTGGGCGAGATAACGGTGTTCGTGGAAGGCGCAGAAGAGGTGTCCGCCCGCCCCCGGCCGACCAACCCGGTGTACGACGGCACCAGGCCAACCCCCCCGTACGCCACCGTATGCGAGGCTTTCCCCAGGGAGCCCACCTGGTGCCCCGCCCTCCCGCTGGCGACGCACGCGCCCCGCGGCTGGGCGAACCCAGACCTGTCCCCCCCTCTCTCAGGAACCAGAGGTGCCCACCACAGGGGGCAGGTCCTCTCGCAAGAGTGCCCTGACACCCCCCTGCTCCTCCTCGCCGTCGCAACCCGCGGCAGCCTGGAACGGGTCCTGGGGATTACCCCCACCCACCTCTATGGGGCAGCACCGGTACCCCGCCCCCCCCTCCTGGCGCCCGCGGCGCGGGACGGGGTACACACCTTCCTGCGAACACAGGAGGTCACCGCCGTTACGGGGGTCCACCTACTGCGGCTCCCCCTGACACCAGCCGACAACCCCCGGGGGCACAGGGCCCTGGGCCCCGCCCCAGACTCGTGGCTGTGGCGCAACGCGTGGGCCGCCTGGCTCCCCCGCCTCCCCTCCCAATGCCAATGGATGGCCGCCGGCCCCCGCCCGTGCGGGGCTGACGCCACAGCCGGCCCCCGACCCCCTCCCCCCTCCCCCCCGCAGAGCACCGCGCGGCACTGCCCACGGCACGGCACTGATGCACCAGGAGGTACTGGGAAGGGCGTACCTGCCACCGCGCATGCCTACCAGGATGACAGTGATGGCAGACTCCGATGGCTCCCCCCAGCGGCCCCACCGCCGGTCCCGCTCCCGCTCCCCCGTCTCCCCGGAGTGGACGGGGGAGACCCTCGCGGAGCGCGAGGAGCGGAGGCAGGCGGAGGCGGCGGTGCTATTCGGGCCGCCGCTGCCGGCCCAGGAGCCTGAGCCAGCCGAGGTGACCACCCCCGCCGCCCAAGCAGCAAGCCCTGCCGCCCCGCCCCGGGAGGGGGCCCCAGACGCGCGGGAAGCGGAGACCGCAGCCCCAGCGAGCCACGCCGCGGCCCCGACCGCGGCCCCCGGCACGCCGCCGACACGGGAGGTAGCCCCGGCGCAGGAACCGGGCGCATCGCCGAGGGCTGCCGCAGCCGCGGAGGCAAGCGGCAAAGGCGAGCGAGGGGTTGCGACCGCGGCCCCGGCGAGCCGCGCCACCGCCTCGCTCGGCCACGCCGCGGCCCCCAGCACGCCGCGAAAGCAGGGGAAAGAACCCCGCACGGTCCACGGGCGCCTCGCCGGCAGCCGCCGCAGCAGCAGCAGTGGGGAGGGAGAGGGCGAAGTACCGCGCCCACACCAACCCCACCCACACCCACACCAGTCCCCGCAAGCCGTTCCCCCCCAAGCCCTTCCCCCCGAGGCGGGCGCGGCACGTCCGCCCCCCGGCGCCCGAGCGCTCGACGCCGGGTGTCACACTGCAGCAGCTGCAAAGACAGCGGGACGTCCGGCGCGTGATCCAGGAAGGAGGGGACGGCGCGCAGGCAGAGCTGCGTGCCAGCCACGGGAGCGCGGAGCGGGGGACAGGAGGCGACTAGGGAAAGTTCCCAGGAGCGCACGCGAGGAGCGGGCCAGGGCACGCGCGGCAGGGAGCAAGGGCGCAGCAGCGGAGGGGGACAGAGCGCAGGCAGCGGACGGCGCGACTCAGGGCAGGGGGCCGGGAAGGGACCAGGGCACGGGAAGGGCGCGCAGGGGCGCGGGCAGGGCGCCCAGGTGCAGGGAGCGGGGCGAGGGACGGCGGGCGAGCGGGCAGGCGAGGGCCTGGGGGACAGGGGGCGGGACCCACGGCACGGGCAGGGGGCCGGAAGGGGGCCCAAGGGCAAGGGCAAGGGCGCCACGGGCCCCAAGGGGCAGACGGGACGGGGCATGGGAGCCCGGGTGGGAGGGCAGGCCGGAGGGAGGGGGGCGGGGGGCGGGGCGCCCCCGCAGCCAGACGTGCAGCCGGTGAGGTGCATCCCCCCCGGCATACAACAGATGCCGGCACACCACACCCACCACCACCACTACCACCACCACCACCTCTACAACATCGACCCCGGCGCCGGCGAGCTCCTCCCCCCCCAACCCCCACAACCTGAGCACCTGCCAGCCCCCCCCGCGCCGAGAGCGGAGCCAGCGCGGATGGCCTCCGCGGGGGGGGGGGCGGGGCGCGGCATCGGCGCCGCGAGCACAGGGGCAGCGGGGGGAGCCGGCGCGAGGGGCAGAGGTGGCCCGGCCCTGGGACCGGGACTGGGGCACGTCTCGGACCCTCTGGGGGAGGAGGCCCTCCCCCTGGTGGGGGAGGTGTACGGGTGGTCGTGCTGGGCCAACCAGGGGACCACCAGGGGGTTGACGAACCGGCCCTTTGATGCCGTGCTCCTCCGGAGGGACGGGGGAAACCGATTGGTACCCCCTGGGGGGGTGGGGAGCCCCAGAGGACCACGAGAGGGTCCTCAGGTCAGTGATCTGGGCGGCGTGGCCCGACAGGGAGCCGACGTGGCCGGCCTTCCTGGAAGGGGGAGCGGTACTCCGCATCACGGATGCCAACGCCAACAACTGGCCGCCCCGGGCCTTGCGCAGCGCCCTCGCCCACTGGCGCTACTGCCGGCGCAACCCGCTGCCGCCACAGCCTCAGCCCCCACACAAGCGGCGGCGCAGGTGACGGCCCAGACGGCGGACGCGAGAAAGTGGGGGGGGGGGTTGGGCCCCCCGACCCACGCCCCACCCACGGTACGGTGTGACGGAGGAGCGCGCGCCACCTCCCGCGGGAGGGAGGGCCGGCCAGCGCCGCGCGACGACGGCGGGGGGGACGAGGGGGCCCAGGGAGGGCCTGCACGAGGGTCGGGCTCTAGGTAGAGGGGGATGGGGGAAGGGTCGGACCCCCGAGCCGATGGCTGGCCCCCGGGGCAGGAACCGCCATGCCGCCCCCCCCTCGGCCGGTCAGGAGGCGGCGCCAGGGGACCAGAGCCCCCCCCCCACTCCCTGGCCCCCCTCACACTCAGGCCAAAGGGTGGACGGTGGCAGACCGCAGAAACAGCGGCCCCGAACCCCCCCCGGAGAGGCTGCTGCACCCGGGGTGCGGGGGCACCACGGCCAAGGCAGGCGCCCGCACGCCCTGCCCGCTGCCGGCCGACGGCGGACTGGCGGCGCCCAGGACGGCGCAAACAGAGCAGCCCTCTCAGTGGCCGGCCCGGTGAAGACGGGGGCGCGAAACAGGGCGGGGGGGTTCCCCCCCCCTTCCCCCCCCCCCCCCCCTCGCCGCACTGACCCGTTGGCGGCCGACCGGACCGCGCCCGACGTCCGCGGCCGCCCGGGGACCCCCACGGCACGAGTATATCCTGGGGGGGCATGCCCGAGACAACAGATGGCAGGCCGACGCCCGACTGGGCGGGGGGGCGGGGGGGCAGCCCCCCCAACCCCCTCCCACCGCTCCCCCCCCCCAGCTTGGGAGCCACAGGAGCGACCCTCCGCCCCCCCGGAGCCGAGGGGACGCCCCCCCTCCCCCAAAAAGGGACTGTGACGCAGGGGGGGGGGTGCGGCTGGACCTGCACACCGCGTGCCCCAGCACCACCAGCCGCCTGCTCCCGCGGGGGTCGCGGCCGCAGGGCGAGCCCACACCAGCGTGCCGGAGCAACGCGCGCACCAAGCTTGGGGGCGGCGCACGGCGGCGCACCGGAACAGTATGGAGGCCGCACCCGACATGACCCTCCCATGCCCACAGCCCACTCAGGGAGGGCAGAGGGGGGGTTCAGGTCTGCAGGGGCCCCCCGGGGAGCGGTCCACGGGCCGCGCCTCATCCCCCCCCACCCCGGGGCGGCTCTGCGACCCCGAACGCACGCGCACGCCGGAGGGGAGTGCGCCGACGGCACTAGGGGGGCCTGGATGGGATACCGCGGGCCGCCACCCAGAGGGGGAGCAGGGAGGCCGCGGCGCAACCCCCCCCCAACCCCACCCACCCAACCGGCCCGCAAGCCGCGGGGGCCCCGGCCCCGACCCCCCGAGGCAGGGGGGATGGTCCCCCCCCCCCCGTCCAAGAGAGGAGCCGGAGCGCGACCCGCCCCCCCGCCCCAGCCCCGGAGCTCCCACAGGAACCGCGGAGAACAAGCGAGCCCGCGCCAACGCGCCAGGACGCCGCACAGATCGCGCCCAGTGAAGGCGGGCGAGCACAAACCTGAGTGGTATGGGGGACCACGCCCCCCATGGACAGAACGACGCCAGTGACACCCGCTTTGTTGCCTGCCCAGGAAAGGCAGAGGGACGGAACGAGGCAGAGCGACCCCCCACCCTACAGGCCCCCCCCGGGCCGCAAAAACGGGGGGCACGGCGCACGCCCCCATCCCCCCCATCCCGCCCCCCGGCACACGAACGCCACGGACCTTCCCCGCGGCCCGCAGCCCCCACAGCGCGTGCAGACCAAGGGGACAGAGAAGGGCCCCCACACCCGCACGCCCACACCCAAAGCGCGTGGATAGCGGACCCCAACAGCCCGCCCAGTGGGCGGGCAGCCAGGGGAGGGGGGGCGCCTGACCCCAGACGCCCCTCGCAACAGTGGAAGGCACCCCCCCCGGGGACGCCCTTTCGCCACCCCCACAACCCCAAGCCAAGTAGGGGGGAAGCGGGACCGGACCGCCCGCCCCCAAGCACGCCAGACGGAGCAAGGGACCGGGGCAGGACACGCGGACGGGCACAGACCAGGTGGAACGGCCCTACCAGCGCCCAGTGCCGGGACCGCGCGAGGTGCGCACACCACGCCACCCAGGAGGGGAGGGAGCGGACGCCGCGGGAGCGCGAGCGCACACACACGCAAAGGGCACGCAGGGACTACCAGAAGGGCAACCGGACCGAGCACGCAGAACGCACAGACCGCGTGGAATGGCGTACCAGCGAGCGAGGGTAAGGGACACCCGGACAGGACGGCCCGCCACACGCAGCGCGGGACACGCGGGGCGGGAAGGGGGAAACGAGAGAGACACAACACCAGGTACCGGCCCGAACCCCCTGAACCGACCGCAAGCGCCGCGCACGCACGGATGGGGCACTGCACCCGCCAAGGCAGTAGTGGCGCACAGCGCCACACCCCAACCCCTAGGCTAGGCAGCCTCCGCGCCAGCCCAAGGGGGTCCCACTGGCGACAAGCCACTAGCACGGGCCCAGCGGCGCTGGCGCCCCGGGCGACCACGCATTAGGGGGGCGACGCAGTGGGTAAGCGCCCGCAGCCACGGCTGCGAATTGATGCACTGACCGGGGAGTGGCAAAACGGGGAAGCCGGGGAAGGACGGGGCTCCGAGCCCTGTGAACCCGTGCGTCTTGGAGGGCCCCCCACTAGGACCCGGTGGGGAGGATATCACCTGGCCCGACCAGGTGGCCCCCCGGGGCCGAAAGGCGTCTAGTACCCGCAAAATCAAAGTTCAAACCTCAAACCCTTCGAGGGAAACTTGTGAAAAAACCCCCTGTCCGTGGGCAGTTCGGCGAAGCTTTCATGGAGCTTCGTGAGGGTAGCGGGCGAAGAAACAGCCCCTGTATGAGAACCACGGACAGAAACATGACATCCTCAGAAATGTAATTGAACCAAATCTGAGGGAATATGGTTGGTTTGAGGGTGGTATGACCAGCGAGTGGTGCCGTGCACCTTTACAGTTTCCAAACCGCCACCTGCAGACCCAAATACCATAGATGGTAGGCGAATGGTTGTTGATTTTTGCAACCTTAACGCTCAAACCAGGGCGGATTCAGACCCCCTTGCCCTCATTGTGGAGGAGATCGCCAAGAGGGCAAAAGGTTGTTCATTGTCTGTGCTGGATCTCGGTCACGGCTTTCACCTAATGCCGTTCAGGAAGGACAGCCAGCCTCTTACTTGTATGTGCACCTCATGTGGCCTGGTTCAGTGGACAGTCATGCCCATGGGACTCAAAAATGCGCCCTCATTCTTTCAGAGAATGACCTAGGACAGGCTTTTTACAGCTCATCCTGAGCTTCGTGCCTTTGTCAGTAGGTACATAGATGATATAATCATTGCAACGGAAGGGGAGGGACTCACCCAAGAGGAGCTGGTGCCCGTACATGAAAAGCAGCTGAACCAGGTAATGGACATTCTCGACGCCAATCAGCTGATTTGCCGACCGAAGAAGGGAAAATTGTTTTTAAAACCAGTCAAATTTTGTGGTTCTCTTCTGGAGAATGGTACTCGCCGAACCAGTCCAGGAGGGGCGCTCATTGCTTTTCAGAAGTGGAAGCACCCTGAGACTATTACAGAATTGAGAGGATGCCTTGGTTGTTGCAATTTTTATCATACGTTTCAGCCCAATTATGCCAAATTTGCTGCCCCCCTCACTGAATTAGTGAAGGTAGGGACAGGTGCCTGCAAGGCAGGTTCATAGGTGCGTGTCAAGTTGACAGATGAATGCAAAGAAGCGTTCCATCATTTGAAGGCAGCCCTCTGCAAAGTCACCACGTTGCATGTGCCGAGATTCAATCAATCCTTCTATATAAGAACCGACGCATCCGGCTACAAAATGAGAGCTGTCCTTGAACAACTTGTTGAAGCCAACAGCAATCATTACCCTTATGCATTTTGGTCTCGGATGCTAGCCCCACGCCAGATACAATGGTTGCCGCATGAGCAAGAAACATATGCCAGAATCTGCGCTGTGAAAAAGTATCAATCATGCATTGGCACCAATCGAGTGGAGGGCCTGACGGATCATCGATCTCTTGAATATTGGGCCACCGCACACATTCGTACGGTTTCAGGACTAGCTGGTCCACGGCCAGATGGCACAAATTTCTCAGTCTGTTTGAGCTGCATGTGTCCTATTTGCCCGGAAAACACAGCACGGTAGCGGATGCTCTGAGCCGATGGGCTTCCCCTGCTTCAGAGGGACAGCAAGGTACCAACGCCAATGATATGGAGCAGGACCGCCACGTCGTAATCCAGTGGGATCAAGAAGGAGGTAAGCTCATTCGACCCAAATGCATGCAATGCTCCGTTAAAGGGCATGCATTACCATGCCATGACATCAGGGCTTTCTCAGATATGGCGCATGCCCATCACCAAATAACAGAAAGACGTGGAGAAAGTCACTGATCCCTCCTCCGGGAGTGTGAAACGGACTAAGTACACCCGACCTGTAAGTGGAGTACGGTTGACTCAGGGCATTAACGCCAGGACCCGGCCAAATCTCTACCCCTGCCAAAAGATTCTCTCATCATCCGTGACTGGACCAACGACTACATGAGTGATAGCATGTTCAAAGAGATCTTTGAGAACCACAAAAACAAAGGTGCCCATAAAAATGGACCTTTTTCGAATGTTTGTTGGATGGGGGGGGGCTGTGGATGGAGGGTAAATTGTTCGTGCCAGACTCTCTGGCCCCTCTAGTGTTAAACTGGCACAAATGGGAGTCCCTGCACGCACATGGCAGCTGATTATGGTCGATGATTAAGCATAGGTTATTTGGCTCGAGGTTCTACACTCATTGCATGAGGGTAGCTGCCAGATGTGCCCAATGTGCTGTGTCAACACCCCCCAGCGCCAAGAAGCACGGACATCAGAAGCCACATCCTATTCCGGAGCACCTGTTTAACAGAGTCACCAGTGATTTCTTGTATTTTGGTGAACTCGACAACAAAGAGTGCCATTGGACTAACAAAAAGGTCAATGGAGTGCCCCTTATTCAGTGCCCTTATTCCTGCCATATTCAGGTGTTGCCTTGTAACATCGATTCGATGACTGGCAAAGCTGCCGCCAAATGGTGCCTGCAGAACGGGATGTGAGGTTGGGACGTCCAATCCGAGGTGATTACGGACTCAGGTAATGAATACACCTGCAAATGGGGGCGAGAATTGTGTACCCGCCTTGCAGTCCCTCACCTGAAGTGGGAAATCAACTCACCTCGAGCGCTGCCAGGCGAAAGAGCAGGCTGCTAACTTAAAAATATGCTCCGTAAGGAGCCCCTGGGTGCAAAGGATTTGCATTCACTTGAGATTCTCTTTGCCTTGCTTCGCCGTTACCACAACACGCCTTTGTAGCAAGGCCTTTCTCCAAATGAAATTGTGTTTGGAATAATAACCTTTGGTGGAGCATGCGGTTCAATAATCCTCCCCCCTCCAAAGATGCTTCGCTGTTTATGTACGAAATTTAAATGGCAGAAAAAACTGTCTCTAAATGAATTGATAAGCATCCGGCTGACCGCCTCTGGATCCAGAATCAGGGCTGAAAAGACCCACACAGTTTTTAAGTGGATGATCGAGTTTGGCTTCGAAAATCCGAAACCACTGTGGACAGAGATGATAAGCTTCTTCCCTTGTGGGAGGGGCCATTTGTTGTTACAGCCACACTAGGAGAGAATAGGTGGAAGATCCCTGTGGATGTCAACAGGGACATCGAAGTTTCCGGCGATCGCCAACAAGGGAGAAATCTCTTCCCCCAAAGGGAGAGTTGAACCTCTGTTTTGGACCTCGAAATTGGTATTGCATCGGGTCATCGAAGGGGGGAAGTACGAACTGAAGAACATTCTCGAGGCACAAGGTGACGAAAAAGGTGAGTGAAGAGCTTTGATTCCAGTCAGGACAACTGGAAACCAGCCCATTCTTTCGTACATGGATACACGAAGAGGTTCATTGACTTCCTCAAGAAGCACCCCAAAATGTTGGACTCCTAACAGATTGTCTGTCAAAACCAGACAGACAGATGTAGGACGACCGAAAAAGACCTGTGGTGAATCGAGATCCAGCCTTTTATGGCCCTCGTCCGTCACATTCCAGGGTTGATCCGCCACTGCCCCGTCCTGCCCAATTAGGACCCAGCTTTCGGTTCTGCTGCTGATTTAGAGCGCCCAAGCCGTACACGTGCCCAACCAGACAGGTTGGTGGTCACATGCGTTTGTGCTTGGCAAAATTGAGGAAGGCAGTTCAAGCCATTGAGTCGCTGGTGCCCTAATGTGGCTAACAGTCGTCCAGTCCAGGGCATCATGGCACTCGTTGCTAGGGCTCAAGGGTGTAGGTTCGAAACCCTCGCATCTCCAACTTCTTCGAAAGCTCCAGCCTCGCCCCGTCCACCACTTACTACAATGTGAGTGTTCTGATGGCTTGAAAAAAACTGCATTCTGCTTCATCCACTGTTCATTCTTGCCGATTACGAGTTGATGTGGAGAATTGAGAATGTTTCACATTTCGACGTCAATCAACGTTTCTTGATGATGATGATGATAAATGCTCACAACTTGTTCATTGGCTGCTTCCCCATTTTTTATTGACATGAGGCGTTTCCGGTGTATTTGTATCATGGACGGTTAAGTCTATGTTTACAATACCATATTTGGTGAGGTGTGTGTGGAATCAGGTCGAAAACCGAAGTTTGGTGCTCTGAGGTAAAAAAAAACTGCGCAGCACTGAAAATCAATGCCCTGAAATGGGGAGAAAAGATATAAAATGACTCAAGCGCTGTTGTTTTGCCATTGAAAAACCTTGCTGGTTTTGCAAGCCCTTGCGTTTCACCCCTAGGGGAAAACATCCGGGCAGCACAGCACGGTCAGGCAATCACAGGGCATGGCTCAGGGATGTGTCCGGGATCAAGTATTGCTGAGTACTGACAGCGAGGTTGGTGGGGTGATATATGACTGCCTCGGGCTCAACGCTCCCCTGTAGGGGCAAGCAAAAGCTTTTGCCATGGGCTGGAACAGCCACAGCGATAGACCCCAGTGGAGGCGCGGTGCTGGTCTTTCGGATGAGTGCTCCAGGAAGAAGATGACGCGTGTAATCAAGGCTACCTTGCAGAGTCACCGAAAGCGGAGCACAACCACACCCAGGCCAAGTCAATTTTCAATGCTGTTGAGAAGGTTTACATGTGGAACTCTCAATTTTCTCAGAACCTTGGGCCTCGCAATTTGAGAACGAACTCCGAAAATGGTCTGACCAATACATTGCAGCTTTGCGCACACTGTCAGGCCGCTTTGCCAACATTCTCCCAACCTGTCTGGAGGGTGGTATTACTCGTGCACTGCCTGAAGTCCTGTGTGAGCGGCTACCATCCGCCGGCAGTTCGGCATCACTTACTTCGGTACATTCCTCCATCCGGACCTTGCAGTCATTGACTGAGGAGTCCACATTCTCGGGGCGTTTCTGGAAAGCATAGGCAACGTCTTCTTTGAGCCCCAGTACCCGTTCTCGTCAGTCGCCTTCCGACATGCCTTTCACGTATTCCACGGTTTCCGAGGATCTAGATTGGCTGGTCGACCATAGCGAATATTGGACACCAGGTGCGGCTCCTGAAGCCCCAACTCCCATCACTGCCGCGGCTCATGCGGCGAACATAACTAAATGGTCCCTCAGCATGCACTTACACAGCACGTGCCTCCTGCTGGGGTTCTCACACGTCTGTGGTTGGTCTTTTCTTTGCTCCAGCAATCTGTGACGATACGCCGACAGCCTTTGTCAGCCTGTATAACAACGCACCCGGGGCGAGCGCCGCAGCTGAAGGGCAACATCGGAATTCCGGTGAACATGCTCCCGTTTGACAGGAATTATGTAGTCAACACCACATGTGGCGCCCACGGTCTGAGGTCTGGGTAAGCCATCGGGAAGGACAACGAGTAGTACAATGTCAGACAACCTCTCCGTGCCCTGTAGCGCCCGTCACGCTCACCGCACCTCTTACAGACCGCAATCCCATTTTCTTTTGCTCTGAGCACCGGAAACGGCGCACAGAGCGCAACCTGGCAATCACCTTTTCTTTGCTCTCAGCTAGGCAGACAAGGCGTAGAAAAGCTGCGGGAACCCACAGAGTGTGCTGCCGTGTCCGGAAGAAACAATACTCAGGCTTGATTCGGGCAGATCCGGGGTAATCTTGCCTCTGTTGGTCCATGCATCTTTAGAAATTTGGCTACTTGTGCAGATGGGATCAATTCTACATACAATAACTCTGCACACCGAGTTTTACCCCTACAGGTACCCCCTTTAGTTCTGGCCGCACCAGTTGCAACGCCGGGAACTCAGATCGTACCTTCATCTGTCTTGATGCTGAAACCAAAGTCCGGATTCAGTCACAGGATCCACGAATTTACCTTGAAGAGCTCAGGTGTTTGCTTCATTCTGCCATTGTTGCGCATAACCCCGACGTCATTTGTTCAGACAACCTTCACGCAGAGGCTCTAAGGACTTCTAACAGCAACCTCTGAGATCCGTAACCTTCGGTGTATTTTTGGTACACACCAATGTGAGCTCTTTTCCTCACCTTCAGGTTAAAAATGGTGAATCCAAGTAACTTGTGGGACTCAGTTGAGAGATTCACCTTGTCCAAGTCAGAGGACACCACTGCCACTGTATATAAAGGACTATTCGATGTCTTTCAATAGATTCCGGCCAGGCGAGCCAGGCGACAGTGATATGAGGCAGGTAGCGACAGGAAGGCGACAGGGTGGCGACAGGAAGACGACAGGGTGGCGACAGGAAGACAACAGGAAAGCGGCAGGAGAGCGGCAGGAAAGCGACAGGAAGCAACAGGCAGGCGACAGGAAGGCGACAGGAGAGCTGCGATAGGAGGGTGACAGCAGGGCGACAGGGCGGCGCAGGGTGGCGACAGGGAGACGACAGGGAAGCGACAGGAAACAAGACATAGCGACAGGATAAGCGACAGGAAAGCGAAAGGAAGACGACAGGAGGGCAACAGGGCTAGCGGCGACAGGGAAGCGACAGGGAGGCGACAGGAGAAAGCGACAGGAGAGCGACAGGAGAGCGACAAGAGAGCGACAGGAGAGCGGCAGGGTGTTTCTTTGCGACAGGAAGGCAACAGGAAGGAGACAGGAAGGCGACAGGGGTGCGACAGGAGAGCGACAGGCTTGTGGAAGACAACAGGTGAGACAAAATAGTACATGGATTTTATATAACTGGATGTATGTGAACCAAAGTGTTAACAATTGTTTGGATTCTTATTAAGGTGTCATTTCATTGTTTCAGGGATAGATTTTTAGCGTTAGGTGAATTTTAATCTTTTTTGGAATCACTACATTCCATTGTTGTTCAACAGAATAATATCTGTGCTTTGTGACATGATGATGAGTTAAGTGAATAGCTAGGGGCAAGCAAGCATAATTGTGAGATTCAGTTTGATTTTACAAAATAGTTGCGAGCCTACAGCTGAGCGGCCATGCAAATGTGCATAGTAGATCAACAAGGGTGTTGGGAATTTAGGATTGTCAAACAATGTCAATGATTGGAGCATTGAACTGCGATTTGCAGCATTACTTTGCACACCCTTGGAGAAGTTCGCTAAGGCACAATGTGACAATTTGGCGTGCATAAAGAACACTTTTGTTACTATGGAACTTCCCGTTTGAGGTGTTTGTGGCTTTCCGCGTCGAATTGCTTTTCGCAACCAAATCATGCCATTTGCATAGATAAATGGGAGATCAAAGAGTGAGACACCAATAATGGATATGCTCGAGACCCACAAGATGGTGTGACACAAGGCAAAGGAAAAGAATCTCAACAGGGACAAGGATTCCTTTTTCCTCGCACCAAAAAGCGCCAAAAAGGCGACAGGCAGGCGACAGGAAAGCGAAAGGGAAGCGACAGGTAGGCGACGGGCAGCCGAGAGGAAAGCGACAGGCAAGCCACAATAATGCCATAGGGGAGCAACAGGATAACACGTTGGGTGACAGGGAGGCGACAGGGAGGCGACAGGGAGGAAAAAGGGAGGCAACCGAAAGGCGGCAGGCAAGCGACAGGCAAGCGATAGGCAAGCGACAGGAGAGTGACAGGTTACCACGTTGGGCGACAGGGAGGCAAGAGGAAGGCGACATGGAGGCGACAGGGAGGCGACAGGAAGCCGCCAGGCAAGCGACAGGCAAGCGACAGACAAACGACAGGAGAGCGACAGGTCACCACGATGGGCGACAGGGAAGCAACAGGGAGGCGACAGGGAGGCGACAGGGTGGCGACAGGAAGGCGACAAGCAAGCGACAGGCAAGCGACAGGCAAGCCACAGGAGAGCGACAGGTTACCACATTGGGCGACAGGGAAGCGACAGGAGGAGGCGACAGGGAGGCGACAGGGAGGCGACAGGAAGACAACAGGCAAGCGACAGGAGGGCGACAGGGAGGCAACAGGGAGTAGCGACAGGACAGCGACGGGAAGGAACGACAGGACGGCGACGAGAAAGCGGCGGGAAGGCGCCAGGCAAAAAGTAGAATGGCGACAGGAAACGACAGGAAGCGACGAGAAGCGACAGGATAGCGACAGGAGGGCGGCAGGAAAGTGACAGGGAAGCGACAGGGGAGCGACGGGAGAGCAACAGGGGAGCCACAGGGGGCCAAAAGTGCCAAAAAAGCGACAGGGAGGCGACAGGGAGGCGACAGGATCGCAACAGGGGAGCGAGGCGGCCCGAATATAATTATCTACTGTCAGTAAAGCGCCTTTTGCTATCCTTCAGCGCGTTCCATACCAAGGATACAGGGCCATCATGATGCACCATCATCAGACCATTTTTTTACTTGGATCCGTTGGATGCTCGGAACAAATGTGCCCGAAAAGAGAATGTGACTGAACGAACGACGTTATATATTGAACTAAGTCAAAACAAAGGCACTAGTCGCTTCAGGTCCAGAGATTGCGCCTCATTTTACCCTAATCCGCGGAGATATGTTCATTGTGGGACAATTTAGGTTAATCTATTTGTCATCTCATTTCATTCCTCCAAGACTTATTTACGGGTTAGCCTAACCTTGTTGACGCTGATGTTTTCCTGTTCACCTAGGACCCATTGACCACATTTGTCCTTCTTTCCTCTCTCTGCAACTGCTTCATTCCTTTCATCTCAGTCCAAATGGAGACTCAACCTTATTGGTTCTTGTGAAAACCCGCCAGATGCCTCAAATCTGTAGCACATGCTGTACTTTTCAGAAAGAGAAAAGCGGCACCAACCCGATGGAGAGTACATGGAGGACGCCGTAGCGTGCCCCCAGGAGCGAAGCCCGTCAGAGCACCAGAGATTTCACTTCATTTTGTTCATCCCCCTATTGAATCTCCCAAGAATCTACCCCATTCTCAACCAAAGCATGGTTTGGTATTGCTTATGGATACATTTACTTGTTTCCTTGCACTTAACCGTATGTTTCCTGTCCGTTCGACTGTTCTTATCTCCTCATTCTGCTTCATTCCACGTTCTTCCAACCCCATTTGGTGCCAATTCACCCAAAATCAGATCAAATTGCGCAGATTTTCTCTCATTGAGATTACATTTCTTTTCTTTTCTGGGACTTACCCGCACTGTGTTCTTCATTGATGTAGGGACACACTACAGTGCGTTTTTCGAGGGGGAGTGTAAGTGCGGCTAATTCATATGTGGTCAGACTTTTACAGATCTGCCCCAGATTGGTTACGCTTTGGCCATTTCACATACTTTGGCGCTACTGCCGACCCCCAGACCATTCTCAGGGACTGATCTATATATTTTCAACGTGCCGGACTCAGCGCTGCTGTCCATTCATTGTACATCTGCCGTGTTCTGATGATTTACCTGGAATCGCCATTTGCTGTTGGTGCGCGTGCGCGACCCAAATCGGCCATACATTTAGCACAAATTCGATTTATATAGATCTTCTAAGATAGATTCAGACACTCAGATGTATTTATGTTTGTATGCAATAATTTCCTTCATAGACCGAGATTTTTCTCTTGGTCAAATGAGCATTTGTTTTGCACTGTGTGTCCCCGCGTTACCCCCGGGGCAGTTGGGGACAAAGGTCATATGAGCATGGACGTGTCTAGTGATCTCACTGCCCTCTCCTCCCATCGGGTCCCCTCAGTCACCGGAATCAACATCCAGGTTGCATCCCCGCAAGGGTGCACCCCGGGCCTAGCCGGCCCTGAGCCCTCCGGCACCTTTATTCACCCGGGACAGCGCTTACAGGTTACTTCCATGAAAAAGCCGAAAGTCCATCCCTCTTGGGAATCCGAGAGACAATTTTTGGAGTGACAATTTTTGGGACAACGTTTCCTCTTTTTGACCAAAATGGTCTCCGACCCCGGTGTTCTGTGTGCCCGCTGTCCAATCTGATGGCGATTTGCAAGGGGTACAAAAACCCTCCTCAAAAAGGCTATGTCCGCATGTGGCCTTGCCCTGGGATCGGAGGTCATGGGCGACGAAATTTAGGGTGTGTTGCTGTTTGCCAATTTTTGTGTGCTATGTTTCTGCTAAGGGGAAATATAGCTAGAGGCAATCTCTAGGTGTGGTATGCGGCATACATTGGGACTTCAGTATGATGTTTCTATAGCGTCTTTGCTCGGGTTATTGCACGCCATGGTCATTGAAATATCGTATCATGAGTGCGGTACGTTTTTGGCCAAATCACGCTGTTTTTCGCATTCTATGCCTTATTTGGAACACCATATCTCCATGGGGCAAGGGACCTAGCCAAGTAGGAAGGGCAATTTCTGTAATACCAAGGGCTGGCTGCCCTATGCCTTCGCATTTGCTCCTCCAGCATGGTTGGAAATATGCGACATACAGCGATCGCCATGTCACGCAATTATACATATTGTGCTGTGTTTCGCCCCGTCGCGTGACCATCCTCTCGGGTAACAGTAACGAGCCATTATTACAGCAAGGCAACACCCAAGGCACAGGAGCTAAGCAGGTATCATGGCCCGAGTGTTGAGGCTTGGCTCGACAAGATCGCCGCAAAAGCCTACCCTGGTCTGTCACCCAAGTTTGCTGATTTGGTTAGTTTT
Organism: Eutreptiella sp. 'Long Island Sound 2002'; assembly: GCA_964036045.1. NCBI lineage: Eukaryota > Euglenozoa > Euglenophyceae > Eutreptiales > Eutreptiaceae > Eutreptiella > Eutreptiella sp. 'Long Island Sound 2002'. The sequence goes on along the minus strand of OZ038382.1, from coordinate 128,845,958 downwards.
GGCGTCCTGACCCCACTTGGCGAACCCGTGGCTGCAGGACGCCGGGGAATGTGAGGGAACCAGATTGCAGAGAACCTTGGGAGAGTTCATACTCGAAGGGTACAGGATTGCTTGCCTCGCACCTACTCTCGTATGGCCCCGACAAGGGGTCAATTTTGGAGTTCTTTGAGCCACAATCAGGTTGTTTTGCAGCAGCCGATTTTCAGCCCCTAACTCCTTTGGGATGATGGCGGCAGGACCATGTCTCTCGCTGAGAGGGGCGTTGAAAGGAGTCAAAGAAGGAGCATAACAAGTCACCGTTCGTCTGCCCTGGAGCCTGTTGGCTCCCAGAAACTCGCCGGTGCCTGGTCCAGACGCTCCTCCCTTCCCAGGGTTCTGGGGTCATTTTTTTGCACATCTGGCGGTTGTGTTTGAGCCTCAATATTTGCCTGCCATTAGGGAGGTGGGCCCAGGGGTTGGGATATGGATGAGGACTGAGTGTGTATTACCTTCAGGCGCCCTTACACCTGGGATTTTATGAAGTTCACATTTCCCAAAACTTTGAACCGCGAGATGAACTGCAACTTGACTTTCAATGTCCTTCAACCCGCGTTTGAAGTGATATTTAGTATTTTAGTGCGTGCCGAGGCCATTTGTTCGTCACCGGCGATGGAACATGATAAGAAATGCTTTCAAGGGACAGAAATATTCTTTCAAGTGCCTCAAATACCCAGTAAATTGCAAACTGTACTGCACATTGGTAAACAGTGCAACCGCCAGGATCGCGATCTTCACAGCGCCTGCAGTAGATTTGACAAGTCACATGTCATTTTTTGGATGTATTGAATGAAGAAAATTATGAAATTTGAATATTTGTTGAATATTTATCATAATGTCATTGCCATTTATCATTCCGCGTCAACTGTGTCATTGGCACTTCTTTGCGTCGCAGCGCACCCACAGTACAGCGGCGCCCACAGCGGAGTTGAAGCAGGCTGAGAAGCGATGCGTCCAAAACTACGACTCTGAGGTATGTGCAACTCTATTGCCATTGCTATTCTTGCTATTACTCTTCGTCGGCTAAGGATGAGGCGTCATGTATCACGGGAGTTAGAGGAATCACGGGACGACGGCAAAGATTCCTCAAGCAGCAGCAGCGTCAAGCTGCGATACAGTCGAAAGTCGAATGAATCCAGGGACAAAGAGCAGCTCAAAGATGGAGAGTTTGCAGGTTGTAGCAACTGGCAACTGCAGCTGTGCTCATTATGGTTGTGTTGTTGAACTGCGCTTTGAGACACCAACATGACTTTCAAATTATGACCTCAGTTTTTGTAACAGATCCAACCTTTGCAGACAGCGATGAAGAAGTTCAGCCGCCACAGGAAGATGAATATGATTCATCTGCGCCTGCTGTACGCTACTGCGCAACACAAACCTCGGTGCATAAGTGAAGCGTATTACAAGGGAGGGTGTGTGCCGTCGCCAGATTCCAGTTTTACTCACCCAAAAATATGAGCTTTCAAACCTACACCCTTCCAAGTCCACACACCTTGTCCCTGCCTTGGTCACGCAAGCAAGGCTACATGTCTTACAAATAAATCTAAGAGGTTACCCACCTCTCTGTCAGTCCTGAAAACAGAAATAAACAATGAAACATAATAGGTTAAGGGTCAAGGAGGGTTGGAAAGTCTCAAAGCCACCCCATGGTTAGGATAAGGCACAGGTAGCCACAAAAAATGTAACGAAAAACAGTCAAAGCAACGTCGTTGCGTCGTCGTTATCCTGAAGAGCGACAACGTTCGACGTGTCGGGTCCAGCTGAGACCTGTCGTCAGGGTGGGAGGACAGTCCTGAGGGTTAGGGCGGTACACTACAGTGGAATAGAGCCATTTTGAGGCAAAAAAAAACTTTTTTGCGTTGCTCCCCCCTAGACACGTCAACGCCGTTACCCGTCGACTTTATGCACAAACAAAGTATGTATGCCTACACTGAGAATGCCCTACAATATGGGCCTATGCACTGATTCAGAATAGGCACTGACCGTTTTACAAAAATCGACAACTAGCCCTCCGACCCAAAAATTGACCCTCACATATCGGCGCCGGCCTGGTGCAGTATGATGCCCATAATCCTGAAAATTAATATTTCTACAACGAAAATAATCAAACTCCTAAAAAATCGAGAAGAAAAAGTCCCTGAAATTTCACAGTAACACAGGCGACGAAGACACTGATTGCTTGCGCACACGCCCAGAAAACAGGGTTTTCAGGGTTAGAAAAGGGCATATCTGGGCCAAACCATTGAGTGGGAGATAGTTCTGGCCCTGCCGTGGGTCATTCTCGCCTATTGGCGGCCCAAAACCTGAAATACTGAGCTTGGTATGTGGGGTATGGACCCCCATGGGCATCACCACACTCCGTAAGAGGTTGCTGCTGCTCCAGGAAAGCAGCCTCTGACCATCAAGTATTCTGGTACAGAAATCTGCTTAACAGTGTAACCAGGACAGTATCCTGAGATAAAAAGCAGTAAACAGGGACATCAGCAAAAAGATTCTGAAGTAAAATCTGAGAGATTTCAGAGGCTAGGCACTAGCTGCAGCAGGAAACAGGGCGCCACACATGGGCTGTTGAACTGGCTGACGAAGGCCTGCCCTCAAGCTGCAAATCCCTGCCCTACCGAGGGATGGAGGGCTGAACATTGGCCCTGTTTCACAGAAAGGAAAAACAGGAAAAACTGTGAAAGACTGAGAGAGTAAAGTACACAATGTCCTGCCAACGTGTGCCTGATCAGGTAACACACGACCGTCCCTGCCGAGAGGTGCCTGAGGCACACAGGGAGCTGAAAAAATAAAGAAAAAACAGCAATATCAGGGTAAGACGTTCCGAAAAAATACAGGAAAAAATCTGTAGCGCGAAGCATACCGTTTTATAGCGCGCAGCGTGTAAGGAAAACGTTCTGCAGCGTGAAGCATGCAAAATGTGCAGCGCAGAGGTTGCAGAAAATTCAGGAACAACTATCTATTCCAAAAATTATTTCGAGCTGGAGAGGGTCACCAATCTCAGGGCCACTTGGGCCTCAAACCAGCCGTCCAAGGATGTCTCCTCCGGTCCTGGTGGTTGTATAGGCCTCCTGGAGGAACGCAAGCGACGGCGTTGCAGGCCCTCTGTCCTGTGGGGGTCGCTGGGGTCGTGGTTGCTGCTGCTGGAGGCCGCAGTGGCGCAGCTCCAGGTCTGGGCTTCCACAGCCCTGCACATCCGGGGCGTTCGCGGACTCCTGTATCTCGGAGGGGCCCTGCAGGCCTGGCAGTCGCTGAGGTCATCGCCCGTGGCGCTGACGCTGTCTTTGCGGCTCGCAGCATCCGATGGGCTCTCTCCTCTCCAGTACGCCGCGTGCTGCTCCACCAAATAGTTATACCGCGCGTTGGAGGAGACGCTGGACCGCGGCAACTGCACCGCCTCAGCCCAGTCTTCAAACCACGGTGGCGTAGTCGGCGATCGGCGGCGGCTGGGCGTCCCATACTCAGGGTTGCTGCTGCTGGCACTGCTGCTGCTGCGGCTGGGCCGTGCGACGCATCCCACATAAGCCTCCCAGTGGTAGACATGAAGAGGCGGGCTGCGGGAGAGGTGGGCCCTACTCATGGACACCCCAATTTCTTTGTGTCCATGAGCAAGATGGATTTTCGATTTATTTGGAAGGTATGCCAAAGGGGGGGGTGTCCTTCCTAGGTTTCAGTTTTACGCAACAACAAGATCAGTTCTCAAACCTACACCCTTCCAAGTCGACACCGCTTCTCACATCCTTGGTCATGCAAGCACAAACAAATAAGGCTACTTGTCTCACAAATAAATCTAAGAGGTTACCCACCTCTCAGTCAGTCCTGAAAACAGAAATAACCAATAATAAATAATAAGTTAAGGGTCAAGGAGGGCCGGAAATTCTCAGAAGCCCCCCCATGGTTAGGGTAAGGCACACGTAGGCACAAAAAATGGCACGAAACTCAGTCAAAGCGATGACGTTGCGTCGCCGTTATCCTGAAAAGCGATGAGGTTCGAAGCGTCGGGGCACGTTCAGGACTGTCGTCAGCGTGGGGGGACAGTTCTGAGGGTCAGGGCAGTGATATACAGTGAAATGGAGGCATTTTATCTCAAAAACCACCTTTTTTGCATCGCCCTCCTCGACCCGTCAACGGCGTTACCCGTCGACTTTAGGGACAAAACAAAGCATGCATGCATAAACTGAGAATGCCCTACAATATGGGCCTAAGCACTGATTCAGAAAACGCACTGACGGCCTTTTCAAAAAATCGACAACTAGCCCTCTGGCCGAAAAATTGACTCTCACGGATGCTGCCGGCTTGGTGCCGTAAAATGCGCATATTCCTGAAATGAATACTTCTGAAATGAAAATAATTAGACTTCTAAAAAGTCGAGAAAGAAATTCACGAAATTTCACAGAAACACAGGCGACGTCGACACTCGTCCCTTGCGCACACGCCCAGAGAACAAGGTTTTCAGGGCCTGAAAAGGGCATATCTGGGCCAAACCGTTCAGTGGGAAATAGTTCTGGCCCTGCCGTGGGTTATTCTCTCCTATTGGCCACCCATAACCTGACGTCCTGACCCTAGTATGTGGGGAATGGACCCCCATACACATCACAAGAAGGTTTCAACGTTTGTGCAAGGAGAACGTTTTTATGAGTCCTTTAGCTCCCATTGTGCCTCTCCTGCTGCTTGCTGCTGGTGTAGGGTTCCTGCTGCTTGTTGGTGATGGAGAAAATGTTTTGTTGGTGAAATACAACCAATACAGGATAACCCAAGCCAGAGATGAGCAAGTAGGAGCCAAACAGGATCAAAGCATGAAGGGCTGCAGTCAGAAAAGAGTTAGATAATAAAGATATTAACAATAGACTACAGCAATTGGCAATCAGTGCCACTTGGATCAAAATGATTGAGAAAAACTGATTAGAAAACTAGCCCAAGGGATTACACTCCATATAGTGCCATCCTGAGATGTGCACTCTTTGGGTCCCATAGGTGCTGAGGTGGCATGGCTTGTGAGCGCTGAGGTCACTGCCATGCCACAAGCAATAATCCTACTTAGCTAGGCTGAATGAGGTTTGAACCCAGGACCTCTCAAAAAGAGGTGCCACAGCGGCCTAGGGTGCATACCACTAGGTCAGCTAAGCAGTCATGGGAAAACATGGAAAAATATATAGGCTCTGGATCAATGTCAGCGCCTCAGACAGTCCAGGAAATGGTGTAAAATATTAACCAGCTGGGAGGTCAGGGGTCCACACAACCTCCAAAGTTTCATGCTTGGTTTTATAGGTCAAAATGTCTTGTCACCCCTTTTTGGGTAGACCAATACTAAGATAAAAATGTGTTATGCCTTCAGGCCTCTTTCTAACAGCTAAAGCTACCCTTTGGCAGGGAAATACACTTTTTTTACTCCCCCCTTGTGCTGTGGCGGCCACCACTGTCGCATGTTAAAGGAAAAAGGAAATATTTCTTGGCCTCCCCATGGGTTCAACATTTATTTAAACTTTCCTATAACATTACTAACGGTTAAAAGAAGGCGCTGCATCTGGGCAGTCGCCAGGTTCTCCTGAGTCATAAAAGAGGACTACAGCTCCCACTGCGCTCATCGGCGTCGCTGGGGCTGCTGTGGTTTTGTAGGGGGTTAGAATTGGCATGCCAATTCATGTGTGCACAACCCTCTCGCTCCAAATGGCAAAAGGCAGAACCCAACGCTGGATATGATCAGGGCAAGCTGTGTGGGGTCTCAATGAACCTGCTGTAAGACGTGATCTGTCCTTAGTGCGATGAAAATTGACTAACCCTCATGGGGGTTTGAGATTCATGACAGTGGTCCAGGGCTCAGTGTTTTGGCCTCAACACGGCCTACCCCATTGTTTGCGCTCGAGGGTATCTGCAGAGAAAAGACGAAAGTTTGAGAGACTTACAGGCACGCAACGATCGACGCAAACACCAAAATTCGTCAAATGACAGCCTAGAATATTTCTGACGGCACACACCTGTCCAGAATCTTCATGTGCATGAAATGCACATTTTTGCGAAGTTTACTTTCATCACAGGAATTTTCAAAATCCTGGATTTACACGCAGAGAACAGCGGCCCGCCGGAGCGCATCCTAATTGGGCGCCGAAAAATATAAAAACAATAAGATTATAACAGTATGTCACGTAATAATAAGAAAATGGCGAGACACACAATAAATAATAAACATAGGAATTCCACGTTTGCTTCTAGTAGCAATGAAGAAGAATCAAATCAAGAAAATCAAAAAGAATTCAAAGAACAAGGTATAAGAATACAGGTCGTGTTTGCTTCGTATGCAGCATGCACATTGTTTGTCTCGGGGCATCGTGATCGTGCAGGGTAGCAACGCAAACATAGAATGGAGGGACAGATTAGAAGATTGCCAGATGATTAGAGATTAAATTAGGAAGAAACAGATGGCCTTCGGCCAAGGAGTGGTTGTCATGGGGGGCTAACGGTCCTGTCCTGCGATGCAATGCGGGGCAACCATGACAACTGCTCTTACACTCGAACCTCCCTTTTTTGAAGCACTGAGTACTACATACACACGTGTGCATAAACGATTTGCTTCGCTTGTGTTTCGTGTGCTTTTCCACTTGCTCTCTCTCTCCAGCGGTAGGCAAGGTGAGTATGCCCAGGAGGGGCCACCCCCTGGTTGAGCTCGTGATTGAGAGTGGTATGGATTGTTGGAGAAAAGAGGGACTGGTTAGATTGGGCAATTAGAACCTTCGTGCATGCTCGTGCATTCACATGGTGCATTAAAGGGTAGGCCACACGTGGTGCGCACGGTAAGACCCTTGTATAGGTTACCCAGGGGCTCCACCCTACGTTGTTTAACAGAGCGGGTGGAGTTCTCCAAGCTTGCTTGCTTGTACTGAGGTTTAGGAACAGCGTATTATAGGGCAGCCTGAGAAGCGTAAAATACGTGGAGGCTGTCTTGGTTCCTCAATCTTGAACCCCAGTCATCGGCCTTTGCTTTACAGATGGGAAGGTCAGGGTGAATTGGTGCAGCTACAGTTTTCTTCGGCAACTTTTTGATTTTTTGCCCAAGCTAAAACGCGCGCTGATCACACAATCAACAAACTGCCCCTCAGCCAGGAGTGGCTGGGGCAGTCCAACCTCTTCAACATCCACGCTGTGCACGCAACCTGAGCACTCCTTCCCTCTAAGCCCTAACAGGGAAACGCGTTGCGGCGTCTCTGTTTGGCCACAGTCGCTTAGTAGCGCTCTGTTCTCTCGTCCCTGTCACAAGCAGGCCTCTAGGGCCTTGGACATCCCCGTCAACAACCCCAAGTAGCGTGTGGGTGTAAGAGTGGCAAGCCAGGGTGAGGGCTTGGGCCTCAGAGCCCGCTCATCCTTTGATGGCTGGTGCCACTATAGTGCGTGTAGGACCTGTAGTGTGTGTGTCACTGTCCTGCCTGTGTCCTGAATTTTTATCAGGGTTTCAGTGGGCAGTGGCAGTGGTTAGTCCAGGTTTTGGCTATCGTAGTAAACAGGCGTTTTCATGCTGTTGGCCAGACCTCGCCTGTAGTACGCAGGTAGGTACAAAAACAATACCTGGACTCACGTGCTGGGTGTTCCCCAAAGGTTTTCCGCCATCACAGAAACTGGGCGCTTAGGGGCGGAGAGACCCGGGGCGTACCCCGTGGCACCGGTAAGACATCCGCCGGGTTCAGCAAGGGTGCAGACTTCCGTATCATTAGGACACCATTTCTGCACCTTGTTCCCAGGACCTCGGGAATAGCACACTCACACACACGCTTGGGAAGGTATAGGAAGGGTTCAGTCCCTAGGTTTCTTCTGAGACGCAAGCGTCTCAGCGAGCCTCAGCAACTCTCCTAGGTTGTTCTGGGACAAGTAGTCAACCAGAACAGAGTTTAGGCGTCCTCCAGGAAGAGCAAAGGCAGCAAAGGGTTCCCAGGCAGCTTCTCCAACTCCAAACCCTTCCCAGAGGGTGAGGAAACGCCACCCTTGGAGATAGCAGTGTCGGATGACCGACCTCACCAGGTAGAAGCCTTCCTTAGCCACCTCCTTGGCATTCATGTCGGGGATTTCTCCTTCTACTTCCATTGGACTGGCAGTCCCCTGTAGGTCCGGAGCAGCAATCTCCTCGTTGTTTAGTTTCCATTCTTCCTCACAGAGGTCCTCTGGGTTGTAGTAGCGCTTCAGCTGTTGAGAAGCGCACACCAGGGTCCCCTCTAGTCGGGGAGAACACTGCACGGTGATACGGTGACCATCCACAGATAGGATCTTGTAGGACCCTAAGTAGCGGTCATCGCCGTTGGACTGTGGCCAGGCGGGTAGCCGCACTGTGGTGCACCAGCACCCAGTCCCCCTCTTTGTGGGAGGCGGGCACCCTGTGCTTGTTCTTCTTGTTCCGCTGGCGCTCCCTCAATCTCTGAAGCATAGCCTTGGCCCTTTCCACATTGTGTTGTTGTTCCTTCATCGACTTACTCACAGTGGAGTAGGAATCCTCAGGATAGGGAGCATGTAGGAACCACGCCGGGCGTCCCATGAACAGCTCATGGGGCGTATAGCCAGTTGCCGAACTCTCTTGGGAGTTCATCATCAAAGATATGACGGGGAGTAGTCTCACCCAGTCTTTGGTGCGTTCAGTCTTGCACCATATCATCACGTTCTCCTTGAGAACACGAACCTGTCGCTCATATAGGGGTTTACTCGTATGAGTATAGAGAAACCCCGTTGCCACCTGGACATTGAGGGATCTCAGGACTCTCTTGTATCAGCCAATGTCGGGGCGTACTCGGACATCTTTGTCTGAGTTAATCTCTTAGGGTGCACCATAGACACAGAACTACTCTTCCAGGAGTATCTTGATGGTCTCCTCGCCGGTGATGTGTTTAGTGCATGGGAAAACCCTGGTAAACCTGGTCAGACCACAGGTCACCACTAGGGAAAAGTCATAGTCCCCGAACTTAGGCATCTCGGTGTAGTCCATTCAGCGAACACTGTTGGCTCAGTGGGGGATAGAGACCTCTGTCTCTGATATCCTGAGGTTTACAGGACCGACACGGGCACTTGTCCACGATAGGCTGGAGGGCTTTCCGCAGCTGGTCATCAGTCCACGTAGAGTGGAACCACTGCTTGAAAAGCCCCAGGGTACGGCTGGCTTCGGAATGAACACTGGACTCATTGGTCCACCGTTTTGCACTGAACGGCGCCCTTTGTGGCTGGCCAGGCCGGGCGCCAAGCTTGTTCAGGGAGGGGCGGGAGCCCAAAACCAAGTTCAATCGCGGGCTGAGTACCGCTGCACGTTGCTGTCCTCTTCTGCTTTATCTCAATAAGACCTGGCAGCCCCGTTATAGACAACTGCAGAAGAAGGCTGTACGGTTGCGGTTTGGGGGTTAGAGCATGAAGGCATGAGCACGGGGGGTGGCTTGGGGGAGGGATTCATTTGCAGAAGTGACTGGTGAGTGCCAGTGTGGTAGTACTGATTGGTTGTGCCGTGTTAGGGCTGTTGAGGGCTGGCGTGAGAGAAACGTGTAAGTGTGGCTTTTTCAAAGAGATGACACATTGGACGAAGATGAAGACGAATGTGAGTTTGCGCTCGCGGCTGAGAGGGGGCACTGGTGCGAAGTACCTTGTTATGCGGGGAGAAGGGGCGGAAAAAGGCCGGAGGCGGTGAGGGGGGGTGCTGGCCGAGAGGGGGGGGAGGGTGGACATGTCCCGGATTGTGAGCGGACGTTTGAGGGGCGGGGGCTCCGGCTGAGGTTTGCTTGCGGTATTGCGTTTCAGCGATAGAGGCCGGACAGGTCTTGGCGGCTGGCGGGCGTGTTTCCAAGCTTTGGCGTGTGCGGCAGGGGATGGGGGACGGGGGCGCTTTGGAGGCTTGTGTGCCAGTTTGTCCGGGAGGGGGGGGGAGGGTGGTAGGCGGGGGGGGGGGCGCTGTAGGGCGGTGTGTGACGTGCTGTAAGGCGACCAGGGGCGTCCCCATGAGGTGCGGCCCGTGGGGGGGGTCACCAGGACTGGGGGGGGGTTGTCGTTTAGCCATTCCAGCGTGCGGTATAGGGCATTGAGGAGCAGGGGAACACGGGCCTTCAGGGCGAGTTTTAAGTCATGGCAGTGTGCTGGTTTTCTTCGGCCGGAGGGGGGGGTTGTGAGTTTGGTGTACAAGGACATGGGGACAAGCCCTCAGACAAAATTGCGTCTCTCCCCGACGTGTGTGGTCGCGGACCAACATTAGGACACCACCGTGGTGAAGGGGGGGCGCCAGCACTGAATGTAGGTTTGCACTAGGTGTTCGCACGTTGGGCAGTGTGAGACGGAGAGATAACATCCATTGGGTGCGGGTCGGGGCAAGCGTGGCAATGGCAAGGGCGCAAGTCGTCGTGGAAAGCAAACGGCGCCATGTTGAAATTTCCGGAGGACCATTTGAAAGGGAGGCCTTGGAACCATGAAGTGTGGTTGTAGAAATGGAAGCTGGACGGTACGTGGGTGTTTTCCTGTTTGTGGCAAGGGAGGAGGTGCTTGATTGAGGTGGTAGTCAGTTTGTGTAAGACGGGGAGGGGGCCTCTGAATTTGCATCCTATCGGGGGGGGGGGACGGAGGGAAGGGTCCCAGATCATCACGTGGGCGGCCCACTTTGAGTAAGCATCCGAGATTTCATTCCTGACAAACCCGGCGTGCCCCTTGATCCAGCCCCAACCCTGGATCATCCCTGGGCGTAGGGAGGCCTGGATGGACTGAAGAGAGGATTCCCACGTGCCGGCTGGCGAGCGTGACGGGGGGTCTGGGGGGGTGCTCGGGGAGAGGACAGTGAGGACGTGGAGGGTGTCCCCTAGCACGGGAAAGGTGAGGTGCGGGTGAGATGCAAGGGCCCACCGTAGGAACATAATAGCCGCCCAGAACTCCGATCCCTCTGAGGACTGGTATGGGGACGTTTGGCACAGCACCCATCTGGAGCCATTTGGGGAAAACAGGGTGGCTGAAGACCCGTAGCCCAGGGCGCCCGCTGAGCCATCCAAGTACACCCATGTCGTGCCGGGGGACGATGTGAGGAGGAGGGCAAGGGCTGCTTCACAACCCCATTCTTTGAGGTCATCGGCGTCAAGGGAGTGAGGTTCGGCTGGGAGCCAGTACAGCTCGCCATGCAGTGACGAATCGAGCAGGACCCCGCCGTGTGGCCCGGGGGGGGGGGGGTTGAGGATATACTCTTGGGGGTGGAGAAGGGAGGGGGGGGGCAGTTCGTGGTGCCCCGCTAGTTGGCGGCGGACAGAAATGGCTGGGTATTGAAAGGTGTACTCTTTTTCGTTGCGGCGGAGACCGCGGTCTTTGATGGTGTGGGTGGTGCCGTCCGAAAACTGGAGTGTGGCCGATTCTGTGTGCACCTCCGTGACTGTTCCTAGGTGGAACCCTAGGTCTTGGGGTGTTCGCTTCAACCTGTTGCCGAACTTGCTGTATTGTGGTGCTGGTTTGGTGGCTAGGAACCGGACTTCGACTTTCTCTCTCGGGAGGAAGAGGGAAGGGGGGCAGGAGGCCCAGAGGCTGGTGCTGTGGTATCGGAGGCCTATGGTGTGGCACGCGTCCATGACGGTGTCTTGGATTGGGTTGCTTGTGGTGGAGAGCATCGCTTCGGAAAAGGATTCGTTTGTTGAGGCTGCGCCGTCTCCGTTGAGGTATCTGATTGCGGTGTTCACCAGGGCCATGCAAATGGAGAAAGGTGAAGTGGCGGAGTCCTAAGCCTCCCTGGTGGCGGGGGGTGTAGCAGGCTTTAGGAGGTTTGAGGTTTGAGGTTTGATTTTGCGGGTACTAGACGCCTTTCGGCCCCGGGGGGCCACCTGGTCGGGCCAGGTGATATCCTCCCAAACGGGTCCTAGTGGGGGGCCCTCCAAGACGGACCTCCTGCCTGGTGGCGGAGTCCCCCAGTTTCACAGAGCTCGGAGCCCCGTCCTTCCCCGGCGTCCCCGTTTCGCCACTCCCCGGTCAGTGCATCATTTCGCAGCCGTGGCTGCGGGCACTTACCCACTGCGTCGCCCTTCTAATGCGTGGTCGCCCGGGGCGCCGGCGCCGCCGGGCCCGTGCTACTGGCTTGTCGCCAGTGGGACCCCCTTGGGCTGGCGCGGAGGCTGCCTAGCCTAGGGGTTGGGGCGTGGCGCTGTGCGCCACTACTGCCTTGGCGGGCGCAGTGCCCGGTCTGTGTGTGCGCTGCGCTTGCGGCCGGTTCGGGGGGGTTCGGGCCGGCACCTGGCGTCGTGTCTCTTTCGTTTCCCCCTCCCCGCCCCGCGTGTTCTGCGCTGCGTGTGGCGGGCCGTCCCGTCCGGGTGTCCCTTACCCTCGCTCACTGGCACGCCATTCCATGCGGTCTGTGCGTTCCGCGCGCTTGGTCCGGTTGCCCTTCCGGTAGTCCCCGCGTGTCCCTTTCGTGTGTGTGCGCGCGCGCTCTCGCGGTGTCCGCTCCCCCCCCCCGCTGGGTGGTGTGGCGCGCGCATCTCGCGTGGTCCCGGCACTGGGCGCTGGTAGGGCCGTTCCACGTGGTCCGTGCCCCTCCGCATGTCCTGCCCCGATCCCTTGCTCCGTCTGGCGTGCTTGGGGGGGGGCGGTCCGGTCCCGGTTCCCCCCTACTTGGCTTGGGGTTGTGGAGGCGGCGGCAGGGCGTCCCCGGGGGGGTGCCTTCGACCGTTGCGTGGGGCGTCTGGGGTCTTGCGCTCCTCCTCCCCCGACTGCCCGTCCACTGGGTGGGCTGTCGGCGTTGTGGGCGCGGGCGTGCGGGTGTGGGGGCCCTGCTCTGTCCCTGTGGATGCTGCGCGCCGCGGGGCAGGCTTTAGGAGAGACGAGGCGGGAAATCCTGTTGGCCATGTCCGGGGAGGGGTCATGTGCAATATTTTGCCAGATAATGGCCTGGAGGTAGCCAAACTCGTTCAGGGCTAGGGGGTGTGCCATGAGGCGGTGGGAAAGAATAGAGATGAGTTGGACGTTTACTAAGAGAATGTTTTCCGAAAGGGTGAGCCCGAGGGGTTGGAGGGTTGTGAAAAAGGAGCGTATTTCCGACTTGGCCAATGCCAGTGTTTGTGCCTCGTGGTTGGCGGTGAAGATGTACACCCCTAGGTATTTGTAGCAGTTGTGCGGTTGCCCCGTCTTCTGGTTGGTTGTTGACAGGGGGGTGCCTGAGGGGGAGGTGAAAAGTTCTGGAGGGGGCTGTTCCCATAGCATGGATCTCGGTTTTGCTGGGGTTTAAGTCTAGACCCCACTCCCTGGCGACCGTGTCGAAGAAATTCAAAATTTGTTTTATGCGGTCCCCATCCTCTGATCGATAGAGGAGGTCCTCAACGAAGGCGTGCCCCGACTCGTGTGGGGAGGGGGGAGCCGTGACGTGAGACGGCAGGGCGAAGAGGAGAACATTCAGGTAAAGGCAGAAAAGGATGCGTGACATGGGGCACCCCTGCCGAGCACCTCTGGTTTGCAGGTGGGAGGAGTGGGTGTGCCCTGACACCACCGGGAAGTCACGGGGGGCACGGTACAAGGATTGAATGAGGTTCACTAGGGGCGTGGGAAAGTTCAGGCGGGACAGCACTGTGAAGAGGGTGGTGTGGGGGACGGAGTTGAAAGCCTTATTGAAATCAATGTAGAGGCTGTAGCTACCGACTGATTTCTGAAACGTAGATAAGAGGTTGAAAATGTGGTCTTGGCACCTGCGGTTGGGAGGCCCGCCGAACTGGGTGGGGTGTATGACGGAGTGTACGATGGCTGCTGTCAGTGGCTCACAGTTGGCGTGTGTTGCAATTATTTTGTAAACGCTGTTCAGCAAGGCTATAGGCCTGTAACGTACAGGGTTCGTCAGGTCCCCTTTCTTAAAAAGCAAGATACCGTTGGCTTCGAGCCATTTCTCGGGCAACGGCTGGGGGAGGTAGTGGTTACATACCCTTCAAATGACCTGTTGGATAGGGGGGGGGGAGATGTGCAAAGTGTAGTTGTTTGTGAAGTCCCGCCCCCCCGCCTTGTTGGGCTTTGACCTCTTGGGCATGTTGCGGAATGATTCCCAGGTAATGTCAGGGAGAGGGCTGTGTTTTGTGGGTTCAGGGCAGGTGGGGGACTGTGTGAGCAGGCGATCCACGAGTGTGCTCGGCGGTGTGTACTCGAGGCTGCCCCCCAGGGTGAGGAGTGTGGAAGAAAAAATGGAGCTCACTTCTTTAGGGGTGGAGACGAGCTCTGTGGCGCCCGGGCGCTTCAGCGTTATTTCATCGCGTTCCACGGGGTTGAGCGCTTCGTTGATGGTGCGCTTGATCCTAGTTTTCCTAACAAGGCACCGATGAATTTTGGTGGTTGCGGCCTTGTTCACTTTGGTTTCCCGCTCCTTGACGAGTTTGTTGAGCGTGTCCATGGAAGCAGGGTAGTTGGGATGGTTGGGGGGAGGTAGGGTTTGCAGGGACGCTTTGACTTTCTTAACCAGAGCCGAGGAGGTGGGGTGTGACGGTGTGGTGATGTTGTGGTAGCTGGTTGCTACTTCCTCCAGTACCACATCTGTGAAGAGCTCTATGTCTGCCGAGGATAAAGACTCAAAGCAGGGGAGGGTAGACTCGCACCATTGCGCCAGGGGGGCGAGGAAGTCGTGGTGCTTGGAGCGCTCCCGCTCCGTCAGTTTGCGGAAAACCTTCCTCTTAGTGGTGGGTGTTTCGGAGAAGAGGTGGGGGAAGACTTCAGAGGTGTACGCGACCTGATGGTGGTCTGACGTTTTGTCGTCGGTTTGGATGGTGGCAGAGGTGGGGGCAAAAAACTCCGAGGCCGCTGGGGACAGTAAAATATGGTCAAGTTGGCTGCTGCTTGCCCTGTACGGGGTGGGGTATCGGGAGAAAGACCGCTTGGTCGGGTGAAAGTGCCGGAAGGTATCGATGAGGCGTGGCGGGTCGCTCGTGACCTGCCTGCGAAGCCATGGCCACTCATTGTCTGTTTGGAGGTTCGCTCCGTCCAGCTCAGGGCACATTATGCAGTTGGTGTCACCGCCGAGGACGTGGTTGGGATACTGATGCATGAGTGGCCGCAGGATGTTTTCAATTTTTGAGCGGTGGACGTCCGCGCTCGGGGCGTATACCGAGACCAACAAGGTGGGCGGGGCCCCTGGGAGGGTGAGAACGGCTGCCGCCAGCAGCCCCTCCGCATCGAGTCGGGGGAGGGGGGTAACGAAATGGGCGAGCCGGGGGGAGCAAACCAAAACGGACCCGTGCTTGCCACTGGAGTGTTTGTCCTGGCTGATGTTCGAAACAATGGTGGCTTTAGTGCCCGAACCGTAGGCGTATACGTGTGGGAGGATGGGGGCGTGATTGATTTCTCGGACGAAGAGGATGTCGAAGTCGTTCTTGAGGTGTCGGAGAATTTGGCTGCTCACTATAGGTTCCTTCTGCAAGTTGTGGGACAGAAAACGCAGTTCTGAAATAAGGGGTATGGGGGGGGGGGTGAGGCCGTTGGTACCCCGTCCGTAGGCACGTACCGGACTTCGGGGGGGGCGGGATAGGGGGGGGCTGGGGGGGTGCTGAGGGGTCGGGCTGGCTGGGCTGGCTAAGGCAGCGGAAATGCTGAATTTGGTCGGCCGGCACTCCGGCCGAGGCGAGCTCTTCGTCTAGCCCCTTGCCGGTGACGGAGGAAGCCGTGACTGGGCCGGTGTTTCACCGAATCTTGACCCTTGTGTTTTCAGGCAGAGGGGGCTGGAGAGTGCAGGAGGCGGGTATCCGGCCCTCTGGCTTTCATGCATTAGCTTGCTTGTGGGATGTGGCGGAGGATTAGAGCGAGCCGAGGGATGGTACGCGGGACAGTGAGCCAGAACACTTCGTCTTCCCCGCGTCGGGGTATCCCGTGGTGCCACTCATGGCGTGCTGCCCCTGTGAGGACCAGGAGAGAGCGGGCAAAGAGGCGGATGCGGAAAGATTCCCCGTTGGAGGGGTTTTTAAAGAAAATTGTGGTGTCCGACTGGGAACCAAAAATGGACACCGGGTCGCCTAGCAAGGGGTCGTCCCTGTGGTAGCCGATGCCCTCTCCCAGGAGATACATTGTGCCCGTGATTTGGTTGGGGGGGGGGTGCGAGAGGCCTAGTCGCTCCAGCGCGGCATTGTAGGTTTGAATGATAGAGGAAAACTCTTCTGGGATGTGGGATGTGGCGATGACTTTGCTCGGGCCGAGGTATGCGTGGCCGAAGTGTTGGACTGAGCGCCCGTGGTATTTCTCCCACTTGCTGTCGTGGAGAACTCATGGGTCCACTTGAGGAGCGCCAGGATTCTGTCGCTTGGCACGACTATCGGCCCCTCATGCCAGAGATACGTCTTGTCCCGTTTCCACTTTTCCTGGTTGACCAGGACGGGTTCCAGACGCTTCTCCAGGCATTTGTAGATATCCTCAAACTCCTTCAGGTACTCCACTTGTCGGAGTCCATCTAGAAGTCTGGTCATGGTCATGTTCAAGTGCAGGTGTACATCCATACGGTTGAACGCCTCCTTGGCTAGCTCCTCAGACCTCGGACCAATGATGTCGTCGAAGTTGTTTTTGGCTGATGTAGTCCGCACACTCCTTCTTGACACCCTGGATATGATGTACTGAGAGCCGTAGCTGGCTCAGGTAGGTCCACCAGCGTCAGAGCCTTGCCTTCTCAGGTGGGGGTCCCTTCTGGAAGGTGCGGCCCGGTTCTTGGCCGTAGAGCCAGACCACAGGGGTACTCCTCCTTCTCCAGTGCTTTCCATTGGAACAACGTTCCACCTCCGCCAACATTGCTGGCGTCAGTCACCAGGATAATCTGACCTTGTGCTTTAGGCACACCCAGGCAGTTAGCGTTGGCCACTTTGTGGTTGAGTTCGTCAAACGCTTGTTGTTCTTGAGGGCCCCAGCGCCAGGTAGTAGTCTTTTTGGTGAGGTCCGTCAGGGTGGCGCTGGTGTAGGTGAAATTCTTGATGTGGCGGCAGTAGAAGTTGCAAGCCCCAATGAGACTGCGTACATCATGGAGTTCTCTCTTGGGGTCTTCATGTCGTACCTGAGCATCCATCAGGGGTTTTGACTTGGAGACCGCTGGGTTCCATCACCCATAGCGAATGTCGATACTCCATAGTCTCCTGCATGAAGTCACACTTCTCCAGCTTGAGTCTACTGTGGTTCTCTTGGCAGACCACAAAGAACTCGCGCAAGAGGATTAGGTGGTCCTCTTGGGTATTCTTTCCGAGGCATACATCGTCAATGTGTGCTTCCATCTGGGCGCCCCGGGATTTTAGTTCTTGCACCACGCGTCTTCGACGTAGGAGGGATAGGATCTTGTTCATCAGCTCTTGGAAAAGAGCGGTTGCGTTGGCCACGCCAAAGGGCATGACCTTCCACCTGAACACCCTCCCCTGAGGGGTGATGAAGGCAAAGAGTTCCTGGGCGTTGGGCATCAGGTCCACTTGCCAGAATCCACTACACTTGTCCATCTATGTCTTGTAGCAGCGGGAGGCTATCTTCTCGAGGGTGACTCCATATTAGGAATGGACCCTGACTGGTTCAACTTCTTCTTGTTCAGCTCTCCGTAGTCCACTACCAGTCGTTTGGCTGTTGACCCAGGCTTAGCCACCAGGAGACAGGGGCTGCAGTGTTGGGGGTAGTCCCCGTCCTTGTACTCCAGGACCAGGCCAGCGTCAATACACTCTTGTATCTGTCGCTCAATCTCATCGGCCTGCTCTCTAGGAGCCGGGTAGGGTCTCCTTCTTATCTTGTGACCCACGAACTCGGGCTTCAGCTTGAGGTCCATCTGTACAAGCTTGTGACAGGAGGCTGGACGGGGTAGTTCTCCGAATACCTCCAGGTAGGTCCTGATCAGCTTCCAAAAGTTGGATCTTCTCCTCCATGTCCTCTTGGGGGTGTAGGCTGCTTGCCCCTTGGTGTATATAAGCTGGGAGGTGATCTTCAGCCAGCTCAGCGTCCTTGATTGTGTCCTTCAGTCCTTGATAGGCGTAGAGAAGGTCTCGTTCCGCCATCTCTGGTCACCGACGACAACATAGGCACACTCGAGGGCTTTCACATACGCATTCCTCTGAGGGTCCATCCTCCTCTGGGGTCCTCACATGGGCACCGCATACGCTCTTCATGAGCTTCAGGTCCACCTCTCGTTGCCAGGGGGTAATCTTGTGTTCTAGGTCCTCCTTCAGTTGGGATATATCTCCCATAGACCCTTGCTTCTACGGCCAAGAGCGGCATGTAGGCCTAGCGTAGCATAGCTTCGTCGCCACCAATCTCCTCTTGGAGTCCACACACTCTCTTAGCCTGGATCCGGGGTCCAACTCCTCGTCCAGGGGCTCCTCTCCCCTCATGGAGACTAGGGGTATCAGTGGGGAGCGTACTCGGCATTCTCCACTCCCTCCACGCACGTCTGCACGATGAAGGCATCATGCTCAGTCTCGTCATCAGAGTGCATAGAGCTGGGCAGCTCGGATAGCCCACAATCTGAGACTACATCAGGATTAGATACACGGCAAGGGTGGTTGCAGGCAACAGTGTCTGAAACGACGTACTTGTCTCCCGCAGGAGTAGTCTCCACGGCGTCTCGTGGTCATAGGTGATTTTTCAGGACGTCCAGGGTGAAGCCACTGCTCTCACTTTGAATTTCCTGGACCATAGCAGAGTCCAGATCCTCCCAGGGCACTGGGGCTAGACCCCCATCCACCACGTTTAGCACACTACCCCATCCAGGTTTCCCGATGGGCGTCTTGCGGCCCAGAGGCACGTAGATGTGGTCATCCGGCAGCTGGATGGAGGTGAGCGTTAGCTTACCAATAGAGTACGCCAGTACTCATTTCCCCCATGGGCTCCCCAATCGGGAGAGCACGGGACCATAGGGGGACGTTCCAGTTCCACCTTGGTCAGAACCCCCCCCAAGCTCACTGAATCTTGGATTCCGGTAGGCCATTCGAAAAGAGGGCCAGTAAAATTTATAGCAGCAATTTTTCCCCTTGCTGCAGTAGAGGTCCAGGACATGTTGCTTGTTGCTGGCGAATAGCTCCACGTTCAGGTCTTTTTCCGGGAGTATACCAACCCCCTCAGTCCATGGTCTAGGACATCACGCCGGAGCTGATTGTCCTCTGTTTTGCAGGCGACCATCATGGTTGAGGGCTCCGTCTTGCATACCCTCAGGTAGCTAGAGGTATGCTCGGACTGCTCCAGAGGTACAGATTCCGTGCCGTCACCATGGTCCACCTGGAGGACGTAGAGTGGTTGCAGGGTGAGGGATAGAATCTGGGAGTGCTCGACGAAGAAGTCAGTACCCAATACAAAGTTGAAGGCTTCGGTATCCACCGATGGGCAATACTTCTACGACCCATAGGCACTTCAACCTCACAGTCCCCACAACTGTGCAACAGGTTAGAGTAAGTAAGTATGTAAGGGTGGCCGCTTCCGCAGCCTCATCTGACATCTCCTTGTTTGTTTTACATGGTGGCCGCCTCTGGCATGAAGGAGAGCTCTCCACCATCAGTTCCCCTGGCGACCCCTGTCTCACCTCACGGCCGAGAACTTCAACCAGGTTCCCTTGGGGCATGACCGGCGGTAGGCTCCCTTCAGTCGCTGCCCTTACGGTTTCAGCTCCTTCTGGTCACCCTCTGAAGGATCCCCCGGCCTTCCCCTTCTAGCACAGCCTATTGGGCACCTGCAGGTGGGTTTCCTGTGGATAGCCCTCGCCGACAGCGGATCATTTCTCTCTGTCAACCACATTCCACCACTCCCCATCCCTCACGGGTTGGAGTACCCACTTGGCCACGGATGCACTTGGGTGTCGTCCATCCACGGCTGGAGGCCAGGGGGCGACCCTTTCCACGTTTCCCATGGTCCTGCTCACGCATGAACCTACGTGTACTCAGGCCATTGACCCGGGGATCTCAAGGTCAACCCTCACCCCTGCGGACACCTCATGGCTGTCCCGGAGTTCAGGGCATTTTCCCGACCTCCCGTTGTCAGGTTCCCCATGGTTGGCCCATGGTTCACCACTCCATGGCGACTGGTTTCCCAATCCCACGGGGCTGTTGCTTGGCGCTTTCGGTCTCCCTGCCCATCCCATGTCCCATTCCTCTTTGCCTCATCCCGGCACCGGCGCGTTCCCAGCGTCCCATGGACTCCCTACCCCGTCGGGCCGTGTGCGGCCCTAGCCACACGCCCTCTCCCGCCCCGTCCCCTTGTCCCATCATCCCGTGTTTATACCCCACCGGGTTGCCAGCAACCATGTGGCGCGGGCCCACTGGATCCTCTTCCATCGGGGGACCGCTTCCTGCGCCTAGCACGGGTCGCTCCCTTCCCGCCCCCGTCCCTTTCCCCTGTGCCGCGGCCCCAGCCTAATCCTCTGGGCTGTTGTTCGGCCCCATCCCATCCCTCATCCCGTGTTTATACCCCACCGGGCCACCAGCAACCCTGTGGCGCGGACCCACTGGATCCTCATCCATCCGGGGACCGTTTCGTGCGCCTGGCACGGGTCGCTCCCTTCCTGCCCTTTTCCCCTGTGCCGCGGCCCCGGCCTAATCCCCTGGACTGCTGTGCGGCCCCATCCCATCCCTCATCCCGTGTTTATACCCGAGCGGGACGCCAGCAACCCTGTGGCGCGGGCCCACTGGATCATCATCCATCCAGGGGCCCGTTTTGTGCGCCTAGCACGGGTCGCTCCCCTCCCGCCCCCGCCCCTCACTCCTGTGCCCCCTCCCATGCTGTCCTAGTCCCCCCGGGCTGTCGCGTGGCCCTAGCCACACGCCCTTTCATGTCCCGTCTCCTTGTGGTGCTGCGGGGTGTTGTTCGCATTTTTTTCTTTTTTCTGCCGTGCTTTTTTCCGCGTGGTTCCCTCCTCCCTGCATGCACGCACAACAACACTGCATCGCCATCTGTCTCGGTTCCGTTTGGTGCTCTCGTCCAGTCCCACCGCCATCCTGTGGCGCGGCCCTTGGCGGTCCCCGGCCATGCCAGGTGGGCGCCCCTGCCTCGCGACCCAGCCTTTTAGCCCGCGTTGTTGTACCTTTATCTTCTTTCTCTCCTCTCCACCCTCCCCTCCTCTCTGTCTCCTGCCCCCCCTCTTAGTGGTGTTCTCCTGCTCCGTGTGCTCGCCGCTGGTCGTCCCCGCGCCATGGTTGTATCTCGCGCGCCCTCACGCACCTTTGGGCTTCTGCACTGACTTCCGACCTGTAGGCCGACCTGAGCGGCCTCCCCAGACACCCCTTCGCGGGGACTCCCCCTTCGTCCTCTCCCGCTGGCCGCCCCTCCATCAGTTCCCTGATGGTCGGGCGGGGCGGCCGGTACGGCTCAATGCGGGTCATCGGCATGGTGCTTCTCTGTGAGAGACATTGTGTTCCTTTGTGCCCTTGTTGGCCCCCTGTTCCCCCCACCTCCCGCGCCCTGCCTCCTCTACGTGTCCTTCCTGTGTGTCCGCCTGTTCTGCTGTTGTTTTTTTTTATTATTTTCCGTGTTCGCGCTCTCCGCTGCTCCCGCGTGCCCCGCGTCTGCCCCCCGCTCTTCTCCGTGCTACCCCTGTCCCGCTGCCCTGCGCCCCCTCACTCGCCTGTCCCCCCTCCTATTCTCCTTCTCGCTGTCGACCCTGCCTGTACGTCTGCCCTCCCTGTCTGATCCACGCTGTCACTCGTGTGTGCCACCCGCGTGCTCTACCCCTGCCCCTCCCCGTCGCCCCTACCCTTTTCCCTGGGGTCTCCCCCACCCTAGTGCTCCCTCGATCCCTGTCTCTCACGCCATCCTGGTTGCCTTGTGCCCTGTGTGGGGGGAGGGGGGGGGTGTATCTGCGGACTGGACTGTGGCCCTGCCCGAGGACTGGCATGGCGGTTGGTTTCCTACGCACCATGAGCCACCGCATGTGCCGAAGGAACTCAGAGAGAACGTCAGGGAGACGCTTGTCGAATTCCCTTCGCTGCATTTGCACTGTGGAGCCCAGCCGCATAGACCAGCTGCGGACCAGAGCCCCCATTCGGACCCGGCGCCGTCACCAAGGGTTCACACTTCGTTGCACCTCGCAGGTGTCCCATGGCGCCCGCGGCCACCAAGGCCTGGCGTGGTCAACCCCTCAGAGCAGGGCGCTCGTAACTCCAATGGTTTCAATCCAGCACCATCTTGTCATGCAGAGAGCTTTGCCGCCATGTAACAAGTCGGCAGATAGCCGGCACACTCCTGCTGCCACTCCACAGGGGCGCCACCAAGACTTGGCACCACTGCACCGGACTCGAGTACACCTGCACCGCCACCTGCCCATCCCAGCAATCTCTCCGATCGCACCATCAGCCAAGACCCAGATACAAACAGACACTCTTGTATCTGTCGCTCAATCTCATCAGCCTGCTCTCTAGGAGCCGGGTAGGGTCTCCTTCTCATCTTGTGACCCACGAACTCGGGCTTCAGCTTGAGGTCCATCTGTACAAGCTTTTCACAGGAGGCTGGACGGGGTAGTTCTCCGTATACCTCCAGGTAGGTCCTGATCAGCTTCTGTACTCTGGGGTCCAAGAGTTGGATCTTCTCCTCCATGTCCTCGTCAGGGTGTAGGCTGCTTGCCCCTTGGTGTATAGAAGCTGCCAGCTCAGCGTCCTTGGTCGTGTCCTTCAGTCCTTGATAGGCGTAGAGAAGGTCTCGTTCCGCCATCTCTGGTGGTCGATGGCTACATAGGCACACTCGAGGGGGTTCGCATACGCATTCCTCTGAGAGTCCATCCTCCTCTGGGGTCCTCACATGGGCACCCCATACGCTCTTCATGAGCTTCAGGTCCACCTCTCGTTGGTAGGTGGTAATCTTGTTTTCTAGGTCCTCCTTCAGTTGGGATATCCATCCCACAGACCCTTGCTTCTTCAGCCAAGAGCGGCATGTAGGCCTAGCGTAGCATAGCTCCTTCGCCACCAATCTCCTCTTGGAGTCCACACACTCTCTTAGCCTGGATCGGGGGTCCAACTCCTTGTCCAGGGGCTCCTCTTCCCACATGGAGACTAGGGGTATCAGTGGGGCAGCGTACTGGGCGCTCTCCACTCCCTCCACGCACGTCTGCACGATGAAGGCGTCATGCTCAGTCTCGTTATTAGAGTGCATAGAGCTGGGCAGCTCGGATAGCCCACACTCTGAGACTACATCAGGATTAGATACACGGCAAGGGGGGTTGCAGGCAACAGTGTCAGACACGACGTACTCGTCTCCCGCAGGAGTAGTCTCCACGGCGTCTCGTGGTCATAGGTGACCCCGCACCCGCCTCGGGCGCACGACTCCGTGGACGCCGCTACCCACACGCCCGGCGCCGCGCAACCGCCTAACCGAGCCAGAACACAAGCACGAATCAAACCCGAGCCACACCCCGAAACCGCCAACCCTTGACTCCTAACCAAACCCGCCGAGGGAACAACGCAACCACAGCCCACACCCACAGCCCACACAGCCGCCTGACCAGCCAGCACCAGAAGCAAAGAAACACCTCACCAAACCCACCCTGACCCAAGCCTAACCGGGCCGAAGCCCCAACACAAATCAAACCCGAGCCACAACCCGAAACCGTCAACCCTTGACTCCAAACCAGGCCCGCTGAGGGAAATGCGTAGACACAGCCCACAGCCACAGCCCACACAGCCGCCTAACCAGCCAGCACCAGAAGCAAAGAGACACCTAACCAAACCCACCCTGACCCATACCCATGTACACCAGGACACGCGAGCCGCACCCCTGGGGCGCGACCGCCGCCACAGCACCAGCGACACACGCCAGAGGACACAACGCTATAGCACCGCCGCACCAGCTGCCCATGCCTGTGCCTGCAGTGTACGCGCGCCTCTGTTTTCCCCTTTTTTTGTTTTTTCTTTTTCTTTTTTCAAAAAAAAAAAAAAAAAGAAACAAAAAAAAAAAAACGAACATTAGGGGGGGAGGAAGAGGGACACATCCACCCATAGCACACGCGCACCGCACACAGCACGCACACCGGTAAACAGGAGCCCAGGGGCCCAGGACACCGCACATGCAACACAACACACCGAGCGGGCACACCGGTGAACAGGAGCCAGCTGGCCCAGGACACCGCAGACGCACCACAGCAAACCGCGCGGGCACACCGGTGAACAGGAGCCCAACGGCCCAGGACGCTACACACACGTAGGGCAGCCGAGGGACAGGAAAGAACCAATACCCCATGGGTCGGACGCACTGGGGCGACCCAGCCGACCCACCGGGCCAGTGGCAGGAGCGGTACTCCAAAGCCACTGGTCCGACCCCGGCCAGGCTGCATCGAGGACCATGGCAAACGTCACCCGGAGCCATGGAAGCAACCGGTGACAGGCGAGCCGGTACACAGTCCAGGAGGGGGTCACCTGCCAAGCAGAGTGGCCCCGCAACTCAAGCCACAAGGGTGAGGCGGTCGTACCGTAGACAAGCGGGAGCAATACCCCTCGTGGTGAGAGATACTCCACACGGCTGGGCAGCCCCCCAGAGCTGCCGCCCAAAGGAGGGGGCATGTGGCCCTACCCATGGACACATGTGGGGACACCCTCCCACCTGGGACACATGGACCGGGTGGCCGCGACAATGCCTTCCCAAGCACATGCGGGAGCGGCTCAAGAGGCACCTGACATAGGGCAGTGGGAGTGACAGGACGTCCCCTTGGTAAGACCTTCTTCCTGCAATGTCAAAGGAGGCATCCCGAGCTCCCGAAGATACCTACCTACCTACCTCCCCCGCAGGAGTAGTCTCCACGGTGTCTCGTGGTCGTAGGTGATTTTTCAGGACGTCCAGGGTGAAGCCACTGCTCTCACTTTGAATTTCCTGGACCATAGCAGAGTCCAGATCCTCCCAGGGCACTGGGGCTTGACCCCAATCCATTACGTTTAGCACACTACCCCATCAAGGTTTCCTGATGGGCGTCTTCCGGCCCAGAGGCACGTAGATGTGGTCATCCGGCAGCTGGATGGAGGTGAGTGTCAGCTTATCGAATAGAGTACGCCAGTACTCATTTCCCCCATGGGCTCCCCGATCGGGAGAGCACGGGACCATACGGGAACGTTCCAGGGCCACCTTGGTCAGGACCCCCCCCAGCTCACTGAATCTTGGATTCCGGTAGGCCATTCGGAAAGAGGGCCAGTAAAATTTATAGCAGCAATCTTTCCCCTTGCTGCAGTAGAGGTCCAGCACATGTTGCTTGTCGCTGGCGAATAGCTCCACGTTCAGGTCTTCCCGGGAGTATCCCAACCCCCTTCGTCCTTGGTCTAGGACATCACCCCGGAGCTGATTGTCCTCTGTTTTGCAGGCGACCATCATGGTTGAGGGCTCCGTCTTGCATACCCTCAGGTAGCTAGACGTATGCTCGGACTGCTCCAGAGGTACAGATTCCCAGCTGTCACCATGGTCCACCTGGAGGACGTAGGGCGCTTGCAGGTTGGGGGATAGAATCTGGGAGTGCTCGACGAAGAAGTCAGTACCCAATACAAAGTTGAAGGCTTCGGTATCCACCGATGGGCAATACTTCTACGACCCATAGGCACTTCGAAGTCACAGTCCCCACAACTGTGCACCAGGTTAGATGCGGATGACTGCGGGAGGCAAGATCCTCTCCAGGTCCCCACAAGGAAAGGTTTTCTTGGCCACGATAGATATGGTCGCTCCAGTATCCAATACCTCCAGGTATTCGTGTCCCCCAAGAAAGATACGTACCCAGAACACCAGGTCTGTAGGCCCCCCAGAGCGTTCTTGTCAGAACCCCGCGGGGCAGGTCACTTCAAAGCCCTTGTGCTGGAGTTTACGCGCCATGCGCATGAAGCGGGGGCACTTGCGGGCATTGGACTGGTCCTCATCTTCGTTAGCACGCTTGGTCCCTTGTTCTTGTTGGCCTTGCGTCTGGGAACGGGTCGTAGGTCCCGTGTCGGGTTGGCCACCAGAGGGCTCAGGGTTCCCTCGTGGCGTAGAATTCGGGTCTCTCCAGACAGGTTCGCGTTCTTGTCCTTGTCAGGCTTGCGGTCACGGCCTCCTCGTCCACACTTGCCTTTGCCACCTTGGCCTTTGCCATTCCCCTCGGAATTGCCTTGGCTATTGTCCTTGTTGGGGTTGCCCTTGCCACCGCCCTTGCCACTAGCGTTCTCCGTCTTAAGCTTCGCCGATAGGCGCTGCTTATGGTAGCACTCATTGTCATAGTGCTTCCTCTTCCCGCAGAACGCACAGGTGATGGTAGACATAGGATTTTATGACGTCCAATTATCCCGAAACCCGTTGACACACAAGTTGAGTGTCTCAACGTGTCTCTCAACTTCACCACAACTGCAGCTGTGGGAATTTGAGGAGCACCTTGACTATACGTACGGCGTTGATGTGCAGTAACGCTGTCGTTGACTGTCAAAATCAATTTCAACCTCAATTTTGTCTGTGTTGTGGTTTATCTTTGCCCAATCAGCATAACTTGTGTTTCAGGTCACGTTAATTCAGAACAGTAACCAACCGCTAGTACTGGAAACTTCGCCAGAATTCACCAGGGGCACATCGAGAATTAAAGATTGAGACTCAAATGGACTTGTCTACGCCTTTTGAAACATGTCAAAAAGAAAAGTATGTTTGTAATCATTTTTGGTTAACAACTGCCATTGTCTGTACCGTCATTTTCCCTGCATTGTTCTCATCCCAGCGGCCTGACAGTGAGAACGACAGTGTTCTGGATGACAGTGCCCTGGACGATTCCGAGCGTGATGACAGTCAGAAGCTAGGCGGGCTCATGGCCCAAGGTGTGTGCGTGAATAGACAGTACTGTTCGTGTTCTTGGTCTTGGGACATGTTCTTGATCTACAAGGTAAAGGCAAATCCAGAAGCATTAGCGCATCACAGTCATCAGCGCATCAGCGTGACACATCAAGCAGACAGGAGCGACACCAAGCAAGCCGCAAGTCGCCGGATGAGGATGAGGACAGTGGCAACGGCAGGACCAGCACCGAACACAACAGCGAAGGCGGTGCTGGCAAAGCTCCTGAACGAAGTGAAAGTGTGTTGAAAGTATGTTGAAAATGGACGCGCAAGTTGTGCGTCTCAATTTGCGTCTTAATGCTGACTGTGACTGTGACTCTCCCACAGTGCGCTTCACTTCGATATAATGTCCATTTACTGTTCCTTGTTCACTGCACACTGATCACTGTTCACTGTCGCAGTATAAGAGCGTACCAAAAGTTTGTTACGAGTGGGTCGAAAGTTGACGCGCAAGTTGTGCGTCTCAATTTGCGTCTCAATTACTGTGAATCCCTGTCAGTTACCTGCAGGTCCAACGTTCGCCAACAGTGATGGGGAGGAGTCATCGGATGATGAAGATTCAAGTCCAAAGAAGCATGTGCGATTCAGTGTAACATGAGAACGGGCAGAAGAACTGGTCCCCCCTCTTTGTGGGGTAATTTGGAAACAAAAAAGTCACTCCTGGTCCGAAGTGCGCACTGGTGTTGCTGCATTGACAAAAACAGATGGGAAGACAAGTCGTGAAGCATTGCAGGCGTTGGCGGCCGTAATAAAATTAAACTCAGAACTCGCAAGAGACGGAAAGTACATCTATCGCATTGAAGAGGGGGGTGAGGGCATTGGCTTTGAGGTTGATGCAGACACCTGTCATCCGCTTGCAATGATTTCAATAGGCCCGCAAAAACCACTGACGGTTCAGTCATTTGCCACTGGTGCCAAGGATACAAAGGTTCCTCAGGGACACTACCTCTTCCAACCCATTCATCCATTTGACTTATTCCAGTGTATCCGGAATGCCAGAGGGCACATATACCTGGTGTCCTTTGACTGTGATGAAAACAGGAAGCTTGTATACCAGACAAACACTTCGAGGGACGTTTTGAACTCAAGTGACCGTGGTCCAACTTTGGATGCCGTCAGGCGAATTGAGCGCAAGCTGGACACTATAATGGACTACTTGGGTATTGAACAGTAGAGTGAACAGTGAGCAGACTGGTCCCCGCCCGCGCGCATTTGGGTTGAGCATACAATTCTTGAAACACATGTTTTTCTGACCGATACATGGTTCAACCATCGAAATGAACAGATTGGGGCAGGATGAAACGCAGAACACTCAAATGGGAGCCCGAAATTGATTTTGATGGTTAACAACAGAGTTACAGCACAGCAACACATTTTTTTTCCATACGTATAGTCAAGGTGTTTCTCACATTGTAGTGAAGTTCAGACACACGTTGGGACATTCAACTTGTGCCTGAACGTTTCGGCCAAACTGAAAGGGAAAACAGTCGAAAATGAGCGCAAAATTGATTTTGACAGTCCACGACAGCGTTACTGCACATCTACTCAGTTTATTTTCAGTTTATTTCAATACTTATAGTCAGGGCTTTCCTCAGATTGTCACAGCTGCAGTCCTGGTGAAGTTGAGACACAGGTTGGGGCACTCAACTTGTGTGTCAGCAGGTTTCGGAATTATTGGACGTCATAAAAGCCTATGTGACACCTGTAGTGGTCGGGCAGCTTCGCCTGGCCGCCGTTTTTGGTCTTCTGCGTCTTATGCTCGACCACGAAGCAATCATGCTGATCGCAGTCCGGGGCGTGAAGCAGGGATCCCTGCTCCTCTCTGGCATCACACCAGAAGAGATGTTGTACATTGCTCATGATACGAGCATTTTTGGGGGTAGTCCCATGTCCGGGTCGGTGTCCTTGATAACCCTCGGCCATGGCTCCGAGAGCCTCCTCCTCCAGGACGGTAGGCATTCAGGTGCTGGTCGCTTTCTTTCTCCAGCGTCACCTCCAAAAGTAGCACAAACAAATCCTCGTATTTGAGGGCTCTCGCCTTGCGCTCTGCCATTGACCAGCACTCGTCCTACAGCTCCCGAGGGAGCTTAGCCACCAACCAGAAGAGCAGCGTGTCGCTGTCGTAGGAACCGGGCGTCAGTCGTCCCACCCAGTGGTCCAGGTCAGCCAGTAGCTCGGAGATCCTGGCTGGTTTGGGGTTGTTGGGCAGCACGGCCAGGTTCTGGATCTCGGCCCTGATGGAGGAGTTCGTTTCGTAGGTAGGGTACTGCCTCTCCAAGGCAACCAACACGTCGGCGAAGGTGGCGGACTTCGTCACGATCTGCCTGACCTTCTTCTCCAGGTACTGGGTGTTGCAGCACTGCAGGAGCAGATCGCCCTCAGTCGCCCACTAGCACGGGTTTGGCCGGTCATCCGGAAGAATTGGCCAAAGTTCTCAGCGAACTCGCTGAGATGGTTGCCTGTGAACTCGGGCAAGTTCACCACCATTTTGGAGGTGGCAACTGCCTTAGCCTCCTGGGACCTGCGTCCCTCAGGGTGCTTGGTCTTGCTCTTCTTCTTCTTCTTCGGTCCAGTCGGGTTCTCAGGGTCCTCAGGGTCGTTTTCTTCCGAGGGCGAAGCAGAAGTCATCGACGGCGGCTCATCGTCCGAGGGGTCTCTGCCTAGGTCACTAGAGCCGTAGGGCTTCACGTCAACCATTGCGCTCAGGGCTGTCAGCCCCAACTGGTCCAGCTCGGCTCTCGTGGAATTCTCCACGTGGCTGTAGGGGGGCTTGGCCGTTCTTGGTATGAAAGGGCTTCTCGGTATCACCGCAGAGGTCGGCTCCTCAGGCCTCCCAGGGTGTTTGTCAACCCCGCCACCAGGTGATTGGCTTGTACTCGGTGAGGTGAAACTCCCACGATGGTAGGTGACGCTTCGGGAGGAATCAGGGGCTCCAGTTTAGGCCGAATCTCTTGAGTGAGATCACCAACAAGGTCAGAGTTGTCTCCTCAGAGAACCTCTTTAATCTCCGACCGCATCAGGGACCTGTTGGAGGATCTCCCAGATCCTCTACTCCTTCCACCAAGAGACTCAGGGCCGCGTAGGCCACTCAGGGAAGTGAAACCAGGTACTGGCATAGTATAGCCAGGTTTGGGTGCCGCATAGCCAGGTATCCCAGTCATGTGCACGCCCGCCGCGGGTCTGTGATAGACATCCTCATAGCGGCGCGGCATAGGCTCAGGAGCACCGGTGTTGGTGCAGCCGGATGCCACTGGCTCGCTGACTGCAGTTGCCATATATATAGGTGGCACATTCTCGGCTGGAGTCACACCATAGGTGGGGTAAGGCATTCCAGTAAGGCCTAGACCCTCAGCCATAGGTGGAGTGGTTGTGGGTGAGAATGTAGCTGGATGTGCGGCTGGGAGTGTAGTGCTTGATGCAGAGGGTGCTGCAGGGAGATCAGGGACGCTCGGAGCGCTCTCCTCAGGTGTGTCCTGAAATGGCGCCTCGTCAGGTGGTCTGTATCCATCTCCAGTGTATGCCTCTTCGACTCCCCTGTCCACTGCTTGCTTCTCCTTCTCCTTCTCTTTGCCTTCAGGTCCTCCCACCGATAGACCACTGAGGGCAACACCCAAGCCATCCAGAGAATCATCCCTCAGCCCTCTTAAGGGCACTGAAGGTACAGGCACCTCAGGTTCAGGCTCACGAGCAGGTTTTGGCGCTGGCGATGGCTCAGCTGGTGCCACTGAGGGCGCTGTTGTCTCGGCAGTGTCCTTGGTGTCCATGTATCTCTTCGCCCTTCCTGCTCAGGACAGTCCTCGGCTAGCTGGTTGTGCGGCACGGGGTTGCTGCCGGCACGCAGAGGCTTTCTGCCTCTTGCTACCAAAACATTTTCATGAGTCTTTCAGCTCTTATTGTGCCTCTCCTGCTGCTTGCTGCTGGTGTAGGGTTCCTGCTGCTTGTGTCTGATGGAAGAAATGTTTTGTTGGTGAAATACAACCAATACAGGATAACTCAAGCCAGAGATGAGCAAGTAGAAGCCAAACAGGATCAAAGCATCAAGTGCTGCAGTCAGAAAAGAGTTACATAATAAAGATATCAACAATAGACTACGGCAATTGACAATCAATACCTCTTGGATCAAAATGATTGAGAAAAACTGATTGGAAAACTGCCCCAAGGGCTCACACTCCATATAGTGCCATCCTGAGATGTGCACTCTTTGTTTCGGGTCCCATAGGTGCTGAGGTGGCATGGCTTGTGGCGCTGACGTCGCTGCCATGCCACAAGGGATAATCCTACTTAGCTAGGTTGAATGGGGCTCGAACCCAGGACCTCTCAAAAAGAGGTGCCAGTGCCCCCTAGGGTGCATACCACTAGGATAGCTAAGCATTCATGAGAAGACATAGAAAAATATATAGGTGCTGGATCAATGACAGCGCCTCAGACAGTCCAGGAAATGGTGTAAAAGATCAATCAGTTGGGAGGTCAGAGGTGCACACAACCTCCAAAGTTTAATCCTTGGTTTTAGAGGTCAAAATGTCTTGTCACCCCTTTTGGGATAGGCCAATACTAAGATAAAAATGTGTTACACCCTTACACCTCTTCATAACAACTAAAGCTAACCTTTTGGCAGGGAAATGCACTTTTTTATACTCAAGGTTTTGGCAAAACAAACGTCCCAGGCATCGTCGGCACAAGATGATAGTGGACTGCATGGGCTTCCAAAACAGCATAGCAAGAAAATCAAAGGAATGCTGAATGGACTGGCTTCGTGAATTCGATTTCATCACCTGAAAGCAGACCCAGGGGTCACCCATGTGTTCCGTATCAATGAACTAAGAGACAATGTCATCGTGAACCTTGATGGTGACAGTGACAATTAGATAGCTCTGATGGTTCTGCGTGCCAAGAAAATTGTGGAGATTGAGAGTCTTGGTGCATAAAAACGAGATGCAAAACAGGCCACAGGCTGCATCTTCCACGTGCTCAAACCGTGTGACACTCTGATTAGGGCTTCCTTCAACGCCCTCACCTCCGCCTACTTCTTGGTGGATGCATCCTGGGCTTCGCGTCTTTCGCGAGCAGCCGAGGCTTCCCGCACGGCTGAAGAAGTGGCAGCGGTTGTGATTGCGGCGAACTGCCGAGGCATAGGTCGCCTGGTCCCCCTGCCACTCGGCCGCCTCCTGCCTCGTGAATAGGATGCCTCCCTTGAGGAGGGC
The DNA here is from genome assembly GCA_964036045.1 of Eutreptiella sp. 'Long Island Sound 2002'. Classification (NCBI taxonomy): domain Eukaryota; phylum Euglenozoa; class Euglenophyceae; order Eutreptiales; family Eutreptiaceae; genus Eutreptiella; species Eutreptiella sp. 'Long Island Sound 2002'. Next base: position 128,814,039 of record OZ038382.1, on the reverse strand, counting down.
ATTCTTCTCTGAGCCTCTTTTCCTTTACACTGTGCATCAGCGCGTTACCCCTCGGGCAACCCAGAGGATGCAGGGCCACTCCGCTTTGCGGAGGGGCGGGGCCTCCCTTGTGGGCGGACTCCACGTCGCTGCTCGGGCCTGATCACCTCACAGCCAGCTGAGGAAGCATCGCCCGGGCTCCTCAGGGGACCGCGATGAAGTCGTTCTTGGTCACGGCACCAGGGTTGCGGGTACCGCTAGCCCCCTATGGAGCCCTTGGCTCTTCAGCCGGCTGGTCTGCCTCTCGGAGGTCGGCGATGAAGCCGGGCGGCTGTCGGCTGTCATGTCGGACACGCCACCATCTCCGCTGCCACTGGAACCTGTGAAGCGGTACTCAGAGCCTATGGCCCATGGCCCACAGGCCCGTGAGCCGTCATAACCGTGCAGAAGCCGTTGACACTGTCTGTCAGCGGGATATCCCTGTTCTCTAATCCGGAGGATCCGGAATCTGATTCCTAAACATTCAATCGATGTACACCTACCATCATTTTACTTTCTTGGTTGATTTTCGGTTAGAAATCCGTGAAATACCCGTTTTCTACCGCGATTTCTAATTGTAGTGAAATCGCCGCCTGTTGTCGCCTGTTCCCGCGCTTTCGTTGCTTCTCCGTGGCGAGTTTTGTGATGGATTTTTCTCGCCTACCTTTTACGTTCTAAAAAAACTTAAGGGCTGGACCTAGAGGGTTTTATCTTGTACTTTCATCTGGTGTGTTCACCAGAATTCTTCGCCGTTGCGTCTGAGAGAAAATCAGCGCGCAAGCGTTTCTGTCGATGGCTCGAACTCATGGTTCTCAAGGACCATGAGTTCAGACGGAACCCTACATTCCCCCCCTATGTCTCTCATCCATGCCCCTTTCACGTGGGCATATCACTTTGTATAGGGAAGCGGGCAATAGGGATGTTTGAGGCAGCGTAAACCCAAGTCGTTTGCGTGCGCAAACACTAACTTTGTAGCCTTGTGAGCATGCACATTAAGAACCGAACACAATGCTCACAAGACCAAACCCCTCGGGGCATTTTCGTTTTTCGAGCCAACTCAACGATGGCTCCACGCAATTCAATGCGTACCAAAACTCATTTTTTGAAAGAGGGCAAATTTTGGTCTAAAATTAGGCGAAAATGGCCAATCCCTGGAGGCTCGTACCCAAAGCCTATGAGAAGTTGAGCCTCGAATCAAGGCAATATGTAAAGTAGAGACCACGAAGGACATCTTGGATGGCTGGGTTTTTTTTTGCAACCTTGTCTTCTATTTTATATAATGTCGCCTTGCGAGCACGCGTGCCAAACTGCCTGTTTGCACACGCGCTCATATGCAAACACTAATGACATGAGTGGGCGGAGACAATCTAACCATGGTGTGCATATTTGAAGGCACCTACTATGGGCCTACTCCAAAAATGTTTACTCATATTTCTGTTCCTCAATGACCCAAAGACATGTATATACCAATATCGCGGATATATGCACTTTTTCCGGTAAATAGTGTGCTTCGAGGATTGGGGTGTTAAAAATGCTTCCATTATGCTTTGAACTCCAACCTCTGTCGCAAAAGGGAGGCTAAGCTTCAGTTTGCATCCATGCAAAACCCCGAGGCTCATTTCTCTTGTGATACGGAGATACAATTTTTTGAGTGACCACTTTTGGGTGAAGTTTGGCCGTTTTGCCCAGAATGGCCACAAGCCCCATCTCCCCCTTAATGTTCGGCCCGAGGTTGCGTGCGCCACTTGGCCAAGGGTAAGGGCGAATCAGAGAGGGCACATAAACCCGCATCGAATGGGATGTTTCCCCATGTGGCCTCTCCTCTTTAAGGGAGAGTTGTGAGTCACCCAATTTGGGGTATGTTGCCATTCTGCCCCATTTTTGTGTCATTTTCCCCCCAATGCAGAAAATAGCTAGAGGCGACCATGAGGGCTGGCAAGTGGCATATATTGGGACCTAAGTCCCATGTGTTTTTAGCATCTTTGGTTGGAAGGATCCTCGCTGTGGCCATGGAGATATGGAATCATGAGTGCGGGCCATTTTGGCCAAATGTCGCTGTTTTTGCCCTTGTATGCCGTATTGGAACTACCATATCTCCATGGGGCAAGGAACCTAGCCAGAAATGAAAAATAAATTTTGTAGCAAATGACGAAGGGTTCAAGACCATTGAGTTTTGAGGCGTGGGATCAAAGGGGATATCAAGGGTCGTGAATCAAGGCTTGGGGCGACGAGATCGCCAGGGCTTCCCACCCTGGACGGTCGCCCGAGACGGCGGATTTTGCCATTTTGGCAGTTGTGGACCCAGTTTGGGTCCCCACCACGCCTAGGTTCATGGAGATCCTCGGGAGCCAAGTACATGTGAGTTTCTGTTGGACTCTCAGTCGATCGCATATGGAATGATGGATCAGATCTCCGAGCCGGCGTGGAGATATACCATTGGGGATACCTTCAATTTTGGCTCATTTTGAGCAGCCAAAATGGCCCCTTTTTGGGACCCCAATTTTGGCCCCCCATGTGGTCAGTTGGCGGTCCCATATCTCTGAGCCTATGGGTAACCTGGACCCAATTACAAGTCGTGCATTTAGATATGGGTTTCAGGTCCTGCCTCCTCCCCTGTGGGTCATTCGCCTCGGCCTGGCCGAGGAAGCCACCCGTGGGAATGACTCCAATTTTGATGATTTTGGCATCATGACCCCACATGGCGAAACCGTGGCGCCCTGATGATGGAGACTCAGAGGGAGCCAGGTTGGGTGAGGGCTGCGGAAAGTCCGTACTTGAGGGGCAGAGAGTCAGTTGCCTCCTCCCCAGCTCTGGATGGTCCGGACGAGGGGTCAATTTTGGAGTTTTTTGAGCTAACATCAGTTTGGGCTGAAACAGCCCATTTTCAGCTACCAACTCCTAGGGGATAATGGCGGGTCCTTTCTTCTGGCCCAAAAGGGGAGTTGGGACCTGCTGTTAAGGGAGCATGGGAAGCCACTGTCGGTCAACCTTGGAGCTCCTTGGTTCCCAGGAACTCGTTTGTGGCTGGGCGGGACACCCTCCCCTATGGGCAGGGTTTCAGAGTCCGGACTGAGCAGGGCATGGGCTGTGTTTGAGCCCCTGCCCCTGCCAGCCACTGAGAGGGTCCGACCTGGGATGGAGATATGAGTTGGGACCGAGTGTCTATTGTCCTGTTATCCCCCTACCCCAGTCCACTGTTAACCCCATGTGTACATATCCTGATGTCTTGCTGTACATACTTTTTTTCCCTTGTTTCAGAGTGGCAAGGATCCTGAAACGCTTTGTCACATGACATGAGCATGAGGAAGCCCCTGTGAGCGCAGTGCTTTGCCTGCCTGCTTGCTTGTGCGTGTCCGCCGCAGCGTCCTGTGGCCAGTTCCCCCACGGGAACGCGTCAAAAGCGTTCCACCGCCGCAGAATTACCCATGCCTCGCGTGCCACTCGGGGCAGCCTGAACCCCGAGCACTACGGGCTTCGCAGCGCCGCCCGGAGCATCGCCCCGAGCGTCAGCAACAGCGCCGAGTCCATGAAGGAGGTGTAGCGACCGGAACTTGGCCTCAGCGAGTTCCTTCGGCCGACCAGTACCGGCCGCACTCCCAGCTGCATCACCCACCTCCACAACCACCATCGGGCGTCTGGGTCCCAGCCCTGTAGAGAGAGTGGACCGCAACACCCGCTTCAACAGCCACCCCCAGGGCAAGTCCATCGAGGGGAACGAGCGCCGATGGTGAACTGGCAAGAGGCGGGAAGGACATGGCCGCAACCCCACCCCCACGCTGTGTACCTACTGCGTGGGTTGGTATGGGGTCAACACTACCACCACAGCAACCCCAAGTGCGAAGGCGGCATGCCCGGGAGCTTCGAGTTCCGCGAGGATATGGGCGCCGACCGCCTGCAGGCAGTGGAAGACTGGCTGCGGGGGGAAGGATACGCCTACCGCTTCCACCAGAAGCGCTGGAGGGTCTGGACCCGCCCGGACCGGCCCGGCGAAGGGCTGCGCCCTGACGGGATTGATGAGGACGAGAGGCCCAACGAGTACCTGTCAGGCGCTACAATCAACATCTCTATGTGGGACATGATCAAAAAGAAGTTCCGAGAACTGTGGGACGAGGGTACGCTGCAGGGCAGCCACAGCAGTGCGTCCCCTGGGAAGGAGAAGCAGTCTGCCGGGGACAAGAAGCGAGACAAGAAATGACGGGAGTACCAGGAATCCCTGGCCGCCGAAGCCGCCCAACCCGCGGAGAACGAGACCAAGGGCGGAACCCCAGCCCCCAGCCCCCGACGGGCCAGTGGCGGTCACCACCCCGGCCACACCACCCTTGGCGACTTCCTTGAAGTCGCCAGAAAGGCCAAGGCCAAGCCCCGTCAGCTGCACCTGAGGAAGTCAGGCCTCAGCAGCGACGCGGAGTCGGCCGACCGTGGGAGGATGCCAGCCGACGAGGCCAGCTCCAGCAGCAGCGACGCCCCCGACAAAAGGGACGTGGCCCGCGCCCGCGAGCGTGCCTGCTGGGTGCCCTGCAACCTTCGGGTTGCCCGGCAACGGGCCACGCAGCAGAACGCCCCCGTGGAGGGCGCCGTCGGCATCGCCCAGCAGGAGGCTGCGAAGTGAGGCAGAGGCATGGCCTTCCAGGCCTCGGCCGTGGCGGCCATTACGGCCGGATTCACGGCTGCAGCTGCACAGGAAGCAGCGTCTGCCCGGGTCAGGAGTGAGGTGGCGGCAGCCGCGCAGGAAGCGGCGGCCGCCCAGGAAGCCCGCCTGGCCCAGGAGGCCATTGCCCGTAAGGAGGCCGAGCCGAAAGCGTTGGAAGAGGCGCTTGCCCAAGAGAGGGCAAGGAAGGAGGCGGAGGAAAGGGCCCACGCCGAAGCAACTGCCAAAGTTCAAGCAGACGCCGACAGGAAGGACGCCATCGAGGCCGCGCGACGGAAGGTCGCTGAGGAGAGGGCCAAGACAGAGGCGGAGCTGGCAGCCTTAGAAGCTGAGAAGGCTCCGCTGCAGCAGGCTCGGGAAGCCGAGGCTGCCCGTGCCCGTGAAGAGGCCGAAAGGCGAGCTGCCGCAGCCACGGCTGACGCAATGAAGGAGGCGGAGGACAGGCCTCAGTGCGAGACACCCCCGGGAGGATCCAGAGTGGAGACCCTTCGAGAGCTCTTCGAAGGAGACGCCTCCTCCAAGATGAAGCTGGACCTGGAGGAGGACAACACGGGCAGCAGTGGGGACAGTGGCCCCACCGCCTACCCGCGAAGGAGGGGTAAGGGGAAGACCCCCGAGAGGGCACTGAGGCCAGCGGGCGGACATCCCCACCACTCCGACCCATTCTTCACCGCAAGCGATGGGGACAGACGAGACCGCCGACATCGCCGAGGAATGGCTGGAGGAGAAGGCGGAGATGTCCCCATGGAGCCGGACATCGCCAAGACGGAGATGGTCAACATCGCCAAGGTCGCCACCACCGCCCAGAGGGAGCTGGACATCGCCAGGGGCGAGACCGGGCTGCTGAACAACGTCATTAGCGGCCTGCAGCAGAGGTTGGACAGGCTGGAAGGCAGGGGGAGCGTAGGCAGCGACTCCCCACCCCTGGAATCCGGGTCATCGGACGACAGCTGGGGACCTGGACCAGGTCCGGGCAGAGCCCACGCCCCCGGCAGAGCCCCTAGGAGTCTCCCCGGCACAAGTGCCCCCTCTCTCAGCGCTCCCTCTAGTCACAGCGCGGGCCGCCGTAACGAGCGTGTTCCGCCCGGCAGTGGCAGTGAAGAGTGGCGCAACGGGTGGCTCGGTGCGGAGTACCACAACCGTAGTGCTTTACCGCGGACACCGGTACGCCCCCAACGCCCCGCACCAGTCCCAGAGCCAATTCCAATGGCTGGGGGGCGATACGGTGGACTCAGAGATGAGGTCCCCGGAAGGGAAGTGGAGTGGGATGTCGGCGGAGGCGAAGAAGACCCCGAAGAGTTCGGCATTACCCCGCCGCGTGGTGTACGATGGGAGGTCGCTGAACGCAGCCGCCAGCGCCGTGATGAGGAGGTGAACATGGAGAGAGTACAGCCTGAACATCTAGGTTCGGCGTACATGGAGGAACCACGGCGTTGCCAGATGGATACCGCGGAGGAGATGGAAGTGGCAGCCGTGGGAGTCCGTGGGGGACGCCGATGGGAACCTTGGTCGACCTCGCGGCCAGCGTTCATGGTCTCTAAGGCCGCGGATGCCGCCGTGTGGGAAGACCTGAAGGACATCAAGCCCCCCACGTACGATGGCAACCCCCTCAACCCCGACCGCTTCTTGGAGAAGCTGGACGATTGGGAGATGACTGTCACTGAAGACATGGATCCCGCAGAGGCGGAGAAATATGTCTTCAAACGGTGCAGGTGGCGCCTGCATGCCGGAGGTGCTCCAAGAGCTATACTTCGTGGCGACCAAAGAGGGGAAAATCAAGACCCTCAAAGAAGGCAAGAAGTGGCTCAACGAGCACGAGCGGGTGGACGCTCCGCAGGTGGCTGCCAAGCGGTGGAGGGCCATCAAGCTTCAGCATGATGGTTGCGGGAGATCCGCCTACGGGATTGGCGAGACTTCCGTAGGCAATACACCCTCTTCCGCCGCAACGTGCAGGACTGGAATGAGGGTGACGAGCAGGCCGGCCTGCTCTCCATGCTGCCGGAAGCATGGATCAAGAGAGTCACCAAGGAGGAAGCCAAGAGAGCCAAGTTAGACTACACGTTCAAGATGATGCTCCCGAGGGAGTATCATCCGAACGTGTTGGCTTGGACAAAGAAGCATGTGGCGCAGGAGGTCAAGCGGCGAGAGCTGCGGAACGCCCTCCTCATCACCGTCACGGGCGATCGCGGGAAGACCGCGATGTTGCGCCTTGACGAGAGTGACGTGGGCCGCCAGACCCTCCGTCTGCAGGCCATCCCGGCGCGAATGACCTGCGACGAGGTCTTGGAGTGGGTCGGAGAGGAGGTACTCAAAGAATACAAGAATCTCCACCACACCCGCACCTTGAAGGCTGGTCACCGTGACGTCAACTATGTTGGCGAAGGGTCGGGAGGGGAATCTGCCATGGACCAAGCGGGAACTGAAGCCGGTGAGGCCCTCGATGATGAAGACGACGACGATGAGCCCGCCGAGACAGCCGTTTGTGCCTTCGTAGCCAACAACCTGAACGCGGGGAGCCACCGGGGAAGCTCGAAGCCCCTGCAGAAGGGTTGGAGCCCCTGCAGCCAAGGGCCCCAGCTAGGGCGGTCGCAGGATGCTGTTGCGGGAAGCGCCACACCATCCCATTCGGGGGAAAATGAGCACGAAGGGATTGCCGCGGGCGGAAGGCCCGGTCTGGCACCCAAGATGAAAGACAGTCGCAGTGGCAGGGCGGGAACAAGTGAAGGCACGAACCCTTGCACCCGTCCATCCTTCGCGACCAAGAATGTGTTTGATGTGCTTCAAGATCTTTCCGAGAGTATCAGAGGATCACGCGGACCGCAGCTGGATGCTGCAGATGAGCATACTGAGCCCATTGTCCACGAGCTGCACCAGTCGCTTATTGAGCTTCTGGAACGGCCGGAGATCCTGAGCTTGCACGCTGTGCGCCGTGTTGGGTGTGAGCGGCAGTTGCACCTTAACGTCGGTGCCCTATGCGGGGAAGTGGAGAAGGTCTTCGACGTGTTGGTTGACATGGGAGCTCAAGTCAGCCTGGTCAAGGCTGGCCTACTTCCGCCAGAGTGCTTAACCGACAGTCGGAGGCCTGTCAGGCTGAAGGTGGCGAACGGCCAGTACATGGTGGGAGGCACGAGGGAAGCAGCCTTTGGGCTGCAATTCGTGAACCACCGTGAGCTGAGCTGCCTGGACGTTGGCAAGGAGAACCTCCTGCAAGGTCGCTTCTACGAGGCCCAGATGGACTGGGACATGATCGTTGGGTACGACCTAATTATGGAGACGGACTCAAGCGTTCTCCCGGCCCAGGCCTCCATGACCCTGTACCAGGACGACCAGCTCTCATGGCTTTCGTCACCTGAGCACCATGTGAAATGCCAATAGATCCACCCGGAACGCAATCAGCTCGAAGTAGCCGCGCTGGGGACTGAGCCAGCTGGGCAAGCAAACCAGGAGTACAGGGTAATGCCGGAAGTGGCGAGCCGAGTGATTGCGGACCTGAGAGCTTCGGATCTGGCCCTGGATGCGTTGTCTTCAGGAACCTCCGCCCATCTTCGGGTTTGTGAGAAGTACTGGAGCGCCCAGGACTCTGCGTTGGAAGAAGCACTGGGGTCCGCATCAGGGTTTGATGTGGATCCATTGCCCCCGATGGGACATTCCAAGGGCGGTAGCGAAAATTCGCAAGGACCGCTCCAAGGCAGTGCTGGTTGTTCCTATGGGATGCACCGAGGAAGAAAGCACCCGAGATTGGGTGGTCTCATTGACCAACATGACCTTAAACAAGGTTGCCCTACCGGCTGGAGAGAGCGTCTATCAGGACGCTGAGGGACAGCCCATGCCACCCCAGAGATGGCCAATGGAGTTCCACTATGTGGATGGGGGCCTTGAGCAGGCCGACACCACCGACTTCGTGTGTGTCAACCGCATCATAGCGGAGCCCTGGAGGCAATGCTTTGCGGTTTCCCCTTGTTGACATCGGAGAATCCGAGGACGCTCCTCACTGAAGAGGAGCTGGACCTGGTTCAGGGGTATATGGATCAGCCCTTTCAGAACTGGGGAACCCAGCGTGAGGGCAAGGGTCAGGACAAAGCGTGGTGGGAAGTAGACGCCATCGTCTCTGGTTCCTATGATGGGGATACCTTCGTAAGGAGGGTGCTGGACCACATGTCCAGCCAAGACGAGCCAATCGGCGGTAACCCACCCGCCTACGGTGACTTGTTCCGAGGCAGGACCAGAGATGGCCCTTTGGGCCACCTGGGAAGACAACCTGAGCCGAAACCATGCAGCGGTACCCCGCAAGTAAGCTCAGTGGTTCAGGTGCCGGGAAAGGCCAAGGCGGAGTCCGATGAGTGCCCCCAGATCCAGGCATTGAGGGCCAGGCTGAAGCAGAAGTATGGTGATACCTTCTTCAGCGGAAAGCCTGTATTTCCCCCACCGGTGCGTGGACCGTATGGTGAGGCCAAGATACAGCTGAAGCCGGACCCCCGTGTGTACCGACACCGGGAGTTCGCCCTGAGGGGCGAAAGGAAGGAGACCATGGAGAAGACCCTCCGTGAATTCATCAAAAGGGGCTGGCTTGAGCCCTGCCACTCCGAATGGGCCTCCCCATGCTTCGTCGTTCCGGAGAAGGTGGCCGGAGAGTGGCGGCTCGTGGTCGACTACCGCGGTCTAAACGCCCAAACGCAGCATGACAGCTATACGCTGCCCCTCATTGAGGACATGCTGCAAAAGCAACACCGGCGGAGGATCTTCACGGTGATTGACCTGAAACATGGTTATCATCAGATGCCTCTCACCGAGGAGTCCCGTGCCTGCACAGCAATGAGCACCCCACTTGCACCCCTCTAGTGAAAGGTGATGCCCATGGGCATTACCAATGGCCATGCGGGTTTTCAGCGGATGCTGGAGAACCTGCTTGAGCCGGTGCGTGACTGTGCGGACCCCTTTGTGGACGACGTGATCATCGCGTCCGGGGACCCCAGTATGAGCTATGATGAGCTCCTGGAGGCACATGAGAGGGACGTCACCAGAGTGCTGGATCTCCTGGTTCGGCACAAGCTCACGGGCAGCAGTGACAAGGCCACCATTGCGGTAAGCGAGGTGGTCTTCCCTGGCCACGTAGTCGAGAACGGGGAGCGGAAGCCCATACCTGGCAAGGTGGCTGCGATTGAACACTGGGAAAAGCCCAAGATGGTCTCTGAGCTAAGGGCGTACTTCGGGTTCTGCAACTACTACTCGGGGTCTATCAAGATGTATACCGAGTATGCAGCCCCCATGACGACCATGCTCAAGGGCACCGAGAGGAGACCAAGAAGGGGTCCAAGAAGGCTCTGGTCTGGAATGAAGAGTCCAACCGTGCCTTTGGGGGGATGAAGCAGGAGCTGCTAGCCGCAGTGGGTCTGCACCTCGTGGATCCTGACCGAGGGTTCGTCTTGCGCACCGACGCTTCCGACTACGCTTTGGTGCTGTGTTGGAGCAAGTGCTTGACGATGGGAGGCACGTGCCAGTGGCCTTCTGGAGCCGAGTCCTGGCAGAGGGCCAGAGACGAACGTGGTCGCCCCGAAGAAAAGAAGGCGTATGCCGTCGTCATGGCTCTCAGGAAATGGGCTTGGTACATAGCCCTCCATCCCGTCACTGTCTGCACCGACCATCAGAGTCTGCAGTCGTGGCACAAAGAGCACGTGGACACCCCCTCTGGTCCCGCCTCCCGACGCGCAAGATGGCATGAGACCTTGGCCAAGTTCGACCTCATGGTTGTGTATGTTCCTGGCAAGGACAACACCATGGCGGACTGTCTCAGTAGGTGGGCCTATCCCGCCAGCAAGGGCATGACGGATGTCTCCACCCATGGCGATGAGGCTGAGACCGCTGAGGCCAAAAGGATCATAGAAATGGAGCGCCTGATGGAGGAGGAGGGTGTTAAATGCTTGTTCGTAGTGGCTGCAGATGCCCACCTCGGAGGGAGGATGGGCAGATCGGTCAGGGTACTCGCCCCTGAGGGAGCCGTGTCCGACAAGCACCTCTTCCCTGAATCGTGTGAGGCCTTTGCGGCCGAGTATAGGGCTGTGACCAACCCTGATGACGGGCAGAAAGTTGCCAAAGGGGCTGACCAAAGAGGATGGCAAGCTTTACCGGCATGGTAAGCTGCTGGTCCCAGAGTCCCGAGTGTTCGAGCTGTGTGAGGCTTGGCACCACCACATGATGCACGCAGGGGTCAGGAAGCAAGCCCTGGACATGCAGCGCCGGTTTGAGATCGACCAGATCGTTCTTTACAACGCCATCAAGAAGGTCGACAAGGGTTGCTCGGTCTGTCAGGCCTGCAATCCCGATAACCGGAACGTCAGGGGGGCAGCCCAATGGACTCCGGTACCTGACCAGCCCATGGAGAGTGTGGCCATGGACGCTTTCTCCATGCCCGAAGTTCACATCGGCAAGGAGACCTTTGACTGTGTGGTCCTTTGTGTGGACCGCCACAGCGGCTACGTAGTAGCCGTCCCGGCAGGCAAAATGGGGTTGCTTGCAAAGGAGATGGCAGTCATGATGATTCGTCATTGGCTGACCGTCTTTGATATTCCCCACACCATTTGCAGTGACCGAGGGCCCCAGTCTACTGGCGGCTGGTTCAAGGCCATGTGTTCCCTCATGGGAATACGTCATGCCAAAAGCGTTGCCTATCTCAGCCGGTCCAACGGCTGGGCTGAAGTGGCTGGGAGACAGCTGTTTGAGAAGCTGAGCAAGATCGACATCACCAACCCACGTCGGAACTGGTTTGAGGAGATGTGGCCCGCTCTGAAGGCCCATCATGACACCTCCACTCTGGGTGGATTGTCCCCTCAGCAGATTTTGTTCGGCAGGGACCCCCTGGGTCGGGGACTTCCCTTGTCGGGTGATGGTATGGCCATGGACGCCAAGGAATTCTTTGCGCGACAGGAGGCAACGGCGCGGGACATCCGCCAGCAGCTCCAGAAGGAGCATCCCGAGCGTCAGAAGTCCGCCCCGGGCTAGACAGCGCAAAATTTCAGGGTGGGAGACCCGGTGTGGGTGATCGGACCCCGCCCTTTGGGCACCCACCGCACCAAAACCTGGTTCACACCCGGAAAGGTGGTCCGCAGGTTTGGTGAGGACACCTACCGCATCAAGGTGGGTCACGGTTTGTTCCGGGAGCGCCACGGAAGTCAACTCCGTGTGCGGGAACCCGACCTCCGTGGCCAACATGTGTCCCTGGACTACTCCGCACATGAGGCTGTTTCGGACGACGACTATGCTGAGCAGGACCACTATACCGTCGAGAAGATCCTGGCCCAGCGTCCAAGCGCCTCGGCACCCGGAGGCCTAGAGTTCAAGGTTCGTCGGCGAGGCTATGGACCGTCCCACGACACCTGGGAACCCGTCTCCTCCTTCGTGCCGCGGATTAACACCCCCTTCATGGACTACATCCGCAAGCACAAGACCAAGCTCCGTGTCTCGGACTTGGCAGCACTCACCCGGGCGATTGCAGCCAGAGGCGCCTGATCACCGCCCTGAGCTCTCCCCTGATGAGCATCACTGGTCTTTCCAGTGTGATTTCGGAATCCACGCTCCATGACACTGCAAAGCATATCATTGCAGTTTGAAGGAGCTGGATTGTGCACACGCCGGGTGCTCAGTTCAGGCTTAGATGCTTTCGGCAAACATTGTCCGTAAGCATTTTCCTGCTGACATTTCCCCGGCGTGCTTGGACGGCCATAGCCCCCTGCTGAATTCGTTGGAGACCAGGGCGGATGGCACCCCTTCAATATCCCAGATTGAGGCCTTAAGGCCCATACAACGTTGCGCTACGGATGCCGCGGTTATCGGCATTGCGATTTTTGGGTGTGTGGTCTGGTCCCGCACCTATGAATTTAGCAGCTGTTTTTTCCAAAAATTCAAAGTCATGCATTTTCAGAACGGCGATATCAAACTGTACACAGTAGTACTGTTGTTTTTGTGTTTTCTCAAAATTTCTACAACATTATGCTGTCGCTGGAGCTGGAGCCGCAGATCAACTGTCAACAACTGCCGCGTACGCGAGTTTCAGATTCCCGACCGCCGTGCGCAATAGAAAATCGCCAAAAAGTCCACTTTTTTTCGCAGTTGGAAGCAAAGTAAAGGCGTGAGCGTGTCCCCGAGATCAATACGTTGCTGCTGACCTGAAGAAATCCAGATTGGCAGGCACAGATGTTGAGAAATTCACACTTTTCTAGCCAAAAATGACTCTTTTTCATGGTTTTAGGGTCTATGGAAGCCATGTAAAGCGCCTTAGAGGGCTGAAAGAGGTGGTATAGAGGTGATATATGAACAAATTGTCATCACCATTGGTAGAAGCCTACATGACAAGCGATGTATTGCCTTTATTCTAGGCTCTTCATCCCTTTCTCATGCACCATGGGGCCAAATATCCATATGGTTCATAGGTAGGGTTTTGATCACCTATCACCGTCCACACACATGTTTGGGGCTTGGGTTGGTATTGTATGCATTTGAATGATAATAACTACATAAAATATGATACTATGTGCATGAGAATGGGATGAACAATGAACATTTGGGGTGTTTTTGGCCCTATTTTGCACCGTTTGTGGTCCATTTCCATATGAAGCGTTTTCGTGGACCCCTTGCAAAGCACCGCAATTTCTGCAAGAATCGAACATCTCGTGAGTCGGTTCAAGTTGCTTCAACTGTTCTAAGGCGTTAGCCAGAGGCCTTTCAAATCTACATAGATGCTTGTGAAAACACGGAAACCCAGTGAAATCCCGCGAATAATTACAAAATGGGGTACAACAGCGGAAATTTAGTATAAAAAACTGCTATTTTAATATACCCTGGGACCTTGTGATAACCAGAGCTGTGTTAAATTCAATGCAACTCGGACCTCGTCCACATTGTAGCCCTTGAATTTCGAAATGTCATAGCCAAAAACCACTTCCCAGTTTGGTGGAGAGCTGCCTTCCATGCGCATCGGCACGTAGTATTTCACCAAATCTTTCAACTCCACTTCAGGTCGCTCCTTGGCTGGGCTAAATCGAAACTATAAATTCAGTTGGATTGAATTTAACACAGCTCTACTTATGACAGGGTCCTAGGGAAAAAACGGCAATTCTCGCTGTTGTTCTATAGCCTTCGTAATCCCATTTTACGTCATAAATTGCGCTATTCAGCGCGCGTGCGAGCCACAGCGGGTAGCGGTAGGGAGACCCTGCCGCTATTTCTTCACCCCCCTAGTTAGAGGTTTGTTTATCCCCCAAGGGGAAAAACAAACCCCGGAGGTAGCCTCTTCCTAGGTGTCCGGGGGGGAGCAACAATACTACCCTCAGGCAAAGACTTGCTTTGCCACACTAGGAAAAGATTAAGAAAAAGGCTCTGCGTGGCCTGCACCGTTTGTTTTTGAAAACCTGGCAAAAGTTTTGAGTTTTCCGAAAACCTCCATGCTTTCAAAAATCAAGCGACAGGACAGGCATGCACACAGCACTGCAACTCAGCATCAAATCCATGTTGCTGTGTCAGTTCGTGCCTAACCCAGGCACCGTGCACTGTACTGTACAAGTGCGGGTGCGTGTGCCAGGGGCTGAGCTGCCCCATATATACATGGGTTTTAAGACCCACATATATACCCGGTTGGTGGAGCCTGACAACACTGGGCTCTCACCACGGCAAGTCGGACAAGACTGGACTTGCCCACAGGTATTCCAACAAACGGAATTTTAAATCATCACCGTCTCCAACGACGGCTGCCACTGCCAGGCGTCTGCGTCCCACTGTCTTGGTTGGTCGCTCCGCTGGTTGTGGCGGTCTTTTTCGGCGTCTGGAAGTCCTCCACGACTTCCACCCTTTTCTTCGCTTCGCCCGTAGCGGACTTCGCCTTGGACGTCTTTCCCAGGCGGCGGACTCGCTCTTGCAGACTCTCCTGCTCCGACTTCAGGGTCCGGATCTCTGCTGCTGCATTCCTCGCCCACGCTGCCATCTCAGCGGCCCAGGCCTTCAACCCCACCGTCTCGGTTGGTAGGATGGCGATTTCCGAGCTTAACCGGCTGGGACTGGGGTTGCGTGGATTTCTGGTGAACGCTCCTCCACGTTGGGCTACTGGTCGGTACTCCGGCGCTTTCTGGGGCGCAGGTTGGCGCTCCCTCGACGCTTGACCACGGTCTGTGTGACCACGGCTTGGACGTTGTCTTCGGTCGCGCGCTGATTGGCGCTCCGGCGTTCTCCAGGATGCTGGTTGGCGCTCCCACGCTGCTTGACGATGGTCCGGCTTGCAGAAGAGTTCTCGTTCGACGGCTGGGTGGCCGTCACGGTGATCCGGATTGCGGCTGGTACTGCCGCTCTTGGGACGGCCGATGCTGCCGCCGTACTGGTTCCTACGGCCATAGGGTTGATGGCTGGAAGGGCCATACCTCTGTTGCCCGAACGCGGGACTGCGGCTCGAACTTGGGCTTGGACTTGGACTCCAGTCGGACGCGTCGCTCATGCTGTCCAGGTTGTAGCCGCCATTTTGTGGTACCCACGTCCTAACGCCGCTGCTGTCGCTGCTGCTCATCTGGGACGCTGCGGAGGCACTTGCTGCCTCTCCTCTGGTGCTGCGGCTGACGGCCACGTTGCAGTGATGACTGGCGCTGCGCCCAGCGCCTTCTGGCTTCAGCCCGTGTTAGCGCCGCTCCTTGGCGCTGCGATGCGCTGCAGCCGGCGGCTGTCCCTGTTCAGGGTTGTTAGAACAGTTTTGAAGCGTTTTCGTGGACCCCTTGCAAAGCACCGCAATTTCTGCAAGAATCGAACATTTCGTGAGTCGGTTTCAGTTGCTTAAACTGTTCTAAGGCGTTAGCCACAAGCCTTTCAAATCCACATAGATCCCTGTGAAAAAACGGAAAAAAAGTGAAATCTCGCGAATAATTACAAAATGGGGTACAACAGCGGAAATTTAGTATAAAAACTGCTATTTTAATATAAAAAACGGCAATTCTCGCTGTTGTTCTATAGCCTCCAGTAATCCGATTTTACGTCATAAATTGCGCTATTCAGCGCGCGTGCGAGCCACAGCGGGTAGCGGTAGGGAGACCCTGCCGCTACCGCTTCAATGGTTCATAGGTAGGCTTTTACGTGCCTATCACCGTACACACACATGTTTGGGGCTTAGGTTGTTATTGTAAGCATTCGTATGATAGGTGCTACATATATTATGATAGTATGTGCATAAGAATGGGATGAACGATGAACATTTGAGGTGTTTTTGGCCCTATTTTGCACCGTTTGTGGTCCAATATCCATATGGTTCATAGGTAGGGTTTTGATCACCTATCACCGTCCACACACATGTTTCGGGCTTGGGTTGGTATTGTATGCATTTGGATGATAATCACTACAGAAATTATGATAGTATGTGCATAGGAATGGGATGAACAATGTTCATTTGAGGTGTTTTTGGCCCTATTTTGCACCGTTTTGTAGTCCATTTCCATATGGTTCATAGGTGGCTTTTTGCATGCCTATCACCGTACACACACATGCTTGGGGCTTAGGTTGTTATTGTAAGCATTTGTATGATAGGTGCTACATATAATATGATAGTATGTGCATAAGAATGGGTTGATCGATGAAGACCTGAGGTGTTTTTGGCCCTATTTTGCACCGTTTGTGGTCCAATATCCATATGGTTAATAGGTAGGGTTTTGATCACCTATCACCGTCCACACACATGTTTGGGGTTTGGCTTGGTATTGTATGCATTCGAATGATAAAAACTACATAAACTATGATACTACGGGCATAACAATGGGATGAACGATGTACATTTGAGGTGTTTTTGGTCCGTTTTTGCACCTTTTGCGCTCCATATCCATATGGTTCATAGGTAGGGTTTTCATAACCTATCACCGTCCGCACACATGTTTGGGGCATAGGATGGTATTGTAAGCATTTGAATGCTGGGTAAGAAATAAATGATGATACTAGGTGATACTTGGGGCCGTAGAAACCAAAAAAGTAGGTCATTTCTCGCGAAAAACTCCTTTTTGTCGACTTTTTGAATTTTGGGAAAAAACAGCTGCTGAAATCATAGGTGCATGGCACTTGCGGGATCCAGACCAGTCTATGTGTGTCTGCAGACTATATATGGCCTTGACTCAGGCGTTTATCTGTCCACCTCCCTGCATATGCCTCATCCTGACCGGGGCGCAATTTGGCGCTCTATCGAGAGTGTGTTTACACGCCTATTTACCCATTTCTTGCTCACTTTTCTGCCCCCCAGGAAATGTGCATCTGTATGTTGCGTGTTATCAGCCCATCACCGAAATATGGACTGTTTCCCCCCCCCGAGGGGACGCGAATCGGAATACGAAGGCGCCCTGAGTTGCCATCTACATGCTCTTACATAAGGTCCAGCCTGGACCAGTACCTAAGTGCAGACTGTCATGTTTGAGTGCCCGTGATACCGTGTGCCCTAGTGGCTGTCATGTGCTGAGATCCTGATGGCGCCGGGGGGAAGCCGAGTTGCCTGACTACACTCCCAGCGGTCCACCACTGTCAGTCCCAGTGTGAGCTTACCGACTCGCAGACGCACTTGCAGTCGGGTGGCGACCTCCGGTGTCCTGACCTCGGTCGGTCCGCCTGGGAAACTGGTGGTTTGAGGAGTCGAGGCCTCCGCCCAGACTGCATGGGGACTCCCCCATGCATGGCCCTCGTGGTAATGGGGCGAGGTAAAAGACTGCCTTGATGCCCGATCCCCTATGGAGGAGCTCGTGCGGCTTTACCACTCTGGACTCGCGTCGTGAATATGGACATGGTGCGCCCAAGGGAAGACCCGTGGGGACTCCCCCCCAGCCTGCGGCCTTGGGAAGCCTGGGGTAGCCTGATGGATCTCTCTGGTCGCTTTCGACCCGTGGGACCACCTCCGTCGTCGTGTGACGCCTATGTTGGCCGTGTATGCCACTACCACTGTGGTGGTGACCGTCGCAGCCGGCACCCGGTGCGCCTGGTATGGGTTAACGGGTCCTTTGGATGCCAAACAATCGCCGCCAGGACCCGGCACTTGATACTTGATACTATACTTGAGGTTACTAACGAGTACAGCACTGTACCTGTCTTACTGTTGGGTTGTAATGGGCAACCTAGCCCGCAAATCTGCCTGCGATGGAGTGTGACCCCCCCCCCCCCTTCAGGGGATGGTCCTGGGTACCCGCTGCCATGCTTGGGTGTTATCGACCCCCCCCCAGGGTTTGCTCTAAGGAAGGGGGTGAAGTGGTACCCAGAGCCTATGGCCCATGGCCGGGAGGCCCGTGAGCCGTCATAACCGTGCGGAAGCCGATGACACCGGCTGTCAGCGGGATGTCCCTGTTCTCTAATCCGCGGGATCCGGAATCTGATCCGTAATCATTCAATCGATGTAGAAATACCATAATTTTACTGTCTTGGTCGATTTTCGGTTAGAAATCAGTGAAATACCCGATTTCTACCATGATTTCTAATTGTAGTGAAATTGCCGCCTGTTGTCGCCAGTTCGCGCGCTTTCGTCGCTTCTCCGTGGCGAGTTTTCTGAGGGATTTTCCTCGAGTACCTTTTAGGTTCTAAAGGAACTTAACTGCTGGAACTAGAGGGTTTCTCTTGTACTTTCATCTGGTATGTTCACCAGCATTTTTCGCCGTTGCGTCTGAGAGAAAATCAGCGCGCAAGCTTTTCCGTCGATGGCTGGAACTCAAGGTTCTCAAGGACCATGAGTTTGGACGGAACCCTACATTCCCCCCCTGTGTTTTTCATCCATGCCCCTTTCACCTGGGCATATCACTTTTTTTAGGGAAGCGGGCAATAGGGATGTTTTAAGCAGCGTATCGGTGTTGTAAACCCAAGTCGTTTGCGTGCGCAAACGCTAACTTTGTGGCCTTGTGAGCATGCACGTTAAAAACCGAACACAATGCTCACAAGACCAAGAGCCCTACGTCATTTTCGTTCTTCGAGCCAACTCAACGCTGGCTCCACGCAATTCAATGCGTACCAAAACTCATTTTCTTGAAAAGGGGCAAATTTTGGTCGAAATTAGGCCAAAACGGCCAATCTCCCGAGGCTCGTGCCCAAAGCCTATGGGGAGTCGAGCCTTGAATCAAGACAATATGTAAAGTAGAGACCACGAGGGAAATAGCGGATGGCTTGGTTGATTTTTGCAACCTTGTCTTCCATTTCATATAATGTCGCCTTGTGAGCACGCGTGCCAAACTGCCTCTTTGCACACGCGCTCATATGCAAACACTAATGACATGAGTGGGCGGAGACAAATTAACCATAGTGTGCATATTTGGGGGCACCTGCTATGGGCCTACTCCAAAAATGTTTACTCATTCTTTTCCTCCTCAATGACCCAAAGATATGTACATACCAATATTGCCGATATATGCACCTTTTCTCATTGATAGTCTGCTTCGAGGATTGGGGTGTTAAAAATGCTTCCATTATGCTTTGAGCTCCAACCCTTATTGCAAAGGGGAAGCAAAGCTTCGGCTTGCATCCATGCAAAAGCCCGAGGCTCATTTCTCTTGTGATACGGACATACAATTTTTTGAGTGACCACTTTTGGGTGAATTCTGGCCGTTTTGCCCAGAATAGCCACAAACCCCATCTCCCCCTTAATGTTCGGCCCGAGGCTGCGTGCGCCACTTGGCCAAGGGAAAGGGCGAATCAGAGAGGGCACATAGACCCGCATCGAATGGGGTGCTTCCCCATGTGGCCTCTCCTCTTGAAGGGAGAGTTGTGAGTCACCCAATTCGGGGTATGTTGCCATTCTGCCCCATTTGTGTGTCCTTTTCCCCCCAATGAGAAAAATGGCTAGAGGCGACCATAATAGTTGGCAAGTGGCATATAATGGGACCTAAGTCCCATGTGTCTTCAGCATCTTTGGTTGGAAGAATCCTCGCCGGGGCCATGGAAATATGGAATCATGAGTGCGGGCCATTTTGGCCAAATGTCGCTGTTTTTGCCATTGTATGCCGTAATGGAACTACCATATCTCCATGGGGCAAGAGACCTAGCCGGAAAAGAAAGAAATTATTGTAGCATATGAACAAGGGTTGAACACCATTGAGTTTCGTATTTGCTCCTCTGGCTCATCCGGAGTTATTCAACTTTTGATGCGATCCATGATCCCCCCCTTTACACCGCAAGCTGCTTTCTGCCCCATCCGTGTGTTCATCCCCTCGGTGAACAGTAAGCAGCCAGTGTGACGGCAAGCCATAACTCAGGGCATGGGATCAAAGGGGATTTCTAGGGTTGTGAATCAAGGCTTGGGGCGACGAGATCGCCAGGGCTTCCTACCCTGGACGGTCACCCGAGACGGCCAATTTTGCCATTTTGTCAGTTGTGGACCCAGTTTGGGTCATCATCACGCTTAGGCCCATGGAGATCCTTGGGTGCCATATACATGTGAGTCTCCGTCAGACTCCCAGTGGATCGCATATGGAATGGTGGATCCGATCTCCGAGCCGGCGTGGAGATATACCATTGGGGATACCTTCAATTTTGGCTCATTTTGAGCAGCCAAAATGACCCCTTTTTGGGACCCCAATTTTGGCCCCCCATGTGGTCAGTTGGCGGTCCCATATCTCTATGCCTATGGGAAGCCTGGACATAATTTCAAGGTGCTAGGTTCTGCCTCCTATCCTGTGAGGCATTGACCTTGCCCTGGCCGGGCAAGCCACCCGTGGGAATGACTCCAATTTTAATGATTTTGGCATCATGACCCCACATAGCGAAACCGTGGCCCCCTGATGCCGGGGACTCAGAGGGAGCCAGGTTGGGTGAGGGCCTCAGGGAGTTGGTACTTCAGGGGCATTGTGTCAGTTGCCTCGTCCCTACCTCTGGATGGTCCGGACGAGCGGTCATTTTTGGAGATTTTCGAGCTAACATCAGTTTGGGCTGAACTAGCCCATTTTCAGCTACCAGCTCCTAGGGGATAATGGCGGGTGTCTCTCTCTGGCTCGAAATGGGAGTTGGGACCTGCCGTTAAGAGATCGTAGGGAGTCACTGTTGGTTGGCTTTGGAGCCTCTTGGTTTCTGAGGAACTCGCCTGTGGCTGGGCGGGACACCCTCCCCTATGGGCAGGGTTTCAGGGTCCGGACTGAGCAGGGCAAGGGTTGTGTTTGAGCCCCCGCCCCTGCCAGCCACTGAGAGGGTCGGACCTGGGATGGGGATATGAGTTGGGACCGAGTGTTCATTGTGCTGTTATGCCCTTACCCCAGTCCAGTCTTAACCCCAATGTGTACATATCCTGATGTGTTGCTGTACATACTTTTGTTCCCTGGTTTCAGAGTGGCAAGGATCCTGAAACGCTTTGTCACATGACATGAGCATGAGGAAGCCCCTGTGAGCGCAGTGCTTTGCCTGCCTGCTTGCTTGTGTGTGTCCGCCGCAGCGTCCTGTGGCCAGTTCCCCCACGGGAACGCGTCACTTGTAGCCCATGCCCTGGACTTGCAACCAGGGTGCGGATGGCCCCGAGGCTGCGGACCAACAGGTTGGAGGCCACGGCGGTCAATGAGGTTGCGCGGGGCATGGGGACTCGACTTCGGTGCTGGAGGTGGTTTTGGCTGTTGATGTGGAAGATGCAGAGGCAGTAGTTCTTGGGGTAGGTGCTGCAGAGACTCTCATCATTCTCACAGTCCCCGGTGGTATTCTCGAGGTTCACAACATTCCTTGACGGTCTTCGGGTTCGGGCTGCTCCTTCTCAGTCTCGGAGTCCTGGATGCTCCTTGGAGGTAGTATTAGGTGAGTAGGTGCACTTGGTCTTCGAGAAGCGCCCCATGGTTCCCGCTGGCCTTGCCGGTGTGACGAACAGGAAGAGGCTGCGCGGTCGAAGAGGGGAGGCGACTTGTATCCAGATAGACCTGACTGGTGGCCCCCAACAACGCCGCCCCGGGCAACACCGGGAGGGCTGATCGCTGCCACCGTGACATACTTGTCTCGCCTTGAGGGTGTGCCCCCTTGCTTGCGCACCTTCCCTCCTTTGGGCGGAACCCTAGGAGCTCACCGGACTTCCTGGCGTATCCCGTTCCGAAGGCATGCATGAATGTTCTTGGTACTGGGTTTCTGAGATGCTTGGGTATGGCACGCTCCGCCTCGAGTCCCAAAGCAACGCAGCCCTTAGGAGGCAGCCTTACCCCTGGGCTCTGGATCCCGTTTGGCCGGGTCACCTGCATGGCACGGGCGGCCTCAGTGCCCGGGCTATGGACACTGGGTTTCGTACTGTTGTGTGGTGCTTATGTTTGAGTCTGGGTCGTGCTTGCCCTCGGTTTTCGGCTGCGCCCCACTCTCCTGGCTGGGGTGCTGGGGTGTGTGTGTGCTTGTGTGCGCGCTCCGCTTGTACCCTGCCACTCCTGGCTGGGGTGTGTGGTGTCGGTTTGTGTGCTTGGGCTTGGATTTTGGCTGCGCCCCGCCACTCCTGGCTGGGGTGTTGGGTTTGAGGTTTGAGGTTTGAGGTTTAATTTTGCGGGTACTAGACGCCTTTCGGCCCCGGGGGGCCACCTGGTCGGGCCAGCTGATATCCTCCCCACCGGGTCCTAGTGGGGGGCCCTCCAAGACGCACCTCCTGCCTGGTGGCGGAGTCCCCCGGGTTCACAGGGCTCGGAGCCCCGTCCTTCCCTGGCTTCCCCGTTTCGCCACTCCCCGGTCAGTGCATCAATTCGCAGCCGTGGCTGCGGGCGCTTACCCACTGCGTCGCCCCCCTAATGCGTGGTCGCCCGGGGCGCCAGCGCCGCCAGGCCCGTGCTACTGGCTTGTCACCAGTGCGACCCCCTTGGGCTGGCGCGGAGGCTGCCTAGCCTAGGCGTTGGGGCGTGGCGCTGTGCGCCACTACTGCCTTGGCGGGTGCAGTGCCCTGTTTGTGTGTGCGCGGCGCTCGCGGTTCGGGCCGGTACCTGGTGTTGTGTCTCTCTCGTTTCCCCCTTCCCGCCCCGCGTGTTCCGCGCTGCGTGTGGCGGGCCGTCCTGTCCGGGTGTCCCTTACCCTCGCTCGCTGGTACGCCATTCCACGCGGTCTGTGCGTTCCGCGCGCTCAGTCCGGTTGCCCTTCTGATAGTCCCCGCGTGCTCTTTTCCTGTGTGTGCGCTCGCGCTCCCGCGGTGTCCGCCCCCCCCCCTCCTGAGTGGTGTGGCGTGCGCCCCTCGCGCGGTCCCGGCTGGGGAGTTGGGGTGTGTGTGTGCTTGCGTGCGTGCTCCACTTGTACCCCGCCACCCCTGGCTTGGGTGTGCGGCGTGGGTGTGTATGCTTGGGCTCGGGTTTGGGCTGCACCCCGCCAATCCTGGCTGGGGTCTTGGGGTGTGTGTGTGTTCTTGTACGCGCTCAGCTTCTATCCCGCCACTCCTGGCTGGGGTGTGCGGTGTGGGTGTGTGTCTTTGAACTCGGGTTTCGGCTGCAACCCGCCTCTCCTAGCTGGGGTGTTGGGATGTGCGTCTTTGTGTGCGCGCTCCGCTTGTACCCCGCCACTCCTGGCTGCGGTGTGCGGTGTGGGTGTGTGTGGTTGGGCTCGGGTTTTGGCTGCATCCTGCCACTCCTGGCTTAAATGGTTGGGGTGTGTGTGTGCTTTTGCGCGCGCTCTGCCTGTACCCCGCCACTTCTGGCTCGGGTGGGCAGTGTGGGTATGTGTTTTTGCGCTGGGGCTTCAGCTGCGCTCCG
Source organism: Eutreptiella sp. 'Long Island Sound 2002' (assembly GCA_964036045.1). NCBI lineage: Eukaryota > Euglenozoa > Euglenophyceae > Eutreptiales > Eutreptiaceae > Eutreptiella > Eutreptiella sp. 'Long Island Sound 2002'. The sequence goes on along the minus strand of OZ038382.1, from coordinate 128,790,726 downwards.
CCACTCCTGGCTGGGGTGTTGGAGTGTGTGTGTGCTTGCGTGCGCGTTCTGCTTGTACCCCGTCACTCCTGGCTCATGTGTGCGGTGTGGGTGTGTGTGCTTGGGCTCGGGTTTCGGCTGCGCTCCGCCACTCCAGGCTGGGGTGTTGGGTTGTGTGTGTGCTTGTTTGCGCGCTCCGCTTGCAGCCCGCCACTTCTGGCTGGGGTGTGCGGTGTGGGTGTGTGTGCTTTGGCTCGGGTTTCAGCTACGCCTCGCCACTCCTGGCTTCGTTGTTGTCCTGTCTGTGTGCTTGTGTGCGCGCTCCACTTGTACCCCGCCACTCCTGGCTGGGATGTGCTGCCCCGGTGCGTGTGCTTGGGCTTTGGTTTCGGCTGCCCCCCTGCCACTCCTGGCTGGGGTGTTGGGCTGTGTGCGTGCGTGTGTGCACGCTCCGCTTGTACCCCGCCAACCTGGCTGGGGTGTGTGGCGCGGGTGTTCGTGCTTGGGCTCCGGTTTCGGCTGCGCCCCGCCACTCCTGGCTGGGGTGCTGGGGTGTGTGTGTGCTTGTCTGCGCGCTCCGCTTGTACTCCGCCACTCCTGGCTGGGGTGTGCGGCGTGGCTGTGTGTACTTGGGCTCGGGTTTTGGCTGCGCCCTGCCAGTCCTGGCTGGGGTGTTGGGCTGTGTGTGTGCTCGTGTGCGCGTTCTGCTTTTTTTTTTAAGGCCTGGCGGACCCCGCCCAAGACTACACAAATCTGCTCAACTGCTAGGTTCCCCAAAGGACAGCCGCTAATTAGAGCAAAACAGGGAAATATTCAGGCATAAGGTGCCGACAACACTTTCCAAAAGGAGACCATAGGCTTAGGCCCGATCTGCTAAGTTGCTGTGGGGCTGCTGCCATTGGATTTGTGTGGATAAAATGACTGAAGTTGTTTCAGTGAAAAAGTAAGTTGTGCTGAGGTGAATGGAAAAGGGTGAACCCTGAGGTGTTTACGTAATGCGACTGAAATCTACTTTCAGCTTTGAAGGACCTCTACCTTGAAAAAGATCCTGAAGTAAAAAGAGAAATCAAAGGACAAACAGGCGCACAAGACACAAGGCATGCAAGGTACCAAGCAGCACTCCACATCCGGTTGCACAGTGCGAGAGTCAGAGCTTATGTAGCCAACTTGATGACATGGTAACGTGTGGTGAAGTACTTTGCCATCTGTGCTATGTACTGGCCTTGTGGTGGGCCTGGGAATTTATTTTAGTCTGGAACAATGCTTTATTGAGGATGTCTTTGTGGTCGCTCTGGAGGATCCTGTCTGATTGAATTTTTATCTGCAAGTTCTTGAGAGTTGCCCAATCCTTGAGTAGTGGTAGATGATCGTTGGCTGAAGACTCTGGTGGGGTGCTGGCTTCCCAGAACTTTCCCTTTGGTATGGAACTACAAGTACTCGACAACTCCAGTGCAGGAAGCGAATCAGTGAGTGATGCATTCTCAGTGTCCGACGAGGACAATTGGTCTTTGGGATGCTCCATTACATTCTCTGGTCGTTGCTCCAACTGATTGCGGGGCTGCGCTGCATGCGGCAGATCAGATGGATCAGTTTGAGGAGTGAGTGAAGTACCCTCGGGGTCTGACAATGCACTGTTGGTGTTTGAAGGGCACGAAATCCTTACTGGGACGGTTCTGGGTGGTACATTGTCTTTAAGATGCTCATTCATCTGATCGTTCTTCCGCGTAGTAGCTGGATTCCTCCCATGGCGCTGCGGATTCGTGTTGCGGACAGTCTCGGAGATTAGAATGATTGATTGGCGATGGACCGGACGATCTGGATAGTGGGGGGAACTGTGGGTTTTCGGATGTGTGACACAGAAGGGGATCCGGCTGTTTTCATGTTCGGCTGGTTGGCATTGCTTGTAGTTGGATGATCCGTGGCAGTTTTGGTGAAACTTGTGCAATTGTATTAAGCTTGCATTGTAATCGGCATTGAGTGCATTAACGTGGCACGTTGAGTTCGCGCGATAGATACCAGAGTTTGGTAGATTCATCAAGTTCGAAGTTGTTGTTGCAATCTTTGCATCTGGTGCTCGGCTGTGACGGTTCGGGTCGTGTCGATGATCGCTGTTGACGGCCTGGGCGGCAGACCGGATGCCAGCTGGCGCTTGACGCACTGTCGTCGGATTGGTCCTGACCCCGAACGTGCTCTTGGCACTGTGTCAGAGGGGGTAATGGCTGTTCTGGAGCAGAAGGGTGGGTGATTTTTTGCTTGCGTTGTAATCAGCATTGCGAACATCTACGTGGTAAATTGAGGTCACAAAGTAAGATACCAGCTCTTGGTGGAGTCTTTGAGGCGAAAATCATTCTTGCACTCTTTGCAAAAGGAGATTGACGGTGAAAGCTCTCGCTGTCTCGGTGATATATGTGGGTCGTTTCGGTGGCGAATGGATTGCCAGCTGGTGCTTGAACCACTGTCTTCTGATTCGTCTTGTTCTTGACGCTGAGGATGTGCAACTGTAGGTGGTGGTTTGTGCTCTGACACATCAGAGTGCTGGACCGGGGAAGGAGGTGGTGTACCTTTGCAACTGTCTTTCTGCGAGATAGTCAATCTTGTTGCTGCCTGTGTCTGAAGATCGTGAAGAGTAGCTGGCGGTTTCTCTTGCCTTTCTGAGAAGGTTGGCGTGGGCAGGTAAGTATTCTGGCTAATGGAGAGTTCGTGTTTAGACCAACAGCGGGCACCGAACCGACAGTTCCTCTGGTAGCGACAGCTTTAATGTTTCGCTCTTGTTTTGGTTATTAATCAGATAATTAGCAACAAGACGTTCAGCTGATCGTCATCTGAAATCAGTGTTAACGCTGCTGAAATTAGCTGCGATAAATCGTCTGTTGGCGGCATTGCATCTGTTCAAGCCAATTAATGATTAAATTCATTCTTCTGGCCATTCCGATAAAATTGTCGTAAATTGTTGTAACCAGTCATCGAGGGCGCTCCGCTTGTACCTTGTCACTCCTTGCTGGGGTGTACGGTGTGGGTGTGTGTGCTTGGGCTCGGGTTTTGGGCTGCGCCCCGCCACTCCTGGCTGGGTTGTTGGGGTGTGCGTGTTTGTGTGCGCGATCCCCTTGTCCCCGCCACTCCTGGTTGGGGTGTGCGGCGTGGGTGTCTGTGCCTGGGCTCGGGTTTCGGCTGCGCCCCGCCACTCCTGGCTCTGGTGTTCGGGTGTGTGTGTGCTCGTGTGCGCGCTCTGCTTGTACCCCGCGACTCCTGGCTGGGGTCTGCGTTGTGGGTGTGTGTGTTTGGGCTCTGGTTTCGGCTGCTCCCCGCCACTCCTGACTGGGGTGTTGGGTTGTGTGTGTGTTCGTGTGCGCACTCCGCTTGTACCCCGCCACTCCCGGCTGGGGTGTGCGGTGTGGGTATGTGTGTTTGGGCCCGGGTCTCGGTTGCGCCCCGCCACTCCTGGCTGGGGTGGTGGGGCGTATGTGTGCTTGTGTGCGCGGTCCGCTTGTACCCCGCCACTCCTGGCTGGGATGTGCTGTGTAGGTGTGTGTGCTTGGGCTCCTCAGGCGACCGCGATGAAGTCGTTCAGGGTCACGGCACCAGGTTGGCGGCTGCCGTTGGCCACCTGGGGAGCCCTTGGCTCTTAAGCCGGCCAGTGTGCCTCTTGGAGGTCGGCAATGAAGCCGGGCGGCTGTCGGCTGTCATGCCAGACACGCCACCATCACTGCTGCCACTGGAACTTGTAGCCCATGGCTTGGACTTGCGCTTTGATGGCGCGATAGATGGGGACATCCTCGCCGATCTGGCAGAACTCCTGGTCCAGGGTGCGGATGGCACCGAGGCTGCGGACCAACAGGTAGGGGGCTACAGCGGTCAATGTGGTTGCGCGGGGCATGCGGGCTCGTCTTTGGTGCTGGAGGTGGTTATCGCTGTTGATGTTGAAGACCCAGAGGCAGTAGTGTTTGGGGTAGGTGCTGCAGAGACTCCCATCGTTCTCACAGTCCGCGGTGGTCCTTGGGCTTCTCGAGGTTCACAACATTCCCTGACGGTGTTCGGGCTCTGGCTGCTCCTTCTCAGTCTTGAAGTCCTGGATGCTCCTTGGAGTTCTCAAAGGCCCGGACTGGCACGCTGGCAGGCGGTACCTCAGCGGCGATAAACCGCTTTTTTAGCCTTCCTGCTGGGGGCATGGTCCGAGGGGTTGCTGGGGCGCACACGCAAGCAGGCAGGCAGGCGAAGCACTGGGCCTCAGGGCATCCTTATAGAACAAAGCGTTCTAGGAACCTTGCCACTCTGAAACAAAAGTATGTACAAAATCACATCAGGGTATGTACATATGACTTGGGCTAAACCACTGACGGGGGTCACCTAGGATTTTATAACATCCGAAAGGCCCCAAAACTACTTGAGGTGCGACTTGTGCAGCTCCAGCGGCAGCTCAACCTTTGAGCTGTACACCAGAGGTCTTGTTGTGTTACTAATGCTTTGCATTTTCATCAATCTTTTCTCACATCACCATGTCCTGGCCAATGGGTGCAGTCTCTTTAGAAAACCTGGCTGCTAGTCATGAACATTCTGACTTTTGAATTGAACCGCAAATTGGTATTTCAAATAAATGAAGTGCAAATTGGTATTTCGACGTGTATCTCAATTAATTGATCAAAAAACCGCACTGACACCTAGGATTTTATGGGGTCCAAAAATCCCAAAACCAGCTACAGTCAGAAATACTACTTTTTTTGTCAAATTATACCATAAAGAGCATATTTTCCGGAGTTAGTCCCCCCCCCACCTTCCAAATTGGATCGACAATGCAGGCTTGATTCCATCTAAAATCGGCCGTATCCGAGAAATATGACATTCACCACCTAGTTGCGAATAGCAGCTTTTGTATAGCTCAAACCATACATGTTTGTTTTTGGCAAGAAATACGGTTTTTTGGCGATGGTGGCTCCGAACACTCGATAAGGTGCTCCAAAGCCTTGCAAAACACCTTCTTCTGAGACCACCACACTCAAAATAGGGTATGGGGCCCTACAACTGACCACTCATGCCCCAAAAATGCTGTTTTAGGCCCAAAAATTGGCTTTTTTGGGCAAAAAAACCGATTTTGTGGTGATGGTGGCTCCGGAACCCTTGATCATTTGCTCCAAACGACTGCAAAACAGGCTTTTTTGAGTCCAGAACCCTTAAAATATGGTACGGCGCCCTACCTATGACCACTCAGGACACAAAAACACTGTTTTAGGCCAAAAAATGGCTTTTGTGGCCCAAAAATGCGTTTTTTTTTGTAATGGCGGCCCTGAAACCCTTGATTATCTGCTCCAAAAACTTGCAAAACACGTTTTTTCGAGTCCAGCAACCTGAACATAGGGTATGGGGCCCTACAACTGACCACTCAGGCTCCAAAAACACTGTTTTAAGCTATAAAATGGCATTTTTTGGCCATTTTTGGGCAAAAATGCGGTTTTTTTGTGATTGCGGCTCCGAAACACTCAATAACTTGCTCCAAAACCTTGCGAAACACGTTTCTCTGAGTCCACGAAACTCAAAATAGGGTATGGGGCCCTACAACTGACCACTCATGCCCCAAAAATGCTGTTTTAGGCCAAAAAAAAATGGCATTTTTTTGGGCAAAAAAGCGGTTTTTTGGTGATGCCGGCTCCGGAACCCATGATCATTTGCTCCAAAACACTGCAAAACACGTGTGTCTGAGTCCAGCACCCTCAAAATAGGGTATGGAGCCCTACCTGTGACCACTCAGGACACAAAAACACTGTTTTAGGCCAAAGAATGGCTTTTTTTGGCCCAAAAATGCGTTTTTTTTGGTCATGGCGGCCCTGAAACCCTTGATTCTCTGCTCCAGAACCTTGCGAAACACCTTTTTGTGAGTCCAACACCCTGAGAATAGGGTATGGGGCCCTATAACTGACCACTCAGGCCCCAAAAACGCTGTTTTAGGCTACGAAATTGCATTTTTTGGCCATTTTTGGGCAAAAAATGCGGTCTTCTTTTGTGATGGCGGCTCCGAAACACTCAATAACTTGCTCCAAAACCTTGCAAAACACCTTTTCTTTTGACTCCAGCATCCTCAAAATAAGGTGGGGGGCCCCACAACTGCCCACTCAGGCCCCAAAAACACTGTTTTGGGGGGGAAATGGCTTTTTGTGGCCATTGTTGGGCCAAAAAAGCCGTTTTTTTGGTGATGGCGGCTCAAAAGAAACTCGATTACTTGCTCCAAAACCTTGCAAAACACTTTTTCTTGAGTCCAGCACCCTCAAAATAGGCTGCGGAGCCCTACAACTGACCACTCAGGCCCCAGGGTGGTAGCCTGGGGCTGCAGGAATCCCGACTCATGTAACTATACCCTCCCCTAACATATTTGCGCAAGCAGAGCAAAAAAGCAGTTAGTAAACAGGCTACAAAAATGTGAGTCGCGTATTGCACGTCAAGTTAGCGTTTCAATCAGTATCTCAATTTGCTGTGCATACATTGTCGTTGCTTAGTAGTGTCAATAATCAATAGTCAATGTTGAATCGGTCCAGCAGCAAATCCAATTTCTTTTTTTTATTTTTTATTATAAACACAAGGCCAAAGTCCAAGAGTCCACGTCCAAACTCAGGAAGGGTGAGCCCATCATACAGAAGTGACCCCATCCCATTGGGTCAGGGTCAGGCATGTGGGACGCGGACAGGGGAGTGGAAAATGGGCACAAGCAGATTTTTACGTAAAAGAATACATGGATGGCGACATGCGAGCAAACGCCCCTTCTCAGGGCCCCGGGGGACCAAGTATCATGCGGGGGTGCCAGGCATGTGGGCTACTGCCTGAGGAGAAGCCCTGGGAGAGAGGACAGTGCAAAAGACACGCACTGTCTGGGCAAGGTATGCTGGGGGGGGGGGGGGGCAGCGCTGATGGCGTATGTCGCGTGGACTGTGTGGGGCTGCGCGTGGGGACAGTGCAGAAAACCGATTTAACGTGGGTAGCTGTGACACTATTGGGCTGGAGGGAGGGGGGGGGGCTGGGTGTGCGCCACCGCCACAGGGCTCCGGCAGGCCCCAGCGTCAGACACGGGGGAGTCACAGCCGCAGGCTAGGTCCATTCAAAAGCGCAACCAGGGGGTACATCTGCCAAGTGTCATCCATCGGCGGCGTGCAGAACGAAGGCAGCGTGAGCATCACTGTGATGACAAAGCATGTACAGTCGCGGCGGAAACTGAGTAAAGTACAGCGCCCTGGCGGCATGAGCACCACTTAGTTTAAGAGAGGGCAGCCAATGCAGCTTCAGGTGGTTGCCTGTGAAGAGCAAATCCAATTTCTGTTCAATTCATTGCAGGTGCCGGCTCCTCGATTCTTCAGCCAACACCTTCACCTTTGCTGTGACAACAAGCTTACCTTCGTATTCCACAAATAGAAAGTAGTTGCAACCATGAATGGCCGAAGAGAGGGCAAGGAAGGAAGCGGAGGAAAGGGCCCACCCAGAAGCCTTGGGCAAGTCTCGGGCTGATGCCGCAAACAAGGAGGCCATTGAGGCTGCGCCGAAGATGGTCGCCGAGGAGAGGGCAAAGACTGAAGCTGAGCTGAGGGCCTTTGAAGTTGAGAGGGCCCGGCTGCAAAGTGCCCGTGAAGAAGAAGCTGCCGGCGCCCGGGAGGAAGCGAAAAGGCGAGCTGCTGAGGCCACTGGCTCGAGAGGGAAGCGACAGGTAGGCGACAGGCAGCCGGGAGGAAAGCAAGAGGCAAGCCACAACAATGCAATGGGGGAGCGACAACGTAACACGTTGGGTGACAGGGAGGCGACGGGGGAGGCGACAGGGAGGCATAAGGGAGGCAACAGAAAGGCGATAGGCGAGCGACAGGCAAGCGATAGGCAAGCGACAGGAGAGCGACAGGTTACCACGTTGGGCGACAGGGAAGCGACAGCGAGGCGACAGGGAGGCGACAGGGTGGCGACAGGAAGGCGACAGGCAAGCGACAGGCAAGCGACAGGCAAGCAACAGGAGAGCGACAGGTTACCACATTGGGCGACAGGGAAGCGACAGGGAGGCGACAGGGAGGCGACAAGGCGGCGACAGGAAGAGGCCAGGCAAGCTACAGGAGGGCGACAGGGAGGCAACAGGAAGTAGCGACAGGAGAGCGACAGGAAGGAACCACAGGAGGGCGACAGGACAGCAACAGGAAGGCGCTAGGCAAAAAGTGACATGGCAACAGAAAACAACAGGAAGCGACAAGAAGCGACAGGATAGCGACAGGAGGGCGCCAGGAAAGCGACAGAGAAGCGACAGGAGAGCGACAGGGAAGCGACAGGCAAGCAGCAGGGGAGGGACAGGGGGCAAAAAGTGCCAAAGAAGCGACAGGGAGGCGACAGGGAGGCGACATGATCACAACAGGGGAGCGATGCGGCCTGAATCTAATGGAGGAGGCCGAGAAGAAGATCAAGCGTAAGACGCCTCCGGAAGGGTCCGGAGTCGACACCCTTCGAAGGCGCTTCAAAGGGGCCTGCGCCTCCAAGATGAAGATCCACGTGGATGCGGAGGACTCGAAGAGCAATGAGGGCACCAGCCGCGCCCCCCCTTAACGCCGCAACAGCAAGGGGAAGACCCCCCAAAGGGCGCAAAAGGCCGCCAAGGGGCACCCAGACGACTCCGACCCTTTCGTGACCTGCAGCGACGGGGACGGACGACACTGCGGGTATCGCTGAGAGCCCACGGGCAGTTGGCCGAGAGTTGTCAGAGCCGGCAGTGGAGGAGGGGATACCACCCCTCCTGGGTCGGAAGAAGCCGGCCTCTCCTCTCGCTACCGGAATAGGGATGGGACCCCGTGCCGACCCCCATTGTGGACCGGGTCCGGACTGGACTCCGACAACCCATGCACCTGCCGAGGGCCCGGTCCATCTGGCATCTTGTATGGGCCCGCTGGAGGAGGACCAGATGGGGACAGAGTACCCCCGGACATTGGTCCACCCGGGAGACCCCCGGGCGGTGGGAGACCTTGGGGGCTGCCAGGCGGAGGATAGCCGGAAGGACCACCGAGATTGGATGTCCCGAGCGGCATGTGGAGGTGCATCGCACACTTCCGAGAGAAGGTCCTGGCCTGGGACCACGAGGTCAAGATCAACAAGACCGAGCCGGCCATGAGTGCGCTGGTCGCCCCAGAGGCCCAGAAGATTGGCAGAGCTCAGGCAAACGTAATGCAATGAGGTCCCCAGCAACAAGTTTCATACCTTCTATCTAGCAGTGATGTTATGGGGATGAATAGGTAGGGAAGCTGTCAGAATGACGCTTTGTTGCTTCGGTCCAGCCCTGTCTTGCTGTGTACGGTTATGATACTTTGAATCGTTGGTGAACATGTGCTACGTGCTTATGTGCAGCGCAACTCTTTTTCCTGGAATTCTGTCGCAAGTGTAGATTTCGAGGGTGCCAGGGCCCTGCCTCGTTGCAGTGGAGACCTGTTTAACGTTGTCGGAGTTGCATGTTCACCACCGCGTTTGATTGTGTTTCCAAAGGTGGTAGGGTTTGTGGCGTTAGGGGTGATGTCTCTTCTCTGCGGGCCCACCGCACACTGCAAACGTTCCCAGGAAGTCTAAGTACGGAGGAATGCCTGGCCTCATACTCTGCATTGAAGTGATGATCCCAAGAGTTAGAGACCACCTGGAGCGGTAATTCTCCATTATCCAGTGGCCACAGTACTTGATAGCGTTGCCCCCCCCCCCCAAGCCCCTCCTCATGTGTGATTTGAGGCATCAAGGACCTCGCTGGTTCAGATTTTGCTGCGAGTCTGGGGCCTGAGGTCCCCCCCCCCGTTGTTTTGCCCCAAGACCAGAGATGCGTTAGACAGGTTGGAATTGAAGGACCAGGCATCCACCCCCCCCCTCCAGGCTCAAACCTACCCTCCGCGGGTTTATCCTCATTCCAACGTCTCCACTCCCCCCATGCTGGTGAAGAGCGGACTTGAACAACCAAAATTTCACAGCAATGGCACGAATGTCAGAGGCCCGAGTCATGGGTTGTTGTGCATGCCATACATCCTACTGTATAGCAGGGTTTTGGGATCCTACTACATGAGGGGCAGAAAGTGCAATGTATGTGGCTTTGCGGTGAACAAAAGACCCTCTAGGCAGCCTCAGGTGTGCGAGAAAAGACGAAGGGGTGATGTTAGCAGAGTGCCTGACTGCTCCACCAGATTGCATATCATCATCAGGGTCATTGCCGCAGTCTGGTGCGTCAGGAATCAGCTTTGCCGGATCGAACTTTACTGCTTCACTGTTGCGTAGCCTGTTGGCCATGCAACACAACTTTTGTCCTCAAGGAAGAAAGGTTTTTTTTCCCAAAGCAAGCATAAGGAAATATAGTGACCACCGGCATCTCAGTAGGAGATACTAGTGACTGTAGCCACGTACCCACGTAGATGGTGGCCCTACTGTGATGCACGTGTGATGAATTGTGAAATAGGCCAATTGCACACCCCTTGCACACCCAACCGAAACTTTCATTTCCCCCACTCTTTTGGCCTTTTTTTTGTGCCACCAAATTCCCCGTGGCATATTCCATTAGTATATTATGATACAAACCTCTCACTCGTCTCATAAGTGTGTCCCATACCCACATAACACCTCCCCCCTGAAATTCCCGAACGTGGGGGTTGTACAACCGCCCCCTTGCACAACCATCCCTTTGGACATGCCATCCTAACCAAAGGGACCTTGCTTGTAATGAATAGGTTTTAGAGAAATGAGAACCATGTTTCTTGCCATCAAACACCATAATATTTCACATTGAAACCAATTTTTGTCTACCCCCGTGGTTGTGTGCAACCACGCAATTCCACTGGTTGCACTTGTGCAACTGTGTGCAACCATGTGCAACCACCATGCTACTTGCGGTGCGCGCCGTACTACACAAAATGAACAATCCATTCAATGCGACCACATTTGGACAATGCACTATGAATCACACATAACACGAGCGAAGACACATCCTCCATCATCGGAATCACATGTCATCACCACAATGGAACCGCATCTCAAGGAGTCCTTGTCGCACGGCGGGCGTCAAGCCTGCCCACAATGCACTCGTGTAGCATACAACAGCATAGCGTTCCCCACGCCAACGTGTAGGTCCATGCAAATGATATTCATTGAAGAGGACACCGGCTCTTGCATCAACCAAGCATCCCCATATGAGTTGCTCCCCCCAATGTGCCCATGCACGGGACTTGACTTCCCCCGCACCGAAATAACTTATCGTGAAAAGGTATCCCCCATCGAAATCACCAATGGTCATTTCGCCGGTGAGAGCATCATCGTCATTGGGGCCCTCCCCGCGCCATGCACGAGAGCAACGCTTGTTTAGGACCAATGGGGGAGGTGTCGTCGCACAAAATGATTTAAATGTTGCACAAATGGAGGTCCGTGCGGAAATTGAAATCTCCTTGTGAAAGATCGGAAATGCCTTGACGGCCTTAAGGAGGAGCCTCCAATGGTGAGTGCCATGTCTCTCAATGGTCTCCCAACCCCTTGCATAACATAGCCTTTGAACAAGGATATCGGCCAGTCATTGCAGAGGTGGCGAGCCCCATAGCTTTTGCGTTGCATCCAAACCGTCCTTGTTCGTTCCTTGTTTGTCTTGGGTGCCTCATCGCTCTTCCCCTCTTCCGCCATGGCCACACTTGTGTCACTTGGGGTGGCGGGCTTTTCGTTGACATCCTCAGTTGCATTTGCCTCTCCTCCTTGCTCTCCCTCTTCCGCGGGTTCATCCGCTTCGTTGGTGCCTTCTATTTCGTCGGTACACACCAGTTTCTTATCGGCCTTGGGTGGGGACTCCTCTTCGTCCATTTTGCCGCGTCACCGTCATTGTCACTGTTGGGCTCCATCAGGCCTTCGCCATGTGAAGGGTCGCCGGCCCCACTCAACTCGGCAATGCCATCCAAATCGGGTTCGTCACCACCACCCTTGCCCCCGGCATCCAGCACCGTCTCTTTTTCTTTGTCCTCGGTGGCTTCCACCACTTTGTCATTGTCCTTGTTGGCTTCCGCCACTTCCGCATTGTCCTCCTTGCTAAAAGCCCTTGTCCTCGTGCCCCTCGCTCATCTTTTTGAGTGCTTGCACCGCCTCGTCTTCGTTTGTAAATGAGGTCTTTCCTGGGACGACGCATACGAACCACATGACGTCCGCCACCACATCCTCATTATCTTCCCATTGTGGTGGGATACAGACCAACTCTTGGCCTTCCTTCGGTTTCTTGTCACCTTTTTGAGGTTTGGCTTTTGCCGCCGGCGGCGAGTCAGTGGCCACTATTCCGTCCTTTCAACAAGCACCATCGTACACAACAACCGGGCAGACGGCAAAATTTCTTGCATGCCTCTGCACGCTTATCCGCGGCCTCCTTCCGCCGTTGCCTCGCGACGTCCTACGAAGCTAAGATGGGTGAGAAAAAATCACAGCCATGTTTTTCTTGGAGAGCTTGATCCAGGCCAAGCCCGCCTCAAAACACTTTTGTTGATACTAAGACTCACTTAAGTATTTTTATCTCTCTTTTGAAGCTTAAGGTACACTTTCTCAAAGTTCCTTTGCCCCATATTCCTAACCAGCTCCATTACATCCAAAAGAGTGCACATGAAGTGCTTGATGCTACCTTGGAGGCTAGAGTCAGGCAAGCTTCCACTTAAAATCATTTGTTTTATCCACTTGTGATTGAATCTTTGTATTTATACCTGCTTTGTCTATCTGCAGCCCTTCTGTGATACACTGGATTTCGAAACTATTCATTGATTCGATCCATATCCTGTTCTTGCTCTACTTACTGCTTTGTTTGGGTTTTCAACATCAAAACCTGCAGGAGTTCATCAAAATCATTAGGGCACTAATCAAGGACTTCTTTCTGGTACCAGACGCAACCCTTGAGAACCTTTGGAACCGACTCTGAGAAGTACACAACCCAATACCAGAAGCAAAATGTCCACACCATCAGTACAGACGTCTGTGAGGACCCTAATGCGGAGTGTACAAGTTCAACTTCGGAACAGTGGGCCCACCTCAATGAGTGAGCCCAAGCTCAGAGCTGCCTCAGGGTCTCAAGAAGATCCAGTACACAGAAGGGCGGAACAACAAGCGCCAAGGGTAACCACCGAGGCCTTAGCGGCCCGTGATGAGAGCCTGCAGCATCTCCGCGGAAGAGGTGCTGCGTCTCTCTCCTGATCTGTTTTCCCTGCTTCTTCTTCAACGGCTACTTCAGCTGGAGGACCTGAGGAACAAGGCGAATTTAGAAGGAGAATCGAATAATATATTCCCCACGAGAAGTACTACAAGTCCGTCAGAAGGCGAAGATGGAGAGGAACCACTAGACGCCTTCGGATCCCGATCATACATAGACATGGGTTCCTACCCTTACTCTGGCCCACCTACGGACCTGGCTGTCACAGTGTCTCTACCCAGGCAGCCGAGAAGGCCAGTATGGCGTCCGGAGCTGCCAATCACTAGCAGGAGCCCTGTGAAAGATCCTCATCTCCCAGAGTCAACTTATGGGGCCCTGGAGCGTACGGCCGAGCTACTTGCAAAAGTACTGTCTGGGTCCGAAGACCCTGATGTGACAGCCCTTTCTGAGGCTGTCAAAGGTAAATTTGGTATCACTGAACCCTTAGTCCAGCCAGCACTGGCCTCACCCTCACCCGGACTGAGCACGCTTGCTGAAGATCTCAAAAGATCAAGGGTGTCCAGGTTGCTACCCAAGGTCACTTGCCCCGGCCCTTTTCATCCTCGCGCTAGGACAGTCCCTATCGCTGAACTATAGGACGTGCCTGTGACGGAGACTGAGAAAAGAGGGCTGTGAGCCCTGGCACTCTTTGCCGGCGTACCTCTGCCCCCTTCAGGCCTAACAGCAGGGGGCGGGAAGAGTGGCAGACCCATTGCCCAGGCCGACATCCAGCTGGAATTGCCGGAGTTCGACCCGAAAAATCTGCCCAAATGGGCAGAATAATTTGCTGAGCCGCCAATCCCATGTGGATGTGGCTAGTAAATGTTCACTGATGAAACGCTCATGCAAAAAGAAATTTCTGCAAAAACAGGTGAAGCAGATTATGAAAACCTGTTCAACATGGGCCGGGGGACCTGCTAACGGGGCTAGCCCTTGAGAGGGAGAATGACTCCCACATGGAACAATTTCTCAAGAAACACCTGTGTCGAGCCGGTACCCCTACCCCTGACCGTGGCAAAGGGAAAGGGACTAAAAATCCCACTAACGCCAACAAGGTTGGTGGTAAAGGAAGGGGCAACCTGTGTGCGATGAATGAGGTTAAACCTGAAGCAGGTACACCCCCTCTGTTCTAGTGTAGGCCTGTCAATGACAAAGGGCGACCTTGTCATGCCCCTGACTGCAAACACCGTGGTGGCTGTATCCTGCAGATGAAACGACAGCAGCACACCAAGGATGGGAAGGCCGTGACCCATCAGGACCACTTCAGGTGCACCATCACCTGTGGTTACTGTGGCAAACATTGTCACTACGAGGGCGAGTGTCACATAAAGAAACGAGAAAGTAACAAACACAAGCGGCAGGAGGCTGAACGTCAGAAGACTCAAACACCCACGGGAACTCCCCAGAATGGGGATAAGAGTGGTACCCTAGATTAGCGTCTTAAGGTCAATGCTCTTCTACTCAACTCAATTCTATTCAATCTGTCAATTGAACGAAACTGAATAAAATTGAACATTGACAAAATTGAACACAGAGCGCGCCGACATTTTGCGCTCTCGCGCGCTGTCAAAAAGATGTAAATAGACGTCATGTACAGCCACAGACAGCTTTAGAGCTCATAACAGTTGAGGACCTCACAGTGTGTGGTGATAAAATACAATCCTGTTCATGTAGGTTAATTGTGTGTTGCCCGAAATTGCTGTGTGCACTATTGACCGTGGTGCGCGCTAATCATGTTCGATTTTTATGTGTAGATATTGGCCTCCCGCAACATCTATGACCCTCATGGACTCCATGATTTCCTATTAATTGCAACACGTGCAACTTCCATCTTTGATGGTGACGTTGTTGACGTGCAGGCAAACGTTTTCATACAAACACCGCAACCTTCTAAAGAAGGTGCCTGATACGGCCCATGGTGGTAATGTCGTTTAACGTTGTACACAAGAAGCGTTGAACGACCATGGTACGCTTATTTGCACACCTATACGTGCCGTAGAGCTCATTGTGGATTTACGGATGCCATGTACGAGGTATCCTATCCTACAAGAGTTCATAAGTGACTTGGGTCACAAATTTACCCAAAAGCGCCGTGTACAATGGTCTCCACGCTTATCTTCGTTGAAGTCCATCAACGATAGGTGCAGGGAATTGTGTAGTGAATTGCGGCTAGAGGCTCCAAAACTTACTACACAAGAGGGAGCTATTGGGATATCATGGAGTATCCTACAGGTAGGGGGATCATCCACCACGAATGAAAGGCAATCCCCACAATGGGTACGTGTGAGGATGGATCCCTGGTTGAGGGGTACTTGTGTGACGCCCAACAACATGGCGTTGTCTCTGATTCACATGCATTGCATGGCCCATGGCAATGGCGTGGTCGGAGGGTGGCACTCGTGTTTTACACACGTGCATTGCCGGAACACATGCGGGAAGCGGATGTTGCGCAATTGCGGAGCCTTGCATTCCCGTTGGTTTGGACAATTTCACTTGCTTATGTGGTATTGCATGCATGTGAATGGATATTGAATTGGTTTTGTCCGTTGGTGTGGCTTTTTCTCTCTAGAGCCTCAAAGAGAGTTTTAAAGGAGCCGTGGCAAGCAACGTTGAGGAGGAAGCAAAAAAGGAGGAAGAGGAAGAGGAAGAGGAAGAGGAACCAACCAATGATGTGGATGACCCAAACAAAGAAGAGGAACCAACCAATGAGGCGCATGAGGAAGAGGAATGCAAGGAATTAGAGAGAGGGGTTGAGGAAGAAGGGGTCCCTCCAACAAGGGGCTTTCTACGTCTTAAACACCTAGATAAATTTTGGGTTCCCATGCAATTGGAAATCGAAAGGGATTCGGAGTGTGATACGGAGTGGGTTGTTTGTTGTGGGTATGATGCCATGCTTTTGCGTGGCGCGGAGTTAGATCATGCTCCGAGGAGTGAATGGACAAAGGCCACCCGTCCCCGTTGGCGAATGCTCATCATGCCCCCGCAACTACCGGGGGAAGATGACATTAGCCTCGTGGCGGTTGAAAAAATTGATTGTGAAAAGACATATGAGGTGGCAGAGGCCCGCAGGGTGCAATACAAGGCCGATGCCAAGGTGTAGGACAAGTGTATTCATCAATACATAATCTTCACACTTTTTTATGATAGTGTTCATTGCATCCTATCTTGCGTGTTGATCCTCTCGTTGTTCAATGAAATTTCAACCTCGATAAATTGTGAGAAAAATGCATAAAATAGGGTATGCAAGGGTCACAAGGGTTTAGAAATCTATGGTAGGTGTTTGACATACATTTTGTGAAATGGTTGTCATGGTTTTGGAAATGTGAAGCCACATGAGGTGCCACTGAATGAGAATTAGACATGGCGGAAAGTAGTTGTTCAATTGAAATATATGGTATTCGATTTACTAGACTTGATTGCGTTGAGTAGAAAGGTTTTGACCTTAAAAGGACAGTCTAGGGAAAGGAGGTGGTAGAGGGGGTGGCAAGGGTGGAACCTCAAACCCCCAGCGGCGCTCATCAGCACCCGCTACTTCTCCCTCTCCTGCCGAGGGTGACCCCCAAGAAGCGCCCACAGAGGGATAACGCCTCGCCTGAGGGGAATAACTCCAAGAAGAGGCGACTGGCCTGGATGGCCAAGTCCCTCATTGCTGCAGGGCTGGATGTCAAATTCCCTGCTGAGCAGTAGGGAGGGGCTCCGAAGAGGAGGACTTGGTTTTCTGGATCCTCGTGAAAAACGGGGATCAAGTTCTTCGAGCAGTGCTTGACAACGGCGCAACACTTTCTATAGTGGCCCGGCGGCTGCTAAAGACTTTCAAGAAAACTAAGACAGTGGCCATGAGAGTAGGGGATGGGCGTACCATCCATTCCTTGGGGGGACTTGATGTGACTATTTGACTTGGCGACGAAACTGTACCCCAACACTGCAGAGTGTTGGACACTGACGCCTTTGACATCGTCATTGGTACCAACTTCCTGCGAAGAAACCCTCAGGTAAAAATGCTGTCTCTCCAGCGCCGCTATTCTCTGCACTGCGATTTTAGAAGTGGGCTCTTCTCCGTACCTTTGAGGCTGTCAGGACGAAAAAAGTCTGGGCTGCGCTACGCAGCCAAGACTAACTATCGTACTGAAAACTACCAATTGGCCCGTCACGTTCTTGCAAATGGACTGGCGGCCCTTCGGGTAACCCTGGATGAGATCCAGGTGGAATCGTTCGTGAGCCAACAACAGCACATCATGCAGTTGTATTGCTCGAAAAATTTGAACAACGCTTTCCGTTTCTTCTGGAAAGCAATGAGCCTAGTGTATGCTAACTCTCCCTTCTCCCTGCTCGCTGAGGTTCTAACCAAAATCGCATATGAGGGAGGAAGGGTTGTCATGTGCAACCCTGACTTGGGTTGCCCAGGTGAGAACGCAGTGGGACAGTGGGAGGAGTGCAACTCCTCGACAGTCCCATTTACGTGCCTGAGGACTCAGACACAGCTATGCAGACCCCTGAGTGGGCCAGTTTCTTATCCATTGTCGATGGATCCCTCAATCATGTACCCCTGTGTGATCTGGATCAGGTGCTACTGAAGGAGGTCATGGCCGAAAATCGTGGCCTGACTCTTTCTGATCTCAAAAACGATCTCCTGAGCACCTATCTGCAACACTTACAGGATGTGAATCTCCTGATGGCTATTTGGAAACTGCAGCTGTAAACGAGGATGCTGACGACCAACTGTCTGAGATCGCCAGCACTATCCCTCCTGTTGGCCCCAGCTGTGTTGAACTGAAACACAGTGCCTTCCTGGCCCAGCTGTTCCTGGAGGGGGTAGATCTAGAGTCAACCTCAGAACCAACTTTCCCTGTTGGAAAACCGGTGCTGCACATGCAGCCTATGCACTCAGGTGAACCCGTGGCCCAGAGTCCTGATCCTTTAGCGCAGCCTGGTTCTAATCACATACCACTGTCTGAGCATGACACTCAGGAACTCCGACAGCTGTTGTACCTGAATGCCGAAGGTATTGAGCGCCACAAGCGGCTACAATACCTCAGAAATCCCTGTAAATCGTTCATCTGGTCTGAGGAGGACGATGATTCCTACACGCTGCCTGACCCTGAGATACCCCTAGTGTATTCTCTGCGCTATGGACAGCAATGTCCCTCTGAGTGGGACTATGGTTCAGTCTCTGCCGAAACTGCTGACCGGCAGAAAGAGAAAGAGCATGGAAAGAACAACCTCCATGTTGAGACGTAGTTCCTGCGGAAAATCGAGAGTCTTAATCTTGACCCCCGACTGAAGAAACTGCTCCTCGCCTATGAGGAGGTGTTCGGCGCGCTGCCGCCTCCCGTTTCCTGTAAAGAAATTAGGTCCAGATGGACCTGAAACTCAAACCTGAATTTGAGGAGACGCGAGTGAGGCGTCATCCCTACCCCGCTCCCCAGGAACAGGTTGAAGAAATTGAGCGCCAGATCCAGTAATGTATTCATGCTGGCCTCTTGGAAGAATATAAGAGGGGGACTACCCCAATGACTGCAGTCCCTGCTTCCTGTTTGCTAAACCAGGATCGACTGCCCTACGATTCGTTGGTGACTATGGTGAGGTCAACAAGAAAGCACGACGCCACTCAGGGAATATTTTCAACATGGAAAATACCGCGGAGCGTATTGTTAAATGCCTGTACAAGACCAAAATGGACAAACGCAGTGCTTTCTGGCAGGTAGACCTAACCGCCGCAGATCAGGAACTGCAGGCTTTTATGACCCTAAAGGTTGTGTATTTAAGTAGAAGGTCATTCCTTTCCGGCTGGCTAATGCCCCAGCAGTCTTCCAGGAACTGATGAACAAAATCTTGTACAAACTGAGGCGCAGACCTCTAGTACAGGAGCTGATTTCTCGAGGTGCAGAAACTGAGGCCCACATCGATGACGCGAGTTTGGGTAACAATACCCAAGAGGACCATGTCCTTCTTCTCCGTGAAGTTTTCATTGTTTGTCAGGAAAACCATCCCCGAATCAAACTCGAAAAATGCGAGTTCATTGGAGGGGAGATGGAGCATTTGGGTTTCGACGTGGGATATGGTTGCTGGAAACCAGCCGCGTCTAAGATGCAGCCCCTACAGGACATGCAGATTTGCGATGACCCTAAGAAGGGTCTACACGACGTGAGGACTTTTGTAGGCGCCTGTAACTTCTACAGGTGCCTCATCCACAATTTCACCTACTCCTCTGCTCCTCTCACTGATCTAATCAAGAAAACTACTCTCTGGAGCAGGAGTGTTTCCAGGAGTGGAAGAAGAAAATTGCCTCCTCCAACTGCCTGGGGGTACCCCGCCCTAAGGGCGGGATAGTCCTGATCACAGATGCCAGTGATGTAGGGGGGGGTGGAACGATCTACCAATGGCAGGAGCTTAACCCAGCTGAACTGACCCACTGGTATTATCATACTAGCAGACCGAATCGTGATGGCTCCTTGAAGCACATCTATCCTACCAGTGAGTGGCGACTAGTGCCACTGGGACACTGGAACTGGAAACAGAACCAAGCGCCTTCCAATTAGTGCACCTATGACCACGAACTCCTGGCCGGTATGTTGGTGCCCTCATCACAGTCCCGACTATTGCGATCTAATCCTATTGTCTGGCTCTGTGACCAGGAACTAGTGAAGTCTTTTCAGAAGGGCCCACCACTGGAGAAAGCGAAACTAAAGCGGTGGTGGACTTACCTGAGCCAGTTCAGGCTGACAGTCCATCATATCCCTGGTATAAAAAATGAACTGTCTGACTATATATCGCGCAATAACTTCGATGCGCTTATTGGGGAGAGCTCTGAGGCACTCGCCAAAGAGGCTTTCCAGCGTATGGATGCCCGGCTTGACCTGTCCATGCGCACTGCTGGAATCCTCGAGGGTTGGAGGCTAACTGACTATCAGTCGGAGTATAAAGAAATTCTCCAGACCCTCAGCACTGGTCTCGAACCCCTTGTCATTGACAGGCACCAGTGGTATAAAAACAACCAGTACCTCTTCTACGAGGATCGTATTGTTGTGCCCGAGGCCCGACTTGATTGGTGCCTACAGTGGTCCCATCTCAGCTCACGTCACACTGGTGCTAACCGCTCAGTGGACATATGGGTATATATATACATAGTATACACGTATGTAGTTGCACAAGGGTTGCACACTAGTTCCACAAGCTACGTAACATGCAATGCGAGGAAACACGACGGTGTCAAACCTCCGTGGTGAATGTGGCCTTTTCGGGTGCAGCCGGCTCATTTGCATGTGGTGTGTCATGGTCACTTGCTTCGTTTATGCTTTCCTCCTCTTTTGGAACTTGGTTCAGGCCTTCATTTTCTTGCTGCGCTTGCGGTTGTGGCGGTACGCTCTCCTTTGCGATTTTCTTCTTCTTTCGCGCGTTCAGTTGTAGGCTCTTGCCTCCGTCTCCCTTCTCTTTCTTCGGGGCGGGCTTCTCCTCCTATGCCTCACTTTCGGCCGTGGTATCGCTATCCGATTCAACCGCAAGTCTCTTTCGTTTGGTCACGTTCGCCCCACACCCGTCTTTCTTAATCTTGGTCTTTTTCATGTCGTTGGCCACAAGCTCCTTCAATGTGTGTTGGACTTTGAGCAACATCATCTTCGGCGACACGTGGGATGCTTTGTGGCTTCCTCCTTGCGGAACGGGCAGTGGCCGAGGGAGTGGAGGCTTCTCTTGCTTCTCCGTCTCCATTGGTTTTTGTTCCGTAGGGGGTGCCCAATCACTCTCATCCACAATAGGGTTGCCCAACTCACTGTGGTTCACAAACGTTTCCTCGACCTTCATTGCCAAATCCAACGGAAGCTCCGTTGGGGAAGGGAGGTCCATCGCGGTGAGCTGAAAGGCGGGTGCACAGGTGCAAGGTGTGCAAGTGTGTGGCTGCACAACAACCTTGCGTTCCCAAAGACCATAGCGAAAATGAACAGACTAATGTGTGGGACAGTAACTGCGGCTTCCGATGCATGTCCAACAAACGAATCAATGCTAAACATCACCCTAGTTGCATCATGGGCCGCTTACCCACCCGTCCTACAATCATTGACACATGGACCGTGTGCACCACGGCACTTGCACACCTTTGCAGGGCGGTTGCACACATTCTCAACGGGGGTGTACGTTTGCGCCATCGCACGCAGGGGACACGGTGTTGTTGGCGGTGCACTGGAGTGTGCTGAGGCGCCAACGGCCTTCGCGGTGCGCCGATTGCCTCCGTAAAATTGTTGCCCCCGCCGGCAACAATGATCGGCATGACGCGCCATACGCCCCATCGTTGTGAACGTCATATATTTTTTCTGAAATGCCTCTGACATCGTTGAAAAAGAACTGAGGGCCATTCCCATGTCCGTGGCTGCCCGCACGGGCTCTTGGGGTGCGGCCGCTGACACACTTGGCTGCGATGGCCTCTCGCAACCCAGCCTTTTGCCAAACCATGAATAAGGCATACCAGGCGGCCTCATTGAGCACCATGCATGCTTCCGGATAGCCTTGGAGGCCAATCCTCAAGATTCCCCAATCACTCCACCGCGTGGCGGTGAGGGCAGAGCTCTGCCACGGATACGTGACGATTTCTGAGGGGTCGACTTGCCGGCACTTCTTGAGCCAATGAAACAACGCGCGCCTCTACAAATATTTTGGCGTTACATCGCGAAGACAACGCCATTCCAAACTGTAATCAGCAAGCGGGTTGTCCATGTGACAAATATGGTGCACCAACAACTCGCTTTTACATGGGAAGTGGGGTTGCAATGGAGGCGGGCTGGTTTGCTCGATTGTTGAGTTGCTCGCCTGCTCATCAACTTGCGGCTTCTTCGGCGTTGTGAAACCACCACTAGGTGACGCTTGACTCCCGCTCCCTTGACTCCCGCTCCCACTCTCTTGTACGCGTCTACATGACGCTCCTACGCTTCCCCTCCCACTTGCTTGTAGGAGTTGTAATAGTTGTTCGAGTTGTTGGAGTTGTGGATCCATGGTCGCCCATGCGAAACCGCTACGGAAAGAAAGATGGGAACGAAGTGTGCAATTTGCAGTGGCACAATGCAACAACCCACTTGCACACGTTGCAAACCACTTGCACAAGACTTGCACACGCTCCGCATCCGGCGTACAACACACATGAACATGTCCCAACACATGGCGGTCCAATCGGTGACTAGATGACATGCAACATGAAGAAACACACCTAATCAGCATTTGCACGTTGCCATCGAGGCATCTCCTTGGCGAGGAAGAGATCTTTTGGCGCTTGTGTGACGAGGCGCGTGTCGTATTTCGTTGGAGTGCCTTTCCCTCCTCCCCTCGCCGAAGAGCACAAAAATGGTCCTTGAGGAGGTAGTTTAGCGACTCGACAACGTCGCCGCTAAACATACCGCAACCCCACGGATGCAAATTTTTCAGAACCTCGGGAGCATCAAATTGTAGCCATAACAAATATGGCTATCGAATGGTAGGACAAATTTTTCTTTTGAACTTCTTCGCGATTGATTTACAATCCAGTTGAACTCCGGACTTTGTAGTGCCGTGAGTAAAGAGGCCATTCGTACAACCACCTCAATGACATGGATTGGAAGTTTTATGGCCTTGCCAATATGAAGCCAGTTTGCCAACAAGAGCCATATCTCCTCTGCATCCGGAGGGGCAGGGCCCTTGAGACTCCTTTTGGTCTTGGCACAATTGAGGCGATCTTGAACACGATCCCTAGCGGCCGGCGGAAGGTCCTTGCACTTCTTCCTAATGAATTTGGTGAGGTGGTCACCAACCTGAATAACAAGGTGCAATATGCACACAACCAAAAATCTAAGCCGTTCCTCTGTATGCAACAAGGGTTCAGTGACACATCCTTTGGCGTTGGTACAATACAACCCTTCTTATGAAGTTTATATAATTTTTTTGTCACTCTCTGGTGAACGTCGCCACTTTTGGTCCTCCCATTTTCCCTTGACGCCGCACCACGTCGCGTAAGTACAAATACCCCAAATGTGAAAGTAGCTTGAAATTCCCAGCACTTTACGGAGCCATGGGGAGTCATCAACTAACATGACTCCGGCACAACACCATTTTTCACGAATGAGGATCCATCCGGTATTTATAATACTTTGGATTGCCTCCAAAGTCTTTGACAAAAATGCACGTAGGGCATGGATGTCGTGCTCACTTGTGAGAGCGACATCAATGGTCCTATTCTAATCTAGGCTGCGCGCCTTTTGACCATGGTTGGCAAACCCAATGGCGAATTGCACCCAAGGGCGAGATCCACAAGGGAATCAATCACCCCGAACGATCAAAACATATGGATGTTCCCTGTCCAAAAGCGGAGATGACATTGTATCGAGTATATCGTCTTGAGTTGAGATATAGTTAAAAAACTCATCAAGATCCCAACGGACACCTACCTTCCCAATATAATCGCTTGGGAGTAGGATTTGCATGCTCCCCAGGTCCCGCCGAGCAATCTTGAAAGCCTCAAACGATGGGAATGGGTGCTCCCAATTTGCGGGGAGGCGCCCCTTCCCATCATTGCGAAGCTTGGATACCCAAGGGATAAGGTTCTTGTACCTAGAAAGGGAGAGGCATATATTGGTAGTTGCACAAGTGCAACTGTGTGCAAACGGTGCAATAAACTACTTGCACACATGTTTGCACAAAGCGTAACATTGCCATCATCGCACTATTTTTATCAATGTGGTGTTATACGGTGTCCTAGTGTGCAAGTTGGAGTATGTAGGTATTCCGAATGGAGTGAATGAGCACATTAGACAATGTATGAGAATGATATGGCTTCAAACGTCTGCAAGTGGTCACTTGCACACCACAAGGAGCAGTTGCACAATGCGTCAATAACGCAAAAAAGTGACATAGCAATAAATATCACTTTTTTTGGCATTTCAAGCTGCAGAATGAGGCGAACAGCCTTGGTAGGTGTGTAAACCTGCCAAACGGCGTCCTTTGCGCGTTTTTCGTATCGTCTTCTCTTATTGATGCGTGCATTGAGGCGATCCAATAGGGCGGTACCCAGTGGCATTGACGTAAATAGTCCCACAAGGTCATTCATCAAGTCCCTGCTGCTCAAACTACCGTGAGTATTTCCAATTCCCTGGGAAATAGCATTTCCTTGCAAATCCATTGCAAATCTGGCAAAGCACTAGTAAACTTCTCGTCAAATTTAAAATGCGCCAGCGACGGCGGCAGTCACAACGGCGGCAGCAGCGTGGTTGCAGAGGAATTGCACTGTGCAATTGCAGTGCAATTCTGTGCAACTGGCAAAAATTTAGTGCAACTGCGTGCAAACATCAATTTTTCTGTGCAACCCTACTCGAGCAAAACGGGTTCTTAGGGTAGTAGTGACCATGCACACAGAAACAGCAAATAACAATGAAAATCTAAAGTGTACAAAGAAATCACAGCAAACACCTGAAGAATAGATCCTTATCCATTTGCAGAGAGTGTCAAAGAGAAGCCCTTCGCCCCTGCCCTTCTTAATGAGGTCACACCCCCCCCTTCTTTTTTTTCGCTAGGTTCCAACGTGGTCGTGCTCAGAGAAACCTGTGCATGGGAATGTGGCCGCGTGACCCTTGGGTGGAATCTCTATATCGTTTCGAACCTTATCTGTTTGGGACTAATAGCCTCAGAAACCCCTTTGTTTTAGATTCTAGGGTTGTAGATCCTGCTCTCATTGCGGACTTTTTTTGTTTCCATTTTCCACCTCAGGAATTTTGGCCCTGCGATTTGGGCTAGATGAACCGCCCTGTTAAGTGTTTGCTGTCTCAGAACCCACCGCCCTGTTTGTGATTTCTACACCAAGCCTGTTGGCAGTTCTAGCCATCACAAACACCGCATGACTGATGCCGTTTGTCTTTTTGAGATGTTTGGCCCAGTCCAACAGGTACAAACCTCAAGGTATTTGGCCCAGGCGCCCAACTGAAAAGCTCAAAGTCAATCAAGGTGTGACATCATTTTGGCAAAGTGACTCCCGCCTTTGCGAAAAGTGTGTGTTTGCACCTCCGTCTTTTCAGAATGTACCACCCAGACCATGTTTCCAGAAAGGGAGCACCCCATTTTGAGCCATCGTTCTTAGCTGTTGAGTTATAACCTTTGCAGCCGCGAATTGAGCAGCTTGCAGAAACCTATACAACTTGAGCAAGAAGCAAATTGAAACACCAAAGGCTAGCAAACCCTCGTCAGTGGCACAACATGCAGTGGAACGCCATACACCATAAAAAATCTGTAGATAGGTAGGTAGGTAGGTGCACTCGGCTGTGGAGAGGCGCCTGAAGGTTCTCGCTGGCGTCGCCGCTGTGACGTACCCGATAAGGCTCCGCGCATGAAGAGGGGAGGCGGCTTACATCCCGCTACACCGGACTGGTGGGCCCCACCAAAGCGGCCCCGGGCAACACAGGGAGGGCTAAATGCCGCCAGCGTGACGTAGGTGTCACGCCAGGAGGGTGTGCCCCAGTGCTTGGGCACGTCCCTTCCTTTGAGCGGAACCCTCGGGGTTCACCAGACTTCCTGGCGTAATCGGTTCCCAAGGCCTGCCAGCAGCGTGGTCTTGGTACTTGGGTTCCGAAATGCTTGGGTGTCGCACGCTCCGCCTCGAGTCCCGAAGCAGCGCAGGCCTTAGGATGCAACGTTACCCCCGGTCTCAGGATCTCGTTTGGCCGGGTCCCCTGCATGGCACGGGCTGCGTTGGGGCCCGGGCTATGGACACTGGGTTTCCTACTGTTGTCTGGCGCTTGTGTTTGGGTCTCTGTTTCGTAAATACCAAGCCAATCCTGGCTGGGGTCTAGGATGTGTGTGTTTGGGTACGGGTTTTGGCTTCGCCCCGCCAATCCTGGCTCTGGTTTGTGGTGTGTCTGTGTGTGCCCGCTCCGCTTGTACCCTGCCATTCTTGGCTGGGGTGTGCGGTGTGGGTGTGTGTGCTGTCGTTCGGGTTTCGGCTGTGGCCCGCCATTGGTGGCTGGGGTGTGGGGGTCTGTGTGTTTGTGTGCGCGCTTCGCCTGTACCCCGCTAATCCCGGCTGGGCTTCATGGTGCGTGTGTAGCCTTTCGGTCATTGGCTCTCATCCAACCAGTCCTGACTTAGGTGTTCGGCTGTGTGTGCTTGTGTGCGCGCTCCGCCTGTACCCCTTCGTTCCTGGCTCGGGTGCGCGGTGTGGCTGTGTGTGCTTCCCTTTTGGTTTCGGCTGCGCCCCACCATTCCTGGCTCGGGAATTGGGATGTTTGTGTTTGTGTGCGCACTCCTCCTGTACCCCGCCATTCCTGGCTCGCCTGTGCGGTGTGCCTGTGTGTGCTTGGGTTCGGGTCTCGGCTGCGCCCCGCCATTCCTGGCTGCGGTGTTGTGAGATGTGTGTTTGTGTGCGCGCTCCGCCTGTACCCGCCAATCCTGGCCTGGCATTCGTGATGCGTGTGTCTGGGTGTCTTCGTTTTCCCTGTCAGCCCGCCAATCCTGGCCGGGCCGTTGGGGTGTGTCTGTTTGTGTGCGGGCTCCGCCTGTACCCAGTCAGTCCTGGCTGGGGCTTGCGCTGTGGGTGTGTCTGCTTGAATTCCGACTTCGGGTGTGTCCAGTAAGAAAAAGCGCTTTTCCAATGCTTTGAGGCATACTCTAGTTGTATTAGGGATGCACTGAGCGACCAGGCATTTCTTTCTTAGTATTGGCCCTACCAAAAGTGGTGATAACACATTTTGACCTATGGAACCAAACACCCAATCAGGATATGGAGTGGACCCCTTAATCCCCTTTCAATGTGAGGCAAATCATCTTTTCCTAAGTTGACTGAGCACTGACATATCCAGGGCAGAGCCTATGAATTTATCTATGTTTATCCATGAATTCTTAGCTGTCCTAGTGGTATGCACCCTAGGGGGCTGGGCACCTCTTTTTGAGAGGTCCTGGGTTCAATTCCCGGTCAGCCTAGCTAAGTAGGAAGATCCCATGTGACATGTCAGTGACCTCATTGCCACAAGCCCTGCCACCTCAGCACATATGGGACCCAAAACAAAGAGTGCACATCTCCTGAGATGGCACTATGGAGATAGAGTGACCATGGCGCAGTTTTCCAACTCTTTTCCAAAACATTTCAGCTATCTTTGTGAATATGCATTCTGATTTGACCTGAGTTGCAGTTTCTGTGAATATCCTTTCATCTTTCACTGTTTACACTGCAGCCCTTCATGCTTTGATCCTGATTCTCTTCTCCTTGCATACTTCTGGGTTGGGCTATCCTGGATTGACTGTATTTCAGCAAACAAAAGCTTTTCATCTCCAAAAACAAGCAGCAGGAAACCCTACACCAGCGGCAAGCAGCAGGAGCAGCAAAAACACAGTGTTGAAACCACTATAAACTTTTCTGGTAGCAAGAGGCAGACTGTCTCTGCGCACCGGCAGCAACCCCGCGCCGTACATCCAGTGCGCCGAGTACAGTCACATATAAGCAGAAGGGCGAACGAAGATGGACACAAGGAAGGAGGACGCCGACGTGGAGACAGCGCCAGCGCCTGAGGCACCGGCAAGGCCAGCACCTGGTGAACCTGGGCCTGGACCTAGCGGCGCTGTACCTTCCGAGCCCTTACATGGGCCAGTGGAAGTGGCTGAGGACTCGTTGGATGGACTCCAGACGGCCTTCAGGGCGCTCACAGTCGAAGAGGTGGTCGCTCAGCCTGTGAGGAGGAAGAGAGAGAGCGAGAAGGATGCTGGAGACGAAGCAGACGAAGGAGAGGAACAAGGGCAAGACCTGACGAATGACCCTACCTTCGAAGGCGCACCAAGCGCTTCTGGCCTCCACGCATCACCCTCTCCTATAACCAGCACACTCCCAGCCGCTGCAACATCCACTCCCATAACCAACCCGCCTATGGCAGAGGGCACAGGCTTTACTGGCATGCCTCCCTACCCCACCTATGGTATGGGCCCACCTACCACTGCGCTCCCTGAGGCAACTACTGCCAGTGAGCCGGTGGCTTCCAGCTCTGCGCCGGGATGGTATGCGGCTGAATATCCCCATCCACTACCCGCTACTGGAACCTATGTGGATGTTCCTGGGTATGCACCTGGGTATGCAACCTTGAGTGGGTTGAGGAGAGGACCTGAGTCTCTTGGTGGCAGGATTAGAGGATCGGGGAGATCCTCCAACAGGTCCCTAACGCGGTCGGAGATCAACGAGGTGCTCCGAGGAGCCACTTCAAAAATCGTGGGCGACCTCACTCAAGAGATCCGAGAGAAACTGGAGCCCCTGATGATACCGCCCCAAGCGTCACCTACCACGGTGGGAGTGTCACCCCACCGAGTACAGGCCAACCACCTGGCAGCAGGGTTGACAAACACCCTGGGGAGCCTGAGGAGCCGACCGATGCGGACTCCTGCACCTATACCGAGAAGTCCTTTCGTACCGAGAACGGCCCAGCCGCCCTACAGCCACGTGACGAACTCTACCAGGGCCGAGCTGGACCGGCTGGGGCTGACAGCCTTAAGGGCAATGGTGGACGTGGAGCCTTATGGCTCTGGTGATCTAGGCGGAGACCCCTGTGATGATGAGCTGCCGTCGATGACTTCTACTTCGCCCTCGTAGGACGATGACCCGGAGGACCCCAAGGACCCAAGGGGGAAGCAGAAGAAGAAGAAGAAGAAGAAGACCCGACGCCCCGAGGGACGCAGGTCTCAGGAGGCGAAGGCTATTGCCACCTCCAAGATCGTGGTGAACCTGCCTGAGTTCACAGGCAAGGACCAAAGACTGGGCCAAGTTGGGCCGAGGCAAATTATACCCGCCCACTGTGTTGAGTATGACTGATTCCACTACAGTGGAGAAGGAGGTGTCGTGTTTACGATCCTCCCTATCCTTGGAGCAACAATTTTCAATCCTCCACGAATCGCAGGGTACGGTTGAACACCGTCTATGGGAACGTCTTTTCAGAAAGGTGAAGGCCCGGACACGGCGCGAGTGTGGCATCGTGCTGAGACGCTTCCTGC
The DNA here is from genome assembly GCA_964036045.1 of Eutreptiella sp. 'Long Island Sound 2002'. Lineage (NCBI taxonomy): Eukaryota > Euglenozoa > Euglenophyceae > Eutreptiales > Eutreptiaceae > Eutreptiella > Eutreptiella sp. 'Long Island Sound 2002'. The sequence goes on along the minus strand of OZ038382.1, from coordinate 128,761,616 downwards.
TGTTAAAAATCAACAATACTTCAGCTGCATTTGCTGATTTTGTTCAGCAACGGATGTGCCAGCATTTGCTCGATTCAAAGTGTTTTACCCCCCTAAAAATCCTTCTATGCGGATCGTATCAAGGTGGTTCGGTGTAAAACGAAAAACGTGGCTGATTGGGTTCTGAACTCGCAGTTCTGTTTCACTCCTGGATTACTGCAGCGTTGCCTGGAACAGGTGTGCGCCTGTGTGGAGTCACCTTTGTGTTGCCCTCCTCCCATCAGCCATATTGTATCCCGATCCACATGTGAGCACTTACAACTGATTCTGGGTGATTCAGCTGGATTGTTACGGCAGAATGCCCAAAATTCTACAGTTGCCCCCTTCTTGTCATGCGTCCATGGTTTGTCTTCCTCCGTGTATTCCACTATGCGACGATTGCCAGGAGTTCCTGAACACGAGGCTATGTCTGCATCTCGCTCAATGACTGAGGCAGCTTTTCATGCCTATGATGATGAGATAACATCGGTTGACCCGCGAGTGAATCCTGAGCACCTGCAGACACTACGTCAGCAGGACCATAACTTCCGTTTTTTACTTGCTGATAAAAATCCGGGGTTGCTGTTTGCTGTATGCACTGTCCACTGGGCCCAGTTGTTCCTGGCACACATATTACAAAATGTAAAGTACCAAGTCTTGCATGCTTTTGGCGCTGTCTTTTTAGCACGAAACCTCCTGCGTAATACTATCATTGAGCGGATGTATTATTCTGGACTTATCCAAACGTGGCGCCCGATTCTCGGTGCCCGATGGAAACCCCCCAGTAAACATTCAAAGGCACCCAGTGCAAAAATCCTGATCAAGTCTAAATCTCAGGAAGCCGACGGCATCCTGAAGATTAGAATTGTCATTTCCCATTTCAGTCATCCGGCTTCAAAAATTGGCAAACTTGCATCACGGGCACTCTCCCTTCTGTGTCGACTCGTGGGTGACATGGACATCAATTTTGAAATTTTCTCTATGTATGACGCAAAAGGTTTATTTGTTTCTGCTTTGTCAGCCGCTGATAAGGATTCTGTCCCATGGGCTGGCTTGGAGCTTGATATGGTTGATATGTATTCAGAGATCCCGAAGGACCGTGTGCTCGACAGTGTGATGTACTGTGTGTCTGTGCTTAGAGATAACCGTAAGAGTAGGAATCCCATCACGTGGTCTGCCATTTCTACTATCTGTAAATCCCTCGACCGGTTGGGCACAGGAACCTCCAGAGATTTCATGAACCTCAGTATTGAAATGATTACCTCGTTTGTTAATTTCGAACTGTGGGCTAATGCCGACTTCACTGCAGGTGGTTATGTGCTCAGTCAGCTTATTGGTTTACCAATGGGTGGAACCATCAGTGCCCAACTTGCTGTGCTGTATCTTATGAGCGCAGAAATGCGTGCTACAAGATCGGCGTTGTCTGTTCACAAATTCATCCATGGGAGGTACCGTGACAATTTTTACATATTTGGCCCGAAATCTGTGTTATTTGACCTCCAGCAGACCATGAAAGTCCAACTGGAATCTACTTATGCAATGCCCATGACAGTCGAACAGTTTGGAACGAAGGTCCAGGTTCTTGAGGTGATTGTGGACTTTGACAGTCAATCCAGGGGCCTGCGACTGAATTCCAGAGCGCTGGACGTCCACACTGGTGCGGTGTCAGGAGTGGTCCGATGGCCTGGCCGTTGGTCGACCAACACGACTGTTTGGCGTTCCCTGGTGCCAGGCCTATGTGTGAAATGTGGATATTGGTCCTGGTCCCATGGTGATATTTATGAAAACGTTGTCCTGATCGTGGCTGAGTTAGGTTATAAGGATGTCCCTCGGAGACACTGGCGAACCCGAGTCCTGAACTTCTGCAAGGAAAATCAGATCCAGGTTGGCCCTTCTGATTTCATGGTGATGTACGAATATGGTAACTTCTTAAGGTGGGGATAACTTTTTCTGTCTCTTATATTTTGACACGCATGGGCCACTGTCGGGGGGTGGGTGGGTCAATGACAGTGGCTGTGATTTGCCTCAATTTGCATTCTCAGTCTCCATTTTATTTCGCTCATTGAACCGCCTGCCTTACGTGGTGGGGCATGCGCGCGCATATACACGCTGTCATGTTGAGTCTTGATTTTTTGGTTGTGTCGATTTTGAGTATTGGTTACATTGATTAACAGGTGGAATGAGAGAACGAAATTCGTTATCTGTTGCATACGATTTCAGTTGCTTACATAGCTGGAGAATTTGTGTTTGTCACAGAACACGCTTTCTACTGATATCACGTGTTTCAGAATCGTACCTGATGAGTTCTCTTCCGTGATTTGCCTGTTGCTTTGCTTATCCACATCAAACTCGCCCTCACAAGGAAAGGCCGAGTGTACCTCATTGATTGCACCTACTTGACAATTACTTTGCGACTGCTTTGCGACAACTTTGAAAATTTTGATTGGTTTGGATTATTCTAAGTCTTGAACGCTATGTCTTATCGTGGTTCCAGAGATTCACGTGACTACCGCACCTGTGGAGATGATACCTACCGCCGGCGTGAGCATGATCGAGATTATGATCGTGACAGAGACCATGACCGCCGCCATGGACCTAACCGTGATAGAGATTATGGATATGATGAACGCTTCCGAACTCCTCCACGCTCCTACCGTTATTCTCGAAAGGATGATCGTGGTTCCCGATTTACTTCCTATGCGACGTTTAATCTTTGTTGGAGATGCGGTGATCCATCTCACAAGTCATCGGATTGCAAAGCCCCATATGTGAAAGAAGTGTTCCAAACAATCAAAGATGTATGCTTTGAGGCGAAGAGGATTCTTGAAAAAGAGCGTGACAATTCATTGTTTCATGAGAGATTATTTGGTGCTTCGGTGAAGAAGGATAACAATGCTCTTAATTGGAAAGGGAAGATGCCTATTGGCTTGACGGTTGTGACGGCTGGATGGGACCCGCGTGCTGCCTTTGACGAAATTCATGCATTTGGCTCTAAATTCTCGAACAAATTTGAGGGTATTTTCCCATTCACTTCACGGAACAAGTCATTTTGCTTGGTCTCATGCCTTTTTATCTTTGCATCTAAGAGTCCATGTTCACGTCTCGTGAAGGCTATCAACTCCGGTGGCGATATTCCTAAGGATGGCCCATGTATTGCGTACATGGCATCCAAGGTGACCATTGAGGCGTTTAAATGTGGTGTTGAAGGTGGATCATCTCTTTCCCTTTCCGATTGGGCACTTCAAACGGAAGGGTCATGTGAAAGCTCCACTTGCACTACTTCCCCGGAGGATGAGGCGAAGGTGAAAACCAAGAACACTACGGACGTGAAAGAGAAGAAGAAAGAAAAAACGGGTATGAAGAGGCGTGGAAAAGATCGAAGCGTGGATGGTACCCACGTGGATGATGCCGGCAATGAGACATCTACGTCCGAGTCCGATGGTGAAGTCAAAATGCCAAAAGTGCGCAAGAAAGACAATGCTAATACAAAGAATGATGACACGCATCATGGTGTCGAAGATATTGACATGTTGTCTTCGCCGGAAAAGACCGATACCAACCCTCCTGCTCAACGTGTGCCAAGGGCAATTACGGCTAGCCAAAAGTATGCGGAACGTGTGGCGCAAGAGGCAAGGAATGCCACTAATTCACGTTTCAAAGAACACGAAACAAAAATACATGCACTTGAGACGGATGTTGCGGAAGTAAAGACACATGTTGCAAAATTGAGCACTGATTTCCATGGATTTGTGGCGCACCAACCGACGCAATTGAAGGAGTTTGGAGATGATATTGTTGATCGCATTCTCCATAGCCGTGGAAAAGGTAAGGGTGCGAAACCCGTAAACGATGGCCCGGCCGGGGTGGATGCCATCACAATCGAAGAGAGTCCTGCCGGCGGCAAGGTGCAAAATACCCGTGGTCGATCCCAAACTGCCCGTCTTCGTGCCCAACCTTACAAGAGAGATTGACCTTGTGGGTCATTATCGTTTTGTTGCTCCCCGGTGACCACCTTGGGGCATCTAAGTTTGCTAGTGAGATATGAATTTGTCAAATGTTGTTCACGAGTCGCTCTCTTCACATCTTTCCGCATTTTCCGGACATTGCCAAGAATTTTCTGAACGTTTGGGTGCTAGCATGAAGAAATTGAACGAACTCTCCAAACAGATACAAAATCCTGTGTTTGTTGACCCGTGTCCTTGGCATGAGAGTACCTACCTCACTGCTCGAAACCTATTTCCTCCCCAATTGTTTGTCCCCGCCTCTGACAAGACCCCGCCTTCATACGCTAGTGTGGTGGCAAAATGTTGCGCTAATCTCCATTGTAGACGGCTTTTTTCTTTTTACTGCCGTGCGAAGAAGATCCATGATTCCCGCCTTATGACCGAGGTGTTTTGCAACAATTTTTTGATGTTGTTCGAGTCCTATGGACGACAATTGCATGGGGCATCCATACAAAGTGGGCCTCCGTCGGCACTAGCCATTGCGGTCGCTGACACATTCCGTATCCCTTTTGGGATCGCCACCTCCGCTGCCTTCTCCCCTTTCTACAACTTCTCTTCCCCTTACTATGGTGATGAGGTTTGGTGTTCTTTTGATGGTTCACCCCTTTGTGGCCCTGTACAAGGTGGGGTGTTGTGGGTTGACACCGATCACGCTTGGATGTTTAAGGCATGTCAACGAATCATGGACGCGGTGTTGAGCAATGCGCGCCCTCTCCGTTTTGTTGTTTTAGTTACCGACGCCACTAGGAGATGCATGGATTTACTTCTCTGTGGCCACCAAAAACATCCATCCGTCATTGCACCGTTGTTCCATATCACGGACGCCCGTGTGCCTACGTACAATGCAGATGCTATGACCACCAAATTGTGTTCACATATTCACGGCTTCCTCTTACAGAGTCGTTGTGCGTTCGATACAGACCCTGTTGACAACAATGACGTTGTGAGGATGCTTGGTCAGACACTTAAGCTCAAGTACAAGACCAAATTATGTCATACCCCCCTTCACCTCCAACCTTCGTCAAAAAAAGGTCCTGTTGACAATTTGGAAATCCGCTTGGGAGGATGAGTGTATTACCCGCAAACGTGCCCTTGATGCGTCCCCCCGCGATTGGGGTGCAATTTTTGAGTCCTTTGACCGAATTAACCAATTATTGCCCCTGTGTAATGCGAAGTGGATCCGACACATTTTACGGTTTTGTAACCCCCGTGGTTGCTGTGCCAGAGTATCTGTCTTTGAACCTGTTATTGGTTGTTATATGGTTTTTTCCATGGAAACGGCCGAAGTGTACATTGGTATGGTGGGTCAAACTGCAGTCCGTTTGTTTGGTGTTCGGTGGAACAGTAATGGGTCCGCCTCCATCGGGCGACCCATTAGTGATCGTGGTAGGGAGCATATCCTGGCTATGCTGAAGTGTGCCTCAGGTAAGTCCAACGCTCATGCAATGTATAGATATATGTCCCGGATTGGAGCACACCGCTGGGGTATATGTCCACTGGAACTATGCTCTATTTTTAGGGTATTCTCCCGTGAACAGTGGTGGCAACGCCATGCTGTAAAATTACTAAATAGCCGCCTACCCCAGTTTTCTTCCAAAAACTGGGCCAGGTTGGGCCGAGGCAAATTATACCCGGCCACTGTGTTGAGTATGACTGATTCCACTACAGTGGAGAAGGAGGTGTCGTGTTTACGATCCCTCCTATCCTTGGAGCAACAATTTTCAATCCTCCACGAATCGCAGGGTACGGTTGAACACCGTCTATGGGAACGTCTTTTCAGAAAGGTGAAGGCCCGGACACGGCGCGAGTGTGGCATCGTGCTGAGACGCTTCCTGCTGTTAAAAATCAACAATACTTCAGCAGCATTTGCTGATTCCGTTCAGCAACGGATGCGCCAGCATTTGCTCGATTCAAAGTGTTTTACCCCCCTGAAATCCTTCTATGCGGATCGTATCAAGGTGGTTCGGTGTAAAACGAAAAAGGTGGCTGACTGGGTTCTGAACTCGCAGTTCCGTTTCACTCCTGGATTACTGCAGCGTTGCCTGGAACAGGGTTGCGCCTGTGTGGAGTCACCTTTGTGTTGCCCTCCTCCCATCAGCCATATTGTATCCCGATCCACATGTGAGCACTTACAACTGATTCTGGGTGATTCAGCTGGATTGTTACGGCAGAATGCCCAAAATTCTACAGTTGCCCCCTTGTTGTCATGCGTCCATGGTTTGTCTTCCTCCGTGTATTCCACTATGCAACAATTGCCAGGAGTTCCTGAACACGAGGCTATGTCTGCATCTCGCTCAATGGCTGAGGCAGCTTTTCATGCCTATGATGATGAGATAACATCGGTTGACCCTCGAGTGAATCCTGAGCACCTGCGGACACTACGTCAGCAGGACCATAACTTCCGTTTTTTACTTGCTGATAAAAATCCGGGGTTGCTGTTTGTTGTATGCACTGTCCACTGGGCCCAGTTGTTCCTGGCACACATATTACAAAATGTGAAGTACCAAGTCTTGCATGCTTTTGGCGCTGTTTTTTTAGCACGAAACCTCCTGCGTAATACTATCATTGAGCGGATGTATTCTTCTGGACTTATCCAAACGTGGCGCCCGATTCTCGGTGCCCGATGGAAGGCCCCCAGTAAACATTCAAAGGCACCCAGTGCAAAAATCCTGATCAAGTCCAAATCTCAGGAAGCCGACGGCATCCTGAAGATTAGAATTGTCATTTCCCATTTCAGTCATCCGGCTTCAAAAATTGGCAAACTTGCATCACGGGCACTCTCCCCTCTATGTCGACTCGTGGGTGACATGGACATCAATTTTGAAATTTTCTCTATGTATGACGCAAGAGGTTTATTTGCTTCTGCTTTGTCAGCCGCTGATAAGGATTCTGTCCCATGGGCTGGCTTGGTGCTTGATATGGTTGATATGTATTCAGAGATCCCGAAGGACCGTGTGCTCGACAGTGTGATGTACTGTGTGTCTGTGCTTAGAGATAACCGTAAGAGTAGGAATCCCATCACCTGGTTTGCCATTTCTACTATCTGTAAATCCCTCGACCGGTTGGGCACAGGAACCTCCAGAGATTTCATGAACCTCAGTATTGAAATGATTACCTCGTTTGTTAATTTTGATATGTGGGCTAATGCCGACTTCACTGCAGGTGGTTATGTGCTCAGTCAGCTTATTGGTTTACCAATGGGTGGACCCATCAGTGCCCAACTTGCTGTGCTGTATCTTATGAGCGCAGAAATGCGTGCTACAAGATCGGCGTTGTCTGTTCACAAATTCATCCATGGGAGGTACCGTGACAATTTTTACATATTTGGCCCGAAATCTGTGTTATTTGACCTCCAGCAGACCATGAAAGTCCAACTGGAATCTACTTATGCAATGCCCATGACAGTCGAACAGTTTGGAACGAAGGTCCAGGTTCTTGAGGTGATTGTGGACTTTGACAGTCAATCCAGGGGCCTGCGACTGAATTCCAGAGCTCTGGACGTCCACACTGGTGCGGTGTCAGGAGTGGTCCGATGGCCTGACCGTTGGTCGACCAACACGACTGTTTGGCGTTCCCTGGTGCCAGGCCTATGTGTGAAATGTGGATATTGGTCGTGGTCCCATGGTGATATTTATGAAAACGTTGTCCTGATCGTGGCTGAGTTAGGTTATAAGGATGTCCCTCGGAGACACTGGCGAACCCGAGTCCTGAACTTCTGCAAGGCAAATCAGATCCTGGTTGGCCCTTCTGATTTGATGGTGATGTACGAATATGGTAACTTCTTAAGGTGGGGATAACTTTTTCTGTCTCTTATATTTTGACACGCATGGGCCACTGTCGGGGGGTGGGTGGGTCAATGACAGTGGCTGTGATTTGCCTCAATTTGCATTCTCAGTCTCCATTTTATTTCGCTCATTGAACCGCCTGCCTTACGCGGTGGGGCATGCGCGCGCATATACACGCTGTCATGTTGAGTCTTGATTTTTTGGTTGTGTCGATTTTGAGTATTGGTTACATTGATTAACAGGTGGAATGAGAGAACGAAATTCGTTATCTGTTGCATACGATTTCAGTTGCTTACATAGCTGGAGAATTTGTGTTTGTCACAGAACACGCTTTCTACTGATTTCACGTGTTTCAGAATCTTACCTCATGAGTTCTCTTCCGTGATTTGCCTGTTGCTTTGCTTACCTCAGCAAGTTCGCTGAGAATTTTGGCCGGTTTCTCCGATTGGCCGGCCAAACCCACGCTAGTGGGCAAGTCAAGTGCGATCTGCTCCTGCAGTGCTGCAAGACCAAGTACCTGGAGAAGCAGGTCAGGCAGATCGTGACTAACTCCGCCACCTTTGCCGATGTGTTGGTTGCCCTGGAGAGGCAGTACCCGACCTACGAAATCAACCTCTCCATCAGGGCCGAGATCCAGAAGCTGCCCGTGCTGCCCAACAACCCCAAACCTGGCAGGGTCTCAGAGCTGTTGGCTTACCTGGATCACTGGGCTGGATGACTGACGCCCGGTTCCTACAGCAGCGACGACTTGCTGTTCTGGTTGGTGGCCAAGCTCCCTCGAGAGCTATGGGACGAGTGCCGTTCGACGGCGGAGCGCAAGGCTAGATCCCTCCGCTACGAGGATCTATGCGTGCTACTCCTGGAGCTGGCGCTGGAGAAGGAGAGCGACCAGCACTTGAACAATTACCGTCCTGGAGGAGGAGGTTCTGGAGGTCATGGCAAAGGGTACCAAGGGTCCCGACCTGGGCAGGGGACTACCCCCAAACACGCCCACGCCCGTATCATGGAGAACGTGAAGGAGCTATTCTGGTGTGATGCCAGAGACGAGCAGGGCCACCTGCAGCACGCCCCTGACTGCGAGCAGGGAGACTGCTTCGTAGTCCAGGGGAAGCAGCAGGAGAAGAACACCGGCGCCAAAGCGAAGCTGCCGGATCATTACAGGTGCACCATCACGTGTGCATTCTGCGGGAAGCGGAAGCACTACGAGGATGAGTGCTACCATAAGAAACGCCTATCGGCGAAGCTTAAGGGTGAAGATCCCGGCAAAGGCTCAGGCAAAGGTGGAGGCAAAGGCAAAGGCAACGACTCCAGGCAAGGTCAAGTCGAAAGGACGTGGTCAAGGGCAAGACAAGGGTCAAGGTGGACGAGGAGGAGGCGCTAACCGCCAGCCCGACAACAACAACAAGGACAAGAACAGAGGCAACCCGAACCCTAATCCAGGGGGGAACTTCGAGCCCTCTGGAGGGCAGTCTGGTCCTACCACACGCTCACAAACGCAGGCCCAGCAAGAACAAGGAGCCAAGCGTGAGCATGAAGGTGGTGATGACGGCAACGCTAAGAAGAGGAGCCGTTTCATGAGGATGGCCCGCAAATTGCGGAACAAGGGGTTCGAGGTGACCTGTCCCGCGGAGTTCTGACAGGGACGCTCTGGTGGCACCCAAGACCTGGTGTTTTGGGTACGTATCCGACTAGGGGGACGCGAATACCTGGGGGTATTGGATACTGGCGCCACAATATCTATAGTGGCCAAGAAAGTTTTACCTTGTGGGAGCCTGAAGAACACCATGACCACCGCTGCTATACGCATGGGGGATGGACATGTGGTGCACAGCTGCGGGGACTGTGGGACGGAGGTACCTATGGGCTCCCCGACTATCGCCCATCGGTTCTATGTGATGGACACTGAGGCCTTCGACTTTGTACTGGGGATCGACTTTTTCATACAGCACTCCCAGATACAATCCCTGACGCTGCAAGCGCCCTACCTCCTCTACGTGGACCACGGCAGTGGCAGAGAGTCTGTGCCACTGGAGCAGTCGGAACATACCTCGAGTTACCTGAGGCTATCGAAGGAGGAGCCCTCGAACATGATGGCGGCCTCCAAAACTGAGGACTATCAACTATTGGGGGAAGTCCTAGACCAAGGTCTGAAGGAGTTGGGTTACTCTCGAGAAGACCTGAGTGTGGAGTTGTTCGCCAGCGACAAGCAGCATGTACTGGACCTTTACTGCAGCAAGGGGAAGAACTGCAGCTACAAATTTTACTGGCCCTCTTTTGGGATGGCCTACGGGAACCCCAGGTTCAGTGAACTGGGGAAGATGCTGACCAAGGTGGCCTTGGAACGTTCCCGTATGGTCCTGTGTTCCCCCGATTGGGGTGCCGGTGGGGGCAACGAATACTGGCGAAACCTCCTGGACAGGCTGACTATCAGCTCTGTTTGGTTACCTGATGAAGCCATCTACGTGCCTCTGGGTCGTAAGACGCCTATTGGGAAACCCGAATGGGGGAGTATGCTGAGCTTGGTGGACGGACGTCTTACCTCCATCCCCTGGGAGGATCTGGACCCGACTCTGGTCCAAGCTATACAACGAGAAAGCGACGGACTCGCCTTGTGTGACTTGAAGGATCGCCTACGACCTCAAGATGCTGTTGAGACTACACCCGGAGGAGATGAGTACGTCGTGACTGACACCAACGCCCCCAACTCTCCTTGTCATGTACCTGTTCCTGATGGAGTCTCTGAGTGTGGACTATCTGAGCTACCTAGCTCTATCCACTCAGATGACGAAACTGAGCACGACGCCTTCTTCGTGCAGACCTGTGTTGAGGAAGTGGAGAACGCCGAGTACGTCGCCCCACTGAGACCCCTACTCTCCATGAGGGTGGAAGACCCCGTGGACGAGGAGCTGGACGCTCGATCCAGGCTTTGGGAGTATGTGGATTCCAAGAGGAAGTTGGTGGCGAAAAAGCTATGCTACGCGAAGCCTACCTGCAGCTCATGGCCACTGAAGCAAGGACGTATGGGAGACCTATCCCAATTGAAGGAGGACCTCGAACAGAAAATCACCACCTGGCAAAGGGAGGTAGATCTTGAGCTCATGAAGAGCGTGTGGGGCGCCCATGTGAGGACCCCAGAGGAGGACGACCTCTCGGAGGAATGCGTATGTGAACCCCCTCGAGCGTGCCTATCTTGCCATCGTCCACCGGAGATGGTTGAACAAGACCTTCTATATGCCTACCAAGGGCTGAAGGACACTACCACAGGCGAAGAGTCGGTGGAGGACCACCTCCCGACGTCTATTACTCAGGGGGCAAGCAAATTACACTCTGACGAGGACATGGAGGACAAGATCAAGGTATTGGACCCGCGGGTACAGAAGCTTATAAGGACCTATCTGGAGGTGTTCGGAGAACTACCCCCTCCAGCCTCATGTGACAAGCTGGTACAGATGGACCTCAAGCTGAAACCCGAGGTCGTGGGTCACAGGATCTGGAGGAGACCCTATCCAGCTCCTAAAGAGCAGGCTGACGAGATCGAGCTGCAGATACAAGAATGTATCGACGCTGGCCTAGTCCTGGAGTACAAGGACGGGGATTACCTCCTACACTGCAGCCCCTGTTTCCTGGTGGCTAAACCTGGGTCTACAGCCAAACGGCTGGTAGTGGACTACGGAGAGCTGAACAAGAAAACGCTGAACCACTCAGGGTCCATTCCCAATATGGAGTCTACCCTGGAGAAGATAGCCTCCTGTCGCTACAAGACCAAAATGGACAAGAAGAGCGGATTCTGGCAAGTGGACCTGACGCCCAACGCACAGGAACTACTGGCCTTCATCACCCCTCAGGGGAGGGTGTTCAAGTGGAAGGTCATGCCGTTTGGCGTGGCTAACGCACCCGCTCTATTCCAAGAGCTGATGAACAAGATCTTGTCCATCCTACGAAGGAGACCTAAGGTGCAGGAGCTCATATCCCGTGGTGCGCAGATGGAGGGTCACATCGACGATGTATGCCTCGGGACCAACACCCAGGAGGATCACCTAATCCTTTTGGGTGAGTTCTTTGCGGTCTGCCAGGAGAACCACACACGACTCAAGCTGGAGAAGTGTCAGTTCATGCAGGAGACCATGCAGTACCTGGGGTTTGACGTTGGCTATGGGTGGTGGGCCCCAGCGGCCTCTAAGGCCAAACCCCTGATGGATGCCAAGGTACGACACGAAGACCCCAAGAAAGGACTTCATGATGTACGCAGTTTCATTGGGGCGTGCAACTTCTATCGCTGCCACATCAAAAACTTCACCTACACCAGCGCCGTTCTGACAGACTTGATCAAGAAGAGTACTACTTGGTGCTGGGGCCCACAAGAGCAACAAGCGTTTGACGATCTCAAAGACAAGGTAGGCAACGCTAAGTGCTTGGGCGTGCCTAGTGCACAAGGGGAGATTATCCTGGTGACCGACGCCAGCAATGTGGGCGGGGGTGGAACGTTGTTCCAATGGCAAGCACTAGAGAAGGAGGAGTTCGACTCGGCCATTTCCCTATGGGGCACGGAAGGTCTCAACCGAGATGGAACCCTGAAGCACAGCTACCCTGACGACAAGTGGGTCCTAGTACCTCTGGGCCACTGGAACTGGAAGTGGAACCAGGCCAGGGGGAACTACTCCACCTATGAGCAGGAATTGCTCGCGGGTATGCTGGTGCTATCCTCACAAGCACGACTGTTGGGGAGTAACCCTGTGGTCTGGCTGTGCGACCAAGAACCGGTCCACAGTTTCCAGAAGGGTCCCCCACCTGAGAAGGCCAAGCTACGGCGCTGGTGGACCTACCTCAGTCAACTACGGCTGACGGTACACCATATCCAGGGAGTGAAGAACGAGTGTGCCGACTACATCAGCCGCAACAACTTCGACGCCCTGATTGGTGCCCGGTCTGAAGCGCTGGCTGAGGAGGCGTTCAGCCGTATGGACGTCCACTTGGACCTCAACTTGACGATGATACACCCCCTGGATGGACTCCAACAATCGGAGTACCTGAAGGAGTTTGGGGATATCTACAAGCGCCTGGAGAAACGCCTTGAACCCCTCCTGGTCAACCAAGACCAGTGGAAGAGGGACAAGAGCTACCTCTGGCACGAGGACCGCATCGTGGTGCCTAGTGACCGAGTCCCAGCGCTGCTGAAGTGGACCCATGAGTCCAGCGGTCATGTGGGTACCGACCGTACCCTGAGGCTGTTCAAGCAGTGGTTCCACACTACGTGGACTGACGACCAACTGCGGAAAACCCTCCAGCCTATCGTGGACAGGTGCCCGTGCAGGTCCTGTAAACCAGGGGATATCAGGGACAGAGGTCTCTACTCGACCCTGCCCATCCCTGACTGTGCTAACAGTGTTCTATACGTGGACTACACGGAGATGCCAAAGTTCGGAGGCTATGACTTCGCCCTCGTGGTAACCTGTGGGTTGACCAGGTTTACCAGGGTGTTCCCATGTACCAAGCACATTACCGGGGAGGAGACTATCAAGATACTCCTGGAGGAGTGGTTTTGTGTCTATGGGGCGCCCAAGGAGATCAACTCCGATGAGGACGTACGAGTACGCTCAGATACCGGTTGGTACAAGAGGGTCCTGAGATCCCTCAATGTCCAGGTGTCTACGGGGATTCCCTACTCGCACACGAGCAACCCCCTATGTGAGCGACAGATCCGTGTCCTGAAGCAGAATGTACGGATATGGTGCAAAACTGAACGCACCAGAGACTGGGCGAGACTACCCCCCGTCATATCCTTGATGATGAACTCCCAAGAGAGTTCAGCTACTGGCTACTCGCCCCTTGAGCTATTCCTGGGGCGCCCGGCATGGTTCCTACATGCCTCTTTCCAGAGGACACCCATTCTTCTGTGGGTGAATGGGTCCAAGAACAACAAGCGAAGGTGGACAAGGCCAAGGCCATGCTCCAGAGAGTGAGGGAGCGTCAGTGGAACAAGAAGAACAAGCACCGAGTACCGGCCACCTACCAAGAGGGGGACTGGGTGCTGGTGCACCACAGTCGACTACCCGCCTGGCCACGCTCTACCAGCGATGACCCATACTTCGGGCCGTACAAGAATCTATCAGTGGATGGACACCGTATCACCGTGAGGTGTTCTGCCCGTCTAGGGGGGACCCTGGTGTGCGCTGCTCAACACCTGAAGCGCTACTATGATCTTGAAGACCTCTGTGGGGAGGAGTGGGAGCTGAACGACGAGGTAATCGCCGCTCTGGACCTACAAGGGGCTGCCAGCCCCATGGAAGTTGAAGGTGAACTCCCCGACATGAACGCCGAGGAGATGGCTAAGGAGGGCTTCTACCTGGTGAAGTCTGTCCTACGCCACCGCTATCGCCAGGGTTGGCACTTCCTCACCCTCTGAAAAGGGTTTGGAGTCAAAGAGGCCACCTGGGAGCCCTTCTCTGCATTTGTTCTACCTGAGGGACGCCTAAACTCAGTTCTGGTTGACTACTTGTCCCAGAACAACCATGGTGAGTTGCTGAGGCTCGCTGAGACGCTTGCCTCCAAGACTAAAGCTAGGGCCTGAACCTTACCCTTACCTGCCAAAGCGTATGTGTAAGTGTGCTAGTCCTAAGGTCCTGAGAGCAAGCCGCAGAAGTGGTGTCCTAATTATACCCAAGTCTGCACGCTTCCTAAACCTGGAGGGTTGGCTTATTGATGACACGGGGTACGCCCCGGGTCTCCCCTCCCCTAAGCGCCCCATTTCTGTGCTGGCGCAAAACCTTTGGGGAATACCCAGCGTACTAATCCAGGTATTGTTTTCCCTACCTATCTGTCTACTACAGGGAGGGGTGGCCAAAAGCTATGAAGGCATGAAAACGCTGTTTTGCTAAGTGGCCAAGACACTGACCTAACCACTGCCACAGCCCACCAACCCTGCTAAAATTGCAGGAAACGGGTGGGACAGTGACACACGCACTACAGGTCCTACACACCCTACAGTGGCACAATCCTGGTGGGCGAGCACTGGTGCGACTGGCTCAAGCCCCCACTCAGGACTACCACTCCTACACGCACACCCTACTGGGTGTTGTTGAAGAACATGTCGTGGGTCCTAGCGACCCTCCTGTGAAGAAGACAAGAGAACACAGCGCTGCTAAGCAACTGTGGCCTAACAGGGGACGCCAAAACGCGTTTCCCCTGCTAGGGCTTGGAGGGAAGAGGTGCTCTTTTTGCGTGCACGGCGCAGATGTCGATGAAGTCGGACTCCCTGCTCTGCCACAGGCAGAGGCGGAGTTACTTGTTTGTGTGATCTGCGCCCTTGTTTGGCAGGGCAAAAAAAAAAAGGTAAGCTGCTGCACCAATCACCCTACCTGCCCACCTGTAAAGCAAAGGCAAATGAAGGGGTGTTTGCGGCGGAGGAACCAAGCCACACTCCCCGTATTATCCGGTTCTCAGTGTGACCTATAATACACTGTCCGCAAACGCGCTGAAGAATCAGCTCCCCTGTCAAGCAAGCAAGCTTTAACGGAGTCCTCAGGTTCTCTTAAAGAACGTACCGAGGAGCCCCTGGGTAGCCTAAACAAGGTTTACCGTGCCCACTTCGTGTGGCCTACCCTTTAATGCGTGTGTGAATGCGCGAGCATGCACGACGGCGTTGGGCAAACCTGCCCATCTGAACCTCAATTACGACTCCACCAGGGGGTGGCCCCGCCTGGGCTTACTCACCTTACCTACCGCTGGAGAGTGAAGCAAGGTGAGGCCGAAAACGAAGCGCAAGCAAAATCGTCGCTATGCATCGGTGTGTATGTTCTAATCAGTGCAACAAAAAGGGAGGTTGGTGCTGTAAGAGCAGTTGTCACAGTTGTCCCGCATTGCACCGCGGGGCAGGACCGGTAGCCCCCCGTGACAACCACTCCCTGGCCGAAGGCCATCTGTTTTTTCCCTAATCTCACCTCTAATCATCTGCAATCTTTCTAATCTAGCCCTCTATCGTTGTTAGCGCTGCTACAAGACTCGTTCACGGAGACACGAGACGAGCAATGTGTATGCGGCATACGAGACGAGCATACCTGTAGTTTATACCTGATTCATTGAAGTCTTTTCGTTGATTTTCGAATTCTTGGATTTTTGATACTTCTATTAGTGTGGGTGGAATCTGTATGTTTATTTATTAATATGTGTCTCGTCATTTTCAGGACTACGTGAGACATACGTTTATAATGCCGTTATTTCTGCATTTTCCGGCGTTTCGCTAGGGGCCGCTCCTGCGCGCCGCCTTTTTTTGCGTAGGATTTTCTTGATTTAAAAAATCTAGAGATGACTGTAATTTATATAAAAATGTGCTTCTGATGCACAATTGGATTCTGCTCAGGTGTGTTGTCTTAGAAAAATTCTAGGCCGTCATTTGACGGATTTTGGTGTCGTCGCTTCGCTTTTGCGTGGATTCGTCCATAATTCTCCCATTCCTGCCTCTGCAGATACCCACGCGCAGCCTCCCTGAGTAGGCCGTGTTCGGGCCGAAACGCAGCAGCCTGGAGAGACTGGGCAGAACCCAAGACCCCACCAAGGGGCAATTTAATTTTTCTTTACGACTCCCTTCGCCCTAAGACAGGTCACAGGTCGCCAGCAGGTTTACGAGAACCCATGCGAGTGTGTATATTGTGTCTTGCGTTGGGTTTGTGTCGCGCAGCTTCTTGGAGGGAGGGATGCACATGCACATGCTTTGGCATGCTCCCAAACTAACCCAACGTAGCCACATGAGCCCCGGCAGCGCCATGAGCGCTGAGTCTTCTGTAGGAAATGTTACAAACAGAGCAGCAAAAGAGCGCCAGCCATGGTGAGGGCCCACTTTTCTGTGTGAGGGAAACTATAGGTATTTTAAAGTAGATGTGGAAACCAAGGAAAGGCCAAGAAAAAATCCCTTTTTCCTAAAATGCGACAGTCGTGGCCACCACAGCACAAAGGGGGAGAAAGAAAAAGTGCTTTTCCAATGCTTTGAGGCATACTCTAGTTATATTAGGGATGCACTGAGCATCCAGGCATTTCTATCTTAGTATTGGCCCTACCAAAAGTGGTGATAACACATTTTGACCTATGGAACCAAACACCCAATCAGGATATGGAGTGGACCCCTTAATCCCCTTTCAATGTGAGGCAAATCATCTTTTCCTGAGTTGACTGAGCACTGACATATCCAGGGCAGAGCCTATGAATTTATCTATGTTTTTCCATGAATTCCTAGCCGTCCTAGTGGTATGCACCCTAGGGGGCTGGGCACCTCTTTTTGAGAGGTCCTGGGTTCAATTCCCGGTCAGCCTAGCTAAGTAGGAAGATCCCATGTGACATGGCAGTGACCTCATCGCCACATGCCCTGCCACCTGAGCACATATGGGACCCAAAACAAAGAGTGCACATCTCCTGAGATGGCACTATGGAGATAGAGTGACCATCGGGCAGTTTTCCAACTCTTTTCCAAAACATTTCAGCTATGTTTGTGAATATGCATTCCGATTTGACCTGAGTTGCAGTTTCTGTGAATATCCTTTCATCTTTCACTGTTTACACTGCAGCCCTTCATGCTTTGATCCTGATTCTCTTCTCCTTGCATACTTCTGGCTTGGGTCATCCTGGATTGACTGTATTTCAGCAAACAAAAGCTTTTCATCTCCAAAAAGAAGCAGCAGGAAACCCTACACCAGCAGCAAGCAGCAGGAGAAGCAAAAATACAGTGTTGAAACCACTATAAACTTTTCTTGCCCGCCCTTCAGGACTGGGATGTTGGCGTGTGCCTGTTTGTGTGCGCGCTCCGACCATACCCCGCCAATCCTGGCTGGGGCTCCTGGGGCCTACGGTCTTACTTTCAGGAGGGAGGTTTATGTGTTGTTTGGGGTTTTGCCTTTTTATGGCGCAAATGTTGGCTGGGGTGTTCAGGCGTGTGCGTTTGTGTGCGCGCTCCGCCTGTACCCCGCCATTCCTGGCTCGGGTGTGCGATGTGGGTGTATGAGCTTCTGTTTTGGTTCAGGCTGCGCCCCGCCATTCCTGGCTGGGGTGTCGGTGTGTGTGTGTCTTCGTGCGCCCTCCGCCTGTACCCCGCCTTTGCTGGTTGGGGTTTGTGGTGTGTGGGTCTGGGTTCCCGTCTCGGCGTTCACCCCGCCTGTACAGGCTGGGGTGTTGGGGTGTGTGTGCTTGTGTGCCCGCTCCGCCTGTACCCCGCCATTCCTGGCTATGCTGTGTGGTGTGGGTGTGTGCTTGAGTTCAGGTCTTGGCTGCACCCCGCCATTCCTGGCTCGGCTGTTGAATTGTGTGTGTTTGTGTGCACGCCACGCCTGCCCCCGCCTTTCTTGGCGCGGGTTTGTTGTGTGTGGGGTGGGTGTTGCCTGGCACCTTCTCCCGTGCCGTGTTTCATGGCATGTTGTGGGCTCCTCCCGGGTTCGCGGCACCCGGTGGCCGTTGTTGCTTGGCACCTGTCCGTGTGCCTTGGTTGTGGACGGCGGCGTGCCTCCCCGACGTGCCTTGTGGCCCCGCGTGGTGCGCCGCGCCTCGTCCCATCCGGTCCCTCTGGGTGCTCTGGTTGGCTTCCCCGTAGCCGTGGTGCCTTCCCCTACCAGGGGCCTTTGCCCCCGGATTTACTGGGAGGCTGCGCAGGGCACTCGGAGGCCGGCCGAGAACCGGGCTCATTGTGCCTGCCGCTTGCCTTTGCCGGTGGGCGAGAAAAGACAAAGGGGTGATGTTAGCAGAATGCCTGATTGCTCCACCAGGTTCCGTATCATCATCAGGGTCATTGCCACAGTCTGGTGCGTCAGGAATCACCTTTGCCGGAACTGACTTTACTGCTTCACTGTTGAGTAGCCCGTTGGCCATGCACCGCAACGTTTGTTCTCAAGGAAGAAAGGTTTTTTTTCCCAAAGCAAGCGTAAGGAATCTGCATCTCAGTAGGAGATAGCAGTACCCGTTGTGACCATGCAGCCCCCCTCCCTGTTTTGGGGCCGTAGAAACCAAAAAAGGGGATTTCGCGCAAGAATCCCCTTTATGCTGACTTTTTGAATCTTGGGGGAAAACCGCTGCTAAAATCATAGGTGAAGTGTTTGTTGTCCGCGAACCCACCGCCCTGTCTGTGATTCCTACACCCAGCCTGTCGGCGATTCTAGCAATCAGGAACAACGCTTGACTGATGCCGTTGGCCTTTTTGAGATGTTTGGCCAAGTCCACCAAGTACAAAGCTCAAACCTTTTGGTTCAGGCGCCAAACTACAAATCTCAAGTCAATCAGGGTGTGACATCATTTTAGCAAAGTGACTCCCGCTTTTGCAAAGAGTGTGTGTTTGCACCTCCGTCTTTTCAGATTCTGCCAACCAGACCGGGTTTTCAGAGTCGAAGCACCGTATTTTCAGCCAACGTTCTTGGCTGTTGAGTGATAATCTTTACAGCCCCGATCTGAGCAGCTTCCAGAACCCTATACGACTTGAGCAAGAGGCAAATTGAACCCCCAAGGGCTAGGAAACCCTCCTCAGTGCAAGGACATGCAGCGGACCGCGGTAAGCCATAAACAATCCGTAGATAGCGTGTTTTTCGGATTGCTAGGTTCGCACACAAATTTGCTTGACATATCTCACAGGTCATGTGCTTACACCATGGACTAAATCATGCAATGCCCCTACATCGCCCCCACTTGGTGGAGGCCCTTGGTCGTGCCTTGATGTGATGTACATTATGGCGCAGTAATATGCAGCCCTGTACAACATTTGGTATACCACGGCGAATGCAGTCCTGCACATGTAGGGATTGGAGAGCATGGACAGTCGGGCAGAACCAGAGTAGGTCCGTATGTAGGCTATGCAGCGATGGTTTGTGGGTACACAACAGAGATCAGATCTGGCTTTGAATATTTCCCCTCTCTCAAGGCACCCTTCACCAGCCCTGACTTCCAGCAGGCTCCGGCCTATTACGTTATCATAAAATTCAGTAAACGGGTGGTTCAGGTAAGACTGTAGGTTGGTAAGGTCAGAGCTGCAGTCCGATGATATTGCCCCAGCTGGACTGCTATGCTCTTGCTTGATCGTTTTGCCTGCAGGGCCAGTCTGTCTACAACCTTGCAGATTCGGTGCCACACCGGTAGTGAGATGTCTATCTGCGATTTCATCCTCAGACCTACTCTTCCTGTTGCTTGGTCGAGCGCTAGCATAGCTTCCATTGATGGCAACACCTTCCCTTCCCCTTCCTGTTGTAATACCAGACCATACAGGGCATACAGTGCCTTCTGCAGATGAGACAGTGACAATGATCCATAGATCACCCCCACTATATTATAGTAGTATAGTAGTGTAACCTTGGGTAATGTGCAAAGCAATTAATTACCGGGTGTCTTCCCCTGCCTTAACAAAGGTTCACGGTAGAGGCAGTGAAATCCCACTGGTGCACACCCATGAGTCTCATCGGCGATCTTCCATCGCTATTGAATTTTGGGATTCCATGAGCGATCTTCGATCGCTAATGAATTCGGGTATTTCTGTTTTTGATTTCTTGTTTTCAATGATGAACTAATCTTACGATCTCACATTGTGCCATCTGAATTTGTGAAATTGACCCCCATCCCCCAAAACGCTCATATCCTTCATTTGTGCAATTGGTGTCAATCTGTGCCTTGTCTTCTTATCCTCTTGCACACTTCATTCAAAGTTTTGCAATGAGAGTAGAACAAGGTTGGGTGATTAGGAAATCAGAATTATTGCTTCCTCTCTTCGCTTCCTCTAACAAAGAAAGGTTAACGGGTAATGAGCCAGGGTTAAGAAGGTCAACAGGTTTAAGGTATGAAATGACATTGAACATTGTGTTGGTTTGTGCATGTGCATTTGACATATTTGTATACTAAGTATTTGCTTATTTGTTTTTATTTAGGATGCTTCGAGACTAATTGAGTTTCAACTCGGAGTGTTGAACTTGTTTGAGATCTTCGCTGCCCACTCCGCGCGTGCTTTTTGGGGGTTACGTGTCCCGTACCCGGTCCAATCAAAAGCGAGTGCAGCGCTCTAGGGTTGCAAAACTCAAATTGAAGCAGCCAGGCACACCAGGATCACCGAAGTCCATGACAGAGCCATGGGACACGAAGGTGTAGTTGATGAACAGCGGGATCAGGGCCATTTTGATCAGCAAGTACGTAGCAAGGGGCAACCAAGAGCACCCCTTTCGTATGTGAAACATGGTCACATTTGGGCTACCGCCGACCAATTCGACTTGAAGACTGGGGGTTCGAAGTAGGGTAGTACAACCAGGGACGATGGCATTACCTTCAACGAGATAGGTGTCCCAGGTCAAGGCCCGGAACCAGACAATTATGTACAATCCGTATGCCGCGGAGGGGGGCAGCCAGCATCCCTGTTGCACGTGGCATCTAGTCATGTGCATGCTGCTAAGGACTCGCCCGACTTGAGGACTGAGGCATTGTCATCGTCTAGGGCAACATGTAAAGCAGCTTTCGCCCATGTTGCAGAACTTAAGGTTAGGCTAAGCGCAGGGCATGCCAAAATTCGGCCATTTTGTCAGCCTCAACCCCGGCACTGCAAACGTGGGCAGGTGACAATCGACATAAACCACATATATGAGGTGACCTTGTCCCGCATGCATGAATTCGAGGACAAAAGCATCTTTCAGATGAAGGGGTTTAGGTAAACCATCACCAACAAAATCCGCACCATCTTAAGTGAAGATCAGATTAGTCAGTTGACTACTGCGCAATTGCAGCTACTCCTCGCTCGCATTGGGAGTGCGGAGTCATACTCGCAATCTTCCAAGACGAGTTCGCACGAAGCCAGTGAGCGATCAAAAAGGGAACAAACCTCCCATAATGCCGAGATGGAAGCCATGAAACAGGAGTTGACGATGCAACTTGAGTCCCAAAACAAAACAAATCAATTGGTGAAGCAAATCAAAAACACCCAAAACGTATCAAATCAATGGAAGCAGACACAAATGTGAAACAGACTCTTCAGAAACACGAGATCGGCATTATCGGAGTCAAAGGTCGAGTAGATGCAATTGAAAGCATGGCTGTGTCACACCGTGCTATCTGCACAACCCCGTATCCCCCAGTGGATGTCTCCCGAATGATCAAACAAATTCAAGCTCAAGTGATGGAGCTAGGCGCCAAACACTCCCGTGCCAGTTCCTCCCTCTCCACTCTAGACGGTAAGTTTTTTCGCATGGAGCAAGAATCCGCCGCAGGTCATCAACACATAATTTCGACTATTGATGCCTTAGAGGTGCGAGTTAGAATGCGTCCTACAAAAATGGAGTCGCAGCTGGGCTCGCCTTAGGATGAGATGACTAACATAGAAAAGGCCAGGCGAGAAAAAGTGGTCACACAAGATCAGGCTGCCGCCCCCCTCTCCCCCTTCTCCCAACACTTCACAAAAATGGAGGCACAGTTGGGATCTCATGAAGAGCAATCAACAACCATGAGCCGTGGAGCAGGAGAACAAATGGCAGCCAAGGCCCATGTGGCTTCCACACTCTCCCCCCTTGTCGAGCGAATCACCACAATGGAGTCCCAATTGGGATCTCATGATGAATGGTTGACTTCCATGGAAAGGAGCACAAGAGAAACAATGGCAACCAGGGAACCAGTAGCAACTAGCATTTCCCCCCTTTCCCAACGGGTGGCCACCTTGGAAAGCTCTGCGGCCAAAGATAGAGAGCAAATGGTGAAATTAGAGAGAGCTGAAAAGGAAACAGAAGCACGTGTCCGTGAGTTGAAGCTTTTCCTGGAAATCCTTGTCTTCTGCCATTGATTCCATCAGAGGTGACATAGCTAGTCTCACAGAAGGTCTTGCCGATTGCAGCTCCAAGATTGGTCAAGCTGCAACCCGGCAATCATATGATTCGGACATGTGTGCCTTGCGTTCTCAGCAGGTATCATTTCATGACCGAGTAACGAGCCTTGGTATTACACTCAGTTCGTACCAGGCAAGGGCTCAAGAAACAACCTGGTGCTCATCGGAGGATGTAGGTGCATCAAAGGCTCAGTATGACACTTTGCGTGATGAGGTGTCTAGAATGAAGCAAACGCTACAAAAGTGTTAAGACCACATGGGTGAGCAAGCACGCAGTGGAAAGTCGGTTGCGGAGTTGGTGTCACAATTTGAGGACGAATTGAAAAGTAATGTCTCTCAAATAAACGATAACGTGGTTGCAGTGCAACAAGCACATGAGAAAGTCAAGAGCTTGGCCGAGCAGGTAGCAACAATGTTTCCTCGTCAAAATGACGGTGCCCACCCCACACCATGGAAAGCTTCGCATCAATCCAATCCTTCACCTCCATCTTTGCTCCGCCCCTCCTCTGGCAGTGGCGTTGCTTTTGGGAAGGGTGCGAAAGCTTCACATGAATCCAATGATCCGTCACCCTCACCCTTGCTCACGCCCAACTCTGGTAGTGCGGTGGCTATGGGTGTGGGTTTTGCGTAGCCCCAGCAGGACGAGAGGTACAGTCTTTGCGCATGTACTGCTTCGTCTCAGACGCACGGTGCTAGATCAATAGAACCGCCACAACATGAATCTCAAAGCGATAGGATCCGGTTTACCGCATATCGAGCTCATAATCAGTTACAGACCATCCACTTACGCCAAGTCCGCAGCCTGTCAGCATCTTCGGTACAAGTCAACCACAACCCTCCTTCCCTTCTTCCTCTTCCTTTGCGCATGATGCCTCTCCTTCCCCTGCTCCCTCCCCGCAAGGCGCACGTGGTCATTTAACTGATACTCCACAAGGGCCGTCCCCTCCTATTTCTCAAGAACCCCCGCCTCCGAGACCTTTGTATGGTGAGAATACTTCGTTTGCAAGTGGTGCCGTGTACGCCCACGGCGAAGGTAAAAGTAAGGGTAAAGGGAAGAGAATTCTGCCACCCCCTGCGTACTGGTGGAGTGCCGAGCCACCTCAAGCGGTCCAGAAGTTTTGAACAGGCCCTCACGGACAGGGTATTGGCAGGTGGGCTAGTCTGAGTATGCTGCCCTATCCATGATGCCAAGGCACCCACTGCCGGTGGCAGTGTATGATGTACGGGGTGTGAGTGGCATGAGAGTCAGCGGTGATGGCTTCCACCAATGGTCGCCGTCGGCGCCACAGGACACATGGGCGCCCGAATGGAGTGGTGGAGCAACAGATGCAAAGGCATGGGAGCAGATGCACTGGTCCCATGATGAGGATTGGTATTTTGTTCCCGACTTGCGCTTTACCCGCTGGCTTCTCTCCCGGAGATCCGGCCGACAGGCATTAGTTGGGGTTTCACACTTTTAGAAGTGCAACCTGAAGGGGAAATAGATGTTAAAATGCAACAGGCCGCGGTCACAACCGCAGCTGGTGACACCCACTCATATGCCATCAATAAAGATAGGCACGATATTTTGGATCCCAAGTCACAGCTCCGGGTTCAAGCGATGAACAGTATCTTCACGTACAAAAAGGGAAGTAGCTCGAGAGTGTTTGAAAGAGCACTTTTCCGGTGGTGGAATTCCAAACGTCGTCTGTTGCCTACCGAGCTCCACCTTGATGAACTGGTTGCCACGCAACCCGAGGCAGAGGAGGAGAGG
This sequence comes from Eutreptiella sp. 'Long Island Sound 2002', assembly GCA_964036045.1. Lineage (NCBI taxonomy): Eukaryota > Euglenozoa > Euglenophyceae > Eutreptiales > Eutreptiaceae > Eutreptiella > Eutreptiella sp. 'Long Island Sound 2002'. The sequence goes on along the minus strand of OZ038382.1, from coordinate 128,737,247 downwards.
TGGCAACACACACGTGAAGAAGTCAATTGTGACTTCTTGAAACCTTTCTGCCTCATTGCGGCCAACGGCCGTACAGACCAGCATTCGGAAGAAGCCCTTACTGAGTTTAAGGAGCGCCAAATCCCGGACGAGCAATTGACACCTCAGGGTTGGATGGATTGGTACACCCGATGGAGTAAGGCCGGGTGTAGTGTCACAGAAGGCGTGACGTGTGCAATCGTACACAATTATATTATGTGTGCCTTGGTGCTCCATCGTGACTCGGGCAAGACCCTAGTGCTGCGGCATGTGGTTGATAAACTCTTTCGGCGAATGGCCGAAACGGGGCTCCGATTCTCCTACGTGGAGGGGTTCCTCTCTGTCATGTCATTTTTGAAGCCTGAGGAAGATAAACATCGCCAGGAGGGTGAATAGGGTCGTCCAAAGAAGAGTGCTTTACATTGCGAAGCCCGTCACCTCATGGCGGGCGCAGCAGCCCGTATCGTCCCAGCTCATGGTCAGTTGACCGCAATGACCCTCAGTCAGGAGGTGACCAACATGGAGATCATAGGGGATCTGGATCGGAGCTGCGGCACAGAAGATGGGACCGGAGTAACAAGAGGAGTAGCAGAAGTGGTAATACTCCCAGTAGGCCACATGAGCGGCGTTGCAGTCTGAATACCAGCAATGGAGACACGCACAATGATAAGCACCGGGCCCCTAATTACGGCAACCGCACGGGGCGCACACCAGATCGGCGCCGTCAAACGCCAGAGGGCATCCGTGATGGTTCTTCTGATGGTGGGCGAAATAGCACGTCTGAGGGACGCCGCAACGCTGGCGGTACTCCCCCCCGGGAACAGGGAAGTACTCCCAGTCGCACAGGCATCCAATCTCCAAGTACGTCAAAAGGGGATTATCCAGTTGAGAACTGCACGTATTGTGCTCGGTCTCGACATAGGGCCCAACTCTGTTGTGATAAGGGAGATAAAGTTAAGAATCCGCGGCAACCGCACTGGAAGAGTCGGAAAGACGGTCCTGGCTCCTGTCATAAAGGTCCACACCTTGAGAACGAACTGGATCTACAGGTTGCAGGTCGGAGTCGCAAGACAAGCGCAGGTCCAATTCACCCCACCCCTGGAGCCGTCGGACCAACAACGATTAGGGTGACGCCACGGGAAAAGGCCTAAGCCGCACCAAGAGTCTGCGGGCCACCCCCCCCGAATTCCAGAAAGGCATATGCGGCACCATTACATGCAGTGGCAGGAAAATGGGCGCCGCGCAAGGTGTGGCCCCGCGGTCCAGTGTGGCGAGCAGCTGATTGCACTGTGTTACATATAGGTTTTGATGGGCCAGTTACTGACTGTCCGCCTGAGAAGGTGCTTAAAAACAAGACAGAGCAGCGTGAGCTGGTCACTGCCATGCCCCTGGAGTTTGGGTCGAGCAAAGGTGTGATACCCCCTGAAAACTGCAAAGATATTGAGGGTTTAGCTGATACCGGCAGCGGTGTTTCATTTTGTGCTGGTATTGGTCTGTTCCCAGAACATCTCATCGTGGATGCCTCTTTTCTGCTGCATGTGACGGGGTAGAAAAACACCATCCATGGTGGCCAAAGGGGGGTATGGGTGAATGTAGTGCTGCTGGCACGTAGCAGCAACGGCCCACGACTGTTTTGTTGTAAACATGTATTTGTATGCATATTGGATATAGGCTCCAAGTCCATAATTGGCTTTCCTTTTTTCATTACAATTTGGCTTTGCCTTGATGTCCGGATTGCCGTACTTGGTGCCAACGGGTTGTATTACACTCCGCCCTTGGACTGGTCTCCTGAGAACTGTGGTCTAATTTCACCAATGTCAGCCCGAGCAGGAATGCCGTGTCCGATGTGTGGCGTGCAATTACTTGAAACATTGTCCTCCGCATGGTGCACAGCCCATGCCATGTTTGGAGGCCATGGACAAAAATGAAAAGATCGGTCTTTTGTGTGGGTGTTTAAAGCCAACAAGTGCAGAACCATGGCAGACTGACCCTGTACCAAAGGTCACACGGAATGGTCGCATGCTGATTCATGACAGCGGATATCATTTTGGGACTTATCACAACACACGGATTTGGGACGTGACACGGTATAAAAAACACATGACAATCTTTATAAAACCCTTCGAGTACAGCGATGTCATGTCGCTCTGCCCGAACCTTCAGTCAACCCCCCTGCAACAGCAGGTGAGGAGCGATGTCCACGCATCGCTAGAACAGTGCATGACCCATATCAGCTTGCGCCTGGTATCCAAGCTCATTTTACAAGTAATGAGTACTCTGTGGCACTAAGCGGGCTGATGCCGGGCTTTGCACAGCGGGACCCCCCCTTGATGCTGAAGCTGTTGTCTGAGCAGGCCAGATTACCGAGACGTGGCACCCCAGGGTCTGCAGGACTCGACCTCTTTGTTGCAACAGAAGTAGTAGTTCCCCCCAAGGAACTGGTTAAAGTGCCAACGGACTTGGCCATGGCCATTCCAACAGGTTTGTATGCACAATTAGCTTCTAGGTCCAGCCTGGCATTGAAGTATTGGCTGGATGTGGCCGGTGGCGTCATTGACAATGACTACAGGGACCACATACAAATCGTCCTTGCCAATGAGGGCACCACTGAGTACCGGGTGGTGCCAGGTGAGAAGCCGGTTGCGCAACTAATCCTAAATGGGTATGCAGTATGTGATGTTGTTCAGACAGCCAGTTTGGATGAAACAGACCGCAAGGGTGGGTTTGGTAAAACTGACCGTGTGTCTATGGCGGACAAGAATCAAATTGCACCAGGTGACGCACCGTGACCAACGCTTCGGTCAGTCTGAACCTAGGCATGACGTGCAGGCTACCCCCTCCGTGTACAGGAGGAACTTGCCTGGCAAGACTTGCTACTTTCCTATTCCCAATTGTTTTCTGACAGGGAAGTCTTTCAGCGTGCCATGCGCATTTCATATTCGACAGCTGGGTGTAATTCAGCCCAGCTTGACTTTGAAGCTCTCTTGCATAGCGCGACGTGCCGTATGTTGTGTGTTGTGGCATGTTTAGCCCATCATTATCAGTCTGTGCTGAGAGGGTTTGGGCACATCTCCACTTGTGTCATGTTACAATGGTTTGCATTATCCAGCAGTGTACTCGGAAGGGTCATTGCTAAGCCCAGCCTGTTTGTGGGGCTGAGGGCCAGAAGAATCCGACGAGGATTGCCTGTGCGTTTGGAGCATATGGTAGACCATAGCCTAGACGTCGTCCTGGGTTAGGCTAACCAAGCAGACGAAGCAACGGGGGGGATCTTTGACGCCACCTTACTGGCGTTGAGACTTCAATATCCGGAACAGTGTCCCGAGGTGAACAACGAGCTTCGCCAGCTCTCTGGCCGGGAACACAGAAGGGATTCACATGATACAGCTTGGCCGGAAACCAATTCCGAGGCGGGCTCAGAGGGAATGTCCTCTGAAGCGGTTACAGATGATGAGTGCGTGGGCAAGTCCACAAACCGCTACAAGACCCCTTGTGCACCAGACCACTTGATGGGTCGGTGGGGCTGCAGTCAAGCGGAACAGGCATACCCTGCTTCTTCGCCTCCATCGGCTGTAACCGACCCATCCGGTCTGATGTCCATCGAAGCCGATATTCTGAAGTCCTCTTCTCCAGCCAAACCAGTGCACTGTGGTGCGGCATCATCTGTAAAGAGGCTGCAGGCCAAGGTGCACCACAAGCCCAAGTGGCATGCTCTTCCGTCTGTGGCTAGGCGTGGTGATTTATGCCTAAGGCCAAACGTTGCACATATGGTACGTGATTGGTGTACTGAGCATGAAATCCATATAGAAGCATCTCCCCTCGGCCCTTGCGCCATAAACAGGTTCACGGGCATTCAAGGGGCCTTTGTACAAGGAGTGGGTAGGCTGAACCTTGTGAGTGTTGCCACCCACGGGGATGTACCAAAGAGCGGTCAAAAAAGTGAAGGGTGTAAAGGATTCATGTTGCTTCCTACCCGGAAGCAGCATGAGTTGTCGTGGATGATGGGGGAGATCACGATTGATTGGGTGGATATTCCCCCTACTTCTGAAATTCTTCTGAAACCGAGGACGCCAAGCCCCTTCGTACACTCCGGGGCGAGCAGAATCTGTTGATATATTTTGATGCAGTTGGGCAGCAGCAAGCTCATACCAACCTCGATGAGGAGGAAGATCAGCAGTTTGCGTTTGGTGTGCCTGTTGATGAATCTCGTGTAGACGCCCACCCTATCAATCCTTACGGTAACCCTGAGAACGTTTCCTCTGGAAAAAAACATCACGATTGAGAACCCCTTGGTGCCTTCCGAGTCAACATGACTATGGAGGACATTGGGGCACAGGGAACGAAAGGGCCTTGTGAGAGGGGTGATCAAGTGCGTAATCCTCTTTACAGCAGATCCATTAGGTCAGTAATCCAGGGTGATGAGTAATACCCTGGTACCCAAAAGTACCGCCAACGCATTGAGGAATATTTTCGGCCAAGTGTCTTTACCTCCAAAAAGCGAACTGACGTCACTCCAGCTTAATTGAAAGCACGAGGTTAACTTGGTACCGTGCGCCTCGGAGAAAAGTAGGGCACGGTCGCCAAACTTTGTAAGGCGGTATGTGCCGCAGGAGTTAGGAAGAAGATTTTACAGGAAGTGTTGGACGAGTGCATCAATAGAGGATTTATTGTACCTTGTAGTCTAAAAATGGACGGCTGAGCAGGGCGTTTTTAGTCCCCAAGCCCAACGGCAAGTGGCGGTTGGTCATCGATTACCGATGGCTCAACAGCCAGTTGGAGGGCTACAATTTTCTGCTGCCGGTAATTGAGGACCAAATCAACAAACAGCATGGGCGTTGTATTTTTACTTTGGTCAACCTCGAGGATGTCTTTCACCAAATGAAAGTAGCCGAGGAGTTGCAACTGCTCACCGTTTTCATCACCCCCTTTGGTACATACCTCCGGACCGTCTTACCCATGGGGGTCAAGGTGGGACCACAGGTATTCCAACGTATGGTACAGCATGTACTCCGTAACTGTATGCCCAAATCAGGTCCATATATTGATGATGTCCTTTCCTCTACTGGCAAGCTTCCCCCTGGGCAACGAGAAAAAGGCAAACTGATGGACAGCGATGCATATTGTGATTCAGACTCCCAACCCCCTGATAGTGTACAAGAATGGGACGCTTGTTTTGAACACCATTCTCAAATCTGCTTCCGCATGTTTAAGGCGTTTGCAGATGCTGGACTCACTGTTAAGCCCAGCAAATGCTTATTGTTTATGCGCCAAGGGAAATGTGTTGGCCACATTTTGCATAATGAGAAGCGCCGGCCAGACCCAGCCAAAACGCATGCTGTGGCCAATTGAAGGCATGAGGACATCAAGACGCCAAAGGCACTCAAGGGCTTCCTTGGGTTGGCGAATTGGTATTCCATTTCTCTTCATAAGTATGCTGACTATGCAGCGCCTTACTTGGAGGCACTGTCCGGTAAGTATCAGTATTAGGCAATCGCCCCCGACAAGGAAGGTACTTTGGACGGAAACGGCAAACCTGTGAAGAAAAACAAAGTTAAGCTTCCGCCCAATCAGATGAAAATCACATGGAATACCCGAATGATTGAGGGCTTGGAGAGGCTCAAGGCGCAGATTGTACGGAATACAAAGTTGTGTCTGCCGGACTTGTCCGGCAGTAGGATCATTGAGTGGGACGCGAGCGACTATGCAGTAGGTGGCATCTTGAAGCAAACACAGGGCTATGGAAGGGACATGCCTGTTGCCTTTTTTTCACGTAAGCTGCAAGGCAGCCGACAAGGGGATAAGGTTTCGGGTCAAATGGGCTGGACGGTCAGAGAAAAGGACACTTACGTGTTGGTCCGTTGTCTTTCAAAATTCCAGTTCTCGATTGGATTCAATGAGGTTGTGGTCAGAACTGACCACAAAAACATTGTCAAATTTTATAAGGAAGACTTGTGCACCATTTCCGGCCCGTTGGGACGCCAGGGGAGCAGGCATGAGTTCCTTAGCCGTTTCAATCGTTTGACAGAGTACATCCCAGGCGATGACAACGTTGACGATGAAACTCTATCAAGGTGGGCCTACCCTGCAGGGGCAAAGCAGGATACCAACTCCATGGGTCTGATGAGGATGCTTTGGGATCGACGGAGGTTGAGCGTCAAGAAAAAGCAGAACAGGAGAATGTTTTGAGACAAAAAAACCGCGATGGTTTTGGTTCCTGCACAGCAGGGATTGACATTCATGATCTAGTCTTCGTGGTCACTTTAGGCGACCATGAGGAGCAAGGACGTACACTACGTGTGTGTTATCAACAAGCTCACCAGCAGTCCACAGTGGCTGTGCGAGCGCATTTTGTAATGCCAGATGCTTTTGTCACCAACATATTTTCTGAGTTGGCCACCAGCACACATGAAGACCTCTCTGTTCATTCAAGCAGTGATGTGCCCGTCACGTTAAAAAAAGTCACTCGCAGTCTACACAGCGTAAGCTGGCATACAGCACAGGCTGATTCCCTAGCTGAAGCCTCCATCCTTGCAGTACACCACGTACCTGTCCCCCCAGACATACATGTATTGTATCAGGATTGGTTTAAGTAGTATGCTAAGGACAAGGCCTACAAGAAGCTGTGGGCGGAATTGAAAACCACTGAGTATGTAGATAATTCTAAGAGGGACGCATATTTGGCCTTGCAGAAGCCGAAAATATTTCACTGAGGCAAAAATTGTGTCCCAAAAGCAATTTTGTCGAACGCTTTAGCTGCACTTCACTCGTATGCCCATTCGAGCATAGATGAAACTGAACAGCGTTACCGCCGACGGTTCAAGGTACTTGATGCTAGGTATAACCCTGTATCTGTATCCGATGCTTGTCACTCATTGGTGCATTCTTGTGCTGTGAAGCCGGTTCGGACCCCCGTGGCCATCTTGGGGTCACTTGGGGTGTGTATCTATGTGCCGGCAAGCCGCCATTGGCTGATATCATACTCTCTCATCCACCTGACCTAACCCGATGTGATAGTGTGATAGGTTTGGCCATTCCGGCTATGAGCGGCCATATTCAGTACAGAGGCGCCGCCAGCTGAGATTTATATATCAGAATATCAGGAATCAACAGGGTTTTACCATCATGATGTCTCCGTAATTTTTCAGCCTTTCGTTCTGATGGTCAATGTATCGGCGACCGTCAGTTGGCTCGCGATTTTGCGGTAACCGATTGGTTAACTGTTATTTCCAGATATTTTGGCGGATACTCCGTTGAAGGGTCAGATTTCATCAGCAAAGGGTTCGTTGCTTCCGCAATTTTCTAAATAAGCACTCGAAATTTTAATCTGAATTTTTCGCGATGTCGAAGTCGGATTTTCGACTTCGACATCGCCGCACTTGATTTGGACTTCTTCGAGTGGTCATACTCTTTTCCCTATCCCCGAATCAGGTTTCCCTTATACTTGCCACCCATTTGACTTGGAGATATGAGGGAAACAAAAGCGAATCGTGGAACCACTTTGAAGGGCCATATCTACGCGTGAGTGTGAGGAAAGAGAATAATTAAGGTTGGGTTGCAAGCGCCTTAGTCTCAACTTAATTTAGGAAGCATCAAACGCATTCGGTGTGTACACATGCTCGGTAGAGCAAGGGATAATGGTCAAGTGGGTATAAAGTGATATATAACTCTTGGACCGTGCAACCGAATATTTTAATGCGACTTTCGAGTGTACCGCATGAGTGTTGGGGTTGCATAGATACTTTCTTTGGGTTCCCACGTATTTTTAACGTGAAGTTATGTCCATGGAGGGGCATGGCATACCATGGTGGAAGCCATTTTATGAGGGTATGTGTTATATGCATGGTATGTGCTCGATATGCTCACGCCCATGTTATATATCTTCGTGTGGCCGAAGAGATGGGGAGCCACACGTGACAAGGGCTTTGCCCATGTCCGAATTGTGGAATTCAAAGCGCTAGACTAAGTCTACCGCGTATGTATTGCTCATGGTGAGTTTGGCAAAGAGATCCATGAGTGCACTCCCATTTTCATGGGGCATGTGGATACGAGTGGCGAAGGTATCTCCATGCGCCTGATTGGGGATCCAAGTGGGGGAATTGTTCGCAACTGGTTCCAATTATTTGTATATTGAACCATGCGCGGATATCATGGGTGAGCATAGAGATATACTATCATGACAACTTTGTATTGGGACATATTTTCATGTTTTTGACCTCAATTTTTGCTCTTTTTTGCGTTTTGTGTACTTACCTGGTCGGCAAACAGCAAGAAGCCTATGGGGAGTCAAACCATGGTATGTTGTTCATATGTTGGCATATGCTTTGGAGCTGAACACCACCATATGCCGGATCGCGTACTCCATTTGGCTTGGCACACGAAGGATTACAAGAAATGGTCTCAAGATCATGGGCTGACTTGGGCAGTGCGTGGCGCCCATATCCGAAGGGGTTTTGAGGGTAAAGTGGGGATGTACATGGGCATTGGCCTTTGGTCTCCATCCTCCATGAATACTAGACTTCGATTCCATGCATGCCTTGAGCCTTCGGATAAGTGGTAACTTCAACTTTGAGCATATATTTGATATATGGCCAATATGGTGTGAATTGGCAGTTTTTTGGCATGTTATGAGTTCAAACCCATGGGGCATATCTCCAAGCCCATTCGATTCCAAGTCCATCCAAGGTTATGTCAGGGTAGGGCATGGTCCTGAGTGCCACTCTAGGCCATGACACGCCACCTCCCCTATTGGGCTAGGATTTAGAGGCTTGGGAGTGAATACATGTTTGGGGTTTGGGTAGTGACTTGTGACACATGGCATTCAGCCATCTCATTTGACCTGGTTCAGGGCAATATGTTGGTGAGTCAAGGGAAGGTCTTGAGTCCAGGGAATGAGGGGTTTATGGCTGTGAATGTGTATGTTTATTTCTTTCTCTAAATTTGCTTTATTTGTGTTCATATGCCAATTTTAGGGCTTTCTTCTTTGGTGCAATTCTTGTACATGCCCGCCACCGTGAGACGACCGGTGTGCTGAACGGAAGCCCCCAGCCTGATTTGGATTGTGAATTGGGCTATTGCTGTATTTGTGGGATCTGGTTGCTGTTCAGGGTTGAAGGAGGATTACATTTTCTATATTTTTTGGATTTTGGACCCTGGACTTTGAGGATTTTGAGAAATGCAATCGTTGATCCGGAGTAAATCAGCAGGGGTAACAGGCGGAAGGGGCACAGCGGGGGCCGGTCCTGGTAGGGACCTTCTTTATGGTAGCAGAGGCTTACCTGCTGCCCCTACCAACCGCCGACCCGGGGACTTGGGCCCTTATGAGCCCTGCTCAAGTACGCCCCGGGTGCGTTTTGTGGACTCGGTGGAGACCACGCCGGAGATTGGGGCCATAGAAGAACCGAGACGTTCAAGAGCATGGCGAACTCCGGAAGTTGAAGCCCGAAGAGAAGTACGACATTCGGGAAGAGGAGGACGTGACATGGAGGACCTGGTCTCCATGTGTGAGCGTCGCTGCCGAAAGGCATGCAACCACCGCTCCGCCGCGGAGGACTCTGATGAGGCTTGCCATTCAGGCAGCAGTGGAGGACGGGCCTGGCGCTACCGGAAGCGCGGGTCACCCAAGTCCGCGGCAAGGGACGCCGGGGCTATGGACACGGACCCCAGCCTGGTCAGGCTGTGGGAATCCGAGGGGCACTCCGATGGCTACCGGACTTGCTTCCCCTCGGAGTCGGAGGAGATGTCCGCGCCGATCGCAAGGGCGCATACGGCCCCCGAGCCCGCCCTGAAGCACGACGCCGAGGGCTTGGAGAGGCCAGCCAGGGCCCGGACGGCACCTGTGCCTCGGCACACGGGACCAGAGACGGACGCCATAGGTGATACGCCCATGGGTGATGAGTCTGAGGTGCCGGGAACCGCGGGATGCGCTGAATCCGGCGGAAAGCACGCTGCATGCAAGCACGTGTCCTTCCTCATGGGCAAGTACCCGAAGATGGGGATGGACGCCATCGTGCATCGCCTTGACCGCCTGGACAACGCCAAGGACGGTCTAGAGGAGGACGTCGCGGGGATCCTGGACAACCAGTCGGCCGCGGAGAAAGACATGGAGGAGCTGCGAGCGGAACGGGACCGGTACCGGGAGAATCTGGAGCTGGCCCTGGAGAAGCAGCAGCGAGTGGTGGACAGCCTCCTCCACCTAGTGGAGGACATGTCGGGACGCCTGAAAAGGCTAGAGGAGCTACAGCCCCTCGCCTCGGGTCCGGAGCTCCCGGCAAAGCCGGCCGCGGTAGAGCTGGTGGAGCGGGTTAAGACCCTCAGGAGCGCCATGGAGAAACCCATGGGCGGCCCTGCAGAGGCACCATACGCGCCTCCGCGTGTTGACCCGGGTGCGCTGCCGTTTGTTCCCATGTTCAGCGAATCCACAATGCTCGGGGAACACACGGCACCGGCTGGGTCCATGCGGGAAGGGCACATAACCACGGACCCGAGGAGCCTGACGGTACAGATGTCCCATGCCGCCCAGGATGTACCGATCACGACGAATATGGTAGTTTATGCGGAAGAGAAGATCGAGAGCCAGACCATGCAGGGGCGAACCATGGGAAGCGCCGACGGACATGGTCGGGGTCATCCAGGCGGAAACCTGTGGGCGAAGGACCCCAATACGGGGATATGAACGGCCGACGGAGCAAGTCCTTCCCGTATTCCAAACCCCATGGGTTCAGGCCCAACTGGACCGCATTCCATTGAGGAGAGGGATGTACGGGGAGTGTACTCACACCCCCAGGCCACAGGTGGTATCCGTCTCGGTGGAGTGGTGGCCAGGGGCGTCGGAGACGCCATCAGGATTGACGACCTCAAAGGAATCAAAATCCCCTACTACGATGGCAACCCCTCCAACCTGGATGACTTCATCCTTGATTGGGAGGATTTCGCCCAGGAGGTCGTCGGCGAGATGCGGGGAGCGCCGCGGGGCAAGTGGGTATGTCGGACATTCCCACACCGGCTGGCGCAGGACCTGAAGGAGGAGCTGCGGGATCAGATCCGGGAAGGATTGATCCGTACGGTGCAGGCCTGCCTCCAGTGGTTGGAGGATGAGGAGCGGGTGGACGCTCCGAACCAGAAGCTGGAGGACTTGTGGTCCATCCCGCTGCCGCTGAACCGCGGTGAGTTGCGGGTCCGGGAGTGGAACCGGTATCTGCGGAAGTACCGCAGATGCCTCAAGCTGGTGGAAGACTGGAATGAGGCCAGTGAGATCCGCCACTTGCTGAAGGACGTCCTCCCCGGCAACTGGAAGAGGAGAGTGGAGGACGAGGAGAAGAAGCGCGCCAAGAAGCGGGTGACGGTGAGGATTATGGCGGCGGAGGATACCAATGCGGGTATCATGGAGTTCTTCAGGAGGAACCTGGGCGAGCCCAACCGGATGTTGGGACTGAAGAACGCCGTGTACGTGGAGGTATTCGGAGACTCCATGGGGCAAAGGTTGCTGCGCCTCAACAACGTGGAGTGGAGGCGCGGGGAGCCACTGAGGATGCAGGTCATCTTCGCCCGCATGAGCTTGGACGAGATCGTGAAGTACATCACGGTGGAGTTGAAGGTCAATGCGAAGAACGAGGCCCACGTGCAGGATCGACATGGTCATGGACAACGAGGCCACCGAGAAGACCGCCATCATCGGGAGATCCAGGAGGACACGGCCAACTCTGCGGAGGATGGCAGTGGAAGTGGCCAAGACCACTGGTCCCGGGAGGATCACGAGGAGGCCCATTTCTTCGCGTTTGTGGCGCACAACGTGAAGAATCATGGGCAGGATCGGTCCAGATGGAGCCAGGTGGGACCCAAGAAGGGCAAAGAGCCAAGGAGGATCGGGAACCCACCGCTCTCGTTCCGAGAGTACAGGTCTCAGCACGACGGGTGCTGGGTCTGTTATGGCAAGGGAAACAACCATGCACACGACCATCGTCAGTGCAAGGTGTATGAGGCGGACAAGAAGGCCTACTTCGCAGCCCACCCCGAGAAGAAGCCCAAAGAGCAGCGGATTTCCGATTGGAAGGCGAAGGGCGGAGACGGGGGAAAAGGCCAAGGCAAAGGCCAAGGAAAAGCCGGAGGAAGAGGCTATGGTGATGGACCTGGTCAAGACCGACGAGTGAGGTCGATCGGGGAAGTTGCTGAGGACATGCTGAGGACGTTGGAGGAAGTCAAAGCCCAGCAACGTGGAGGACAAAGTCCTGGCAGATCGCAGCCGGAAGGGGCTGCGGGAAGCCAAGTCTAGAGGAGCCCCCACGGGAGTGGGACCTCGGAGGTCTCTCCTCTGAAAATCGGTGGAATCCCAGAGAAAGCGAAGGCACATCGGGTGCCGAAGAAGGCTCCAGAAGAGCCAAAACCACTGTTTTCGCCACTCCCAACCCCTGGAGCGCCCTGCCAAGGGAAGTACATGTGGGTACGGGACATGGCAAGAAGGAAGGAGCGACCGCGGAGAGCCCCGTGGACGGGCAGGACCAACCCAAGATCTACACCATCCGTGACCATACCCTTGAAGTCCTGATGCACCCGGACGTGCTAGAGTTGCATGCCGTGAGAGTCGTCCATACACCTCATGGCGACGAGCGGCAGTTGCACTTGAAAGTGCGAGTACGGTGCGGACGAGAGGAGAAGGTGGTGGATGGGTTGGTGGATACGGGTGCCCAGGTGAGCCTGGTCCGGAGAGGGTTGTTCAAGGAGGAATTCCTGCAGCCCAGCCTGAGACCGGTCCGCCTGAAGGTCGCCAACGGGAAGATTATGGGTGGTGGTACCCATGAGGCCACTATCAGTATGGAATTCTGGGAGCATGAGCGCTTGAACCGTCCTGATCAGGCGAAGAGAAGCACTCTATCCGGGAACTTCTATGTGGCCGACATTACAGATTCGGATATGATCATGGGGTATGACTTCATGGTGGCTAACGCCATTGGAGCCCTTCCCCATCGTGCAACGCTGGTCCGGGAGGATGATGAATGCCTCACATGGCTGTCCACGGATTATGCATGCGGATCATCCCAATGGAATGCTGAGGAAGAGGATCGGATCGTCCGAGCGGCGCAAGCTGTGGGTGCCAAGTCCAGGAGAGACCGCGGAGTTCAGCTCACGGAGTATGGAATGGCGCCGCAGGTGTACGGCAGGATGATCCAGACGCTGGGAGCCGAAGCGCCCGAGACGGACGTCTTCGCTTCCCGGGATGCCCCACTTCTGCGGAAGTGTAGGAGGCATTGGCATCGAGGAGACTCAGCCTGGCACAGGCATCCGGGTTTGAAGGAGTGGGGGCCTATGTATTGGCATGGTTCCCTGGATAACACCCGGCGTACGGTGGAGAAGATCATCGCGGATAGGGCGAAGGGGATCCTGGTCATAACCGGCATAGGATCCACTCCATGTCCGCTGGAGTGTCTCAAGTCGACGCTGGACTCCATCATCCTGAACGAGATGTCATTCGGGCCAGAGAAGGAGTTGTTCATCGACGCCAAGGGTGTATCAATGCCCTTCCTGGGTCAGGCGTGGGGTACCAAGGCTTTCCTGGTGGAGGGGGCGCAAGCCCAACCCACGGGTGATGAAGCACTCATCCGTAGGGTGGGTGCGGTGCCCATGAAAGTCATGTTTGAGCCCAAGGAGGGGACGGATCAGCCAGTGGATGGCATTGACATCCTGTCCCACTCCGAGATCGACGACGTCGTCAACTACATGCGAATGGGGATTCACGACCGTGTGGCAGCCAAGAAGAGGCGGGCCAGGATCACATCTCCGCATTGGTGGGATGACAAGATGTTGGTCACCGGCAAGTACGAGAAGGATGACTTCGTGGCGAGGGTCATGGATCATATCGCGGACCAATACGATGGTCCGGTTAGGTCGGACCCACCAACATGGGATTTTCCAAGAATGGGCGTCGATAGCGACAGTCACCAGCCCGAGGCCGCAAATTTTCGAAGATTATCGGTGGGAAGTGCACCCCACGACGATGAAGACGGCATATCGGACGAGGAGAAGACAGATTCGGACCCAGAAGAGGCCTATACCGCAGTGCGCTCGGTTGTATCGATACCGAAGCAAGCGGCTGAAGAGGCCCAGGAGAACCGGAAGGTCGCCGAGCTGAAGGAGAGGCTGATCAAAGCCTATCCGCGGCTATTCAGTGGCGTGGCCAACAAGAACCCTCCAGATCGTGGGAGGTTTGGCACAGCGAGGATCAAGCTGAAGCCGAACCCCAAGGTCTATCGTCATCGGGAGTACCAACTTCAGGGCGATCGGGCCGAGGTCATGAAGAAGCTGTTGGCCGAGTTCATTGAGCGGGGATGGATCGAACCCTCCGACAGTGAGTGGGCCAGCCCAGCCTTCCTCGTGCCGAAGAAGGAGAAGGGCGAGTGGAGGTTGGTGGTTGATTACAGAGGTTTGAACGAGCAGACCGAGCATGACTCGTACTCGCTTCCCCTAATCGACTCCATCCTCCAAAAGGAACAGAAAAAGCGGATTTTCACGGTGTTAGACCTGAAACACGGTTATCACCAGATGCCGCTACACCCGGACTCCAGGCCCTGCACAGCGATGTCGACGCCGCTGGGGCCCATGCAGTGGAAAGTGGTGCCTATGGGCGCCAAGAATGGCAACGCCGCTTTCCAGCGCATCATGGAGGACCTACTCCGTCCTGTCCGGGGCTGTGCCGACCCCTTCGTGGATGACATCATCATCAGATCCGGCACGGAGAACATGACTGAGGACGAGCTCATCGAAGCGCATGAGAAGGATCTGCGCCGAGTGCTCAGCGAGCTGGACAAGCACAACATGGTGTGCAAGCCCACCAAAGCCTCACCCTTCGTGAAGGAAGTGGAGTTCGCAGGTCACGTGGTTGGTCACGGGCAACGCCGTCCCATGCCTGGGAAACTGGCGTCCCTGCACCACTGGGAGAAGCCCCAGACCATTAGCGAACTCCGATCCTTCATGGGGTTCTGCAATTACTATTCGGGTTATGTCCGGATGTATGCAGAACTCTCGGGCCCGCTGCACAAGATGTTGCAGGTGGGCAAGTTCGATGGCCGGAAGGGGAGCAAGAAGAAGCTTGTCTGGACCCCTGAGGCTGAAGATGCGTTCAACAGCCTGGAGGAGCGACTCCTGGGGCAGTTGGGGCTATTCTTAATGGACCTGGACAAGGGATTCGTGCTACGGACGGACGCATCGGACTATGCTGTAGGGGCAGTCCTCGAGCAGATCCGGGACGACGGGTCACACGTGCCCGTGGCTTTTTGGAGTCGGATCCTGGCCGAGGGCCAACGCCGTACCTGGACCGCGAGGGAGAAGGAGACATACGCCATTGTATGTGCGCTCAGGAAGTGGTCTGGCCACATCGGACTGCAGCCGGTGTTGGTTTGCACGGACCACCAGTCCTTAGAGAGCTGGCACAAGGAGCATGTCGACACCCCCTCAGGACCAGCGGCTAGAAGGGCCCGATGGCACGAGACGTTCGCCAAGTTCGACCTCAGCGTCGTGTACGTCCCGGGGAAGGACAACACTGTGGCAGATTGCCTCAGTCGCTGGGCCTACCCCGCGGGCAAGGCGTGGATGGACATATCCAGCCATGGCGACGCCGAGGAGACGGAGGAGGCCAAGCGCATCATCGAGATGGAGAAGGCCATGGAGCAAGAGGGGGTCAAGTGCTTTGTGGTGATGGCAAACCGTAAGGACCTGGCCAAAATCCGGGGTGCCCGTGTCCAAGCTATTCGGGAGGAAACCCTCGAGCAATGGATGGTGGCCCCTGTAGAGCTAGTCAGGTCGGTGCTCACAGAGGACTGGTCGGATGACTACGCGGCATCCGAGCACTGGAGCAAGTACTAGAATGCCGTGAGCGCCCCGTCGGACGAGGAGTGGCCTGAGGGCTTGACCGAGGATGGGGACAAGTTGTTCCTCAAGGACAAGCTGCTGGTGCTCGAGAACCGAGTGGAGGAGCTCATTGACCATTGTCACAACGCCCAGCTCATGCACCCTGGCCAAGACAAGATGCAGCAGGACCTGGAGTGGCGTTTCAAGTTCCCTCCGGGGTACTACGCCATCCTGGATAGGTACTGCAGCGACTGTGCCGTGTGTCGGGCCACGAAGAGCCCCAACCACTCCACAGCGGGCAACCCGGTGTACAGGGCTATACCGGAAGCCCCTATGCGGTCCGTAGCCATGGATGTATTCGCCATGCCTGAGGTCACCGTGGAAGGAGAGACCTACGACTGTGTCATCCTGGCGGTGGATAGGCACAGTGGGTATATCGTGGCGGTCCCTGGCAAGAAGTCCAAGAAGAAGGACAAGAAGGACAAGCATGGAGTGGGGCTGCAGGCCAAGACCGTCGCTAATGCCATGATCAGGCATTGGCTGACGATTTTTGATGTCCCGGCTGTCATCTGCAGCGATCGGGGCAGTCAATTCGTGGGGACGTGGTTCAAGACGATGTGCAAGCACATGCAGATTCGGCACGCCAGGACCGTGGCATACCACAGCCGGTCGAATGGCAGGGCTGAGGTGGCCGGGCGGCAGATGTTCGAAAAGTTCCGCCAGCTGCACATCGACGAACCGGGCTGGAATTGGTATAATTCGCTGTGGAGAGTGCTCCAGGCGTATCACGACCTTCCGGGACCCACTGGACTGTCGCCCCATCGCATCCTGTTCCTACGGGATCGAGTGTCACGCACTCTCCCGTGGATGAATCATGGCAAAGTGGCCCGGGATGCGAATGCCATGATGGCTGAGGCGGACGACACGGCGGCCAAAGTGTGCAAGGCACTTCAGGACGAGCATGACAAGAGGGCCAAGTACTTCAAGCAAGGAAAAGTCCAGCAGTATGCTCTCCAAGACACCGTGTGGGTGGAGCGGCACCACAAGAATGTCCTGTCCAGGCATCGGCAGGCATCTTGGTATGTGCCGGGGGTAATCGTGCGGAAGGTCGGGCAGGATGTGTATGCGGTTCGTGTGGGGGATAACAAGATCCTGGACCGCGACCATACCCAGCTTCGTCCCCGAGCACCAGACCCCAGCGGACGTCCCGTCACCTTCGAGTTCACGGCCGGCGATGTGGATTCGGACGACGAGGGTGAGGACGACGACTTCACCGCCGAGAAGATACTGGCGGACAAGCCGGACGCAGGGACGCCTGGGGGTAGGCTTCATAAAGTCCGTTGGAAGGAATTCGCCGCGTCCAGGGATTCGTGGGAGCCTCCGAGCAGTTTTGTGCCGAGGTACACCACGGTCTGGATGGACTACCTGAAGAAAAAGAACATTTCTTTGGATGTCAAGGACGTGTTGGTCCACTTGGTAGCTGCTGTAGCACCATAATGGATCCCCCTTGGCATTTTGTTTGTTTATGTGATTGGGGAGACAAGTGAGGGCGTTCATCCGGGGATTTTTCGGCCTTGATTGGCCATATACCCCCTTCACTCGAGCTCCACATATATATTTCATTGTGGTATACTTATTTAGGTCGACCGACGACGTTTTTCTATCTTTGATCCCCTTGGTCCATGTTGTAGATCAAGAGGAGACCGGATATGGCCTAGGGCACCGATTATCAGGATATGGCGTAGGGCGCTGAGTATCAGTGTCCTCACCCCTCCCTTGGGGCATGGGGGACGCCTACGATGTGTGTGGGGCCTCCATGTGTCCTTGGGACATGGAGGGGGGGATTGGAGCCCATTGGGGTCCTCCCGTCCTCTCTCCAATGACTTCCGAGCGGTGACAACGCTCTGACAAGGGGGGTGAAGCCGGTTCGGACCCCCGTGGCCATCTTGGGGTCACTTGGGGTGTGTATCTATGTGCCGGCAAGCCGCCATTGGCTGATATCATACTCTCCCATCCACCTGACCCAACCCGATGTGATAGTGTGATAGGTTTGGCCATTCCGGCTATGAGCGGCCATATTCAGTACCGAGGCGCCGCCAGCTGAGATTTATATATCAGAATATCAGGAATCAACAGGGTTTTATTACCATGATGTTTCCGTAATTTTTCAGCCTTTCGTTCTGATGGTCAATTTATCGGCGACCGTCAGTTGGCTCGCGATCTTGCGTTAACCGATTGGTTAACTGTTATTTCCAGATATTTTGGCGGATACTCCGTTGAAGGGTCAGATTTCATCAGCAAAGGGTTCGTTGCTTCCGCAATTTTCTAAATAAGCACTCGAAATTTTAATCTGAATTTTTCGCGATGTCGAAATCGGATTTTCGACTTCGACATCGCCGCACTTGATTTGGACTTCTTCGAGTGGTCATACTCTTTTCCCTATGCCGTAATCAGGTTTCCCTTATACTTGCCACCCATTTGACTTGGAGATATAAGGGAACCAAAAGTGAATTGTGGAACCACTTTGAAGGGCCATATCTACGCGTGAGTGTGAGGAAAGAGAATAAGGAAGGTTGGGTTGCAAGCGCCTTAGTCTCAACTCAATTTGAGAAGCATCAAACGCCTTTGGTGTGTACACATGCTCGGTATAGCAAGGGATAATGGTCAAGTGGGTATAAAGTGATATATAACTCTTGGACCGTGCAACCGAATATTTTAATGCGACTTTCGAGTGTACTGCATGAGTGTTGGGGTTGCATAGATACTTTCCTTGGGTTCCCATGTATTTTTAACGTGAAGTTATGTCCATGGAGGGGCATGGCATACCATGGTGGGAGCCATTTTATGAGGGTATGTGTTATATGCATGGTATGTGCTTCGATATGCTCACGCCCATGTTATATATCTTCGTGTGGCCGAAGAGATGGAGAGCCACACGTGACAAGGGTTTTGCCCATGTCCCAATTGTGGAATTCAAAGCGCTAGACTAAGTCTACCGCGTATGTATTGCTCATGGTATGTTTGGCAAAGAGATCCATGAGTGCACTCCCATTTTCATGGGGCATGTAGATACGAGTGGCGAAGGTATCTCCATGCGCCTGATTGGGGATCCAAGTGGGGGAATTGTTCGCAAATGGTTCCAATTATTTGTATATTGAACCATGCGCGGATATCATGGGTGAGCATAGAGATATACTATCATGACAACTTTGTATTTGGACATATTTTCATGTTTTTGACCTCAATTTGTGCTCATTTGTGCGTTTTGTGTACTTACCTGGTCGGCGAACAGCAAGAAGCCTATGGAGAGTCGAACCATGGTATGTTGTTCATATGTTGGCATATGCTTTGGAGTCTAACACCACCATATGCCGGATTGCGTACTCCATTTGGCTTGGCACACGAAGGATTACAAGAATTGGTCTCAAGATCATGGGCTGACTTGGGCAGTGCGTGGCGCCCATATCGGAAGGGGTTTCGAGGGTAAGGTGGGGATGTACATGGGCATTGGCCTTTGGTCTCCATCCTCCATGAATACTAGACTTCGATTCCATGCATGCCTTGAGCCTTCGGATAAGTGGTAACTTCAATCTTGAGCATATATTTGATATATGGCCAATATGGTGTGAATTGGCAGTTTTTTGCCATGTTATGAGTTCAAACTCATGGGGCATATCTCCAAGCCCATTCGACTCCAAGTCCATTTAAGGTTATGTCAGGGTAGGGCATGGTCCTGAGTGCGACTCTAAGCCATGACACGCCACCCCCCTTTTTTGGGCTAGGATTTAGAGGCTTGGGAGTGAATACATTTTTGGGGTTTGTGTAGTGACTTGTGACACATGGCATTCAGCCATCTCATTTGACCTGGTTCAGGGCAATATGTTGGTGAGTCAAGGGAAGGTCTTGAGTCCAGGGAATGAGGGGTTTATGGCTGTGAATGTGTATGTTTATCTCTTTCCCCAACTTTGCTTCATTTGTGTTCATTTGCCAATTTCAGGGCTTTCTTCTTTGGTGCAATTCTTGTACATGCCCGCCACCGTGAGACGACCGGTGTGCTGGACGGAAGCCCGCAGCCCGATTTGGATTGTGAATTGGGCTATTGCTGTATTTGTGGGATCTGGTTGCTGTTCAGGGTTGAAGGAGGATTACATTTTCTATATTTTTTGGATCTGGGACCCTGGACTTTGAGGAAATTTGAGAAATGCAATCGTTGATCCGGAATAAATCAGCAGGGGTAACAGGCGGAAGGGGCACAGCGGGGGCCGGTCCTGGTAGGGACAGACTAAGCCGCGCCGCGGCCGTCAACCTGATACATTGGAAAGTACTCCCGTCCCTGAACACATCTTCCACATTGGTTCTGTGGATTGTGCGGAATTGCCCGATTGTCTCGCCAAGAATGGCATTGTGTACGACTATGCTTTGTGTGTTGTATGTTGTGGCCATGCCGTGTGTAAAGAAGGGATTCACATCGTCGGGTGTGGCCAAAATGTTGGTGTAGCGCGTATATGTACACTTTGGTTCCCCTGCTGCCATCTACTCTGATCAGGACAAGTTGATTAATGCAGAGTTCTGCAAGGAATGTTTCAAGTTATATCGTTTCGAACCGGATCTGTTTCGCACTAATAGGTTGAGAAACCCCTTTGTGTCAGATTCTAGGGTTGTAGATCCTGCTCTCATTGCAGATTTGTTTTGTTTTCATTTTCCACCCCAGGAATTTCAGCCCTGCGGTTTGGGCTATATGACCCGCCCTGTTAAGTGTTTGCGCTCCCAGAACCCACCGCCCTATTTGTGATTTCTACACCCAGCCTGTCGGAAGTTCTAGCCATCAGGCACACCGTATGACTGATGCCGTTTGTCTCTAGTTTGTAGGATGATTGACAACCGCCGGGGTCGGGGACGGACCTACTGAAACGTGGTTAGAGTTGTATTAGAGCAACCTATTGGGGGTTGCAGGGTCGCCAGCTCAAAAGAAAATCAGTTCTTGCCCAAAAATTGCCGAAGAATGCCAATTTTCTGCCGAAAATAGTGGTTTTTTGGCCAGGGTCTTGAGTTGTAGGGCCCCATACCCTCTTTTGAGGGTGCTCCACCCACTGAAACGTGTTGGGGGTTGTATTGGAGCAACCTAAGGGGTGTTGCAGGGCTGCCAGCACAAACAAAATCGGCTTTCGTCCAAAAATGGCCAAAAAACGCCAAATTTTGGCCGAAAACAGTGTATTTGTGGGGACCAATCGGGTAGGAGGAAACCCCCTCCCCTATTTTGGGGGTGTGTGATTAAACAAAAGAAGGTTTCCTTTGGTCTTTTTGCATACAAAACTGTAACAGGGCCAGAGCCGTAGCCCCTTGGGTTCTCCTGGTGTTAGGCGGCCATTTCTTGGAAGCTGGAGTTGTCCGGCGGCTCCTTGAGGGTTGGGTCTCTCCATCGTTGGAGTTCAATACCTATCCATTTCCCTTTGGGACCTGTTTGGGTTGAACTTCTTTGTTCCTCTCCCACGTGGACGTTTTTGCTCTATGGCTCCCAAAGTCGGGTGGGGCCTCCCGGGGACTCCCACGTGGACTTGTTCACTCCCTGTTTGTTCCGCTGATCTCCCCCTGCTGTTTCGGAAAAGCCATGCTGCTTTTTATCCACAAATCCTGCAAACAACACCTGAACCCTGTCAGTGGCATGCAACCTCAACACGTTTCATCTCGTCTTTTACGTCCTCCCGCATGAGGTTCATCCATACCCATTGTACGAAAGATTCATAGACCCTTGCCGGGCCTCACCACTGGCGCATACCTGCAGACACGTAACATACAAAGGACAGGGCATGCACCTGGCCCTTTCGTGAACGATCTACTCTACAACATTCAAGAATCGTCTTTAAAAAATCAGGCATTCGCAATGCAAGGCTTTTTATACTATAAATCCGTGAGTTTCATAAACTCTGTAGTCAATGCTGACAGTCACATCTCTGATCTGGCGACCGCGACTCGCGCTGTGCAGCGCGATCTCTCTAAAAGCCCGCAAACAATAATAAAATAGGCAAAAGCATATATAAAAAAATAGACAGAAAAAAAGAAATATTAAACACGGCGCTGACCATTACGAGGTCTGTGCCGAAGACAGTCGTGGGGCAGCCGGACTGGCTTCACCCCCCTACTTAGAGGTTAACCGACGGCCTTGGAACTGGCCGTTCACGCACATCTACTCCAACGTCGCCCATACGTCGCTTCCGCAGCCGGCACACGTGGACGCCCCTTCCTCACGTCGGAGTACTCTCTCCCCAGGTTTGACGAGGTCCCTGTGGCGTGAGGCCTTGTGCTTTGTCTGTGTGGCTCACAAAGACTTTGCTGGCGACGGCTTTCTTCTACCAACGCTTCTTCAACGGACACTTCGATGGCAGGCACATGTAGAACAGATCTGGACCACATATTTTGCAGTGACCTGCCGCATCACCAGTATGCTGCTGGTCCTCCGGAATCTCAGGCATTTGAACAATAGGTGCCCACAGCGGCACCGTCATGGATAGTCGCTTCATGGTGTCTGCTGCATCCTCAACGGAGTCTGAACTCGCTGATCCTGCTTCACTCGCCGCGCGAATCTCCATGGAGTCCCTTGGACTACTTTTGAAGAGCTCCTGCAGCGTTGCTTCATCCAAATCTGTCCACCAGGGCTCTCTTTCGGCTGCGCTGTCATCAGACTGGTGTCCGTACCCCACATGGCTGAAGTTGTCTTGCCTTCGATTGCCGTAGCTCCGCGCATCCGTAGTACTTGCAGCGCTGCGTGACTCCCACTCGCTACGCGATGATGGACTCGTTGCACGCGAATCTGAGGTGGGCAGTGAAGAATGAAATTTACCGTCGTCTTCTGACATGCGGTGTTGCCTGGCCAGGGTGGGTGGAGGACATGCAAGACCAATTTTGAATCTTTCTGTAACAGGGCCAGAGCCCTAGTCTCTCCTGGTCTTGGTGTTTGACGCCCATTTCTTGGAAGCTGGAGTTGTCCGGCGGCTCCTTGAGGGTTGGGTCTCTCCACCGTTGGGGTTCAATACCTACCCATTTCCCTTTTGGACCTGTTTGGGTTGAACTTCTTTGTTCCTCTCCCACGTGGACGTGTTCACTCCCTGTTTGTTCTGCTGATATCCCCCTGCTGTTTTTGAGAAGCCATGCTGCTTTCTTTCCAGAAATCCTGCAAACAACACCTGAACCTCAACACGTTTCATCTCGTCTTTTACGTCCTTCTACATGAGGTTCATCCATACCCATTGTAAGAAAGATTCATAGACCCTTGCCGGGCCTCACCACTGGCGCATACCTGCAGACACATAACATACAAAGAACCGGGCATGCACCTTGCCCTTTCGTGAACGATCTACTCTACAACATTCCAGAATCGTCTTTATAAATTCGGGCATTCGCAATAATTATAACTACAGCGTTCAAAGGGCTTTTTTTTACTATAAATCCGTGAGTTTCATAAACTCTGTAGTCAATGCTGACGGTGACATCTCTGATCTGGCGACCGCAACTCACCCTTTGCAACGCGCTCTCTCTAAAAGCTCGCAAACAATGATAAAATATGCAGAAGCATATATAAAGAAATAGACAGAAAAATAGAAATGTTAAACACGGCGCTGACCATTACGAGGTCTGTGCCGAAGACGCTCCTGGGGCAGCCGGACTGGCTTCAAAATCTACCTTTATTGTTTTTTTGTCCCTATAATATACTATACAGGTACACTGGGGTGCAGCACTGTTCTGCAGCACCACCCCAGACAGACCAACATACTCCAAAATAGGCCAAATTCCAGGGTTTTTGATGGTTTGGGAGAGAGCTCTGTTGGGACAAACCCCCCCATCCCTCTTTCAGGGCCAGAGAATCCCAAAAAAAGGAGAATTTCTGTCGAAAACCTCTAGAGGCAGGTACACTGGTGTGCAGCATTGTTGTTCTGCGGGACCAGCCAGAAGCAGGCAAAAATACCCCAAAATAGGCCAAATTTCAGGGTTTTCGATATCTTTGGACAAAACTCGGGTACGAGGACCCCTCCCCCCTATTTTGGGGCCGTGGAAACCAAAAAAGGGGATTTCGCGCGAAAATCCCCTTCTTGCTGACTTTTTCAATCTTGAGAAAAAACAGCTGCTAAAATCATAGGTGAAGTGTTTGTTGTCCGCCAACCCACCGCCCTGTTTGTGATTTCTACACCAAGCCTGTCGCGATTCTAGCAATCAGGAACACCGCTTGACTGATGCCGTTCGCCCTCTTGAGATGTTTGGCCAAGTCCACCAAGTACAAACCTCAAAGCTTTTGGCCCAGGCGCCCAACTACAAAGCTCAAGTCAATCAAGGTGTGAATTCATTTTAGCAGAGTGACTCCCGCTTTTGCAAAGAGTGTGTGTTTGCACCTCCGTCTTTTCAGATTGTGCCACCCTGACCGTGTTTTCAGAGTCGAAGCACCCAATTTTCAGCAACCTTCCTTGGCTGTTGAGTTATACCCTTTACAGCCCCGAACTGAGCAGCTCCCAGAACCCTATACGACTTGAGCAAGAAGCAAATTGAAACCCCAAAGGCTAGCAAACCCTCGTCAGTGCAAGGACATGCAGCGGACCGCGGTACGCCATAAACTATCTCTAGATAGCGTGTTTTTCGGGTTGCTAGGTTCGCACACAAATTTGCTTGACATATCTCACAGGTCATGTGCTTAGACGATGGATTGAATCATGCAATGCCCCTACATGGCCCCCCTTGAATGAAGGCCTTGGTCGTGCCTTGATGTGATGTACATTATGCCGCAGTAATATGCAGCCCTGTACAACATTTGGTATACCACGGCGAATGCAGTCCTACACATGTATGGATTGGAGAGCATGGACAGTAGGGCACAACCAGAGTAGGTCAGTGTGTAAGCTATGCAGCGATGGTTTGTGGGTACACAACAGAGATCAGATCTGGCTTTGAATATTTCCCCTCTCTCAAGGCACCCTTCACCAGCCCCGACTTATAGCAGGCTCCGGCCTATTATGTTATCATAAATTCAGTAACCGGGTTGTTCGGGTAAGACTGTAGGTAGGTAAGGTCAGAGCTGCAGTCCGATGATATTGCCCCAGCTGGACTGCTATGCTCTTGCTTGATCCTTGGTCGTGCCTTGATGTGATGTACATTATGCCGCAGTAATATGCAGCCCTGTACAACATTTGGTATACCACGGCGAATGCAGTCCTACACATGTATGGATTGGAGAGCATGGACAGTAGGGCACAACCAGAGTAGGTCAGTGTGTAAGCTATGCAGCGATGGTTTGTGGGTACACAACAGAGATCAGATCTGGCTTTGAATATTTCCCCTCTCTCAAGGCACCCTTCACCAGCCCCGACTTCCAGCAGGCTCCGGCCTATTATGTTATCATAAATTCAGTAACCGGGTTGTTCGGGTAAGACTGTAGGTAGGTAAGGTCAGAGCTGCAGTCCGATGATATTGCCCCAGCTGGACTGCTATGCTCTTGCTTGATCGATTTGCCTGTGGGGCCAGTCTGTCTACAACCTTGGAGATTCGGTACCACACCGGTAGTGAGTGGTCTATCTGCGATTTCATCCTCAGACCTACTTTTTCTGTTGCTTGGTCGAGCGTTAGCATAGCTTCCAGTGATGGAAACACCTTCCCTTCCCCTTCCTGTTGTAATACCAGACCATGCAGGGCATACAGTGCCTTTTGCAGACGAGACAGTGACAATGATCCACAGATCACCCCCACTATATTATAGTAGCATAGTAGTGTCACCTTGGGTAATGTGCAAAGCAATTAATTACCGGGTGTCTTCCCCTGCCTTGACAAAGGTTCACGGTAGAGGCAGTGCAACGGCCTGAAGCTTACCACTGAAATCGCACAGGTGCACACCCGTGAGTCTCATGCGCGATCTTCCATCGCTATTGAATTTTGGGATTCCATTAGCGATCGAATTTGGGAATTTCTGTTTTTGATTTTTTGTTTTCAATGATGAACTAATCTTACGATCTCACATTGTGCAGTCTGAATTTGTGAAATTGACCCCCATCCCCCAAAAACGCTCACATCCTTCATTTGTGCAATTGGTGTCAATCTGTGCCTTGTCTCCTTATCCTCTTCCACACTTCATTCAAAGTTTTGCAACCAGAGTAGAACAACGTTGGGTGACTAGGAAATCAAGATTATTGCTTCCTCTCTTTGCTTCCTCTAACAAAGAAAGGTGAACGGGTAACGAACCAGGGTTAAGAAGGTCAACAGGTTTAAGGTATGAAATGACATTGAACATTGTGTTGGTTTGTGCATGTGCATTTGATATATTTGTATACTAAGTATTTGCTTATTTGTTTTTATTTAGGATGCTTCGAGACTAATTGAGTTTCAACTCGGAGTGTTGAACTTGTTTGAGATCTTCGTTCCTCACTCCGCGCGTGCCTTTTGGGGGTTACGTGTCCCGTAGCCGGTCCAAACAAAAGCGAGTGCAACGCTCTAGGGTTGCGAAACTCAATTTGAAGCAGCCAGGCACACGAGGATGGCCGATGTCCATGACGGAATCATGGCACACGAAGGTGTAGTTGATGAACAGCGGGACCAGGGCCATTTTGATCAACACGTACGTAGCGAGGGGCAACCAAGGGCACCCCTTTCGTATGTGAAACATGGTCACATTTGGGCTACCGCCGACCAATTCGACTTGAAGACTGGGGGTTCGAAGTAGGCTAGTACAACCAGGGACGATGGCATTACCTTCAATGAGATAGGTGTCCTAGGTCAAGGCCCGGAACCAGACAAGTATGTACAATCCGTATGCCGCAAAGGGAAGCAGCCAGCATCCCTGTTGCACGTGGCATCTAGTCATGTGCATGCTGCTAAGGACTCGCCCGACTTGAGAACGGGGGCATTGTCATCGTCTAGGGCAACATGTGAAGCAGCTTTCCCTCATGTTGCAGAATTTAAGGTTAGGCTAAGCGGAGGGCATGTCAAGGTTCGGCCTTCTAGTGAGCCTCAACCCCGGCACTGCAAACGTGGGCAGGTGACAATCGACATGAACCACATATATGAGGTGACCTTGTCCCGCATGCATGAATTTGAGAACAAAAGCATCTTTGAGATGAAGGAGTTTAGGTAAACCATCGCCAACAAAATCCGCACAATCTCAAGTGAAGATCAGATTAGTCAGCTAATTACTGCGCAATTGCAGCCACTCCTTGCTCGCATTAGGGCTGCGGAGTCAGACTTGCAATCTTTCAAGACGAGTGCGCACGAGGCCAGTGAGCGAGCAAAAGGGGAACAAGCCTCCGATAATGCCGAGCTGGAAGCCACGAAACAAAAGTTGGCGATGCAACTTGAATCCCAAAACAACAAACATCAAGTGGTGAAGCAAACCAAAATGACCCAAAGCGTATCAAATCAATGGAACCAGACACAAATGTGAAACAGACACTTCAGATACACACGAAATGGGCATTGACGGAGTCAAAGATCGAGTAGATGCAATTGAAAGCATGGCTGTGTCACACGGTGCTATCTGCACAACCCCGTATCCCCCAGTGGATGTCTCCCCAATGATCGGAAAGATTCAAGCTCAAGTGATGGAGCTGGGCGCCAAACACTCCCGTGCCAATTCCTCCCTCTCCACTCTAGACGGTAAGTTTTTTCGCATGGAGCAAGAATCCGCCGCAGGTCATCAACACATAATTTCGACTATTGATGCCTTAGAGGTGCAGGTTAAGATGCGTCTTGCAAAAAAGGAGTCGCAGCTGGGCTCGGCTGAGGATGGGATGACTAACATAGAAAAGGCCAGGCGAGAAAATCTGGTCACACAAGATGAGGTTGCCGCCTCCCTCTCCTCCTTTGCCCAACGCTTCACAAAAATGGAGGCACAGTTTGGATCTCATGAAGAGCAATTAACAACCATGAGCCGTGGAGCACGAGAACAAATGGCAACCAAGGACCATGTGGCTTCCTAACTCTCCCCCCTTTTCTTTGGTGCATGGGGGTTGCCCCCCGGCGAGCATAACACAAAAGCGGCCTAACCACGGACAAGTGAGCGTTCATGGCGAGCCGAAGTTCATCGAAGGACAGCAGCCATATGTACAGTAACTCAGGGGGTGTGACCCTGCTCCATAATGCACCAAAGGCCTGGTTACTGTGGGCTGTGGCTTCGCCATTAGCCCTGTGGTTGGTGTTATGACGCAAGACGAATCGAAAATAAAAGGGACTCTATATATATTTATATATATATATATAAATCAGAAACAAACTAATAACCCCGGTCTTAGAACATCTGGCGTATCATAAAAGACCTCCAGTTAAGCGGAAACCACTGACTTCTGAAATGTTCGGAAAGCTCTGAGAATCGAGTGATGGCTGTGGTGTTCTTACCGTAGTATTTGAGCTGTTGCCGCTTTCAAATTGAGCTCACAGGCTAAGGGACTCACGGGCCAACTTCAGCGTTCAAGGGGACGGGAACGGGGATCTCAGGGTACTTTTTCAATCTGTTGGCATGCAGCGTAAGGGCAAACGCCGTATGTGAGCGGGCTCGGAGCACTGGAATGCTGCGTTCCTTTAATCCAGGTACCACAGGACTCCTGGAGACGGCTCGCGAGGTTCCGGTATCCAGAACCAGCAATGGTAGTATCCAAAACCTTCTGGTTCATACCACCAGTGAATGCCGTGGTACCACATGACAGCAGTGGATGGGGAAAAAGGCTGTAAATTGGATGATTGACTGGAAGGGGCTGGAAGAGAGCTTCAAAAATGTGCTGCCACAAACGTGGTCCCATCTTATCGATCTGTCAGCTGGTGTCAGGAAGTTAGAGGGGGGGGGGTGCAGATCGCAGGTGGTGAAGATGAGGAGGACGGGAAAGAAAGACAATAGAAAAAAGAAAAAGAGGGGGGGAGAAACTCGTCATCCGGAGACCAAAGCGGGGCAGAAACCCCCCAGTCGCTTGCGGAGCTTAGTTTCTGTTCGCGATGGCTTTTTTAGGGTAACGTGTTCCTAAGTGGGTAGTTACGGTAAATTAAGTAGATGGGTTTAGGTTTTTTTGTTTTTGCTGTGAACGTGTCTGTGTTTGTGGGGGTGTTTTTTGGCGACTGTTGTGTTTGTCCTTTTTGGGTAGGTCAACAGGGTGGGGTTGTGGGACGAAGTGCTGTAGATGGAGTACTGGTTGTTCCATGGGTTGTCTTCGGAATCTGGTTGGAGTAGGTGCAGATCGTTAATTGGGTTTTGTCTGAGCCAGGTTTGTGTCTCTTGCAGTGCTGTTTTGAGTCGTTTTCTTCTGTATTTAAAGGCTGTTTTTAGGTTTTGTAGGTGTTGGAAGTAGGGAGTGTCGGGCGGGATTGCTCTTAGTGCATTACTGAGTGAGTTGGGAATGAGCGTGCGGATGTAGTTTCTTCTTTCTCCTTTTGATGCATGTGGCCACCAGTCGATGACTGTTTGTTTGAAGGGTTGTTGCCTGACCTCAAAAAAGAGGTCACGAACAGGTTTCGCTGTGCCGCATTCGGTTACCGTTGTTATGGGGTCGAGGGGTTGATGAGTGTGGCTTTTGGGGCATTGATATGTGTTGAGTTTGTAATGGGGAAGAAAACCAGTGCAACAGTACAGTCCGTTTGTCCATTTAAAAGGTAATCTGGAAAACCACGATGTGTGGGCGTAGAAGTCGGTGCTAGAAGGTAGGTGTATGTTGTTGTGTTTATGGTTTGGAAGTAGGTGTTTGACAGTTTTGCGTGTAATGCGTCCTGGCAGTGGTGTATGATTGTGGTATATGAAGTGAAAAGTGTCGGGGTTGTGGTGTTCTGGGTGTTGGTGGAGGTTGAATGATACCCATTTAGAAATTTTGTCAGAGTGCTCATTGCCATCGAAGTCAGCGTGTCCTTTGATCCAGGTGAAAATTATGTGAAGGTGGGTGTTGTGAAGAAATTCCCAAATACAGTTGTACCAAAGAGCGAAGCAATTAGCGTTAGAAGCGAAGGGTTTAGTTTTTAATTGTTGTATTTGGTCGAGTGTGGAGCAAACCGACAGGTTGTCAATGGCAAAAATGATTGGTTGAGAGAGAGTGTCGAGGTGTTGGAGGTAGGTAAACAGTATAATGGCATAAATTTCTGCTGGGTAAGATCCTTTTATTGGTGATGTGTTGCAGATGGTTGTTGGCGGTGTAGTGTTGAAGGTGATGGCGGCGCCCGATGGCGTGTTCACTGTGGGGTCATCCGACCCGTTGGTGTAGGCAATCGTAACGTTAGGGTAGGCGTCGAGTGCGTCTAAAAGATCGTGGCACCCCCAGTAGTGCAGGTGTTGAGGGTTTGGGGGAGAAAGATTGTTTTTCAGGGTAAATTGAATGAAATTTTGAGTGGTGGTGGTGCCAGTGAAAGAGGAAGGGACGTTGGTCGTGTCGGGTATGGAGAGAGACTTGGTAGGCTTGGAAATATCTTGGGATGTGGGGAGAGTAAGGAAGCGAAACTGATGGTTGGGGGTGAGGATTGTAGACATGCCAGGGAAAGTAAGTGTGGTTTTCTGAGGCGTGGGGTGGTCGACTGTGCCTCGGAACCACAGGGTCGTTTTTGTGGTGTGGGTGGTATTTTTCGTAATGGAATATGTTGGTGGGTGGCTGTTGGATTGGTAGTAGATAAAGGCGACTTCGATTGTTGTGTGTGTAGGGATTTGAGAAGGGAGACATGGGTTGACTGTGGGTATGTTGTGTGTGTGGAAACCTAAAAAGCTAGCAGAGTGGGCAGTCATGCGTTGCATGGTGTTGGGGTTAGTGGACTTGTAGCGCAAGGTGTACTTGACTCTTTTGTTGGTGTGGGAAGGTCCGTCGTTGTGTGTGTAGCGCAGTATATGGTTGATGGCTTGGATGTGGGTTACGACAGAAATTTTCGTGATGTTTAGACCTAGTGTGTGTGGGGGGGAGTATTTGGGTTTTTTGGGGGTACGAAAGGATAGTTTGCCTAACTTGGAGATATGACTCCAAATTGTGGTGTCCAGTTTGTCGAGGTCCTGTTGCGGGAGTGAGTTGTAGATTAAACGGTAGGTGAGGGTAGGTATCAGTTGTATGTTGGATAGTTTTATGACTTCGTTGTGTGTGAGAGGGAGGGTGGCTATGTTGGCGAAAAAGGCGTGAATGGTGTTGAGTAGAAGTTGGAGCATGCTCGGGTTTTGTTGTTTGTTGAGAAAGTAGGTGCCCAGGTATTTATAAAAAACCGTGGGGTCGCCGTCATCCGTAAAGGTACTGAAATGTTGGGTAGGACTAATACGAATGGTGATGTGGGTGGCGTTGTTGAGGGCGTGGAGTTCGGACTTCGTAGTGTTAAAAGAAAGGCCGTATCGAGGCCCTTGGACAAAGAGGAGGTGAAGCACTTTGTGTAGAGTGGCATGGGAGGTTGTTTGGAGGGCGATGTCGTCGATGAAGGAGAAAAGGTCGTTGAATTCGTGTTTAGGTAGGAGAGATTGTATGTGGTTAATGATGGGGTCGACAAAGAGGTTAAAGAGTATGGGGGACATGGGGCATCCTTGCCTAAGTCCCCTTATGCAGTGGGCTGCAAAGAGGGCGAAGCCGTTGACGACGGGGAAGTCGTCCTAACTCTCCCCCCTTGTCCAGCGGTTCACCACAATGGAGTCCCCATTGGGATCTCATGATGAATGGTCGACTTCCATGGAAAGGAGCACAAGAGAAAAAAATAGCAACCAAGGAACAAGTAGCAACTAGCATTTCCCTCCTTTCCCAACGGGTGGCCACCTTGGAAAGCTCTGCGGCCAAAGATAGAGAGCAAATGGTGAAATTAGAGAGGGCTGAGAAGGAAACAGAAGAACGTGTCAGTGAGTTGAAGCTTTTTCTGGAAATCCTTGTCTTCTTCCATTGATTCCATCAGAGGTGACATAGCTAGTCTCACTGAAGGTCTTGCTGATTGCAGCTCCATGGTTGGGCATGCTGCAACCCGGCAATCATATGATTTGGACATGTGTGCCTTGCGTTCTCCGCAGGTATCATTTAATGACCGAGTAACGAGCCTTGGTATTACACTCAGTTCGTACCAGGCAAGGGCTCAAGAAACAACCTGGTGCTCATCGGAGGATGTAGGTGCATTAAAGGCTCAGTATGACACGTTGCGTGATGAGGTGTCTAGAATGAACCAAACACTACAAAAGTGTGAAGATCACATGGGTGAGCAAACACACAGTGGAAGGTCGGTTGCGGAGTTGGTGTCACAATTTGAGGACGAATTGAAAAGTAACGTCTCCGGAATAAACAATAAAGTGGTTGCAGTGCAACAAGCACATGAGAACGTCAACGGCTTGGCCGAGCAGGTAGCAACAATGTTTCCTCGTCAAAATGACGGTGCCCACCCCACACCATGGAAAGCTTTGCATCAATCCAATCCCTCACCTTCATCTTTGCTCCGGCCCTCCTCTGGCAATGGCGTTGCTTTTGGTGAGGGTGCGAAAGCTTCACATTAATCCAATGATCCGTCACCCTCACCCTTGTTCTGGCCCACTCTGGGAGTGGGGTGGCTATGGGTGTGGGTTTTGCGTAGCCCCAGCAAGACGAGAGGTACAGTCTTTGCGCACGTACTGCTTCGTCTCAGACACACCGTGCTAGATCAATAGACCCGCCACAACATGAATCTCAAAGCGATAGGATTCGGTTTACGGCATATCGAGCTCATAATCAGTTAATAGACCATCCACTTACGCCAAGTCCGCAGCCGGTCAGCATCTTCGGTATAAGTCAACCACACCCCTCCTTCCCTTCTTCTTCTTCCCTTGCGCATGATGCATCTCCTTCCTCTGCTCCCTTCCCGCAAGACGCACGTGGTCATTTAACTGATACTCCACAAGGGCCGTGCCCTCCTATTTCTCAAGAACCCCCGCCTCCGGGACCTTTGTATGCTGAGAATACGTTGTTTGCAAGTGGTGATGTGTATGCCCACGGCGAAGGTAAAGGTAAGGGTAAAGGGAAGAGAATTCTGCCATCCCCTGCGTACTGGTGGAGTCCCGAGCCACCTCAAGCGGTCCAGAAGTTTTTTAACGGGCCCTCACGGACAGAGTTTGGCAGGTGGGGTAGTCTGAGTATGCTGCCCTATCCATGGTGCCAAGGCACCCACAGCTGGTGGCAGTGTATGATGTAGGGGCTGTGTGTGGCATTGGAATCAGCGGTGATGGTTTCCAGCAATGGTCACCGTCGGCGCAACAGGACACATGGGCTCCCCAATGGAGTGGTGGAGCAACAGATGCAAAGGCATGGGAGCAGATGCACTGGTCCCATGATGAGGATCAGTATTTTCTTCCCGACTTGCGCTTTACCCACCGGCTTCTGTCCCGGAAATCCGTCCGACAGGCATTAGTTGGGGTTTCGCACTTTTAGAAGTACGACCTGAAGGGGAAATAGATGCAACAGGCCGCGGTCACAACCGCAGCTGGTGACACCCGCTCATATGCCATCTATAAAGATCCCAAGTCACAGCTCCGGGTTCAAGCGATGAACAGTATCTTCACGTACAAAAAGGGAAGTAGCTCGAGAGTGTGTGAAAGAGCACTTTTCCGGTGGTGGAATTTCGAAACATTGTCTGTTGCCTACCGAACTCCACCTTGATGAACTGGTTGCCACCCAACCCGATGCAGAGGAGGAGAGGTGGCAAGACACACTTGAAGAAGTCCAGTGAGACTTCTTGAAACCTTTCCGCCTCATTGCGGCCGACGACCGTACAGACCAGCATTCGGAAGAAGCCCTTGCTGAGTTTAAGGAGCGCCGAATCCTGAACGAGCAATTGACACCTCAGGGTTGGCTGGATTGGTACACCCGATGGAGTAAGGCCGGGTGTAGTGTCACAGATAGCGTGACGTGTGCAGTTGTACACAATTATATTATGCGTGCCTTGTTGCTCCAACGTGACTCGAGCAAGACCCTAGTGCTGCGGCATGTGGTTGATGAAATCTATCGGCGAATGGCCGAAACAGGGCTCCGATTCTGCTACGTGGAGGGGTTCCTCTTTGTCATGCTATGTTTGAAGCCTGAGGAAGATAAACCTGACGCCGGACGCGTCAGTGACCGGGTCCACACACGCCAACCACCGCAGCGCACGCAGCCCAAGACTCATGCCGGAGGGACCCGACAGGGACAACGCCATCACGGGGCCCCGAACGGGTAGGACGCGGAGCGAGCCCAGCGTCGCCGCCTCGGCGGGGACCAGCGGCAGGCACAAAGAGCCCAGTTCTCAGCCGGCCTCCGCGTGCCCCGCTCAGCCGCCCAGTAAAGCCGGGGGCGCAAGCCCCCGGGGTGGGGAAAGGCACCACGGCAACAGGAAGGCCGACCGGAGCACCGAGAGCAACCAGACCGGACGAGGCGCGGCGCACCACGCGGGGCCACGAGGCACGCCAAAGAGGCACGCCGCCGGCCACAACCAAGGCACACAGACAGGTGCCAAGCAGCGACGGCCGTGGGGTGCCACAAACCCGGAGAGCGCGCACAACACGCAACGAACAACAGCACACGAACAGGTACCAGGCAACAGCCAACCCAAACACCACAAACCCCAGCCAGGAGAGGCTGGGCGCAGCCAAAACCCGAGCCCAAGCACACACACCCACAACGCACACCCCAGCCAGGAGTGGCGGGGCGCAGCCGAAGCCCGAGCCCAAACACACACACCCACACCGCGCACCCGTGCCAAGAGTGGCTGGGTGCAAGCGGAGCGCCCACACCAGCACACACACAGCCCAATACCCCAGACAGGAGTGGCGGGGCGCAGCCCAAAAACGAGCCCAAACACACACACCCACACTGCGCACCCCAGCCAGGAGTGGCTGGGTGCAAACGGAGCGCGCACACGAGCACACACAGACCTCAACACCCCAGCCAGGAGTGGCGGGGCGCAGCCGAAACCCGAGCCCAAACACACACGGCCAAAACCGCGCAGCCCAGCCAGGAGTGTCGGGGTGCAAGTGGAGCGCCCACACCAGCACACACACAGCCGGACACCCCAGCCAGGAGTGGCAGGGGCACAGCCGAGACCCGAGCGAAAACACACACACCGACACCCCGCACCCGTGCAAGGAGTAGCTGGGTGCAAGCGGAGCGCGCACACGGGCACACACACAGCCCAACACCCGAGCCAGGAGTGGCGGGGCGCAGCCAAAACCCGAGCCAAAACACACACACCCACTGCGCGCAGCCCAGCCAGGAGTGGCGGGTTGCAAGCGGAACACCCACATCAGCACACACACACCCCAGCAGCCCAGCCAGGAGTGGCGGGGTGCAGCCGAAACCCGAGCCCAAACACACACACCCACGGCGCGCACACCAGCCAGGAGTGGCGGGGTGCAGGCAGAGCGCCCACACCAGCACAAACACACCCCAACACCCCAGCCAGGAGTGGCGGGGCTGAAACCAGACCGGGTGGTCAGCAGCAGAGGTCGCAGTGGCATGGGCAGCAACATTGCTTGGCACCGAAGACATAACGATAGTGTTGACTGAATAGTATCCTGCAAACAGATATGGTACACATAGCCAATGAAATACCTGATATGCACATATGAGAAATCCACCCTATCATCCACTAATTGATATAACTACTAAACATCCATGATTGCCTTATCTATCCCACATCCTATGTTCCTAACAAGGAAATGGAATATGATATACCCTATCCCACATATATCCCATATATAGGGCAAAATAATGCTCCCTTAGGGGTAAAATGCCAGGGTAGGGTTGTGACCTGCTTCACCCCCCCACTGAAAACGACTGCCACGGGCAGGAAGTACATGCCCAAGAGGAACGTAGCAGTCACAAACAGCAGCAAATCACAGGTTAGCAGATTCCCTCCCACAGGGAATCGAACTTACGCACGTAAGCTCGGAGCCGGCCGCACGGCCGCTGGAGTAGCTCCGATCGGTGGGAATCGAACCACCGCCGATTTACAGAAATTGACGAACGGGATCCCGCAGGTCCCGCAATAAGTAGTAGACGAAATCGCGAGCTGTTGCGCGTAGAGTCTGGTCCCTGCGTGTCGCATGAGGCATGTGGGGTCCAGCAGGTAAGGGCAGGTAGCTTTTCAAAGAATTAAAACCAAAGACAGAGGGAAATCACACTTTTAAACAAAACTGAAGGTAATGGTACATGCGAAGCGGTGCGACGCGAAAGTGCAAAAATTTCACTTTTTGAAAAAACTGCCACGAGAATTGACGGGAGTGTCAAACAGCAACGTAGGACTGTGCCTGCACAAGGGAGGACGAGGGATAAAAGAGATAGAAACCAGGGAAAGGATCACAAGGTACACAACAAAATCTGATGGCCCTCGGCCAGGGGACTGTTACCACGGGGGGCTAATGGTCCTGTCCTGCAGTGCAACGCGGGGCAACCGTGGTAACAGTCCTTACAGCCACAACAGCCCTTTTTTCACAACCTGGAACAGTGAACACTGTGATTGTGTCTTATTGTTGCCTTGCGATGCATTACTGTCTTGCGCCTGCCTCTGTCTTGTGCATGCCTAGGCCCACCAATAAACACGGCCACGATGGCCCCACAGTGCGCGCGGTAGCTGACTAAGCAGAGGAAAGAGGTCACGATGGCCTCAGGGTAAAAGAACCGCTTAAAACACTAGGCGGAAAGATAAACACGGGTACGATGCCCACACCTTGCACCCACGTGCTTTAGATAGTTTATGAGGGCTTGATGTGCTTGATGTTCTTGATGTGCTTGCCCGTAACGCTTGTAGTAATGAGTGAGCTCTTGCTTGTAAGATGTAAACTTGCTTGATTACTTGCTTGTAAAAGACCGAGACAAGGCCTAGCAAAAGGCCCACTTGTCAAACAGACCAGACACCAAAGAAAGATGATCGTGCGGGCACGGCGATACGGGCACGGCTCAGCCAAGGGTCGTGTCCGTGTGGATGTCTAACTTAGCATGTGTGTCACACGTGATGCACCACATAGAGGGTAAAGGAGGAGGTACGGAGATGGGATGAGGGTGTGAGTAGACACACTTAAATAGACAAACCTCATAACCATGCAAAAATAACCTGACCTCATGCTAACCCCTCACCTAGGAGCCATACTACGTATATATATCATATATACACATAATAGAGCGATGCACACCGACAAACACAAGACACACTTGTGCGCGCACACCCATTGGCAGGGCCCGGGGGCACACACTCGCCCGGAGGGCATCACAGAGTGTGGGTCTCGCGGTGGCGGCCTTGGGGCACGTGATGGGGGCACTCCACACATACGGCACGTGCAAGAGCTTCCACAAACTACTCACGTACACACAACAAACAGTAAGCATATCCACAATAGAACACGTGTATAGATACGCCACCTTGTTGCTTGGTGTTCGTGTGTGTCTCCGGGGCGTGCGTATAAACACTTAGGTTAGCTTGCGTGTTACCTTTGTTGGTGGGTGTGCCACCGGCGGGCCGTAGCGCAGGGGGTCACCTCCAGGTTGCAAATTGGGGAGGTCGCCCGTACGGTCCCGCTGGTGTATCAGCCCACCCTGCTCCCCGGGGGCACGATGACACGCCCCGAAGGAGTTTTACTCCCCCAACCCCTCTACACCGTGTATGACGGTTCATGTTTACACCTCCGTGTGTAAACTTGGGCCGGTGTACACGGCTACAAAACCCCAAAGGTAGGTGTCAACCTAGGTCTTGCTTGTTCGGGGGGCGGTCGATAACCAACGTAATAGGCAACCATATAATCCCGTAACTCAAATAATGGCATGCGCACACACACGCTACCATTGGCCACGGGCACACCCGCTTTTGGTGTGTCTCGGACAGAGTGACTCGTGTGTGTTGTGGAAATCCAAGTCCACGCACGGGTCTCTATAAAGAAAAATGCCACGCCCATATCCCAACCCGTTTGGTTGGGTGTTGGGATAGAGGACCCCTCGGGTGTTGTGGAAATCCAAGTCCACTCGTGGGGAACTCTAGAGAAAACATTAATATACATATTCTCTCATAAACATATGCGTGTGCACACTCGCCCTTTTCATCATATTGTTCGTTCCCTCTCGTTGCAGGCAGGCATCCCCCGCGAAAATCATCAAGGACATGAAGAGCACACCCAGCCAGCATGCGGCCCCATGCAATGGCAATGGAGGGTACCCACTCCCAACCCGGGCACGCATAGCGACCAGGGACGAATACCCAGGCGGCGGAGACGACCAAAATCCGCAACGCCACTCTTTGCCTTTGAAGACCCCACCCACTCATAGAGTGACGGGGCAAAGGCACCCATTGCAATTCATATTAGAATACTTGTATTGTAGAGGACGACCCCTCCCTCTGGGCTTAAGTCCTCGCCGTATGTAGTGGCAATTTTGCACGCCACGAAATTTTTTCCACGTAATGTGAGCCACACGAGTACTTCGTACCTTGTATACCTACCCTCGTGTGGACAAGGGCAAATCGGTGGAAAACCATCACGCCCAACACAAAAAGGGAAAATGGGTTGTACCCGCCAACCCAACGAAGTTTTCAAGCCTTCGCTATTTTGAGCAAATGATTTACCTCGTTGGCTTGGGTCACGGGTCAGGGACGGTCGTGGGGTCGTGGTTTCGGTACGGGGCGGCACTCCGAAACCTTGCAAACACCACCATGCGCACAACCCGGCAGAGTCTTCGGGAAGTGCTTGCCACGTTGTTAGCACCCTTGACAGGGGGCGTCATCGTGGGCAGGACTGACGGCAGTAGTCCTGGTGGTGGTAGGAGTGCTCCAGTAAGACCCAAGGATAGGGGTTTGAATGGCATTAAGACCCCCGAAAGAACACGTCCCACTTCCGCCCCAGGCTATATGCCACGCCACCCCACCCCAAGGACTCTCAAGCCTGTAGCGGTGAGAGAGGTAGACGGTGGGGTAAACCTGCGGTACCCACCGCCCTGCTTCGGTGGGGATTTTTGTAACCGAGGAGCGCGCCGTGCATGCACATCTTCCTTCCTGTCTCCCACCGCTTCTCGCTCTCTCCTCCCTTCCCCAAACAATAATATATCCATATTGGTTAGGGTTTTCTTTTCGTGGCACGCTCATGAGAGCGGTCCACCAAGGTGGGCAAGGATGTCAACGGTTTGGGTGAGATTCTGTTTCTGCAAGTAATCTCTCCAAACTTTGTTGTAGGATGGTAAGAAGGTTTCAACGGGTTCCTCGGTATCCCAATCCTTGGTATAACTCTCCCACCGCACCTTGAAGAGAAGTCTCTTGCGGTAAGTACGGTGACTTAATATTTTCTTGACATTATAGGTGTCCTCCTCAAACTGGGAGGGCACTCTAGCAACCTCCTCCGTGTAATTTAGAGGCACGGGGGAGCGAGGGGAGTTGACCGTTTTCATTAAACAATCAACGTGGACGGCAACTAACCTCCGTTGGTCCACTTGAATAACATAGAGGTCGTGCGCCTTCTTGGCCACAACCTCATAGGGCCCATCCCAATAGGGACAAGTCTTATCGCCAAGATTTTTGCGTTGGCGACGGACCCATACGCGGTCCCCTTTTGAGAAACTGGGGGACATCCTCCTACTCTTATTATACTTACGAGCCATTGTCTCTTGCACTTGAATCATAGCCCTCCGTGCAAGAGCAATAAGCTCCTCACGCCGTTGGAAGTAGTGAGCGGCGTCTTGGGCCACCCCCTTAGGCTCAGCAAGAGGAGGCCCCTTAGAACGGTTGTGTTTACCAAACACAATCTCGTTAGGTGTATAACCTGAAGGACCTGTAGTCTCATGCCACGCTCGTACAACGGCGGGCAAAACCTCTACCCAATTAGTTTTCTTTTTCTTCAAGGTAATGGCTCTAGCAACGGCACGCCTTAGCTGCTTGCCAGTATTTTCGGCCTTGCCATTACCTTGGTGCCTACCCGCGAGACACATAGTTGAGCGGGCACCAATCTTAGAACAAAGGGTTTGGAAATATTGGCTCACAAATTGTGGCCCACGGTCGGAGCGTATTCCACGAGGGGCTCCGAACCTATCCACCCAGCGCTCCATTACCAAATGGGC
The DNA here is from genome assembly GCA_964036045.1 of Eutreptiella sp. 'Long Island Sound 2002'. Lineage (NCBI taxonomy): Eukaryota > Euglenozoa > Euglenophyceae > Eutreptiales > Eutreptiaceae > Eutreptiella > Eutreptiella sp. 'Long Island Sound 2002'. The sequence continues at coordinate 128,697,423 of OZ038382.1, read as the reverse complement.
CGCTCTTCTCCCCGTTAGCCCTTCATCCTTGTCTTCATGACGGGGTTTAGGAATAGGGATCGCGATGAGGTAGCCGGAAAGCCGGCATACACACAGGAGCATTCGGTCATACACCTCTCCATCGTGGGAGGTGGAAGGGTAGTGAAACACATCAAGCGCTATGGAGTCCATGGGCTCCATAGGTATAGGCATAGGGGTCATGTACCCTTGCTTGCGCTTGGTGTCATGCGTGTGAATGGCACATGAGGGACACGTTTGACATTGCAGTTCCACTGCTTTGTACAACCCCTCACCTTCCACGCCATGGTTAATTTCCTTCCAGTGTTTTTCCACACTGGAGGTAGTTAAGTGAAATGCATCATGGTATTCGGCTACCAAACGATGCACTAGCGGCGTAGGAACACACCACCGTCCATTACGGACGAGCTTGTTATCCACCAACCTCACTCCATCTTGGAAGCTCCCATTCAAGGCATCTTGCCACATTTGTTTGTAGCGTTGACAATTTGGGTAGTGTTTAGCCCAATTTATCTCAAAAACATTGGGAGCATCCTCCCCTTGTATAGGAGTTGCTTTCTTGTGGGACTTCCAAGATTTTTTTATCTTGACAATTCGCTCCAGTCTCGGAAGCTTTCTCTTTTGCTTCGTCCCCCCCCCCCACTGGAGGCGAGGCCAGAGGGGGTGGATCACACGCGGGTTCCCCTTGAGCCCGAGGCGCCGCTTTAGACCTAGTAACAACGGGCGCCACAACCGCCCTAAATACAAGGGGGCGGGCGAGAAGTTCCTCCTTCTCGGCCGCCATCATGTCCCGCACATCCCCGGCCGCTTGGGCCGTCCCATGTATGGACACATCACCCAACGCCGGGTTAGCAGGGTAAGCCCAACGGGACAAGAAATCACCCAAGGGGTTCACTGGCCCCGGAGTGTAAACCACATGGAGGTCGAATTTAGAGAACAATTCATGCCAACGTGCTTGGCGTGGAGAGGGACCCCCCACGGTTTCGAGGTCCTCCGTAGCCCAATTTTCAAGGCTACGGTGGTCGGTACGGACCTCCACGCGCTTGTTCCCCACCCAACGATGCCATTTTAAAAGCGCCGCCACTATGGCGTAGCATTCTTTCTCCCGGGGGCTCCAATTCAATTGGCTGCCTGACAACTTGCGGGAGAAAAATGCAAGGGGGCGTAGGGCACCATCGGGACCTTCCTGCTGTAGGGCCGCCCCCACCGCCCAATTACTAGCGTCCGGGGTGAGGACAAAGTCCTTATCCCAATCGGCTAGTTGGAGGGGAACAATATCCGTAATAGCACGCTTGAGCTTCAAAAAGGCCTCGTTAGCCGAAGCATTCCATGTTAGGCCTATCTTTTTGCCATTCTTATGCTTAGGCAAATCCTTCAACATATTAATCAAAGGGGTAGCTATGGAGGCGTAGTTTTGGACATAGCCCGAAAAATAGATGGCGAGCCCCAAGAACCCCCGGAGCTCCCGAACATTATCCGGTTTGTCCCAACGCTCAAGCGCCAACATTTTCCCTGGCGCCGGCCGACGTGTGCCATTTTCCAACACATGGCCACAAAACTCAACCGAACGAACAAAGAAATCGGTTTTGCTAACCGAAGCAACCAACTCCTCTTTTCGTAGCCTATCCAACACGGCACGCACGTCGCGGTCGTGGTTAGCCAATAGCTCCTCCTCCGTCGCACCGGAGGAACCAATAATAATATCATCAATATATACGTCCGCACAATCCAAACCCTGCAAAACATGGTCCATGACCCGTTGAAAAATAGCGGGCCCATTCTTGATACCCATAGGCATAACACGCCATTGGTATCGCTTACCTGCCAAATTCATGGCGGTCTTAGCCCGGGATTCAGGGTGAAGGGGAATTTGATGAAACCCTTTACTCAAGTCCACAATAGTGAAAATCTTGTGTTTGGATTGATTTTCCAACATGTTTTCTATGAGGGGGAGGGGGTGTGCGTCGGGCAAGGTAGCCTCATTAAGTTGGCGGTAGTCCACCACGAGGCGCCATTTTCCTTTCTCTTTCTTGGGCACAACGAAACCGTTGGACGCCCATTCGGAGGCAGGGCACGGCTCAATCCAGCCACGAGCCAAAAAGTGCTCCACTATTTCTTGCTCAGCCACGGCACGCTCCCCCACCAACCGTATAGGTTTTACGGACTTGGGTTTGGCGTTCGGGTATAGGTCAAGTTTAGCAAACCCCAACCGCTCCGTACCACGGACCTTAGGGTGTTCCTGGTCCGGACGGAGACGAACCTCCCCGCTAAAAACATCCCGCCCATAGTCCGCGAGGATGCGCCTCCTCATGAGCTCCACCTCCGGAGACACAATAGGCTCTTGGGTGGTGACAACGCCACCCACACGAGAAGCCGCCAACAATCGTGTGGCGCCTTTACGTTTTCGGTAATGCTTAACGGTAGTGGCCCTCCCACCCAATAACTCTCGTTCAATTTTCGCAATGCGTGAACGCACGCATTCTTGTGCCTCCAAATCTTCGGGGGTAGGATCAAGATTAACGGGTGCGAGGAGTTTTTTATGGGTCGCCTGATACGTGAGGGTGCGCACCGAAGCCAAATGGTTAGGCACCCTTTCATCCTCCGACTCTTCCTCCGAGGTCATGCCCGGCTCGCCATCCGTGTTGGGGTTAGAGACGGTCGGTGCCAAAACGGAGGCCACATGACATTTAGTGGACGCCAAATTTTCCTCCGCAATACCACCGTCCACGTATAGCGCCACTGTGGACCAACCCTGTTGAGGAAGGGGCGTGAGGTGGTCATTCTGATAGAGACAGGCTTTAGTCTCTGGCCCAGGAAGGTGTTACCCTTGCAAAGTAATTTCCATAAGGGGTTTCCACCACTCCCTATGTGTCCACTTCGGCCCTACGACGATGGCTCGTAGTTTTTCTTGCCGAATTTTCCGAACACAATCGGAAAACCGATGATAGGGAGGGCACATCCAATACAATTTGGAGGGGTCCGCGGGAGTGGAAAAGAAATCTTCAAGCGGCGAAACCCAACGGGTAGCCTGGGCCATACCCGGGACCCTATTGAGGGCCAAATTGTTTTTTGACACGTGCGGCCCAATAAGGCTTGAGGCCATAGTCAGACTGGGTCCACATGGACCCATCACGCCGCGTAGGTAGAACATCACGGGCAAGGGCTTCGGGAGCAAATTCAACGAGCTCCAAAGCACAAGCCCGGTCCTGTACGGGGGCCACGGAGGAAGCGGTCAAGGCATAGGATATGTGTTTCTTGGCCTCAACACGGTTAGGCGGTTCGCCACCAGGGGGCGTAACCACAATGGCCGGGGCAGGGTGCGTAGGAGTGACCGCCCCAATGACTGGAACGGTTAGGCCACACATGGACTGACGTGACACCTTACCATGAATGGGCCTCACGGAAGTCCTCAATGCAAAAACGGGGGTGCACTGGATGGTGAGAGTACAAACAATTGAAACGGGCAAAATGGCTCACACAATGTTCGTAACCCCATGGGTGCCCCAAAACCATATCCCAAGGTAAATTCGGGACAAGGTACGGGGACACGCCATACTGGGCAACACGAGAAAGTGAAACACTACCATCCACAACCCCCGTAAATTGAATTTTGACGTCTATTTGCTCGTCCCCCCCTGGCAAAGGCGTCTCATTATCTGCTTGGAGTAGGCGCCTCCGTTGAGGGGATTCATATTTTTCGGAGAGTTGGTCTCCAAAAACATTGGGGTTGGCCAAAGCGACCGCTTGGCACCAAAAATCCACCAAAACACGGAGGGCCTTGCGTTCTCGATTGGGCAAAACAACCTGAACGGAAAGTTCGGTTTGAATCTCACTAGTCACTATATGCCCCTTCATGACTCTCGATGGAACGAGAGCCACGGTAGTGTCACAGGGGTTCCCGAGGTTTTCTTCTTTCGAAGGGGGCGCCTCTGGGCACTCCTACCAACGTCCGCGCCCGTTCGGCGCTCCCTTGCCTCTCTTATCGCCCTTGCCGCCGCCACCCTTATAACCACCACCACCCTTATCACCACCGCCACCCTTATCGCCACCCTTAGGCTTACCACCTTTAGACTTACCCGCAATGTTCCAATGAGTGTCATTGCACGGAGAATTAGGCTTACACGTCCAAAAGGGTGGTATTGGTGGCACCCCAATCAATCCAAGACATGTCCATCTCCGTTTGTTTACGTGTTTTCCAATGTTTGGAACACGGAACACAAAAGGTAGGTGGCGGTTTAGCCCCGGGGTCGACGGGTTTCTTCGCCGGAGGTTTAGAGTGACCCACGGCGTTGACGGAGGTGTCAGCGGGTTCGGAGGTGTCAGGGTCCGCCGTAGCCTCCGCATTAACCGCATTCACCGCGGTTTTATTGTGAGAAGGGCGATGAGTGTACGTCACCGTCGTCTTGTCTCCTTTATTGAGGCGTTCGAGAGCTTCCTTCTCCGATACGCTTTTATGGGCAAGGGCGTAGATTTCCGCAGGCTTCAAACGAGGCCTACGTTGCTCCACTTTCATAGTGTAGCCGCGTGTGTGAGGTGTGTTGTTGAGTTTCAAGATCCACTCCTGGAGAGCCGGGGCTTTGCAGTCAACTATCACCCCCGGCCCCGAATTAGAAACAATCTCAGGAACCGTAGTGCAAGCTTGAGCGCTATATTTCCTGAGTTCTTTTTCGAATGGGGCGCGACCCGGCGAAGGGTCAAGGCCACTAAAATCCACCACATAGCTGTCTGGGCTATTCTTAGCCTCTTGCTTGACGACCTTCTCCTTGATCCACGGGAGCTTCGTTAGGAGGTGCTCCCGGATCACGTGGGGACGAGTCTCATTGCTCAGAGGCAACAAACGTTTCCAACGAGCATAGAAATCTTCAAGGTCGATGAGGGTCACTTGCCCTTTAACCACCCTGGGGGTGAGGGCTCGCCACCTTTCATCAGCCCTTGAGGGGTCATACTCGTGGAAACGTTGTTCCAAAAAGTCCCACAACTCTTTGAGGGTGGGGGCCGTGCGTGTGTGGTGGGTGGCCTCGGCAACCCGGGCGTTGATGATCGCCTTTAGCCATGGGGGCAAGGTACTCAAAATCATTTTCGCCTCGTTGGCCTTTCGGTACATGGGATCACACCCCCCCAACCATTGTTGAAGCTTCTCCACCCAATCGTCGTAGCACTCTAGCTGCCCATTAAATTGCGGTTTAGGCTATAGACTATCCTCCACCGCTTTCATGTAACTATTTTGCACCATAGGCATTTGGTACGGGTGGTAAGCAGGGGGAGCCATGGTTGGGGGTGCACCTCCACTTGCACTTGGTGCAACCTTCACTGGAGAGACTGTACACGTATCCGTAGGATGAGAGGGCGTGTACGAAGGTTTCCCAGGGGAAGTGAAAACATTTTTCGTGAGGGGATTAATGTTCCCCAACGACGAGGTGTTCTCCTCTTCATTGGCCCACGGGGCCGTAGGCTCCGTGGGGTGTTCTTCGCCCTTAGGCGTCGCCCTCCACTCGGGAACAGCACGTTCCTTCTGCTTTTCGGCGATTCCCCTCCACGATGTAGGTTCTTGGGGGTGGGGGTGTTCGTGGTGTTCTTCCCCCCCCCTCGGCCACCCCGAATCCGGACAAGCGTTCGGATGGTAGATGCAATCGTGGGATGGGTGGACGGAGAAAGGAAGGACACACCCACCACCGGATGAACCGGATGGCGCGCCCATGGGCGCCGTAGGCGCCACCGGCGTAGGATCAGGAACGGGCGGAGGCGCCGATGGCGGGGGTAGGACCACCGTAACGGGTTCCGCAGGCGTGGAGTACCAGTGGTCCCACGCATCGATCCTAGATGCAACGGCGGCGTAACGTGTAGCGAGCGACTCCACTGCGCTAAAGCACTTAGCCGTGTTGCCGTTGGACATCTTAAGATGATCTGCCACGCTAGCCTCCAGCACCTTAGAATCCCGGCGGTAGCCCTGAACCGCCGCGTCAAATTTAGCCAATGTAGACAAGATTTGGGTCATCCGGTCCCCGTAGGACTGACTGATGCCCACGGTAGAGGCTACTGCCTGAGAAAGTTCCAGATGGGATCGCTGCAACTCCAGATTCTGATTTCGCAGGTCCCTCACCTGTGCCATCAGAGATTGGATGCACGTTTCGTAGTGCACCACACACCGGGGACAGCCACAGGTGTGCTGTAGGTCTTCCTCCCCCCGTGTAGGAGTGGGGCCCCCAGAATGTCGAAAAGATGGACCCCGCCCTCCACGAGGAGGAGATGACCCACCACCGCCCCCCCCAGCAGCCCCCCCTGCCACGGAGGGACCAGAGGGCCCCCCCGCAGGGCGAGACGGGGGTGTGGGGCGCGCAGCAACAGGTGCTGGCGCCCCCCCACTAGAGGGATGTCCCCATCCTGAACCCCCACCACTAGATGGCCGAACCAGGTGCGGGATTCCTTGCACGTGCTCGATGTAAGCCACCTGGCGGTGGCGGGGTGACGGCGGAGGGGGAACATGACCAACAGTATTCGTTCGCGGCGGTGGGGTTGGGGAATCCTCCACCACATTATACTGTGGTGACTCATGAACCACCATAGGTGATCGAGTTCTCGGATGGGAAGCAAAAACAGGCTCCGATCCCGTTGCAACCTCTCGACCCCCCCCCCAATTGGGCAGTCAGGGGTCCTCCGTAGGAGATGTATTTGTGGGGGGAGAGACCAAATTTATTGGGAGGGTTGCTGAACCTCCCTCCACCTGATTCCCTCCCCCCCAGCACAGATTGTTGACCTTCGGCATTGCCGGAGAATCATCCACTAGGGATGGACGATCTTTCGTGCCACTCATAGGCACTGGAGATGTAGTACCGGCCGGGTCCTCCGTAGGCTCCGGAGATTCCACGACAAGACACGGGCGGTTTTTGACGCCGCTCATAGGCACCGGGGACTCTTCCACAGCAATGAACTGAGGGGCCGGAGAGTCCTCCACCGTGATGTAGTGGGGGGCCGGGGATTCTTCCACAAGCATGGGGCGATCCCTGGTCCCTGACATAGGTTCAGGAGGTGCAGGCGACGAGGGAACGGAAATAGGGGAATGATGGAGTTCATGACGTTCCAACACTCCAATCTCCTCCTCCTCATCGTCGTTCCACTGCTCCACCGCCAGGGGGAACCACTGGTCACACTCATCCTCCTCGATTTGCGTGGGGGATTCCTCGATGATCGTAGGATTTAGCCTGGATCCGCTCGGGGGATTGGGATACGCTCCCAAGGCAGGAGATTCCTCCACCAGGGAGGGAAACCGCCGCGATCCACTCATTGGAGTGGGCGACGATTCCACCACAGTGGGGTTCTGCCTAGTCCCCGACAGGGCTTGCTGGATCAGGGCCACGGCCTCTCGAGCTGGACCCAGATGGCCATGGGGATCAGGCGTGAGCGCGAGGACTCGACGGTTTTCAGCGTCGAGTTGGTCAACAATGGGGCTGATGGGCCCTGCCGCAAACAGGACTTTTCTGACCTGAGGCTCTGGCAACCCCCCTAGCGACGGAGGAGTGCCAGAGTCGACCACGATAGGCCCCATTGGCGAAGCCATCGTACCCCAGTCGGCAGCGCGTGAGGGCGCAGCGTTCGTACGCTCGATCACCCCAGTAGATAGGTCGATTACTGCCCGATTCTCGGCGCTAGTAACGGTTCCCGAGCCCATAATAGGCGATTGTGGTCCTCTTATTGCTCCCTGAGGGTGGCCGTCTATTTCCCCCCAAACCATCCCAGGTACACCAGCTGGATTTCGAGGATGGGGGGCCCTGATGGGAACATTCGGGGATTTCGGAAACTTAGGATTTGTAGCCACTTGGGGCTTGGCCCGTTTTTGCGGCCCCTGCCCGGTCGATGGGGTCAGGGCCGAGGAGGTCCTGAGAGTGGGGACCTGGACACCCTCAGCTATCCCTCCCGGGGAAGAGATTTTAATTTGAATTTGGTCCACGATGTCTTGGACCGATCGCTTTCCGCGATGCCAAACGCCCAACAGAGACGAAAAACTTTCGCCTCTGCTACCATGAAACCAGACCGGGTGGTCAGGAGCAGAGGTCGCAGTGGCATGGGCAGCAACATTGCTTGGCACCGAAGACATAACGATAGTGTTGACTGAATAGTATCCTGCAAACAGATATGGTACACATAGCCAATGAAATACCTGATATGCACATATGAGAAATCCACCCTATCATCCACTAATTGATATAACTACTAAACATCCATGATTGCCTTATCTATCCCACATCCTATGTTCCTAACAAGGAAATGGAATATGATATACCCTATCCCACATATATCCCATATATAGGGCCAAATAATGCTCCCTTAGGGGTAAAATGCCAGGGTAGGGTAGGGCGCAGCTGAAACCCGAGCCCAAACACACACACCCACAACGCGCACCCGTGCCAGGAGTGGCTGGGTGCAAGCAGAGCGCGCACACGAGCACATACACAGCCCAACACCCCAGCCAGGAGTGGCGGGGCGCAGCCGAAACCCGAGCCGGAACACAGACACCCACACCGCGCACCCCTGCCAGGGGTGGCGGGGTGCAAGCGGAGTGCGCACACGACCACACACAAAGCCTGACACCCCAGCCAGCAGTGGCGGGGCGCAGCCAAAACCGGAGCCCGAGCACACACACCCACAACGCACACCCCAGCCAGGAGTGGCGGGGCGCAGCCGAAACACGAGCCCAAACACACACACCCACACCCCACACCCGTGCCAGGAGTGGCTGGGTGCAAACGGAGCGCGCACACTAGCACACACACAGCCCAACATCCCAGCCAGGAGTGCCGGGGCGCAGCCGAAACCCGAGCCCAAACACACACACCCACACAGCGCACTCCAGCCAGGAGTGGCGGGGTGCAAGCGGAGCGCCCACACCAGCACACACACACCCCAACACCCCAGCCAGGAGTGGCGGGGCGCAGCTGAAACCCGAGCCCAAACACACACACCCACACCGCGCACCCGTGCCAGGAGTGGCTGGGTGCAAGCGGAGCGCGCACACGAGCACTCACACAGCCCAACACCCCAGCCAGGAGTGGCCGGGCGCAGCCGAAACCCGAGCCCAAACACACACACCCACACCGCGCACCCGTGCCAGGAGTGGCTGGGTGCAAGCGGAGCGCGCACACGAGCACACACACAGCCCAACACCCCAGCCAGGAGTGGCGGGGCGCAGCCGGAACGTGAACCCAACCACACACACCCACACCGCACACCCCAGCCAGGAGCGGCAGGGTACAAGCGGAGCGCACACACAAGCGCACACACACCCCAACACCCCAGCCAGGAGTGGTGGGGCGCAGCCGAAACCCGAACCCAACGACAACCCAGACCCAAACACAAGTGCCACGCAACAGTAGGAAACCCAGTGTCCATAGCCCGGGCACTGAAGCAGCCCGTGCCATGCAGGTGACCCGGCCAAACAAGATCCGGAGACCGGGGGTAAGGCTGCATCCTAAGGCCTGCGCTGCTTTGAAACTCGAGGCGGAGCGTGCGACACCCAAGCACCTCGGAACCCGAGTTCCAAGAACATGCATGCATGCCTTGGGAACGGTATACGCCAGGAAGTCCGGTGAACCCCTAGGGTTCCGCCCAAAGGAGGGGACGTGCGCAAGCACTGGGGCCCATCTTCCCGGTATGACAGGCAGTCACGCTGGCGGCGATCAGCCCTCCCGGTGTTGCCCGGGGCCCTTTGCTGGGGGCCACCAGTCAGGTCTAGCGTGATGTAAGCCGCCTCCCCTCTTCACGCGCAGAGCCTCTTCCTGTTTGTCACAGGGGCGATGCGAGGGGGAACCATGCAGCGCCTCTCCACGACGGAGTGCACCTACCTACCTACCTATTTTTGAAGCCTGAGGAGGATAAACATCGCCACGAGAGTGAATAGGGGGGGCAAAGGCACTGTGTGCGTGCAATGTCGTCCAACCAAGAGTGCTCTACATTGCAAAGTCCGTCACCTCATGGCGGGCGCAGCAGCCCGCATCGTCCCACCTCATGGTCACGTGACCGCAATGACCCTCAATCAGGAGGTGACCAACATAGGGATCATAGGGGATCTGGATCGGAGCTGCGGCATAGAAGTCGGGACCGGAATGACAAGAGGAGTAGCAAAGATGGTAATACTCCCAGTAGGCCACATGAACGGCATTGCAATCTGAATACCAGCAATGGAGACACGCACAATGATAAGCGCCGGGCCCCTAATTACGTCAACCGCACGGGGCACACACCAGATCGGCGCCGTCAAACGCCAGAGGGCATCCGTGATGGTTCTTCTGATGGTGGGCGAAATAGCACGTCTGAGGGACGCTGCAACACTGGGGGTACTCCCCGCCGGGGACAGGGAAGTACTCCCAGTCGCACAGGCATCCAATCTCCAAGTACGTCAAAAGCAGATTATCCAGTTGAGCACTGCACGTTTTGTGGTCGGTCTGGACATAGGGCCCAATTCTGTTGTGATAAGGGTGATAAAGGTAAGAATCCGCGGCCACCGCACTGGAAGAGTCGGAAAGACCGTCCGGGCTCCTGTCATAAGAGGTCCACACTGTGGCAGCGAACTGGATCTACAGGTTTCAGGTCAGGGTCGCAAGACAAGCGCAGGTCAAATTCACCCCACCCCTGGAGCTGTCGGACCAACAACGATTACAATGACGCCACGAGAAAAGGCCTAAGCCGCTCCAAGAGTCTGCGGGCCGCCCCCCCGAATTCCCGAAAGGCAAATGCGGCACCATTACATGCAGTGGCAAAAAAATGGGCGCCGCGCAAGGTGTGGCCCCGTGGTCCAGTGTGGCGAACAGCTGATTGCAGTGTGTTACATATAGGTTTTGATGGGCCAGTTACAGACTGTCAGCCTGAGAAAGTGCGTAAAACCAAGACGGAGCAGCGTGAGCTGGTCACTCCCATGCCCTTGGAGTTCGGGTGGAGCAAAGGTGTCATACCCCCTGAAAACTGCAAAGATATTGAGGGTTTACCTGATACCCGCAGCGCTGTTCTATTTTGTGCTGGTATTCGTCTGTTCCCAGAACATCTCTTCGTGGATGCCTCTTTTCCGCTGCATGTGACAGGGGACAAAAACACCATCCGCGGTGGCACAAAGGGGGTATGGGTGAATGTAGTGCTGCCAGCACGTAGCAGCAACGGCCCACGACTGTTTTGTTGTAAACATGTATTTGTATGCATATTGGGTATAGGCTCTAAGTCCATAATTGGCTTTCCTTCTCTTATTACCATTTCGTTTCACCTTGATGCCCGGATTGCCGTACTTGGTGCCAACAGGTTGTATTACACTCCGCCCTTGGACTGGTCTCCTGAGAACTGTGGTCTAATGTCACCAAAGTCAGCCCGGGCAGGAATGGCGTGTCCCATGTGTGGTGTGCAATTACTTGAAACATTGTCCTCAGCATGGTGCACAGCCCATGCCATGTTTGGAGGCCATGGACAAACATGAAAAGCTGGGACTTTTGTATGGGTGTTTAAAGCCAACAAGTGCACAACCATGGCAGACTGACCCTGTACCAAAGGTCACATGGAATGGTCGCATGCTGATTCATGACATCCGATCTCACTTTGGGACTTATCACGACACGGGTTTGGGACGTGACACGGTATATAAAACACATGGCAATCTTATAAAAGCCTTCGAGTACAGCGATGTCATGTCGCTCTGCCCAAACCTTCAGTCAACCCCCCTCCAACATCAGGTGAGGAGCGATGTGCACGCATCGCTAGAACAGTGCATGACCCATATCAACTTGCGTCTGGTATCCTAGCTCATTTTACAAGTAACGAGTACTCCATGGCACTAAGCGGGCTCATGCCGGGTTTGGCACAGTCAGACCCCCCCTTGATGCTAAAGCTGTTGTCTGAGCAGGCCAGATTACCGAGGCGTGGCACCCAAGGGTCTGCAGGACTCGACCTCTCTGTTGCGGCAGAAGTAGTAGTTCCCCCCAAGGAACTGGATAAAGTGCCAACGGAGTTGGCCATGGCCATTCCAACAGGTTTGTATGCACAATTAGCTTCTAGGTCCAGCCTGGCACTGAAGTATTGGCTGGATGTGGCCGGTGGCGTCATTGACAATGACTACAGGGACCACATACAAATTGTCATTGCCAATGAGGGCACCACTGAGTACCGGGTGGTGCCAGGTGAGAGGCTGGTTGCGCAACTACTCCTAAATGGGTATGCAGTATGTGATCTTCTTCAGACAGACAGTTTGGATGAAACAGACCGCAGGGGTGGGTTTGGTAAAACTGACCGTGTGTCTATGGCGGAAAAGAATCAAATTGCGCCAGGTGACGCACCGTGACCAACACTTCGGTGAGTCGGAACCTAGGTATGACGTGCAGGCTACCCCCTCCGTGTACAGCAGGAACTTGCCTGGCAAGACTTGCTACTTTCCTATTTTCAATTGTTTTCTGACAGGCAAGTCAATCAGCGTGCCATGCGCATTTCACATTCTACAGCTGGGCGTAGTTCAGCCCAGCTCGACTTTGAAGCTCTCTTGCATAGCGCGACGTGCCGTATGTTGTGTATTGTGGCATGTTTAGCCCATCATTATCAGTCTGTGCTGAGAGGGTGTGAGCATATCTCCACTTGTGTTATGTTACAATGTTTTGCATTATCCACCGGTGTACTCGGAAGGGTCATTGCTAAGCCCAGCCTGTTTTCTCGGGCTAAGGGCCAGAAGAATCCGACGAGGATTGCCTGTGAGTTCAGAGCATATGGTAGACTATAGCCTAGACGTCGTCCTGGGTTAAGCTAACCCAGCAGACGAAGCAACGGGGGGGGTCTTAGACGCCACCTTACTGGCGTTGAGACTTCGATATCCGGAACAGTGTCCCGAGGTGGACAACGAGGTTGGCCAGCTCTCTGGCCGGGAACACAGAAGAGATTCACATGGTACAGCTTGGTGGGAAATCAATTCCGAGGCGGGCTCAGAGGGAATGTCCTCTGAAGCGGTTACAGATGATGATTGCGTGAGCAAGTCCACAAACCGCTACAAGACCCCTTGTGCACCAGACCACTTTATGCATCTGTGGGGCTGCAGTCACGCGGAACAGGCAAACCCTGCTTCTTCGCCTCCAGTGGCTGCAACCGACCCATCTGGTCTGATGTCCATCGAAGCCGATATTCTGAAGTCCTCTTCTCCGGCCAAACCAGTGCAGTGTGGTGCGACATCATCTGTAAAGCAGCTGCAGGCCAAGGTGCACCACAAGCCCAAGTGGCATGCCTTTGCGTCTGTGGCTAGGCATGGTGATTTATGCCTAAGGCCAAATGTTGCACAATTGGTACGTGATTGGTGTACTAAGCAGGAAATCCATATAGATGTAGATGTGTTTAGTAAGCATCTCCCCTCGGCCCTTGCGCCATAAACAGGTTCACGGGCATTCAAGGGGCCTTTGTACAAGGAGTGGGTAGGCTGAACCTTGTGGGTGTTGCCACCCACGGGGATGTACCAAAGAGCGGTCAAAAAAGTGAAGGGTGTAAAGGCTTCATGTTGCTTCCTACCCGGAGGCAGCATGAGTTGTGGTGGATGATGGGGGAGATCACGATTGATTGGGTGGATATTCCCCCTACTTCTGAAATTCTTCTGAAACCGAGGATGGCAAGCTCCTTCGTACACTCCGGGGCGAGCAGAATCGGTTGGTATATTTTGATGCAGTTGGGCAGCAGCAAGCTCATACCGACCACGATGAGGAGGAAGATCAGCAGTTTGCGTTTGGTGTGCCTGTTGATGAATCTCGTGTAGACGCCTACCCTATCAATCCTTACGGTAACCCTGAGAACGTGTCCCCTGGAAAAAAACATCACGATTGGGAACCCCTTGGTGCCTTCCCAGTCAACATGACTATGGAGGACATTCAGGCACAGGGAACGAAAGGGTTTTGTGAGAGGGGTGATCAAGTGCATAATCCTCTTTACAGCAGGTCCATTAGGTCAGTAATCCAGGGTGATGAGTAATACCCTGGTACCCAAAGGTACCGCCAACGCATTGAAGAATATTTTCGGCCAAGCGTTTTTACCTCCAAAAAGCGAATTGACGTCACTCCAGCTCAATTGAAAGCACCAGGGGAATTTGCTACCATACGCCTCAAAGAAAAGAAGGGCACAGTTGCCAAATTTTGTAAGGCGGTATGTGCCGCAGGAGTTAGGAAGAACATTTTACAGGAAATGTTGGATGGGTTCATCAATAGAGGATTTGTTGTACCTTGTAGTGACAAAATGGACTGGCTGAGCAGGGCGTTTTTGGTCCCGAAGCCCAACGGCAAGTGGCGGTCCGTCAGCGATTACTGATGGCTCAACAGCCAGTTAGAGGGCTACAATTTTTTGCTGCGGGTAATTGAGGACCAATTCGCCAAACAGCATGGGCGTTGTATTTTTGATTTTGTCAACCTCGAGGATGGCCTTCACCAAATGAAGCTAAGCGAGGAGTTGCAACAGCTCACCGTGTTCATCACCCCCTTTGGTACATACCTCCGGACCTTCTTACCCATGGGAATCAAGGTGGGACCACAGGTATTCGAACGTATGGTACAGCATGTACTCCGTAACTGTATGCCCGAATCAGGTCCATATATTGATGACGTCCTTTCCTCTACTGGCAAACTTCCCCCTTGGCAACGAGAAAAAGGCAAACTGATGGACAGCGATGCATATTGTGATTCAGACCCCCAACCCCCTGATAGTGTACAAGAATGGGACGCTTGTTTTGAACACCACTGTCAAATCTGTTTTCGCATGTTTAAGGCGTTTGCAGATGCTGGACTCACTGTTAAGCCCAGCGAATGCTTCTTGTTTATGCGCCAAGTAAAATGTGTTGGCCCAATTTTGCATAATGAGAAGCGCCGCCCAGACCCAGCAAAAACGCATGCTGTGGCCAAATGAAAGCATTAGGATATCAAGACGCCAAAAGCACCCAAGGGCTTCCTTGCATTGGCGAATTGGTATTCCGTTTCTATTCATAAGTATGCTGACTATGCAGCGCCCCTCTTGGAGGCACTGTCCGGTAAGTATCAGTATGAGGCAATCCCCCCCGCCAAGGAAGGTACTTTGGACGTAAACGGCAAGCCTGTGAAGAAAGACAAAGTAAAGTAAACTCCCGCCCAATCAGATGACAATCACATGGAATACCCGAATGACTGAGGGCTTTGAGAAGCTCAAGGCGCAGATTGTACGGAATACAAAGTTGTGTCTGCCGGACTTGTCCGGCAGTAGGATCATTGAGTGGGACGCGAGCGACTATGCAGTAGGTGGCATCTTGAAACAAACACAGGGCAATGGAAGGGACATGCCTGTTGCCTATTTTTCACGTAAGCTGCAAGGGAGCCGAAAAGGGGATAAGGTTTTGGGTCAAATGGGCTGGACGATCAGAGAAAAGGAGACTTACGCGTTGGTGTGTTGTCTTTTATAATTCCAGTCCTGGATTGGATTCAATGAGGTTGTGGTCAGAAGTGACCACAAAAGCATTGTCAAATTTTATAAGGAAGACTTGTGCACCATCTCCGGCCCGTTGGGACGCCGGGGGAGCAGGCATGAGTTCCTTAACTGTTTCAATGGTTTGATAGAGTACATCCCAGGCAATGACAACGCTGACGGTGAAACTCTATCAGGGTGGGCCTACCGTGCAGGGGCAAAGCAGGATACCAACTCCATGGGTCTGATGAGGATGCCTTGGGATGGACGGAGTTTGAGCGTCAAGGGAAAGCAGAACAGGAGAACGTTTTGAGACAAAAAAACCGCGATGGTTTTGATTCCTGCACAGCAGGTTTCAACATTGATGAAGTAGTCTCCGCGGTCACTTTAGGCGACCATGAGGAGCAAGTACGCACACTACGTGCGTGTTATCAACAAGCTCGCCAGCAGTTCCCAGCAGCTGTGCGAGCGCATTTTGCAATGCCCGATACTTTTGTCACCAACACATTTTCTGAGTCGGCCACCCGAACACATGAAGACCTCTCTGTCCATTCAAGCAGTGACGTGCCCGTCACGTTAAAAGAAGTCACTCCCAGTCTAATCAGCGTAAGCTGGCATACAGCACAGGCTGATTGCCTAGCTGAAGCCTTCGTCCTTGCAGTACACCAAGTACCTGTCCCCCCAGACATACATGTATTGTGTCAGGATTGGTCTAAGTACTATGCTAAGGACAAGGCCCACAAGAAGCTGTGAACAGAATTAGAAACCACTGAGTATGTAGATAATCCTAAGAAGACGCATATTTTCTCTTGCAGAAACGGAAAATATTTGTGTCTCGAAAGCAATTTTGTCCAACGTTTTAGCTGCACTTCACTCGTATGCCCATTCGGGCATAGATAAAACTGAACAGCGTTACCGCAGACGGTTCAAGGTACTTGATGCTAGGTATAACCCTGTATCTGTATCCGTGGATTGTGTGTAGTTGCCCGATTGTCCCGCCAAGAATGGCATTGTGTACGACTATGCTTTGTGTGTTGTATGTCGCCTAACCGTCTATGTTGTAGCCATGCCGTTTGTAAAGAAGGGATTCACATCATCGGACACTTTCTGAGTGTCTTTTTTTTTTCGATTGACCCTCAGCATTTTGTTGATGGATCCACCAGTAGTCCAGGCTATTCGGTGATTGGTGAAAATCCTGGGCTGTTCAAGTTCTGGAGCCGTTGCTGTAGTTTGCTGATCATCACCTCCATTCCCGAGGCCAACCTCACGCTGTCCACCTTTCAATTGACGCCACGCCGCCTTTTCGTTCATCCCGAGAACATCATGAATTTCACCCTATTGGGAAGCTCCAAAGCCGCCGATGACGGCCTTTAAACGCTTTTTAACTATTCTCCGTCACACCTCTTTCAAAAACACCAAGCCTCAAATTCGCCGCTACAGACACGCTTTCCATCATGCCAATATGAAGCCGTTGAAGGCAAAATATTTGACACACGCCAACGCATTTTTGTTCCCGAAGTTTACCGCTGTCTACAAGACTACTCCGAGTTTTACCTGGATGTGGAAGGCACCGATATTCAATCCGCCTTTGTTGGGAGCCACTCCACCTATACTCTAGACCGAGGCAGGGTCTCTTTCGTTGCGCACAATAACTACAAGGAGCTTGAAAAGCTATTGTTCAAACACAAGCGCTTCTACCTAAAGCCGTAGAGTTGGACTACTCTCAAACCGAAGCCAAGAAGTCTCCACCTACCGCCACCCCGTGGGCTAAACAATTTAGAAGGTAGGTAGGTAGGTAGGTAGGTATCTTCGGGAGCTCGGGATGCCTTCTTTGACGATGCAGGAAGAAGGTCTTACCAGGGGGACGTCCTGTCCCTCCCACTGCCCTATGTCAGGTGCCTCTTGAGCCGCTCCCCGGATGTGCTTGGGAAGGCATTGTCGCGGCCACCCGGTCCATGTGTCCCAGGTTTACAATTAAGAACTGTGCTAGATAAAGCCAAAGAAGAGAACAAAGACCTCAAAGGATGGTTCGTTATTCCGGCGTGGGACGCTCAACTGGTTGCCGCCACCTTCCACATGCTAGGCTCAACTTCCGCCCTTTTTCCACTCCTCCGTTACATTTCTAGTGTAATATGTATGCACGTAGCACAACTCCGGGACGCCTAGAAAGTCAAAAAGGACGGCAAAGACTCCTACGAGTTCCGCACAAGCGGCCATCAAACGATGCCATATGTTGCTTTGCTCTTAAACACCTCTTCCTTCGACAGGTGCCGATATGAAGACATTAATTTTAAGTTTGAAGCTTTCCGCTTCGCCGCCAAGCACGCCCATCCAACGGTGCGAGACCTCCGGTTGCACAAAACACTACGTTTTGAGGTGAGCATAGAGTTCCCTGATCACATTGAGCCTTCGCCGCCAGAGGACAGAGACAAGTCTCAACCAAAACAACGCCCGTGCCTTCATGAAGTTAATGAACGAAACGTTTTTCCCTGCGCTAGTAAACGTATCGGCGAACACCAAGAATGCTTTCTACCCGTTTGGCAACATAGCTCCTTCCGAGAGCCCGCATTGGGCCTATTACCCGTTTGATTGGGAACTCCCATCCCGCTTTGCCGACGAGCTCATGTTTAAAGTCCGCGAGTGCGCCCAATTTCTCACCAGAGAACTCCTTGCAATGGACATGCACCCTTCGCCGACTACCGAAGTGTATCGTGCCGTGATCGCTAGGGACCGGAAAGAAGGAAATAAAGACCTACAAGCCCCTGAAATCTGACCATGATGATCGCCAACCTACCTGGAGGACGGGGTGCCTCATCGCCCTTAGGAGCAATTTTTTGGTCTAGAGATTCCCTTGTCGTGGCGATTGACACCACTCACGCGCCGCGCGACGTCATGAAAACCGGGGTCCAAACTTTAGCCATCCGCTTCTTTCACTCGTGCGGCATTGTTCTCTTTCATGGCATAGATGGGCAATTGGTGCGGTTTTCGTCAAGATCGGGCGGCAACACGAGGTCCGCGCCTTCAGGCGCCCCTGGGCAAGCCCACGCAACGCCGGCTCTGCCCTCATACAACTCGTCTAAAGCCCCGAAGACCGCCGTGCTCCTAGTGGCGCCAAGATCGGCGCACGCTCTCGACTTGCGCGTCCAAGCGGGGTTCCTTGTCTTCGACGTGTCGTTTGAACCCAGGTGGCCTCCCTACGAGCACCAACAAGCCCACCCAGTGGTCTCTGAAAAAGAAGAAATTCGCGCTGCTAGCGCATGATTTCAAATGTGGAGACGCTGCCTTCGCCCCGCTACACCGCAACCTCCTCGCCCTCGAGAAGATCCTCCCCGTCCAAGACCCGGATGTGTCCGAGCACGAGCAACCCATGGTGCAGCGCCTCCAAGCAGGCGCCGCCTTGGGGTCCACGGCCTTCGTGTCCCAGCTTGTCTCTGCCCTCCGCAATCGGCCCGCAACGGGGCTGACTGAGAGCATCAGCGAGTGGGACGCAGCACCAGACGACACCGACGCCGCTACGCTGACGCCGGGGGCAAGCCGCATCGAAGAGATGTTCGAGACCGGCGTTGCGCTGCTTGCTCCACTAGGGGGCGAGGCGACCACCCTCCTACCCCCCGACCACGATGCCCCCACCCCGGCCCCGGGGATACGAATCGACCCCCGCCTCCCTACTGGTTTTTCTTACGTCCGCGACGTATTCTCCGAGAGCCAAGAGGAAACAGTAAAAGAGGTTCTCCATGACAACACATGGGATAAATACCACAGACGCTCGGTCCAACACGTCGGCCACGCCTACCTGGGCCCGGGCAAATTCACCGCCACATCCCCCATCCCGGAAGAGTTTTCCTCCATCCTCCAAACCTACAATGCCGCGTTGGAGCGGCTAGGCCTCTCGCACCTTCCCCCCAACCAAATCACGGGCACAGTGTATCTCCCGGGGGAGGGCATTGGCTACCACAGGGATGACTCCTTGCTAGGCCACCCGGTGTCCATTTTCGGCTCCCAATCCCACAATGTTCTTTTAAAACCCCTCCAACGGGAATTCGTTTCGCATTCGCCTCTTTGCCCGCTCCCTCCTTGCCCTCAGGGGCGCCACGCGCCATGAGTGGCACCACGGGATACCCCGATGGAGGGAAGACGAGGTGTTTGGGTTCACTGTCCCTCGTACCATCCCTCGGCTCGCTCTAATCCTCCGCCACATCCCACAGACAAGCTGACCCACGAAAGCCAGAGGGCCGGGTACCCACCTCCTGCACTCCCCAACCCCCTCTACCTGAAAACGCAAGAGTCAAAGTTAGGTGAAACACTGATCAAATCA
Source organism: Eutreptiella sp. 'Long Island Sound 2002' (assembly GCA_964036045.1). Classification (NCBI taxonomy): domain Eukaryota; phylum Euglenozoa; class Euglenophyceae; order Eutreptiales; family Eutreptiaceae; genus Eutreptiella; species Eutreptiella sp. 'Long Island Sound 2002'. Next base: position 128,677,673 of record OZ038382.1, on the reverse strand, counting down.
CGGCTTCCCCTATCACCGGCAAGGGGCTAGACGAAGCGCTCGCTTTCGCCGGGGTACCGGCCGACCAAATTCAGCATTTTCAGTGCCTTAGCCAGACCAGCCAGCCCGACCCCCCAGCACCTCCCCAGCCCCCCCCTATTCCACCCCCCCTGAGGTCCCATACGCGCCTACGAAAGGGGTACCAACGGCCTGAGCCCCCCCATACCCCTCCCTTAGGAACTGCGTTTCCTGTCCCACAGCTTGCAGAAGAAACCATTAGTGAGCAGCAAAATTCTCCGACACCTCAAGAACTATTTAACATCCTCTTCCTCCAAGAAATCAACCACACCCCCATCCTCCCCCACGTATACGCCTACGGTTCGGGCACTAAAGCCACCGTTGTCTCGAACATCAGCCAAGACAGACACTCCAGAGGCGAACACGGGTCCGTTTTGGTTTGCTCCCCCCGGCTCTCCCGTTTCGTTACCCCCCTCCGCCCACTCGACACTGAGGGGCTGCTGGCAGCAGCCCTTCTCACCCTCCCGGGGACCCCGCCCACCTTGCTGGTCTCGGTCTACGCCCCAAGCACGGACGTCCACCGCTCAAAAATTGAAAGCATCCTCCGCCCACTGATGCATCAGTATCCCAACCACGTCCTAGGAGGAGACACCAATGGCAAAATTTGCCCTGAGCTGGACGGAGCAAACCTCCGAACTGACAACCAGTGGCCATGGCTCCGGAGGCAGGTCACGAGCGACCCGCCACGCCTCATTGATACCTTCCGGCACTCTCACCCGACCGAGCGGTCCTACTCCCGATACCCCATCCCGTACAGGGCCAGCAGCAGCGGCCTCGACCATATTTTAACCCCCCCTGGCGCCCTCAGAATCTTTTGCCCCCACTCCCGCAACCATCCAAACCAGTCACATACACCTCTCAAGTCCCCCCCCACCCGTTTTCCGAAACTCCCACCACTAAGAGGAACGTTTTTCGCAAAGTGACGGAACGGGAGCGCTCCAAGCACCACGACTCCCTCGCCCCCCTGGCGCGGTCGTGCGAGTCTACCCTCCCCCATTTCGAGTCTTTATCCTCTGGAGGCATAGAGCTCTTCACAGACGTGGTGCTAGAGGAAGTAGCGACCAGCTACCACAATATCACCACACCGTCACACCCCACCTCCTCTGCTCTGGTTAAGAAAATCGAAGCGTCCCTGAACTCCCTGCCCCCCCCCAGCCATCCTGGCTACCCCGCTTCCATGGACGCGCTCAACAAACACATCAAGGAGTGGGAAACCAAAGCGAACAAGGCCGCAACCACCAAAATCCATCGGTGCCTTGTGCGGAAAACTAGGATCAAACGAACCATCAACTAGGCACTCCATCCCGTGGAACGCGGAGAAATAACGCTGCAGCGCCCGGGCACCACACAGCTCGTCTCTATCCCCAAAGGAGTGGGCTCTATTTTCCTTTCCACACTCCTCACCCTGGGGGACAGCCTCGAATACACACTGCCGAGCACACTGGTGGATCGCCTGCTCACACACTCCCCCACCTGCCCTGAACCCACAAAACACAGCCCTCTCTCCGACATTACCTAGGAATCATTTCGGAACACACTCAAGAGGTCAAAGCCCAACAAGGCGGGGGGGGGCGGGTTTTCACAAACAACTACACTTTGCACGTCTCCCCCCCCCGTATCCAACAATTCGTTTGGAGGGTATGCAACCACTACCTCCGCCAGCCGCTGCCCGAGAAATGGCTCGAAGCCAACATTATCTTGCTTTTGAAGAAAGGGGACGTGATGAACCCTGTAAATTACAGGCACATAGCCTTGCTGAACAGCGTTTACAAAATAATTGCAACACACCCCAACCGAGAACTACTGGCAGCGGCCATTGAACACCCCATCATACACCCCACCCAGTTCGGCGGGCTTCCCAAACGCTGATGCCAAGACGAGATTTTCAACCTCTTATCCACGTTTTGGGAGGCAGCGGGTAGCCACAGCCTCTACATCAATTTCAATAAGGCTTTCAACTCCGTCCCCCACACCACCCTCTCCACAGTGCTGTCCCGCCTGAACGTTCCCACACCCCTTGTAGGCCTCATTCAATCCTTGTACCGCGCCCCCCGTGACTTCCCTGTAGTGTCAGGGCACACCCACTCCCCCCACCTGCAAACCAGGGGTGTTCGGCAGGGATTCCCCATGTCACCCATCCTTTTCTGCCCTTACCTGAACGTGCTCCTCTTCGCCTTGCCGCCTCACGTCACTGCACCCCCCTCCCCACACGAATCGGCCCACACCTTTGTTGACGACCTCCCCTATCGATCAGAAGATGGGGACAGCAAACAGCAAAATTTGAATTTCTTCGACACGGTCGCCAGAGAGTGGCGTCTAGACCTCAACCTCAGCAAAACTGAGATCCATGCCATGGGAACAGCCCCCCCCAGGAAAATTCACCTTCCCCTCGGGCACCCCCCTATCAACAAGTAACCAGAAAATGGGGCAACCACACAGCTGTTACAAGTACCTAGGGGTGTACATCTTCACCGCCAACCACGCAGCACCAACGCTGGCATTGGCCAAGTCGGAAATACGCTCATTTTTCACAACCCTCCAGCCCCTCCGGCTCACCCTTTCGCAATAAGTTCTCTTAGTAAACGTCCAACTCATCCCTCTTCTCTCCTACCGCCTCATGGCACAGCCCCTGGCCCTGAACGAGTTGGGAGCCCTCCAGGCCATGATCTGGCAGAATATTGCGCGAGACCCCTCCCCGGAGAAAGCCAACAGAATTTCCCGACTCGTCTCTCCTAAAGCCCGCTACACCCCCCGCCACCAGGGAGGCTTGGGACTCCGCCACTTCACTTTTTCCATTTGCATGGCCCTGGTGAATACCGCAATCAGGTACCTCAACGGGGACGGCCCGGCCTCAACAAACGAGGCTTTTTCCGAAGCAATGCTCTCCACCACACGCAATCCAATCCAAGACACCGTCATGGACGCTTGCCACACCATAGGCCTCTGATACCACAGCACCGGCCTCTGGGCCTCCTGCCCCCCCTCCCTCTGAAGCTGGTTCGGACCCCCGTGGCCATCTTTGGGTCACTTGGGGTGTGTATCTATGTGCCGGCAAGCTGCCATTGGCTGATATCATACTCTCCCACCCACCTGACCTGACCTGATGTGATAGTGTGATAGGTTTGGCCATTCCGGCTATGAGCGGCCATATTCAGTACCGAGGCGCCGCCAGCTGAGATTTATATATCAGAATATCAGGAATCAACCGGGTTTTTTTATCATAATGTTTCCGTATTTTTCTGCCTTTCGTTCTGATGGTCAATGTATCGGTGACTGTCAGTTGGCTCGCGATTTTGCGGTAACCGATTGGTTAACTGTTATTTCCAGATATTTTGGCGGAAACCCCGATGAAGGCTCAGATTTCATCAGTAAAGGGTTCGTTGCTTCCGCAATCTTCTAAATATGCACTCGAAATTTTAATCTGAATTTTTCGCGATGTCGGAAACGGATTTTCGACTTCGACATCGCCGCACTTGATTTGGTCTTCTTGGAGTGGTCATACTCTTTTTCCTATGCCCGAATCAGGTTTCCCTTGTACTTGCCACCCATTTGACTTGGAGATATAGGGGAAACAAAAGTGAATCGTGGGACCACTTTGAAGGGCCATATCTACGCGCGAGTGTGGGGAAAGAGTATAAGAAAGGTTGCGTTGCAAGCTTCTTAGTCTCAACTTATTTCTAGTGGGGTGCGACACCCTAAGTCGTCACACACACTCGTTGTATCATAGGATCATGGTCAACATGGTAGAAACTTGTTTGTAACTTGTTGACCATGTGTCCGGACTTGATATTATGACTTTAGAGTGTAGCGCATGAGTCTTGCGGTGGCATAGCATCTTTACTTTCGGTTCCCACGTCCATGTTACCCAAAGTTATGACCATGGAGGGGCATGGCATACCATGGTGGGAGCCAATTTTAAGGGCTATGTGTGATATTGGTAGTATATGTCTTGATATGCTCACGCCCATGTTATATATCTTCCTGCGGCCGAAGAGATGGAGAGCTACACGTGACAAGGGCTTTGCCCATGTCCCAATTGTAGAATTCAAAGCGCTAGACTAAGTCTACCGCGTATGTATTGCTCATGGTATGTTTGGCAAAGAGATCCATGAGTGCACTCTCAATTTCATGGGGCATGTAGATATGAGTGGCAAAGGTGACTCCATGCGCCTGAGTGGGGGAATTGTTCGCAAATGGTTCCAATCATTTGTATATTGAACCATGCGCGGATATCATGGGTGAGCGTAGAGATATACTATCATGACAACTTTGTATTTGGACATATTTTCATGGTTTTGACCTCAATTTTTGCTCATTTTTGCGTTTTGTGAACTTACCTGGTCAGCAAACAGCAAGAAGCCTATGGGGAGTCGAACCATGGTATGTTGTTCATATGTTGGCATATGCTTTGGAGTTGAACACCACCATATGCCGGATCGCGTACTCCATTTGGCTTGGCGCACGAAGGATAACACGAATTGGTCTCAAGATCATGGGCTGACTTGAGTGGTGCGTGGCGCCCATATATGAAGGGTTTTCGAGGGAAAAGTGGGGATGTTCATGGGCATTGACCTTTGGTCTCCATCCTCCATGAATACTAGACTTCGATTCCATGCATGCTCTGAGCCTTCGGATAAGTGGTAACTTCAATTTTGAGCATATATTTGATATATGGTCAATATGGTGTGAATTGGGAGTTTTTGGCATGTTATGAGTTCAAACTCATGGGGCATATCTCTAAGCCCATTCGACTCCAAGTTCAACCAAGTATATGTCAGGGTAGGGCATGGTCCCGGGTGCCACTGTAGGCCATGACACCCCCCCCCCCTCATTGGCCTAGGATTTAGAGGCTTGGGGGTGAACACTTTTTTGGGGTTTGTGTAGTGACTTGTGACACATGGCATTCAGCCATCTCATTTGACCTGGTTCAGGGCAATATGTTGGTGAGTCAAGGGAAGGTCTTGAGTCCAGGGAATGAGGGGTTTATGGCTGTGAATGGGTATGTTTACCTCTTTCCCCAACTTTGCTTAATTTGTGTTCATATGCCAATTTCAGGGCTTTCCTCCTTGGTGCAATTCTTGCACATGCCCGCCACCGTGGGACGACCGGTGTGCTGAACGGAAGCCCGCAGTGTGGATTGGATTGTGAAACGGGTTATTGCTGTATTTGTGGGATCTGATTGCTGTTCAGGGTTGAAGGAGGATTGGATCTTCTTTTTCTTTGGTTTTTGGACCCTGGATTTTGATAAATGCAATCGTTGATCAGGAGCAAGTCAGCAGGGGTGACAGGCGGAAGGGGCACAGCGGGGGCCGGTCCTGGTAGGGACCTTCTTTATGGTAGCAGAGGCGTACCTGCTGCCCCTACCTACAGCCGACCCGGTGACTTGGGCCCCTATGAGCCCTGCCCAAGTACGCCCCGGGTGCGTATTGTGGACTCAGTGGAGACCACGCCGGAAGTGGAAGCCCGAAGAGAAGTACGACGTTCGGGAAGAGGAGGCCTTGACATGGAGGACCTGGTCTCCATGTGTGAGCGTCGCTGCCGAAAGGCATGCAACCTCCGCTCTGCCGCGGAGGACTCTGAGAAGAGCTGCCAGTCAGGCAGCAGTGGAGGACGGGCCCGGCGCTACCGGAAGCGCGGGTCACCCAAGCCCGCGGCAGAGTACGCCGGGGCTATGGATACGGACCCCAGCCCGGTCAGGCTGTGGGAATCCGAGGGGCACTCCGATGGCTACCGGACTTGCTTCCCCTCGGAGTCGGAGGAGATGCCCGCGCCGACCGCCAGGGCGCATACGGCCCCCGAGCCCGCCCTGAAGCACGATGCCGAGGGCTTGGAGAGGCCAGCCAGGGCCAGGACGGCACCTGTGCCCCTGCACAAGGGACCAGAGATGGACGCCATAGGCGATACGCCCATGGGCGGTGAGTCTGAGGCGCCGGGAACCGCGGGATGCGCTGGATCAGGTGGAAAGCACGCTGAGTGCCACTGCGAGCACGTGTCCTTCCTCATGGGCAAGTACCCAAAGATGGGGATGGACACCATCGTGCATCGCCTCGACCGCCTGGACAACGCGAAGGACGGCTTAGAGAAGGACGTCGCCGGGATCCTGGATGACCAGTCTACCGCGGAGAGAGACATGGCGGAGCTGCGAGCGGAACAGGACCGGTACCTGAACAAGCTGGAGCTGGCCCTGGAGAAGCAGCAGCGAGTGGTGGACAGCCTCCTCCACCTGGTGGAGGACATGTCGGGACGCCTGAAAAGGCTAGAGGAGCGACAGCCCCTCACCTCGGGTCCGGAGCTCCCGGCAAAGCCAGCAGCGGCAGAGCTGGTGGAGCGGGTTAAGACCCTCAGGAGCGCCATGGATAAACCCATGGGCGGCCCTGCAAAGGCACCCTACGCGCCTCCGCGTGTTGACCCGGGTGCGCTGCCGTTTGTTCCCATGTTCAGCGAATCCACAATGCTCGGGGAACACACGGCACCGGCTGGGTCCATGCGGGAAGGCCACGTAACAACGGATCCAAGGAGCCTGACGGTACAGATGTCCCACGCCGCCCAGGATCTACCGATCACTACGACTGCCCATGCAGTTTATGCAGAAGAGGAGATCCAGAGCCAGACCATGCAGGGGCGAACCATGGGAAGCGCCGACGGACATGGTCGAGGTCATCCAGGCGGAAACCTGTGGGCGAAGGACCCCAATACGGGGATATGGACGGCCGACGGAGCAAGTCCTTCCCGCATTCCAAACCCCATGGGTTCAGGCCCAACTGGACCGCATTCCAACGAGGAGAGGGATGTACGGGGAGTGTACTCACACCCCCCGGCCACAGGTGGTATCCCTCTCGGTGGAGTGGTGGCTGGGGACGTCGGAGACGCCATCAGGATTGACGACCTCAGGGGAATCAAAATCCCCTACTACGATGGCAACCCCTCCAACCTGGATGACTTCATCCTGGATTGGGAGGACTTTGCCGAGGAGGTCGTCGGCGATATGGGTGGAGCGCCGCGGGACAAGTGGGTATGTCGGACATTCCCACACCGGCTGGCGCAGGACCTGAAGGAGGAGCTGCGGGATCAGATCCGGGAAGGATTGATCCATACGGAGCAGGCCTGCCTCCGGTGATTGGAGGATGAAGAGCGGGTGGACGCTCCGAACCAGAAGCTGGAGGACTTGTGGTCCATCCCGCTGCAGCTGGACCGCGGTGAGTTGCGGGTCCGGGAGTGGAACCGGTACCTGCGGAAGTACCGACGGAGCCTCAAGCTGGTGGAGGACTGGAACGAGTCCAGCGAGATCCGCCACCTGCTGAGGGACGTCCTCCCCGGCCACTGGAAGAGGCGAGTGGAGGACGGGGAGAAGAAGCGAGCCCAGAAGCGGGTGGCCCCCAGGATCATGGCGGCGGAGGATACCCATGCGGGTATCATGGAGTTCTTCAGGAGGAACCCGGGCGAGCCCAACCGGATGTTGGGACTGAAGAACGCCGTGTACGTGGAGGTATTTGGAGACTCCATGGGGCAAGAGTTGCTGCGCCTCAACAACGTGGAGTGGAGGCGCGGGGAGCCGCTGAGGATGCAGGTCATCTTCGCCCGCATGAGCCTGGACAAGATCGTGAAGTACATCATGGTGGAGTTGAAGCTCAATGCGAAGAACGAGGCCCACGTGCAGGATCGACATGGTCATGGACAACGAGGCCACCCAGAAGACCGCCATCATCGGGAGATCCAGGAGGACACAGCCAACTCAGCGGAGAATGGTAGTGGAAGTGGCCAAGACCACTGGACCTGGTCCCGGGAGGATCACGAGGAGGCCCATTTCCTCGCGCTTGTGGGGCACAACGTGAGGGACAATGGGCAGGATCGGTCCAGATGGAGCCGGGTGGGACCCAAGAAGGGCAATGAGCCAAGGAGAATCGGGACCCCACCGCTCTCGTTCCGGGAGTACAGGTCTCAGCACGACGGGTGCTGGGTCTGTTATGGCAAGGGAAACAACCATGCACACGACCACCGTCAGTGCAAGGTGTATGAGGCGGACAAGAAGGCCTACTTCGCCGCCCAGCTCGAGAAGAAGCCCAAGGAGCAGCGGATTGCCGATTGGAAGGCGAAGGGCGGAGACGGGGAAAACGGCCAAGGCAAAGGCCAAGGGAAAGGCGGAGGAAGAGGCTATGGTGGTGGACCTGGCCAAGACCGAGGAGTGAGGTCAATCGAGGAGGTTGCTGAGGACATGTTGAGGACGTTGGAGGAACTCAAAGCCCAGCAACGTGGTGGACAAGATCCTGGCGGATCGCAGCCGGAAGGGGCTGCGGGAAGTCAAGTCTAGAGGAGCCCCCACGGGAGTGGGACCTCGGAGGTCTCTCCTCCGAAAATCAGTGGAATCCCAGAGAAAGCGAAGGCACATTGGGTGCCAAAGAAGGCTCCAGAAGAGCCAAAACCACTTAGTTTCGCCACTCCCAACCCCTGGAGCGCCCTGCCAAGGGAAGTACATGTGGGTACGGGACATGGCAAGACCACGGAGAGCCCCGTGGACGGGCAGGAGCAACCCAAGATCTACACCATCCGTGACCATACCCTTGAAGTCCTGATGCACCCGAACGTGCTAGAGTTGCATGCCGTGAGAGTCGTCCATACACCTCATGGCGACGAGCGGCAGTTGCACTTGAGAGTGCGAGTACGGTGCGGACGAGAGGAGAAGGTGGTGGATGTCTTGGTGGATACGGGTGCCCAGGTGAGCCTGGTTCGGAGAGGCTTGTTCAAGGAGGAACTCCTGCAGCCCAGCCGGAGACCGGTCTGCCTGAAGGTCGCCAACGGAGAGATTATGGGTGGTGGCACCCATGAGGCCACCATCAGTATGGAATTCTGGGAGCATGAGCGCTTGAACCGCCCTGATCAGGCGAAGAGAAGCACTCTATCTGGGAACTTCTATGTGGCCGACATTACAGATTGGGATATGATCATGGGGTATGACTTCATGGTGGCAAATGCCATTGGAGCCCTTCCCCATCGTGCAACACTGGTCCGGGAGGATGACGAAAGCCTCACATGGCTGTCCACGGACTATGCATGCGGATCATCCCAATGGAATGCTGAGGAAGAGGATCGGATCGTCCAAGCGGTGCAAGCTGTGGGTGCCAAGTCCAGAGGGGACCGTGGAGTTCAGCTCACGGAGAACAGAATGGCGCCGCAAGTGTACGCTAGGATGATTCAGACGCTGGGAGCCGAAGCGCCCGAGACGGACGTCTTCGCTTCCCGGGATGCCCCACTTCTGCGGAAGTGTAGGAGGCATTGGCTTCGGGGAGACTCAGCCTGGCACAGGCGTTGGGGTTTGAAGGAGTGCGGGCCCATGTATTGGCATGGCTCCCTGGACAATACCAGACGTACGGTGGAAAAGATCGTTGCGGATAGGGCGAAGGGGGTCCTGGTCATAACCCGCATAGGATCCACCCCATGTCCGCTGGAAGGTCTCAAGTCGACGCTGGACTCCATCAGCCTGAACGGGATGTCACTCGGGCCAGTGGAGGAGTTGTTCATCGACGCATAGGGTGTATCAATGCCCTCCCCGGGTCAAGCGTGGGGTACCAAGGCTTTCCTGGTGGATGGGGCGCAAGCCCAGCCCACGGGTGATGAAGCATTCATCCGTAGGTCGGAGGCGGGGCCCATGAAGGTCATGTTTGAGCCGAAGGAGGGGACGGATCAGCCTATTGATGGCATTGACGTCCTGTCCCACGCCGAGATCGACGACATCGTCAACTACATGCGGATGGGGATGCACGACCGTGTGGCAGCCAAGAAGAGGCGGGCCATGGTCACATCTCCGCATTGGTGGGATGACAAGATGTTGGTCACCGGCAAGTACGAGAAGGACGAGTTCATGGCGAGGGTCATGGATAACATCGCGGACCAATACGATGGTCCGGTTGGGTCGGACCCACCGACATGGGATTTTCGAAGAATGGGTTCCGAAAGCGACAGTCACCAGCCCGATGCCGCAAATTTCCGAAGATTATTGGTGGGAAGAGCTCCCCACGACGATGAAGACGGCATATCGGACGAGGAGAAGACAGATTCGGACCCGGAAGAGGCCTATACCGCAGTGCGGTCGGTTGTATCCATACCGAAGCAGGCGGCTGAAGAGGCCCAGGAGAACCCGAAGGTCGCCGAGCTGAAGGAGAGGCTGATCAATGCCTATCCGCGGCTATTCAGTGGCGTCGCCAACAAGAACCCTCCAGATCGTGGGAGGTTTGGTACAGCGAAGATCAAGCTGAAACCGAACCCGAAGATCTATCGTCATCGGGAGTGCCAACTTCAGCGCGATCGGGCCGAGGCCATGAAGAAGCTGTTGGCCTAGTCCATTGAGCGGGGATGGATCGAACCCTCCGACAGTGAGTGGGCCAGCCCAGCCTTCATCGTGCCCAAGAAGGAGAAGAGCGAGTGGAGGTTGGTGGTGGATTACAGAGGTTTGAACGAGCAGACCGAGCACGACTCGTACTCGCTTCCCCTGATCGACTCCATCCTCCAAAAACAACAGAAGAAGCGGATTTTCACGGTGTTAGACGTGAAACACGGCTATCACCAGATGCCGCTACACCCGGACTCCAGGCCCTGCACAGCAATGTCGACGCCGCTGGGGCCCATGCAGTGGAAAGTGGTGCCTATGGGCGCCAGGAATGGCAACGCCGCTTTCCAGCGCATGATGGAGGACCTACTCGGTCCTGTCCGGGACTGTGCCGACCCCTTTGTGGATGACATCATCATCGGATCCGGCACGGAAGACATGACTGAGGACGAGCTCATCGAAGCGCATGAGAAGGATCTGCGCCGAGTGCTCAGCGAGTTGGACAAGCACAACATGGTGTGCAAGCCCACCAAAGCCTCATTCTTCGTGAAGGAAGTGGAGTTAGCGGGTCACGTAGTTGGTCACGGGCAACGCCGTCCCATGCCTGGGAAGCTGGCGTTCCTGCACCACTGGGAGAAGCCCCAGACCATCAGCGAACTCCGGTCCTTCATGGGGTTCTGCAATTACTATTCGAGCTATGTCTGGATGTATGCAGAACTCTCGGGACCGCTGCACAAGATGCTGCAAGTGGGCAAGTTTGATGGATGGAAGGGGAGCAAGAAGAAGCTTGCCTGGACCCCTGAGGCCGAAGATGCGTTCAGCCGCCTGAAGGAGCGACTCCTGGGGCAGCTGGGGCTGTTCCTGGTGGACCCGGACAAGGGATTCGTGCTACGGACAGACGCCTCGGACTATGCCGTGGGGGCAGTCCTCGAGCAAGCCTGGGACGACGGGACTCATGTTCCCGTGGCGTTTTGGAGCAGAATCCTGGCTGAGGGCCAACGCCGAACATGCACCGCGAGGGAAAAGGAGACATACGCCATTGTATGTGCGCTAAGTAAGTGGTCTGGCCACATCGGACTGCAGCCGGTGGTGGTTTGCACGGACCACCAGTCCCTACAGAGCTGGCACAAGGAGCACGTCGACACCCCCTCAGGACCAGCGGCTAGGAGGGCCCGATGGCACGAGATGTTCGCCAAGTTCGACCTCAGCGTCGTGTATGTCCCGGGGAAGGACAATACTGTGGCAGATTGCCTCAGTCGATGGGCCTGCCCCGCGGGCAAGGCGTGGATGGACATATCCAGCCATGGAGACGCCGAGGAGACTGAGGAGGCCAAGCGCATCATCGAGATGGAGAAGGCCATGGAGCAAGAGGGGGTCAAGTACTTTGTGGTGATTGCAAACTGTACGGACCTGGCCAAGTTCCGGGGTGCCCGTGTCCAAGCTATTCGAGAGGAAACCCTCGAGCAATGGATGGTGGCCCCTGTAGAGCTAGTCAGGTCGGTGCTCACAGAGGACTGGTCGGATGACTACGCGGCATGCGAGCACTGGAGCAAGTAGTGGAATGCCGTGAGCGCCCCGTCGGACGACAAATGGCCCGAGGGCTTAGCCGAGGATGGGGACAAGTTGTTCCTCAAGGACAAGCTGCTGGTGCCCGAGAACCGAGTGGAGGAGCTCATTGACCATTGGCACAACGCTCAGCTCATGCACCCTGGCCGAGACAAGATGCAACAGGACCTGGAGTGGCGTTTCAAGTTCCCTCCGGGGTACTACGCCATCCTGGATAGCTACTGCAGCGACTGTGCCGTGTGTCGGGCCACGAAGAGTCCCAACCACTCCACAGCGGGCAACGCGGTGTATACGGCTATACCGGAGGCCCCTATGCGGTCCGTGGGCATGGATGTATTCGCCATGCCTGAGGTCACCGTGGAAGGAGAGACCTACGACTGTGTCATCCTGGCGGTGGATAGGTACAGTGGGTATATCGTGGCGGTCCCTGGCAAGAAGTCCAAGAAGAAGGACAAGAAGGACAAGCATGGAGTGGGGCTGCAGGCCAAGACCGTCGCTAATGCCATGATCAGGCATTGGCTGACGATTTTTGATGTCCCGGCTGTCATCTGCAGCAATCGGAGCAGTCAGTTTGTGGGGACGTGGTTCAAGACGATGTGCAAGCACATGGGTATTCGGCACGCCAAGACCGTGGCATACCACAGCCGGTCGAATGGCCGAGCTGAGGTGGCCGGGCGGCAGATGTTCGAGAAGTTCCGCCAGCTGCACATCGACGAACCGGGCCGGAATTGGTATAATTCGCTGTGGAGAGTACTCCAAGCGTATCACGACCTTCCGGGGCCCACTGGACTGTCGCCTCATCGTATCCTGTTCCTACGGGATCGAGTGTCATGCACTCTCCCGTGGTTGAACCATGGCAAAGTGGCCCGGGATGCGAACGCTATGATGGCTGAGGCGGACGACACGGCGGCCAAGGTGTGCAAGGCACTTCAGGACGAGCATGACAAGAGGGCCAAGTACTTCAAGCAGGGAAAGGTCCAGAAGTTTGCTCTCCAAGACACCGTGTGGGTGGAGCGGCACCACAAGGATGTCCTGTCAAGGCATCGGCAGGCATCTTGGTATGTGCCGGGGGTAATCGTGCGGAAGGTCGGGCAGGATGTGTATGCAGTTCGTGTGGGGGATAACAAGATCCTGGACCGCGACCATACCCAGCTTCGTCCCCGAGCACCAGACCCCAGCGGACGTCCCGTCACCTTCGAGTTCACGGCCGGCGATGTGGACTCGGACGACGAGGGTGAGGACGACGACTTCACCGCTGAGAAGATCTTGGCGGACAAGCCGGACCCGGGGACGCCGGGGGGGAGGCTTTATAAAGTCCGTTGGAAGGGATTCGCCGCATCCAGGGATTCGTGGGAGCCTCCGAGCAGTTTTGTGCCGAGGTATACCACGGTCTGGATGGACTATCTGAAGGAAAAGAATATTTTTTTGGATGTCAGGGACGTGTTGGTCCATTTGGTTGGTGCTGTAGCACCGTAATGGATCCCCCCTTGACATTTTTGTTTGTTTCTGTGCTTGGGAGACAGGTGAGGGCGTTCATCCGGGGATTTTTGGGCCTTGATTGGCCATCTACCCCCTCTACTCGATCTCCACATATATATTTCATTGTGGTATACTTATTTAGGTCGACCGACAACGTTTCTCTATCTTTGATCCCCTTGGTCCATGTTGTAGATCAAGAGGAGACCGGATATGGCGTAGGGCACCGATCCTCAGTGTCCTCACCCCTCTTTTGGGGCGTGGGGGACCCCTACGACGTGTGTGGGGCCTCCATGTGTCCTTGGGACATGGGGGGGGGGGTTTGGAGCCCATTGGGGTCCTCCCGTCCTCTCCTCAATGACTTCCGAGCGGTAACAACGCTCTGAGAAGGGGGGTGAAGCCGGTTCGGACCCCCCCGGCCATCTTTGGGTCACTTGGGGTGTGTATCTATGTGCCGGCAAGCCGCCATTGGCTGATATCATACTCTCCCACCCACCTGACCTGACCTGATGTGATAGTGTGATAGGTTTGGCCATTCCGGCTATGAGCGGCCATATTCAGTACCGAGGTGCCGCCAGCTGAGATTTATATATCAGAATATCAGGAATCAACAGGGTTTTTTTATCATAATGTTTCCGTAATTTTTCAGCCTTTCGTTCTGATGGTCAATGTATCGGCGACTGTCAGTTGGCTCGCGATTTTGCGGTAACTGATTGGTTAACTGTTATTTCCAGATATTTTGGCGGAAACCCCGATGAAGGGTCAGATTTCATCAGTAAAGGGTTCGTTGCTTCCGCAATTTTCTAAATATGCACCGGAAATTGTGACACCTTGAGTCGTCACACACACTCGTTGTTACATAGGATCATGGTCAACATGGTAGAAACTTGTTTATAACTTGTTGACCATGTGTCCGGACTTGATATTATGACTTTCGAGTGTAGCGCATGAGTCTTACGGTGGCATAGCATCTTTTCTTCGGTTCCCAGGTCCATTTTACTCAACGTTATGACCATGAAGGGGCATGGCATACCATGGTGGGAGCCAATTTTATGTGTGATATTGGTAGTATATGTCTTGATATGCTCACGCCCATGTTATATATCTTCGTGTGGCCGAAGAGATGGGGAGCTACACGTGACAAGGGTCTTGCCCATGTTCCAATTGTGGAATTCAAAGCGCTAGACTAAGTCTACCGCGTATGTATTGCTCATGGTATGTTTGGCAAAGAGATCCATGAGTGCAGTCCCATTTTCATGGGGCATGTAGATATGAGTGGCGAAGGTATCTCCATGCGCTCGATTGGGGATCCAAGTGGGGGAATTGTTCGCAAATGGTTCCAATCATTTGTATATTGAATCATGAGCGGATATCATGGGTGAGCATAGAGATATACTATCATGACAACTTTGTATTTGGACATATTTTCATGTTTTTGACCTCAATTTTTGCTCATTTTTGCGTTTTGTGTACTTACCTGGTCAGCAAACAGCAAGAAGCCTATGGGGAGTCGAACCATGGTATGTTGTTCATATGTTGGCATATGCTTTGGAGTTGGACACCACCATATGCCGGATCGCGTACTCCATTTGGCTTGGCGCACGAAGGATAACAAGAATTGGTCTCAAGATCATGGGCTGACTTGAGTGGTGCGTGGCCCCCATATCCGAAGGGTTTTCGAGGAAAAAGTGGGGATGTACATGGGCATTAGCCTTTGGTCTCCATCCTCCATGAATACTAGACTTCGATTCAATGCATGCTCTGAGCCTTTGGATAAGTGGTAACTTCAATTTTGAGCATATATTTGATATATCGCCATTATGGTGTGAATTGGCAGTTTTTGGCATGTTATGAGTTCAAACTCATGGGGCATATCTCTAAGCCCATTCGACACCAAGTTCAACCAACTATATGTCAGGGTAGGACATGGTCCTGAGTGCCATCCTAGGCCATGACACGCCCCCTCCCTTCATTGGGCTAGGATTTGGAGGCTTGGGAGTGAACACTTTTTTGGGGTTTGTGTAGTGACTTGTGACACATGGCATTCAGCCATCTCATTTGACCTGGTTCAGGGCAATATGTTGGTGAGTCAAGGGAAGGTCTTGAGTCCAGGGAATGAGGGGTTTATGGCTGTGAATGTGTATGTTTACCTCTTTCCCCAACTTCGCTTTATTTGTGTTCATATGCCAATTTCAGGGCTTTCCTCTTTGGTGCAATTCTTGTACATGCCCGCCACCGTGGGACGACCGGTGTGCTGAACGGGAGCCCGCAGTGTGGATTGGATTGTGAATCGGGTTATTGCTGTATTTGTGGGATCTGATTGCTGTTCAGGGTTGAAGGAGGATTGGATTTTCTATATTTTCCGTTTTTGGACCCTAGATTTTGATAAATGCAATCGTTGATCAGGAGCAAGTCAGCAGGGGTGACAGGCGGAAGGGGCACAGCGGGGGCCGGTCCTGGTAGGGACCTTCTTTACCTCTTCCTCCCCGAAAGAAAACGTTCAGGTCCTGTTCCTAGCCACCAAACCTGCACCACAATACAGCAAGTTCGGCAACAGGCTGAAACGAACACCCCGGGACCTAGGATTCCACCTAGGAACAGTCACGGGGGTGCAAACAGGATCGGCCACACTCCGGTTCTCGGATGGCACTACCCACACCATCAGATACCCTGGCCTCCACTGCAACAAAAAAGAGTACACCTTTCAAAGCCCAGCCACTTCTGTTCGCCCCCATCTGGCGGGACGCCACGAACTGCTTACCCCCCCCCTTCTCCACCCCCAAGAGTACATCCTCAGGCCCCCCCCTGAGCCACACAGCGGAGTCCTACTTGGTTTGTCACTACATGGCAAACTGTAGCGGCTCCCAGATGAGCCTCACTCCCTTGACCCCGATGACCTCGAGGAGTGGGGTTGTGATGCAGCCCTTGCTCTCCTCCACACATTGTCTCCCGACACGACCTGGGTGTACTTGGATGGCTCAGCGGGCGCCTTGGGCAACGGGTCTGCAGCCACCCTGTTCTTCCCGGGTGGCTCCAGGTGGGTCCTGTGCCAAACGTCCCCGTACCAGTCCTCAGAGAGATCGGAGTTCTGGGCGGCGATTATGTTCCTACGATGGGCCATTGCATCTCACCCACACCTCACCTTTGCCGTACTAGGGGACAACCTCCACGTTATCACTGTTCCCTCTCCGGGCACCCCCCCAGGCCTCCCATCGCGCTCGCCAGCTGGCACATGGGAATCCTCTCTTCAGTCCATCCAGGCCTCCCTACGCCCAGGGATGATCCAGGGTTGGGGTTGGATCAAGGGGCACGCCGGATTCGTGGGGAACAAAATCTCAGATGCTTACTCAAAGTGGGCCGCCCACGTGATGGTCTGGGACCCCTCCCTCCTTCCCTCCCCCCCGATAGGGTGCATATCCAGAGGCCCCCTCCCCGTCATACACAAACTGACAACCACCTCAGTCAAGCACCTCATCCCTCGCCACAAACACGAAACCATCCACGTACCGTCCAGCTTCCATTTTTACAACCACACTCCATGGTTCAAAGGCCTCCCTTTCAAGTGGTCCTCCGGAAACTTCAACATGGCGCCGTTTGCTTTCCACGACGACTTGCGCCCTCGCCATTGCCAGGCTTGCCCCGACCCAGACCCAATGGATGTTATCTCTTTCGTCTCACACTGCCCGACATGCGAACACCTGGTGCAGACCTACATTCAATGCTGGCGCCCCCCCTTCACCACGGTGGTGTCCCAATGGTGGTCTGCAACCACACACGTCGGGGAGAGGCGCAATTTGGTCCGGGGCTGGTTCGCATGTCCCTGTACACGAAACTCACAACCCCCCCCCTCCGGCCAAACAAAATCAGCACACTGTCATGACTTAAAGCTCGCCCTGATGGCTCGTGTTCCCCTGCTCCTCAATGCTCTATACCGCACGCTGGAATGGATTAATGACCACCCCCTCCAAGCCACCCTCACCCCCCACACGGGCCCAAACCCATGGAGGCGCCCCTGGTCGCCTTACAGCACGTCACACACCGCCCTCCCCCCCCACCTACCACCCTCCCTCCCCCCTTCCAGACACGGTTGCACACAAACCTCCAAAGCACCCCCGCCCCCCGTCCCCTGCGGCACACGCCAAGGCTCCAAAACACGCCCGCCAGCCCCTGAAGCCATTCCGGCCTCTATCGCTGAAACGCACTACCGCAGGCCAACCTCAGCCGGAGCCCCCGCCCCCGAAAAGGCTGCCCAGGGCCCATCCCTGCCACCCCCCGAGGGCACCCCCCGAGGGTGATCGGTGCAGTGCTGTGAGGGACAGGCACTCTCCCCTGTCGTGCGCCCAGTCGCCCCGGCTCCACCATGCACCCATCCCACAGGGTTGCTCCCCCGCCGCACAGCAATGCCCCGACGCGTACCCGCACTCGATCGTGCGTTGTCGACCTGGCCACCAGCGCCCCCAGTGCGCCCGCAGTGCAGTGCGTGAGTGCTGACCGTCAACCCCGAGGAGGTGTAGACGTGCTGATGGGGCGGCTGCTGCAGCGTGTGTCCTGTGCGCCAGCCAGCGTGTTCACTCCTCGTGGACAACCGCCGGAACAAGTGCCTGGTGCATGGAACTGTGCTGGAGCCCAACGGGGTAGTGCCTAGTTGCCCGCAGTATAGTGCCTGCGTGCTGACCGAAGATCCCGAGGAGGCGACGATGTGCTGTTGGAGCGCTTGTGCGTCAGCCAATGTGTCTGCTCCCCGAGGTCATCAGCCAGAACATGTGCCGGGTGCGTGGAGCAGTGCTGGAGCCTGCGGATGCGGTGCCTGATCGCCCTGTGCGGTCGGTCGTGATCGAGCAGGAGGCTGTGTGTGCTGTTGGCGGCCAGACTGGCCGTTTGTGCCCAGAGATGCTGCGTGCAGACACCGGACCGCCGCATTACCTGCTGGTCGTGATGGTCTTGTCGGCGCGTACAAAGTGCTGTGCTGAGCTGACCCCGGGTCAGCTGGACACATTCATGATGATGCTGGCCACATGGCCCGTGCGCTGGTAGAGCTTTGCCTCCCTCATCTCACCTGTGTGCAGCTCTACTATGCCCCCCAAGTCGTTTGCCGAGCTCAGCCTGGCGCAGCAACAGGCGCAGCTGAAGTCCGCAGATCTGTGGAATGTCACGAGAGCTATGGGCGACCGAGAATCAGATGGCGTGCTGCTTGTGGCTGAGCACGGGCCGTCGGGCACAGAAGTATCTCGCTGGCCCATGCCCCCAGACGCGGAGTCGTCCATGGCGCTGTACCTGGCACGGGTGACAGGTACCCTGGGCGAGGTCGACCGCAGCATTCTGGCCTCCAAATGTCCATCTGTCTCGTGGGATACTTTCGCGGAAGTGCTGGCTGAAGTGTCGGACTTCCTCGACAAGTGCACGCGCAAAGACGAAATTGCGCTGATGGCGGACGTGGTCACGCAGCACCGCTGGCCCAAAGGCCAGGAGGAGCTCCGTCTAGCCTTCGACAAGGAGCCAGCCAGCTTCAGGCGCCTGCTGAATCAAGCCCAGAATCCTGTGGCGGCCGGCCGAGTGATGATGAGTTGGCTTTGGTTCTGGCAGGCAGTGGACGCCGCCTGGGCGAGGCGCAAGGGACTCAAGGTGTCGTGGCTCAGCTCCCCCGCGGACGCTAGTGGCCTGCCTCTGGACAACCCCGTGTCCGACACCAAGCTGTCGCAGGCCATAAAATCTGCCATGCCATCGATGCTGCCACACCCTCGAGTGCCGGAACGCAGAGCCGATGACCCGCCGCCCTCAGCCCCCGACCGCGCGAAGCGGATGGCAGGGCCGGGATCGGTCGCCCAGCCAACGAGGCTCCCAACGGCACTGCCCCACTTCGACGACAACCAGAGACTCGCGTCGGAGCTGCAGTCCGCCTGGGACACGTGTCAGGGCATACCCCCTGAGCACATCCGGGCAGCGGCGACGAATCTGCAGCTGCGGATGGCCCCCCTCCCCTCCATGGCGGCAGCACTCCGCACGCTGGCCCAGGCCTCAACCGGCAAGCAGCTGGGGACCATCCTCACGTCGCAGGCCGGGCACTTTGGCGCTGACTCGGGGGCGGCGGCCACGGCAATAGCAGAGTGGCGCGCATATCTGGAGGACAAGCGCCTGCTGCAGGCAACACCCACCACCAAGCAGGAGCTCCTGGAAGAGGCAGAGGAGATCTTGGCGGCGCAGTCAGCCGACTGGGAGTGGAAGACCCTGGGTGCGCATGTGGCAGTGGCTGGAGCGAGACAAGGCCTGCCGGGACCATTTGTCGACGCCCTGATGCAGGCCGATACCTTGGACACCTTCTGGCATGCGTACGTTCAGTTCGTAGTTCATGTGCCCGACGTCTCCACCATCCGTGACACCAATGATCACCTGCGCACGAACGCTGGGGCCCATCTCGTACCACATTGGGCAGCGCGGTACTACGATCGGGTACCAGGCGCACCACGAGGTCATCGCGACAGCAGCCCATCGCCAGAGCGTACGGCCAGGGGCAGTCGGGAACGAGACCGGCCATCATCTCGATCAAACCGAAAGCGGACCAGCCCAAGCCCGGAGGAACGATATGTCAGCCTGCGGCTGGAAGGCTTGCTGGGGCTGCCCCCGGCGGAAGTGGCGGCGGCGGTGTCCGCAGCTCTGGCGCACCCCACGACGGTCCCGGACTGGGCCCCGCACGAGGGGTCGTGTAGTGTGGTTGTACCGCACGAGGCGTGGCGGCGCGCAGCCCGCGGCTCAGACTCTCACCCGGCCGAGACGGACTCCGGGGCGTACGTGCTCATTCGCCGTGAGGCACACGACGACTCACCACTCGCGCCGTACGGAGGCAGCCGTCATAGGGGTCGCTGGCGCGGCGGCTCCGACGAAGACGACGACGACGAGCCCCCGTCGCTCAGCAGGGACCTCAGGTCGGGCTACCACCGCCAACTCGGTCGAAGGCGCTCATACGACAGCCCCGAGCATACCACCTACCACCGCCAACCGTATGCCACGTACCGGGACCGGGCATACCGGTCCCCGCCAAGCCGGGAGCGCTCACCTCGTGGCGGCTTCCCGCCGCCGCCCCCCGGGCCACCTCCCGCCGGAAGACGGCAGCATAGGGACGGAACGCCGCCCCTCACCACGGCGGCCATCAGTCCGGGGAGTCGTGGCAGAAAGGCCTCGCGGAGCGGACAGTCAGTCCGCAGTAGGCGTGAGACCGCAGCGCCAGGCCCGCGGCGAGAGTCGTCGGGGCAAGCTTGGGGGGCAGGCCCCGATAAGGCCACAGCGCGTGCCGTGCGGGTCGAAAGCGTGCCGGGGAAGAAGGGCAAGAGCCTATGACTGCCCCAGCACCTCCCCGTGCCTGCCCTGGTTCCCGAAGTGCCGGCGGCGATGCTGCACTCGGTGCTGGGGGGCAGCAGGCGTGGCTCTGCCCTGCAGGCCGCTGTAGGAAACCTGCACTGGAACCTGCAGCACATTCGCGGGCGGCTGCGCGATCCGGCAGCAGACGGAGACCCCATCGCCTCGGCCATTGAGGACGTCCTGGGTCAGGCAGAGCCCCCGGGGGACGAGGAGGCGGTGACCGCTTGCCTCCTGTGCCGCACCATTGGCCCGTGCCTCTCCGTCGAGTGCCCCCGGACCCACAGCTTTCGAATCCCCGTCACAGGCCAGGTGCCTGTAATACTGACCACCCTCAAGAAGGCGCTGTGCGCGGCTCTGCCCGATCAGGCCAGCCTACTTAACCCCGTGCCCGAACTGCCCCTAGCGCAAGCCTTCATCATTGTGGAGCTCTGGGTGTCTGCCCTTCTGGATCACAAGCACCGGCTGAAAGATGACGTGCTGGTCTCCCCGCCAATATGGACCGGTTGTGATCTGCTGGTCCTGCTCACGTCGTACAGGGACCCAGCAGTCGTCCCAGCGGGTCGCGTGGGCGTTCTCCTTAGCTCCCGGCAATCCAGCATACCTGAAGCTGCAGCGGTACCGCTCCCACGACTCAAGGAAGAATGGTGCGCGGACCCCTGGCTCAGCTTCGACCTCTGCCCCCGCTGCGACCGGCCCCGGTTGCAGCGCCTAGTCCTGACCCAACCGTGTGACCCAGCTCGTCCGCCGGTGATGCCAGTATGCGGCGCCCTGCCCAAGGGGTCCACCGTTACCCGGCGTATGGCGAGGTGCAGCAACATCCGCGTGTCCGGCCTCAGCGGTGCATCTGCCTTCTCTTTGTCCACAGCGGCCTGCCACCTGTGCTCCCCAGGCGTCTGCGACTTCCAGCCACCGGGAGACGTCAATCTATATCGGCAATTGCGTGCTCGGCACGATGGCAGCTACATCCCCAAGTTCGACGCCCTGCCCACCGGCATCACGCAGCTTCTGGTCTTCACCATCAATGCAGGAGGTCTGGCCTCCAAGATGCGGATGTTGCTGGCGCTTTTGGTGGATTTCGAGCCGGACGTGGTGTGTCTGCAGGAGGCGGGCCCCCTATTTGTCGACGACAGTCTCAAAGGGGTCCCCTATCGAGTCATCCTGGGCCCCGTGGTGCCGGGTGGAGGCCTGGCAATTCTCATCCATCACCGGCTGCAGACACGGGCTCCGCTACAGTCCGACAAGGAGGAGTATGCCCTCAGTGTGGCCATCCCCGTCTCAGAGAAGGTCCCCGTCGTGGTCACGAATGTGCACTTTCCGCCAGGGATGAAGGCCGCAAACAGGCGGCTCAGTATTCTCCGGAGCGCTGCGTTCCAGGCCAGGCATCCCGGCGGGGTGAAGTTAGTCGCGGGCGACATGAACGCTGACCTGGCGGACGATTCAGGAGCCTGGCTGCGCAAGGCGTGCACTGACAACAGATACTGGGGGGGCTTTACCCACCTCTATCGCCCCGGGGAGGCCACCAACATCGTCGCCAACAGAGCAGGGGTGTCCCGGAGGGAGCTGGACTGGGTCCTCGTGAGTGCTCAGTCACCAGTTCATGCCTGCGAAAAGTTCCTGCTGCCTGGCTTGAGCACCCATCTAGCAGTGGCCTGCGACCTCAGCGTTCGCTCCGAGTACCTGTCGCAGGCCAATCCGGCGGGCCGTCTGTTCCGCTTTCGGAGAGCAGAACCATCGCACATGGCCACAGCGGCCGCCATGGCCAGCCTGGCATTCTGGTGGGCCTGGTGTGCCCGCCTGTCGCCCGATGGCGCGTTCACATGGTACTGGGAGTGCATCAGCGGCATTATCCCGTCATCCTCCAGTGGGTTTCGATTGGCCGCAGAAGCAGCCGCCAAGCTGTTTGAGGGCACCCAGCTGGCCGCCCGGGATCGCCTGACAGCGTGGTGGGCAGACCGGCAGGACGCGGCGTTCCTCAGAGCGGTCCAGCTGACAGAGGGCAAGCTGCAGGGGACAGGGGTTACTTCAGTCACCGCCGCGGCCCTGAAGATCCGCAAAGCTCGATTTCAGCAATTGTCGTCCGTCAGCCCTGATGGTGAGTACTTCCCGACCGAGCCGGATGCCTTCAAGGAGGAGCTGTTGCGTCAAGCGATGGAACTGCACTGTGGCCGCCACATTGGCTCAGATGCAGGGTGGCTCCGGCGGCTTGCAGATCAGTACCGCCCACGCATGTCAGATCGGCCGGACATCACCGCGGCTACCCGATTGGCCCACGCACAGCGTGGTGAGCGTGCAGTGGATCCCAGAGCACCAGCCACCCCAGGTTCCCCGCCCAGCTTTCAGGAGATGCACTTCGAAATCCGACGATCAGGGTCAGAGGCGGCGGCGTTTGGGGAGCTGGTGCAGTCGCTGCAAAGCCGGCTGTCAGGCACCGCCATCGGAGTCCTGGTGGAGCTATTGCACGCCACACACAGCGGGGCTCCAGCCCGCATCCTCAATGCGGTTCTGCACCTGTGCCTCCTGAAAAAGGAGCCGCAATGGCTGGTGCGCATGAGCCGGCCAGTCATGCTGGAGGAGCCGGTGCGGCGGAAGGAGTCGACAGCGATATTCCACCGCCTCCAGATGGTGTCTACAGTGCAGGGACTCGACCCGCCCTCAGCCTTCGCCTACCGCAAAGAGTTTAGTAGCCAGCTGGTGGCCATCTTCTGTCGCTGGGCCATTCCGGTATGGATACGGGAGCGCGGCCGTCTGTGGGTATTCGACTGGGACGAGAGCAACGCGTTCTGTAACGTGCAGCGCGAATCGCTGCAGCAGGTGTGCCCTGACGGCATCCGTGTAGACCCGTGGTACCAGTCCTTCTACGGCGGGCTGAGCATCTACGTGCAGTCGCCGTACGGGCTGGTGGGCCCCTACCGCATGCTCCACGGTGGGGCCCAGGGTGACAGCATGGGTGTCGGAGGGTTCAAAGAACTGGGCTCCGTGCGCTCCAGAGCGAACGCGGCCATCGTGGCCAACGCGCTACGCCCAGAAACTGGCGGTCCAGGGGGGCCTGACCCAGCCGACTGGTGTCCCGTGCATCCGGCGTGTGCAGCAGAGTACGTCCCAGAAGTATCCTCCAGCGACGACAGGCGCATCTTCGCATACACAGACGCAGGAGCGGCCCACGTACTGCGGGTCAGCCAGAAAACATGTCTGGCCGGAGGTGGGGCCATCAACCGGTCCAAGTTGAAGGGGTACCTCCTGGTCGACAAAGGGGGCGCCCTGGGCTACGCCGCCGGCCAACTGTCGACCGTCCTCGGCGTCATCAAAACGGACTCAGCCGACCTCGCCATGGTGAAGATTCCCGTCGTCATGGGTGAACCACCCAGAGCAGTACTGGTCAAATACGAGGAGGCACTGCGCCACCTGCACTGGGCAGTGCCGCGGACGGAGCCGGTGTATGCCTTAGCTCTGCGAGTGGTGACCACCTTCGCGCTGACCAAGGCAGATTTCGTCCTGGACGTGGTCCCAGCAGTGGGTCTCAATCTGGAGGCATGCCAGCGGCTGTCGGATGGCATCCACAGGCGCGCTCTGGGGCTGCCCCGCAGCTTCCCCAGAACCCTGCTCTATCGACCGCTACGTATGCTGGGCCTGCATGCGCCCAGGCTGCAGGACCGTCACGCGGTCCGGTTTGTGCACACTTTATTGGGCGCCCTCAACTGCCGCAGTAGCTATGTCGCTGACCTTCTGCGACATGAGCTGGGCCATAAGGCGTGGGTCCCGCAAGCGTACTCCGACGCCCACGTGCTGCACTCACTCCTCGAGGCGTGGCAGCTGCAGCTGGTCCTGCTACCGGCAGCACACGTGCCGCCAGCAGCCATGCATGTGAGCCTGCACCGGGCCCCGGAAGGCCCTCAAGTCGTGGTGGCTTCTGATGGGGCATGCGGCCAGCGATCGCTGGCGTATGCGGCAGTCCTTGCAGACGCCCGCGGGGTGTTTGCTGAGGCGTGGTCTGCAGTGGCAGTAGAGGACCCGTACCCATGGGCAGCGGAATGGTTCGGTAGATACCTGGGGCTCGCTGTACTCCGCGAGATGCGCCTTCCTCTGGCCACGCGAGTGCTGGCCCTGGCGGACAACACCCACGTCACCACCGCAGGGGAGGATCACACCGTGTCGGACAGCCCGTATGTCGATAACCTGCGGGTCCAGTACGCGGCCGGACTTCACCTCTGGCAAGCAGACGAAGTGTACGTGCCAGCTCAGCAGGACTTCGCGAGCGGTGCTCCTAGCCCCGCGCCGGGGCTAGCCGGCCTTCAGCACAGGGCGCACAGTCTGGCGACGTCGCGGATGTCGGACGTGGAAGAGGGCCCCATGCCATTTGCAGCGGACGTCGGAGGCGTGGCGGTACTCACGACGGGGGGCGTGCCGTATCTGCGTCACTCTGTGGCCATGGAGCGCCGGTACGAGCAGTTAGCACCAGCGATGCCGCACCTGGATGCCCTCTTGCACCGCGACCCGGCGGCTGGGACGTCGTGGGAGCGAGTGGTTCAGGAGGCCCGTTTATCCAAGGACGCCCTCAACGTGGCCACGTGGCTTCGGGCAGCCCGGACGATGGCGACAGCCCCAGACAACGTCTTCAACTGCCCGTTCTGCGAACAGTCGTGTGCCGGATGGGGCCAGCACCTACTGGCAGCATGTGGCAAAGTTGCTCTGGCCGTACAAGCTGGCTTTCGTGCGCTGGTACTCGCGGCAGCGCCCGGTGCAACAGTGCCAGAGTGGGTGACCACCACGTGGGTACGCCTAGGGCGTCCCAGTGGTGACAGCCTGCACCTGGTCCTGCGGGCCGACCATGAGGTGACAGCGACATGGCCACCAGCGCGCCCCCACACAGTATACGTCACGTGGTCGGGGATGCTCATGGGCACATGCGCGGGAGCGTCACGCTGGCTTACGGCAGCTCGTCGAGACAGCCTGGCCAGCGTCTACCTGGAGGCACTGGCCACATATGCCCGGTCAGCAGCCTGGGATCTGTTCTGGACTACATCCAATGGTCCAGTGAGCGGGTGGACGCATGGGCTGTCGTGGCAACACGCCGCGTGCCTGTCCGCATTGCTGCACCTGTACGACCGCGCTGTCACAGCGCTGGCGGAGTCCCCAGGCCTGGGCGTGGCAGCCCTGGCGGAACCAGAGTTCCCTCTGGGTTCAGACGGGCAGCACTGTTCAGTGCTTGTCGTGATTGGTGGCGGACAGGCGCCTGCCTGGGAAGGAGCCGCTGTACACCGCTGGAGCCTGGCGCGGCTGGACGCCCAGCCAGAACATGTGCATGTTCGTGTTGGAGACCGATTCTGGATGTCTGCGCCGGAAGGAACAGTGCCGCAGGGGCTGGCGGAGGCGCTAATGGCCCTGTCAGCAGTGGTGCCAGGCAGCTCCACAGTGGTCCGCGCCAGGGGAGACCCCGATGCCCCTCCCGGGGGTTCGGGCCCGGCGGCGTCGGAGTGATCCCGCGAGCGTCGAGAGCGGCGGCCCAGCCGTGTGGGCGCCGCCCTCAGGGCGCGGTGGGGCTGCCCCGGGCCAGCAGAGGCTGGCCAAGGAGCGATACAGGCGGTATGCGCCAAGTGCAGCAGGCTGATGTGTCGTGCGGTCGTCCTCTTTCTGGTGGCGGAGTGTGCTCAGACTACTCCGATGATTGCGCCGCTCCCGGGGGACCCAAATTTTTCAATTGACGGGTCCGTCGCGTTTTTCAAGTCGGGAGAGTCCAACCCAACCCAACCCAACCCCCCCACCTACCACCCTCCCTCCCCCCTTCCAGACACGGTTGCACACAAACCTCCAAAGCACCCCCGCCCCCCGTCCCCTGCGGCACACGCCAAGGCTCCAAAACACGCCCGCCAGCCCCTGAAGCCATTCCGGCCTCTATCGCTGAAACGCACTACCGCAGGCCAACCTCAGCCGGAGCCCCCGCCCCCGAAAAGGCTGCTCACAATCCGGGACATGTTCAACCCCCCCCCCCCCTCGACCAGGCCCCCCCCTTGCCACCTCCGCCCCCGCCTCCACCCCGTGTCCCCGCATAACAAGGTACTTCGCACCAGCCCCCCCCTCTGCCGTGAACGCAAACTTACAATCCCCCTCACCTTCATCCCACGTGTCATCTCTTTGAAAAAGCCACACTTACACGCCTCTCTCACGCCAGCCCTCGACAGCCCTAACACAGTGCAAGCAATCAGCAGTACCACACTGGCACTCACCAGTCGCTCCTACAAATGAGTCCTGTCCCCCCAAACCAGCCCCCGTGCTCAAGCCGTCATGCTCTAACCACCGAGCCGCAACCGTACCGCCTTCAGAAATCAAGCAGAGACCCCGGCTCTGCGGTTGTCTATAACGGGGCTGCCAAGTCTCATTGAGATATGGCAGGGGAGAACAGCAATGTGCAGCGGTACTCAGCCCGCGCTTGACCTTGGTTTTGGGCTCCCGCCCCTCCCCGAAAACGCTTGGTGCGCAAAAGCCTTTCCCCCCGGCCTGGCCAGCCACAAAAGGCGCCGTTCAGTACAAAAGGATTCACATTGTCGGATGTGGCCCAAATGTTCGTGTAGCGCGTATTTGTACACTTTGGTTTCCCTGCTGCCATCTACTCTGATTGGGACAAGTTGATTAATACAGAGTTCTGCAAGGAACGTTTCAAGTTCACGGGCATTAACGAGTACAAGAGTCCAGTGTATCGGCAAATATCGAATGGACGCGCATAGAATGCCGTCCAATTGGTGGTCAATACTCTTAGGAAGCTGCTCAACAAAAAGCACAGCAAGGATTCGGTCCAGCTGTTGCCTTTGGCGTTATGCAGCTTAAATGACACTCCAGGTCCGATGACCAATCATTCGCCTTACCGCCTTGTTTTTGGACGCCATCCAACTGAATTCGGCGATCGCCGCCCTATTTTGCCTCGCAGTGAATCCAAAATGCTGTTGACTTCTTTAGGGAGCTAAATGCGGATCGGGAATGGGACAAAAGGGGGTTGATTGCTATCCACAAGTGTGAGATGGAACGTTTCCGTGCCAAGCACCCTTGGCAGGTGATCAACCCTGGTAAGAAAGTTTGGGTCGAAGTAAACCGAGACGGGCTTGACAAGGAGGCAACCAAAATTAGCCGCTTGTGGAAAGGTCCAGTAGAAATTCTGCAGCGCGTAGGTAACGGACAATATCGCGTCCACACGGTAAAAGGCTCACGGGAGAGTAACAGATAAGAAAGGTAACACTCATGTTAAGTGGCTTGTCAAGTATAGGGGTCATGACAAGCCTGAGTGGCAATCGGCATCGGCCCTCATGCATGACATCACGGACGAATGCTGTCAATACAACAAGGCTAAGGGTTTACACATTAGCCTGAAGGATGCCCATCCGGATATCTTTTGTAATGTGTTGACTTTGCCGCATTGGGTTCAGCACTGCTACCCCGTGCTTCTGGAGGAGCTATCGGCGACCTCAGAAAAAATATCTTAGGGTCCCTGCCCCCCTCAAACCCTCACGTTTTCATTTTTCATAGTCTCATTCAGTTTGTGAGGGGGGGGTTGTGTTATGCATCTTCAAATATATGTGTGTAACAACGCTTGTACTTGTATCATCTACACGTAGGAGTCTGATCACTGAGTGCATGTCGCCAACAAGCAGGCCCTGGTCCACTCTGGGAGTAGAGACATTGCTTGCGTGTGGGCGACGGAGGACAAGCACATACTTTCTCTTTCAAATGTTCTGTGAAGGGAGTACGTTGTAATTTTTTCTGTTTCTTTTGTAGTCAATATGCCTGCCGTACATTCTCGACCCTAGGAGCCACCAGACTGTATGTTGGGTGGCCACATGGACAATTTTTGGTTGTGGTGCGTGCTTAACCGCCGGCACTGCCGAGAAATCAAGCGGCTTGGCCTTCAGCCCTTCGTGTACATCACCAACTTGTATGAGTGGGGTGAATACAAGCTTTGACGAGCCAAAACCTGATCAGGTTTCCGTTGATCCCGGGCTGGATTGTGTTGTTGATCCCTGCCTTGTGGCACTCTGTGTTGCGTTTCGAGGGGGCAAACAATACGCTGATAAGTGTCACATATCGGTGCGGGGGCTGGAGCTTTGATGTGCAGGGTGCCATTGACTTGTGCCCGGGGCATCGCGTCGAGCTTGGTGCGGACGTCGTGCCTGAAATGGGCATTCAGGTCTTTCGAGTGAAGGACGGGTTCATTGTGGGAGCTCCACCGTGTTGCCATCAGCGGCAACACACGCACATGGATTGTGAGGTGGACATGGCAGCGGCGTTATTGCCCCGGCCCCCGCGTACTCCGGCACACCGCAATGCCTTCCAGTGGGGCAACAACTTCGACTATGAGTCGGAAACAGTACACGAGTACTGTACCCCAGCCCCACAGATATGGGCGTCTGTGCAGCACTCAATTGCGTGGATGCCTGCATCGGTGTACTTGGCGCAGTCCATCTACAACGGTTTTTGGGGCGCCGACAGAGTGCAAGGATGCGTGATACACCTGGGCACTCTGACCTGAACACGATCCCCAAATGGCAACCCCCCGTTTTTATCTTCCGACCCAGCTTGGAACAACAAACAAATCGTTGGACTGAATGCCAAGTGAGCGGTAGTTCAAGATGTCCTGAAATTGCAAAATGTTCAACTCTGATGCATATCTCCGTCCTAGCTTATCCAGTTCCTTGTTGCGTTTGTGTATGCTAAACACCAGACCTTTGGGTCCCACGGTCGGGGAGAGAAGAGGAAGAGGGTAGACGGTTTTAACACAGGAACCGTGTCAGTTCTTCAGACAATCCCGTGACAGCCTCAAGGACACCATCCCTGGAGAGTCTTTGGAACAACTGACGGACATCAAGCTCATAGAGCTTTCGAGGTCTGCCATTGGGACTGCCATGAAGGAAGAGGGACGCTCGGGTACACTGGATGCAGTGCGCGTATTCCCTGACCTTCCTGGTATTCAGTATGGCCCAGGTGTCAAATACTTCAACAACAGCTTTTATGAAAACTGTGAGTGCCCACCCGATGAGGCGGCCATACCTTTTCAGAGGGCGATGGAAGTGTGACAATAAGATTCTGCATTTTAGTTCGGACAACCAGTCTTTACGTTTGTGTTTGATAAAAACGAGAGCGCAAGGTACATTATATGAGGGACCATTGTGAAAATGTGGGGTCAACCCCGCCTCCGTCGCATACTGTAGGAGAAGCTGCAGCACTTGCTTTTGCGCATCTTGCACACTGGAGTATGTGGCAATGAATTCAACTTCCAGGTCTTGCTCATATAGCAGCTTCACATAAGCAAAGAACCTTCTGCAACACATGATGCATTTCCTGCCTGAAGTTTTCTCAACCGTCAAGAAAACAAATTTTTGTCCTTAGTGTCGGCCGAATGCAATGATTAGCGCTGAATCCAGCGACCATGGTGTGTTAGACGGGGCTTCATCCTAGGCGTCCTGGCTGGCCTGCATGAGTGTTTCTTTGCATTCCGTCACAATGTCCGACAGCATGAGAGCAGAGCGTACAATTGAAGCAGAAGCCCGCTGGATTTCAATTTACAAATGGGGCCATGGAGCAAGCGTCCTTCTTTCCATATGCTGCGTCAACACAACACACTCAGGGCCAAACAGTTTGTGCCATTCATCTATTTCCTTAGCAGACGCAAAGCCTAGAACGGTAGGTATGCCCACCTCTGATGAGCAATCACACACAGACTCAGATGGCATGACTACACTGTCCAATGCTATTTCAAAAAAGTCATGCACAGGTAGGTAGGTAGGTATCTTCGGGAGCTCGGGATACCTCTTTTGATAATGCAGGAAGAAGGTCTTACCAAGCAGACGTCCTGTCCCTCCCACTGCCCTAGCTCACATGCTCCTTAAGCTGCTTTCGCAGGTGCCTGGGAAGGCACTGTCCCTGCCAACTGGTCCAGGTGTCGCGGGCGTGAGGGTGTCCCAACATGTGTCCATGGGTAGAGCCACATGCCCCGTGCTCTGGGCGGCGGCTCTCGGGGGCTGCCCAGCCGTTTGGGTTATCTCTCACCACAGGGGGTATTGACCCCGTGTGTCTACAGCGCGTCCACCTCACCCCTGTTGCTTGAGTTGCAGGGCCCCGCTGCTTGGCAGGCGGCCCCCTCCTAAACTGTGTACCGGCTCGCCTGTCATCGGTTCCTTCCATGGCTCCGGTTGACGTTTGCCACGGTCCCCGATGCAGCCTGGCCAGGCTCGCACCAGCGTCCTTGAAGTACCGAATGTGGTGTCCGGAGCCTCTTGGCGCTTGCTCATCAGTGTGCGGGTCCCATGCGGTTTGAGGTTTGAGGCTTGACGTTTCGGGTAATAGGCGTTCTTCATCCCCGGGGGGCCACCTGGTTGGGCCAGCTGATATCCTCCCCACCGGGACCTAGTGGGGGGCCCTTCATGACACACCTCCTCCCTGGTTGCAGAGTCCCCCGGTTTCACGGGGCTCGGAGCCCTGTCCCTCCCCGATTTCGCCGCTCCCCGGTCAGTGCGTCACTTAGCAACCGTGGTTGCAGGCGCTTACCCACTACGCCGCCACCCTGATGCGTGGTCGCCAGGGCTGCTGGCGCCCCCGGGCCCTTGCTACTGCCTTGTCGCCAGTGGGACCCCCATGGGCTGGAGCTGAGGCTGCCTAGCCGCGGGACTGGTGCGTAGCACTGTGTGAAACTAGTGCCTTGGTGGGTGCAGTGCCATGGTCGTGTGTGCGGCGCCCTCGCGGCAGGTCTGTGGTGTCAGGGCCGGTGCTGGTTCTCGCTTTTCCCTTTGGGCTTCTCCCTGCCCTCCCGCGTGTTGCGGGTTGTCCCGCCCGGGTGTCCCTTCCCTTCGCCTGCCAGTACGCCATTCCATGCGGTCTGTGCATTCCGCAAGCTTGGTCCGGTTGCCCTTCGGGTTCGTGCCGCGTGTCCGCTGCGTCTGTGTGTGCTCGTGCTCCCGCGGCGTACCTCCCCCCCTGCATCGGTATGGCGCACGCACTACGCGCGGTTCTGTTACAGGGCGCCGTTAGGACCGTTCCACGCGGTTCGTGCCCCTCTGCGTTTCCTGCCCCGGTCCTGTGCTCCACCTATTTAGCTCTTTGGGGGGTGGCCCAGTCCCTCCGTCCCCTTGCCTGGTTTCGGGTTGCTCGCCCTCCTGCAGGCAGGACTGCTTTTGCGAGCTGGCTTTGCGCGCTGTTGGGGCGGCATGGGGGCGGCTCTCGCCTGGGTGTGAGGCGTCTGGGGCTGGGCGCTCTCCCACGCCCCGACGCCTATCCTAGGGGCGTGCGACCGGGGCCCGCTACCCACTGGCTGTGGGTGCGTGGGGTGTGGGCGTGGGGACCGGTCACCATCCCCACAGCGCGCGCTCTTGCGAGCTGGCTTTGCGCGCCGTGGGGGCGGCACGAGGGCGCCCGGGGTGTCTCTTGCCTGGGTGGGGAACGGCCCGGGTTGGGCGCTCACAAACGCCCGACCGCCTGTCTTTTGGGCGCTCGGTGGGCGCCGGCAACCCACTGGCTGTGGGTGCGGGGGGTATGGGCCTGGTGACCCGCAACAAATCCCACAGCGCGCGCTCTTGTGAGCTGGCCTTGTGCGCTGTCGGGGCTGCACGAGGGCGCCCTGGGGGGGCGGCGCCTATTGCCTTGGTGCGTGGCGTCCGTGGTTGGGCGCTCATCCACGCGCGACCGACCGTCCTTGGGGCGTGCGGCCGGGGCCCGCTACCCACTAGCTGAGGGTGCGGGGGAGGTGGGTGTGGGGACCCGTTACCAACCGCAAGGCGCGTGCTCTTGCGACCTGGCTTGGCGCGCTGTGGGGGCGGCACGAGGGCGCCCAGGGCTTTTGGATTTGGGCTTGTCTTCCCGATCCGAAGAGGGCCTTAGGGGCCCACAGAGTGCCTCGCCTTGGGGAAGTTATGCTCAGGCGCACCGCACTCACTCTCGAACCGGGCGGTGCAAGAGCGGGGTATACACCTCCTAGTGCGGACATGCTTGTGCTGGCATGGGGAGGGGCAGTGCCAAGAGGGGCAGGATAGAGGGAGGACCACCTGTGCGGGGCACCGTTCGGGCTCCCGCTCCCCTGCTTCTGTGCAGCGAAGCACCTGTACCCTGTAGCAGTGGACGGGAAAGGGGGCGTCACGGAGATTCCGTACCGGTAATACAATACACCCTATGGCACAAGCAAGGGCAACACAATGCATACCAGAGTGCGATGGTGCAGGTAGGTAGTACCAGTGGGCAAAATGCCGTAAAGTGTACCCAGGGTAATACAGTCATCTAACTTAGGATTACTGTGTTGAGGGGGGGGAGGAGAGGAGTGCAGCCGTGGGGACGCCCACTTGCGCTGCACGGACAGATAGTACTGGCAATAATGCAATATACCCTAATGCACTGGTAGGTAGGTAGGTAATACAAGCAGGCCAAATTACAGTTACGTGTAGTACAGCTACCTATACTGTATTTCCTGTGCTGTGTGTTGGCGGTACAAGAGGGAGGAAGGAAATCGAACCCGCGACTGCCACTCAGCAGTTCATGGGGTTGACCGCTCAGCCACTCGGCCGGCGGTACAATGGGGCGGACACTGAGGGGGAGGGGGGGAGAGCAGCCGTGGGATCGCCCACAGGCGCGGCTGGAGAGGGGGGAAGGTGGAGCGCAGCTGTGGGATCGCCCACAGGCGCTCCCGGGGGAGGGTGGAGGGCAGGTGGGCAGCCGTGGCACAGGGACGAGGGGCGAGAGGGGCAGGGGCCCGGGCAGGGCAGAGGGAGGTCCACCTGTGTGAGGCACCGTCGGGGCTCTTGCTCCTCAGGTTCTGTGTGTGGAAACACCTGCAGATGTGCTATGGGGGGCGGTAGGCAAGGGGTCACGAAGATACAGCACTGGCAATGATAAAATATACCCTATTGCAGTGGTAGGTAGGTAGGTGATACTAGCAGTGGGCGGAAGGGGGGGGGGCACGGATATCCGGCACCGCAACAGCAGGGTGTGCAGTGGTGTGTTCGCCCACTGGTGCTCCAGCGGGAGGGTGGAGGGTAGACGGGCAGCCGTGGTACAGCCCACTGCTGCAGTCGAGGCAGGGAGGGGCGAAAGGGGCAGGAGCCGGGGCAGGGGGGAGATGGTTCACCTGTGTGGGGCACCGTCGAGGCTCCCGCTCCTCAGGTTCTGTGTGTGGAAGCACTTGCAGATGTGCTGTAGGGGGCGGTAGGAAAGGGGTCACGGAGATACAGTACTGGCAATAATACAATATACTTTATTGCACTGGTAGGTAGGTAGGTAATACTAGCAGTGTGCTGGAGGGGGGGGGGCATGGAGATCCGGCACCGGAACAGGAGGGTGTGCAGTGGTGTGTTCGCCCAGTGGCGCTCCAGGGGGGGGGTGGAGGGTAGGTGGGCAGCCGTGGGACAGCCCACTGCCGCAATCGAGGCAGGGGGGGGCGAGAGGGGCAGGGGCCGGGGCAGGGGGGAGGGAGGCCCACCTGTGTGGGGCACCGTCGGGGCTCACGCTCCTCAGGTTCTGTTTGTGGAAGCACCTGCAGATGTGCTGTTGGGGGCGGTAGGGGAGGGGTCTCGGAGATACAGCACTGGCAATAATACTATATACCCTATTGCACTGGTAGGTTGGCAGGTGATACAAGCAGGCAAAATAGAGTTACGTGTTATAAGGCTACCTATACTGTAATTTCCCGTGCTGTGTGATGGGGGTACAAGGGGAAGGAGAGCGTCTCTTGCCTGGGTGTTGGGCCTCCGGGGTGGGGCGCTTTCTCACGCCCGACCGCGCGTCTTTGGGGCGTGCGGCCGGGGCCCGCTACCCACTGGCTGTGGGTGCCGGCGGTGTGGATGTGGGGCCGTCTCCGACCCCACAGCGCGCGCTCTTGCAACCGTCCTTGGTGCACTGTGGGGGCGGCATCAGGGCGCCCGGGGGGGAGCGCCTCTTGCCTGGGTGTGGAGCATCCGGAGTTGGGCACACTCCCACGCCCAACGGCCAGTCCTTGGGGCGTGCGGCCGGCACTTCTTACCCAGTGGCTGCTGGTGCGGGGGGGGTGGCAACCCGTCACCAACCCCACAGTGCTCGCTCTTGCGAGCTGGCTGTGCGCGCTCTGGGGGCGGCAGGAGGGCACCCTGTGGGGGCGCCTGTTGCCTGAGTGTGTGGCGTCCGGGGTTGGGCGCTCTCTCACGCCCGAGCGCCCGTCCTTGGGGCCTGCGGCTGGCGCTCCCTACCCACTGGCTGTGGGTGCGGGGGGTGTTGGTGTGGGGACCCCTCTCCAACGCCACAGCGCGCGGTCTTGCGAGCTGCCTTGGCGCCCTGTGGGGGCGGCACCAGGGCGCCCGGGGGGGAGCGCCTCTTGCCTGGGTGTGGAACGTCCGGAGTTGGATGCTCCCCCACGCCCGACCGACCGTCCTTGGGGCGTGCAGCCGGGGCCCGTTATCCGCTGGCTGCTGGTGCGGCGGGTGTGGGGACCCGTCACCAACCCCACAGCGCTCGCTCTTGCGAGCTGGCTGTGCGCGCTGTGGCAGTCGCAAGAGGGCACCTGGGAGGGGGGCGCCTCTTACCTGGGTTTAGGGCGTTTGGGGTTGGGCGCTTTCTCACGCCCGACTGCCCGTCCTTGGGGCGTGCGGCCCGGGCCCGCTTCCCACTTGCTGTGGGTGCGGTGTGCGAGCTTGGGGGCCCGGCTGTCCTTGGCTGTCGTCCTGTGTTGTGTGCGCTTCCCGAGTATGCGGCACCGGGTAGCCTTTGTTGCTTGGTACCTGTCTGTGTTGAAGCCGGTTCGGACCCCGGTGGCCATCTTGGGGTCACTTGGGGTGTGTATCTATGTGCCGGCAAGCCGCCATTGGCTGATATCATACTCTCCCATCCACCTGACCTAACCCGATGTGATAGTGTGATACGTTTGGCCATTCCGGCTATGAGCGGCCATATTCAGTACCGAGGCACCGCCAGCGGAGATTAATATATCGGAATATCAGGAATCAACAGGGTTTTATTATCATAATGTTTCCGTAATTTTTCAGCCTTTCGTTCTGATGGTCAATGTATCGGCGACTGTCAGTTGGCTCGCGATTTTGCGTTAACCGATTGGTTAACTGTTATTTCCAGATATTTTGGCGGATACTCCGTTGTAGGGTCAGATTTCATCAGCGAAGGGTTCGTTGCTTCCGCAATTTTCTAAATAAGCATTCGAAATTTTAATCTGAATTTTTCGCGATGTCAAAATCGGATTTTGGACTTCGACATCGCCGCACTTGATTTGGACTTCTTCTTTTCCCTATGCCCGAATCAGGTTTCCCTTATACTTGCCACCCATTTGACTTGGAGATATAAGGGAAACAAAAGTGAATCGTGGGACCACTTTGAAGGACCATATCTACGCGCGAGTGTGAGGAAAGAGAATAAGAAAGGTTGGGTTGCAAACGCCTTGGTCTCAACTTAATTTAGAAAGCATCAAACGCCTTTGGTGTGTACACATGCCCGATATAGCAAGGGATAATGGTCAAGAGGGTATAAAGTGATATATAACTCTTGGACCGTGCAACCGAACATTTTATTGTGACTTTCGAGTGTACCGCATGAGTGTTGGGGTTGCATAGCAACTTTCATTGGGTTCCTACGTATTTTTAACGTGAAGTTATGTCAATGGAGGGACATAGCATATCATGGTGGGAGCCATATTTTGAGGGTATGTGTTGTATGCATGGTATATGTTTGATATGCTCACGCCCATGTTATATATCTTCCTGTGGCCGAAAAGATGGGAAGCCACACGTGACAAGGGCCTTGCCCATGTCCGTATTGTGGAATTCAAAGCGCTAGACCAAGTCTACCGCGTATGTATTGCTCATGGTATGTTTGACAAAGAGATCCATGGGTGCACTCCCATTTTCATGAAGCATGTAGTTATTAGTGGCGAAGGTATCTCCATGCGCCCGATTGGGGATCCAAGTGGGGGAATTGTTCGCAACTGGTTCCAATCATTTGTGTATTGAATCATGAGCGGATATCATGGGTGAGCATAGAGATAGACTATCATGACAACTTTGTATTTGGTCATATTTTCATGTTTGTGACCTCAATTTTTGCTCATTTCTGCGTTTTGTGTACTTACCTGGTCAGCAAACAGCAAGAAGCCTATGGAGAGTCGAACCATGGTATGTTGTTCATATGTTGGCATATGCTTTGGAGTTGAACACCACCATATGCCGGATCGCGTACTCCATTTGACTTGGCGCACGAGAGATTACAAGAATTGGTCTCAAAATCATAGGCTGACTTGGGCAGTGCGTGGCGCCCATATCCGAAGGGGTTTCGGGGGTAAGGTGGGGATGTACATGGGCATTGGCCTTTGGTCTCTATCCCCCATGAATACTAGACTCCGATTCCATGCATGCTTTGAGCCTTCGGATAAGTGGTAACTTCAATTTTGAGCATATATGTGATATATGGCCAATATGGTGTGAATTGGCATTTTTTTGGCATGTTATGAGTTCAAACTCATAGGTCATTCCTCTAAGCCCATTCGACTCCAAGACCAACCAAGGTTCTATCACGGTAGGGCATGGTCCTGAGTGCCACTCTAGGCCATGACACGCCACCTCCATTTTTGGGCTAGGATTTAGAGGCTTGGGGGTGAACACATTCTTGGGGTTTGTGTAATTACTTGTGACACATGGCATTTAGCCATCTCATTTGACCTGGTTCAGGGTAATATGTTGGTGAGTCAAGGGAAGGTCTTGAGTCCAGGGATTGAGGGGTTTATGGCTGTGAATGTGTATGTTTACCTCTTTCCCCAACTTTGCCTTATTTGTGTTCATATGCCAATTTCAGGGCTTTCTTCCTTGGTGCAATTCTTGTACATGCCCGCCACCGTGGGAATACCGGTGTGCTGAACGAAAGCCCGCAGCCTGATTTGGATTGTGAATTGGGTTATTGCTGTATTTGTGGGATCTGGTTGCCATTCAGGGTTGAAGGAGGATTTTATTTTCTATATTTTTGGATTTGGAACCTTGGATTTTGGACAATGCAATCGTTAATCAGGACCAAATCCGCAGGGGTTACAGGCGGAAGGGGCACAGCGGGGGCCGGTCCTGGTAGGGACCTTCTTTATGGTAGCAGAGGCTTACCTGCTGCCCCTACCAACCGCCGACCCGGGGACTTGGGCCCTTATGAGCCCTGCCCAAGTACGCCCCGGGTGCGTATTGTGGACTCGGTGGAGACCACGCCGGAGATTGGAGCCATAGAAGGACCGAGACATTCAAGAGCATGGCGAACTCCGGAAGTTGAAGCCCGAAGAGAAGAACGACATTCGGGAAGAGGAGGACGTGACATGGAGGATCGGGTCTCCATGTGTGAGCGTCGCTGCCGAAAGGCATGCAACCTCCGCTCCGCCGCGGAGGACTCTGATGAGGACTGCCATTCAGGCAGCAGTGGAGGACGGGCCCGGCGCTACCGGAAGCGCGGGTCACCCAAGGTCCGCGGCGAGGGACGCCGGGGCTATGGACACGGACCCCAGCCAGGTCAGGCTGTGGGAATCCGAGGGGCACTCCGAGGGCTATCGGACAGCCTACGAGCCACCTTCGGAGTCGGAGATGTCCGCGCCAATCGCCCGGGCGCATACGGCCCCAGAGCCCGCCCTGAAGCACGACGCCGAGGGCTTGGAGAGGCCGGCCAGGGCCCGGACGGCACCTGTGCCCCGGCACACGGGACCAGAGACGGACGCCATAGGCGATACGCCCATGGGCGATGAGTCTGAGGTGTCGGGAACCGCGGGATGCGCTGAATCCGGCGGAAAGCACGCTGCGTGCCACTGCGAGCACGTGTCTTTCCTCATGGGCAAGTACCCGAAGATGGGGATGGACGCCATCGTGCATCGCTTAGACCGCCTAGACAATGCCAAGGACGGTCTAGAGGAAGACGTCGCCGGGATCCTGGATGACCAGTCGGCCGCGGAGAACCACATGGAGGAGCTGCGAGCGGATCACGCCCGGTACCGGAAGAATCTGGAGCTGGCCCTGCAGAAGCAGCAGCAAGTGGTGGACAGCCTCCTCCACTTAGTGGAGGACATGTCGGGACGCCTGAGAAGGCTAGAGGAGCGACAGCCCCTCACCTCGGGTCCGGAGCTCCCGGCAAAGCCGGCCGGGGTAGAGCTGGTGGAGCGGGTTAAGACCCTCAGGAGCGCCATGGAGAAACCCATGGGCGGCCCTGCAGAGGCACCATACGCGCCTCCGCGTGTTGACCCGGG
Organism: Eutreptiella sp. 'Long Island Sound 2002'; assembly: GCA_964036045.1. Taxonomy (NCBI): domain Eukaryota; phylum Euglenozoa; class Euglenophyceae; order Eutreptiales; family Eutreptiaceae; genus Eutreptiella; species Eutreptiella sp. 'Long Island Sound 2002'. The sequence continues at coordinate 128,638,701 of OZ038382.1, read as the reverse complement.
TGCGCTGCCGTTTGTTCCCATGTTCAGCGAATCCACAATGCTCGGGGAACACACGGCACCGGCTGGGTCCATGCGGGAAGGGCACGTAACCACGGACCCGAGGAGCCTGACGGAACAGATGTCCCATGCCGCCCAGGATGTACCGATCACGACGAATATGGTAGTCTATGCGGAAGAGAAGATCGAGATCCAGAACCAGACCATGCAGGGGCAAAACATGGGAAGCGCCGACGCACATGGTCGAGGCCATCCAAACGAAAACCTGTGGGCGAAGGACCCCAATACGGGGATATGGACGGCCGATGGAGCAAGTCCTTCCCGCATTCCAAACCCCATGAGTTCAGGCCCAACTGGACCGCACTCCATGGATGAGAGGGATGTACGGGGAGTGTACTCACACCCCCCGGCCACAGGTGGTATCCGTCTCGGTGGCGTGGTAGCTGGAGACGTCGGAGACGCCATCAGGATTGACGACCTCAGGGGAATCAAAATCCCCTACTATGATGGCAACCCTTCCAACCTGGACGACTTCATCCTGGATTGGGAGGACTTCGCCGAGGAGGTCGTCGGCGAGATGCGGGGAGCGCCGCGGGACAAGTGGGTATGCCGGACATTCCCACACCGCTTGGCGCAGGACCTGAAGGAGGAGCTGCGGGATCAGATCCGGGAAGGATTGATCCGTACGGAGCAGGCCTGCCTCCAGTGGCTGGAGGATGAGGAGCGGGTGGACGCTCCGAACCAGAAGCTGGAGGACCTGTGGTCCATCCCGCTGCCGCTGGACCGCGGTGAGTTGCGGGTCCGGGAGTGGAACCGGTATCTGCGGAAGTACCGCAGATGCCTCAAGCTGGTGGAAGACTGGAACGAGGCCAGTGAGATCCGCCACTTGCTGAAAGACGTCCTCCCCGGCAACTGGAAGAGACGAGTGGAGGACGAGGAGAAGAAGAGGGCGGAGAAGCGCGTGGCGGTGAGCATTATGGCGGTGGACGATACCCATGCGGGTATCATGGAGTTCTTCAAGAGGAACCTGGGCGAACCCAACCGGATGTTGGGACTGAAGAACGCCGTGTACGTGGAGGTGTTTGGAGACTCCATGCAGCAAAGGTTGCTGCGCCTCAACAACGTGGAGTGGAGGCGCGGGGAGCCGCTGAGGATGCAGGTCATCCTCGCCCGCATGAGCCTTGACGAGATCGTGAAGTACATCACGGTGGAGTTGAAGCTCAATGCGAAGAACGAGGCCCACGTGCAGGATCGACATGGTCATGGACAACGAGGCCACCGAGAAGACCGCCATCATCAGGAGATCCAGGAGGACACGGCCAACTCCGCGGAGGATGGTAGTGGGAGTGGCCAAGACCACTGGTCCCGGGAAGATCACGAGGAGGCCCATTTCTTCGCGTTTGTGGCGCACAACGTGAGGAACCATGGGCAGGATCGGTCCAGATGGAGCCAGGTGGGACCCAGGAAGAACAGAGAAGGACCAAGGAGGATCGGGAACCCACCGCTCTCGTTCCGAGAGTACAGGTCTCAGCACGGCGGGTGCTGGGTCTGTTATGGCAAGGGAAACAACCATGCACACGACCACCGTCAGTGCAAGGTGTATGAGGCGGACAAGAAGGCCTACTTCGCCGCCCACCCCGAGAAGAAGCCCAAGGAGCAGCGGATTTCCGGGTGGAAGGGGAAGGGCGGAGACGGGGGAAAAGGCCAAGGCAAAGGCCAAGGAAAAGGCGGAGGAAGAGGCTATGGTGGTGGACCTGGCCAAGACCGACGAGTGAGGTCGATCGAGGAGGTTGCTGAGGACATGTTGAGGACGTTCGAGGAACTCAAAGCCCAGCAACGTGGTGGACAAAGTCCTGGCGGATCGCAGCTGGAAGGGGCTGCGGGAAGCCAAGTCTAGAGGAGCCCCCACGGGAGTGGGACCTCGGAGGTCTCTCCTCCGAAAATCAGTGGAATCCCAGAGAAAGCAAAGGCACATCGGGTGCCGAAGAAGGCTCCGGAAGAGCCAAAACCACTGAGTTTCGCCACTCCCAACCCCTGGAGCGCCCTGCCAAGGGAAGTACACTTGGGTACGGGACATGGCAAGAAGGGAGAAGCGACCACGGAGAGCCCCGTGGACGGGCAGGACCAACCCAAGATCTACACCATCCGTGACCATACCCTTGAAGTCCTGATGCACCCGGACGTGCTAGAGTTGCATGCCGTGAGAGTCGTCCATACACCTCATGGCGACGAGCGGCAGTTGCACTTGAAAGTGGGAGTACGGTGCGGACGAGAGGAGAAGGTGGTGGATGTGTTAGTAGATACGGGTGCCCAGGTGAGCCTGGTCCGGAGAGGGCTGTTCAAGGAGGAACTCCTGCAGCCCAGCCGGAGACCGGTCCGCCTGAAGGTCGCCAACGGAGAGATTATGGGTGGCGGCACCCATGAGGCCACCATCAGTATGGAATTCTGGGAGCATGAGCGCTTGAACCGCCCTGATCAGGCGAAGAGAAGCACACTATCCGGGAACTTCTATGTGGCCGACATTACTGATTGGGATATGATCATGGGGTACGACTTCATGGTGGCCAACGCCATTGGAGCCCTTCCCCATCGCGCAACACTGGTCCGGTAGGACGATGAATGCCTCACATGGCTGTCCACGGATTATGCGTGCGGTTCATCCCAATGGAATGCTGAGGAAGAGGATCGGATCGTCCGAGCGGTGCAAGCTGTGGGTGCCAAGTCCAGAGGAGACCGTGGAGTTCAGCTCACGGAGTATGGAATGGCGCCGCAAGTGTACGCCAGGATGATTCAGACGCTGGGAGCTGATGTGCCCGAGACGGACGTCTTCGCTTCCCGGGATGCCCCACTTCTGCGGAAGTGTAGGAGGCATTGGCATCGAGGAGACTCAGCCTGGCACAGGCGTTGGGGTTTGAAGGAGTGGGGGCCCATGTATTCGCATGGCTCCCTGGACAATACCAGACGTACGGGGGAGAAGATCATCGCGGATAGGGCGAAGGGGATCCTGGTCATAACCGGCATAGGATCCACCCCATGTCCGCTGGAGGGTCTCAAGTCGACGCTGGACTCCATCACCCTGAACGAGATGTCATTCGAGCCAGAGGAGGAGTTATTCATCGACGCCAAGGGTGTATCAATGCCCTCCCCGGGTCAAGCGTGGGGTACCAAGGCTTTCCTGGTGGATGGGGCGCAAGCCAAGCCCACGGGTGATGAAGCATTCATCCGTAGGGTGGAGGCGGTGCCCATGAAGGTCATGTTTGAGCCCAAGGAGGGGACGGATCAGCCTATTGATGGCATTGACGTCCTGTCCCACGCCGAGATCGACGACGTCGTCAACTACATGCGGATGGGGATGCATGACCGTGGGGCAGCCAAGAAGAGGCGGGCCATGGTCACATCTCCGCATTGGTGGGATGACAAGATGTTGGTCACCGGCAAGTACGAGAAGGATGAGTTCGTGGCGAGGGTCATGGATCACATCGTTGACCAATACGATGGTCCGGTTGGGTCGGACCCACCAACGTGGGGTTTTCCAAGAGTGGGAACCGGTAGCGACGAGCACCAGCCCGAGGCCGCAAATTTTCGAAGATTATCGGTGGGAATCGCGACCCACGACGATGAAGACGGCATATCGGACGAGGAGAAGTCGGACTCGGACCCAGAAGAGGCCTATACCGCAGTGCGGTCGGTTGTATCGATACCGAAGCAAGCGGCTGATGAGGCCCAGGAGAATCCGAAGGTCGCCGAGCTGAAGGAGAGGCTGATCCATGCCTATCCGCGGCTATTCAGTGGCGTCGCCAACAAGAACCCTCCAGATCGTGGGAGGTTTGGTACAGCGAAGATCAAGCTGAAGCCGAACCCGAAGATCTATCGTCATCGGGAGTACCAACTTCAGGGCGATCGGGCCGAAGCCATGAAGAAGCTGTTGGCCGAGTTCATTGAGCGGGGATGGATCGAACCCTCCGACAGTGAGTGGGCCAGCCCAGCCTTCATCGTGCCCAAGAAGGAGAAGGGCGAGTGGAGGTTGGTGGTTGATTACAGAGGTTTGAACGAGCAGACCGAGCACGACTCGTACTCGCTTCCCCTGATCGACTCCATCCTCGAAAAGCAACAGAAAAAGCGGATTTTCACGGTGTTAGACCTGATACACGGCTATCACCAGATGCCGCTACACCCGGACTCCAGGCCCTGCACAGCGATGTCGACGCCGCTGGGGCCCATGCAGTGGAAAGTGGTGCCTATGGGCGCCAAGAATGGCAACGCCGCTTTCCAGCGCATGATGGAGGACCTACTCGGTCCTGTCCGGGACTGTGCCGACCCCTTTGTGGATGACATCATCATCGGATCCGGCACGGAGAACATGACTGAGGACAAGCTCATCGACGCGCATGAGAAGGATCTGCGCCGAGTGCTCAGCGAGTTCAACAAGCACAACATGGTGTGCAAACCCACCAAAGCCTCACTCTTCGTGAAGGAAGTGGAGTTCGCGGGTCACGTGGTTGGTCACGGGCAACGCCGTCCCATGCCTGGGAAGCTGGCGTCCCTGCACCACTGGGACAAGCCCCAGACCATCAGCGAACTCCGGTCCTTCATGGGGTTCTGCAATTACTATTCGGGCTATGTCCGGATGTATGCAGAACTCTCGGGGCCGCTGCACAAGATGCTGCAGGTGGGAAAGTTCGATGGCCGGAAGGGGAGCAAGAAGAAGCTTGCCTGGACCCCTGAGGCTGAGGATGCGTTCAACCGCCTGAAGGAGCGACTCCTGGGGCAGTTGGGGCTGTTCTTGGTGGACCCGGAGGAGGGATTCGTGCTACGGACAGACGCCTCGGACTATGCCGTGGGGGCAGTCCTCGAGCAAGTCTGGGACGACGGGACTCATGTTCCCGTGGCGTTTTGGAGCAGGATCCTGGCCGAGGGCCAACGCCGAACATCGACCGCGAGGGAGAAGGAGACATACGCCATTGTATGTGCGCTCAGGAAGTGGTCTCGCCACATCGGACTGCAGCCGCTGGTGGTTTGCACGGACCACCAGTCCCTACAGAGCTGGCACAAGGAGCACGTCGACACCCCCTCAGGTCCAGTGGCTAGGAGGGCCCGATGGCACGAGACGTTCGCCAAGTTCGACCTCAGCGTCGTGTACGTCCCGGGGAAGGACAACACTGTGGCAGATTGCCTCAGTCGCGGGGCCTACCCCGCGGGCAAGGCGTGGATGGACATATCCAGCCATTAGGACGCCGAGGAGACCAAGGAGGCCAAGCGCATCATCGAGATGGAGAAGCTCATGGAGCAAGAGGGGCTCAAGTGTTTTGTGGTGATGGCAAATCGTACGGACCTGGCCAAGTTCCGGGGTGCCCGCGTCCAAGCTATTCGAGAGGAAACCCTCGAGCAATGGATGGTGGCCCCTGCAGAGCTAGTCAGGTCGGTGCTCACAGAGGACTGGTCGGATGACTACGCGGCATCCGAGCACTGGAGCAGGTACTGGAATGCCGTGAGCGCCCCGTCAAACGACGAATGGCCCGAGGGCTTGACCGAGGATGGCGACAAGTTGTTCCTCAAGGACAAGCTGCTGGTGCCCGAGAACCGAGTGGAGGAGCTCATTGACCATTGGCACAATGCCCAGCTCATGCACCCTGGCCGAGACAAGATGCAGCAGGACCTGGAGTGGCGTTTCAAGTTCCCTCCGGGGTACTACGCCATCCTGGATAGGTACTGCAGCGACTGTGCCGTGTGTCGGGCCACAAAGAGCCCCAACCACTCCACAGCGGGCAACCTGGTGTATACGGCTATACCGGAGGCCCCTATGCGGTCCGTGGCCATGGATGTATTCGCCATGCCTGAGGTCACCGTGGAAGGAGAGACCTACGACTGTGTCATCCTGGCGGTGGATAGGCACAGTGGGTATATCGTGGCGGTCCCTGGCAAGAAGTCCAAGAAGAAGGACAAAAAGGACAAGCATGGAGTGGGGCTGCAGGCCAAGACCGTCGCTAATGCCATGATCAGGCATTGGCTGACGATTTTTGATGTCCCAGCTGTCATCTGCAGCGATCGGGGCAGTCAATTCGTGGGGACGTGGTTCAAGACGATGTGCAAGCACATGGGGATTCGGCACGCCACGACCGTGGCATACCACAGCCGGTCGAATGGCCGAGCTGAGGTGGCCGGGCGGCAGATGTTCGAGAAGTTCCGCCAGCTGCACATCGACGAACCGGGCCGGAATTGGTACAATTCGCTGTGGAAGCTACTCCAAGCGTATCACGACCTTCCGGGGCCCACTGGACTGTCGCCCCATCGCATCCTGTTCCTACGGGATCGAGTGTCACGCACTCTCCCGTGGTTGAACCATGGCAAAGTGGCCCGGGATGCGAACGCCATGATGGCTGACGCGGACGACACGGCGGCCAAGGTGTGCAAGTCACTTCAGAACGAGCATGACAAGAGGGCCAAGTACTTCAAGCAGGGAAAAGTCCAGAAGTATGCTCTCCAAGACACCGTGTGGGTGGAGCGGCACCACAAGGATGTCCTGTCCAGGTATCGGCAGGCATCTTGGTATGTGCCGGGGGTAATCGTGCGGAAGGTCGGGCAGGATGTGTATGCGGTTCGTGTGGGGGATAACAAGATCCTGGACCGCAACCATACCCAGCTTCGTCCCCGAGCACCAGACCCCAGCGGACGTCCCGTCACCTTCGAGTTCACGGCCGGCGATGTGGACTCGGACGACGAGGGTGAGGACGACGACTTCACCGCCGAGAAGATCCTGGCGGACAAGCCGGACCCGGGGACGCCTGGGGGTAGGCTTTATAAAGTCCGTTGGAAGGGATTCGCCGCATCCAGGGATTCGTGGGAGGCTCCGAGCAGTTTTGTGCCGAGGTACACCACGGTCTGGATGGACTACCTAAAGAAAAAGAGTATTTCTTTGGATGTCAAGGACGTGTTGGTCCATTTGGTTGCTGCTGTAGCACCGTAATCGATCCCCTTGGCATTTTGTTTGTTTCTGTGATTGAGGAGACGGGTGAGGGCGTTCATCCGGGGATTTTTCGGCCTTGATTGGCCATATACCCCCTTCACTCAATCTCCACGTATATATCTCATTGTGGTATACTTATTTAGGTCGACCGACGACGTTTTTCTATCTTTGATCCCCTTGGTCCATGTTGTAGATCAAGTGGAGACGGGATATGGCGTAGAGCGCTGAGTATCAGTGTCCTCACCCCTCCCTTGGGGCATGGGGGACGCCTACGACGTGTGTGGGGCCTCCATGTGTCCTTGGGACATGGAGGGGAGGGTTGGAGCCCATTGGGCTCCTCCCGTCCTCTCTTCAATGACTTCTGAGCGGTAACAACGCTCTGAGAAGGAGGGGGAAAGCCGGTTCGGACCCCCGTGGCCATCTTGGGGTCACTTGGGGTGTGTATCTATGTGCCGGCAAGCCGCCATTGGCTGATATCATACTCTCCCATCCACCTGACCTAACCCGATGTGATAGTGTGATAGGTTTGGCCATTCCGGCTATGAGCGGCCATATTCAGTACCGAGGCACCGCCAGCGGAGATTTATATATCCGAATATCAGGAATCAACAGGGTTTTATTATCATAATGTTTCCGTAATTTTTCAGCCTTTCGTTCTGATGGTCAATGTATCGGCGACTGTCAGTTGGCTCGCGATTTTGCGTTGACCGATTGGTTAACTGTTATTTCCAGATATTTTGGCGGATACTCCGTTGAAGGGTCAGATTTCATCAGCGAAGGGTCCGTTGCTTCTGCAATTTTCTAAATAAGCATTCGAAATTTTAATCTGAATTTTTCGCGATGTCGAAATCGGATTTTCGACTTCGACATCGCCGCACTTGATTTGGACTTCTTCGAGTGATCATTCTCTTTTCCCTATGCCCGAATCAGGTTTCCCTTATACTTGCCACCCATTTGACTTGGAGATATAAGGGAAACAAAAGTGAATCCTGGGACCACTTTGAAGGACCATATCTACGTGCGAGTGTGAGGAAAGAGAATAAGGAAGGTTGGGTTGCAAACGCCTTGGTCTCAACTTAATTTAGGAAGCATCAAACGCCTTTGGTGTGTACACATGCCCGATATAGCAAGGGATAATGGTCAAGAGGGTATAAAGTGATATATAACTCTTGGACCGTGCAACCGAACATTTTATTGTGACTTTCGAGTGTACCGCATGAGTGTTGGGGTTGCATAGCAACTTTCATTGGGTTCCTACGTATTTTTAACGTGAAGTTATGTCAATGAAGGGACATGGCATATCATGGTGGGAGCCATATTTTGAGGGTATGTGTTGTATGCATGGTATATGTTTGATATGCTCACGCCCATGTTATATATCTTCGTGTGGCCGAAGAGATGGGGAGCCATACGTGACAAGGGCTTTGCCCATGTCCCAATTGTGGAATTCAAAGCGCTAGAGCAAGTCTACCGCGTATGTATTGCTCATGGTATGTTTGACAAAGAGATCCATGGGTGCACTCCCATTTTCATGGGGCATGTAGATATTAGTGGCGAAGGTATCTCCATGCGCCAGATTGGGGATCCAAGTGGGGGAATTGTTCGCAAATGGTTCCAATCATTTGTGTATTGAATCATGAGCGGATATCATGGGTGAGCATAGAGATATACTATCATGACAACTTTGTATTTGGTCATATTTTCATGTTTTTGACCTCAATTTTTGCTCATTTCTGCGTTTTGTGTACTTACCTGGTCAGCAAACAGCAAGAACCCTATGGAGAGTCGAACCATGGTATGTTGTTCATATGTTGGCATACACTTTGGAGTTGAACACCACCATATGCCGGATCGCGTACTCCATTTGACTTGGCGCACGAGAGATTACAAGAATTGGTCTCAAAATCATAGGCTGACTTGGGCAGTGCGTGGCGCCCATATCCGAAGGGGTTTCTAGAGTAAAGTGGGGATGTACATGGGCATTGGCCTTTGGTCTCTATCCTCCATGAATACTAGACTTCGATTCCATGCATGCTTTGAGCCTTTGGATAAGTGGTAACTTCAATTTTGAGCATATATGTGATATATGGCCAATATGGTGTGAATTGGCATTTTTTTGGCATGTTATGAGTTCAAACTCATAGGTCATTTATCTAAGCCCATTCGACTCCAAGTCCAACGAAGGTTATATCAGGGTAGGGCATGGTCCTGAGTGCCACTCTAGGCCATGACACGCCACCTCCACTATTGGGCTAGGATTTGGAGGCTTGGGAGTGAACACATTCTTGGGGTTTGTGTAATGACTTGTGACACATGGCATTTAGCCATCTCATTTGACCTGGCCGTGGTTGTGGCCGGCGGCGTGCCTCTCTGGCGTGCCTCGTGGCCCCGCCTGGTGCGCCGCGCCTCGTCTCGTCCGGTCGCTCTCTGTGCTCTGGTCAGCTTTCCGGTCGCCGTGGTGCCTTCTGCCACCTCAGGGGCTGTCGCCCCCGGCTTTACTGGGCGGCTGCAAGTGGAGGCCAGCCGAGAACCAGGCTCATTGTGCCTGCCACTGGCCCCTGCCGAGGCAGGGGCGCTGGGCTCGCTCCGCGTCGTACCTGTTCGGGGCCCCGCAATGGTGCTGTCCCTGGCGGGTCGCTCGGGCTTCGGTCTTGAGCTGCGTGCGCTGCCGTGGGTTGGCGTGTGTGGACCCCGTCACTGACACATCCGGGTTTTCGTACTGTCCGTCCTCCGACAGAGGACTCGGCCGGTGCACCCGGGCTGTTTCGTGTCGACGCCGACCCCTCCCATTTCGGGTCGGAGGACACCACGCCCGGATCCTGCGCGTGTGTGCCTGTGCGTGCTCTTCTTGGTCGGGTTGGGCGGGCCGGCCTCCCGGGCAGGTTTTGGTGCGCCTCACCTTTCTCAAGGCCATTCTGTCCCTCTGCTTTGTTCGGCCCCCTCCGGACTGGCATTGCCCGTGCTTCGAGTTTTTTTTTCCTTCCTTTCTCCCCCTCCCCTCTCGCGCCCCCGCTGTCTCCGGCTTTTCGTGCTTCCCAGCCCTCGGTGCCCTGGGCCTTGGCGCTCTTTGTTTGCTCCTGCCGCCTCCCCCCCCCCTTGTTTTCCTTTTTTTTGTCTTCCTGCGTTTCTTGCTCTCTGGCGCCCTGCTCCGCTGCGCTGTGGCGGTCTCCTGTTCCCGGCTTTCGGCGCCCCCTCCCTTGGGGTTGCGCAGTTGCACCCCCCCCTTTTTTTCCCTTCTCCCCTCCCCCTCCTCCCGTCCTGTTTGTGCGTTTCTGTTCTGTTCTGTTTTGTTTTTCCCGCACCCCCTTGTCTCGTCTTTTCTGTTGTTTCCGGCCCCGGATGCCCTGGGCCTCAGCGTCTTGTGGCTGCCCCCCCCCCCCCCGCCCTCTCTCTCTCCCTTTGTGTTTGTTTGTTCTTTTTTCCCTTTCCTTTTTTTTCCCTTTTCTTTTGCCGTTCTGGCTTGTTCCTGGTTCCTGCCGCTCTTGGTGCTCTTGGCTTCTGCACCTTCTGGCTGGGTTTCTTTTTCCTTCTCCGTGTGCGGCCTTGCGTTTGGTGTGTGCGCTGTGTGCTGGGGCTGCGCCCCCCCCCCTCCGGCGGCTGCTCGCGTCCTGCTGTGTCTGGCGTCTTGTTGTTGTTTGGTGCCACGGTCTGTTGTCTACTTGTTTGTGTGGTTCGCGGTAGTTTGCGGTGTTTTTCGGTGCCGTGTGGTGCTGGTGTCGTGCTGTGTGGTGTGGTGACGTGCTTTGTGATTTCTTTTGTCGATGGCGGTCTCCCGTGGGCGTTGCTTCCCTCTTTTGCGTTGGTGTTGTGCGGTGCCCTGCTGTGCCGTGCTGTTTTTTGCGGTGCTTTGTCTTGTGTGGTGCCCTCGGGCGTTGCGGTGCGGTGTGTTGTGCGATGTGTTGTTCTGGTGAGCGGTGTCGTCTGGTCGTCCGGCCCGCTGCTTTGTGTGGAATTTTCCTGCCCTGCCCCCCCCCCCTGCTGCTGCCCCCTGTTGCCGTTGCCTGGTCCCCTGTCGTGGCCCGTTGTTGTGGTCTGTCCAGGAGTGTGGTGCTGTGTTGTTCTGTTGTGCCGCCTGTCGTGTGGTGTGCTGGTGTCTGTGTCGTTTCTTGCTGGTGGTGCCCTGTTTCTTCGTTTGCACTGGCTGGTGCCGTGTTGTTGCCTGTGGTTGCTGGGTGTTCGTTGCTGGGTGTGGTTGCCCGCTGTTTCTTTGCCCTGGTGTGCTTTGTCGCAAGTGTTCCTGCCGTGCTGCGTGGTTTGCTGCCCCGCTGTGGGCTGTGGTTTGTTGTGGCGCGCCGCTCCCCTGCGCTGTGTCCTGTCTTCTGCAGTGCTGCCCTGCCGTGTGGTGCCGTGCTGTGGTGCCCTGCTGTCCGTTTTCCTTTGCTGGTGGTGTTGGTTTGTGTCCTTTCCCTGTGTCTGCGGTGCTGTGTTGCGCTGTCTCTCGTGATGTTCGGTGCCGGTTTGGTCTGTGCGGTCTGTGCTGTTGTGCCTCGTGCTGTGGTGTGTCGCTGTGTGTGGTGCTGTCTCCCCTGGCATTCTGTGGTGTGGTGGCGCTGCCCTGTTGCGTGGCGTGGTGTGCCGTGCTGTGTTCTCTGGTGCCGTGTTGCCTTGTGGTGCCGTGCTGCTCGGCTGCGCTGTGTGTTCCCCTTTGCTGCGGGCGTTTCTTTCTCTTTTCCGTGGCGTGTGTCCCTTCTGGTGTCCTCGTCTGGCCTCCGGCCGTCCGCCCTGTTGTCTGGTGAGCTGGTGCGGTGTCCTGTGGTGTCCTGTGCCCTGTGCTGTGTCCTGTGGTGTTGTGCTGCCTTGTGGTGCTGTGCTGTCAGGCTGTGTTGTGCGTCTGTCTGCGCTGCTGGTTTTTGTTTTTCCTTTTCTCCTCTAATCCTTTGCTAAAAAAGCCCTGTTTCTCCGTACCTTTGAAATCTTTCTGAAAGCCAAAAACTAAAGCGTTTCCCACTAGAAAATTAGACACTACCCAACTCGCGCACGCAGGCAGGCAGCAATACCAAGGTTACATTTCTGACTTACATGTGGGCACGCGATGTCGAAGATGGTGGTCTTGCTTGCAAGGGGTTGACCGCTTTGCCGGTCGCCTAAGCTGACGAAAAGGGGTGAGGGGGTCACGAGGGAGGGGAGGTGGGTGATTGGAGAAGGAAAGAAAATTGAAGCACCCGGCGTCTTAGAAAAAAATTTCGGGTTTTACGCGCGGCTCGTAACGTGTTTTTCTTTGCGTTAACGGTGTGTTAGACGGCGTGGGGCGCGGCGTTCTGTTCCTCTGAGTGTTACAGTGCTTACAGCGTTAATTTTTCACCTATTTAAGAGCAGAAACATTTCTGTCGCGTGCCAACGCGTTTCCGAGCGCGCTTTTTGGCCTAAGCGTTTCTTATGCTAATTACCTTTAATTTTAGCTATTTAGAAACTTTTTTCGTCGTGTTTTACCTATCTTTCTATTTCGTTCTGGCACAAGACCCCACCGCGCGCGACATCACCTATTCATCCCATGTGCGGGTCCGATGCGTTCTGTGTGCGTGTCCGTGGCCACTTGGCGCTTGTTCACCGATGTGCGTGTTGTGTGCGGTATGCGCGTGGTATTAGCAACTTCCTCTGGGTCCCCCCCCTTTTTTCTTTTTTCAGTGTTTTTTTTAGGTTTTGGTTTTTGTTTTTTTTGTTTTCTGAAATGAGAGGAAAGGTCGTGCAGGACGCGCAAATACTATGGGCACAGGCATGGGCAGTTGGAACAGCGGAGCAGCAGTGCTGTGTTCCTCGTCCTGGTGTGTGTTGTTGGTGTATTCCCGGCGGTCGCGTCCCAAGAGTGCGGCTGGCGTGTCATAATGTACATGGGCACGGGTTAGTATGGGTCCTGCTGGGTGTCTCTTTGACTCTCGGTTAAGCCTCAGGCGGGGCCCGTGGTTGTGGCTCGCGGGTCGGGTGGTTCTGGCAGGTTAGGCGGATTCGATGGCTTCGGGTGTGGGTCTCAGCTACTTCTCTGCTTTGGCGGGCTGGACAGGGCTAGGAGGCTTAGGCGTTGTCGGGAGTAGTTTGTGTCCGTCGGCGTGTATGTTGGCGTGCAGCGGTTGCTGTCTCGGTTAAGCTTTGGGTGAGGCTCGTTGGCGTGACCAGCAGGTCAGGTGGCTTTGGCGGGCTAGGCGCATTGGACGGCTGGGGGCATGGGTTAGACGCTGTTGGGCGTGGTGAGTGCCCGTTGGCGTGTGCCTTGGCGTCCAGCGGGTCCTGGTTCGTGCGGCTTCCTCTGGGTGGGGCCAGGTGCGTCGCTGGGTGTCGGTGTTTGTTGAGGCCCGTGTTGGCGTCACTGCGCCGAGCGGTGCTGGGTGTAGTCGTGGGGCCAGGCCAGGGCTTGGGCGGTTCGGCCGCTGGGTGGGGGTGCTGTTGCCGGCAGGTCCGGTGTCTCTGGCGCTGTCTGGCTTGTTCAGGGTGGGTAGAGGCTGGTGCGGTTCGCGGTGGTTTGTGGCCGGCAGGCCGGATTGGTTCAGGGCCCGGAGTTGGGGCTTATGGGTTCAGCGGCCTGCGGCGGCAGGCAGTGTCGTCGGCGTGTGACCCGGGCCTGGCCGAGGGAGTACCGCCCGTGGGGTTAGGCAGGCCTGCCGCCGGCTGAGGGGTCAAGCGCGTCATGCTGAGCGGCGCGCGGGATTCCCGTGGTGCTGCGGGCCGGGCCGGTGCTGGTGCCACTGGTATCCGTGCGTCGGCACTTGCAGGGTGGCGAGGGGGTGTCCCTGTGTGGTGTTGGGCCTCCAGTGATGTCCCACATGCGCTTTTCTTCCTTCTGCGCTGCCTGGAGGGGCTCCCACAGGCGCCTGACAACATACGGGTGGTCCTGGGGTGCGGGGAGCTGGCAGGGGTTGGACTGCATGGGGATGGAGCGCACCGGCCGGCCTGGCTTCCCATGCGTCCTCCAACATCCTTCCGCCCGCTGGCCGGAGCCGACAGTTCACCATCGGCTCCCTGCGGGGCGGCTGGACCAGGCGCTTGAGGGAGGGCTTTGCCCCGGCCCACTTCTGCAGCTCCCACAGCTGCGTGTGGGTCCAGCGCTGCCAGCACAGTTCGTGGGCGGGTCCTTGGCCTTAGGCGTCGGTGTGGGCGTGGGTGTGTGCGGTGGGGTCGTGGGGACTGGCGGTCGCGGGGGGCCTGGGGGAGTCCTTGTAGTCCTGCGCCTTGGGGGTACGCGGGGAGTGGAGGGGGCGTCGGTGTACGCGGACACGGGGACATGTGGATACAGAATCTGACTCGGGGTCGGGTTGGGGCTTCTGGCCGTAGTGGTGCATCTGCCGGACGTGGGCAGACACCGGGGGCTGGTAAGCGGGTGGGGGCGCCACCGGCTGCCCTTGTCGTTGCTCCAGCCCGGGCGGTCGGGCTGGCTTGTGGGTCCGGGGCGCGAGCTTTTGGTGTTACGGGGATGCATCGCGTCGCGCCCCTGCCGCGGCGCGTTCCGCCATGAAGGTGGTTGCGGCGGCGTTTATGCTGGTGGCGGGGCGTCGTGCCGGGCGCTGCTGTTGCCGGGCTCTTGGCGGCAGGAACTGGAGGTCGAAGATGACGTCCGCTGGGGGCTAGACCTGCGCTGCCGGCTTGGTGCCGGGCTTGGGTTTGGGCTTGGTTTTGGCGGCGAGTTGGGGCTGTGGTGTGGCGGTTGGTTTGACTTGCTGCTTGTTGGTGGGCTTGGCTGGTGGCTGAGCTTTGGGCTGCGGCGTTGTGGCGGCTTTGGGCTCCTGCTGGGCTGCCGCTGCGGGCTTTGACGGGCTGCCTGGTAGCCCTGCTTTGCTGCTGGCGGGGCGCGGGGCTGCAGGGGCCTTGGCGGCGGTCCGGGCGCTGGCGGTGGGGATGAACTTCAGGGCTTGCGTTGCTCCCGGTCTGGGGGATGGTGTGCTGGGTGTGGGTGTGGTGGTGGAGGTGGACAAGGTGGTTGTGGTGCTGGAGGTCGTGGAGTTGGGGCGGGAGGCGCTGATGGAGGACGTGGAGGGGGTGGTTGGGGAGGATGCGGAGGCGGAGGAGACAGATGTCAGGAACGCGGGTGCTGGCTGATAGGGCCTGTGGTCAAGGTGGGTGAGGTAGGTAGGTATCTTCGGGAGCTCGGGATGCCTCCTTTGACAATGGAGGAAAGGGTTTTACCAAGCAGATGTCCTGTCCCTCCCACTGCCCTAGGTCAGGCGCCTCTTAAGCTGCTCCAGCAGGTGCTTGGGAAGGCAGTGTTGCAGCCACCCGGTCCAGGTGTCCCGGCTGGGAGGGTGTCCCCACATGTGCCCCTAGGTAGGGTCACATGCCCCCTCCTGTGGGCGGCAGCTCTGGGGGGCCGCCCAGCCGTGTTGAGTATCACAGAGGGTATTGCTCCCGCTAGTTTACAACACGATCGCCTCAATACTGTTGCTTGACTTGCGGGGCCCTGCTGCCTGGCAGGCGACTTCTTCCTGGACTGTGTACCGGCTCACCTGTCACCGGTGGCTTCCACGGATCAGGCTCGACGTTTGCCATGGTCCCCGATGCAGCCTCGCCGGGCTCAGACCAGCGGCCTTGGGGTACCGCCCCTGCTGCTGGCCCGGTTGGTCGGCTCGGTCGCCCCAGTGCGCCCGACCCATGGGGTGTGGTTTGTTGTTGCCCGTCTCTCAGCCGCCCTCGGTGCGTACGTGTGTGCTGTGTACTGGGCCACTTGGCTCTTGTTCACTGGTGTGCCCGTTCGGTGTGTTGTGTTGCCTGTGAGGTGTCCACGGCTACTTGGCTCCTGTGCACCGGTGTGCTCTCGCGGTGCGTGGTGTTGTGCGTGCGGTGTCCTGGGCCAGTTGGCTCCTGTTCACCGGTGTGCTCGCTCAGCGCGTTGTGTTGCTTGTGCAGTGTCCTGGGCAACTTGGCTCCTGCTCACCGGTGTGCTCGGTCGCTGGGATGTGTGGCGTGTGCGGTGTCCATGGCCAGTTGGCTCCTGTTCACCGGTGTGCTTGCTCGCTGCGTTGTGTTGCGTGTGTGGTGTCCTGGGCCACTTGGCTCCTGTTCACCGGTGTGCTTCCTCGGTGCGTTGTGTTGTGTATGCGGTGTCCTGGGTCACTTGGCCGCTATGCACCTGTGTGCCTGCTCCGTGTGTTGTGCTACGTGTGTGGTGTCCTGGGCCACTTGGCCCCGTTCACCGGTGTGCTCGCTCGGTGCGTTGTGTTGAGAGTGCGGCGTCCTGCGCCACTTGGCTCCTGTTCACCAGTGTGCTCGTTTGGTGCGTTGTGTTGCGTGTGCGGTTTGGGCCACTTGGCTCCTGTTCACCGGTGTGTTCGCCCGCTGTCTTGTGCTGCGTGTGCGGTGCCCTGCCCGAATTGGCTCCTGTTCACCGATGTGCCCGCACGGTGCGTTGTGTCGCGTGTGCGGTGTCGTGGGCCTCTTGCCTCCCGTTCTCCGGTGTGCTCGCTCGTTGCATTGTGTTGTGTGTGCAGTGTCCTGGCCCCCTTGGCTCCTGTTCACCTGTGTGCCCGCTCCTTGTGTTGTGTTGCGTGCGCAGTGTCCTGGGCCACTTGGCTCCTGTTCACCGGTGTGCCCGCTCGGTGTGTTGTGTTGCGTGCGCGGTATTCTGGGCCACTTGGCTCCTGTTCACCGGTGTGTTCGCTCGCTGCGCTGTGTAGCGTGTGCGGTTTTGGCCACTTGGCTCCTGTTCACCGGTGTGGTCGCTCGGTGAGTTGTGCTGCGTGTGCAGTGTCCTGCCCCACTTGGTCCTGTTCACCGGTTTGCCCGCTCGATGTGTTGTGTCGCGTGTGCGGTGTCGTGGGCCTCTTGCCTCCCATTCCCCGGTGGGCTCGCTTGGTGTTTTGTGTTGTTTGTGCGTGTCCTGGCCCCCTTGGCTCCTGTTCACCTGTGTGCCCACTCGTTGTGTTGTGTCCCGTGTGTGGTGTCCTGGGCTACTTGGCTCCTGTTCACCGGTGTGCCCGCTCGGTGTGTTGTGTTGCGTGCGCAGTGTTTTGGGCAACTTGGCTCCTGTTCACCGGTGTGCTCGCTCCGTGTGTTGTGCTGCCTGTGCGGTGTCTTGGGCCACTTGGCTCCTGTTCACGGGTGTACACGCTCGGCGTGTTGTGTTGCGTGTGCCGTGTCCTTAGCCACTTGGCTCCTGTTCACCGGTGTCCCTCTTCGGTGCGTTGTGTTGCGTGTGCCGTGTCCTGGGCCTCGTGCCTCTTGTTCACCGGTGTGCTCGCTCGCTGCGTTGTGTTGGTTGTGCTATGTCCTGGGCCACTTGGCTCCTGTTCATTGGTATGCTCGCTAGTTGCTTTGTGGTGCGTGTGCGGTATCCTGGGCGTCTTGACTCCTGTTCACCAGTGTGCACACTCGGCGCGACGTGTTGCGTGTGTGGTGTCCTGGGCCACTTGGCTCCTGTTCACCGGTGTGCACGCTCGGCGCGTTGTGCTGCGTGTGCGATCTCCTGGGCCACTTGGCTCCTGTTCACCGGTGTGCTCGCTCAGCGCGGTGTGTTGCTTGTGCGTTGTCCTGGGCCACTTGGCTCCTGTTCACCGGTGTGCCCGCTCGGTGCGTTGTGTTGCGTGTGCGTTGTCCTGGGCCACTTGGCTCCTGTTCACCGGTGTGCTCGCTCCGTGCGTTGCGTTGCGTCTACAGTGTCATGGGCCACTTGGCTCCTGTTCACCGGTGTGCGCGCTCCGCGCGTTGTCTTGCGTGTGCGGTGTCGTGAACCGCCTGGCTCCTCTTCACCGGTGTGTTCGCCCCGCCTGTTGTGTTTCGTGTGCGGTGTCCTCGGCCACTTGGCTCTGGTTCAGCGGTGTGCTCGCTCAGTGTGTTCTGCTGTGTCTTGCCCCTGCGGTGTTGTGTGTGCGAGGCGTCGCTGCGAGGCACGCAACCGTCCATACGGACGGCGGCATTTCGTAGCCAGCAGGGGCTGGGCACTCTCTGGGCGCGCACACGTCCATCCGGACGCAGGCTGTTTTGTAGCCGGCAGGGGCGGGGTACCCTCAGGACGCGCACACGTTCATCAGGATGGCGCCTGTTTCGTAGCCGGCAGGGACTGGGTACGCTGCCGGGCGCGCAGACGTCCTTCCAGATGGCGGCTGGTGTTGCTTGGTACCTGTTCTCGTGATGTGGTTGGCTGCGTGTTGTGCGCGCTGTCCGGGTTTGCGGCACCCGGCGGCCGTTGTTGCTTGGCACCTGTCTGTGTGCCTTGGTTGTGGCCGGCGGCGTGCCTCTCCGGCGACCCTCGTGGCACTGCCTGGTGCGCCGCGCCTCGTCCGGTTGGGTCGCTCTCGGTTCTCCGGTCGTCTTTCCCGACGCCATGGTGTCTTTCCCCAACCCGGGGGCTTTCGCCCCCGGATTTACTGGGCGGCTGCGCGGGGCACGTGAAGGCCGGCCGAGAACCGGGCTCATTGTGCCTCCCGCTGGCCCCCTCCAAGGCAGGTGCGCTGGGCTCGCTCCGCGTCGTACCCAATCGGGGCCTCGCAATGGGGTTGTCCCTGGCGGGTCCCTCCGGCGTTTGTCTTGGGCTGCATGCCCTGCAGTGGTTTGCGTGTGTGGACCCGGTCACTGGCGCGTCCCGTTTTCTGGTACGTTCCGTCG
Organism: Eutreptiella sp. 'Long Island Sound 2002'; assembly: GCA_964036045.1. Classification (NCBI taxonomy): domain Eukaryota; phylum Euglenozoa; class Euglenophyceae; order Eutreptiales; family Eutreptiaceae; genus Eutreptiella; species Eutreptiella sp. 'Long Island Sound 2002'. Next base: position 128,620,217 of record OZ038382.1, on the reverse strand, counting down.
GCACCGGGGCTGTTTCGTGTGGACGCCAACACCTCCCCTATTGGGGCAGAGGCCGCCACGCCCGGGTCCCGCGCGTGTGTGCGTGTGCTCGTCCTTCCTGGCCGGGTCGGGCGGGCCGGCCTCCCGGGCGCGTTTTGGTGCGCTTTACCTTTTCTTTGGCCGCTTTCTGCTTTGCTGGGCCCCCTCCGTGCTGCAGTTGCCCCTTTCTTGTTCTTTTGTTTGCCTCCTTCCTTTTCTTTGTTGTGTTTTTTTTCCTTTGTGCGCCCCCGTTGTTCTCTTGTTTTCTCTGGTTTCCCGCCCCGTGTGTCCTGGGCCTTGGCGCTGTGTGGTCCCCTCCCCCCCTCCACCGTCCTTGTTTCTTTTTTGTTCTTTTTCCTTCCCTTTCTTTTTCTCTTTGGTGTTTGTGTCCTCCTGCCCTCCTTTTACTGGTTCTCCCGCCAGCCCCTTTTTTTCTTCCTCCTTTTTCCCCCAGCGTTTTGTGCCCCCCACCCTCCCCTTGTTTGTTTTGTGGGTCCCCCGCTGCTCGGCTCTCCGTGTGCTCTCGCTGCTTTTGTGTTTCCCGCCTGGCCTTTGGATGCTCCCTTGTGGTTGCTGCCCCCCCCCCCCCTTTTCTGTGTCGAGTCGGGTGGGTCGGAGCGCACCCCCACCACCGGGGGCGCCACAGCGCGATACCTCCCCCCAGGGAAGGTGCTACCCGGATGAGGCAGACGCACCACTGCCTGAAAAAGTGTGAAATCGTCGTCCCGACGTCCTAGCAAGGCAAAGCAGAACGCCCAGTACCAGAAAAATATGAACCTCAGCACATCCATGAACTGCTACTATGACTGAACACGTGTGCCATTCTTTCATAGATCCCGTGTGTCAACTTGGGGAGAGGACTCTTGAAGTTTGCTAATCATGCCCGTCAGTTCAGGCCTGTTCTGGTACGCTCTGGTCTCAGTGAACTCACCGGCTTCGGAGGGGGGGGCCTCAGGAGTTCGTTTTTCATGCCCAATGCAACTCAGTGTTTGAACACGTCTCAAGGTTTATAACAATCACATTCTATGTAATCTGTTGCAGTATGTCACGGAGATCTCTAGCAGCGTCATCTGGGGGGGCCCAGTGATGTTCGGAAAGCATGCCCTGGTCTCAGAATGTTCATTGGCTTCAGAGGGGGGCCCTCAGGAGTTCGTTGATCATGCCCAATGCAACTCAGCGATAGAACCCGTGTCGTGGTCTTTCAACATGACATCCCTTATAATCAATTGAAGTACGTTTCAGAGGTCTCTGGCGGCATCATCTGGGGGGCCTGTGATGTTCGGGAAGCGTGCCCACTGATAGTTGCGGATGGTAGGTATTTCGTGTGCACTCTGTGTGTCACTTGCCCTCAGACTCATGAATGTCCTGTGCTACGCAGGCCGTAGAATGTCGTGACATAGCGGTGCATGTGGTGCTGTATGCAACGGCTTGAGCAGTACTTTCGATTGCCTCGTATTGCGCTGCATGTCATTTCCTTGATCCTTATCTGCGCGGTGCTACAAGGCTCGCTGCATGTATCTTCAAACGTGGTTAATCGCACAGTGCAATCTGAGGGGCAATGCGGTGCAGCGTGGGTCTATGCATAGTGCTGATTGCCCTGTATTTCGGCGATTTGTATCTCCAGACATCGTGTGCCTGTACCCTCCAGCAGCATGTGCATGTACCTGGGGCTGGCAGAGCGGTCTGTAGGAGATATGACAATATCGTTGATTTGCCTCATTTGCTCAGCATCTCTCTAGAGCTCATCACGCTGTGCATGTGTCTATGCCTGGCTGCTTTTTGGTCCCAGCATGTTTCAATTCTCTGTTTCTACTGTGGCAGCTGTGTGTCTCAGAATTCTGTTATAGTCCTTGTGAGCCAATGGCGCAAATTGATTTCGGGTCTTTGACACAGGCGGAACAGGCCAATGCAATTCAACCTCGACATGGTTTTCCACTGATTGCAGGCGGGAGGACGACGGACACAGGTGATCTGCAGTTTTCTGCCCGGCTATTCGGTAAGGAGAAGAAAGAGGTCCACAAGGTTCCCTACTCGGCGGCGCTCCTGGCAGGTCCTTGTACACTGTGGCCCATGTTCATGGCTCACCTGCCGTCCACATCCCTGGTCTGCCTGCGGGTTGCACTGCCAGCAATCAAGGTGGGAACGTGGAAAGAATGGGCTGTCTGGTTCGTCCACGTTTACACTGCATGGAGTGGTGATGAGAGAGTGCTGTGGCAATCCGAATGTCTGTGACTATATACCGGATCCTGGTCCCCAGCGCTATCTGAAGGAAATGCCTCATGAAGAGTTTGTGAAGATAGTTACGGGTGAAGGGACGATGACACACAGGCACAAACTACGTGATCCGCTACTATGGTACTCGCTTTATTGCCAATGGGCGGCTGCTCACAACCTGTTGCCCATAGGAGCTTTAGTACCAGAAAACGATGACTCTGCATTCGACGAATGTCCTCTGAAGGCTGCCGACTGGTCTAAGATCATCTCTGTCCAACTGAAGGAATGGAAAGTGGAATTGTCTCGTTCCCCTTCTACTACAGCTCCCACTGAAACCTGGCGCGGACATCTCGACTTACCGACCAGCCTTCTACCATCCGACAAAGCACCGTCCGAAGACGCGTTTCAATCTATTCTAGATGACGTTCAGTACTATCCTGACTCACTGATGCGAGCTGCGACGGACTCTCTGCGGGAGCTGCTCCTGTCGGCGAAAGTCGACGCGAAACAGGTTCGGAGCATAGAGACCGCTAAACAAGCTCCGCAACTACATGCTGGGTTGAAGGCCCTTTCCTGTCGTCAATCCGCTGCTGTGCGTAAGGTGCTATTACCCCAGCTAACGAAATGGAACGATCTCTGTATTAAGACAGCCCCCCCTGTTGTCCAGGCAGCTGATCGGGTGGCTTTTATGAAACAGTTCCGCGAACTGGTCCAATCTGCCCCTAGGAACACAGAGTGGTATGATGTGGTAGCACATATGGTTTTCCCTGACCTACAGATTCCTGATCGTTGTGATGGGTTTGCTGAGATTTCTGATGCTAAGACATTGCTTAGGATCGCATGTCAGGTCACTCTGTTTGGTAAGTCAAAGTCTGTCATGCGTGCTGTGCTTAAAAAATTAACAACAGCTCTGGGTGCTACTCCCCCTGAGGCCTCCACTGAGTTGCCACAGACAGATTTCGATAAGTACTGGCAAGAACCTCTTTTTGGAGACTCGTCTCCGTCGTCGTCTCAGCCTCCAGCTTCAGCGAGGTCACAAAAACCTCAGGGAAAAACTGGAGCTACCGAACCCGAGGTATTCCAGGCAACACCTCAGACAGGTGTCAAAGATGGTGTAGTCGTGCGACTGACAGGTCTGTCATCAGGCACAAGCGCAACCAGGTATCGTCAAGCGGTGCATGACATTTTCGGGGTCAGTTGCAACTTAGAGGACAATCACGTGTCTCGTAGATGGTACCATATCACAGTGCCCAAGACCACAGCGCAGAGGCTTTTCGGTGCTGAGGTAGCCATGGAGTTTAAATCTAAATCAGGGTTCTCCCTCAAGGCACGCACTCATGATTTGTTAGGCGAACCCTATGCTTCTCTCAAGCGTCCAAGGCCTGAGCCCCAATGGAGTAACGCCTCGAGGGAGTGGGATCGTCCACACAGTAGTTGGTCTGCGCGCACCACGGATCAGTCCGTTAACTGGTATACACCGTCGCACACCCAAGCGAGTCAGTCCTCATTCCAGAGTTGGTAGTCTGATGGAGGCTTTCTTCACGGTGGTCATGCCAAAAGGCTGGTACTGACTCCCACAATTGCCCCCGGGCTATTATGTCTCTGAGCTCTGTCATTGGGTAGTATGTGCTTGTGCCAGTGTTATCCCCAGGACCGCCTTGCGCGAATGTTTTGGTGCTCTTGCCGACGTGCGAGTGCCACAAGTATTAGATCCGTCAAAAACCGCAGGAGGCTGGTCATCCCTTGTGTGCTGGCAATGTGGTACAGTGGGGATAGGTTTTTCTACGTTTGTGTGTCCTCACTACGCAGCTAAAGCATCCTTTCAGGTCCCAACGGTAGCCATGGCGGTGGTGCGAGTAGAGCTGCCATTCCTGCCACCCGAAGTCCTTGAAGTACTACACCTCCTCCCGCCTGGAGTCTTCGTCCTCGAACCTTTTTGCCTGGTCAGGTGGGCCCGCGTGGTGCGTCGCAAGTGCTTGCATCTGTTGATATCAAAAGCTCAGGCTATAACACCGCCCATATGGCACGGCTCATCCATGATGGTCCTGCGCAGGGCTCCAGGGTCGGTCGCTTGTGGCGGAGCTTTCGGTTTGTCCATGTCACCTGCTCCAACTCGGCCCTCGGTGTCGACCATAGCCTTTTTATGTAGAATTTCACTGTGTCCTCACTGTTCACGTCTCTGGTGGTGCAACATTCAGGTGATGCCTACAGGAGTGGGATTTCTTCGTACTGCAGTGTGTATGGGCGCATTTAACGGTAGCACATTCCTTACGAGGGACTTGTCAGCGCGCAGTGATGTGTGGGTGGAAGGACTGCATCTTGGGCGGGTTGTATATGTTGCGTCAGTATCGGGGACGAGTGTACATCCTGTGTGACAACGCGTCAGTGCATGTGTCTGTTCGTGAATCCGCCCCTCTGTGTCAATGCTGGATACATGGTTTTGCCAAGGTCGTTCTTCAGCTGTCCGTGTTTGCACGTGCGTGTGAAATCTGGTTGCCAGCACAGCACGATAGTCAGGACACTGGATTGGCTGCAGGCTGGCAGCAGGAGTCAGATGAACTGGCCACTTTTGGGCAGCAGAATTTAGACGTCAGCCAATGTCCGTGGTTCACTTTGTCAGCTCTGTGGGACGACCCGCCCTTGGTCTTGTTTTATAGCCACCCTCTGGTTTTCCGGCGATCTGCATTTCTCGATAGCCTGTATGAGCGACTCTTGGCTGATGATTCTCTGCTAGCTGCAGATGTTATTGCTCTGGGTTATGACATGCACTCATGGTGTAGGGTATGCGAGTCTCCAGCAGTAGCGCTGAGCCATCATCGTTTGGCGAGTTATCTGCGTTTTATATTCTACATGCCCCGGACTTTCTTCACAGTGCCCGACTGCAGATTCTGCCAGTTGCCTGAAGGCAATTCAGTCGCACATGTGCATCGCCCCTCTCAGCTGTATGTGCGTATGTGCCACACTTTCTTGCACCTGTCAGAACATGTTTGTGCACACTTAGGAGGCACTGTAGTTCGCTCTTGGGATTTGATATGCATTGTTCAGGTTGGATCGACACCTTGTGGGGTGGCGCTCTGTGCAGAGTTGCATGTGCCAGCACTTCAGAATTATTTTCAGGCCAGTACATGTGCGCAAGCTATGATTGTCACCTGGTCGGGCATAGTGTGGTGTCAGCGTGCGGACAATGTATGTGTGATACCGTCAGCACTGCGAGACAGCAGTGCGTGCCTGGTTCTAGAGCTCATGGACAAGGAGCAGGAGAATTCACCTGTTACGCATGCGTCACTGACCCCCATTGGTCGGCGGTCGCCGTATTCACAGATCAGCTGTGTTTTGGTCTCAGTGCCTCTCCTAGCTCAACAAGTGCTGGCCTGGCTTCTGCAGTGGGATCCCCGCCTGGTTTTGCATCGCCCGGCAGCATATCATGTGTCCATCCCGACTCAGGCATACCTCGCGGGTGGCCCTTTCAGCTACCTGGTTTTGGCCTGCGAATCCCACATGTGCCTTCTGCAGGAGCCTGTTCCTGGTGAACGGTTGGTAGTAGTGTGCACGTGCTTGGGGCAGGTGGCCCGCAAGTGGAACATCTTTCTATCTGGACCCGGGTGGCAGATCGCCGCAGATCACACATACTCTATTGCACCACTGCAGTTGTAATGGGGTCTCTGAACCTCTTACTTCTGTGCTCAGGGCTCGTGGAAGGGCAACTGGCAGGTGAGCCGGTGGAAGGGTCAGGAATCACAAACGAAGCGACAAAACACTAGAAGGGGTTTCGGCCTCGCTGCACCTTGCACGTACCGGCCCGAGCACCACCATACCATATCATACCCCCTTTTCTGTGTTTCGCAGTTTTCGTCGCTGCCGCTCGGTGTTCCGTCTTTCTCCTATGCTGCTTTGCTCCCCCCTGCTTGCTTGGCGTTCGTGGGCAGTTCTCGCCTACTGCTCCCCCCCCCCCTGGTGCGCGCATGGTGCCTTGTGTTGTCTGCTCTTGCTACGTTGGGCTGCCCTTCTGTCGGGTGTTTTGCGGTGCCGTGTTGCCGTGTTCTGTGCTGCGTGTCATGCTGTGGTGCCTCAACTTGCGGTGTTTTGGGCTGCTGCGCGCTGTGCCGTGTTCGTTGCGGCATGTGTTTGTGTGTTGTGCTGTGCTGTTGGTTGCTGCTGCGTGTTGTGCCGTGTCCCTGGCCGTGCTGTGCGGTCGGGTTGTTCGCGGTGTGGATTGCTGTCTGGGTTTGGTCTGCGTTGCGGTGTGCTGTGCTGTGCTGTGCTGTGTCCCTGGGTGCGGTACTGCGCCGTGCTGCTGCGCGTTGTGCCGCCCGGTGTTGTGCCGTTGTTTGCTGTGTTGCTTTGTTTTGCTCGTTTGGTGCCGCTGCTTGCTGTGCCGTGCCCTCTTGCGCTGCCCGTCGCCCTCGGGTCCTGTGCTTTTCGGCGCTGTGTTTTGCGGTGTTCCCCCGCACTTCCTGCTCTGTGCTGTGTGTGCTTTGTCCCGGTGTGTTGGTGCGTGCTGTTGTTCGCCGCTGTGCTTTGTGCTGTGTGTGTCCTGGGGTGTCGTGCTGTGTGTTCTGTGTCCCCTCTGCTCTGTGCAGTGCTGTGCTGCGCTGTGCTGGTGCGCTTGCACTGTGCTGTTCGTGTGGTGTTTGCTGTTGCAGGTGCCGGGTGCTGTGGTGCATTGCTGTGTTGTGTGCTGTTTCCTTTGGTGTTGTGTGGTGCGCCGATGGGTCTGGTTGCTCGTGGTTGTCCTCTGGTGGCGTGTTTCGGTGTCGGTGTCCCTGTCTGGCTGCTTGGCCTGCTTCCCTCTGGTTGGTGTTGTTTGCTGTGGTCGCCTGCGTCCCTGTGTTGTGTTCTGTGGTGATGTGCTGTCGTGTGGTGCTGTGCTCTCATGCTCTGCTGTCGTCTTGCGGTGCTGTTTGTGCTTGCTTTTTCTCTTCTCCTTTCAAAACCGCTGCAAAACCCGTAAAAATATTTCCCCTCCTTTTTTCCATATAAAACAAAAGTATACGCACCCCAACACACACTCGAGCGGCAAGAGCAGACCATTTACGCGTCAACTTACGTGCAGCCGGCCGTTGGCGATGGTCTGAGAAAGTTAGAACAGGCCATCACTGTTGATTGCTTTCATGATATTGTTTTGTTGATTCTCCTGCTTGCTCCTGCTGCTTCTTGGTGTAGTTCAGGTTTTCCAGACAAATAAGTTTTGATGAAATCAACCCAAAAAAAGTAGCCACAGCCGGAAGGCAAAGGACCACAGGATCAAATCCACACCATGAAGGGCTGCAGTCACAGGAGATAATGTAGCAACAAAGCAAACTCACAATAACTACAGGTTTATGAAAAGACAGTTAGAAAATATCCTACAAACATGGAAAAACTGCCCGCATGGGCATCCTCTCTTTTATAGTACAATCTAGAAATGTGCCCTCTTTGTGTTGGGTCCCATAGCTGCTGCGGTGGCATGGCTTGTAGCGCTGACGTCACTGCCATGTCACATGGGGTCTTCCTACTTAGCTAGGCTGACTTGAAGTTGAACCCAAGACCTCTCAAAAAGAAGTGCCACAGCCCCCTAGGGTGCACACCACTAGGATAGCTAAGCCTTCATGACAAAAAAATACAAAAATGTATAGGCTCTAGAACAATGTCAGCGCCTCAGTCAGTCCAGGAAATTGTGTATAAGTCCAATCAGTTGGGGGGTCAGGAGTCCACACAACATCCATAGATCAATGCTTGGTTTTATAGGTCAAAATATCTCGTCACCCCTTTTTGGATAGGCCAATACTAAGATCAAAATGTGTCATGCCTTTAGGCCACTTTATAACAACTAAAGCTAACCTTTTGGCAGGGAAATACACTTTTTCTTGGTCCCTCCTTGTGCTGTGGTGGCCACCACTGTCGCATTTTAAAGGAAAAAGGGAATTTTTCTTGGCCTCCCCATGGCTTCAACATTTATTTAAAGTTTCCTATAAAATCCCTAACATTGGAAAGAAGGCGCTGATTCGGGGCAGTTACCTACAGCTCCCACTGCGCTCATCGGCGTCGCTGGGGCAGCTGTGGCTTGGTAGGGTGTTAGTATGGGCATACGAATTCATGTGTGCATAACCCTCTCCCTCCCAATGGCAAAACGCAGTGCAATACGCAAAGCCCAATGCAGGATATGATCAGGGCACGCTGTATGGGGTCTCAATGAACCTGCTGTAAGACCTGATCTGTCCTTAGCGCGGTGAAAATTAATTTACGCTCAGGGGGATTTGGGATTCAGGACAGTGGTCCAGGAGTCATTTTTTCGGCCTGAACCCGGTCTACTCCACTGTTTGCGCTCCAGGATATCTGCAGAGAAGGGACGAAGGGTTGAGGGACTGACAAACACGCAACAATCGACGCAAAAACCAAAATCCGTCGAATGATGGCCTAGAATTTTTCTGACGGCACACACCTGTCCAGAATGCACATGCACATGCACATTTTTACGCAATTTTGTTTCATCACGGGAATTGTTAAATTTACACGCAGAGAAAAGCGGCACGCCGGAGCGCATCCTCATTGGGCGCCGGAAAAGACAGAAATAATAAGATTATAACAGTATGTCACGTAACAATAAGAAAATGACGAGACACAAAATCAATAATAACCGTAGACATTCCACGTTTGCTTCTAGGAGCAATCAAGAAGAAAGAATTCAAAAAACTGAATATTAATTCAAACGAGAAGGTATAAACATACAGGTCTTTCTTTGCTTCGTATGCAGCATGCACATTGCTTGTCTCGTGTCATCGTGAACTCGCCTTGTAGCAACGCAAACATAGTGTAGAGGGACAGATTAGAAGATTGCAAGATGGTTAGAGCTGACACCGGGTGATTAGAGCATACACACGTGTGCATAAACGCTTGCTTCCCTTGTGTTCCGTTTTATCCTTCCCTTGCTTCGCTCTCCAGCTGTAGGTAAGGTAAGTAAGCCCAGGAGGGGCCACCCCCTGGTGGAGTTCGTCATTGAGGTGTGGATTGGTAGGAAGGAAGTGATTGGAAAGAGAGATTGGAACCTTCGTGCATAACCCCGCATGCATATGGCGCATTAAAGGGTAGGCCACGCGTGTTGCGCACGGTAAAACCCTTGTTTAGGTTACCAAGGGGCTCCGCCCTACTTTCTTTATGGGAACGGGTGGAGTTCCTTAAGCTTGCTTGCTTGCACTTGGATTTGGGAACAGCGTATTATATAGGGCAGCCTAAGAAGCGTATAATATGTGGAGGCTGTCTTGGTTCCTCAGTCTCAAACCCAAGCCACTTGCCTTTGCGTTACAGATGGGAAGGTCAGGGTAAATTGGTGCAGTCCCATGCCGTGCTAAAACATACGGCGCTGCTCATACAATCAACAAACTGCGCCTCAGCCAGAAGTGGCGAGGGCAGTCCGACATCTTCGACATCCACGCTGTGCACGCAACGTGAGCACTCCTTTCCTCCAAGCCCTGACAGGGAAATGCGTAGTGGCGTCCCTGTTAGGCCACAGTCGCTTAGTGGCGCTGTGTTCTCTTCTTTCTTTCACAGGTGGGCCAGTAGGGCCTGAGACAAATTCTTCAACACCACCCAGCAGCGTGTGTGTGTAGGAGTGGCAAGCCAGGGTGAGGGCTTGAGCCTCAGAGCTCGCTCATCCTTCGATGGCTGGTGCCACTGTAGTGAGTGTAGGACCTGTAGTGCGTGTGTCACTGTCCTGACTGTTTTCTGAGATTTTATTAGGGTTTTCGGTGGGCAGTGGCAGTGGTAGTCCAGGTTTGGGCCATGTAGCAAACAGGCGTTATCATGCCTCATAGGTTTTGGCCACCCCTCCCTTGTAGTAGGCGGGCAGGTAGGAAAGCCATTACCTTGGCTTTATCGCTGGGTATTCCCCCAAGGAAGACTGGTGCCAGCACAGAAAATGGGCACCTACGGGCGGAGAGACCCGGGGCGTACCCCGTGGCACCAGTAAGACATCCTCCGGGTTCAGCAAGGGGGCAGACTTGGGTACAACTAGGACACCGTTTCTGCAGCTTGCTCATAGGTCCTCAGGATCAGCACACTCACACAGACATAGGCAGGTAAGGGAAGGGTTCAATCCTTAGGTTTCCTCTGAGAGGCAACTGTTTCCCCGAGCCTCAGCGACTCTCCTAGGTTGTTTTGGGACACGTAGTCTACCAGAACAGAATTAAGGTGTCCCTCAGGAAGTACAAAGGCAGAGAAGGGTTCCCAGGTAGCTTCTTCAACTCTGAACCCTTCCCAGAGGGTGATGAGACGCCACCCTTGGCGATAGCGGTGTCAGATGACCGACTTCACCAGGTAGAAGCCTTTCTTAGCCATCTACTCGGCATTCATGTCGGGGAGTTCTCCTTCTACTTCCACTGGGCTGGCAGCGCCCTGTAGGTCCAGAGCGGCGATCTCCTCGTCCTTCAGTTCCCATTCTTCCCCACAGAGGTCCTCTGGGTCATAGTAGCGCTTGAGCTGTTGGGCAGCGCACACCAGGGTATGCCCTAGTCGGGGAGAACACCGCACGGTGATACGGTGACCATCCACAGATACGACCTTGTAGGGCCCAAAGTAAGGGTCATCGCTGGTGGAGCGTGGCCAGGCGGGTAGCCGGCTGTGGTGCACCAGCACCCAGTCTTACTCTTGGTACAAGGCTGGCACCCTGTGCTTGTTCTTCTTGTTCCACTGGCGCTCCTTCACTGTCTGGAGCATAACCTTGGCCTTGTCCACCTTGTCTTGCTGCTCTTTCACCCCCTTACCCACAGTGGAGTAGGAATCCTCAGGATAGGGAGCGTGTAGGAACCACGCGGGGCGTCCCATGAACAGCTCATGGGGCGTACAGCCAGTTGCCGAACTCTCTTGGGAGTTCAGTATCAAAGATATGACGGGGAGTGGTCTCACACAGTCTTTGGTGCGCTCAGTCTTGCACCATATCCTTACGTTCCCTTTTAGAACTTGGATCTGTCGCTCACATAGGGGGTTACTCGTATGAGTATAGGGAATCCCCGTAGACACCCGGACATTGAGGGACCTCAGGACTCTCTTGTACCAGCCAGTGTCGGAGCGTACTCGGACGTTCTCGTCTGAGTTAATCTCTTTGGGTGCCCCATAGACACAGAACCACTCTTCCAGGAGTATCTTGATGGTGTCCTTGCCGGTGATGTGTTTAGTGCATGGGAACACCCTGGTAAACCTGGTCAGCTCACAGGTTACCACTAGGGCAAAGTCATAGCCCCCGAACTTAGGCATCTCCGTGTAGTCCACGTAGAGAACACTGTTGGCCCAGTGGGGGATAGGGAGAGTTGAATAGAGAGCTCTGTCCCTGATATCCCCAGGTTTACAGGACCGACACGGGCACTTGTCCATGATAGGCTGGAGGGTTTTCCGCAGCTGGTCATCCGTCCACGTAGAGTGGAACCGCTGCTTGAACAGCCTCAGGGTACGATTAGCCCCCACATGTCCACTGGACTCAAGGGTACACTTGAGGAGTGCCGGGATACGGTCGCTAGGCACGACTATCAGGTCCTCATGCCAGAGGTAGGTCTTGTCCCGCTTCCACTGTTCCTGGTTGACCAGGACGGGTTCCAGACGCTTCTGCAGGCGTATGTAGATGTCCCCAAACTCTTTCAGGTACTCCACTTGTCGGAGCCCATCTAGAGGTCTCATCATGGTAATGTTCAGGTCCAGGTGTACATCCATGCGCCTGAACGCCTCCTTGGCTAGCTCTTCAGACCTGGCACCAATCATGTTGTCAACGTTCTTGCAGCTGATGTAGTCCTCGACTCGTTCTTGACGCCCTGGATATGATGTACTGAGAGCCGTAGCTGGCTCAGGTAGGTCCACCAGCGTCTGAGCTTAGCCTTCTCAGGTGGGGGTCCCTTCTGGATGGTGCGGACCGGTTCTTGGTCGCACAGCCAAACCACTGGGTTACTCCCCAGCAGTCGGGACTGAGAGGATAGTACCAGCATACCCGCGAGCAGCTCCTGCTCATAGGTAGAGTAGTTACCCCGGGCCTGGTTCCATTTCCAGTTCCAATGACCCAGGGGTACCAGGACCCATTTGCCGTCGGGGTAGCTGTGCTTGAGGGTACCGTCTCGGTTTAGTCCATCAGTGCCCCATTGAGAAATGGCCGGGTCGGACTCCTCCTTCTCTAGTGCTTGCCACTGGAACAACGTTCCACCTCCGCCCACATTGCTGGCGTCAGTCATTAGGGTAAATTCCGCTTGTGCTCTAGGCATGCCCAGGCCCTCAGCTTTGGCTACTTTGTCCTGAATCTCGCCAAACGCTTGTTGTTCCTGAGGGCCCCAGCGCCAGGTAGTACTCTCCTTGATGAGATCTGTCAGGATGGCGCTGGTGGAGGTGAAATTTTTGATGTGGCGGCAGTAGAAGTTGCAAGCCCCAATGAAACTGCGTACATCATGGAGTCCTTCCTTGGGCTCCTCATGTCGTACCTTTTAGCATCCATCAGGGGTTTTGCCTTAGAGGCTGCTGTGGTCCACCACCCTTAGCCAATATCGAACCCCAGGTACTGCATAGTCTTCTGCATGAACTCACACTTCTCCACCTTGAGTCTGGTGTGGTTCTCCTGGCAGACCGCAGGGACCTCGCCCAGGAGGATTAGATGGTCCTCTTGGGTATTCGTTCCCAGGCATACATCGTCGATGTGGGCTTCCCTCTGGGCGCCGCGGGATATGAGTTCTTGCACCACAGGTCTTCGAAGAAGGATGGATAGGATCTTGTTCATCAGCTCTTGAAAAAGAGCGGGTGCATTAGCGACGCCAAAGGGCATGACTTTCCACTTGAACACCCTCCCCTGAGGGCTGATGAAGGCGAGGAGTTCGTGGGCATTGGGCGTCAGGTCCACTTGCCAGAATCCACTTCGCTTGTCCATCTTTGTCTTGTAGCGGCAGGAGACTATCTTCTCGAGGGATGACTCCATGTTAGGAATGGACCCTGAGTGGTTCAGCGTCTTCTTGTTCAGCTCTCCATAGTCCACTACCAGCCGTTTGGCTGTAGACCCAGGCTTAGCCACCAGGAAACAGGGGCTGCAGTGTTGGGGGTAGTCCCCATGCTTGTACTCCAGGACCGGGCCACCGTCGATACACTCTTGTATCTGTCGCTCTATCTCGTCGGCCTGCTCTTCAGGAGCCGGGTAGGGTCTCCTACATATCTTGTGACCCACGAACTGGGGCTTCAGCTTGGGGTCCACGTGTACCAGCTTGTCACATGAGGCTGGAGGGGGTAGTTCTCCGAATACCTCCAGGTAGGTCCTGATCACCTTCTGTACTGTAGAGCCCAAGAGTTTGATCTTGTCCTCCATGTCCTCATCAGAGTATAGATTGCTTGCTCCGTCCGTGTAAGGAAGCGGGGAGGTAATCCTCGACCAGATCAGGGTCATTGGTCGTATCCTTCAGTCCTTGATAGGCGTAGAGAACGCCCCGTTCCACAGTCTCAGGTGGTCCGTGACATCATAGGCACACTCGAGGGGGTGCGCATACGCATTCCCCTGAGAGTTCATCCTCCTCTGGGGTCCTCATATGGGCACCCAATACGTTCTTCATGAGCTTGAGATCCACCTCTCGTTGCCAGGTGGTAATCTTCTGTTCGGGGTCCTCCTTCAGCTGGGAGATATCTCCCATAGACCCTTGCTTCAACGGCAATGAGCGGCGGGTAGGCCTAGCGTAGCATAGGTTTTTCGCCACCAATCTCCTCTCGGAGTCCACGTACTCTCTTAGCCTGGATCAGGGGTCCAACTCCTCGTCCAGGGGCTCCTCTCCCGTCATGGGGAGTAGGGGCTTTAGTGGGGCGGCGTACTCGGCGTTCTCCACTTCCTCCATGCACGTCTGCACGAAGAAGGCGTCATGCTCAGTCTCGTCATCAGAGTGTATAGAGCTGGGTAGCTCGGATAGCCCACACTCTGAAACTACATCAGGATTAGATACATGGCAGGGAGGGTTGGGGGCAACAGCGTCAGACACGACGTACTCGTCTCACCCAGTAGTAGTCTTCAAGGCGTCTCCAGGTCGTAGTTGATTTTTCAGGACTTCCAGAGTGTAGCCGCTGCTCTCACGTTGAATTTCCTGGACCATAGCAGGATCCAGATCTTCCCAGGGCACTGGACCTAGACTCCCGTCCACCACGCTTAGCACCCCCATCAAGGTTTCCCAATGGGCGTCTTGGGGCCCGGAGGCACGTAGATGGCGTTATCCGGCAGCTCAATGGAAGTGAGAGTCAGCTTGTCCAATGGAGTACGCCAGTACTCATTTCCCGCATGGACTCCCCAATCGGCGAAGCACAGGACCATACGGGATCTTTCAGGGGCCACCTTAGTCAAGACCTTCCCCAGTTCACTGAATCTTGGGTTCCTGTAGGCCATCCCGAAAGATGGCCAGAAAGATTGATAGCAGCAATTTTTCCCCTTGCTGCAGTAGAGGTCCAGGACATGTTGCTTGTCGCTGGCGAATAGTTCAACGTTCAGGTCTTCCCAGGAGTATCCCAACTCCTTCAGACCTTGGTCTGAGACATCTCCCAGGAGCTGATAGTCCTCAGTTCTGGAGGCGACCATCATGGTTGAGGGCTCCCTCTTGCATACCCTGATGTAGCTAGACGTGTGCTCAGACTGCTCCAGAGGTACAGAATCCCAGACGTCACCATGGTCCGCTTGGAGGACGTAGGGTGCTTGCAGGGTGAGGGATAGAATCTGGGAGTGCTTGACGAAGAAGTCGGTCCCCAGTACAAAGTCGAAGGCTTTCGTGTCCATCAAAAAGAACCGATGGGCAACGCTTCTAGAACCCATAGGCACTTCGACCTCACAGTCCCCACAACTGTGCACCACATGCCCATCTCCCATCCGGATGGCTGCGGTAGGCAAGATGTTCTTCAGGTCCCCACAAGGTAAAGTTTTCTTGGCCACAATAGATATAGTGGCCCCAGTATCCAGTACCCCCAGGTATTCTCGTCCCCGAAGACGGATACCTACCTAGAACACCAGGTCTGTAGGCCCCCCAGAGCGTTTCTGTTAGAATTCCGCGGGGCAGGTCACTTCGAACCCCTTCTTCTGGGGTTTCCGCACCATGCGCATGAAACGGGAGCGCTTGCGGGCATTAGACTGTTCCCCATCTTCGTTAGCACGCTTGGTCCCTTGTTCTTGTTGGCGTTGCGTCTGTGAACGGGTCGTAGATACCGTGTCCGGTTGCCCACCAGAGGGCTCAGGGTTCCTCCCTGGCGCAGGATTGGGGTTCCCTCCGGACGGGTTCGTGGTCTTCTCATTCTCCGGCTTGCGGTCGCCGCCTCCTCGTCCACCTTTCCCTTTGCCACCTTGGCCTTTGCCGTTGCCCTTGGACTTGCCTTGGCCATTGTACTTGTTGGCGTTGCCCTTGCCACCGCCCTTGCCACTGACGTTCTGGGTCTTCAACTTCGCCAATAGGTGTTGCTTATGGTAGCACTCATCCTCGTAGTGCTTCCTTCTCCCGCAGAACGCACAGGTGATGGTACACCTGTTGTTGATTGGGGCCCTGCGACGTAGAGATGTCAGGATAGCCTCAGGATGGCATCAGGATAGTGTCAGGATGACGTCAGGATGGCGTCAGGATGGCGGCAGGATGGGGTCAGGATGGCGTCAGCATGGCGTCAGGGTGCGTCAGGATTGCCGTCAGGATGCCGTCAGGATGATGGGTAGTTTGGCGTCAGGATGAGGTCAGGTTGCGTCAGGATGCGTCACGATGGCGTTAGGAAAACGCCAGAAAGCATCATGATGGCGTCAGGGAGCGTCAGGGTAGCGTCAGGATGGCGTCAGGATGGCGTCAGGATACCATGGTGGCGTCAGGATGGCGCCACAAAAGCGTCAGGACAGCGTCAGGACGGCGCCAGGATGACGCCACCAGGACCTGAGGGCATCTCAGGGGCCCAAAGAGGCCTTTGGGGGTTGATACTTACCAGAAATATGTTACACATAAAAGATGAAATGCTGTATCAGGTACAATCCTAATGAGATGTTTTGAACCTCTTTGAGAAGACTTTAAGGCAGGAAATGCCGAAAATTGTTTTTTCAACAGAAAAATATCTTTGCTTTCTGGCATAATGATGGTTTAAGTGAATAGCTAGCACTGAGGAGCAGCGAGGAACGCCACACGTAGTGAAAACCCCCGGGACTTAGATTACGCCGCCTGTTGGACTGGCGTGTGCCGATGCGGCGCGGAAATCTGGCGCGCTGCGCTGAGCGCCAGTCCCCCCAAATGCAAAAACAGCGGCACGGCAGGAATCGAACCGCCGCAGATGTCTCTCCTGCGCTCAGTGAGCCTGTGTTTACCCATTAGACCACCGATTTCACTGCTGACAGTGCAGCAGCACTTTATATGGATTTGGTCCCTCTGAGATTTTGTTGTTGAAGAAGGGCATTCGCCGGCGAGCGCCCACGAGTTACGAATGTTACGAACGCCTATGTGACACCTGTATTGGTCCGACAGCTTTGCCTTGTCGCCGGTGTTGGTCTCCTGCTTCTTCCCCTGGACTACGAAGCAGTTCTCTTGGTCGCAGTCGGCGGCGTGAAGCAGGGAACCCTGCTCGTCTCTGGCATCACACCAGAAGAGATCTTGGACATTGCTCATGATACGAGCATTTTTGGGGGTAGTCCCCTGTCCGGGTCGGTGTCCTGGGTACCCACGGCCTTGGCTCCCAGAGCCGCCTCCTCCAGGACGATAGGCGTTCAGGTGCTGGTCGCTTTCCTCTTCCAGCGCTAGCTCCAGAAGTAGCACTGACAGATCCTTGTAAATGAGGGCTCTTGCCTTGCGCTCTGCCGTAGACCGGCATTCATCCCACAGCTCTCGTTGGAGCTTGGCCACCAACCAGAAGAGCAGCTGGTCGCTGCCGTAGGAGTCGAGCGGCAGTCGCCCTACCCAGTGGTCCAGGTCGGCCAGCAGCTCGGAGATCCTGGCGGGCTTGAAGTTGTTGGCCAGCACCCCTAGGTTCTCGATCTCGGCCCTGATGGAGAGGTCGGTCTGGTAGGTTGGGTACTGCCTCTCCAAGGCAACCAACACGTCGGCGAGGATGGCCGACTTCGTCACGATCTGCTTGACCTGCTTCTCCAGGTATTGGGTCCTGCAGCACTGCAGGAGCAGATCACACTTCACTCGCCCACTAGCACGGGTTTGGCCGGTCATCCTCAGGCACCGGCCAAAGTTCTCAGCAAACTCGCTGAGGTCCTTCCCCGTGAACTCTGGCAAGTTCACCACGATTTTGGAGGTGGCAATTGCCTTAGCCTCCTGTGACCTGTGTCCATCAGGGGGCTTGGTCTTCCTCTTCCTCTTCTTCTTTTTCCCACTCAGATTCTTGGGGTCCTCAGGGTCCTCGTCCTCCGGGGGCGAAGCAGAAGTCATAGATGGCGGCTTGTCATCGGGGGGATCGTCGCCCAGGTCACTAGAGCCGTAGGGCTCCACACCAACCATTGGGCTTAGGGCTGTCAGCCCCAACCGGTTCAGCTCGGCTCGCGTGGAGTTCTCCACGTGGCTGTAGGGGGGTTGGGCCGTTCTTGGTATGAAAGGGCTTCTTGGGATCACAGCGGGGGTTGGCATCGGTCGGCTCCTCAGGCTTCTCAGGGTGTTCGTCAGCCCCGCAGCCAAATGATTGGCTTGTACTCGATGGGGTGTAGCTGACGCTTCTGGAGGAATCAGGGGCTCCAGTTTAGCCCGAATTTCCTGAGTTAGATCACCAACAATTTCAGAGGTGGCTCCTCGGAGAGCCTCTTGTATCCCCGACCGCGTCAGGGATCTGTTGGAGGATCTTCCAGATCCTCTACTCCTTCCAACAAGAGACTCAGGGCCACGTACGCCACTCAGAGAAGTGAAACCAGGTGCTGGCATAGTATAGCCAGGTTGGGGTGCCGCAAAGCCAGGTATCCAAGTCATGTACACGCCCGCCGCGGGTCTGTGATAGCCATCTTCATAGCGGCGCGGCATAGGCTCAGGAACACCGGTGTAGGTGGAGCTGGATGCCACTGGTTCGCTGACTGCAGTTGCCATAGGTGGCACAGTCGCGGCTGGAGTCACACCATAGGTGAGGTAAGGCATTCCAGTAAAGCCTAGACCCTCAGCCATAGGTGGGGTGGTTGTGGGTGAGGATGTAGCTGGATGTGTAGCTGGGAGTGTAGTGGTTGTTGGAGAGGATACTGCAGGGAAATCAGAGGCGCTCGGCGCGCTCGCAACAGGTGTGTCCTCGAAGGGCACCTCGTCGGATGGTCCGTATCCTTCTCCAGGGTATACCTCTTCGGCACCCATGTCCACTGCTTGCTTCTCCTTCTCCTTCTCTTTGCCTTCAGGTCCTCAACCGGATAGACCACTGAAGGCAGCTCTCAAGCCCTCCAGGGAATCATCCCCCAGCCCACTTAAGGGCACTGAAGGTTCACGCTCCTCAAGTTCCGGTTCACCAGCAGGTTTGGGCGCTGGCGCTGGCTTGGCTGGTGCCACTGAGGGGGCTGTTGTCTCGGCAGTGTCCTTGTTGTCGATATTGTATTTCTCCGCCCCTCATTGGAGTCAGTCTCAACGTACTGGTCGTACTGCAAGGGGTTGCAAGTACGCAAAGACTGAAAATCTCTGCTACCAGAAGGTTAGAACAGGCTTTCACTGTTGAATGCTTTGATGATATTGTTTTGTTGATGACCCTGCTCGTTCCTGCTGCTTCTTGATCTATTTCAAGTTTTCCAAACAAATAAGGTTTGATGAAATCAACCCAAATAGGTACCCACAGTTGCAAGGCAAAGGACCACAGGATCCAATCAACAACATGAAGGGCTGCAGTCACAGGAGATGATGTAGCAACAAAGGAAACTCACAATAACTACAGATTTATGAAAAGATAGTCCAAAAATATCCTACAAACATGGAAGGACTGCCCGCATGGGCATCCTCTCTTTTATAGTGCCATCTGGAAATGTGCACGCTTTGTTTTGGGTCCCATAGCTGCTGCGGTGGCATGGCTTGTGGCGCTGACGTCACTGCCATGTCACATGGGATCTTCTCACTTAGGTAGGCTGACTTGGAGTTGAACCCAGGACCTCTCAAAAAGAGGTGTCACAGCCCCCCAGGGTGCAGACCACTAGGATAGCTAAGCATTCATGAGGAAACATAGAAAAATGTATAGGCTCTAGAACAATGTCAGCGCCTCAGTCAGTCCAGAAAATGGTGTATGAGTCCAATCAGTTGGGGGATCAGGGGTCCACACAACATTCATAGATGAATGCTTGGTTTTATTGGTCAAAGTGTCTTGTCACCCCTTTTTGGATAGGCCAATACTAAGAGAAAAATGCGTTATGCCTTTAGGCCTCTTTATAACAACTAAAGCTAACCTTTTGGCAGAGAAATACACTTTTTCTCACTGTCTGCAGTCGTCGTTGATGGGCAAGTCGGGCTGTCGTTGCTGGTCTTGCTTGCAAGGGGTTGACCGCTTTTCCCCGAGGGCCAGCCGCCTAAACTGACAAAGAGGGTAAGGGGGGGGCACGAGGGAGGGGAGGTAGGTGCACGGAGAAGGACACAACATGTAAGAAAGCAGGGTAAAGGGACGCGGCGGGTTAGAAAAAGTTTTCGAATTTTACGCGCTGCTCGCGACGCGTTTGTCTCCACGTATAGGGCTTTACGAACTACGAGGGGCATGGCGTTGTGTTTGCCTATTGGTTACGGTGCCTACGGCGAGTCTTACTTGCCTATTTGGGCTACAAAACTCTTGCGTCGCGTTTCAGGTTCTGAAGTTGCGTGTTCATTTTATAGGTGTCAACAAGCACCTAGTCTGTAATTTGTCACACTTCCGCCACCCTGAAATTTGATTTGTGCAGCTCACCCTTTGCCACCTTCTGTCTTTGTTGAAAACTTTGGTTTTGGGCGACAAGGTTGACGCTACGCTTGACATTGTTAAGGATGTCACTGGCAGCGAAAAGGTGGAGGAGGTTGAGGGGCTGGATGGGGAGGATGCGGAGGCGGACGAGACGGACATGGGGGACGCGGGTGCTGGCTGCTGGGTCCTGTGGGCAAGTTGGGTGGGGGTGCGGGTTCAGGCATCGGGTGTCTGCGCGCGCTTTACCTGGTGTCCTGTGTGCGTGCAGGTACCGGTGGTGTGGGCTGTGTCATGTATGGCGCGTGGTGGTGTCGTGGAGTTGTCTTGGATGCGTGGGTTGGTGGGCTACCCGGGGGGGGTCGACATTTGCTCCATGATGTGCGGGTCTGACTGCTGGAGGCAGTGGGGGGTTCAGAAGAAGGCTCGCTGGTGCCGGGCATGTCCTCCTCCGTGAGGTGCGGGTAGTGTTGGGTGGGGGTGTCCAGGCCTGGCCAGAGCAGGGTCATGAGGCGGGCCGCCACCATGACCAGAGCAGCATGGTGGTGAGGCACCGGGGGGGGGTCGCTCCCGTGCCGTTCAGGGGAGCCTCCCTCTACTTCGGGCGGAGGGTGACCTTCCACGTCCACCTGTGGGCGGGGATTTGCCAGGACGGTTGGGTCCATTTGGCAAGGCAGTACATTGCCCTGCCAATGCCCTGGTTGCCGCTGCGGATGGAGAGCAGCGTCTCCAGGGACCTGTGCCCCCACGTGCACCGGATGTGGAAGACGTCAGGCTCATCCACCCTGTTGTACGTGTCAGGGCCGGGGCTGGCCGGGGGGGGGGGGTAGTCGGCAGGGAGGAGGGTGACGGTGCCGTGGACCCCCCAGGGGTTGGTTGGGGCGCCGCAGCTGGTGGTGGAGCGGGTGTAGTGGCGGTTGTACATGAGCGTCGTGTGCGTTGAGGGGGCCGGCTGCCTTTTGGTGGGGATGGGGATGTCGAAGTGGACGAAGTTGCTCAGCGAGGCCACACGGTCAACCCAGGCCCTCTTTTTCCATGCCAGGGTGTGGGCAGAGGTGGTGCTGGGCGGGGAGTGGGCCATGTCCGGCTCGCGGTAGCAGGTGCGGCCCGTGGAGGTCACCAGCTCCGGCTCGGGGTCTCTGACATGGTGCCGCCCGAAGTTGACGGGGGGCACCCAGACGCAGTGTCCTGAGGTGGTGGGCGTTCGCCGTTGGGGCTGGCGAGCGGCGGGCGCTTGTGTCGAACGACGTGCAGGAAGGCGGCGAAGAGGAAGTCTCTGACGCCTTGGCCCAGGGCGGCCGCCTAGACGAGGGTGGCTGCCCGGATGGCGGGGGCGGTGCCTGAGGTGCGGAGTAGCAGCACCTCCTGGTGCCCGTCCAGAGCCTGCATGTGGTGCTGTACCGTGGGGGGGGTCGTGGAGGACAAAGGTGGCGAGAGGTGCTGCCGATGCCGCAGCTGGTGGTGCGGCGTTTGGTAAGGGCGGTGGTGTGTGCGTTGGGGAGGGAGGGGTCGCCGCAGCTCTGTGCGGGCTCTGGTGATGGGGTGTTCCCTGGTGGTTGAGGGAGGCTGAGTTCGCGGACGGGTGCTTCGGCGCCGGGCGGGGACGGTGGGGGCCGGTCGTTGCCTCCGTGTGGTGAGTTGGTGCTCGGGACTTGGAGAGGGGGGGCGGAGGGGGCGTGTGGGGGTGCATGTTGTGTAGGTTGGGCGTCTCCCTGTGTCTTCTGGACTTGTGAGTGGTGTGTGTGTGCGTCAGGCGGGTCATGCGGCCCCTGGCTGGCCGTGGTGTTGATCGGGGGGATGGCTGCCTGGGATTCTGTGTGGCACTGCAGTTCGCCGGCGGCGGGCGGCTGTTGGTGGGCAGTGCCCGTAGGCAGGGGCTGCGGCTGAGGGGGGGGAGTGCGTGTTGTGTAGGTTGGGCGGTCTCGCCAGGCCGTGTGATCTGTAGGATTGTCTGCTTCGGGCGGGTCTTGCGGCCCCTGGCTTACAGTGGTGTCAAGTTGGGAGATGGCTGCCTGGGATTCTGGGTGGGACTGCGGTTCACCGGCATCTAGCGGCTGTTGGTGGGCGGTGCCCGCCGGCAGGGGCTGCGGCTGGGGGGGCGGATGGTGGTGTCGTGGTATCCCATGCGTCCGAAGCAGTGGCATGTGATGGCCTCCGTGTTGATATTGCGGCTGCAGGGACCCTTGAGGGCCTCCTTGGGCGTATGGCGGCCAGAGGATCGTGGGTCCGTGTTTTTTCGGGCGGCAGATGGTGCTGGGCCGTGTGGTGGTGGTGGTGAGGGTGTGCCGGTTGCCTGTGGTCCCATGGCACCGGTGGGGACGTTGGCATAGGCACATGGTGGTGGTAGGGCTTTCCGTGGGACACGTGATCGTGTGGTGTGGTCCAGTTCGCTGTGTGGAAGCATGCGCAACCCGGTTTTGCTGGGGCGTGGTGATGATCAAGCTGGTGGGGCTTGCTGTGGTATAGGGACACGGAGAGGTCGGGGTCGTGGGTGGCGGGGGCGTGCTGGTGCTGCTGGTGGTGCCACGTTCTCTGGCCCTGCGCGAACGGCAGCCTTCCTGCGGCATGGATTTGTGAGGGCGGCGGTTCCTCTGCGGTGCGCGCCAGGTGGTATTGGTGCAGGGCCGGGGTGCCGCGGTAGGGCGGTCATGGTGGGCGTTGGGGAGGGTTTCGCTGGGTGCCCTGGAAGTGGGTTGGTGCGGTGCCGCTTGGCTCAAGTCCCAGTTGGGGTACCGCGGCCTGTTGACAGGCACGTTGGCGGGCCCCTTGGCCTGCCCTGACCTTATTGGCCTTGCGGCCGTCGGGGGCAGGTACCCCCTCCTGTCCCCTTCGGGGTGACGGACCGTTGATGTGCCAGCGATGCGCCTCTCTGAGGCAAGTCTGGAGGTACCTGACGTCGGCGCGTTGGTCCACGGAGTCCATCTGTGTCGCGGCGGCTTCGCTGGGGGCGGTTAGGTGGGTGTCCGGAGAGGATGTCCAGCCCTTAGGGGGCCTCACCCGGCTCGGAGGGGGGGGATGTGCTGGGTAGATAAGTTTGCTGAGGGGGTAAATTGTTCCTTTCTGCCGGCCAAAAGCATTGTTGAACCGGCAGCAGACGCGCCGGAGGTGGTCCGCCACCACCTCTGGTGCCGTCTCCTTGTGACGGGTTATGCCCAGCAGGGGGCTGCCCGCAGCCAGATCGCGATCCTGTAGCTTAGGATGCGTCGCACGCGTGCAGAAATAAAGGATTTTACGCTCAGAAAAGTTCTGTTTTATATTAAAATTTCTGTTTGTAATTCAGGGTTCTCTGTATGGACTGATCATGAAGGATTTCGACAATTTCAAAGAGTGATCAACTGAGTTGGTGTTGTGCTTTGCAAATTGCTCGCCATAAAAGAGATCAGTCCAGTACCCCATGGGGTATACCAAAATTGTCGAACTTCGAGATGGCGGATCTGCCGGGACACAGTGGTTTCCTGGTTTCTGATTTGACAGTGCTAGATGTCCGCCGTCTGCAAAAACTGAGTTCAAATAGTCCAGGTGTGAAGCCTCTGGTACAACAAGAACTCCAGCGTCGAGAATGTGAGACGTTACGGCGATTGAATGAAGATCAGTTACGAAATATACGGCGTACTGAATGCTATGGAAGTTTTGAACCGCTGCGGGCACGCTTAGCTGGTGAGGAATTGCGCAAAAGAGAAACGTGGGTCGATTCACCTTTGGAAGACGAGGTTGCCGTGGTGGAGTCACTGGTGGCGGCCAGTCTGTGCGCTGTTGCGCTCTCCCTGTCCCCTTGGCGGCCTCCGCGTTGGAGCAGGGGTCAGCGGCGCAAAACTCAAAAGGCTTGTTCAAGCTGTGCTCCTGGCCACGCCCCTCTTGTAATAATGCTGTGCTCTTACTGAAGGAATGGGTTTCGCAAAGCTGTCCCTGGACCTGTGTTCGCTGAAGCGCGCGTTCGAGTGCTGGCGTCGAGTAGAGTGAGAGTTCGGCTGACAAGTTTGGGTGAAAAGACCAGTCACGTTGAATAAGAGCGCTCTGACGAGTTACGCTGAAGAGAGCGCACGCCTGCAGCCACGAGTGAATGAGATGAGCGCTGCACCAGAGGCAGCGCAACAAACGAGCTGAGCATGTCAAGCAGCAGGACGGCCGAGTAGACTAAAGGTTTTCAGTGTGTGTTGCGTGTGTTCGTGCGCGCTTGCACAGTGGAGAGCCACCGCAGTGGCAGTCTCCCACTGTATAGCCTGGATTCCGACTCAGCTCATTCTCACTTCAGTCAGTGTCAGATCCGATACCTCAATCAGTTGTGGGATCATCGAAGGGCTGAAGAGCACTGAGCACCGCGCGCCTACCCTGGCTGTTGTGCTTGGGCAGTAAGGCGCTTTGTGCGTTCGGCTTGTCTTTGAGTATTTTTCAGTGTTCGTCAGTTTTTTATGGTAGATCCTAGCTCAAATGAGCTAGATGAGAAAAACAGGTTTGACACCAAGCGCCTTCCGCGCTCAAAAAGCACTGTTCTTGTGCTCAGTGGCTCACACTGATGTGCAGCCTCGCTTCAGTTTTTTGAATCTGAGGCTTCAGGCCCAGTTTTATGCTGGCCTGATTTTGAGCATTTTGCTGGTGAGATGTCAACCAAACTTTGGCTTGTTTTGCTGACATGAGGATTATTTTTCAAAAGACTTCTGAATTTTTTTAGAGTCACAGTGTGGCTCTTGGTTGGTTTTAACTCTTTGCTCCCGTTGGAGAGCTAGAGCACGCCTGTGCATCTGCCGGTGCTCTGCTCCCATACCTATTCTATGGGTAAACTTATTTTTTTGTACCCTCCCCACCCACTGTCCTAGTTTGGGACTCATATACTCTGCCACTGCAGAGTTTCGTTGCAGAGCCACTGCTCCTGCAGTGACTCCAGCCCCCCCACTGAGGGCATGCGTGCCTCAGTGGGCACCTACACCCTAGGCCAGGGTGTAGGGAAAAATTCTGCTTTGTTGTTGTTTTTTTCACAAGAGAATTTTGGGGTGCAGTTTTTGCCTGCGGGTAGCACCCCACAGTGGGAGGGGGGAGTGGTCTCAGCACTATATGTGCTGCAGATCCGTGTACAGTGCTGCGTGCATTTTTTTCTGGGGACGCTCAGGAATTTTGTTTACTAATGTATGCACGTGTGCACACTTGCGCATGTGTTTGCTGCATTGTATCCATGCAAGTTCGCTTGCCCTGACCCGCTGATTTTTTCAACCCTTCTCCATTTTTTTTCCTTCCTGCTCTGTTTTCAGGTACACTCACAAGAGTATGATTCAGAATTCAGGAACCAAACTGTTTTTCGACGCCGAGTGAGCCAGATCTGTTTTTCGTCGGTTCTGCACCAGCCCCCCCACCCCCCCACGTGTCAGGACTCCTGCTTTTGTGCTCTGCTATCTTTCAGGATTGCAGAGCCGGAGTACTGACGAACCATCATGAAGCTCAGAAGTAATTTAAGTCAATGAAGCAAATACAGCAGCAATCTGTACATTAGCTTAAGGGTTTTCAGCACAGTGGGTCAGTTCGGAACAGACTCACAGATTTGTTGTGTGCTGCTTGCCCTGTTTGTGCTGCCTGTGTGTTTGATAAATTTTTTTCAAACTTCTGAGCAGGGTGTTTTTGGTGCAGAAAATTTTATTAGACCAGATGGCATGGGCAGTAAGTAGAATCAAGTGGAACTGTTTTGGATTCCATTTTTGTAAAACTGCCCCCCTGAGGTTTAGGCCAGGAGTTTAGAGCAGGAGTTTGCTTAGGTGATTTTCTGTTTGAAAACTTTTAGTGCTTTCTCAGGTATTTTTTCCCATAGTCAGCTGGGTTTTTAGGTGGCAGTGACCCCCCCACTCAGGAGAGTGTGTAGGATACCCGAAGGAAAGTAGAGGGACCTTAGTTCAGGACTTCAGGTCCTGGGGGGAGGAGATGGTACATTATCTCGGTCCATTTCAGCAAATTTCTTCAGTAAATATTTGCCTGTGCATACCCCTGGGTTTCTGTCAGCCCTTGCAGGCGGCCTAGTGGCTGCGGCAAGGGCTTGGCGGGGGGGGTGACGGGTTATGCCCAGCAGGGGGCTGCCGGCAGCCAGATCGCGATCCTGTAGCTTAGGATGCGTCGCAGGCGTGCAGAAATAAAGGATTTTACGCTGAGAAAAGTTCTGTTTTATATTGAAATTTCTGTTTGTAATTCAGGGTTCTCTGTATGGACTGATCATGAAGGATTTCGACAATTTCAACGAGTGATCAACGGAGTTGGTGTTGTGCTTTGCAAATTGCTCGCCGTAAAAGAGATCAGTCCAGTACCCCATGGGGTATACACTCCGCCCACGCCTTCGGTGCCGGATTCGCCATGTGGGGGGTTGGGAGGCGTTGGCCCGGAAGGTGGATCCCGCGGTGGTGGATGTACAGGGTGAGGAGGATGTGGCGGGCTGCTACGTTTGGGCTGCCCCCAATGTGGCGTAGAGGCTGGCTTAGGGGGGGCAGGGATGTGTCGCCCGTGGCCATGGCGATGGCCCATGTGTGGTCCGCCGGGTCCGCCGCGTAATGTCCTCCCAGGTAGTCCCGGAAGGTGTCGGTGAGGGGCCCAAAGAAACTGGGGTGCTGGCCGGGGGGGGTGCAGCCGGGGTCGCGGATTGCATGCGGTGATGGGGGTTGAGTTCCTTGCAGTGGGGGCAGCGGGCTAGGCGCTGTGCGGCCCCTAGGCAGACCCAGTGCCTACGGTTGCAGGGCAGGGCCGTCTGTGGCAGCCGTTGGTGTACGCAGAGGGGGCATGCGGTGGCCGGCGGTTGGCGGTACCTGTGGACGGATGGTGGCGCGGGCGCATGGGGGCTTGCGGTGTGCGCATGCTGGCGGGCGTGCGCGTGGTGCCTGTGGTGCTCGTGCGAGTCGCGGCGGTGTTGTCTGCAGTGGATGATGCGCGGGCTGGGTGGTAGGTCGTTGGAGGGAGCCTTACTGTTGGTAGAACAGGAGTTTGAGGAGCTGGGTCTGGTCTGTTGGGGGTAAGGTGGCTGCGTGTTGTAGGTACATGTGGGTGCGGTACGTTGGTTGCGTGTCCACTTTGGTGACGGCCGTCTGTTTCATGTGTGCTGCCGTGGCCTGGGGGTTGCCCGTGTGGGTGCCCAGCAGGGTGTAGATGGCGGTTGAGACGAGGCCCCTGCCAACCGCCTTCAGCACGTCCGCATTCCGGAAGATGGTGATGAGCTTTTGGGCTGTCGGGCTGTGTGATGGTGTAGGCTGGGTTCCAGTGGGTGAGGGTGTCGAGCCCCTGGTACAGGGGGCAGGTCTTGCAGTGGTCCCAGGTCTCGTCCTCTGGGTTGTCGCAGATGCACTTGGTGTACCCTGCGGGGATGCAGATGGAGCGGCGTGTGTACCTTCGGTAGTGTCGAGTGAGGAGTGCTAGCTGCTCGATGGCGAGCTGGAGCTGGGGGTTTTACAGGTGTGCTGGGAGGCTACTCGGGTGCAGGGCCGCGTAGTACAGGGGCGTATGGGGGGAGTCCCCGAGGCGTTGTAGGCGCGCAGTGTTCGCCGGTGGCCTACTGTGGTGGCGAGTTGTTGAATTGGTGTGAGGTAGTGATACTGTTTGCCTCTGTCCCTGTATGGCGTGTCCTCGGGTACCCAGTGCGGGGGCTCTGTGTCTGAGGGTATCGGGGGCAGATGCTGTAGGTGGATGTGGTGTGTGGTGTCCAGTGGTACGTGTTTGAGCTCCGGGGGGGTGGTTTCAGTTCCGGTGTCTGGCATGCGTGTCCGCGCATGCATTGCCGTAAGTGTGGCCGTGGGACTCCTGTTTGACAATGTGCAGGGCGTCCTGAGGATGCATGCCTCTGAAGGCCATCCATAGCGCGAACGCCTGTGTGGTGAGGCCGGATTCGAGCGCCTTGTGGAGGGGTAGTTCTGCGAGGGAGTTTGTCAGGTGAATGTCGACCGTGGCGCCTAAGACTGCCCAGATGTTGTGGGGCTGGGTTGTTGTGGGTGATGGTGTGGTATTGATGGTGTCTGCCAGGGTGCGCAGTTCTCCGTGGCAGGACACCCCGAAGTTGGTGGCCCCGGTGTGGTGCTCCACGTGGAGTCCATCCGCACGCCGGATGACGAGTACCGAGGCACAGCCGACCGTGGGGGTGTGGTGCTGCGTGCCCGATGCGTCAATGAAGAAGATGATGTTGGTGTCGCTGGGTACGGGCAGGCGGGCAATGGCTGTGGGGTGATAGATGTATACGGGGTTCACCTGGGCGGTCCTCGTGGTTGTTTGTGTAGGCTGAAGCAGCGGTGTTGCGTATACGCCTATCCCCCGGGTGATGATAGTTTGGGCCCGTGGGATGAGGCGGAGGAGGCCTGTGTCGGGGCGGTCCTGTGTGATGTGCGCATACATCGGTTCGAAGAGGTATCCCGTGTTGGGGTGAAACCTCTGGCATGTGATGGTCTGCCGTCGCTCCTTCTCTTCTTTGTCGCCGCGGAGTGTTGGGCATTTGTGCTGCAGGGGGCGCATGGCTGCCTCATGAGGGCCCGAGCGGTGCGGGTCGCACCCGTCATATTCTTTGGCTACGCACTCTGGGTCTGCCGCCCGGTTGCTGGTGAACGTCCATTCTGCCGTGGGGGTTTGACTCCCGGCCACGTGCGCTGGATGGCCTGGGGGTACTGTGTGAAACCAGGGGGAGACCCACACATTTTACGGACATCAATCTCAAAGACCTTTGCACGCTTCCCATTGGGAAAGCCATGGGGCAAGAGGGACGTTCAGACGCACTGGATGCGGTGGGCGTATTCCCTTATCCCCCTGGTATTCGATGTGGCCCAGGTGTCAAATACTTCAACAGCAGCGTTTATGAAAGCTGTGAGTGCTCATCCGATGAGGCGGCCATACGTTTTCAGAGGGTGATGGAAATGTGACAATAGGATTGCCCATTTTAGTTCGGACAACGACTCTTTACGTTTGTTTTTGATAAAAGCGAAAAAGCAAGGTACATTAAATGAGGGACCGGTCTGAAAATGTGAGGTCAATCCCGCCTCCGTCGCATACTGTAGGAGAAGCTGCAGGGGTTGCTTTTGCACGCCTTGCACACTGGAGTATGTGTCAATCATTTCAACTTGGATGGCGTTCTCATATAGCAGCTTCACAGAGGCAAAGAACCGTCTACAAGACATGACCCATTCCCGGCCTGAGTTTTTGTCAACCGTCAGGAAAACGAATTTTTGTCATTAGCGTCGGCTGAATGCAATGATTAGCGCTGGACCCAGCGACCATGCTGTGTTAAACAGGGCTTCATCCTAGGCGTCCTGGCAGGCCTACATGAGTGTTTCTTTGCATTCCCTCTCAATGTTAGATGGCATGAAATCGGAGCGTACAATTGAACCCGAGGCCCGCTGGATTTTAGTTTTCGAAGAGGGCCATGGAGCAAGCGTCCTAGTTTCAATGTGCTGCGTCAACACAACAAAATCAGGGCCAAACAGTTTGTGCCATTCATCCGATTTCTTGGTAGAAGCAAAACATAGAATGGTCGGTATGCCCATCTCTGATGAGCAATCACACCCAGAGTCAGATGGCTTGACCACACTGTCTCAGGGTAGGTTCAATCTAGTGATGGACAGCATATCGCCCACTCGTTTCCCACTCACAAGGTGTAAGGCAGCAACAGAACATAAATCAAGTCGGAGAGGGGGGGCCACAGGAGATTGGGTAATGACTGATTGGACAGAAGACATGAGATTCGCAGGTGGAACAAACAGCAATGTGATAGACTTGGGTAACCATACCCCCATTGGTTGTCTGATCTTCATCCGAACAATTCTCTACAATTCCAGCCAGTCTCCAGCGGGTACCACGGAACGGAATGTAGAGAGGATCTCAAGGAGGGTCAGGACAGACACATCACTCCTTCTGTAGTCCCGAAGTATTCTCCACACTCAGGCTTTCACCCATTCATTCTGAAAAACTTCAGTGGACACACCACTGCGTTGGAAAATTTTCAATCGCACGTGCCAGTGTTGCTGTGTGTCTCTCTGGTTGTACACCTTGGTGCCAAAAACATTTATCCACTTTCTTTCACTCGCTGGAAGTTGTTTTGCAGTGGTCACCTCTAGGGGGAGTATCCAAAAATTGCTCATGCCTTTGAGGGCCATGGCCTTGTACCATGGCATGCCTGCCAAGAATTCTTGCTCACCACGGTCAATGTGAAACACGGCAGGGATAGAGCCGTTGAGGTGCTCCGCGAACCCCTCAGTAAGACATCTCCTCAATCCGTCATACATAGACCCATCAATCCAAGAGGGATAAAACAATGTATTAAGTGGGCATCGGTTAGTGGTACGGTGTATGTAGGGCACAGGAAACCCCATGTATGGCTTGGATCCAAGTGAGGTTACTACACTGTACAAGGGCACACATGTCGTCGAGATACTCAGCAAGCTTGGCGCCCATCGATATGTGTGACAGAAAATTCGTGTCTCTTCGATACAGCTTCTCGCGTGTGTGTGCCCACCTCGAGAGTGAATCATCTGACATCATTCGAAGCAACGACTTATCCACTGTCAGGTACATGCCCGACGGTGGCATGAACCGCCGACCACGTCGATGTTTTGATCTGGTACTCAGGCTCGTAATGTAGAGATGGAGGTCAAATGTCGGGGGTGAGACAGCGACAGGGGTATCTGTGTTCCTGTGCATGCCTGCGCAGTGTGTCAGCTGTGATTACATACCATGACACCAATGCTGAGGTCTACTTCTTGCAATAGTACCGTGTGTGGATTGCATGTGCATACGGCATTGATTGGGCTTTCATCTCTTCATACGCGCACCATGCCACTCTGTTGGCAACTAACCTGTCTGCATATGCCGGGTACCCCGAGTAACAACAAATCCAATTTCTGGAGGGAGCTCAAGAAGTATTCTAGGGTGTCAACACCACTGTCGGGTGGCGCCAGGTAGACATAGCCGCCCGGTCTCGGCCACCATTTCAATGGATGGCAGCGCACCAAAGCTTTGCTCACTGGATGCTGCAGGTCGGGTGTATTGTGAAAATGATGCACCCATACTACCCGCATGTATACCAGTACCACATCCGGTTGGAACAGGGTGGCCCATGTGTGCCACCAGGAGTCACAAGGTTCCTACAACTCCAGGTACTCATGCAGTGCGTCAGACAGCGTTTGTGTGCATAACAAGGGTTGGTCACAAAACTGGTAACATTCAACATCCCTGATCATTGACTAGTGCAAGGAGCAGACAGTTTGGTGAAACTTCACCCATAATCTACGCAAGTATGGGTGATGGAAATTGAGATTCATATAGTCCCCCATAACCTTGGATTGAAATTTCTTCGACGCACCAAGACTTATTGATCCCTACAACCTCTACTTCCGAGTACGATGACGGTTCCGATCGAAATGTGCATAAGGCCAAAGGCGAGAGGGTATCACTTAATTCCAATAACTGTTCTTGCACGGAAAGTATGATACAACCCATCGTAGACTCGAAGTTGGGAAGCATCTGTTGTAACAGATGTTCCGAAGGTATATCACAAAAGACCGATTGCGGTGCTTGCCGCCAACGTAGACCCTTAACGTGTGTGTGTTCTACTTTTGATCAAGTGCGTGCTGAAGAAGCACATGGGTGTGGCCGCACCGGCCCATATCGCCGTAGCCTTCAGATAGCACGATGAGAGCGTGGTTCAAAGGCGCATACCTTCGGGCCTGGCTTTCGCAGATAAGAGAGTGCGTTAGTTTGCCCAGCACGTGATTTTACACGAGAAATAACAGAAGAGGCATTCGGGCGCCTTGGTAGTTGGGCCTTCGGGATAGATTGCCGCGCACCAAAACGTCTTTTAATCAAACGCCTTGAATATCGCCATGGTGGACGGCTTCCCCTTTTCCCTGACCTTGGTACACCAAAATCGAGCATAGCGCTTGATTTAATTCTTAAAACGGCTATTGTTGCGAATTTGCTACTTGGCTTGGTTCAAATGTTCAAAATTCGGAACTTGGGATTCAAGTCCTTCTTCGATGTGACCACCAACCACGAAGAAAGGCGTTCCAACGGCCGTTTTCTTTTTGTACAATCCCACCATATAACCCAGGACATTGTCCTCTTCCCCATATCAGGAAATCTTTACATGGTGCATGCATTATTTTGCTCTGAAGCCCCAAGAAGCCCATGCAATGTCCCCAACGGCATGGTTTACTTCGTCCAGGGAATTGGCGTCAACATCTACCTCCATGTGTGCCCGAGTACGAGAAGACATAGAAGGGGCATTTGGCGGTCAATCCTGCTCAGATGAGGACCATGGCTTTTTCTAGCATGCTCGAGGGAG
Source organism: Eutreptiella sp. 'Long Island Sound 2002' (assembly GCA_964036045.1). Classification (NCBI taxonomy): domain Eukaryota; phylum Euglenozoa; class Euglenophyceae; order Eutreptiales; family Eutreptiaceae; genus Eutreptiella; species Eutreptiella sp. 'Long Island Sound 2002'. The sequence goes on along the minus strand of OZ038382.1, from coordinate 128,587,912 downwards.
TATGTTGCGCAACAAAACCGTTGAGTACTTGGTCCAGCTTGCCTTCAACGGATTTTTGTTTCTCATCAATTTCCTCCTGGACTTTACCTAACCAATTCTTAACTGCACCAATTTCATGCTTGCGTGACTCTTGAGTTTTTTCAATTGCTTGGAAGCGAGCCTCGGTTTTGTGTATCATGATAGACGTTGCTTCCCAGCCAACAACATGAGCGATACGAGTAGCATTGCACGCTGAACGAGAAATGATGACCCATTTCTCACCATCAGGATCTAGGCCATCAGGCACTTGAGCAACAAATTTTCAAGTAGCCAAGGGTGCGATGGGATGCACGGTAAACACGTTTCCTTGGAACGTAACGTCAAGATCACCAGTCTCAAAATCCAATTTAAATCTTGTAAGTCTCAAGTCCGTCCATACCAAAACAGCCCTAACCAAAACATCATATTTGGTAGGCAAAGGTGCCGGTGGCGCCATTGTTGTTGATACGGACCTAGAGTTTGGAGCAAAGGCCCCAGAATTCGAAGTGATAGGAATACGCAGAAACACTTGCCCTTGATCTAGCACTTCGAAGAAAAGACGCTTATTGTTCGAAATTTGCCACCCATATCGGTAGGTAGGTAGGTAGGTATCTTCGAAGCTCGGGATCACTCTTCTGACAATGCAGGCAGAAGGTCTTACCAAAGGGGTTTTCCTGTCCCTCTCACTGCCCTAGGTCAGGCGCCTCGTAAGCCACTCCCGCAGGTGCTTGAGAAGGCAGTGTCGCGGCCACCCGGTCCAGTTGTGCCCGATGGGAGGTCGTTCCCACATGTGCCCGTGGGTAGGGTCACATGCCCCCTCCTGCGGGCAGCAGCTCCAGAAGCTACCCAGCTGTGTGGAGTATCTCTCACCACCGGGGGTATTGCTCCGGCCAGTCTACGGTACGATCGGCTCACCCCTGTGGCTCGAGTTGCGGCGCCCCGCTGCTTGGCAGGCAACCCCTTCCTGGGCTGTGTGCCGGCACGCGTGTTATCGGTTGTTGCCATGGTTCCGGGGGACATTTGCCATGGTCCCCGATGCAGCCTGGCTGGGCTCGTACCAGTGGCCTTGCAGTACCGCTCCTGCCACTGGCCCGGCAGGTCGGCTGGGTCGCCCCAGTGCGTCTGACCCTGAGGGTGTGGTTCGTTGCGCCCTGTCCCTCTGCCGCCCTCGGCGCGTGCCCAAGTGTGGTGTCCTGGGCCACTTGGCGCCTGTTGGCCGGTATGCGCGCCCTTTTGTGTTCCGTGCGCGGTGGCAGTGGGCACTTGGCGCTTGTTCACCAGTGTGCGCGCTGTGTGCGGTATGTGTCTGTTGTTGGTGGCTTCGTAGGGGACCCCCCCCTCCTTCTTTTTTTTTTGCCCGTGTTTGTTTGTTTTTTTTGGTGCCCTCATCCCTGTTTGTGTGCTCTATTTTTTTAATGCTTTCTTGCGCTTGCCTATCCCCCTTTGATGTTTTTTTTAAAAAAAAAAGAGAAAAACTAAAATGGAAAAGGGGGTGCGTGCACACTGCAGGCACAGGCATGGGCATCTGCTGCAGCGCAGTGCTGCGTTCTTCGTCGTGGTGTGCAACGTGGGTGCTTTGTCTGCGGTCGCGCCCCAGAGGTGCGGCTCGCGCGTCCTGATGTACATGGGTGCGGGTTAGGCTGGGTTCGGTTAGGTGTCTCTTGGTGTCTTGGCTAGTTTGCTGGTGCTGGCTGGTTAGGCGGTCGTTTGGGCTGCAAGTGCGGGCTGTGGCTACTGTGCTGCCTCAGCGGGCTGGGTCAGGATCGGAGGCCTAGAGGTTGGGGGGCGTGGTTTGTGTTCCTCGGATCGTGATTTAGCTTCGGCTGGGACTAGGCGGCTTTGTCGGGTTAGGTGGTTTTGATGGCTGCGGGCTTGGGTTTGGCGCCGTTGGGCGCAGCGGGTGCTCATTGGCGCGCGCGTCGGTGTCCATCCGCTCCAGGTTGGTGCCGTTTCTTTTGGGCAGCATTCAGCGTGGTGTTTGGCGGCGGTGGCTGGCTGGGTAGCGGGTAGCGATGGGTCACTGCAGGGGGTAGCGCTGGGCGGGTCGTTGGGTTGAGTCGGCTCCCGGGGGGCTCGGCCGGCGGACGGGGTCGCTGTCGTTGGCCGTTCGGCTGCCTCGGGCGTGGTCGGGCTCGGCCAGGGCGGGTGCGCGTCGCGGTGGTTCGCGGTGTTCCGCGGGAAGCGGGGCTGATGGGTTCGCGGCCCGGAGCCCGGGCTGCTGGGCTGTGGCGGCAGGGAGCGTCGCCGGCGTGTAGCCGGGATGCGGCCCAGGGAGCAACCCCCCCGTGGGGTTAGGTGGGGGCGCCGCCGGCCGGGGGGTCAGGCGCATCATGTTGTGTGGCGCGCGGGGCTGCCTGGGTGCTGCGAGTCGTGGCGGTGCCGGCGCTGCCGTTGTCCGTGCGTCGACGCCATCGGGGTGGCGAGGGGATGTCTGTGTGTGGGGATGGGCTTCAGATGATGTCCCACAGGCGCCTTCCTTCTCTCCGCGTCTCCTGGAGGTCTCCCGCAGGCGTCTGAGGACATACGGGATGTCCTGGGGTGCGGGGAGCTAGCAGGGGTTAACTCCCTTGGGATGGAGCGCGTCGGCCAGCATGGCTTCCCATGCGGCCTGCGACATCTAGCCCCCCGGCGTCCGGAATCGGCAGTTCTCCGCCGACTCCTTGCGGTGCCAGCGGACCAGGCCCTCGAGGGAGGGCTCTGCCCGGCCCACTTTTGCACCCCCCAGAGCTGCGTGTGGGCCCAGCCCTGCCACCAGAGTCCATGGGCGGGGCTGTGGCCTTGGGCGTAGGTGTGGGCGTGGGCGTGAGTGTGTGTTGTGGGGTCATGGGGACGGTCGGCGGTCCTGGGCCAGGGGGAGTCCTCGTAGTCCTGTGCCGTGGGGGTGCGTGGGGAGCGGGGGCATTAGCGTACGCAAACCCGTGGGTACCCGGACACCGTCTCCGCTTCGGGATGGGGTTGGGTAGCGGGGCATCTGCCCGATGTGGGCAGACATCGGGGGCTGGTAGGGGGGCGAGGACGCTGCTGGTTGGCCCTGGCGTTGCTCCGGTCCGGTCGGGGGCAGTCTGTGGGCCCGGAGTGCGGGTTTTGGGTGGTGGTGGGACGAGGTGCTTCGCACCCGGACCCCGGAGCCTTCCGACATGAAGGTCCCGGTGGCGGCGTCAGTGACCGTTGGCGGGCGCCGTGCTCGGCGCTGCTGCCGCCGGGTCTGGAATGGCTGGGGCTGGAGGTCGTAGAGGACGTCGTACGGGGGCTGAGTTTGCGCTGTCCTCGCCGCGCCGGGATGGGGCTTGGGCTTGGGTTTGGCAGCGGGCTGGGGCTGCAGTACGGCGACGGGTTTGGGTGGCTGCTTGGCGGTGGTCTTGGGTTTCGGCCGGGCTGCGGGCGCGGGATTCTCTTGGGTGTGCCGCCGCCCTGCTTGGCTGGTAGCGGGATGTGAGACTACGGGGGCCTGGGCGGTGGCGGGGGCGCCGGCGGTGGGGACGGGTTCGGGGACCCGTTTGGGTGATTTGGCCCGTGGCTTGGGGGGTAGTGTGCTGGATGAGGATGTGGTGGTGGAGGTGGATAAGCTAGGAGTGGTGGGGCAGGTCGTGGAGTCGGAGGCGGAGAAGATGGACGTGGGGGACGGCGGGGGGTCCCGGACGGCGGGGGCGGGCGTTGGATGCTGGGTCCTGTGGGTAATGAGGACAAGGGCGCCGGTTCAGGCATCGGGTGTGTGCGCGCGCTTTTCCTGGTGTCCTGTGTGCAAGCCTGTGCTGGTGTTGTGGGTGGTGTCATGTGTGGTCTGTGGTGGCGTCGTGGAGTTGTCTCGGCTGCGCGGCTAGGTGGGTTATCTGGCGGGGGGGGTCCACTTCAGCTCCAGGACGTGTGGGTGTGCCTGCTGGAGGCATTCAAGGCTGCCGAAGAAGCAATGATGGATGCCGGGCATGTCGTCTTCTGTGAAGTGGGGGTAGTTTTGGGTTGGGGGCTCTGGGCCCTGCCACAGCAGGGTCATGAGGCGGGCTGCCACCATGTATGGGCAGATCTGTATGGTGGTCAGGCCCCGGGGGGTGGGTCCCGTGCCGTTCAGGGGGGCCTCCCTCTGCTGGAGACGCAGGGTGACCTTCCACGTCCTCTGCTCTGCGGGGATCTGCCAGGTCCGTTGGGTCTCTTTGGCAAGGCAGTACATCGCCCTGCCAACGCCCTGGTTGCGGCTGCGGATGGAGAGCAGCGTGTCCAGGGACCTGCGCTCCCACCTGCCCCAGATGTGGGGGTCGTAAGGCTCAACCCCCCTGGTTTACGTGTCGTTGCCCGGGTTGTGCGGGGGGGGGGTAGTTGGCGGGGAGGAGGGATTCGGTGCCGTGGACCAGCCAGGTGTCTGTCGTTGCGTGGTAGTGGGTGGTGGAGACGGTGTAGTGTCTGTTGTACATGAGGGTCATGTACGTGGAGGGGATGTGCTGCTGGTTGTCGTGGGTGGGGATGTCGCTCGGGACGTGGTCCCTGAAGTTGCTCAGGGAGGTCACACGGTCGACCAACGTCCTCCTCTCCCACGCCATGATGTCGGTTGGGGTGGTGCTGGGTGGGGGGTGAACCATGTTGGGTCCGTGGTAGCAGGTGCGGCCCTTGGTGTCAACCCGCCCCGGCTCGGGGTGCCCGACTAGGTGTCGCCCCAAGTCAATGGGGGGCACCCAGACTCGGTCCCCTTTCGGGGGCGGGCTCTTGCTGTCAGGGTTGGCGAGCGGGGGGTGCTCGTGTCGGGTGACGTGGAGGATGGCGTCGCAGAGGAAGTCTCGGACGCCCTCCCCCAGGGTGGTCGCCTGGACGAGGGTGGCCGCCCGGATGCATTGGGTGGTGCCCGAGGTGAGGAGACGTAGCACCTCCTTGTCTCCAAGACCCCGGAGGTGCTGCCGTGTTGCTGCGGGGCTATGGAGGGTGTAGGGCTCGGCCGGTGCGGCGGCTGGTGGCGCGGCGTGTGGCGAGGGGGGTGGTGTGGGCGGGGGGGGGGGGGGGCAGTCATCGTTGTCGCGTGTGGGGTCTGGTGATGCAGTTTCCCTTGGTGGCCGCGGGAGGGGGGGCGCGTGGTGGTGTGTGTCAGTGGGGGCTGGGGATGGTGGGGGTTGGTGGGGGTCTCCATGTGGTCTGTCTGTGGTCCGGTTTCGGGCGGTGGGGCGGCGGGGATGGTGTTGGGGTGGCACTGCTGATGGCAGGGTGGGCGGAGGTGGTTGCTGTGCTGGAAGGGAGTCTGGGCGTCCCGCCGGGTCTTGTGGATGTTGTGTTTGCGTGACGTGTGGGTCTCACGGTCCCTGGCTAGCCGCGGTGTCGAGGTGGGAGGTGGTTGCCTGGGCATCCGGGTGGGGCTGTGGTCCGTAGGCAGCGAGCGGCTGCTGGTGGACGTTGCTCGCAGGCAGGGGTTGCGGTTGAGGGGGCTGCCGGTGGTTGTGGGGTGCTCCATGTAGGCCCTGGTGCTGTTGGTGCATCTGCACGGCCCATCGAGGGTGTATGGGGGCGCATGGTGGCCCCAATGTCGCGACCCGTGCAGTGGTGGCGGCCGGTGGTGCTGGACTGTGTTGTGGTGGTGGTGAGGGTGTGCCCGCTGCGTGTGGTACCACGGCGCCGGTGGAAGCGATGGCGAGGGCTGGTGGTGGTGGTAGGTGTGTCCGTGGTACATGTGATGGTGTGGTGCGATCCAGTGCGCCGCATGGGGTGAGTGGCCTGTGGGGGCCGGCTGCACTGGGGCGTAATGGTGATGGAGCTTGTGGGTGTCGCTGTAGTATTGAGGCATCAGGGGGTAGGGGCCGGGGGCGGCGGGGGCGTGCTCATGTTGCTGGTGGTGCTACTCTCCCTGGCCCTGCGTGAATGGTGGTCCCTGTGCGGCGTGGATTTGTGCGGGTAGTGGTCCCTGGCCGGGCTGCCCGGCTAGGGTGCCGCGGTACGGCGGTGGTGGTGGGCGTTGGTGAGGGTGTTGCTGCAGGTGTGCCCCGGGCCCTTGGAAGTGGGGTGGTGCAACGTGGCTGGGCCTGGGTCCCCCTCGGGTTGCCGCGCCCTGTTGGCGGGCGCACTGGGGGGCCCCTGGTCCGTCTTGGCCTCCTTGGCCTGGTGGGTGTCGGGCGCAGGTGATCCCTTCTCTCCCCGTGGGGCTGACGGGGCACAGGTGTGCCAGCAATGCGCCTCTCTGAGGCATGCCTCGAGGCCCTTGACGTAGGCGCGCTGGTGTGCGGGGTCCATCTGTGCGGCGGTGGCTTCACTGGGGGCGGCCAGGTGGTTGTCCCGAAAAGACGCCGGCTCTCAGGGGGCTGCAGCTGTTTGGGAGTGGTGCGGTGTGCCCGGTAGAGGAGTGGGCTGAGTGGGTAGGGTGCTCCTATTTGCCGGCCGAAAGCGCCGTTGAACCGGCAGCAGGTGTGCGAGAGGTAGTCTGCCAACTCCTCTGGTGCTGTCTCCGCCCACGTCTCCGGTGCCGGGGCTGCTGCGCGGGGGGCCGGGAGCTGTGGGTCCGGGAGGTGGAGGCCGCGGTAGTGGAATTAGAGGGGGGGAAGGATGTGGTGGGTCGCCACGTTCAAGCCGCCCCCGCTGTGGCGTAGGGGCGGGCTGTGGAGGGGCAGGGGTGCGTCGGTAGTGGCCATGGCAATGGTCCAGGCATGGTCCGCCGGGTCCGCCCTGTAATGCCCTCCCAGGTAGTCCCGGAGGGTGTCGCCGAGTGGCCCGGAGAAGCTGGGGTGCCTGGCGGGGGGGGGGTCTGGGGTTGCAGGCTGCGCGCGGTGGTGGGAGTTGGGGTCCCCGCAGTGGGGGCAGTGGGTGAGGCGGTGTGCGGCCCCTAGGCAGATCAAGTGGTTTGGGTTGCAGGGTAGGGCCGGTAGCCGTTGGCGCACACAGAGGGGGCACACGGTGGCCGGCGGTTGGCGGTACCTGTGCACGAATGGTGGCATGGGGGCATGGGGGCTTGCGGTGTGCGCATGCCGGTGGGTGTGTGCGCGGTGCCTGTGGTGCTCGTGCGTGCCCTGTTGGTGTCGTTCGTGGTGGATGGTGCACGGGCTGGAGGGTCGGGGTCCTGCGTCCAGTGGTAGGCCGCTGGGTGGGGTCTCACGGTTCGTACAATAGGAGTTTGAGGAGGTGGGCCTGGTCTGTCTGGGATGGAATGGCTGCATACTGCAGGTACTTGTGGGTGCGGTATGTGATTTTTTCGGCCGTGTTGGCAACGGCCGTCCGTTGAATGTGCGCTGCCGTGGCCTGAGGGTCGTCCGCGTGGGTGCGTAGCAGGGTGTAGACGGCATTGGCAACGAGTCCCCTGCGGACCGCCTCGAGTACCTCTGTCTGCCTGAAGATGGTGGCGAGTTTTTGGGTTGCCGGGGACCGTGTCGGCCATCCGGTGTGTTGTGCGATTGTGTGGGTTGGGTGTTGAGCCCCCGTTGCAGTGGGCACGTGTTGAAAGGTCCCAGGTTTTGTCCTCTGTGTGGCCACAGATGCATTCGGTGTACCCCGCGGAGACGTGGATTGAGCGGCGTGCGTACGATCGGTAGTACTGGGTGAGGAGGGCAAGCTGGAGGGCTATCCCGACGAAGGGCTGAGTAGTAGAGGGGGCTACGGACGGAGTCTCTGAGGCTTCGCAGGAGCTCGGTGATCGCCGGGTGGCCCAGCGTGGTGGCAAGCTGCTGGATGGGCGTGGGGTACTGGTACTGCTTGTCTCTGTCCGTGTATGGCGTGTCCTCGGGTATCCACTGGGGGGCATGTGTTGCTGAGGGTATCGGGGGTAGATGCTGCAGGTGGCTGTGGTGTGTGGTGTCTAGTAGCACGTCTTCGAGCCCGGGCATGTGGTTGGTGTTCTGGTGTTTGGCATGTGTGTCCGCGCGTCCATTGCCGTACGTGTGGCCGTGGGACTCCTGTTTGACGATGTGCAGCGGATCCTCGGGATGCATGCCTCTGAAGGCTATTCACAGTCCCAACGCCTGTGTGGTGAGGCCTGATTCCAGCGCCCTGCGGATGGGTAGTTCTGTCAGGCGCTTTGTGAGGTGAATGTCAACCGTGGCGTCTACGACTACCCAGATGTTGCGGGGCCGGATTGTTGTGGGTGGCGGTGTGGCGATGAGGGCATCCGCCAGGGTGCGCAGTTCCCCGTGGGAGGACACCCCGAAAATGCTGGCCCCGGTGTGGTGCTCCACGTGGAGTCCATCTGCACGCTGTGTGAAGCGCACGAGGCACAACTGACCGTGGGGGTGCGCTGGTGGGTGCGCGATGCGTCAGTGAAGAGGATGATGTCGGTGTTGCTGCATACGGGTAGGCGGGCAATGACTATGGGGTGATAGATGTATATGGTGTTCCCTTGGGCGGTTCTGGTGGTGGTTTGTGTGGGTTGCAGTAGCGGCGTCACGTAGAGGCCTATCCCTTGGGTAATGATGGCCTGGGCCCGAGGGGTGAGGCGGAGGGGGCCCCTGTCGGGGCGCCCCTGGGTGATAGACGCATACATCAGGTGGAAGAGGTATCCCGTATTGGGGTGGAACCTCTGGCACGTGATGGTCTGCCGCCGTTCCTTCTCTTCTTTGTCGCCGCGGAGAGTTGGGCATTTTTGATGCAGGTGGTGCATGGCAGCTTCATGAGGCCCCGCACGGTGCGGGTCGCAGTGGTCGTACTCTATGGCTACGCTTCCTCGGTCTGCCCACTCGCTGGTGAATGTCCATTCTGCCGTCGGTGTTCGACTCCGGGCCACGTGCGCTGGGTGGCCCGGGGGTACTGTGTGAAACCAGGGGGATAGCCATGCCTGCTGGTCACCGGATGTGGCGGCGATGGGGGTGTGATAGTGGGTGGAGATGAGGTGCAGTGGGGACGATGGGGTGTCGAGGGCTGCCGGACCGCAGTGCCAGCACGTGCGTGGTATGCCTTGGTCATCGTGTCTGATCGGTGGCACCAGGATGGTGGGTGGTGTCCAGCCTTCGCCTGACGGGTTTGGCCCCTCCCGCTTCGTGTTGCCCTCGTTGGGGGCCTTGTGCTCCTTCAGGCAGGGTCGGGGGTGCTTGTGCTGGAAGGCTTTGTATGCGGCGTCGATATCCTTGGGTCCTGGCATGGTGCGTCCTGCTTTCGTGGCACATGTGCGGAGGTATGCCTGGAAGATGCTCGCGCTGGCCATTGCGTGTCGGAGAGGAAGGGGGCATGGTGGGCTCCGCATTGGGCCATGACTCTCAACTGCGTGGGGGTGATGTACACTATGGTGATGGTGGCCCCCACGAGGCGTAGGGTGTCCACTTTGCCTGCCGGGTGCCGGTGGATGCCGCTTTACGTGGCCACGAGTGGCCCCTGCTGATCGCAATGGTGGCTCGTCAGGATGGCATGTGTGTGGTGCGGTAGGAGGAGTTGCAGCTGGGTACAAATTCCGGTGCCCACGGAGATGGGGACGCCTTGTTGTGCTTGTATCCACCGAGGGCAGGCGTTGCCGGCCGTTTACGCTTTTTTAATGCGTATGGCTGCCGCTTCGCGGACCGCGGGTTGGTGGTTATATGTCATTCTGTGTAGGAGGTGCGCTGCGTGTTTGGCATAGCCTGTATCAACTAAGGCGCCGGTGTTGTCCCCGGAGTAGCGCCAGTGCGTCATCATGGCCTCCTTGGGGAAGGACGTCGGCCAACCTCCGTGGTGCGCCCATGCCTTGGTTACTTGTTGGCGAGCGTGGCGTAGGGTGCCTTGGTTGTCCGGGAGGTGTAGGGCCTGGTATCAGATGGCCGCGTCGAGCACCGCCTCCACGAAATATGCCAGGCCCTGCGTAGACAGGAGGTCGCCCCTGGCAGCTTGGGGTAGTTGGGCGAGGTGCCCTTCCAGCTTGTTTCGGAGTGCGATGTTGTCATGCCGTGTGGCCTGTGTGACCCCCAGGTGGATTGTGGTGTCGTTGAGGTGTAGGGGTTTGCCTTTCCGGATGTGGGGGGGGGGGTCCCGATGTCGGCTAGCCCAACCGACTTGCGGGGGTGCACCAGGAGGTCGTGGACGTCGAGGTAGGTTGTGATGAGCTGGAGAATGGCGGACGCCTGGTCGGTGGTCGTTGGTAGCCCTGCCTTCGCGGGGTTGCGGTGGCGGGTGACCTTGGTTAGGAGGTTGTCGTCCGCGAAGTTGATGAGGGGGGACCGTAGCGGGTATGGGGCATATCCGGGGTATACCCGTGCCAGCTCGAATGCTACCGGGAGGGTGACAAGGAGGTAGAGGAAGGGGCCCTCGGCGCCCCCCTGGGGGACCCCGCTGTCTGTGCCGGTCCAGGGGGTACGGCCTGCCGCTGTGATAACGGCGTAGAGACGGGTCTGGATGTACCCAGTCATGAAGGGTAAGAGAGGCAGGCCAATGGCATCCCATACCTCTGTGAAGAGCTGGTGCGGTGCGCGGGGGAACGCGCCTTGGACATCGAGGCAGGCGACGATCATCTTGTAGGGGTTCATGTCCAGCGCGGTGTCCTGGAGGAAGATGGCCTCGTGGGGGGAACTGCCTGCCAAGGCGCCCCACATGCTGGCGGGCAAGTGAGCGAAGACCTCCGGCGCAATGCGGACCTGGATGAGCGTCCACACCAGCTGGACTTCGGTGGTGGCGCATACTATGGTCCGCCATTTTCCAGTCCCCCTTCTTGCAGATTGGATGGACCAGGTTGGCCCACGCGGGGGGGATGGCTATGGTGTCCGTGACAATGTCCGATAGGCGGGCTGCCAGGGGCGCTTGACGGGCAGGGTGAGGCGTTGGTACGCTTCGGCCGGTAGTGTGTTGACGCCGGGCACGACCTCCTTTTTTGGGCGGTCTAGGGCATGTTGGAGTTCTGGGATGCTGAAGGGGGTGTGCTCGATGGCGCGCTGTTGGTCCCGGTTGAAGACCTTGGGCCAATTTTTACAGATGGTGCTTCCGGTATGGGGGTGGAGCGCGGGGAGGGCGTCCCCGTGTTGTGCCTGGAAGCTATCCAGGACGGCTTGGAGGACAGTGTCTGGGTCGTTGCCGAGGCCTCCATCGGGGGTGCCCACCGCGTGGATGATGCGGCGACCCGTGTCCTCCAGGATGCGGCTGACATACAGCAGGGACTTGTACGGCGTGTCGTTTCTGCCGTACCTTTCGCATTGCTGGGCTGCGGCTGCCATGCGGTGGGCATGCCATTCCTGGCGCTGGTCGCGGCGGGTGGTGAGGAACGCTCGGAGGTGGGGGTCTCGTTCCTGTGCCTTCGGTGTGCTGGGGTGTTGTAGGGTGGCGGGTTCCTCTTTTGTGGTCCAAATGTCATGGAGGAGCTGTTGGAGGGTGAGGTTCGGTGGTGTTCCCGTGTGGATGGTGTTGCGTTCCATGCCGTACACTTGTGCTGCCTGGCGCATGGCGGTGGTGAGTATTGGTGCATCGGGGCGGCGCAGGATGGCGTGTAGGGCCCTGTTATACCTGTGCCAGGCGCCGTGGTGGTCCTCGGCCGGGAACCGCAGCGTGGGTGGGAGGGTGTTGTCAGGCATGGTGGCTGCAGCCGGGGGTAGGTTGGGGATGCTGAGATCAATGTAGAGGGGTCGGTGGCCCGTGCCTGCAGGCGGGAGGTCCCTGTAGGTTGCCTCGTGGACGCGCACCGTGGTTGGGTCCCCGGAGCACCTGACGATGCGGGGGGTTGGTGCCGGCGGAATGGGGGTAGTGGGAGGGTGTGCCGGTGAGTCCTGCTGTGAGGTCGGTGAGGCCCAGTTGGTGCATGGCGTCCCAAACAGAAATGTCGGTGGCTGTGGGTTGGCCGGTACGGTCGTCGTCCTTGGGGGCGCCGTTTGGGTCACCAATGATGATGGTGGGCGCCAGGAGGGAGAGACGGCGGTATGCCAGGCTCAGGGCGTCCAGGAAATCCTTGGTTTCCCCCCCCAAATTAGACGTGCGTGAGGAGCACGTTTAGCTGCCATCGGGGCCCCTTGCATTGGTACGCCCCGAGGCGGCCGTCCACTCCGAGGCCGGGGTGGGCATGTACCGTGACCGATGTCTTGTGGTAGAGGGGCACCCCTCGCTGCTGTTGGGCGTGGTATTTGTTCCCCTCCAGGTCCAGAATAGGTGCTGGCTCGGGCAGGTCAAACCTGCGGAGGGCCTGTTCCGGGAACCCAAGGAGGTCTGCGCCCTGGGGGCGTGGCCCGGGCATGGCTTGCAGTGTGGCGGCCTTGGTGGGGTCTTAGGTGACCGCGGGCTCGTTGAGGATGTTGATGCGGGCGTGGGCTTCCGTAGGCGCTGGCTGCTGGGGATCGGTGGTCCTGGCGATGGGCCGTCTCCGGCCCGGGCCCCGTCAGGCGTCGAGGAGGTCGATGACACCCTGGGCTGCGGGCGCCTTGCGGCTTCGCTTCTGGGGCTGTGTCAGCGGCCATGCGATGTGGACCTCGCCCGTGTACTCGGTGCCGGTGAGGTGCTCTATGTCGGGGGTGCACAATTGTATGGGGACCGTCTCATGACCCTTTGGGTCTCCCCAGAGTTCGATGGTTCGCCCCACCTTCTTGTCAATGGAGGTGGCTGGGTCCGATTTGACGTGGATCTTGAATCCCTGGTGGTCCCCCGTGTTGCGTTGCGATGGGTGACATCACCCGCGGCCCATATCCACGTTGAGGGGCCAGCGGCCGTGGCGTAATCGAAGGGCAGTTGTACTCGGGTACCTATGGCGTACTCGGGGTATAGGGCGGCGGCTTCCTCCCCGGTCCATCTTCTTGGCTTGGGCTTTGGTGCGGGTTTGGGCTATGTAGGGGCTTTGCGTTTCTTCGCACCCTGGCGGTACCGGGTATTGGGCCCTCCTCTTTGAAGAGCTGCGCCTTGGGGCTGCTGCACAGGCGCGTGGCCTGGTGTGAACACGGGGTGTTCACGGGTGGCTGCGACGTCGGGCTTGTACGTGGCAACGGCGTGTGTCAGCAGGAGCACTTGCTTGGTCATGATGCCAAACGCCTCCTCGGCCGCTTGCAGGGCGTCGGGCGGGTCCGTGGGCCAGGTGAGGAGCTGCTGGCCGGCATTTGCCCTGTGGCGGCGCATGTGGGCCGCGTAGCAGGTGGCGTGGCGTGTCCATGCAGGGGTGCGCTCCGGGGTGAGGGGGCCCCCTGGCACCCCTTGTGCCCAGTAGAGCGTGTGGTGCAGCGTGTTCCAGGCTGCCTCCCGGGGGTGGGGAATGCGGGCAGCGAGCCACAGGCGCTCCCCACCGCATGGCGGGGGGGGTATCTCGTCGTCGGGGGCGTGCGCCGTCGCGGCCTGACCTTGCCGTGGTCGTCCCACTCCACTGTCCACCAAGTATCCCGGTGTTTGAGGACGTGTACTTCTGTGGTGGCCGGGGGTGCGTCCATCGTGTCCCAGCCGACGAGCTGGATCCGGCGGACCACGGGCTGGGCTTTTCGGGGGCGCTCGCATGAGGAGGACTTGGTGGATGTCCTCGGCAGTAGGTCGCGGGCTTGGGGCGTCTTGTGCCACCTGGGCTACAGGTGGAGAGTGGCGGTCCTCCCAGAGGCGGGAGGCGGCCGCCGTAGGGTACATGGCCGCGACCAGGACGTGTTCCGTCAGCCCTTCCACCACGAGGTGGTTTTCCCACTCCAGATCTCGGGGAATGGTGGCTTCCGCCTTTAGGGTGTGGAGTGCGATGGCGCATTTGGGTCCAGGCATGGCATCTGTCAGCTCATCTGGTGGGCGCCCGTTGGACAGGGCGTGGGGGGGGGCGCCTCAGGAAGGGGGACGGTCCCACTGCCAGGTGTTCGACGAGGTGGAGTAGTATGGCGTGGTGGCGGTCCGCCGCAGGCAGGAGGTAGGGGTGCGGCTCCCCGGGTATAGTGCCGAGGTATATGCCCCCCCTGTAGGTAGGGGTGGGCAGCGGCTGCTGCAGGGCGCCCGCGCACAGTTGTGCGCACCGGGGGTTGTAGTGGGTGCACTGGGCCGTTATGGGGTACGGTACGGCGTATTTGGTGAAGGGTCCCACCGCGCGCCGTACGTGGTGGGGGATGATGGTGCGGAGGTTTGCCAACGGTGCTCTGCGGCTTTCGCCATGGTATACCCAGAGCGTGTCCTCTAGTGCCATCTTGGGGCGTAGCTTTCGGGCTAGCAGGTTTATGGTGCTTTTGTGGGTGGCCTGGGTGACGGTGCCGGGTCCAGTGCTAATGCGTGGGAGCAAGTTGTTTTGGTTGTTTTGGTTGTTTTGTATCGATCGTGTGGGCAATTCTTGACACCATGTGGCCCGAAGCAATTAAAGCATGCCACTCCCTTGATAAACGAGCCATAACTTGCAATATCCTTGCACATGGTAGCGCGTTCGGGGCACATATACATCAAATGGCCTTTCTTCGCACATAACTCAGAAATAGTCTCCGACCTGGGTCGATACTTTCCTTGCTCTTTGGGAGGCATTGTTGATAACTCCAATGAAAGATAGAAAAAATGTTCAGCAACGGAAGGATGGATAAAGCACGGCGAAGTCCTCGCAGCGCGGAGAGATTGTGTTTGTATGAACGCTTATTTCGTTCAAACTTGGAATGCCACTTGAGCAACAAGCAAATTGAAACCCCAAAGGCTAGCAAACCTTCCTCAGTGGCACGACATGCAGCGGAACGCCATAAGCCATAAAGAATCCGTAGATGACGTGTTTTTCGGGTTGCTAGGTTCAGACACAATTTGCTTCACATAACTCACAGGTCATGTGCTCACACCATGGATTGAATCATATAATGCCCCTACATGCCTGTAGAATTGGAGAGATTCACAGGAACTAAGTACATTAGCGGGGTACGGGTAGTTATTTTGTTCATTTGCAAATTTGAGTTCCCAATCTCCTAGCTTGCTATATTTGACACCGTAGAACCTCCTAGTGGCCATGATTGCGCCCATACCCTGTCGTGACGCTAACCTACTGCAAAATGTCAAAGGATAGGGTCACCGTCAGCTTCATCCATTTCTCAGTTTGCATTCAAACCTGTCCAATTTTAATTTACCCCCCCCTTGTTGCCTCGTCCTTCCAATGCGCTGGTTTGTGCTTTACTTGGACAGCAATGTTTGGAGTACCAGTAGTGGGCACACTCACCAGGAGCAAGTGGCACGGAACGAGAGCACCAAAGCGAAAGTGAGGACCACTTCTCTCTGCCGGCGTGTCTGTTTGTCGTTTACTCTTGATTGACGGTGGTTGGTGGTCGTAGGTCCTCGGTACTTGAACTTGAAGCATGATATATACTGTCATCTGAACTGTCATGCTCATGAAGCATTTTCGGCGGGGGTGATGTCCGTGCGTCCACAGAAAAATGGGGAAAAATGGAAAATCCTTCAACCCATCACCCCAACCTCTCCAAGTACTACATGAAGTCTATTCCAAACTTCGATTCCATTGGAGTTGCGTAAATGGTCTTGGAATCCTTGCTCACCCCACGGGGAGCGTCCGCGGACACAATCTGGCGTCTATGGACAAAGAGATGGTATATGTAACATAATAAATGCGTTGACATGTACAATGTATGAGTAACAATTCTATACTATAAAATAGCATAAAAAAGAAGACGAAATGAAGGCGACGGCGTCGCCGCCATCAGAAAATCTGACGGCTACGAGGCGTCGCCATCAGGATCTCCACTGAGATCCTGCCCAAACTGGGCCAACCAGTGGTTTCTGGGCGAAAAACAACAAAATAAAGTGATTTTGTAGTCAAAAACACTCATTTTGCGCGTCTCCCCCCAACGCGTCGCGTAGCCGACACGACGCGTTTCTGTGGCAATTCAACCTACATATGAAAAGGCCCACTGTTGGGCTACGCCATAGGCGTCTGGGCGATTCCTGGAATCGCCTCAGCATTTTTTGAAAAATGCGTGAACGCGCCACTTTTCGCAAAAATGGACCTTCGCGGAACGCCGCGAAAAAGGTCACGCTATAATCTTTTAGTTCTAAAAACGATAAAACAATAATAAAATTGCCTAAAATCTTTAGAAATCGAGAGTTAAATTCTCGATCTGGAGCTGCGTCGCGCAGGCGACGACTGTCGTCGCCAGTCCAGAAAAGACGTAAAATGACGATTTCTGGGGTATTTTACAGAAATCCCACAGAAATCAGGATGCCGTAGCATCGACAGGAAAATTCCTGATCTGGCCTGGCGAAGAGCGCCACAGGCTGGGCAGCGGGTATGGGTGAAGCACCCCATACCGCTTCCCCCCCCTCCTTAGAAGCCTTGCCTATATCCAAAGGAAGGCAAGGCCAAGGAGGCGCTCTGACCCCTGCAGTGCCCTGGTTTCAACTCTGATTCAGCAGGACAGTGGGGGGGGGGGGGCTTCGTGAGTAATTTACATGCGGGGGAGCACCACACACATGTAAAAAAAAAATTATTTTTTTTTTTTTTCATCTTGAAATATTCATAGGGCAATTGCCCCTCAGGCGACCACACTGGTCCCTGGCACTCCTCGTAGCCTCTGGTGATCAAACCAGGGGCGCTGCAGGGCCTTCCGCCCTGACTGATGGCGCTTAGGCGCACATATGGGCCCTTTTTCCCCATGGGCATGGAAATCAATAATTCAATGAATTCAGAAAAAATTATTTAGGGTCAAACCCAAGGCAACGACTTCCTCGCGCCTGAATTTAGGGCCATTTCCTGCCCAAGGCGACGAATTCCTCGTGCCTTTTAGGGTCGATTCCCAACCCAAGGTGACGAATGTACGCACCTGATGTGGGGGATTTAGGGTCATTTCCTACCCAAGGCGCCCCACGCCTTTTTAGGAAGGGACCTCCCGGAGGGTCAACCAACCCAAGGCGACGAATTAACGCGCCTGATTTGGCTACTGGTGGACGCGGGGCGCTCTCCGCGCGACCTGCTGTCGTTGCTCTTGGGATTTGCCATCCACACCACTTGTCAAGCTGCTGCAGGGTCCAGATTTCCTGAAGACCTCTGCTGGGATCGTCGTCGTCGTCGCAGGAGCTCCTGGAGCTGATCTCAGGGCCGTCGTCGTCGCTGCTGTTGCCTTGGGGGCCAGTCTTGGCCCAGGCGTCTCTTCTTGCAGTGTATTTCCACCAGTGCAATACCTTAGGCTGCAGTCTGTTGCGCTGCGGGAGTTGTCGAAGACCAGGCAGCAGGATACCACTCGACGTTGTGGGAGCTCATCGACCGGTCCGCCAGTGAACCACGCGGACAGCGGCAAGACCATTTTGAAGCATTTTCGGCGGGGGTGATGTCCGTGCGTCCACAGAAAAATGGGGGAAAATGGAAAATCCTTCAACCCATCACCCCAACCTCTCCAAGTACTACATGAAGTCTATTCCAAACTTCGATTCCATTGGAGTTGCGTAAATGGTCTTGGAATCCTTGCTCACCCCACGGGGAGCGTCCGCGGACACAATCTGGCGTCTATGGACAAAGAGATGGTATATGTAACTTAATAAATGCGTTGACATGTACAATGTATGAGTAACAATTCTATACTATAAAATAGCATAAAAAAGAAGACGAAATGAAGGCGACGGCGTCGCCGCCATCAGAAGATCTGACGGCTACGAGGCGTCGCCATCAGGATCTCCACTGAGATCCTGCCCAAACTGGGCCAACCAGTGGTTTCTGGGCGAAAAACAACAAAATAAAGTGATTTTTGAGTCAAAAACACTCATTTTGCGCGTCTCCCCCCAACGCGTCGCGTAGCCGACACGACGCGTTTCTGTGGCAATTCAACCTACATATGAAAAGGCCCACTGTTGGGCTACGCCATAGGTGTCTGGGCGATTCCTGGAATCGCCTCAGCATTTTTTGAAAAATGCGTGAACGCGCCACTTTTCGCAAAAATGGACCTTCGCGGAACGCCGCGAAAAAGGTCACGCTATAATCTTTTAGTTCTAAAAACGATAAAACAATAATAAAATTGCCTAAAATCTTTAGAAATCGAGAGTTAAATTCTCGATCTGGAGCTGCGTCGCGCAGGCGACGACTGTCGTCGCCAGTCCAGAAAAGACGTAAAATGACGATTTCTGGGGTATTTTACAGAAATCCCACAGAAATCAGGATGCCGTAGCATCGACAGGAAAATTCCTGATCTGGCCTGGCGAAGAGCGCCACAGGCTGGGCAGCGGGTATGGGTGAAGCACCCCATACCGCTTCCCCCCCCTCCTTAGAAGCCTTGCCTATATCCAAAGGAAGGCAAGGCCAAGGAGGCGCTCTGACCCCTGCAGTGCCCTGGTTTCAACTCTGATTCAGCAGGACAGTGGGGGGGGGGGGGCTTCGTGAGTAATTTACATGCGGGGGAGCACCACACACATGTAAAAAAAAATTAATTTTTTTTTTTTCATCTTGGAATATTCATAGGGCAATTGCCCCTCAGGCGAGCACACTGGTCCCTGGCACTCCTCGTAGCCTCTGGTGACCAAACCAGGGGCGCTGCAGGACCTTCCGCCCTGACTGATGGCGCTTAGGCGCACATATGGGCCCTTTTTCTCCATGGGCATGGAAATCAATAATTCAATAAATTCAGAAAAAATTATTTAGGGTCAAACCCAAGGCAACGACTTCCTCGCGCCTGAATTTAGGGCCATTTCCTGCCCAAGGCGACGAATTCCTCGTGCCTTTTAGGGTCGATTCCCAACCCAATGTGACGAATGTACGCACCTGATGTGGGGGATTTAGGGTCATTTCCTACCCAAGGCGCCCCACGCCTTTTTAGGAAGGGACCTCCCGGAGGGTCAACCAACCCAAGGCGACGAATTAACGCGCCTGATTTGGCTACTGGTGGACGCGGGGCGCTCTCCGCGCGACCTGCTGTCGTTGCTCTTGGGATTTGCCATCCACACCACTTGTCAAGCTGCTGCAGGGTCCAGATTTCCTGAAGACCTCTGCTGGGATCGTCGTCGTCGTCGCAGGAGCTCCTGGAGCTGATCTCAGGGCCGTCGTCGTCGCTGCTGTTGCCTTGGGGGCCAGTCTTGGCCCAGGCGTCCCTTCTTGCAGTGTATTTCCACCAGTGCAATACCTTAGGCTGCAGTCTGTTGCGCTGCGGGAGTTGTCGAAGACCAGGCAGCAGGATACCACTCGACGTTGTGGGAGCTCATCGACCGGTCCGCCAGTGAACCACGCGGACAGCGGCAAGACCATTTTGAAGCATTTTCGGCGGGGGTGATGTCCGTGCGTCCACAGAAAAATGGGGGAAAATGGAAAATCCTTCAACCCATCACCCCAACCTCTCCAAGTACTACATGAAGTCTATTCCAAACTTCGATTCCATTGGAGTTGCGTAAATGGTCTTGGAATCCTTGCTCACCCCACGGGGAGCGTCCGCGGACACAATCTGGCGTCTATGGACAAAGAGATGGTATATGTAACATAATAAATGCGTTGACATGTACAATGTATGAGTAACAATTCTATACTATAAAATAGCATAAAAAAGAAGACGAAATGGAGGCAACGGCGTCGCCGCCATCAGAAAATCTGACGGCTACGAGGCGTCGCGATCAGGATCTCCACTGAGATCCTGCCCAAACTGGGCCAACCAGTGGTTTCTGGGCGAAAAACAACAAAATAAAGTGATTTTTGAGTCAAAAACACTCATTTTGCGCGTCTCCCCCCAACGCGTCGCGTAGCCGACACGACGCGTTTCTGTGGCAATTCAACCTACATATGAAAAGGCCCACTGTTGGGCTACGCCATAGGCGTCTGGGCGATTCCTGGAATCGCCTCGGCATTTTTTGAAAAATGCGTGAACGCGCCACTTTTCGCAAAAATGGACCTTCGCGGAACGCCGCGAAAAAGGTCACGCTATAATCTTTTAGTTCTAAAAACGATAAAACAATAATAAAATTGCCTAAAATCTTTAGAAATCGAGAGTTAAATTCTCGATCTGGAGCTGCGTCGCGCAGGCGACGACTGTCGTCGCCAGTCCAGAAAAGACGTAAAATGACGATTTCTGGGGTATTTTACAGAAATCCCACAGAAATCAGGATGCCGTAGCATCGACAGGAAAATTCCTGATCTGGCCTGGCGAAGAGCGCCACAGGCTCGGCAGCGGGTATGGGTGAAGCACCCCATACCGCTTCACTCATGCTCATGCTCATGCACCACAAAGCGTGTTACCTTGCACCATCGGGACGATGTGTGTTCTACTCGTTGTAGCTTAGATGGAATGGATGTAGCCAAAATTGAGCGCTTGCGTTTTCGATTATGTGGACCCGGCTGGGTGGGCTCACTTGCGCTTTGGTGCTCTGGTTCCGTGCCACTTCCTCCCCTAGTCACCTGCAAAACACAATCCTGGCTGGTGTGCGGCACTTCACTCGAGCAACCTTGCCCAAGTGAGGAGCTGTGCACTTCATTGGTTTGCATGTTCTCAAAAAAGGCATCAAGCGATTGTTTGGCCTCACCCGAAGCTCCAACTCGCAGGTAATGCTCAGAGAAGGCCTCCAAGTTTTCCCACTGTCCTAAACAAGCTACCACTTCACTCGGAAGATTGAGATGGCGAAAATGCTCAATAAAAGCGCCACGCATGGAATGCGGGCCAAAGACGGACATGTCGACACCAAACTTTGTTAACTCAGAGCGTGTGAGGCTGGCAATGGAATTGCAAGTAAGGCCGGACCAAGGGCGATGCAGCGTCACCAACAGTGGCCCACCAAGGGGCACCATCTTGGACGTGAGTGCAACATATTGACACAATACGTGATAAGGTGACCAAACTTGCAATTTCAATGACAAGACCGTTGTGTTTGTTTTTGCTTCGGACTACAATCAAATGGCGCTCGCCAATGCTGGCAATGGAACGGACTATTCGAGCAAGGTCAATTCACCGAAAAGGCCCTAAAAACCGCCAGAGCAAAATTAGTTTGAGGCATGCTTGCTGTATAATTGACATATCACACCGTGTGTTCACCAATGCCACGAAAACAGGGTTAGGATCCAGAAAGGGGCGCACTTCGGGGAATGCTTATTCCATGACTTACGGGCATGCTTGAGGAGCGGATGAAATTTGACATCTGCGAAGCCTGGATTCAATAAGAGCGCTGAGTATGCGTTACACGCTTGTGATGGGGAGTGTGAGTGCAACTCCAACAAAAGCCCAACAAAGGCATCCAATGGCGAATCGATAGTGAGACTATCTCTCAGCGCCATAGCAAACAGAAATGCAAAAGCGTTTTGATAACGGGCAAGAGAACCTAGCTGCTTTAGATGTTCACATATTAGAACTTCCGTGAAGCTCCTGGCTTGTAAGCGGCTCCGGATAACAGAATGCAAATCAGGTGCCAATTGGGTTCTTTCATGCAATGACCTAGACAGTTCCGATAAAGGCCCCACCTTGGGCGAATTCGAATGATGTGTGTTCCCCGTACTTGCAAGGACATTAACAGGGGCCACCATAGTTCGGAAGCCCAGATGGGTACTAGTGTTAGACTCTGCATGCTGGGGGTGCGCGCACGCGATGCAGGCATTGGCCGATGATTGTCCATGGCGGGTGTGCAAAGCAAGTGGTTACTGCTTGAAGCGGGCAGGATAAGGCGTCCACCAGTGCTGCTTGATGGGCTCCACACCAACCATTGGGCTTAGGGCTGTCAGCCCCAACCGGTCCAGCTCGGCTCGCGTGGAGTTTTCCACGTGGCTGTAGGGGGGCTGGACCGTTCTTGGTATGAAAGGGCTTCTTGGGATCACAGCGGGGGTTGGCATCGGTCGGCTCCTCAAGCTTCTCAGGGTGTTCGTCAGCCCCGCCACCAAATGATTGGCTTGTACTCGATGGGGTGTAGCTGACGCTTCTGGAGGAATCAGGGGCTCCAGTTTAGCCCGAATTTCCTGAGTTAGATGACCAACAATTTCAGAGGTGGCTCCTCGGAGAGCCCCTCGTGTCTCCGACCGCGTCAGGTACCTGTTTGAGGATCTTCCAGATCCTCTACTCCTTTCAACAAGAGACTCAGGGCCACGTAGGCCACTCAGAGAAGTGAAACCAGGTGCTGGCATAGTATAGCCAGGTTCGGGTGCCGCATAGCCAGGTATCCCAGTCATGTACACGCCCGCCGCGGGTCTGTGATAGCCATCTTCATAGCGGCGCGGCATAGGCTCAGGAACACCGGTGTGGGTGGAGCTGGATGCCATTGGTTCGCTGACTGCAGTTGCCATAGGTGGCACAGTCGCGGCTGGAGTCACACCATAGGTGAGGTAAGGCATTCCAGTAAAGCCTAGACCCTCAGCCATAGGTGGGGTGGTTGTGGGTGAGGATGTAGCTGGATGTGTAGCTGGGACTGTAGTGGTTGTTGGACAGGGTACTGCAGGGAAATCAGAGGCGCTCGGCGCGCTTGCAACAGGTGTGTCCTCGAAGGGCACCTCGTCGGATGGTCCGTATCCATCTCCAGGGTATACCTCTTCGGCACCCATGTCCACTGCTTGCTTCTCCTTGTCCTTCTCTTTGCCTTCAGGTCCTCAACCGGATAGACCACTGAAGGCAGCTCTCAAGCCCTCCAGGGAATCATCCCGCAGCCCACTTAAGGGCACTGAAGGTCCAGGCTCCTCAAGTTCCGGTTCACCAGCAGGTTTGGGCGCTGGCGCTGGCTTGGCTGGTGCCACTGAGGGGGCTGTTGTCTCGGCAGTGTCCTTGGTGTCGATATTGTATTTCTCCGCCCTTCATTGGAGTCAGTCTCAACGTACTGGTCGTACTGCAAGGGGTTTCAAGTACGCAAAGACTGAAAATCTCTGCTACCAGAAGGTTAGAACAGGCTTTCACTGTTGAATGCTTTGATGATATTGTTTTTTTGATGACCCTGCTCGTTCCTGCTGCTTCTTGATGTAGTTCAGGTTTTCCAAACAAATAAGTTTTGATGAAATCAACTCAGATAAGTACCCACAGTTGCAAGGCAAAGGACCACAGGATCCAATCCACAACATGAGGGGCTGCAGTCACAGGAGATGATGTAGCAACAAAGGAAACTCACAATAACTACAGATTTATGAAAAGATAGTCCGAATATATCCTACAAACATGGAAGGACTGCCCGCATGGGCATCCTCTCTTTTATAGTGCCATCTAGAAATGTGCACGCTTTTTTTGGGTCCCATAGCTGCTGCGGTGGCATGGCTTGTGGCGCTGACGTCACTGCCATGTCACATGGGAGCTTCCTACTTAGGTAGGCTGACTGGGAGTTGAACCCAGGACCTCTCAAAAAGAGGTGCCACAGCTCCCTAGGGTGCAGACCACTAGGATAGCTAAGCATTCATGAGGAAACATAGAAAAATGAATAGGCTCTAGAACAATGTCAGCGCCTCAGTCAGTCCAGAAAATGGTGTATGAGTCCAATCAGTTGGGGGATCAGGGGTCCACACAACATTCATAGATGAATGCTTGGTTTTATAGGTCAAAGTGTCTTGTCACCCCTTTTTGGATAGGCCAATACTAAGAGAAAAATGCGTTATGCCTTTAGGCCTCTTTATAACAACTGGAGCTAACCTTTTGGCAGAGAAATACACTTTTTCTTACTGTCTGCAGTCGTCGTTGATGGGCAAGTCGGGCTGTCGTTGCTGGTCTTGCTTGCAAGGGGTTGACCGCTTTTCCCCGAGCGCCAGCCGCCTAAACTGACAAAGAGGGCAAGGCGGGGGCACGAGGGAGGGGAGGTAGGTGCATGGAGAAGGACACAACATGTAAGGAAGCAGGGTAAAGGGACGCGGCGGGTTAGAAAAAGCTTTCGAATTTTACGCGCTGCTCGCGACGCGTTTTTCTCCACGTATAGGGCTCTACGAACTATGAGGGGCATGGCGTTGTGTTTGCCTATTGGTTACGGTGCCTACGGCGGGTCTTACTTGCCTATTTGGGCTACAAAATTCTTGCGTCGCGTTTCAGGTTCTGAAGTTGCGTGTTCATTTTATAGGTGTCAACAAGCACCTAGTCTGTACTTTGTCACACTTCCGCCACCCTGAAATTTAATTTGTGCAGCTCACCCTTTGCCACCTTCTGTCTTTGTTGAAGACTTTGGTTTTGGGCGACAAGGTTGACGCTACGCTTGACATTGTTAAGGATGTCACTGGCAGCGAAAAGGTGGGGGAGGTTGAGGGGCTGGATGGGGAGGATGCGGAGGCGGATGAGACGGACATGGGGGACGCGCGTGCTGGCTGCTGGGTCCTGTGGGCAAGTTGGGTGGGGGTGCGGGTTCAGGCATCGGGTGTCTGCGCGCGCTTTACCTGGTGTCCTGTGTGCGTGCAGGTACCGGTGGTGTGGGCTGTGTCATGTATGGCGCGTGGTGGTGTCGTGGAGTTGTCTTGGATGCGTGGGTTGGTGGGCTACCCGGGGGGGGTCGACATTTGCTCCATGATGTGCGGGTCTGACTGCTGGAGGCAGTGGTGGGTTCAGAAGAAGGCTCCCTAGATGCCGGGCATGTCCTCCTCCGTGAGGTGCGGGGAGTGTTGGGTGGGGGTGTCCAGGCCTGGCCAGAGCAGGGTCATGAGGCGGGCCGCCACCATGACCAGAGCAGCATGGTGGTGAGGCAGCGGGGGGGGGTCGCTCCCGTGCCATTCAGGGGAGCCTCCCTCTACTTCGGGCGGAGGGTGACCTTCCACGTCCACCTGTGGGCGGGGATTTGCCAGGACGGTTGGGTCCATTTGGCAAGGCAGTACATTGCCCTGCCCATGCCCTGGTTGCCGCTGCGGATGCAGAGCAGCGTCTCCAGGGACCTGTGCCCCCACGTGCACCGAATGTGGAAGACGTCAGGCTCATTCACCCTGGTGTACGTGTCAGGGCCGGGGCTGGCCGGGGAGGGGTGTAGTCGGCAGGGAGGAGGGTGTCGGTGCCGTGGACCCCCCGGGGGTTGGTTGGGGCGCCGCAGCTGGTGGTGGAGCGGGTGTAGTGGCGGTTGTACATGAGCGTCGTGTGCGTTGAGGGGGCCGGCTGCCTTTTGGTGGGGATGGGGATGTCGAAGTGGACGAAGTTGCTCAGCGAGGCCACACGGTCAACCCACGTCCTCATTTTCCATGCCAGGGTGTGGGCAGAGGTGGTGCTGGGCGGGGAGTGGGTCATGTCCGGCTCGCGGTAGCGGGTGCGGCCCGTGGAGGTCACCAGCTCCGGCTCGGGGTCTCTGACATGGTGCCGCCCGAATTTGACGGGGGGCACCCAGACGCAGTGTCCTGTGGTGGTTGGCGTTCGCCGTTGGGGCTGGCGAGCGGCAGGCGCTTGTGTCGAACGACGTGCAGGAAGGCGGCGAAGAGGAAGTCTCCGACGCCTTGGCCCAGGGCGGCTGCCTGGACGAGGGTGGCTGCCCGGATGGCGGGGGCGGTGCCTGAGGTGCGGAGTAGCAGCACCTCCTGGTGCCCGTCCAGAGCCTGCATGTGGTGCTGTAGCGTGGGGGGGGTCGTGGAGGACAAAGGTGGCGAGAGGTGCTGCCGATGCCGCAGCTGGTGGTGCAGCGTTTGGTAAGGGCGGTGGTGTGTGCGTTGGGGAGGGAGGGGTCGCCGCAGCTCTGTGCGGGCTCTGGTGATGGGGTGTTCCCTGGTCGTTGAGGGAGGCTGAGTTCGCGGACGGGTGCTTCGGCGCCGGGCGGGGACGGTGGGGGCCGGTGGTTGCCTCCGTGTGGTGAGTTGGTGCTCGGGACTTGGAGGGGGGGGGCGGGGGGGGCATGTGGGGGTGCATGTTGTGTAGGTTGGGCGTCTGCCTGTGTCTCCTGGCCTTGTGGGTGGTGTGTGTGTGCGTCAGGCGGGTCATGCGGCCCCTGGCTGGCCGTGGTGTTGATGGGGGGGATGGCTGCCTGGGATTCTGTGTGGCACTGCGGTTCGCCGGCGGCGGGCGGCTGTTGGTGGGCGGTGCCCGTAGGCAGGGGCTGCGGCTGAGGGGGGGGAGTGCGTGTTGTGTAGGTTGGGCGGTCTCGCCAGGCTGTGTGATCTGTAGGTGTGTCTGCTTCGGGCGGGTCTTGCGGCCCCTGGCTTGCAGTGGTGTCAAGTTGGGAGATGGCTGCCTGGCATTCTGGGTGGGACTGCGGTTCACCGGCATCTAGCGGCTGTTGGTGGGCGGTGCCCGCTGGCAGGGGCTGCGGCTGGGGGGGCGGATGATGGTGTAGTGGTACCCCATGCGTCCGAAGCGGTGGCATGTGATGGCCTCCGTGTTGATATTGCGGCTGCAGGGACCCTTGAGGGCCCGTTTGGGCGTATGGCGGCCAGAGGATCGTGGGCCCGTGTTTTTGGGGCGGCAGATGGTGCTGGGCCTTGTGGTGGTGGTGGTGAGGGTGTGCCGGTTGCCTGTGGTCCCATGGCACCGGTGGGGACGTTGGCATAGGCACGTGGTGGTGGTAGGGCTTTCCGTGGGACACGTGATCGTGTGGTGTGGTCCAGTTCGCTGTGTGGAAGCCTGCGCAACCCGGTGATGATCAAGCTGGTGGGGCTTGCTGTGGTATAGGGGCACGGAGAGGTCGGGGTCGTGGGTGGCGGGGGCGTGCTGGTGCTGCTGGTGGTGCCACGTTCTCTGGCCCTGCGCGAACGGCCGCCTTCCTGCGGCATGGATTTGTGAGGGCGGCGGTTCCTCTGCGGTGCGCACCAGGTGGTATTGGTGCAGGGCCGGGGTGCCGCGGTACGGCGGTGGTGGTGGGCGTTGGGGAGGGTGTTGCTGGGTGCCCTGGAAGTGGGTTGGTGCGGTGCCGCTTGGCCCAAGTCCCAGTTGGGGTACCGCGGCCTGTTGACAGGCACGTTGGCGGGCCCCTTGGCCTGCCCTGACCTTATTGGCCTTGCGGCCGTCGGGGGCAGGTACCCCCTCCTGTCCCCGTGGGGGTGACGGACCGTTGGTGTGCCAGGGATGCGCCTCTCTTCGGCAAGTCTCCAGGTACCTTACGTCAGCGCGTTGGTCCACGGAGTCCATCTGTGTCGCGGCGGCTTCGCTGGGGGCGGTTAGGTGGGTGTCCGGGAAGGATGTTCAGCCCTTAGGGGGCCTCAGCCGGCTCGGAGGGGCGGGATGTGCTGGGTAGATAAGTTTGCTGAGGGGGTAAATTGTTCCTTTCTGCCGGCCAAAAGCATTGTTGAACTGGCAGCAGACGCGCCGGAGGTGGTCCGCCACCACCTCTGGTGCCGTCTCCGTGTGAAGGGTTATGCCCAGCAGGGGGCTGCCCGCAGCCAGATCGCGATCCTGTAGCTTAGGATGCGTCGCGCGCGTGCAGAAATAAAAGATTTTACGCTGAGAAAAGTTCTGTTTTATATTGAAATTTCTCTTTGTAATTCAGGGTTCTCTGTATGGACTAATCATGAAGGATTTCGACAATTTCAAAGAGTGATCAACTGAGTAGGTGTTGTGCTTTGCAAATTGTTCGCCGTAAAAGAGATCAGTCCAGTACCCCATGGGGTATATCAAAATTGTCGAACTTCGAGATGGCGGATCTGCCGGGACACAGTGGTTTCCTGGTTTCTGATTTGATACTGCTAAATGTCCGCCGTCTGCAAAAACTGAGTTCAAATAGTCCAGGTGTGAAGCCTCTGGTACAACAAGAACTCCAGCGTCGAGAATGTGAGACGTTACGGCGATTCAATGAAAATCAGTTACGAAATATACGGCGTACTGAATGCTATGGAAGTTTTGAAACGCTGCGGGCACGCTTAGCTGGTGAGGAATTGCGCAAAAGAGAAACGTGGGTCGATTCCTGCTGCTTGACATGCTCAGCTCGTTCGTTGCGCTGCCTCTAGTGCAGCGCTCATCTCCTTCACTTGTGGCTGCAGGCGTGCGCTCTCTTCAGCGTAACTCGTCAGAGCGCTCTTATTCAACGTGACTGGTCTTTTCACCCGAACTTGTCAGCCGAACTCTCACTCTACTGAACGCCAGCACTTGAACGCGCGCTTCAGCGAACACAGGTCCAGGGACAGCTTTGCGAAACCCATTCCTTCAGTAGGAGCACAGCATCATTACAAAAGGGGTGTGGCCAGGAGCACAGCTTCAACAAGCCTCTTGAGTTTTGCGCCGCCCACCCCTGCTCCAACGCGCAGGCTGCCAAGGGGACAGGGAGAGCGCAACAGCGCACAGACTGGCCGCCACCAGTGACTCCACCACGGCAACCTCGTCTTCCAAAGGTGACTAAAGGTTTTCAGTGTGTGCTGCGTGTGTTCGTGCGCGCTTGCACAGTGGAGAGCCACCGCAGTGGCAGTCTCCCACTGTATAGCCTGGATTCCGACTCAGCTCATTCTCACTTCAGTCAGTGTCAGATCCGATACCTCAATCAGTTGTGGGATCATCGAAGGGCTGAACAGCACTGAGCACCGCGCGCCTACCCTGGGCCTTGTGCTTGGGCAGTAAGGCGCTTTGTGTGTTCGGCTTGTCTTTGAGTATTTTTCAGTCTTCGTCAGTTTTTTATGGTAGATCCTAGCTCAAATGAGCTAGATGAGAAAAACGGGTTTGACACCAAGCGCCTTCCGCACTCAAAAAGCACTGTTCTTGTGCTCAGTGGCTCACACTGATGTGCAGCCTTGCTTCAGTCTTTTGAATCTGAGGCTTCAGGCCCAGTTTTATGCTGGCCTGATTTTGAGCATTTTGCTCGTGAGATGTCAACCAAATTTTGGCGTGTTTTGCTGACAAGAGGATTATTTTTCAAAAGACTTCTGAATTTTTTTAGAGTCACAGTGTGGCTCTTGGTTGGTTTTAACTCTTTGCTCCTGTTAGAGAGCTAGAGCACGCCTGTGCATCTGCCGGTGCTCTGCTCCCATATCTATTCTATGGGTAAACTTATTTTTTTGTACCCTCCCCAACCACTGTTCCAGTTTGGGACTCATATACTCTGCCACTGCAGAGTTTCGTTGCAGAGCCACAGCTCCTGCAGTGACTCCAGCCCCCCACTGAGGGCATGCGTGCCTCAGTGGGCACCTACACTCTAGGCCAGGGTGTAGGGGAAAATTCTGCTTTGTTGTTGTTTTTTTCACAAGAGAATTTTGGGGTGCAGTTTTTGCCTGCGGGTAGCACCCCACAGTTGGAGGGGGGAGTGGTCTCAGCACTATATGTGCTGCAGATCCGTGTACAGTGCTGCGTGCATATTTTTCTGGGGACGCTCAGGAATTTTGTTTACTAATGTATGCACGTGTGCACACTTGCGCATGTGTTTGCTGCATTGTATCCATGCAAGTTCGCTTGCCCTGACCCGCTGATTTTCTCAACCCTTATCCATTTTTTTTCCTTCCTGCTCTGTTTTCAGGTACACTCACAAGAGTATGACTCAGAATTCAGGAACCAAACTGTTTTTCGACGCCCAGTGAGCCAGGTCTGTTTTTCGTCGTTTCTGCACCAGCCCCCCCCCCCCCCCCCCCCACGTGTCAGGACTCCTGCTTTTGTGCTCTGCTATCTTTCAGGATTGCAGAGCCGGAGTACTGACGAACCATCATGAAGCTCAGAAGTAATTGAAGTCAATGAAGCAAATACAGCAGCAATCTGTACATTAGCTTAAGGGTTTTCAGCACAGTGGGTCAGTTCGGAACAGACTCACAGATTTTTTGTGTGCTGCTTGCCCTGTTTGTGCTGCCTGTGTGTTTGCTAATTTTTTTTCAAACTTCTGAGCAGGGTTTTTTTGGTGCAGAAAATTTTATTAGACCAGATGGCATGGGCAGTAAGTAGAATCAAGTGGAACTGTTTTGGATTCCATTTTTGTAAAACTGCCCCCCTGAGGTTTAGGCCAGGAGTTTAGAGCAGGATTTTGCTTAGGTGATTTTCTGTTTGAAAACTTTTAGTGCTTTCTCAGGTATTTTTTCCCATAGTCAGCTGGGTTCTTAGGTGGCAGTGACCCCCCCACTCAGGAGAGTGTGTAGGATACCCGAAGGAAAGTAGAGGGACCTTAGTTGAGGACTTCAGGTCCTGGGGGTAGGAGATGGTACATTATCTCAGTCCATTTCAGCAAGTTTTTTCTGTAAATATTTGCCTGTGCATACCCCTGGGTTTCTGTCAGCCCTTGCAGGCGGCCTAGTGACTGCGGCAAGGGCTTGGCGGGGGGTGTGACGGGTTATGCCCAGCAGGGGGCTGCCCGCAGTCAGATCGCGATCCTGTAGCTTAGGATGCGTCGCGCGCGTGAAGAAATAAAGGATTTTACGCTGAGAAAAGTTCTGTTTTATATTGAAATTTCTGTTTGTAATTCAGGGTTCTCTGTATGGACTGATCATGAAGGATTTCGACAATTTCAAAGAGTGATCAACGGAGTTGGTGTTGTGCTTTGCAAATTGCTCGCCGTAAAAGAGATCAGTCCAGTACCCCATGGGGTATACACTCCGCCCACGCCTTCGGTGCCGGATTCGCCATGTGGGGGGTTGGGAGGCGTTGGCCCGGAAGGTCGATCCCGCGGTGGTGGAAGTACAGGGTGAGGAGGATGTGGCGGGCTGCTACGTTTGGGCTGCCCCCAATGTGGCGTAGAGGCTGGCTTTGGGGGGGCAGGGATGTGTCGCCCGTGGCCATGGCAATGGCCCATGTGTGGTCTGCCGGGTCTGCCGCGTAATGTCCTCCCAGGTAGTCCCGGAAGGTGTCGGTGAGGGGCCCAAAGAAGCTGGGGTGCTGGCCGGGGGGGGTGCAGCCGGGGTCGCGGATTGCGTGCGGTGATGGGGGTTGAGTTCCTTGCAGTGGGGGCAGCGGGCTAGGCGCTGTGCGGCCCCTAGGCAGACCCAGTGCCTACGGTTGCAGAGCAGGACGGTCTGTGGCAGCCGTTGGTGTACGCAGAGGGGGCATGCGGTGGCCGGCGGTTGGCGGCACCTGTGGACGGATGGTGGCGCGGGCGCATGGGGGCTTGCAGTGTGCGCATGCTGGCGGGCGTGCGCATGGTGCCTGTGGTGCTCGTGCGAGTCGCGGCGGTGTTGTCTGCAGTGGATGATGCGCGGGCTGGGTGGTAGGTCGTTGGAGGGAGCATTACTGTTGGTAGAACAGGAGTTTGAGGAGCTGGGTCTGGTCTGTTGGGGGTAAGGTGGCTGCGTGTTGTAGGTACATGTGGGTGCGGTACGTGAGTTGCGTGTCCACTTTGGTGACGGGCGTCTGTTTCATGTGTGCTGGCGTGGCCTGGGGGTAGCCCGTGTGGGTGCCCAGCAGGGTGTAGATGGCGGTTGAGACGAGCCCCCTGCCAACCGCCTTCAGCACCTCCGCATTCCGGAGGATGGTGGTGAGTTTTCGGGCTGTCGGGCTGTGTGATGGTGTGGGCTGGGTTCCAGTCGGTGAGGGTGTCGAGCCCCTGGTACAGGGGGCAGGTCTTGCAGTGGTCCCAGGTCTCGTCCTCTGTGTTGTCGCAGATGCACTTGGTGTACCCTGCGGGGATGCAGATGGAGCGGCGTGTGTACCTTCAGTAGTGTCGAGTGAGGAGTGCTAGCTGCTCGATGGCAAGCTGGAGCTGGGGGTTTTACAGGTGTGCTGGGAGGCTACTCGGGTGCAGGGCCGCGTAGTACAGGGGCGTATGGGGGGAGTCCCCGAGGCGTTGTAGGAGCGCAGTGTTCGCCGGAGGCCTACTGTGGTGGCGAGTTGTTGAATTGGTGTGAGGTAGTGATACTGTTTGCCTCTGTCCCTGTATGGCGTGTCCTCGGGTACCCAGTGCGGGGGCTCTGTGTCTGAGGGTATAGGGGGCAGATGCTGTAGGTGGCTGTGGTGTGTGGTGTCCAGTGGTACGTGTTTGAGCTCCGGGGGGGTGGTTTCAGTTCCGGTGTCTGGCATGCGTGTCCGCGCATGCATTGCCGTAAGTGTGGCCGTGGGACTCCTGTTTGACAATGTGCAGGGCGTCCTGACGATGCATGCCTCTGAAGGCCTTCCATAGCCCGAGCGCCTGTGTGGTGAGGCCAGATTCGAGCGCCTTGTGGAGGGGTAGTTCTGCGAGGGAGTTTGTCAGGTGAATGTCGACCGTGGCGCCTAAGACTGCCCAGATGTTGTGGGGCTGGGTTGTTGTGGGTGATGGTGTGGTATTGATGGTGTCTGCCAGGGTGCGCAGTTCTCCGTGGCAGGACACCCCGAAGTTGGTGGCCCCGGTGTGGTGCTCCACGTGGAGTCCATCCACACGCCGGATGACGAGTACCGAGGCACAGCCGACCGTGGGGGTGTGGTGCTGGGTGCCCGATGCGTCAATGAAGAAGATGATGTTGGTGTCGCTGGGTACGGGCAGGCGGGCAATGGCTGTGGGGTGATAGATGTATACGGGGTTCACCTGGGCGGTCCTCCTGGTGGTTTGTGTAGGCTGAAGCAGCGGTGTCGCGTATACGCCTATCCCCCGGGTGATGATAGTTTGGGCCCGTGGGATGAGGCGGAGGAGGCCTGTGTCGGGGCGGTCCTGTGTGATGTGCGCATACATCGGTTCGAAGAGGTATCCCGTGTTGGGGTGAAACCTCTGGCATGTGATGGTCTGCCGTCGCTCCTTCTCTTCTTTGTCGCCGCGGAGTGTTGGGCATTTGTGCTGCAGGGGGCGCATGGCTGCCTCATGAGGGCCTGAGCGGTGCGGGTCGCACCCGTCATATTCTTTGGCTACGCACTCCCGGTCTGCCGCCCGGTTGCTGGTGAACGTCCATTCTGCCGTGGGTGTTTGACTCCCGGCCACGTGCGCTGGATGGCCTGGGGCTACTGTGTGAAACCAGGGGGAGAGCCACACATTTTACAGACATCAATCTCAAAGACCTTTGCACGCTTCCCATTGGGAAAGCCATGGGGCAAGAGGGACGTTCAGACGCACTGGATGCGGTGGGCGTATTTCCTTATCTCCCTGGTATTCGATATGGCCCAGGTGTCAAATACTTCAACAGCAGCGTTTATGAAAACTGTGAGTGCTCATCCGATGAGGCGGCCATACGTTTTCAGAGGGTGATGGAAATGTGACAATAAGATTGCCCATTTTAGTTCGGACAACGACTCTTTACGTTTGTTTTTGATAAAAACGAAAAAGCAAGGTACATTAAATGAGGGACCGGTCTGAAAATGTGAGGTCAATCCCGCCTCCGTCGCATACTGTAGGAGAAGCTGCAGGGGTTGCTTTTGCACGCCTTGCACACTGGAGTATGTGTCAATCATTTCAACTTGGGAGGCGTCCTCATATAGCAGCTTCACAGAGGCAAAGAACCGTCTACAAGACATGACCCATTCCCGGCCTGAGTTTTTGTCAACCGTCAGGAAAACGAATTTTTGTCATTAGCGTCGGCTGAATGCAATGATTAGCGCTGGACCCAGCGATTATGCTGTGTTAAACGGGGCTTTATCCTAGGCGTCCTGGCAGGCCTACATGAGTGTTTCTTTGCATTCCCTCTCAATGTTAGATGGCATGAAATCGGAGCGTACAATTGAACCCGAGGCCCGCTGGATTTTAGTTTTCAAAGAGGGCCATGGAGCAAGCGTCCTAGTTTCAATGTGCTGCGTCAACACAACAAAATCAGGGCCAAACAGTTTGTGCCATTCATCCGATTTCTTGGTAGAAGCAAAACCTAGAATGGTCGGTATCCCCATCTCTGATGAGCAATCACACCCAGAGTCAGATGGCTTGACCACACTGTCCCAGGGTAGGTTCAATCTAGTGATGGACAGCATATCGCCCACTCGTTTCCCACTCACAAGGTGTAAGGCAGCAACAGAACATAAATCAAGTCGGAGAGGGGGGGCCACAGGAGATTGGGTAATGACTGATTGGACAGAAGACATGAGATTCGCAGGTGGAACAAACAGCAATGTGATAGACTTGGGTAACCATACCCGCATTGATTGTCTGATCTTCATCCGAACAATTCTCTACAATTCCAGCCAGTCTCCAGCGGGTACCACGGAACGGAATGTAGAGAGGATCTCAAGGAGGGTCAGGACAGACACATCACTCCTTCTGTAGTTCTGAAGTATTCTCCACACTCAGGCTTTCACCCATTCATTCTGAAAAACTTCCGTGGACACACCACTGCGTTGGAAAATTTTCAATCGCACGTGCCAGTGTTGCTGTGTGTCTCTCTGGTTGTACACCTTGGTGCCAAAAACATTTATCCACTTCCTTTCACTCGCTGGAAGTCGTTTTGCAGTGGTCATCTCTAGGGGGAGTATCCAAAAATTGCTCATGCCTTTGAGGGCCATGGCCTTGTACCATGGCATGCCTGCCAAGAATTCTTGCTCACCACGGTCAATGTGAAACACGGCAGGGATAGAGCCGTTGAGGTGCTCCGCGAGCCCCTCAGTAAGACATCTCCTCAAACCGTCATACATAGACCCATCAATCCAAGAGGGATAAAACAATGTATTAAGTGGGCATCGGTTAGTGGTACGGTGTATGTAGGGCACAGGAAACCCCATGTATGGCTTGGATCCAAGTGAGGTTACTACACTGTACAAGGGCACACATGTCGTCGAGATACTCAGCAAACTTGGCGCCCATCAATATGTGTGACAGAAAATTCGTGTCTCTTCGATACAGCTTCTCGCGTTTGTGTGCCCACCTCGAGAGTGAATCATCTGACATCATTCGAAGCAACGACTTATCCACTGTCAGGTACATGCCCGTCGGTGGCATGAACCGCCGACCACGTCGATGTTTTGATCTGGTACTCAGGCTCCTAATGTAGAGATGGAGGTCAAATGTCGGGGGTGAGACAGCGACAGGGGTATCTGTGTTCCTGTGCATGCGTGCGCAGTGTGTTAGCTGTGATTACATACCATGACACCAATGCTGAGGTCTACTTCTTGCAATAGTACCGTGTGTGGATTGCATGTGCATACGGCATTGATTGGGCTTTCATTTCTTCATACGCGCACCATGCCACTCCGTTGGCAACTAACCTGTCTGCATATGCCGGGTACCCCGAGTAACAACAAATCCAATTTCTGGAGGGAGCTCAAGAAGTATTCTAGGGTGTCAACACCACTGTCGGGTGGCGCCAAGTAGACATAGCCGCCCGGTCTCGGCCACCATTTCAATGGATGGCAGCGCACCAAAGCTTTGCTCACTGGATGCTGCAGGTCGGGTGTATTGTGAAAATGATGCACCCATACTACCCGCATGTATACCAGTACCACATCCGGTTGGAACAGGGTGGCCCATGTGTGCCACCAGGAGTCACAAGGTTCCCACCACTCCGGGTACTCATGCAGTGCGTCAGACAGCGTTTGTGTGCATAACAAGGGTTGGTCACAAAACTGGTAACATTCAACATCCCTGATCATTGACTAGTGCAAGGAGCAGACAGTTTGGTGAAACTTCACCCATAATCTACGCAAGTATGGGTGATGGAAATTGAGATTCATATAGTCCCCCATAACCTTGGATTGAAATTTCTTCGACGCACCAAGACTTATTGATCCTTACAACCTCTACTTCCGAGTACCATGAGGGTTCCGATCGAAATGTGCATAAGGCCAAAGGCGAAAGGGTATCACTTAATTCCAATAACTGTTCTTGCACGGAAAGTATGATACAACCCATCGTAGACTCGAAGTTGGGAAGCATCTGTTGTAACAGATGTTCCGAAGGTATAGCACAAAAGACCGATTGCGGTGCTTGCCGCCAACGTAGACCCTTAACGTGTGTGTGTTCTACTTTTGATCAAGTGCGTGCTGAAGAAGCACATGGGTGTGGGTGCACCGGCGCATATCGCCGTAGCCTTCAGATAGCAAGATGAGAGCGTGGTTCAAAGGCGCATACCTTCGGGCCTGGCTTTCGCAGATAAGAGAGTGCGTTAGTTTGCCCAGCACGTGATTTAACACGAGAAATAACAGAAGAGGCATTCGGGCGCCTTGCCAGTTGGGCCTTCGGGATAGATTGCCGCGCACCAAAACGTCTTTTAATCAAACGCCTTGAATATCGCCATGGTGGACGGCTTCCCCTTTTCCCTGACCTTGGTACACCAAAATCGAGCATAGCGCTTGATTTAATTCTTAAAACGGCTATTGTTGCGAATTTGCTACTTGGCTTGGTTCAAATGTTCAAAATTCGGAACTTTGGATTCAAGTCCTTCTTCGATGTGACCACCAACCACGAAGAAAGGCGTTCCAACGGCCGTTTTCTTTTTGTACAATTCCACCATATAACCCAGGACATTGTCCTCTTCCCCATATCAGGAAATCTTTACATGGTGCATGCAGTATTTTGCTCTGAAGCCCCAAGAAGCCCATGCAATGTCTCCAACGGCATGGTTTACTTCGTCCAGGGAATTGGCGTCAGCATCTACTTCCATGTGTGCCCGAGTACGAGAAGACATAGAAGGGGCATTTGGCGGTCAATCCTGCTCAGATGAGGACCATGGCTTTTTGAGCATGCTCGAGGGAGTATGTATGAGGGAGTATGTATGAGGGAGCAACAAAACCGTTGAGTACTTGGTCCAGCTTGACTTCAACGGATTTTTGTTTCTCATCAATTTCCTCCTCAACTTTACCTAACCAATTCTTAACTGCACCAATTTCATGCTTGCGTGACTCTTGAGTTTTTTCAATTGCTTGGAAGCGAGCCTCGGTTTTGTGTATCATGATAGACGTTGCTTCCCAGCCAACAACATGAGCGATACGAGTAGCATTGCACGCTGAACGAGAAATGATGACCCATTTCTCACCATCAGGATCTAGGCCATCAGGCACTTGAGCAACAAATTTTCAAGTAGCCAAGGGTGCGATGGGATGCACGGTAAACACGTTTCCTTGGAACGTAACGTCAAGATCACCAGTCTCAAATTCCGATTTAAAGCTTGTAAGTCTCAAGTCCGTCCATACCAAAGCGGCCCTAACCAAAACATCATATTTGGTAGGCAAGGGTGCCGGTGGCGCCATTGTTGTTGATACGGACCTAGAGTTTGGAGCAATGGCCCCGGAATTCGAAGTGATAGGAATACGCAGAAACACTTGCCCTTGATCTAGCACTTCGAAGAAAAGACGCTTATTGTTCGAAATTTGCCACCAATATCGGTAGGTAGGTAGGTAGGTATCTTCGAAGCTCGGGATCACTCTTCTGACAATGCAGGCAGAAGGTCTTACCAAAGGGGTTTTCCTGTCCCTGTCAGTGCCCTAGGTCAGGCGCCTCGTAAGCCGCTCCCGCAGGTGCTTGGGAAGGCAGTGTCGCGGCCACCCGGTCCAGGTGTGCCCGATGGGAGGTCGTTCCCACATGTGCCCGTGGGTAGGGTCACATGCCCCCTCCTGCGGGCGGCAGCTCCAGGGGCTGCCCAGCTGTGTGGAGTATCTCTCACCACCGGGGGTATTGCTCCGGCCAGTCTACGGTACGATCGCCTCACCCCTGTGGCTCGAGTTGCGGCGCCCCGCTGCTTGGCAGGCAACCCCTTCCTGGGCTGTGTGCCGGCACGCGTGGTATCGGTTGTTGCCATGGTTCCAGGGACATTTGCCATGGTCCCCGATGCAGCCTGGCTGGGCTCGTACCAGTGGCCTTGCAGTACCGCTCCTGCCACTGGCCCGGCAGGTCGGCTGGGTCGCCCCAGTGCGTCTGACCCTGAGGGTGTGGTTCGTTGCGCCCTGTCCCTCTGCCGCCCTCGGCGCGTGCCCAAGTGTGGTGTCCCGGGCCACTTGGCGCCTGTTCGCCGGTATGCGCGCCCTTTTGTGTTCCGTGCGCGGTGGCAGTGGGCACTTGGCGCTTGTTCACCAGTGCGCGCGCTGTGTGCGGTATGTGTCTGTTGTTGGTGGCTTCGTAGGGGACCCCCCCCTCCTTCTTTTTTTTTGCGTGTGTTTGTTTTTTTTTTTGGTGCCCTCATCCCTGTGTGTGTGCTCTATTTTTTTTAATGCTTTCTCGCGCTTGCCTATCCCCCTTTGATGTTTTTTTTAAAAAAAAGAGAAAAACTAAAATGGAAAAGGGGGTGCGTGCACACTGCAGGCACAGGCATGGGCATCTGCTGCAGCGCAGTGCTGCGTTCTTTGTCGTGGTGTGCAACGTGGGTGCTTTGTCTGCGGTCGCGCCCCGCTGCAGAGGTGCGGCTCGCGCATCCTGATGTCCATGGGTGCGGGTTAGGCTGGGTTCGGTTAGGTGTCTCTTGGTGTCTTGGCTAGTTTGCTGGTGCTGGCTGGTTAGGCGGTCGTTTGGGCTGCAAGTGCGGGCTGTGGCTACTGTGCTGCCTCAGCGGGCTGGGTCAGGATCAGAGGCCTAGAGGTTGGGGGGCGTGGTTTGTGTTCCTCGGATCGTGATTTAGCTTCGGCTGGGGCTAGGCGGCTTTGTTGGGTTAGGTGGTTTTGATGGCTGCGGGCTTGGGTTTGGCGCCGTTGGGCGCAGTGGGTGCTCATTGGCGCGCGCGTCGGTGTCCATCCGCTCCAGGTTGGTGTGGTTTCTTTTGGGCAGCATTCAGCGTGGTGTTTGGCGGCGGTGGCTGGCTGGGTAGCGGGTAGCGATGGGTCACTGCAGGGGGTAGCGCTGGGCGGGTCGTTGGGTTGAGTCGGCTCCCGGGGGGCTCGGCCGGCGGACGGGGTCGCTGTCGTTGGCCGGTCGGCTGCCTCGGGCGTGGTCGGGCTCGGCCAGGGCGGGTGCGCGTCGCGGTGGTTCGCGGTGCCCCGCGGGAAGCGAGGCGGATGGGTTCGCGGCCCGGAGCCCGGGCTGCTGGGCTGTGGCGGCAGGGAGCGTCGCCGGCGTGTAGCCGGGATGCGGCCCAGGGAGCAACCCCCCGTGGGGTTAGGTGGGGGCGCCGCCGGCCGGGGGGTCAGGCGCATCATGTTGTGTGCCGCGCGGGGTTGCCGGGGTGCTGCGAGTCGTGGCGGTGCCGGCGCTGCCGGTGTCCGTGCGTCGACGCCATTGGGGTGGCGAGGGGATGTCTGTGTGTGGGGATGGGCTTCAGATGATGTCCCACAGGCGCCTTCCTTCTCTCCGCGTCTCCTGGAGGGTCTCCCGCAGGCGTCTGAGGACATACGGGATGTCCTGGGGTGCGGGGAGCTAGCAAGGGTGAACTTCCTTGGGATGGAGCGCGTCGGCCAGCATGGCTTCCCATGCGGCCTGCGACATCTAGCCCCCCGGCGTCCGGAATCGGCAGTTCTCCGCCGACTCCCTGCGGTGCCAGCGGACCAGGCCCTCGAGGGAGGGCTCTGCCCGGCCCACTTTCGCAGCCCCCAGAGCTGCGTGTGGGCCCAGCGCTGCCACCAGAGTCCATGGGCGGGGCCGTGGCCTTGGGCGTAGGTGTGGGCGTGGGCGTGAGTGTGTGTGGTGGGGTCATGCGGACGGGTGGCGGTCCTGGGCCAGGGGGAGTCCTCGTAGTCCTGTGCCGTGGGGGTGCGTGGGGAGTAGGAGCATTAGCGTACGCAAACCCGTGGTTACCCGGACACCGTCTCCGCTTCGGTGTGGGATTGGGTAGCGGGGCATCTGCCCGATGTGGGCAGACATCGGGGGCTGGTAGGGGGGCGGGGACGCTGCTGGTTGGCCCTGGCGTTGCTTCAGTCCGGTCGGGGGCGGTCTGTGGGCCCGGGGTGCGGGTTTTGGGTGGTTGTGGGACGAGGTGCGTCGCACCCGGACCGCGGAGCCTTCCGACATGAAGGTTGTGGTGGCGGCGTCAGTGACCGTTGGCGGGCGCCGTGCTGGGCGCTGCTGCCGCCGGGTCTGGGATGGCTGGGGCTGGAGGTCGTAGAGGACGTCGTACGGGGGCTGAGTTTGCGCTGTCCTCGCCGCGCTGGGATGGGGCTTGGGTATGGGTTTGGCAGCGGGCTGGGGCTGCAGTACGGCGACGGGTTTGGGTGGCTGCTTGGCGGTGGTCTTGGGTTTCGGCCAGGCTGCGGGCGCGGGATTCTCTGGGGTGTGTCGCCGCCCTGCTTGGCTGGTAGCGGGATGTGAGGCTACGGGGGCCTGGGCGGTGGCGGGGGCGCCGGCGGTGGGGACGGGTTCGGGGGCCCGTTTGGGTGATTTGGCCCGTGGCTTGGGGGGTAGTGTGCTGGACGAGGATGTGGTGGTGGAGGTGGATAAGCTAGGAGTGGTGGTGGAGGTCGCGGAGTCGCAGGCGGAAAAGATGGACTCGGGGGACGGCGGGGGGTCCCGGACGGCGGGGGCGGGCGTTGGATGCTGGGTCCTGTGGGTAATGAGGAAGAGGGCGCCGGTTCAGGCATCGGGTGTGTGCGTGCGCTTTCCCTGGTGTCCTGTGTGCAAGCCGGTGCGGGTGTTGTGGGTGGTGTCATGTGTGGTCTGTGGTGGCGTCGTGGAGTTGTCTCGGCTGCGCGGCTAGGTGGGTTATCTGGGGGGGGGGGTCCACTTCAGCTCCAGGACGTGTGGGTGTGCCTGCTGGAGGCATTCAAGGCTGCCAAAGAAGCAATGATGGATGCCGGGCATGTCGTCTTCTGTGAAGTGGGGGTAGTTTTGGGTTGGGGGGTCTGGGCCCTGCCACAGCAGGGTCATGAGGCAGGCTGCCACCATGTATGGGCAGAGCCGTATGGTGGTCAGGCCCCGGGGGCTGGGTCCCGTGCCGTTCAGGGGGGCCTCCCTCTGCTGGAGACGCAGGGTGACCTTCCACGTCCACTGCTCTGCGGGGATCTGCCAGGTCCGTTGGGTGCCTTTGGCAAGGCAGTACATCGCCCTGCCAACGCCCTGGTTGCGGCTGCGGATGGAGAGCAGCGTGTCAAGGGACCTGCGCTCCCACGTGCCCCAGATGTGGGGGTCGTAAGGCTCGTCCCCCCTGGTGTACGTGTCCTGGCCCGGGTTGTGCGGGGGGGAGGGTAGTTGGCGGGGAGGAGGGATCCGGTGCCGTGGACCAGCCAGGTGTCCGTTGTTGCGTGGTAGTGGGTGGTGGAGACGGTGTAGTGTCTGTTGTACATGAGGGTCATGTACGTGGAGGGGACGTGCTGCTGGTTGTCGGGGGTGGGGATGTCGCTCGGGACGTGGTCCCTGAAGTTGCTCAGGGAGGTCACACGGTCGACCAACGTCCTCCTTTCACACGCCATGATGTCGGTTGGGGTGGTGCTGGGTGGGGGGTGAACCATGTTGGGTTCGTGGTAGCAGGTGCGGCCCTTGGTGTCAACCCGCCCCGGCTCGGGGTGCCCGACTAGGTGTCGCCCCCAGTCGATGGGGGGCACCCGGACTCGGTCCCCTTTCGGGGGCGGGCTCTTGCGGTCAGGGTTGGCGAGCGGGGGGTGCTCGTGTCGGGTGACGTGGAGAATGGCGTCGCAGAGGAAGTCTCGGACGCCCTCCCCCAGGGTGGTCGCCTGGACGAGGGTGGCCGCCCGGATGCGTTGGGTGGTGCCCGAGGTGAGGAGACGTAGCACCTCCTTGTCTCCGAGACCCGGAGGTGCTGCCGTGTTGCTGCGGGGCTATGGAGGGTGTAGGGCTCGGCCGGTGCGGCCGCTGGTGGCGCGGCGTGTGGCGAGGGGGGTGGTGTGGGCCGGGGGGGGGGGCAGTCATCGTTGTCGCGTGTGGGGTCTGGTGATGCAGTTTCCCTTGGTGGCCGCGGGAGGGGGGGCTCGTGGTGGTGTGTGTCAGTGGGGGCTAGGGATGGTGGGGGTTGGTGGGGGTCTCCATGTGGTGTGTCTGTGGTCCGGTTCCGGGCGGTGGGGCGGCGGGGATGGTGTTGGGGTGGCACTGCTGGTGGCAGGGTGGGCGAAGGTGGTTGCTGTGCTGGAAGGGAGTCTGGGCGTCCCGCCGGGTCTTGTGGATGTTGTGTTTGCGTGACGTGTGGGTCTCGCGGTCCCTGGCTAGCCGCGGTGTCGAGGTCGGAGGTGGTTGCCTGGGCATCCGGGTGGGGCTGTGGTCTGTAGGCAGCGAGCGGCTGCTGGTGGACGTTGCTCCCAGGCAGGGGTTGCGGGTGAGGGGGCTGCCGGTGGTTGTGGGGTGCTCCATGTAGGCCCTGGTGCTGTTGGTGCATCTGCACGGCCCATCGAGGGTGTATGGGGGCATGGTGGCCCCAATGTCGCGAGCCCGTGCAGTGGTGGCGGCCGGTGGTGCTGGACTGTGTTGTGGTGGTGGTGAGGGTGTGCCCGCTGCGTGTGGTACCACGGCGCCGGTGGGAACGATGGCGAGGGCTGGTGGTGGTGGTAGGTGTGTCCGTGGTACATGTGATGGTGTGGTGCGATCCAGTGCGCCGCATGGGGTGAGTGGCCTGTGGGGGCCGGCTGCACTGGGGCGTAGTGGTGATGGAGCTTGTGGGTGTCGCTGTAGTATTGGGGCATCAGGGGGTAGGGGCCGGGGGCGGCGGGGGCGTGCTCATGTTGCTGGTGGTGCTACTCTCCCTGGCCCTGCGTGAATGGTGGTCCCTGTGCGGCGTGGATTTGTGCGGGTAGTGGTCCCTGGCCGGGCTGCCGGGCTAGGGTGCCGCGGTACGGCGGTGGTGGTGGGCGTTGGTGAGGGTGTTTCTGCAGGTGTGCCCCGGGCCCTTGGAAGTGGGGTGGTGCGACGTGGCTGGGCCTGGGTCCCGGTCATGTTGCCGCGCCCTGTTGGCGGGCGCACTGGGGGGCCCCTGGCCCGTCTTGGCCTCCTTGGCCTGGTGGGTGTCGGGCGCAGGTGATCCTCCCTCTCCCCGTGGGGCTGACGGGGCACAGGTGTGCCAGCAATGCGCCTCTCTGAGGCATGCCTCGAGGCCCTTGATGTAGGCGCGCTG
The DNA here is from genome assembly GCA_964036045.1 of Eutreptiella sp. 'Long Island Sound 2002'. Classification (NCBI taxonomy): domain Eukaryota; phylum Euglenozoa; class Euglenophyceae; order Eutreptiales; family Eutreptiaceae; genus Eutreptiella; species Eutreptiella sp. 'Long Island Sound 2002'. The sequence continues at coordinate 128,545,641 of OZ038382.1, read as the reverse complement.
GTGTGCGGGGTCCATCTGAGCGGCGGTGGCTTCGCTGGGGGCGGCCAGGTGGTTGTCCCGAAAAGACGCCGGCTCTCAGGGGGCTGCAGCTGTTTGGGAGTGGTGCGGTGTGCCCGGTAGAGGAGTGCGCTGAGTGGGTAGGGTGCTCCTTTTTGCCAGCCGAAAGCGCCGTTGAACCGGCAGCAGGTGTGCGAGAGGTAGTCTGCCAACTCCTCTGGTGCCGTCTCCGCCCACATCTCCGGTGCCGGGGCTGCTGCGCGGGGGGCCGGGAGCTGTGGGTCCGGGAGGTGGAGGCCACGGTAGTGGACATAGAGGGGGGGAAGGATGTGGTGGGTCGCCACGTTCAAGCCGCCCCCGCTGTGGCGTAGGGGCGGGCTGTGGAGGGGCAGGGGTGCGTCGGTAGTGGCCATGGCAATGGTCCAGGCATGGTCCGCAGGGTCCGCCCTGTAATGCCCTCCCAGGTAGTCCCGGAGGGTGTCGCCGAGTGGCCCGAAGAAGCTGGGGTGCCTGGCGGGGGGGGGGTCTGGGGTTGCAGGCTGCGCGCGGTGGTGGGAGTTGGGGTCCCCGCAGTGGGGGCAGTGGGTGAGGCGGTGTGCGGCCCCTAGGCAGATCGAGTGGTTTGGGTTGTAGGGTAGGGCCGGTAGCCGTTGGCGCACACAGAGGGGGCACACGGTGGCCGGCGGTTGGCGGTACCTGTGCACGAATGGTGGTATGGGGGCATGGGGGCTTGCGGTGTGCGCATGCCGGTGGGTGTGTGCGCGGTGCCTGTGGTGCTCGTGCGTGCCCTGTTGGGGTCGTTCGTGGTGGATGGTGCACGGGCTGGGGGGTCGGGGTCCTGCGTCCAGTGGTGGGCCGCTGGGTGGGGTCTCACGGTTCGTAGAATAGGAGTTTGAGGAGGTGGGCCTGGTCTGTCTGGGATGGAGTGGCTGCATACTGCAGGTACTTGTGGGTGCGGTATGTGATTTTTTCGGCCGTGTTGGCAACGGCCGTCCGTTGAATGTGCGCTGCCGTGGCCTGGTGTCGTCCGCGTGGGTGCGTAGCAGGGTGTAGACCGCATTGGCAACGAGTCCCCTGCGGACCGCCTCGAGTACCTCTGTCTGCCTGAAGATGGTGGCGAGTTTTTGGGTTGCCGGGGACCGTGTCGGCCATCCGGTTTGTTGTGCGATGGTGTGGGTTGGGTGTTGAGCCCCCGTTGCAGTGGGCACGTGTTGAAAGGTCCCAGGTTTTGTCCTCTGTGTGGCCACAGATGCATTTGGTGTACCCCGCGGAGACGTGGATTGAGCGGCGTGCGTACGATCGGTAGTACTGGGTGAGGAGGGCAAGCTGGAAGGCTATCCCGACGAAAGGCTGAGTAGTAGAGGGGGCTACGGACGGAGTCTCTGAGGCTTCGCAGGAGCTCGGTGTTCGCCGGGTGGCCCACCGTGGTGGCGAGCTGCTGGATGGGCGTGGGGTACTGGTACTGCTTGTCTCTGTCCGTGTATGGCGTGTCCTCGGGTATCCACTGGGGGGCCTGTGTTGCTGAGGGTATCGGGGGTAGATGCTGCAGGTGGCTGTGGTGTGTGGTGTCTAGTAGCACGTCTTCGAGCCCGGGCATGTGGTTGGTGTTCTGGTGTTTGGCATGTGTGTCCACACGTCCATTGCCGTACGTGTGGCCGTGGGACTCCTGTTTGACGATGTGCAGCGGATCCTCGGGATGCATGCCTCTGAAGGCTATTCACAGTCCCAACGCCTGTGTGGTGAGGCCTGATTCCAGCGCCCTGCGGATGGGTAGTTCTGTGAGGCGCTTTGTGAGGTGAATGTCAACCGTGGCGTCTACGACTACCCAGATGTTGCGGGGCCGGATTGTTGTTGGTGGCGGTGTGGCGATGAGGGCATCCGCCAGGGTGCGCAGTTCCCCGTGGCCGGACACCCCGAAGATGCTGGCCCCGGTGTGGTGCTCCACGTGGAGTCCATCTGCACGCTGTGTGAAGCGCACGGAGGCAGAACTGACCGTGGGGGTGCGCTGGTGGGTGCCCGATGCGTCAGTGAAGAGGATGATGTCGGTGACGCTGGGTACGGGTAGGCGGGCAATGACTTTGGGGTGATAGATGTATATAGGGTTCCCTTGGGCGGTTCTGGTGGTGGTTTGTGTGGGTTGCAGTAGCGGCGTCGCGTAGAGGCCTATCCCTTGGGTAATGATGGCCTGGGCCCGAGGGGTGAGGCGGAGGAGGCCCCTGTCGGGGCGCCCCTGGGTGATGTACGCATACATCAGGTGGAAGAGGTATCCCGTATCGGGGTGGAACCTCTGGCACGTGATGGTCTGCCGCCGTTCCTTCTCTTCTTTGTCGCCGCGGGGAGTTGGGCATTTGTGATGCAGGTGGTGCATGGGGGCTTCATGAGGCCCCGCGCGGTGCGGGTCGCAGTGGTCGTACTCTATGGCTACGCTTCCTCGGTCTGCCCACTCGCTGGTGAATGTCCATTCTGCCGTCGGTGTTCGACTCCGGGCCACGTGCGCTGGGTGGCCCGGGGGTACTGTGTGAAACCAGGGGGATAGCCATGCCTGCTGGTCACCGGATGTGGCGGCGGTGGGGGTGTGATAGTTGGTGGAGAAATGAGGTGCAGTGGGGACGATGGGGTGTCGAGGGCTTGCGGACCGCAGTGCCAGCACGTGCGTGGTATGCCTTGGTCATCGTGTCTGATTGGTGGCACATCGGTCTCCGGGGCGTTGTGTTTGGGGATGGACCAGGGGGTGTGGTGCGGCTTGACGGTGCGGGTAGCGTGTTTGTACCTGTTGGGTGCTAGCACCAGGATGGTGGGTGCTGTCCAGCCTTCGCCTGACGGGGTGGGCCCCTCCTGCTTCGTGTTGCCCTCGTTGGGGGCCTTGTGCTCCTTCAGGCGGGGTCGGGGGTGCTGGTGCTGGAAGGCTTTGTATGCGGCGTCGATATCCTTGGGTCCTGGCATGGTGCGTCCTGCTTTCGTGGCACATGTGCGGAGGTATGCCTGGAAGATGCTCGCGCTGGCCATTGCGTGTCGGAGAGGAAGGGGGCATGGTGGGCTCCGCATTGGGCCATGACTCTCATCTGCGTGGGGGTGATGTACACTATGGTGATGGTGGCCCCCACGAGGCGTAGGGTGTCCACTTTGCCTGCCGGGTGCCGGTGGATGCCGCTGTACGTGGCCACGAGTGGCCCCTGCTGATCGCAATGGTGGCTCGTCAGGATGGCATGTGTGTGGTGCGGTAGGAGGAGTTGCAGCTGGGTACAAATTCCGGTTCCCACGGAGATGGGGACGCCTTGTTGTGCTTGTATCCACCGAGCGCAGGCGTTGCCGGCCGTTTACGCTTTTTTAATGCGTATGGCTGCCGCTTCACGGACCGCGGGTTGGTGGTTATATGTCATTCTGTGTAGGAGGTGTGCTGCGTGTTTGGCATAGGCTGTATCAACTAAGGCGCCGGTGTTGTCCCCGGAGTAGCGCCAGTGCGTCATCATGGCCTCCTTGGGGAAGGACGTCGGCCAACCCCCGTGGTGCGCCCATGCCTTGGTTACTTGTTGGCGAGCGTGGCGTAAGGCGGCTTGGGGGTCCGGGAGGTGTAGGGCCTGGTATCAGATGGCCGCGTCGAGCACCGCCTCCACGAAATATGCCAGGCCCTGCGTAGACAGGAGGTCGCCCCTGGCAGCTTGGGGTAGTTGGGCGAGGTGCCCTTCCAGCTTGTTTCGGAGTGCGATGTTGTGATGCCGTGTGGCCTGTGTGACCCCCAGGTGGATTGTGGTGTCGTTGAGGTGTAGGGGTTTGCCTTTCCGGATGTTGGGGGGGGGGGTCCCGATGTTGGCTAGCCCAACCGACTTGCGGGGGTGCACCAGGAGGTCGTGGACGTCGAGGTAGGTTGTGGTGAGCTGGAGAATGGCGGACGCCTGTTCGGTGGTCGTTGGTAGCCCTGCCTTCGCGGGGTTGCGGTGGCGGGTGGCCTTGGTGAGGAGGTTGTCGTCCGCGAAGTTGATGAGGGGGGACCGTAGCGGGTATGGGGCGTATCCGGGGTATACCCGTGCCAGCTCCAATGCTACCGAGAGGGTGACAAGGAGGTAGAGGAAGGGGCCCTCGGCGCCCCCCTGGGGGACCCCGCTGTCTGTGCCGGTCCAGGGGGTACGGCCTGCCGCCGTGATAACGGCGTAGAGCCGGGTCTGGATGTACCCAGTCATGAAGGGTAAGAAAGGCAGGTCAATGGCATCCCATACCTCTGTGAGGAGCTGGTGCGGTGCGCGGGGGAACGCGCCTTGGACATCTAGGCAGGCGACGATCATCTTGTAGGGGTTCATGTCCAGCGCGGTGTCCTGGAGGAAGATGGCCTCGTGGGGGGAACTGCCTGCCATGGCGCCCCACATGCTGGCGGGCAAGTGAGCGAAGACCTCCGGCGCAATGCGGACCTGGATGAGCGTCCACACCAGCTGGACTTCGGTGGTGGCGCATACTATGGTCCGCCATTTTCCAGTCCCCCTTCTTGCAGATGGGATGGACCAGGTTGGCCCACGCGGGGGGGATGGCTATGGTGTCCCTGACAATGTCCGATAGGCGGGCTGCCAGGGGCGCTTGACGGGCAGGGTGAGGCGTTGGTACGCTTCGGTTGGTAGTCTGTCGACGCCGGGCACGACCTCCTTTTTTGGGCGGTCTAGGGCATGTTGGAGTTCTGGGATGCTGAAGGGGGTGTGCTCGATGGCGCGCCGTTGGTCCGGGTTGAAGACCTTGGGCCAATTTTTACAGATGGTGCTTCTGGTATGGGGGTCGAGCGCGGGGAGGGCGTCCCCGTGTTGTGCCTGGAAGCTATCCAGGACGGCTTGGAGGACAGTGTCGGGGTCGTTGCCGAGGCCTCCATCGGGGGTGCCCACCGCATGGATGATGCGGCGATCCGTGTCCTCCAGGATGCGGCTGACGTACAGCAGGGCCTTGTACGGCGTGTCCTTTCTGCCGTACCTTTCGCATTGCTGGGCTGCGGCTGCCATGCGGTGGGCATGCCATTCCTGGCGCTGGTGGCGGCGGGTGGTGAGGAACGCTCGGAGGTGGGGGTCTCGTTCCTGTTCCTTCGGTGTGCTGGGGTGTTGTAGGGTGGCGGGTTCCTCTTTTGTGGTCCAAATGTCATGGGGGAGCTGTCCGAGGGTGAGGTTCGGTGGTGTTCCCGTGTGGATGGTGTTGCATTCCATGCCGTACACTTGTGCTGCCTGGCGCATGGCGGTGGTGAGTATTGGTGCATCGGGGCGGCGCAGGATGGCGTGTAGGGCCCTGTTATACCTGTGCCAGGCGCCGTGGTTGTCCTCGGCCGGGAACCGCAGCGTGGGTGGGAGGGTGTTGTCGGGCATGCTGGCTGCGGCCGGGGGTAGGTTGGGGATGCTGAGATCGATGTGGAGGGATCGGTGGCCCGTGCCTGCGGGCGGGAGGTCCCTGTAGGTTGCCTCGTGGACGCGCACCGTGGTTGGGTCCCCGGAGCACCTGACGATGCGGGGGGTTGGTGCCGGCGGAATGGGGGTAGTGGGAGGGTGTGCTGGTGAGTCCTGCTGTGAGGTCAGTGAGGCCCAGTTGGTGCATGGCGTCCCGAACAGCAATGTCGGTGGCTGTGGGTTGGCCGGTACGCCGTTTGGGTCACCAATGATGATGGTGGGCGCCAGGAGGGAGAGACGGCGGTATGCCAGGCTCAGGGCGTCCAGGAAATCCTTGGTTTCCCCCCCGAATGGGACCTGCGTGAGGAGCACGTTTAGCTGCCATGCAGGCCCCACGCATTGGTACGCCCCGAGGCGGCCGTCCACTCCGAGGCCGGGGTGGGCATGTACCGTGACCGATGTCTTGTGGTAGAGGGGCACCCCTCGCTGCCGTTGGGCGTGGTATTTGTTCCCCTCCAGGTCCAGAACAGGTGCTGGCTCGGGCTGGTCAAACCTGCGGAGGGCCTGTTCCGGGAACCCAAGGAGGTCTGCGCCTTGGGGGCGTGGCCCGGGCATGGCTTGCAGTGTGGCGGCCTTGGTGGGGTCTTAGGTGACCGCGGGCTCGTTGAGGATGTTGATGCGGGCGTGGGCTTCCGTAGGCGCTGGCTGCTGGGGATCGGTGGTCGTGGCGATGGGCCGTCTCCGGCCCGGGCCCCGTCAGGCGTCGAGGAGGTCGATGACACCCTGGGCTGCGGGCGCCTTGCGGCTCCGCTTCTGGGGCTGTGGCAGCGGCCATGCGATGTGGACCTCGCCCGTGTACTCGGTGCCGGTGAGGTGCTCTATGTCGGGGGTGCACAATTGTATGGGGACCGTCTCATGACCCTTTGGGTCTCCCCAGAGTTCGATGGTTCGCCCCTCCTTCTTGTCGTTGGGGGTGGCTGGGCCCCATTTGACGTGGATCTTGAATCCCTGGTGGTCCCCCGTGTTGCGTTGCCATGGGTGACATCACCCGCGGCCCATATCCACGTGGAGGGGCCAGCGGCCGTGGCGTAATCGAAGGGCAGTTGTACTCGGGTACCTATGGCGTACTCGGGGTATAGGGCGGCGGCTTCCTCCCCGGTCCATCTTCTTGGCTTGGGCTTTGGTGCGGGCTTGGCCTATGTAGGGGCTTTGCGTTTCTTCGCACCCTGGCGGTACCGGGTATTGGGCCCTCCTCTTTGAAGAGCTGCGCCTTGGGGCTGCTGCACAGGCGCGTGGCCTGGTGTGAACACGGGTTGTTCACGGGTGGCTGCGACGTCGGGCTTGTACGTGGCAACGGCGTGTGTCAGCAGGAGCACTTGCTTGGTCATGATGCCAAGCGTCTCCTCGGCCGCTTGCAGGGCGTCGGACGGGTCCGTGGGCCAGGTGAGGAGCTGCTGGCCCGCATTTGCCCCGTGGCGGCGCATGTGGGCCGCGTAGCAGGTGGCGTGGCGTGTCCATGCAGGCTGCGCTCCGGGGTGAGGGGGCCCCCTGGCACCCCTTGTGCCCAGTAGAGGGCGTGGTGCAGCGTGTCCCAGGCTGCCTCTGGGGGGTGGAGGATGCGGGCGGCGAGCCACGGGCGCTCCCCGCCGCGTGGCGGGGGCGGTATCTCGTCGTCGGGGGCGTGCGCCGTCGCCGGCCTGACCTTGCCGTGGTCGTCCCACTCCACTGTCCACCAGGTATCCCGGTGATTGAGGACGTGTACTTCTGTGGTGGCCGGGGGTGCGTCCATCGTGTCCCAGCCGACGAGCTGGATCGGGCGGACCACGGGCTGGGCTTTTCGGGGGCGCTCGCATGAGGAGGACTAGGGTGGATGTCCTCGGCAGTAGGTCGCGGGCTTGGGGCGTCTTGTGCCGCCTGGGCTACAGGTGGAGAGTGGCGGTCCTCCCAGAGGCGGGAGGCGGCCGCCGTAGGGTACATGGCCGCGACCAGGACGTGTTCCGTCACCCCTTCCACCACGAGGTGGTTTTCCCACTCCAGATCTCGGGGAATGGTGGCTTCCGCCTTTAGGGTGTGGAGTGCGATGGCGCATTTGGGTCCAGGCCTGGCATCTGTCGCCTCATCTGGTGGGCGCCCGTTGGACAGGGCGTGGGGGGGGGCGCCTCAGGAAGGGGGACGGTCCCACTGCCAGGTGTTCGACGAGGTGGAGTAGTATGGCGTGGTGGCGGTCCGCCGCGGGCAGGAGGTAGGGGTGCGGGTCCCCGGGTATAGTGCCGAGGTATATGCCCCCCCTGTAGGTAGGGGTGGGCAGCGGCTGCTGCAGGGCGCCCGCGCACAGTTGTGCGCACCGGGGGTTGTTGTGGGTGCACCGGGCCGTTATGGGGTACGGTACGGCGTATATGGTGAAGGGTCCCACCGCGCGCCGTACGTTGTGGGGGATGATGGTGCGGAGGTTTGCCAACGGTGCTGTGCGGCTTTCGCCATGGTATACCCAGAGCGTGTCCTCTAGTGCCATCTTGGGGCGTAGCTTTCGGGCTAGCAGGTTTATGGTGCTTTTGTGGGTGGCCTGGGTGACGGTGCCGGGTCCAGTGCTAATGCGTGGGAGCAAGTTGTTTTGGTTGTTTTGGTTGTTTTGTATCGATCGTGTGGGCAATTCTTGACACCATGTGGCCCGAAGCAATTAAAGCATGCCACTCCCTTGATTAACGAGCCATAACTTGCAATATCCTTGCACATGGTAGCACGTTCGGGGCACATATACATCAAATGGCCTTTCTTCGCACATAACTCAGAAATAGTCTCCGACCTGGGTTGATACTTTCCTTGCTCTTTGGGAGGCATTGCTGATAACTCCAATGAAAGATAGAAAAAATGTTCACCAACGGAAGGATGGATAAAGCACGGCGAAGTCCTCGCAGCGCGGAGAGATTGTGTTCGTATGAGCGCTTATTTCGTTCAAACTTGGAATCCCACTTGAGCAACAAGCAAATTGAAACCCCAAAGGCTAGCAAACCTTCCTCAGTGGCACGACATGCAGCGGAACGCCATAGGCCATAAACAATCTGTAGATGACGTGTTCTTCGGGTTGCTAGGTTAACACACAATTTGCTTCACATAACTCACGGGTCATGTGCTCACAACATGGATTGAATCATATAATGCCCCTACATGCCTGTAGAATTGGAGAGATTCACAGGAACTAAGTACATTAGCGGGGTACGGGCAGTTATTTTGTTCATTTGCAAATTTGAGTTCCCAATCTCCTAGCTTGCTATATTTGACACCGCAGAACCTCCTAGTGGCCATGATTGCGCCCATACCCTGTCGTGACGCTAACCTACTGCAAAATGTCAAAGGATAGGGTCACGGTCAGCTTCATCCATTTCTCAGTTTGCATTCAAACATGTCCAATTTTACTTCACCCCCCCCCCTTGTTGCCTCGTCCTTCCAATGCGCTGGTTTGTGCTTTACTTGGACAGCAATGTTTGGAGTACCAGTAGTGGGCACACTCACCAGGAGCCTGACTTGCAGGTGACTAGGGGAGCAAGTGGCACGGAACGAGAGCACCAAAGCGAAAGTGAGGACCACTTCTCTCTGCCGGGGTGTCTGTTTGTCGTTTACTCTTGATTGACGGTGGTTGGTGGTCGTAGGTCCTCGGTACTTGAACTTGAAGCATGATATATACTGTCATCTGAACTGTCATGCTCATGCTCATGCTCATGTACCACAAAGCGTGTTACCTTGCACCATCGGGAGGATGTGTGTTCTACTCGTTGTAGCTTAGATGGAATTGATGTAGCCAAAATTGAGCGCTTGCGTTTTCGATTATGTGGACTGGGCTGGGTGGGCTCACTTGCGCTTTGGTGCTCTGGTTCCGTGCCACTTTCTCCCCTAGTCACCTGCAAAACACAATCCTGGTGGGTGTGCGGCACTTCACTCGAGCACCCTTGCCCAAGTGAGGAGCTGTGCACTTCATTGGTTTGCATGTTCTCAAAAAAGGCATCAAGCGATTGTTTGGCCTCACCCGAAGGTCCAACTCGCAGGTAATGCTCACAGAAGGCCTCCAAGTTTTCCCACTGTCCTAAACAAGCTACCACTTCACTCGGAAGATTGAGATGGCGAAAAAGCTCAATAAAAGCGCCACGCATGGAATGCGGGCCAAAGACGGACATGTCGACACCAAACTTTGTTAACTCAGAGCGTGTGAGGCTGGCAATGGAATTGCAAGTAAGGCCGGACCAAGGGCGATGCAGCGTCACCAACAGTGGCCCACCAAGGGGCACCATTTTGGACGTGAGTGCAACATATTGACACAATACGTGATAAGGTGACCAAACTTGCAATTTCGATGACAACACCTCCTCAAAGCGGTAGTCGTGTTTGTTTTTGCTTCGGACTACAATCAAATGGCGCTCGCCAATGCTGGCAATGGAACGGACTATTCGAGCAAGGTCAATTCACCGAAAAGGCCCTAAAAACCGCCAGAGCAAAATTAGTTTGATGCATGCTTGCTGTATAATTGACATATCACACCGTGTGTTCACCAATGCCACGAAAACAGGGTTAGGATCCAGAAAGGGGCGCACTTCGGGGAATGCTTATTCCATGACTTACGGGCATGCTTGAGGAGCGGATGAAATTTGACATATGCGAAGCCTGGATTCAATAAGAGCGCTGAGTATGCGTTACACGCTTGTGATGGGGAGTGTGAGTGCAACTCCAACAAAAGCCCAACAAAGGCATCCAATGGCGAATCGATAGTGAGACTATCTCTCAGCGCCATAGCAAAAAGAAATGCAAAAGCGTTTTGATAACGGGCAAGAGAACCTAGCTGCTTTAGATGTTCACATATTAGAATTTCCGTGAAGCTCCTGGCTTGTAAGCGGCTCCGGATAACAGAATGCAAATCAGGTGCCAATTGGGTTTTTTGATGCAATGACCTAGACAGTTCCGATAAAGGCCCCACCTTGGGCGAATTCGAATGATGTGTGTTCCCCGTACGTGCAAGGACATTAACAGGGGCCACCATAGTTCGGAAGCCTAGATGGGTACTAGTGTTAGACTCTGCATGCTGGGGGTGCACGCACGCGATGCAGGCATTGGCCGATGATTGTCCATGGCGGGTGTGCAAAGCAAGTGGTTACTGCTTGAAGCGGGCAGGATAAGGCGTCCACCAGTGCTGCTTGATGGTGTGGCCACCTAGCGCAGAAAGTGTTGAGCAACCTGTTGCTCAGTGAAGCGAACATGTCGATGTGTGGACACATAGGATGGAACGCCTGCAGGATCCGTTGAAAGACCTGAGGGTTGAGAGTGGGTCAGACGACCAGCGAGAGATGGGGTCGGCGAGCATGCGCTGGGATGGCACAAGTCTCACTTGCAATTCGATGTCGTGAGTGTTTAGAAAAACTAGAAATGGTCGTCGGATTTGGTTTAGTCGGGGGACCTTGCCGCCGCACTTTGTTAGCTAAGAAAAGACGACACTGTTGTCTACATCTAACATGATGACTTCGTGAGGGCGTGCCAGCGACATCGTGGTGTTGACAGCTGCTCCAAGTTCTTTGTCGCTGATATGGGCCTCGTTTAGGCGCCAAAAGTCCTGCACGACGTGACATGGGTCGTTGACATCCAAACCTCCCCAAGCCAATGTGGTGTGTGCCGCCAGATGTGTGCTGGCGTAGAGGGGGGCGGAGCGAAACTTACGGCCTGGCCACTCTTTTAGTAACCCAATAATTTCGCGGACCTGTTTTGCTAACGCGGATGGAACGACGCATGGCGTGTCCCACCCCACATCGTTCACCTGAGTGACGAATCGTACAAGAAGATTGGTGAATGCCCTTAGGGATGGCATAGCGGGCAAGAGGCTTCGGAAACACCCTAGAATGGCTGCTACCTTGCGTAGAGTCATACATGTGGCAAGTAACAATTTGCCTGCCTCTATCCTGTAACCTTCTCTTTTGTGTTTTGGTACGTTTAGTGTACCGCAACGCAGATTGACCTCGAATCCCAGTGCCTCGAACTCTGGCGTGGGTTCCAAGATGGATTTGGGCAAATTGATGGTTACACCTGCTGCCTCTACATCGCGAAGGACCAAAGGGCGAACCTTTAGCAAGTTCTTGCGTGTGGGTCCTAAGATTATGATGTTGTTCACGTATACGAAGCACACGATGCCTAGAGCTATCCATTTTCGAGAAAATGTTTTCATGAGTTGCGTCCAGGTGTAGGGAATGTAATGAAGGCCGAAACAGGCGCTTTTGCTCTCGAAGACCTCGTGCCCGATTTGAAAATTGAAATAGCTTTGAAGCTCGGAGCTTAGCGCTAAATGGAAGTAGGGGTGTTTTCAGTCGATCTTTAGAGCAAAATGACCTTGGACGAGGTAAGTGAATATTTTTCCCCAGGTAGGTAGGTAGGTGCACTCGGTCGTGGAGAGGCGCCCCATGGTTCCCCCTGGCGTCGCCCCTGTGACGAACAGGAAGAGGCTCCGCGCGTGAAGAGGGGAGGCGGCTTACATCCCGCTAGACCTGACTGTTGGCCCCCAATTGGGCAAACGAAAGTAGGGGGCTGGGCGAAGACGTGCATTTATGTCAACGAGAAGAGATGAACCTTGGTTTTGGTTTGTACACCATGAACCACGGTACGTAATAGAGTTGGTTTGGAGAATGAACGCGGCGTACTGCTTGTACTTGCAAGTACTCGCTCATGACATTGAGAGCGTCTCGAATTTCTTCCGGCGTGTGCCGATGATAAGGAAACTTCGGGCGTGGAGGAGGTCAAATCCAAGGAGCGGGCAACCCATGAGCGATGATCTCGACCATCTCTTTTCACCTCTGGAGTGGCATGTAGCCGCCACCATGCCAATCGGCGACAGAGCCTGGCGTACAATGGCACCTCCATTGGCGAGTCATTGGGAGCCAACGGCCCCGGGTTTAGCTGTGTTAGAATAGGTGGGGTAAGAACCTCTACATCCTCGACCTCCGTAGGAGCCGTAGCTACCGTAACTTCCATAACTCCCATAGGATTTACCACTGGAATGACGAAAATATTGGCCTTGTTGACCTTTGTATTGGTTCTTTCCCTTTCCTTTTCCCCAACTCTTACCAAGGCGGTTAATTCGCGAAGCTAAGTTAGCGGCCGCCAACTCTTCTTTACCAAATAATTGGTTAGAATGGACAACGGAATCACGGACACGAGGGCTTTTTCGGAATCCACTCATGGATTGTTCCAACTCGGCGAGCAAATGAAAAACATCAAGCAACCCTTCGTAGGAACCTTCATCATTATCAGCCAAAGACAAGTTACTCAAAATGCGCAATGCAGGCAATAGTTTTTTTTGCCAAGTTTTGCACGTGCGGTCAATTAGACGTTTGGCGTCATTATTGTGATTGTTGTCTTGTGGGCGTCGTGGAATTTCATCAATCAAAGGCAAATTTTCTAACACTTTCTTGAAGTCAAACCTTACACCATCAGGGTCTCCCGATTCCATGCCTCGGCAAACCAAGGAGGCAATGACCAAGATGTCTCGTCATACGGCAACTCAATCACTTCATCTTCATTGTCTTCACCAATATCATCGCCATGTGTAGTGATGCCCGCCTTGGGCGTAGTATTTGCCGCCTTGGCATGTGGCAATTGTGCCAACCCAAACGCCGCCGCCGCCAATGTATTTTGTAATTGAACATCAAAATCCAATATGACATCCCAAACCAAAGACAATGCATATAAAAGTACATCTCGATAATTGGCAAAAGTATTATGCACCATGGAGACACCAGTAAGAGTATGCATAAGCAAAGCAAGCTTTTGCAATAAAAAAGACGTAGTCCATGTATTGTAACCATTGTTGCTTATGCGCGACAGCGCGCTGGTAGATGCGGCGGCTGGGGGAGGGCCCCGGCCGCCACGGACCACTGAACCATCTGTATAGAAGTGCGTACCCCCTCCTGGAGCAAGTGGGGTAGATTTTTTGGGTCTGAAAGGCAACGAAAATATGCAATAGACTCGGAATCCAAATCCGCACAAACTGATGTGACGGGAAAATCGTAAAATTGCTACTAAAAAATCGACTTCTCAGCAGCAGGCAAATTCCGACTATGGCGCCGGTCGAACTGTCGATATTTTTCAAACCGTCGAAAATTGAATCTCACTGTCCGAATTTGAACATAATTAAACTGACATAAGCAATAATTGATTCCTTATTCACATCTTCACAACTGATCAGCAACATGTATTCGTTGGTTTCAGCTTTAGAGTTAAAAAAAAATCAACTCATCGGTTCCAATCTTGTAAAACAGAAAAAATTTCCAAGAATGGAAAATGTTGCACGAAGGGTATGAAATTTCTTGTTATTCATTCAATCGGTTTGTTATGGTAATTTCGCATGGCGGTTGTGCGATGCACTGAGCGGTTTGGAATGCAAAAGGTAGCCTTTGCATGGTTTTGGATTCCGCACATTGCCAAAGTACAAATGATGTCACCTTTAGCATTGTTTTGCGACATCGAAGTGTGTTACAACATTCTTAAAATTTTTCGTACCATTGTACATTGTAATGTAAAGGTGCAAAGGGCTAGAAGTCGTCCAGTAATCGTAGTTCCGCTCCGAGCAATCAAATATTCTTCATTCAGGCATTCGGGTGCAAGTATAACAAAGCAACTAGAGTAAAAACTATCGAACATCGAAGCCATCGAGCAGCAAGGAGAACAATCAAGGATAGACCTGTGTTTTAGGAACCTTTTGTTAGAAAAAAAGTGAAACGCTCGAAATCTTGGTTAAAATGATATTATGTCTTTGTTTATGCTTCCATTATCTTTTTGTATGTGCACTAGCTGTCTCAAACAACCTACTATCGCATGCAAAGCTATGATACGTGACTTGGGCACAGAAAAATAAATATTGTAGGCAGAAATATCCAAAGTGGGAAAAGTGGGTCGCCAAAGACCGTTTTTGGGACAATGTTTGTTGTTTCCGGATTTCATGCTCAAAAAGTAGACTCAATGCTTACCCATATGGCAGATTTGAGAATGGAGACCTAGCGCATCGAAAATCTCTGCATGGGAGCCGAAGACAATGTAAAGGTTAATTTGGTATTTTTAAACGTGCTTGTAGCAAAAGGCAAAGCATTGGTGAAAATTACAAGTTTTCTTTGGCAACTACAGTGCTACAAATGTGGGTTTTCATCGAGGCTCGTATGTTTGTTACTAAACTCCTTCTTCAGCTAGCAAGGCAGCAGACACATATAGATAGCAAAGATGGAGCTGGTTGGGGGGGCGTAAAGAGCAATCGGTCACTACTACCATAATGCCGAGGGCAAATGAGTAGCGCTTTGCTGTAAAATGCAGTTTCGCTGTTTTTTGTAGCCTTCAATCGGAAACATTGTGTCGAAACATGTTGTCTTTTCCACAGCAAAGTAAGGTAGGTCATTGTATCAAAGTGTGCAAAACGGAGTTACGAAACATTGCATTCAGATCGTTGAACTTCATGTTTGCCAAAGTAGGGTTGTTTTGAACAATTTTGAACCGCGAAACAGCTATTTTTTCAATATTTTTATCGTTTTTGCACATTTTGAGCCCAGAAGAGAGGCCTGTCTGAGACAAAACGATGAAAGGATATGCTAGGCTTGGTTGGGGGGGCGCGTAGCGTCCCGGCAACCAAGCCTAGCCATGTAACATGCATCAAACCTATCTTTTTTTCTTAGAATTGCTTAATGTATGAAGTAACCATGCCTATACATATGCAAAGGGGTCGCATACTTCAATGTTGCCTTCATTTTCTTCATCTTCTTCATCTAGATAAAATTTTTCATCCTTAGTGTCGGTTTTACACTTTAAACAATCTTGCTGGCTAACTAGAGCCACATACATGCATAGAAAAAAATTGCTTCTATTCACGAAGGTTACAATTGTCTAGGGCTGCCTTTCTAATCTATGCTTCTGAGCTAGGACTCAGCTTTGATGCATTTGCCTGATTACGCTAGTAGGTAGGCTATACCTCGTTTAGATGGTGTTGCATGCATTGTGAGCATGGACTCTTTTTTTATAAATGTACCCCTAGGCTTAGCTACAAAATCCTTCATGGTTCCACCGAGAATGATTCGAGCCTGCTTCTCCCCTTCCGCCCTCCCTTGTTGAGAAGAGATGCACATTGCGCAGGACCAAGTTCTCCTATTTTGGACCAGACTATGAGGGCCCCGGGTAAATCTTCGAAGGCTGACATTGTTGTAATAGAAGATGTTCTCAATTCAATTACTGTAGGCCTACGGGACTGCGACCGCCAACCGCCGGCAGAAAAGAGTAACCGACAAACAGACACGCCGGCAGAGAGAAGTGGTCCTCACTTGGGCAAGGGTGCTCGAGTGAAGTGCCCCGTGGTAGTGGCCGGCTGTTGCGCGGAGTATGGCCCAGTCGTGTGTCATTATCAACGAGGGAACACCGATCCATGCACTTTAAAGTGACACGACGATCCTGTTGGGGAGCCCAAAACTCGGTGATCCGATTCGCTGAGCTGCTGAAATAGTGATGGAACAGAAGTGGATCGATGTCAATGAACACAGGCAATCCCACAGTGTTCATTACAATTGAAGCAAGAAAGCAATCCAAGTGTTGATCCACATGTAAGTTGATGTAAGTTGATGTGGAAATTTTCACTAAAATGGAGAAGAAAACTGGTAGCAAAATGAAGGGATCTAAAGGTTGGCTCCAAATGATTTGTGAGCGATCGGTAGCCCAACCCCCAACTGCATAAGCACTCCCATCGGACCCGATGCATCAAACGTCATTGGCGGCATCAAGTGGACGCACCGCATTTGTGGGTGCAATAGCCCCTCACTGTCTTTGATTGCCATAACTCCTTTGTAGAGACGATGAACCTCTTTCAACTAGTTGACAGCAGGAGATTGCATGGCCATGTGCCATCTCGTAGGTTCTTGCAACTACCAATTTGGGTTGAGAAACTACAATTCGACCACATTTTACAAGGTCACCGAGGATGCGTCAACACAATTCATTGGAACGAGGCCGGGACAGTGTTGGCCAGTGGTTCTGATGACAAGAAGGTATTCAGCCTATCACGGCCACCCATTTCTCTGTGCTTTGCATTGCCTTGGCTGAAATCCAACATTCATTTCGTGAAGATATTTCAAACCATTGGCAACATCTTGGGCGTCACCGACTTTCGGATGGCGGTGCTAGGTGCACGGACGGGTGAATAATGCAAGCATGACATCTACAGAATGATACGAAAGTTGGACGCCATACAGGTACAAAGGACACCACATTGTGAGTGGACCGCAACAATTATGACTCTACACGCACAAAGCTGGAGTCTCCGAGGATCTTTTGGCATCTCAAGCGAGCCCCACAAAGATCAATGCAGACGCCCTATCCTAACTGGAGGCGGTGGGGAGTTTGATCGGTGGTTCATCACCAACACAAGCAACGAGCAACACAAGAATCAAATGGCCGTGACCCTATCACGTACGCCGTCCATCCAAGGTAGTAGCTTAGCGAATCAGGCCGGCACGACAGACACCAAGAGCGGCTTCATCGCTTGAATCAAGAGAATGTGCATGGGAACCACAAAGGAGTGTGTGCAGCACGTGGAATATGATGGGGAAGTTGATCTCTCCATCCTGCCAAAGCCAGCGGATGCTAGATTCCTTCGACATCCCGGTGGTCAATGACCACATTGTACTGCGCGACCCACAGCTAATGCGCATATCTACGGTTTGTGGTCACCGTGGGGCCCCACAGTACCCCCATCCTGTTGCAAAAGCAGTTACAAAAAGTTGTCAACAACACAACACCAATGTGGCAGCAAGTACAAATGCACATGGTTCATTCCCTAAAGGTTGGGAGTGTTGGAGCGCATGTTCCATGACCACATCCATGATATGTATACTCAATCATGCCTTAGAAGGAAAAATTTTTGGAGAAGCCTTGCCCTACACATCTCAAAAATCGA
The DNA here is from genome assembly GCA_964036045.1 of Eutreptiella sp. 'Long Island Sound 2002'. NCBI lineage: Eukaryota > Euglenozoa > Euglenophyceae > Eutreptiales > Eutreptiaceae > Eutreptiella > Eutreptiella sp. 'Long Island Sound 2002'. Next base: position 128,528,346 of record OZ038382.1, on the reverse strand, counting down.
ATTTTCCGAAACTTATTTTTTTGATACCGTGATCACCTAAGATGAACATCCGAGATATCTAAAGCATGTTTTAGCCTGTATTTATGCTGTTTTGACCCTATTTTGGGTGTGTGTTGCTTGGAGTAGATTCTCTGCGAGGTGGACTTGCCAAAGGCAATAGAATTGTCATGGGACACAGGCATATCATCATGAACAACAGTTGCAAAGGGAATGCCTTTTGCATCCCGCGTTCCTTTCACAAATGAGGGACCCCCACTATGCTGTTAATTCATTATGTGTGGTGGCTAGCTGCAGCAATGGTGGCTGGCTGGCTGGGCTAGGTAGACCCCGCCCCCCTGGTTGGCGCAGCTCCGACAGAGAGGATTAGGATTCGAACGAAATTTACCAGCGAAATTTTCAAGGTAATTTTCAACGAAATTTTCAACGAAATTTAAGTTTATCTTTCAAACGAAAATTTCAATGAAAATTTGCCGTTCCTTCTTTTTTTATAGACAACATGAAAAACAAGAACTTGAGCACCTGGGGACACTTTACCGTAGTGGAGTACATGGGGGAGTTGTGGTGGGAGGGGTGTGCTGACGAGGAGATCCTGCTGTCCAGTTGTGGGTTGAGCCCCCCCCGGCAGCCCCCGCAGCACCTCCCCAGCAAAGCCCCCCCCCCGCCGAGAAACCCAAACCCCCTGCCCTGCCCCCCCCCAAACCCACACAACCCAAAAAGCTCCCCCGTCCGAAGCGTGGGTCCTTCGAATCGGGATCGGGCACACCCCCGTGGCTCAAACAAGTTCCTTTGCTGAGAGTCATGCCTTCGTGTGCCAGAGGATGCAAGGTGCAAGGCGAAATGACGCTTGCCACCGTCTGTGTAAACAAAAAGTTGGTACAGGTCACCGTGAGCTTTTTGACAATATCAGTTTCTCGGACGTACTCACAATTTTCAAAAATTATCACTTTTACAATAGTGGTTTTATTGCAGGCACCAATGTATTTCAACAGCAAATGGTGGCTTCATTTCTGCACAGGTGGCGGACATATATTGCCTCACCAGAGAATACAGGTTTTATGCACATGTGCCACAATTGCCCCACTGGGAGATCACACACTGCCATCGGCCCATTCGCCTTGCCAACCCGCCAGTTTCAGGGATGGCATCCCGGGGTCAAAATACACGTCCACCTCGCTGGCCACACTGCCGTCCTGACTGCAGAACATGTATGATGTAGATCTCCAACAAGAGCAACAATGGAATCACATCCTTGCCTTGCAAGGGTTGCTGTCCATACAACAACATGCACTTGCCTTGCAAGGGTTACTGTCCATACAGCAACATGCAGACACGCACCCACAGCAGGTCTGAGACTTGCAGACAAAATGAAGAGATTCACCAGGCACCACCAGTATCAAAGTTGTTACTGACCCCCCCTCCCCCCTGCAGTGGGATGGTGAGTCCAGCAGGGAAAACGAAGCACAGAACCCCCCACCCACCCAGATCAAGCCCCCTCCGCGAGCCCTTGCATACCTCCAAGCCCCACCAAACGCCAGACATTGGACCCAGATGGGACCACTGCGGGGGGCCAGATGGGACCACTGCGGGGGGGTCTCAGGACCCACGCTGCTACCGCTGCGTGGCATGCATCGGCCTTCGCGGCCTTGAGACCAGAAAATACTGTCGCGTAAGTGCTCTGTGAATGTGGCATGGATGTCTTGTTCCTGATATGTTGTCAACATTCACCACATAAACATGCGCAACACACACGGCATGTCACATGCAGCCCTCTCAGCCCTATCAAGGGCCCCCATTTCCCAGCGATCAGACACACAGTGTCTGTACCCGAGGCAACGAGGCCCTCGCCTTGTTGCTCCCAGGAGAGCACGAAGTACCCAGCCCCCCCTAGCTTCTCAGCCTCAGGCACATCATAGAATTCGTCCTCCTCCCAGCTCTAGTCATGCACTTCCCACCTGAACTTGATGCCATACACTACGTCAGCCACATACCTTAAGGCACACGTTACAGGACGTTGGCTAGCACACTCTGTGTGACATTGTGCTTTTGGTTCAGATGTGAGAAATTTCAGGCGTGCACTGAAGGAAGATGGAAGAGCATAATGAAATAGGATTTTGCTAGTTCACCACAAAATTTGCCACAAGTTTCAGTGTTCGCTGACAGATGTACACTCGGTATGCATGGGGCAGTGAAAGTAAAGGCTCAACCATTCCAAACCAAAAACAAGTGGCACTACACCCAAATGGGAACCTCTGCAAGAAAGCGTTCCTTGACGTGTGTCAGGCTGATGTCTTACTCACAAGGCCCATTTTCTCAAGGCCCATTCTGCCTCGATGATAAGCGTTGCGGGTGGTTGGTCGCAAGATCCGAGGTGAATTGGATGATAATTGGGAGGATTTTGGTAGGCTACAGATCCCAATGAGCACTGCATCCTGCGCATCCGCTGTTGCCAGGTGAATTTGTGGAGCTTCACCTCTGTGCAGCCCCATCTCGTGCAATCATTACCCACGCTACATCGGCACAACATCTTTGATGCAAGGTTTCGGCCCTTCGAAGAGAATGTGATTTACACAGCCGCTGCGGATGGAAACGTGGGCTCTGTTGATGTATGTTCTTGAGTGAGGTGGGGTGCCCGCGAGGCATTGAAAAAGAGGAGGCGCAGTGTCTCCCAGGTTGTCCTCCTCTAAAGTGCACCACGACCTCCTGAGCGGCACACGGGAGTTGGAAAGCATCTGGACAAGGGGGGCTGTGCTATCCTTTCGGACAAGGTCCTTCTGTTTTACTCACGGAGGACAGCCAAGGTTTCAAGTGGCAAGACTGCGGTCAATGGGGTGATGGTTGGCGCGGAACCGTTGGCAGCCGTCTTGTGCTTTATGGGCAGCTGCAGCTGGTTGGCTGGGCAACAACGGCCGGTGCTCTGTTGGGGTCCCGCATTTCCAGGGTCCAGCATCTCTGTTTCCCCCCGAACGGACAGCCCTGACGGAGGTTGGATTCTTGCCCAAGGGCGTCGACACAACTGTGCACCCAAGTCTCCATATGTACACCGCATTGCAGATTTCTGCGAGTCCCAAGCCACGTCTGCTATACACTGCGGATACGGGGATTGCCTCCAAACTGGACTTCCAGCCGCAAAGTTCAAACGTGTTTCTTGCGACTTTTGGTGATGGAGGAGTGCGGGTATTCGACGTAAGGCATGCGAGATCTTGCCTTGGGAGTGTGCTGATGCTGAAGGTATACCATCTCTTCGAGTTTTCTGCTGCAAGGCACATTTCTTGTGCGTGCTATTGACGTTGTCTACGCAATTCCCCTTCACTTGAATACGTCACAAGAGGGGAGGAAGGGCACAGTAGTTGATGGGTGGCAAAAGGAGGAGGGGCATTGGGAACAAGGCACGGGGATGGTGGGGTTTTGGTTTTGGTTTTGGTTTTGGCTAGCACCCGGCCCATGGTCTCTGGCGCCAGTCTGTCTGTGCATGCCCGACCTGAGGCATGGGAATGCGGAGCATACCGTCGGTACTTTTCGCGCTTGTCCCCGCGCTTCATCTTTGCGTCTGCCCACGCTGTGTGCCGCGTACCTGGACTACTGGTCCTCCGCACTGCACGCCTGGCGTTCCCACTTGGTCATTGACCTGCTCACTTATCGGTGGCGAAGAACTGAACTATGGCGGCCCACTGGCGGAACTCCACCACCTGCAATGCCACCGGCACGTGCACATGGTCCGCTGGGATTGCTGCCCAGTCGTGCGTGCCCTCTCCTTCCTCGGCTATGCACGTGCGTGACCGGGGGACCCCGCTGATGATGCGCAGTGTCATCCCCCCATGTGGTCTCCATGGCGGACTCACCGCCTGTAGCGCTCTCCTCCATTTGGCTCTGTGGCACGGACATCGGTACCGCGTTGTGACGTCTTTGTGCCTTTCGCAACGAGGGCATGCCTCTAGACTTGGGTGCCACATCCCCAGGTGTAGTGGCACGAGCAAGATTCCCGTCTCCGGGGACTCGCGGAGGAGCTGTTCCATTCGGGGATGGAGGGCCCGCGGCGGCCTCCATTTGCTCGGTGCGTGAATGCGCCACTCCATGTCCGCTGAGCCCTGCGCCGTGGGATGCGCTCCGTACGTCGCCGACGGCGGCAGGGGCACCGCTAGTCGCTGTCCTTTGGCACTCCTGTCAACCGCTTCCGTGGCCTGCGCGTCCGCCAGGATGTTGCCCATCTTCTGGACGTCGCTGTGGCTCGTTTGTGTTGACACTTCGTGGTGGGATTTCACCCACCAGTGCGCTGCCGCTGCCCCGCCGACCGACCACTGCAGTGCCCTCCGCAGAGGATGCTTTTGTTGTTCCGGCGCTCTCTCCGCTAATGCCGCTGCCGCTTGCGCGTTGCACGTCTGCTTGATCGACCGTGCCCGTAAGTCTCGGAGGCGCTCTACCACATACCCCCCTAGCACCAAACCCAGCAGCTCAGCTGTGGTGTTATCTACCCACGTCTCCAAGGGTACCGCTGCCCCCCACCACTTGTCACGGACACAGATCACCAGACCCACGCCGCACCCTCTCCCTTCGTCTGGGTCCTGGCGGGCACCCGTGTCCGTGTATACAACTACGTCCGCCCCCGGGACCGTGTTGGCCTACGTGTCCCACGGGAGCTTGGCACCAACACGGGGCCGTAGCGACAAAAAGCGTGCCGCAGAGAGTGCTCAGCGAAATCAGCTGGGAGATAGTGGACGTGACGGCAGACCTCCGCCAGCGAGAAGGCCCACCGAGCTGTGGACCACGCCGATAGTGCTTGTCGGGTCGTGTTCATGACCCGTAGTTGTTGCTGCACTGCAGCCCTGTACATCACTGTCTGCGGATGCCGTACTTGGAATGCAAGCCACAGGATCCGCCAGAGTGTGGTACAGTCCAGCTTGAGGTGCACCTGGATCTTCCTCCTCCACACTCTCCCCGTGGGGGCGGCTAGACGGTACACGTCCGCTTCTGATGATAGTGCCCCCCGCGTCCAGGCTACCACCTGCGCGAGCACTTGCTCTGTGAACACCCGCGCTACGTCCTGGATTGCCGCTAGGTGGATGGTCGTTGTCGCCCACTCCGCCACTGCTCCCCGGACCCGGCGTCTCAGCTCTGTCCCGGCCGCCTCGCTGAGGACGTGGCTGCCCAGCACACACATGCCGCGGCGTTTGTCCCGCCTCTGAGCCTTGCCGTATTCTGTGTGCCGAATGGCCTTAGTGGCCCCAGCCCGGCTATTCCACCTGATGTGCAAGTACTCCTCTTTAGACGGGACATGTCGTACCCTGAACTTCGGCGCCACTGCATCTTGCTGGCTGGGCATCGCCACTAGCGCCTCCTCTGTCGCTGCCGGCACTACTATGTCATCCGAGTACCGCTCCGTGTCGAATGCGAGCTCCACCCCAGTGTTCCACACACTCGGGATGCCGGTGTGCCCCGGCCCCACTGCCTCCATGTATTGTACCTCTTGGTACAGGTATACCCTGGGTCCCAGGGGCGACCCCTGGAAGACACCCACTCGGAATTGGAGGGCTCTATTTGTGCCTGCTGTTGTCACTAAGACTATCTGGGCCCACTGGACGTATCGCTGATACCAGCGCGCTTTGGGCGAGTCCACCCCTGCCTCCTGCAGGAGGTGCGCAACTCCTGCCAAGTCCAATGTGCCGTATGCGTTGCTGCGGTCTCTCTTGTACAGAACCACGCTGCAGCCTTACTCTCGTGTGCGGTCGAGCAGCATTATCAGCATGCGGGCGACATCTCCCGCCGACCTCCGTCTTTGGTAAGCCCACTGACTGTCGCTCACGCACTGCTCCCTCTCGGCTATGATCATGATCGCCACCAACTTTGCTATTTCCTCCTCCGTTGATATGGGCCCGGTGTCTTCCTCTGTCCATACCGCTGGGCGTTTGCGGATGGGCACATGCTGTACAAACCTGAGCACCGGTTCAATGTACCCCAGAGCCCCTGTCCTGCTCACCGCCTCTCTCAGGGTTTACACGGACATCGCCGTGACCTATGTAATGGCTGCTGTCAGCATACCTGACTTGCCCGGGGCTCGTGGCTCTCGAGACTGGACTGCTCTGACCCACACTTCCATCGCGAAGTCCAGGTCGGTGTGCCCCGCCCCCTGGTCGGGGAACTCTGAGATCACGTTCCGATCTATGGTTTAGCTCTGTTTGTGGTGTGCGTGTGTGCGTGTGTGTGGTATGCATGCGTGTATTTTTATTGTAGTGCAATTTTTGCATTTGAGCCTGCAAGCCAGACGAGCGTCACACGTAGAGTCCAACTCCGTGATCACGGGTATACACCCGGCCAGCAGTAATGTCGATGTTGGATTTCGCGGCATTTGCCAGGGGCAGTATTTGCTCCACCCTTATCGATTCGGCGCCCCTCATCGAAATTGCGAGGGCCACGTCAACAGTTGAAATGGCACTGTCGGTGTTGATGCACAGGAGAAAGGAGTGGGAGCACACATTTACCAAGAAGTCTGGGGTGCCGGTGGATGGAGATGTCGGGCTGCCAAAAATGATAGGAGCTTTCTGCGTGATGGCGTAGTGCAGCCTTGATGTGGAAGGGGTGGGTTTCGTGAAGGCGGCACCACCCCCGGCCCCAGTGCTTGAGCTGTAGGAGTTGAAGAAGCTGGTGGAAGACCAGCGTATGGCCATGGAGGGGCTGAGAAAAGAGTTGGCGGAGGCGAAGAGGAAGATGGCACGGGTACCCCCTTTGAGCAAGGCAGAGCTGCTGAAGGTCCGTGAGCTGGACGCCAAGGCCCAATGGGTATATGCAAGCCTACTGGCTTTGTCCACGCTGCTGTGGCACAGAGAGGTGCCGTCCCACGAATACGTGTCGCGCTTCCGGGATAAGGAAAAATTCACAGATGTCACTCTGGATGATCTGGCCCCCGTGATGGATTCTGATGCCCCTGACACCGAGGTTTGGTGTCTGGAGTCCATGGATGACGATGAGATCGACAGGCTAAAAGCCTTCGTCCTGGCGGTGTGGACGTTTACGGTAACCTCCCTGTCCGCGTATAGAGGTAAATGGGGTCTTGACCCCAAAGGGGCGGTTGACCAGCGAGAGATGAAAGATGACGAGCCCAGTCTGCCGGCGAGATCGAAAGGTTGTACAGCAGCCGCGGAGGAAGAGGTGGTGGCGCGAAGGCTGGCGGCCATGAAGGCGAAGTTCAAGGTCGAGGGAGACCGCAGGCTGTACACGACAAAGCCTGGGGCGGAGCCAATGGATGTGACGTGCGCGCCAGTGATGGCGTGCCGGGCTTGCAAGAATGCGGGGAGAGGTGTGAAACACCACTGGTTTCATCAATGCCCGGGGCTTGACTGATGGGGGCGCTGCCCGGTTGGGCGCCAGGTAGTCGAATCCAGACAAGATGTGGTGGTCTTGCAGCCGACCGACTTCCGGGATGGGGACGGCGTGGTCTGGCGTCTGGTATGGGCAGCATGGAGACGGTTGTGGAAGGAGGACGAGATCACCTCCGTGGATGCCCTGCACGCGTCCTCCTGGGCGAAGAGCACCATGGGTACGTACTGTACACACTACAGGACATTGGCCCTATGGGTCGGATACACACCGATCGATGGCTTGGAGACAGAGGCATGCAGGGACCTGTTCCAGCTCTAGGGCCTGGGGTATTCCAGGAGTTTCCTCAGGGGGGCGGTATCAGCAATGTGCGCATTGGACGAAATGGGATGGCTACCGGAATTCGTTACCGCAAGGCTATGGAGGTGCGCAAAGTGGGCCACATCTCAGGCGGTGGCACGCCCCTACGCGGGTCGGGAGGAGCTCAGGAGCTTTGCGAAAGCATGTGATAGCAGGGCACAGTGGAGGGCATATGGGATGGCGGTCCTATCATTCACGTGCCTACTGCGGGTGGGCGAGGCAGCCCCCATCAGGCGTGGCGGGTCCCGCGGACGGGGTATGGGGTTTCACACCGTTAAATGTGACGCACACTTCGTCCGAAGGAAGCCGGGGAGCTATGGCAGGGCATGGCTGCGATGGTTGGACCGAGAGGGATCCACATCAGCGGTCCCGCTGGCACACTTCTGCCCACAAGGGGCGGCCTATCTCCAAATGGTCATGGTGACCGCCCCCAGCGGATGTGACAGCGCCCACGCGTGGTGGCATGCGTGGAGGAGGGGTGGGTCGGCGGCCTTGCGCTGGTTGGGTTTACCGGTCAGATGGCTCGCCTGGTGGGGTCGTTGGATGTCAGAGTCAGTGGCGGCCCACTATGGTGACGCCCCAGACGATTTCATTGTGGCATAGAACGTGGTGGTGCCGTGGCCGAGTGCGCGAGGGGGCATGGAGTGGGAGTGGAGGGTTGTATCCCTCAAAGACATGTTCCCGGGGGAGCTTCTGACCCTCTGTGTGCGGGAAAAGGATGTGGGTCCAGATGAAGTCCTCGGGGGGTGGAGGGATGCGGAGGCCACCGCCGAGTCGCGTGCAGACCGCAGCCGAGGAGATGACGGGGGGGGGGGGGGGGGGCGCAAGGAGACAGCCAACCTACCAGGGGGGGTGGCACTGAGAGAGAAATGGAGAGGGTCCCGATAGAAGCGGGGACACGAGGGTCCCGGATGTCCCTCTGGCCTTCGCGGCCGTGCAGGGGCAACCGGGGTCCGAGTGTGCTGGCGGACGTCGGGAGAGAGAAGACGCCATCGACGTCGATGTTGAGCCCCCCACCCCATCGGCAGGCACCTCCTCTATCCGTCGGCTGTGGATCGCGGCACACCGGACGGGTGCGGTCGCGTCGGTCTTGGGAAAGAGGAAAGCAGCAGGACCGGCCAGGCTTGTGGGTGTGGCTGCCCGAGCGGCAGTTTCCCGCCGAGTCGGCAGTGGGTCAGTGGGCTTGGGAGCGCTTGCAATGCGGTGAGTGGGATGCGTGGCTGCGTGACGTGCGTGCATGCTTGCCTAAGGCCCCGCCGGGCTTGTTGGAGCGGCACTTGATCCAATTTCTGGATTGGGGGCCGGAGGCGGCTAGGGACCTGCGGCAGCCGGATTTCCTGCCCTTGATTGCAACGGCGCTGTCCTCCCTGGACTCCGGGGCCTGGGAGTCCCTGCTACACGATTCTACGTCGCCGAAGTTGCTGATGCAGCACATAAGGGACGAAGTGTTGAGTAGGGTTTTGGGGGTGTTTGGGCATAACCCTATCCCGGCTGATATTTGGGAGCGTTGTGTGACGGAATCCTTTGCATCCGTTGCCAGCTGCCACTTATCGGGAGCCGGGTCCCCGTCGGACGAGGCGGTAGTCATGTTGACTGCTTTGCGTAGCCAGAACCTGTTGTTCCCCCTTCCGCCGGGGTCACCAGGTCCGAACGGTGGAGTTTTTGCCATCCCAAAAACGCTTGATAAGTGTAGCCTAATTGTGAATTTGGTGCCAGTGAATAGAGAGATGCCTGAGAAGCCTGAGAAATTTTCTCTGCCTTCAGTGGAGGTCCTTGCCCTTTTGGTGCAAGTGGCACAGCAGGGGTCTTCCTTTCCCCCCCCCCCCCTTTATATAGTAGGGCCCGATGTCTCTGGCCAGTTTGGGAGGTGCTGGGGCTCCCCGGGGGGGGGGGGGGGAGGAGGCGTTGTGTATGTGCCATATTGACCTCAGTATTTGTTTTTGGTCGCTGCGCCTCCGGGAAGCCTTCTGGGGGGCTTTCCGTATCTCGGATGGTAAGGGAGGAGTTTTGTCGTTCACGTGCCTGCCTTTTGGTTGGAAGTATAGCCCCATTCTATGCCAGAAGGTATTGAAACGTCTGGTGGAGGAGATTGGCCTGGTGGGAGTGTTGGTTTTGATTTATATCGACGATGTGCTCATTGTGGGATGGGGTAAAGGGCGCGTGCGTGGGCAGGCTATGCGCGCGGTGCAGGTGTTGCGTGCGGCGGGTGGTGTTATAAGCCCAAAGAGCACCTTGGAGCCGGTTACGCACCTGGTGTGGTTGGGAAAAGACGTGGACTTGGGTGGGGGCAGCCTGCGGACGGCGGGGAATGCGTGGGAAGCCCTGCTGGCCCATTGGTTGCGATTGTCCGTCGGTGTCTGTAGTGTGCGGCGCTTGCAGCAATTTCTTGGGCGCGCGCAGTGGATCTGTAGACCTCGATTTGGGCATAGTCCTCACTAATCGTCGGTCGGGTGCGCCCCCCCCCCCCCGTCTCCAGTTTACCCCGGTCAAGTTGTTGCGCTCTATGTGCGTGGTGTGTGTGTGTTGGCTTTGCCGGGTTGGTCAGTATTCCCCTTCCGAGAGAGGTGCGGAGAAAGCCGGAGTTTGTGTATTTTGATGCGGCGTTTGACAGGGGGGGGTGTACAGGTTGGGACTTTTTTCGATGGAGCTTGGTTCGCGGTCCGCGGTGCGCCCTGAGCAACCGCCAAACCAACAGTGCGCGAAGCGGTCCTGTGGGGTTTGAAATTGATTCTTAATGTAGGCATCCGCGGGGCACATCTTTTCGGAGACAATGCGGCGGCACTGGTGCAATTTTTGCGGTGCAAAGCAAGTGTGGGGCCTGTGTACCAGCAGCGCTTGCTTAAGTGTTACATGTACGTCTGGGTGTCTTGCCCAAGTTTTATGGTTTACATTCACTGGGTGTGTGGTGCAGCGAATCCGCCGGACCCCATCAGCAGGCTGCATGGCCAGTTTGCGGGGGATCTGGGCCTGGCACGCGAGGCTGCGACACGTAGAGTAGGCGATCTGTGGGCTTTTCCGGACCGCAAAACGGTTTTTTTGTGGACCCTGGGCCTCCCCTATGGGGCCTTTTGTGCTTCCGCAGGCATGGCGATCGGGAGACCGGTCGTATGAGGGGGGGGGGGGCGGACTTCCATGAGGTCTTCCTGCAGTATAGGCTGGAGGAGTCAGTGGGGGCGATGACGTAGCGTGCGAGTTCCTGTGCGCTTGAGCCAGCCCTTGTGAGTGGTGTGTGTTGCTTTTAGCGGGGTTCTTGTTGCGTCGTTGACCGTCATGATGGGGGCAAAGACGTTGCCGTGTTGCCGCCGTACCATTCCACGGGCGGACACGAAGTCCTGCAGCCCTCTGTCCAGGAACACGTGTTGCGGCTCTTGGAACGCCGCCCGAGCCTGCCATCTCCGCTTGCGCGCCATCGGCATGCCCCACTGCCGCGCTTTTACACGCGCCCCTGTGCGGCAGGCTGGGGGCCTACCGCCCACACTACAATCTCCATGGTCGCCTCTGACCATGCCCTGACTGGCAGCACCGGTTCCGGCTCATACCGATGTGCCCACCGGTCATGCCCTTCCCGGAACTGTTGCCACTGCTTTGCGGTGACATTCTGGTGTTGCGTCTAGGCCGGGCGCGGCTGGGCTCCCATTGGGGCCACTCGTTACGTGCCCTTTATGTGCACCTCCGCCGGGACCATGCGGTGGTCCGTCCGCACCGGGATGCGCCCGAGGACCTGCACCTTGGCCACCTTCATGTCGCTCATGGCCAAGATGAAGTCTATCATGGATCTTTCGTGGGCGTGCGCCCCCGCTCCCCTCCACGTCCACGTCCACCCGGTGGGGTAAGCTGTGTATCCCCACGTTCTGAGCCTGCTTTGGTATGCCGGGCGCCGCAGCGCGTCTTTGTTGAAATTGCCCAGCAGCACCATGGGCCCGGGGTGCCGCTGCACAATGTCTTGGAGGCCATCTAGGACCTCTCTTTCTGGTCTGTGAGGGGTGTCGTACACCACCCCGACTCGGATAAGGTTGTTCTCGCGGTATCTCACCGTTAGGACGAATACATCTTCGGTCACGGCCTCGGGCTCCGCCGAGATGTGGCCTCCTGTGTGGACCAGGAGGGCCTTCCCCTCCGCTCTGTTCGCCCCGACTCCCATAGGTCGTAGTCTTCCCCCTCCACTCTCACCCTGGGTTTGAGATCGAGTTTCTGTGAGTGCCAGCACGTCCACTTTGTGTCGGAGGGCGGTTGCAGCACTTCCGTCTTCTTCCGCTGGTAGCCGCGTACATTCAACGTCGCCACCCGCAGCGCAAAGGTGGTCGGGTTCTCGTCCGTGGCCCTCGCCCAAGCTGTCCCCAGCCGCGGGGACCTGCACATCGGCACACCCGGCTGTGTCTTTCCATCCGCGTCCTTCCCCTGCTACCATGATGAGAAGGGTCCGCACCCGCGTCTCCACCTGCCCTCTCCACTTGATAGCCGTCGCTGCCGGCACCCTCGCTGTTGGTACGTGGCCGGCGAAGGTCACTGCCGTTGCTCTCGGGAGGTGCACTTCATTGTTGTCGGCATTGAGCAGCGCTGACAGCGGGAGCACGCTCACCAGGCCCGCCCGGTCGTCTCCGAACAGGTCGCCTCTGGCATGCCATAGCTCACGGACCACCAACAGCGCCGCCGCAGGGCTGCCCATGAGTCTCTTCAGGGCGCACCGCAAGGGCGGCAAGACTCCGACTGGCCAGATCTGCCACCTCGAGCCGTGCCGGAGCTCCTAGGGCTGCAGGTCGATCGAGTACACCAGCGCTTGCTCCACGTCGTACGGGAGCCTGTCGGACCATCGCTGCGTGGTCGTCGGGCCGCGCGTTGGGAGGCCCTCCGTTTGCCAGGACGTTGGCGTCCACCCGGGGTGCCATCCAGGTAGGAAGTCGCCCAGCCGTGCCGGCACATTGTCTCCCCATCGCAGCGCCATGTGTATCTGCGACAGGAGGGTGGATACCCCGCTGGGCTGTCCCGTGAGGGGCTTCCCCTCGTGCCGACCTCTCTCGTCATGGGGTCTACCCTCGCGTCGCAGTGCTGGTCACATGTCCAAGCACCAGGGTCTCTGACTCCGTTCTACTGATCGCTGGATCGCGGGAACACCGACACCTTCGGCTAGACATGGCACGTGGGCCGTGGTAGCTCTGCCGTTGTTGCTTTGTGCTTGGTCTCATGCTCCCTACTCTCCGCTCACCGCTCGTCGCCTACCCCGCACTTGCGCCACTCTGGTGCCTGGGCCGCCCTTGCTTTTGGGTCTGCTCTCGCGCTACTGAGCCGTTTCTTGGCCCCCATGCTCCGCTCCACTCTCTCCATTCTCTCTGCCCGGTCCTCACTCTCCGGGCGCGTGCCGGGACGGCGCTTCCCCTCCCGTAGTGCCCTCCGCGCTCCTTGCCTAGCTAGCCTCGCATCTGTCTCCCTATCGTGGGGCTTTTCACGCGCCCTCCGGCCCCCTGCAGTTGCCTGGTGCCCCTCGTTTCTATGTGCCGCAGCCAAGGTACCTGCTGTTTCTTCTCATCCTCTTAGTGCTTTTTACGGGCTTCCTCACTCGGTCGGACCCACCTTTGTGGCGCCTGTCATCGTGTGGGGCTACATGCGGCCTGCTCTAGCCCCACCACCCCCGCCCCTGGCTTCTTTGTGGTCTAGGATCCCTCGGTGCTCCCCTTTTCTACCACCGTTGCTTTCCTTCGTGCCCTGCCCCGCTTCCTCCCGCTGCATCTCTATTCGTGGCACGTCACACTCCTCGACGGAGCTGTGCGTGCCAGGGAAGTGATGATGCTAGAGGTGGAGCCTGGCCACGAGCGAGGGCGACGCGGAACACGGCGGAGCGCGGTCCAAGGGCGAAGGACAGACGGCAAGCCAGTAGACAGCCAGATGCAACGGTGGCCTCCCTAGGAAAAACCCCACGGGTGCCACCAGAGCGTGTACGGGCGGCAGTGAGGGCGCCCGCGGAACATCCGAGCAGCATGCATGCGGGAGCACGCGCCGAGGCGCGTGGTCCGGGACGAGCCGCGGGGGCGGCACCAACAGGGGCTGCCGCGGATAGGGGGCCGGAGTGACGCAGTGCCGCGGGAGAAGGGCAAAGAAGCGTCCGCGTATGTGCAAAGACCAAGGCAGCACGGATGGAAGCGGGTCCCGGGTGCACCGGAGCAGACCCCCCCGCCGGCCGAACAGCCGAAGCGAGAGGCGTGGCACAAGGCATGGGCGGGAGCTGTGGCACATCAGCAACTGCTGGCTCCTTGTGTTCGCTGTCCAAGTTTCTAGGCCCCTGCCAATGCGCGATATATTTCTCACCCGAGGCTCGCCCTGACGGGGGTCTCTGCCCCCCCCAAGTCTGGGCCAATCGTCGCTCTATCCGGCGGGGCCCTTGGGCCTCTCGGGTCTGGCTCCTGACTCAGGGCATACAGTGCCCACCCTGGTTGGACCCTTACCCGGTCGACTCCGGGGGTCGCCACACCGCGACACCCTGCTTTTTTATTCGTCACGCCCAACCCCAGGCACGTTAGGTGCGCTCGGGGGTACTGTCAGATTACGTCTTCATACCTCGGTGGCACCCTCCTCGATGGGCTCCAGGACGTTGGCGTTGGCGGCCCTGGCGGCCCCGGCGGCTGCAACTGGCGCCCCTGCTGCATCACGGTGGGGTCCCGGATGCGGCTGCCGCGGCCCGAGCCGCCACGCCTCCCCTCCGGTCAGCCGTTGCCAGTCCTGGGGCGGCAGCGGAAGCCCTTGCCATTGCTGGGCATGTGCGGTGGGAATCCTTTTGGGTCTCGTACGCTCTCCACGCTTCACTGTCCCCGGTCGCGGACCGGCGCTCTCGGCTGTCGCTCCTACTTCAGCCTCGCCTTTTGTCTCGTCCCCTGGACTTCTTCGGGTCTCGACTCTTCTGGCAGCCGCGGCTCCGGCTACGTTTCTTGCGGCGGTCCCTGCTCGGGTCTCTGCGCCTCTCTCTGCTGTTGTGGCGGCTCCGGTCTCCCCTCTAGTCGCGGCTCCCACTGCGTGCGCGGCCCCGGGATCGCTTTCTTGTGGAGTGTACTTTCTCCCGGCTGTGCCCTCGGTGTCGGCGGTCACGGTCGCGGTCGCAGTCTCCCCCCCTCGTTTCTCAGGGCTGGGGTCTCTGTCCCGCCCTTCGTCGTCGTCCGGCAGGTTGTGCTCAAACTCCCATGGTTTGCCGTAGTTTCTGAGGAAGGTTGCCCTCGCCGCCGCTGCCTCCGTGCACACTTTCACGATGTGTCCCTTCTCGCCACAGCGGGTACATCGTTCTTTCTAGCCGATGGGGCTCACCGCATGGCACACTTTCCACCTGTGGTCGCCTCCACATCCGTAGCAGCCCACGGACCACTTCTTGGCTCCGCCGCTCTTGCCGTCCTTGTCTGCACTCTTTCCCGCTCCACGTCTCTTGTTCCCGCCTCCGTCGTCGTTGCTGGGCTCCTCCTCATCGCTGCTGTCGCCGTCTCGCTTCTTCTTCGCGTGCGCCTTGATCTCCTCTCCTCGGATGGTCACCCCCTTGCGCGTCGCATTGGCCGTTTTCCGTGTACACTGCAAGCCGACCTTGCCCTCCGCTGATTCCGGCAGTGGCTCAAAGGTGTTCCCGAACGCCAGCTCCAGGTACCAGTTGATTTCCTCGGTCCTCACCCCCCTGGGGATGGTGATGTCGACCGTGTCCTAGAAGCCCTTGGTCGCGCCCGCCGCTGCCCCTCGGGCACGGCCTTGCAGGGCTACTCTAACTGCCAGCAGCAGGTCCGCTGGCAGCGGCTCCTCGTCGTCAAGCAGGACTTCAATCCACTCCTCTCCTAGCTCTGCTGCCATGCGTAGCTCCGCGGGAGCTCCCGCCGTGCCCCGGATCTACTGGCGTGCCCGCTCTCGGGCCTCCGCGCTTGCCTCCATGCTCTCCTCGACTATATTGCGTTGTAGCCTCACCTGCGCGCGTGGTTTCGGCGGGGCCGCCCCAGGCTGCCTACCGCCGTCGGGCGCCCGGGCTGCGACTCTTTCCGCCTGGGAGGCCTGGGCTGCGGGGAAAAACCTCCTCGTTGCGTCTGGGTCCAAGCATTCCTCCTCCGGCGCCGCTTCTTCTTCGGCGAGGCTCTCCCTGCTCCACGCGATTGTTGGCTCCCCGAGGGACACCCGGTCCCTGCCTTGGAGGCGAGCTGTCGCCGCGTGAATGGCCACCATGATCACGGTCTTCAGTCCTTCCACGGTCATGCCCTTGGTGGGCGGATAGTGCCCCGTCCCGGCGATGAGCGGCTTGGTGTCCTCCCACGTTGACGCTCGTAGCTTCTTCCGGAAGAGGTCGGCTTGAGGGGGCAGGGCGTTTGCCACGTGGCCCTTGACTTCGTGCCACCTCTGGGGGTTGGCCGTCACGTATGCCTGGAGCTCACCTCTTGCGTCCTTGGCCGACTGGATGTGGGCTCTCTCCATGCCCGTACTGCGCGTATCGCCGCCGTCTGCGCTTCGGAGAGGTTCCTCATCATGAGCGACACTGATAGGAGCTTGTCTTGCATGAGGAATGCCGCCGGGACTTGTGTCGCTGGGGCTCCTAATGTCAGCGTCACGTCGGCGTACACGGAGCTGTCCATCCACTTGGTGCCTTCCCCGTCCACGACCCCTGCGGGTTCGGCGTCTGCCGTCGTATACACTTCATCGATGCGGATGACGTCCGTCACACTCACGTGCTTCCATCGTACCCCTTGGGGGAGCGGCCCCACGTCCACTCTCTGGCCGTCACGCCCGGCTCCCAGCATCATGTTGTGGATGGGGGGCTATGCCATGGTGTCATTGCTGTTCTGCACAAAGGAATGGTGGGGTTGTGTCCCGTAGGCTCCACGCCCTCCCTCGCCCACTGTGTGGTGCGCTGTCTGGGCAACCTCTCTACGCTTGTACTGACGACGGTGGCCACCTTGCCGCCGGCGCTACCCTGTCATGGCTCCACCCTGTCCTGGCTCTGCGGTCCCGTTTGGTCCTGTTGTCGGCCATGCACCCCCCCCCCCCCGCGTGTAGCCGGCCGCAGCTCAACAGACTCAACGGTCCAGAGCGCAGCCCTGCCACAGCGCCGGGGCGCGCACCATAGCCTATGCTGCTGTACGCCTGATCTCCACCGTTCTCCACTGTGCGCTTCGTACGCTCCAAGAGTCTACCCTCGCATCGCAGTGCTGGCACAATGCCTGGGCACCAGGGTCTCGGACTCCGACCGCTCACTCTGATCGCCGGATCGTTGGACCGTCGGAGTGCTTGACTGCCACGCCTGCGAGGCACAACATGGTGGGCGCCAGTCCCAGGCCCTGCCCCGTCTTGACTGATCTGTACACTCGCGGGACGAGGCTGGCTCTCCCTCGTCCTCCCGCGTTAGCAGTGCATGCGGGATCCGTCCCGCTCGCTACCATCCTGCGCGTTTTTATATTTGCGCCCTTGCCCACTGTGAGGCGCTCTGTCTGGGCAACCACTGTTGTACCGTCGCGGCCTCTTATCTCTGGCTCCTCTCTCTTGCTCTCTACACCCGTACTGATGATGATGGCCGCCCTGCCGCTGGCGCTACTCTGTCCTGGCACCTCGGTCCCGCCAGTCCTGTTGTCGGCCACGCACCCCCCTGCGTGTAGCCGGCCACAGCTCAACATACTCAACAGTCCAGAGCGCAGCCCTGCTACAGCGCCGGGACGTGCACCACGGCCTCTGCTGCTGTATGCCCGATCTCCGCTGTTCTCCACTGTTCTCCTCTGTGCGCTTTGCATGCTTGCTCCTTGAGTCTACCCTGGTGTCGCGGTGCCGGCACAATGCCATGGCACCAGGGTATCAGACTCTAGTCGCCGGTCCGTTGGAGCGCTTGACAGCCACATCTGTGAGGCACAACAAAGTGGGCGCCAGTCCCTGGACCTGCCCTGTCTTGTCTGGTCTTCTTGCTCGCGGGACGAGGCGGGCACCCAGTGCGCCACCCTCACCCTCGTCCTCTTGCGTTGGCAGTGCATACGGGATCCGCCCGCTAGCTACCATCGTGAGGGTTTTTATATTGGTGCCAGGACACCAGGTGGGGGTGGGGGGGCACAGATGGGGGGGGGGGGGGGGGCAGCACTAGGATGCGACCCGTCCTACCCCTCCCTTTTGCGCAAGCACGGCCCTGTCAGCAGAGCACTATCAGGGCAACTTGTGCTTGGACAAAGTCGTGCTCACGGAAGGGGAAGGGCTGGGGCGAGAACAACACGTATTGGTTTGCTTCGGGGTGTGGCGTGTTTATATTCAGGCGAGAGAGAGGGGGGGCAGGGGTCCAGCCAGTCGCAGATCTCTCACTGACATCCAGATCTCTGACACCTTCCCCGCCCCCGTCCCCTTCAAACTCCCCTCCACCTTCTTTGTGCCGCTCCTCCCCCCCTCCTGCGCTCCGATGCGCCCTCTCCTCAATGCCCGTCAGCTTTTGCCCGGTGCAATGTGCGTCCTTCCCTGCTTCTTCTTGCGTCACGATGCAGGTTGGTGTCACGGCGGTGCAGTTCATGCCGAACCACGGCTGCCCGCTTTTCGCGGTTGGTGCAGATGACCCTTTCCTGCGCATCTGTGACCTTCGAAAAAGCGCATTGGATTCCAAAACGGCCGTCTCAACCGAAGCTATTGTCAGCGCATACACAGCCCCACATTTGCTGGACCCCGCCATCCACCAGCGCCGATACTCAATGCGGGCCGGGCAGGTGGATCCCTTCCCCGCAACGAACAGGCCTTTGCGGGTGATACTCAGACACGGGACGTGTCGACGGAAGGGAGCCCGGGGCTTCTCTTTGATGAATGACTCAATGACCCAACTCAGGACAGCCCAAGGACCCCCAGGCTTGCGACTATTCAATGGCGGTTGGCGATTCACCGACGGCAGTTGATGTGAATCGAAGCCAGTTGGCTGTCAACCGATGGCGATTACTGATCGGCTGGTGCGCCTTTGAGGTCGAGACGTCGCGGAGTCGGGATTTTTTTCTGAGCACCGAACACAGCTCTGGAAACTTTCCCCTGCATCCCTTCCAGTCCATGTTCACAATCCAGCATGTAATAATTTTGACGCCTCAGCAACTCCAACCGACCTCTGTTCGCCTCCCTGACATCCGTCGCCTTAGTCGTGAGTACGTTGCTCATGGTTGAGCAGGTCTACTGCAGTAGGAGAGTACAGCTGTCGCCCCCCAATCGAGTACCCGTACCCCATCCGTCTGCACTTGCCAAGTGCCAAGGACGTCCACTTGTAAGCAATTCGCTTGCCAACTCGTCTAGCGGCTGCTGGGCAGGACGGTTTTTAGCAGACAGCTTTGTTGTTACACCGCTCTTAAGACCACCGTCATCACCCTTCGACCAACGTAGTTACCCTCCAATAGTTACCCTCCAACATCCATGAAGACTCCGGTCGGCCAGAGCACATGACTCCTAACACCCCGGATCCGAGAAGCAATGGCCTGTCAAATCGACATCTGGCGCTATGCTGACAGCCACCCACGCCCGCACCTTCGGTACACAAAGAGACAGGTCTTCATGACTATTTGGACAGATCAGACTGTTGTTGCCTTTCAGAAGCACTCAATTCGAGGACGGGCCAACTGCGCAACAGGTGCCGTCATGTGTAAGGCAATTGGAGGGCAATGAAACTGTCGCCTTTGTCAAATGACCACCCATCGCCGTCGGTTGGCGGCCATTCTGTCACCTCAAAACGGGCAATGGTAATGCTCCCTTGCGGCCTGCTAGCCCTGCTGGAGGCAGAGCTTCTGCCACTATCGGCAATCACACCGGGTTGGACTGAGGAATTCGTACCATTGTTCGTCTCAGATGTATTTGTGCCCGGCGCGATGTGAAATGGTCGCGCAGCTGCACTTGCTGGCGGTTGCCGATTGATCCATTCCTGTTGGGTGGCACGGGCGTAGGTATGATGGGGAGAAAGGACAGTCTGGGATGCAACTGTGGGGCGCAGACGGTGGGGCGTTCCTCGCTTGTTCTTTTGTATTTCATTTAGCCATCCATTGGGAACGAAGTGGGCATCAGCGGTGTGGCCTGGACCCAGAATGCCCAGAACGTGGTTGTCAATTTCCGTGGCGATGACGTGATGTTGTTCAATGTCCACAGCTACAATCCGGGCGCCAGTGAAGGGGGCACAGAGGTGAGGCTTTCTTGGCTTGCTGTGTTGGGGTTGTCATCTCTCCCCCTCTCACCCCTTCTCTCTGTGCCTTTCCGTCTATTTCTCTCTGTTTCAGTATCTCTCTTTGTCTGTGTGTATGGGTATGGGTATGGGTATGGGACGTACACCAATTCATGATTGACGAGGAGTTCCAACACATACACATGTTAGGACAGGACAGGAAAGACAAAATTGCCACTGCCGTCAGGAACATGACGTTGTGTCCAAACAAACAGGGTCGGTTTTGCACCCTGTACCTGCTTGCAAAAGCAAAATCTGTGGCTGTTGGGAAATGGATATGGAGAGGTATACTGCGTCTCCCCGCCTTTGTGCTGAATTGCCAAGACCTCAGGCTGGGGGCAAGGGCATAACGGCATTCATCAGAATGACCCAGTCAGCGATTCTGGACAATTTTCAGTACACTGACATTGGTTGTTCAGCTTGTTGCACAAAAAGGTGCAGAATCCCTGCGTGAGGCGGATTGCAAGAAGCAATTCGATGATATCAATCCTCTGAACACCACTACGGCCTTTTCCGATGCCCCCAATGAGTTGTACTGAACAAAAGGTGGAGACAGACAGAGGTAACGTGGTCAATCAGCCATACAAGGGGCATCCGAGAAGCGTTGGCATCTCCCCTAGAAAAAACTGGAACACATGCTGCAATTTGAAATGCACACACACACAGTGTTGCAGGCCGAGGGTGGTGGGTGTGTGGCGGTCGGGCTATTGCTTAAGGAGAAAAAATCCCCACCCCGGGTGGGTGGGTGGGTGGGTGGGTGGGTGGATCAGAGGCCCCAAAAAAGTTTGTGTACCTAAAATCAGCCTCAAATTTCCGGCCCCTTTGATAAATTTCATTTATTGCCTGAGGAAAATTTTTTCTGATGTGGTTGGGTGGGTGGGTCGGCCGGGGCTGGCCAGGGCCCCAAACCCCCCCCCCCCCCTCCCGGGATCCTTAAGCAATAGCCTGGTGGCGGTGGCAGCTGTGGGCAGCATCACAACAAGTGGCGACCTGCACACACTTTGGTGGAGCAAAATTATTAGAAGTTGAGAGACTGGGGGCTGGACTGTGTTTGAAGACGGCTATCTGGTCCAGGGGTCTAGTGTGGTTTTCCTCAGCCCAGTTTGGGCTGATTGCCAGAGTGCGCTACAGGTACAGGTGTGCAGGTTTTCGTGCAGCAGTGGGGTCAACATGTTGCAGGCGGTCGTAGATACCCTTTTGTAGCAGCCGCAGGGGGAATGCGGATGGTTTGTGGATTAGAAACAGGTCATGACGGCATTTCTTGCCTTGGCCCTTGGGGCAGCGCACCAAATATGTTGGCACACAACAATAACAAAACATTTATTGGCAAACACGCTTGCCAACGTGAGATTTGAACCTGCCAAGAGAGTGTGGGTGGTGCTCTGCTTTCGTCAGCTACCGATTGACCGATCCCGAAATTTCGTGCCACTTTTAAATGGAGTCAACAAGGGAGTGGTGCTTTGTGAGTTCAAGGAGGCCCTTTTGTATAATGCAAAGTGGTGCTGTATCAGGGCTCGATAGAATACTGAGCCCTGGGGGGGGCGACTCCGCGGGTCCTAGGACGCCAACTACCCCTGCCCCCCCCCCTCCCCCCCTAGGGGCCTTCGGCCAACAGTTAGTTGCCAAAGGTGTTGCCCTCAGGCGCCTGGAGCGCCCGATGCACCATGAACACCAAAGGTGCCCTACGGCAAATATTATCCAATTTGCACCCCAACACTATCCTTAAACCCAACCTTGACTCTAACGCCCACCCCCAACCCTCAGCCTACTATCCCTACACCTAACCCTAACCGTACCCCTAGCCCTAACCCTAGCCCTGGCTCTCACCCTAGGCTAGGGTCAGAGTGAGTGTTGGGGTCCAAAATGGAGAGCAATGACGTGGCAAAAGCAGCCATGAACTAAATTTGGGGCATCTTGTTCAGCCCAATCAACATGGCTGGCATGGCCATACTAGTTGGCTGCAAAGGTTAGGGTTAGGTTTATGGTGATGGTATGGTTAGAGGGAGGGCAAGGGGAGGTAAGGGGAGCCTGTGCCCCCCCCCCCCCCCAATTCGCCCCACCTGGACCCCCCCCCCCAACCGACCCTCCCGGACCCCCCCCCCAGCCCCTCCTAGACCCCCCCCCATTCCCCCCTCCTTGACCCCCCCCTCCCATGCCCCCCCCCCCCAAGGGGCCTCCGGCCAACAGTTAGTTGGGGGGGTAGTTGGCGTCCAGAACCGAGGGGTCCCCCCCCCCGGGATACTGAGCACTGCACAGCTCCTGTGAGGGATAACCACTGAAGTGCAGTCGGTTGTCAGCTATTGGTTACCAGCTGGTGGCTCTGACCAGCCAAGGCCCGCTTGCCCATCAGACCTTTGCACACTCGCACTGAACATGGGCTCGAACTCAATGGAACTCCTGGATCAAGTGCAAGTTCTGAGGGGCAAAGAAGAGTTTAATCTCCATGGACAGAAGTCCCTATGTCCATGCATTCTGCATGGAACATAGCCAGAGCTCTTTTTTTTTTTTTTTCCTTAAACAAAACGAATTTCTGCCAACAGAGCTGGGCTAAGCTTGTCATCATTTGAGTGTTTTCGCAATCCGTGCGTTGAAACATGATGCCAGAGTGCCTGCCAAAGCGTATAGTCCCAGCAATGATTACCAAAGGCCAATATTACAAAAAAAAAAGTAAAGGGATACCATTAAAAATTGGCGTGATTTTCCAGTGTGGTTCAAAATTTGGTGTGCATTTTCTGTCATGAAACCAAAATGCTGTCCCAAAGATTGTGGTCAATGCCTACAAGGCTGGGCCAGGGCTGTCAGTATGTGTGAACTGCTACAGACTGGGCAAGTCAATACGGCAAACATGGCGCATCGGAGCAACATACAAAAACAGTCAGGAGAAGGCCAAGGAAATTGGTTGTCAAACTTTGTACACCAAGTTGAGGCATTACTTGATGACAGGGACCTACTTGGAGCCACAGAACAAGGGACGCAAGAGGATTTTGTCCGCAGCAGAACAAGCAATGCAAGCTGCAGAATTCCATGTGCATTTTGAGGGGACGTGCCATCCGTTAGGCCAATGATCAACTCATCAAAGAGGCATACTGGTGAAGAGAACCGAAGAGAACCTTGTGAGTGCGGTTCTTTAACTGCACACAAGTGCCTCTCTTGCACCATATATATCTCTCGGGGACATTCATAGCATGCCAACGCGGAGCAACTTCGTGTTTTTTCAGGGTTTTCTCAATTTTTTGTCCAAAGCACCAAAATTTCATTCTGTAGGGGGGGGTATGTGTATACTTTTTGAAATCTGTGAGAAAAGGCCGTATCAGAAATGTATGGGTTGGGGGGGGGATAGGTGACCATATTTTTGAGTGCCGAGGCCGGACTTTTCGGCGTTTCAGGGTTTTTGGGCCTCAGGCTGCTCCGCTCACGCGTGCGGGACACCAACTCACAGGTCTTCCCCTGGGTGCTCCGACATATTGTGGAGTTGTAGCAAAGTGAAAGGAGGTAAATGGATGCATTTTGATGTGCTGAATCCAGATATTGTGGTCTCATGTCCCGACTTGACAGCCTGTTTGAGAAATTCTGCCATCTTTGATTTCTTGCACTCTGGTGAGCTTGATGCTGCAAGTTGCACCAGGCATCACCCGGGTGTCCAAGGTAGTTACTGGTCAAAGTCTTCGGCACATGGGGTCTTGAGGGGACCCATGTTGCACATGTCTTCTACACATCAAATGCAACAAATCCACCCGAATGACTTGACCCTCATATGCCCATATGTTGGAGTAATGGGGGTAGGGGTGCGGTGCAGTCTATCTGAAACCGGACTAGAACAGGCAAAAAAAACCCAACCTGTCAGCGGTAACGGCCAATTTTCGAAAAAAAATATGGTTCTGGACCCCCCCCTAACCAATACATGTCCGAAAAGCCCTTTTCAAGGGCTTTCCGAATATACCCCACATACCCCCCCCCCCTTTGGGACACTCAGCAGGCACAAATGAGGCAACAACGGCACCAACCCCTGAAAACGCTCCGTGTTGGCATGAAATTACGCGTCCCAGAGAGATATGTGTAATGTTGAGAAGATCACACCACAGTTCTGCTTGCACTGCAACTTGACAATGGTTCAATACACAGTGAATAATGCTTCTGGCCATGCTCAGGGCTGAGGGTGGCCAAGGCAGCGTGGTGCCCCCCCCTTCCACTGGTCGTAACAGTTACCCCAAAAAAATCACCATCAAATGGGGCCAATTCTGCTAATCTTCACCTTTGTTGATTTTTTACAATACATGTATTGGTGCCCAAGCGGGGCAAGGTTGGCACACTTGGTGCATGGGGCGGGGAGGAGGTGGATGAGTTGTGACCTTTAGTCGTGGGTGCTGCTCTTTTTGCCAGTGTCAAGTCTGTCTTCCCTAGTCTTTACCTCATAGTTGGGCATAGTTGGGGATGCGTCAGCGCTGTGATAGAGAATGCACTTGCGGTACACTGGTGTTTTCGGCCATCCTACACTCACCCCACAAGCGTGCACCATGTGTGGCAAGTTAGCTACTGCTGCATCTTTGGAACATAGTCAAGTTGCTGCACCTTTGTAACGTAGTGAAGCGCTACAAAACACCAGAGCAGCGGCAGTTTGTCGCACACTTGTTTGAGTCGGAGGGGATAGCTCGTGCAATTCCGCATCCCCGTGCACCAGCAGGTTCACTGTGTGCACCAGCACTCTGTTTGTGCACAGTAATCCTGAAGCTATGCAGCGTTGCCCAACAGCTATTTCGTCAGAAACTGTTCTTGCGGGATTTTGGGCAGACTGTGAGCTGGCTACTCGACAGCTCCAGTTTTTGTTCTGAATTCAAAAATCATCCTGTTTCATTTCAAGAAGCACCGCACTTCATCCCCATCCTGGTCACACAGGTGGACACAAGCTCTGTCAGGCAAACGTACCGGGGACGGGTGAATGTGCAGACTTGTGCCAAAGAAATCCGCCTGGCTCATGATGACATGCACATCTGCACCGGAGGAGACTGTGGCTATCTTTACATTTGGGACCTGAGGACCGCCAAACTTCGGCGCAAGTTGCACGCGGACCGATGCGTGGTCAACTGCGTGGCCCCCCACCCCACGTTGCCCATTATGGTATGCCAATCGCAGGGATTGCGGGAGACTGAGGTGGGCAGAGACCGTCGAGGGGGCGAAGCAGCCCGGCTTATATTGGAGCGGCACAGAGTCGGAAGGGACTCATCTGCCTGAGCTGTGTGACACTCGTTTTTTTGCTCCCCGTGCAGCACAAAGGGGATATTTTTCGTACATTTTGACATTCCAAAAATTTACTGCAAACGAAATTGAAAACCGGCATTTTGGGGCACCAGCCCCAAAGAGACCCCTTCAGAGGTGTTTGGTTTTGAAATGGGCTTACTCAGCAGTAACGATGTAGGCTCCCCAATGCACAGAACAGACAAACAGAACAGACAGACAAAGATGGTCATATCTGAGAGGTCGGGTTCCTGGTGCCCGGGTGGGCCGCATGGACCAGTCAATCAAGGTGCCTTGGGTAGCCAATTGGGATCAGCCGGCGGAGAGGTGGCCCAAAGAGCACTTGCCAGAAACAGGGCCGATATGAGTAACCAAAAGTTGGGCCGAAGATGAAACACTCAGTATGGGTTTCTGACTTTTCGCGCATATTTTGCTTGTTTGTTGCTTGCTGCAGCCACCAGTGTTGCTAGAAACCAGTTTGAGGGAAACCAACATCTCAACATGCTTGGTGCACACGTATGCGTTTAGATCAGAGCTAGGGGATTTCAAGTTTCCAGGATTTTCAAGCAACGTTTGAGTGTCTGTCTTCGTCTTGATAGCTCACCTTGTGACCCATCAAAACGATCGGCATCCGGGCCGCAGGACAAGTGTCCACCCAGATTTTCGAGTGGTAGTGTTGGCCATATGTGTTGCCCAAAACATGCACATTTGGCTTGTTCTCTGGTACCTTACAGTGAAAATGACCAAAGGTTGCCTGGAAATCGAGGAGATTGGGCGAGGAGAGGGAACACACATGCACTCCAGTTTCGAACCGCCCCAGAGGAAAAACTTAGTAAGTAAACATTTTTTACTACATTTTGAAACTTAGTTAAAACAATGATTTGAAAAATTTTTTTACTAAGTTTTACCACGGGTATTTGATAAACCTTAGTACCCCACGAAAGCCAATGGACATATGGGGGCCACAGTGCGGTTGTCGACAACTGGGAAGCATGATATCAAAGATGCGGGTTTTTTTACTTTTTACTGAGTAATTGACTTAGTATTTCTTCTTCTTTTTTCTACGTGAATTAGTTAGCAGAAAAAAAATTAGTAAGTAAATTACTTAGTAGAAAACAAAGAATTTTTTTTCGAAGTAATTTACTTGGACAAAAAAATAAAAAAATTTCTACTAAGTAAAAATTTTCCCAAAAAAACAAGTTTTTCCACTTCTGACTGCCACTGCTGATTCTGCCCCGTGCTGTGAAGCGGTGGGGACCCCGAAGCGGCAGGGGCTATATAGCCACCCAGCCCACTTGTGTGCCACTTCTGATTCTGCCCCTGCTCTGAAGCGGTGGGCATCCCCCAAGGCGGCAGGAGTGATGTAGCCACCCAGCCCATTTTGGGGCCCCTGTGATTCTGTCCACCGCTCTGAAGCGGTGGGAATCCCTTAGGCGGCAGGGGTCATATAGCCACCCAGCCCACGTGTGGGCTACTTCTGATCCGGCCCCCCGCGTTCAAGTTTGAGGGAGCCTCGAGGCGGCAGGGGTCATGTAGCCACCTGGCCCACTTGTGGGCCACTTCTGATTCTGCCCCCACCCCCTCCCCGCTTTGAAGCGGTTGAGCCCCCAGGCAGTAGGGATTATGTAGCCACCCGGCCCACTTGTGGGCCACTTCTGATTTGCCCCCGCTCTCAAGCGGTGGGCATCCCCTAAGGCTGGAGGAGTGCGTAGCCACCCAGTTCACTTTGGGGTCCCTGTGATTATGTCCACCGCTCTGAAGCGATGGGAACCCCTTAGGCGGCGGGGGTCATGTAGCCACCCAGCCCACATGTGGGCTACTTCCGATTCAGCCCCCCGCGTTCAAGTTTGAGGGAGCCTCGAGGCGGCAGGGGTTATGTAGCCACCCGGCCCGCTTGTGGGCCACTTATGATTCTGCCCCCCGCTTTGAAGCGGTGGGGACCCCCCACGCGGCAGGGGTTATGTAGCCACCTTGCCCACTTGTCGGCCGCTTCTGATTCTGCCCCCCCTTCCCCCCGCTTTGAAGCGGTGGGGACCCCCCAGGCAGTAGGGGTTATGTAGCCAATTCTGATTTGCCCCCCGCTCTGAAGCGGTGGGGACCCCCCAGGCGGCAGGAGTTATGTATCCACCCGGCCCACTTGTGGGCAACCTATAATTGTGCCGCCCACTGTGAAGCGGTGGGGACCCCCCAAGCGGCAGGGGTTATGTACCCGGCCCCTTTGTGGGCCACCTCTGATTCTGCCCCCCAGGGTGAAGCGTTGGGGACCCTCCATGCGGCAGGGGTTATGTAGCCACCCGGCCCACTTGTGGGCCACTTCTTGCTCTGCCCCCACTGTGAAGCAGTGGTGACCCCCAGGCGACAGGGATGTTGTGGCCACCGGGTCCACTTGTGGGCCACCGCTGATTCTGCCCCCAGGTTTGAGGCGGTGGGCACCCTCCAGGCGGCCGGGGTGATGCAGCCACCTTGCCCACTTGCGGGCCACCCCTGATTGTGCCCCCCAATTTGAAGCGGTGGTGGTGGGGGGGGGGCAGGCGGTAGAGGTTATGTAGCCACTTGGCCCATTTGCGGGCCACCTCTAATTCTGCCCCCCGCTCTGAAGCAGTGGGGGCCACCAGGCGGCAGGGGTTATGTACCCACTGGCCCCACTTGTGGGCCACCTCTGATTCTGCCCCCCGCTCTGAAGTGGTTGGTACCCTCCCGGAGGCAGGAGTTATGTAGCCACCCGGCCCACTTGTGGGCCACCTCTGATTCTGCCCCCCGCTTAGAAGCAGTGGGGACTCCCGGGTGGCAGGAGTTATGCAGCCACCCGGCCCACTTGTGGGCCACTTTTCTTTCAGACCCCCCTGTTAAAGTTTGAGGCACCCCTAAGCGGCAAGGGTTGTGCAGCCACCCAGCCCACTTGTGGGCCACCTCTGATTGTGCCCCCCGCTCTTAAGCGGTGGGGACCCCCCAAGCGGCAGGGTGATGCAGCCACCCGTCCTACTTGTTGACCAGTTCTGATTCTGCCCCCCCCCACCCCCCGCTTTGAAGCGCTAGGCATCCCCTAGGCGGCAGAGGTTATGTAGCCACCCGGCCCACTTGTGGGCCACTTCTTCTTTGCCCCCCGCTTTGAGGTGGTGGGGACCCCCGAGGCGGCAACGGTTATGTAGCCACCCGGCCCACTTGTGCGCCAGTTCTGATTTGCCCCTCGCTGTGAAGTAGTGGGCACCCCCCAGGCGGCAGGGGTTATGTAGGCACCCGGCTCACTTGTGTGCAACTTCTTCTTTGCCCCCCTCTCTGACGTGGTGGGGACTCCCTAGAAGGCAATGGTTATGTAACCACCTAGTCCACTTGTTGGCCACTTCAGATATTGCCCCCCAGCCCCCCCGCTGCGAAGCGGTGGGGACCCCCCAGGCGGCAAGGGTTCTGTAGCCACCTGGCGCACTTTTGGGCCACTTCTTCTTTGCCCCCCACTCTAAGGTGGTGGGCACCTCCCGGGCGGCAAGGGTTATGTAGGCAACCGGCCCGCTTATGGGCCCCCTTTAATTCTGCCCCCCCCCCCCCCCGTGCGCTACACCGGTGGGGGCCATCCACGTGGCAGGGGTTATGTAGCCACCTAGCCCACTTGTGGGCCACTTCTGCTTTGCCCCCCGCCCTGAAGTCGTCGGGACCCCCTATGCGGCTAGGGTTATTTGCCCACCCGGCCCATTTGTGGGCCACTTCTGATTCTGCCCCCCCCTCCCCCCCCGCTGTGAAGCGGTAGGGACCCCCCAGGCGGCAGGGGTTATGTAGCCGCGCGGCCTAATGGTGGGCCACCTCTGATTCTGCCCCCGTCGGTGAATCGGTGGGGACCCTCCACGCGGCAGGGGTTACGTAGCCACTTGGCCCACATGTGGGCCATTTCTTTTTGTGCCCCCCACTGTGAAGCGGTGGTGACCCCCCTGATGACAGGGATGTTGTAACCACCCGGCCCACATGTGGGCCACTTTTGATTTTGCCCCCTGCTATGAGGTAGTTGGCAACCTTCAAGCGGCAGGGGTGATGTAGCCACTTGGCCCACTTATGGGCCACCTATGATTTTGCCCCCCGCGCGGAAGCGGTGGGGACCTCCTAGGCGTCAGGGGTTATGTAGTCACGTGGCCCACTTGTGGGCCACCTCTATGTCCACCCCCCATTGTGAAACAGTGGGCACCCCGTAGGCGGCAGGGGTGTTGTACCCGCCCGGCCCACTCGTGGGCCACCTTTGATTCTGCGCCCCGCTCTGAAGCGGTCGGGACCCTCCAGACGTCAGGGGTCGTGTACCCACCAAGCCCACCTGTGAGCCAGTTTTGATTATGCCCCCAACTCTGAAACGGTGGGCACCCCCGAACGGGCAACTAGTGTTGTAGCCACACAGCCCACTTGTGGGCCACCTGTGATTGTGCCCCCCGCTCTGAAGCGGTGGGGAACCCCCCAGGCAGCATGGGCTCATGTAGCCACCCGGCCCACTTGTGGGCCAGTTCTGATTACCCCCCTGCTCTGAAGCGGTGTGTACCCCAAGGCGGCACGGGTGTTATAGCCAACCGGCCCACTTGTGGGCCACCTCCAGTGCTGCCCCCTGTTCTGAAGCGGTTTGCACCCTCCACGCGGCAGGGGTTATGTAGCCACCCGGCCCACTTGTGGACCACCTTTGATTGTGCCCCCTACTCTAAAGCGATAGGCGTCCCCTAGGCGGCACGGGTGTTGTAGCCACCCAGTTCACTTGTGGGCCACCTATGATTGTGCCCTCGGCTCCGAAGGGGCCGGCAACCTCCAGGCGGCAAGGGATATGTAGCCACTCGGGCAACTGGTGGGCCATTTCTGATTACCCCCCCTTTTGTGAAGCGGTAGGGACCCCCTAGCCGGCACGGTTATGTAGCCACCCGGCCCACTTGTGGGCCACTTGTGATTTGTCCCCCGCTCTAAAGCGCTAGGGACCTCCCAGCGGCAGGGGTTATGTAGCCACCTTGCCCACTTGTGGGCCACCTTTGACTCTGCCCCCCTCTTTGAAGCAGTGGGGACGCCCCAATCGGAATGGTTATGTAGCCATGCAGCCCACCTGTGGCCCACGTATGATTCTGCCCCCCACGTTGAAACGATGGGCAGTCCCTCCTCCCCCCGGCCGCAGGGGATGTGTAGCCACCAAGCCCACTTGTGGGCCACCTGTGATTGTTCCTCCCCCATTGAAGCGGTGGGGAACCCCCAGGCAGCAGGGTGATGTAGCCAGCCGGACCACTTGTTGGCCACTTCTGATTCAGCCCACTAGTCTAAAGCCGTGGGCAAACCCCAGGCGGCAACGGTTATGTAGCCACCCGGCCCACTTTTGGGCCACGTATGGTTCTGCCCTCCACTCTGAAGCGGTGGTGACCCTCAGGCCGCAGGGTTATTTAGCCAGCCGGCCCACTTTTGGGCCACCTGTAATTTTACCACCCGCTCTAAATCATTGGGGACTCCCCAATCGGCAGGGTTTATGCGCCCCTGGCCCACTTGTGGGCCACTTTCGATTTTGCTGCCCACTATGAAGTGGTGGGCACCCTCGAGGCGGCAAGTTTTATGTAGCCACCCCACCCACATGTGAGCCACCTCTGATTTTGCCCGCCACGGTAAAGCGGTGGGGAGCCTTGAGGCCGCATGGGTTATGTAGCCACCTGGCCCACTTGTGGGCCACTTGTGATTTGCCCCCATGCTGTCAAGCTGCTGGTGACCCTCTAGGCGTCAGGGGTTATGTAGACACCTTGCCCGCTTGTGGGCCACTTGTGATTTGCCCCCCGCGCTGAAGTGGTGGGGACTCTCAGGCGGCAGGGGATATGTAGCCAACCGGCTCACTTGTAGGCCACTCCTGATTCTGCTCTCTGAAGCCGCGGGGACCCCCCACGTAGCAGGGTTGATGTTGCCACCTGGCCCACTTGTGGGCCACCTCTGCTTTTGCCGCCCACTCTGCAGCGGTGTGGACCACCCAGGCGGCAGGCTTTATGTAGCCACCCGGCCCACTTGTGGGCGACATTTTATTCTCCCCCTGGCCGTGAAGCGGTGGGGACCCCCTAGGCGGCAAGGGCCATTTAGCCACCCGGCCTACTTGTGGGCCACTTGTGATTCTGCCCGCCACTCGGCACCGCCACGGTAGTAGAGGTGTTGTGGCCACCCGCCCAACTTGCCGACCAATTCTGTTTTTGCCCCTGAATCTGAAGCGGTGGGGGCCACCCAGGTGGCAGAGGTTATGCAGCCAGCCGGCCCACTTGTGGGGCACTTTTGATTTTGCCCCCCGCTTTGAAGCGGTGGGGTCACCGGACGCGGCAGGCGTTATGTAGCCGTCCGACCCACTTGTGGGCCACCTTTGATTCTGCCCCCCACGGTGAAGCCGTGGGGACCCTGAGGCGGCGTGGGTTATGTAGCCACCGGGCGCTCTTGTGGGCCACTTCCAATTTTGGCCCCCACTCTGAAGCCGTGAGCAACCCCCAGACAGCAGGGGTTATGCAGCCAGCCACCCGGCCCACTTGTGGGCCACTTCTGATTTGCCCCCCGCTCTGAAGCGGTGGGGACCTGCCAAGCGGTAGGGGTTATGTAGCCACCCGGTCCACTTGTGGGCAACCTCTGATTCTACCCCCCGCTTTGTAGCGGTTTGGACCACCCGCGCGGCAAGCTGTATGTAGCCACCCGGCCTACTTGTGGGCCACTTGTGATTCTGCCCCCCAATC
This sequence comes from Eutreptiella sp. 'Long Island Sound 2002', assembly GCA_964036045.1. NCBI lineage: Eukaryota > Euglenozoa > Euglenophyceae > Eutreptiales > Eutreptiaceae > Eutreptiella > Eutreptiella sp. 'Long Island Sound 2002'. The sequence goes on along the minus strand of OZ038382.1, from coordinate 128,496,603 downwards.
TGGAACGGTGGGCACCGCCAAGGCGGTACACGTGTTGTGGCCACCCGGCCCACTTGCGGGCCAATTCTATTTCCGTCCCGGCTCTGAAGCGGTGGGGGCCACCTAGGTGGCAGAGGTTATGCAGCCAACCAGCCCACTTGTGGGGCACTTTTGATTTTGCCCCCCGCTTTGAAGCGGTGGGGTCACCGGAGGCGGCAGGCGCTATGTAGCCGTCCGACCCACTTGTGGGCCACCTTTGATTCTGCCCCCCACGGTGAAGCCGTGGGGACCCCCGAGGCGGCGCGGGTTATGTAGCCACCGGGCGCTCTTGTGGGCCACTTCCAATTTTTGCCCCCACTCTGAAGCCGTGAGCAACCCCCAGACAGCAGGGGTTATGCAAGTGGGCCACTTCTGATTTGCCCCCCGCTTTGAAGCGGTGGGGACCCGCCAAGCGGTAGGGGTTATGTAGCCACCCGGCCCACTTGTGGGCCACCTGTGATTCTACCCCCCGCTTTGAAGCGGTTCCGACCCCCCAGGCGGCAAACGGTATGTCGCGACCCGGCCTACTTGTGGGCCATTTCTGATTTTGCCCCCTAGTCCGAAGCGGTGGGCACCCCCCACGCGGAAGGGGTGTTGTGGGCCACTTCTTGAATCTGCCCCCCACTCTGAAGCGGTGAGGACCCCTCAAACGGCAGGGGTTATGTAGCCACCCGGCCCAATGGTGGGCCACCTGTGATTCTGCCCCCCACTCTGGAGCGGTGCGGACCCCTCAGGCGGCAGGAGTTATGTAGCCACCCGGCCCGCTTGTCAGCCACTTCTGATTTGCCCCGTGCTCCAAAGCGGTGGGGACCCCCCCGGTGGCAGGGGTTATGTAGCCACACGGCCCACTTTTGGGCCACTTTTGATTTTGCCCCCCGCTTTGAAGCGGTGGGGTCACCTAAGGCGGCAGGCGCCATGTAGCCACCCGGCCCATTTGTGGGCCACCTTTGATTCTGCCCCCCACAGTGAAGCCGTGGGGTGCCCCGAGGTAGCAGTGGTTATGTAGCCACCGGGCGCACTTGTGGGCCACTTCCAATTCTGGCGCCCACTCTGAAGCTGTGGGCAGCCCCCGGACAGCAGGGCTTATGCAGCCAGCCACCCGGCCCAGTTGTGGGCCACTTCTGATTTCCCCCCCGCTTTGAAGCGGTGGGGACCCGCCAGGCGGTAGGGGTCATGTAGCCACACGGCCTAGTTGTGGGCCACTTGTGATTATACCCCCCGCTTTGTAGTGGTTTGGACCCCCCAGGCGGCAAGCTATATGTAGCGACCCGGCCCATTTGTGGGCCACTCCTGATTTCGCCCCCCACGGTGAAGCGACGGGCACCTCCAAGCGGCAGGGGTTATGTAGCCACTCGGCTCACTTGCGGGCCAGTTCTGATTTTGCCCCTCAGTCCAAAGCGGTGGGCACCCCCCAGGCGGAAGGGTGTTGTAGCCACCTAGTCCACTTGTGGGCCACTTCTTGAATCTGCTCCCCACTTTTAAGCGGTGCGGACCCCTCAGGCAGCACGGGTTATGCAGCCACCCGGCCAACTGGTCAGCCACTTCTGATATGCCCCGTGCTCTGAAGCGGTGGGGACCCCCGCGGTGGCAGGGGGTTATGTAGCCACCCGGCCCACTTTTGGGCCACTTTTGATTTTGCCCCCCGCTTTGAAGCGGTGGGGTCACCTGAGGCGGCAGGCGCTATATAGCCACGCGGCCCACTTGTGGGCCACCTTTGATTCTGCTCCCCACGGTGAAGCGACGGGCACCCCCCAGGCGGCAGGGGTTATGTAGCCACTCGGCCCACTTGTGGGCCACTTCTGATTTTGCCCCCCGGTCCGAAGCGATGGGTACCCCCCCGGCGGAAGGGGTCTGAAAGCCACTTGGTCCCCTTGTGGGCCACCTGTGATCTTGCCCCTCACTTTGCAGCGGTGCAGATCCCTCAGGCGGCAGGGGTTATGTAGCCACCCGGCCCACTTGTGAGCCACTTGTGATCCAGCCTTCCAGTGTGAAGCGCTGGGCACCCCCAAGGGGGCAGAGGTGTTGCAGCCACCCGGCCCACTTTTGGGCCACCTTTGATTGTGCCCGCTGCTCCGAACCGGTTGGGACCTGCAACGCGGCAAGGGGTGTCTGGACACCGGGCACACTTGTGGGCCACTTCTGATTCCCCCCCCGCTCTAAAGCGGTGGGGAACGCCCAGGCAGCAGGGGTTATGTAGCCACCCGGCCCACTTGTCGGCCACCTATGATTGTGGCCGTTGATTTAGTCGTGTCTTTGCCACTTAGGGCCCCGTGTTGGATGTCTAATAAACGTGCGGCCATGGCCGCAGCTATTCACTTCGGCAGTAAGCGAGTTACGATGCCATAGATGGCGGTGGATACGGATGTACGGCGGTAGTTTCGTGGGTTTTGTGGGTCCTTCTTCTTGTAGATGAAGACGACGCTCTGAAGCGGTGGAAACCCCCGAGGGCACAGGGGTTATCTAGCCACCCGGCCCACTTGTGGGCCACTTCGTATTTCGCCCCCCGCTGTGAAGCGGCGGGGACCCTCCACGCGGCAGGGGTTATGTAGCCACCCGGCCCACTTGTGGGCCACTTTTGATTTAGCCCCGCACGCTTACGCGGTGGAGGCCCCCCAGGTGGCAGGGGTTCTGTAGCCACCCGGCCGACTCATGGGCCACCTTTGATTGTGCCCCACAGGGTGAAACGCTGGGGACCGTCCATGCGGCAGGGGTTATGTAGCCACCTAGCCCACTCATGGGCCATCATTGATACTCCTCCTGCTGCGAGGCCGTGGAGACCCCCCAAGGCGGCACGGATGATGTAGCCATCCGCCCCAATTGATTCTGATTGTGCCCCCCACGCAGAAGCGGTCGGAACCCCCTTGGCGGCAGGGGTTATGTGGCCGCCCGGCCCACTTGCGGACCACCTCTAATTGTCCCCTCCGCTGTAAAGTGGTGGGGACCGCCTAGCCGACAGGGGTTATGTCGCCCCCCGGCCCACTTGTGGGCCACTTGTGGGCCACTTGTGATTTGCGCACCACTGTGCAGCGGTGGCGACCCCCAAGGCGGTACCTCTAATTGGTCCCTCCGCTGTAAAGTGGTGGGGACCGCCCAGGCGACAGGTGTTATGCTGCCACGCGGCCCACTTGTGGGCCACTTGTGATGTGCGCACCACTGTGCAGCGCTGGCGACCCCCAAGGCGGCAGGGGTTATGTAGCCACCCGGCCCACTTTGGGACACCTGTGATTCTGCCCTCCGTTGTGAAGTGGTGGGTACCCCCCACGGGGCAGGGGTTATGTAGCCACCCGGCCCACTTTGGGGACACCTCTTGTTCTGCCCTCTGCTGTGAAGTGGTGGGTACCTCCCACGTGGCGGGGGTTATGTAGCCACCCGGCCCACTTCAGGGCCACTTGTGATTTGCCCCCCGCTCTGCGGCGGTGGGGACCTCCAAGGTGGCAAGGTTTATGTAGCCACCCGGCCCACTTTTGGGACACCTCTGATGCTGCCCTCCGCTATGCAGCGGCAGGTACCCCACAGGCGGTAGGGGTTATGTAGCCAACCGGCCCATTAGTGGGCCACCTACCACTCTGCCCCCCGCCTCGGAAGCGGTGGGGACCCCGCAGGCGGCATCGGTTATGTAGTCAAGCGGCCCACTTGTGGGCCACCTATCATTCTCCACCCCGCTCGGAAGCGATGGCGACCTCCAAGGCGGCATGGATTATGTAGCCACCCGGCCCACTTTGGGGACACCACTGATTCTGCCCTCCGCTGTGAAGTGGTGGTTACCTCCCCCGCGGCAGGGGTTATGTAGCCACCCGGCCCACTTCTGGGCCACTTGTGATTTGCCCCCTGCTCTGCAACGGTGGGGACCTCCAAGGTGGCAAGGTTTATGCAGCCACATGGCCCACTTTTCGGACACCTCTGATTGTGCCCTCCGCTATGCAGGGGCAGGTACCCCACAGGCGGCACAGGTTATGTAGCCAACCGGCCCACTTGTGGGCCACCTATCATTCCGCCCCCACCCTCGGAAGCGGTGGGGACCCCGCAAGTGGAACGGGTTACGTAGCCACCCGGCCCATTTGTGGGCCACTTGTGATGCTGCCCCCGGCTATGAAGCGGTGGACCCCGCAAGCGGTAGGGGTTATGTAGCCACTCAGCCCACTCGTAGGCCCAATATTATTGTGCCCACCGCTATGAAGCGGTGGGGACCCGCGAGGCGGCAGGGGTCACGTAGCCACCTAGCGACCTTGCCCACTTGTGGATCACCTCTGATTCTGCCCCCCGCTACGAAGTGGTTGGGACCCCCAACGCGGCACGGTTTTATAGCCACCCGGTGTATCCACTGCCATTTTCTATAAACCTTAGCTGGCAGTCCGAGTGACTGAATCGCGCGAAAATGTCGCGATTTTCGCGACATAGTTGCCGAATTTTATGTACAAAGGTCGCCATCGTCGCGACACTCTTGTGAATTGAACACACAATGGTTAGAAGGGCGCTACGGTGAATGTTGGCTCCCACTGCTGCCTGTCCCCGACCCCGCGGGGGGTTTGGGGATCCGCCCCTACCTCCCCCAAAGTGCCGTCTCTAATTTCCAATGGCCCCCTCGCAACTGGTACGCGTACAGCGACAAGCTGCTCCGCCTCCTTCAGTTGCATCCCGGACGCCATGGTGATGGGACACGGAAACGAAATGCAGAGGGGGGCCGCGCATTGCGCCATACGCAGCAACAATTTCCCCCCTGCTACGGGGCCCCGTGACACCGCAGATCCCACGAGTGGCACGGCGGGTCACGTCCATTTTCGCCACGCAGAGGACGTTCCCTCAAGAGGGGCTCGGAATCTCCTTGCCGTTCCGGCTGCCCCGGCCGCCCCGCCGACGTCCCAAATGGCAATCGTGGCTTAGCCCGATGCCAAGACGGGTGCTACTAGGTACCCGGCCAACGGCCCCGCCATCGCACTCCGGTAGATGCCGCGCGTGCAGCCCCCCTTCGCCTCCCGAGGCGGAAAAGGGCGAGGGTGGAGGTTGCGGCCCCCACGTGGGAGGTGGACGTGGAGACGCAGGCTGGGGAGCAGACCCCGGGGTCACGCTTTCAGCAGTGCCACGTCACCTAGGCACAACCCACCAATTACAAAGTTGGCGCGGGAGCCAAAAAAATATCTAAAATCTCGCGAACATCGCGCGAAGTTCGAAAACAAGAGGCGACTAGCGAAAAGGCAACACAATGCGCACGGACAACACAATTGCGCGAATTTCGCGTGAATTTCAGGTCTAGGAAGGCAACACATTGTTTGCGTACCTCGCATTCGCATGGACATCGAATAGTCCATTCCCCGCGCTTGCCATCTCAATGCAGCAGCTCGCACAGCTTGATGCGGAGGGCTTCGTTGCCACGACAGATGAGGGTATCGAGCTCTATGGTGCCGTTTGCCGGCTACCAAAGCAGCTGTAGCACCTATATAGTTGCCGACGGTTCGAACCCGTCCACGTCCAACAACCCGGCAATGCATGACTACATTGGATGCCGATTGCGGCGGATGGTACATCACGCCATGAGGCTTCATACGTCCATTGCACGCTTGGGGGAACAGCAACCCCGACCCACTTGCCAGCTGGTGCCTACTAGGAGGTAGTGAGGCGAGTTTGTAGAGTGGGCCATGTTGTACTCGGCTACCTAGGAGGTGGCCTTTGACCAACAACTGTGGGACGCAAGTAAGGCTGTATTTCAGGACACCGGCGGTTCCGACTGTGAAACCCTTTTTTTTCTATGTGCTGATTGCAAGGCACAAATTTTAAGGGCCAGTTGCAAGAATTGGAAAACCGAGGCTCCTCAAGCCTCGGTGTGTTGGTTGTGCGGGTGCAATAGGGGACAATGCCTTGCCAACTTCAGCTTGGTAGACACCATTGACGGCTGGTGGGAAGTGGTGCTCATTGGAGTGATACATAGACACATTGCAGCCGACCGCCGCATTCCCGACTATGGGTTGCACGGGGTGTTGTGTGTCACTATATGTGGTATCCCGGGCATGCGCGACGCGGTGGCGGCCGCAACGGGCAAGTATGCGGTTGTCGTTGTGCGTAATTTGTTTCTGCCCATTCTAGATTTTGGCCACATTCAAGCGAGACGGTAACAAAGGGGAGGTTGAACAATGACAAGCCAAAGGGTAAGGGAAAGGTTAGGTTGGAGTGTGACACAACTGTGCAATTCATGCGCACCCGACGGGGGGGCGGGGGCACGCATTACAATGTGCCTTGAAGAGGGGGGAATGAACAACAAGCGTGTGGGAGGTAGACTTTGGGGTGATGTTTGGAGGGAGTGGTGGGACAACTTTGCCCAGCTATGCGTGTATGCATGGCACACGGAATGACTGCCCAGGGGGGGCGTAGGCAGGCTACGCAAATTTAGTATAAGAGGGTGCAAGGCCCACTTAGTGTTACAGTGGCCTAAGATGCCATGGTCACATTTGTCGACCGACCACATGTATTTCTTTGCCCGCAAGTGGAGAATCCTCTCCAAATTTATCATGCTTTGCCATGGAAAGCAGCCACCGTAGGCTAAAGGCAAGCAGCACAATAGCGGGGCCTAAGCCTCCTGTGTGGCCGCCTAGGTGTGTACGTTGTGGTTGACAACCACACTATCGATGACAGCCTCCGTCCAGAGGGGTGGAATGTCACCAAGAGGTCCATGCGTGGACGAGGGCCCGTGACAATGCGGCAACCGGCGGAGCGTGCTCGCAAGAGGGCACTCAGTGACCTCAACTACGTACATGTCCTCTCACAGCGTTTCAGAATCCGCAAGCGGCGAGCCTCGGACATGCGGACATGCGACCATGGCTTGTGGTGGCTCTGGTTACTTGAGTTGGTGCACCTCCATGCGATGGAGGTGCGCGCGTACGCGAAAATGAATGCGAAAATTGCGCAGTTTTCGCGCAAATGTGGTGCATATTCGCGTTCGCAATGGCACCACAGACACAGGGAACGCGTGCTGTAGGAATAGGGTATTTTGCGGGGCACCGTCGCACTGTAGCGTCTTAAAAAGGGGCCATTGCTTTTCGTAGACACCCGGATTTGAATTTGTTAGGATTTTCAAAAATATTGCTACCATCCCAACTCTATGAAATTTCGTCGTTTCCGGCCAAAATTGTACATTTATGCACCCATATTCACGCGATTTTCGCTCCCCATTCAAAAGTTTCCTTACTGGCCGTTGGCAAAGGGTACACATTCACTACTTGGTTGGAGTAGAGTGCCTAGCTCGACGGTTCAAGGAGAGGGATGAGTTAAAATGGGTGCTACAAAAGTCGGAGAAGGAAGTGCAGACTGAAACCATCTTGCCCCCTACCCCCTTAATGAATGTGGATGGAAGCAGAGGCACCGAGTACCCTAATGGACCCCGTCCCGCCAACTTTCATTCCATCCGGAATCGTTGTCACTACACCATCTATTGATCACCCACCATCTCATACTGGGTGCCACATTGCAGAAGAAATCCTGGTTGATGTGTGCAAGGCTCGTTTCGCCCATCCTTGTGGGTGGTACAGGCAATGCTTGGCAACGATTGGGGGCAGTAACTGCATGTCACAGTTCTAGGTTCTTTGCCTCAGCAATTTGAGTTTAAGGCGCGCCATGTTAGGGACCTCACCACCGAGAGCTATGTCACAGATTGTGTTCAAATTGTGGTGTGTTACTAGTGGGCTGCCCAAACCGCTCTCAGTGCGGTTTGGGACACAATGGGTGTGGCGTGGGTTGTCCGTGACTCATTGTGGAATGCCTCATCTGCTAGTCCACAACACCGACAGCAGTTGGTTGCATCGTCGGCATACCACCACCTGTGATTGTGGCGTTGGTGTATAATTTGAGCAATTTCCATTGGGTGCTCTGCTTGTTGTTGATTGCCCCAACTTCCGAATACGTCTGCCTTAAGTTTGACCCCTGTCCGACCGGCCACACATTTTTGGGGCAAACCAGGAGGAGTTGGTTGTTGTGGATTTGATTGCCGAGCGAGAGAAGGCATTCAACCACAGAAGCCGAAGAAGTGGGGAAAGATTTTGGATGCTTTCGGTGCCCGTGCATTTGCAATTGCACCCCTACATTCCACCTTCATCGGGCAGATTGATGGTGTTAGTTGCTGTCCGGCATGTCTCTTGACATTGCATTGTGCCTTGTCTCAACGCGTTGTGAAGGGCATAGGGCAGTGCCACATGCAACATTACGGTTGCTGCGTGAAATGGCTGAAGCTACTCATTATTTCAGTCGTTCCAAGTTGGCCTCCACCCCGAGGACCCCAGGATTGCATTGGGAGGTGGATCAAATGTAATGTACACCGAACCCAAATCTGTGGACCCCGTTGACACATGCTTTTCTTCTGATGGCACACCTCACATGGCCTGCCACGAATGTAAGGTTCTTAATTGTACCTTGCATGTGTCTGTCTTGTGTCAATCGGAGATCTGTGTTGGATCGCGCCAATTCTGGGCGGCCAAGCTTGCTACTATTGTTGTTGCTTCTGCTGTTGTTGCAGCTTCTGCTGCTAACACCCGTCCTGGTGTGTGGATCTATCGCAAGTGCTCTGCGGTGCCTCTTCAATACCCCCAAAATGCTGATGGTCAACTGAGAAATGGCCAAGCATTTTGCACCGAGCTACAAGGGGTGTTGAAAACGGCTCTTTCTAGGATGTGCATCAATAATCCCACAGTGCGAGGCAAACCGCGCCATGCAGATACCAAGGCCGACTTGATTTTCAAGCGTGTCTTTTATAACTACTTGTAAGTAGTTGGCACAGATGTTGGCCATGGCGTAGGCCTGGGTTCTTGAGCGTGATTTTGTTTCTAGTGCCCAATCCCAATTATATTTTGTTATGTTGGCCGAGTGCCAACTAATTGGTGTGCATGATGGTTTGGCCTGGGTGGGGTGCCACTAACACAAGTGGCCGGGAATCGACACGGGGGCCTTGTGTCCTTAAACAAAAGTACCACCTGCCATCCAAGTGTTGACTACCTTGTTTAAAATTGTAGTGGGGGGGGGGATAACATTTATTAGAAACAAGGTAAAACTTAGTAAACAAGAAATTTAAATTTTTTTGTTTACTAACTTTTACCTCGTTTCTACTAAGTTTTACCAAAATTTACTAAGTTTTACCTCGTTTGGAACTAAGTTTCACCAAATACCCATGAATCACACAGTATAGTTCACCTGGCGCTGCGAAAAAAATCACAGTTGATTTGTAGCAGCTGCTGCAGCAAGTGAGCAAGTAGCAATAGTAGCAGCAAGCAAATGTCAATGTCTCACACCTATGCTGAGTGTATGCTTTTGGATTCAGGATTTAGTCGTAGTGCCGTGTGACACCCGGAGGCTAAAACAGGGTGTACAACAATTGCAACTGACCTCATTGCCTTTCGAAGCATTGTTACATTAATCGGAAAATGTACTGGCATATTGTTTGTTTCCTATGGTTGCCCAATCTCCCGATTTCTAGGTCATCTTTGTCATTTTCACCACAATAGTACTGTAGCAGCTTGTTGCCCCTGGGCCGTAAGGCCCGCCGAACGCAGTCCGGCCGCGGGAGAGGGGTCACGCGGCCGCCAGCGACGCTCAGCTGTAAAGCTGACCCCGATGATTATGTTGGCGGATTGGCCCTACGTTACTGTTGGCAACGGACGAGGTTCCAGACGAACCGAAGGCACATTTGTAGATGGCAGACCGGGCCCTACAACGTTATATAGACGACTTTTTTTTTACTGGCCAGAATCCGGAGATCCGTTTAAAAAACCGCGAAAAATGAAATTTCACGAAATCCGATTTCGACTGCATTTTTGTGAACGGCATGGACAAACGATCCATATGGCATTTGGAATTTCAAAAAAGGATCTGATTTTGCAGTTTGGCGAAGGGTTCAAGTTGTGAAAAAACGTCAATGTTTGAAACGCGTGTCATCTGGCGACAGGAATAGTGCCGCGCCTGTGGCTCATCTAGCCCTGATTCAAGCACCATCATCTTCGGACAGCTCCCGGGGTCGCGGAAAAAAAATTTAGCTCCAAACGACCCGGTGGCGCCAAAATACGGCTTTTTCAGTGAGACTAATTTTTCCGATCGTGGTCTGTACGGAATTTGGCGCTGCGTGAATACAACCTTGAGTTTTGCGGCCGCCCCCCGACCAAATTGAAGCCCTACTGTTGCCCTTCGATCTGTACTATGTGGCTTTGAGCGTGCCTTCGTATGGTCATAGAACGGGAGCAGTCAAGTGGAGGGTTTTGGAGCATGCTGTCAGCGCTAAAAACGGGGTGTGTTTTTCAGCCGTCATGGGTCTTCTCCCAAGTGGTACTGCGAGGAGCCCCGGATACACCTTCCGTCAAACCTTTTTTATCAAGGTCCTTCGTGGTGTATAGCACGTGTTGCGTTGGTATTTGGGTCCGCGAGGTTATAAAATGCAGCCGTTTTATGCGTTGGAGGTTTGACATTTGGCAGTTTTTTCAAGTTGCGCGGTCGCGTATTTTGGGCGGCATTTGGACAGGTCGTGGAGTTAGGCCTTCAAAAGTAGGTCATTACGATCGTTGAGAGATGTAGAAGAGAATGACCGGGGGGTGGTATTCGGCAGCTCCAAATATTTGGCGCAAAAATTACGCCAAAAGGTACTTTTTTGGCGCTACTGTGAGCGACCGTTTTGAGAATTTTTGCCGTGACTCTTCGACCCAGCATTCCTGTCATCAGGTATGAATTCATCACGAACCAAAGCGGGTATGGTTGTGTAGAATAGGCCAACAAACATCGGAATGGGTGGTGATTTGCTTCGTCCGGTGCTATAATTAAGGAATTTTGTAAGTTGGGGGTTTTGCACGTGTGTTGGTAACAGTCACCCACCGAAAACCATGGGACTGAGAATGAATAACGGTCCAACAAACCAATTGTTCCATTACGCACGAAAGGAAAACCAATAGAGGCACTGGACCAAGGGCTTCAACAATTGTTAGAGTCAAGAAGAAACGGGCGCTTGCTGTTCTTGGAAAAAATCGGTTCAGGGTCAATTTTTGTAGCTGTCAATTTTGAACAAAATGGTGCGAATAAAACCTATACCTTTCTACAACCAGAAATGATGTATCCCCAAGCGTCAAGCAATGGAACATACATCATCTATGCTTTGCTCCGACATGCGTTGCAGGTAACTTTTGTTGTGTGCCTGCTTTGGGAGAAGAAACGACCAACTTTTTTGCGTCGGTGGTTTCAAGGTTACATCAAAAGCTGCAGCGCTTTTTTGAGGACTTCATCCGTTTCTAGGCTTGGGAAGGAGGAGCATAGCGAGTCCTTCCCAAGCCTAGTCACCGACCTAATGCCATGGATTCTTTTATGTTTTCTTTTTTTATGCTTTGCAGTTGCATTCGCTGTTTATTTGAGAAAGAAGTAAAGTTTTGTTGCAATATATATTATGCTTCCTTATTTTGTACTGTTTTAATGATGGATCACACAAACAAAAGCAGAAACAATCGTTTTAGGCAGGTGTAGTAGCATGTGGTGCTCTTGGTTGCTCTTTTTCTCTTCGTCATTTTATTTTTGGATGGGGAAGAAAAAATATAATGTGTAATGAAATCAATCTATGGAAGAAATGTATGATCTAACACAATTTGTCTCATAATGAACGAGAGCTATGAATTATGCAATTTTGCTTGTCTATTTTGTTGATTATTTTTTACTAAAACAATGAGATATAATTCAGTTCAACGATATGCATACTTCTTCTAATGAAGACGGGAAGGGTACATTTGTATCGATGGCTTGAGGCATGTGACAGGGAAGTGACTGACGCTAACTACCCCTCTGCCGCCGGGTTTTGTCGCGGGTGGGCGGGCCAGGCTTCCTACAGCGCTTGTTTGCACGAGACACGCAGCCAACACATGTTCCGAGTAGGTTCTTGTGATTGGATGATGCCCTGCATTGTGAAAGTCCCGGATTCGTCGAAGAATTGCCTCCGGAACTAAGTTGATTTGAAAGCGTAGTTTTGAGGGGCGTCTGACGGTGAATCAGCTGGAACTGAAGGATGATAGCTGACCCATCAAAAACAGATGTCACACTCCAGGTTTGCATTAGTGAGACGATGTCAAAGTTAAATTGGTCTGGAACTCTGCAATATGTTGGACAGTAAACATGTATAGGCAGTGTGAGCAGTGTCAGGGTTCTGGTGGTACAGATGTACAGCGGTGTAGCAAGGCTGTACCCTGAAGCACCATGCCACTGTAATCGCGGCCCAACACGGCCCTGTACCCCTGTACCATCTCCTACACTATCAAAATAGATCGGTCTGGAGGGAGGTATTGATCCTGGTACAAGAAGGATTCCGGATCGACCCCTGCAAGGGGTGGTCGGTGGGCGAAACGGATCCCAAACTGACGCTGGCTGACCCAACCACGGAAGAGAATTTTCATACAGGGTCAATCTGGGTCAAACATCTAAGACCTATGCTAATTGTTTCCAATTGGGCCTGGTTTTGGTGGAAGATACCTGGAGACGTCGCAAGGATTCTCCCACAGGTTCTGCCAAAATTCAGCAGCTGGGCTCATAAACGAGTGCAACAAAATTGGAACAAGGCCATTTTCAGCGCAGATCTTGGGAGTCTACGCCTAGATTACAGCATCAACTTTTGGTCTTGGAGCAAGCTGGAATGATTGAAGGGACTCTTGGCAGATACAGGCATATAGCCACACTACAGTACAGAATCACCAACATTCTTGCATAGCTATGCTCCTTTTTGTACAGGGTAAGTTCCGAGCGAGAGACAAGTAGGCGCCGCCACCTTGAGACCAGCCCCCAAACCTGCGGTCCTGAAGCAATCGCCTGGTCCAGGGGTACCCAGTGCGCTGCACCAGTGTTGTGCGATGTTTCCCTGATGTCCATGTTCACATGTGTCCATCCCAAAAATGGCGCAGTGAGGGTAATGCCAGTGCGAAATGCGTTTGTCAAGATAACCCCCTGCTCCCTGTCCCGCTCCATCCCTCCATCTGTCTCCAGGCGTCGTCAGGCATCGACTCCGAAGTCAAGTTATGGGGTATTGGGGAGGATGTCTGCAAAGAAAATGCGAATGCGACTAAGGTGGGTGCCCCCTCGTGTCTGCCTCAATTGCATCTGAAAGGTCAGGCCATTCCGCCCGTGGTATCCTCCTGTCACCCCCCGTAACAATCCGGTGACAGTACCGTTGCACTGTTGTTGCGCATGCCTGTTACAGTCCTGTTGCACACCCGCTTCATTCCTGGCCCACTTGCATTCCCATATACCCCTGCCACAGTGTTATTATACCCCCGTTACACTCCTGCTGCACTCCTTTCTCCCGTTACACTCCCGTTATCTTCCATTTTCCCCCCCATTTTGGCTCGGACCGCCTTTAATGACAGCCTGAGGCTGACGGCGCTTGAAGAGTAATTGACGGTGGTTGGGCATTTTTTGACTGGGATTGAAGGCGAACTAACTGCAGTTGAAGGCGGTTGACGGGTAATGTGCTGCGATTGACCGGCATTTGACGGCAGTTGACTGGTTAGTGACGGCGTGTTGAAGGATAGTCGCCGAAGCGCTGAAGGGGAACAACAGCGGCTGAAGGGTAAGTGATGGCGGTTGGCAGGTGATTTACGGTGGTAGAGTGTGATCCGACCCATGCGCTATAGCCGCAGTCAAGCAGCGGCCAATCCGGCCAGAACAACTGTAGACACGGATCGCGACAACGGCGATCATTAAGGGGGGCTGCAATGGGCACGTGGAAAATTGGGGCGCTGTCATGATCTATATTTCAATATGTCATCTTTTGTTTTTTTTTGTTGCTTCAAATTTAGACGAGAGACAGACTTGCAAATTCTTAACCGAGACACATATCCCGTCATGGCATGGAGCGATGGGCCCATGAGAACACGAGAGTGACAAGCGTTGGAGGCCCGAAGGGCTGAACAGGGCTGGTTAGTCAGCGGGGCAGCGCTTTGGTGGCGGTTGTTGTCGTTGTGAGTGGTGCAGGATGCTCTGTCCCTGCTCCCTGGGCCTTTCAGGTCCGCTGCCGTCATTTGTGGGGCAGCCACCAGCCGACTCCCCAATGATGAAGGTCACAAGTAGGTCCCCTCCACGCACACATGGGCAGTTATGTCCGCTGCCCTGTGCATTCGGTGCATGTGTTCCCGTGGGCAAAGCACATGTACCTTTGCAATGGTTCTTTCTTTGGCCAGCCTCTGCTGACCACGTACACCTGCCTAGCTGCGCTTTCGCGAGTCCTGCAAGGATCCAATTCTAGATCCCAGCCCCCGAAATACCCCCAAATCAGCATCCGTCACCCTTCAATCATTGTCCATTGCCCTTCCACCACTGTAAAATACCCGCCAACCAAGGGGCAAAATACCTGGAACTGCAGTGCACCACTGATGGTGGCATTTGGTGATCCGGAGCCCTTCGCCATTCGCAGAGAGCACACTCTGACCGTTCATGGCCTTGGGAAGGGCAGCCTGCCGGTGCTATCAGGGGAACGCGCCCCAGCGTGGCAATGTGCTGCCCTCGTGACCGTTGGGATGAACCTTCCACTCTTACCAGTACACCTGCACTTTTCCTGCCTACGCCCTCGCAAAGCAAGCAGGTGGACACCAGTTGTGGTTGAATGCCCCCGCCCCCTGGCAGTACTTACTCCCGCTTTGCTGCAGCGCCAACAGGTGCAATTCTTAGAGCTGCGCACCGCCTCTGTCGCGGTGGTTTTTGGTTCTAAGGCCCCGCATCTCTTGTGCAGGACAATGGCTCCGAGGATCGTAGTTGGCACCAGCGGATGGCAGAAAATGCACCGAACATCACGGCGGCCAAGGCGAAGGTATCGCACAGGCGAAATGGCGTTTGGAGGAGGACGTGCAGGGCTCCGCGAATAATGCACCCCTCAGCATCACCCATCACCAGGATGGTTGGATGGTTGGATGGTTCCTTTTATAAGTGCACAATACCGGATGTATTTGCCGGCTCATGTTCTGGGCTTTTATGGCTCCCCCCCTCCCCCCCCTCCCAACTCCCTCCGGTCCTTTCCCTCCCCAGACACAGTTACGCGGGCGCCCCATTCCAGTGTGTTGTCCACACCAGCGGGCCGTTCCGGTCGCAACTTTGGGATGTCCGGTTGTCTCCATACCTTATACCTTGGCTGGATATCTTGGCCAACATTTGTTGTGTTGCCTTTTGTGGCGAGCGAACGCCCGCCGAGCAGGATGTCAACAACCCCCCCCTCTTCAAACCCGTGCCCCACTACAGTCCAGTGGGCCATTACTTGGGTGTCATCCAGCTCCAGCGGGTGATCTCATTCTGCAGGAGAACTTGGAATGCGCCGAAAAGCTGAAGCAGGAGGGCAACACCAAAGTCAAGAGCAAGCAATGGGCTGCGGCTGTGTCCAAATATCAGGAGGCTGTCAAAGAGCTGCACTGGATTGCCCCCACGATGGCGGTGCAGGTTTGCCTTTGCCTGATGACGTTGTGTGCAGTGCTGATGTGAGCGCACTTGCTGTACGTGGGTGCGGGGGGGGGCTACGCGCGAGCCAACGCGCGGGCCAATGGACAATCCTCGTCCTGTCGCACGCTTCATGGGCCTCTGAAAGGGAGCACGCGGTGTGACAATCAGCAGGGACACCGGGTGTCGCATTGTGGGGGGCTGGCCAAGAGTGCACTCGAGACCGGCCCATGGTACCGGGGGGGGGGATTATACAGGGTAGAATTTCTGTGCCACAAACTCTGGGTGAATTTTTTGTGCGGCATTCATTTGGTGTTTTTAAGGAGTTGCACGGGTATACATTGGGCTGTGCTTTTGCCCATGCTGTACCATGCCAAAGGATTTGGTCAATGATGATAATTTTTCCATGTAAGTCGCAGAAGTGCTGAAGTGGTCTTGCCTCATTTGTAGTGGCCTTGTTGCATTCAATGGGGTGCAGACAAGCGTGCTGGTTGATGCACCAGAAAAGTCATCCAGTAAATAGCAGCAACCATCCACTGTTTCATAAGCAACTTTTGCCAACCCTGCATAATTTGTTCCCTCATCTTTGAGAAATTGCAGCTTATAGATTCGGATTTTCCGAGCCACGGAATATCCACCAGCGCCCTGGCAGGGGCCGAAGCAAAGGGTCGGTAGGGCTTGTGTAGTGCACATGCCCCCAATGGGCCAGGGCTGGTACAGTCCCCCACATACCACACTGTTAGCACTGCACTGGGGCTGTGGTCAGTAGGACAAAGTACATCGTCAGGAGTTTTGGGCCCTCACTACGCGCTGAACCCTTTGTACGCTTCACTGAGCGGTGTGCAACGTAGGCGTTTCCTCATCGTCTGCGTCTACTGTCTGTTGTGTGGCAGGGTGAGCAGGACGCGGTGCGGAAGGCGTGCTGGCTGAACGAGGCCCACTGCTGCCTGCAGTTGGGGCTGTACCGAGAGGCCAAGGAGCTGTGCACGAAGGTGATGGACATCGATCCCAAGAACGTGAAGGCGTTCTTCCGACGTGCGACGGCACTCGGGGAGCGAAAGGTACCTTTTGCCACACAGGCCTGACCTCAGTAGCCATGCATCGACGGCAGGGGAGGTGTACAGACAGGGCGGGCGTTCAGAAATGCGATACTTCTTTGTTTTTTTCCTCAATCAACTGAACCTCGGCTAAGTGTGCCAGGATTGCGCTTGGCTGGCAGTGGTTGGCAGGGCTGTACTTAAGAACCTTCATTTTTTTTGTAAAGGAAAGCCTGCGAGGACCACCAAACGCCAACCGCCACCAACCAGCAACCGGCAACCGGCAACCGCCGCCAACCACTAACTGCCAACTGCCATCCGCCGCCAACCGTGTATGTTGTAATATGTGTATTTTTTTTTTGCAGTAGATGCATGCAACAAAAAAAATCGTCACATTGTGTAATTTTTTTTGCGGTAAGTTGTGTAAACCCGAACTCGCATTACCGCAAAAACAATTACACGGGTTGACAATTTTTTTCACCACGCATTCTCCGCAAAAAAAATTACATGACGTGACAATTTTTTTACACACGTTTACCGCAAAAAAAATTACATGACGTGACAATTTTTTTAACACGCATTTACTGCAAAAAAATACACAACCTTACCGCAAAGGAAAAAATTACCAATTTTACTGAAAATGCATGCGTGTAGCCCATGTGCCTAGTTGTGGACCACTGCTGATTTTGTCTCCTGCTCTGAGCGTTGGGGACCCCAGGCGGCAGGGGTTATGCAGCCAGGCGGCCCACTTGTGTGCCACCTTTGATTGCATCCCCCTCTCTGAAGTTTTGGGGCCCCCTTATGTGTGTGGCCAATGTCACAAGGCCGTGTACCTATGGTGCATGCATTGTGAAGGGTGTGGTTTTTGCCTGCTCACTTTGTTGTGTCCGAGTTTGTGGTCGGGCCCACCCTAACACGGACAAGTGGCTATTTCAAAAGTGGTGTTAGGATGTGGACGTTGAGGTGGTTTTGACTGCCACTCTCCCAAAGGAAACCGTGTTCTTAGATCACGGTCTGATCTATGGTTTAGCTGTGTTTGTGGTGTGTGTGTGTGTGTGTGTGGTGTGCATGCATGTGTGTCTTGGTACAGTGCAATTTTTGGTGGGTCACACGTAGAGTCAAACTCCGTGGTAATTGAGTATAGACCCGGACAGCAGAGCTATCGAGGTCAGATTTCGCAGCATTTGCCAGGGGCAGTATTTGCTCCCCCTTTAGCGACTCGGTACCCCTCATCGAAATTGCGAGAGCCACGTCGACAGTTGAAATGGCACTGTCAGTGTTGATGGACAGGAGAAAAGAATGGGAGGGCACGTTTGTGAAAAAGTTTGGGGTACCAGTGGACAGCGAGGTGGGATTACCGAAAATGATAGGTGCTTTCTGCGTGATGGCGCAGTGCAGTCTCGATGTGGACAGGGTGGGCTTCGTGAAGTCGGTGCCCCCCCCCCACCCCCACACCAGAGCTACAGGAGTTGAAGAAACTGGTGGAGGACCAGCGTATGGCCATGGAGGGGCTGCGCAAGGAATTGGCGGAGGTCAGTGCGAAGTCCGCGGCAAAGAGGCAAATGGCGGGGGTGCCCCCGCTGTGCAAGGCCGAATTGCTGAAACTCCGGGAGCTAGATGCAAAACCCCAATGGGTCTATGCCAGCCTGCTAGCCCTGTCCGCACTGCTGTGGCGCAGAGAGGTACCGGCCCACGAGTACGTGTCGCGCTTCCGGGACAAGGAGAAGTTCACTGATGTTACGCTGGATGATCTGGCCCCCGTGATGGACTCTGATGCCGCAGACACCAAGGTCTGGTGTCCGGGGTCCATGAATGATGAGGAGATCGACAGGCTGAAGGCCTTCGTCCTGGCGGTTTGGACGTTCACGGTGACGTCCCTGTCCGCGTACCGCGGTAAAAGGGGTCTTGCCCCCAAAGGAGCGGCTGACCAGCGAGAGGCGGAAGACAACGAGCCTAGTCTACCGGCGAGATCGCAAGGTTGTACGGGGGCCGCGGAGGAAGAGGTGGTGGCTCGCAGACTGGTGGCCATGAAGACCAAGTTCCGGATAGAGGGGGATCGCAGGCTGTACACGACGAAGCTTGGCGCCCAGCCGATGGACACGATGTGCGCG
This sequence comes from Eutreptiella sp. 'Long Island Sound 2002', assembly GCA_964036045.1. Classification (NCBI taxonomy): domain Eukaryota; phylum Euglenozoa; class Euglenophyceae; order Eutreptiales; family Eutreptiaceae; genus Eutreptiella; species Eutreptiella sp. 'Long Island Sound 2002'. Next base: position 128,478,029 of record OZ038382.1, on the reverse strand, counting down.
CCGGTGACAGCATGTCGGGCTCGCAAGAATGCAGGGCAGGGCGTGAAGCACCACTAGTTTTATGAATGCCCAGGTTTTGACTGATGGGGGCGCTGCCCGGTCGGACGCAAGGAGATCAAATCCCGAAAAGGCATGGTGGTCTTGCAGCCGGCCGCCTTCCGGGACGGGGACGACGTGGTTTGGCGTCGGGTATGGGCAGCGTGGTGACGGTTGTGGAAGGAGGATGAGATCACCTCCGTAGATGCTCTTCAAGCGTCCTCCTGGGCGAAGAGCACAATGGGTACATAGTGTACCCACTACAGGAAATCGGCCCTATGGGTCGGATACACCCCGATTCATGGCTTGGAGACCGAAGCCTGCACGTACCTGTTCCAGCTATGGGGCCTGGGGTATTCCACGAGCTTCCTCAGGGGGGCGCGCGTTGGAAGAGATGGGGCGTTGGAAGAGATGGGATGGCTCCCACAGTTCGTTACCGGCAGGGTCAGGAGACGTGTAAAAGTGGTCCACGTCCAAGGCGGTGGCACGCCCTTGCGCGGGACTGGAGGAGCTCAGGAATTTCGCGAGGGCGTGTGATGGTAGGGCACAGTGGACGGTATACGGAATGGCGGTCCTATCGTTCACCTGCCTGCTACGGGTGGGCGAGGCAACCCCTATCAGGCGTGGAGGGCCCTGCAGCCAGAGACTGGGGTTTCACACCGTCAAGTGTGACCCACACTTCGTCCGAAGGAGGATGGGGAGCTACGGTAGGGCGTGGTTGCGACGGTTGGACCGTGAGGGGTCCACGTCCGCGATCCCACTGGCGCATTTTTGCCCGCAAGGGGCCGCCTACCTCCAGATGGTCATGGCAACCGCCCTCAGCGGCTGCGAAAGTGCCCATGCGCGATGGCACGCGTGAAGGCGGGGTGGGTCGGCGGCCTTACGCTTGTTGGGGTTGCCGATCCGATGGCTCGCCTAGTGGGGTCGCCAGATGCCAGAGTCCGTGGCGGCCTACTACGGCGACGCCCCAGACGACTTCGTCGTGGCAGACAATGTGGAACTGCCGTGGCCTAGTGCACAAAGGGACATGGTGTGGGAGTGGAGAGTTGTATCCCTTAAATACATTTTCCCGGGGGAGCTACTGGCCCTCTGTGTGCGGGATAGAGATGTGGGGCCAGAAGAAGACCTTGGGGGGGTGGAGGGGTGCAGATGCAAGCGTAGAGTCCAAAGCAGACCGCGGTCAGCGAGGGGATGGGCCGGAGCAAGGAGATGGCTAGCCTGCCGGGCGGGGTGGTGGTGAGGGCAGCCGAGAGAGTCCCGCCGCAGGCGGGGGCTTAACGATCCCGAGTGTCCCTCTGGCCTTTGCGGCTGTCGAGGGGTGCCCGGGGTCTGAGCGTGAAGGTGAGCGCCAAGGGAGAGATGACGTCATCGACGTCGATGCTCAGCCCCCCCCCCCCTCCCCCCGTCGGCAGGCACCTCTTCTATCCTTCGGCTCCGAATCACGGCACACAGGACGAGTGCGGTCGCATCGGTCTTGGGAAAGAGGAAGGCAGTAGGCCCGGCCAGGCTCGCGGGTGCGGCTGCCCGAGCGGCAGTTTCCCGCCGTGTCGGAGGTGGGTCCGTGGGCTCGGGAGCGCCTGCGGTGCAGTGAGTGGGATGCGTGGCTGCGTAACCTGCGTGCCTGCCTTCCCAGGCCCCCGCCGGAGAGGCACCTGATCCAATTTCTGGATTGGGGGGTGGAGGCGGCTAGAGACCTACGGCAACCAGATTTCTTGCCCTTAATTACTGCCGCTTTTTCCTCCCTGGATTCTGGGGTTTGGGAGTCCCTGCTTCATGACTCCACGTCGCTGAAGTTGCCGATGCGGCGCAGAAGGGAAGAACTGTTGCGCAGGGGTTTGGGGGTGGTGGGGCATATTCCTATCCCGGCTGATATTTGGGGGCGGTATGTGCCGTAGTCTTTTGCGTCGGTAGCCAGTCGCCATTTCTCTGGAGTTGGGCCCCCGTCGGACGAGGCGGTGGTCATGTTGCATGCTTTGCGTAGCCAGAACTTGTTGTTCCCCCTCCCGCCAGGATCTCCGAGTCCAAACGGGGGAGTTTTCGCCATTCCGAAAACGCTTGATAAGTGTAGCCCGATAGTGAACTTGGTGCCGGTGAATAGGGAGATGCCTGAGAAGCCTGAGAAATTTTTGCTGCCTTCAGTGGAGGTCCTCGCCCTGTTGGCGCAAGTGGCACAACAGAGTTCTTCGTTTTTCCTCCCCCCTTTTTATAGTCGGGCACGGTGCCTCCGGCCGGTCTGGGAGGTGCTGGGGCTCCCGGGGGGGGGATGAGGAGCTGTGTATGTGCCATATTGACCTCAGTAACTGTTTCTGGTCGCTGTGCCTCCTTGAAACCTTCTGGGGAGTTTTCCGTATCTCGGATGGTGAGGGCGGAGTTTTTTCGTGCAAGTGCTTGCCCGTTGGTTGGAAGTACAGTCCAATTCTGTGCTAGAAGGTCTTGGAGCGTTTAGTGGAGGAAACTGGTCTGGTGGGGGTGTTTGTTTTAATCTACATTGACGATGTGCTCATCGTGGGACGCGGTAGAGCGCGAGTGCGTGAGCAGGCTATGCGTGCGGTGCAGGCGTTACGTGCGGCGGGTGGAGTTATAAGCCCTAAGAGCACCCTGGAGCCGGTTACGCGCCTGGTGTGGCTTGGGGAAGACGTGGACTTGGGTGGGGGAAGCCTGCGGACGGCGGGGAATGCGTGGGAGGCCCTGCTGGCCCATTGGTTGCGATTGTCTGTTGGTGTTTCAGTATGCGGCGTTTGCAGCAGTTTCTGGGGCGCGCGCAGTGGATCCGTAGGCCTCGTTTTGGGCATAGCCCCCACTTGCCGGGGGTCTGGGCCCATGTGTTATGGGGACCCCCCCGCCTGCAGCTTACCCCTCTCAACTTGCTGCGCTCTATGTGTGTGGCGTGTGTATTGGCTTTGCCGGGCTAGTTGTTGGTACCCCTGACGCGGGAGGTGCGTAGGCAACCGGTGTTTTTTTATGTGGATGCAGCGCTCGATGGGGGGGTATACTGGTTGGGGCTTTTTTCGCTGGAGCTTGGTTCGCGGTCGGCAGTGCCCCATGAACAGCCGCCGAACCAGGCATGTGCGGAGGTGCGAGCTTTCTTGTGGGTTTGAAGTTTATTTTCAATGTGGGCATCCGCGAGGCGCATTTGTTCGGTGACAATGCGACGGCGCCGGTCCAATTTTTGCGGTGTAAGGCAGGTGTAGGACGTGCTTACCAGCAGCGCCTGCTCAAGACCTTCAGGTACCTGTGGGCGTCCTGCCCAAGTTTTACGGTATACTGTCACTGGGTGCGTGGGGCGATGAATCCGGCGGACCCCATCAGCAAGCTGCATGACCAATTTGATGGTGATCTGGCCCTGGCGCGCGAGGCTGCGACGCGTAGAGTAGGTGATTTGTGGGCCTTTCCGGACCGCAAGACAATTTTTCTATGGACCCTGGGCATTCCTATGGGTCCTTTTGTGCTTCCGCAAGCGTGGCGATGAGGACTCCGTTCGCAAGAGGTTGGGGAGGAGGGGGGGCGGAATTCCATGAAGTTTTCTTGCAGTATAGACTGGAGGAGGCGGTAGGGGCGATGACGTAGCCAGAACAGTCTAGCTCTGGGGTTTTTGCGCGATGTCGCCAGACCTGTGTGTGGTTGGTGTTGTTTGAACGCATGCATGTGCCCCAGTCATACTTTGCCCCCGTCATGGCACGGAAAAGAGGCAAGCGACGCAACAGCGGGCGGCGCCGGCACCGACGATCCCTGGTGGCGACCGCCCGGAGGCGGTTGCGGGGAGAGGAGCGGCTGGGCACGGCCCTCTGCGGGCTGCTGGCCCGCCGGCCGGTACGCCGTGTCCTGCTGGCTCTCCCAAACGAACCCGTGTCTAGTGACGAGCAGTTGGACCTCCTTTCTAATCCTCTTTTGGCCTCTCCCCCGGGTAAGGAGGTGAGGGAAAAAGAGGCCCGGTCATCGGATTCGGAGGTTTGGAGGTGGACCTCTTTGCGCCTCCTCCTACGGCTCCTGTGCCAGCTCAAGGGTTCCCAAACCCAAATACTGAAACACTCTACCCGGACACGACAATCGAAGGCACACAAAAACCACTGCAAGCCTTCTTTGTCATCGCTATTACCCACAAAACTGTGGCGGCGGAACCAAGCCATGTTGTCTAGTTTGTGAGCCATATTCAACCATATGCATCCACCTCTCTTGATATATGCAACCGCAAGAGTCCATGCACGTGGTTCATCGATTTCCATGTGGTAGAGCTCGTGGTTCAACCAACACAACATATCCTTGTCCGTCAACCAATTTCTCACCCCCAAAGGGGTTGTTTCGCTCGAAATGGTTCTTCCAATACGCCTTTTGGAAGTGGGAGGGTCGACAGGGTGTGCACTTGGCAAGGCCTTCTTTCCCTTCACCTTCTTCTATGGCATAGAGGGGGCACTTGGCAAAACCTTCTTTCCCTTCTCCTTTTTGCCGTGTTGATCCGTCCTTTCTTATCGGCGCTCAAGAAGCTTTGCTTAACCACCAAGTGTTGGGCCTTGGGATTCCAAAAGGACGGTTGGTTTTCAGAGCTTGCACATACATCACAAACTTGGTGGTGGATCGCCGGGGTTCTTTTTCGGATGTGCCCCTCACCCCAATGGGTCCAAGTTTGTCGACTATGTGTTGAGCAATTGTTAATGCTGTGCAAGTCATTGAACCGCCTAGTCATGATTTGGAGGGCGTGGCTAAGCTTCCTTGCCCTCCTAAGTCCCCCCCCCCCAACACCCAAGTTGAAGGTGCACTTTCTCAGGGTCCTCATCCGTGGAGAGTGGCGCAAGGTGCCGGATGGCTACCTGAGAGATGCATCTAGCCAACTGGAGCATGACGAGCGTTTCATCAATGAGCTAGCCAAGCGGCTAGTAGCGGAGTTGCGCGCCATTGTTAGCTTAACACCGGTCCTTGGTGCGAAGCCCAAGTCCAGCGATACAAAAGCCGACCTAATCTACAAGCATGCATTTTGCAACTACTTGTAGCGGGTGCATGTTTTGTGGGCTATATTTTCCTCCGCCTGTTTGGTGTACCAATGGTGTAGCGTATAAGCATGCTATTATGTGGGCCCCATCCTAGTGCCTTGGTGGCCTATAATAGTGGCACTAACGTTGGCCATGGCCCTGTCGGGACTCTTTTCTTGAGCCCGATTTTGTTCCCAGTGCCGGCACACTGGATGTTGGCCATGGCCCTGTCAAGATCCTTTTCTTGGGCCTGATTTTTTTTCTAGTGCCAATGACACCATCTGGTACTAGGTAATATAGGCCGAGTCCCAACTAATTGGTGGCCACACAGAGTACTAGGTGCATTGTGCACTAGGCGTCCCATTGTTAAGGTCGCTATGGGGTGCCGTACGAAACCGGCAATTGTACATATTGCGCATGTATTGCAAAAGTTGAATTTCTTTCAATTTTCCAATTTTTTTTTGTAATTTACATGATTTACCACAGAAAAATAATTACATGCGTTTACCGAAAAAAAATCAATTTTTTTGACTAATTTACACGACTTACTGCAAAAAAAAACAATTACACGCATTTACCGCAAAAAAAAAATTACACGTCTTGACGATTTTTTTGTACACGAGTTACATTTTTCACGCTGCCAACCGCCACCAACCGCCAACCCCCAGCCGCCACCAACCACCAAGCGCAAACCAGCAACCGCCACTGACGGCCAACTATTGTTCAATACTGTTTCTGTGGTTTTCTGTTGTGCTCATGTGTTGACCATGAAACAGAGAGCGTCCCCGTGAATGTTCATTTCTGTTGGTGTTATGAACCCTCTTTTTTTTTCCCGTTAAGGACAGCCCTGGTGGTTGGCGGCTGGCCGGTTGTAGTCGATCGCCAACGGATGCCGGTTGGCCAGTAACCGACAGTCGTTACTGAGCGGCCCGTGCTCGGGCATTGCTTCCTAGGAGTGGTCCAACTTGCTTTCTGGTTCAGTGTGTGCGGAGGGGATTAGAAGGGGTGACGAAAGGCACGGGGAACATGAGCGGCATGGTGAGTGGAGAGGCATGCAAAGAGGCAGAGGAGATGAATAGCTGGGGGGCTGTGGCACTCAGCACCACATGAGCGTGAGAGGAGACTGAGGGGGGCGTGTCTGCTCATTGTTGCCATTTGCTCTATGGACTCTGAGACAGCAAGGGCCATTTGTCATGTTGACCCCGCCCTCCTCCAGGGACCCTCCTCCTTGATTTGTGAGCCTGAGACGCCAGTGTTAACGTGCCCTTTTGGAATCCCCCCTGTCTGGGCGGCACTGAGATATTTTAGCCACCCCCCTCCTGGCCTTGGCAGCCCAAGCCCAGGTGCGTTATGTAGCCATGCCGATTCCTCCCATGCTTTTGGGCACCCCAAGACGGTGTGGGACATGTATCCATTTCACACCTCCCCACCTCGGGACCCTTGGAGGGTAGGTGGTATGCAGCCATGTTGATCCCTCCCCATCTCTTTGTCCGGTAGAGTGTGAGCATTGAGTGGGACCACGAGGTCGTAAAGGAGGAGCAATGTGCAGGACAGGACGTGGCAGAGGGCGAGCACTAAGAAGGTGACAGCTGGGGAGCAAGCAGCAGGGGTGGAATCAAAATGGGCTAAACTCTACCGTGCCATCTCGGGTGTTGGTTGGGCACCAAGGGCCGTCAGCAAACTCATTTCTGCCACCCAATACAATACCTTTGGCTGAATCAGAAAAACATAACACCCCTCAAGGACAACCCTGTATAAAGCTGCACGGCGGGGAGTGCTTTGTGGGGTGGTCATGCCTGGGTGGGGTGGTCACGCGTGTTGCATACCAGCAGTTTGAGGTTTTACTTTTTGGCACGAAGGATGCCTGCTGTTGCCGAAGCCCCTGCACCATTCAGGAGTACGAATCCGCTTGTGCCGACATCGAGATGGCTCAGCAGATCGAGCCGTCCCCGGAACTTCAGAAACTGAAGCTCAAGTTGCACCGTCAGCTCGAGCAGCAGCGAAAGAGAGAGCAGCAGATCTACAGGAATATGTTTGGAGGTCTCAGCCCTTTGCTTCTGTTGGAGAGGCCCAGTTTGTTCTTGTCCAGTGGATACCGGCAGTCAGCCGGAAGAATGTACTGCGTGAAGCGAGGTTGTGTCAAGCCGGATTGGGGGGGGGGGGGTTGCGGTTCGCAATTTTCCGCAGTTTTCCGCAGTTTTTCGCAATTTCCCGAAAATTTTCTCCGAAAATTTTTGCCAACAGCAACCTTTTTACCAAAATCAGATTTTCATTTTGGTAAAAAGATTTTGATTTTGTAAAATTTGGTAAGAAGACCGCAATTTTTTTTTGCAATTTTCCGCAAACTTTGGCAATTGGATTGGACCCTCCCTGATCGCAATCCCCCACCCCTCCCTGCAGGGGGATGCAGAGGTTCTCTGTTGTTGGGTTGGAGGCAAGGGAGCGACCCCATTGGAAGTTCATGCTGCCTCCTCCTCTAACTTCCTCCACCCACGCCCCACCTCCTTCCCAATCATGACCTGGCCCGTCACAAAAAACGCTGTCATCTGTGCTCATAGGTTGGTCCAGCCCCAAGCAAACCGAAGCCAAAAGCTCTGACGCTCTCTCCGAGAAACGCAGAGGAATGGAGACAGAAGCCACGAGCACCCGGAGTTCTGCGGATGCGGACATGTCCGGGGAAAAACGTCGGAAGAGCGACACAAGCGCCACCAGCAGCACGGACGGCCCGGCCATGGCGTGCGCCATGGACAAGGACGTGGAGGTGCCACCGAGCACTGCGAACGCGCATGAGCCGGTGCCAGCAGAGAGCTGCGCTGGCGGAGCCGAGGAAATGGCCGTTGATGGGGCGGATGACAGCCAATGCACTGTCAGTAGGCCAGCGGCAGAGCAGCGAGCGGCGTCGGAGCCGGAGGCATCGTCGTATGGCATCTTTCCCAATCTGAAGGAGTGGGTGCGGAAGAAAGGGGACAGCATCGGTCGACAAGACAGCGAAGTGCAGGTCGAAGGAACCGAAAAGACATCGGGTCAGGAACAGTGACGCAGGCGGTGCAGCAGGGCCCGCCAAGGCACGTCTCTTGTTCAAACGCCCCCTTTCTGCATCGGCCCCCCGATGACAGCGCTCATTTGTTCTCGGTGACCACACACGCGGGACATTGACCAATGCAGAATCATGTGTTCGCCTCATGACCGTGGCCCCCTCCCCCCGGCAGGTGATCATCGGCCAATCGCGTGCGGCTGAAATGCCAACCAGTGTCAGTGACCGGCCAACCGCAACGCAGTGCTGTGGTGCGGCACTTCTGTTTCCAAGTATACCTAAATGAGATTTTTTTCCTTTAAGAGAATTATCCCCCCCCCCTCCCGCCTCGCGAGAGCTACGCCCTTGCCAGAACAACAGCAGGTGATGTTTCCGCAACTTTTGGGACCATGTCCTGCTTTGCCCTTTATAGATATAATATAAATCCGCCCTCTTGTCAGAGCAATGGTAGGTGTTGTTTCCGTCAAATTTTTCAGCTTTGGTGTTGCTCTCGCAAGGGGAGGGGGGGGGTAAAGACCGCGCTGTGACGCACCATCGCCAACAACATGAAGAATTCATTGAGTCCCATGAGTTTTGTCCAAAAAGGCTCACCTTCGCACAGCCGTCGTGGCGTCCACATGCGGGGCTGTCCGATGAGAAGGAAGTGCCTCTTTTTGTTCGGTGTTTGGCTTACGACAGCTGAACGTTGTGGGGGCAGGACGCAGTCAACCGACGGCAATTACCGATCAGGAGGTGGTCTTTGGAGGTGCAGGCGCACTGGACGTGGCAGTTTGTGTGTTTGGCACAAGGCCCAGTCTGCATGGCACCCACTTCGATTGAATTGTGGTGTTCAGCGACGCAAGGCCCAAACTTTTGCGGTGGCTCGTCCGTTCTCGGGGAAGTGGAGCGCACTCCAAGCGCTCAAGTGTTGAGGTTTGACTTTGGGATAGGGCTGGACCTGACGCTGTTGCTTGGTCCCGGACACTGTCACGTATACTCAGTGGCGGGTAGGGGGGGGGGTCGATGGTTGCTGCTTCGGATTGGGCTGTGTGCGGCAGGGGGTCGCCACTGCTGCCTTTGCGATAAACGGATGGACGTGCCGCACGGACATACCAGCCCCCCGCTGCTTTCCTGCGAATTCTGCATTGCTTCGTGGCGTTGCCACAGGACTAGTCGGGTTTACCGCAGGCACCCCTCAAAGGACAGCCCCCCCCTCCCCCCCCCGCCTAATTTCTGCTGGTTGGGGCACGACCCTCCACCTGCGCATGTCCCCAGCCTCAGGCCCGGGTGTCTTTGACCGTGTCCCTGGGCGATCCCATGGCTTGCGGACTGCTGCTCTATCTCAGAGTGGCCTGCCATCCCTACGGACAGTGGCTGGGCAGATCCAGAAGGCAGGCCCATGACTCGAAGGAGATCGAACACCGAACCCGAAGGACCGGACAAGGGCAACTGGGGCAGGGTGCGGGCACAGTGGGCTGCCCTAGGCCCTTGAGGGATGTCAAAGGGTGTGGTCCATCCACCGGAGGGGGCTCTGGCCTTCGCTGTGCCATGGGCGGGGCATTGGGTGGAGCCTTTTCTCAAGGGCCAGAGCTCCTGGACCTGGGCAGTTTCTTGCGACTGTGCACTGTCTGTGCACCGTGCAGTAGCAGCAACCGTTGTAGCATGGGCACCAGGATCCTTTGGATGCCGAAGGCACTGTCCCCTGACAGCGGTCGGCGAACCAGTAACAGGTTGTCAGGATTGAAGCGTCACCCAGTCCACAGCAGCTGTTTCCCAACGCTTGAGAAGGGCCCTCGCACAAGGTTTGCACTGGTTTGTTGACGAGCTATCAGTGCCCCCGCCCCCACCCCTGCCGCTTTGAATGATCTTAGCCCCCCCATTTGCGAGAGCAACACCCCTGTCAGAGCCACAGTAGGTGTTGTTTCCGTCGAATTTTGGGGTTTTAGTGTTGCTCTCGCAAGGGGTTGGGGGTAGTGTCCTTTGTCCTTCACTCCCAAAGTGTTGTGTCACGTCCCCTTGGCCATGGCCCTTCTCTTGACCCCCTGCGTAAACAATCTGCCTCACATTACTCTACTAATGCCCCAAATCATTTTAACATGCTCACATTGCCTTCAAAAATGCAGACTGGTTCGGCGATCCGTAGTTGGTTACTGCCTTGCACATGCATGCCCCTTTGCATACAGACAAGCATGAGTATGATACGTGCAGCTCTGATGGTACGACGATGTCGTCATTGGTTCGAGATGAGGCACTCATTGAAGCAATGGCGAAAGGCTAAGCGATGCACTCGGTCTTTGAACAGTGCTGTGGGCCATGTCACCCCCATCCACAGGAGTTGAGGTGGGCACAGTGGTTGTGTATAGGCCAGGAATGGCAAGCTATTTTGCCAGTGGGTGTTTGACCTTGTTGCGGTTGTGTGAGAGTTAAGGACATTGGCAGTGTCAGTACAGTCAGCGGAGCTCCAGATTCTTACATTTTTCGGGGGGGGGGGGGTTCGAGGATTGAGGGCTCAAAGCACAGTTACAGCCCGAGAGCCGGCATCTTGTATTGCTGTCAGCGGATTCTGACCCACTCTTTTTTGTGTGTCCCTTCGGGGGAATGGCATGCCACAGCCCTCCAGGCGTGCATGAGGCTCCATCCTTGTGAGGGCACCCTGTAGCATCAGTCACACAGCCACCTGGTACAACACCAGCAGACTGCTCTTTTCTTACTGTTTTGCTTGTGCCTGGACGAGAGGGGTAGTGAACGGTACAACGTCCGACCGTACTTACCCCAGGTTGCGGGACCAGCCACCACTTCTGTCCGCTCAATGGCTGGCCCACCTCACTCAGAGCAGTTCCACTGTGGGAGGGGGAAGGGTGGCATTTTCAGTTCCATATCCATTTTCAAGGAATTTGGGGAGTTACAGGGGCGTAACCAAGCCACTGGTGGCCGTTCATGGCCCAAGAACACCTGTTTTGCCATAGGTGGTTCATGACCACGTTTGGAAAACGAACATTACCGGCCCATTTTGACCCCAGGTGACCCATGTAATTTTACCTCAGCATGTGTACATTGCACCCGCCTTCACTGCCAGAGACAAGTGAAAAGGTGTTTATATTGTGCAAGCAACTGGCCTACCAAAATGGGGCCGCCTTGAGCACAACGCGCCTGCAGTGCAGCTATTTGGTCGCTACTGGGCCATTTGGGCAGACCACTTAGCAAGTCATTCTCCACACGTGAGGTTCCAACAAACACACCCATTTGTTTACTGTGGCCAAGCAAAAGATTCTCCTGTGGGTAGGTAGGTGCCTAACCTCAACATCATACTCTGAAGACAAGGGATATTTTCAGATTTTAGACGTAGCACAAATGGTCCAAAGTATCTGGTCCATTGTCCTTTGCATGCTGTGTTGGCCTGAGGGAAGATAGGGAGCAACAATGTACAGCTTTGGTTGTTCAGAGGCTGGATTGCAGCATTGTTTGGGGGGTGGGGCTGGTTGGAGGCTGGTTTGGGGCAATGGGCTCCATCGGTAGCACACGCTTTGCCAACAGCGCAAAGGTGCCCCCTATACCTGTACCCCTATTCCCTAAAGCATTACAAAGGGGGTTGTAGAGGCAATGCATTGGGTTGAAAGCCATCCAAAGTGGCTGAATGTTGAACAATCGGCCATTTGGGGTCGGTTGAAACGCCTTTGGGGGAACGTCAGCGCGCCGGGCGCGCGCCGGGCATCTTTTGTGACCCGTGCCCTACCGGTGGACTGTTGCCGTTGATACGTTGGGCAACATTATATGGATTTGCCCCTTGGCCCCCGGGACATCAACAGATGTTTTGGTTTGGGATGGGTATGGACCTTCTCGTACCCGAGGTGATTTCTTTGTTTTCGAATTTGGGGGCCATGATGGTGCTTATAAGGGCCAGATTCATGTCATTGTGCCATTCATTGGAAGAAAGAATGGCACTTTGACAGCCCACCAACAATGTTACAATGACGTGCACGTGTGGTATAGGGCACGCATTGAGCAGCTGTTTGCTCGGTTGTGGCACGCAAGATGAGGCAGAGGATGAGGCAGAAGTGTGTGTGTTGTGTTGCCAGAACGCTCCACCGTCGCAGTTTGTGATGAGTGTAAGGAGCACTATTGTACTGAATGTATTGACACCCACACTTGTGGGACCAATGTTATGATGCAGCTCTACTGTTCGCGATACCTCAATAACGCCTATCGCTTCTACTGGAGATCGATGCGGTTGTGCTATCCTAACCCCCCATTCTCCCAACTTGCTAAGGTGTTGACCAAGATCGCCCTTAAAGGAGCGAGAGTGGTACTGTGTACCCCAGTTTGCAACTTTCTTGAGCTGGGGCAATTTGGGTCACCTAATTCTAAGGGTGTTTCCAAGGGGTGTGCTTGGGGGCTCTTCGGGGGGAACATAGTCTAAAGGTAGCGCGCCGGGCGCGCGCCGGGCAAACATTCCCCCTTTGTAGGCCATTTTGGGGCCCAACAATGGGTCAGCAATGGGGACATGCACAACAATAATTGCGGAAGTCCTTCCCTAACGACCCTCGACCAGCAAAATCCTTCCTTTTTTTCGTTGGTTGACGCCTCTGATGGATACCCAAACATCTGCTCGTATGTGCAAGTGGCCGTGGCATCTATTTCCTCTGGGGAGGGGCTGTTTGCCCATTCTAAGCCCCGCTCCTCTCCCTACACATGAAATGGCAGTGCACAGGACACCAGTGGATGCATTAGGGGGGTTCATTTGTAGGCACGGTTAGGACTGCCAGAGGCAGGTTTGCAGGCACAATGGACCGCTCGGGACCATATGGTAATGTGGAGGCACACTCTTTGCAATACTGCTGCACCATTTTCTATGAAAGTCCGAAGTGATGTTCCGCATTATTGCAGCATGTTTGATGCTGGAGGGGGGCATCCGTTGGTGCTTCTGCAGCCGGGTGTAACAAGGGGATAGCACGTGTGATTTTGAGCACCCAATCTCGTTATCCCTTCAGCTCTCAGGACCAAATCTTGTACAATATCCAGATGTAATGTAAAGCTAGTGCGGCCTCCGATTCTCACCTTGCGGGATCACCTGATGATTTAATTAGGCAGGCAGGCAGGCAGGCAGGCAGGCACATAGGCACATGGGCAGATAGTCAGGGTAGCTGCTGTCGATGGACTGCACTGCTCGGACTCACTGAACAAGAACCCCTAACCCGACACATCCATTTGCCTTCAGGTGTCCCAGGCCACTGGCAGAAGTTGCTGCCTTGCGCAAAGGTCCTGCAGATGGACTGTGTTGTCCCCAGAATACCTTTTGAATCCAGGGGCGTTCTTTGTCTCACCCCTTGGCCTCCACACCGCCTCTAGTATGGGATACCCATACCGCTGCCTGACCCCCCTCCCCCTTTCGTGGGAGTTGCAGGCTGGCGCTGAAGCAGGGCAAAGCACAAAGGCTGACATCTCATATGGCCTCCACAAAGGCTGGGCCGATTGCATTTGGTGGTGTGGGTTTTCACGCTTGGGGTTGATGTCGCCTCCTGCTCTTATATCTTGTGTATGCACTGCCCATTCAATGGCATGTTGCGATTCAACCAATGGACTGAGGCTGGAAGTGTCTGTATGTGGCTGGGCCTGCCCACGGTGCTCTGTTATGTTATTTTTTCCCTGAGGAGAGCGCCCACAGGGAGAGCAGCGACTTGCCTTGGAGTCACCACCAAGCGCTGTCAGTTCAAAAGGAAAATGGAATTCGCCAATGGTCCATGGATGGGTCAGCCCCCAGTCAGCGCTGGTGAAGTGCCAACCGCCGGCGGTGAGCCACCACCCGCTGTCCCTGTCTCTGCCCTCCTTTGTGTTCTCCATTGGTTTCTCCGATTGTCGTGGGGCTCGACTCTCACCCCCTGGGCCTGACCATGCGTTGGAACAATTGTCCTGCACATCTGCACATTTTTTGTTGGTTGCCCACACTTTGTAGAGGCCCAAAATCATGGGGCTTTCGAAGGGTGAATATGGACTCCACCTGGCCATCCCCCCCCCCCCTTTGCGCAGACCTGGCCTTTCTGCGCATGCCGAACCTGTATGACTGTCCTCTTTCGGACTGCAGGTTGCAGCCAATAAAGTACAATGGCATGGATGTGAGCCCATCTTCGTGGCCAAGAGGGGCGGGTGGTGCATGTAGGGATTGTTTCTGCTCTTCAACTACGTTCTGCCTTGGTGTCCCATTTCTGCCCAACCTGGAAAAACTGGAATGGATTGGGATTGACAACGTGTCCGCATTCAGCTTGGAACGTGTGGCAAGATTCCTGCTGGTCACACGCCAGCACGGCCATGCTGCATGGGGCTGCCAAGTGAGGACCCCTTTCCATGACCTACAAAGCAGTGTTGCAGCTCAACTGCGAAGAATTCGTGGGCACTACTCGTTATTGTGAGAACCTCACATTATTTCAGGAATTCATTTACTGTGGGGCTACACCCTCTTGCTCTCATAGCATCATGTGCCTGACACCATCATCATTTATGCATGTCAGCGTATATCCGAGAGCCTTTGGCAACCAACAGCAAGCAAGTGACCGGGCATGAATTCTGCACAGTATGGGCCGATAAGTGTTTGCTCTGCCGTGGTGTCCATGCCCATGGCGGGGACCTTCACTTGGCGACAATGAACCGTCGTCCCTCAGGGGGGGATGGACAAGGGGGCGGGGGTCGGGGGGCGGGGTACGTACAGTGAGCAGTGAGCAGGCCACACTAGCTCATCTTGGTCTGACCCCCCGCCAAAAAACAAATCCAGATTACGTGCCACCAACCTCACCTCATTTTTCCCCCCCTTGAGTCCCAGCTTGCCGATCCCTCGACATGGGGTGCTTCTAGCTCTCCAATCTGGCCCGCACAGCTGCATCCGCCGGCCTCAACAGAAACCAACTCTCAACCAAAAGGATGTCAAAGCACTGGACACCGATTGCACTACATGGCAACCAAGCAACCTTCATGGAACATCCTCACCCTTGTGCAAGCATGGTTTTGTACAAGCATGGGTGCCCTTTTAGACTGCACCTTTTTGCACAGTTGATAGCTGTGATGCCTCTTGAACCATTTTGGTGCCAGCATCACAGAAAAAGCAGTCAGGCATCCACAGAAGGGCCCACTCCTTGGTTTTCATACATGAGCCCCCCTCCGGTTTTCAGACATGAGCCCCGCGCACCCCTCTGCCAATCCGTGTCTTGTTGCAAATGGGAGCCGGGTGTGGCCCATGTCAGTGTCAGTGGAACAAAACTGCAGTTAGTATAGCGCAGCGGGGTAACGAAAGTTCTGCCACCGGGCCCCAGCACCCCCCCCCCCCTGTCCTGCTTCCCCTCCTCCCTCCTCCCCTCCTTAGCCTTTTTATAATTTAAAGGCGGGGGTACATCGGGTCATCCAATGGGCTCGGCCAAAAATGATGGGGCTTGGGACTGGAGATGTCTAAAAGACGAGGACCCCGCGGCGAAGTCAACAACATGGGCCCACCTGATTCAGACGCCCTGGATGGCCCGTATGATCCCGCTTCAGCATCGTACAGAGGTGCTGGTGGCGGGCGTGGCAGGATGGTCTCGGGACGGAGTCAGCTGGAGTGCGGTGAAGCTGGCCAGGACCTTCCATGAGACGCTGGGGATCTCGTTTCAATCCCCTGATCCGCAGCGGTACGTCGACGCGCTGCTGTATGGGCTGACACTTGCCTGGGGAGTAGAGGTGACTGCGTTCAGCCTGTCTGCGGAAGAGGCGGCTGTCGGGTTCGCTGTCTGCGACTTAATCGCCAAGCCGCTCGGAAAATCGGCGAGCAGGAGAGGAGGAGTGGGGATCAAGGGTGAGAGACACTCTCAGGGGAAGAACGCAAAGCCCGAGATCAACAGTGGTATGGCTCTGGACGAGGAGGCGGGCGCCGGAGCCGGTGAGCGCGAAGGAGGTGGGGGGCCGGCCGCGGCTGAGGAGGACGAGGAGGACGAACTGACGTACAAGAAGCCCAGCTTCAAAAGTGCCAGGTGGATGAGAAAGAGGCCCGGGGCCCCGCGGTGGACGGTCAAACTGCGCCGCCTGGTTGAGAGGTTAATGGAGGCCGAGGAGTCTGAGACTGCGACAGAGGTGTCCACGATCATTGACGATGTCTGGCAATCGCTCCTTGATTGCGACAAGTCGGGTAAGGACGCGGTCAAGGCAAAAATAAAGGAGGTCAAAAAGAGGAACAAGAAGAAGGCCAAAAAACAGAGGCGAAAGGAGAAAAAGAAGGAGATGAAGGAGCGCCGATCATCTCGGAGGGGAAAAGGGAGGCGCAGGTCCTCCGACTCGGATTCGTCGTCCATGGACAGTAGCAGCGACAGTGCGTCCGATACATCATCCTCGGCAAGCTCCAGCTCATCGGGGCGCCACTCAAAGCGCAAAAGCAGAGGTGGCACGCAGGGAAGCACGAGTCAGCCGGAGTTCAAGTGGATAGATGGAAAGCGCCACTTCCGCAGCAAGAAAACAGGAGACTGGGTTAATTGCGAAAACCCTCCAAAAACGGCATGCCCGGAGTGTGGTGGCCACCATTGGTGGTTTGACAGGGAGAAGCACGGGTGTAAAGGCCGAAGGAAGTGATTGCGGAGCCATGACGATGGAGACGGGGTTGCATGAGGCACGCGGGGGGACGAGGAGTGCGAGCGCGAGTGGCCGTGGGCGACCGCGCGCGACAGACTCGAGGCGGCGATGGCTGACGAGTACGGGACGGCTTTTGATGCCACGACAGTGCGGGGCCTGCAGGATGGTACCCTCGACGGGTATCTGCGGCAGCTCAGGCGACTGGCCAGGCTGGAGCGGATGCGACCAGGCGACGGTGCTCGGGGTATACTGGAGGCCAGGCTCATGCAGGTTGTGCAGGGCGACCTGTCAGAGAGCGCCGCAAAAATCGTTCTGGCTGCGGCGAGGCTGGCCGAAAAAATGGAGTGGCTTGCCCCGGTGGTGCGGAAGTCTGATTGGTACCTGGTTATGTCTATCGAACAGCGGCGGTGCAAAGCGCAGCGGGCGGAGGCGAAGGAGTGGGCGCAACTGGAGGACCCGTGCACGCTGTGTGCGGCTGCCTCCAGCTTTGCGGAATGGGAGGCGGTGGCGCTGGCGTGCGTGTCGGTGGGACACTGCCTGCGGGGTTCCGAGGCGGGGGGTGGGGTGGGGCAGGAAGATGAAGGAGTGCGGTTTTTTGGAACAAAGTCCAGGAGGGGGGTCCAGCGATAGGAAGTGGGGCCCTGGGTGCGAGAATGGTTACAGTTCCTGGCGAAATTCAGGGCACTCAAGGGGTTCCACCCCGACAGGGGGGCGTGGCACGAGTCCAGGGAAGCGCTGGGGAAGACGTTGGTCAGCCTGCTGGAGAGGGGGGAGGGGAAGAAAACTGTCCGGTGGCACAGTTTCCGTAGGATGGGGGCAGCACAACTTCGGAAAATGGGGGCGCCGCTCACAACAATCATGCTGTGGGGGGGGTGGAAGTCAGCGAAAGTCGCGCAGATGTATACCGAGGCCCCCCCCCAGGTGGAAGTTTGCCCGCTCGGGAAAAATCCCATGGCCCATGTGGTTTGGTTTGGTTTGGTTTGGTATGCCCGGGCGTAGGGGCGGCCGATCGGGGGCGTTGTGCACTCTCCCCCTTCTACTTGTTGCTCCCTGCCCCTACCCTGCACAAGACACGAGCAGCGGAACCAGTCAACAACCCGCTAACGGCGCCGTGGAATATCTCGAGTCAGCGAACACTGTCCATCCGACCCCCGCCTGCACCACGTTCCATTGTTCTGGAGCCTGACCAAGGCAGGTGCAGACTACCACTAGGCGCTGTAATTGTGGTCTCTTTTGACGATGACAGCAAAAGGGGCTACAAGCTGTAACATGGTACATTAGAGGTCCGTGACTCCTGTTGTGAATGGGAACAAACACGTGCATAGGCCGTGTGTGCGTGTAGCGCAGACGTGGATCCCATCGAAGCAGCCAAGCTAATACCTGCTGTGCAAGCAAGGGAACCTCTGCTGGTGCGACAGACAGCGGACTATAAGGACTGTGCTGCCCGTCAGGCACCTTCAAGGGCCAGCGTACTCCGGGCACATTGTCTTGACCGCGTTCCATACCTGACAGCACCTGACACACAAGGCTTCGCACTACCGCTGCAGAAATGTATCTGTGGTCGGTTCTGTGCCTGTACTTCACCCAGGGCAGGCCAGACCAGGTCAGAATCTGGACCTGTGCCTCGCTGTGGCGTGACGCGACGTGCTGGAAAAAATGCACTCGCGAGTCGGGCACCAGCATGCACCAGTACTCGCTGTGGCTCACCATGACTCTGACGTGCAGATCCCACTGGGCCTGCTGATTACCCCGAACACGCGCGGTGAATGTCTCAGCCACCTGTGCAAAGGTGGCACATGCACGCACGTACAACTGCGAGCAGTCGTCCACGTGCGACCCCTCATTACCGGACTCCAGGTGACAGAACCGGCATGGCGGTGTGTCGAAGTACATGCGCGGCAGATACGCGATGCTGCGCAAATACGCTGCCTGTCTGTGCTGCTGCAGCGTAATCTGATGAGACTCACATACAGCGACCCAGTGGTCAGTGTTTATGTCCAGACGCCGGACCATGTCTGCCATGGGAGATGCGCGTGCTACGGCTACTGAGTAGAGCGCTGACAGGAACCGCGCTCGATGAAACACGCACCGATTTTGAAAAAAAGGAATCAACACGTCCGCTTCGCAGGACAGCAGTAATGACCAGGGCAAAGGCACGGCTGATGGGTGGGACTTGCCAAATGTGGCCAGTGCGTCCGACTGCGCCTGCCACCTTGCCGCCTGACCCTCATCATGTGTGTCATGCTGCGCTGGCAACCAACACTCGCGGACTTTGCTGAACACAGGGAGCTGCAGCACCTTCCTGGCCAGTCGATCTACCCAACTTTGCGTGGTAACTATGGTACTATGTGCGGACACCTGCACTGACGCATTATCACAGAACATGTACAGCTCACCTCTGCAGTGTTGCAGCAGCAACATGGCAAGAAGTTTCGCCAGCCACTCGAGTGCAGACGATGACACAGCAGCGGCCACCACACCGAAACTGAATTCCTGGCACTCTATTCCGTCCGTGACTACTATGCCGACCCCTGCGAATTCTGGCTGTAACAGACCGTCAGGGACGCCTCGACCCGCGTCCGTCGTAACATACAGCGCCTCCGCCTGTAGAAGTGTTGCCTGCAGGACTGGGGGAGTGGAGCCCCGCGCAAGCTCCGACACCGTCCGTATGACGACGCCGTGCTCAGTGCAGCAAGCCACGAACTGCTCATAATCTCCCTGCCGCAAAGGCATCGGACATGTGGCCTGTTCCCGCGGCACTGTCTGAGCCAGCGAGCTGCGACTATCGATGGCGGACAGATACCCCTGCACGAAATTCAAGGCCGCACGCGTGGCGATCTGCGGACAACCCCATCCCCCAAACACCACCGGAGTGTGCAAGATCACCAGGGGCGTGTCGGCTGGCATGGCCAAGATGCGCCGATACAAATGGTTCACCTGCACCTGTGAGTCGTGCAGCACCTGTGCTGGCAGCCAGGACCCTTTAGCCACGTAATCAACACGCGACACCAGATACGCTATGACCGAGCGCACAGCCAGTAAAAAATTCGGCTGGTACTTGGTGATAAAGTACTGCAGACGGCGTGCACTCTTGACCACGCGGCTCAGCAACTGTGGCGGTGCTGTGTGGGGCTCCAGTGTTATGCCTACAACCTCGGGGACACTCTGTGCTGACTCCACAGGCATGCCGTGAACTTATATGACATGGCGCGTCCGCTGTATAATACCTGATGGCGCCAGCTGCAGACGGGTGTACTGCATTTTAGCTTGGTTGCTTGGGGCGCACGCGTCTTGCGACAGCACATGGGCCACTGTGGCCAAACGCGTGGCTTCCTCTGCTGTTCTGCCGAACCACCTTCTATCGTCACTAAACACCACCGCACTCAGACTGACTCCCCGCACCCACCAGCAATCACCCAGGTACTGCAGACCCCTGGTCCTGTACTTACCATACTCCAGGTACGCTGTAGCTGCCAGCCTGCATCCTTGTGAGAAACCTAACTGTGGCACGACCGGCGGTGCCAACCCCTGCACTGTCCATAACCGGACCTTCTGCCGGCCGCAAAAATCCGCTGCCCACTCCCCGTAGGCACACTGTGTGGGCCAGTGGGCACCACATCTGGCGACATCCTCCCTGATCGGCATGCCAAAAGCACCTGACTCGTCACCCTCGACTATGTGCACCTCCCCCCCTTCGGACAGGGCGACACAAACTATTGCTCTCGCTGCAAGTGCCAGATATTGAGGGCTCAGCCCTTTGCGATATGAAAACGTGTTCCCCGCCCATGATCCGTCCGCCTCCGCCCGAAAATTCACTTCGTGTTGTACTATACCTGCCTGCATGGAATTCGCTGCGGACGCCAATTTGATTGGACGGTACGACTGAAAAAGGTGCGGGAGGCCTGATTTATATATACCAAGCTGCAGAATCTGGTTGGAAATGGCGTCTGGATACTGGCGCAGCCGCTGTGTATATGTATACAGGGCCTTGTCACCTGTGTGCGGCATGGCTGCTAGTAAGCTCACCGGTATTTCGTCTCGTAACGTGGCGTCTGACCCACCCCTGTCTAGTGCCCCTCTCAGAGTATACGCATTGATTTGTGGGGCCCGCGGCAGGACCGCAAGCTGTGACTGTGCGTCAGCGGGATTGGTGGGGAGACCCAACGCGCGCAGGCGCAAGATGGTGTCAAAATGTGGTTCGTCCCACGCGGCTAACTGCTTCCCCGGCTGAGCCGCATGCACCAAAACAGACACGTTGACTGACTGCCCGCGTGTTATATGATAAAACTCCAACTGACTTGCTGCAGTGCGCAGCGCTTCCTGCACCTCCTGTCGCTGATCTGCGCGGGACTTGAGTTGTGGGTAAGGACGTGGCGCTTTGGTCGCGGGCTGTATGGCCCGCGTGGTGTGTGACGTGATACTGACCGTACTCAGCACCTGATCGTTCATACGCACCCCACGCACATACAGGTGCTGTTGCACTTCCTCGTGCCATGCACGCAGCTCCCGCTGTGTAACCCCCTTGTTTACTAAACCCTTCCCCCTGTCCGGAATTGCCTGGGCACTGACTCGATGCGAGCTCGGGGGCAGTATACCATCAGCAATGCTCCAGTAACACGCCACCCAAGCGTCAGGATGTGCCCCTGTGCCTGCCAACCACCACCAGTACAAGGCCAGCAGCCGCGCCGCCCGCTGCTTTTGGTCTTCTGTTGTTACTCGGTGTTTGTAGCGCTTCTGCACTGTCACCGGCTGACAACCCATACCCGTGAGGGTACAAACGAGGGCCATGTGCGTCGAAACCCCCGGGTACACTCCCTTCTGTGCCACTCCTATGTGCTTGGAGACCAGGATATAATCTATCTCTGTGGCCACTGTTGCGTGTCCTGAAGACGTATAGTTCGTCTTCTCCCCTCTGTCGTACGGTATATGCAGTTTACTCAGTGCGTGCCCTTTGCTCACCACTCTCTCTACCAAACTTTTGCTGTTCCTGGGGACATTGAAGTCGCCCGATACCACTGCCTCGTGCGGGCGCACCCTGTCAATCATGGCACCCACCGCACTCAATATCTCCTCCTTCGCTGTGCTATTGATCTCTGGATCCATATGTACATCCACAAGCAGAGTCACGACATTGGTGTCACGGTGTAGCAGCACCGCTAGCCACGACCGTTCATCAATGAGCACATCACAACTCTGCTGCATTTCTGGCGCCCAAAGCCGGCGATGCACCAACACGCACATGCCCTTACCAGGTCCTTGCACTGCACTCATACACACTACATACATCCGTAACGCAAACTGGCTCTCTATGTCTGCGTCCCAACATTCTTGTAAAAATGCCACATCTGGATCGTGACTGAGTACCACCCCTACCATGACACTTAACTTACCCTGAGCCCCGCCACAATTGAGCGTCATGACTCGCAGACTCGCTGCAGACCCCTCAGTGGGCGACTGCGCTCGTAAAACGAATTGATCAGCCCACCCTGGTACTTCAGGACTGGGCGCGTCTGGACATTTCCTCCTACAGTCATAGTGCGTCACTAAGTACAGAGGTACCACACGGCCGACATATGTATCACGCACACACACACTACTCGCCGCTGCCAGCAACTTTTGCATGTACGATACACCCGTGACACGGCAGAGGCACACTGCTCGTGGCGTGCTTGAACACACTGGACCCACTACACGCACGTCGCACCATCGAACCCTGGAGCAAGTAGGACACCGCTGTGTTCCCACGAGAAATTGATACGCTGTGACTTCGGGGCTCCCTGGCTTCACGGCTTTGCAACCCTCTGAGTAAGCGCCCACCGGAGGCTCTATGTGCAGCACCAACAGGGCATCAGCATGCCAGACTGGCGGAGACACCCTTGCCCTGCCATCCTGCACTGAGCGCAAGCTGCGCCGCTGAAGCAAACGCGCCCACCTGGACAGGCTGTGCAGCACAAACACAAACACTGGACTGGGCAACTTCTCTAACACTGACATCACGTGTGACGGCAAGAAACTTAGGTCACAACAGACCGGCGGTAGTGACACACCGTCCACCTCAAACCACGCATGCAGGCCACACTCTGGACATTCTGCAGGCCCCCCGGCCTGCCATAGGGTACCGCATTGCCAGCAGATGCGTGCCTCCTTCGTACCGGAGACTTGTGGCAACAGGCTGGACTCGGGAAACACCAATCGCGACCAGGACTGCAAAAAACTCTTTATATGCTTGCGTGACACAGTGCACGCACACTGATACACAACCCAGTGCGTGATGGGGTCAACTGAGTAACCGTGCGGCAGATACGGCAGTCAGTACCAAGACTGCCAGTGCGTGCCCCCCCATGGCGCTTGATACGACATGTACTCTGGCGTCGCGCTTTGACCTGTGGAAATGGGATACGCCTGCTTGTTCCCTGTGTCCGCCGGGCGATCGTACTGGTCTGCCCAGTCGCCTGAGCTTCTGGGCCTTTTGTACCGCCTGTACGGCTCACCCTGCTGGTCGTGTGTGCGCGCATTGAGCGTGAACCCGCTCGGGCTCTTGAAAGTCATTATGGTGTCCATACCAAACAGCCGCTGCACTGTCACCTTTGGCACTTGTATGTGGTACCACCCTCTATTCACCTGATAGTCATCCAGGTTACAACTAACACCGAAAACATCCTGGACTGCCTGTCTGTACCTGCGAGATGTGTGTGTATTGGTGAGCGAAAACAGCCGCACTACCACTCCGTCCTTGACTTGAGATTGCGGAACGGCCGTGAATGTCTCCGCTACCGTGTCCCCGCTGCTTGTTCGTTCCTTCGTGGGGAGAGGACTACGCTCTGCCTCGGCCACCGGTGCCTGGGCTGCGCGTTTCTGCGGACTTTGCCAAAAGCGATCAAACTCATCAGTCGGTTCCTCATGCTCCGCATCCATCCCTTGCGGGGCAGCCTCCGCCAGCTCCTTGAGGACCACTCTGAACTGCACCTTGCTGTGCGCATGCTGTGCGACTTGCGCTACCGCTCGCCGCATGGACTTGGCGTCTGTAACTTCTTGAAATCCGTCGCATTTATCGGGAAGGTCTATACCGGCAAAGAGCATGTGCGCTCCCACCTCAAACCCGTTCACCGAGGGTGTCGCCTTGGTCAGGATTGCGTCGGCTGACTTCAAGAACGCCGTACGATCCGACGAGTGGACTTCTGCGGGGACTAACTGCGAGCAGGCGGCGTTCCATTCTACGAGTTGTGGACTCAACTGCTTCTTTTGTGCCGGAGTTATCCTGGACACCAATAGTCGCAGCCCAGCCTGAAGTTGTTGGGGCTGCTTGATATTATCGAAGCCACGTACCATTTTGGAGTCCACCCTGGCCGCGAGCATCAGTTCTTTCAATGCCGCTCCCGCGTCCCCTACGACCGCTGTAGGGTAGTATTGAACGTCCTCCAGCACGGAGTCTAACTAGGCGGCGTCGGCTGACGGCTGCCCGTCTGACGCACTTGACGACCTGTTCAACACGCGCTTCCACGAGGGCTCTAGATCACGTGCGTGTCTGTTGTTGAGTGATTGCTTCCAAGACTTCAACGCACCTGCTTGCAGCCGTGTCCAGTCCGCTGCTTTGACCAGGCACTCGTCGAGCGCGCTCTCCTCCACATCCATGCGCAAATCATAAATCGGCAGCTTCCCTGTCGCTTTGGACCACTGGCTGTAAATGGCATACCACAGGACAATCTCCTTCAATTTGTGTTTCCCCTGTATTTGGTGATCTCCGCAGACCATGGATACAAATTCATCAATCGCCATAGCAGACCATTGCATCTGCAGATCTATGTCTCGAACCTGATCGCACACTTCTGCTTGCCACAAAACCCGAGCATCTGGAGACCACTTGGGCCAGTTGGCCGTGAACCAGTCACCCCACGACCGCCAATCACCGACCTTCATGTCCGGAGCTGATACCGCCAGCGTGGCTAGGCTAGTAGCAGGGAGCATACCCATGAACATTGGGAAAAAGGTACAGGCGCCCGTTATAATTGATGCGGAGTACGGGATGCGGTGGACTTCTTTCTTCTCCTTACCGTACAGCTTGGCTGCCAGAACCAATTCCCATGTGTCCGGGGTTTTTCCCACTGATATGAGTGGAAATACGTGACGTGGGGCAACTACTTGCGCCTGCTCCGCCTGCGGCAACGCTGAATAATCCATCACCATTGCGAATAAGAAAGAACTGCACCCGTAAAGCCCAGCTCTGAAGAACCGCACTAAACAAGCCAAAGTGTCTCACTACAGGCACTATCGGGCACAACCAGCAAAGGATGACAAAGAGCAAGTAGGAACTTGTCTAAGCCTGGACCTCTGCACGGGCCATGATGCCCCAGACGCCACCAGAACCAGTTACAATCACTGCACCCGCAGATCCCGCATCGCTGACGCACAAAACGCGAGCTACATTGACGGACCAAAATGCCCCAGACACATCACCGCGTAGCTTTGGGACCACTGGAAGACCTCAGCACGATGCAAAGCCGAAGTACTGCTAGCACAGGCCATGATGCCCCACAGGCTGTTGGAACCACCCGCTTCCACTGACGATTGTTTGTGTTACCGGCACCAGGCGCAAGAAACAAATCGCAGCACACGAGATAGAGAGCAACACCCCAACAGCAGCACCCCAACAGCTCCTGTACCACCATGCTGTCCTCCGTATGCCCACGACGTTCGTAGGGCACCCGATGGACATGCCATACCCACGTTCATCTCATCCTGGCACTCCCCAAAAAGCACACAGAGACGGGCCATGATGCCCCAGACGTCACCAAAACGAGTCACTGTAACTGCACACGCAACCGCATCTCTGACGCACCAAAAGAAGCTGCTTCGACTAATCGAAACGTCCCAGACAGATCTCCGCATATCGCTGGAACCTTTGAGAAGCCTTGACCACTGCGCTTGTGTTATCTGCACCAGGCACCAGAAACAAACCGCAGCACACGAGATAGCAAGTGATACCCCACCAGCAGCAACCGGCCGCGCTCATGCACCACCATGTGGTTCGCCGTGTGCCCACGACCGTCTCAGGGCACCTGATGGACATGCCATACCCATTCTCAGCTCACTGGCACTCCCCAAAAGCACACAGAAACGGGCCAGGATGCCCCAGACGTCACCAGAACCAGTTACTGTAACTGCACACGCAAAAGCCGCATCTCTGACGCACCAAAAGAAGCTGCAGTGACCGACCAAAATGCTGCAGACAAATCTCCGCATATCCCTGGGACCACTGGGAAGTCGTGAAATCAGTGCACTCCAAGAAGTCGAATGACTGCAGGCACGGGCCATGATGCTCCACAGGCTGCTGTAATCACCCGCGTCCTCGAACAATTTCCTGCGTTATCAGCATCTGGTGCCAGAAACAAACTGCAGTGCAGGAGATATTGATCAACACCCCTACAGCAGCAACTGGCCGCGCCCATATACCATTGTCGTTCTCTGTGCACCTTCGATCGTTGCTGGGTACCTGATGGACAAGCCATACCACCCTCAACTCTTTCTGACACTCCCCGAATGCACACAGAACACCGCGCATCTATCTTGACACTCTGCATGCTGGGACGCCCTGGGGGAGGCGCTTTTCACACTTGGTCTGGCAGTGGTGCGTCTGCCTCATCCGGATCCCACCGTCCCCGGGAGGAGTATCCGCCTTTCGCGTGTCCCGGTGGTGGAGGCCGACTTAGGCCCATCCGAGGCGAGCCCATGTGGGGGGGGGGGGGCAGAGCCAGGCTACTGCACAAAGCAGGGCTCCACACTCTCTTTCTGGCCGTCATGGATACGCCGGGAAATCGCCTTCGCGGCCGGGGAAGCTTCCCGACTTGCTGGGGGATCGCCTGAGGGGGGTGAGAATGCACGCAAACGAGGAAGGACAGTGTCCCCGAGTGCGAGTGCCGCGAGGACAGTTGCGAGATGCGGCGAGGGCGATAAGCGAAATGCGGGGCGTCAAGGTGCACAGGCAAGAGATGGTGCGTAACCTCATTACGGGGATGGGTGAGGCAGTGCTCAGACTTGAGTGTGGAGAGGAGGGTCTGGATACGCTGTGCAGTGTGTTGACAAAAGTTGGGGAGGGGGACTTAGACGAGGAGGTCGATGGGTACTACAGTAGTAGTGACGAGGAGGGGGTGGTTACCGAGGAAATGGCTGCTCGGGGGGTGGGGGAAGCGGGGTGTGTGACAGTGTCGGATAAGATCTGGAACAGCCTGGTCCCTCGTGACCTTCTGGGGGTGTACCGGAGGCAGTTGAGGGAGGACAGCGCGGGGGTTGAAAAGTCACAGGGGGGGAGACCGGGGCATGTGGATGCAATGCTGGAATCCCTGAGAACTGAGACTAAGGGACTGCGCAGAACAAAGCGACCCGAGACGGCCAAAATGTTCCTTACGTGGAAGAATGCACTAAAATGCCGAGCCATTCTTGATGCGCGGGGAGTCAACGCAAGCGACCCCCGGAAGCCCCCAAAGTTCAGACTCCCTGGGCTGGAGGCCATCCGCCACTGGATGGGACGTGCGCGCCCTCGGCGTGTGGGGGGAGGCAGGTGCCGTGTTTTTTTGGCTAAACCGGACCTGCAGAATGCTTACTGGAGCATCCGCCTCCCCACCGCATGGCGCAGTGTTTTTGTGGTGGGGGGGCGGTCGGGTAGGCGTTTTCGATATGCAAGGCTGCCTTTCGGATGGGCCTATAGCCCTGTGATATGTCAGAAGCTGGTATCCTCTGTTATCCGGGGGGCCTTGTCGAGACGTGGTGTGCGGGGTTGGGTGTATCTGGACGACATTTTACTGTCGTGCAGGAGCAATAGTCGGCTAAGGGGGGCTGTGAGGGACTGCATTCGAAGGCTGAGACGTGCGGGTTTTATTGTGGGGGCCAAGTCCGAGCCGGACCCAACTGAGCGCCTCGGTTTTATTGGTAAGCAAATTGACACCAAAGCTGGGACAATCAGCAATGCGGTGGGTGCCTTGGTCGGTGCTTTCAGGGCGTGGGTCAGGGGGGTGGGCAGGGGGCGCCTGCCCTCAAAGGTTATGGAACGCCTCGTGGGTAAACTGTGCTGGCTGAGCAGGCCCAATGCGGGTCTGGGCGCCTTCCTGGCGGGCGCATATCGAGGTTTGCAGAGTGGGAAAGGGGTGTTTGGGAGGGGGGTCTGCAAAGGGGTGGCGACAGTGCTCCTGTTTTCTTGTGTCCCTCAGCGGTGTGACCCTCCAGGGCCTGGGGGACGAGGGGCCTGGGAGGTGTTCGTGGATGCGGCTCCAGAGGGCAAAGTTTTTCGACTGGGAATTGTTGGGGGGGGGGATTACTATCGATCGGAGGTGTGTCCGCCCTTGGTGGACTCCCTGCAGCAGGCGGAGCTGTATGCGCTGTACATCGTTATTAAGGTGGCATCCTATCGTGGTTTTGAAAGAATTCGTGTGGGTTTAGACAGCAACGTAGCTAGGTCTCAGATTAATGCGCTGCGGGCGTCGGTGCATGCCGATTCTCAGCAACGAATACTCCGGCGCCTGTTTTGGCTCAGGTGCTGGAGTACTGTTAGTGTCGAGTCCTTCAGGGTGCCGTCTTTTTTAAACGCGGCCGACCCCCTGAGTAGGGAGACAGGCTTCCAGTCTCGGAAACAGGCCATTGCCGAAGCAGCAAGGCGTCGTGAGATGTGGGAAAGAGCCGTCGACACGAAGTACATGGGTCTGATGGAGATGATTCGCCCCC
Organism: Eutreptiella sp. 'Long Island Sound 2002'; assembly: GCA_964036045.1. Lineage (NCBI taxonomy): Eukaryota > Euglenozoa > Euglenophyceae > Eutreptiales > Eutreptiaceae > Eutreptiella > Eutreptiella sp. 'Long Island Sound 2002'. The sequence continues at coordinate 128,449,724 of OZ038382.1, read as the reverse complement.
CGTGGAGATTCAAGGGGGAGGTGGGGGACTGATGACGCGACGGTTACGGGGGACAAATGGACGCGCAGTCGCGCGGCAAAATGTGCTGTCCGTGGAATAGTGCATCTGTCCTGATTGCTTTGTCCAGGGGGAGGGGTGGGGCAGGCAGAACTGCAGTTAGTATAGCGCAGCGGGGTAACGAAAGTTCTGCCACCGGGCCCCCAGCACTCCCCCCCCCCCCTGTCCTGCTTCCCCTCCTCCCTCCTCCCCTCCTTAGCCTTTTTATAATTTAAAGGCGGGGGTACATCGGTGCTGTCTGTGGAATAGTGCATCTGTCCTGATTGCTTTGTCCAGGGGGAGGGGTGGGGCAGGCAGAACTGTTTTCGAAGCCTCTTCGCTCCTTCCTTAGCTTAGTGCAGCACCATCGCTCCTGCCGGTAATGCTGGCAGCCGGGGGGGGCTGCGCCAACATGAACACCCGAAAGTCCAACGGGCAATGCCATTTCCACAATACATTCAACCACATTTACATTTGCCCGAGCCGGGTTCCCTGTTTTGTATTGACCACATTGTGTCATCACCAAAGCCCCTTGTAACTGATGGCTGCTTGAGGTCTACCGTGCTATAATTTCTGCACCACAAGCGGCAGAGTTGGAATAAAGCCATAAAGGCAGCTCAGCAAATTGGTGCAGCTCTGCTTGTGCTTCAAAGCTACATCCAAGATTGAGGATCCGCCGTAACCAACCCAAGCTCTGCCTCCCTGTTCCATTGCACTGGTGAATAGTTCCTTAATTGCATGAGGCAAACAGCCATTCTTCTGTCATCCCCATCACATTGCTTTCTATCTTCACACTTCACTTTTTTGCGGGTTCCATCAACTTGTCCATCTGAGCTAATGTAAGTTGCCGCCTACCGTCAGCATTGAGTTGCCATGGCTCTTATCGCCGTTGCTACTTCAGCACACTTGTATTTCTGGTCAGGCACAAGCCCTTTTTCGCATCCACTTGTCTTCATTACACTTGCAGCACTCTTTTAGGTAGTCTTGGACATGTGCAGTTGAAGAACATCATGATACCATCAGTGAAAAAGAAAAGAAGGGGATGGTTCAGGAAGGGATGAGGACAGGCGTTGAGGCATGTAAAAACACCCTCCAAATTACGGCACCGTGCAGCCAAAAGTCGACCCTGCCCGAATGGCATTCCCCTTGTCCATCATACAATAGTTGTCACCCTCCCATACCTCCCCAGCATTCATCAGGCACATGGTACGTTGGACGATCCGTGTTCATGGACAGCAGGGCAGGGGTTGGTAAATGGGGGAGCTCAGTGTGAACAGGGGGTGAAGCAGGTGTTTCCTTTTTGCCCAGGACTGAGGATGGTGGGCACTGGATTGCGTGTTTCAGGGTGCTTTATGCCCACCGCTGCACACAGGTATCATGCTTTCGTCCACCTGGCTATTCCAATTGTCCCCCACCCCACCCTGCCTGGGGCTTGGGACTTGGACTGCACAGTTTGCTGGCAGATTGCACATGGATGATGTTGGGTGGATGTTTCGTGTTTCTCTGTCCATTCTGTTCATTAGCTCCCCATGCCGAGCTCTCTTTTTGGGCCTGCATCAGTAATTCATTGTACCCTGGACAAGAACAGGGTGCAGATATGCATTTCTGCCTCCCCAAACCAATGATGTGCCATAATTCGGTGTCAAGCGTAAGTCGCTTGTTTTTTTATTTGGCGTAAGTCGCTTATTTTTTTTTTTAGGCGTAAGTTGAGAGTGGAAAAAAAAACACTGGAAGATGTATGGTACGCGACTTGCGCTTTTTTTGTGACGCCATCTACACCTAACCAAAAAAGTTATGCGATTTAAGCTTTTTTTCCCAAAAAAAAACAGCGAGTTACGTTTTTTTTGTTACACGACCTACACTTTTTTTGGTACGCGACCTACTACTAAAAAAAATAAGCAAGTTACGCTTCTTTCGTTACGCGACCTGCGCTTTTTTTGAGACGAGTTACGCTTTTCTTTGGAACAAGAATAGCAAGGTATGCTTTTTTGTTACGCGTCCTACGCTTTTTTTGATACGCGACCTACTGCCAACAAAAAATAACAATAAGGGGTGAGGCAGCCACTTCTGATTTTGTTCCCCTTTGTTGGGGATCCCCGAGAATGCAGGGGTGACATAGCATTTCCGCCCTCTTTTGGGCCCGGAGAAGGCAAGGGTGAGACAGCCAATGCTGATTTTGTCCTCCAGGCGGCAGGGGTTATGTAGCCACCTTGCCCACTTGTGGGCCACCTCTGATTCTGCCCCCCGCTTTGAAGCGGTGGGGACCCCCCAGGCGGCAGGGTTTATGTAGCCCCCTTGCCCACTTGTGGGCCACCTGTGATTCTGCCCCCCGCTCTGAAGCGGTGGGGACCCCCCATGCGGCACGGGTTATGTAGCCACCTTGCCCACTTTTGGGCCACCTCTGATTTTGCCCACCGCTCTGAAGCGGTGGGGAACCAGGGGGGGGGGGGGTTTCTGAGAAATCCGATACCGTGGGGGGTTTTGAAAAACCCCCCCCTTTTTTAAAAATGGTCCGAGGGGGGGTTTTAAGGGTGTTTTTCGACGCACACACATCATTTGTGCGATTTTTTTTTCTGGTGTTGTTCTTTGGGACTCCACATCCAGAGTTTTGTCCTTGCTCCCAATTCAGCCACTTTTGATTTTGTCCCCTTAGCTAGGGACCCCCCACAATGCAAGGGTGACGTTGCATTTCCGCCCTTTGTTTGGAAATTTCTGATTTTGCCCCCCGCTATGAAGTGGTGGGAATCCCCGATACGGCAGGGGTGAGGTAGCCACTTTGCCCACTTGTGGGGCACTTCTGATTTTGCCCCCCGCTCTGCAGCGGTGGGGAACCCCGATACGGCAGGGGTGAGGTAGCCACTTTGCCCACTTGTGGGCCACTTCTGATTTTGCCCCCCGCTCTGCAGCGGTGGGGATACCCGATACGGCAGGGGTGAGGTAGCCACTTTGCCCACTTGTGGGCCACTTCTGATTTTGCCCCCCGCTTTGAAGCGGTGGGGATGGCCGATACGGCAGGGGTGAGGTAGGCACTTTGCCCACTTGTGGGCCACTTCTGATTTTGCCCCCCGTTCTGAAGCGGTGGGGATCCCCGATACGGCAGGGGTGAGGTAGCCACTTTGCCCACTTGTGGGCCACTTCTGATTTTGCCCCCCGCCTTGAAGTGGTGGGGATCCCCGATACGGCAACGGTGAGGTAGCCACTTTGCCCACTTGTGGGCCACTTCTGATTTTGCCCCCCGCTCTGCAGCGGTGGGGATCCCGGAGGCGGCAGGGGTGAGGTAGCCACTTTGCCCACTTGTGGGCCACTTCTGATTTTGCCCCCCGCTCTGCAGCGGTGGGGATCCCTGATACGGCAGGGGTGAGGTAGCCACTTTGCCCACTTGTGGGCCACTTCTGATTTTGCCCCCCGCTTTGAAGCGGTGGGGATCCCTGATACGGCAGGGGTGAGGTAGCCACTTTGCCCACTTGTGGGCCACTTCTGATTTTGCCCCCCGCTCTGAAGCGGTGGGGATCCCCGATACGGCAGGGGTGAGGTAGCCACTTTGCCCACTTGTGGGCCACTTCTGATTTTGCCCCCCGCTCTGCAGCGGTGAGGATCCCGGAGGTGGCAGGGGTGAGGTAGCCACTTTGCCCACTTGTGGGCCACTTCTGATTTTGCCCCCCGCTCCGAAGCGGTGGGGCTCCCCGATACGGCAGGGGTGAGGTAGCCACTTTGCCCACTTGTGGGCCACTTCTGATTTTGCCCCCCGCTCTGCAGCGGTGGGGATCCCCGATACGGCAGGGGTGAGGTAGCCACTTTGCCCACTTGTGGGCCACTTCTGATTTTGCCCCCCGCCTTGCAGCGGTGGGGCTCCCCGATACGGCAGGGGTGAGGTAGCCACTTTGCCCACTTGTGGGCCACTTCTGATTTTGCCCCCCGCCTTGAAGTGGTGGGGATCCCCGATACGGCAGGGGTGAGGTAGCCACTTTGCCCACTTGTGGGCCACTTCTGATTTTGCCCCCCGCTCTGAAGCGGTGGGGCTCCCCGATACGGCAGGGGTGAGGTAGCCACTTTGCCCACTTGTGGGCCACTTCTGATTTTGCCCCCCGCTTTGAAGCGGTGGGGCTCCCCGATACGGCAGGGGTGAGGTAGCCACTTTGCCCACTTGTGGGCCACTTCTGATTTTGCCCCCCGCTCTGCAGCGGTGGGGATCCCCGATACGGCAGGGGTGAGGTAGCCACTTTGCCCACTTGTGGGCCACTTCTGATTTTGCCCCCCGCTCTGCAGCGGTGGGGATCCCCGATACGGCAGGGGTGAGGTAGCCACTTTGCCCACTTGTGGGCCACTTCTGATTTTGCCCCCCGCTCTGCAGCGGTGGGGATCCCCGAGACGGCAGGGGTGAGGTAGCCACTTTGGCCACTTGTGGGCCACTTCTGATTTTGCCCCCCGCTCTGCAGCGGTGGGGATCCCCGAGACGGCAGGGGTGAGGTAGCCACTTTGCCCACTTGTGGGCCACTTCTGATTTTGCCCCCCGCTCTGAAGCGGTGGGGATCCCCGATACGGCAGGGCTGAGGTAGCCACTTTGCCCACTTGTGGGCCACTTCTGATTTTGCCCCCCGCCTTGAAGTGGTGGGGATCCCCGATACGGCAGGGGTGAGGTAGGCACTTTGCCCACTTGTGGGCCACTTCTGATTTTGCCCCCCGCTCTGCAGCGGTGGGGATCCCGGAGGCGGCAGGGGTGAGGTAGCCACTTTGCCCACTTGTGGGCCACTTCTGATTTTGCCCCCCGCTCTGAAGCGGTGGGGCTCCCCGATACGGCAGGGGTGAGGTAGCCACTTTGCCCACTTGTGGGCCACTTCTGATTTTGCCCCCCGCTTTGCAGCGGTGGGGATCCCCGATACGGCAGGGGTGAGGTAGCCACTTTGCCCACTTGTGGGCCACTTCTGATTTTGCCCCCCGCTCTGCAGCGGTGGGGATCCCCGATACGGCAGGGGTGAGGTAGCCACTTTGCCCACTTGTGGGCCACTTCTGATTTTGCCTCCCGCTTTGAAGCGGTGGGGATCCCTGATACGGCAGGGGTGAGGTAGCCACTTTGCCCACTTGTGGGCCACTTCTGATTTTGCCCCCCGCTCTGCAGCGGTGGGGATCCCGGAGGCGGCAGGGGTGAGGTAGCCCCTTTGCCCACTTGTGGGCCACTTCTGATTTTGCCCCCCGCTCTGAAGCGGTGGGGCTCCCCGATACGGCAGGGGTGAGGTAGCCACTTTGCCCACTTGTGGGCCACTTCTGATTTTGCCCCCCGCTTTGCAGTGGTGGGGATCCCCGATACGGCAGGGGTGAGGTAACCACTTTGCCCACTTGTGGGCCACTTCTGATTTTGCCCCCCGCTCTGCAGCGGTGGGGCTCCCCGATACGGCAGGGGTGAGGTAGCCACTTTGCCCACTTGTGGGCCACTTCTGATTTTGCCCCCCGCTCTGAAGCGGTGGGGCTCCCCGATACGGCAGGGGTGAGGTAGCCACTTTGCCCACTTGTGGGCCACTTCTGATTTTGCCCCCCGCTTTGAAGCGGTGGGGCTCCCCGATACGGCAGGGGTGAGGTAGCCACTTTGCCCACTTGTGGGCCACTTCTGATTTTGCCCCCCGCTCTGCAGCGGTGGGGATCCCCGATACGGCAGGGGTGAGGTAGCCACTTTGCCCACTTGTGGGCCACTTCTGATTTTGCCCCCCGCTCTGCAGCGGTGGGGATACCCGATACGGCAGGGGTGAGGTAGCCACTTTGCCCACTTGTGGGCCACTTCTGATTTTGCCCCCCGCTCTGCAGCGGTGGGGATCCCCGAGACGGCAGGGGTGAGGTAGCCACTTTGGCCACTTGTGGGCCACTTCTGATTTTGCCCCCCGCTCTGCAGCGGTGGGGATCCCCGAGACGGCAGGGGTGAGGTAGCCACTTTGCCCACTTGTGGGCCACTTCTGATTTTGCCCCCCGCTCTGAAGCGGTGGGGATCCCCGATACGGCAGGGCTGAGGTAGCCACTTTGCCCACTTGTGGGCCACTTCTGATTTTGCCCCCCGCCTTGAAGTGGTGGGGATCCCCGATACGGCAGGGGTGAGGTAGGCACTTTGCCCACTTGTGGGCCACTTCTGATTTTGCCCCCCGCTCTGCAGCGGTGGGGATCCCGGAGGCGGCAGGGGTGAGGTAGCCACTTTGCCCACTTGTGGGCCACTTCTGATTTTGCCCCCCGCTCTGAAGCGGTGGGGCTCCCCGATACGGCAGGGGTGAGGTAGCCACTTTGCCCACTTGTGGGCCACTTCTGATTTTGCCCCCCGCTTTGCAGCGGTGGGGATCCCCGATACGGCAGGGGTGAGGTAGCCACTTTGCCCACTTGTGGGCCACTTCTGATTTTGCCCCCCGCTCTGCAGCGGTGGGGATCCCCGATACGGCAGGGGTGAGGTAGTCAATTTGCCCACTTGTGGGCCACTTCTGATTGTGCCCCCCGGTTTGAAGCGGTGGGGATCCCTGATACGGCAGGGGTGAGGTAGCCACTTTGCCCACTTGTGGGCCACTTCTGATTTTGCCCCCCGCTCTGCAGCGGTGGGGATCCCGGAGGCGGCAGGGGTGAGGTAGCCCCTTTGCCCACTTGTGGGCCACTTCTGATTTTGCCCCCCGCTCTGAAGCGGTGGGGCTCCCCGATACGGCAGGGGTGAGGTAGCCACTTTGCCCACTTGTGGGCCACTTCTGATTTTGCCCCCCGCTTTGCAGCGGTGGGGATCCCCGATACGGCAGGGGTGAGGTAACCACTTTGCCCACTTGTGGGCCACTTCTGATTTTGCCCCCCGCTCTGCAGCGGTGGGGCTCCCCGATACGGCAGGGGTGAGGTAGCCACTTTGCCCACTTGTGGGCCACTTCTGATTTTGCCCCCCGCCTTGAAGTGGTGGGGATCCCCGATACGGCAGGGGTGAGGTAGCCACTTTGCCCACTTGTGGGCCACTTCTGATTTTGCCCCCCGCTCTGAAGCGGTGGGGATCCCCGATACGGCAGGGGTGAGGTAGCCACTTTGCCCACTTGTGGGCCACTTCTGATTTTGCCCCCCGCTCTGCAGCGGTGGGGATCCCCGATACGGCAGGGGTGAGGTAGCCACTTTGCCCACTTGTGGGCCACTTCTGATTTTGCCCCCCGCTCTGCAGCGGTGGGGATCCCCGATACGGCAGGGGTGAGGTAGCCACTTTGCCCACTTGTGGGCCACTTCTGATTTTGCCCCCCGCTCTGCAGCGGTGGGGATCCCCGAGACGGCAGGGGTGAGGTAGCCACTTTGGCCACTTGTGGGCCACTTCTGATTTTGCCCCCCGCTCTGCAGCGGTGGGGATCCCCGAGACGGCAGGGGTGAGGTAGCCACTTTGCCCACTTGTGGGCCACTTCTGATTTTGCTCCCCGCTTTGCAGCGGTGGGGATCCCCGAGACGGCAGGGGTGAGGTAGCCACTTTGGCCACTTGTGGGCCACTTCTGATTTTGCCCCCCGCTCTGCAGCGGTGGGGATCCCCGAGACGGCAGGGGTGAGGTAGCCACTTTGCCCACTTGTGGGCCACTTCTGATTTTGCTCCCTCTCTGAAGCGGTGGGGATCCCCGATACGGCAGGGGTGAGGTAGCCACTTTGCCCACTTGTGGGCCACTTCTGATTTTGCCCCCCGCTCTGAAGTGGTGGGGATCCCCGATACGGCACGGGTGAGGTAGTCAATTTGCCCACTTGTGGGCCACTTCTGATTTTGCCCCCCGCTTTGAAGCGGTGGGGATCCCTGATACGGCAGGGGTGAGGTAGCCACTTTGCCCACTTGTGGGCCACTTCTGATTTTGCCCCCCGCTCTGAAGCGGTGGGGATCCCCGATACGGCAGGGGTGAGGTAGCCACTTTGCCCACTTGTGGGCCACTTCTGATTTTGCCCCCCGCTCTGCAGCGGTGGGGATCCCCGATACGGCAGGGGTGAGGTAGCCACTTTGCCCACTTGTGGGCCACTTCTGATTCTGCCCCCCGCTCTGAAGCGACGGGGCTCCCCGATACGGCAGGGGTGAGGTAGCCACTTTCCCCACTTGTGGGCCACTTCTGATTTTGCCCCCCACTCTGAAGCGGTGGGGCTCCCCGATACGGCAGGGGTGAGGTAGCCACTTTGCCCACTTGTGGGCCACTTCTGATTTTGCCCCCCGCTCTGAAGCGGCGGGGATCCCCGATACGGCAGGGGTGAGGTAGCCACTTTGCCCACTTGTGGGCCACTTATCATTGGAACGACTTTTGATTTTGCTCCCTTTGTTGGTCGTATTGTCCTTTCTTTTGCTCGTATGCATGTGTTTTCTTGTTTAAGTAAGTGGTGGCAGGGGCGGTTCCCCTCATGAAATGTAGCAGGTTGCTCCCTTTGTCGGTGCTATTGCCCTTTCTTTTGCTCGTATGCATGCGTTTTTTTTAGGTAAGTGGTCGCAGGGGTGGTTCCCCTGATGAAATGTAGTAGGGATCGAGGTCAACACGAAAGAACGAAACACGAAAGAACGAACAAAAGCGGTTACTGGCACTAAATGCAATCCGAGATGTGTCAAGGTTGGACAAGTGTGTTAGTGACTACAAGCAACTTGCTAGTGCACTTGCACACCCCAACTGCCCGCCTCGTGCCGGGCGCGTCTTGTCGTCCCTCCTACAACAAGGCCGCAGTGTAGCGCATTGTCTTGAGATGTTGCAACGGGGCTACCGCGCCAAGTACACGCAAAACGAGAGGGACTTCGGACTGCTCACCTTGCGCATTGGTGGCCCACGGCTCTTGCATGCCGCAAACCATGCAGGGTGTGCCCCAAGCAGGGATCAAGTGCTCCCCAAGCACAAACATGGGCCAATTGCCTATGGCAAGATGATAACGGCAGAAGACATGCTGGCCGTCTTGCCAAGCACATTGCCTTTTTGTGCATACTCCATTTGTGTGGATGACGTGGCGGTTGAGGGGGACATTGTACCATCATTGGTTGGCGGTGCGTCCCCGGTGCTTTATGGATTTTGCATGGAGCATGCAGGTGTTCCTGAAATTCAAAGTGAAAATGATTTGCTTGCCCTTCGGCAACAGCTAGAGGCTGGTACCATTCACCGGGCGTCGGTCTTTGCCGTGTGGCTCATTGTCCCCATGCATCGTGAGGTACATAGCGGAATACCCTTCTTAATGTATGCCTCATGTAACAAGTTCACACGGCATGACATGCAAGATATGCTCCACCACATATACACGACGTGGGCCCAATCCAGAGAGCTATGTGAACGTGGGTACTTGTTGTCACCCGGGACCGACGGTGACCCGCGACGGGCTGCTGCGCACCGTGGTAGCATGCACCTGTCACAAACACTGGACATCCTAGGTGTCGATTGTAATGTTGCCTGCTGGGGGGGGATGTTTTTTGATCCCCCCCATCTCTTCAAGAACAGCCGGTCACATGGATTGAACCATGCTTTTCAACTTGAGTCAGGAATGCGAGTTACTGTGGCAACAGTTCGACCCTTGGCTCATGTGTTTCAATGTCCGATCTCGGACCGTGCATACGATCCGAAGGACAAGCAAAACGTTTTCCTTGCAATTGCATTTTTACAATTGTTCAAAAGCATTGGTGATGCCGCTTGCAGCCTTGGCGGGCGCGATTTGACAACCACGTTGCGTGCGGCCATCCCTGATGTGCGGTTGACCCGGCAACTGTTTGATCTATTGTTGTCGGGGTATTTTAACCCAAAGCTTAGTTTGTATTGTGCTATGGAAGACTTGTCCACGGGCCATCAATTTATGTTGTACGCCCTCAATAAATACCAAAAGGATTTCATACCGACAAGCTTGTATTTGCGGTGGCAAGTCACTTTTCGACCCTCTTCATCACGGTAAAGGTCATGCAGGTCCGTGACCCAACGGTACCCTTGTACATATGCCAATTGGCGAACCCCGAGGCGGCAGGGGTTACGTAACCACCTTGCCTAGTTGTAGGCCACCTATGATTCTGCCCCCCGCTCTGAAGCAGTGGGGACCCCCGAGGCAGGAGGGGATACGTAACCACCTTGCCCAGTTGTGGGCCACCTCTAATTCTGCCCCACGCTGTGAAGCGGTGGGGACCCCCCACGCGGCACGGGTTGCGTAACCACGTTGCCCACTTGTCGGCCACCTCTGATTTTGCCCCCCGCTCTGAAGCGGTGGGGACCCCGGAGGCGGTAGGGGTTACGTAACCACCTTGCCCAGTTGTGGCCCACCTCTGATTCTGGCCCCCCGCTCTAAAGCGGTGGGGACCCCCCATGCGGCAGGCGTTACGTAACCACCTTGCCCAGTTCTGGGCCACCCCTGATTCTGCCCCCCGCCCCTCAAGCGACGGGGACCCCCCAGGTGGCAGGGGTTACGTAACCACCTTGCCCACTTGTCGGCCACCTCTGAATTTGCCCCCCGCTCTGAAGCAAGGGGGACGCCCGAGGCGGCAGGGGATACGTGACCACCTTGCCCAGTTGAGGGCCACCTCTGATTGTGGCCCCCCGCTCCAAAGCGGTGGGGACCCCCCATGCGGCGGGCGTTGCGTAACCACCTTGCCCAGTTCTGGGCCACCCCTAATTCTGCCCCCCGTCTCTGAAGCGTTGGGGACCCCTCAGGTGGCAGGGGTTATGCTGCCACCTTGCCCACTTGCGGGCCACCTCTGATTTTGCCCGCCGCTCTGAAGCGGTGGGGACCCCCGAGGCGGCAGGGGTTATGCAACCAGCTTGCCCAGTTGCGGGCCACCTTTGATTGTGCCCCCCGCTCTGAAGCAGTGGGGACTCCCGAGGCGGCACGGATTACGTAACCACCCTGCCCAGTTGTGGGCCACCTATGATTCTACCCCCCGCTTTGAAGTCGTGGGGACCCCCCATGCGGCAGGGGTTACGTAGCCACGCTGCCCAGTTGTGGGCCACCTCTGATTCTGCCCCCCGCTCTGAAGCGGTGGGGACCCCCCACGCGGCAGGGGTTACGTAACCACCTTGCCCACTTGTAGGCCAACTCTGATTTTGCCCCCCGCTCTGAAGCGCTAGGGCCCCCCGAGGCGGCAAGGGTTACGTAACCACCTTGCCCCGTTGTGGCCCACCTCTGCTTGTGGCCCCCCGCTCTAAAGCGGTGGGGACCCCCCATGCGGCAGGCGTTACGTCACCACCTTGCTCACTTGTGGGCCACTTGTGATTCTGCCCCCCGCTCAGAAGCAACGGGTACCTCCCATGCGGCAGGGGTTATGTAGCCACCTTGCCCACTTGTAGGCCATCTGCGATTCTGCCCCGCGCTCTGAAGCGGTGGGGACCCCCCAAGCGGCAGGGGTTATGTAGCCACCTTGCCCACTTGTACGCCACTTCTGATTCTGCCCCGCGCTCTGAAGCGGTGGGGACCCCCTAGGCGGCAAGCGTTATGTAGCCACCTTGCCCACTTGTAGGCCACCTGTGATTCTGCCCCCCGCTCTCAAGCAGTGGGGACCCCCCATGCGGCAGGGGTTACGTAACCACCTTGCCGACTTGTGGGCCACCTCTGATTGTTGCCCCCGCCGTGAAGCGGTGGGGGACCCCCAGGCGGCAAGGGTTATGTAGCCACCTTGCCCACTTGTAGGCCACCTGTGATTCTGCCTCCCACTTTGAGGCGGTGGGGAACCCCCAGGCGGCAGGGGTTATGTAGCCACCTTGCACACTTGTAGGCCTCTTCTAATTCTGCCCCCCGCTCTGAAGCGGTGGGGATACCCCATGCGGCAGGGGTTATGTAGCCACGTTGCCCACTTGTAGGCCACCTGTGATTCTGCCCCGCGCTCTGAAGCAGTGGGGACCCCCCAGGAGGCAGGGGTTATGTAGCCACCTTGCCCACTTGTGGGCCACCTCTCATTCTGGCCCCCGCTCTGAAGCGGTGGGGATCCCCCAGGCGGCAGGGGTTATGTAGCCACCTTGCCCACTTGTAGGCCACCTGTGATTCTGCCCCGCGCCGTGACGCGGTGGGGACTCCCCATGGGGCAGGGGTTATGTAGCCACCTTGCCCACTTGTAGGTCACCTGTGATTTTGCCCCGCGCTGTGACGCGGTGGGGACCCCCCAGGGGGCAGGGGTTATGTAGCCACCTTGCCCACTTGTGGGTTACCTGTGATTGTGCCCCACGCTCCAAAGCGGTGGGGAACCCCCAGGCCGCAGGGGTTACGTAACCACCTTGCCCATTTGTGTGCCACCTGTGATTCTGCCCCCCGCTCTGAAGCGGTGGGGACCCCCCATGCGGCAGGTGTTACGTAACCACCTTGCCCAGTTGTGTGCCACCTCTGATTTTGCCCCCCGCTCTGAAGCGGTGTGGACCCCGAGGCAGCAGGGGATACGTAACCACCTTGCCCAGTTGTGGGCCACCTGTGATTCTGCCCCCCTCTCTGAAGCGACAGGGACCCCCCATGCGGCAGGGGTTCTATAACCACCTTGCCCACTTGTAGGCGACCTGTGATTCTGCCCCCCGCTCTGAAGCGGTGGGGACCCCCCAGGCGGCAGGGGTTATGTAGCCACCTTGCCCACTTGTGGGCCACCTGTGATTCCGCCCCTCGCTCTGAAGCGGTGGGGACCCCCCAAGAGGCATGGGTTATGTAGCCACATTGCCCACTTGTAGGCCACCTGTGATTCTGCGCCCCGCTCTCAAGCGGTGGGGACCCCCCAAGAGGCATGGGTTATGTAGCCACATTGCCCACTTGTAGGCCACCTGTGATTCTGCCCCCCCGCTCTGCAGCGGTGGGGACCCCCCAGGCGGCAGGGGTTATGTAGCCACCTTGCCCACTTGTAGGCCACCTGTGATTCTGGCCCCCGCTGTGAAGCGTGGGGACCCCTCATTCGGCAGCGGTTATGTAGCCACGTTGCCCACTTGTAGGCCACCTGTGATTCTGCCCCGCGTTGTGACGCGGTGGGGACCCCCCAGGCGGCAGGGTTATGTAGCCACCTTACCCACTTGGAGGCCACCTGTGATTCTGCCCTGCCTCCGAAGCAGTGGGGACCCCCCATGCGGCAGGGGTTATGTAGCCACCGTGCCCACTTAAGGGTTACCTGTGATTGTGCCCCACGCTTTGAAGCCGTGGGGAACCCCCAGGCGGCAGCGGTTATGTAGCCACCTTGCTCACTTGTGGGCCACCTGTGATTCTGCCCCCCGCTCAGAAGCGGTGGGGACCCCCAGGCGGCAGGGGTTATGTAGCCACATTGCCCACTTGTAGGCCACCTGTGATTCTGCCCCGCGCTCTGAAGCGGTGGCGACCCCCCAGGCGGCGGGGGTTATGTAGGCACCCTGCTCAGTTGTAGGCCACGTGTGATTCTCCCCCGCGCTTTGAAGCTGTGGGGACTCCACAAGCGGCAGGGGTCATGTAGCCACCTTGTCCACTTGTGGGCCACCTCTGATTCTGCCCCCCGCTCTCAAGCGGTGGGGACCCCCCAGGCGGCAGGGGTTATGTAGCCACGTTGCCCTCTTGCGGGCCGCCTGGGATTCTGCCCCCCGCTCTGAAGCGGTGGGGACCCCCCAGGAGGCAGGGGTTATGTAGCCACATTGCCCACTTGTGGGCCACCTCTGATTCCACCCCCCGCTCTGACACGGTGGAGACCCCCCAAGCGGCAGGGGTTATGTAGCCACTTTGCTCACTTGTGGGCCACTTCTAATTCTGCTCCACGCTCTGAAGCGGTGGGGACCCCCCAGGAGGCAGGGGTTATGTAGCCACCTTGCCCACTTGTGGGCCACCTCTGATTCTGCCCCCCGCTTTGAAGCGGTGGGGACCCCTCATGCGGCAGGGGTTATGTAGCCACCTTGCCCACTTGTAGGCCACTTGTGATTCTGCCCCCCGCTCCGAAGCGGTGGGGACCCCCGAGGCGGCAGGGGTTATGTAGCCACCTTGCCCACTTGAAAGCCACTTGTGATTCTACCCCCCGCTCTGAAGCGGTGGGGACCCCCCAGGCGGCAGGGGTTATGTAGCCACCTTACCCACTTGTGGGCCACTTCTTATTCTGCCCCATGCTCTGAAGCGGTGGGGACCCCCTAGGAGGCAGGGGTTATGTAGCCACCTTGCTCACTTGTGAGCCACTTCTGTTTGTGCCCCACACTGTGAAGCGATGGGGACCCCCCAGACATGCCGTCCGTGCTCCGGGGGTTGTCGGACTACAATTGCCACCCCACAGACCATGATCGCTTCCTCCGGTACACCTGGCTCATGGACATCTGGGTGTGGACTGTCCCGGAGAGCCATTCTGTGGAGGTCCCCAAGCACCCTCTGGGAACGGCAAGCACCGCCACCGAGGCGGACAATGCCGGCACGATCCTGGTGGCCGGGTACCCGTAGAGCGGGGTGGCGATCACGTTTTCGTGGGCTGGAAACCCCCCGTTGCCCCGGCACCTACGGTGGGCCCGGGAGCTGTCCCGGAGAGCCATTCTGTGGAGGTGCCAAAGCACCCTCTGGGAACGGCAAGCACCGCCACCGAGGCGGACAATGCCGGCACGACCCTGGTGGCCGGGTACCCGTAGAGCGGGGTGGCAATCACCTTTTCGTGGGCTGGAAACCCCCCGTTGCCCCGGCACGTGCGGTGGGCCCGGGAGTTGCACGCTGTGGGCATCGCCCTGCAGGACGTGCGAAACGAGGCGGTTTTGGTGCAGGACGCCTCTGGGTTCCCCAACCACACGGCCCGTGGGGGCTTAGTGGTGGCGGATCTGGCGACGGGGTGGAACCAAACGTACCGGATACCCATCCCGGTCCACGTAGATGGATCTTATCAGGCGGAGCTTTACGTCGCTTGGGAAGTGCTGCGGGTGCGCGGGGCCCACCGCGTGGTATGGGGCACCCGGGGCCCACAGTGGTCCTTCCATGATAGCAAAGGGTACATCGACGCGGTCCAGTCCCGGAACCCAGGGTCCTCTCCGCTCTCGGACGACCTGCTACGGGCTTGCCGGGGGTTCTTGGCCGAGGGGCTTTGCGCCCCCAAGCACCTATATTCTCACCGGGTTGGCAGCTTTCTGGACTCCCTATTGGATACGGCCGCCGGGGAGGCGAAGAGACAGGCCACTAAGGCCCAGCTTGAGGTGGGCTGGGTCCGGGGGCTCCAAGAGCCCCGGGTTTGTTTCTCCCACAATGACGTCCAGGTGCACAACTTGACCGACTCGTCGAAGCCGCGGCCCGCCGTCTGTGGGGTCTTGACATGGAGGCCCCGGAACAGGTGGTGCTCAAGTCCTTGGCGGTGTATCACGCCGTCACGGAACGCGGCTTTGTTCGGTGGGGGGCACACCTCCGCACAATGGCGCGGCGTGAAGGATTGGGACATGCGGAGCACAAGTGCCCCTGCCCCGCTTGCCTAAGGGGGGTTGGGACACGACTTTGGGTCTCCACCTGCCCGTGGCGGCACTTATTTCGGTTGGCCGTACATACCCGGCTGCACATGCGCTTGGTCACTTTGTGTGCGCGTTGGAAGCCGCGCGCGGTATCTCCATTGGCGGTGATTGTTCTGTTTGGTCCGTATGCCTTTGCCCTCAGTGTGGGCTCGCCAGACGACGACGACCCCCATCCCGGGCCGGGGGTCCGCACCTTGTACTTGGATCCTTTCGGCGATTGGGAGCATGAGGATCTGAGGTACCTGTATGACCGGGGGCCGCAGTGAGACCCACCCGGCCCGTCTATGACAACCACGTGTGCCCCTCGGACAGCACCAGGCCAACGGCTCAGGGTCCTGGGCAGAGGACGGTCGGAGTACCAAAATACACGCTGAGAACCACCCGGGGCCGGGGGCTGCTGTTGCCCTAGGGGCATGATGGCGGAGAGATGACCACGCTCGCATACGGGTCAGGCCCCCTGCATGGCCGGCCGGGCCCCCCATTCGTGGGCGGTCGGGTCAAACCGCTCCGGGACCCGGACCGACAGATCCCACAGTTGCCCCCAGGCGTCCCAGCAGTGGACTTCCGGGGCCGCCGGGATGATGGGCACATCCCGCTTGCGGTCCAATGCGTTCCAAAAATTTATGATGATGGCCAACAACCGCTATACGGCACCCACCACCACGGCGTTTGGTGTGGCTTATCGCCTATGTGCCGCCCCACCGCTACGTGGGGCTATACGAGACGAGAGAGCCCCATGACCGGTGGCTGGTACACCGGTTGCGGGATATGCTGCTAGCCATTGCGCATGGCCGTGTACCAGCTAGGGGTCACCTACCATCTATTGGGGCTCGCCCTTCGATCCTCCCGATAAACACCAGGGCATGTGCCGTCCCAGGTACGTTCCCGTGGGCGGGGCCAGAGGGGTGTAGAGGGTAGATCCGCGCACAGACACCTTCGGCAGAAGTGCCGTTCGCCTGGGGAGGGGGGGGATCAGGTCACGGACCAAGCCCCCATGACCCGCCGGCCATACGCTGCCTAGTTGGTAGTCACTGGTGGGCTAAGGGCCCACACCCATGAGACCGCGTCCGTCTCCCCGATGGGGGGGTGGCGGACCGTGCCGGAAGTGGAGCCGGCGCTCCGCCTCGCCCACCCGGTCCGCGCCCTTGGGGGGTTCCAGCAACGTGTGGGGCTAGGTGCGCGTGCGGTGCGGGCCGGGGGACAAGCGGAGGAGACGAAGAGGAGAGTCGCCGCCATGATGCTTCGCCGGTCGGGTCGGGATAGAGACACTCCTCTTGGTCGCGTTCAGACTAGAGAGGGCCGGCGGGCACCATGGGGTTGTGCCGCGGGGGCGCCCTACCGGGGGACCGCAGCTCCTCCTCCTCCTCACCCTTCCCACTTGTGGGCCAATTCTGATTCTGCGCCCCGCTCTGAAACAGTGGTGACCGCTCAGGCGGCAGGGGTTATGTAGCCACCTTACCCACTTGCGGGCCACCTCTGATTCTGCCCCGCGCTATGAAGTGGTGGGGACCCCCTAGGCGACAGGGGTTATGTAGCCACCTTGCCTACTTGTGGGCCAATTCTGAATTTGCCCCCGGCTTTGAAGCGGTGGGGACCCCCCAGGCGACAAGGTTTATGTCGCCACCTTGCCCACGTGTAGGCCACCTCCGATTCCGCCCCCCGCTGTGAAGCGGTGGGGACCCCTCAGGCGGCAGGGGTTATGTAGCCACCTTACCGAGTTGTGGACCTCTGATTCTGCCGCGCGCTATGAAGTGGTGGGGACCTCCCATGCGACAGGGTTATGTGACCTCCTTGGCCACTTGTGGGTCACTTCTGATTCTGCCCCCCGCTCTGAAGCGAAGGGGACCCCCCGAGGAGGCATGGGTTATGTAGCCACCTTGCCCACTTGTGGGCCACCTCCGATTCTGCCCCCCGCTGTGAAGCGATGGGGACCCCTCAGGTGGCAGGGGTTATGTAACCACCTTGGCCACTTGTGGGCCGCTCCCGATTCCGCCCCCCGCTCTTAAATGGTGGGGACCCCCCATGCGGCAAGGGTTTCGTCGCCACCTTGTCCGCTTGTGGGCCACTTGTGATTATGCCCCCCCCCCCCCCGCTCTAAAGCAGTGGGGATGCCCCAGGCGGCGGGGGTTACGTAGCCACCTTGCCGACTTTTGGGCCACTTGTGATTGTGGCCCCCGCTTTGAAGCGGTGGGAACCCCCCACGTGGCAAGGTTTATGTAGCCACCTTGCCCACTTGTAGGCCGATTCTGCCCCCCGCTCTGAAGCGGTAGGCACCCCCCACGTGCCAGTGGTTATCTTACCACCTTGGCCAGTTGTGCGCCACTTCTGATTGTGCTCCCCGCTGTGAATCGGTGGGGAACCCCAGGCGGCAGGGGTTATGTAGCCACCTTGCCCACTTGTGGGCCACATCTGTTTGTGCCCCCCCCCCCCCCCGCTTCCTGCTCTGAAGCGGTAGGGACACCCCGAGCGGCAGGGGTTATGTAGCCACCTTGCCCACTTGTGGGCCACTTCTGATTCTGCCCCCCCGCTCTGACACGGTGCAGACGCCCCAAGCGGCAGGGGTTATGTAGCCACCTTGCCCACTTGTGGGCCACTTCTGATTTTGCCCCCCCGCTCTGACGCGATGGGGACCCTGCAGGCAGTAGGGTTTGGTAGCCACCTTGCCCACTTTTGGGCCACCTGTGATTCTGCCGCCCGCTCCAAAGCGATGGTGACCCCTCAAGCAGCAGAGATTATGTAGCCACCTTGCCCACTTGTGGGCCACCTCTGCTTCTGTCCCCCGCTGTGAAGCAGTGGGGACGCTCCGGGCGGCAGGGGCTATGTAGCCACCTTGCCCACTTGTGGGCCACTTCTGATTCTGCCTCCTGTTCTAAAGCGGTGGGGACCCCCCAGGAGGCAAGGGTTATGTAGCCAGCCTGCCGACTTGTGAGCTACCTCTCATTCTGCCCCCCGCTCTGAAGCGGTGGGGACCCCCCAGGCGCCAATGGTTATGTAGCCAGCTTGCCCACTTTTGGGACTCCGCTGATTCTGCCCCCTGCTCTAAAGCGGTGGCCCCCCTCAGACGGCAGGGGTTATGTAGCCACCTTGCACACTTTTGGGCCACTTCTGATCCCCCCCCCCCCCGCTGTGAAGCGGTGGGGACCCCCTAGGCGGCAGGGGTTATGTAGCCGCCTTGCCCACTTGTGGGCCACTTCTGATTCTGCCCCCCGTTCTCAAGCGGTGGGGCCCCCCAAGGCGGCAAGGGTTATGTAGCCACCTTGCCCACTTGTGGGCCACCTCTGATTCTGCGCCCCGCTCTGAAGCGGTACGGACCCCCCGGGCAACAGAGGCTATGTAGCCACCTTGCCCACTTGTGCGCCACCTCTGATTCTACCCCCTATTATGAAGCGGTCGGGACCCCCCTGGAGGCAAGGGTTATGTAGCCACCTTGCCCAATTGTGGGCCACCTCTGATTCTGCTTCCCGCTTTGAAGCGGTGGGGACCCCTCAGACGGCAGGGGTTATGTAGCCACCTTGCCCACTTGTGGACCACTTTCGATTCTTCCCCCCGAGGAGGCAAGGGTTATGTAGCCACCTTGCACACTTGTGCGCCACCTCTGATTGTGCCCCCCGCTCGTGAGCGGTGGGGACCCCCCAGGCGGCAGGGTTTATATAGCCGCCTTACCCACTTGAGGGCCACCTGTTTTTCTGCCCCCCGCTCTGAAGCGATGGGGACCCCCCAGGCGGCAAGGGTTATGTAGCCACCTTGCCCACTTGTGGGCCACCTCTGACTTTGCCCCCCGCTCTGAAGCGGTGGGGACCCCTCAAACCGTAGGGGTTATGGATCCACCTCGCCCACTTGTGGGCCACTTCTGATCCTGCCTCCCGAGGAGGCAAGGGTTATGTAGCCACTTTGCACACTTGTGCGCCTGCTCTGATTCTGCCCCCCGCTCAGAAGCGGTGGACCCCCCAGGCGGCAGGGGTTATATAGCTGCCTTACCCACTTGAGGGCCACCTGTGATTCTGCCCCCTGTTCTAAACCGGTGGGGACCCCCCAGGCGGCGGGGGCTTTGTAGCCACCTTGCGCACTTGTGGGCCACTTCTGATTCTGCGCCCAGGTCCAAAACGGTGGGGACCCCCAGGCGGCAAGAGTTATGTAGCCACCTTGCCCACTTGTGGTCCACTCCTTATTCTGCCCCCCTCCTCCCCGCTCTGAAGCGCATGGGACCCCCAAGCGGCAGGGGTCATGTAGCCACCTTGCCCACTTGTTGGCCACCTCTCATTTTGCCCCCCGATCTCAAGCGGTAGGGACCCCCCACATGGCAGGTGTTACATAGGCACCTTGCCCACTTGTGGACCACCTCTGCTTGTGCCCCCCGCTGTGAAGCGGTGGGGACCCTCCACGCGGCAAGGTTTATGTAGCCACCTTGCCCACTTGTGGGCCACTTCTGATTCTGCCCCCCCGCTCTGAAGCGGTGGGGACCCCCCCAAGCGGCACAGGACATGTAGCCACCTTGTCCACTTGTGAGCCACCTCTGATTCTGCCCCGTGTTCTCAAGCGGTGGGGACCCCCCATGTGGCAGAGGTTATGTAGCCACCTTGCCCACTTGTGGGCCACGTCTTATTCTGCCCCCCACTCTGAAGCGGTCGGGACCCCCCAGGCAGGAGGGGTTCTGTAGGCACCTTGCCCACTGGTGCGCCACTTGTGATTCTACCCCCCGCTGTGAAGCGGCGGGAACCCCTCAGGCGGCATGGGTTATGTAGCCACCTTGCCCACTTTTGGGCTACTTCTGATTGTGCCCCCCCCGCTCTGAAGCGGTGGGCCCCCCCCCAGGCAACAGAGGTTATGTAGCCACCTTGCCCACTTGTGGGCCACGTCTTATTCTGCCCCCCCCCCCCGGTCTGAAGCGGTCGGGACCCCCCAGGCAGCAGGGTTTGTGTAGCCACCTTGCCCACTTGCGGGCCACGTTTGATCCCGCCCCCCGCTCTGAAGCAGCGGGAACCCCTCAGGCGGCAGGGGTTACGTAGCCACCTTGCCCACTTGTGGGCCACTTCTGATTGTGACCCCGCTCTGGGGCGGTGGGGACCCCCGAAGCGGCACGGGTTATGTAGCCACTTTGCCCACTTGTGGGCCACTTGTGATTCTGCCCCCCACTCTGAAGCGGAGGGGACCCCTCAAGCGGCAGGGGCTATGTGGCCACCTTGCACACTTCCGGGCCACCTGTGATTCCGCATCCCGCTGTGAAGCGTTGGGGACCCACCGAGCTGCAGGGGTTATGTAGCCACCTTGCCCACTTGTGGGCCACCTCTGATTCTGCCCCCCGCTCTCAAGCAGTGTGGACCCCCTAGGCGGTAGGGCTTATGTAGCCACCTTGCCCACTTGTGGGCTACTTCTGATTCTGCCCCCCCCCCCGGTCTGAAGCGGTGGGGACCCCCCAGGCAGCAGGGTTTGTGTAGCCACCTTGCCCAATTGCGGGCCACGTTTGATCCCGCCCCCCGCTCTGAAGCAGCGGGAACCCCTCAGGCGGCAGGGGTTACGTAGCCACCTTGCCCACTTGTGGGCCACTTCTGATTCTGACCCCGCTCTGGAGCGGTGGGGACCCCCGAAGCGGCAGGGGTTATGTAGCCACTTTGCCCACTTGTGGGCCACTTGTGATTCTGCCCCCCACTCTGAAGCGGAGGGGACCCCTCAAGCGGCAGGGGCTATGTGGCCACCTTGCACACTTCTGGGCCACCTGTGATTCCGCATCCCGCTCTGAAGCGGTGGGGACCCACCGAGCTGCAGGGGTTATGTAGCCACGTTGCCCACTTGTGGGCCATCTCTGATTCTGCCCCCCGCTCTCAAGCAGTGTGGACCCCCTAGGCGGCAGGGGTTATGTAGCCACCTTGCCCACTTGTGGGCCACCTCTGATTCTGCCTTCCGCTCTGAAGCGCAAGTGACCCCCCAGGCCGCAGGGGTTATGTACCCACCTTGCGCACTTGTGGGCGACTTTTGATTCTGCCCCTTGCTCTGAAGCGGTGGGGACCGCCCAGGTGACAGGGGCTATGTAGCAACCTTGCCCACTTGTGGGCCACGCCTGCTTCTGCCCCTTGCCTTGAAGGGGCGGGAACCCCTCCACCGGCAGGGGTTACGTGGCGACCTTGCCCACTTGTGGGCCACTTCTGATTCTGACCCCGCTCTGAAGCGGTGGGGACCCCCCCCTGGCGGCAGGGGTTACGTAGCCACCTTGCCCACCTTTGGGCCACCTCTGATTGTGCCCCCCACTCTGAAGCGGTGGGGACCCCCCAGGCGGCAAGGGGTTATGTAGCCACCTTTTCCCACTTGTCAGCTACTTCTGATTGTGCCCCCCCCGCTCAGAAGCAGTGGGGACCCCCCAGGCGGCATGGGTTATGTAGACATCTTGCCCACTTGTGGGCCAGTTCTGATTCTGCCCCCTGTTCGGAAGCGGTGGTGACCCCTCAAGCGGCAGGGGTTATGTAGCCACCTTGCCCACTTGTGGGCCACCTCTAATTCTGCCCCCCCCCCCCCCCCCGCTCTGAAAGGTGGGGAACCCCCAAGCGGCAGGGGCTATGTGGCCACCTTGCACACTTCTGGGCCACCTGTGATTCCGCATCCCGCTCTGAAGCGGTGGGGACCCACCGAGCTGCAGGGGTTATGTAGCCACGTTGCCCACTTGTGGGCCATCTCTGATTCTGCCCCCCGCTCTCAAGCAGTGTGGACCCCCTAGGCGGCAGGGGTTATGTAGCCACCTTGCCCACTTGTGGGCCACCTCTGATTCTGCCTTCCGCTCTGAAGCGCAAGTGACCCCCCAGGCCGCAGGGGTTATGTACCCACCTTGCGCACTTGTGGGCGACTTTTGATTCTGCCCCTTGCTCTGAAGCGGTGGGGACCGCCCAGGTGACAGGGGCTATGTAGCAACGTTGCCCACTTGTGGGCCACGCCTGCTTCTGCCCCCTGCCTTGAAGGGGCGGGAACCCCTCCACCGG
This sequence comes from Eutreptiella sp. 'Long Island Sound 2002', assembly GCA_964036045.1. Classification (NCBI taxonomy): domain Eukaryota; phylum Euglenozoa; class Euglenophyceae; order Eutreptiales; family Eutreptiaceae; genus Eutreptiella; species Eutreptiella sp. 'Long Island Sound 2002'. The sequence continues at coordinate 128,427,379 of OZ038382.1, read as the reverse complement.
CAGGGGTTACGTGGCGACCTTGCCCACTTGTGGGCCACTTCTGATTCTGACCCCGCTCTGAAGCGGTGGGGACCCCCCCCGGCGGCAGGGGTTACGTAGCCACCTTGCCCACCTTTGGGCCACCTCTGATTGTGCCCCCCACTCTGAAGCGGTGGGGACCCCCCAGGCGGCAAGGGGTTATGTAGCCACCTTTTCCCACTTGTCAGCTACTTCTGATTGTGCCCCCCCCGCTCAGAAGCAGTGGGGACCCCCCAGGCGGCATGGGTTATGTAGACATCTTGCCCACTTGTGGGCCAGTTCTGATTCTGCCCCCCGTTCGGAAGCGGTGGTGACCCCTCAAGCGGCAGGGGTTATGTAGCCACCTTGCCCACTTGTGGGCCACCTCTAATTCTGCCCCCCCCCCCCCCCGCTCTGAAAGATGGGGAACCCCCCAGGCGGCACGGGTTATGTAGCCACCTTGCCCACTTGCGGGCCACTTTTGATTCTGCCCCCCCGCTCTGAAGCGGAGGGGACCCCCCAAGCGGCAAGGGCTATGTGGCCACCTGCCCACTTCTGGGCCACCTGTGATTCCGCATCCCGCTCTGAAGCTTTCATTGGAGTCATCAACGATGCCCCCCAAAGAGCAACGAAAGTATCAACATAGGTCGGAGACTATTTCTGGGTGATGTGAGAACAAAGGCCATTTCTTGTATATGTGCCCCGAACGCGCTACCATGTGCAAGGATATTGCAAGTGATGGCTCGTTTATCAAGAGAGTGGCATGCTTTAATTGCTTAGGGCCACATGGTGTCAAGGATTGCCCACACATTCGATACTGGTGGCTAATTTCGAAAAATAAGCGTCTTTTCTTCGAAGTGCTAGATCAAGGGAAAATATTTGTGGGTATTCCTATCACTTCGAATTCCGGGGCCATTGCTGCAAACTCTAGGTCCGTATCAACAACAATGGCGCCACCGGCACCTTTGCCTACCAAATATGATGTTTTGGTTAGGGCCGCTTCGGAATGCACGGACTTGAGACTTACAAGCTTTAAATCGGATTTTGGGACCGGTGATATTGAAGTTACGTTCCAAGGAAACATGCTTACCGTGCATTCCATGGCACCCTCGGCTACTTGAAAATTCGTTGCTCAAGTGCGTGATGGCCTAGATCCCGATGGTGAGAAATGGGTCAACATTTCTCGTCAAGCGTGCAAAGCTACTCATGTCGCTCATGTTGTGGGTGCAGAAGTAACGTCTATCATGGATCACAAAACCGAGGCTCGCTTCCAAGCAATTGAAAGAACTCAACGGTCACTCAAGCATGAAATTGGTGGAGTTAAGAATTCGGTTCGTAGACTTGAGGAGGAAATTGATGAGAACCAAAAATCCGTTGAAGGCAAGTTGGACCAACTACTCAAGGGTATTGTTGCGCAACATACTCCCGCGAGCACGCTCAAAAAGCCATCGTCCTCATCTGAGCAGGATTCACCGCTAAATGCCCCTTCTATGTCTTCTCGTACTCGGGCACGCATGGAAGCGGATGCCGACGCCAATCCCCTGCACGAACTAAACCACGCCGTTGGGGACATTGCATGGGCTTCTTGGGGTGTCGGAGCATCATGTTGCATGGACCACGTAAAGATATCCTCATATGGGGAAGAGGACAATGTCCGAGGCTATATGGTAGAATTGTAGAAAAAGAAAACGGCCGTTGGAACGCCTTTCTTCGTGGTTGGTGGTCACATCGAAGAAGATCGTGAATCCCAACTTCCGAATTTTGAACGTTTGAAACAAGCCAAGAGGCCAATTCGCAACAATAGCCGTTTTAAGATTTAAATCGAACGCTATGCTCGATTCTGGTGTACCAAGGTCAGAGAAAAGGGGAAGGCGTCCGCCACGGCGATATTCACCGCCTTTGATAGAAAGACATTTTGCCGCGCGGCAATCTATCCCGAAGGCTCAACTACCAAGGTGCCCGAATGCCTCTACTGTTATTTCTCGTGTAAAATCACGTGCTGGGCAAACTAACGCACAATCTTATCTGTGAAAGCCAGGCCTGAAGGTATGCGCGTTTGAACCACGCTCTCATCGTGCTATCTGAAGGCTACGGCGATATGGGCCGGTGCACTCACGCCCATGTACTTCTTCAGCACGCACGTCATCGAAACTAGAACACACACACATTAAGGGTCTACGTTGGCGGCAAGCACTGGGGCAGGGGTTATGTAGCCACCTTGCCCACTTGTGGGCCACTTCTGAAAGCCCCTCGCTCTGAAGCAGTGCCGACCCCCCAGGCGAGAGGGGCTATGTAGCAACCTTGTCCACTTGTGGGCCACCTGTGATTCTGCCCCCGGCCCTGAAGCGGTGGGGACCCCCCAGGCGGCAGGTTTTACGTAGCCACCTTGCCCACCTGTGGGCCACTTCTGATTTTGGCCCCGCTCTCAACTATGGGGACCCCCCAGGCGGCAGGGTTTATGTAGCCACCTTGCCCACTTGTGGGCCACCTGTGATTCTGCCCCCCGCTCTGAAGCGGTGCGAACCCACCGAGCGGCACCGGTTATGTGGCCACCTTGCCCACTTGTGTGCCACTTCTGATTCTGCCCCCCCGCTCTGAAGCTTTGGGGACCCCTCAAGCGGCAAGGTTATGTAGCCACCTTGCCCATTTGTGGACCATTTCTAACTCAACCCGCTACTCTGAAGCGGTGGGGACCCCCCAGGCCGCAGGGGTTATGTAGCCACCTTGCCCACTTGTGGGCCACTTCTCGTTCTGCCCCCCCCCCCCCCCTGCAGCGGTCGGGACGCCCCAGGCGACAGGGGTTATGTAGCCACCTTGCCCACTTGTGGGCCGCTTTTGATTCTGCCCCCCGCCCTGAAGCGACGGGAACCCCTCAGGCGGCAGGGGTTACGTGGCGACCTTGCCCACTTGTGGGCCATTTCTGATTCTGACCCCGCTCTAAAGCGGTGGGGAACCCCCCAGGCGGCAGGGGTTATGTAGCCACCTTGCCCAGTTGTGGGCCACTTCTGATTCTGCCCCCCGCTAGGAAGCGGAGGGGACCCGCCAAGCGGCAAGGGCTCTGTAGCCACCTTGTCCACTTTTGGGCCACCTGTGATGCCGCATCCCACTCTCAAGCGGTGGGGACCCACCGAGCGGCAGGGGTTATGTAGCCACCTTGCCCACTTCTGGGCCACCTGTGATTCTGCCCCCCCCCCCCCCCTCGGAAGCAGTGGGGACCCCCCAGGCGGCAGGGGTCATGTAGCCAGCTTGCCGCCATTTCTTATTTTGACCCCGCTTTGAAGCGATGGGGACCCCCCAAGCGGCGGGGGTCATGTAGCCAGCTTGCCCACTGCAGGTCCACCTGTGATTCCGCATCCCGCGCTGAAGCGGTGGGCACCCCCCAGGAGGCAAGGGGTTATGTACCCACCTTGCCCACTTGCGGGCCACTTCTGATTCTGCCCTCCGCTGCGCAGCGGTGGGGACCCCCCACGCGGCAGGGGTTATGTAGCCACCTTGCCCACTTGTGGGCCACGTCTGGTTCTGCCCCCCCGCTCTGAAGCAGTGGCGACCCCCCATGCGGCAGGGGTTATGTAGGCATCTTGCCCACTTGTGGGCCACCTCGGATTTTTTTTCTGCCCCTCGCTGTGAAGCGGCGGTGACCCCCTAGGTGGCGGGGGTGATGTAGCCACCTTAGCCACTTGTGGGCCACTTCTGATTTTGCCCCGCGTTGTGAGTCGGTGGGGACCCCTAAGGCGGCACGGGCTCTATTGCCAGCTTGCCGACTTGTGGGCCACTTCTGATTCTGCCCCCCACTCCGAAGCGGTGGGGACCCCCCAAGCGGAGGGGGTAATGTAGCCACCTTGCCCATTTGTGGGCCACCTCCGCTTTTGCCCCCCCCCCCCTCTCTGAAGCAGTCGGGACCCCCCAGGCGGCAGGGGTTATGTAGCCACCTTGCCCCCTTGTGGGCCACCTCTGATTGTGCCCCTCGCACTGAAGCGGTCGGGACCCCCCAGGCCGCAAGGGTTATGTAGCCACCTTGCCGACTTCTAGGCCACCTGTGTGTCTGCCCCCCGCTCTAAAGCGGTGGGGACCACCCCCCCCCCAGGCGGTATGGGTTGTGTAGGCATCTTGCCCACTTGTGGGCCACCTCTATTTTTTTAGGACCCCGCGCTCTGAAGCGGCGGCGACCCACTAGGTGGCGGAGTTTATATAGCCACCTTGCCCGCTTGTGCGCCACCTCTGATTCTGCCCCGCGCTATGAAGCAGGTGGGAGACCCCAGCCGGCAGCGGTTATTCAGCCACCTTGCCCACTTGTGCGCCACCTGTGATTCTGCCCCCCGCTCTAAAACAGTGGGAACCCCCCAGCCGGTAGGGGTTATGTAGCCACCTTGCCCACTTGTGGGCCACCTCTGCATCTGCCCCGCGCTTTGAAGCAGCAGGGACCCCGCACGCGGCAGGGGTTATGTAGCCACCTTGCCCACTTGTAGGCCTCCTGTGGTTGTGCCCCCCGCTGTGAAGCGGCGGGGACCCCCCAGGCGGCAGGGGTTACGTACCCACCTTGCCCACTTGTGGGCCACCTCTGATTCTGCCCCCCGGCTGTGAAGCGGTGGGGACCCCCCAGGTCACCTTGTCCAATCACGCGCGACTAATAATTTAGTGCAGGCGACTCTGATTTTTTCTCATTACAAAAATGAACGACGAAATTGTGCGAATTCTGATGCGATATTTTAATACCATACTTCTGAAGTATCAATTTGACCAGATTAATGATCAGAAGTCCGGTGTCTGTCTGTTTGATGCATCTCACTCCACTTTCAAACTGCCAGGACTTGTCCAACTCAAATAAAGTGCGTAGCCATGTGGTACGATGCTTTTCGTGGTCTGCGGTGCATTTATCTTATCGGTCCGACGTTTCAATTTGCAGCTTTGTTAAGATTGTGGTAGTGATTCCCTCACCTTGTGGCATTCCCTCCTCATGGCTCATCTATTTTGGCCGTGCTTTCAATGAGTTTCACATCACCGGCCGCAATGTGACCGAGTTAATTGGTTTGGTTGACACCGTCGGAAAGACCGCGCTTGACATGCTTAACCAATTCATCTTGTGTTGGGCTCTGGTTAATGATGTTGAACAGAGGTATGGCATGCCCTTGACTCCCATCTATGCAATCACATCCATGACTTCGGACACCACGTCTTCCATGAGTGGAGAACACGGTGGGTTCCAAGCTCTTTTTGAGCAAGCGCTTGGGTGCTTGGATTCGCGATGATTCCCCCGGTGTGTATAAAGTGTCCACATATAAACAGTGCGACGACCATGTAACCAATTTGGTCCGCACTCTATTTAATCAAAAGGTGGTGCAATCTTTTGAACACAGTCGCCTCACTTACCTTGTGTACACTAAGAAGGCGGGTGGCAAGCTTGCCGTCCATTATCACCTCACGTGTAGTCTAAGTAAGCAAGTGCGCACTTTTAAACGTTCCGAGTTTGCTTATTTGAAGGCCGGGCAAGACAAACGTGAGGGGAAACCCAACCACGCTCCGCCTTTGCAACGAACTTCTTTCAAAAGTTTTGCAACTTTCGGCACGGGTGCCCAATACATCATGCAACATGGTGAGGTGTTCCCGGCATTGGTGCCTAGCGAAGTTGTGCTCTTCGACGATGATAATGTACAATTCCTCCTTGAGTTGGAGTGTGCCTACTCTACTCGCTTTGAGCTCCCTTTTTTGAAAGGAAGTCATCAAATGGGAGTTGTGCTGTCGGAGGACTATGAGGCCTGGTACACAGGTTACATGCAAGCCATTCGACGTTGGAGCAATTGCCCCACGGAGTTGTTCCCTCGCTTCTCATATTTATCGGCACACCATCAAATTTGGGTGCGGTTCTACATTCAATGCCTTGCCAACGTGTTGTCAAAACATAAGTTGAACATTCATGCTCCCACGCGGATCAACCCGGTCAACCGCTTTGGTGCCACCATGTTCCGGTACAACCGTGCCCGCCGAGCTGAGAATGAGCGCACACGGTGCTTGCTCATGGAGGCATATATTCGTGTCCGCCTTAGTCATTTTCGCGATGAGGCTTATACCCATTACACTAACCATGGCCCTCACTTTCGGGAGTTTGCACGCCTCAGTAAGGGTGATTGGGAAAACAGCCTGAAGCAATACCATGCGGATAAGGCGGCACTCCTCTCAAAGAAGCGCCATGAAGAGGAGTGTAAGGAGAAGGTAGCGCAGCGAGATGCAACAATATTTGCAGCTCTTGATCGTTGTAGCTTGTTGCCTAGCCCCACTCCTAAGAAGTTGACTGTAGATGTCTTGAAGGGTGCCATTAAAGCGATCAACGCCTCTTCGACATTTCAGAATGCAGGTTTGAGGGTGGGAGGGAACCGTGCCTCTTCGTTGGACCAAATTGAGGCCGTCCTAGAACCTTATGAAGCCCAGGACCTATCTTTTGTGTACAAAGCATGATTGGAATGCCTTTATTGAGTTGCCGTGTGGTGCTATATGCTTCGGTCAATGCAAGTTGAGGTCTAGGGTAGGGTTTTGCTGCTGTCTTAACAGGTCCAGACAGGTAGGAGGGGGACACCCGGGGGGCTCGGGGGGGGGGGGTCAAAAATGAACCGTGGATTTCCGGTACGCCACTTTGCCCTATCAATTCTATGGGTGTGACGACCCCCCCCCCGTTGGACAAGCTGACCCCGAGGCCGCAAGGGTTATGTAGCCACCTTGCCCACTTGTGGGCCAATTCTGATTCTGCCCCTCGCTCTGAAGCGGTGGGCACCCCCAGGCGGCACGGGTTATGTAGCCACCTTGCCCACTTGTCGGCCACCTGTGGTTCTGCCCGACGCTCTGAAGCGGTGGGGACCCCCTAGGCGGCACGGGTTATGTAGCCACCTTGCCCACTTGTGGGCCACCTCTGATTCTGCTTCGCGGCTGTCAAGCGGTGGGGACCCCCCAGGCGGCAAGGGTTGTGTAGCCACCTTGCCCACTTCTAGGCCACTTCTGAATCTGCCCCGGCACTCTGAAACGGTGGGGACCCCCCATGCGGCAGGGGTTATGTAGACATCTTGCCCACTTGTGGGCCACTTCTAATTCTGCCCCCCGCTCTGAAGCGGTGGGGACCCCTGAGGCGGCAGGGGCTCTGTAGCCACCTTGCCCACTTGTGGGGCACCTCCAATTCTGCCCCGCGCTCTGAAGCAGCGGAGACCCCCCAGGCGGCAGGGATTATGTAGCCACCTTGCCCACTTGTAGGCCACCTGTGGTTCTGCCCCGCGCTCTGAAGCGGTGGGGACCCCCCATGCGGCAGGGGTTATGTAGCCACCTTGCCCACTTGTGGGCCACTTCTGATTCTGTCCCCCGCTGTGAAGCGGTGGGGACCCCTAAGGCGGCAGGGGCTCTGTAGCCACCTTGCCCACTTGTGGGCCACCTCTGATTCTGCCCCGCGCTCTGAAGCAGCCGGGACCCCCCAGGCGGCAGGGGTTATGTACCCACCTTGCCCACTTCCGGGCCACCTCTAATTCTGCCCCCCCTCCCCCCGCTCTGAAGCGGTGGGGACTCCCCAGGCGGCAAGCGTTATGTAACCACCTTGCCTACTTCCGGGCCACTTCTGATTGTGCCCCGACGCTCTGAAACGGTGGGGACCCCCCAGGCGGCATGGGTTATGTAGCCACCTAGCCCACTTGTGGGCCACCTCTAATTCTGCCCCCCCCCCCCCCCGCTCTGAAGCGGTGGGGACTCCCCAGGCGGCAAGCATTATGTAGCCACCTTGCCTACTTCCGGGCCACTTCTGATTCTGCCCCGACGCTCTGAAACGGTGGGGACCCCCCAGGCGGCATGGGTTATGTAGCCACCTAGCCCACTTGTGGGCCACCTCTAATTCTGCCCCCCCCCCCCCCCCGCTCTGAAGCGGTGGGGACTCCCCAGGCGGCAAGCGTTATGTAGCCACCTTGCCTACTTCCGGGCCACTTCTGATTCTGCCCCGACGCTCTGAAACGGTGGGGACCCCCCAAGCCGCAGGGGTTATGTAGCCACCTTGCCCACTTGTGGGCCACTTCCGATTCTGCCCCCTCCTCTGAAGCGGTGGGGACCCCCTTGGGGGCAGTGGTTATGTAGCCACATTGCCCACTTGTAGGCCACCTCTCGTTCTGCCCCCCGCTCTAGGGCGATGAGGACCCCACAGGCGACAGGGATTATGTAGCCACCTTGGCCACTTGTGGGCCACTTCTGCCGCCCGCTGTGAGGTGGTGGGGACCCCTGAGGCGGCAAGGGTTACGTAGCCACCTTGCCCACTTGTGGGCCACTTCTTATTCTGCCCCCCCCGCTACGAAGCGGCGGGGACCCTTACGCGGCACGGGTTATGTAGCCACCTTGCCCACTTGTGGGCCACATCGGATTCGGCCCCGTGCTCTGAAGCGGTGGGGACCCCCAGGCGGCAGGGGTCATGTAGCCCCCTTGCCCACTTGCGGGCCAACTTTGATTCTGCCCCGCGCTGTGAAGCGGTGGGGACCCCCCAGGCCGCAGGGGTTATGGAGCCACCTTGCCCACCTGTGGGCCAATTCTGATTGTGCCCCCCGTTCTGAAGCGTGGTACCCCCAGGGCGGCAGGGTTTGCGTAGCCACCTTGCCCACTTGTGGGCCACCTTTGATGCTGCCCCCCGCTCTGAAGCACTGGCAACCCCCCAGGCGGCAGGGGTCATGTAGCGACTTTGCCCACTCGTGGGCCACCTATGATTCTGCCCCCCGCTCTGAATCAGTGGGGACCCCCCGAGGCGGCAAGGGTTATTTAGCCACCTTGCGCACTTGCGGACCACTTCTGATTCTGCCACCCGCTCTGAAGCAGTGGTGACCCCCCGAGGCTGCAGGGGTTATGTAGCCACCTTGCCCACTTGAGGGCCACCTCTCATTCTGCCCCACGCTTTAAAGCAGCGGGGACCCCCCGAGGCTGCAAGGGTTATGTACCCACCTTGCCCAGTTTTGGGCGACTTCTAATTCTGCCTCACGCTCTTACGCGGTGGTGACCCCCCGGGCGCCATGGTTTATGTAGCCACCTTGCCCACTTGTGGGCCACTTCTGATTGTGCCCCGCCGCTCTGAAGCCGAGGCGACCCCCCAGGGGGCATGGGTTATGTAGCCCCCTTGCCCACTTGCGGGCCACCTTTGATTTTGCCCCGCGCTCTAAAGCGGTGGGGACCCCTCAGGCGGCAAGGGTCATGTAGCCACTTTGCTCACTTGTGGGCCACCTATGATTCTGCCCCCCGCTCTGAATGGTGACCCCTCGAGGCGGCAGGGGTTATGGAGCCACCTTGCCCACCTGTGGGCCAATTCTGATTGTGCCCCCCGTTCTGAAGCGTGGTACCCCCAGGGCGGTAGGGTTTGCGTAGCCACCTTGCCCCCTTGTGGGCCACCTTTGATGCTGCCCCCCGCTCTGAAGCAGTGGCGACCCCCCAGGCGGCAGGGGTCATGTAGCGACTTTGCCCACTCGTGGGCCACCTATGATTCTGCCCCCCGCTCTGAAGCAGTGGGGACCCCCCGAGGCGGCAGGGGTTATGTAGCCACCTTGCCCACTTGAGGGCCACCTCTGATTTTGCCCCACGCTTTGAAGCGGTGGGGACCTCCTGGGCGGCAAGGGTTATGTAGCCACCTTGCGCACTTGCGGACCACTTCTGATTCTGCCCCGCGCTCTGAAGCAGTGGTGACCCCCCGAGGCTGCAGGGGTTATGTAGCCACCTTGCCCACTTGAGGGCCACCTCTCATTCTGCCCCACGCTTTAAAGCAGCGGGGACCCCCCGAGGCTGCAAGGGTTATTTACCCACCTTGCCCAGTTGTGGGCGACTTCTAATTCTGCCTCACGCTCTTACGCGGTGGTGACCCCCCGGGCGCCATGGTTTATGTAGCCACCTTGCCCACTTGTGGGCCACTTCTGATTCTGCCCCGCCGCTGTGAAGCCGAGGCGACCCCCCAGGGGGCATGGGTTATGTAGCCCCCTTGCCCACTTGCGGGCCACCTTTGATTTTGCCCCGCGCTCTAAAGCGGTGGGGACCCCTTAGGCGGCAAGGGTCATGTAGCCACTTTGCTCACTTGTGGGCCACCTATGATTCTGCCCCCCGCTCTGAATGGGGACCCCTCGAGGCGGCAGGGGTTATGTAGCCACCTTGTCCACTTGTGGGCCAATTCTGATTCTGCCCCCCGTTCTGAAGCGTGTCACCCCCAGGCGGCAGGGCTTACGTAGCCACCTTGCCCACTTGTGGGCCACCTGTGATTCTGCCCCCCGCTCTCGAGCAGTGCCGACCCCCCGGGCGGCAGGGGTCATGTAGCCACCTTGCCCACTTGTGGGCCACTTCTGCTTCTGCCCCCCGCTCTGAATGTGGGGACCCCCCAGACGGCAGGGGTTATGTAGCCACCTTGCCCACTTGTGCGCCACTTCTGATTCTGCCCCCCGCTCTGAAGCAGCGGGGACCCTCAGGCGGCACGGGTTATGTAGCCACCTTGCCCACTTGTGGGCCACTTCTGATTCTGCCCGCCGATCTGAAGCGTGGCACCCCCAAGGCGGCAGGGTTTATGTAGCCACCTTGCCCACTTGTGGGCCACCTCTGATTTTGCCCCCCGCTCTGAAGCAGTGGGGACACCCCAGGCGGCAGGGGTTATGTAGCCACCTTGCCCACTTGTGGGCCACCTCTGATTCTGCCCCCCGCTCTGAAGCAGTGGGGACCCCCCAGGCAGCAGGGGTTATGTAGCCACTTTGCCCACTTCTGGGCCACCTTTGATTGTGCCCCCCGCTGTGAAGCGGCGGGGACCCTCGAGGCGGCAGGGGTTATGTAGCGACCTTGCCCACTTGCGGGCCACCTCTGATTCTGCCCCACGCTCTGAAGCGGTGGGGACCCCGTAGGCGGCAGGGGTTATTTAGCCACTTTGCTCACTTGTGGGCCACATTTGATTGTGTCCCCCACTCTAAAGCGGTGGGGACACCCCATGTTGCAGGGGTTATATAGCCTCCTTGCCCAGTTGAGGGCCACCTCTGATCCTGCCCCCCGCTCTTCAGCAGTGGGGACCCCCCATGCGGCAAGGGTTATGTAGCCACCTTGCCCACTTGTGGCCCACTTCTGATTCTACCCCCCGCTCTGAAGCGGTAGGGACCTCCCCGACGGCAGGGGTTATGTAGCCACCTTGCCCACTTGTAGGCCACTTCTGATTCCGCCCCGCTGCTCTGAACCGGTGGGGACCCCCCACACGGCAGGGGTGATGTAGCCACCTTGCCCACATTTGGGCCACTTCTGATTCTGCCCCGCGCTGCGAAGCGATGGGGACCAGCTATGTGTATAGCGACCTAGTCGGCTATCAGACATCATACATCAGACTTTTATGGACCATCACCCCCAACCCCCCCCTTCCCCACCCCAACACCCTTTCTAACCCCCCCCCCCCCCCCCCCTGTGTCAGACTTCGCCACCACCCCCCCAGTGTCCCCCCCCAATATCCGACTTGTCCCATTGTCACCACACCCTTGAGGTGTAGAAGTGGGTTGTGGTCTCGACCCTAGCGTCTGAAACCCAACCACCGCTTGCAACCCCTTCAATGATGGTACGTGCCTCCCCCCCCCCACCCCATCTCTCTAACTGCAACCGATCGGGGGGCTCATGTGTGGCTGAAGACAAGTGGGAACAGAATCCTGATATCTGGCCCAAGCAACCTCACCTGAGCTAATCGGGTTAGTTTTGCTGGTGGGGTGGGGTGGTCGGGGGTTCATCGGGTTGGGCCGGAACTGTGGAGAGGGGGGGCAGTGGGTTTCGAGCACGGCACAACGCAGCACGGCACATCACAGCACATCACATCACAGCACACCACAGCACAACATACAGCATAGAACAGCATATTACAGCACAACACAGCACAACACAGCCCCTACGGCCGCCCAAGAGAGCCTCCCTCCCTCCCTCCCTCCCTCCCTCCCCTCCCTCCCTCCCCTCCCTCCCTCCCTCCCACCCTGTCATTTCCCTGCTTGTGTGGTTGAGGTTAGGGAGGGTATGCCTGTTTTTCTTTTTCAGGTTTTCTTTTCCAGTAGAGTGTTTTCCCACCAGCTTACCAAGGTCCGAACCCCAAAAAAATTAAAATAGGAGGTATGTTACTCCGTTCCTTAGTTAGTTCCGGTGGAGGTTGGATGGGGCACTGCTCCCCCAGGCGCCCCCTTGACACCTATTTACCCCCCCATCAATTTCATATGCCCCCCCTATCAATTTCATAGCCCCCCCCCCCCATCCATTTCATAGCCCCCCCCACATCCATTTAATGCCCCCCCCATCAATTTTATAGCCCCCTCCCATCCATTTCATAACCCCCCCCACATCCATTTCATAGCCCCCCCTATCAATTTCATAGCCCTCCCCCCACATCCATTTAATGCCCCCCCCATCAATTTTATAGCCCCCTCCCATCCATTTCATAACCCCCCCCACATCCATTTCATAGCCCCCCCTATCAATTTCATAGCCCCCCCCGCATCCATTTCATAGCCCCCCCCCTATCAATTTCATAGCCCCCCCCTGCATTTCATAGCCCCTCCCGCATCAATTTCATAGCCTCCTCCCATGAATTTCATAGCCCCCCCCTATCAATTTCATAGCCCCCCCCCATCAATTTCATAGCCCCCCCCCCATCAATTTCATAGCCCCCCCCCTATCAATTTCATAGCCCCCCCCCAATCAATTTCATAGCCCCCCCCCCATCAATTTCATAGCCCTACCCCCCATCAACTTCACAGCCCTACCCCCCATCAATTTCACAGCCCCACCCCCATCAATTTCATCTGTCCCCCCCATTCAATTTCATAGCCCCCCCCCCATCGATTTCATAGCCCCCTGCCCTATCAATTTTATAACCCCCCCTTTATCAATTTCATAGCCCCTCCCCCATCAATTTCATAGCCCCGCCCCCATCCATTTCATAGCCCCCCCATCAATTTCATATGTCCCCCTATCAATTTCATCCCCCCCCCCCATCCAATACATAGCCCCCCCCCCATCAATTTCATAGCCCCCCCCATCAATTTCATAGCCCCACCCCCATGAATTTCATAGGTTCCCCCCATTCAATTTCATAGCCCCCCCCCAATCGATTTCATACCCCCCCCCTTGACTTCATAGCCCCCCCCCCCCCCCCCCCATTGATTCACAAAGGGGTGTAGAACCCTGTTAGGGTTTGGCGCGTGGGCACGCGCTGATTCCTAGAGGGGTCTTATTTGGGGGGTCTAGAGCCCCCAAATAACTGACGCATGGGCATGCGTCAAATATTTGACGGACATACATCCGTCAAATATTTTGGGGGTGTAGACCCCCCAAATATTTGACGGACATGCATCCGTCAAATATTTTGGGGGTGTAGACCCCCCAGATAACTGACACATGGGCATGGGACAGATGTTTGACGGACATGCATCCGTCAAATATTTTGGGGGTGTAGACCCCCCGGATAACTGACGCATGGGCATGCGTCAAATATTTGACGGACATACATCCGTCAAATATTTTGGGGGTGTAGACCCCCCAAATATTTGACGAATGTATGTCCGTCAGATATTGTGTGGGTCTACACCTCCCAGATAACTGACGCATGGGCATGCGTCAAATATTTGACAGACATGCATCCGTCACATATTTTGGGGGTGTAGACCCTGCAAATATTTGACGGATGTATGTCCGTCAAATATTTAGGGGGTTAGACCCCCCAACTATTTGACGGATGTATGTCCGTCAAATATTTACGGGGTCTACACCCCCAAAATATTTGACGGATGTATGTCCGTCAAATATTTTGGGGTTGTACACCCCCCAAATATTTGACGGACATGCATCCGTGAAATATTTTGGGGGTGTAGACCCCCCAGATAACTGACGCATGGGCATGCGTCAAATATTTGACCGACATGCATCCGTCAAATAATTTTGGGGTGTAGACCCTGCAAATATTTGACGGACATGCATCCGTCAAATATTTCGGCGGTGTAGACCCCCCAAATATTTGACGGATGTATGTCCGTCAAATATTTGGGGGGTCTACACCCCCCAGATAACTGACGCATGGGCATGCGTCAAATATTTGATGGACATGCATCCGTCAAATATTTTGGGGGTGTAGACCCCCCAGATAACTGACGCATGGGCATGCGTCAAATATTTGATGGACATGCATATGTCAAATATTTTTGGGGGTGTAGACCCCCCAAATATTCGACAAATGTATGTCCGTCAAATACTTAGGGGGTGTAGACCCCCCAAATATTTGACGGATGTATGTCCGTCAAATATTTCGGGGGTCTACACCCCCCAGATAACTGACGCATGGGCATGCGTCAAATATTTGACGGACATGCATCCGTCAAATATTTTGGGGATGTAGACCCTCCAAATATTTGACGGACATGCATCCGTCAAATATTTTGGGGGTGCAGACCCCCCAAATATTTGACGGACATGCATCCGTCAAATATTTTGGGGGTGTAGACCCCCCAGATAACTGACGCATGGGCATGCATCAAATATTTGATCGACATGCATCCGTCAAATATTTTGGGGGTGTAGACCCCCCAAAGATTTGACAGATGTATGTCCGTCAAATATTTAGGGGGTGTAGACCCCCCAAATATTTGACGGATGTATGTCCGTCAAATCCTTCGGGGGTCTACACCCCCCAGATAACTGACGCATGGGCATGCGTCAAATATTTGACGGACATGCATCCGTCCAATATTTTGGGGGTGTAGACCCTCCAAATATTTGACGGACATGCATCCGTCAAATATTTTGGGGGTGCAGACCCCCCAAATATTTGACGGACTTGCATCCGTCAAATATTTTGGGGGTATAGACCCCCCGGATAACTGACGCATGGGCATGCATCAAATATTTGATCGACATGCATCCGTCAAATATTTTGGGGGTGTAGACCCCCCAAATAGTTGACAGATGTATGTCCGTCAAATATTTAGGGGGTGTAGACCCCCCAAATATTTGACGGATGTATGTCCGTCAAATCCTTCGGGGGTCTACACCCCCCAGATAACTGACGCATGGGCATGCGTCAAATATTTGACGGACATGCATCCGTCAAATATTTTGGGGGTGTAGACCCTCCAAATATTTGACAGACATGCATCCGTCAAATATTTTGGGAGGCAGACCCCCCAAATATTTGACGGATGTTTGTCCGTCAAATATTTTGGGGGTCTACACCCCCCAGATAACTGACGCATGTGCATGCGTCAAATATTTGACTGACATGCATCCGTCAAATATTTAGGGGTGTAGACCCCCCAAATGTTTGCTGGATATATGTCCGTCAAATATTTAGGGGGTCTAAACCCCCCAAATATTTGACGCATGTGTGTCATTCAAATGTTTTGGGGGTGTAGACCCCCCACCTAATTGAAGCATGGGCATGCGTCAAATATTTGACGGACATGCATCCGTCAAATATTTTGGTGGTGTACACCCCCCAGATAACTGACGCATGGGCATGCGTCAAATATTTGACGGACATGCATCCGTCAAATATTTAGGGGGTGTAGACCCCCAAAATATTTGACGGATGTATGTCCGTCAAATATTTACGGGGTCTACACCCCCCAAATATTTGACGGACATTCATCCGTCAAATATTTCGGGGGTGTACACCCCCAAAATATTTGACGCATGCCCATGCGTCAGTTGTCTAGGGGGTCTACACCCCCCAAATATTTGACGGACATACATCCGTCAAATATTTTGGGGGTCTACACCCCCTAAATATTTGACGGATGCATGTCTGTCAAATATTTGACGCATGCGCGTGCGTCAGTTGTCTAGGGGGTCTACACCCCCTAAATATTTGACGGATGCATGTCCGTCAAATATTTGGGGGGTGTAGACCCCCTAAATATTTGACGGACATACATCCGTCAAATATTTGGGGCGTCTACACCCCCTAAATATTTGACGGATGCATGTCCGTCAAATATTTGACGCATGCCCATGCGTCAGTTGTCTGGGGTGTCTACACCCCCAAAATATTTGACGGATGCATGTCCGTCAAATATTTTGGGGGTGTAGACCCCCTAAATATTTGACGGACAAGCATCCGTCAAATATTTGGGGGGTCTACCCCCCCTAGATATTTGACGGATGCATGTCCGTCAAATATTTGACGCATGCCCATGCGTCAGTTGTCTGGGGGGTCTACACCCCCAAAATATTTGACGGATGCATGTCCGTCAAATATTTTGGGGGTGTAGACCCCCTAAATATTTGACGGACATACATCCGTCAAATATTTGGGTGGTTCTACACTCCCTAAATATTTGACGGATGCATGTCCGTCAAATGTTTGACGCATGTCCATGCGTCAGTTGTCTCGGGGGTCTACACCCCCCAAATATTTGACGGACATACATCCGTCAAATCTTTGAGGGGTCTACACCCCCTAAATATTTGACGGATGCATGTCCGTCAAATTTTTGACGCATGCCCATACGTCACTTGTCTGGGGGGTCTACACCCCCAAAATATTTGACGGATGCATGTCCGTCAAATATTTTGGGGGTGTAGACCCCCTAAATATTTGACGGACATACATCCGTCAAATATTTGGGGGGTCTACACCTCCTAAAGATTTGACGGATGCATGTCCGTCAAATATTTGACGCATGCCCATGCGTCAGTTGTTTGGGGGGTCTACACCCCCAAAATCTTTGACGAACATACATCCGTCAAATATTTGGGGGGTCTACACCCCCAAAATATTTGACGGATGCATGTCCGTCAAATATTTGACGCATGTTCATGCGTCAGTTGTCTGGGGGGTCTACACCCCAAAATATTTGACGGTCATACATCCGTCATATTTTTGGGGGGTCTACACCCCCCAAAATATTTGACGGACATACATCCGTCAAATATTTGGGGGGTCTACACCCCATGAATATTTGACGCATGCATGTCCGTCAAATATTTGACGCATGCCCATGCGTGAGTTGTTTGGGGGGTCTACACCCCCAAAATCTTTGACGGACATACATCCGTCAAACATTTGGGGGGTCTACACCCCCAAAATATTTGACGGATGCATGTCCGTCAAATATTTGACGCATGTTCATGCGTCAGTTGTCTGGGGGGTCTACACCCCAAAATATTTGACGGACATACATCCGTCAAATATTTGAGGGGTCTACACCCCCCAAAATATTTGACGGACATACATCCGTCAAATATTTGGGGGGTCTACACCATATTTGACGGATGCATGTCCGTCAAATATTTGACGCATGCCCATGTGTCAATTTTCTGGGGGGTCTACACCCCAAAAACATTTGACGGACATACATCTGTCAAATATTTGGGGGGTCTACACCCCCCAAAATGGCCTATGGGGGCCTATGGGGGTCTATGGGGGCCTATGGGGACCTTTGGGCACCTTTGGGGACCTACGGGGGCCTATGGGGACCTTTGGGGACCTATGGGGACCTTTGGGCAACTTTGGGGACCTATGGGGACCTATGGGGACCTATGGGGGCCTATGGGGACCTTTGGGTACCTATGGGGACCTTTGGGCTCCTTTGGCGACCTATGGGGACCTTTGGGCAGCTTTGGGGACCTCTGGGCACCTTTGGGGACCTATGGGCACCTATGGGGATGGGGGCCCATGGGGACCTATGGGGACCTATGGGGGTCTATGGGGACCTATGGGGGCCTATGGGGACCTATGGGGGCCTATGGGCGCCTATGGGGACCTATGGGGATCTATGGGGGCTTCTGGCGACCTATGGGGGCCTATGGGGACCTTTGGGGGCCTATGGGCGTCTATGGGGGCCTATGGGGGCCTATGGGGACCTATGGGGACCTATGGGGGCTTGTGGGGACCTATGGGGGCCTATGGGGACCTTTGGGGGCCTATGGGGGCCTATGGGCACCTTTGGGGACCTATGGGGGTCTATGGGGACCTATGGGGACCTATGGGGGCCTATGGGGGTCTACGGGGACCTTTGGGGACCTATGGGGACCTATGGGGGTCTATGGGGACCTATGGGTGCCCATGGGGGCCTATGGGGGTCTACGGGGACCTTTGGGGACCTATGGGGACCTTTGGGGACCTATGGGCACCTTTGGGGACCTATGGGCACCTATGAGGATGGGGGCCTATGGGGACCTATGGGGACCTATGGGGGCTTGTGGGGACCTATGGGGGCCTATGGGGACCTTTGGGGGCCTATGGGGGCCTATGGGGACCTTTGGGGGCCTATGGGGGCCTATGGGGGCCTATGGGGACCTTTGGGGACCTATGGGCACCTTTGGGGACCTACGGGGGCCTATGGGGACCTTTGGGGACCTTTCGGGACCTTTGGGCACCTTTGGGGACCTATGGGGGTCTATGGGGACCTATGGGGACCTATGGGGGTCTACGGGGACCTTTGGGGACCTATGGGGACCTATGGGGGTCTATGGGGACCTATGGGGGCCTATGGGGGCCTATGGGGGCCTATGGGGGTCTACGGGGACCTTTGGGGACCTATGGGGACCTTTGGGCACCTTTGGGGACCTATGGGCACCTTTGGGGACCTATGGGCACCTATGAGGATGGGGGCCGATGGGGACTCATTGGCATCTAGGGGGACCTATGGGGGCCTATGGGGGCCTATGGCGGCCTATGGGGGCCTATGGGCGTCTATGCGGGCCTATGGGGGCCTATGGGGACCTATGGGGACCTATGGGGGCTTGTGGGGACCTTTGGCGGCCTATGGGGACCTTTGGGGGCCTATGGGGGCCTATGGGGCCTATGGGGGCCTATGGGGACCTTTGGGGACCTATGGGGACCTACGGGGGCCTATGAGGACCTTTGGGGACCTATGGGGACCTTTGGGCACCCTTGGGGACCTATGGGGACCCATGGGGGCCTATGGGGGTCTACGGGGACCTATGGGGACCTTTGGGGACCTATGGGGACCTTTGGGCACCTTTGGGGACCCTTGGGGACCTATGGGGATGGGCGCCGATGGGGACTCATCGGCATCTAGGGGGACCTATGGGGGCCTATGGGGGCCTATGGCGGCCTATGGGGGCCTATGGGGACCTTTGGGGGTCTATGGGGACCTATGGGGGCCTATGGGGGCCTATGGGCACCTTTTGGGGCCTATGGGGGCGTATTGGGGCCTATGGGGTCCTATGGGGACCTATGGGGGCCTGTGGGGACCTATGGGGACCTATGGGGGCCGATGGGGACTCATTGGCATCTAGGGGGACCTTTGGGGACCTATGGGCACCTTTGGGGACCCATTGGGCACCTTTGGGGGCCTATGGGGGCCTATGGGGACCTTTGGGCACCTTTGGGGACCTATGGGCACCTATGGGGATGGGGGCCGATGGGGACTCATCGGCATCTAGGGGGACCTATGGGGGCCTATGGCGGCCTATGGCGGCCTATCGGGGCCTATGGGGACCTTTGGGGGTCTATGGGGACCTATTGGGGCCTATGGGGTCCTATGGGGACCTATGGGGGCTTGTGGAGGCCTATGGGGGCCTGTGGGGACCTATGGGCACCTTTGGGGACCTATGGGGACCTATGGGGGCCGATGGGGACTCATTGGCATCTAGGGGGACCTATGGGGACCTATGGGCACCTTTGGGGACCCATTGGGCACCTTTGGGGGCCTATGGGGGCCTATGGGGGCCTATTGGCACCTTAGGGGACCTATGGGCACCTTTGGGGGCCTATGGGGGCCTATGGCGGCCTATGGGCACCTTTTTTTTGCCAATTTCCCTGCTCACAAATTTTCCCCATTTTCCCATTTTGGTGTTCAAAGTCTTTTTTGCTGCTGTACTGCCATGTTTCTGATTGTCCAAGGTGGTTCCTCAATGATTTTTCAATTGTGTCCTCCCTTTTTGTTTTTTCATTTCGGGGGGGGGGGTTTGATTTAGATTTAGGCATAATTGCTCCCAATTTCCTCTAGGCATTGGACCCCTAGACCCACCTCCAGTAGATAAGAATATCAGACATGTTCTTGGACAGACCGCACACACAACATCCCTTATCAGACATCAGACATCAGACTTTATACACATAGCTGATGGGGACCCCCAGGCGGCAGGGGTTATGTAGGCACGTTGCCCACTTGTGGGCCACCTGTGATTCTGCCCCACGCTCTGAAGCGGTGGGGACCCCCCAAGGCGGCATGGGTCACGTAGCCACTTTGGCCACTTGTGGGCCACTTCTGCTACTGCCCCCTCTCTAGGCGGACTCGCAATCCTTTTTTGATTTTGCTCCCCGCGCTTGGCGTTGAGGACCCCCGAGAAGGTAGGGGTGACGTAGCAATTCTGCCAATCTCTTTGCGCCCACCTTTTTCAGTTTGCCCTTCGTGCTTGCAATAGTGTCCTCCAAGCAAACCTCCGCGGAAGGCACTGAGGCAGGCACGAAGAAATCGGCGAAAACGAGTCCCGTGGGCAGGGATGACACCCTTAGAATACACATGTAGTGTACTATTATTGCTTCGTTGTTTGTGACACTCTACCCTTGATCTAATGAAGGAGCTTACTCGTCATTGATGGGTAAAGAGTCACAGACACAGGGCAAGGTGCAATGCATGCGGGGGACCAGCAATCAAAACGTATGCCCCCCTATTATCTGGTGCTACACTCGTTGGACTTTCTGGGGGTTATCTCACGCCTTTGGCTCGGCTCTCTTCCCTGCATTGTGTGTCGTATGTCACGTTTTGCTTATGCACATGGGGTGTCCAGCTGTGTTTCCGTCATGACTCCTTCTAGATATCCGCACCTTTCCATTGCTTTTTATTTTTTTCAACTGTGTTTGCCCCCAAGATTCCCCTCCCCCCTAGGCCGGCCCACGGACATCAAAGTATATGCAAGGGATCCAAATATGGAAATCGAAGGGGGCACTACATGCGGTTCCGGTGCACTTATTGTGGGCTGAGGTTTCGCCCAAGACCGCTATTTTGGTTCTGGGCATGTAAGTGTTGTATGCATGTACGTTTAGAAGCACAGCTGAGCATCCCCGTGTGCTCAAATGCGAGTGGGGTGTGGCCCCAACCTTATTTCGGCCACCCCACGTAATATACCCCCTGGTGTGGGGCATGGGTGGCAATGTTTCCCGCGAGACAAATTTTGGGTCCGAGTGTGAGGCCGCACCACCCGCCACCCGGTAACACGGCACAATAATTTTCTTTGGCCGAGCTGTGGCTAATCCGTCTCCATTGCAAAGCAACGATGCCAGTTCGGAGGTTAAGCTTCTGCGTTGAATGTGTGGTGGAAGCGGGGAGAGGTGCTTGTAGCCCGGCGCTATGTGGTCCGAGGCCACCACCCCAAGTTGCTATGGCCATACGTACGCACTTGCCTCCACCCCAAGTGGCGGTTGTGTGCAACTTCAATATTCCGGCCGTAGAGGGGGGGAAAGAAAAACGTGCTGACTGGGGACGCCCGGGGTCCTCATCAGTGTGAGGTCGCGATGCCCAACCCCCTTGTAAAGCGGGCTAAGCAAAATACCATTCAGAAAGTCTATGTATACGCCACGGTAACGTGCCCTTTTGCATGTGATAGGTGCAAAACCCAATAGAGCTTGTGGGTGTGCCACAAGCGTATCTTTTTTCAACCCTCATATTGTCCGCAGTGCTCGATAGCACACATTCAAACTGCGCTAACCATTCAAGAGTGGGTTGCCACCAATTTGGAGTTGCATCACGAAAGTGGGGTGCCAACGGCAACGGCAAGCCTGTCCGTGAGTACCCCCCCCATTGATGGCATGCAAGTGGCCGAGTGGAAGAAAACCTTGGCCACCATATCTAATGGAGGTCGTGTCACATGGCCCCAATTTGTGGACTTCTTGAGGGTTCACCGTGTCACAGCTAAGTCCTGCACATGTGCCACGTATTGCACATTAGGTGTTTGTGAGGGCTGTTTGTTGTGGCTTCTTGTGAAGGAGCCCGGCTTCAAGGTGCCTTTGCGCTACTCCTGGAAGTTTGTTGGTTCCCGTCCCTTTAAATTTGGTCATGTGAGACGCACCGTTGTAACCTGCGTTGAAGCGCCTCATGTGCGTGCTCTGAAGTCACAAGGAGGCCCCAAAAACAAGAAAGCAGCCAAGAGGAGCCAAGAATTGTCATACTCCAATTCTGATTCAGATTCTAATTCCTCATCGGATGGTAGCTATGACGGTGAGTCCCTGGCCCTTGCACCCCTTGTGAGGCGGGAATCGGACCGTGGAAGCAAGCGGTGGCATTCCATGCACCTGTACCGCCCCCCCTTCACTTGTGGGTAGTGCCATCGGAAAGTTTTCTTATGGTGCATCTATTGCGAGGGGTGCATGTGGTGTTTGGAAGGTGAGGAGTGCGTTGCTCGCAAGTGTAAAGACAGAGATGAGTCGCGATGGGTCTTGCAAGAGTGGGAGGAGGAGGTTGAGGTTGGGAAGATCTTGCATGCCACGCAATCCCATGCTAAGACTACCCCTCCTCCCCGTGTGCTTTGTCCCCCCCCTCCCCACACCCGCCCACAAATGCATCTCCAACCAGCCCGCCTCTAGCCATGGAGGAATTGCACGTGTAAAGCATCTTGCACCCCACAGCCTCTATGAATGTGGATGGAAGCAGCACCTCTGTGGCCTAGGCATCGAGTACCCCACTGGATCCCGTCCCACCCAGTTCCATTCCGTCCGGAATCGTTGTTGCTGCACCGTCTCGTGATCACCCAACATCACCTTCTAGGTGCCCTAGTGCAAATCCTGGCTGATGTGTGCAAAGCACCGAGTGATAGCCGAGGCTCGTTTCGCCCATCTATGCCAAAGGTAGAGGCACTGCTTGGCAACGATCGGAGGCAGCCACTACATGTCACAGTTCCAGGTTTGTCGCCGCAACGATTTGAGTTTGAGGCACACCATTGCAGGGACCTCACCCCCCAGAGCTATGTCACAGATTGTGCTCAGATTGTGGTGTATCACTGGTGGTTTGCCCAAACCGCTCTCAGTGCGGATTGGGACACATTGAGCATGGCGTGGGTTGTCCGCAACTCTTTGTGGAATGCCTCATGTGCCAGTGCACAACGCTGCAAACACCTGGTTAAATCGTGGGCAGGGCGCACTTTGCAAGCGTCGTCCATAGATATGTCTTCCTCCCAGCCCTAATTGTGGCGCAGGTATATAATATGAGCAATGAGCATTGGGTGCTCCGCTTGTTGTTGATTGCCCCAACTCGCGAATACCTCTGCCTTAAGTTTGACCCAATGTGTGACCAGCCACGCATTGTTGGGGCAAACCAAGAGGAGTTGGTTGTTGTGGATTTGATTGCCGAGCGAGAAGGCGTTGAACCATAGCAGCGGAAGAGGTGGTCAAAGTTTTTGGATGCTTTCGGTGCCCTTGCATTTGCAATTGCACCCCTGCATTCCACCTTCATCCAGCAGCTTGATGGTGTCAGTTGCCATCCGACATGTCTCTTGACGTTGCATTGCGCCTTGTCTTGGCACGTTGTCAAGGGCATATTGCACGTGCCACAAGATCGATTGTGGTTGTTGCGTGAAATGGCTGAGGCTACTCTGTACTTCAGTAGTTCAAAGTTGGCCTCCACCTCAAGGACCCCAGCGGTACATTGGGAGGTGGCTCGGATGTACCCCCAACCCAAATTTGTGGACCCTGATGACACATGCTTTTCTTGTGATGGCACACCTCACATGGCGTGCCACTAATGTAAGGATCTTCATTGTGCCTTGCATGTGTCCATCTTGTGTCAATCGGAGATTTGTGTTGGGTTGCGCCAATTTTGGACGGCCAACCTTGCTGCTGTTGCTGTTGCTTCTCTTGTTGCTTCTGTTGTTGTTGCTGCTTCTGCTGTTAACACCCGTCGTGGTGTGTGGATGTATCGCAAGTGGTATGCAGTGCCTCCTCAATATCCCCAAAATGCCGATGGTCAACTGAGAAATGACCAAGCATTTTGCACCGAGCTGCAAGTGGGGTTGAAAACGGCTCTGTTTGGGATGTGCACCAATAATCCCACGGTGCGTGGCAAACCGCACCATGCAGATACCAAGGCCGACTTGATTTTCAAACGTGTCTTTTGTAACTACTTGTAAGTAGTTCCCACAGATTTTGTTTCTACTGCCCAACCCCAATTATATTTTGTTATGTCGGCCGGGTGCCAACTAATTGGTGTGCATGATGGTTTGGGCTGGGTGGGGCGCCACTAACACAAGTGGCCGAAAAATCGACTCGGGTGCCTTGTGCCCTTAAACAAAAGTACCACCTACCATCGAAGTGTTGACTACCTTGTTTAAAACGGCAGCCGGGGGCGGGGGGACTTAGTGGACCGAGGTAAAACTTAATAAAAAAATTTTGAAAAAAATTTTAGAAAATTTTAAAAAGTTTGCTTTTTTTACCTAGTTAAAAAAAATTTTCGAAAAAAATTTTCAACAAATTTTTTTATACTAGGTTTTACTACATTTTACTAGGTTTTGCTACGTGCATACTAGGTTTCACCAAATGCCTACCCCTTTTCTCTTGCCCCGCACTCAGGGCCCGGGTACATCCACGATGTCAGCTGCTCTGCATTTATACCATTATCCACGCATTGTTTTCTTTTTCAGTGCTATTGTCCATGTAACTATGCAACGGCACGCCACTTCATACAGTGGTGAGTCATGCGTCCACGTCCACGTAGACTATACCTATTCTTAGCATTTGGCTTATTTGTTTATTGTTGCGTTCAGACGTTGTCCTCCACCGCGCAACGAACCCACCGTGCAAGACCATGGCAGGTACTCTCCGAGGACCACGGTCGTCGTGCTCCGTTGAGCAAAGGTGTTGAGGTAGAGGAGGTGGCGGTGCAACAGGCTTTGGCACCGTCCGGTGCGCCAGGCATTGCATCGCCAGAGAGCGTGTTGCCTCCGGATGCGCTACGTTCCGAGCAAAGCAGCAAGCTGCACATCATTCCTCACTCTGGGGTCCACTCTCGACCCTCAAAAGCCTATGTTGCAATGATTAGCAACGAGAAATATGTCGATGGAGCCCTTGTGTTGGCGGGTTCTTTGACGAAGCATTCAGCGCTGGTGCAGACGCGTGGGTGCGATCTGGTCATAATGCTGACTGGTATCTCTGAGCCGAGCCGAGAGCGATTAAGGGACGTTGGCTACCGGATCGTGCCCGTCAACCGGTCCCTTAGTGGCACGAACAAGCGGAGCGCATGGAAGGCCACTCTCGATAAGTTGTACCTCTTCAATCTCACAGATTACGACACAATCGCCTTTTTCGACGCGGACATGTTGGCACTGCAGAATCCCGACAGCATATTCGACGTGCAGTTGCCCAACAAAAGCTGGATTGCGGCATTGGGCTCCGGCCGGTATTTCGCCACGGGAGTCATGGTCCTCCACCCCAGCGTAGAGGAGTGCAACAGCATCGTCACCTTCTACCTGGAGACATCCCGCAACAAGAGCGACACCCGTGGCTTTTCTGGCTACAACGCAAGGGATGGGCTTGTGTTCCGATGGTACATCAAGTCGCGCCACGTGATGCTTCCGAGTAAGTATTCCGAGTATAGGCCTGGCAGTGCTAACCTCAAGGGGATTGTGCTGTACCACTTCCGCGGGGGCTGGAAGCCCTGGTACAACAAGGCCTGGCATGGAAAGGAAGTGCAACACCTGCACGAGAACCTCAGAGGCCTTGTGGACTCGTCGGGGACTGCCTATAGACTGTGGTGGGAGGAGTACCAAGCATTGCATGTCCGGTTCTGGAGCCAAGGGTTTGCATATGGCGTGTATGGGGGCAAGGCCAACGCTTCACTGGCCACGCCGCACACCCATTTATGGATGGATCGATACACTCCTTGGGAGTACGTCCAGCCCTACACATTGCCGAAGTCGTGAGTCCCTCGATTCAGAAAAGGCCCGAGGGCCGATTCGACGCAACATTCTGTTGTGTGCATGCGGGGCACGTTAATGGCACAAAAATTTGCCACTGACGTGTGCTGAGTTTGCCAATCCTCACCGTCAGCAACCATTGACGACCGATTACAGTCCTCAGCAACTCTCCACAACCTCCGCACAGCAACCGGGGGAGGGACAACCTCAATGCAGACGGGCCAGCCTCCCAGCTCCGCCCCACTTAATGCGATTGACCCCTCCCCCGTATTTTCCGTACGCCTTTGTCGCCGCCCAACCCCCGTTCCCCCACGTGACAACTGGACAATGATACCCACCCACCCACCGAAACTGCCCTCCTGCCGTAATGAACATCATGGCCCGTTGCTTTCCGCTAGAAGCATTTCCGCTCAAAGCATGCGTCCCTTCGTGCGCTTGCCATCATCTTTTTTTTGGCGTCCATTGGCCTTAGAGGGTCAACAGATGCAGCTTTGCAACCGGAGCGGACACCAGACTAGCAGACAACCACCAATATTTACGCCACATCGGGGTCATTCCCCTCCCCTTTGTTGATTTTCAGAGTTTTATGCTATGTCTGATGATGCCACATTTTGCAGGTTTGCAGCCTTCCTGATTGGTTGCTGCATTGTCTCACTAATTTTTTGTGGAGGATGCACTGGTCTCGGCCTCTGAGGTACTTCTTTTCTGGCAAGCTGGTATTTCCTTGCTGTCATACATGAGTTCTCCTGCTACGCTGTTGGCCGTTTTCTTGTTTCTGGCTGTTTCATAAGCGCCATGTCTTTGTGTAAGAGTTTCTTTTCTCAGCATTTATTGGGCAAGTTATGCACCCAGCAGCCCAGCTTGGACGGTGAAGATGGCTAATTCCTCAGTGCCCTGCATTTTTCCACTGACAAAGGTGCATTGGAGGAGCCTCCATTTTTGGGTTGGCAGTACTCCATCAATACTCCCTGTGCTGTGGTAGCATTCTTTTCATTTCATTTGCTTTACCTATTTCCTGGCTGTTTTCTGGGTGCCGATGTTGCTGTGTAGTGCCTTTCTGTGAGGGTCCCATTAGGGGGTGAAAGCTGTGTAATTGCCCCAAACGGTGCGCACCGTGCGCGCACCATGCACACGTTCCCACCAGGCCAACCGTGGAAGGGAGGTTTAAAGAATGGGATCTGTGTGTATCTGCCTCCTCTGCCAACTGCTCCTCTGCTCGTCAGGTATTTCCACACTTAGTATTGAATGTTGGCGAAGCTCGGAGCCTCTCTGAGTTACCAACGTTCGGTAACCAAAGGGCAACCCCAGAGTGGTCATTATGAAGTGTGGTGCAAATCACCCTCTTCATCGCTATCTCAAGGTTGGTTGATCATCCTCTCTTCTTCTCCTTCAAAAAGGGCCGCAAGGCAAGAAGCTCCAACTGATACTCAGCCTCTTCCTCAACGTGATCTAACCTTCAATTTGTGCCAGTGGTTCCCACTGAGCACGTGCAACAATTCAAAGTACTTTGGTTCCACAAGAAGAAGTGATACACAGTGCCTGTGGACAAGGTTGTTGTAGACTGCGTTTTTCATTTGGCCAATACGCACCATGTACTTTTGTTGCATGTATTGTCAAGTTCACAAGTTGGTGGTGTTTTGTGGTGCACTCATTGTCAGTTCCCCCTACCCCAAGGGGGGGGGTGTCGTGCAAAAGGGGGGGGGTCCTGCAGGAAGGGCAGGGTGCCCCTTCTGAAACATCTGCAAAAAGAAGCTTCTGATTGGCAGGTATCACATCCCAGGTATGCTGGACCAGTTCCTGGAACAGACGTAAAACGCAAGCCCCACCACGCACCCACACCACCCACACAGAACACACACCGTAGGGACCTAGGTTGCCAAGGGACAGTAGCAAGTGTTCTCCATGGAGCTAGCACTTGACTTTGAGGCCTTTGCTTGTCGACCGATGCGGCCCCATAGCGCAATACATTGGACAGCAAGTGTTGCTCCTGAAGAAGGGCAAAGTTCTTAGACTAGCACTCAGCGCCAGATTTGGTGCAACCGCCGCCGCTTCACGGTTTTATTGGTGCCTACTGGTGTTTATTGATATGTGTGCTTTGTTTGATGAAGATTTTGGGCCTGCTTCTAGTGGCCTTTGTTATTTCTGAAAAATAAACAAAAACAAACATCCAAATAAACGATCTACAGGCCACAGGCGAAATCCCTTTTGGTACGTTTATTTCATGTTTGGGCCTGGCCGCACAAGAAAGCCGAGTACCACAAGCTCCACTGACCAACTAGCACTTTTCGCTTCCCTTTTTGAGGGCGGGAGCAGTCCCAGGTGTAAATGCCCGGCCGCTGTTTACCAGGTTGCACAGTTGCAGCGCGTACTACGCCTGCAACAGTATGGGGCACGCCGTTGGACCAGGTAGTAGCAAGCGATGGTGCTGCCAAAGGAGCAGATGACAAGGAGCCATTGGACCCAACTACCCCCCGGGTAGCAACATCACAGTGGCCAAGAGGAGGGGCGAGGAGGCCCAGTGGTGGCAAGGTGTCCAGGGAAGGAGGAGCATGGAGGACAGCTAAGGGCTTTGCTGCGGACTTCTACAAGGACACGAAGCTAGCAGGCCAAATGGCAGTGAGAGAGAGCACATGACTTAGGAAGGAGATGGGGTTGGACCAGTGGTCTTCTCTCCCAAGCGGCAACGCAAGCCGGAGCTGAGGAAGCGGCTACCACGCCCATGGCTGTGCGAGCAACACACCAAGCCTTGGTGCATGGCATGCGCCTTGCTGCAGGGTGATAGACAATCCAGAGCAGGCTGTTGGGCAATGTCCATGAGGCATCCCACTGTGCCTTGCCAGCCACAGAACACGGGGGCACACACCATCAGCCAAGAGGAGATGGTAGGGGACGGCACTGTACAAAATCTGGAACACACACGCACCACAGGACGCCAGGCTTAACGAAATGCCGAACCCATAGCAACCTAACCTACCCTAACCCAACCCACACCAGGGCTCCCGTGGCACCAAAACACATAGCACTGCACTGCACTGGCAGTGCCACGCACACAATTATACAATAAGCACAGCGAGCTACGAGTCCACCAATGTGACGCGTACCAATCCGTTCGCCACGGCCCCGACCAAGAAGATTGTGAATGCACTGCCACCGGGCCAAGACCCGCTGAACATATTCGCGCCTATCCCCAAATAGGGGTCGAAAATCGCCATTTGTGTGAGTAACAAGGAGGTGCAGGAAGCTCTGACTGACCTAGAAGTCTCAGAACATGTGGTAGCGGTATCCCTTGGTCCCCACTCCACCCTCACGAGCTGGCTGACCCCCCCCACCACCGCCAAAAGAAGTGTTGGGCCAATTCGAGTCGAAATGGTACTCCCGCGAATGCTATTCCTATGTCCCTTTCAACGTACAGCAAGGAAGACTCAATCCGTTTGAATCAATCGTTGAGGTCTACCTCAGCAAGGCAATCGTGTGTCCACAACCCATTTTTGGTCGGTGTTGAACTGTCACATGATGCAAATTCTAGA
Source organism: Eutreptiella sp. 'Long Island Sound 2002' (assembly GCA_964036045.1). NCBI lineage: Eukaryota > Euglenozoa > Euglenophyceae > Eutreptiales > Eutreptiaceae > Eutreptiella > Eutreptiella sp. 'Long Island Sound 2002'. Next base: position 128,398,013 of record OZ038382.1, on the reverse strand, counting down.
CAAACTGCATCACAAACCATGCACTCAGTATGAATCAACAAACAAATCCGCCTCGGATTTCAAAAGCGCACTGATGCACAAACGTTCATCCAAATAGCAATGCCCACACTGCGCAACCTTGGCTATAGTTCCAAAACTGAGGGTACAAAGGACGAATTTTGGGACAAAGAAGGAACAAGCACAAGTGGGTCCTCCTCTCGCTCCCTCTCCTCGGTGGGATCAAAACAAACAAATGACAAAAAGGATGAAGTGGTTTTTGTTGATCTCCCTGAGTACCGGCGGAATTCTAAAGATTTGCGAAAATATTTGATTTCTGGCACAAGATGTTGTTGTCCGCAAAAAAAAAACGCAAAAAGAAAAAGAATTGTTGGGTTCACGCCTTACGCAAAAATGGGTTCCGCAAAAAAAATCTCAAAAATAAAATAATTCTTGCCCCTGCCCCCCTTTTTGCAAGAATGCTAGAATCGCGGGAGAGTTTGCCCCACTGCTTGTTGTCCCCTCTTCCGTATCTCCTGCCCCGTTCTGCACCTTGCTTTGTTTTCAGAGAATGATTTATCCAGGATTGTCACAAGTGTTAAAATACCGTGCGACGCATGGTAGTGGAATTCGGTTGCTAATGTGGCCCAAAGTAGATAAAGGGGCTAGTTTGGGCCGTGGTTATTTGAATGTGGTTGTTGATGTGCCCCAATGCAAATAAAGGGGCTAGTTCGGGACGTGCATATTTGAATGTGGCTGTTGATGTGCCCCAAAGCAGATCAGAGGGTTAGTTCGGGACGTGCATATTTGAATGTGATTGTTGATGTGCCCCAATGCAAAAGCAGGGGCTAGTTCGGGACGTGCACATTTGAATGTGGCTGTTGATGCGCCCCAAAGCAGATAAAGGGGCTAGACCGGGACGTGCATATTTGAATGTGGCTGTTGATGTGTCCCAAAGCAGATAAAGGGGCTAGTTCAGGATATCGGGTTGCCAGTCTTTTTGTGATTGCAATTTGTTTGTTGGTTGTTGGTACAAAGGAGTAAACCCGCAGCCAGCCCCGAAGCAACCGAAGGCCAGTTCTGCCCCAAAGCCTGCCCCAAAGGCAGTGGGATTTTTCGTGGGGAGGAGTGTTTCGTACACTTGTGGCAACGGGGCAACGGTTCGGGCCAAGGTGGTGAGAAATCATGGGAATGGCAAATATGATATCTAGTTCCAACAGGATGGCAATGATGTGGTCCGCCTTTCTGTGCCTAAGGCCAAATTGCAAATTGCATAGGTGATCTTTTGTGTGTTCATCCTATTTCTCTTTCACAGCCATGTACAGTGCTGTGGTTTTCTTGTTGTCTGATCCTGCAGACTTTTCTCTGGCATGTTTTCAGCATTTCATGCACTATTATCGAGACGAAATGACAAGGCAGCATTATACGTGCCATGCGCACTATTATGGACAAGTTTGGAACTGGTTTGTTGAAAAACTGGGAGACGTGAATCATGCTGGTTGGTGCTTATCTGTGCTATGGATTGCAATCCCACAGTCCAACTGATGGACCCTTGTATGCCTGTGTAGGAATGGACTGCAATCCCAGAGTCCAAGGTACGCATGGTTTCTTGCAGTAGCAACAAAATGAATACCAAAACGCAAAAAAAAAAACCACAAAAAAAATTAATTTTTGGTCCAACACCGTACGCAAAAATGGGTTCCACAAAAAAAATTGCAAAAAAAATAATTTTTGCCCATTTTTGCCCATTTGGGATGGTGCCACAAAAGTTTTGCTTATTAATAATTCAAAACACCCAACGCAAAAATTAGGGTTCTGCGAAACTTTAGAATGTGGCCGGTACCTGTCCAGTGAAATCGGTCATGGTAGACAAGGGACTGGCTGTCAACGACACGCAGATCCCCCTGGAAAAACTGAAATGGACCATGGGAAACCTCAAGCAACCCAGCTGGCTTGTCACTGCCCTGTGCGCAGGGTAGTTGGCGGGATCCGTCCTCACCCTGATAGCTGAAGACGGTCACACGAACACTGCCACGATCAGAACCACAGGTGAACGGGAACAGGCACGCCTGACCTGGCAGAATAAAAACAGGGAAAGGAGGCAGCAACAGCAACAGCAACCCTCATCAGCCCCCCCCCCCCCCCTCCTTTGCCCCCCAAGTCCAGGTGGCACCGGCCATGCCAGCTACGTCCAGTTTCCTCCCGCAAAATCAGTCCTCCCTCTTTCCAATTCACCGAGTTCCCAGTATGAATGTGGGACAACAGCCGCCTAAGCTCCTGCAGCAGAGCCCACGGCCTTTTGCCTACTCCTCTCTCTCCCCTCTGAATGCCCAGAACGTGAACTATCTGCAGGCTCTGCTCTCACAGTCAACTCAGCAGTCCTCACAATCCTCGGTAGACACAACACGGATGATAGCTTTAGACATTGACAGCCTGCGCGGAAAACGGTCCCGAGATGACAGAGACAATGCAGCCTCATTTTGTCGCAACACACACTGTAGACAAATCAAAAGCCTTTCCACTGGGCTCCGACATCACTATAGCTACAGTGAGCGCGAATGGGGCTCTCACGGAACAGGAAGATGACTCCCACATGGTGCCACGCATACAACTCATTTTGAAAAAATTCAACAAAATGAACATGCAGGTTTTTGCCCTGCAGGAGCCGCATTTAGCTGAAGGTTCAACAAGCTTGGAGTCTGCCAAGGCCTGACTGCGACACCTCGCTGACCAGTCAGGATACGACTTAATTGTACAGGTATGCCCCCCAGGGGCCAGAGGCGGTGTCGCCCTCTTTGGAAGAAACAATGGACACACACAAACTCTATATCTATTTCCCCGAGAATCATGGCAGTCAATCTCACCAGCCCAGAAGGACTGCCCATCACTTTTTCTGCTGCACATTTCAGTGACAAAGGTTCCCTGCGTCAACAACAGTGGGAACAGTTTACTGAACTCCCCTCACACTTCCCTTTTTCCGAGCATGCTGTCATGTTGGCGGATCACAACTCCGTCATCACACCGGGAGAGGATTTCGAAGTTATCTCGGTACATGATGACCTCACCCCCTCAGCACGTGCACACACGACAGAGGTACGTGGTCTGGCAGAGCTCTGTCTGCGCAATGCTTAGATTATCACACACACACACACACACACACACGACTCCACACGACTCACAAAGGGCCAAAGGCTGGACCCGGGGATTCCACACTAAGTGGAACGACAACTAGCCAAACCCGACCTAGCACCGCCGCAGAATTGAGAAAGTGCATGTCTCTCAGCACATATGCAATTCCATTAGGAGATGTTACACCTGCAAGGCCTCAGACAGCGACCATAGGGTAGTGGTGGTCACGCCCCCCCCCCCCCTCCGCCCGGAAGTGCAACTGCGCAAAAGAATCCCCACCTCCTTCCTAAAGGATGATGCGGCGGTAAATGCATTCAACATGCAGCTCCGAACAATCGTCGGGGAAGAAGAGGACCGGTGGGAACAGGCTGCACGCACCATTTCAAAAGTAGCCGTCACCTATGAGCGGCAACTGCATGCAACAGGATTGACCCAAGCAGTATCGCTGCTGGACCACTGCTCCACAAGACACATCACCCCAGAAGCGACCTCCTTCCTCAGGGACCAGGGTCTCAAGCCACCAGGGCCGGAGCAAGCATACAACATGCTGGTAGCGCTGGCTGAGCGCGAAACACAACGTACAGCGACAGAGCGAGTCATGGACAACCTACACATTACACTACACTTCAAGAGGAGCCGGAGCCGCAAACCAAGCAGCAACGAAAGGCAGAAATTGCCCGCCTGGTGAGAGAGCTATAGCACAGACGCAAACTCAAAGCACTAAGAAATCAGGCAGGCATCCGACGCATGCAACCTACGGATATTGCACCCACACTCATGGAATACTGGTCTGAGGTGATGGCCCCGGGCCAAAAAACAGTACTTGTGTGTCTGCACTTCATGGATGCCCTTCCTCTCAAGCCCACCTTCAAGGGAGCAGCCAAACTCCTCCTGCAACCCCCTCTCAGAAACCTTGGTGCTGACGGCACTAAACAAACTGAAAGGAGGCTCTTCGCCGGGCCTAGATGGCATCCCGGCTGAAACCTCATGGCCTTCCCATCTGTACTTGCGCCAAACATGACTAAAATGATTCAACACTTTTTGACCACAGGCCAAATCTCTAGACGCTAGGCCCTGGCAATCCTCTCCCCCATCCCCAAAGAAAAAGGCTCCATATGTGTGGACGAACGGCGCCCCTTCTTCCTGTAGAATGTGCTGTTTAGATGGGTCTCCATGGTTCTTTATTTAATGCTTAAGGATCTCATCCATTTCCTTTACCCCCCCCCCCACGAACAAAAAGGGTTGATGAAAAACAGATTCATCTTTGAACACATTTGGGAGGCCCGGGGAGCCTAGGACGGTATGGAGGAAGGTGTTTTCGTGTCCATTGACTTCTCCAAGGCTTTCAATTCCGTGCATCACAATTATTTTAAACCTTTCTTTCTTTACATCGGCCTACCGGTCCCACTAATTGCCCTCATTCTCTCCATGCTCACGCCGCCTTTCATTTTTGGGGTGGGAAAGGGGGTGGTTCCAATGATACAGCTACACTCCAAGTCAGGGGTGCGACAAGGGGACCCACAGTCGCCGGCGCTTTTTCCATTGGTTTGCTCAGTACTAATTCCGCTGCTCTGGCACCTCAACCACCACATCCGCGCCCTCTTTTACGCCGATGATCTTTTGCTGTATATACCCCTCCCCCCGGGGCTGGTCTGCCCCGTCATGACACGAATATTTGAAATCTTGCGCATCTATGCCGAATACGTGGGGCTTTGCCTCAACCACAAAAAGTTAGCCTTCCTTTTGAAAGGTTATTGGTCGGCCAGACACAAACAGCTGCTGAGGCGCACCGGGGTGGACATAAAGACCAGCGTCAAGTATTTGGGGGTCCTGTTTGGAGAGGTCTCCCCAGAAAAGGCATATGCCCCACTTCTGGCCAGGGCACAGGCCCGAGCCTCATATGCGGCCAGCCTACGCCTCACCTTGCCGGAATGCATCGCCTTACTGCAGGATTGGATCTTACCCCTTCTGATCTACCCCGCCAGGTCGTACTTCCCCACAGAGGAAGTGTGTTCCAAGCTGGTTGATATCTACCGGACAACACTATGGGTCAGCAGCTAGGGGATTACACTACCGATCCTAGAGCAACCACCTCGGGAGGGGTGCCACCACCTCCCACAACCGGAAATATACTTACTTTGGCTGCATGCCACCCCGTTTGTGTTGACGTGCCAAAACCCCTCCCCACCCGCAACCATTGCGGTTATGCATTTGCATCAATGGGCAGAGAGGTATGGAATCCCACTGGATGCGCCCAACCTCCCCTGGCTCCAGCTCTGACCAGTTCCCTGGGCCAGCTACCCCTTCCTAGGCACCAGCTGCAAAGCATACTCCTTATTGCGCAAGCACGCCCCTGTACTACCCCCCACAGCGCAACAGGCCAGTTCCCTGTCACCATGGCATTCTGCATTGTTCGAGGACATAAACCACAATCCCTACTTTTGCCCCCGCCTCATCAGAAAGGGCATCCGCAGATTGGAGCAGCTCACAGAGGAGCTGCGAGCCACTCTCCCCCCCACGTGGGTACCGGTTTATCAAGTGCGCTTGGCAACCCTCTGGGAATCGTCGAATGGCCGCCCCCCCCCAAGAGACACTGCCGACGTTTTGGTCCCAGTGGAACAATCGAGTCATGCTCCGGTATATCATGTCCCACAACCCCCCCCCCCTCGGCAAACACCGGAAACCTGGGAAGCACTCCTCAAGCTGCGACTGCCACAGGGCGATCTCACGTTCATGCAAGCGGCGATGTGGAGGAAGCTACCGGTAGGGGACAAGCTAAAAAATTGGCTCCCTCATGCCACCCAATGTCCTATGGACGGGCATGTGCAGACCATAGTTCATGCCTTGACTTCTTGTCGCTTTTTGGCGGCGGCATTTCACATTACCGTGCAATGTATGGGCCCCGCCATACTGGGGGACACCAAGGAAACGGAACCCACGGAGCTCCTAGTCGAGCAGCCGGCCCTCTCACTCCAAACCCCCCTTGGTCTTGTTTACTGGTTTGCAGTCACAGCCTCGTGGGGCCTGCGCAATTTGGTCCAATTCAAGCCCCCCCCCCCCCCCCTTCCTGGGATCTATTCCTCTCCATGCGGCTCCAAGTACTTCAGAGATGGTCCCTTCACCCTCAGCCCACCCTCCCAGCCGAAGAAACACAACTCCTACACCATGCAATCAAACAACTCAAGGAAACAGGACACCTCCAGCACCCGCGAGTACAACAGGTTGGCAGCAGGTCACCCCCCAAAGCTCCACGGGCAACGACGCAAAAAACGGAAAAGGGACCAGTATGCCGCACAAATGGCAGAGTCACACAAGGTGCTGGTGGACAAGTACAGGCAGGCAGGATGGGAAATCATATATACGGACGGATCATCAGAGGACCATCCCACGGTGGCACGGGTGGGGGGCCATGGGGTGTACTTCGGGGACTCCCGGGACACCGCAACGCATATCCCCGGTGAGGAAAGGTAGACGAATAACCGAGGCGAGCTCAGGGCGGCGCTGCATGCGGTCCAGCACAGGAATAAGTCCAAACAGCCACTGATTTGTTCTGACTCCTTGTTCGTCGTCCACGGCATCACGGGGAAAGCCCAGAAGTGGCGCCGCCATGACTTGCTAGGATCGGCAGGGCCCGTGGGACACGTGGATCTCTGGACCCAGCTGCTACACGAAACGGAGTCTCACGAGGCAGCCATTCAATGGTTGCATGTCCCCTCGCACATACGCGTGGATGGTAACACGCACGCGGACCGGCTGGCTGACATAGGACGCTAGCGCTCCCCCTTGCTGAAGGGGCCAGTCACGGTGTGACTGGCAGGCGGGGAATCACTGAACAAGTCGGAATCGGAGCCGGAGTCCGACCTTGAAGCCCCAGTTATGTGGACAGCTATGGAGGGGGTGGGGGACCACGGCACCCCCCTCCCCGCATGGCAGGCGGCGAGCAGCGAGGAAAGGGAGGGGAGGAGGGGGCAACCCCTGCTCAACACCCCTCCCCCCCCCTAGACCCAGCGACCACACCACAACCCAAACGCACCTGTTGACACACAGAGTATGTCACGCCACAAATTCATGGGCCACACGGTGGTCTTGTGGACATCGAAATTTGCACCCCCCACTTCACGGGCGCCGTGTCCATCCACGGGCCGCTCCACCCCACCCTCCCACTAGCGTTCTCGGGCCCCATCTCGGGCACGAGCTCCCCACTCCCCTCCAGTGAGATCGCCTATACAGATTGAATTTCTCTCCCCTGACACTCTCTCACTCTCCACGGACACAACATCGACCTGCAGCACCGAAGGATCTCGGTGTGTCACACCGATAAAGATGTCTCCCCTGTTCTAACACACCCATACACACGCGCCCACGGGATTAACCACGGCTGCAAGTACAACCCCACCCGGGAACACCCCCCACCAAGTGGCGGAGCTAGGTAAATGGTAAGAGACATAGACGGCCCAATGGCGAGAGCGGTAGTCTTCAGTCGTCCAGTGCGGGGGTTCGATACCCGGTGGCTTCGGCTCCTGGGTCCCCTGCATGTAGAGCTCTCTAGTGGGCATGGTTTGAACCACCCACCCCTACAACAGCCCGCGCCACCGCCGGTACCGGCGGATCGGGTGAAGATCTCGTCTATTTTTGCACCTAGGAACACGCCCGCCCCAAAAAGAAAACACATCGTGGCACCACACACTTGTAGTAGCGCGCGCTGCCACCGGTACTCGAACGGATCGATCGGAGGTCCCACCCTTCGACGGACGGCAACGGGGCTCGAACGGCGCCACCACGGCTGGCGCCGAATGCGCCACCACTCGGAAAGCGGCCGCCACAGATGGAATATACCCCACCCAGTGAACGGCAAATGGTTACCCCCCCCGAATTGAATCTCTCTCCCCTGTGTTCACGGACACCGCAACGACCTGCGTCTTACACACCCAAACACACACACACACATGTATGTGCCTGGTATCTCTGTATGTTATCCTGAACCCACTAGGCCTTTAGGCCCAAGGTCCAACAACAGCAAACAAGGGGAGGGCATGGCCGAATGGGGCCAGTAGAAGCAAGTGCCCGCCCCCTGGTGACCCCTGACCTGCATGTACGCCCCCAATCCTATAGAATAACGGCCAGGCGTACAGGCGTGAGCCTGGCGGCATGTTTGCCAACCTACAGCCCAATAGGCGACAGCTGACCTGGTATAGTGCCACAGGGAGGAAGGGACCTTGGCCCTCAACCCTAGCCATTGAACACTCGGACAGCAAGCACAGAGATCAATGATCTGGAACAATGAACTGGGAGCAATGAAGACCGTGGGGCAGGCGCGGTTGGAGCTAATTGCGGTGAAGCAAACCTGGCCCATTGTGGCCCCCTCTTAGAATTGTACTTTGGGTGGGTGGGTCTGTAGTCTAGGACCCCCCGTTTAATGTTATTGTGCAGGCTGGTGGCACTTTTTTTTCGATTTAAAATATGGTGAACCACCTGAATAGGAGATATGTACAGCAGAACTAGACTGTAGAACGGTAATGCAGCTTAGTGCCGATCGAGCGGTCTCAGGTTCAATTCATGGTTAGGGAAACTGTTTTGAGCTCCGCTTTTTTTTTTTGCACTGTTTGGAGCTCCGCTTTTTTTTTGCAAGGTTGGGAGCTACAATGACACTTTTTTTCATGCCATTGGGGTCGGTTTGTGGGTACCTGCAGACCTGTGCATCTACAGACCTCATTGTTTGATTTTGCTTTGCTATGTGGCAGCCGTGGTAGCATCACCTCAGGTGGGGCTGGGGAGCCGTTCAGCCCCGGGAGAGCGCCTCAACCTCCCCTCAAATGTTTATACGAGGGGGGGGAGTATGGGTGGGTGGCTTGGTCTTGGGTGGGTGGGTGCCTCAAAATCCCAAAGCCCCCCAGCCCCTTATAAACGAAGCCTGCTCTCCGCCTAGTGTAGGCCTCTTTCTTCAATACTGCTTTTTCTGTGCGTAGCACACTGCTGTTGTTTACTCAGCCTTCCAGTTTGTCTTGTGCTCCAGTAGCACATTGGGATGCCTTCGGGCGTGGCAGTTCCTGGTATCAGATACAACTTATCCTTACTATGTGTGATGTCCGCTACCACACCGTCTTGTGGGACAATTGTAGCACTGGACAGCTCTGATCCTTAATTCCGAGAGATTTTCTCGAGTGCCTTTTGATGAGAAGGCTCCGGCAGCTTGTCATGGCTTGACCCCGCGCCAAAGAAAAATAGCAGTTCGAGCCTAGACATGGCCGGATATGGCCATCAACATAGGGTCTCACTGAGGCGATGGGCTAGGTCCAAGGACTTCTTGTGCTAGAATGGCTGGTGATGCTGTATGAGTATTGGGGGAACGTTAGCGCGCTAGGCGCACGCCGGGCATCTTTTGTGATACGTGCCCCACCGGTGGCCTTCTAGGGGGTGCACTAAGGGGGCGCACTTAGCGCAGTGCAGCTATCTTGGCGTCCGGCTCTGCTGGAGACCCATACTTTGAGATACTAGGAGCATCATGGTGACCCCTAGCGTAGGTTTTGACTTCTGATTTTGTCCCCTTTGTTGGGGACCCCCGAGAATGTAGGGGTGATGTAGCATTTCCGCCCTCTTTTGGGCCCCAACCTTCCAGTGCAATTGAGGAAACCGGGACAATCTCTCAATCCACGCTTTGTTGTGTGGCCGTTTGAGTTGGGGTTAGGGACTCGCAATCCACGCTTTGTTGCGTGGCCCCTCGAGTTGGGGTTAGTGACTCACAATCCATGCTTTGTTGCGGCAGAGTGTTCCCCGTGTTCGCGAATACCTTAACCATGTCATTCAACAGATTCAATGGGAGCATGTCCCGCCTCATGTTTGGACTGACCAAAGCAACTCGGCCGCCACGCAAGATGAGGCAGAGAATGAGGCAGAAGCGTGTGTGTTGTGTTGCGAGAAGCGCTCCACGGTCGCAGTTTGTGATGAGTGTAAGGAGCACTATTGCACTGAATGTATTGACACCCACACTTGTGGGACCAATGTTGTTTGTTAAGTACAATACAGATGACAGTTGGAGTTGCTGAATTCACAGATATTGCTTTATTATGCAACGTGCTTTGTAGGGAAGGTGTGCAGTGCAACGTGGTCTACTTGGGGGGCTTCTCCATGAGAGGGTAAATCTGGGGCTGAAGTCGGGATAGTTAATAGAAAAGTAGCGCGCCGGGCAAACATTCCCCCAACTGACCCTACTGACCCATACTGGTCCACCTCCTTAATATGGTTGTCCTCCCACACAACGTGCACAACCACGAGGTTGTGGGATTGATTCCTAGTTCGTGTGTATCTTAGGGCAGGCGGCAGTACCACCCCCTTGCATAGTAATTGCCCCTGCATCGTAAGCGGGGGTCGGGAGGGGGGGGGGGGGGCGAGGGAACCATCACTTTCTGGTTTGCAAATTTACTTAGAAGGTCGGATATTGAGTCTCTCCTGTGCGTTTGCTGGCTGGACAAGGTAGTATTATTGGTGTATTAATGTGTACTTCAGATTTCTTGAACCCAAGGCACTCCACTGTACCCTGTATTGTGCAGAATACTTCAGTTTTTCGCAATTTCAGCCATGGATGTTGATCACATTGACACGTACCTAGCTGGTGCTGTTGTCAATTTCAAACGTTCTGGTGGCAGTATTGTGCCTGCCAAGATTCTGGGCCCCTCAGAGCGCGGTGTTGACTACCAGACCATCACATATGAGTGCTCTGGCACTGTCGTGGCGCATGACTGTGCCCCTATAGCACGGATATCCGTCGTCTGTGTGCCAACACCCCAACGACCCACCCCAGCTTCCTGAGCCCCCAATCGGGCAGAGAGGAGGAGCCCCCTGCCAAGCCTGCTCCTAAAGCTGCCAAACCTCCTGCCAAACCCTCAACCAAGAGTGCAACCAAACCTGCTGCCAAGGTGGCAGCTAGGCGTGCAGCCCAGGTGGCAGCCAAGCCTGCAGCCTAGCCTGCAGCTGGAGAGCCCATTCCTGTGGCCCCTGTGGAGCATATGCAGCTCTTCAGAGTTAATACTCCCGCCACAAAAAGTGGCACACAGAGCCTGTTTCTAAGTAGAGTTGAACACGCATCAAAACAGGCAGTTCCCGGCTCATTTTGTTGTTCATACGCCTTTGTGTCTGCACGTCTTGTTTGTGTCGTGTGTCCTTTGCATAGTAATGGGGGGTGCGAGGGAACCGTCACTTGGGGTCTTTTTTGGCAGTAGCCAGCTTTCTACCATAAGCCCTAAGGGCACCCACTGGGGAAATCACCAAATTGCCTCGGCCATGGAGGTCACCATGCTGCCACGAGCACCGCCCATTGGCCCACAGTCACTATCTTCTTGTGATCCTCCGCCTGTGCCCTGTATTGAGGTCCAAAAGTGGGGTGGTGGCTCTGTGGCTTCCACTGTGCCAGCTCCATGGTATCAGTTCAATGAGCCCGTCTTTGCCATGTTGCCTCGTGTGTGGAAGGGCTAGTGCCAATCAGAGGCTACGCTTCCCAAGCTAAGGATGTCAGTGTGTGACTGGTTGTCCATGCATACTTCATAAAAATGGTCATATCCCCACTCCACGCAACACATGTGAGTGGGATCCCATGGGACATTGGCGGACAAAGTCCAGTGGGCTGAATGATGGGATCAATTGCAGCTGCTAGGAACGAGCATATCCATTCAGTGGATGCCATTTCACATGAGGGGATCGGAGAATTAGATTGCAGATGTGCAAGTAAAGACTTGGCAGACAGCTTCCATGCAGCACGTGAAGTAGGATAGGCAACAAAGAGATGTGGGGGGAATTAGGGAGAAATGCATGAACCACAGCTTGATAATGTGAGCAGGGGGTCCTAGGGATTGACAGTGCGGGTAGGCAGTGTACCCCTAGAGTAATCTGGCCCTAGTAAGGGCAAGGAATGATGTGTTTGGCAACTTGCATATATTGTGGAGGCGGGACTGGTACCCCCCCCCCTTGTATAAGCTACGCCCCTTCGTGGGTGCTATTATGATGTCAGTCGCTCTCCTTGAGTGAACAAACGCACCCACCTGCTTTGTCTGTGCCCTGTCTTTCCCCTCCTCCCTGCGTCGTCTTGCGGGAGAGTAGGATGAGCCAGAGATCCAAAGGCCGCGGCAGTGCCAAGGATCATATGGCTGCGCATCGCACCACCGGAGAGCCGGTGCTACCTGCTGCTGAATCACAGCAGCTTGTCTCGATGACCCCCCTACAGCCGCCGGATTTCGTCCTGCAGAACGAGTTCTGGCTGCATGGGGGTGTCCCTGATGTGGATAACAGTTCGGTCAAGTTTTCGGTCCTGGATGAGGTAAATTCTGTTGAGCGCATGCGTACGCTTTTTCACGGCGCCAGCCCAAACCTGCTGCTAGTGGGTGAGGTGGATGGTGAAGACATGTCGGTCTTTTTGGAGTACGTGCATAAGTTGATGAAGCTCCTGACGACCCTTGGGCGGCTCGATCTAGTTCTGTTCAAAAAAATCAACCAAAGTGGAGAGCTCCGAGTTCCTGATGGCGCCTATGAAGTTGAAAGACAAGTTGCCGTTCGTCCCTGTGCGTGTGGGGCAGTGCGACAGACTGGTGGGCTCTGTGTCGAAAGCCCAGTCCTACGACGTGTGGGTCGCCACATCCACACACCGGTCACGCATGGAGTCTCCTTCGGTATACTACAAAATGGTAAACCTGCGGCTTCCGGGGGAAAATGCGGATGGTCTGCTGTTCCCCGACCTGGAGATCGATTACCCCATGCTGATTATACAGTATGGCTTTGCCTGGGAGGATGAGCTAATGACGTACTTGGACATCGACAAGAATACAGCGGTCATATGTCCGGGGGTGGACACCGCCAGCAGTCGGTACCTCTACCTGGAGACTGATCTTGCTCAGGCAAAAGGGGTAGTGGAGACCTTTGGCCGCTATCCGCGATTTGCTCTGCTGCCTCTCAAGTGGTACACAGGGGAGGCAGTCAGCGCGGCTGAGCACCGCGTGGAGATCACCATGTCCAAGGAGTTCCAGCCCACCTGAAGAAGAAGAAGCACCTGAAGTACTTCTTTTCCTACGTGATGGCTGCATTATGGGATCTGGGAGACATCCTGTCAGGTAAGCACTTTGCGGCTCAAATCATGCATGCCAAGCGCATCCGAGTGGGTTTGTCTAAGAGGGGCTATGTGTTTGCGCGAGAGAAAATGTCAGCCTGGCTCCAGGACTTGGGGCTGGAGCTGCGGGATGAGCAGTCGGGCCAGCAAATGACCGGGGTGGCAGCATCGGCAGTCACGGTAGCCAGCAGTACCCCGGAGGCATGGGGGCCGTGCGAAAGCGTCTTTCTGACGAATGTTCCGCCGTACTGGCGGGACACAGTCCTACGGCAAGTGCTTCTGACACAGGGCACAGACCAGGAGAATTTTGTGTTGGATCGATGTCGCTTCCATGTGGGGGATATACGGTCCAAAACCTGGATGTTGACTGGACCGAACGCGGGACAGTTGGTCGGCAAGGTTCTGCAGGCGGCGCAGTCATCTACGCTCATAGTGCCCATCTCGCGGCAAGAGTACATGTCGCGGAAGGCCTCAATCCAGGGACGCGGTGGCAAAGGCGGCAAAGGCGGAAAAGGCGCGCCGCCTCCGGGCGGGGCGTCTGACCCGATGGATTTCAACGAGAGCGATGTGGGTGCGCTCAAGGTGTTCAAACGTAAGCGCGGCGACTAGCGACAGGCGCGAGCGTACTGAGCCACTGGCCGTCACTACGGACGGCATTTGGGTCACTGAACGTCAACGGATGGCTCCGACGACCGCGGGAATCGCGTCGCAGCGAGCCACGTCGAGCTTCGGTCCTGAGGCTCGTCAAAAAGCATAATATTGATTTACTGGGACTGCAGGAGACGCACCTGCATGACCAGGGTGTACTGGATGCGCAGGCTTGGTGGCTGCGCAAAAATGGATTCGCGGCGACGTTCAATCGGCAGCTGGACCAGTCGGATAAAGGCTCATCAGGCCTGGTCTGGCAGGAGTCCAAGTGGGAGCATGTCTCCTCCGTGGCAATGGGCCAGGGTTTCTTATTTCGCACATGCGGGCGAAGGTGGGGGGGGACCTGCGGGTCCTGACGGGGCACTTCTCGTGCGACCCCAGCCAGCGCCGGCAGCAGTGGGAGCAACTGGAAACCAAGTTGCAGACGATGCCGCCACTACCGATGGTGGTTCTGGCGGACCATAACAGTGTTATGGTTCCGGGAGTGGACTCCGAGGCCATCAGCAAGGAGATATCGACAGTAGTGTCAGCAAGGAAAGTGGAGGGGTCAGTCTTGGGGGCGTGGGCCCTGCAGGATGCGTGGGTGCATTTACATGGGGAGCGGCGCCAGGAACTGCGGGGATTCACCAGAGCAGAACGGCGCATTGATCGGGTGCATATGCCAACGCAAGCGTTACATTATCTGCGGTCGGTGTATACGGTGGCCACCCCGGCGGACCACAAGGCGGTAGTGGTGCAGCTTGGGCCAGTGGAAGACCATGGGGATCGCCCCTGATTTCGTTTTCCGTTGGAGCTGCTGGAGGACCCGGCAGCGCTTGCGGCGCTGCAGGAGAAGCTGCAGGCAGTTGCAAGCCCAGATTCAGAGGCCTGGTGGGACAGCGTGCGGGTGTTGCTGCGGGATGAGGCAGTAGGCTGGCGGCGGGAACATCCGACGGTGGGCTTCACACAGTTGCAGGCTCTGGTGCGGGACAGTACGCCGGTGCGGCTTGCGCCGGGTGCTGTTGAGTTTTTGCAGGACCTGGGCTACGAAGAGCCCACAGCGTCCTGAGCGTACCAGCGGCTAGTGCGATTGCAGTCGCAGGAGCAACACGAGGAGTTCCAAGAGAGAATGGTGACCAAGCTTCGGTCACAGCTGTTGTCAAGGGAAGAGAGAAGTCGGCGGCAGTCGGAACGCCGCACACGCATCTTTGAGTTGGTGCGACAGCTGCGCGAGCGGCAGTACTTGACGAAAGTGCGGGACCGGGCGGGGGTGCTTCACGAGATCCTTGCAGCAGTGGCGCGTTGCCTGCAGGAATTTTGGGGGGGGGGGTGATGGGGGGGGGGGGCGAGGGATTGAAGAGTGTTAGCGGTATATTGAAGCACTGCCAATACCCCACAGGGTACGGCAGGCGATGCCCCTGTTGTTTAGGGAGTTGAGTGCAGACATCGTGGTGGCAGGGCTGGAGCGTATGAAAAGGGGCTCGGCCCCGGGTATGGACGGCATCCCAGCAGAGGTATATCAGGCGATGCCTGAGGTGTTTGCCCCCAAGCTGCATGACGTCATGCGCGTATTTCTGGCCAGGGGGGGGGGTACCGGACAGTTGGGGCACGTCTCTTTTAAAGTGCTTACCGAAATTTGCAGGGGCGGAGAGGCCGGAGGACTTGCGCCCACTGGCACTGCAAAATGCGTGCCTGAAGTGGATTTCGACAGTAATACTGCTCCAGACCATAGATGCACTGCAGCAGCTGATTCCACAAGAACAGAAGGGTTTTTTACCGGGACGGCACATGGTAGACCACATTGTATATGCACGGTCGGAGTGGGAGCGGCTCCCAGAACAAATCATGGTGGCAGTGGATTTTCGAAAGGCACATGACTCGGTGACGTTCACAATGATGGAAGCGTCACTGCGGTTTTTAGGGCTGCAGGAACAGTATGTGAAGCTGCTGTTGTCGGTGATGGCAGCGCCAGTTCTTTTTTGCGTGGGTCGCACGTTTGAGCCGTCAATGTTTTTGCACCCTAGGTCAGGGATCCGGCAGGGGGACCCGCTGTCTCCACTGCTATTTGATATGATTACTGTTTTTCTCATTTATGACATCAAATCCCTGCACGTCGATGTGCAGATCCTGCTATATGCAGATGACATCCTCTTCTGTGTGCCAGGATGTGGACTACAGCACCAAAGAGACCTGCGGGTGGCGATGTACAGGTTGCGGGTTTTTGGGATTTTTTCTGGGCTCCAGGTGAACGCTCAAAAAACATATGCCATCCTGAAGAGTCCGGGGCTCGACCCCCAGCCGGAGACAGTGGCAGGGGTGATAGTAAAGAGGAACGTGAGATACTTGGGCGTGCAGTTAGGCAACATCACGCCAGATGCGGCTTACGCGGGGGTCATTGCGCGGATGCTCCTGCGAGCCAGGGCAATGGCGGCTCTGCCGCTGGGATTAGAGGAGAAGGCTTTTCTGTTTGCTTCCTGGGTGGCACCAGTCTGTTATTTGACAGCCAGAGCGTATCAGCCGTCGCAACATGTCTGCTCACAGCTGGACATGGTGCATCGTACGGCGCTAGGAATCAGCACGTGGGATCTCACAATGTCGATTTTGGTGCGGCCCCCCCGGGAGGGGGGCCTGGGACAGGCGAGCCTATCCTCATACGCACAGTGGACCCACAGTCACACGTTCGCCCAATATGTGCAGAGGCCGTCGCGGTTTCCAGAGCGACACGTGGGGCCTTTTCGCAGGTGGGCGGGGATGCAGGGGATGTTGTTTGATGAGGAGTTCCTCCCATTTTTTCAGATGAGCCCGCTACCATTGTCGGTACCCTCCTTTCTACAAGGTTCATTGAAGAGTTACTCAGCGGTACGCAGGTGGGGGGGGGGCGCCCCCCCCCCTCCAACAGCAAGACTACCTTTGATGCCGGTTTGGCACAATGCACTGTTTGCTAACTCCTTTCACTTGACGTATCATTGTCCGGCCCTGCTAAAGAAAGGAGTGCTACGGTGGGTAGACCTGGTGGAAGGGGGGGGAATACCGCTGAGCCTGTATGACAACATTGCGCCCACGTGGCAGGGGGTGTACCTTGAGGGGGTACACCAGCTTTTATCGCCGCCTCCGGGGGCTCAGCCGCAGTACGCGGGTCCAGAGTTGGGGAGATGGGTATTCAACTGGGTAACACGGAAAATGCTGCTGTATATGCAGCACAAGCGGCGGCATGAGCCGCGACAGCCACCGGAGGTGTGGCAGACGTTTGGGCAACTGTTTCTGCCGAAGTGGGACCAGGATTTCATACGCCGCGCCCTGTGGCGCAAGTTACCGCTGGGGACGCGAATGGAGCGGTTGGGGGGCAAGCTGTGTCCGTTGGATGGGAGGGTGGAAGACCGCGAACACGTATTTCGCCATTGTATGTTCGGCGCCTTTATGCAGAGCACAGTACGAAAGGCTTTTGGGCTGGTGGAGTCGGGGGGGGTGCAGGTGGAGCCCAGTCGGTTGTTGCGGGACTTCCCGCTGCTTTCACGGACCACCACCCAGGGATTGCTGCTATGGGCGGGGCTAAAGGCACAGTGGAACCTCCGGTGCCGGGCGAAGTACCAGCACCAACCGGCAACGCTGGACGAATTTATTGCGGGGTGGGCAGGGGTCCTGCGGCGCTGGCGCGCCGAGTCCAACATGTCAGTGCCCCGCCGAGATCTGTTTTTATTTATAAAAATTTTGGATGGGTGGTTTGACAACCCGGCAATGCCGGGGATTTTTCAGGGGCCGCCCCAACAGCCAACAACAGTTGGCGGGAAGCCACAAGTGGATAAGCTGCAGGCGAAAGAGGAGAAGTGGGGGGCGTACAAAGAAAAGATGGTGGCAGAGCTGGATACGATGGCGGGGGAGGGGTGGACAGTGGTCTACACAGACGGTTCAGCGAAAGTGGTACGGGGCTGGGCACAGGCAGGGTTCGGGGCATGGTACGGGCCAAGTGCCCTGCGGAATGCCTCAGAGTTCGTCCCTCTGGGGCAGAAACAAAGTGTGAGCAGGGCAGAACTCAGGGGGGTTCTTTGTGCGGTACGTGGTCGGCGGTGGGAAGAGCGCATGGTAGTGGTGCTGGACTCAGAGTATGTGTACAAGGGGATCACACAGTGGTCCAGCAAGTGGCAACGCCACCAGTGGAGGGTGTCAGGAAAGGACGTGGAGCATAAGGACCTGTGGATTGCGGTACTGGCAGAGCGGGAGCTCGCAGGTGACCGGCTCCAGGTGCGGTGGGTGCCGTCCCACCTAGGGGTAGAGGGGAATGAACAGGCAGATCAGCTTGCGGAACAGGGGAGGCTGCTGCATCCCTACAATGAAGAGTCCCCCCCGAAACGACGCTGCCTGGAGCGGCGGTGGGAGGAGTTGGGACTCGAGGAGATGTCCTCAGGGGAGGGGGAAGCCAGTGACAGCGGCCACTCGTTTACCACAGGGAGCCTGTTTGGTGAAAGGGATTAGTCAGGGACGTCTACGAGCTCGGGATCACAGGGGTGGGCGGACAGTGAGGATTACAGCACAGATGTGAGTGACAACCCCCGGAAGAGGGGTAGGAAGACAGAACGGGCGTGAGTGAGGGCAGGACGAGAGAGGACATAGGGGAGGAGCATACCAGAAACACGCGTGGCTCCCTAGTCACCGTTGGTGGCGAAGGCGGCGGACACGCAACCGGAGATCGGCCGACGTGGCCGATTTGAGCCTTGAAGGTCTGCACTAAGTGCAAACCGCAGCAGCAACAGCTGAGGCCAGCGGGGGGTGGAGAGGCCTGGTGGTTGGAGCGGCCGGTGCACAGCACATCGGACAATAGCATATCGGAAACACGCTTGTCTCCCACGTCATCGGTCGTGGGTTCGAATCCCGGCGGGCAGGCCGCTGGGGGTTCATCGTAGTGGACGACATGGGGGGGCTTTGCATTTTTGGAGGTACAAGCCAGCTCAACCCAGTTCCTGCTGAGGGTAGGGAGGGAGACCTGGCCTATCCTGACGAACTGTGGCGGCGCCTCCGGCGCCGTGTCTGAGGAGGAGCTGTGGCGCCTCGCTGGACTGATGGGACAATGTGTGTCGCGGCTCCGCCGCGTGATACTTGATGAGGGCATACGTCTGTCGGTGGGGACGTAATGCTGGACTTTCCACCGCTCTGCAGATAAGCTACGCCCTTGTCCAAGCTACAGTAGGCGTAGGGACCGTATTAATTTGGGACCTAATTTTAATTCGGTACCAAACGTATTGCAGCCACATAAGACATGGGTTTGGTGACGAATTTGCGAGTCACATAGAGTCATGGACACATTTGTTGTGAGTGTTTGCCCACTTGAACCCACATAGCTCTGATTTTTGGTATCCTTGTGCATTATACTCCCCTTGCTTGCGCCAGCTCACCATGCAATCCTCTCTTTTTGAGCCTGGACGCCCGGTGTCGGTAGTTGTATGTGTCGCGTGCAAGCTACACCCGTGTCCAAGCTACAGTAGGCGTAGGGACCGTATTAATTTGGGCCTTTGGCGTAGGGTGGGGTAGGACAATGAGTCCAGCCTTACAACCCAGTCAGTCAGTTGCAGTCAGTACTGACCGGTGGTGGAGATGCTGTTCAGCTGTTCAGTGCTTTTGCTGAGGCAATAGTGTCCAGCGGGTCAAATTTTTGGAACTCCGAATCCCACGACCGCTGCGTTCATGGGGTACAGGGGTTCTGTTTGGAGACGAGGTTTCATGTTTCTGTTACCCTCCATGTCAAATGGCGTTCTGCAGCGTCGGGCCTTGAGCCCCATGCCTTATGAATACTCCGGCATCGATGTGTCCCAGGGGGACCCGGAGGAGCTCTTCAATTTGGTGGAGATGGTCGGCCGTGGGGCCTACGGGGCTGTATGGAAAGCGCAGAACATCCGCACGGCCGAGACGGTGGCGGTGAAGCTGATCCCCTGCAACGCCATGAACGAGGGCCTGGATGCAGTGCGCCGTGAGATCGCCATCCTCAAGGACTGCCAGCACCAGAATATTGTGCAGTATGCTTCCAACGTTCTGCCTAACGACTGGGACCCCCCCCCGGCAAGCACGGGCTGGTCGAAGCACGGCGAACCCGTCTATCTGTCGTTTTTCTGGTTTTCTCTACCAACGGTTTTTGTGGTCAGGAATGTGACGTGAGATGCTTGTGTTCCGATTGTAGAGGGAAAGACGGGCTGGGTCATGCTTGTGGTAGTTCCTCCTGCTCTCATAACACCATTCTGCCTGCCACTGCAACCGCATCCTGCAGAAGAAGCCCGGACCCATCCAAAACCTGCAGGCAAGGCCACTCCACAAAGCCGGCCGCAAAAGGCAAGCATGTACAATTATTTAAGATGACCCACAAATTGCCCCTTCTGGACCCCCCCCATCGCCCCTCCCAGACCCTCCCAAGTCCCCCCCTTTCAGGGTGCAGAGGGTTGTAGAGGGGCACACAGTGTTGAAGGGGGTGCTGCTGAGCACACCATGCCTATCAGCCGCCGCAGGTGTTTCTGGACCTCCAATTGCCTTCTCCGCAGGTACCACGGCAGCTTCCTCTCAGAGAACAACCTGTGGATCCTCATGGAGTACTGTGGAGGGGGCTCCGTGTCAGATATCATGTCCACATTGGAAAGACCCCTCACTGAAGAACAGATTGCTACCATCTGCAAGGTCCTTGGGGTGGTAGTGGGGAGCGGCAGGAGGGCCATGCGCTTGTGTGTCACGGCCTCCTTTTCCGCTTCAGCCGGTTTCGCATCTGTTTTCTTTCCAACTGTTTTTGCCTTTCTGGTCAGCGTTGCCAGGTAAGTATGCCGGACTTTGTTTGGTACCGGCCAGCGTCATTGCTAAGCATGTACTCTCCCGAGGCACCCAGCGTGGTCCAGACCCCTCGTCAGAGGCCCACTCCGAGACAGCGTGTCTCAAAGCCATGTCACACAGGACACGGGACAGTCCCCCGTGGTTTGCGGGTTATTGCGGCCTATTGCAGGTTGTTGCGGCATATCGCGGGTTATTGCGGGTTGTTGCGGCATATTGCGGGTTATTGCGGGTTATTGCGGGTTGTTGCGGGTTATTGTGCGTTATTGCTACTGATTGCGGCTTACTGCGGCTTTTTGCGGGTTATTGCGGGTTATTGCGGGATACTGCAGCTTATTGCGGCTTATTGCGGCTGATTGCGGGTTGTTGCGGCGAATTGCAGCTTCTTGCAGCTTATTGCGGTTTATTGCGGTTTATTGCAGTTTATTGCGGCTTATTGCGGGTTGTCACGGCCTGTTGCAGCTTATTGCGGCTTATTGCAGCTTATTCTGGCTGGTTGCGGCTGATTGTGGCGTATTGCGGGGTCATTGCGGCTGATTGAGGCTTATTGCGGGTTATTGCGGCTGATTGCGCCTTATTGCAGCTTATGGCGGCTTATTGCGGCTTATTGCGGCTTATTGCAGCTTATTGCGGCTGATTGCAGCTGATTGCAGCTGATTGCGGCTGTTTGCGGCTGATTGCGGCTTATTGCGTCTGATTGCGGCTTATTGCGGCTGATTGTGGCTTATTGCGGCTTATTGCAGCTTATTGCGGCTGATTGCGGCTGATTGCAGCTTATTGAGGCTGATTGTGGCTTATTGCAGCTTTCCTGCGGCTTATTGCGGCTTGTTGCGGCTGATTGTGGCTTATTGCAGCTTATTGTGGCTGATTGCGGCTGATTGCAGCTGATTGCGGCTTATTGCGGCTGATTGCGGCTGATTGCGGGTCGTTGTGGCTGATTGCGGCTTATTGCGGCTTATTGCGGCTTACTGCGGCTAATTGTGGCCTAATCCGGGTTATTGCACCTGATTGTGGGTTATTGCAGCTTATTGCGGCTTATAGTGGCTTCTTGCAGCTTATTCTGGCTGATTGCAGCCTGTTGCGGGTTGTTGCGGGTTGTTGCGGCTTCTTGCGGCTTATTACGGCTGATTGCGGGTTGTTGCGGCTTATTGCGGCTTATTGCGGCTTCTTGTGGCTGATTGTGGCTTATTGCCGCCTATTGCGGGTTATTGCGGGTTGTTGCGCCTTTTTGCGGGTTGTTGTGGGTTGTTGCGGCATATTGCGGGTTAATGCGGGTTGTTGCGGGTCATTGTGGCTGATTGCAGCTTCTTGCAGGGATTCCTTGGCGTCCGTGGCACGGAAAATCACGGAAAATCACGGAAATTAGCAAAAGTTGGAAATCACGGAAATCACGGAAAATCACGGAAATCACGGAATTGTGGATCAATTTCTCTCTTGCCTTTGCTGCTTGTTTAAGTGTACAAATGGTTCCCGATGTTGTCATTTAGCTTCCCCTTTGAGTCCTTCCATGTCTTCTAATGATGAATCCACATCCCCTAGCCGAAAAAAGCGAAGGGTTTGGCAGCGGGGCTCCAAGATGAACGCATACACGCGAGCATGCCAATTTCCAGGTATCATGGAAAGTCGGCGAGAACAAATGTGGTGTATCCCCTGTGGGCAGGTCATTTGCTACAAGGAGAAGTCCACCGCCACGAAGCATATCAAAGGTGCGGAGCACAAGAAAAACACTAAACGGATGAAACAAGGTGTCACTCGCCCAGGGCACCCCGGTGAGGTGAAGAGTCCTCAACAAGTGGAATCGGGTTCCGCAACATCATCACCCCTTGCCTCCTATACCCCATGTCCTCCACATCCAGCCGCAAAACAAGTCGATCTCAAATCCATGTTGTAGTGAAAATCAAACAATTGGTGATGATTTCACTGCCGCTTTCTTACAAGCAGGCATCCCTCCCAATAAGCTTCAACACCCCTCGATCCAAGGTTTGATGCGCAAGTACACAAAGGTGCATGGGTGTATTGGAGGTAAAAATGAGATATACAAGTCGGCACGCCGCACACGGAAGGTACACAAGGGTGCTATTCGGGCCAAACCGAATGCCAAGAGGTGCTGGGTTGGCGTGGACGAGTGGACCGACGAGCAGGGGCACGCGATCGCCAACGTGCTGATTGGGGCGGGCCCTAAGATCTTTCTTGCCGCCACTCTACAACTGCAGTGCAAGGGACAAAACCAGGGTGTTGAACATAGCGAATCGGGCAACGAGGTCATCAATGTGTTGAATAACATGGGCGTGCCATTGAAGAAGGTCATCGCCTTTGTGTCGGACTCTGCTGCAGTGCTGAAAAAGGTTAAGATGCAATCCTGAAGCCTTTGTGTACGAGATCACAGTGGGTATGCCTGTGCAGCATTGTCACTGTCTTTGTGCACTGCAGGGGGTTTTGGCAGGAGGACGGTTTTTTTTTAACACTGATGCTTGTGCAGCACTGTCGCTGTCTTTGTGCACTGCAGGGGGTTGGGGCAGGAGGACAGTTTTTCTTTGAACAGAGATGCCTCTGCAGCACAGTCCGTGTGTTTCATCACTGTAGGGGGCTGGGGCAGCCAGAATTCTTTTTTAGACTAATGCCTATGTTTCTTCAGGTCCCGTGTGCTAGCCACATCTTGAACAACATCGCCAAGTGCATCATGAAGGGATCCAGACCTTACACAGCTGTTCGAGAAAGGTCCTAGTGTCCTCCACGCGAAGCGGTATGCAGCGAGAAGACGGCGGTGGTTCAGTTGCCTCAGGGCCTGGGTGTCAAGACCAGCCTGCCCCCAAAGTACATTAGCACCAGATGGTGCATCTGGCGCAACGTGTGTGACTGGTGGATTGATTACTATGACCATTTTCGACACTTTTTGGAAAAGGAGCAGCAGCGCTTCAAGGAGGGTGAGTGCCCAACAAAGATCACAGAGCTGTTGGATATTTTGGAGAGCCGCTCCTCCGCGAAGAAGGCCACAATGGTTTTTGCGCACGAAGCGACAGAGGATTTGTGCACTTTGATCAATTTCAGTCAAGTGGTGACAACCCCCACTGCCCGCAGTATGGCATTCAAGGTGGCGGTGAGGACCCTGATTTTCGCGGGCAGAAGGAGGATCTGGAGAAGACCATTAAGGAGGAATGGGATCGATACCGTTTGGGTGTCTATCCGGATATTCATAACACAGATGATGTCATTGAATTTTGGGAGCCCAAGCCACCGGTTTTGCGGGAGGCCGTAGCTCCCTATTTATGGTGGCCTGTGACGGCCGCAGCGATTGAGTGGTCGTTCAGCTTGGCTGGACTTATTGATGTCAAAAACAGGCAGAAAATGGGTACGGATCTCCGGGAAGCATGTGTCACCATGTATTGCAATGGTGAATGTGGAGGAACAATTCGTTAAATGGCGATAGCTTCTTTTCGTTTAGGCCCCTTGCAAGCATCCACCTTTGCTGCTTGCATTTGTTGTTGTACAGGATGTCATGCCTTGGGGCAAGTGGGGGTAAGGAAATCTATAAGGAGAAATTTCGTAGCACGGAAATGGCACGGAAAATCACGGGAAATCACGGAAAATCACGGAAAAATGACGGAAATGTTTTCGCAGCAAATCACGGAAATATAGGAATCGCTGATTCTTGAGGGTTGTTGTGGGTCGTTGCGGCGTATTGCGCGTTAATGCGGCTTATTGCGGCTTATTGCGGGTTATTGCGCATTGTTGCGGCTTATTGCAAGTTAATGCGGCTTCTTGCAGCTTATTTGGGCTGATTGTGGCTCATTGCAGCTTATTGCTACTTATTTTGGCTTCTTGCGGGTCATTGCGGCGAATTGTGGCTTATTGCGAGTCATTGCGGCTGATAATGCCTTATTGCGGTTTATTGCGGCTTGTTGAGGCTTATTACGGCTGATTGCAGCTCATTGCGACTGATGGCGGCTCGTTGCGGCTAATTGTGGCTGTTTGCGTGTTGTTGCAACAAATTATGGCTTATTTCATGCTTACTGCGGCTTCTTGGGGCTTACTGCGGCTAACTGCGGCCTAATGCAGGTTATTGCGGCTGATTGCAGGTTGTGGCGGGTCATTGCGGCTTATAGTGGCTTCTTGCCGCTTATTGCGGCTGATTGCAGCCTATTGCGGGTTGTTGCGGGCTGCTGCAGGTTGTTGCGGCTTATCGCGGCTGATTGCGGTCCATTGCGGGTTAATGGGACTTATTGCGGCATATTACGGTTTTTTGCAGCTTATTGTGGCCACATTGCTGCCACGATTGCGGGTTGTTGCGGCATATTGCGGCTGGTTGCTGCTTATTGCGGCTTATTGCGGGTTGTTGCGTCTTAATGCTGCTTAGTGCGGCTTATTGCAGCTTCTTGCGGCCGATTGCGGCGTAATGCGGGTTATTGCGGCTTATCGCGGCTTGTTGCGACTCATTGTGGGTTCTTGCGGCTTATTTCGGCTGATTGGAGCCTATTCGCGTTGTTGCGGGTCGTTGCGGGTTATTGCGGCTTATTGCGGGGTATTTCGGGTTGTTGCGGCTTCTTGCGTGTTATTGCGTGTTATTGCGGCTTATTGCGGCTGATTGCGGCCTATTGCGGCTTAATGGGGTCTATTGCGGCATATTGCAGTTTGTTGCAGCTTATACTGGCTGATTGTGGCTTATTGGGGCTTATTGCGGGTCATTGCGGCTTATTGCGGGTTGTTGCGGCTTATTGTAGCTTCTTGCGGCTTGCTGCGGCCAATTGCGGGTTGTTGCGGGTTATTGCAACTGATTGCGGCTTGTTGCGACTCATTGTGGGTTCTTGCGGCTTATTGCAGCTGAGTGGAGCCTATTCGCGTTGTTGCGGGGTGTTGTGGGTTATTGCGGCTTGTTGCGGGTTATTTCGGGGTGTTGGAGCTTATTGCGGGTTATTGCCTTAAGATTGCGGGTTATTGCAGCTCAATGCAGCTGATTGCAGCCTTTTGCGGGTTGTTGCGGGTTGTTGCGGCTTGTTGCGGGTTATTGTGGGTTGTTGCAGGTTATTGCGGCTTATTGCGGCTTATTGCGGATTAGTGCGGCTTATTGCGGCTCATTACAGCCTTTTGCGGGTTGTTGCAGGTTGTTGCGGCTTCTCGTGGCTTATGGTGCCTGATTGTGGCTGTTTGCAGGTTGTGGCAGCTGATTATGACTTATTTCATGCTTGTTGCGGCTTTTTGGGGCTTACTGCGGCTGATTGCGACCCAATGCAGGTTATTGCAGCCTATTGCGGGTTTTTGCGGGTCATTGCGGCTTTTAGTGGCTTCTTGCGGCCTATTGCGGCTGATTGCGGCCCATTGCGTGGTAATGCGGCGGATTGTGGCTTATTGCGGCTTACTGTGGCTTATTGCGCCTTAGTGCGGCTTATTGCGAATTGTTGCGGCGCATTGCAACTTATTGTGGTTGATTGCAGGTCATTGCGGCTTGCTGCGGCTGATTGCGGCTTAGTGCGGCTGATTGCAGCTTAGTGTAGCTTATTGCGGCTGATTGTGGCTTATTGCGGCTTATTGCGGCTCATTGCGGGTTATTGCAGCTGATTCTGGCTTGTTGCGGCTTATTTGTCCTTATTGTGGCTTCTTGTGGCTTATTGGCGGGTTGTTGCGGCTTCTTGCAGTTTATTGCAGCTGGTTGCGGCCTGTTGCGGGTCATTGTGGGTTATTGCCAGCTGTTGCGCATTGTTGCAGCTTATTGCGGTCTATTGTGGCTTCTTGCAGGTAATCATGGCTGATGGCGGGTTGTTGCGGGTTATTGCGGCTTATAGTGGGTTCGTGTGGCTTATTGCGGCTGATTGCGGCCTATTGCAGCTTAATGGGGCTTATTGCGGCATATTACGGCTTCTTGCAGCTTATCCTGGTTGATTGCGGCTTATTGTCGCTTGTTGCGGGTCATTGCGGCTTATTGTGGCTGATCGCGGCTCATTGCGGCTTATTGCGGCGTATTGCGGCTGATTGCGGCTTATTTTTCCTTAATGCGGGTTGTTGCGTCTTATTGCTGCTTATTGCGGCTTATTGCAGCTTCTTGCGGCTTACTGCGGCTGATTGCGTTGTAATGCGGGTTATTGCAGCTGATTGCGCGTTGTTGCGGCTTATTGCGACCCATTGTGGCTTCTTGTGGCTTATTGCGGACGATGGCAGCCTATGCGCGTTGTTGCGGGGTTTGTTGCGGGTTATTGTGGCTTATTGCCGGTTATTTCGGGTTGTTGTACCTTATTGCGGGTTATTGTAGGTTAATGTGGCTTCTTGCAGCTTATTGTGGCTGTTTGTGGCTCATTGCAACTTATTGCTGCTTATTTTGGCTTATTGATGGTCATTGCGGCTTATTGCAGCTTATTGCGGGTCATTGCGGCTTATTGCGGCTGATTGCGCCTTATTGCGGTTTATTGCGGCTTGTTGCGGTTTATTGCGGCTGTTTGCAGCTCATTGCGGCTGATTGTGGCTTATTGCGGGTCATTGCAGCTGATAGTGCCTTATTGCGGTTTATTGCGGCTTGTTGCGGCTTATAGCGGCTGATTGCAGCTCATTGCGGCTGATGGCGGCTCATTGCGGCTGATTGTGGCTGTTTGCGTGTTGTTGTAGCTGATTATGGCTTATTTCATGCTTCTTGCGGCTTCTTGGGGCTTATTGCGGCTGATTGCGGCCTAATGCAGGTTATTGCAGATGATTGCGGGTTTTTGTGGGTCATTGCAGCTTATATTGGCTTCTTGCGGCTTATTGTGCCTGTTTGCAGCCTGTTGCGGGCTGTTGCAGGTTGTTGCGGCCTCTTGCGGCTTATTGCGGCCCATTGCGGGTTAGAGGGGCTTATGGCGGCACATTATGGCTTTTTGCAGCTTATCTTGGCTGATTGTGGCTTATGGTGGCTTATTGCGGGTCATTGCGGCTGATGGCGGCTGATCGCGGCTCATTGTGGCTTATTGCAGCTTATTGCAGCTTCTTGCGGCCGATTGCGGGTTGTTGCGGCGTATTGCAGCGGATTGTGGCTTATTGCTGCTTATTGCGGCTTCTTGCGGCTTATTGCAGCTGATTGCGGCGTAATGCGGGTTTTGCAGCCGATTGCGGGTTGTTTCGACTCATTGTGGCTTTTGGCGGCTTCTTGCGGCTGAGTGGAGCCTATTCGCATTGTTGCGGGGTGTTGCGGGTTGTTGCGGCTTATTGCGGCTTATTGCGGGTCATTTTGGGTTGTTGCAGCTTATTACGGGCTGTTGCGGCTTATTGCAGCTGATTGCAGCCTTTTGCAAGTTGTTGGGGGTTGTTGCGGCTTGTGGCGGGTTATTGTGGGTTGTTGCAGGTTATTGCGGCTTTTTGCGGCTTATTGCGGCTTATTGTAAGTGATTGCGGTCTTTTGCAGGTTGTTGCGGGTTGTTGCAGGTTGTTGCTGCTTCTCGCGCCTTATTGCGGCTGATTGCGGGTTGTCGCATTATGGCTTATTTCATGCTTTTGGCGGCTTCTTGGGGCTTGCTGCGGCTGATTGCGGCCCAATGCAGGTTTTTGCACTTGATTGCGGGTTTTTGCGGGTCACTGCGGCTTATACTGGTAATTTGCGGCTTATTACGGCTGATTGCGGCCTATTGCGGGTTGTTAGGGGTCATTGCGGCTTATAGTGGCTTCTTGCGGCTTATTGCGGCTGATTGCAGCCTATTGCGGGTTAATGCGGCGGATTGTGGCTTATTGCGGCTTACTACAGCTCATTGCGCTTATTGTGGCTTATTGCGCATTGTTGCGGCGCATTGCAGCTTATTGCGGCTTCTTGCAACTTATTCTGCCTAATTATGGCTTATTGCGTCTTCTTGCGGCGTATTGTGGCTGATTGCGGGTCATTGCGGCTGATTGTGGCTTATTGCGGGTCATTGCAGCTGATTGCGGCTGATTGCGCCTTTCTGCGGTTTATTGCGGCTTGTTGCGGCTTATTGCGGCTGATTGCAGCTCGTTGCGGCTGATGGCGGCTCATTGCGGCTGATTGTCGCTGTTTGCATGTTGCTGCAGCTGATTATAGCTTTTTTCTTGCTTATTGCGGCTTCTTGGGGCTTACTGCGGCTGATTGCGGCCTAATGCAGGTTATTGGAGCTGATTGCGGGTTTTTGCGGGTCATTGCGGCTTATAGTGGCTTCTTGCGGCTGATTGAAGCCTATTGCGGGTTGTTGTGGGTTGTTGCGGCTTCTTGCGGCTTGTTGCAGCCGATTGCGGCCCATTGCAGGTTAACGGGGCTTATTGCGGCATATTACGGCTTTTTGTAGCTTATACTGCCTCATGGTGGCTTATTGTGCCTTATTGCGGGTCATTGCGGCTTGTTGCAGCTTATTGCGGCCGATTGCGGGTTGTTGCGGCTTATTGCGGGTTGTTCCCTCTTATTGCTGCTTATTGCGGCTTATCGCAGCTTCTTGCGACTTACTGCGGCTGATTGTGGCGTATTGCGGGTTATTGCAACTGATTGCGGCTTGTTGCGACTCATTGTGGCTTCTTGCGGGTTATTGCAGCTGAGTGGAGCCTATTCGCGTTGTTGGCGGTTGTTGCGGCTTATTGCGGCTTATTGCGGGTTATTTCGGGTTTTTAAAGCTTATTGCGGGTTATTGCGGGTTATTGCGGCTTAATGCGGCTGATTGCAGCCTTTTGCGGCTTGTTGCGGCTTGTTGCGGGTGGTTGCAGGCTATTGCAGCTTATTGCGGGTTGTTGCGGCTTATTGCGGCAGATTGCAGCCTTTTGCGGGTTGTTGCGGGTTGTTGCAGATTGTTGCGGCCTCTTGCGGCTGATTGTGGCTGATTGCGGGTTTTTGCAGCTGAATGCGGGTTTTTGCGGGTCACTGCGGCTTATAGTGGTATGTTGCGGCTTATTGCGGCTGATTGCAGCCTATTGCGGGTTCTTGCGGGTTGTTGCAGGTTGTTGCGGCTTCTTGCGCCTTATTGCAGCTGAGTGGAGCCTATTCGCATTGTTGCGGGGTGTTGCAGGTTGTTGCGGCTTATTGCGGGTTATTGCGGGTTGTTGCGGCTTATTGCAGCTGATAGCATCATTTTGCGGGTTGTTGCCGGTTGTGGCGGCTTGTTGCGGGTTATTGTCGGTTGTTGCAGGTCATTGCGGCTTTTTGCGCCTTATTGCGGGTTATTGCGGGTTATTACGGGTGATTGCAGCCTTTTGCAGGTTGTTGCGGGTTGTTGAAGGTTGATGCGGCTTTCGGCGGCTTATTGCGGCTGATTGCGGCTGATTGCGGGTTGTTGCAGCTGATTATGGCTTCTTGGGGCTTGCTGCGGCTAACTGCGGCTGTTTGCGGCCCAATGCACGTTATTACAGCTGATAGCGGGTTTTTGCGGGTCATTGCGGCTTATAGTGGCTTCTTGCGGCTTATTGCGGCTGATTGCAGCCTATTGCGGGTTAATGCGGCGGATTGTGGCTTATTGCGGCTTATTGTAGCTTATTGCGGCTTAGTGCGGCTTATTGCGCATTTTTGCGGCGCATTGCAGCTTATTGCGGCTTCTTGCGGCTTATTCTGGCTCATTACGGCTTATTGCAGCTTATTGTTGCTTATTTTGGCTGATTGCGGGTAATTGCGGCTGATTCTGGCTTGTTGCGGGTCATTGCGGCTTATTACGGCTGATTGTGCCTTATTGCGTTTTATTGTGGCTGGTTGCGGCTTGTTGCGGCTGATTGTAGCTCACCGCGGGTCATTGTGGCTTATTGCGGGTCATTGCGGCTGATAGTGCCTCATTGCGGTTTATTGCGGCTTATTGGGGCCGATTGAAGCTGATTGCGGCTGATGGCGGCTCATGGCGGCTGATTGTCGCTGTTTGCGTGTTGTTGCGGCTGATTATGGCGTATTTCATTCTTATTGCGACATCTTGGGGCTTATTGCGGCTTATTGCGGCCTAATGCAGGTTATTGCAGCTTTTTGCGGCTTATTGTGGCTGATTGCGGCCCATTGTGGGTTAATGGGGATTATTGCGGCATATTATGGCTTTTTTCAGCTTCTACTGGCTGATTGTGGCTTATTATGGCTTATTGCAGGTCATGGCGGCTTATTGCGGCTCATTGCGGCTTATTGCAGCTTATTGCGGCCGATTGCGGGTTGTTGCGGCGTATTGCGACTTATTGCGGCTTATTGCGGGTTGTTCCGTCTTATTGCTGCTGATTGCGGCTTATCGCAGCTTCTTGCGGCTTACTGCGGCCGATTGGGGCGTAATGCGGGTTATTGCAACTGATTGCGGCTTGCTGCGAGTCATTGTGGGTTTTTGCGGCTTATTGCAGCTGAGTGGAGCCTATTCGCGTTGTTGCGGGTTGTTGCGGGTTATTGCGGCTTATTGCGGGTTATTTCCAGGTTCTTGAAGCTTTTTGCGGGTCATTCCGGGTTATTTAGGCTTATTGCGGCTGATTGCAGCCTTTTGCGGGTTTTTGCGGCTTGTTGCGGCTTGTTGCGGGTTATTGTGGGTGGTTGCAGGTTATTGCGGGTTATTGCGGCTTATTGCGGGTTATTGCGGCTTATTGCGGCTGATTGCGGCCTTTTGCGGGTTGTAGTCGGTTGTTGCAGGGTGTTGCAGCTTCTCGCGGCTTATTGCGGCTGAATGCAGTTGATTGCAGGTTGATGCAGCTGATTATGGCGTATTTCATGCTCATGGTGCCGTCTTGGGGCTTAGTGCGGCTGATTGCGGCCCAATGCAGGTTTTTGCGGCTGATTAAGGGCTTTTGCGGGTCATTGCGCCTTATAGTGGCTTTTTGCAGCTTATTGCGGATTGTTGCGGGTTGTTGCACGTTTTTGCGGCTTATTGCGGGTTTTTTTGTCTTATAGCTACTGATTGCGGCTTATCGCACCTTCTTGCGGCTTACTGCGGCCGATTGGGGCGTAATGCGGGTTATTGCATCTGATTGCGGCTTGTTGCGACTCATTGTGGGTTCTTGCGGCTTATTGTAGCTGAGTGGAGCCTATTCGCGTTGTTGCGGGTTGTTGCGGGTTATTGCGGCTTATTGCGGGTTATTTCCCGGTTGTTGAAGCTTATAGCGGGTTATTCCGGGTTATTTAGGCTTATTGCGGCTGATTACAGCCTTTTGCGGGTTTTTGCGGCTTGTTGCGGCTTGTTGCGGGTTATTGTGGGTGGTTGTAGGTTATTGCGGGTTATTGCGGCTTATTGCGGCTTATTGCGGCTTATTGCGGCTGATTGCGGCCTTTTGCGGGTTGTAGTGGGTTGTTGCATGCTGTTGCAGCTTCTCGCGGCTTATTGCGGCTGAATGCAGTTGATTGCAGGTTGATGCAGCTGATTATGGCGTATTTCATGCTCATGCTGCCTTCTTGGGGCTTAGTGCGGCTGATTGCGGCCCAATGCAGGTTTTTGCGGCTGATTAAGGGCTTTTGCTGGTCATTGCGCCTTATAGTGGCTTTTTGCAGCTTATTGCGGATTGTTGCGGGTTGTTGCAGGTTTTTGCGGCTTATTGCGGGTTTTTTTGTCTTATTGCTACTGATTGCGGCTTATCGCAGCTTCTTGCGGCTTACTGCGGCCGATTGGGGCGTAATGCGGGTTATTGCAACTGATTGCGGCTTGTTGCGACTCATTGTGGGTTCTTGCGGCTTATTGTAGCTGAGTGGAGCCTATTCGCGTTGTTGCGGGTTGTTGCGGGTTATTGCGGCTTATTGCGGGTTATTTCCAGGTTCTTGAAGCTTATAGCGGGTTATTCCGGGTTATTTAGGCTTATTGCGGCTGATTGCAGCCTTTAGCGGGTTTTTGCGGCTTGTTGCGGCTTGTTGCGGGTTATTGTGGGTGGTTGCAGGTTATTGCGGGTTATTGCGGCTTATTGCGGGTTATTGCGGCCTATTTCGGCTGATTGCAGCCTTTTGCGGGTTGTAGTCGGTTGTTGCAGGGTGTTGCAGCTTCTCGCGGCTTATTGCGGCCGAATGCAGTTGCTTGCAGGTTGATGCAGCTGATTATGGCGTATATCATGCTCATGGTGCCTTCTTGGGGCTTAGTGCGGCTGATTGCGGCCCAATGCAGGTTTTTGCGGCTGATTGCGGGCTTTTGCGGGTCATTGCGCCTTATAGTGGCCTTTTGCGGCGCAGCCTATTGCGGATTGTTGCGGGTTGTGGCAGGTTTTTGCAGGTTTTTGCGGCTTATTGCGGGTTTTTTTGTCTTATTGCTACTGATTGCGGCTTATCGCACCTTCTTGCGGCTTACTGCGGCTGATTGGGGCGTAATGCGGGTGATTGCAACTGATTGCGGCTTGTTGTGACTCATTGTGGGTTCTTGCGGCTTATTGTAGCTGAGTGGAGCCTATTCGCGTTGTTGCGGGTTGTTGCGGGTTATTGCGGCTTTTTGCGGGTTATTTCCCAGTTCTTGAAGCTTATTGCGGGTTATTCCGGGTTATTTAGGCTTATTGCGGCTGATTGCAGCCTTTTGCGGGTTTTTGCGGCTTGTTGCGGCTTGTTGCAGGTTATTGTGGGTGGTTGCAGGTTATTGCGGGTTATTGCGGCTTATTGCGGCTGATTGCGGCTTATTGCGGCTGATTGCAGCTTTTTGCGGGTTGTAGTGGGTTGTTGCAGGCTGCTGCAGCTTCTCGCGGCTTATTGCAGCTGAATGCAGTTGCTTGCAGGTTGATGCGGCTGATTATGGCGTATTTCATGCTCATGGTGCCTTCTCGGGGCTTACTGCGGCTGATTGCGGCCCAATGCAGGTTTTTGTGGCTGATTGCGGGCTTTTGCGGGTCATTGCGCCTTATAGTGGCTTTTTGCGGCGCAGCCTATTGCGGATTGTGGCGGGTTTTTGCAGGTTTTTGCGGCTTCTTGCGGCTGATTGCGGCCCATTGCGAGTGAATAAGGCTAATTGTGGCTTATTGCGGCTTACTGTGGCTCATTGCGGCTTAGCGCGGCTTATTGCGCATTGCTGCGGCGCATTGCAGCTTATTGCGGCTTCTTGCACCTTATTCTGGCTGATTATGGCTTATTGCGGCTTCTTGCATCTTATTGTGGCTGATTGCGGGTCATTGCGGTTGATTGCGGCTTATTGCTTGTCATTGTGGCTTGCTGCGGCTCATTGCGGCTTATCGCGACTGAACGCGGCTGATCGTGGCTTATTGCGGCTTATTGTGGCTCATTGCGGGTTATTGCAGCTGATTCCGGTTTTTTGCGGTTTATTTGTCCTTATTGCGGCTTCTTGTGGCTTATTGCGGCTGATTGCAGCCTATGCGGGTTGTTGCGGGTTGTTGCGGCTTCTTGCAATTTATTGCGGCTGATTGCGGCCTGTTGGGGGTCATTGCGTGTTATTGCCAATTATTGCACATTGTTGCAGCGTATTGCAGCGTATTGCAGCTTCTGGCAGCTTATTCTGGCTCATTGCGGCTAATTGCGCCTTGTTGCGGGTCATTGCGGCTTATAGTGGCTTGGTGCGGCTTACTGCGGCTGATTGCAACCTATTGCGGGTTGTTGCGGGTTGTTGCAGGTTGTTGCGGCCTATTGCGTGTGAATGCGGCCTATTGCGGCTTAATGGGGCTTATTGCGGCATATTACGGCTTCTTGCAGCTTATGCTGGCTGATTGCGGCTTATTGTTGCTTATTGCGGCTCATTGCGGCTGATTGCAGCTTATTGTAGCTTCTTGCGGCGTATTGCGAGTTGTTGCGGCTGATTTGTACCCCTTGTGAATAGAACTTTTGAATGAGTATGCTCACTTTGTTCATTTTTTGCCCGTTTTGCCTGTGGTACCTTGTCTTTGTGCCCGTTTGCTATGCTTACTTCGCCAAAAAATCATTAAAATTCAAAAGACCCGACCTGTTTCTCGATTCTGGCCTAATTGAGGCTAAATTCGCAAAACAAAACAAAAATTCGATTGGCATTCACAATCGCATCCTCGTGCGCATTCGCATTCGCGCGAACTTCGCGCGAATTTGCCAAGTTGGCGTGAATTTCTCCGATTTTCGCGCGAATTCACATTCTCATTCCAAAGTTCCATTAAGGGCCGTTCACAAAGGGTACATTGCGGCCCATTCCGGCTTATTGCGGGTTGTTGCGGCTTATTGCTGCTTCTTGTGGCTTCTTGTTGCTTCTTGCAGCTTATTGCGGTTGATTGCGGCGTAATGCGGCTTATTGCAGCTGATTGCGGGTTGTTGCGGCTTATTGCGACTCATTGTGGCTTCTTGTGGCTTGTTGGGGCTCGGTGGAGCCAATGCATGTTGTTGCGGGTTGTTGCGGCTTATTGCGGGTTATTTCGGGTTGTTGCAGCTTATCGCGGGTTATTGCACGTAAATGCGGCTTCTTGTAGCTTATTCTGGCTGATTTTGGCTCATTGCAGCTTATTGCTGTTTATTTTGGCTTATTGCGGGTCATTGCGGGTTATTGCGGCTTATTGCGGGTCATTGCGGGTCATTGCAGCTTCCTGTGGCCGAT
The DNA here is from genome assembly GCA_964036045.1 of Eutreptiella sp. 'Long Island Sound 2002'. NCBI lineage: Eukaryota > Euglenozoa > Euglenophyceae > Eutreptiales > Eutreptiaceae > Eutreptiella > Eutreptiella sp. 'Long Island Sound 2002'. The sequence continues at coordinate 128,363,033 of OZ038382.1, read as the reverse complement.
TGCACCTTATTGCGGCTTATGGTGGGCGATTGCGGCTTATTGCTGCTTGTTGCGGCTTATTGCAGGTTGTTGCCTCTTACTGCTGCTTATTGCGGCTTATTGCAGCTTCTTGCGGCTTACTACGGCTGATTGCGCGTTATTGAAGCTGATTTCAGGTTGTTGCAGCTTATTGCGACTCATTGTGGCCTCTTGCGGCTTATTGCGGCTGAGTGGAGCCTATGCGCGTTGTTGCGGGTTCTTGCGGCTTATTGCGGGTTTCTTGGGGTTGTTGCAGCTTATTGCCGGTTATTGCACGTTAATGCGGCTTCTTGCACCTCATTCTTGTTGATTGTGGCCCATTGCAGCTTATTGCCGCTTATTTTAGCTTATTGCGGGTCATTGCGGCTTATTGCGGGTCATTGCGGCTTATTGCGGCTCATTGCACCTTATTGCCGCTTATTGCCGCTAATTGCGGTTGATTGCGCCTTATTGCGGTTTATTGCGGCTTGTTGCGGCTCATTACGGCTGATTGCGTCTCATTGTGGTTGATTGTGGTATATTGCGGGTCATTGCGGCTGATAGTGCCTTATTGCGGTTTATTGCGGCTTGTTGCGGCTTGTTGCAGCTCATTGCGGCTGGTGGCGGTTCATTGCGGATGATTGTGGCTGTTTGCCTGTTGTTGCAGCCGATTATGGCTTATTTCATGCTTATTGCGGCTTCTTGGGGCTTGCTGAGGCTGATTGCGGCCTTATGCAGGTTATTGCAGCTGATTGCGGGTTTTTGCGGGTCATTGCGACTTATAGTGGCTTCTTGCGGCTTATTGCGGCTAATTGCAACCTATTGCGGGTTGTTGCGGGCTGCTGCAGGTTGTTGCGCCTTCTTGCGGCTTCTTGCGGTTGATTGCGGCCCATTGCGGGTTAACGGGGCTTATGGCGGCATATTATGGGTTTTTGTAGCTTATACTGCGGCTTATTGTTGCTTATTGCGGGTCATTGTGGCTTATTGCGGCTCATTGCGGCTGATGGCAGCTTATTGCAGCTTCTGGCGACCGACTGCGGGTTGTTGCGGTGTGTTGTGGCTAAGTGCGGCCGATTGTGGCTTATTGCGGCTAATTGTGGCCTATTGCGGCTCATTGTGGGTTATTTGTCCTTATCGTGGCTTCTTGTGGCTTATTGCTGCTGATTGCAGCCTATGCGGGTAGTTGCGGGTTGTTGCGGCTTCTTGCAGTTTATTGCAGATGGTTGCGGCTTGTTGCAGGGCATTGCGGGTTATTGCCTGTTATTGCGCATTGTTGCAGCTTATTGCAGCTTATTGCGGCTTCTTGCAGCTTATTCTGGCTGATTGCGGCTGATTACGGGTAGTTGCGGGTCATTGCGGCTTATAGTGGGTTCGTGCGGCTTATTACAGCCTATTGCGGGTTGTTGCGGGTTGTTGCAGGTTTTGCGGCTTCTTGCGGCTTATGGCGGGTGATTGCAGCTTCTTCCGGCTTACGGCGGCTTATTGCGGGGTACTGCGGGTTATTGCAGCTAATTGCGGGTTGTTGCGCCTTGTTGCAACTCATTGTGGCTTCTTGCGGCTTATTGCGGCTGAGTGCAGCATATTCGCGTTGTTGCGGTTTGTTGCGGCTTGTTGCGGGTTATTGTGGGTTATGGTGGGTTATTGCGGGTTATAGGGGCTTATTGCGGCTTATTGCGGCTGATTGCAGCCTGTTGCGGGTAGTTGCGGCTTGTTGCAGGTTGCGTGTTATTGCGGCTTGTTGGCGCCCATTGCAGCCTTTTGCGGGTTGTTGCGGGTTATATTGTGGGTTGTGCAGCTTATTGCGGGTTATTGCGGCTTATTGCGGCTGATTGCAGCCTTTTGCCGGATGTTGCAAGTTTTTGCCGCTTCTTGCAGCTTATTCCGGCAGATTGCGGCTTATTGCAGGCTATTTTAGCTGATTCTGAGTGTGGCTTATTGCAGCTTCTTGCGGCTTATTGCGGCCTATTGCAGCCTATTGCGGGTCGTTGCAGCTGATGGCAGCCTTCCGTAGGTGGTTGCAGGTTGTTGCGGCTTCTCGCGGCCTCTTGTCGTTGATTGCGGCTTATTGCGGGTTATTTCTACTGATTGCGGGGTGTTGCGGCTTATTGCGGCTTCTTGCGGCTGAATGCGGCCTATTGCAGCCTGTTGCGGGTTATTGCGGGTTGTTGCCGGTTGTTCTGGCATATTGCGGCTTATTGTGGGTTATTGCGGGTTACTGGAGGTCATTGCGGGTGATTGCGGGTTGTTCTTGGTTTTTATGGTGTATTGCGGGTTGTTGTCGTTTCGTGCCGTGAATGGCGGGTTAATGCGGCTTATTGCGGCTTATTGCGGCTTACTGCGGCCTATTGCGGCTTATTGCGGGTTATTGCGCATTATTGGTATTGCGGCTTATTGCGGCTTATTGTGGCTGATTACGGCCGATTGCGGCGTATTGCGGCTTATTGCTTATCACTGCGGCTGAATGCGGCTTATTGCAGCTTTTTGAGGCTGATTCCGGCTTATTGCAGCTTATTGTGGTTTCTTGCGACCTCTTGCGGCTAATTGTAGCCTATTGCGGGTTGTCGCGGGTTGTTGCAGGTTGTTGCGGCTTCTTGCAGCACATTGTGGCTGATTGCACCTTGTTGTGGCCTATTTTGGCTTATTGCAGCTTCTTGCGGTTGCTTGCGGCTTATTGCAGCTTACTGCGGCATCTTGGAGGAACCCGCACTAACCCGCAATAGGCCACAATAAGCCGCAATGAGTTGCAGCAATACACCGCAATCAGCCGCAATGACCCGCAATCAGCCACAATAAGCTGCATTACTCCGCAATCAGCCGCAATCAGCCAAAATAAGCTGCAATAAGTCGCAATAAGCTGAAATAACCCGCAACAATATGCAATAACCCGCAAAAACCCGTTATAGGCCGCAGTAAGCCTCAATAAGCCGGATTAACCCGCAATTTGCGACAACAACCGACAACAACCCGCAATACGGCATAAAAACCAACAACAACCCGCACTCACCCGCAATAAACCGCAATAACCCGCATTAACCCCCAATAAGCCGCAATACGCCGCCACAAACGGCAACAACCCGCAGTAACCCGCAATAGGATGCAATAGGCCGCAATCAGCCGCAAGAAGCTGCATTAAGCCACAGCAGCCTGCAATAAGCCACCATAAGTAGAAATAAACCGCAATAAGCCGCCATATGGCGCGAGAAGCCGCAGCAAGCTACAACAAGCCGCAACAAGCCGCAATAGGCTGCAATCAGCCGCCATAAACCACCATAACCTGCAATAAGCTGCAACAACCCGAAATGACCGGCAATAAGCCGCAACAGCCCGCAACAGCCCGCAATAGGCCGCAATCAGCCGCACTGAGACACAAGAAGCCACAATAAGCCGCCATGAGGCACGGCAACCCTCATTCAGCCGCAGTAACCCGCAATAGGCCGCAAGCAGCTGCAATCAAACGTCTTAAGCGGCAATAACCCGCAACAACCCGCAATAACCTGCAACAACCCGCAATCCGGCGCAATAAGACGCAACAAGCCACAATAAGCCGCAATGAGGGGCAACAACCCTCAATCAGCCGCAACAACCCGCAATAGGCCGCAAGCAGCTGCAATAAACAGGACGAAAAAGTAACAACCCGCAACAACGTGCATTCACTGCAATCAAACGCGATAAGCCGCAATAACCCGCAACAACCCGCTATAACCCGCAATAGGCTGCAATTAGCCAAAATAAGGCGCAAGAAGGCACAACAAGCAGCAGTAAGCCGTAAAATACCGCAATAAGCCGCATTACCCGCAATAGGCCACAATCAGCTGCAGGGAACTGCAAGAAGCTGCAATAAGCTGCAACAACCCACATAGGCTGCAATCAGCGGGAATAAGCCGCAAGAAGCCACAATAAGCCGCACTAAGCCGCAACAACCGGCAATGAGTTGCAATAACCCGCAATAGGCCACAATTAGCCGTAGTAAGCCCCAAGAAACCACAATAAGCAGCAATCAACCGCAATCAGCAGCGATCAACCGCAATAACCCGCAATACGCCGCAATCGGCCGCAATCAGCCAGAATAAGCTGCAAGAAGCCGCAATGCGCTGCAATACGCCGCAATAACTGGCAATAAGCCGCACTAAGCCGCAGCAAGCCACCATTGGCCCCATTAACTTGCAATAGGTTGCAATCAGCCGCAATCAGCCGCAATCAGCCGCAACAACCTGCGACAACCCGCAATAGGCTGCAATCAATTGTTGTTGCACGGGGGTCCATCATGGTCGGGACCCGACCCAAAAAGGGTGGGGTGGGCTCTACGGACCTCAACATTGTTACACGGAACAATGTGCTTTGTCGGCGCCGGAAGCGCCGGAGATTTTGTTTTAGGGGGAGCGTTAGCGCGCCGGGCGCGCGCCAGGCATCTTTTTTGACCCGTGCCGCACCGGTGCCTTTTTAGGGGGTGCGGCTATTTGGGCGTCCGGCTGTGCTAGACATACTTTGAGATACTAGGCGCATCATTGGGACCTCTAGCGTAGGTTTTGACTTCTGATTTTGTCCCCTTTGTTGGGGACCCCCGAGAATGCATGGGTGACATAGCACTTCCACTCTCTTTTGGACCCCAACCTTCGAGTGCTATTCAGGAAACCGGGACAATCTTTGAATCCGCGCTTTGTTCTGTGGCCCCTTGAGTTGGGGTTAGGGACTCACAATCTAGTCTAGTTACTGTCTCGCGTACCATCGGCTACAGCTCAATAGCGCGGCCACCCCAACAGCGATGAACAACCTGCCGGTTCGCTGCAAGGTGCTTAATTGCCGAAAATAGTATTGCACCTACGCCATGCCACACCACATGGCACACGCGCACCCCGGTGCGTCCCATGACTATGCTGGGTGCAACGAAGAGTAGAAAACAAAGGTGTTGCAAGCCTTTGACAATTTCCGGGCCCCATTGCCACCGAAGGCAAAGCCTGCTTCGCCGCCGGCCCTGCGCACTGTTCTCCCTGCTCTTCTCTCTGGGCCAAACGAGGGTAGTAATAGTAATAGTGGCAGTAGTAGTAGCAGCTCCACCACCAATGCCTGCTCCATTACGAGTGCATCCTCCAGCAGTAGTGCCCCGTCAGGTACTAGTGACTATGTCCCATCGGAATCCATGTCTGATGGGCCGGCAGCCTGCCGGGTCCCAAGATAGCAAGCAGCCCGTCCAAAGAAGCGTGCTCGCCCCAAGAGTACTAGCAACAGGGCACGCGACGAGTGGGAGGATGATTCCGATGCTTGAGGCCCCTCCCCCCCCTTTGCTTCTCGATATATATGTCTGTGGTTTGTGACAAGGGGAAGGGAGCTTGAGGCCCCTACCCCCCCTTTGCTTCTCGATATATATGTCTGTGGTTTGTGACAAGGGGAAGGGACACTATTTGTGGGCCGGTGGACTCACGGGTAACCCGTTTTGCATGCACGGTTACTAAGAGCACTTCACCGACCATGCATCCGTAACCGGGTTCCAGAGGTGGGGGAGAGAGATGACCCAAAGCAGCTTAAGAGACATTTGATAGCCTTTGGGCGAACTCAAGGCAACATTCAGTGCTGCTCTGAAAGTGCTGCAGTGCAGCAAAGCAATCATGAGCTATGACCAGCCACCATGCGTCTTGTTAGCTTTGTCTATTTGCGCGCTTGGAGGTGCCTGACGGAAAAGGTGCTGGGTTTGGGTCAACAAAGGGGGGGGTCCCCCCCCTTCGGAGGGGGGTGCCCCCCCCCCCCACCCCCCCTACAGCCCCCAACAGAGTCGCACACCCCTTGGGGTCACACATTGGCTGGCGGCGTGTGGGTTGTTGCGGCGTGTTGCGGCCTATTGCGGGCTAATGTGGCTTATTGCACGTTATTGTGGGTTGTTCCGGGTTATTGCGGCTTATTATGGGTGTTTGCGGGTTGTTCCGCCTTTTGCGGCTTATTGCGTGTTGGTGTCGGTTGTTGCGGCGTATTCCGGGTTAATGCGGCTTTTTGCGGTTTATTGCAGGGTATTGTATTTTATTGCGGTTTGTTACGGCGTTTTACGGTTTATTGCGGCTTACTGCGTCTTATTGCCGCTTATGGCAACTTATTGCGCCTTATTGCTACTTATTGTCACTAGCTGCGGCGTATTGCGGCTTATTGCGGGTAATTGCAGCTGATTGCGGCTTGTTGCAGCTTTTTGAGGCTGATTGCGGGTGATTGCGGCTTGTAGCGGCTGCTTGCGGCTTACTGTAGCTTATTGTGGTATCTTGCGGCCTCTTGCGGCTGATGGCAGCCCATTGCGGGTTGTGGCGGGTTGTTGCATGTTGTTGCGGCCTCTTGCGGCTCATTGCGGCGGATTGCACCTTGTTGCGGCGTATTGTGGCTTATTGCGGCTTCTTGCGGCTGATTGCGGCTTATTGCTGCTGATTACGGACTCTTGGGGCTTGCTGCGGATGATTGCGGTCTATTGCGGGTCATTGCTGCTGATTGCGGATTGTTGCGGGTTGTTGCGGCTTATAGTGGCTTCTGGCGGCTTCTTGCGGCTGATTGCAGCCTATTGCGGGTTGTCGCCGGGTGTTGTGGGTTGTTGCGGCTTCTTGCGGCTTATGGCGGCCGGTTGCGGCACATTACGGGTTATTGCACATTGTTGCGGCCTATTACAGCTGATTGCGGCTTATTGCGGGTCATTGCGGCTGATAGCGGTGTATTGCGGCTTACTGCGGATCAATGCGGGTCAATGTGGCTTATGGCGGGTGATTGCAGCTTACTGCGGTTGATTGCGGGTTATGGCAGCTAATTGCGGTTGATTCTGGCTTATTGTGGCTTATTGCGGTTCGTTCGGCTTATTGTGGCTTCTTGCGGCTGATAGCGGCCTAATGCGGGTTTTTGCAGCTGATTGCGGGCTATTGCAGCTGATTGCGGGTTGTTGCCATTTCTTGCGGCTTATTGTGGCTTCTTGCGGCGTATGCCGGTTGATTGCGGCCTATACAGATTGTTGCGGGTTGTTGCGGCTTCTTGCAGTCTCTTGTAGCCAATTGCAGTCTATTGCAGGTTATTACACCTTATTGCGCCTTATTGTAGCTTCTTGCGCCTCATAGCGGCTGATTGCGGCCTATTCCGGGTTATTGCGGGTTGTTGCGGGTTATTGCCGGTTTTTGCGGCATATTGCGGCTTATTGCGCCTGATTGAGGGTTGTTGCGCCTCATCTACTTATTGTGGCTTCTTGCGTCTTATCGCGGCTCATTGTGGCCTATTGCGGGTTATGGCGGGGTGTGGCGGGTTGATGTGGGTTATTGCGCGTTATTGCGGCTTATTGCGGCTGATTGCAGCCTTTTGCAGGTTGTTGCAGGTTGTTGCGGCTTCTTGCGGTATATTGCGGCTCATTGCGGGTTATTTATGCTGATTGCGGGTGGGTGCAGCTTATTGCCGCTGATTGCAGCCTAATGCGGACCTGGGGGGCCCGGTCGTTGTATGCAACACCCCCTAGCCCCCCCTGCCCCCAAGGGTTTTGAAAGATAGTGGTGCCGGGTCGACCACCAACAACTGTCCCTAACAAAAATTGTCTGGCGCCGAAGGCGCAAATTTTTTTTTTTTCATACTATGTGTTGGGTATTGGGGTCTAGGCGTCCGTTTGGGCAATTTGAGGGGTGGAAACCACAAAAAGTGGGGGGGTTGCGGGTGGACTAGGTGCCCTCGGAATCGCGTTTTGAGCCATGTAGCCAAAGATATGGCCTGTTCTTGGTTTGTGACTGTCGCCGGCCAATCTGCACAAAAATTGGGGCTTCTAGGGGCCTTTTTGGGCCGTTTCAAGGACATATGGTGGAGTTAGAGATCCTCAAAGGGCTCGTTGACACGGGAAAGTCAAGCCGCACTCGGAGTGTACCCACCTTTACCCTTTGTTTGGCCGTTTTGAATGGGTTCTAGGGCTCTTTTGGTCCAAAAATGGTTGTTTTTGGCCCTAAATTGCAGTTTTTGAAACCGATGTCCGCCACTTGCGTCAGCTGTTCCCGGGCGCCACCGTCGAGTTTCTTGCCCATACTTTGTGTGGTTGTCCCTCACACCCATAGGTATCATCCACCAAAATTTCAACCAAATCCAAAGCACCACGACGGATGTCTGATTTTTGCCCATTTCGCACGTGCTGCTGCTTCCTTGCTGCTTGCTTGCTTACTGCTGCTGCTAAACCTAGTAGGTCCACCCTAGACACTAAAAAGGGTTATAAAACCAAGACTCCTTCCACCAGCTCGGGGACCCTAACCCTAATCAAGACTGAATATTGGGACCGAGCAGGTGGGGGAGGGAACATCAACTATGACTGGTGAGGGACATCAAGAATGATTCACACATTGATGGCTCTTGACAAAGTGGAATCAGCTTGCAAGTCAATCCCATCACCACAGGGCCCACATTCAAGGCTTTTTGGACTTGTGAGGGGCCAAAATGCCCCAAAATGGGCTCAAAATGGGCTCATTTCACCCGTTGATGCACCCCAAATGGTCTCGGATGAGGTTTGGAAAAATGCGTTTTTGACCCATTTTTGACCCATTTTTGGTCCCAAAAACAGCCCATTTTCAAGGCATTTTGGGATTTTTGGAGGACCAAAATGGGCCAGCCCAAGCTCAAAACAGTCCAAAAACACTTGTTTTAGCGTCGCACATGGTCTGGGATCATTTTTGAGAAAAGTCATCTTTTTGCCCCTACTGGACCCTGTTGACCCATTTGGGCCCCACGTGTTTCGGCTTGAGCTTGCAGCTTGCCGCGGCCTAGTGGGCCTAGGTATGGGGGTCTAGGCATCCGTTTGGGCAATTCTAAGGGGTTGAAACCACAAAAAGTGGGGGGTTGCGGGTGGAGTAGGTGCCCTCGGAATCGCATTTTGAGCCATGTAGCTAAAGATATGGCCTATTCTTGGTTTGTGGTTGTCGGCAGCCAATTTGGACTTTCTGGGGGCCTTTTTGGGCCGTTTCCGGGACATATCATGGAGTTAGAGGGCCGCAAAGAGCTCGTTGACTCGGGGAAGTCAAGCCACACGTGAAGTGTACCCACCGTTTCCCCTCGTTTGGCCGTTTTGAATTTGTTCCAAGGCTTTTTTTGGCCCAAAAATGGCTGTTTTTGGCCCTAAACTGCACTTTTTGAAACTGAGGTCCACCACTTGCGCCACCCGTTCCCGGCCGCCACCGTTGAGTTTCTCGCTCAAACTTTGTGTGATTGTACTTCACACCCATAGGTATCATGCATCAAAATTTCAATCAAATCCAACGCACCATGACGGAGTTCTGATTTTTCCCCATTTCGCGTGTGTTGCTGCTTGCTTGCTGCTTGCTTGCTGCTTGCTTGCTGCTTGCTTGCTGCTGCTAAACCTGGTAGGTCCACCCTAGACACTAAAAAGGGTTATAAAACCAAGACTGGTTCCACCAGCTCGGTGACCCTAACCCTCTAACCCTAACCCTAACCAGGATTGAACATTGGGACCGAGCTTGGGGGGGGAAGGAACATCTCCTTCAAGGCATTTTGTGACTTTAGACGGTCCAAAATCGTTTACAATGGGCCCAAGGCGGGCTCATTTGACTTGTTTATGCACCCCAAACAGTCCAGTTATCATTCTGGAAAACGTGTTTTTGACCCATTTTTGACCCTTTTTGGTCCCCAAAAAGCCCATTTTCAAGGTATTTTGGAATTGTGGAGCATCATAACGGGCCACCATGGGCTCAAACGGGCCAAAAACACTTGTTTGAGCACCTCAAGTGGTCTAGGAGCAAATTTGGAAAAAATGATTGTGGACCATTTTTGGACCCACAAATGACCCATGTACCCCTACCCTAGCACGTGCACTGTGCGCGCTCAACACCACTCTGTTGTGCCAAAATGGGGCATCGAAGAATGATGACAATATGGAAAAAGGCTCCAAAGTGATCCCATTCATCGTTATTGAGCACCACAAGGGTGCCGAATGCAATTCATGGCTAAAAAAAACACGTTACGAGAACATGCAACTTGAAAAATTATGCAAAAAGGGTGCTTTTCAAGGCCGATTTTGCGGTATTTTGAACCCATAAAGAGGTCGTTGGACGCACTACTTGGGTGTAAAACCCACTAGACAGTGACCAAAGGTGATTGTTCGTCATGTGTAAATCAGTTTCCCTGCCAATGCCCCTGTCCCAGGACCTCATAGGCACCCGTAAATGCCAAAAAAAAGCATTTTCCGGCCATTTTTGCCAGCTTTTGAAACCTGGGTCCGCCACTTGCAAATCCCGTTTCCGGCCGCCACCGTTGAGTTTCTTGATCAAACTCTGTGTGATTGTACTTCACACCCATAGGTATCATCCACCAAAATTTCAGCCGACTCCGAGGAACCACGACAGAGTTGTGATTTTTCCCTATTTCGCGCGTGCTGCTGCATCTTGCTGCTGCTTGCTGCTGCTAAACCTAAAGCCCATTTTCCAAGCTTTTTGGGAATTTTGGAGCGTCAAAACGGGCCACCATGCGCTCAAAGCGGGCTAAAAACACTTGTTTGAGCACCCCAAGTCGTCTAGGAACAAATTTGGAAAAAAATAATTTTGGACCATTTTTGGACCCACAGATGACCCCCGTGACCCTACCCTAGCACGTGCACCGTGCGCGCTGAACACCACTCTGCGGTGCCAAAATGAGGCATTGAAGGGTGATGACAACATGGAAAAGGCTTCAAAATGATTGCATTCATTGTTATTAATCACCACAAGGGTGCCCAATGCAATCCATGGCTATAAAACAGGGCAGGAGATGGTGTGATTTGAAAAGGTATGCAAAAAGGGTGCTTTTCAGGCTGATTTTGCGGTATTTTGGGCCCAAAAAGAGGTCGTTGAGGCCCCTAATCGGGGACACAAAACACTAAACGATGATGAAAGGTGTTTGTTTATCATTTAGGCCATTTCCAATGCAGATAGACCCGTTCACGCATATCCTAGGCACCCAAACTCCCCCAAAAAAAGGCATTTTATGGCCATTTTTGACAAATTGTGAAACGGAGGTCGGCCACTTGCGAATCCCGTTGCCGGTCGCCACCGTCGAGTTTCTCGGTCAAACTTTGTGTGATTGTACTTCACACCCATAGGTATCTTGCACCAAAATTTCAACCAAATCCAAAGCACCACGACGGATGTCTGATTTTTGCCCATTTCGCACGTGCTGCTGCTTCCTTGCTGCTTGCTTGCTTACTGCTGCTGCTAAACCTAGTAGGTCCACCCTAGACACTAAAAAGGGTTATAAAACCAAGACTGCTTCCACCAGCTCGGGGACCCTAACCCTAATCAAGACTGAATATTGGGACCGAGCAGGTGGGGGAGGGAACATCAACTATGACTGGTGAGGGACATCAAGAATGATTCACACATTGATGGCTCTTGACAAAGTGGAATCAGCTTGCAAGTCAACCCCATCACCACGAGGCCCACATTCAAGGCTTTTTGGACTTGTGAGGGGCCAAAATGCCCCCAAATGGGCTCAAAATGGGCTCATTTCACCCGTTGGTGCACCCCAAATGGTCTCGGATGAGGTTTGGAAAAATGCGTTTTTGACCCATTTTTGACCCATTTTTGGTCCTGAAACAGCCCATTTTCAAGGCATTTTGGGATTTTTGGAGGACCAAAATGGGCCAGCCCAAGCTCAAAACGGTCCAAATACACTTGTTTTAGCGTCGCACATGGTCTGGGATCATTTTTGAGAAAAGTCATTCTTTTGCCCCTACTGGAGCCTGTTGATCCATTTGGGCACCCACCTGTTTGGGCTTGAGCTTGCAGCTTGCCGCGGCCTAGTGGGCCTAGGTATTGGGGTCTAGGCGTCCGTTTGGGCCATTCTGAGGGGTTGAAACCACAAAACGTGGGGGGTTGCGGGTGGAGTAGGTGCCCTCGGAATCGCGTTTTGAGCCATGTAGCCAAAGATATGGCCTATTCTTGGTTTGTGGCTGTTGCCAGCCAGTCTACACAAAATTTGGGGCTTCTGGGGGCCTTTTTGGGCCGTTTCCGGGACATATGGTGGAGTTAGAGATCCTCAAAGGGCTCGTTGACACGGGAAAGTCAAGCCGCACTCGGAGTGTACGCACCGTTTCCCTTGGTTTGGCCGTTTTGAATGGGTTCTAGGGCTGTTTTGGCCCAAAAATGGCTGCTTTTGGCCCTAAATTGCAGGTTTTGAAACCGATGTCCGCCACTTGCGACACCTGTTCCCGGCCGCCACCGTTCAGTTTTCTGCTCAAACTTTGTGTGGTTGTCCCTCACACCCATAGGTATCATCCACCAAAATTTCAACCAAATCCAAAGCACCACGACGGAGTTCTGATTTTTACCCATTTCGCGCGTGCTGCTGCTTGCTTGCTTGCTGCTTGCTGCTGCTTGCTTGCTGCTGCTAAACCTAGTAGGTCCACCCTAGACACTAAAAAGGGTTATAAAACCAAGACTGGTTGCACCGGCTCGGTGACCCGAACCTTAATCAAGACTGAATATTGGGACCGAGCTGGTGGGGTAGTGCCTATGCTTTTGTACGTACTAGGGTGGAGGAAAGTCAATTGGGGGTGGCAATTGGGGGTTGGGGGAAGGTGATTGAGGCTTGCATGCATGTGGTTGTGTGTTCTGTATTCCCCTCCCCTCTTTTTGCATTGGCAACTGGCTTTCGCTTCACCGCGATCCCATTATTGCATGAATGTCACTGTATGTTTTGTCTTCCCCTCCCTCCTTTTGAGTTTGCAAATGGCTTTCGCTTCACCGCGATCCCATTATCGCACGAATGGTACTGTCTGTTTTGTATTCCCCTCCACCTTTATGTGTTTGCAAATGGCTTTCCCTTCACCGCGATCCCATTATTGCATGACTGTCACTGTCTGTTTTGTATTCCCCTTCCTTATCACGTGTTTGCAAATGGCTTTCGCTTCACCACAATCCCATTATCGCATGAATGTCACTGTCTGTTTTGTATTCCCCTCCCCGTTTTTGTGTTTGCAAATGGCTTTCGCTTCACCACGATCCCATTCATTTTCGACTGCATGAGTTCCAACATTTGCTCTTGTGCGTGATAGGTAGATAAAAAAGTTAAAAAGTCTGCCTTGTGTCATTGTGTGTTCAGTGTTCCCCTCTCCACCAGATATTTGCTTCCGTGCGTCGGGTAGGTTAATGATGGTTGCATGTATGTCATTGATTGAGAGTAGGTTAATGATGGTTGCATGTATGTCATTGATTGACAACGGCCGCATTAAGTTTGGTCGCGGTACTGCAGCGCCAACATGAGTATAAGGGAGGTTGCTGCGTGACAAAATATTGCAAGGCAGTTGCTATGTGTTTTGTGTGGTTTGTGTCTGTTGTGTGTTACATTTGCATTGCATGCATGTTCTTCTACCGAGGATTTTGTTGTTGCTTTGTCAACGGCCTCTGCTTCACCGTGGTCCCGTTATCATCTACCATATGATTTACATTGCCGATGTGGTGTTCCGTCACTTACGAGGTCTTCTTTGGCTTGTGCTGGTTGTAGATGTCGTCCTTCTTCGGCCTGTGGATGTTTCACACCATATATGTAGGGGTCTGGAGCCCCCCCGCCCCCTCTAGCTGCCCCCCCCCCCCCCCCGAAGCACCGAAGCGGGAAGGAGTCGGCGTATGGCCCATTGTCCCGGCCCCCCCGGGGCGGCTTATTGTGGCTTATTGCGGCTTACCGCGGCTTATTGCGGCTTATTGTGCCTTAATGCAGCTTATTGCGGCTGATTGCGGATTGTTGCGGCTTATTGCGGCTTCTTGCAGCCTATTGTAGCTTATTATGGCTGTTTGCGGGTTATTGCGGGTTATTGCGGGTTATGGCGGCTTGTTGCGGCTGATTGCGGCTGATTGCGGCGTATTGGGGGTTGTTGCGGGTTATTGGGGGCCCCGCAACTTTGCTGAAAAACCACCACAAATATGCACACATAAGGTTGGGGCTTAGCTCAACTGGACATGCCAGGGAACCGGTGGATGGCTCCCCATAGGGCACGCCATCACACTGCCATACACCCACAGGCCATCCAGAAGCTATTGGTGTGCCCCCCGCTGACCAACAACTCCCGCCTCAGATCCCTTCCAATAGTAGGAGGAGGGGCGGTGGGGGGAGCGCATGGCCTCCATCTCAGTTCTTGAGCAAAACAAGAGCCGGGGGAGCAGGCGTTCCATCTGAGATCCTGACAGCAATAGGCAAAGCAGGAGCGGTGGGGAGGTCCCGTCTTAGATTCGTAGCAGTAGGAGGGCAGAGGGGGCAAGCATCCCGTCTCCTGTACATGCCCTGGAGGGGGTGGGCATCCCATGTCAAAGCTTTGCAGGAGCAAGAGGATGGAAGGGGGGGTTTGGCATCGTCTCAGATTCTTACAGCAGCCCCTGACTGTAGGCATGATGCCCTGCGTTCGAATCAGCCCCACTGAGTGACCCGTGGACCAGGCCCGAAGGCACCCAATTACCCCCGGGCATAGGGTCCTCAGCCCCGGGCACAATGGCGTGGGTTCGAATCCGACCGAACCGAACTGATCGACCGACCGACCCACCGACGACCACTGTTTGCTGCTGGGAAATACCACCTCAGGGTTTGCTGTGCGGCGCCTAGGCACCGTGCCACAGGGCCGCACTCGGTGTATTTCTTCATTTGGCTTGTGCGTATGGCATGTTACTCTTGGCTGGCTTTTGGGTCTCATCTGTACCCTCGTAACTGAGTGGGGTGCAGGTATTGTTATCGAGCACCGTTAGTCAAAGCTCCCACAACTTGCAAATGGTTCTGTCCCCCGTTTGACTGATTCACCAAATTACAACAACATTGAACACCACTCACCGAATACTGGCTGCTAGGGATGTGCACCTCTTTAATTTTTTTCACCCCTCCATATCCTGCACACCCCTTACCATAAGTATCCTATCAGACACAATGTTTGTCATGTCGAGCCTATCTTTTACTCTTTTTTGGGGCAGGGGTTACTGTAAGGAACCAGACCTTGGGAGAACGTCTGCTGAAATTCAATAGCGCACACCCAGTCACCGGATGGAGAGGGGTCAGGCAGGCATGTGCAGGGTGTGGGATGGCATGCTGGTGGTGGTATCCCACTTGTCAGCATTATGTGAGCAAGTGTCAGTGCTCACAGCATGCTCGATTGGCGCCAGTCAGGCTGGACTTGGCTTGCATCTCATTGTGGGTGGGTGTGTGTTACACATCGTTCTCCATGTTCCCAGTCATAGGGGGAACGTTAGCGCGCCGGGCGCGCGCAGGGCGCGCGCCAGGCATCTTTTGTGACCCGTGCCCTACCGGTGGACTGTTGCTGTTGATATGTTGGGCAACATTATATGGATTTGCCCCTTGGCCCCCGGGACATCAGCAGATGTTTTGATTTGGGATGGGTATGGACCTTCTCGTACCCGAGGTGATTTCTTTGATTTTGAAGTTGGGGGCCATGATGGTGCTTATAAAGGCCGGATTCATGTCATTGTGCCTCTCATTGGAAGAAAGAATGGCACTTTGACAGCCCACCAACAATGTTACAATGACGTGCACGGGTGGTATAGGGCACGCATTGGGCAGCTGGTTGCTCGGTTGTGGCACGCAAGATGAGGCAGAGGATGAGGCAGAAGCGTGTGTGTTGTGTTGCCAAAAGCGCTCCATGGTCGCAATTTGTGATGAGTGTAAGGAGCACTATTGTACTGAATGTATTGACACACACACTTGTGGGACCAATGTTGTTTGTTAAGTACAATACAGATGACAGTTGGAGTTGCTGAATTCACAGATATTGCTTTATTATGCAACGTGCTTTGTAGGGAAGGTGTGCAGTGCAACGTGGTCTACTTGGGGGGCTTCTCCATGAGAGGGTAAATCTGGGGCTGAAGTCGGGATAGTTAATAGAAAAGTAGCGCGCCGGGCAAACATTCCCCCATAGGCAGCGAAAGCCACTTTCCTTTTTCATTGGCAGAGGTCTGGTGCCGAGGCTGTCTGGGCCTGGAACTGTCATCTGGCAGTGGACCCTGTGGGGATATTAGCCTCAATCTTTCCCTCGTGTCAATATTTCAGGGTTTCAGTGTATACAAAGCAGCACAAGGCCACCATGGTGCCTAAACTGCTTGCAACCCATCACTGTTCAGGTAAGTGATGTCCGGCCGACCTACTTTCACCAGTGGCCGCCCTTGGGGGGCCATGGCTGTCATTGGTGGCCACCAACTGTGACGTACCACAGCTGCTGTGGTTTCAATTCCACTCCCCGGGCAGGCAGGTAGCGTCCCTCACACGGCCACACCCGTCTGGGCTCTTTTGGCCCACGTGGCATGTCCCCCGGTCTTGCCCCCCCTCCGGTCGCCGGTCTCCCTCCAGATCACCCCTGAGAGGCCTGCAGTCCCAGTCCCTGGGCAATGGTGCACTGCCGCTCATGCTTCTGGGGCCTTCTCTACCCTCCGATCATCCCCTGCCGCTTGGAGTGACGTACAGTCCGTGGTTCCAAAGTAGCCACCAACTGTAGTCAGTGATACGCTGACCACTGTTCACTGGTGTTAGTTGACCGCTGTTTCGTGCGGCATCGGTTGGTGGAGTTTGAAGGAACGGTTTGCTTTTGCTTTTGCTCTAGGATGGTCCCGTCCCGTCTCGTCCCCTTTCCCCTTCCACATGTTTGTACGCCTCCTCCCGTGCACGCTTTGCCCCTCAACACTGCAGGAGTCCCTGAAGGCGCTTGAGTATTTGCATCAGAAGCTTCGGATTCATCGGGACGTCAAGGGGGGCAACATCCTATTGACCGAACAGGGGGACGTCAAGTTGGCGGATTTCGGGGTCTCCGCCCAACTGGTCAACACTCTGTCCCGCAGGAACTCTTTCGTCGGGACTGCGTATTGGATGGCCCCTGAGGTCGTGCTGCTCGTGTTGCTTGTTGTTGTTCACGTCCCACGTCATGTCCTGCAGCAGCGGCCCCGCTCCCGTGTCAACGGCTAGACATGGGGACGGCGCCTTAATTCCACTGCTAGAAGTCTTGCGCCGCTTTTGTCCCTGATTTGTTGCGATAGATGCGACAGATGCCAGAGGGTGACGATCATCTTCTGCCTTTTGGACAAGATGCAGTTTGTCCAGGGCAAAGGAGATGTACGAACCGTACGATTGTAGGACCCAATTTCATTCCTAATTTCATTGTCCCAATTTTGTTGATGTCAGCGAAGACGATGAGGTTTTTGTGCGCCCCTATCTGAGTCGGTGCAGCACTGCCAACCCGAGGCCGCCGGTTGACCTGGGAGGAGGTGAGCAACGCTGGTTGTGGCCATGTTAGCGCGCTGCTGTCTGTCACATGGGCAAGATTTGGCAGCGCAACCCCCGGGCACACATCACATGTATACCATGGCTCTTGGTTTGGGAGGGAGAAAAGGGGCCACATGCAGTGTCTGAAAGTGAGTGGGCAACGCAGTGCACAGTCGTCGAACCTGCAGGGGACCCACCCACTCCTGTGGCCCAGGACCAGGGCCCATCCCCTCAGCAGTCACCGCGCTACGGCACTCCCCGTGTTCGGCCTCACTCTCTCTCAGTCTCTCCCCCTCTCCCTCTCTCCCTTTCTCCCTCTCCCTCTCTTGCCCCCTCAGTCTCCCCGAACACCCATGGCCCCCACCTCAACGGTCCTGGTCTGACATCGCTTCAGTGCCAACACCGCGGACTCCCAACGTCATACCGATGATTAGAACCCGGGGCTGAGGATCCAACTGGGGACCGCCCCCCGTCACCCTCCGTCTTATTCGCATCCCTGACCCCCTCGTCAGGTCATCCAAGAAAAGTATTACGACGGCCGCGCGGACATTTGGTCCCTCGGGATCACGTCTATTGAAATGGCGGAGCTCAACCCGCCGCTCATCAGTCAGCACCCGTTCCAAGTGCTGTTCCGCATCCCAAAGGATGTGCCCCCGACCCTGAGCCAGCCTGACAAATGGTCCCCAGACTTCCACGACTTCTTAGCGTCGACCCTCATCAAAGACGTGGACAAGCGCCCGACGGCCGCGATGGTGATGAATCATTGCTTTATACAACAGGTCAAGGGCCCTCTGGAAATGGAAGCAGGGAAATGGCAGGAGTCAATTTGGGCGCAGCCTAACGATCAGTGGGCATGAGTCATTGTGGGTGCAGATTCATGAGGTTTCATGGCGCCCTCCCTCTTCGTTAGGCTGCACCTACATTCCCTCATGCCCACTGATTTCGTTAGGCTGCACCAGGGCTCCTTTTACCAACTCAGCACCATTTGGGGAGGGGGTGCGGGTGCACACCAAACCCCCCCAAAATTGGTTGGGCCAAAATTTTCTCCGGGCCTTTGGCCAATCAAAAATTCTCTCTGGCGCCTTTGGTTAGTTCGTTAGTTTAGGCCAAAAACTTTCTTCGGCGCTTCTAAAAACTCAGCACCACTGGGGGGCTGAACCCCCCCCCCGCCCCGCCTTTAAAATGAGCCCTGGCCTGCACCCACATCGATTAATGCCCACTGATTTCGTCAGGCTGCACCCACATCGACTCTGGTACCGCTGGTGGAAGAGTGGAAGGCGGGCATCCGGCTGTTTGAAGAGCAGCGGCGGCGGCGGCAGCAAGCCGACGAGGCCACTTCGGATCACGACAGCGACAGCGAAAGCGACAGCAGCCGCGAGCCTCCGCACCGGACCCCAAAGACTGCAACCCCCAGAAAGGGTGTGGCGGGACAGAGGCAGAGGCAGGCGGCCCCCATGATGTCCCCCCCCACACCCAAAAGCGTGCAAGACGAAGATGAGGACGAGGGCGACGAGGGTACGTTCGTGGTGCATGAGGGCGACGATGATGGTGTGCCTGTGTGGCTGTATGCGCATCCGAGTGCATCCGTGTTCAGGTGCCTGGGGCAGATGTTCTGCAAGGCAAAAATCGCATGTCCGCGTGCAGCCAGTGACCTACGGTGAGCCCCCCCCACCCCCGTCAAGGAGACCGGTGACCTACGGTGCGGTGTCTGAAACGCGTCACTCCCTTCAGCTGGCTCCCCTGCGGCACCTCCTCCTGCACTGAGCCGGCGAACGCTCTTGAAGGTCACGCCGGCGTAAAACAGGGAGGTGTTGCCCTGTTTTGCCTGCTGCACGCCCCTTTCATGGGGCCGCCGTGTCCCCCTTGGGGCATGGCAAGGCAGGTGAGTATCAATAACATGTGGTGAGATACGTCAGCCGAGCGCCACTGCCGCAATAAAGGGGAGCACTGCGACTGGGGTCGGCAGGGGCACTGGGGGAGAGGGAGTGGGATCGAGCAGTGTGAAATTCATGGAAGGGGCATGGATACTGCCAGGAATAGCGAGCGAGTGGGGGTTGGTCGAGGGGAGAGGGATAGGCATGGGCAGCGTGAGGTGCTGTGGTGTTGTGTATGCAGAGGGAATAGGCAGGTGCAGTGTAAGGGGTTGGGCATGAGCAACAGCAGTGTGGACAGGTGGGGGGCGGCAGGGGTAAGGTCGGGTGACAAAGGCAGAGACACAACATCTGCGGCATAATGTGCTCGATGAAGAGATTGTAAAACAGAAAGGCAGCGGAGGGGGTGTGTTATCCGCAAACCCTGCTGAGAGAATGCCCGCCTCATGGTGTTGCACGGGGTGCACAAGGGTGTGCAGCCAACCCAGCCAACGAGCTAAAGGCAGCACTGGACCAGCACACTGCCACGTTCAGGGATGGAATTGTTGCTCTAACTGGCCAACTTTCACTTGCGGGCCATGTCAAGTCATGGCCCTGGGCGCAGGGGTGTTGGTCCGCACTCTCACCCTAAAGGTTTGTAATACAAAGTCGGACGGCCGGCTTTGAATGGGCAAAGTTGCGCTGCTGGAAGGGGTTGGGCTGGCATAAAACCTGTTCACCCTCACCTCACCAGGGAACCCCCGGTCGTGGCACGAGACTGCGGATTTGCAGCCCGCCATGAGCTCTCTCTCCTTGTTTGTCCCCCATTCTCAGCCAATATTTTTGCACGTGTTCGCCAGTAATTTCCACATTATCCACGCATTGTGACCGCACTGTTTGTGTGTTGCAAGTGCGGGGCAGCCACCCAAGGCTTTTGTTGCGCCACATATGATGGGCGGAGGTGCACATGGCTCTTGGGTGCATCGCCGGGGTGGTGGTCTGCAATATTTCCTGATTATTCTTCATGACCCCCAAATATTTCCCATCAGTTGGCATTTTGCTACAGTACTCCCCGTTATTCCCCCATACTCCCCAGTTGCTCTTTCATATTTCCCCAGCCGCACCTGTTATTCCCCCTGAATCTGTGAATACCCAACCATTTCCATTTGTTCTCTGTCGTTGCCCATTACCACGCCCCCCACAGCCCATGACTTTGCACCATGCCTCAGACCAGGATGGTGCCCTGGTGGCAGCATGCAGACCTCAGTGTGGGTTACCGACTCGAATCCTGGTACTGTCACCAGAGCGGACAAGAGAAGCTGCCAGGGTCCAGTACAGTAGCCTGGGAGGAGCGTCAGGCCCAAGGGGCTTCCGTGCTAGACAGGTCTGCACAGGTATCTGAGGAGGCGCTTCAGGAAAGGGCACTTGGAGGGAGCGGCTGGCGAAACGAACATCCCAGCCAACCAACCACTTTCCAGTGCTCCCCATTTTGGCCCAATCCTTCCCAACCACCTGCCTGTGCTTCCCCATTATCCCATACATCTGTCCATTGCATGTCTTTGCTTCACATTCATGTCGTCGTAATATTCTGGTTGTTGTTGGACACAGCTGCCTGACCATCCCACACAGTAGAAGTGTAACCGTGATGATACAGCGGTCGTCGCATTACAGACAGGCTTTGCAAGGCGAAAGGGAGGCAGGACCTACCAGAAGACAATTGTGGAGCAAAGGCATTGGAAGCATTCTGGGATTACACATGCATAACACATGTGAAGCAGTTTCAAGTTGATTAGCAACTCGATGTATGGGGTCCACATGATTGATTTTTTTTTATTTGGCCAAAATGTTATGGGCAATGCAGTGGAAGTTCTGCCTTCTTATTCAAGTATTGGGGCAAGAAAATCACGCAATTCAGATTCCGGTGCCTGACCCGTCGCTTGGACTGCAGCGGCACAAACGCTTTAGGGCCGTTCCATGGAAGAGAAGAAAAGGTGCTTCACATGTTTGGCATTTTCCGCGCATGGAGGGCGGAAAAGACAACACATGCGACCCAGCCAGGCATTGCTACCATCCGTAGTTCCTGCACCACAGTGTGTAGCACCCCGCAATAGTTGCAGTGGCAGCAATGGTATCACAAACCCCGTAGAAACACATTTCCTGCGTGTTGCCATGTTCAACAGTATGCTTCGTAGGTCTGGGTCTTGACCCCACATGTTGTGCACAGTGGTTTACACCGTTTGCCCTCCCATGCACAGCAGAGGCACGTTCTTGTGCTTTGTGCGTTGCTTTGTGCTCAGCTTTGTGCATGGCATGTGTTGTGTGTATTGGTGTGTTTTCTTCTCATCACTTTGTTTGCTCCTGTTTTCTTTTCGTGGCCCCTTTACACTGTGCCTTGCCTTGATCTGCCCAGCTCCGCACGGCCCCTGGTGTTTGGGTGCGGTGGTGTTACAGTTTGTTTGTCTTTTGCGTTCTTTCCGTGCGACCGTCGCCGTGCCATGCTCTGTCGGATGGTTTGGATGTGCACCTTCATTCAGTCGTGTGTTTGCTGTCTGGCCGCTGCCTCGCTGCGAGGCGTCACCCCAATACGAGGGTTGGCCTGCTTTTTGGTGCCAGGGCTCGCCGATGTGTTTTGTTGTGCGTGTGTTGGTTGGTGGGTGGTGGCTGCTTGTGTCTGGTGTGTCTGTCCTCAGCCGCACCAGGTGGCCAGACGTCTTGACATGGATGACTTGCGGTGGGCTGAGGAACAGTGGAAGGTGGTGCTACCTGACCTGACCTCTGACTTACAGTCTTTGTGCCCCGCCTTGATGCCCATATTGCCTCTGCCTTCTGCCACTGCTCACACCATCTCCCTGCCAAATGCTGCCCTTCCCCTCTGCCTCTCTGCCTCTTGCTCGTGCAATTTTCGCCTCAGCGACTTTTGTGGTCCACGGCAGCGAGGTTGGAGATGTTGACAAGATGTCACGGGACCCGGATCGGGACGGGGACGATGATGGGGAGGCGGATGCAACGTTTGTGGCCCACGGGAGCGTTGTTGGGGATGATGACGAGGCCACGATGATGGTCCACAGCGGCAGCGATTTGGGGTCGTTTGACTTGGCGTCGCTTGGGGAATCGTTTCGGCATCCGAAGAAGAAGAAGACGGATGGGCCCCAGAAGAAAGGCAATGGTGGGCAGGTTGCAACTCCGGGACTGCCTGGGACATGACGGCGGGACCGTTCCTCCACCATTCCTCGTTTTGGATGAAAGGGTATTGTCGCTTCAGTAAGAAAAGGTAGATGTACAAGCAGAGGTACAGGCAGTGTAGAGGTTGGGGTAGAGGCAGCGGTACAGGCATAGGCAGAGACAGAGGCAGACACAGAGGTACAGGCAGAGGTAAAGGCAGAGCAGGGGCATAGGCAAAGGCAGAGGCAAAGCAGGGGCAGAGGCAGAGGCAGAGGCAGAGGCAGAGCAGGTGCAGAGGCTTTGGCTTTGGCTTTGGGTCTCCACAGGGAACGGCCTGAGTGCACGCCCCCCCCAGCCCAGCCACCCTAACTCAGCCACCGCTATGGAGCGACATGGTATATTTGATGGGTCTGTGGTAAAACTTAGTTAACAAAATTTCTTTCAAAAAATTTTTACTCAGTTTTGAAACGTGGCAAAAGAATATTTTGTTACCAAGTTTTACCACATCTTGGGGTTTTCCCCTAATTTTCAAACCGTAGTGAATTTTTTCCCCAATCAAAAACTTTATAGAAAAATCACTATGTAAAAAAATTAGTAAAATTTTTTACAGGTAACAGCACAAGTACATGCAGGCGTGGATCATGAGAACTCAGGCAGATGCGAAATATGGGAACGGAAGAGGCAGAGGCAGAAGTAAGGGCCGGGATACAAGTGGAGAAGGCGGAGACAGAGGTCGAGGCAGAGCCAGAGGCAGAGTCAGCAGTAGATCATGAGAGAAGCAGAGGCAGAGGCCAAGGTAGAGACTGAGGTACAGGCAGAGGTACAGTCATATCCTGAAGCCCCAGAATGTCACCCGGAAGCCTGGGAAGACGTACACGCAGAAGTAGATACTGGCAAGGGTAGAGGTGGGTCACCCTCAATCGCTCTGCAGCCTGTTTCACCCTCTTCTTTGCTCAGCTATCGGGACTTCAAAAACTTCAGAGCCTCTACGACCGCTCTGATGCCATCCCGCTGCCCTTCATAAACCTGGATGAGTTGCCAGCGCCCACCATCCCCGAGCCCTTGTATTCTGCAGTGGGGGGTATGCAACCACAACCCACGTCCCTGAGTTGGAGCAGCATCACCCGTCTTCTGGCGGACGACCCTGGCCTCAGCCACAAGAATGCCGGCTACCACCACCACAAATGCCCCCCTCTGCCCCCGCTAATGAACCTTGTGAAATGCCGCCAGTTCTACCACAGCGTCTGTACGGACCACAGCATCGCCACGTTGAGTTCGAAGCAGAGGCTGGCCACGGACGGTGTGGAATCGCAGCTCTCAGCCACGCTCGGAATGCTGCTACAGATCTGATGGTGTCATACTGCGCTGCGCTTTCGTGCGTGTTTTCACTTCGCACGCCGGTGCGTCACCGTCCAGTTCTTACTGGAGGGCCCCCTTTGCATCCGGTTTCTGCCTTTTATTGGGGGTGCGGGATTTCTTGGGGTCCATTTGCATTCAATTGGGGTTGCCTGTCTCTTTTCTCGTTTGTTTACATTCGTTTCCAGGACGGGGAGGCAGGGACGGGGTCAGGGGGCACTGCGGGGAGGGGTATGGCAGAGAGACTACTGGCCTATCTGCTTGGTGTTCCGTGAAGGTGGCTATTTCAGGCCACTCTACGATGGCAAAAGGGTGTTGGCCTCTCAGCAGCAAACGTCTGCTGTACTGCAGCAAATCGACACCGTACTGAATCAACAAAAGGCTCCTGCTCTATGGGAACACAGGGGCATTGCACCATGGCAAAAATGGCGCCCCAGCACTACGGGCTACTGCTCCGCACTGCAGACATTGTTGCAGTGGAGCACTGGTGTTTGTGTTCCTTTTCTGCACTCAGCCTCGCCTACATGCTGCGCGACGTCCATTGCACTTGATTGAAAGCAGCGCAATGCGCACAGAGGTGCTCTATTGTGCTCCTCCATGTCCAGCTATGTACACAAAAAACCCGCTTTTTGCCGAAAAAGCTCCCCGCATTTTACCAACTCCCCCTGAAAAGGAGGGGTTGGCAAGAGGTGCCCTGAACGCCCTCCAGCCCCTGACCCACATGCGCTAAATACACACAGGCACGGCGGTATCTCCCTCCCACCAGCGCCTTGGTCGGGTTTGGGGACTGTCAGCAGGCTGGGCAGCTGTGAGACCAGACAACTGGATGTTGGGACCCAGTCGTAAGGACGCACAGGCCTTGGGACCCCCCCCCCCCCCCCCTGTGGGGGGCGCTCAGACCCTGACACCAACCCCCACCCTCGACGATTTGGGCCCTGTGGGGGGCCAACGTATATACCTCAAAACTATCCCCTCGTCGCTCTGACCATTTTGCCGGGTCCGGTCCCAGCAGCCAGGTTTGGGGGGCTGGATGGGAGAGGTCAGAAAAGTTCTCATGCCTTGCATACATATTTGGATTCCCCATAAAAATTTGTTTTGAGCATTTTGAGGGTACATGGGGTGGAAACGAAATTTTACGCCCCGCCATATGCCAAAAATTTTTCTGGCGCCTTCAGCACCAAGTTGGGGTCAGATGTGGTCTGGACCTTCTCAATGTTTGGGCCTCTTCGAGGGGGATGGGGGGGGATGGGGTGGGGAGGGGCTGGTGTCAGGCTCTGGTCCGGATGCCCCCCATATGCCCCGCCTCCCAGGTCACTCAACAAACGCAATTGTTACCAAACAGAACCTCGTTCCTTAACAAAAAATGAACCAGAAATGTACCAACAATACCCACCTGTACCAAACAAAAACCCAGTCTTTACCAAAATACCGTAAAACGACCCCAACCGGAAAACCCCCCAATTCTTACCAAAACTCCAAAAAAAAAAACCAAAAGTCAATAAAGAAGCCCAATTATTACCAAAAATGCCCCAATTATTACCAAAACCCCCCACAGGTGTACCAAAATAGACACGCTAGAATGTACCGAAATAGCCAAAATATGGAAGAAAAACCAAAAATGTACCAAAAATCCCCATTATGCCCCTAAGCCCTCCCCCTCTCCCCACAGGATGTACTGAACCACCAACATAAGAAACCAAAAATACCCACAAAACCTCCCAAGAGAACCCAAAATCCCGAAACATATACCACAAAACCCTCCAAAACTTACCAAAAACCCGCCATCCCAAGATATGCTGGGGCTTTGGGAGGGGGATAACAGGGGTGGGGTTACGTGCCACCTGCCTGTCCTCTGCTTTACGGGCTTACAACAAGTGATCCACCCCTTTTTGGTGTCTTCAAGTGCATGTGTGGCTTGGTTTGTTGTGGTGTTGTTTGGCAATAATACAGCATTGTGTCGTATAACCGGTTATCTGTGTGGCTGTCTGGTTGGCGTTTTGGTTGGCCGTATGTTTGCTGATATCAGGCCCATGATTCCACAGGTGGGTCCTGGAGCCGGGTTTTCGGCACCAGCTTCTATGATATCTCAGAGGGCTTTTCATGCCTCCCAGTGCATACCCCTGTGTTCCCCCAGGGCCCTAACGGCTCCCTAATTGTACCCCTAAGGGCATACAGGCCTCTCTAATTACCTACGGGTGATTTTCCAGGTTGTGTACGCCCCATATTGTTTGGTGGTTATGATTTTCTTGAACAGTGTGTACCCGCACTTTTGGTGCATTGCAGCACCTTCGCCTCGCCGCTTTTTTTTTGTTTCCCTTTTGGCAACTGTCCACCCACTTTGTGTGGCCACAGGCTTCATAGCAACGATTTGCCCACATTGGTGTTGACATACGGCGCCATTTGACCACGGTGTAAAGATACAGCCACGTAGTGCCACACTCCAAAGAAAGGGGGCTGGGCCGTTTCATCATGTGGGGTCTCGACTTTATGTGGTGGACTCAAATAGTAGCATTTTTCCTTTCCTTTTGTTTTAGCTGGGTTCGGACCCAAACAAGTTGTTGTGCCAATAGAGTGTTGCAAGGTAAAACAAAAAGTCAACAGATATGGCCGGCAAAAAAAGATTTCAGAAGTTGTCTGGAAGGGGGTTTGTAATCTCTTTTGTGCATATTGGCGGCATGACTGCATGTGCCCTTTAGATGTGCGACTTATTGGAAATACATTGTGCCATTGAATGGATCATTTGTTGGCAGATTTGTGCATAGCATTGGAAACCTTTGAATACCTGCAACCCTTGGGATATGTGGTTTGTCCTCGACTCTGCAAATCATGCCTTTGGCAGTTTTCAGTGGCAATTCAGATTCATGTGCCATTATTTTTCAGTGCACCATGGAGCATTTCCGGAAGATGTGCAACCAGTGTTGGGAACCTGTGAAGACCTCATGCAAGTGCAGGACAAGTGCTAATAATGACATTTCCTGTCCGTGATCAACCGGTTTCAGCGGCCGTTCTGATGATTGTGCCATTAGTCTTTAGTGCTGTACATAGTACTGTTCTTGCAGAGCTGTGCATTACAACTTACCTACAACTTCATACACAAATCTCATCTTGCCATATCCACCAATTCTTTTCACCATTTTACCTGCCCCTTTACTCTTTGTCCCCTGTGGTCTAGCCAATAAGATGCCTGCTGAAATTATTTGCCGGGAAGATGTTGAGCTGCCCCGTCTGCAACAGGCTTTTCCAGCACTATCAGGGTGGTGTGGTTCGCCTTGAGTTTGCTGTGAACAATGCAACAAACCCAAGGTCTGACTGACTCCCAAGACTGTAAACTGCCCAAACTAACCAGTGCAATTTTGTGCTGAATAAAGCTGCCCAACAGTTCAGCAGTTTTCTCTGATTTGTGAGAATCTGAAGGGAAAAAAAAGGAAAAGGGTAACCCATCATAAAGCGACAGTGAAAGAAAACTGCACCCTCAAACCTGACACTGACCCTCCGAACCATCTCAGCCTCAGGACAAGCATTGTTGCTAGCGTTATGCTTTGTTGAATTTGACCAGGGTTTAAATTGGTTGCAGTGCCTGACACCTTCCGTTGCATTGCAGGAGGTATCCAGGATGTTCATATTTGAACTTCAAAGCCTGAGTCATTATGAAGTCGGATATGATGGCATGGGCGGGTGTATCTATGGGTTGCAGCCACTCGATTAACTGGATTAACTCTCATATGTTCTCTTGACGTATTATCACAGTTTGTCTTGGACAAATGTTTCAATTTTGGCCTGGCATTCCTCTCACTTCACCACCTCATATCAAGGTGGTTGAGTTTAAAAAAAAACCAGAAAAGGGGTGATAAAACCCCCCATGCCTATTTTTTGGTGGCCACTTTTGTACCCTAGTGGGGGTTTTTCACCCCCCGGAGAGGGAAGGGGGGGGGGGTCAATACATCCAGAAGGCAGGGATTACGCAGCCACAATGCACACCTCGCGATGGTGGGGTGAAAACAAAAAGCATTTTGGCTGGTGAACAAACAATAGCGGCAGGCCAGAAGCACTCAGTGGAGGGACGGGGTCGGGGCACTAGTCAGCAAGCGGAAAACAGTGTACACAAACAAATTGCAGTACGTGCAACAGGCCATGGAAGAGTTGGTGTGTGTGGGGGGGGGGGGGGGGGGGCTAGCGGTTGGGTCATCCAATATGCACACGGCCAGAGGAAATGACAAGGTGGGGGGAGGGGGGCTTGGATATGCACAGGACGGCTGGCTCATGGGGACAGAAGTCCGTTATTCTGGCTATGCCCTGATACGGTACCACCGAACCAGCAATGGGGCAGAAGTCTGGGCAGCACTAGAATTGCTGCAGGGTTCTGGGTGCCCAAATCGGCACTCACAGACACACAGTATCTTCTGTCTGTCAGGGGCATGGGCCAAAGTCTTTGGGTGGTAGTCCAGCTTTGACCCTGTTCCTCCCACCCTTGTTGCACGCCCTAAGTCTGGTTACACCCAAAGCAGTGCTGAATCTCCCTGAGCTCCATGACTCCTCCCCCCCCACCCTCCCTACTCCTCATCCCAATTCATCCACATCCCCTTGTCCCTCATCTGCCGCCGTATCTGTCTCAGTGGATGCCCTACCAAAGCCTGAGAAAATTTCTATTGCCTTCGGCCAGTCCACCTCACAGAGAATCTACCCCAAGCAACGCACACCCAAAATAGGGTAAAAACTACATAAATACGGGCTAAAACATGCTTTACATAAGTTTCGGAAACTGCGATTTTCGAGCTGTATACGCCGGAAAAGTGCATAAGCAAGTTGTGTACCAATCCCTTGGGATACCCCCCCCCCTCCGCACCAAATACCGAAAAAGGGTGAAAAACACATAAATACGGCTTAAACCATGCTTTATGTATTTTGGATGGTCATTTTAGGTGATTAAGAATAAGTTTTGAAAACTTTGATTTTTCAGCTTCCCAAGGTAAAAAACTGCATAAGCAGGTTGTGTAACAATCCTTTGGGAGAACCCTCCCCCCACCTGCGCCCGATACCCAAACAAGGTGAAAAACACATAGATACTGCTGAAAAAATGCTTTACATGTTCTGGATGGTCATTTTAGGCCATCACAGCATCAAAAAAATAAGTTTTGAAAATCTAGATTTTTGAGCTGCCCAAGGTGAAAAACTGCATAAGCAAGTTGTGTACCAATACTTTGGGAGAACCCCCCCCCCTCGGCGCCCAATACCCAAGTAAGGTAAGAAACACATGAATATGGCGCCAAACACGCATTACATCTTTTAGATAGTCATTTTAGGTGTTCACAATGTCAAAAAATGAGTTTCAGAATCTCCGATTTTTGAGCTACCCAAGATGAAAAACTGCATCAGCAGGTGGTGCAACGGCCCATTCACTAGGCCATTATTGGTGGACACAGTCATTTCGCGTCTTTCCCACGGGTTTTGACCGGCCCTCAGCAAGGCTACATATAGCACAAAACGTCGCTTCGTATCTTAGTAGGCATATATTATCACAACATACCCACTCACACCCCTCAGAGTGGGTACCACGGGTCGCCAAGGTCACGAAAACGGCTAACATGGCCAAAATGGCCGAAAAAGTGTATAACCTGCATAAGCGCTTGTCCCACTCCGTCCCGTACAGACTCTATGGAGTCGGGACCCGCAAACACTTTTTCGGCTCAATATGGAACAAAACCAAAAGATTCACGATTTTTGACCTAAAAAAAGAGGGGGGTCATGGTTTGACCCCCCGCCACCCCTTCCCTACGTCCCTCAAAACTTCAAAAAAGTGGGTTTCAAGTACGGGGAGTCTGGGGGGGGGGGGGGATCCGGACTGAAAAGTCATTGGGGAATGCGTTTATTGGACAAAACAAGGATTTTACAACGGGTTAAACGAACAATTCAACCCCTTTGGGTAGGGTACGCGAATAGGCCCAAAATAGGGGGGGGTATGTGGCGTTTTCTTATATATGTACCTGCGCCTTTGATCTAACATCCTCTGCGAGGTGATTTGCTTTCCATACGGGACTACCCTAGGCTTCTTTCAAACCCTCACTAAGCCTTTTGGTATCACGTGCCACCGAGGGTGGATCCTTTCAGCCGGTGGTTGGACCACCAAGGCAATAGTATCTTTTTCGATCTCATAAGGCCGCTTGCCCTAGTTGATGGAGCACACCCTCTCTGTAACTCGTCTAGCAGTGTTGCTACCTAGCTACCTGTCCACACTGAGTGCATTGGTAATGAGTCCGGGAACAAAGAGAGTGTGGGTGTGGTTTCCATTCTTTGAGGTTGCAATACAGCTCAGCACATTGAGGCGGAACGGGCCTGATTGGCGATATCAATCTGAAAGGTGTTGTGTTGTTGTTTGGATCGTTCTCTCACACACCGCACCTCTAGGGATGAATGGATCAACGTAGACAGGGTACTATATGTTTTTTTTAGATGCAGATTACCTTTTTAAAGGTTGTATTTTTTTAGCTAATGAAAATAATCCGCACTAAAAAAACGTTCTGCGCTAAAAGATATTCCGTGCTAAAAAAGGAAATACCTAGAGTTTTTTTTTTGCGCGGAGTATCTTTGTTTCCTAGCAAAAGCGGCAAATCTTGGAAGTGGTCCAAAAAATCTTATGGAGGATACCCTGGGCACGTGCAGTGTAAAGTGGTGTGCGCGGAGACCCCATGACGGCACGCGTGATGAAGCACCTTTGATTTGCACCCCCCCTCTGAGCTCAGTTTTACACCCAGTTTCACCTATTCCCCCCTTTTTGCGCATTCCTAGCACGTCCACTCATTTTTCTAGGTCGTTTGTTCCCGACCCATGGGGCGCGCTGACCTATAAGTCTTGACACCAACCCTCACTCCCCCCTCTAGAACCCCTGTGAAGCCGCTGTGAAGCACCGGATTAGCAAGATGAGGCGCTATACAAACGTTGTGTGTTGCGAAGTGTTGTCCGGCGGTAGATTAGCAAGACGGGCCGCTATACAAATGTCATTTGTTGCGAAGTGAAGATCCTACATTGAAAGCAAAACCTAGGGCCAAGAGAAAGTCTTTTGTGCGCCGCCCCTTTGCTGAGGGTTGAGAGCCATTGATTTCCCCCAACTAGCGGGGGACATTTATTAAGCGCTATCGGGCCCTTGGTGTGGGTAACCGCCACCCACATTGAGCATTGTGTCCGATCCCTCGACTCTCCAGACGGAGCCGCTAGCCTTGCTACGCTAGGGGTGCTCCACTCGGCAATGAGTTTGGGCGAAGCGTGGAGCCGCATGACCACGAGCGTTTCGTTGCCGTGTGGCAACCCAAGAGTGGAATCGCATTACACAACCTGAAAAACGGAGTGTTCTATTTGTTTGTTTGTTTGTCTCATAACCCGTATTGGTCCGTATTGTTGCGCCATACACAAGGCACGCTTGTGACTGTCATCGTAAGCGACTTTACCTTAGGTTACTCAACCATAGTGTACCTTATTTTCCTATTTCCTACCATACCCCTCCCGGTTTTGACACACAACTCATAGAACCGCCAAATGCTTGACCACCATGTTTGTGTAGAAGTTGCGGAGCTACCTGTTGCTACCTAAGGAGCTGGCTTGCACTACGTGTTTGCCGCCATCTCACCAAGCACTACAACGGCATGCATGGGCTGTTCAAGCTTACCGTCTCGAAAGCGGCGGCCCTTCACAGCCTCTCCGCTGCTACCCCAGCCCCGCAACCTACCGCGGCAGTACCAACAACGGCAGCAACTGAAACTACGCCCGAGATAGCAAGTGATGAGGACACTGGGTGCGCAACTTTGGATACACAAGCCTTCCGTGCAAAGTTTGCAAGCACGGCGGCTAGAACTGTTGATGGTCGCTTTGTGTCGGAACCACGTGCGAGCCGTCATTACCATTGTGCACATGAAGGTTGGGAAACTAAGCGAGGGGCTTACCACGATAACGATGTTGGCTGTTGGAGGGTTAGAGAAGTCCGTTTCTGCGAGCATGCAACCCGTTTAGCATACATACATGCTTGAAGATGAAAATTGTGGGCAGGTTTGACTGGGCACATCACTTGTTGCCCTTGGCTCTGTGTTTCGCCATTGTGGAACGCAGGGAGGTGTGCATTCGTTTTGACCAGCCCTTCATGAAGAAGCTGAGTAGGACCGTATGCCCTCGGCATCTACAAAGGGCATGGCCAATCATGCGTACGCTTTCGAATATGATCTCGTTGTAGAGGTCTCCGGCATGCTTCTTACAACCTGCCAAGAAAGTCCACGATAAGGCTCCAATGCGCGGGTCCGTCTACAAACCCGTGATCGCAGCAGTTTGTTGGTTGCATTTGTTGCCATCAACGATTGTGCATCAACAAAAGAAGCGGGAGATGTTGTGTGCATGATCAACAATGAGTGTGCCAAACGAATTCTTGCGTGCATTTGAAAAGGTGTACGTTGGTACTTGTGGCTATATGGCCACTCCTCCGGATGGGTACCACACCACCAACAATGCGCAAGAGGGAATGAATACTGGTGTGAAGCGTGTTTGGACGCGGTAGGAGCGACGTGGGTTGCTACTATTTTTGGACTGTGTGAGGCGGATGCTCAGCAATTGGTCACATGACGGATTTGAGGTGATGCCAGGTCTGTATCCCCACAAGGCTACATTGGCGCGGGTAGTAGCTGCGGGTGACGAGCACATGGTGTATTGCAGGGGACATTGGTGGTGAAAAGCGACTGCAAATGGAGTGTTGTGTGCCATCACCGAACAACAAGTCACCACTTTGCAGCAAGCATTGCACGCGGGGCCGTTGGACGATAATACGTGCAACTTGCTTGGGTAGCACCGACACTTCAATGCAGAATAGTGCCTATGCACTGAGGTTTGAGAGTATGTGTTATGTTTGCATGTATTTCTGCTCCTATAAAAAGTCGATAGGGTGTGGAAGGTGGTTCGCACTCCGCAATGCACAACGGATCGATTACGAACAACATCCCCCTACAAGGAAACACAACACGCAGGAGGCTGACAAGGAACCGGCGGTCCATTTGGCGGAAGTCCCGAAGGCAAGACGCTCTGA
The DNA here is from genome assembly GCA_964036045.1 of Eutreptiella sp. 'Long Island Sound 2002'. Taxonomy (NCBI): domain Eukaryota; phylum Euglenozoa; class Euglenophyceae; order Eutreptiales; family Eutreptiaceae; genus Eutreptiella; species Eutreptiella sp. 'Long Island Sound 2002'. The sequence goes on along the minus strand of OZ038382.1, from coordinate 128,330,405 downwards.
GCGCGCTCCAAAACCGAAAACGAAACGTGGAGAAGACTACTACCCGGAGGTGCTTGTAATAGAAACTAGTTGGCTCAAAGGAGTGACAGCAATTTTTAATTGAGGACTCATAAGGTGAGGTTTATCGACCCAACCCTCTTGGTGCAATTACTCCCCCCCGAATGTTGAGTCTAACAAGGGTGTCTGATCGTACTGAACATGGTTTTAAATTACTTCAACCTAATAGCCCATAACATTCATTTTGACCTATAATGGGAATTTGGGTTTAGTAGCAGGCGCAGACAAGAGTGCGTGCACAGTACGATAGACGCGCACGCAGAGCAATGATTAAATGTTAAGTCGAGATGCGTGGCATTTGAGTAATGGTAATCTCGATTTTAGAATAGCATAAAGCTTACGGCATCGTTATTTCCTGTTACGGTGATAGCTCAGATTTGAGGTTACGTTCTGTGTGTTTATAGAGCTATGTAGAGTTCTACAATAATCTCTGACGGTGCAGAGATACTCAAGTGAAGATTTTGAGGTTCATTGTTGCTTTGCTGCATGTCTTGTGCTCGACATACTAAGTACCGAAGTACTTACAAGATTATTGTTCTCTACTTCATTGAAATCCTGTGCTTTCCGTATCCTTTTGTGAAGTCAGTGCTTGTTGTAAGTTCTCTAGAAGACGGCAGCAAAGATTAAACATCCTCGGAGACATTCTCCATAAGCCTTCCTCAATGGTTGCCCCACGGGGCTTTGTTTTGCCATGCGTTCCTCCATTTGATTGGTGGTGCTTTGTGGAGTGGCCACTTATCAAGAAGGCCACCTTGACCCATTTGGGCGCCTCTTGCGTTGGGGAGCTTCCGGCGCCACTCTTCCTGTTTTGCCTATGCTCTGCATTGGTTGTTCGCGCTGGGGCATTGATTGCTTCTCATGTGGAGCGCTTTGATGGGTCCTGTGGGCACCTTGCCAATTGGTGCCTCCTTTCAATGCCTTGCTGCTTGGTGCCCTTCATCATGGCAACTTATGGTGTTTTGCACGCGTCAACGTGTTGAACGGCGTCAACCGAATGGACTTGTGGCTTGTTGGAAGACCTCAACCCAATCGACTTTTGATGTGGTGTGCGCGCCACCTTGGAGCGTGTTGGTCAACTTGGGGAGTTGACTTTTAATGCCGCATTCGTCGACTTGGAGAGTGGACTTTTGATGCCCCATTCGTCGACTTTGCTCGACTTCGAGAGTCCGCTTTTGATGCCCCGCTAGTTGACTTGGGGCGTCGACTTTGGATGCCGCGTTCGTCGACCTGGAGAGTTCACTTTTGATGCCGCATTCATCAACTTTCGCCGACTCTCAGAGGCAACTTTTGATGCCGTGATTGTCGACTTGGAGAGTCAACTTTTGATGCCCTGTTCGTCGACTTCCAGAGTCGGCTTTTGATGCGGCGTTCATCGACTTTCATGGACTTCAAGAGTCGCTTTTTGATGCCGTGTTTGTCAACTTGGAGAGTCAACTTTTGATGCCGCGTTCATCAACTTGGAGCATCCACTTTTGATGCCGCGTTCGTGGACTTTCGTCGACTTCAAGAGTCGACTTTTGATGCCGTGTTTGTCAACTTCGAGGGTCGACTGTTGATGCCGTGTTGGTCGACTTCGAGAGTCGAGTTCTGATGCCGCGTTCGTGGACTCGGAGCGCTGACGTTTGGCGTGGGCAGCCCCACTTTGGAGCAGGTTCGTGGGCGCGTTCATGGAACGCGTTGCAAGTGCATCAAGAAACGCGTCCGAGTATGCTTTACAAGTCAGCCTTGTTAGTGCCCCTCGCCAAAGGGGCCTTTGTTGGGCTTTAAGAGGTGTCCCGAGGCTAAAGGGACTTTCTTTGAGGTGGTGGTCTTTTTATGAGACCCCTTGCCTCCAAACCCGTCATGAATCTACTTGGATGTGGATTTCATCATCCCCATCCCTCGAAATAAGTCCTTATTTTTAGGCTTCTTGGCCCTCACCTTTCAGTGAGAAGTGCCACTTTTGCTTTCCTTTTTGATTTTTTCCTTGTTTTAATGGCCTTTTGCGGACTTAAGAAACTCACTCAGACAAGCCTCTTGGGTTTTGGGTGGTGGTTTTCGAATAATGAGTATTTTTTGCTTCTGGAAACATGCAAGTCCCTTGTTTTGAGCCTTTTGTAGTCTCATTTTAAGTCACAGGTGCCACCTTTGTTTCATTTTCGAATCTTTTACTTGTTGTGGTGGCCTACGGGGACTTGAAAATTTTGTTGGACGAGTGGCAGGTCCATTGTAAGAGCAGTTTGAAAACAAAGACACTTTAGATTGGAATTTTTTCACATGTTTCATTATTTGATATCTTGATCTCTCCTAAAGCCCCACACCACTCGTGGTGTTAATGGTACCGGGGTAAAACTCCATTCTCGAAACTCCCAACCAAGCCCCAACCTCACGTGGAAGGGTCACCGGGGCTAATCGGGAGCCGGGTCCCTTCCTTCTTTGTATGGTTGATTGTTGGTGCAATATTTACACATGGGTGTGAGTGTGCGACCAGTTGAGGTCAATGGTACCATGGTCTGTTTTTGCTTACATCATATATGGGCGGTGTGGGGTGACTAGGCCCAAAAGAAGGGCCTTGCCACATGCCCATGCCCAGCTTTGCTTCATTCGCTAGACTGGGCCGACAAGTGGGGCTCTGCCATTTTGCGACTCCACGCGTCGGTGTAGGTGTTGCCTCAGTGTGACTAGGCCCGCAAGGAGGACCTTGGCACATTGAGGAGGAATCCTGGCCTAGGTCCATTGTGCGGCCTTGACCCATGAGTTTGAGGTGGTAAGCATTACTCATGTAGATTCCAAAGATTGCTATAAAAGAACCCCTCACCCCTCTCCTCCTCCCATTTTTATCATTTTCAACAAAAACAAGAAGACTAGATATGCTTATTCCGATACACACAAAAGAACTAGAATAGGTGGAGATTGAGGCCCTGGGTTGCACGGCCTTAGCCCATGATTACAACAATTGAACGGCCAAAACTCATCCCCAGATTAGTATTCCGAAGCGCCGAAATATTCCAACTTTTTACGCATACCCACGTACATAAAGACTTCGCCTTTGTGTTCAACACCCAGTAGGAGTGTAAGCCGGCATCAGGCCGCCCAACTACCGTGCCCTAGGAAGATTTCCATTTAAACAGAACTAGGCTGGGATCCGCCCCAGGGAACAGAAGCGCCAATGCATTCCAATTTATAGCAAAAAAATAAGGGGACCCGCCCCCTGGTGAACACTTGGAGGGTTGCCTTCGCCCAAGAGTGCCAAAGGAACTCTGTTTCTTCTTTTTCTGAAGGCAACGACATGGCTAAATTGTTTTCAGGGTTACAGTGAAAGCAGCATTGAGGCCAGAAGATTGTGGGGACATGGTTCGGGAGCGTAGGCCCAAATAGTGGCATAGTGCCAGACAACTGCCCCGCTGCTGCATTGTGGAAACAGGTGACCATAATTTCTACTCATTGGTTATACGCATGCCGTTGATACCCAGAATGCCCGTTCGTGACTAGCCCCTGTACCCCGAGCATTTGTGTTAATATTCAGGCACAAATGATAGAACTCCCACGCGTCATGGTTTGGTTGAATTTGATGAAACGAGTCAGATCAAAATAAGGGGAACCCCGGAGGGATGTCATGCCACGAGGGTAGGCCCCCATATCTGATGCAGATAGCTGTCGGATCCAAAAAAGGGGACATCCGGAGGGATGGCAACTACCCATGAGGGTGTGCCCCCGTGCCTGAGATAAAGACACCATCCTGGCATGTGAATGGATATCAAAGTTTGGCCCCCAACCCCGGAACCATGCACTGGTTTGGGCAGGGGAGTAGTCCATCCTAGACTACAGTCCGATTTTGTGTTACTATGCAATCTATGGAGCATATGCCCGGGTACACTTCTACATTTTCACTCCTATTGTTTTTTTAACACTTCTATTGAATCTTGTAACCTTGGGGAATGCTTTCAGAGACTTCTTGCGGTCATGCGGAAATACAGTCAAGACACAAGCTACTATAATTGAACTGGAGATCATGGACAGCATTTATGTTTGCATTATCCTCCCCGACTTCTTGCCACACAGCAACGCATGTAGCATCGCTTCGCGATTTTGTGTATTTTGTACGCTGGCCCACACAGTGGTGGCATTTCCACACACTATTCTTGCTAATGCATACTATAGCATGCTGGATTAATGGTAGCATGTCCTCGTATTGAAGTGATTAATGAAGCTCACGTTGGACAACTTGGCCTGGCTGGCCCCCATGCTTTCTTTTCTGCGGTTGACATCATTTAAGACCCCCATGATGCGCAAAATGTTTCTCAGCGCGAGATCCCCAACCCAAACTAACCTGGCCATGTGTGCTAACTTCGTTTCAAATTTGAATGAGCAAGTTTGTGAGTGTTTGCTGAAGAGTGGCATTGTTCAATAGAATGTTCTTTTGCGTTTTGCGCCACGTAACAACGTGACTTTCAGCTCATGATTAGTACTAGGCATGGCTCCACACTTTCTGGGTGTCTATTTGTGTGAGAGTGGCCAAGCAGTTCTATGTATTTCGTAATCAGCATGTGCTAAGAGTCCATGTGGCTAACCTCAGCACAAAGCTTGGCAGGGGAGTGTAATAGAAACTAGTTGGCTCAAAGGAGTTACAGCAATTTTTAATTGAGGACTCATAAGATGAGGGTTCTCGACCCAACCCTCTTGGTGCAATCACTCCCCCCCGGGTGTTGAGTCTAACAGGGGAGTGTAATCGGACTGAACAGGGTTTTAGATTACTTTAACTTGATAGCCCATAACATTCATTTTGACCTCTAGTCGGAATTCGGGTTTAGTAACAGGCGCCGACAAGAGCGCGTGCACAGTAAGATAGACGCCCACGCAGAGCAATAATTAAATGTTAAGTCAAGATGCGTGGGATTTGGGTAATGGTAATCTCGATTTTAGAATAGCATAAAGCTTACGGCATCGTTAGTTCCTGTTACAATGATAGTTCAGATTTGAGGTTAAATTCTGTGTGTTTATAGAGCTATGTAGAGTTCTGCAACAATCTCTGAGTGGGCAGAGATACTCAAGTGCAGATTCTGGGGTTCCTTGTTGCTTTGCTGCATGTCTTGTGCTCGACATAGTAAGTACCAAAGTACTTACAGTGCTCGGTGATGGGACCCCGTGAAACGATAACTTTTTGCAGCAATCGTTGGAGGAGATATTTTGGCATGACAAGGCAGACAACCCTATGCTCTGGAACTTATTGGTAGACGCAAGTGTAAAGAATCGGGAGGCTAAGGAGCACCATGGGCCCTTTTGCCCCGGGCGCCACTTTGCTATTTTAGATACTAGCACATAGCGTGTTGCGGGTGCAGGGTAGCAGGGCACACATTGGGTTGTTCTTGTGTTTGATGGATGCCGAAACTAGGGATATTGCACATCTTGTGACGGTGATGTGTTGACATGTATTTTCTCTCGTATTTTTGGTAAGTGGATGAGTGTAGCAGACATCCTTGAGTCGTCTCAGTACCTACATTTAATACAAGGCATTCTATGGACTGAGCCCCCTGCCCACTTTTTCGATGTAGACAGTGCCCAGCACCCTATGGGTGCAATTCAGTTTTAGGATGCAAGTAGCCGCATCAGAATGCCACTCTCCACTACCAAGACGGCGTCTTGCACATCATTTGCAGAGAAGCGTTTTCCGACGACATCAAGTGATGTAGATCATCGTTAGCTGACAGCGATGCGCAGAGCTCCCCAAGATGAAAAAATGCATCAGCAGGTGGTGCAACGGCCCATTCACTAGGCCATTATTGGTGGACACAGTCATTTCGCGTTTTTGCCACGGGTTTGGACCGGCCCTCAGCAAGGCTACAGATAGCACAAAACGTCGCTTCGTATCTTAGTAGGCATATATTATCACAACATACCAACTCACCACCCTCAGAGTGGGTACCACGGGTCACCAAGGTCACGAAAACCACTAACATGGCCAAAATGGCCGAAAAAGTGTATAACCTGCATAAGCGCTTGTCCCACTCCGTCCCGTACAAACCCCATGGAGTCGGGACTTGCAAACACTTTTTCGGCTCAATATGGAACAAAACCAAAGGATTCATGGTTTCTGACCTAAAAAAGGGGGGGGTCACTGTTTGACCCCCCGCCACCCCCTCCCTACGTCCCTCAAAATTTCAAAAAAGTGGGTTTCAAGTACGGGGGCTCTGGGGGGGGGGGGGATCCGGACTGAAAAGTCCTTGGGGAATGCATTTATTGGACAAAACAAGGATTTTGGACCGGGTTAAACGAACAATTCAACCCCTTTGGGTAGGGTACGCGAATAAGCCCAAAATAGGGGGGGGTATGTGGCGTTTTCTTATATATGCACCTGCCCGGCTTTGATCTAACATCCTCTGCGAGGTGATTTGCTTTCCATACGGGACTACCCTAGGCTTCTTTCAAACCCTCACTAAGCCTTTTGGTATCACCTGCCACCGAGGGTGGATCCTTTCAGCCGGTGGTTGGACCACCAAGGCAACAGTATCTTTTTCGATTTCATAAGGCCGCTTGCCCTAGTTGATGGAGCACAACCTCTCTGTAACTCGTCTACCAGTGTTGCTACCTAGCTACCTGTGCACACCAAGTGCATTGGTAATGAGTGTGAGAACGAAGAGAGTGGAGGTGTGGTTTCTATTCTTTGAGGTTGCAATACAGCTTAGCCCATTGAGGCGGAACGGGCCTGATTGGCGATATCAATGTGAAAGGTTTTGTGTTGTTTTTTGGATCGTTCTCTCACACTCCGCACCTCTAGGGATGAATGGATCAACGTGGACAGGGTACTATATGTTTTTTTTAGATGCGGATTATTTTTTGAGAGGTTGTATTTTTTTAGCTAATGAAAGTAATCCGCACTAAAAAAATATTCTGCGCTAAAAGATATTCCGGGCCGCTATACAAATGTCTTTTGTTGCGAAGTGAAGATCCTACATTTAGAGCTAAACCCAGGCCCAAGAGGAAGTCTTCTCTGCGCCGCCCTTGTGCTGAGGATGACCAGGGGCCCTTTTGCGTCGGGCGCCACTTTGCTATTTTGAATGCTAGCGCACAGCGTGTTGCGGGCACACATTGGGTTGTTCTTGCCTTTCATGGATGCCGTAAACAGGGATGTTGCACATCCTGTGACGGTGATGTGTTCACATGTATTTTCTTTCGTGCTTTTTGTAAGTGGATGAGTGTAGCAGACATCCTTGAGTCGTCTCAGTAACTGCATTTAATACAAGGCATTCCATGGATTGATCCCCCTGCCCACCTTTTCTATGCAGACATTGCCGAGCACCTTATGGGTGCAATTCGGTTTAAGGATGCAAGCAGCCGCATCACAATGCCACTCCCCACTACAGCACTATGAACGTGACATCTTGCACATCATTTACACAGAGCCGTTTTCCGACGACATCACGTGATGTAGATGATCTTTAGCTAACAGCAATGCGCAGAACGCCGATGCCTCTTGCAAGGCCGGGGGTCCATGCAAAGAGTTCATAACAGAGGATTACGAGCACTATCTGAATGTTGAAGGATATGTTTTTGCGGCAGTGGTCCCAAGGGACCTTTTGCGACAGCCAGATGGACAACCCTATGTCGCAAAACCTATTGGTAGGCGCCATTTTCAGGAATCACAAGGATAAAGATAACCGGTGGGCCTTTTGCCTAAGGCGCCACTTTGCCATTGTGAATACTAATGCACAATGGGTTGCAGGTGCAGGGGAGCACGGCACACATTGGTTTGTTGTTGCCTTTGATGTGAGTTTGTTACACAGGCATATCTATATAGTATATGCCCCAGACCCTATGTAGCGTGACGGGCTACTTCTCCCAAATCTGAGGAGGTGCCATGAAAACGACACCAAGGTGCAACACAAAATCCCGTGGCACCAAAAAGAAGGGTGGAAATGTGGGTGTTGTGCCATCACATTTATTAGCATTTTGGCCCTTACCGACATTCATGTGGACCTGGGTGCCATTCCCCCACCATCCAGCCCAGCACAACCAGCCGCCGTTCCCTCGCCCACCCATCTACAAACCCCCCAAAAAAACGCAAGGTGCTCTGGTGCCTTTTGAGCAGTCGGATGTTGAAGCATTCCGGAATTCCAGGGTTGTCAAGGTAGGCTGGAGGGCGTTTCTAGTGCTACGAGGCTATGGTTGGCACCCTAGATTGTGACCAAGTAACCTGCACTCAACTAGAGAAGTGTAGGGGTGGCACAGAAGTAGGCTTATTCTGCGTGGATGCCCTAATCAAGGATATTGCACTCTGTATGAGCAGTGATCGGTTGACATGCTTTTTCGTTCGTGTATTTGAGTATTGCATTAGTGAAGTGGACATCCTTGAGTTCTCTTGTTAAATCCATTCAAGGCACAACATTCTATGGTCCCGTCCCCCCCCCCAGCCGCCGAGCTTCTCGCTGCAGACACTACATTCTATGGGCGCAATTGCGTTTCGAGATGCAGATGGTCATATCTGAACGCCACTGCGCACTACGGAGGTGGTTTCTCGTGCATTATTTGCATGGAGGCGCGGAGATTTAGGTGGTCATATCATAACGCCATCCGGTATTACGAAGAAGACCTCCTGTGCATCATTTGCATAGAGGTGTTTCCCAATGACAACAAGTGTTGTAAATCATTTCCAGCTGACAGTGTTGCCCACAACAGAGGTCCCCCTCTGAAGCCCCGGGACCTATGCAACGAGCTAAACACAAAGGCTCACAGGTACTATGCGAATCTTGTAAAATAGGGCAGTTAACCCTCACCCTAACCCTTCAAAAAAAGTTGGAACACCAATTTCCGGAGCGTTCAGCACGGAGGTTTGTGACATTAGCCTTCTTTTCGTAGGGCAACAAACACATAGCAAAGCTACTAACTTTCCCATTTAGTGAAAGTTCGGTTTTGTGTACTGCACTTTTGCATTGGTTTGTTTGTTTTTCGATTGCCGTAGGTACCTCCCAAGAAGCGCTAATCTGCTTAGTCAGTATATAGGTTTTCATAGGTGACAGTTTGGCGTGCTGCAAAGATGAGGTGTGCAGCCCTAGTTTGGACAAAACCCAATTTCTGTCATTTTTTAGCTTTTTCGTGCCAAAATGAGGTTAATGCCACTTAATGTAAACGTGACAAAATGCTTCAAAGAAATCTATTCGTTTGTTGTAAAAGGGTGAAAAAAAGCCCAACCCTTTTGTTGCGAAAATTGCGTCATGAAATGATGAACCTTCTGAAGAACAATGGCCTTATCTGGCACGACACAAAGGTCGGCAAAAATGAATGAAAGATTTGGTGTTTGTATCTTAGTGTAAACCATAGCCTAAAACTTTGCTCACTAACATTAAATATCTTTTCGTTGCAAATCGATCAAAACCTCATGTGGAAAAAAAACCGGAGAATGGGATCGAAACTAATAATTTTTGAATAGCGTAATTTGGTGAGTCATGGCCGCTGTTTGTTGGAACTACGCGCTATTTTTTACAAATCGTATGTGCATTCGGGATATATGACGCAAAGACCCCATATCTAGGAAGCTGACTATACGTACTCCTACCAGAACACGTTTTTATATCCAACAACCGGTGTAAATGGTCCAATGAGCGTGGAAACAAAAACATGCATCTAATAGAATAACTCCTGCGTCCGGTGGAACATTCGAAGACAATCATCTGAAAGGTTCTAGTGGACGCAAGCCAATATACATCCATATGTAGCCGCCACTATGGGTCAAGCCAAGTGTAGGTCTCATTTTTTTTTGCTTTCTTTACAAAGCCCCCGAATCAATGAAGTGGATCTTGGCTACTATTTCCAAGGTTCCATGATGAGCCTCTGTAAAAGCTGCCTTTGTACAACCCACATGTCTTCCACCAGCAAGGGTTGGTTCAAAAATTACAGTTTTAAGGTAAACTCTAAGTGCCCTCCAGGAGCCCGATGCTATTGGAAGATGGACATCTGCTACAATAGGCATGTGTGTAAACTCATCTGTTACCACCATGGTGTTTGTGTGTGTTGTGATTCACAAAAATACGTCACATTATGATTTCCAATTTCTTAACATTGCCAGTTCGGTTTTCTACGTGCTTTGTCGAAGTCAATGAAGCAAGATAAATGAAAGTTCTATTGAAGAAGCAGTTAGACGACAATAGGGTTCAGCAATAACCCAGACTAGCCGCTGGTTGTGCCCGTGACCGACAAAAAAAATTGTTTTACGCCATCAAATGCAAACTTGCAACCTTTTTTATATATGCATCCACATCATTTTGCGTTGATCATGGTCATAGAGACCTTGCGAATGCATCATGTGCTCAAAACTGGGGAACAAAGGACCCATTTCTCTTTTGGAACACATTTTTTGCTCCTTTACAGCTTTTATGCACAAAAACATTGGTTCCGGCCACACCAATAATAATGAGTTTTGGTTTCTTGGGGGGGCTTTGATTCAAGGGGCTTTTTTTTCAGATGACCAACATTAAGGGGGTAACAAATTGGTATTGCTCCTTAGAAAAAAAGGAATTTTTGGTCTGAGGCCCCTTGCGGCTGCTTCCTAGTGAATGTTCATCATGGGTTCCGGGTGGGCTCTAGATGGTTGTAGAAAAGTTTATAGTGGTTTCAGCACTGTGTTTTGCCTCTCCTGCTGCTTGCTGTTGGTGTAGGGTTTCCTGCTGCTTGTTTTTGGTGATGAAATACAGTTAATCCAGGATAGCCCAAGCCAATAGTATGCAAGGAGAAGAGAATCAGGATCAAAGCATGAAGGGCTGCAGTGTAAACAGTGAAAGATGATTGGATATTCACAGAAACTGCAACTCAGGTCAAATCGGAATGCATATTCACAAAGATAGCTGAAATGTTTTGGAAAAGAGTTGGAAAACTGCCCCATGGTCACTCTCTCTCCATAGTGCCATCTCAGGAGATGTGCACTCTTTGTTTTGGGTCCCATATGTGCTGAGGTGGCAGGGCATGTGGCGATGAGGTCACTGCCATGTCACATGGGATCTTCCTACTTAGCTAGGCTGACCAGGAATTGAACCCAGGACCTCTCAAAAAGAGGTGCCCAGCCCCCTAGGGTGCATACCACTAGGATAGCTAAGAATTCATGGAAAAACATAGATAAATTCATAGGCTCTGCCTTGGATATGTCAGTTCTCAGTCAACTCAGGAAAAGATGATTTGCCTCACATTGAAAGGGGATTAAGGGGTCCACTCCATATCCTGATTGGGTGTTTGGTTCCATAGGTCAAAATCTGTTATCACCAGTTTTGGTAGGACCAATACTAAGATAGATATGCCTGGATGCTCAGTGCATCCCTAATACAACTAGAGTATGCCTCAAAGCATTGAAAAAGCGCTTTTTCTTACTCCCCCCTTGTGCTGTGGTGGCCACCACTGTCGCATTTTAAGAAAAAGGGATTTTTTTCTTGGTCTTTCCTTGGTTTCCACATCTACTTTAAAATACCTATGGTTTCCCTCACACAGAGAAATGGGCCCTCACCATGGCTGGCGCTCTTTTGCTGCTCTGTTTGTAACATTTCCTACAGAAGACTCAGCGCTCATGGCGCTGCCGGGGCTCCTGTGGCTTGGTTGGGTTAGTTTGGGAGCATGCCAAAACATGTGCATGTGCATCCCTCCCTCCAAGACGCAGCGCGACACAAACCCAACGCAAGACACAATATACACACTCGCATGGGTTCTCGTAAACCTGCTGGCGACCTGTGACCTGTCTTAGGGCGAAGGGAGTCGTAAAAAAATTAAATTTGCCCCTTGGTGGGGTCTTGGGTTCTGTTCAGTCTCTCCAGGCTGCTGCGTTTCGGCCTGAACACGGCCTACTCAGCGAGGCTGCGCGTGGGTATCTGCAGAGGCAGGAATGGGAGAATTATGGACGAATCCACGCAAAAACGAAGCGACGACACCAAAATCAGTCAAATGACGGCCTAGAATTTTTCTAAGACGACACACCTGGGCAGAATCCAATTGTGCATCAGAAGCACATTTTTATAAAAATTATAGTCATCTCCAGATTTTTTAAATCCAGAAATTCATACGCATAAAAAGCCGGCGCGCAGGAGCGGCTCCTAGCGAAGCGCCGGAAAATGGAGAAATAATGGAATTATAAACGTATGTCTCACGTAGTCTTGAAAATGACGAGACACTCATTAATAAATAAACATACAGATTCCACCCACACTATTAGAAGAATCAAAAATTCAAGAATTCGAAAATGAACGAAAAGACTTCAATGAATCAGGTATAAACTACAGGTATGCTCGTCTCGTATGCCGCATACACATTGCTCGTCTCGTGTCTCCGTGAACGAGTCTTGTAGCAGCGCTAACAACGATAGGACGCGATAGAGGGATTGATTAGAAAGATTGCAGATGATTAGAGGTCAGATCAGGGTGATTAGACATACACACAAGTGCATAGCAACGTTCTTCGCGTGCGCCCCTCACTTGCTCTCTCTCTCCAGCGGTAGGTAAGGTGAGTAAGCCCAGGCGGGGCCACCCCCTGTTGGAGTTCGTGATTGAGGTACAGATGGGCAGGTTTGCCCACAATACTCGTGCATGCTCGCGCATTCACACACGCATTAAAGGGTAGGCCACACGAAGTGCGCACGGTAAACCTTGTTTAGGCTACCCAGGGGCTCCTCGGTACGTTCTTTAAGAGAACCTGAGGAGTCCCTTAACGCTTGCTTGCTTGACAGGGGTAGCTGTTTCTTCAGCGTGTTTGCGGACAGTGTATTATAGGTCACACTGAGAAGGGTATAATACCTGGAGTGTGGCTTGGTTCCTCCGCCGCAAACGCCCCTTCATTTGCCTTTGCTTTACAGGTGGGCAGGTAGGGTGATTGGTGCAGCAGCATAACTTTTTTTTAATGCCCTGCTAAACAAGGGCGCAGATCACACAAACAAGTAACTCCCCTCTGCCTGTGGCAGAGCAGGGAGTCCGACTCCATCGACATCTGCGCCGTGCACGCAAGAGCACCTCTTCCCTCCAAGCCCTGGCAGGGGAAACGCGTTGTGGCGTCCCCTGTTAGGCCACAGTTGCTTAGCAGCGCTGTGTTCTCTTGTCATTTCACAGGAGGGTCGCTAGGACCCACGACATGTTCTTCAACAACACCAAGTAGAGTGTGCGTGTAGGAGTGGTAGTCCTGCGTGGGGGCTTGAGCCAGTTGCCCCAGTGCTCGCCCGCCAGGATGGTGCCACTGTAGGGTGTGTAGGACCTGTAGTGCGTGTGTCACTGTCCCACCCGTTTCCTGCAATTTGAGCAGGGTTGGTGGGCTGTGGCAGTGGTTAGGTCAGTGTTTTGGCCATTTAGCAAAACGGCGTTTTCATGCCTTCATAGCTTTTGGCCACCCCTCCCTGTAGTAGACAGATAGGTAGGGAAAACAATACCTGGATTAGTACGCTGGGTATTCCCCAAAGGTTTTGCGCCAGCACAGAAATTGGGCGCTTAGGGGAGGGGAGACCCGGGGCGTACCCCGTGGCATCAATAAGCCAAACCTCCAGGGTTTAGCAAGCGTGCAGACTTGGGTATAATTAGGACACCACTTCTGCGGCTTGCTCTCAGGACCTTAGGACTAGCACACTCACACATACGCTTAGGCAGGTAAGGGTAAGGTTCAGTCCCTAGCTTTAGTCTTGCAGGCAAGCGTCTAAGCGAGCCTCAGCAACTCACCAAGGTTGTTCTGGGACAAGTAGTCAACCAGAACTGAGTTTAGGCGTCCCTCAGGTAGAACAAATGCAGAGAAGGGCTCCCAGGTGGCCTCTTCGACTCCAAACCCTTCCCAGAGGGTGAGGAAGCGCCAACCCTGGCAATAGCGGTGGCGTAGGACAGACTTCACCAGGCAGAAGCCCTCCTTAGCCATCTCCTCGGCGTTCATGTCGGGGAGTTCACCTTCAACTTCCATAGGGCTGGCAGCCCCTTGTAGGTCCAGAGCGGCGATTTCCTCGTCGTTCAGCTCCCACTCCTCCCCACAGAGGTCTTCAGGATCATAGTAGCGCTTCAGGTGTTGAGCAGCGCACACCAGGGTCCCCCCTAGACGGGGTGAACACCGCACGGTGATACGGTGTCCATCCACTGATAGAATCTTGTACGGCCCGAAGTATGGGTCATCGCTGGTAGAGCGTGGCCACGCGGGTAGTCGACTGTGGTGCACCAGCACCCAGTCCCCCTCTTGGTAGGTGGCCGGTACTCGGTGCTTGTTCTTCTTGTTCCACTGACGCTCCCTCACTCTCTGGAGCATAGCCTTGGCCTTGTCCACCTTCGCTTGTTGCTCTTGGACCCATTCACCCACAGAAGAATGGGTGTCCTCTGGATAGGGGGCATGTAGGAACCATGCCGGACGCCCTAGGAATAGCTCATGGGGCGAATAGCCAGTAGCTGAACTCTCTTGGGAGTTCATCATCAAGGATATGACGGGGAGTAGTCTCACCCAGTCTCTGGTGCGTTCAGTTTTGCACCATATCCTTACATTCTCCTTGAGGACACGGATCTGTCGCTCACATAGGGGGTTGCTCGTGTGAGAGTAGGGAATCCCCGTAGACACCTGGACATTGAGGGATCTCAGGACCCTCTTGTACCAACCGGTATCTGAGCGTACTCGTACGTCCTCATCGGAGTTGATCTCCTTGGGCGCCCCATAGACACAAAACCACTCCTCCAGGAGTATCTTGATAGTCTCCTCCCCGGTAATGTGCTTGGTACATGGGAACACCCTGGTAAACCTGGTCAACCCACAGGTTACCACGAGGGCGAAGTCATAGCCCCCGAACTTCGGCATCTCCGTGTAGTCCACGTATAGAACACTGTTAGCACAGTGAGGGATGGGCAGGGTCGAGTAGAGACCTCTGTCCCTGAAATCCCCTGGTTTACAGGACCTGCACGGGCACTTGTCCACGATAGGCTGGAGGGTTTTCCGCAGTTGGTCGTCAGTCCACGTAGTGTGGAACCACTGCTTGAACAGCCTCAGGGTGCGGTCAGCACCCACATGACCGCTGGACTCATGGGTCCACTTCAGCAACGCTGGGACTCTGTCACTAGGCACCACGATACGGTCCTCGTGCCAGAGGTAGCTCTTGTCCCTCTTCCACTGGTCTTGGTTTACCAGGAGGGGTTCAAGGCGTTTCTCCAGGCGCTTGTAGATATCCCCAAAGTCCTGTAGGTACTCCGATTGTTGGAGTCCATCCAGGGGGTGTGTCATCCTCATGTTGAGCTCCAAGTGGACGTCCATACGGCTGAACGCCTCCTTAGCCAGCGCTTCAGACCGGGCACCAATCAGGGCGTCGAAGTTGTGGCGGCTGATGTAGTCGGCACACTCGTTCTTCACTCCCTGGATATGGTGTACCGTCAGCCGTAGTTGACTGAGGTAGGTCCACCAGCGCCGTAGCTTGGCCTTCACAGGTGGGGGACCCTTCTGGAAACTGCGGACCGGTTCTTGGTCGCACAGCCAGACCACAGGGTTACTCCCCAACAGTCGTGCTTGCGAGGATAGCACCAGCATACCCGCGAGCAATTCCTGCTCATAGGTGGAGTAGTTCCCCCTGGCCTGGTTCCACTTCCAGTTCCAGTGGCCCAGAGGTACTAGGACCCACTTGTCGTCAGGGTAGCTGTGCTTGAGGGTTCCATCTCGGTTGAGACCTTCCGTCCCCCATTGGGAAATGGCCGAGTCGAACTCCTCCTTCTCTAGTGCTTGCCATTGGAACAACGTTCCACCACCGCCCACATTGCTGGCGTCGGTCACCAGGATAATCTCCCCTTGTGCCCTAGGCACGCCCAAGCACTTAGCGTTGGCTACCTTGTCTTTGAGCTCGTCAAACGCTTGTTGCTCTTGTGGGCCCCAGCGCCAAGTAGTACTCTTCTTGATCAAGTCCGTCAGAACGGCGCTGGTGTAGGTGAAGTTTTTGATGTGGCGGCGATAGAAGTTGCACGCCCCAATGAAACTGCGTACATCATGAAGTCCTTTCTTGGGGTCTTCGTGTCGTACCTTGGCATCCATCAGGGGTTTGGCCTTAGAGGCCGCTGGGGTCCACCACCCATAGCCAACGTCAAACCCCAAGTACTGCTTGGTCTCCTGCATGAACTCACACTTCTCCAGCTTGAGTCGTGTGTGGTTCTCCTGGCAGACCGCAAAGAACTCACCCAAGAGGATTAGGTGATCCTCCTGGGTATTGGTCCCGAGGCATACATCGTCGATGTGAGCCTCCATCTGGGCACCACGGGATATGAGCTCCTGCACCTTAGGTCTCCTTCGTAGGATGGAAAAGATCTTGTTCATCAGCTCTTGGAATAGAGCGGGTGCGTTAGCCACGCCAAACGGCATGACCTTCCACTTGAACACCCTCCCCTGAGGGGTGATGAAGGCCAGTAGCTCCTGTGCGTTGGGCGTCAGGTCCACTTGCCAGAATCCGCTCCTCTTGTCCATCTTGGTCTTGTAGCGGCAGGAGGCTATCTTCTCCAGGGTAGACTCCATATTGGGAATGGACCCTGAGTGGTTCAGCGTCTTCTTGTTCAGCTCTCCGTAGTCCACTACCAGCCGTTTGGCTGTAGACCCAGGTTTAGCCACCAGGAAACAGGGGCTGCAGTGTAGGGGGTAGTCCCCGTCCTTATACTCCAGGACTAGGCCAGCGTCGATACATTCTTGTATCTGTCGCTCAATCTCGTCGGCCTGCTCTTTAGGAGCTGGATAGGGTCTCCTCCGGATCTTGTGACCCACGAACTCGGGTTTCAGCTTGAGGTCCATCTGTACCAGCTTGTCACATGAGGCTGGAGGGGGTAGTTCTCCGAACACCTCCAGATAGGTCCTTATAAGCTTCTGTACCCGCGGGTCCAATATCTTGATCTTGTCCTCCATGTCCTCGTCAGAGTGTAAGTTGCTTGACCCCTGAGTAATAGACGTCGGGAGGTGGTCCTCCACCGACTCTTCGCCCGTGGTAGTGTCCTTCAGCCCTTGGTAGGCATATCGAAGGTCTTGTTCAACCATCTCCGGTGGACGATGGCAACATAGGCACGCCTGAGGGGGTTCACATACACATTCCTCCGAGAGGTCGTCCTCCTCTGGGGTCCTCACATGGGCGCCCCACACGCTCTTCATGAGCTTAAGATCTACCTCCCTTTGCCAGATGGTGATCTTCTGTTCGAGGTCCTCCTTCAATTGGGATCGGTCTCCCATACGTCCTTGCTTCAGTGGCCATGAGCTGCGGGTAGGCTTCGCGTAGCATAGCTTTTTCGCCACCAACTTCCTCTTGGAATCCACATACTCCCTGAGCCTGGATCGAGGGTCCAGCTCCTCGTTCACGGGGTCTTCCACCCTCATGGAGAGTAGGGGTTTCAGTGGGGCGACGTACTCGGCGTTCTCCACTTCCTCCACACAGGTCTGCACGAAGAAGGCGTCGTGCTCAGTTTCGTCTTCTGAGTGGATAGAGCTAGGTAGCTCAGATAGTCCACACTCAGAGACTCCATCAGGAACAGGTACATGACAGGGAGAGTTGGGGGCGTTGGTGTCAGTCACGACGTACTCATCTCCTCCGGGTGTAGTCTCAACAGCATCTTGAGGTCGTAGGCGATCCTTCAAGTCACCCAAGGCGAGTCCGTCGCTTTCTCGTTGTATAGCCTGGACCAGAGTCGGGTCCAGATCCTCCCAGGGAATGGAGGTAAGACCTCCGTCCACCACGCTGAGCATACTCCCCCATCCGGGCTTCCCAATAGGCGTCTTGCGTCCCAGAGGCACGTAGATGGCCTCATCAGGCAAACGAACAGAGCTGATAGTCAGCCTGTCCAGGAGGTTTCGCCAGTACTCATTGCCCCCATGGGCTCCCCAATCGGGGGAACACAGGACCATACGGGAACGTTCCAAGGCCACCTTGGTCAGCACGTTCCCCAGTTCACTGAACCTGGGGTTCCCGTAGGCCATCCCGAAAGAGGGCCAGTAAAATTTGTAGCTGCAGTTCTTCCCCTTGCTGCAGTAAAGGTCCAGTACATGCTGCTTGTCGCTGGCGAACAACTCCACACTCAGGTCTTCTCGAGAGTAACCCAACTCCTTCAGACCTTGGTCTAGGACTTCCCCCAATAGTTGATAGTCCTCAGTTTTGGAGGCCGCCATCATGTTCGAGGGCTCCTCCTTCGATAGTCTCAGGTAACTCGAGGTATGTTCCGACTGCTCCAGTGGCACAGACTCTCTGCCACTGCCGTGGTTCACGTAGAGGAGGTAGGGCGCTTGCAGCGTCAGGGATTGTATCTGGGATGCTGTACGAAGAAGTCAGTCCCCAGTACAAAGTCGAAGGCCTCAGTGTCCATCACATAGAGCCGATGGGCGATAGTCCGAGAGCCCATAGGTACCTCCACTTCACAGTCCCCGCAGCTGTGCACCACATGTCCATCCCCCATGCGTATAGCAGCGGTGGTCATGGTGTTCTTCAGGCTCCCACAAGGTAAAATTTACTTGGCCACTATAGATATGGTGGCGCCAGTGTCCAATACCCCCAGGTATTCGCGTCCCCCTAGTCGGATACGTACCCAAAACACCAGGTCTTGGGTGCCACCAGAGCGTCCCCGTCAGAACTCCGCGGGACAGGTCACCTCGAACCCCTTGTTCCGCAGTTTGCGGGCCATCCTCATGAAACGGCTCCTCTTCTTAGCGTTGCCGTCATCACCACCTTCATGCTCACGCTTGGCTCCTTGTTCTTGCTGGGCCTGCGTTTGTGAGCGTGTGGTAGGACCAGACTGCCCTCCAGAGGGCTCGGAGTTCCCCCCTGGATTAGGGTTGGGGTTGCCTCCGTTCTTGGCCTTGTTCTTGTTGTCGGGCTGGCGGTTAGCGCCTCCTCCTCGTCCACCTTGACCCTTGTCTTGCCCTTGACCACGTCCTTTCGACTTGCCCTTGCCGGAGTCGTTGTCTTTGCCTTTGCCTCCACCTTTGCCTGAGCCTTTGCCAGGATCTTCACCTTTGAGCTTCGCCGATAGGCGTTGGTTATGGTAGCACCCATCCTCGTAGTGCTTCCGCTTCCCGCAGAATGCACACGTGATGGTGCACCTGTAATGATCCGGCAGCTTCGCTTTGGCGCCGGTGTTCTTTTCCTGCTGCTTCCCCTGGACTACAAAGCAGTCTCGCTGCTCGCAGTCAGGGGCGTGCTGCAGGTGGCCCTGCTCGTCTCTGGCATCACACCAGAATAGCTCCTTCACGTTCTCCATGATACGGGCGTGGGCGTGTTTGGGGGTAGTCCCCTGCCCAGGTCGGGACCCTTGGTACCCTTTGCCATGGCCTCCAGAACCTCCACCACCAGGACGGTAGTTGTTCAAGTGCTTGTCGCTCCCATTCTCCAGCGCCAGCTCCAGGAGTAGCACGCATAGAGCCTCGTAGCGGAGGGATCTAGCCTTGCGCTCCGCCGTCGAACGGCACTCGTCCCATAGCTCTCGAGGGAGCTTGGCCACCAACCAGAACAGCAGGTCGTCGCTGCTGTAGGAACCAGGCGTCAGTCGTCCAGCCCAGTGATCCAAGTCAGCCAACAGCTCAGAGACCCTGCCAGGTTTGGGGTTGTTGGGCAGCACGGGCAGGTTCTGGATCTCGGCCCTGATGGAGAGGTCGGTTTCGTAGGTCGGGTACTGCCTCTCCAGAGCAACCAACACATCGGCAAAGGTGGCGGAGTTAGTCACGATCTGCCTGACCTGCTTCTCCAGGTACTTGGTCTTGCAGCACTGCAGGAGCAGATCGCACTTCACTCACCCACTAGCGTGGGTTTGGCCGGTCAATCGTAGAAACCGGCCAAAGTTCTCAGCGAACTCGCTGAGGTCCTTGCCTGTGAACTCAGGCAGGTTCACCACGATCTTGGAGGTGGCAATAGCCTTCGCCTCTTGAGACCTGCGTCCCTCAGGGCGTCGGGTCTTCTTCTTCTTCTTGTTCTTCTTCTTCCCCTTTGGGTCCTCGGGGTCCTCCGGGTCATCGTCCTCCGAGGGCGAAGTAGAAGTCATCGACGGCGGCTCGTCATCGGAGGGGTCTCCGCCTAGATCGCTAGAGCCATAAGGCTCCACGTCCACCATTGCCCTTAGGGCTGTCAGCCCCAGCCGGTCTAGCTCGGCCCTCGTGGAGTTCGTCACATCGCTTTAGGGCGGCTGGGCTGTTCTCGGTACGAAGGGACTTCTCGGTATTGCCGCAGGGGTCGGCATCGGTCGACTCCTCAGGGTCCCCAGGGTGTTTGTCAACCCTGCCGCCAGGTGGTTGGCCTGTACTCGAGTGGGTTGAGGAGAGGACCTGAATCTCTTGGTGGCAGGAGTAGAGGATCGGGAAGATCCTCCAACAGGTCCCTGACGCGGTCGGAGATCAACAAGGTGCTCCGAGGAGCCACTTCAAAAATCGTGGGCGACCTCACTCAAGAGATCCGAGAAAAACTGGAGCCCCTGATGATCCCGCCCCAAGCGTCACCTGCCACCGTGGGAATGTCACCCCACCCAAGGTTGCATACCCAGGTGCATACCCAGGAACATCCACATAGGTTCCAGTAGCGGGTAGTGGATGGGGATATTCAGCCGCATACCATCGCGGCGCAGAGCTGGAAGCCACGGGCTGACTGGCAGTAGTAGCCTCAGAGAGCGTAGTGGTAGGTGGGCCCATACCATAGGCGGGGTAGGGAGGCATGCCAGTAAAGCCTGTGCCCTCTGCCATAGGCGGGTTGGTTATGGAAGTGGATGTTGGAGCGGCTGGGAGTGTGGTGGTCATAGGAGAGGGTGATGCGTGGAGGCCAGAAGCGCTTGGTGCGCCTTCGAAGGTAGGGTCATTCGTCAGGTCTTGTCCTTGTTCCTCTCCTTCGTCTGCTTCGTCTCCAGCATCCTTCTCGCTCTCTCTCTTCCTCTTCACAGGCTGAGAGACCACCTCTTCGACAGACAGGGCCCCGAAGGCCGTTTGAAGTCCATCCAGCGAGTCCTCAGCTGCTTCCACTGGCCCATGTAAGGGCTCCGCCGAAGGTACAGCGCCAGGTGCTGGCCTTGCCGGTGCCTCAGGCGCTGGCGCTGTCTTCACGTCGGCGTCCTCCTTCCTTGTGTCCATCTTCAGTCACCCTTCTGCTTATATGTGCCTGTACTCGGCGCACTGGATGTACGGCGCGGGGTTGCTGCCGGTGCGCAGAGACAGACTGCCTCTGCTACCAGAAAAGTTTATAGTGGTTTCAGCACTGTGTTTTGCCTCTCCTGCTGCTTGCTGTTGGTGTAGGGTTTCCTGCTGCTTGTTTTTGGTGATGAAATACAGTCAATCCAGGATAGCCCAAGCCAATAGTATGCAAGGAGAAGAGAATCAGGATCAAAGCATGAAGGGCTGCAGTGTAAACAGTGAAAGATGATTGGATATTCACAGAAACTGCAACTCAGGTCAAATCGGAATGCATATTCACAAAGATAGCTGAAATGTTTTGGAAAAGAGTTGGAAAACTGCCCCATGGTCACTCTCTCTCCATAGTGCCATCTCAGGAGATGTGCACTCTTTGTTTTGGGTCCCATGTGTGCTGAGGTGGCAGGGCATGTGGCGATGAGGTCACTGCCATGTCACATGGGATCTTCCTACTTAGCTAGGCTGACAAGGAATTGAACCCAAGACCTCTCAAAAAGAGGTGCCCGGCCCCCTAGGGTGCATACCACTAGGATAGCTAAGAATTCATGGAAAAACATAGATAAATTCATAGGCTCTGCCTTGGATATGTCAGTTCTCAGTCAACTCAGGAAAAGATGATTTGCCTCACATTGAAAGGGGATTAAGGGGTCCACTCCATATCCTCATTGGGTGTTTGGTTCCATAGGTCAAAATGTGTTATCACCAGTTTTGGTAGGACCAATACTAAGATAGATATACCTGGATGCTCAGTGCATCCCTAATACAACTAGAGTATGCCTCAAAGCATTGAAAAAGCACTTTTTCTTACTGTTGTTGTTATTTCTTGGCGGGCTATGGATGGTTACTGATATTTCCTGGTGTGCTCGTAGCATCCATGGCCCGGGGGTGCATGTACATGCAAACATGCAGATATAAAAAAAACCGAAAAAGCGAAACTTGAAAAATTGCAGACACCAGGGTTTGAACCCATGACCCTTGGAATTGAAACCTAGTACAACTACCAACTAAGTTGTATCACGATCTGCCGGAATTTGAACATCAGAGAGTGGATGTCATAGGAAAAAAAAAAGGTTGAGTATCCTTATGGCATCCCCGGACACAATATGGCACAAAGAATCCTTAAAATTGAAAGAAATATTTGGTACGACGGAGGGCTTCGAAGTTTGTCCAAATCAATTTTTTCACCGCCTAATTAAAACCCAGCCCCCCCCGGTAATGCATCACATGCAAATTCTATTGCCTTTAGCAGTCCACCTCGAAGAGAGGCTAACATCAAGCCAATCAGTTAGTTAGACAGGCCAACAGTCAGTCAGGCAAAAACACACACTTTTGATTTTGTGTTAGTGGCAAACACGTCCAAGCATTGGGGAGAATGTCTTAGGATGGGTAGTGGCCGAATGGTAATGCGGGTGGCCACAACCATTTTGGTTGGCGGTTCGAACCCCGGTGCGGCCAATACGTCAGCGGAGCCAATCCGGCGTCCACCGACCAGGATTCGAACCGCCGACCTAAAGTTCTGTGGCTGGGTGCGTTACCATTCGACCGGGGGTGGATGTGACACAAATGTGTCTCTCATTGCTTGGAGCCTTCTCAGCGAATACCCCCCACCCCCCCCCATCCCCCCCTCAAAAAGGTGTTATCCAGTTTTAGTGGATAGAGGCCTTAAAATCAAAAAATCCATTACGAAATGGTTGTCTTATTGGTCAAAATAATGATTTTACAAAAAGTTGGACATCAAATATCATGCCTTGGGGTATGCTACGCGAATGACCCCAAGAAGGGGGGGTATATGACGCCCGCGCCTGCGCTTGATCTAACAACCTCTCTTCCGATTGATTTGCCACCATATTCAAATGCCGAGAAATCTCCATTGTATATTGTTCTTCGACGGTGGGGGCTTGCAGAATGCTTAATTTGCCCAAAAATTAATAAAGAGTACCCCATTTCTATATTCCCAAACATTTTCTACTCAGAAATAGCTTTGACCAACAAACACATGTGGAAATGTTTGGCCACAAATCAATTTAGCCACACCAAGAACAATGAGTGTTGTTTTAACACACAACTATGCCCTCGCACCGAGCCGGCAATCCAAATCATGGCATGGTGGGATAATTTGGTACAGGTGCCGAATGAGGGCCAGACGGCGGCCTATCTTGGAAAATTGGAGATAGCACTCGTTGTTGGTTTGGGGGTCCATATAGGGGAGAAAATTGGAATTATACCTGGATCTGATTCAACTCACAGCGGCGGCCACAGGCCAAACAAATTCTGAACCCCTATGAAGCGTTAGCCATGTGGGGTCGATATCCACAAAACTATTGAAGCAATTTTGTGGCCCAAAATAATGATTTTACAAATGGTTAGACATCTGATATCAGAGATTGTGGTATGCTGCAGGAATGATCCCCAAAACCGGGGGGGGTGATATGGTGCCCATGTCTGCGCTTGATTTAATGCCCTCTCTTTGGGGTGATTTCGGGAGGGGGGGGGATTGCGGTCCCCCAATCTTGAAAAAATTGCGGTACAATTGCGGAAAATTGCGGGAAAATTGCGGTAAAAATTGCGGTACAATGGGGGCGTCTTTGCACTGCGCGCTACTTTTAAACTATGTTTTCCCCGAAGAGCCCCCAAGCCGACCCCTTGGAAAGGCCCTTAGAATGAAAAGACCCAAACTGCCTCAGCTCAAAAAAACTGCAAACTACCTTCCCTTCACGTAACACACATCATGCACAACCATTCAAGTAAGAACGAACACGATGCACACGTGCCCACCAAGCCTCCTCACAACACCCTGTTGCTCCAGAGAGGAGATGAGCACACCTATGAGATGGAGTGTGCTTGGGGAAGAAAAAGAAGTGGAACAAATGTTCGCGTGGAAAGAAATCATCATGCCCATACTTCAGCCAAAACTCCTCGGCAGAGTGGACATCAATACCCATATAACTGATTTGCATCCTTAAGAACCGAGTTCCGCCACAACGCTTGATCCACCACTCAACACCATCTTTTTGCGGGTCAAGAGGGTGAGCTCCGGTACTTTTCTCATGTACATGGAGCACTCCCAGTTTTCTCAAGAGCACCGGAGGGTTGGGGCCCAAAAGAGAGCGGAAATGCTACGTCACCCCTGCATTCTCGGGGGTCCCCAAACAACGGGGGACAGAGTCAGAAGTCAAAACCTCCGCTAGGGGTCACCATGATGCCCCTAGGGGCCCCTAGTATCTCAAAATATGGGTCCCTAGTACGGCCAGATGCCCAAATACACGTACTGCGCGCGCACCGCGCTTGAGGCGCCTCCAATGGAGCGCAAAATTTTTTGCAAAAAGGTTTTTTTGACCAATTATGCACCCAATTGGCAATTTCAGCACATGTTGATGTGACTGTCCACAAAGCTCTTCGTTTGATGTGACACTGGCTTTCCACAGCACAAGCACCACAGTCGCTCTCCCGCATCTGTCTGTTTCACCGTAAAGCCTTCGTCGGGGTACTGTGCAGCTCGAGCAGCAGGCGTCATCTATGTGGCATAACATGCCTTTTGCCCTGTCCTTTGCCACGCTTCACTGGCCTTTTGCCCTTGCCAGAATCACTGTCCCCAGAAGTAGATGAAATTTTGGGAACACAAAAACAGAAAAGCGTCCTGCCACACATATGATATGCAGGACAGTTGAGAACACAGAAACGTACAGTGTGCCTAGTGACAGCAAAGAGAGAGAAAGATTCTTCCTCAGGGGAAAATTGAAAACTTTGAATCGAGGCATCACTGAAAAATTGCGGTAAAATTGCGGTAAATTGCAGTAAATTGCGGACCTCAATTCCCCCCCCCCCCCAGGTGATTTCCAAGATCAAATCACTTCCTGTAACTCCAATGACATTTCAGTACACTGGGTCAAGAGCACAATCAACTGCGGTTCAAAACAATATTCATCAAGCGACCAGGCACAATAACACCGATGCAAGCACCCAGGACTAATGAAAGGAATGCTGAATGGAACAGCAGCCTTCACTCCACACTCAACCCATTGCAAAATTTCGGTGATGAAACCACAACAAACATCATTACCGTTGGTCAAATACAAACTACTTGTCTTTGTTCACAAACTCAACAACTGGATGAAAAGTGGGGGGTTAGGAAATGTACTTGGCGATGAAAGACAACAGATTCTTTGGAGTGTAACTACAAAGGTCAAACTCAAGTGGCAGGGGAAAAATGCAATAATTATGGCGCCCGGGGGGGGGGGGGATGTCAAGGTGCTTGTGATAATGCTCTCAGAGCATTTAACACCTTTTCTATTTGAAAACCTGCAGCAATGTATTAAAAAGAATTCTTAAAAAATGTTGCGTAGGAAATCTTGACTCAACAACAAAGAGGTCAGACCCGCTGCTGTCTCTGTCAATATGCAGCCCATGATGTGGTTCTTAATGATACATCCTCAACAGAGCTAATGCATCTCCCCCAGTTTCAAGGAATTCTGCCTGCTCTGCATGTCCGGTTACATGTAGAAAATAGAAAGCAGACAGGGCCCTGCTTGAAATGGATGCTGATTCAAAGCAATTGTGCAAGTGCCTTTTTGAGGCCAGGACTGAGATCCTTCAGAGACCCCAAAAACAAGCTCTGTGTGTGGGTGTGTCTGGTGAGGGAATGGTAAAACTAGGCTTGGGCCACTATGGGTGCCCCAAGAAGCATAGCTGAATGGGTTGCTGCAATCACACACAAACATGCAATGGTTGGAGACAGGGGGAGACAGGATTGGCAAAGGTTGCTGCAACAGACATGGGAAAATTGCGCAGGACCAACGAAAGGGCTCTGTGGGTGAGGAAGCAGGATGCCGATGATCACGATAGCCTTGGAGCTGAGGCGTGCACATCAACCTGTGCATATTGCCAGCTATCTTGTCTTCACAAAATTTGCCCAAATGCAGATTTAGTGGGATGAGCACATGAGTTGTATAGATATCGTGGTCCACAGGCACCTTGATGCAAAAATGTGCAGCCTGCACCCAACACATCTTCAACTTATCACAAATCAGTGAGTTGATGTTGCCGCTGCACTGCTTTGCTGGGAAAATCACATTGAGGATTTTCGATCTGTGGTAAAACAAAACTCACAAAAACAGGGTTCCTTCTGCTCAAATTGCCTCCTGTGCAAATTCACCCAAGGAGAGAACCATCTCCAATGGACTGGCAAATCATATTTACCGCAGATCAGCAAGAGCAGAAAAAACAGGCTGAAGCGCGTATTTGACTTACTTGCCTGGCGACCCAGACCAGGACATGAACATACACATGTGACTCGCTGCAGTTGAAATCAGAAAGAACATTTTGGAGCGTAGGCGCCGGGGGCGCAAGACATGACCACCATCGCAGATAAGAGATCGGCGCATGACGGTTAAAACATACAATGCAAGAGAAAAGAATGCACACACGGAAGGACATACACAGATTGAAGATTGAGACACAGAAACGCAAACCTTGACTTGGAACTTACCGCGGGCCATGTCTTTACAGGAAGGATAAGATACAGATTGGCAATTTGGTTGCTCTTCAGGCGGCAGTTGGGGCTTGGGTGGCAACTGGGCTGCAGATAGTGGCTCGGGGTGGCACGTGCGTCAAAAGTAGGGCATGCGGTTAGCTTCAGCATTGGAGCAGCAAATCAGAGTGTGGTTCAGATCATGGTCAAAGAGGAAGACTGCACGGGACTGTACCCAACGCTGTGGTCAGAAATCATGGAAATTGGGGTTGAGGTTATGATGGAACTTAGTGCCGGAGTTGGGGCAAAGCAGTGGTCAAGAATGGATTAGACGTTGGAAACTACAGCGCAATGACTTCTGCTTTGCCCGAGGCCGCCATGAATCCCACAGCTGTAGGATGGCCACAGGCGGACCCGCACAAAGGCCTGCCTTGTGCACTCAGCCTCCCGAAGTGACAGTGCATGTCACTAGTATACTTGTGAGCCCTGAACAGAAAAGGGGCAGATGCACAGTAGAAGGGTGAACAGAGCGGTGCAGTGTTGGCGAGGACGTCTGGGGCACGGAGGGGGCTGGGGGGCAGGGAGGGCTCCGGGGCAGTCAGAAAAAATAGAAGCTTGAGATCACCGCCGCAAAACCCAGGGCCGCCCACATGGATGCCACAGAACCACGGCGCATTGTTCGCTTTAAATGACCCATGGAAACCCTGGGGCAGCACACCACCATGTTCCCTTTTCCATCACATATGTCGCCGGCGAGCCTGAGGCCATCCTCTACCCCCCCCCCGCCTATATGCCTTGTTCCTACAGTGACTTGACAGGGCTGCTAGTGGGCTGCCAACACTTGACATGCCATGGATGGTGGTTGGGCGATTGACTGACTGCCATTGGGGGGTGCCCAGGTGCAGCCCTTGACCCGGACACACCTTAAACATTTTGGCCCCCTGAAGGAGGTCGGGGTCTCGGGTGCCCCAACACACATACCTCAAAATGATCCCCTCGTCGCACTAATCATTTTGAACACACATATATGGGGTTTCTGAAAAAAAAATTACGCCCTGGGGCTCCGGTCCCAACAGCCAGGTTTGGGGGGCTTGAGGGTCAGGGGTCAGGGGTCAGGGAAAATGGTCACGTTTTTCATGCATGGATTCCCCATGAAATTCTGAGCATTTTTGGGTATACACACATGGGGTAAAAACGAAATTTTGCCCCCCACCAACAAAAAGTTCCGCTGCCTTTGGGGCCAAATTTGGAACTAATGTGGTCCAGCCAGACCTTCTAAACATTTTGGCCCTTTTGAGGGGTTGGGGGGGTGGGGGTGGGGGCTGTTGTCAAGGGCTGCAGCTGGGCACCCCCTTTGCTGACTGCGTTTGAAGGTTCAGTGCTCTGGCAACCAGTGCTGCTAGACGCAACACTTGGTGGGTGGGGTGCACTGGTCAGACACCGGGGAGGCGTTGGGTATATCCAGTGAAAAATGAGAGGATATACCTATCATATCCATATGATATATATATATATATATATATATATATATATATATATACATATATATACCTATCACATCCATCCCAATCCTTAATCAGTTGCTCAGTAGCTTAGTCACTCGGCCGATGAGCCGTTTAGTCAGTCCATCAAGTTCCATCCTTGGGCTTCGGATAGAATTGTTTCATTCCATGAGTCCCGATTCCAACTAGACAAGACGGAAGGGGACAAAAACACGCAGACAACCGTTGCCAAGGGGTTGTCCAACAAGGGACAAACTTATGCGGTTAAAACTGGTGGCTCCGCCACTGTTGTGGGTGGTAGCCTTGCCATTTCTTGTAATTACTATAGTTTATCTGCTTCAATAACCAGCTTGCAGACAGCCATTGTTGTTCAGGATCTCGCAACACCTTTACGGGGACATAATGCTCACCCTTAAAGGTGCGCACCTGATCAGTCATGGACAAAAAAGGGCAGGGCAGCCCAAGAAGGCTGGCTGCAAAACCATGTAGAAGAGATAGGATGAATATGTGTGCACCAAATTGCACAACACTCACTAGCTGCACCCATTTTTCTCCCATTTTCCCCCATTTCCCCCCATTTTCCCCCGTTTTTCCTCAAACACTTTGCTGAGTACATCCCCCCGTGCCGCATGGTGTACAAAAAGCAGGTTCTTTGTGCTTCTAATGCAGAGTTGCCAAAATGTGGGAAAATGGGGGGAAAGAGGGGTATGTGGGGGGAAATGAGGGAAAATGGGGGGAATGTGCAATGGGCAGGTGGGGAAAATAGCCCATTGACCCCAAAAAAGCGGCAAAATTGAAATTCAGAAAATGGCACAACATATTGCAGCACCACTGTGATTGTGCCAAATAGAGGGCATGTGCTTGAATGCCCCCATTTTTCCACAAAAAACCAAAAATTTTCTGCAACAAATCCCTATTTTCCCCCGTTTTTCCTCAATTTGCCCATTTGGCCATTACACTTCCTCCGAACTTCCGGAGGCAGGAAAAAGGCAACCTAGAAACAGCATTGACCGGTGAAATGTGTACGCACATCAGCAAATGGACTAGACAAGAACTTGGGGGAGGGGGCGGGGGGCGAGTGACCTCTGACAAGTCCGAGCTTCCTTCCATATCATAATCTTTAGGGCGATGTCGATCGCCACTTCGGCTGCGGTGCCTGTCCTGTAGTGGAGCGAGAGCAAAAATCGTGTGGTAACTGGTCTGTGTACACCAGGAGCACTCTACCTGCCCACCACAGATACCCCTCGGGAGTGGGGGGGGGGGGGGGGAGGATGCTCGGTTCTGGACACCAACTCCCCCCCCACTGGCCGTTGGCCAGAGGCTCTGGGAGGGTCTGGGGGGGGGGGGGCTAGGAGGGGATTTGATTTGATTTGATTTGAGGGCCGATCTTGAGGCTCACAAGCCGCTTGGGGGGGCGTTGCACCAGCACACGGCATAGCCCTAGGACCGCAGCAAGGCGCACGCGGCCCGGAAGCCGGCCAGGGCCGCAGCCAACACCACCGGGCAGGAGCGGACCATGTGGTCCCCCCACCCCTTGCAGGGCTGCGAGCAGTACGCGCACTGGAATTCTGCGTGCGCAGAGGTGTGGGTCGAGGGCACCATGCGCACCCAGGCCGCAAACCGAAGGCCCTCCGTCGGTACACCTCCGTCGGCTAGAAGTTGGGAACAGGCCAGCAAGGCCTGGTCGTCTCCCAGCGGGCCCCGGACGAAGGTCCGGGGCGGCGATGCCGCCATCTGGGCGTAGAGGCGGTCCACTTCCCGTGGGACTGCTCCTGAGCCGTCCCGTCTAGGGCGCCTAGGAGCGGGTACGTGCCCTCGCGCGCCATGCCCAACCCCTCTGCCGCCACGTTGTGGGCGCGTGCCTGGAGGTCGGACAGGAGGCCCGACCACTGCGTGTTGTGCTGTGCTGGCACATACACGTCGGGCCGGCTTCGCCCCAGGGCCTTGGCAAAAGCCACCCAGACTTTGTCCACCGAGGGGGACTGGGAGGGGATGCCCCAGTCACTGCCGAGGGTGGCGGAGGTGCAGTCCGCCCCCACATATTGGACTGCCGCGGAGGCGACACCCAGCGTCTCGGCCACTCGGCAGCCCAAGGGGTGGCGGCCCGCGTCTGGATCCCCGAGGCGACGGTCGCGAGGGCCCTGGCCCTGTCTGCCACCAGTGCACCCTAGCCCAGGACATGCACCTCCAGTTGGGTCTCGGCCATGGTGTGGAGAAGGCGCTCCTGGTCCGGGCTATCCAGGCCCTTCCAGTGGTCGGGGTGGCGGAGGGCACGGACGTTCTCGCGGACGAGCACACTACGCGAGTCCATGGCCCTGACAAATGCCTCAACATGCCGGAGGCGCATCCGGCTGTACAGCTGAGGGAAGCCGAAGCCCCGGCTGGCGACCGGCATCCACAGCAGGGCCCTGGGTACGTTCCGTGGCACCCGCAGCGCCCTGGTCGGAACCCTGCCCACTGCCCGCTGCATCCGGCGGAGATGCGTCGGGCACGGCGGCATGGCTTCGTAGACATAGTCCAAGGGCCGAGATCACGTACGCGAGGACGATGCGGAGGACGAGTACGTAGGCTGGGCGTAGGCGGTAGAGCGCGCGCTCTATCATGGCCAGGCTCGCTTCCGCCTTGGCGATCTGCGGGTTCGGCTCTCGCCCATCACCAGGGGTACTACTGTGAGCATGAAGCCCCCGGACTACAGCGGGAGCGGGCCCAGGGGTGTGGGCAGAGTGCCTGGGGCGTAATGCAGCCGGCGGTTGTGCAGGACGAGGTGGTACACCTTCAGCTTTCCCACGTGCACCGAGCCGCAGGCCACCGCGCACGTGACCGCGCAGATGCCCATCCGCCAGGCCAGGCCCGATCTCCGGGAGGAAGCAGTGGGGGCCGCGGGTTGCCTTGGGACGTAGGCCTCCGGGTCCGGAGCGCCGGGCCGCTGGTCTTCAGTGTAAGGGGCCTCGTGGTCGCACGCCACGGCGGCCTCGCGGTCCGGGTTGCAAAAGGCATTCGCTTCATCCCTGTCGTCCGACCAGACCACCCCGTGCTGGATCGCCCAGCCAGCCAACAGCCAGCGGTAGGCTAGGGCCATGGTCTGGCCCGAGAGCTGCCGCCGGTAGGCGAAGTGCTCCGGGGGCACGGCGCGCCTAAGCTCCCGGTGGGTTACCCAGCGGTCCTGCACAACGCCCGCCTCTAGCCGCCAGAGGTAGGGCTTGAGCATGACGGGCCGGCTCTTGCGCTCTAGCCACGCCAGGAGATTCTTGGCGAGGCACAGGTGGAGGACCGCCGAGAGCAAGGGGCTGGGGGTCCCCAACGCCAGGGCCTCCACGATGCCCACCACGACCCGCAGGCCAAAGCCTGGCAGGGCGGACACCAGGGGCCGCGGCAGCTCGTCGAGGGATGTGGCCAGTGACCCCTTTGTGACGGCCCGCTACATTTCGTGGTAGGTCGGCAGGGCCCGCGGTTCCGGCGGCCGGGGCAGCGCGGAGCACCTGCGAGAGATGAAGTCCGCGTCGTCCGTGGGGTCGCCCGGGTGCACAGGGGCCTGTAGGCGCGAGAGGTCCAAGGGGAGGCCCACGTGACCGCAGTGCAGCTCCTGCGCCTAGCAGAGAAGCTCCTCCTAGAAGGCCTCCGGCGTCTCCGGGAAACGGACGCCGTCGGGGCTGACCTCGGTGAGGAGGCGGAACTTGGGCAACCGGAGGCGCAGCGCAAGTCCCGTCTGGGACGTTGGGGCCACTCCTTTCAGATGGGCGTGCTCCACGCGTAGGAGGGCCCCATACGCCGCTTCCTGGTGTTCCTGCCACCACGCCCGGATCCAGTTCTTGGGCGACCCGCAGCACATCGCGGTCTGGGGGGCACCACGAGTCCTTCTGAGAGGGCACTAGGCCCTCGAGGGCGGTCCACACCACCTGGACAGCTCCATCTGGGGTCAAGCGGTCGTGGGCCGACCACCACAGGGCCAGCGAGGCCGCCGCCGCAGCAGGCGCTTGCTGCTCCGGCTTGAGCTGGGACAAGCAAAAGCGGCGGCAAGAGGGGTCCGCCGCCGCAAAGGTGCGCTCCGCGAACCCCAGGTCGCACTACAGCATCCGGTGGGTGCTGAGACCGGGGAGCAAGACCTTTTCAGCCCCTATGCACGGTGTCTCCGGCCCGACGAGGATCCAGTCCAGCTGGCGCTCGGAGGGGCGCCCCACCTGCCAGGCGACAATCGTCAAGTCGCCTTGCCGGTATGGGGCTCGGAACCCGGCCAGCGGGCCTTTGGGCCCAAGGGCCTTGGAGAGCCACCCTCCCCCGCGAGGGCCCGGAGCCTTGTTGAGGTCGCCGGCCACCACCTTTATACTAGCCCCTACCGTGCGCAGGAAGGCAACCACGTCGCCCACGACGGTCCGGCGTCGAGCTGCGGGTAGGGCCGGCGGCAGGTGTAGGTAGACGGTGGCGAGCACCGCACCCCAGGCGGGCTCTACGCGTACACCAAGGTTGTGGTCCTTCGCGTGCTCGCGCACCTGGGAGCTGCCCAGCAGGCGGGCGTGTACCAAGGTGACCAGGCCCCCGAAGAGGGGCGCCACGCACACGCTGTACGGTAGGCCAGCCAGCCATGCGGCGGCAAAGTGCGGGCCGGCCTCCTCCACGTGGGCGATGTCGGGTTCCGCACAGGCGAGGTACGCTATGAGGCGCCGGACCTTCCGGGGGTCCGACCCAGGCCGCCGCAATTGGCCGTGACGACGCGGATCCTGCCCAGGTCGGGGGGGCTGCGCTGCAGGTGCTCCAGGGGATCGTGCGGCAGGCAAAGCGCGTACGAGGCTTACTCCTCGGGCGGGCCCAGGTCCGGGGACAGCGTTTCGCAGCGGGCGCCCTGCAGGCGGCCCACCAGGACTACCCCGGCTAGGCCGCCCCCTCGGGCTCCACGACGGCCCGGGCTGCCATCTCCATGGTGACGGGTGTGGCTGAATCAAAGCGGATACAAAACATCCCCCGTTGCGGGGCCCCCGGGGGCAGGGTGGAGGCCTCGCTCACCCCGGCCGCGTGGAGCCTCCCGCAACTGGAGCACTGAAGTCCCTTGGCGTACGAGGGCGTCAGGGGGGGCTGGGGGGTCGCCCCGAAGGCGCAAGCGGCCGTGGTCCCCAGCATCGTAGCTCCACTCTGTGGGGCTGTCACGCGGGGAGCACTCGGTCGGGCGCCACGCGCACAGGACGACGTGGGCGACGACCAAGGGAAAGGACGGGGCGCTGGTGCCAGGCTGGTGCGCGGAGCGGAGCGGCCTAGCACCTGCACCCAGGGCTGGAGGATGCCGAGCAAGGTGTGGAGGATGGGGGGGGGGGGGTATGGCGAGGGCCCGGATGGCGGGGAGGCTGGTCAGCGCAAGGTTGCCAAACGCTTGGTACCAAGCGCACTTTAGGGCCCGCCGCTGGAAGGTGCAGTGTGTCCCGGGAGCCACATGCGGGACAACCCTCGGGCTCCCCGCCTGCCGGGCGCCTGTACCACGCGGCACAGCGGAGGCATACGGGGCTCAGCTCTGCCAGGCTCTCCCCGAGCGGCTGGGGATCCGCAGGTGCCCGGGGGGGGGGGGGGGGGGAAGAGGTTGCTGATAACGCTGCTCAAAGCCCGCACGTGGGGAGGAGTAGGGTGAGGTAGTAGGGCTACAATCAGAGACCGGAGCTGGTCCGGGCAGCGGACCCCAAGGGGGAGGTGGAGGGGCAGTCAGTACCCCCCCGCGCGGCCTACCCGCACCCCGGGGGCCTGCATGGCTGCCCCTTAAGGCGGCCACACTTCTAGCGCCGCCGGAAGCATGGTCGGGTGTGGGGCGGGCTGCTAAGCCGGGGGCCAGAGCGAGGCCTAGGGGGAGCCCTCAGGCGGGAAGGTCGGCGGTGGCGGGAACGCCGCGGGTGGAGGTGACATGGTCGCCTGGGCTACTGGTTGTCGCCCCACTGAGGGCTGCTGCAGCGGCAACAGTATTTTCGTTTCCTTCTTGGGGGGCGGGCCCTACTCTGGCGGCAGGGAGAAGAGGGAGCCATCGGCGCGGTGGGACTGCAGCGTGGCGGACATGCACCCGGCCGCCGTCATCACGGGCATCAGCGTGCGGGTCTGGTCGCCCGCGAACGCGCGCCACACTGCCTCGAAGCAAGGGACGTATTTGTACCCGTGTCGGAGACTGCGCTGCAGGATGAACTTGGTGGCTCCTAGGTGGGCCCACAAGGCGTCCTTGACCGCGGTGGTCGTCATGGTTTGCGGACTGAGGCCGGAGACCTCGATGACAAATTGGCGTAAAGCGGGAGACCCCATCCGTGCCTCGGGGGCGGGGGCCGGGGTTGAGTACGCCGCCTGCTAGGGGGTGGCAGTAGCGGGGGATGGCCGTGGGTGTGCCCACGGGGCCGGCTGCAGGGCCTCGGCAGGGTTGGGTGACGCGGGCCAGGGGGCCGGGGCCGGGGTTGTCAGCCAGGGCATAGGGAATGACGCCATGTGAGGGGTGTGGCCAGGCGGGAGATGGGGGGGTGGGGGGTGGGGACGCTGGGTAAGGAGCCGCTGGTACAATCGCCCCCGGAATCCTCGCCGAGGCCTCCATCGCCTAGGCAGGGCGCGGGGTCGCAGCAGGGAGGAGGAGGGGGAGGAGGAGGAGGACTAGTGTACGGTAATTGGCCGTCCACTGCGCCGAAGGCTGCTCATGGGACGGACCTTGGACTCACCCTCTGCGCTCCACCCCACGCATACTTTGTAGTCCCATGGGTGTACGACACACTATCTGGAATACCCTCCGGTGTACAGTGCCCCATGTGACTGTTCCCCAGGAACCACGACTGAGAGCCTAGTGGAGTACCGTAGGGTGTCCTTTCACACACACGTGTCCAGACTGCGGCTACAGTGATTCCCCCGGTATCTCAATCAGATTAAGTGTGTCCCCTGGGTTGAAGTCGATGCACTGCGTGCATTGCGGTATAGCTCCCTTGATCTGACAAAGCAAGACAGGCACTGATCAGATTCATGCAAACCAATTGACATTCCAAGTTGATGCTGTTAGCGGCAGCATGGGAATACGATAGTCTTGATAGTCTTGGACAACTGGTATGGCTAATGATGCGAAGATTGTCCTGAATACTTGCTGCACGACTGCCGCCTGTGATGTAAACTTCCTGTGCTGATCTTGATTGATACATGTCAAGTACCTGCGATGTTCTGGATATCCATATATCATAGACCAATATTTGACACCTACGAAACACCCTTTCATTTGCAATGGCTTTGGAGTGTCCACAAACGCCACTGGAGGTATACCCACAGGGGTCGCTGGCCAGTGTCCTATAAACTCCGTTACATTCCAGTTAAGGAATGGGGAGAGGTCTGGAGACGGCAAAAACATATGAGGTATATTTGCGTTGACTGAGTACTAATGAGCTACCTGATATAAAAGTGGTGGGGATGGCCATAAAACCGTGTCTCCTGTCCATAGGTTCCATTGTCTATGCAGACTCTCTGGGTTGGTGAGGATGTGTGATGTCATGCCGTACGGATTGCGTGGCACTGTGTATTCCTGGTACGTTGGTAACAGTGGTGGACCCTCGATGTGTTGGACCTTGTACCATGTAGTGAGAAGGGATCCTAGAATTCGGGTCATCATAGTGTTGGTGGCTCCATGTTCAGCCGCCTGATGCATGGATCGGGACGAAACTTCCCCTGTCAGACTAATAACACATAGATCATGTGGAACTCTCATGTACTTGACTGGGTTCACTGACAACACAATGTGTCCCATGGGCGTAGCACTCCAAGTTCTCCAAGGGGTGGGCAGGCTTTTGTGCCATGATGGATTCAAGGATGGAAGAAGATGACTGAGGTGGATGTATAGGAACCATGTTCGTAGAAAGAGGAGTGGGTAGTCTGCCTGAGCATGTGTGTGAGTGATGGGCAACTTGCACAGGGTACACTTGGCATCTGACAGGTGTTGTATGTGATGTCTCTGTGTGACTGTATGTAAGTGTACCGACCATAACAGTTCACCGCGCATCACTGTGTTTGCATATAAGGCATATTGAGTGTGGTTGCATGCATATGTCACTCCATGCCGTGTGCTGTACATCTCTCGCAACTTACGTTCTGTGTACATTGACGGATCATGTTTCTGCGTACCTGTCACTATGAAAACTGCTTGCTCTGTGTCCAAATCTGTGATCCATCCCACTTGTCGTTGCTGTTTCTGTGCCATGTTTTTGGCTTCTTGATCTACTGCATCCAAATTTCTGTCCAAAATTGTGCCCGTCCTGTAAGAGTGCATATGCTTGGGTGGAACAAAAGATTTAACTAAAAGACGACATGCTTGCACAAGTTTTGTGATGATGGGGGTGGTGGCATCATTTTCTGCTTGTAGTGCTTGAATGTAGGACATCGAATATGTGTATGGTTGTCCCCTGAAACACCATTGTCCATGGTCAGCGGACTACAAAATCGTTCTGATGCGCAATAAAATCTAGGCAACATGTAACTCTACTGCATATGAATGATCCAGAGAGAGGG
The DNA here is from genome assembly GCA_964036045.1 of Eutreptiella sp. 'Long Island Sound 2002'. Taxonomy (NCBI): domain Eukaryota; phylum Euglenozoa; class Euglenophyceae; order Eutreptiales; family Eutreptiaceae; genus Eutreptiella; species Eutreptiella sp. 'Long Island Sound 2002'. The sequence continues at coordinate 128,293,832 of OZ038382.1, read as the reverse complement.
GGATTACTACTGGGTGCAGTGTGTACTGATATGTGTGAGTGCATACAACAGCTAAGCACCCTCCACAACGTCCATCTGGGGTACCATGACCCATCTGTCATGAAGAGGGGGTCCTGTGGTATATGGGTGATGACTGGTAACTGAGCTGTGAGAGGGTATGAGATTGGGATGGGTTTCGGGGGGGGGGGGATCATATTGCCACATAGGAATGGGCCACCCCTTTTGCTTAGCTTTGTGTTGTGTCTGGTATCCCTCTGACATCCATGCATGTATTTGATTGGCTTCCATGGGATGACTCGCGTTATACATGGGTATATCATCAGCCATTTCCATGATGGATGAAGGGAAGTGTGTCTCTATACCCATGTGGTGCATCAAGATGAGAAAACGTGAGTGGTCTGCATAATGTAGTGGACAAATGCTAGAAAGAGGTTTCCAAGAGGTCAAAAATGGAGAGCAATGATGTGGCAGAAGCAGCCATGAATGAAATTTGGGGGATCTTGTTGAGCCCAATCGACATGGCTGGCATGGCCAAACCACCTGGCTGCAAAGGTTAGGGTTAGGTTTGACTTAGTTGGCGCCCTAGGACCCGCACAGCCCCCCCCCCCCCCCCCCTCTGGCCCTACGTGCATGCCGACTGTTGGTGGCTATGCCAGTCGCGAGTCTGCATTGTTTACCCTTTACTTGCATAATTGTGAGGACTCAATTTTGCAACACCAACACTGTTCTGCATCAAACTGGCTCAACATGTGCAACAGTCCAGTGGCTTCCAGTGGCTTCTGCCACCGTGTCCACTAGTTTTGGTCGCATGAACAAGACTGAGAAGAAAGGGGATTGCTCTGCACTGCACCCCTGTGAGTCCTGTAGAAATTTCTGTCGGCTCCTCTCCGGTGGAATGCCATTGTGGCGCGCTTTGGGGTCAATGGGATTCTATTCTTCCCTGGGGTTTTTGTGCCATGTCTCCAGTTCACCGCTCTGTCCTAAACCAGGGCAAATCGGGGGGGGATGCCCACGAAATTGGCCTCTACCTTTCTAGCAAATGTTGTTATGCACTTATAAAGGCATAGGCAAGCAGTACAGCAGAGAGCGCCCACGACAAAAGGCAACGGGATGCAGCAACCTGAGACCCAACCACTCACAAGTGCATGTTAATGGGTCTTGCTGGCCCACTGCATGACCAACCCAACCAGCACGCCCTCTGACGGATGACCGCCATCTGTGGTCGCAGCCCACTACTGTGCTGCTACCCGCCGGCGCCCATGTTCTATTGTCCGGTTCCAACACCGGAGCACAGAAGGACCCCTCCCTTTCCCTTGTACAACATGTTGTCGACTCGCTGATTTACAAGCCACTGAGCAGTCACATGTTCGTTCGGTTTGAGCTGCGACTGAATGTCATGGGGTTCATGCAGGCTTGTCCTTGAGCGGGGGGAGGGGGTTGGGGGGAAGGGACCTCCTCCTTGCGAACCCAACAAAATTGTGCTGTGCTGTGCTGTGCTGTGGTCGTGGTTGTGGTTGTGGTGTGCTGTGCCGTGCTGTGCTATGCAACGCAGTCAGACACGGACCAAAAGCATGGAAAAATTGATGATACAGTGCAACCAGTCTCCAACCGATGCCGGTCCAGGCAGAAACGATGTACTGTCCGATGAAGAAGAAGATGATGATGAAGATGATGACGGTAAAGAAGCACTGATGCATCAGTGAGACAATCCACATGTTCTGGGATGATTGCCGCTTCCTCTGACTCACTGTCCTGGGTGTCCTGGGTGTCAAATTTCTTTTTTGACACCCTTATCCTTCGAGCCTTGGAGCCCTCAAACAGTGAACAATCGGGTTTAAGGGGGGGGGGGGGGCGTTGCTTGAGCGGAGGGGGGAGGGGCAGAGGGGGTCCAGGGGGGGAGCCCCCCCCCCCCCCCGCCGAAATGAACCATATCCACTAGGAATTGCAAAAATGCACCACACTGACGCATTCAGCATATACATTTGTCATACTCTGTCATAGTCTGAAGACACGTAATCAACTTATCTGTTTGCCCTCACCTAAATACCACCAGGCAACACAAACAGGAAACACGGAGGAATGCTCATTGTTATCAAATTGTTCGCTGAAGATCAATCAGAGTTCGACTCACCTGAGCTGGACTCACCAATGTCATCCTCTTCTGAACTGCAGTCTTGTCGTGCCATGATGGCTGCTCATCTTATAAAACTTGGACAGAGTTGCCCTTGTAGTGTTCAGAAAAAGTGTGAAAAATGCTTTCTGTGCAACATTGTACGCCTCTTGCCTTTTCTTCTCAGTCCATCGATCTTGGAAGCAAAAGTAGAGGGTCGCATTTATAACGTTGTCACGTTTTGCGTGGGGACACGGCTGTACTGGGGTGCTAAAGAACGTACTTATGGGACGTTGGGACATGGTGTCTGCAACAGGGGGAAGAAATGATACGAGTGGAGTGACCAAAGAACCCTACTATAGGTGCACCGAAGGTGCGGGAGGAAAAAATTGGCCCAAATGAAAAAAGGTTCCCAGAACCCTGATTCTCAGGTGAATTAGAGCGGAGGGGGGAGGGGGGAGGGAGGGAGGGGGTCCAGGTGGTAGGCCCCCCCCCTGCTAGAATTAAAATTAAAGCAACGCCCGGGGGGGGGGGGGGGACTTCACCTTCCAATTTTTTGATTCAAAGACAGGGTTGGGTACATGATACTTGGTTTTTGTCTCAGTTTCAGCACATTGAGGTCCCAGAGGCAGGGGCTCAGAGAGAGACCCTTCTTAAGGTCTCACCTTGGGGATTCACGCGTTCCCCTGACTGACAAGGAAACTCTGAATCCCCAATCCCCATTGACGGCAGCCAACGGCGAAGGGCAGCAGACAGCCTACAGGCATCATCAGAGGAGATCTGGCGGTGCTGCTGCTGCAAACGCGATGTGGACGAAATGAAAAACCAAGCCCACAAAGATACCCACTTCCCCAGATCCTTTGGCAGGTGATGCACGTCACCCCCAGCTCAGAGACCTCTTCTATGCTGGGGCACATGCACATGCACAGCAGACCCCAAAGAGATGTGCATCCACACGCACACATACACACACGGCGCAGCATGTGATCACCTGATTCCGGCCCCGATGACGATGACGATGATCCTGGCGGCTTTGGTCCCGGTCTCGCTCCTTGTCTCCCCTGTCTCGGCTTCGATCTCGGTCTCGGTCTCGGGAAGAGTAGCTGCCATATGAATACTGGCTGGAGGATTCCGAGTGCTGCAGGAGATCAAGAAGCACCTCAAACCCATGCAGAAAAGAAGTGCCACATCTGTATTTCCCATTGTGGGTGTGGGGGAGGGGGGTGCACACAAGAACCTTGGAAATTGCAATGCACAAGACATTCAGAGACAAATACAAGCAATAGTATCCAGCCACCAGTGTTTAGAAACACCCTTCAATATCGCCGTTGCACATCAACATCAATATTGTGCAGCGTGTATCGTTTGGGAGGGAATGGCGGTACTTGCTATCCATGTATCCAGCCAAATCAAATGAGCGTTCAACATCTACGGATGTCACAGGAGCATGGATCAAGAACCTGGCACAAAATACCAGACCGTTTACTCCAAAAGCTGTTGACAAACGCGCAGCACCGCACTAATTCACCACGCTCCTCAAAAGTACCTGCTACATCACGAGGGGGTGCAACTCCTCAGGTTTGGATGCCAACCAACCCCACCTCCCCCACTAAGCCGGAGGCCCTTTGGGAGGGGCGATGGGGGGGGGGGGTCTCCAGGAGGGGCTTTGGAGGGGGGGGGGGGGGTCCGGGAGGGTCAGTTGTGGGGGGCTGCAGGTGGGGCGATTTGGGGGGTACATGCCCCCAAAAAAGCCAAAGGTTGGTCAATCACAGGCTTCCTTACCTGCCCTTGCCAACCTAACCCTAACCTTTGCAAAAGCTGGTTCAGCCATGCCAGCCATGATCCTTAGGCTGAACAAGATCATGGCTGCTTTTGCCACATCATTGCTCTCCATATTGGACCCCAACACTAACTCTAACCCTAGCCTAGGTGTAGAGCTAGGGTCACCGAGCTGGTGGAACCAGGCTTGGTTTTATAACCCTCTTAAGTCTCTAGGGTGGTCCTAACAAAATTGGCAAGCAAGCAAGCAAGCAGCAAGCAAGCACGCGCGAAATGGGGGGAAATCACGGCTTCCTTGTGGTGCTTCGGATTCGGCCAAAATTTTGGTGGATGCTACCTATGGGTGTGAGGGACAACCACACAAAGTATGAGCCACAAACTCAACGGTGGTGGCCGGGAACAAGCGTCGCAAGTGTCCCACCTCCATTTCAAAATCTGCAATTTAGGGCCAAAATCTGCCTTTTTTTGGCCCAAAACCGCCCTAGAACTTCTTGAAAACGGCCAAATGAAGGGAAATAGTGGCTACTCTACACATGCAGCTAGACTTCCCCGTGCCTCTAACTCCACAATATGTACGCAAACCACCCCCAAAAGGCCCCGGTCTCAGGATCATTTTTTGGGAACGACTTTTTTGACCCATTTGCGACCCATTTTTGGTTGCAAAACAACCCATTTTCAAGGCATTTTGTGTCTTTGGAGCGCCAAAATGGCTTGCAATGGGCTCAAAATGGGCTCATTTCATTGGTTTAAGCATCCCAAATGGTCTAGGCATCATTTTTGGAAAAACACCATTTTCACCCATTTTTGGGGTACACAAACCAGTGAAATCAGCCCTTTTTGAGCCCATGGCAAGCCATTTTGGCCACTCCAAAGTCACAAATGCCTTGGCCTCGGCCTAGGCTAATTTGGGACCAAAAAACACTCAAAAATGGATCAAAAATGTGTTTTTCCAAAGATACTTTTGGACTACTTGGGGTGCCGGTGAAATGAGCCCTTTGGAGCCCATAGCAAGCCATTTTGGCCACTCCAGACTCACAACATGCCTTGAAAATGAGCTCTTTTGGGACGAAAAAACCCCAGAATTTGTGCACTTGGCCGCCAACAGCCCCAAACCAAAAACAAACCATACCTTGAGCTACATGGCTCAAAACGCGATTTCATTCGCACCAAATCCACCCACAACCACCCACTTTTGGTGGTTTCCACCCCTCAAAATTGCCCTAATCGACGCCTAGACCCCCATACCTAGGCCCAGTGGGCTGCGGCAAGCTGTAGGAGGTACCCACCCACCCAAAGAGGTGGGTGCCAAAATGGGTCCACCGTGTGCAAAAAAAATTGACTTTTTTCAAAATGGACCTGGACCACATGGAATGCCAAAACAAGTGTTTTTGGCACGCTTTGAGCTCATGGTGGCCCATTTTGGACATCCTAAAATCCCAAAATGCCTTGAAAATGGGGTGCTTTCGGACAAATAATGGGTCAAAAATGGGTGAAAATTGTGTTTTTCGAAAAATGATGCCTAGACCATTTGGGGTGCCTAAACGAATTAAATGAAATGAGCCCATTTTGAGCCCATTGCAAGCCATTTTGGCCCCTCCAAATACACAAAATGTCTTGAAAATGTATTGTTTTGCAACCAAAAATGGGTCGCAAATGGGTCAAAAAAGTGTTTTCCCAAAAAATGATCCTCAGACCATTTGGGGTACACAAACCAGTGAAATGAGCCTATTTTGAGCCCATTGCAAGCCATTTTGGCCACTCCAAAGTCACAAAATGCCTTGAAAATGGGCTATTTTATGACCAAAAATCAATCAACAATGCATCAAAAATGTGGTTTTCCAAAGATACTTTAGGACTCTTTGGGGTGCACAAACAATGGGAATGGGCGCATTTGGGGCCCGTGTTGAGCAATTTTGGCCCCTCTCAAAGCCGAAAGGGCCTTGAAAATGGGCCATTTTGGTACCACAAATGGCTCAAAAGCGGGTCAAAACCATGGTTTTCCACAAATGACTCATCTAGTTGTGGTGCCCAATTGGATGGATACAACTCATTTTTGCCCTTTTTGAGCCGCTCTCATTCACTTTCCCGTGGGTACCTCATTGGTTGTGGAACTCTCACATATGATGTTCCTTCCGCCACCTGCTCCGTCCCAATATTCAATCCTAGTTAGCGCCAGGGTCACCAAGTTGGTCAAACCAAGCTTTGTTTTATAACCCTCTTTAGTGTTTGGGGTGGACCTAACAGGTTTGGCAAGCAAGCAGCAAGCAAGCAGCAACCACGCGCAAAATGGGCAACAATCAGAGTTGTGTTGTGGTGCTTCAAATTCGGCCAAAATTTTGGTGGATGCTACCTGTGGTGCCCAAACATATGAATGCGGCTCATTTTGAGCCCCTTTAGAGCCGCTCTCGTCCATTTTCCAGTGCGTACCTGATTTGTCATTGAAATCCCCTAGACGATGTTGCTTCCCCAACCAGCTTGGTCCCAAAATTCAATCCCGGTTACGGTTGGGTTCAGGGCTAGGGCTAGGGGTAGGGTCACCGAGCTGGTGGAACCAGGCTTGGTTTTATAACCCTCTTTAGTCTCTAGGGTGGTCCTAACAGGTTTGGCAAGCAAGCACGCGCGAAATGGGGGGAAATCACGGCTTCGTTGGGGTGCTTCGGATTCGGCCAAAATTTTGGTGGATGCTACCTATGGGTGTGAGGGACAACCACACAAAGTATGAGCCACAAACCCAACGGTGGCGGCCGGGAACAAGCGTCGCAAGTGTCCCACCTCCATTTCAAAATCTGCAATTTGGGGCTAAAATCTGCCTTTTTTTTTGCCCAAAGCAGCCCTAGAACTTCTTGAAAACGGCCAAATGAAGGGAAATAGTGGCTACTCTACACATGCAGCTAGACTTCCCTTTGCCGAAGGGCCCTCTAGGGCCCTCTCACTCCACAATACGAACCGCCCCCAAAAGGCCCCCAAAAGCCCCAAAATTTGTGCACATTGGCCAGTGACAGCCCCAAACCAAAAAAACACCATACCTTGGGCTACGTGGCTCAAAATGCGATTTTGATCACACCTTTTGGTGCTTTCCACCCCTCAAAATTGCCCTAACCGACGCCTAGACACCTATACCTAGGCCCAATGTGCCGCGGCAAGCTCAAGGAGGTAGCCCAAAGAGGTGGGTGCCAAAATGGGTCAACAAGTCCATCGGGTGCAAAAAAAAAGACTTGACAAAAAAATGATCTTGCACCACATGAATTCCAAAACAAGTGTTTTTGGCGTGTTTGTGGCCCATTTTGGACAGCCTAAAATCCCAAAATGCCTTGAAAATGGGCTCGTTTGGGACAAAAAATGGGTCAAAAATGGGTGAAAAATGTGTTTTTGCAAAAATGATCCTGAGACCCCCTAGGGTGCATAAACATGTGAAATGAGCCTATTTTGAGCCCATTGCAAGCCATTTTGGCCACTCCAAAGTCACAAAATGCCTTGAAAATGGGCTATTTTATGACCAAAAATCAATCAACAATGCATCAAAAATGTGGTTTTCCAAAGATACTTGAGGACTCTTTGGGGTGCACAAAAAATGGGAATGAGCCTATTTGGGGCCCGTGTTGAGCAATTTTGGCCCCTCTCAAAGCCGAAAGGGCCTTGAAAATGGGCCAATTTGGGACCACAAATGGCTCAAAAGCGGGTCAAAACCATGGTTTTCCACAAATGATCCTAGTCCAGTTGTGGTGCCTAAACGAATGAATACAACTCATTTTTGCCCTTTTTGAGCCGCTCTCATTCACTTTCCAATGGGTACCTCATTGGTTGTGGAACTCTCACATATCATGTTCCTTCCCCCACCTGCTCGGTCCCAATATTCAATCCCGGTTAGGGCTACGGTCAACAAGCTGGTGGAACTAGGCTTTGGGGTGGACCTAACAGGTTTGGCAAGCAATCAGCAACCACACGCAAAATGGGCAACAATCAGAGATGCGTCCTTGTGCTTCAAATTCGGCCAAAATTATGGTGGATGCTACCTATGGAACATACCAGTTGTGGTGCCCAAACAGATGAATGCAGCTCATCTTAAACCCCTTTTGAGCCGCTCTCGTCCATTTTCCAATGCGTACCTGATTTGTCATTGAAATCCCGTAGACGATGTTGCTTCCCCGACCAGCTCGGTCCCAATATTCAGTCCTGGTTAGGCTTGGGTTGAGGGCTAGGGCTAGGGGTAGGGTCACCGAGGTGGTGGAATGAGCGCTTGGTTTTATAACCCTCTTTAGTGTCTAGGGTGGTCCTAACAAAATTGGCAGGCAAGCAGCAAGCAGCAAGCAGCAAGTAAGCACGCGCGAAATGGGGGGAAATCACGGCTTCGTTGGGGTGCTTCGGATTCGGCCAAAATTTTGGTGGATGCTACCTATGGGTGTGAGGGACAACCACACAAAGTATGAGCCACAAACTCAACGGTGGCGGCCAGGAACAAGCGTCGCAAGTGCCCCACCTCCATTGGAAAATTTGCAATTTGGGGCTAAAATCAGCCTTCTTTTTTTTGCCCAAAGCAGCCCTAGTACCTTCTGAACGGCCAAATGAAGGGAAATAGTGGCTACTCTACACCTGCAGCTAGACTTGCCCCTACCGAAGGGCCCTCTAGGGCCCTCTCACTCCACAATATGTCCATGAACCGCCCCCAAAAGGCCCCCAAAAACCCCAGAATTTGTGCACACTGGCCGTTGACAGCCCCAAACCAAAAACAGACCACACCTTGGGCTACGTAGCTCCAAATGCGATTTCGTTCGCACCAAATCCACCCACAACCACCCGCTTTTCGTGGTTTCCACCCCTCAAAATTGCCCTAACCAACACCTAGACCCCCATACCTAGGCCCAGTGGGCTGCGGCAAGCTGTAGGAGGTAGCCCAAACGGGTCCACCGATTGCAAAAAAAGCCTTTGGATTGTGAGTCCCTAACCCCAACTCGAGGGGCCACGCAACAAAGCGTGGATTCAAAGATTGTCCCGGTTTCCTCAATAGCACCCGAAGGTTGGGGCCCAAAAGAGGGCGGAAATGCTACGTCACCCGTGCATTCTCGGGGGTCCCCAACAAAGGGGACAAAATCAGAAGTCAAAACCTACTACTGCCGGGGGTCACCATGATGCACCACGCAACAAAGCGTGGATTCAAAGGTTGTCCCGGTTTCCTCAATAGCACCGGAAGGTTGGGGCCCAAAAGAGGGCGGAAATGCTACGTCACCCCTGCATTCTTGGGGGTCCCCAACAAAGGAGACAAAATCAGAAGTCAAAACCTACGCCGGGGGTCACCATGATGCACCACGCAACAAAGCGTGGATTCAAAGATTGTCCCGGTTTCCTCAATAGCACCGGAAGGTTGGGGCCCAAAAGAGGGCGGAAATGCTACGTCACCCCTGCATTCTTGGGGGTCCCCAACAAAGGAGACAAAATCAGAAGTCAAAACCTACGCTAGGGGTCACCATGATGCTCCTAGTATCTCAAAGTGTGGGTCTCTAGTATAGCCAAGCGCCCAAATAGCTGCACTGTGCTAAGTGCGCCCCCTTAGTGCACCCCCTAAAAGGCCACTAGAGGGGCAGGGGTCCAAAAAGATGCCCAGCACGCGCCCGGCGCGCTAACGTTCCCCCTTTGGGGTGCACAAAAAGGTGGAATGAGCGCTTGGTTTTATAACCCTCTTTAGTGTCTAGGGTGGTCCTAACAAAATTGGCAGGCAAGCAGCAAGCAGCAAGCAGCAAGCAAGCACGCGCGAAATGGGGGGAAATCACGGCTTCGTTGGGGTGCTTTGGATTCGGCCAAAATTTTGGTGGATGCTACCCATGGGTGTGAGGGACAACCACACAAAGTATGAGCCACAAACCCAACGGTGGCGGCCGGGAACAAGCGTCGCAAGTGTCCCACCTCCATTTCAAAATCTGCAATTTGGGGCTAAAATCAGCCTTTTTTTTTTGCCCAAAGCAGCCCTAGAACTTCTTGAAAACGGCCGAAATGAAGGGAAACAGTGGCTACTCTACACATGCAACTAGACTTGCCCCTACCGAAGGGCCCTCTAGGGCCCTCTCACTCCACAATATGTCCATGAACCGCCCCCAAAAGGCCCCAAAAAACCCCAGAATTTGTGCACACTGGCCGCTGACAGCCCCAAACCAAAAAAACACCACACCTTGGGCTACGTAGCTCCAAATGCAATTTCGTTCGCACCAAATCCACCCACAACCACCCACTTTTGGTGGTTTCCACCCCTCAAAATTGCCCTAACCAACACCTAGACCCCCATACCTAGGCCCAGTGGGCTGCAGCAAGCTGTAGGAGGTAGCCCAAACGGGTCCGCCGATTGCAAAAAAAAGGCCTTTGGATTGTGAGTCCCTAACCCCAACTCGAGGGGCCACGCAACAAAGCGTGGATTCAAAGATTGTCCCGGTTTCCTCAATAGCACCGGAAGGTTGGGGCCCAAAAGAGGGAGGAAATGCTACGTCACCCCTGCATTCTTGGGGGTCCCCAACAAAGGGGACAAAATCAGAAGTCAAAACCTACGCTAGGGGTCACCATGATGCTCCTAGTATCTCAAAGTGTGGGTCTCTAGTACAGCCAGGCGCCCAAATAGCTGCACTGTGCTAAGTGCGCCCCCTTAGTGCACTCCCTAAAAGGCCACTAGAGGGGCACGGGTCCAAAAAGATGCCCAGCGCGCGCCCGGCGCGCTAACGTTCCCCCTTTGGGGCGCACAAAAAGGTGGAATGAGCGCTTGGTTTTATAACCCTCTTTAGTGTCTAGGGTGGTCCTAACAAAATTGGCAAGCAAGCAGCAAGTAAGCACGCGCGAAATGGGGGGAAATCACGGCTTCGTTGGGGTGCTTCGGATTCGGCCAAAATTTTGGTGAATGCTACCTATCAGTGTGAGGGACAACCACACAAAGTATGAGCCACAAACTCAACGGTGGCGGCCGGGAACAAGCGTCGCAAGTGTCCCACCTCCATTGGAAAATTTGCAATTTGGGGCTAAAATCAGCCTTCTTTTTTTTTCCCAAAGCAACCCTAGTACCTTCTGAAAACGGCCAAATGAAGGGAAACAGTGGCTACTCTACACCTGCAGCTAGACTTGCCCCTACCGAAGGGCCCTCTAGGGCCCTCTCACTCCACAATATGTCCATGAACCGCCCCCAAAAGGCCACCAAAAACCCAAAATTTTGTGCACACTGGCCGCTGACAGCCCCAAACCAAAAACAGACCACACCTTGGGCTATGTGGCTCCAAATGCGATTTCGTTCGCACCAAATCCACCCACAACCACCCACTTTTGGTGGTTTCCACCCCTCAAAATTGCCCTAACCAACACCTAGACCCCCATACCTAGGCCCAGTGGGCTGCGGCAAGCTGTAGGAGGTAGCCCAAACGGGTCCGCCGATTGCAAAAAAGGCCTTTGGATTGTGAGCCCCTAACCCCAACTCGAGGGGCCACGCAACAAAGCGTGGATTCAAAGGTTGTCCCGGTTTCCTCAATAGCACCGGAAGGTTGGGGCCCAAAAGAGGGCGGAAATGCTACGTCACCCGTGCATTCTCGGGGGTCCCCAACAAAGGGGACAAAATCAGAAGTCAAAACGTACGCCGGGGGTCACCATGATGCACCACGCAACAAAGCGTGGATTCAAAGATTGTCCCGGTTTCCTCAATAGCACCGGAAGGTTGGGGCCCAAAAGAGGGCGGAAATGCTACGTCACCCGTGCATTCTTGGGGGTCCCCAACAAAGGAGACAAAATCAGAAGTCAAAACCTACGCTAGGGGTCACCATGATGCTCCTAGTATCTCAAAGTGTGGGTCTCTAGTATAGCCAGGCGCCCAAATAGCTGCACTGTGTTAAGTGCGCCCCCTTAGTGCACCCCCTAAAAGGCCACTAGAGGGGCACGGGTCCAAAAAGATGCCCAGCGCGCGCCCGGCGCGCTAACGTTCCCCCTTTGGGGTGCACAAAAAGGTGGAATGAGTGCTTGGTTTTATAACCCTCTTTAGTGTCTAGGGTGGTCCTAACAAAATTGGCAGGCAAGCAGCAAGCAGCAAGCAGCAAGTAAGCACGCGCGAAATGGGGGGAAATCACGGCTTCGTTGGGGTGCTTTGGATTCGGCCAAAATTTTGTTGAATGCTACCTATGGTTGTGAGTGACAACCACACAAAGTATGAGCCACAAACTCAACGGTGGCGGCCGGGAACAAGCGTCGCAAGTGTCCCACCTCCATTGGAAAATTTGCAATTTGGGGCTAAAATCAGCCTTCTTTTTTTTGCCCAAAGCAGCCCTAGTACCTTCTTAAAACGGCCAAATGAAGGGAAACAGTGGCTACTCTACACGTGCACTAGACTTGCCCCTACCGAAGGGCCCTCTAGGGCCCTCTCACTCCACAATATGTCCATGAACCGCCCCCAAAAGGCCCCCAAAAACCCCAGAATTTGTGCACACTGGCCGCTGACAGCCCCAAACCAAAAACAGACCCCACCTTGGGCTACGTAGCTCCAAATGCGATTTCGTTCGCACCAAATCCACCCACAACCACCCACTTTTGGTGGTCCGGCCCTCAAAATTGCCCTAACCAACACCTAGACCCCCATATCTAGGCCCAGTGGGCTGCAGCAAGCTGTAGGAGGTAGCCCAAACGGGTCCGCCGATTGCAAAAAAGGCCTTTGGATTGTGAGCCCCTAACCCCAACTCGAGGGGCCACGCAACAAAGCGTGGATTCAAAGATTGTCCCGGTTTCCTCAATAGCACCGGAAGGTTGGGGCCCAAAAGAGGGCGGAAATGCTACGTCACCCCTGCATTCTTGGGGGTCCCCAACAAAGGGGACAAGATCAGACGTCAAAACCTACGCTAGGGGTCACCATGATGCTCCTAGTATCTCAAAGTGTGAGTCTCTAGTACAGCCAGGCGCCCAAATAGCTGCACTATGCTAAGTGCGCCCCCTTAGTGCACCCCCTAAAAGGCCACTAGAGGGGCACGCGTCCAAAAAGATGCCCAGCTCGCGCCCGGCGCGCTAACGTTCCCCCTTTGGGGTGCACAAAAAGGTGGAATGAGCCTGGTTTTATAACCCTCTTTAGTGTCTAGGGTGGTCCTAACAAAATTGGCAAGCAAGCAGCAAGCAGCAAGCAGCAAGTAAGCACGCGCGAAATGGGGGGAAATCACGGCTTTGTTGGGGTGCTTCGGATTCGCCCAAAATTTTGGTGGATGCTACCTATGGGTGTGAGGGACAACCACACAAAGTATGAGCCACAAACTCAACGGTGGCGGCCGGGAACAAGCGTCGCAAGTGCCCCACCTCCATTGGAAAATTTGCAATTTGGGGCTAAAATCAGCCTTTTTTTTCCCAAAGCAGCCCTAGTACCTTCTAAAAACGGCCAAATGAAGGGAAACAGTGGCTACTCTACACATGCAGCTAGACGTGCCCCTATCCAAGGGCCCTCTAGGGCCCTCTCACTCCACAATATGTCCATGAACCGCCCCCAAAAGGCCCCCAAAAACCCCAGAATTTGTGCACACTGGCCGCTGACAGCCCCAAACCAAAAACAGACCACACCTTGGGCTACGTAGCTCCAAATGCAATTTCGTTCGCACCAAATCCACCCACAACCACCCACTTTTGGTGGTCCACCCCTCAAAATTGCCCTAACCAACACCTAGACCCCCATATCTAGTTCCAGTGGGCTGCAGCAAGCTGTAGGAGGTAGCCCAAACGGGTCCGCCGATTGCAAAAAAGGCCTTTAGATTGTGAGCCCCTAACCCCAACTCGAGGGGCCACGCAACAAAGCGTGGATTCAAAGATTGTCCCGGTTTCCTCAATAGCACCGGAAGGTTTGGGCCCAAAAGAGGGCGGAAATGCTACGTCACCCCTGCATTCTTGGGGGTCCCCAACAAAGGGGACAAGATCAGATGTCAAAACCTACGCTAGGGGTCACCATGATGCTCCTAGTATCTCAAAGTGTGGGTCTCTAGTACAGCCAGGCGCCCAAATAGCTGCACTATGCTAAGTGCGCCCCCTTAGTGCATCCCCTAAAAGGCCACTAGAGGGGCACGGGTCCAAAAAGATGCCCAGCGCGTGCCCGGCGCGCTAACGTTCCCCCTTTGGGGTGCACAAAAAGGTGGAATGAGCGCTTGGTTTTATAACCCTCTTTAGTGTCTAGGGTGGTCCTAACAAAATTGGCAGGCAAGCAGCAAGCAGCAAGCAGCAAGTAAGCACGCGTGAAATGGGGGGAAATCACGGCTTTGTTTGGGTGCTTCGGATTCGCCCAAAATTTTGGTGGATGCTACCTATGGGTGTGAGGGACAACCACACAAAGTATGAGCTACAAACTCAACGGTGGCGGCCGGGAACAAGCGTCGCAAGTGCCCCACCTCTATTGGAAATTTTGCAATTTGGGGCTAAAATCAGCCTTTTTTTTTCGGAAAGCAGCCCTAGTACCTTCTAAAAACGGCCAAATGAAGGGAAATAGTGGCTACTCTACACATGCCGCTAGACTTGCCCCTACCGAAGGGCCCTCTAGGGCCCTCTCACTCCACAATATGTCCATGAACCGCCCCCAAAAGGCCCCCAAAAACCCCAGAATTTGTGCACACTGGCCGCTGACAGCCCCAAACCACAAACAGACCACACCTTGGGCTATGTGGCTCCAAATGCGATTTTGTTCGCACCAAATCCACCCACAACCACCCACTTTTGGTGGTTTCCACCCCTCAAAATTGCCCTAACCAACACCTAGACCCCCATACCTAGGCCCAGTGGGCTGCGGCAAGCTGTAGGAGGTAGCCCAAACGGGTCCGCCGATTGCAAAAAAGGCCTTTGGATTGTGAGCCCCTAACCCCAACTCGAGGGGCCACGCAACAAAGCGTGGATTCAAAGATTGTCCCGGTTTCCTCAATAGCACCGGAAGGTTGGGGCCCAAAAGAGGGCGGAAATGCTATGTCACCCGTGCATTCTCGGGGGTCCCCAACAAAGGGGACAAAATCAGAAGTCAAAACCTACTACTGCCGGGGGTCACCATGATGCACCACGCAACAAAGCGTGAATTCAAAGATTGTCCCGGTTTCCTCAATAGCACCGGAAGGTTGGGGCCCAAAGGAGGCCCAAAATGCTACGTCACCCGTGCATTCTTGGGGGTCCCCAACAAAGGGGACAAAATCAGAAGTCAAAACGTACGCCGGGGGTCACCATGATGCTCCTAGTATCTCAAAGTGTGGGTCTCTAGTACAGCCGGGCGCCCAAATAGCTGCACTGTGTTAAGTGCGCCCCCTTAGTGCACCCCCTAAAAGGCCACTAGAGGGGCACGGGTCCAAAAAGATGCCCAGCGCGCGCCCGGCGCGCTAACGTTCCCCCTTTGGGGTGCACAAAAAGGTGGAATGAGTGCTTGGTTTTATAACCCTCTTTAGTGTCTAGGGTGGTCCTAACAAAATTGGCAGGCAAGCAGCAAGCAGCAAGCAGCAAGTAAGCACGCGCGAAATGGGGGGAAATCACGGCTTTGTTGGGGTGCTTCGGATTCGGCCAAAATTTTGGTGGATGCTACCTATGGGTGTGAGGGACAACCACACAAAGTATGAGCCACAAACTCAACGGTGGCGGCCGGGAACAAGCGTCGCAAGTGCCCCACCTCCATTGGAAAATTTGCAATTTGGGGCTAAAATCAGCCTTTTTTTTTCCCAAAGCAGCCCTAGTACCTTCTAAAAACGGCCAAATGAAGGGAAACAGTGGCTACTCTACACCTGCCGCTAGACTTGCCCCTACCGAAGGGCCCTCTAGGGCCCTCTCACTCCACAATATGTCCATGAACCGCCCCCAAAAGGCCCCCAAAAACCCCAGAATTTGTGCACACTGGCCGCTAACAGCCCCAAACCAAAAACAGACCCCACCTTGGGCTATGTGGCTCCAAATGCGATTTCGTTCGCACCAAATCCACCCACAACCACCCACTTTTGGTGGTTTCCACCCCTCAAAGTTGCCCTAACCAACACCTAGACCCCCATACCTAGGCCCAGTGGGCTGCGGCAAGCTGTAGGAGGTAGCCCAAAAGGGTCCGCCGATTGCAAAAAAGGCCTTTGGATTGTGAGCCCCTAACCCCAACTCGAGGGGCCACGCAACAAAGCGTGGATTCAAAGATTGTCCCGGTTTCCTCAATAGCACCGGAAGGTTGGGGCCCAAAAGAGGGCGGAAATGCTACGTCACCCGTGCATTCTCGGGGGTCCCCAACAAAGGGGACAAGATCAGAAGTCAAAACCTACTACTGCCGGGGGTCACCATGATGCACCACGCAACAAAGCGTGGATTCAAAGGTTGTCCCGGTTTCCTCAATAGCACCGGAAGGTTGGGGCCCAAAAGAGGGCGGAAATGCTACGTCACCCCTGCATTCTTGGGGGTCCCCAACAAAGGGGACAAAATCAGAAGTCAAAACGTACGCCGGGGGTCACCATGATGCTCCTAGTATCTCAAAGTGTGGGTCTCTAGTACAACCAAGCGCCCAAATAGCTGCACTGTGCTAAGTGCGCCCCCTTAGTGCATCCCCTAAAAGGCCACTAGAGGGGCACGGGTCCGAAAAGATGCCCAGCGCGTGCCCGGCGCGCTAACGTTCCCCCTTTGGGGTGCACAAAAAGGTGGAATGGGCGCTTGCTTTTATAACCCTCTTTAGTGTCTAGGGTGGTCCTAACAAAATTGGCAAGCAAGCAGCAAGCAGCAAGCAGCAAGTAAGCACGCGCGAAATGGGGGGAAATCACGGCTTCGTTGGGGTGCTTCGGATTCGGCCAAAATTTTGGTGGATGCTACCTATGGGTGTGAGGGACAACCACACAAAGTATGAGCCACAAACCCAACGGAGGCGGCCGGGAACAAGCGTCGCAAGTGCCCCACCTCCATTGGAAAATTTGCAATTTGGGGCTAAAATCAGCCTTCTTTTTTTTGCCCAAAGCAGCCCTAGTACCTTCTAAAAACGGCCAAATGAAGGGAAACAGTGGCTACTCTACACCTGCAGCTAGACTTGCCCCTACCGAAGGGCCCTCTAGGGCCCTCTCACTCCACAATATGTCCATGAACCGCCCCCAAAAGGCCCCCAAAAACCCCACAATTTGTGCACACTGGCCGCTGACAGCCCCAAACCAAAAACAGACCACACCTTGGGCTACGTAGCTCCAAATGCGATTTCGTTCGCACCAAATCCACCCACAACCACCCACTTTTGGTGGTTTCCACCCCTCAAAATTGCCCTAACCAACACCTAGACCCCCATACCTAGGCCCAGTGGGCTGCGGCAAGCTGTAGGAGGTAGCCCAAACGGGTCCGGCGATTGCAAAAAAAGCCTTTGGATTGTGAGTCCCTAACCCAAACTCGAGGGGCCAGGCAACAAAGCGTGGATTCAAAGATTGTCCCGGTTTCCTCAATAGCACCCGAAGGTTGGGGCCCAAAAGAGGGCGGAAATGCTACGTCACCCGTGCATTCTCGGGAATCCCCAACAAAGGGGACAAAATCAGAAGTCAAAACCAACTACGCCGGGGGTCACCATGATGCACCACGCAACAAAGCGTGGATTCAAAGGTTGTCCCGGTTTCCTCAATAGCACCGGAAGGTTGGGGCCCAAAAGAGGGCGGAAATGCTACGTCACCCCTGCATTCTTGGGGGTCCCCAACAAAGGGGACAAAATCAGAAGTCAAAACCTACGCTAGGGGTCACCATGATGCTCCTAGTATCTCAAAGTGTGAGTCTCTAGTACAGCCAGGCGCCCAAATAGCTGCACTGTGCTAAGTGCGCCCCCTTAGTGCACCCCCTAAAAGGCCACTAGAGGGGCACGGGTCCAAAAAGATGCCCAGCGCGCGCCCGGCGCGCTAACGTTCCCCCTTTGGGGTGCACAAAAAGGTGGAATGAGTGCTTGGTTTTATAACCCTCTTTAGTGTCTAGGGTGGTCCTAACAAAATTGGCAAGCAAGCAGCAAGCACCAAGCAGCAAGTAAGCACGCGCGAAATGGGGGGAAATCACAGCTTCGTTGGGGTGCTTCGGATTCGGCCAAAAGTTTGGTGAATGCTACCTATGGGTGTGAGGGACAACCACACAAAGTATGAGCCACAAACTCAACGGTGGCGGCCGGGAACAAGCGTCGCAAGTGCCCCACCTCCATTGGAAAATTTGCAATTTGGGGCTAAAATCAGCCTTCTTTTTTTTGCCCAAAGCAGCCCTAGTACCTTCTAAAAACGTCCAAATGAAGGGAAACAGTGGCTACTCTACACCTGCAGCTAGACTTGCCCCTACCGAAGGGCCCTCTAGGGCCCTCTCACTCCACAATATGTCCATGAACCGCCCCCAAAAGGCCCCCAAAAACCCCAGAATTTGTGCACACTGGCCGCTAACAGCCCCAAACCAAAAACAGACCCCACCTTGGGCTATGTGGCTCCAAATGCGATTTCATTCGCACCAAATCCACCCACAACCACCCACTTTTGGTGGTTTCCAACCCTCAAAATTGCCCTAACCAACGCCTAGACCCCCATACCTAGGCCCAGTGGGCTCGGGCGAGCTGTAGGAGGTAGCCCAAACGGGTCCACCGATTGCAAAAAATGCCTTTGGATTGTGAGCCACTAACCCCAACTCGAGGGGCCACGCAACGAAGCGTGGATTCAAAGATTGTCCCGGTTTCCTCAATAGCACCGGAAGGTTGGGGCCCAAAAGAGGGCGGAAACGCTACGTCACCCCTGCATTCTTGGGGGTCCCCAACAAAGGGGACAAAATCAGAAGTCAAAACCTACGCTAGGGGTCACCATGATGCTCCTAGTATCTCAAAGTGTGGGTCTCTAGTACAGCCAGGCGCCCAAATAGCTGCACTATGATAAGTGCGCCCCCTTAGTGCACCCCCTAAAAGGCCACTAGAGGGGCACGGGTCCAAAAAAATGCCCGGCGCGCGCCCGGCGCGCTAACGTTCCCCCTTTGGGGTGCACAAAAAGGTGGAATGAGCGCTTGGTTTTATAACCCTCTTTAGTGTCTAGGGTGGTCCTAACAAAATTGGCAAGCAAGCAGCAAGCAGCAAGCAACAAGCAGCAAGTAAGCACGCGCGAAATGGGGGGAAATCACGGCTTCGTTGGGGTGCTTCGGATTCGGCCAAAATTTTGGTGAATGCTACCTATGGTTGTGAGTGACAACCACACAAAGTATGAGCCACAAACTCAACGGTGGCGGCCGGGAACAAGCGTCGCAAGTGCCCCACCTCCATTGGAACATTTGCAATTTGGGGCTAAAATCAGCCTTCTTTTTTTTGCCCAAAGCAGCCCTAGTACCTTCTTAAAACGGCCAAATGAAGGGAAACGGTGGCTACTCTACACATGCAGCTAGACTTGCCCCTACCGAAGGGCCCTCTAGGGCCCTCTCACTCCACAATATGTCCATGAACCGCCCCCAAAAGGCCCCCAAAAACCCCAGAATTTGTGCACACTGGCCGCTGACAGCCCCAAACCAAAAGCAGACCACACCTTGGGCTACGTAGCTCCAAATGCAATTTCGTTCGCACCAAATCCACCCACAACCACCCACTTTTGGTGGTTTCCACCCCTGAAAATTGCCCTAACCAACACCTAGACCCCCATACCTAGGCCCCGTGGGCTGCAGCAAGCTGTAGGAGGTAGCCCAAACGGGTCCGCCGATTGCAAAAAAGGCCTTTGGATTGTGAGCCCCTAACCCCAACTCGAGGGGCCACGCAACAAAGCGTGGATTCAAAGATTGTCCCGGTTTCCTCAATAGCACCGGAAGGTTGGGGCCCAAAAGAGGGCGGAAATGCTACGTCACCCCTGCATTCTTGGGGGTCCCCAACAAAGGGGACAAAATCAGAAGTCAAAACCTACGCCAGGGGTCACCATGATGCTCCTAGTATCTCAAAGTGTGGGTCTCTAGTACAGCCAGGCGCCCAAATAGCTGCACTATGATAAGTGCGCCCCCTTAGTGCACCCCCTAAAAGGCCACTAGAGGGGCACGGGTCCAAAAAAATGCCCGGCGCGCGCCCGGCGCGCTAACGTTCCCCCTTTGGGGTGCACAAAAAGGTGGAATGAGCGCTTGGTTTTATAACCCTCTTTAGTGTCTAGGGTGGTCCTAACAAAATTGGCAGGCAAGCAGCAAGCAGCAAGCAGCAAGCAGCAAGTAAGCACGCGCGAAATGGGGGGAAATCACGGCTTCGTTGGGGTGCTTCGGATTCGGCCAAAATTTTGGTGAATGCTACCTATGGTTGTGAGTGACAACCACACAAAGTATGAGCCACAAACTCAACGGTGGCGGCCGGGAACAAGCGTCGCAAGTGCCCCACCTCCATTGGAAAATTTGCAATTTGGGGCTAAAATCAGCCTTCTTTTTTTTGCCCAAAGCAGCCCTAGTACCTTCTAAAAACGGCCAAATGAAGGGAAACGGTGGCTACTCTACACATGCAGCTAGACTTGCCCCTACCGAAGGGCCCTCTAGGGCCCTCTCACTCCACAATATGTCCATGAACCGCCCCCAAAAGGCCCCCAAAAACCCCAGAATTTGTGCACACTGGCCGCTGACATCCCCAAACCAAAAGCAGACCACACCTTGGGCTACGTAGCTCCAAATGCGATTTCGTTCGCACCAAATCCACCCACAACCACCCACTTTTGGTGGTTTCCACCCCTGAAAATTGCCCTAACCAACACCTAGACCCCCA
The DNA here is from genome assembly GCA_964036045.1 of Eutreptiella sp. 'Long Island Sound 2002'. Taxonomy (NCBI): domain Eukaryota; phylum Euglenozoa; class Euglenophyceae; order Eutreptiales; family Eutreptiaceae; genus Eutreptiella; species Eutreptiella sp. 'Long Island Sound 2002'. Next base: position 128,273,283 of record OZ038382.1, on the reverse strand, counting down.
TACCTAGGCCCCGTGGGCTGCAGCAAGCTGTAGGAGGTAGCCCAAACGGGTCCGCCGATTGCAAAAAAGGCCTTTGGATTGTGAGCCCCTAACCCCAACTCGAGGGGCCACGCAACAAAGCGTGGATTCAAAGATTGTCCCGGTTTCCTCAATAGCACCGG